>OX940879.1:53669645-56404293 GCA_954870665.1 Stratiomys singularior | reverse complement strand
ACGTGAATTTTGAATAAAGTGTATTCTTCGTTGATTCTCTTGTAATGCCAATGAAAAATAAGCTTTAGCCTTTGTAACATGCTTTCGCATTTAAGCCAAGTGTTTCTTGAGAGAGACATCGATAGAGCTGGTTACGACATTTCTGGAGAGGAGTGTGTAAGCTTAAAGATTTAATGATAGAGTTAGAAAGGATTGAGATTTAAACATCGATTTCTGCGCTGCTCAGGATATCCGGTTTTTTTTTGTGGTATGAGGCTTTCTATATCATCCCTGAACTCTGACCAGTCGACATAGGAATATGATCAAAATCGCTCGGGACATGTTGGAACGAGAGTTTGGTCATTAAGGGTAATACTAGGTAGGAGCCTATAGTGCTCAGATTGTAATGGTAAAGTAATTCATGTATAAGAGATATAAGTCCTGTTAAAAAGTCGTGTTACATAACAATATTATCAAGGAAAGAACTGCCCCTGGGGAAAGCTGGGGCGCCCACGTTTATAATAGCACAAATTAGGTTCGGACCAAAAACAGAAACTATTGGAACAATGCGCTTACGTTTTTATTCCATTGAGAGTCCCGCCAGTGCTCGAGTCTGGTATTAAAATGAATCGTACGTAGAAGCGATTGCGGCGGGCCTATTCAGTACACCGGGTGTAAATGGGCCACAGTTGCCAGGTAAGTATAAGATTTTAGCAGGGGAGCCATTTTGGTGTGTAGTTGGGAGGGGACCTAGGGTACAGGATACCTCTTGGTGTTTGAAGCTGATTTGGTGTAGTGAAAGCTTGCCTTCATCTGGTAATCATTAACTCGGACCCTGTGCCTCGGTCACAATATGGTTTCGTTCAGGAGGATTATGTCAGGTCTGAAGGCTTTGGATAAATCACAGAGATATTTTCTTTTCTCATGATGAATAAGGGAATTGATGTTTAGGATGGCAGTGCTTAAATTATTTACCACCATAGAGATGGCCAGATTGCCACTCTGGACATCCAGAAAAATTTGCTGATAGCCCTTCTGTTTGGCACATGATGCAGAATGGGGGAGAGCTAGGTGGCTCGGTTGTCTTTCTCGGGCAGACCTGCGAGCGATGCTCCTTCCCACAGGCGACGCAGGCCCAAACCTTTGGCACTTGTAGCCCTGCATTAGGTCGCCTTTTCTCACTCTTTCCTTTTCTCTGATGAAGCACATAGTGCACTGTTATTAGACGAGATAAGTCCTCGTGGGAGCAAAGACCAACTTTGTACAAGTCTAATGAGACTTTGTTGGGCGTCGACCATGCAGTGCTAAGTGTCTTCATTGATTTGAGTTTTATTTCTGCGCACTGAGACTAATGTCGGCCTCAACGGCCTCTGACCCAAAATCCGCCACGGAGGATGGCTACATACTTCTTTCCTTCCTTTGGGACAAATGTTTGTCCCGTTACCGAGGAAGACTTTATGAGTTCATGACATAATCATAAACATTTCAGTTGTACGTTATGCCTTTACATTTTTTCTCACCAATCCGGTGAGAATCATCCTATACCGTCCGCCCGGATTTTTCGTTGATGTTTTTGTCAATTATTCCCTTAAGTACCGAAGGTGCAAGTCTTTCAATTAATTTTGGCGAACAATTTTTTTTTGTGGTTCATGAAAAGTTTTCGGTGCGTCGCTTGACGACAAGACTTGGAAAGGATTTTGGCTCATTGGGGGCACATTGAGGGAATTTGCAGAGGCTTTCCCCTTTAATACCAATCTTCCTTTTGCTACTTTGAATTCGTTAGCTTCCTTATTGAAATATTCCGATTAAAACCTTGAAGGTTGCTCCTGCTGCGTCTCCATCCCTGCTACGCCCGCTTATTTCCTTATGAGCCACCTTCGGTTTCCGGACTTTATTTATTTCTATTACAGCTGTGTCATAACCTTCTTTTGGCTGGGGAAAGTAATGCATGTTCAGCACCGCTGCCACATCTTGCACACCTGGTGAAGATTCCTTTCCCAGACGAATGCTCTGGTGTTGATATTTCGCGAAATCGAGATTTGCTCGATTTTTTTAAACAAATTATTATTTATAAATCCGCTGCTAAATAAATACACGTCAAAAATTCCGTCGAACGAAACTTCTTCGAACGATTTCTTCTGTAGGCAGCATTTAAACATAGAAAATAGATACTGTGAGTATGTTTCCTACTCGTTTGTGAAGAAAGTACATTAAACATGACAATAAAAAGTCTACATAAGCATGAAAATATAGGAGTAAAGAGTAATTGCTAATAACTTAATATGAATCATTATGTCAACGGATAGTGACTATTCGGAACTGAATAAATTTCTCATCAAATTCAAAACCACGCTAACCCAATATACCATTAGCAATGAAAAAAATCACATTAAGAATTTGATTAGAAACTTACAGAAGACAATGGGTTTCATTCCCATGTCTATTATGATTTAAATAAAATCCATGCGAAATTCTTTTTCATACGTGTTTGATCGTTGACGGGGTGAAATTGAACACCAACCTGAATTTATAGGAAGGACGTTCCAACAAGACAACCATGTCTAAAGTAGTGTTCAGAAAAACGAAAACAACAGAGAATTGGCCACTTGGCAAGATAGAAAATGTTCCCTCAGCTTTTGGCAAGTATCCTGGAAATGCGATACACAGGGAAAGCGGACTGGCACAGCAGATATCTGACTTGAGGACGTGGATTAATAAACTGCATGGTGAGAGTGATGTCTAATTAAATCGGCTATTCAGGGGACATGGGTGTTTCCGCTTTCACCTGCAGACGAATTATAGGTAATTTTCTTCCAACTGCTTGTTATATACAAGAGGAAGACGTCTGGGAGCAGGTTTTTTCTTCCTTCCAGAAGATGGAATAAGTGACGCACCTCTTCAGTGAAACTGAGTGGTCATTTCGAGAACTTAGCGAAGCTAGTCATTGAAATTCTTAGAAGAGTTGACGAATGCAATCAAAAAGTCTGATCGGACAATGCTGACAGTTAAAAAGGCATAAAAGGGCGCCAGGAGACATCGATGATGTGGATGTATCTTTATAGTTGACTTGGTCAGCTCGTTTTGTTTTGGCCATATGGAGTAATTATATATCAGTAATTATAATAGTAATTATATTCGGCATTCTTGGAGTACGCGCGTTTAAGTGATTACACAATGCACATGTCGTCCAAGGTCCGAGCAAATCGTCGGGCTTCTTACTTGATCCGTATCTAAACCTTAACCTCCAATATCTATACTAAAATGATATTTAAAACTTAAATTGCCGTTGCATTTTAACAGTGAAAATGATGAGGTACGCCGTGAATTCCATTACCATTTCAAAAGAATTCTCAACAAAGATAACCATCGCATTTTCTTTAATCGCTTACGCCGTTTCATTTATAATGTCTCTCATACACAGACTGCTTTATTTCCTACCTGTGATATTCGTATCTCTTTCTTTGTGATGCCCATTCAGACTGTTAGCGCTCCTGAGTGATTACGCTATGATTGATAAAGCATAGCGTACATTAAGTGATAACAATCTCGGGTGAATTTTCAGGGACAGAGACAAAATAAGCACAATTCATCGATAGATGCTCACAACTACACAAAGTAGGATCACCCCGACAAGCTGATCCTAGTCAATGATGGGGCAGAGTGGTTTCGGTAGAACCCTTAAACAAAACTCTAGTTTAACAAAATGCAAGGAGCAGAATCCAATTTAGCAAATAAACGGGAGACTGTCATTCAGAGCTTAGAAAGTGATAAAACTGTAGAGATCAAACACAAATGTATGCGACCATTGGATTTGGTGCAATAGCCGAGCTGAATTTCAAGATCATAGCTGATAAATGCTCTAAGTTTGACAATTTTGGAATAAGACTTTCATTGTTCTAGGAAATATCCTATTTAGACATGGTGCTCATTTCCAATAAGTAAAACCTTACCTGCAATTAGGCAAGATTTCAGAGGAGCTTCAGCAAACAACACATCAAAATCAGCCAGCCCAACTAGCCTGAAATTCCAATTAAACTGAATAAATTTGTCCCCAAACTTTCCATCGCAACATTAACCCTAATGTAACGAGTTCAAAGAAAACTGGTTAACGTGAGCAGGACTATAGCACAGCGTAACACTGCGCAAACACTGTTGAGCAACTTCTCCCAGATATAGACAAAAAGAGCACAAGTTTGATCTACTTGTGCTCTTTTTGTCTTTCGTAATTTGTTTTCACTTAAAAGTTTTGGGAGGAGTATGTTTAAAATCCAATAATGGGAGAAGAACGACCAATCCAAATGAAATAATGCGTATTGTGGTTACATTTTGTTAGAGCAGGGGTTGCTTTGAAGTGTTTCCGCTGTTTTGTGCCCACAATGTGACAGGAGAACGAAGGAAAAGGGTCATTTTTTCATATTGTTTACATATTGGAGCAATACAATGTTTGAAAAAATCTATCTATTTAAAAATCTATGGTTTGACCACCAATTTCACAAATCTTTTTGACCATATAAAGGATGAACTTGCTATGCAGATTGTCGTTACAGAGCGACCTAATCCATTTTGAATAATCAACACAAACTACTCCCACTACTCCCAAGCCGAACACAAAATGGACAAAGCTTTGATCCATGAAGTGAAAAGCTATCGGGGATTGTATTGAAAATTCAAAAACGCAAAGGATGTGACAAATATAACTACACAGATGTAAGTATGAACTTAATCTCATACTTACGCATGAACAATTCTATTACAATACCAGTTTTTAGGTATTTTTAGCAAAAAAGGATATTGGTGTTCAATTATTATTCCCTTTCATTCGACTGCCATTGATTTTAATCAAGTTTATGAGTTCTTCTGTGGATTATCAGTAAACAAACTCTAATTAGTCACAGTTCACAATTTCCTTGAAAGGGGTCAATATAACGCAATTAAGTACAGAGTAAATTGCTAAATTACTTTGCGTTTTCATTCATTTGTTTGTACATTGTATTTACTTGCTAATTTCTGATACAACACTTCTAAAATTTTACAGGATGTCAATAATACTATAAGATAACACAAGAAATGTCTGTTAATTATATAAAATTCCCCTAGAATAATCAGGGCAATCAGTTTCACAAAATAATTTTTTTATCGGCAACCACAAGTTGATTTTATTTGGGTATCCCTTCAAGCATTTTATTTAAGAAAACATTCGGTAGTTTGTTATAAAATTAATTTAATTGATTTAGATTGCGGATTAATGCAAGATGCTACATAAAGTAAAAGGAAACCAAACTTATTAGCCATATAAGATTTCAAATATCTTGTTCTGAATTTGTTCTTTTCAAATTTTACTTTAATCTAGAAAAGGTTACAACGGTTGACTCAGTGTTTGGAACTCAGAATTCAGTACCTCAAAACATAGACCTTGATCGACGATCTGTATTGAAACTTCAGGAAAATTTTGGAGCTCATCCATTTTATAGACTTAATAATTAAATATTATTTATTGACCTTCTTGGTAAAATTAGGAATTATGCCGACTGCAATATATTATACATGAAAAGAAGAATGCCTCTGGTGCAATCACAACATAAATAACGATCTGCCAACAAAGTACTACATTCAAGACCAAGACGATCGTAAATAATATTTAAGATTGGCTTGTTCAAAATAAATTACATGTCTCAAAACATTGACAGCTGTAGTAGTTATTGCACCGGCAGTGTACGTTCGTTGGACCAAGAAAAACTGCAAGAGTGCAAGCACAACAGTGATCAAATTCTTGGGCTGCTTTCAGTAGAGAAAACTAGACATAGAAAGCAATATAATTTTTCGTTGTGGTATGTAAGTGAAGGCTGTTTACGCTTTGAGTGTTGGACTCCTGGACACGCTATGCTTTTGGACTATCCACTAAACACCTCCCCTGTCAACCTGAGAACCTAGCCTGGAACCGTTTGACACATTACTTCGGGCTACGTCTCGTGTTCCTTCGCCTAGAGGCACCTTCGGATTATGGGAATCTCTACTCCAAGGGGAAGGAAGAGAGAGGAACGAAGTGCTAGAAACGAGATCCCCCCATCCCCAATGCCTCTCAGCACTCCAATAAAGCTTGCTTCAGTTTCAGCACTGCCCGAGCATATTGTGCCACGCAATTTTAGTTCTCAACCGTTTTCAACATTTCTCCGACCATAGTTTCCGGACAAAGCTCTCCAATTTCGCTGAAGAGATCCTGCGCTGCTGGCTCCACCTTTTGGAAGAGAATAATGTGTGACATGCGTCACCCAACTCTCCTGCTCAAAACGCACAGTTAGGAGACCGCGCTCTGTCAATCTTGTGCAAGTAGGATCGAGTAGGTACAAGTCCTGGCTCCACTGATAATATCGCCGTAATACTTATTTCGTTACTCGTTGTCGTCATCCTTGATTCTTCGAAGAAAGCATTACCAGTGGCTCGTTTGAATTTATCTTTATCGCATTATTTATTGTTTAATCAAAGTTTTTTAATAGGGAGGTGAAGGCTTGTTACGTCGCTTTCTCGCATGGAGGGTGATGGGTATCATCCTTGCGATTACCAGCACTGCCGCCCCGGACACTGTACGATATGTGCATGAGATTCGCAACGCTCCTTGTCTCTGCACTTATGCCAACCACTCCCGGTGTAACACCTTGCTGAGAGCGTCGCCCCACCGTTCTACCCATAGAGTAGACCCACTGCACAACGCTCGTTTGGAGTCAATTTCTTGATGTGGTCGGTTCCCACATGTTGGCCATTAATCGGGTGAGTGCTGTTACACGCGCTGCAGCCTTGTCAGCTGTTGCCCTGATTTGTTGGGAAAAACTCATCTTCTTGTCTATCAGGACACTCAGGTACTTTACTGCTGATTTAGATCAACCAGCGCGTATCCAACACTGATAGGCCTTACTCTGGGGATTCTCTTCCTCGTTAGGATGACCACTTCGGTTTTTACCAGTGCCATCTTGAAACCGTGAGCGATCATCCAGTCCGTTACCCTCCGCATTAACATATTGAGTCCGAGTTGCGCATGGTGTACTGTGCGTCCAGCGACCAGCGCCCAGCGCCGCGACATCGTCCGCATAGCTGATCAAACGGGACTCATCCGGCAGTTTGGTCCGCGGCAGTCCATCGTAGGGGATGCTCCACAGTTTCGGGCTAAGGATAGAGCTCTGAGCGACACCTGAAGTAAAAATTGTACTTCGCCTACCCTCCTTCGAGTCGTAGAGTTGGCTGCGGTCATTCAAATAGTCCCTCAGAATCCGCATCAGATATACTGGTACTTGAAAACGCTTTTCAAGCGCTATCCATATCGCAATAGAATATCCACCCACGTAGCGCAGTTAAATGCATTTCGGACATCCAGAGTAACCAGCAGGACGACCCGTCGTGTGGAAATACTGTGTGACTCCGCACGTTGGACTGCGCTCAATTCTTCTACGATTGCATCGATCGTGCAGTGGCCTGCTTTGAAGCCAAACCGCCGTGGAAATAGGTCCCCGGCAGCACGAATCACGTCAGTGGGTCTTCCCCTGATAAGTTTTTCACTAACCTTTCCGGCCGTGTCTAGCATACACAGTGGGTGGTATGCAGCTGCCAACTCGGGATTCCCTTTACTTTAGTAATGATCACAAGTCTCGCCACCTTTCAGCAATCTGCGAACAACCCTTCGCGCAGGCATGCATTGAACATGCGGAGGAATAGATCAGGGCAAAGGTGAAATACTATTAAGACTATACTAGACAAAGGTGAAAGACTTTCTCCAATTCCATCTTCGTGAGAAGTGGGATTTCCATTGGTGTTTCATAGGGAACGGCTTGGATAGCGTGATGGTGGGATGGATAGGGAAGAGAGCCCGCACAATTTCGTACATCTTTTCTGCTACGTATGAGTGAGAGTATGACCTATTGACACCGAGAATTCCACACCACTATTTTGTAACCCAGGCCTCAGGGATCCCTGTCCACGTCATCCACCAGGTTTTGCCACCGGCTGGCCTTGCTGCTGTTGATAAGTCTGTGGAAGCATTTTCTAGATGGCTTGTAAGCTGCTGATCCGATACATGCCTCTTCCCAGGTCTGAGTTCGCTGTGCCTTTCGTCCTAGTTTGTGACACTCCCTTCGTTTTTCGGCAATTTCAGGTGACCATCAGTATACGGGGGCCGTGCCGGGCTCTTGGCAGGGCCATTGAAGTCCTGCAGGTAGATATAATGATTCTCATAGTTGAATTAAACACAACTCTTGCCGCAGGTCGTCCGCTCCCTAGTGTTGCTGCCGACAGCGCCGATCGTGCCATAAGCGCTTCAACAAACTGTTCAGTATCCGCTTTCTCAGAATTCCACCGGAGCGTAAAAGAACAAGCACGTGGTCTTCGGGAAGTACCGTGATGGATCTCCACAACTATGTACTGGTGGTCGCTGGTCGAGTAATCCACCAGCACTCTCCAATTTTCAACTGATTGTGCTAGGCACTCCGAAGCGAATGCCACATCAGGTATAGTGCCGACGCAACCCCATTGACGGAAAGTAGGGATGTGGCCTGTGCTCAGTACGACGAGCCCAGTTCGTGTTGCCATTTCCACGATCCGTTTGCCCCAAACATCTGATTGAGGCATGCCCCAATCGATTCTTCTTGCGTTGAAGTCACCTCCGACGAGCCCATGGCCCTCAATACTCCAAACAGCGTCCTCCAAAGCATTGAGCATAAGTGAAAGGATGACAACGATTCTTTCGGAGTTATGTATACACTAAAGAGCATAGTTCCCGAACAGCGAATCCAAACGGCACCATCTCCTCGATCCCGACCCTGCACTTGGAGGTGAGTGCTGTTCCGAACTCAGATGGTGGGTGTACCAGATTCGTCAGGGTATCATGTTGGCGAGAATCTAGTGTGTTGTTGCTCGCTCAGCAGCAGAAAGTCAGCTTGCCTGTCTCTCGCAAACTGTCCGAGCAAGTCTTGGGTGATGATGCTTCGATGCAGATTGATTTGAAGGATACGAATCATTGCAGAAGCGCTTTAGCCTTGGTCAGGGCTTCTTGGAAGATCCGACACTTCCCTGAACCTGAAATGTGTTCCAAATCATCTTGTCTCGGGTCTTATTCCTGGCAAAGAACACGTCTGTGCACTACTTCTTTTTATGCCCTGTCTTGCCGCAATTGTAGCACAAGAAGCTTCTAGAGCAAATAGAAAAGATTGGAGATGCATAGATTCAATATCCGGAGACAATATCTGTCTTGGTGTAACCGAAATTTACACTATTGCATAACAGCTCAAGAAAAATGAATAGCATATAATCGTTATTAAAACAGAACTTATATTATGAAATGTAAGATTTCCTTTACATTTCATAATATAAGTCGATAATAATATAAATAATTATCATAAAACATAATTATCATTTAAAACATAATATAATCGAACCTCCTACGCCATATTTATAGGGTATGCGATTAAGTTTGGTGAAAAAGTTGGAAAACTAACCTGGACTGCTCATACAGATAAATTTGAAGCCAAGCGATGGTTGTGCTTTCAACTATGAAGAGACTAGTGGATAAGACCGTCAGAGTGATTCTATCGAGGTCGGAACTACAGAGGCAAAATTCTTAATAGAAACTAGAGAGAAGTCAGTTAATGGACAGTTTTGTCATCATTGCTGTTCTGACGTCCAGATTGCCCATGGGCAGGCATACTGCAAGGTAGGTATCTCTAGCGAGCATCAGATTCAAACTTTTGGTGACGAAAACTGACCATCTTTGAACAACTCTATTCCAGATTGCCATTTTTTAAGAAGCAAGTACCTATTGAACCAAGAAGGTAATGTCTCGTTTTGTTCATTTTGAGCAAAGAGTTAACATCCCGAGCAGAGAAGAAGGGATAACGATAATAAACTTTTAATAGATAAGCTTTGTCACGATTTTCCAGTCGGAAATTTTTTAAATAAAACAATCACAAAAATCAATAAATTCTGAACGAACAGAAATGGCGGTAGAGCCATAGAAATTGTGTTAGAGCCCTAATGCCATTCAGACCAGCAATGAAAAATCGAAGTGGTCATCTAGACATAGAAGAGAATCCCCGGAGTAGGTCCTATCAATTTTTGGTAAGCGCTGATAGCCTCGAAGATGAGTTTTTCCTTACAAATCAATACAATCGATGACAAGCCTGTCGCGCGTGTAACGGCACTTACTGGATTAAAGGCCAACATAGTAGGCCAATCACATCAAGGAAACGAGTCCTAATGAGCGCTGTGTCGTCGGTTCTGCTCTATGGGTCAGCACTATAGGGTGACTTTCTCAACAAAAAGTTACACCAAGTGCAGAGACAAGAAACGCATCGAATTGCATGCGCATTTCGAATAGTCTTCTGAACGACAGTGCGGCCCATCAACCTCCATGCGAGAAAGCACAGAAATATTTACTGCGTAGAAACATAGACAGCAGACAAGAGGTCTTCAGGGAAGAAAGGTAGCATTCTTTCAGAAATTGGTAACAGTCCTCTGAGCAAAACACAAAGAGAATATGGACTAAACGTCTGATCTCTGACTTGGGATTGCAGCTCAATCGAGTGCATGGTGAAACTGATTTCTACTTAAGCCAGGTCTTAAGAAGACATGGATGTTTTCGATCTTACCTGCGTAAAACTGACAGGTCATGGTCTCGTAACTATGTGTTTTGTACAGGAGTGGTGGCTGACACGCGCCTCACATTCTTCTCTTGCAAAAAATGGAGTAAGTAGCGTGGTGACCTCTTTATCCAAATTGGAGATTTTTGCCCAGAAACGCTAGTCGGAGAAATTCTCAAAATGGTTGACAAATGGAACAGCGTGGCCTGATATGCTCGGGCAGTCCTGACACTTAAAAAAGACATACTGTAGTGTCAGAGTTTTAGGGATCTCTTTTCTAGCACTTGTTTCTCCTCTTCCTTCCCGCTTTTCCCGCAGGTTTTAAGAGGATAGTCCAGAAGCGTTGCGCGTTTCGGAGTCCCGTACTCAGGGCGTAAGAAGCCTTCACCTCCCTATTAAAAAAGCTTTGATTAAAGAATAAATAATGCGACGAAGACAAATTCAAACTAGCCACTAGTAATGCTTACGTCGGAGAATCAAGGATGACGACAACGATTCACGAGATAAGTATTCCGGAGAAATTATCAGTGGAATCAGTGGAGCCAGGACTTGTGGGTAGTTCATTTTATGTATGGTTCATCCTTATGTAAAACCGAAAGTTTATTCGTGCTGGACCTTTTACGAATCAAGTCGAACTTTTATGATTACTTTGTGGCTACGACTACTTACTTTAGTAAAGTACTCTTATCACATATCCTAGAAGCATTGCTATGAGTAATACCCGATCTTTGGTGCTGCCGCAAGAAAAATGAGGAATCTATAGTTTCTTAACGTGAGCCGTTATTATTATATATGTATATTGTTGTTCTTTTCGACTCCTTGAATTATTCTTTGAATATAACAACTATGAATTTTTAACTAGAAGCTGCTGTAAAGAAACGAAACTCGTCAAATGTTCGTCACCGCTCCAGGTAAAAATAAATTTGATATTTGAATATCTCTTGAATATCTCACGCATTGCAAATTGCGTTTAAGTTCCATGTAAATAAAAAAAACAACACCATCAGCGCCAATTCCTTGCAAACTTGGCTTCCAGATAGGATATTGTAAATTCGTTCGCTCATAATTAGCAAAAATTTTGATAGATTCCTATCACTAGTTTGTAATATCTAGGTCAGTATTTATTTCAAAAACATAATGCGAAAAATCCCTTGATGTTTCCGATTGTGTTCAATTATCGTCCTCATTTAAGCGGAATTCTTCCGTTTCGGAAACAATTGCTGAGAAATTTTGTACTAATCCATTCGGAATTTGAATTCCAGAATTTGATGTCCAGCTGCTGAAATAGTCCATTCAAAGCTATTCAATGAGCCCGAACCGATAGGATGAGCTTCATTGAAAATAATTGTTATTACACGAGGTTACTACACAAGGCCTGCTTGCGAAAAATTAATTCCAAGAAGTGTTTGAAACGCGATACTTTAGCATTTTTCATGGTTGTAAGG
Organism: Stratiomys singularior; assembly: GCA_954870665.1. Taxonomy (NCBI): domain Eukaryota; kingdom Metazoa; phylum Arthropoda; class Insecta; order Diptera; family Stratiomyidae; genus Stratiomys; species Stratiomys singularior. The sequence continues at coordinate 56,392,250 of OX940879.1, read as the reverse complement.
CGCAATATGTAAATTTTTGGGTAGAATAACATTTCAGGAATTAACTAAAAACGCCCTTCCTGTGCCTTGTTATTTCCTTTTATTGAGTAATTCGTTGGTAAAATATCCATCTATCTAACCGTCATTTGTATTATCCACCTTTTCCCAATCAATTTATGGAACTATCGTATCGGATGGAAAGGTGAGAAAAGCCTTAAAACTGAATCAATCGGAATTCTCCATTCGACCGTGCAATGGAACCTCCCCCCGAATTGCGTGTTCGTTGACAATGATTGATAAACATTTCGATTATCGCCACTTAAATAACTCGAACGTAACTTATCCATATCTATCTTTATATCGATTTATCCATCTATCTATGGAATTTAGTGCTTTCATCCGTTCGTCGAAACCTGTAATATTTACAAATCCACAAGGCATCTTATAATGGCACTCAGCTGTCGTCGTCCTTACGTTTTGTTCATTTTCCAAATAGGACGCACCTGTCGGAGCTCGGAAACAATCACTGAAATGGAAAAAGAGCAACAGATACGGAAGGCTCTTTCTTGGAAAAGAAAAATCTGGAAAAATAGTGATTCTTCCGGAGGCCATTTGGATGAAGGCAATAGGTCTCCTTGTAGGCTAATGTCATCTATTTGTATATTTGATGGGATTATAACAGATGTAGCAAAAGTTTAAATTGATTCTTGTTGGTAAGGCTCTGTCTGATGAAATTCTCCTTATGGAAACAGATGAAAAGTTATTTCGGAACGTTGTGCAGGATTTGAGAGAACAACTGATTTGATTTATTGAAAATGACAAATTTAAGTGCAATATTTTCCTATAGGAAAATAGGACTCTATAGGCCTTCTGGAGGTCTATAAGGCTTCTGTTTTCAGTCAAAAGAATTTAAAAAAGTTAAATTATAACCTGGAACGTTCGTATTAAAGTCACGTCACAAAAGTCTTGTGACCTACTACCTGAAAAATACTCCTATAATACAGCAAGGATTTTTTTCACTCTCCACTGGGGGGTTAGAGCTTCATAACTTCCGCGGGCCCGAAAAACAAGTGGTATATGGCAAAGATTTGCAATTTCAGAAAGAATAGATGACGTAGGAAACAGTGTTACTAGCGAAAATTTATTTAAATTAAAATTTTTTGGAAAAAATCTAATGCATGGGTTTATAGCCTACAGAAGCCGCGAGGTTGCCCATCGTCCAGACGCGTAATCAAATCGCTAAAAAACCGCATTAAGCAAAATTATTAGTGAAGAGCAAAAGAATAAACTAGGGGAGGGGATATACAGCCTAGCGTGTGAGGAATCCTCGACCTCATGTGGGCTGCTCTCCAGTAATCCGACTAGGGATAAGTCGCTAGGGCATTTTCTAGTGGTGGAACACTTGGCCACTGAAGAATCAAAAGCTACAAGTGTAGCTTTAGCGCAAAAGGTGCTTGTCCACACCATTCATCCTGCTCAAGGCGACGGATGAGACAATGATGAGACAAGAAGTGAAGTGGAGGCTTTGAGGATCGCAGCGCTCGATCCCAAGGGCCATTCTCCGGGGTCTCCGCAAATCACAAGCCGAACATTGTGGAAAGCGAAAAAAGGATGCTCAGCAGCTACCATAAACTATTGCTGACAGTACACCAAAAACGGCAGGACGTAGCCCATTAAAACCTGATCGCAGGAGAACGGTAAAGCTTAAACACAGCACAGGATACGTCGGAGCGTAGTCCTAGCTCGATGTTATAATTGTCTTAGTTTCGGACACATTTACTTGAAGCAAACACATTTCCTTCAAGATCGAAGCAAACTGTGCTGCAAGTGTGGCACTCTTGGCCATAAGGCGAAAGACTGCCCCAACAAACCTAGCTGCATCTTTTGCAAAGCTAAACGACCGAAACCTGCAGATCTAGCCTATTATCCAGGAAGATGTAGGTACCAGGAGTTCAAAGAGGTACTTAGCAAGAGAAGAGTGAAGACATAAGCCAAGTTCTGCAGATCAACCTACACAGTAGCTTAACCACAAGCAGTAGCACAGGATTTACTCGATCAGGCTGCGAAAGAGAAAAAAGCGACCTATTGCTGATATTTGAGCAACACCAGAACAAGGAGGAAGTTGGATGATATTATAACCGATCTGACATTGACACAATCTTGGTACGGGATAGTGCTTTACTCACTGTTCAGACTTGGTTCATTCGTAAGCATGTATTTCGAGCCGAATGAATAAATTTCATATTTTCAGAGCAGGGTTGATTAACTGGAGCAAGCTGTTGCGAACACAGTAGGCCGAATCTTTGTGGGCGGTGTCTTGAATGCCAAAGCGATAGAATGGGGAATGCCTCTTCCAGATGCAAGAGGACAACGAATCATAGAAATGGTGGCTAGGAGGGCACATGTCAACATAAACGTTGGGAACACACCAACTTTTCGACGGAGAGGCTGCTTGGGAACCATTCCAGATGTGACATACGTTTCGGAGTTCTTAGTGCCTAGGATATACGAATGGAGGGTATGAGAGGACTACCTTGCGATCGATCACCAGTATATTGAACGAAGGGAGTATCAGCTGAAAACTTATTGAACTCCACAATGAGGCTCATCAAGTGTGCGGCCAACTACTCTATGCCTAGGCAGCGGACCCGTCACGATAAGCCTGCTATGTACTGGTGGTCAACAGAAATTACAAATAAGCGAGGGGAATGTTACAGACTACGATGCGAAGCGCAACGTTTCAGAAATCGAGACGAGTCAGATTCCTGAAAGCTGGCATAGAAGACAGCTAGAAAACTCCTCCGAACGTTGATTAAAGCAAGGCTCACTGCTGGCACAACTTCGATGAAGACATCGACAGAAACTGGGTTACAAGCTTGTCGTAAAACACAGGGCCGAAAGGAGGTCCTGTGTGCTTAAAGCGGAAAAATGGACGGAGCGGAGAAATGGATGCTTTGAGCGCTTTTCCCTATGTATGTTGCCAGACGGTATTGCAGTGTCAGTCGTCCAGTTTGTACACCATCTTTACTCCAACAAGCTGCCCACAATTTTCAACGCCTGCCTGCAGAAGGGCGTGTTCCCAAGTTTCTGGAAAGAGGCTCGGCTCGCGAGTCTCTTGCTGATCAGCAAAGGGAAGGGGAACCCGGAGTAACCATCATCATATCGACCCCTATTTATATTGAACGGTGCTGGGAAAGTACTCAAGAAGCTCAACAGAAAGGGACTTGGGGAGGCCACCCAAGTTACTAGAGATCTATATCCTCAGCAGTACGGTTTCAGAGCTGGCCAATCTACAGTCGGTGCAATAGTAGAGTAACTGAATGCGGTCCAGTGGACAGAAACCCACAACAACCACTCCAGGCGAGCAGCAATGCCCATAACACTCGATGTGAGGAATGTCTTCAATTCTGCTAGATGGATAGATATTCATAGTGCTCATAAATATTGTAGGTTGCCGAAGTATCAAACGCGGATATTGAAGGACTGCATTGAAGACCGGAAGCACGTTCATTACACATTGCGTCGTAGGCAAAGAATGGATGTTACATCAGGGGTGGTACAAGGTTCATTTCTTGGGTGCGGCCTATGGAATGCTTCGTTCAACTACATGTTGCCTACCGGAGGAGTCGCGTCTGATTGGGTACGTGGATGACGTAGCAGCACTAGTCGTCGGACGTACTGTCGAACTAAACTAAACAACTAAAACTCGGTACGATACTGCACCGACATCCCTAGTATTATTCCCATTCTGGTTGAAGAAATTATCATCGAGTAAAATCAAAAAAATTACCTTGGCTTGATGATTGACTCGTAGATAAACTTCTTCGATCAGGTTCGAGCGTCAGTGAATAAGGCTGCTGCTGGTGTATCGGCTCTCACGGAAGAACCAACCTCAAGTAAAACACGTTTACTAATGAGCGCAATGGAACTTGTGCTCTTGTGCGGCACCGAAGTCTAGGCTGGTGGGCTTAGTTAGGACATAGCGTAACAGCATACAGCGATAACACTCCGAAGAAACGACCGATCTAACGGTATTCAACGAATTTTGCAGAATTGCATTGGTGTTAGTAGTCGGAGTGTTATCGCTGTTTTTTATTACGCTGTGGTTAGGAGTCGTACCGAGGGCGTCTAGCACAGGTACAGCTGCTTTATTGCAGTATTTTCAACTCTCCCCTGGAAAATGGGTATTCGTCAAAAAGTGCATGTAATGCCATGTACAAGGCAGTGTAATGTTCTCCACCTGGAAGACAGCGATATAAGTCTTCACCGTGAAAATTCGTTGAGGCTGTAGAAGCTTTTGAAAGTGAGTTATGGCTCCCACGAGCTAATTTTTGACGTCTCAGACTCCTCCCTGGCTCGTGGATTCAGACTGTCACGAATATTAGTTCCAATCTGGTTTCGATTCCTTCTTTCTTATTTTGCTTCAATACAAGTTCAAGTTAGGTTGCTGTGCCGCCTAGATGTCTAAATTGCTTTATTTCAAGCCCTATTCACTTCATATTCACACAAATATCCATTGCAGCGTTTTGGTTCCTTTTTTCATGAGACTGTAATCAGTTTTGTCACATCAAGATTCCTATCGTGCAATGGGTTTGGTCTGACTTCTTTAGTCAAGACTCACTGGCGAATGAAAGATTTCATCAGTATTTCTAATCCACGAACCCCTTAATTGTGAAGTGGGCTGCCAGTACTCACTCCCTTTATTTTCCATTAAAAAGTTTACGTTAGTTTCCAATAAAGAGAAATTGAAATTGAAAATGAAACAATTAATTATAAATTTATCTTGTTCATCAAAGCATAAATTGTTTTCAGACCTTAATAAGCTCCGGTTTTGTTTGTCGTTTATGCGCAATTTACGTAATAGTAAGGACGAATTCTGTATCAAACTAACGATTATGTATCCATCCACTAGTATGATGTTATCATCGGCATACGCAATGGATCTATGCTTCATCTTGTTTAGGGTATTTGACAATTACACTGAACTTAACTTTCACTACGAGTTGTGATACGAATCCAACCTATGAAATACCCCTTTTCAACCATCATTCATATCAACTGGTCTTCTTTAGCTACAACTATTCTGTTTTATAGTAATTTCGCTCAAACCCTTCAAATCTCGGGGTGCAAATACAAATATAATTCTCGTTTACACATAATTGAAAACTAATAATAGATAAGACGTTATACTTAAAGGACTTATAAGACTGTATTTCACTTAAACGTTTGTGATAATTCGTTTTGCTTTGGCTGGTCGCATTGATAAAAAACCTGTCTTTGCCTTTATCTATTTCAACCTAACTCTTAATTCTAATCTTTTGAAAGATCAACTCTGTGTATATTTTTCAAGATCCTTATTATAGTGATTTGCACTTCCGTTAGTATAACCGAGTGTGCATAGTCACTTCTCAGTAAGTTACGCCGGCAAAAAGTGACAGGGTCAGTAACCATTTCTTTGCTTCTAATGTACAAAATAAATATCAAATATCGTTACAAAATACAAGGTTGAATTTGACCTTCTCATTACTGTATCTATCACATTAGAGTCTTCAAAATATATGACTATTTTTTCGCTTCACTGATCATGATTTCGATCAGTTGATTATAGTCGAAATATTGATCGAAATATAGACAGGAACATCAATCTCAGGATTTATGCGGAGCCCTTTCTAAACTACTCTCACCAGCAATTATACAGAAATCCGCCAGATCTTCATTGGTCATCCAAAGTGCTGTCTGAAACAAAATTATACTTCTGCACATCATTAAATTTGTCTTGCAGATTTCTCTGAACCATTGTTTTATACTGAACTATTTTCAACCTATCGTACAAAAAACATATTATTAGCAAATACTATCAATAATTAAGCTGGCGAAACTTTAAAACCAAAACCGTTTATAAGCTTTTGAATGAATATTGAGAATAGCAGAGACGCAGGATCTGCTCCATGAAGGAGACCGTTCCGGGCCCTGAAATCGCACATTATGCTTTTCCATAACAATGGAAAAATTTGACTCTACCGACGTCAATTCGAACTCACATGGAAATCTTTGCATTTAACGCACCGACATCACATGGCGTGGTTGACAATAGAATGACAAAACCAGTGACACCAATAACACGGAATCGAACACCACACCGAAGATGCTGCACCACCGAAACGCGTCTGTGGACGAATCACAGGAAATGACGGGAAACGCCGGAATGTTCTGAGGACCAAAAAACAAAAACACTAGTTGATTTCTCTTTTATAAAAACATACTCATACACTATTCTGTAGTTAAACGACCTTATTGGTTACAAGTAACTTGTTCCGTTTTTGTTAGATATATGGAAATGGAAAATTTTGTTTGAGACGGTCGCTTTATTGCAAAGGTTCTAACTGATATAATTTCAATTTCTGGTACCGTTTCGCAGAACATCAGACCCTTCAAAAGAAAGCTATGGCAGTGTAGAACGTCCCCAATATGGAAAACATCCTTGCTTGCCTCAAAGTCATTTAGGAATCCCGCTTTTATTGTGTTATCTTTAGGAATCCCGCTTTCATTGTGTTATCTGAATTTATTATTTGAGTTTAACAGTCACTTCATTCATATTTGCAATGTCCGACTATATCACCAGCACGCTGCCCAAACAATTTGATTGGCAGAACTTCTCCTGTCATCTTATCGAAATTTACACATGACAAAGGAGGCACTGAAATAGATATTTATGCTCATTATTTTTCTTTTTTATTTTCTAGAATTATCGTTTTTGTATCTCGGTCACTTTGTTCTTTTTAGTCCACGTTGACTTATTCAAGTTCCACAACGTGTTTTCAACGTTTGATTGCCTCACTTTTACTCATGACACCTTTTTCGGTCTTTTTCACGTGATGCTTTTCATTTAATTAACGTTTTTTGCGTATTTTGTTTAATATTGAATTTTGATCTTTTTTGACTAGCTCTTTCAGTTATCTTCTTTTCTCTTTGAGTCTCTCTGCATCTGTCATCATGTCACCCTTTTGATTTGATAAGAAGCTGCAGGGCAAATAGCTTTTGTTTTTGGCAAAGATGCAAATTTACTTTATAACAATCCATGTTAACCAAACTGAAAGCTTTTAAATTATCTATTTTTGAAAATAAGTTTTGCCATTTTACAGTTTCATACGTCGAAATGCTTGATAAATATATTTTATGTAGACTAGCAAATATAACTCATAATAGAATATACTGTAACATCAAACATAGTCCGTAACTAACCGCACGACGGCGATGCTAAACGTACTGAATATTTATTCCTTTTTATAATGACCATGTCACATTGGCGTTGAACTAGCCTGTAAGGATGTGTAAACATATTTAACTTCTAAATCAACAAATGCCAAACATTTCTCGCTGGTCGGGGATGAGATAAGTGGGAATCTGATTACCAGGATCAGTTCTATAAGTTCCACTTCCAGCTTCTTTTGTACGTACGGTTATTGCAAAGCAAACAGATTTGAAACCTTTCCTCCGAAAGTGTACATACACAGAATAACTAAATAAATGGAAGGATGGTTGGTAAACAGAAAGAAAATCAACTATCAAAATGAGAAATGCAAAGGAAAACCCAAGTTCGTATTGGCCTTTTCCAATTTAACGGAGGAATGACTTTTAGCTTTCTGGTTACGGATGAATAATATTTAGTTCTTCCCTTCGAAACCTTCATACTTATCAAGAACATAAGTATGCCATTGGCTTCTAAACGACTTCCTCTTTAGGACAGTTGAAGCTTTTATCGATTCTTTTATGTCACGCAGACATACTGCAATACCACATTTCGGAAAAAGAAGCAATTTTTAGAAACAAATGGAAGATATTGAATCGGTTTCATTTTCTAAGACCAGGAGGAAACTATGGTGATGCCAGTGGATATATTCATGAATTCCTGTTTGGTATCCGGGTGAGATGTACGTTCATAAATGGCAGTGGAAGTGAAATTTTTGAAGTGCTTGATATGACTTCTGTTTCCACGAAAGATTGCATTTTACGTCAGACAATTGAATAAATTCATCCTTTTTTAGGGGAAAAACGTTCATATGTTCTCAATACGACATATTCTAAGACAGGAATCGTAAATTTAGTAATCAAGTGAGGCCCTTGCTTGAAATTATGTCCTGAAAAAGTAGAATTAAAACGACTTTTTGTAAACAGGTTCGTCTGAATTCAGAGTTGAAAATAATAAATAATTCACCAATAATAATTCACGAATAATTCACCAAACACATAGCTAAACCGTTTTTACGGAAATGTAAAAGCAAGGACTTATTAACGAGAAACAGAACGCACAAACATCAAAAACCAGAACGATTTTCTGTAGTAATTTTTCCCAGCCTACCATTCTTAATTGAGAAAAAAACTAGAAATAAACCAGAACTGTTATTTAAAGTTCATCATAAAATTTGCTTTCTGACATATAAATATGTCAATAAGGAAAATTCATTTATTCACTCTGGAGTAGTTGGTTTCGTGGAGGCAGTTTGATTTAGCATTTTTGTTCGATTCTTGTTTGTCAGCATTCCTGCGCTCACTGCAACCTGCAGTTTTCACTAGTTTCTGTCTAGTTTGTTATTGATCTCAGGGTTGGGTATGTTTGTCTATTCTATGTTGGGTATGGTCTATTCTCAGGAATTTTGAGAAATTTTATGTTTTTGTGAGGGTTTCCTGTCTATTTCGTCGAAGTGTTTGAGAGCTCGAACGTGTATATATTTGTCTACTGTCTTGTTGCTCTTATGTATGTCCCCGTTTCTAATATACCATGGAAGTGAACCGATCCGTCTCAGAGCACCATTTTGTAAAACCTGCAGTGCTTTCTTGTTTGACATTGACGTCTGCCAAAACACAATACTGCTGTAAAGGTGGTTTTATTACCTGCTTAAAGATAAAGAATTTCATAGTCAGGTTAAAGGGGCCAGATTTAAGGATGGGCTGGAAATACTTTTGAGCAGTGCTGATGTTTTTGCCGTATGTGTTCGTTCCATTTCAGACAGTGATTAAATGTTAGTCCTAGGTAATTTGCAGTTCCGTTCCATGGTTCTAGTATTTTTCTCTTTTCTCACGAATTCATTCGTGAGCCTTTTACAGTTGTGATTGAGAGCTCTGCAATTACTCTCTTTTGTACTGGATTTCTTTGAGTTTCTTTCTTCTTTCAAAGTAAAATGTCTGTCCGTTTGTTGCTAGTGAAGCACAAGTTACAACAAGAAAATAAATTTACTCACACAAGAATATTCTCTTTTCCTTTTAATTTTCTTTGTATCGCTTGTATCTTTCGTCTATTTCACCGTTTTTCTCTACACGTGATCATTCAGGTGACCTAACATAACTATTTAACACTCAAGGCAATCTTTAGTGACCTACAGTCCGACATATAGTCTCATGCACTTCGCTGCATTGATATTCCGCTTTTATTGTTTTATTATTTTTATTCCTCCTTTTTTCGCAACAAATATCAACATAATATCAACGATGTGCCCGATTTCTCGAGCAAGAACTATCCAATAGCTCTCTGGGTCATCACACTTTCAAAGAATTCGGGAAAACTTGTCCCAGACAAAGTAAAAGTATCGATAAATGTACCCACATCCTCAACCAAAACATGTCCCCTACCGGTAAACCTAACTCTTCAAGCGATTATTTTGTAGATTCACAGCTTTTCGCTGACCAAGTTACTAATCAGAGGTTATGGTCACTTGCATACTTCAGAAAGTACTGACTTGTGCTACCTTCGAGACGGAGTCCTATGCCATCGAAACGCCTTCAAACTGAAATCATCTAAGGCCTAACAAATACCTGACTACAAATTAAACTACACTATCAGTTCGCATACTGCCCAATTGATCAAACTCTGCTCATCCTCAAAACAAACATATGTTATAACCTAGTACAACCGCCTGTCGCCAAGACATCGGTAACGCCCTTCAAACGGTGTGGCAAAACAATCTGATCTACAAAATGTTCATAACTCTCCACTTTGACTTTCCAATGGTGGATACGTTTCACATATGTGAACATATCCACCCTTTCCTTACCGAACCAACATCCACAGTCAAAATCAGCGACAACTTATCTCGTCACTTTGCAAACTCATGTGGAACTCCTCAAGGCTCTGTTATTTCTTCCCTGCTGTTCTTAATACACACTGCCATCATGCCTTAACCCGTCCTTCGCCATAAACTAATCAATACCATCCAATGTGCCGACGCCTTGATCATTTTTACTGCTTGTCGAAACATCATCCTAGCTATTTCGATGCAAAAAAAGTTAAGCGATCTTTTATCGCTCAACTCTTTCTTCGGCCGATAGAAACTGCCACTGAACCCCAACAAATGCAAATTCATCAGAATAAAAGGAAATGCTCGTCCATCAAACAATCCTGAAATTATATCCGTTTGCCACTCCTACAAAGAAAGAACACGATACAATTTTCAAAACAGGTAAACTACTCTGGAGTCACAATTTTTACGTCTCCACAGAAAGGCCTAAATTGTGTATTATCTCTCATTCATCCGCCTCCTCAGTGTCGGCTTCCCTTTTTGGTATAATCTATCACTAGCACGAATAGAATTAGTCCGCATTGAGAATTTCCCGTCACTGTGTCAACGTTTTCAGAGATGAATATATCGGTAGCGGAATACATCGATCATGCAAATTACATTCCTTCAAACCTAAACATCTACCGACGAAATAGCCACCGCCATCCTTCCGACCAAATACCACTCCCTTAACTATTCAGAGTGCTCCAGTGACGATCTCTTTTGGCTTAATAAAGAATATAACTCAAAACGGAATTCTAACAGAATTTACTCCCTAATTATTTCCGTACTCCCTAATTATTTCCGTACTTCCTAATTATTATTTCGTTTTTACTTTTTTTTCCTTCAAATTTACTTATCAGCAAAAAGTAATTATTCCACCATTTGAATTAAAATCCTCGATTAAATTGAGGGTATGTAAGACAAGGAAAAAGGATGAAACGGTACATTTAAACATAAAAAGTTTATCCTGAATTTTTTTTTCATCCATTTCTAGGTAAGTTAGGAGTTCCAAGTGTTTCATGCATAAATTCTTTTCTTCCTTACAGACTGTGAAGATTGTAAATCAGCGATCAGCGTATAGTTGTTTTCGAATTTTCTTCCAGTGGATGACTAATTCAATCGTTAACCGGACATCCTTGTATGAAAACACAAACACTTAAGACACTTAAGACTAGAGACGTCGACGACCCTTGGAAGCGTATTAAAAATCGTTTGATGCTGAAATTTATTTGAGGATATGACGTTTAATCTGTTCTTCAAATTAAAGAGTTGAAAATTTCTTCCTCTGTATTTCTATATCCTTAAACTTACTCTTGTAAATATTTAAACGTATGCAATCTTAAATTATAGTTTAAGCTCCCAATAGTGTAGAATCTGAAGTTCTTGGCTATCTATTTGAGAGCTAAATAACTTTACTTCAATAAAATTTAACCTATTGTTTCCACAAATCGTGGAGGGACTCTCATGTTGATTGTAAATTGGGATAAATCCATCCATTTCCCCTGGTTAAAACGATTCATTACATCAAATCAATTGTAGATATCTTATTTTGCCTGAGTGACTGAATCTAAGCCATCATAATATTCTAAACGGTTTAAACAGATCGAAGACAATAGGGACACTTGAAACCTTTACCAATTTAGATTCCCAAGATAAAGTGTATGAAATTTCAAAGTACACTGTGACAAAAAAGTATCCGGAAATTCTCATTTAAATTGCCCGCGTTGAGTATTTTTAAGTATTTGAAGTTTCTGTATGTTGGTAGGACTGTACGTAATTACTATGCCAAACATGAGCGCGGTCTGTCAACTAGTTTGTTTACGACAGCTGTTGAAACCAGTTGACCTCAGTGGTAGTCTGCGAATTTTACAATGGAAAAAAATATTGAACAAAGAGTTTGTCTCCAATTTTGTGTTTTGAACGAAATTTCGTGTGCTGACTCGTTGCGAATGCTGGAAAAGGCTTATAGAGACTCTGTTTTATCGAAAACCCAAGTGTGCAAATGGTACAAAGCCTTTAAAAACGGTTGGGAGATCGTCGAAGATTTGCCTCGTTCAGGACGACCGTCGACCTCTTCAACCAACGATAACGTCGAAAAAATCAAGGAAAATGTGCTCGAAAATCGTCATGCCAGTGTTAGAGAGATAGCTCGTGATCTCAACATCTCTAGTGAAACCGCTCGTTTGATTTTGGTGAACCAATTGGGCATGCAGCGCGTCGCCGCTCGGCTTGTTCCGTTAGAGCTGAATTTTCTTCAGAAACAGTACCGGATGCAGGTAGCGGCAGACATGCTAGATCGTGCAAATTCTGATCCCACGTTCATGGGACGGATCATTACTAGTGATGAGACATGGGTCTATGAATACGACACACAAAGGAGCCAACAATCATCTGAATGGGTGGGAAAAAATTAGCCGAAACCGAAAAACCCTCGCAAAAGTTGTTCGAAAATCAAGACGATGCTTATTGTTTTCTTCGATATTCGTGGTGTGGTTCATCATGAATTCGTTCCGCAAGGTCAAACGGTCAATAAGGACTTCTATTTAACTGTTTTGAGCCGTTTGCGTGAAAATATTCGCCGTAAACGGCCGGATTTGTGGCAAAACAATTCGTGGATTTTACATGACGATAACGCACCATCACATCGAGCCACGATTATTAACGATTGTAATACCAAACACTCGATAAATACCATCGACCAGCCACCTTATTCGCCTGATCTAGCTCCGTGTGATTTTTTTCTTTGCTCCATACTGAAATTACCGCTCCGGGGAACCAGATTTGACTCCATAGACGCCATAAAAGAAAATTCGCAGAAGGAGCTGAAGGCCAGCCCTGAAAGCGCCTATAAAAAATGTTTCCATGATTGGAAAAAACGTTGGCACGTGTGTATCGCTTTCAATGGAGCATATTTTGAAGGAGATTCAATAAATATTGAAGAAGTTTAATATTTTTGCGTTTTATTTCAAATTTCCGGATACTTTTTTGTCAGAGTGTATTATTCTAGAACTTGATGCATTTGGGTAAGAAATTCTGTGAACATGTCAAGTACCACAAAATTCTATAATTTATTTAATGTTCATAGCGATTGTTCCGAAACATGAAATTAACAAGAAAGTTACCTTGTCGGATTATTCCTGACATATGCAATATAATATGCGAAGATATGTGAATCATATTTAAGCTCAAATTATCCCATGTAACGTACAACTGAAGTACTACTCAGGAATTTCTGTTGTTAAGTAACCTGTAGCGCAATTTTGTGGGAAACACAGGAAGCTCTTCATAATCGTACATATACATCATTATGTGTAATCAATATTTTAGGATGTGTTTATTTCATGATATTTAACAGGGTCTTACAGACATTTGATTTATCTTGAATTTGCAAAGAAACATCAGTTTAGCTATCTGGATTGTTTTAACCCATATAAATTGCAAAAAAAGGAACATATTACTCAATACATTGAGCTCACATTGTATGCAGGGGAGTGATAACATATTTTCTTTTGAGAAAAATAGAAAAAAGGCATCTTAGTGGAAAGCTATAATTTGATTGTTTTTTAAAAGGTCCTTTACATGCTTTTTTATGGAAGGTAAGTATATGTTGTTATATCCACCAAATTTAACCTAGGGTATTGATTTTACGTAAACAAGGAATGGTCGCCTCGGGGAAAACATCAGTTCTACCAGGATATTTTGTGAATAAGCATCAAATTCAAATAAGACATAGAAACATTTGCATTGCCAAGGAAGCTGTACCACCAACCGCAAAGGAGTAGGGTAAAGCCGGTTGCGGTAAGATCCAAGAGGATCAACTTGTGAAGCTGCAAACCACGCTGAAGAAGTACCTCTTCGAGCATTTACGCCGCAAACCGGGTAAAATCCCAAAATTCAGAGGAATGAGACCGGCAGCGGACCATCTGGTTGTAACCTGTAACGACGAGCAGTCTCTAGAATATCGCAAGACTGCAGTCGCCAAGGTAAACATCACCCTGAACGAGGAGTTTAGAGTCGTCTCCATAAAAGAGGTACCGCGATTATGCACCGTCAAGGTATTTATTTTTGAAACGGAGCATACACCACAGGAAGCCATCGAGACGCTTAAACTGCAGAACACGGGGTACGAAACAGAAGGGTGGCATCGCTTCGCGGAGAAAGAAGTCACCAACAAAGGCATGGTCCTGGTACTAGGCATGCCAAAAGAAGACGTCAGCACTTCAAGGGACAAAAACGGACGACTGAGTTTCGGTTTCACCCAGGTGACTGCCAGGGTTAAGGCGACATAACTTTTAGAGCAAAATCGAAAAACTGATACGGGTGACCCAAGCAAATCTGCACCACAGCAGAGTGGCAACAGCCAACCTGCTTAAGCATCTTGCAACAAAAGCCCTACCATGAAATGGAAAGATACTTGGAATCAGTGCAAAACAATTTAAAATCTTTGCTACAAGCGGGAAAAATACAATGTAGTTAGGAAGGAAGTTAATTTAATTTTTCTACTGCACTTCAGCAACAAGAAGAGCATGAATAGCTGGCCTTAGCATACCTACCGTTTGACGCTCCGATGCCGACCACCGAATTCCGGGCCCTATAGGAACATATACGGAGGTAGCGGGCCATCATCGGATGCGATGCGAACGCGCAACATGAACTCTGGGGAAGCACAAGGTGTAACGAAAGATTTGAGCAGTTAGTCAATTACTTAATAAATACTAACATCAACTTAGCAAATAAGAGTAACACACCGACTTTTACAATAAAAACTAGAGCGGAAGTGATTGACGTCACTCTAATCACAACAGAGGCATTGAGGATCTGCACGGCTGGAGAGTATGTGGCTCACCTAGCCTGTTGGATCACCTTTCAAGTGAGAAGAGGTGACAGGCCTCCATTAGTCTACCGCAATCCTGGAAAAGCGGAATTGGACGGCTACACAAACGCTATTAAAAGATATATAGGTATAAAAGATATAAAAGATATATATACCAAGGGAATCCATTGAGAAGATGGATCGAAAAGATATCGGCAATGAAGTGAGATACATCACAAGTATACCAGTCGATAGTTTCAGTGAGATGTGTCCAACCACCACCGTCAAACAAAAAAAGGTAAGCTGGTGGAACAAAGAACTGGAAATGATCAGGAAAAATGCTCAAAGACTATTCAGAATAGCTCGCCTCACAAACCGAGATACGGATTGGGAGGACTATAAGCGAAATCTGAAAATATTTAAAACTGCTGTAAGAAAAGAGAAAATGAACTACTGGAATCTTTTTTGCAAGAATATTGAGAGAGGAAGCGAGACATCTAGGCTAAGCAGGGCTCTGAAAAGAGAACCACATGTAGACACGATGCGGCCACATGTGGACGGTCGTGAACAACAAATAGCATAGAACGTCTCAAGCTCCTAATAAACCAACATTTTCCGGGCTCAATGGATGAAAGGACAGATGAAGTAAATAACGCGACTCCTTACCGTCACCCCCCCCCCCCCTTAAAAGAAATGGTAAGCGAAGAAAAGGTCCATTGGGCCATTAATACCTTCGCACCTTACAAATCACCAGGAACTGACAAAGTTCATCCGATCATGCTTATGAAAAGGGATATCACAATAAAACGGATTTTGGTGAAAAAATACAGAGCCTCCATATCCAAAGGCTATATTCCTTTGGACTGGAGAGAAGCTAAAGTAGTTTTTATACCGACGCCGTCAAAAGTCACTACAAACCAACGGATTACCGACCTATCAGCTTAAGGTCTTTCATGCTGAAAACTCTGGGACGCCTGGTGGATGGGTACATAAAAAGCACCATGAACATAACGGAACTTTGTCCCAACCAACAAATATACCTTCCAGGGCGCTCAACAGAGACTGGACTAAACCAAATCATAAGCAAACTAGAGAGGAACCTTCAATAGAGAGGAACACTTTGGCGGCCTTCATTGATGTCGAGGGAGCCTTCAATAATGTTAAAACTAAGAGCATAGTAGCAGCCATTCAAAGATATTCAATAGACTCATATCAAACTAAATGGATAACGGAACTACTAACTAAAAGGAAGATCGCAGCTAAAGAAAACGGAGTAACCTTGAATAAATGGACTAACAGGGGTACACCGCAAGGCGGCATAGTATCACTACTTGCCTGGGTACTCACAGGTAACCAAATAGTGGAAGATCTCTAACTTCAAAACGATAGCGTACGCTGACGATATCGTTATACTGATAAGTGGAAAGTTCCCGGAAACCATGTCGGAATTGATGCAGAGCGCACTCGCACATCTTTTCGAGTGGGCGAAGCTAAACCAAATGCGCATAAATGCCGACTAAACGGAGCCTATGCTTTACACACAGGGCCGTCAACCGGAAACTTTTTCACCCCAGTCCATTGACTGAAAACATATCAGTTTAGTAAACAAGGTAAAATACTTAACAGTAATTTTGGATAGTAAGCTTACTTGGACTCCACACATAGGAGAAGTCAGACGGAGAGCTACAGCGGCGCTCTTCACAATGAAAGGACTAGTGGGGAAAACCTGGGGAATGAAACCCAAATTGCCCACTGGATTTACATAACAGTAGTGAGGCCAATAACGACTTACGGGGCATTGGTTTGGGGGCAGGCATTACAAATGAAAACCATTGCAAAAGGGCTAGAGAAGATCCAGCGAATGGCCTGCCTTGGCATCACAGGCACCATTAGGTCTATGCCAACAGCGGCAATGGAGATATTGCTTAATCTCATGCCACTCGACAAATTCATCTTCAATTGAGAGGCATCACTTGCAACCATCAGATTAAAATCCACATATGGATTATCTAACCACCCACAAACGGGGCACGTATGCATTTTGGAAAAAATAGTGAGTAAAAGGGAGCTGGATTCAATTCAACCAATAGTCGACACAACAATTCCATACAAGATCAGCATTCCGAACAGAGAAACGTAGGAAAAGGATTCCACATCTGGAAGTGAAATTATGATCTACACCAATGGTTCCAAAACGGATGAGGGTAGCGGTGCCGGAATAATTTCCCCAGATCACCTGCAACTCAACCAAAGTAATAAACTGGAGAGCCATACCACAGTTTTCCAGTCGGAAGTGTTTACAATAAAAGCGGCTATAAAACGGCAACGAACAACCTTAATGGAAGAATACAAATACTCTCGCACAGTGAGTTGGCACTGCCAGCGCTTGCCTCTAACCGCGTAGTTTCACAACTGGTGCAGGATTGTATGCAGGCTCTCAAAGCCGCAACACCCCGAGCAAAAGTAAAACTGACACGGGTCCCTGGACACAGCGGTGTAGAGGGAAATGAAAGAGGAGCGGATGAGCTAGCGAGAGCTGGATCAGCTGACAAAAATGCCACTAGAATAGACACAATTAAAGTGCCATTAGCTACGGTAAAAAGGGAACTAGACGAAATCCTCTGGAAAGAGACAGATACGGCTTGGAATGACAGAAACGACTGCAGGATAAGCCGAGCTCTTTGGTTTAACCCTAATCAAATGAGGACAAAACAGCTCCTGGGGAAAAACCGAAATGGCGTTAGAACATTGGTAGCATCAGTATTAACGGGCCATAATCTTCTAGGTCAACACGCCACACGACTAGGAATCCAAACAGATGACACCTGCCGAGCTTGCGGCGAGGAGGAAGAAAGTACAGAACACTTTCTCCTAGATTGCCAGAGGCTGGCCAACAAACGCCTTATCTGGCCATCTGTTAACAGTAGTACTACACATGGGGGGATAAAGACTGATGCTGGCCTATGCTATTTCCAGCAAGTGGACCCGAGTAAAAATAATATTAATAATGATACGTTTGCATTGCTTCAAATTATCAGAATAATCGATACAAAACTATCGAAAATTTAATACATGAGTGAAAAGGGAAATATTTACATAATTTTTAAAAAGCTCAATGCATTCTAACGGACGAAAACAAATTAAATCATAGAAAAAATTGAGTAGTTACAAAGCATTGCGTATTCAAAAAATGGAAGAAAATTCTATCTATAAAATATCTACAAAAACCAGAAATGGGAAATGTCTAAAATGAAAAATCACGTTACAATTATCATTTATACTATAAAAATTGAAGGCTATGCAATTGTTAGTTAGACCTTTCTCGATCATGCAATACTGCATGCACATAAGATCTTTGCGTCAGTTTGACCCGATTCTACAATTATAAAGCAATTGTATTAATTTTAATAGTAAATTTATAGACATACAAGGAAGCAATACATGAATACGTTATTGATTTTCTTGGCAATACGCCTGGCACAAAATTTCAGAATATTTCAGATATCGATGTCTCTTACAGTTTTTACAGATTTTAGAAGTTTTTACATATATTGAAGACAGACGTACGGACGGAGATACCATCTACCTTTTACTTTTGTTAGAAGTAGATGCGCTAAAAGTAATTGTTGTCGCGGTAACACTTTACTGCTTTACACTAATTCCTGCCGTTGACGGACTCTTTAGAACAACAATTTCGCGAAAACTCCTTCCCGGAGGAGAGACCTGACGAGGAGGAAGCAATCCTTGTAAAAGCCAAAAAAATAAATTGGACATCTGGCGGCTGCAAAACCTGCAGGAGTGTATGAGAGTGGGTGTCAATATCATCCATGTTGATAATGAAGGCATGCGTGAAGAAGCATGTGTTCAATCTTCAAACTTGCAAATTTCCTGAGATCTAACTCCTTTCTGACTATTAATTTCAGTTTTTCCATGTGCACTGTTATGTTTATTTTGTTTTTGAGATAATCACACGATGAAAAAGTATCAGTTCGAGGGCAGTGGAATGAAAACACAAGTTTCAGGTTAGTTATGCTAGTTAGTTTTTTTAATCAGGGTAGGCTGTTGCAAAGGCCCGATACATCCTGTAGATGTTGAGATCTGGACTCAAGTATAATCCTGTGTCCATTGGCATCACAAATTAGTTGATGATTCCGCACTTTCTGTGATATTTTTTCTTAATTTTATTCATGCATGAATAATGAATAATAAAATGCGAATCAAAGCAAAACATGTGCTTGAATTATAGCAAACAAATATTACAAAGTTTTCGCCCATTCATTTATACTACCTATGAGTATTTTCCAGTATGTGTTGATGAATTTGGGTTAATATGCGTAAATTTTGGTGATTACGACCAAAAATGTTGGTGTAGGATCTCTCATTATCTTATTTCTCAAATACTCATCGAATGCCATTAGCATGACTTCCTATGAAAATCTCAAAATTGTTTTTTTTTTTTTGTTTGCTTACTACCTCTTCCATGTCAATGCCTCAATTGTGAATGGGAAGGTATAGCAGCATAAAACTCATCAGAGCTTCACGAATACTCGCCATAGAAATTATTGAAACTATTTTGTTAAGTGGAAACGCTAAACAATGTTCTGAAACTGTTCAATTATCGTGATAGTACCGGATCACCACACTTTTCACATGTTTTATATAGATTTCTTGTTTGAATAGCAGGTTTGAATTGAGAAATCTTAAATGTATTACAAATTTTTGGACATTTTTCTCTGAGTTGAAAAGGACGTTTTTGTGTTCCTGTTACAATCATCAAGACATGATATTTAATTTTTAGATTTAACTCTTGCTTGCATAAAACATTCAACATTCTATTATATCATTCACGTAAATGATTGCATAGAAAGCTTTTGGCTACATTCAGTTTTCTGTTCAAATAGTTAAATCATTTTAAATTGAAAATAGTCAGTCAAATAGTTTGCAAGTGCAATACAGGTGTCTTATTATTTTCTTTTGACGCTGAGTCTTAACAATAAATAAATGCATTTTCACATTCTCCATTGCCTTATACTTCCATAATATAATATAATTATATTATATATATATAATTATAATTATAATATATATAACAATGAAGTGGTGTAAGCAGTCACTCAGTTAACTTCCAAATTATTTCGCTATAAGTTCCTTTTTAACGATATTCAGCTATGGATATCCTGGCAAAGCCCGAAAATGGTTTACATCCAATTATATCAACCCTTCGATTTCAATCAGCACAAAAAATTTGAGCTGTCATTACCAATCGTTATCTTGATTAGATATTTCTGACTGGAAACATATCGAAACAAATACCAGTTAAAAATACAACACATCGTACAAATAGCAAGCATCTATCAAGTTGGATCCTGGGATTGCAAACAATTTATTATCCAAATAGGGCAGAGATATTGTAGGCTTCCTGACCTAGTGTACACAACTACGAACGTGACCAGCCAATAAAACAAATTACATCGTATGCGAGGAGGATGATTCTTTGGAAAACAATTTAGAATTTATGTGAACTCAAGGTTCACCAAAGATGAAAAGGATATGGAAACTATTTTTCAAAACGATTTGTACAATTGTGAAATGTTATTTGAAGGATGATACCAAAAATAAAATCAACCTTTATAATGAGTAGATTTGATTTCCACTTTTTTTTCGAAGGAATGTATGTAAAAAATTTGTCATCTTAATATTGTTAGCGATATTGTGGCAATGAATTATCGTTATATTTGCAGAAACTTGTGTCTTTATTTCGGACAAGATATAAATATAAGTGTGTTCTGAGAGCTCAAAGGACATGAATAGGTGGTTAGAATATAATTTCAATCTAGTAATTGCTCCTGGTCGTTGTCTGTAAATATCAACCCTCGGTGTATGTACAATAGAACTTAAAATCCATCTAAGATACACAACACCCCTAAGCATAACCCTAAGATACACCCTAAGACACACAGTGGTACATGTGCATATACAGTTATAGATGAGACAAAAAGACTGTTGATGACATGATTAGTTTAAAGGCTACATACATGAAAACACTATGCACTAAGTAAATAATCGAAATGATATTGTGGAAAGACTAGAAAAGCATTGCTTTCTGCACTCTTAAAACTTCCTTAACGGGAGTAACTAACGAACAAGGAACGATTGGCTATGATTAACCCCTCCATGACTCTACCTTCCATCTGCACCTTCTTAGAATTACATTTTACCTTAGAAAGATCTTAGAATACTTAATATTAATCTCTGAGATTAAAAGACATATTTTGGCGCAACATCACTTGTGATCTTGTTACTGGATCCATGCGTCCGCTGGTAAACTTTCAAAAAAGGTTTGGGCTTATTGGGCCTGATTGTGGTATATGGACTAGGATCTGGTTCAGTGTAGAATGTTGTAGCTTGTTCTTCATGATCTTTTTCCAGCTCGACAGATTCTGTATCTGGAGGGAAAAAATTCATCCTCACTAAAGATATTTGAGTTATATGGGAAAATGCCAGTTTTTTAGAAACTAGCCGATAATAAATAAAGAACTTAAATCGAACTGCGAATGAAAATACTCCTGGGTAAGCATTTTGCGCTCATATTATTTCATCTGCTTTTTATGAAAATAAACCGATTTATTATATTTCATAGATTGAAATTTGTCTAACGCTCGAAAAACAAAATAAAAACATCTGACCAGAATATCAAAGGGACAAAAGGAGCAGGGCGTAACCCTAAAGTAAAAGACCGATAAATTGGGTCACTCTTAAAACAGCTGGATTCAGCAAACGCAGGAGCTCCTTCAAAACTGACAGTTATAAGTACAACAATTAAACGTTGCTTTTGGGGAACAGCAAAAACAGTAATTGTTTTAGATGTGCGAGTTTTTCCAGAATTTGCTGGCAGTCACCAGTCGAAAACCTGGAACGGGAAACCCAAAAAAGAGAAGGATCCCCCCTGTACCTGCCGTCAAGGCGACTTCTCCATCTGAAGAAGATATCTAAACATAAATGGAGGATACGGATGAAGAACTGAACTCAGAACAAGTATCGATTTCCATCCTTTCCCACACCAAAACCTCCAGTGCTTATCCCGGAGCTTAAACTAAACCCGAAGCCCAGAAACCCCATCTACCCTACTCAATGAACCCAAAAAACACTAATACGTCACGAACTATACTAATCATTTTTCATGAAACAGATAAAAAGACGAAGTTCGTCAAGATGTTAATTGAGGAAAAGATCAATTTCGTTTCAGTGAAACGTGTATACAAAAGTAAGCAAATCATGCAAGCACAACATATAACAAATATACTAAGAGAGCTCAAGTGGTAATACCACACATTTTACCTTCTGGAAGTTACAAACTTGAATGTAGAATGAGGCTTCATGAGGCTTCATGCGAGGATTAAGGACTTAAAATGTCAAGGATTTCACCCGATTTAAGTCTCTACGTTAAAATCTCTTCCGAAAGGCGAAACCTCAATCTATGATACTAAGGCACTATGGCATCTTGTCTGCAAGCTTAGTCCTCAAACCATATCATACAAAGCTATCACCAATTGGGACATGCTTCAGTTAACTGTTATGCAGAAGCTTGGTAGGTTAAATACGATGGAATAAATCACTTTTCACAATGCATAACAAGACCGGTCGCCAAAGTGCGTGAACTGTGTAATTGTGCATACGGCTAACTATTGGGCTTGTCTCAAAAACACAAAAAATATAAAAAAGACGTTCATACAAATCACGGCAGAACAAGTATCAATCTCACTTTCTTAAAATATTTCAAAACCAACAGCTCAAACCACACAAAAGCCACCACAAATAACTGGCAAAACTCATTGATATGACCCCGATTATTTATATGAAAAAATTTTTAACAGCACGCAAAATTAGTTCAAGCTGATGATGCAGAAGATGATCTCTTAGATTCTGAAAGGAATGTTACCCGCTCAATCATCGAGCCAACAATGATACACCTCTTGAATCACATCTCCACCCTCGCAAGGAATGTGAATTTCTTACTTCTAATGGTTGGTCAACATAAGTGTCTCATAACAGAACAGGAATCCTACATAATTATCCTTTAATGAACTTTTCTGAAGCCTTGAAGTCGTCTCCACTTCTTCAACTACCATTTGGACAGAACTGAGGTATTGACTGGTAGAGAAGGCAAAATTGCCATTCTTGTAGGGCGGCATTTTAACATTCATCAAATCCCAATACTGAAGAAGGAGTGTGCTGAGAAAAAAGTTGAGACCAATTCTTTCGAGTATACACAATCTACAACCCTCCAAGTAACCAGCACCTCACGCGAGATCTATACGCTCTTTTCAACATCGATGGCCGGTTTTTTGATAAAAGCGTTTCGATTATAGACTTCAATGCTTACCATCAGAATTGTGGAAGTATGAGAAGCAATCAAGCTCCTATTATGTTACGAAGAATTCATCACACAAAGTGGCCAAGCCGGCATATGCCTAACAAACCAGTTCATTCTTCAAGTACATTGTACGACTTGGACTACGGAATGTCCCGAGACTTCCACCGAAACGTTCGAACTAGAATCTCAAACAAACGTCATCAACAAACGATTCACTTCTTAAACGCAGAAAGAAATAACTTCTACTTCTTCTTTATGTGAAAGAACTTCTTGAAACAAAGAATACTACGAACTGACAAGCTTTCCAAGAATCACAAGCAACAGAAATTATCACCCGAACACACAGCCACTGACAGGAAAACAGGCATTGACAGGAAAATACGCAATCAAATAGGATAATCTAGAAACAACCAATGCGCGAGCTACCTACAGAGAAGAAAATAACTTCTGGAAAGTATCAAAATACTTTCACCTGAAAAATAAAAAAGCTATAGCATCCATAAACGGTCCCACTAGACTAAAGTGGAGATCCACCTCCATCTCCACATAAAGTGGAGACAAGTGGAGTGGAGATCCACCAATAAGTCTCATTTCCAATTTCATAGAAAACTATTGCTAGTCCAATCATTAGAAACAATTGAAGAAAAACACATAACTCCTGATGTGCAATATGGCTTTAGAGTTCATTTGACAGAAGTCCACCACAAATTGTGGTCCACTACATCAAAAATAGTTTTCTATCTAAATCTTTCTATAAAAAAAATCAACTGGCATAGTTATATTTATATAGCGAATGCCTTTGACGAAGTCTGATATGCAGGACTTGTTTTTAAAATGCATGAACTTAAAATTCCACCTCCGGTTATCTTCGTTATACATTCGTTTCACCATTCAGATTCTTCTGCTTGTAAAAAGATAACTACCTTTACAAACAATCTAAGGTGGAGGTCTATAATTACCAACCATTTCACCAATTCCTTATAACTTATAGTTGCGTACCTCCAAAAACTTCATAACAGTGTACAACATAACAACATATTACATATCGTATATTATCCACATGTTTCATATTACAAACCAGCAAGAATCTATCACCACTCTCATGGGATTCTTTAAAAGATGGAATATCAACTTCAAGACCGAACCATATATAAACCACAGAACCATATAATATTCATTATAAGACGTAGACGACAACAGCCCCTTAGACTACAAATTAACTCATGTAATATACTATGAGCCAGAACAGTAAAGCACTTGAGAATAACGTTCGACAACAGATAAGACAGAAAAAAGACACCATAGCCTAGGTATCCTCTCTTCGTTAAACTAAATACCAGCACCCTAAACATCAAAAACAAATGATTGCTTTACAAACAAATAATAACACCAACACTTATTATATATGGCTGTATCTTAGTTTGTTAAACTACAAAAATAAATAAAAGGACGGTACAAGTCCTTCAAAAATATTCACAATCGGTTTACGCAACACCATGGTACGCAAGGCAAATAGACCTATATTTAAAACCTCAGAATAGAGGCAGTTGACAAACTTATACGTGATAGGGAAACCTCTTCGACAAATGTGACCAACGCACTAACCATTCGCTAAAATCTTTATAAATCTAATAGTATGCGGCAAGAACATCATATCCAAGTTTAAGATCAATTACAGAAACTCACTCATAGCCCCAGGTGTAAGTTAAGTATATAAACCCTTAGAAACAAGAATGGTGCGAAAGTGCTAAATTTCACTACCCCCGATTTTACGGTTTACAATGAAAGAATCATTCCCAGGAAAACGATGAAATGTGGCCATCCGGAGCATTTCTCGAGTTCAGTGGTGCCCCTCTCTAGAAATCTCTTCGAATACCACCCCACAGTACGCTGGAGAATATCTTTTATATTACTACTCACTTCCGCACTAACTTGTCTCATTTTTATACAAACGAAGAATGAATATCAATTCTCAGTCCTTCTCTATTGAAGGCGAAACAGTCTATACATCCTTTATTCTTATCTGACTAAATTCAAAATTTCATCTGACATTATTTTAAGAACATCACCGAGGATGTCCATATCATTGTTTTAGATAATTTTTTTCTGCATTGTTTTGACGAGTTCAGCTTATCGCAAAGCCAACCAAACTTCAGAATAGCGTGACTCCAATTGACCCTTCTTTATTTGACGTGCGTTACCTTAGCGATTTCTTTTCAATGATGACCCATAACAATCGTTGAGACCTCCAGCTCGTCAAAATTTTCATACAGCTCACTGTTGTATCGAATTCTGCCATTGGTCGCCGTGTAGGTCCCCGGGTAGTTTGTTCCAATTATCCGCCTCAGAATCTGTCACTCAAAAGCGTTCAATATATTTGCGGATACTTGGGTTGGGGTCCATTTTTGGATCCCGTACCATAGCACAGTCCACATCAGAGCTTTTTATACTTGGAGCTTTGATTTTCTATCTATGCAGTTGGTCTTTATAATCAACAGGTTACAAAGGTTTATAAGGTTTTATTTGCAAGCTGTACTCTTCAGCGTATTTCGTCCCTTTCATTGGCCGTTCTCGCTATTTTGAAGTTCACCCACATTTTCAATATTATAAAAGCCAACGGTGGTATTTTGGATATTGAGGTATTTGTTCTCGACTGCGTCATAGCTATGTTTTCTTCCCATTGATTTCGGGCCCTACTAGGATTGCTTAGCCGTCGAGTGTCAAGGAAAGCTCTTTGGTGGATTTACCCGCCGTGACAATTTGCCAGTGTCAACCGCATCGTGTAACACTTGGCTTGACATGTATAATAGCGTGACATAGACAGGTAGCTTTCTTATGACATCTTCTGATCGCATACTCCAAAGCCAAATTTAACACCGAATGGGTCAGCCCATCTCGCTGCTTAAGTCCGGTATTTGCATAAAAGCCGTCAGTTGGTTGGTTGTTGATGCGGATGTAGGAGAATCTCGACATCATTGTCATTTTCGTAAGACGGTCTAATTTGGCTGGGACATCGAAGCGAAGCATTATTTGATACAGTACGTTACAATCAATACTGTCGTATGCTTGCTTAAAGTCAACGAGAATCTGGTAAACGCCTATGTTTAACTCCCAGCATTTTCCAAGTACCTGTTTGACGGCAAACCACTGGCAAGCGTCGGTCTACCAGACTTAACCCCTCTTTAATCGTCCCCGATAATATTGTTGGCTCTGCTCGTTCGTCATATGTCCTTGTTCCCAGACGTACTGAATGATTTTATCGATGGCTTTCTTAACACTGCTACCACCATATTTAAGGAGCTCCACTGGAATCTCATCATTAGCCGGTGCTTTATTATTTTCTTTTAGGCTTCGATCGACTTCATCCAAACTTTGCCCACCAGAAAACAAGCGAGAGTGTGGGCGGCAATAGGTATGACATAGATTCCGGGAACATTTCACTGATTGGTAACGATATTGTCAGATTATGACATCGTTGTGAATACCAAAATAAGTGGGCCCCTTGTTCGCCCATTTCTTTAAGGTTAAGCCTTTTTGATTGAGTCTTTTTTCTATCCACTAATCACCCAATTGATAAGTTGTCAATCTTTCCCAGGCTTTTAAATGGCTGCTACTATGTTTTCTGTTTTTATATTGTTTAAGGATAAAGGATAAACCTCGATAAAGATGAAGGATGCCGATGTGTAATCATGGAAGGCAATGCCGTCTCTGTTCTGCTTACTTCTTCGTGAAGTTATATCTCTTTTGAGACTCCTGTAAAGATTGCATATTGGTTGTCTGTTGGTACACTTTATATACACATCTACTTAACGATGCACAGTTTCAAGTACAAAAGATTTTAGTTAATTGGTCTCTTCTGGTCTCTTTCGGTTATGGGCCTTACCAGCTTACCTTTTTTATTTTGATGACAGTAGTTCAGCCCACTCCTTTAAGACTTTCAAGCAGTATACATGTGGTGCACCCTTCTTCTTTATCATTGCCTTTTCAACTTCGTAATGAATTTATATCTGGTTAACTTATGTCTCGATGAACAGCGTAGCCGTTCTGCGATAGACTCATGTAATTTTCGTGCTTCTTCTTATTGAAGTAGTAATCCATCGGTAGTCTGACAAGACAGTTTAGTCACATTGTATCCAGCCGTGCAAGCCTACCACTGCCATTAGTGGTCAAATAGAATTTCCAGCCATGTTAATCTTCTTTTGTGTGTGTTCTGATTATAGTGACATCAATCACCTGCGCGTTTTTCTTCGTTAATGAAAGTCGGTCACAAAGGGGTACTTTCTGTAATGTTAGAAAGGTTTTTGGGTCAGTGCAATATCGTTGCCCTCATCTGTTAGACTTTTAAGTAAAATGGTTGTTGCCGGACGTGGTGTGAATTTGATTGGCACATTGGCAAAGATTTTTTGTTCCTTTTTCAACTGTTTGTTCGCTTTATATCTAGCATCCATCTTGGTAAAGCCAATACTTCTTATCACAGTAATGTTTTTATGCCATATGTACAGTACTAGGACTTCCCATTGTTGGTGACTTCGTTCTCCGCAAAAAGATACCACCATTGTACCTTTTAGCATCACGAACGCTTCTAGCAGAGTGTGTTTGGCTTCGAGGATAACTACCTGACGGTGTATGACCCCCCCTTTTTTTGATGACAACTTGATTAAACTCATTCTTCAGGATGTTATTTACTTTGGCGACTGCAGATTTTACGTATCCTAGAGAATGTTTCTTCGTCATTGTTCACCATCAAATGACTCGCTGATGGTCTCATTCCTATGGACCTAGTGATTTTTGTCAGGTATTCTCGAAGAAGTCGAAGAAGTTGCTCGAAGAAGTCCTTCTACTCTAATTTTTTTCACCGATGCTGACACCAGGGTTCGTTGGGAAGCTCCTTCCGCCAACCAAGTTTCAATGGTGTAAATGTCCCAGCGCCTTTCTGCTTAGCATTCTTCGTTGATGCATGGTACTATCACACAGGTTATCCCGTGCACGGCGATTTCATCCTCTCGCACACCGGGTATTGAAGTCAAATTTTTAATTTGTGTTTCTATTTATTTTTGGTTACCGCTTAGCCTCGTTTTCTTGCTACTAGTTGCGTCGACCTTATAGAGCATAGGAACGGTCTTCTGCAGTGTAGTCTCTAGAATCATTGAAATTAGAAAGTCTCCACGTTATGGTGGGGAACCATTCGCGGGTTAGAGAACTAACATCAGAGGACTAATAACTAGACGCATAGCGATCGTCACTTTGATTAAAATAATTTTTTGTAATAGCTGCCTAACTCGAAAACGCTTTTTAGTCATTTCCGTAATTAAGAAGATCAACGAAGAAGGTAAACTCTCTAATAGTATTTCCATTTTGATACGCATCGTCACAATAACATTTAAATTAACAATATCTAAATTAAGTTGAAAACTGTTGGTTTTAGAACAGTGCCAAAGATATATGTTTGAATTTGTGTTAGGAACAAATTTAGCATGTTCATTAAAAAATTAGCTCCAGCTTTGCTTTTGAGCCTTAACTCGAGTAAAGTTATTTTGAGCTGCTAAATTGTAAGGAATATCTTTCTTAGATTTTAACAGGGTTACACTTACAAAACTAATTAAACTATTTTGAACAGAAATATTTTATTGCTTTGATTATCAACACTTTGTTATTCCCAAACGTGAGTTTACACCATAACTGCCTGTTTCAAATCAATTCAAAATTCCAGCCTACTGCAATTACAGTGCATTACATATGCACTTCTCCGAACCTTCCTCGCTTATTAGTGCAGCTTAAACCCGGTTACAGGGCCATTATATCACTTTAGCTACTACACTCGGTTATTCTGTGTTTACTATTCGCAATGAGGTTTTTCAGGCAACGATAACTGGGCATTGTAATTACGATGAAATTTCACCATATTATGGATGAAAGAGCCCCATGATATGGCAGCCGTACAAGTGGTCCCATGAATTATATAAGCCAGCTTTTATTCACCACACAGCACGCGCCTGAAACATGCAGGATCACAGAAAACAGCGTGGAAACCGAATGACATACGCATTAGCTTTGCAGGACAAACAACACCTATGGGAAAGTTACTTGAATTGCAACAAGGCAATCAATAAAATGTGAAATATTTAAGGTGCTACGCGCTCTCTATGGCAGCAACAATAGAAAATTGGTTGATTTATTAATGGAAGGTCGTCCTACGTCGATGAATATTTTTCCCACAATCATCTATGAAACTGTTGATTGTTTGCATGTTAACTTTTACTTCAATATTGCATTGTTAGTAATTTATCTAGTAATTAGTTAGCATCATATTTCCAAAGGTTATTGTCTGAATCTACTGGGAAAAATTACAGTATAGTCTCGGTCAATGCTAAAATTCTATTTAGGACACGTGCATACTAAGGCCACATATTAAGGACACAGGTTGGGTATAATAGCCCAATGACATCAAATATCACTTTAGTTTTTTATAAGCAATCTGAATCATTATAATTAAACTGCGGCACGCAACTGAATCAGTCCAAACCCACTTTTAATCCTGTTAATCAAACTAACCTAATCATTGGAGATGACTTTACCTGGTTGATTGAACATTGTTGGTGAACAAATGCGACCATACCATACGACCATACTACGCAGCCACATCAATTACAGTCGCCCATTGTTTTATTGGAGAAGCAGTCAACTACCTGTTGATCATATCATATCATGTGTGTTAAGTACTTCAGGAAACGGTGTTTGATTGTCAACGTGACAAATGGTTTGGTTGATTTCTTATTGTGCAGTGTGACCCTGTCCCTTTCTCCCCCGACAGCTGCAACATCCGCCTGGACTACAAAGAGACACTTTTGACCACCATTTCAGAGAAGAATGTGATGAAGTAGGTGCAATATATGATTCGTTCTCCCCTGAAATAAGCACCTTATTGCTTTAAGGAAAATGTATACCTTCAGAGCTAAATAAAACTAAAATAACAAACAAATCAAAATCATGCCCAACCCATCGGTTCCATCAAGACGCTGCCGAACGCACAGAGGGAAGAGAAATGGTACAAGAACCAAAATGCATGTAAATAATGCGTTCCTTCACCTTTAATTAGGGGAGTGACAAGCTGAGAACTGCATGCTCTATTTAAAACAGGAGATCAATCATTAACTGAGAAGGAAACCATGATATTGCTAAAAACGAGAATAGCAAAACCATGGACCAAGCGAAGGGATGAGATAGCCACGAGCAATCAATGCCAGGATACTGAGATGTAAAGCACAAGTTGCAACAACTGCACCAACATCGAACTTGAAACTGATCTAGAACGGTTGAAGAATTTATCTCTTCCATGATAATTAATCTCCGCCCAAACATACTGCAAACCTTATTTCAAAACCATCTTAACAGCCACGTATTTTCATTGATTTCGTTTCACTGCCGACTCTCCATATAATCATACACGGATCGTTTGATGCAAAGTATCGCATCAAAACGATGTTCCCATTGCTCCACAAGAAAGTGGTTGATCATACGAACGGTTATCACACTATCATGACCAAGCCGCGTAAAAATCAAGTGGTCAGTCAATTTCAAAATGTTCAGCTAAATAACGTACTAAAGAAATACTCCACACACCCATCATTACCAATCACTTCACTAATTATAGATACTTACTTACCCCTTGCCTGCATTGCTGCTCTCTACAACAAGCTCTCTATAATATGCTCTCTATAACTATCACATCTATAACCTCTTCGCTCTTAAACATAGTAAAACTCTGGAGAAAATCACCATAATTCCCTTCAAATTCTTCGCTTAGCCTCTAATACCAGCATAACAATTTGGTCTTAAAGAGAAGATGTCAATCGAACAAACAATCTTCATCTCTGCCTCAAATTGAAACTTCATGACTGTGAGGCCATCGAGTAAGCCGCTTGGGCGTTTGTAGTCCTAGCTCCGTTGTTCTCTATCTAGTCAATCTAAGTTCGAAAATATAATGCACAAATCCTCATCATACAAATTTTTGGCTTGCGCATATAGTAAAGTAAAAGTAAAAGTAACAAAATCTCTTTATTTTTTATATAATATCGTACAAATTACATAATTCCACAAAAAAAGAGAACAAAAAATGGTTAAACTATCTTTAATCTATTTGAACCTATGGCTGCTTAGGGCACTCTGGTCTAGGCCAGTCACATTATCTGGGGATGTCCCCTTACACTATTTGCTTAGATTAATTGAGATATAATTAACAATTTGGAGAAAAATTCAAAAAACTCCAAAAACCATCGTTAAATTTAGTATATTTAATCCTATTTAGTAATAGAGCTTATTCTAGGTACATACATTTTTATATATTTTTTTTTTCGGATCTTAACACTATCTTATTGAACAAAGAGAAGAAAAACAAATCGAAGAATTGAGAAGAGATAACAAATAAATAATAACAATGGAAGAAAGAGAAGAGAAGGACAGAGAAGACGAAAACAAATAAATAATAACAATGGAAGGAGGACAGACAGGCAAATAAGAAATTCATATATGATTCGAATTTGTCGCTTAATACTCATTTATAACTTAAACATCTTAAGCACTAATTATTTGCTCTTAATTTTTTGTTCATATAACATTCTTTATTTTATTTTATTTTTATCAATTTTTTTTTATTTTAATTTTTTTTTAGTTTATTCTTACAAAGGATCATATTATGTTCTAAACTAATCTAGGGGTAAATATTAAAACGTCAATAAAAAAAAATTATTTACATTTTTAGGTAGTATATTTTAATAATTAGTTATTATAAGTTAACAAGGAAAAAACAAAAACACAGAACAAGGCAGATAATTAACAACTCCGCGTGTCATATGCACGTCAACCGTTCACTTGACCACTAAAATCTCACTCCAGCCACCAATACTGTTAGTGGTTTCTTTGTTTATGACACATATGCATCGAATATCGTAAGTCTACCTCAGTATTGTGGGTGTCTATACTGTCGTCGTATATAAGTCTCTTGTCAGTGTTTCGTCTGTAAATGTGGTAAATAACAGGTATTCCACGTACGTCAACGATAAGTCGCTTTCCATCTAAGTAAGGAAATGCTTCCGGTGGTATGAAGCTTGTCTCCCTGCATCGCTCAAAGTACAACTGATTAGGATAATATGGATGACTGATCCACATATTCTCATCGGTCATACTCGATCGCAGACAATGCATCCTTACTTGATATATAATGCAAGAGTCTACCCTTGGAATACCTGCTGTGTCGTATAGTTCCCTATCTGAATAATAATACTTGAAGTCGGTATCCGCTCTTTTATACAATCCAGTGCAAGCTCTTAAGCATTTTCGCTCACACACCCTGATTTTCTCCATGGTGGAAACACTCAGGTTAAAGCATATGGGACACGCATATGTTATAATGGGTCTTACGAGACATTGATAACATATTACCTTCACTCGTGTCTCCAGGTGTTTCGCATAGAAGAGTCTCTTAAGAGACATAAATGCCATTCTTGCTTTTTTGAGCTGCATTTTCGCATGTTGAATGTACTGCAAGCGATCGTCGGGGAACACGCCCAAGTATCTCACGGTGTTCTTCTGTATGCGTTCTCCGTTCGACTTTATATGGAAATCCTTCCAATTTCGCTTCAAGTCTCTGCCGGCCTTTGCCAGTGGTGCACGAAACAAAATAGTCTCACATTTTTTATCATTGATCCTCATCTTCCAAGCATTTGTGAACGTTTAGACATCTTGAAACATACTTTGCAGCTCAGCTTGAACCACCGAAGCTTTGCTGTCTGCAGCATATATAATCAAGTCGTCAGCGGACGCCACGATCATCCGTTTAGGACTATCATTGAAGACAAATGACTTCAAAAGAGGATTCAATAATATCGCGAATAGCGTTGGCGCCGTCACTGTTCCTTGTTGTAGACCGCCAGAGACCTGAAATACTCTACTGGAACTATTTCCCCCAACTTCTACAATAAATTCTTTTCCATACAGCATACTCACTAGTATGGCTATTAAATCATCACAGAACCTATTTTGTATGAGTCTGAAAATCAGTCCATCAAGCCAAACTGTATCGAAGGCTCTCTCCATATCAATGAGGCATGCTCCAACACATTTTCCTCCGTTTAAATGCCAGCAGATATCTGACGTTACTTTCGTGATAGCATGAATAGTAGAATGGCTTCTGCGAAAGCCAAACTGACTATTGCTGGTGAAATCTTTGTCCTCGATATATTTCTTGATATTTCTGTTCAAGAAACTTTCAAGGACTTTGCCTACATTTGACAATAAGCTTATCGGTCGATAGCTTTTCAGGTCGCTAGGATCTTTTCCCTTCTTCAAAATTGGAATGACCCTGGCCTTCTTCCAATTTTAAGGAAAGTATTTATTATTAAGTGCATTATTGAAAATGCAAGTAAATTCGGTCATTATTTGTTCTGGTAAGTGTTTGAGAACAATGTTGGGTATGCCATCAATGCCAGTTGATTTTTTATTATTAAGTGTCCGATGCTGTACATCTTCCTTCGACACAAAATAATCTTTCAAGCTGTTCTGTGGCAGCATATTTGAATTTAATGACTCACTGAAATGGAGAGTGGGTTCTCGACTGCAAGAAGTTAGGAATTCTTCAACTTTGTTGGTGACAGTTTCCGTCAATCAAGAACTGCCTAGACTGGAGTTTTGTCGATGGACTGATTCCATACTCATACCAATGATATCTAATTTCTCTGTCTCGTTTGTTACAGTTTTGTATTGTATGGGACGTTGAATGTTGTCGGGTTGATCTATTTCCATGATCCTATATTCATCATGTTCTAACGGGATTTTCAAAGTCGACACCGTTGCCGGCTTCTTCGATCTGAAGAAAGCGTTGATCTGGCTGAACATTCCATCCGGATCCTGAGGATGAATGCTCTGCGCTTTCTCAGCCCACTGTTGGTTTACTTCTCGAGTAAAGCTCAACTTGATGAGATAACGCACAGCCTTCATGATTTCTTTGAGAGTTTTTAAATGCGGATGCCAGCTCGCAGCGGAACTCCTATATATACTGTTGATATACATACTTTTCAGCTTTTTTAGTTTTTTAATGCGTCGGGTCAAGTATTGGTCCATGTTATTTCGTGATGTAATTTTTGTTATGGTCTGGTCCATTGCAGTGAGTATAAGTTTGTTTATTTCGTTTATGTATTCGTCAATTTGGTTGTTAGTCAGGTTTCTATTGTTCGGAATGTAGGTGGTTGAGTTTTGTACAAGTGGGTCGGGTATTTGTGTTAGTGTTTGGTTGAATTTCGTCCAATTCGTTTTTCTGTAATTGTATTTGTTGGGTGTTTCTTGGGCAGTAAAAGAGAATAAGTCGCTGTTCTCTTTAGCAATCCATATTTGTATTGCTTTGTGGTCGCTGTCATAGTGCAAAGTTTGCAGTTTGTGGTCCACTGTCAAGCCAGGAAGATTCAAACGCATATCAACTATGCAAAGATCCAGATACGATCCAGATCGAGGAAATGTAGGAGTCCCCGGCCCGACGAGCTGGCATCGGTACTCCATTTGATTCTCATCAATCCATCGCTTTAGAAATACTCCCCGTGGATTGGCGTACTCGTTCAGCCAGTCGCTATGTTTTGCGTTCAGGTCACCTGCTAGAATATAATAATTATTGGGATCATCTAGTCGAAGAAGTTCAAACACGAGGTTGAACTCTTCCCTGAATTTCGTACTCAGATTTTGCGATGCATATTCGGAGATAACAAAGAGATGTTGGCCGCCTTGCATTTCAAGCTTTATGCATGTCAACTCTAGGCTTTCAAATCCACTGAATTCTGGTCTGTTTACGTGTTCGTACTTGATGTGTCATGTGAGCATTATTGCTGTTCCTCCTCCGTTAGTCGAGTTGGGTCTGTCAGTACGTATGAAGTTGTAGTCCTTGAACTGTACGTTATGTCTTTCGTTGAGTTTAGTTTCGTTCAGCAGTATAATGTCAGGTTTGTGTTCAGACGCAAAATCCAGTAGATTTGACCTCCTATAGACACTCACTATCGAGTTGACATTTACAGCTATTAGATGAAGTTTGTCTCGAGCCAACACTGCAGAGAGGTGTCTAGTATTGGTCATGGGAATAGCTAGACGTGCTTATAAGGCCCCTGATTTTGGAGCTGTGATCTATCAGAGTGTTTTCGATTTTACCCAAACTGTCCAAGATGATCTTGAACAAAGCGGTTAAATCGCTTTCATCCCTCCTTTGGGGTGCTGGGTCTACTGTACCTCTCGCAAGTGCTGCGAAAGATACTCCAGCGGTAATAGGATCCGGGGCTATCACCGGGCGACTTGGTGGGGCGTTCTCAATCCGCATGAGTTTTTTCATTTTCTCATAGGCTGGACAGCCCTTGAAGGAAGCAGGATGTCCATATGTCCTGCAGTTAACGCAAAATATCTTTCCTTTGCCGTCATTTTCCCCCAACCCGCACTTACCAGGTTCATGGACAACGCTGCATTTGACACAGCGGAACTGCATGTTACAGTTCGCTGAGCTGTGCCCAAATCTTTGACATCTGAAGCACTGCATGATGTCTTTTTTAACTAATTTCTCAAACCGAACCACTTGGTGGTTAAGGAACCTCAAATTGAATAGTTCGGCTGCAGAGCTTTCATGCCATATTTGCACGAGATATATAGGGAGAACTCGCTTCTCTAGTATAGAGCGCCGCGTAGCGAAATGTTTCACTGAAACGAATGTGACTGTCTCAGCCTTGGATTGAAGTTCTTTTTGTAGCTCCTGCGGATCGTAGCCCTGACAGAGTCCTTTCAGAAGGAAATTCTGCGTTTTCTCCTCTCTGGGAGTATATGAATAGAAGGGAGCCTCTGCTTTTTTAGGACTTCCTTCCCGTTTCTAAAATCTTCTATTTTTTCAACCTTGATTTGAGTTTTTGTATTATTAATTTTCTTAATCTGAAAATTTTCTGTTTTGGCACACTCTTTAATGAGCTTCACTAGGTCATTAGAGTCCTGGTGGAACGCATTAATGGGCGGCAACTTAGTTTTAACAATTTTTTTTTCACTTACATTTACTTTCTTACTATTTATCTTAGTCTTTTCGGGTTCTTGTGCCTTTTCTTTCTTTTTCCGGTTCCTTCTTGCCACCACGGTGGTGAAGTCTCCCGACTCGTCATCGCTCATAGCCGCTTTATTGGCTTCTTCGCTTGCATTTTGCTTACCTGATCCACTGGGTCTCGTTTGATGTTCAGTTGTCCGGCTTCCACTGCTACACGACACGTCGTTGTTGTTTTTTGCACCTTGCGCCAATAGTGTTTTTAAAAGTTCGTCACTTCTCTTCAGCGTTTCTTTAAGCTCATTTATTTCTGATTTGAGTTTTATGTTTTCCTCTTTTACGCGCGCACTTTCCACCAAACGCGCATCCCGAGTCATTAGGTTCGACGTCACTTTCTTCCGTTTCGCAAGATTTTCCTCACTCATTTTGGTTGTTTTTTTTTTTGTACACTGTGACACGAAAGATCACACTAGGGACACGCCCTTCAGTGCACTGAGGGGAGCTTCTATAATGTTGGATTTATGTGTCTTTTTGTCCGGAGTGAGCCCCGCGTGGGGGCAGTTAGGGGATAACTACACTATAATTCAGTACAGGATAACGCTCCTTCCATCGACTTTCGTTTACACCAGTTCACGCGGCAGTTGTAGGGCGAATAATTAATGAACACTCCACAAGTTCGAATTTTCACACACTTCTTAGTTTTTATATTCGTCACGATTGCAATTCAATTTCGCCATGCTTGGCTATTACAAGGATCACTGGCTTGTGCATATCAGCCTGGTTCAAATTATCGGCAAAAGGGCTGGAAATTTTTCAAGAGGGACGTATTGAGGAACAGTCTCTTCAAATAAAGAAGATTCAACTGAAATACAATCGGAGTACTTTCCTACATCATACAATATATAATTAAGAATAGTTCGTAACTTATAAGGAAAGGGACAACTTACTCCGAAACTTTAATCAGTGAACTGGTTTCCCGGAATATTTCCAAGAGCAAAGTTAGAACCAGAAGCCTCTATTTTATGATCAGACAGAATAGGGGGACGGCGGTTAACCAACTTGAGGAAGGAATAGGAGAATGGTCGCCAAGATAGATTGCGACATAGAAAGCTTGACGCAGAGACCATCCAGAAACGTTTCCTTTCTAGAAACACTGCAAAACCCGATGGGTGTTAAGTCCACATGCTTTTCACTTTGCCAAAAATAAGACGGATTTCGAATATTGCTGCGTTTACAGCCTGGAACCACGAATATTACCATAAGGATGAATAAGAACTACACCAACCTCGGCAAGGTGGAGTGAACTCAAATGGAATTATAATCCCATTTTGAAACTAAAGGTGTTCGAAATGGAGAGACTTATCAGAGAATGAATACACCAAAAAATAATTGTCTCTGTGTGTTTCACATATGCATTCAAAGATGCACTGGGGGAAAGGAATTTTTGCATTAACAAAAAGATCAGCATTAGGACCATAGAGGGAAATTTTTGATTCTATCGATATTCAGCTATTGACGTCAAATGTTTGACAAGTAGTCTCAGTATAATGGAAAGTAGTGATATCATAAAAATGAAAGCGCTGCCGATGCATATATACTATAACAGTAGTGAAACGCTGTAATGAAATCAACAATGAGGTAAAAATTAAATCTTTAAGTGGTAAAAAACGTGATTTATGCATTATCAAGAGAACGAAGGAGAACGCCGCCAGGAAATCGATCAGTATTCTGTTTCTTCTTTTTTACTTTATACTTTATTCACTTTTCTTACTTTTCTTATATCTAATTCTATTGATTGAAAATTTTCGGCAAGTGCTCCAAGAACTTAATAGATTTTTTGACACAACGGAAAATGTAACACGTGGGGACAACCTACCTCTGAAGAAGGGTCTCATTGCAAAAGCCGGGCTACTATCCGTCTAGGACTTTGGAACTAGAGCCGGACATTCGGCATAAATTTCTCCGGTGACATGTTTTGATTCTTTTATATTTTTCAATTGTCCTTATTCTGACTTTAATTGTCTACTTCTATAATTTCCAATTTACATCTATAGTTTCTAAAAAAATGTTCTCCAAATCATACAAAAACATATAATTTTCCACTTTGTATTTTTCCATTTATTAATATGTGTATGTGTCCAGGTCAGCAGATGCCAAGTCAATTTCAGGGGTGGAATGCAACCACCTCCTTCCTCGACACTTAACGCTCCATCTCAAAACTCATCAAGTCGAAACGTACGGGAGCGCCAGGCACTATCACTCAAGGAAATGGGAAAGATGAAAGATAAGGAAAGAATACTTCAGGGCGCCAGCTGCAGATGTTAGCCATCGGCGTAATATGTACCTAAGCGACGCTGCAGTGTGCCAAAAGAGGAGCAATTTTTTATACAAGCTCCAAAAACTAAATCCTCCGCTGCCACACCTCGCCATCACCCTAACCGAATATTTGGCGCCTTAATATGTAATTTCAAAAACAAAAAAATTTACCTACATATATAGAATAAAATAAATAATTAATAATGATATAATTGTCAGGGCATCCGAAAGGTCGCACCTGCAGCGAAGAGGGAACAAGGTTAGAAAGACAGGGTTATTTAAAAACACAAAGGCCGCAGGCCGAAGGAATTTACTTCTAAGCAGCTAGCTCACCGCGCGGGCGTGGGGGGTTTTACGACATTATGAAAGCCCTGATCCTTGCGTATCACACGACATCGAGTTTTCAAATAACGTGACATATCGGTTACCCACCTCCTATCGGTTATCACTGGTTTAGAGACGGTGTTAATTGTTCGGTTCCTTGCCTCTAAACGTGTTTAAAATGTTTCTGTACGCTTGTTTATTGAGAACGTCAGCCCAGACTTCGAATTCGTATAAGTGACTGGACACCATTTTGATCATTAAAAGGCATCCTTTGCTGGAGGATTGTCCACCTATGTTGACAATGAGTTGGCTGAGTGCTAACGCTCTTGCTGTAGACTTGTCAACTACCTCCATGTGCAAGGATTTTCGCCGTGAAATCTATTGACAAGTTTAAAGACTTGACTTAATTCTACGACTCATGAGTAGTCTTTTCTACTTACAGAGGAGGAACCCCGGTGAATCGTTTGTTATTAGAATGTCCAATTCAGTGTTTTGCGCGTTGTTTGCGCAGTTATTCAGTCACGCCTCTTCTGACAATGCAGCATCAGAAGCTTGTTATACGAATCGTTCATATAATTAGGGACTAGAATGGAACCTTGTGTGACTCTCGATATTGTTACCTTTGCCACTTGTTGTCCTTCCTAAATGCGGTGCTTCAAGTTATCTATCAGAATTCTATTTTGCTATCAGAATGATCGCCATGCGATTTTACCAGGTGTATACATAAGTTTATTTCCACTCCATTAGCGCTCATTGTCTGTTGTCTGTTTTATTCAGCTAGTTATCATATAACTGCATTTTTCAGTAAAAGTAACATTGATCAACAACAACGCGGAAAAATGATTTTAATTTACTTTCGAAATGACAAAAACAATGACTTCTCATTTACAGGCAAAATGTTTGGTCCACAAAACTCATTGAACGGAGGCTCAATGTCCCGTGAAATATCAAATTTTGCACTTCAAACCACTCGCGTAGGGGAGAATATCGCAACTGTAACCCACCACAAAGCGGTGACAAATATACTGGTCGTACTTTGCGTGAAACTTTTAACAATTGGCTGTTAGAACAATTCAAAATTCGCTCAGATTTCGGGGTAATATGTTCAGATGAAGTAAAGGGTTTTCCATCAAGGACATCACAATTTTATCTATTAATAAAACACAGAAAGAGTCAGATATTGAAATAAAATTTATTTTGAGTGTTGTGCAAGCATTACATTTTATAAATGAAATTCGATTTCGGCCGAAAATTGGAGTAAGAGCTCTTAAACTTGCGACCACCAACGAGTATGCCGGAAGTAGTTTTTAAATAAATTTCAACCGGTGCTGGTTCGCAAAACTTGACAATGATGAAAATGTTGACTTTAACTAACGTTTTGACATTGAAAATTGATTAAAAAGTTTAAGGGTGCGTTTATATAAAAATACGAAATTGTTATGTCCCTAATAGATACATTTCTGACACAATGGACTTGTGAATAAGCAAAACTGGAAGTATTTAAGGGGATATTCTGGTCTAGATGCTTGAATTTAAGGTAATATTTGTAGTGTCGTAAAAAAAGGCAATAAACAATTTTACCATCCAGTTTTTGATAAGATATTTATTCATATTTCAAGAATACAGAAAAAAAAATATAAAAAAATTCAAAATTCCCAAAGTTAGCAGCTGATGAAGTGGGGGGTCGAAAAAAATTGGCGCGCCACCATAACCACGATTCCAACCCTTCTAGCTATTGTTTGAACTACAGAATAGTTAAAAAACAAAATTTTCACAAAATGGCAGCTGTTTGAAAAAACAACCCATTTTTATATCCACTTTTTTTTGAGTTTTCCAAATTTTTCAAAAATAGTAAATATTAAAATTTGGGGATTTCAAACAATAGAGAAGTCTATAAAGAAGACTTACACCAAATTTCAAGTAATTAGGTTCAGTAGAACTTGAGAAATCGTGGTTATCATTTAAAAAAACAGTTTCGAGAAAAACACGTTGAAAGATTCGCGTAAAGTTTCTCGCAGTTAGAGTCATGAAGTGATATTTTAGACTCACATTTATTCAATCTGCCATTCCTGCTGCATTCATTCTTCCTCGACTTCGAAAAAAGCATTTTCCGCGTTTCTCTCTTCCAATCGGGCAGTTCTGGCCTCCTTTGATGCGTTAGATGCTCGTACCTCTGAGCGGGCAATCCGGGCGTTGTCTCGTCTCACAGCGAATGAATAAGCTTCCGGACCAATTTTGATTCCCATAAGCGTCATCATTTTTAAAATCGGAATAAAGCCTTCATTGAATATGCAAACAGCAATAAATGTAGCAATTTCAATTATGTGAGTTCCGGAATGAATGTGTTTTGGCGCGAAAGTCCATATATACAATATATAGATATACACAAAGGCAAAAAGGGCTTATGAGGAAACACGGTCGCAGGTAGACGAATAATCTCTACCGTCTTCTGTTCGATTTGTTACCCTACAGGACCTACAGGAAGTCATTTCTGACAAAAATTGAAAAATTTTAACTTGCTATATCCTCCTGGAACCCAAAGTAAAAACAATTAAATTTCGACCAGGTTTTATTATTTAATTATTTAAATCGAATCTATCGATTAAATATTTCATTGACGTCTATTTTAGGATTTGGAGATGGTATCATATATGATACTTCGGGTTAAGCAAGAAAACAAAATATTATTTGAATACTACCAATTTATTTTTTTATTTGCTTAGTTTGACCTGTTAATGCTCATGAGAATATTTATAACTATTCCTGGCCGAATTAAAACACAAATGTACGTCACACTCCTGATATTTTGTAAAAGGTAACGCTTTGCAACCAGGTTATCTGCATTTGAAACGATTTTTATCCACATTTGTCCTATCTTCTGGCTAATGAGATTCTTGTTTCATTTTTGCTTCTTGTGGAAGGGCTGTGTCTTTCTGGGACGGAGTGGATGAAGATGTTGAAGAAAGTCTTGGACTTAGTCGTTCAGGCTGTGGGTTTTCTGGGTTCTTACTTTGAGATATATAAATTAAAGTTTTTGCCAGCTCCATTTTAAAATCGAAGTACTCACACGCAGTTTCTCCTTTAGCTTTAGTTTCCCGACGATACTCCATCCAAGAAGCAGCAACTCCGAAATCTACGAAATGACAAATTGTCCTCACGGTCCACCTTCCAGTCCGCCCTCTCATCGCATTTTTCCCAAGAACTCTCTCTAGCACGTCTATCCCTCCCATACATGAATTGTAACATTTGATCGAGACCAGTCTTGTTACATTGATGTACCGTTTTGCTCCTTGTTCCAACGTTTACGCGTATCCTCAAGGTGTACAGCAATTTGTGTTGATGCGATAAAGATTGGTTTACTATGGCCAATCGTTCATCATCACGCACAATGCAATCAAAAGCTCCGCGTCCCTGTTTTCTGAGCGCACTATCTGATTTAAAATAATCTATTTTGATTGTCACTGATCTGCCATCGTTTTTTGCAGTTTTTACTTTCTTTGGGACCTGTTTTTTATCAAAATTTCCGTTCCATTGCATTTTCTTTCCCTAATGACATCCAAAAGTGATATGGAGGTAAAGTAACGGTCCGTGTAAATCGAAGTCCCCACAGAGAGAGTGTCCTGCAATTTCAGTACGATTCTTCCAACTACGTTTAACTTTTCAGGTGTTGGGTGCAAAGCTGACTCCACTGAAGACCCTTTACCTTCATAAAAACATAGTTCTAGTGGTAATTCGTGGGGATTGGCTGCGATAAAAATTTTAATACCTTCTGAATTTGGCTTTCTTTTCACCAATTGCTTTTTAATGCACCTTCCTGTGTAGGGTAATATCTGTTCATCGATGGAGACATTTTTGTTTCGAACATTTTTCCGGCACGCTCTTTGGATTCCTGCAATAATTGGACGTATTTTCCAGAAACAGTCATGAGATCATGTGATTTCGGAAACATCAACAATTGATGACAACTTGAACGAATGTGAACGTATTTCAGCATAACGATTTCTACCCATTGCTGATGCAGATTTCCAGAAACAGTCATAAGATCGTGTGGGTTTGGAAACGATGACAACTTTCAAATGTGAAAGAATTTAATTATAACGATTTCTAACCATTGCAGATGTCACTAAATCACATCTTGTTTCTAACGCCCAGT
This sequence comes from Stratiomys singularior, assembly GCA_954870665.1. Classification (NCBI taxonomy): domain Eukaryota; kingdom Metazoa; phylum Arthropoda; class Insecta; order Diptera; family Stratiomyidae; genus Stratiomys; species Stratiomys singularior. The sequence continues at coordinate 56,349,191 of OX940879.1, read as the reverse complement.
ACTGTTTTATTCCTGGCATCTCCAACAGTCCGATGACCATGCTGCATCCAAAATATCTTTGAATTTCTGCGGTAGTAATAATAAATGATTTTTCAGTTCGCGAGAAGAACGTAATGTTTGCGCAAAATACTACATTTGCGAAAATATAAGTATTCAAATACCGTTCAGAATGTTGCATGGACTTTTTGACATCAGGCTTCTGGTGATCTTCTGGGAAGCTGACTTCAGCGGGAGTTAATCCAACGGATACGGTTTTAAAATAACTAGAATGCTTCCAAATTATTGGTCTACGCGCACAACTATTCCTCGTTGAATTGCAGGTGTGTTGAAGCGGATCATCATTAGAGGAATCCCGAACATTTTCTAGATTCTGTTAACTTTGCTGTTCCTCGATAAAATTTATATTTTGGTTTTGTATATCGTCTTCATCGACATCAGAATCCTCCTCTTCATAATCCGTAAAATCGAAGTCCAATAAAGCGTGGCAAATCTCCTCATCGGACAAACTTGAAATCATTGTAAATACCTAAAATTCTCTTCAATAGCACACAAAGTATTACATATAAAACGTTTAATTTTCGGTCTGATATTCAGGTTGACAAAGACTTTCGCGTTATTCATATTAGTTAAACAGTAAAAGAGAACAACACTAATAAAAAACAACCGTTAGCTACTCGGGATTTTATAAGTATAATTATAAGTATTAATTAGTTCCCCTCACGTGAAGTCAAGAAAAATTGAAATTTGTCAAAAAATATCGGCACCACAACTTATCACTTTAAAGCACTTTACTTGAAAGTACACCTTAACGTCACTGGACGTCTATGATACAGCTTTATCCAAGAACTTACGCAATCATTTAACAAACAGTGCTGTTACGTAGCATTTTTACACGTATCATATACGAAACCCCGGATCCCAGGACGCTACGACCACGACGGTAGGACTGAACGTTAGACGTTTGCAGGGCAATAGATTTGTTGCAAGAAAAGTTACCAGAAAAACTTGCCTCGGGGTGCGATACAGGTTTCTGGAATTTCGCAAAGTTTTCGTCAAAAAGAATAGGTTACAAACGATTTTCGGTCAAACCTTCAATGCATCTATGAAAATTCACATTGTGGCATATGTGAGAAAATACAAAAAACAATCAAATACAGAACCTGCAGTTAGTCCAACGATGGTAGGGACAGTATTTCAATAATATTTTTAACACCTAATGTAATTGATTGTTCTTTGAAGTAACATATATATATGAATTATATATATATATATATGAATTATAACTATATATATATATGAATTTATAATAATTTGCATTTTTGTTTATTTTTTTCGTAATTTGGTATTTATGAAAGAATTTTATCTATTATTATTTTATCCATTAACAACTATTACCTTTTATATACTTTATTTTTATTTGATTTTCAAAATGTGCGGATCACTGTTGTAATCCGCCTCTCAAGTGCGGCAATTCCGCCGAGGTGACACACTTGAGAAACATAACTTATCTTATCTTATCATAACTTATAACTCACCTCGTAAGGATGACAATCCCGTCAAGGGGACACACTAGTGGAAAAAAACCCACCATGACGAGCACGCGGGGGATCCCGCTGCCGACGAGCGGTTCGTTCTGGTCGAGAGTGCTGCGATTCCCAAATCTGAAGAAAATTCTAAAATTCGATTTATCAAAACCAGCGAATAAAAGGAATTTCTCGTAATATTGTGGCGCGTGGAATTTTTTTTTCGTTGCAAACTACGGTTCCAATATCATTATTCCCCGAAACGTTATGGCAAAACCAAAAGAAAAGTATTTTTTGAATCGGAAGAAGAGTGTGCGCGGAAGATCGGCGACGGGTAAAAGGTTAGTTGTTTTGTACAATAACGTACAAAAATTATTTGGCAGTTAACAAAGTTAACTTGGCCCGAATTTCCAAGCCAAATGGCATCCGTGAATTTATCCCAAGGGCGGCCAAAGGAGGCTGGAAAACGCAGTGCTTGACCTCGAGAACAGCAGCCAGGACTCGTTGCATCTTGGACTGAATCGCGCCCCTGTGATTTCTAGTGTTTTCTAGTGATTTCTATTGTGTTTTAATGTTGTGAGGCGAAAATAGCCAAGTTTCAGTGCTTACTAACATTAATGGAAAAAATAGGAACACGAGTTATTTGTTCAAAACTGTTCGTTTGTGTAATCTCGTAAGTGAACTGAAATTTACTAGAATTGAAGGTGGCATGATAAAAGTACAGAAGAAATTCAGAATCGACTACTTTTCCTCTCCGGAATTTAATAAAAGCTTTGCGCAACTCGGTCACTAACGGGGACATTTAACCTGTTAACCGGGGAGTTCCCGTTCAAATTATGCAACATGTACCGTGCGCGTATTGTTTCGCTAGGACATGTCAATACGTCACGCCCGGAGACCGTCATTTCATATTTCTATATTTTTATTCATACATACAATAAATGAAAAACTATGAAATATATATCGTTTATTAATATTTTTGAAGTACAAAAAGAATCACAAAACAAGTAAAAGCAAGTAAACAAAATAGAATTACACAATAGGTACATGTAAAAATTCAAAACTCATTTTCTTTGTGATATATTTTTAAACAATTATTAATACATAATGCTACACTACAATTCGGACACCAGTAAGTAGATTCTTTTCTAGCACCTTTTTTGTAACACACTCGACATTTCCGGGATTTAGTTCTTCTTGTATCACTTTTCATTTGCTCTGGAAAATGTCTTTCCACTATGCGTGATGGTTTTGGTGTAGAGCTGCTTGTTGATGGCTTTGAGCGGGTGTTCACGATATTGTTATCAACTAATTACTCTAAACACTCTAACAAAACATGAAGTCGGTCCAAATGACCTTTATCCTTTCTGTACAAAATATGTGCATTTAGGCAGCACATATAAATTAACCGTAGAAAAAAATTTTTTTTAAATTTTCTTACTCTGTTACGAGCAGCCGTGTAAGCCACCATAACTCCATCTTCCAAATCTACGCTGCCCATATTCTTATTGTAATCGAGGATAACATTAGGTTTTTCTTGACTTCTTTCTCTCTTTTCAATCATTGTCTTTTCGTCATTATGAATTGAACTGAGCAGCAATACGTCCTTTTTGTCATTCCACTTTAAAACCATAAGTTTGCCTTTGTATCTTACAATATGTTCATTTTTTTCCAATTGTTTTGTTTTTATTTCACTGGGGGTACCAATTCTATTTATTCTCATTGTCCCAACAATGTCGATGTTGCTTTGACACAAGAATTCAGCCAAATGAATTGAAGTATAGAAATTATCTAGGTAAATTCTATACCCTTTAAGTCATGTACTAACTCCAAAACAATTCTTGATGTTTGTTTTATTTTTTTTTTTGTGGGTAATTTGAACCAAAGTTTGTGTCCTTTCCTGTATATAAAATGATGTTTTGAACGTATCCAGATAGGCTTTCACTCAAAATAAATAGATTTATGCCAAATCTAGCTCGTTTCATTGCTGTGTATTGCTTCAAGGATAAATGCCCTTTCCACAGTAAAAGAGACTCGTCGATACATATGTCTCGTTCACAAACATAAAATGATTTGAACTTGTCTGTCAAATTATTTATAATTGGATCGATTTTGTATGTTTTTCTATGAGGCGTTTTAGGATCAAAACTTAGATTGTCTGCAAAATGTAAAAACTTACACAATAATCCAAATCTGTTTTCGCTCATAGCTTCATGAAAAAAGAGTGTTTCAATAATTCTTCTTCTAAAAAAATAACACTCTAAAGTTGGTTTTCCAATTATCCCTTGTAAAACTAGCAGCCCCGAAAATATCTTCATCTCAGCTTCATTTGTATTCTTCCATTTCCGAAGTCTCGAACGTGGTTTCAACTCCGGACTATAGGCAAAAAATTGAGCGGCATACAAATTCGTTTTTTCTGTTATTAATTTTATAAGGTCGTCATCTAAAAACTTCTCTAGATAAAATAAAGGAACTTTTTTTAAAGGAGTATTGAATGTTTTTCCCGGATGTGCAGTGAAGGGAAATGGTGATCTTTCTGCATTTTGAGGCACCCATTCTTGTAATGTTTTATCATCAACTTCTTCATTATCTTCACTCTCAGTATCGCTCAATTGTGTGTCGTAGTCAAAATCATTATTAGATGACTCCGATGACAAACTAATAATACGTCTCCTTCTTTTACTTGCCGGTACATTGAATTCATCATCACTGATATCGCTCTCATTCATTTTGATGAACACTAAAAAAAATTTTATAAAAAGATTGAAAATAAAAATAATATATAATAGAAATATTTTTATAGCCATTGTATGTATTTGTAAGCATTTAATTAAATAGATAAATAAAATAGGTGGTAAGTGTAAATACGTACCCGTCACTGGTCACACAAAACACGTCTATCACTCACGATAGCGAAATTGTTCTGATTCCATACGCATGTCGATTCATGTTGAGACACGCATGGATGACGTAGTATCATAGTCGACCGGAAATATACGTCCCGTCCGTTCCAGGGCGCAAATTAATTTTCAAGGACGTTTTCATATGTCCTCCCCGTACCCGATATTGTTTACGCCTGATGCATTTATGCGTCTTGTCCGGTTAACAGGTTAAACTTGCTTAACTCAGGACTAACATTGAAATTATACCAAGGAAGCTGAAACGCATTCACCCCAAAACAACATTAAAGCAAAGTCCAAGCGCTCGGGGCTGTTGTGATTGGCACTTTAGGATAAGCGTTTAAAACAACTACATAAATCGGACTTCTCACCAATAACAATTCATTCCGGTATAGAGTATTGCTGACGTATACTCAGCGTAGCATCCATATTTTTTTTTAATTTCAATAAAGTATCAATACCGTAAAAAGACACCATAGCTTTCACAACGGTAAGAATAATTCGATATTAGTACATGAGAAAATTGTTTCTACTTTGATATATCCACTGCATGAGTAGTAAGTGTAGCTAGTTGTGTTTAGTGCTATGATATCAAACCGTCTCATGCTCACATTGGGAATGAGGAATCTGTAACGTTTCCATTTCTGGTTTAGCATGAATTCGCCCAACTATCGGTTCGGCATACGGAACAATTTGAAAATACATACTGTTAGCGTCAAAAGAAAGTGTACACCTATGTGTAGCATATTCAAAACCTCATAAAATGAGTTCTAGACGTCAAATTTTAAAAATGTTTTGTGTTTTGGAAGGTTTTTCTATTTTCTAATAACAAAATAAAAAAATTGATGATAAAACATTACATTAAAAGTTCAACAACAAAATAAAAAAACATATTTCATATTTTACGCGATAAAAATAAGTGTACAGTAAATAAATAAAGCAAACATCTGCAAATTAGTACTAAGTCTGCTTCCCTTTCGCCTTTAAAACAGTTTGTAGTCTTCTTGGCATTGACTCAATCAATTTTTTAGTCAAACTGACTGGAATTTTTTGCCATTCTTCGATTTAAATGGACTTCAACGACTCTTTGCTTGTTATATTCCGTTTTCGGATTTGTGTATCGAGATAGGAGATATGTCTCCCGAATTTTGTTCAATTATAACAGATTGGATTGGCAATCAAGCGAGAGTTTTTTTTTAATTTTTGTTCAATAATTAATTTTTTTAGTCTGAATTAACATTTGGATATAATTTATTTTAAATTTCAAGTTAAAATCCATTACGTCACATCCCTGTGATATAATTAAAAAATTTAAAATTAGTGTTAAAAGTGATTGTAATTACACATAGAGGAAACTGTCATGCCAAATAATTTTAAAATATTAAATATTAGTATAAACAAAACTTGTAAATATTAAAATTAATAAAAGATAAAAAAAATTGCAAACTCCGTTTCTTTCAACATATCCGAATCTCGAATTGGTTTTTAGAGAATTTTAACCAGAGCTTTGTCCATGGCTTTTATTGAATTAATTTGATGCCATTTTTTCATTTTCAGTCCACTTGAAATTCGATCTGATTAAATATGCATAAAACATTTCCTCACCTTATCCACCATAAACAGAACACTCGAAATTTTTTATGACTGCAGCAAAGATCATGAATTTCTATGGGATCTATGCCACAAAAGTTAAAATCCTGAATTTTTTCTACCTGGCTCCGTGAAAGGGCTCCTCATTCAGGGGGAAAAAATAGCAATCGATGTCAACTTCATCGATTTTTTTTTTTTTGTGATAAAACTCGCATGTAATGCAAGATAAGATTATTCTATGCTAATAAAAACGTAAACTAGAATATGTTCACTCCCTTCCTGATTAAACCCTTCTATTCAATACGTTTCCCGGCAACACATATAGGATATTTTCGTCAATTCATTCAATTCATAGGCTTTTCGCAAGAGTATCATCTTCGAAACGATTTCAGCTACGCATCGCTCAGATATTTTCGCTGAATGGCCAAAAATGAGAAGGAAGATGCTAAAATGGTCTTTTCATTTCGATCAAATACCAGAATTTCCCTTTAATATTGGGCTATAGAATAGAAAAAAATGTCCTTTTGAAATATTCAAACTTCTTTGTTATGACGACGTTCTTCCACCTTTAAAAAAAGGCACGAGTAACCCACGCACCTGCTTATAAGAAAGTCTGGATTATCTTCAGACATGTATACATATATATATATAAGTCTATATCGAAACTCCTGCATAAAGGCTTCAGTAGTATAAAATGGGTAAATGATGTTTGGCATAAAGCCAAGAAAACCGAAAAAAGGAATATCGGAAAAATGAAACCACTATCATATTCGGTGTAGCGAGTAACGGACTACGAACATGTCCTGCTGCTCTTAGACTTGTAAATTTACAGTACTATGTATCACACACGATTCCGACCCTTTTGCACGTTATTCTCTTGCTGACACAAGAAATCGAGAATAAAATATCCTCACGTTTAGCATAGCAGTAGTATAGGTGTCTGGAAGAACTATGACTATTATTTTATGCGAATGGAAACGGCCTTCCTAAAACTATCGTGAATAAACTTTATGAAGTATATTGATGTTGAAAGGTCTATAGCTGATTGTAATAGAAGGTTGATATGAGAAAGAGCAAATAAATCGTAGAAACTGTTGACTACCATTTAGACCGACATTATAGTATATTCAAGTGGACGGAACATGCTTTTGATGTTGGGAGAATTCTGCTGACATTGAGTAGACGGGATGCTTTTTGTTTGTCTAAACGGACTTTTTATGACAAGCAGTGATATTGTGCAACAACTGAAACGTATTCAATATGCATTAACGCTCTTTAGCAACACAGTTCACGATGATAAAGCATTCTGAATCGCGAGTCCTTTTAAACACATTCACTTTGATTTAAAGTCGACTCGGAAACGATTTTATTGTGACTGCACCAACTTTAAAAGGTTTAAATTGATCATTGAAAAAAAGTTGCAGAGAACTGCTTAAGTGACGGCACCGAATGTGCCGAATGTGAATTTAGATAGGAAAAATCTAATCACAGAATTTTAGAAAAAAACATTTGCTGAGATTACAGATTTATTCTAATGGCAGGTTCAACGAAATAATCCAAGATAGAAAAGGTTTGTTGTAACTCTGCGCCACTACTTTCGAGCGTCCTCTACTTGCTATCAATATAAGCTACAACTCTGCAGAGACTCTCGAAATACAGTAGTCATTCTTGAATCGACTTAATTCGCACGCAATGTGTTTATATTTACAGAATTTTTCCGTATTACTTGGATTTTTTTATTACTTAAAATTTTAGAAAAAGTAAATCAACGAGTAAGCATCGAGTATTGCGTCAATTTTGAAAAGTAAAGCTTGGATATATGAAACGATATGAAATACGATATGAGGAAGAAGGCATTTGCAGCGAAGCAATAATAAAAAAATGTGGCAAAAGAGACTCTCCTTCGAGGTCGATTACATAAAAAAAGGAGAGCTTTTGCAACATGCGATTAAACGCAAACTGGAAGATAATCTCTGGGTGGCTTGGGTCCGCCGCGGCGGGCCTTGCTTTGTGGGTCTCGAGGATGCGTTTCGGCTGCATACAGCCATCTGCAGCTCGTTCTGGTGTCTTTGTCGCGGTATCCATCTTTTTATATGTGAAACTTTTATCGGAGGGGTAGGTCTGGTTAATTAGGTGTTAACGAGGGTCATTAAGTTTGGGTCTTTTCAGGATCGTGGGATTATCGTTGTCGGGTTCGTCGCGTTTTCTTTTTTTGACAAGGATTGGGTCGAGGACTGAAAATATTGTGTCGGAGTTGGTCATTATTTGTTCGTTGATAATATTTCCGTGGGTTTTTTTGTGTTTGAAGATCTCTAATTTCTCTAGTACGTCAAGTCTAAGTCCCTTCTTTTGTTTGTGTAGTAGCGTCATTGAGTTTGCCATGGTATCGGGTTCGTGTGTGTGATTCTGTAGGTGTGTTGCGTAGTTGGAGTCTGCTTTGTTATGTGTAAACGAACGTATGTGCTCCTTATATCTAGTTGTTAGTTTCCGTGTCGTTTTTCCTATGTAAACCATGTCGCAGTCCCTGCATGTTAGTTTGTATATGCCGCTGTTGTTGTATGTTGGTGTGCTGTTGGGCTTCGGTGTTAGTTTGTTTCCGATGTTGCTGTTGGTTTTGAACGCTGTATGTATTTTGTATTTTTTAAAGAAGCTTGCTAGCTGGTATGTCTCCTTGCCTACGTACGTCAATGTGGTCCATTTGTGTGCTTCCTTCGGTTCGTCTGATGGTTGGCGTTTTTTCGTCTTTTGCTGTGCAATCAGTTTGTTTATATCATGTTTCCTGTATCCGTTATTGTCGGCTATCTTATATATGTTGTTCAATTCGTCGGTGTAGTCGCTGGAATTCATAGGGATGGAGTGTAGTCTCTGCACCATTGATCTGTATGCTGCTAGTTTGTGTTGGATGGGATGGTTAGATGAAGCGTGTATGGTGTGGTCTGTAGTAGTCGGTTTTCTGTAAATTTTGTGTTCCAAATGGGCTTCTCTGCGTATGATGGTTATTTTTTGGTATGAGAGTACAAGGCAGTTGGAGGAAAGTTAGCTTTTCGAAATCACTCATGCCAGAGCGAATTAAAGAAGACATATATATATAAACCGTGTTTCTAAAAGGTATTTTTGAAAGTATCTTTCGAGGCATAATTTTTTTGCCTGCCATGATATCAGTTTTATAAGCAATTTATCAATAATAATTCTTTGCCATTACTTTGCCATTGACGATTTTAGGCATGTGAGCATCGTGACTGGCACAGAGGCCAAAGGAGAGATCCAATTTTCGACACTCCTACCAAATATTTTGCTCCGTATCTCGGTAAAAATGAGACCAACCATATCTAAATGGTCAAGCGTCCCAGGCTTGTCGTCGTAGACGAATGATTTGACTTATTTTCATATTGAATAATCCAGCGGTGTTCTATCACAAGACCTTGCATACCAATTCACCGGTCCAAAACAAGAAATTATGCACCCATCAAATGCTTCTTTCAATAAATCGATTGTTACACACGCTGTATAACATGTCGCGCCATACTCTTGAAGCTAGAGGTCTTATGCATTGCGGTGAGTATATTTCGAAAGGAAAATGACATTGATCATGGCTCCATAGCGTTCACAAATGCTTTGAATGTTACTCTCAGCAGCAGCTTTGCAGACATATGTCTGCAAATGATTCCAACGGCCAATAAAGAAAGGAAACAATGTCTTTCTCCGGTTATAACGGTTTTCGGACTATCATTTGTGGTTCAGCCCAAATCAGTTCATATACAGCAGTTTAATTTATTGAAGTAGCCATTTAACCATTTATGAGCCTCATTGCTTAACCCCACTTTTCTATGAAAACCGGGATCTGCAGCAATTTGTTCTTGGGTCAATGAAAAATTGGTGTGTATAAACTGTCACAAATTACAGATCTATACTGTATAACTCTGGAACAGTGTATGTACTGCTGAAACCCTTTCTGGCACTGATTTTTCACCGGATTAACGTATAGCTTATATCTGAAATATAAAATTCCCACATACATATAAAATATTTCTCATTTTTATATGAAAAATTGTAGTATTTATTTGTAAATACGCACCATATAAATAGTTTTGAGCATCATTGAGGCTAATTATTTGTAATTCCCTCAGTTGCGGAATCGGTCGTTGCATTGTAGAATTGGTTTTTTCGGTTACGAAATTCTTGGAACTTTATTCCCATAGCGTAAAGACATAGATAGAAATCCTTATCTTTATCGTCAAAGGACACGTCAGTAATAAATGATACTGTTCGTTTTATTCCAGGACCAAATGTTATTGACAAATGAACACTTCCATCAGCCAGAATAATAAAACACTGCCATATACATTCCAAACTCTTCATGATTATGGTAAATTTCAGTTTCTCATGTAAGTCCGCATTTTTCCTGTGATTTTTTTATTGGTGTCTTCGACGATAATATTGATCACTTCTTTATGAAATAATCAACACCAAAACTCTTCAATCGTTCTGACATTGGCAATATCGCCTTTTAGCCATTTATATGCAGATTTCCTTTGCAATCTTGATCATACTTTAATAAATATATAGAAATTACATTCGTGAAACTAGAAGCATACATTTCAAACACAAAAATAGGTATGGGGCACACGCATTATGTATTGAAGCGAAAAAGTTGTGTTCAGAATGCGAAGAAATTGTTTAACCATGAAAACGAAACTGTTTAAAGCGAAAGTTAGAGTTAAAAGTTAGGTACAGAAAGTTAGGAGTGTGAAAAGACAATTTGAAGTGAAATTTCTACTCATCTGATCGTCGAAAAGTACTTCTCTAATTACCGTGAAATGAATTTTACCTCTTGGCTCGATATCCGAGCGTCCTAGAGCTCGTGACTGCAAATGATGTTCAATCTAACTAACGTCCTCCACAGCAACATGATCCTCTTCAGAAATTACTGGAGACTCCCCTTCTTGAGTAAAATCACTCTGATTTTGAATCTGTTCTAGGAATTATCTTTCCATTCTTTCTTCGTTAGACAATTGAAAATGTAGCGAAGAACAACGAAAATAATATGTGATTTTATTATAGTTTAAAAAAATATGTATTTTTTGATATATAATCATTTTATTCGTTCATTCGTTATTTTGGGCAAGATGGTGAATTTCATGCACCATAGAAAGTAGACAAAGTAAATACTTTCACTGCCGAAATTTGACGGAATAAACACTCCTTCGAAGAAATAATCAGGCTGACACTTCCATGCGAGGCATGATCAACGTTGGATTTCATTGACTTTTATGCTTCCTATGAAATATAAAGACAGCAAAAACGAAAGACGCAGATTACTAAGGTGCCCCCTTCGATTAGAAGTTGGTATTTACTTTTCTACTATGGACTTCAAGAATCTAAACACAAATAATATCAGGAGGTAGGTTGTACTCGAAAATAGAAATTAACGAAACGTAAACGAAATTAAAATAGAACAATCTGACATAATCGGCACTGTCCAGAGGATGCTCGCAAATGCCGGTACCCAGTCAGCCGATAAATTAGACAGCATGGCAAAGAAAGTCGTAGAAATACTTGAATGTCTGGATACGCATGTAGTACTGGATGAAACTCCTTTCCAAAAATATGATGAACCCATGGATAAATAGCCAGGGACAAGACATAAGGGTAATAAAAACTTAAAACCATTTATTTGTGAGGAAGCACACCACATCAAGGAGTTGGTTTCATAACAGGAAACTTCCTTCCAAATTTTCCAAACTCATTAACAGATTGTCAACAAACAGACCTAACAATTATTTACAGAGCTTGCAGGTTAAGAAGACTAGCTCCACAAAATGCAATTTCTGCGATATGACAGTTACTATGGATAACTAAGTACTTCAATGTATCAGATACAACTATAGGAGCGATAGCTCCGGTGTAATATCGTCACGTAAGAGACTAACTTTGATTTTTGTGCCTCCATTGGAGCAACAAAAATTGCAAAAACAACCACACCCAACACATACCACCTCTTCCCCAAAGTTTCATTGAAGTCAGCAATGTATAAACTGACAGTGACACAGAGCATAAACTATGAGTAGAATGATACATGATTCTAAAACGACATCATTATTGGCATCATTATCGATCATTATATTATATAATTAATATAGATATAATTATATCAATTTCTATCAACAACAATCTTCGTTTTCAATTGTAGAAAATTGTTCCACAGATATATGTATGTACTTGAACTCTAACATTGCAAGTCGTGAATGAGATTATTTTTGTTAGTTATCGGGTAACTTATGACAAGCGGCTCCTTAGCGTAGTGGATTGCTAGCATGCTGTGGAACTAAAATGCCTGTGGACTCTAGATGCCTGTGGATCCTATTTTGGGTTCCAATCCATGGTCGCTGTTAATCCTTTCAACGTTTTGATCGATTCATCTTCTTCAGGGTAACTGACATCTTCTTTAATCCATTCTCAGCAAGTCGTCGCTGTCCGAGGTTCACATCATCACATCATTCACATCTAGGTTGGCATCATCGTTCCGTAGGAAACAGTTGTCATCCACGTGACAAGCCAACGGCCGGTTTTGTTGATGTGAAATAGAGATGTAGAGTCGGATTGATGTAGACGATAAAACTCTGCGAAAAAAAATCGAGATCGGAACACACGCGAATAAGTAATAAAGAAATTGGAAAAAATTATGTTTGAATTTTTAAAGTGATAAACGTGAAGGAAAAACAAGGACCGATACTTTTCCACTAGCATCAAATTGGAGTGCTTTTAGTTTGTGACAAATCTTGTTTAACGGAATGTCTTTACTGCGAATGAGCGGACATTTAATGAATATTGAAACGTTTAATTGAAAGTGAGGCAGAAAATTTTAAAAAATGACCTCTTTCAATCTTCCTATTATCGAAATGAAGGGTTCAAGGGATGATAAATAGAGGTGGACGGAATGCGCGCAATTAACCTCGGTACACCACTTTCGGGACCAAAAGATCACTGTTAAATAAAAGACTGCGACCGTGGCAACCTTGGTTCGCAACATAACTTTACTCCATTTCATTCTAGTTTTGCCTTTTTGAGAACCTCTAGGCTCTTTTTGAAAGGATTTAACATCGGACCGGATTCTCGAATTTCCTCAGAATTATCACTCGGACACACTACCAGAAATTGGAGAAAATCACGCATTCGCTGAAAAGTGGTGATGAAACTCTATCCGTTTGATGAAAAAAACATGGCAATTTCGCTGTGTTCGTTATGGAATATTGAATTCAATATTTTTCAGTTGGGTTTTACATTTTTGGGTTCTTCAACAAGACCTAACAATTATTTACAGAGCTTGCAGGTTAAGAAGACTAGCTCCACAAAATGCAATTTCTGCGATATGACAGTTACTATGGATAACTAAGTACTTCAATGTATCAGATACAACTATAGGAGCGATAGCTCCGGTGTAATATCGTCACGTAAGAGACTAACTTTGATTTTTGTGCCTCCATTGGAGCAACAAAAATTGCAAAAACAACCACACCCAACACAGTTGGGTGTTTTTCAGTTGGGTTTTACATTTTTGGGTTCTTCAACAGATAACTTATTGCCATTCCTGATAGCCAAGTCTCGATATGAGACAATGCTTCCGTTGGTTATATTACCGCGGTTCAGGATTCATTCGCTATGGTCTTCAGCAGGATATCTCTGGTAGCCACTGTCAGGTTGTGCACGTCCGTTAGTCACCAACAACCATCGAGCTGATCTCTGTCTGGTAATGGTTTCTTTTACAGGGTGCGCACTTTAATTAAGGTAATTTCCATAGTAATGATCATCGCTGAGCACAGCTCCCTATTTATAATAGCGCGTATCTTCACAAAATACTCAACCTGAGCATATTACATATAGCTTTTAGAAGAATTTGAGATAGAATTTGTGATAATTTTATATATTAAACTATGTCTTTACAATCGCTCGGTCTTCTTCACCGACTTTATTACTTTTAAAATTTAAAGATTCTTATGTACGGAAAGGCCTAAAGATGCTTTAACTATAACATGCAACAAAACCTAATTTTCAAGGGTAATTACTGGAGCTATACATTTACTAGAGCTATAATTTCCAAGGATAACTACTGGAGCTATAAAAAATTATAAAAAGTTTGTTTTGTATAGCCCCCTCATGATTACCCGCCTCGACGTGGTGAGGCGGCCTACTCACTCCAATGAACCCAGCGACTACACTGCAGGAGACCTTCAGATCCAACCTAGTAGGTAGGAAAAGGGCGAAAAGTGAAGCGAAAAGGTAACCAAATTACAAAAATGGAAGTACAACAAGAAGAAGCACCGGCATACGAATGGAAGAAATCTCCGGGGACCGGACAACTGGCATTACGGCACCAAGTACCTGTTGCTAAGAGCTATTGGGTCAGAAATGTACGCTGGGGAAGCAGGGCGTGCATTTGACGATTACGGGAGCATCAGCCAGAACGCTAAGAACAAAGGCGCACAGGAAACTGAAGCGTCAAAACAAATTCGGGGAGAAGAGCTTCCCAACCCTGGCACCAGCAAAAAACCGGCAGCCAACTAAGGGAAACCTTGCAAATTGGCTGCTTCTGCCAAGGAATCTGAACCACCAACCGCTAATTAAAAGGGTCAAACCGAACGATAGCAACCAAGGGACTGCTAAAAAGGAAGGGAGGGTAAGCCCCGAACCCGAAACTCTGACGAGGAATTTCTATCGGGACGAAGCAACTGATGCACTAACGGTAACGGTGATAGACTACCTCAATGAGACAGGTATGATCTAGGAGGGTCAACTTATGGAGTTGCAAACTGCCCTGAAGAAGAACCTCTTCGAGCACTTACGCAGCAAATCAGACAAACATTCCGAGCAATGAAACCGACAGCAGGCCATCTGGTTGTAACCTTTTGTGACGAGCAGTTTCTAGAATATCTAAAGACTGCAGTTGCCAACGTAAACACCACTCTGAACGAGGAGTTTAGAGTCGTCCCCATAAAGGAGGTACCGCAATTATGCACCGTCAAGGTATTTATACCCGAAACGGAGCAGACACCGCAGGAAGCCTTCGAGACGCTTAAACTACAAAGTACGGGGTATGAAACGGAAAGGTAGCATCTCTTCGAGGAGAAAGAAGTCGCCAACAAAAGCATGGTCCTGGTACTGGGCATGCGAAAAGAAGACGTCAACACTCTAAGGGACAAAAACAGACGACTGAGTTTTGGCTTCACCCAGGTGACTGCCAGAGCTAAGGCTACTGAACTCTTAGAGCAAAAACGAAAAACTGATGCGGGTGACCCAAGCAAATCTGCATCACGGCAGGGCGCTAACAGCCAACCTGCTTAAGCATCTAGCCGATGGGAACATCGACATAGCGCTGATACAAGAGCTTTATCAACTTAATGGAAAGATACTTGAAATCAGAGCAAAACAATTTAAAATCTTTGCCACAAGCGGGGTAAATAAAATCTGATGCGATGCGATGCGAACGCGCAACATGAACTTTGGGCAAGCACCAAGTGCAACGAAAGAGGTGGGCAGTTAGTCAATTACTTAATAACAACTAACCTCAACTTAGTAAATAAGGGTAACACACCGACTTTTACAACAAAAAATATAGCGGAAGTGAATGACGTCACTCTAATCACAACAGATGCATTGAGGACCTGCACGGCTGGAGAGTATGTGACTCACCTGGCCTGTAGGACCACCCATGGATTACCTTTCAAGTGAGAAGAGGCGAGAAGACCCCATTGGTCTACTGCAATCCTTGTAAAGCGGATTGGGACGGCTACACCAACGCAATTAAAAGATATATGGGTTCACACCAGGTGAATCCATTGAGAAGTCGAAAGGACATCGACAATGAAGTGAGATACATCACAAGTATACCAGTCGATAGTTTCAGTGAAATGTGTCCAACCACTACCATCAAACGAAAAAAGGTAAGCTGGTGGAACAAAGAACTGGAAGAGATCAGGAAGAATACTCAAAGAGAATTCAGAATAGCTCGCCTCACAAACCGAGATATTGATTGGGAGGACTATAAGCGAAATCTAAAATATTTAAAACCGCTGTAAGAAGAGAGAAAAGGAAATACTGGAATCTTTTTTGCAGCAATATTGAGAGAGGAAGCGAGACATCTAGGCTAAGCAGAACCACATGTGGACACGATGCGTCAAAAGGAGGACGGATCGTGAACAACAAATAGCATAGAACGTCTCAAGCTCCTAATAAACCAACACTTTCCGGGCTCAACGGATGAAGAGACAGAACAAGTAAACAACGCGACTCCTCACCGTCACCAACCCCCCCCCCCCCCTAAAACAAATGGTAAACGAAGAAAAGGCCCTTTGGGCCATTAATACCTTCGAACCTTACAAATCACCAGGAACCGACAAAGTTCATCCGATCATGCTTATGAAAGTGGATAGCACAATAAAACGGATTTTGTTGAAAAAATATAGAGCCTCCATATCCAATGGCTATATTCCTTTGGACTGGAGAGAAGCTAAAGTAGTTTTTATACCGAAGCCGTCAAAAGTCACCACAAACCAACGGATTACCGACTTATCAGCTTAAGGTCTTTCATGCTGAAAACTCTGGAACGCCTGGTGGATGGGTACATAAAAAGCACCGTGAACATAACGGAACTTTGTCCCAACCAACAAATATACCTTCCAGGGCGCTCAACAGAGACTGTACTACACCAAATCATAAGCAAACTAGAGAGGAACCTTCAATAGAGAGGAACACTTTGGCGGCCTTCATTGATGTCGAGGGAGCCTTCAATAATGTTAAAACTGAGAGCATAGTAGCAGCCATTCGAAAATATTCAATAGACTCATATCTAACCAAATGGATGACGGAACTACTAGCTAAAAGGAAGATTGCAGCTGAAGAAAACGGCATAACCTTGAATAAATGGACTAACAAGGGTACACCACAAGGCGGCATAGTATCACTACTTACGTGGGTACTCACAGGTAACAAAATAGTGGAAGACCTCAACGGGAAGGGTTTCAAACCGATAGCGTACACTGACGATATCGTTATACTGATAAGTGGAAAGTTCCCGGAAACCATGTCGGAATTGATGCAGACCGCACTCGCACATCTTTTTGAGTGGGAGATGCTAAACGGACTGCGCATCAATTCCGACAAAACGGAGGATATGCTTTACACACAGGGCCGTCAACCGAAAATTTTTTCACCCCCGACCATTGACGGGAAACATTTGAGTTTAGTAAACAAGGTGAAATACTTAGGAGTAACCTTTGATAGTAAGCTAAGTTGGACTCCACACATAGGAGCAGTCAGACGGAGAGCTACGGCGGCACTCTTCACAATGAAAAAACTAGAGGAGAAAACCTGGGGAATAAAACCCAAAATTGCCCACTGGATCTACACAACAGTAATGATGCCAATAACCACTTACGGGGCATTGGTTTAATGGCAGGCATTAGCAGGCGTAGCAAAAGAGCTAGATAAGATCCAGCGAATGGACTGCCTTGGCATCACAGGTGCCATTAGGGCCACGCCAACTGCTGCAATCCCCGCAGGAGGAACGCTGGTCAACAGGAGTACTCCTAGAAGCCAGTATTCTTTGGGGAGTGTCACCCCCACGTACCCGAGGACCTGGAGGTCACTCCAGCGGAAAACGACCCTGCAACGACTCTGGAAATACGAACCGACCAACGAATTTCAATTGGCGCACTTGGGCTGGCGGACACAATATTTTGGACCAAGTACCACTGAAGTGAAACTCGCGCGCGAAAGGCTCCAATATAAGTATCGCATCGTCTCCGTCCCGGTAAAACCTTGGCAGGTCTCGGAGTACGTTCGAAGCTCGCATCATTAAGTTGGTGGTGTAGGTTCAGTTGAGACGAACTCCCAATTAGCACTGGTCTGGCTCTGAGCACCTGTCCCTATAAGGGCTGGTGCCAACCCTTGCATGGCCTCCCTGTTTCGCACAGACACCCATGGGACCATTCAGGCGACGACCCGTACGAGTGGAGATAGCGGCTCCGAGGGGGACACTTTAAGCATGATGCCTTACAAATTAAAACCAACTGAAGCAAACCACCAAACCCAGACGATAAACGGATGAACGGTAGGTCGCACGTGCAGCAAGCAAGGGTCAAGGTAATTTTTTATTTTGAAAATACAAAGGCCGCATAATGGCGGCCGAGGGAAATTAATTACGACTAGCTCACCGCGTGGGCGTGGGGGACACTCTGAAAGCTACGACCCTTTCAGGACACGTACACCCACACACACATAGAAGAAACTTACTCTTTCATATTTCTTCCATACAAAAAACATTTAAAAAAATAAACAAGGAAGTATAGAGAATATCAACAAAATTTCGATTTTTTCTACTTTGCAAGTTTCGTATTATTGTTTTGAGGGATGTAACCAACCTTTTTGCAACAAGACACGAAACCACTGAGATAAGACAACTTCTACAGCCCATCTTTCGATCGCGTCCAGAGAAGCGATGCGATTGTAATTTTGCACGTCAAACGTCTTCTAGTGTTGCGACTTGATTGATGATGACTTTCCCACAGACATCTGCACTCCACTTGGTGCATGTGTTCTTCGACGGGAATCCAAAATCCACAAATATATGCACTCTTCCGTTATCCCTTTTAGTCTCAAGGATAAGTCCTTTTTCCTTGTATTGCAGCCTCAATTCCACTTTTTTTATTTTTTTTTCTACTTAAAATTAATTGCACTTTATTTTTTTTTCTTCCTCTCTCTACTTCAAATTTAATTCCACTTTATTTTGCTCGTTTCCTCTCTACTTTAAATTTAATTCCATTTTGTTTGTTGGATCTTAGCACTTTCTTCGAATATCACTAAGGAGTGCCTTTAATTGTGTCAGTTAATGAAATTGATAACACTGTCAGGATACCATCCTTTTTATGTTTTTTTCTTCTTTTTCGTGTGGCGCTATAATTCGTAGAATAGCGACACAACTCACTAAAATAACACTTCGTCACCGCGTTTTGCTTATCGGAATTAAAATAAATCAATTATCAAAAGGCAACGGCTGAAATTCAATAAACTCTTTCGTCCAACTTGATTAGTTGGCGCAATAAATTTCATCATCTTATAGAAGGTGATTCACCTTATTTCACCTTATTTCACCATTCACCTGGTGGGCCCTTATTTTTACTGAGACTTTTTTTCTTATATCATTTACCAAAATATTACTTAATACCTTAACCTTATCACAAATATCATTTTAATTCTATTCTTAGTACTATTTTATTTTGTATGATTTTCTCTTAACCCAAAAATATCAGTAAAAATTAAAATTTAAACAAAACTTCATTTGATCATAATAAATAATCCTCATTTAATAGCGCTTAGTCGCTTTTGTGTAAAATTTTATTTATTAATTTATTTATTTGTTTGCTGTTCTTTTTTGTGTCTTTATGTCGCCTACACAACGGAAACGAAAAGGATTATTATACTTTAAATACTTCACCTTTTTGTTTAACTTTAAACTTCAATACTTTTCAAATTAAAATGCTTTACAAATAATTCACAACAATAGAAAACGATGTTACATTATTTCTCTTCAACTTCATTAATTTTTCAACTTTATTTTTTTTTAACTTTATATTTTTTTCAAATGAATTTTCTTTTTAGTTTTATCAACTTTATACTTTTTTCAACTGTATCTTTTTGTCTGTAAATTTACATCTTTTTTGTCTGTAAATTTACATCTTTTTACATCTTTTTGTTTTTTCCTTACATTAACATTTTCACCTTCTTATAGGTAGTTGCTCACTACCAATACTCTAATGATAATCATGAAAAAAATTTTTCTTATTTTTACTGAGACTTTTTTTTGTTTGTTTTTTTTTTGATATAATTTACCTAAATATTACTTAAAACCTTAATCTGATTACAAATTTCATTTAATTCTAGTGTTAGTTCTATTTTATTTCTTATAATTTTATCTACACTTCATTCGATCATAAAAAATAATCCTTGCTCTCTTTTATTATTATTTTATCTATTTAAATTAGTTTTTGTTTGTTTTTATGTCTATATGTTTTTATAAAAATGTAACAAGATATTTTTTCAAAAATATTCAAAAAGCTGTTACTTAATCAGTTGGAATAGCCATGACCTACAGTTTCCATCATCCTTGTTCATCAGTTTTTTCTTTTGCCGGCTTATTGCGAGACTTTCCATAACATCCAATTCACACGTATCTCCAGTTTCCTTGATGATTCTTGCATACACCATAGATATTGCGTGCCCTTTTATGATGGTTTGCTCCGCAACGGCTAACTTGGAATTCCAAGTTCTTGCCTTCTTCCTTGCTGTTGCTGCTTCGCCTAGCTGCTCCTTAATTCTCGCTTCAATGAGTCTCCTCCTTTGTCCTATGTACAATTTTTCGCCACTCGAACATTCGATACGATAAATGCCAAATTTCTCATGTGTTTCACGTCTGTCTTTCTTTGATCACAGAATGTTTTGGACTGGTTCTTCCTACTTGATTTTTTTATACGATTGCTGATACTTTCATGGTAAATGAACTGCTTCCAGTATATCCTTCCAATGCCTGCATTTTCTATCTTGATCGAACAAGGTCACTCTGAAGTACCATGTGGTGAAGATTCGCAGCGAGTTCCAAAATGCAAATAAGCAAACGAAAACAGTGGAACGGAATTTAATGAAATTCAATATCTAGCAGCTCTACGCAAAATTGAACAAGTTCATTCTGACGACTTACAAGTAGCATCTGGAACATATGCGAGCATCGCAATACTATGACAAAGGATAAATGCGAGGCATAGGGGATACCAATGCGAAAAGAAACAGAAAAGGAAAACATACCGACTGAAATTGGCAAAATTTAAGAAAGCGACTCACTAAACCAACGAAGTGGTAGAACAGGAGATTCCCGGACTAATTGTTTACAAGTACAGTGCGATCAATTAAATTAGGTGAGATTACTCAATATGGGATTGAACTACGCCACAAAACTTTCCAAAATTCCTATGGAGGACTTAATCGTACAAAAAGAAGCAGCGATATTTAGACCAACAGATCATAAGAAGAAGGAAACAGGAGACACACAACAATGAGACAAGCTCAATTCCCGGGCTACAGCAAAAATCAGCTCACTTCATAAAAGCAGACATAGGCAATATAATGGTAGTGATAGAAAAGAGTCAGCATAATGACGCAGTAATGCATAAGTTAAGCGGAGGAAGTTTCTTTCAACTATGTCAGGACAATTTGGAATAATCCATTCCGAAAAAATCCAAAAAATATTCGAAAGAAATATAAAAACCTGTTAGCCATTGATTGGAGTGTTAGCAAAAGTAAAAGTGAGCAACGCCACACTACCAAGGATAAAGCGTCTACCAAAAATACTTAAAGATAATCGTTTGAGTGAGTGAATGAATGTGAAAATTCAGTATAGGGCTGTTATGAAATTTTTGTTTTTGTAAGGCAATTAAGGCCTAGTAAGGCCTACGCAAATCGAAAATGAGTTTGATTCTGTGTATGGGGACTCTGCACCATCGTTTATCACAGTAAAATTTTGAATAGCTGAATTTAAACGTGGCCGTAAGAGCTTGCGGGTGATGGACGTTCAAAACGTCCAAGTCGTGCAACTACTGATGATAACCTTGCTCCGAATCCGATCACTGATCCGATCACCAAATTAAAGTGAGAGAGGCAGCATGGAGAAAATGAATGTCACATATTACATCAAGATTTAAGCATTAGAAAGCTGTCCGCGCGTTGGGAGCTGGATTGTTTCGCGGCCGACCGAAAATGTGTTCGAATAAGCATTTCCAACGCTCAGCTGTTGCAGTTAAGGCGCCTTAAATCCAAGTTCTTGCGCCAATTAATTACTGTAGATGAAAATTGGATACACCATTATGCTCTCGAAACAAAAATATAGTCAAAAGAGTGGACTGCAATGGAGAAACTGGCTCCAAAAAAAGCAAAAACTGTTTTTCCGGCTAGGAAAGTTATGGCAACCTTTTTTGGTATATCCGTAGAGTTATTTTAATCGATTATCTTTAGAAACGAAAGACCTTTACAGGAGCATGAAGACAGAAAAACGACCACATTTGCATGAAAACTGAATCTTGTTTCACCAAGCCAACGCGCCGTATCACACCTCAGTGGTTTTCATAGCGGAAATTCACGAATTCGATTTGATCTGCTTGATTATCTGCCTTACTCACTAGCCCCAAGCGATTTCTTTTTGTTCCCTTATCTAAAGCTGTGCTCGAAGGAAAGATTTTTTCGTTCAATGAGGAGGAGATCACTATCGTAAACAATTATTTTGCAGAGAAAAACGCCGACTACTATTTGGACGAGTGAAAGAGATGGGAGGGGGACATGAGATGGGATGCGACAGTAAAAAAAATTTTATGCAAAATGTCTTGTGTCATTATTAGATCAGAAAAATTTTAGACTTTCCTCGTTGAACACAAACAAACCTTAAGCTTGGTCTAACGAAAGGCAACTCACACGAAGAGAAGAACCATGAACAAGTCGCAAGAACAAAAGGCTACTCCATACAGAGCCATGTTTCATCGAAGGCTCGATTTGCTGCTAAGGAAAGAAACCAAAGGAGAAGAATGGCAGAAGATCATCCAACCAGCCAAATTAAATGGGTTCATGCACTCGACGATTAAGACAATGTCGCATAACATCCAAAAGACCAGACAGCGATAGGCGCGATTAAGGCTAGAAAATACGGGTACAGAAAGGATATACTGGAAGGTGTTGAGCTACCATGAAGGTATCAGCAATCTTATAAAAAGGAAAATCAATCGCAAGCAATCAAAAGAAAGAGCCAGCTCAAAATTAATCTCGGTCCAACGAAGGGAAAACTTGAAACACAAGACAAATCTGACATTTGTTGCATCGAGTCGAGTTGCCAAAAATTCCTACATAGGACATACAAGGGGACTCATCGGCATGAGCATTAAGAAGCAGCTAGACGAAGCAGCAACAAGTAGAAAGAAGGGAAAAACGTCAAGTGGGCCGTAGTGGAACAAATTATCCTGAAAGGGCACGAGATAACAAGGGGGGATGCAATGATCATCACGGAAACTAGAGATACTTTTGAGTTGAATGTCATAGAACGCTCACAATAAGTCGGAAAAGAAAACGCTGATGAACCAGGATGAAGGAAACTGTAGGTCATGGTAAATCCAACGAGTTAAATAATACCTTTTGGAATTTTTTATAGCTCCACTAATTAGCCTTGGAAATTAAATTTTATTGCATGTCATAGATTAAGTAGTGAGCCTGGTAGTACTTAAGCAGAAATTGTTCGCAAAGTTAATAAGGTCACTAAAGAAGACCGAATAATTACGGTTGAAAATCAGTATTGGATAGAATAAAAGAATCACAAAATGATAAGGAAACATCCTAATGTGTTGAAGTCAGTGACTTATTATTCTTCTTTTAGTGACCCTTTTCATGAGAACCAGCCCTAGATAGTTCCAGAAGCATTTTTTTCGTTAAGTTAAGATATTTTTGGTGCTGTTTTATTATGGCTAGTGCTTACTTTGCCGAAGTTCTTAATTTCCCTTACCAAAGACCCAGAGTTGGTCTTTTAATGTGTCAACATCGTTCATCTTTTCCTTCGAATATGTCAAATTTGTTTTTTGTTAATGGGTTCGATTTTTCCGACACACTCGTGCATATGTGTACTCAAATAAACTCTATGATATGTAACACTGTAGTAGTATAGTATAACACTAAAGGAAGGATCTCGTTTCAAGTCAACGAAGAACTCAGTACTCAGACTTTGTACACAGCCAAGCATTCGCTTGACCCGTCAGCTCTTCAGCTTGGCTTTTCTAGCTTTGCCTGAGGTAATTGAAATAGTTTTAAATCGATTACATCACGAAAAAGAGTCATGTATACTTCGGAAACATGATTAGGGAGACATGCGAGTCATGTAAACCACGACCAGCCCAATCCACATATTAGAATTTGTGGACTTACCCGCGAGAAAACTGTAACCCTGCTTTTCAGCGGTGGTGGCCGTATGTTAAAGTAAACTGAGTTTTTAAGAAACAAGACTCAAAATTTGACTTAAAACTCAAACTCAAAGTTCACTTGGAAAATACAGCTTGACTTCTTGAAGTGGCGATGTAACATAGGACAAAATCTCACTTCAAGCCTAAAATACTCAGACTTCATTATCTCAAGCTCATTTATGGTGGACTACACTACACATTACTAGCAGTATTCGTTAAATCTATTTCTGCTCCATGATTACAATTGTTTTTGTGCTTTCTCCATAATGTTCTTAAAACAAACTTTCCATGTTGATATTATACCTGTGAATTATAAATAAAAATAATTCCCATAATAAAGCTTCTAACATCTGCTGTTTATACTCAAATCAACACTGAGAAGTAGAAAGTTTCTTTTTCCTCATCTGATATACATATACAAAAAGCATTCATATAGGAAAAATTACTTGGTGCACAAAAATATGGACAGAACCGAAGTTTGTATGATGATACTCTGTTAGTTTCAACATCATATGCTGATATGGTGACATAAACATTAGTATAGCGTAAGAATAAATCTAAAGCAACTCTGTTTTATTTTATGATACAAATTCAATGTGTTTCGAAGGATGCTACTCACGTATCTTACAACAAACCCAGTTCCTTAAAATTTTGGCTACGTGTCTCCCTAGCTTGCTTTTCCGATATGATGCTCGTATGTGGGTTAGATTTTGGTGGTGGGAAAATTCTGCAACGTCAAAATAATCTACTATACACCAGATGAGCGGCGGGTGGAAATGTCGAAGAAAACGTAGTATAGAACATTAGAGTTATTACCTTTGAATTTTATAACATCAGAAGAAGTAAACACGTCATTTCAACAGATAATATTTGAAGACTTACAACCACCGTGCCGTTGTATCTTGAAACTTTTTGTACCCATGGATCTTGTATCAACGTATCCCAACGTTAAGTTCTTTACTTTGTCGAGAGAACACGTTCCTATTTTCAAAACATATTTTTGCTACATTTCAACGCGAAAGACTAATGTTGACATGAATTTTAGATTCTTAATGTTTTCCAAAATTTGTTCGTACCCCATAGTAAGTTATGAATTGTTGACACGTATGGGCACATGTGGAAAGGATTTGAGTGCATCCCAAAAGATGTGCCATACAGACGCAATAGACTCTCGACGTACGTTACGTAAAATAATTTATTTAAAATCAATTATGCAGGAAACTGAAAGAAAAAAAGGTGAATCTGCTTAGTTTCTACTCCTTTAACAAAACTTCTGGAAATTGAAACTTTACGTGATTCGCGAATCATTTTAATATGGGTGCTTTAATGGTTGGAATTGATTTCTCTAAGGGATTAGGAATCAGTAATGTGCAAAACTATGAAGAATGAATAAGATTCATCAAATCTTCCGACTGCTTTAGTTACATCTTTATACATTAATATGCTCCAGTATCATGTTGTAATCTAAAAATTACATTTCATGGTTCCCGATTATATGAAATTTTTCAATAGAGCCTCCTACATGCAATCCTGGTTTTCGACAACATCTATCACAAAAACAATTTGTTTTACGACCCTCATTGGAACATACAGAACAATATTGACTTTTAGAAGAAAAAGATCTATCTCCTTCTTCTTACCACTACAGTCCCTCTTGGTTCATTGACCGCGTCCTCCAATTTTGAAATCCCAGCAGTCATGAACTATCTTCACCAACAAAGATAGACCAGCTTTTCCTCGTTCTCCCCACTGGTATCATCGCTTTGGTTCTACCAACAAATGCCTTTTGGGTATTCATTTTTCATCGATATAATTCACATGACCAACCCATTGCAGCTATCCCAGTCTTAAAATTGCTCAGATCTCTGGCTCGTCGAAAATTTCATCTAGCTCATGGTTATATAGAATTCATCATCGTCCCCGTCTAGCTTCGCTCCTATTATCCGCTTAAGGACTCATCCCTGAAAAGCGTGGAATTTATTTACGGATGCCTGGGTTTTTTTATGGTTGGGAGGTGAAGGCTATTTACGCCCTGAGTGTCATATTAGAAACGTGGACATATACAAAAACTTCAGATGACACAATAGAAAAATACATAAGCGATTGAGCACCAAAACATTTTATCCAAATAAACAGACACTCTGATAAAACCATGGAATTCCTCAAGATTCCCGGAAAAAAAACCAAAAATAATTTATCCAACCATCAGCTCAATTACAGACAGAAACTAGTAAGTCATCTTAGGTTACAGTGAGTGCAGTAACGGTCACGGAAAAGATTGGAGTAAAAGTGTCAATGGTATTGGCTCCAAGGGAGCAACTACTCCAAGAGGAGACTATAATTGGGGAGTATTGAGGTGACCTCAGAGCTGGTAGATTGACGAAAGGCCAGTTATTAACTGTCAAGCAGATATTTGAAAAATCCTGCTAGTTCAACATAGAAATTTGCCAGTTTATTTTTGACTTTGAGCATGCATACGATTGTATTGATGGTAACGTACTGCATCAAATAATGCTTCGCATCGGTATCCCAGCCAAATTAGACCGTCTTATGAAAATGACAATGACGTCGACAACCTGCCATGTCCGCATCAAAAACCAACTTCCCAACACCTTTGACACAAATATCGGACTAAAGAAGGGAGATAGGCTGGCCCCTATTGTTATTCAATTTAGCTCCGGAATATGTCATATGAAAGCTACTTGTCGATGAAGTCGAAGTGCTTAACGTGAGTACCTGCCACCATTAGGCCTTACCTCACGGTCTCAAAGACAGGGTGGATATAATGCGTCAACCAACGCCCCTCATTAAAAGAATGAGGTCCCAGTAATTAAACTTAGGAATCCCAAGCTACACTGGTTGGTGCTCAAAACTACTTTCCAGCCACATCACAAACCACAAACCACCACGTTTCAGCCAGGATAGGCTCCTCACCGTGTAGGGGGCTGACAGTAACCTGTCATGGGCGTCCCCCTAACCCGTGGTTAAGATCAAACCTCTGATCGGGTTTTCGCAGAACATAGACTTGTTCCACTTCCAATTTTTGTTCCTATATCGAAGGGTTGGTGACCCCGTAATCCCCACACACTAATACATTAACAACGGTAGGACTAGACAAAGCATAGAACAGGATAACATTGAGCTTGGGTCACATATCAAGACAACATTGAGGGACTAGCAGACAGTAACAGAGCCTGCATTTACTTGCGTAGCAGAGTGCTGCAGTCGCAACTGGAAGGCTTCTCGCGCGAACCCTTTGATCCTCAAAAAGGAATCCTCATCCTGCAAAGCATCCCCGACATCTTCTGGGGTCATTAAAGAACTGATACCTCGCGCAAAACGTAGGCTTTCGTACGCCTGACACTCGAACAAAACATGCTGCCAAGTCTCGCTCTCAGCACCACATAACGAACATCCACTTTCATTACGAATACCACGACTAAACAACCACCCATTCAGACTACCATGCCCAGTTAGTAAGTAACCTAGCTCCAAACAAAAATCACACTTCCGCATATACATAGCAGTCACTACATTCGGTAGGAACTGATACGTGGTACGACCCTCCGCGCATTCGCTCCACCTAGATTGCCATTCAGCAATCAATCCCTCTTCCATAATTTGCCGAATGACGGCCCGACTTAGTCCATTAGGATCTGTACCACGTAGCCATTGATGCTCTCTCATAGGGAAACCTACTACTACATAGCTACTTGTCGATGCAAGAGGCACACTATTATACAATTCAAGCGAAGTGGTAGCCTATGCGAATCTCATCAATATTTTGTCACGGTCGTTTATAACCGCCAAGGAACTTTTAATGTAACTCGACAGCGAAGCAAAACTAGTAGGGCTGCAAATCAATGAGAAGAAAACAAACCCCATGGCTCGAAAAAAATACCCGAAAAGTCATAGTTGACGAATACAGTATTGAAAATATGGACAAATTTGTTTATTTGGGAGCAAAAATAACGAAACCCGCTAATGAAAGAAGAAGAAGGATGAAGAAGAGTAAAGAAGGGTGAATAAAAGAAACCTGAAACTAGTAGCCTGCCTAGCTGCTCAAGCGACAACACGGCGAGACTGATTGCTTCCTAACGCAGTTTCTTATCAGGTATGGATAATCCAATCTGCAGTAACTTAACAAACAGTTCCCGGTTAGTTAGTGTGGAGGGGTATATTCGCTGGTCTGCTTGCTGGGTGTCATTGGAAATCAAACACTAAGAGGAGAAAAAACTATCATTCAACCCCCAATCACACTAAAAATGTTCACACTAAAAACCTCAGACTGTGGGTCATTCTTCGAAAAAAGCGAATCTTGTCGGATCCGATGAATTGTGTTGGATCCGATACACAAACCACATGAAGTACTTCACACTTTATAGAATGTTGCCCTAATTTTGCCAATGAAGTTCTTAAATTTTAACAAAAATGTCAACCAAGTTGATATAGTCTCTTGCTGTTTAGTCCTTTGAAGTTCACTGCATTTTTGTGTGACATCTTTTTCGTTATAAAACTCCGATAAGTTTCATTAGTTTTTTACAAACCTTAAATTAAGTTATTTAATGAGTCAGTCAGTTAGTCATGTAGAAAAGGAATAATGTCCTTAGTTGATTTTGAGGAAGTTTCAGCCGAAGAAAATTACGCAACTTTGTAGAATGGACACAGCTTAACCACAAGGTATCACTTATTCAAAAAGTCGACAATCTAAAATAAGGTGATATAGATAGCTAATTTGTGGAAAGCTTAACTTCAATTCCATAGCATAACCTTGTTTAGTTTGTTAATTTGGACTATGCATATGTGGCACGTGATTGGTTTTCGTTTGTGATTGGTGTTCAGATTTTATTATAGTACTCTGATATAACTCTTCTTTAGAAACAATATAGCGTTTTGTTGGAAAGTTCTTTGTTTGAATTTATTGATGCGTTCACATTAGAATTCGTAGCGTCACATTTCATTTGGGTATTGATTATCTTATCCAACGTAACTGACGTGCGCTCGACTACCTAGTAATCAGTTGCTATTCCAACTCGCTAAAAATAAAAATATCGTCTCAGTCTCACAAGGTTACGTGTACTTTGAAGTACTTTCCTATGTTCAAAGATGGCGCTATAAGGACTATAGCGCCATTCAAAGGACATTATTGGAAGTATTTTGCTACTACGTACTTTTTGTTCCGTGTGACTTTTACAATGTAAATAACCCGTAAAAGTCGCGCACACCGTACCCCATGTAAGCAATGTGCCGTCAAAACGATAGATGGAGTGATGCTACAACGGGGTTGACGCCGCAATTCGGTATTACTATGTGCACAACTCATAAACTACTTAGTGGCCCACTATGAAATCTTGCGAAGAGTGTAAACACAAAATAAGCTTTCAAAATAATAAGCAAAAAAAAAATAAAATAAAAAAAATGCGAACTTTGAAAATAGTAAAAAAAATTTTTAAACTTTTTTTTATATAAAAAATAATAATGATAAACTAAATCAAAATATGAGGTAATAATGGAAATTTAATGGTTTATAAAATCTAGTAGTTAGTTTGGTTGAATATACTTGCTCTAACTGAGTTGTGGCGTTAAAGAAGTATAAATCTCGCCTTTAGTCAAATCTTCTAAGAATCATAATTTGTAAAATAGGCGTCCGACTACAAAAATATTTTGTGGTTGTGTCGAGAGCTTGTATATGTGTAACACAATGAAATATAAGTGGAATCGGAAACCCCAACCATCTTACCCTATCCGCTTCAGTTGAAATGACCCATATTGTAAATGTCATACGGAGAACAAAAGCGGCTCTAATCACACTGAAAAGATTGGTCTGAAAAACGTGAAGCATAAAAGCCATAGTCCTCCACTCAATGTTCACAACAGTTGACCAATAACTTTTTATCGAGTATTGGTTTCTCTGTATAGAAATCCTCAAAGCCATAACGACCCAAGTGAATGTAAAATTAACATTGGTCCCTGAATTCAAAGGTATCAAACAAGCGAAAAAAGCGGATAAGCTGGTGGTCGACCAAAATGGAACTAGAAAAGATATCATCTAGGTATCACCAGTAACAGTATCAAATAGGCAAAACACATCGGAAGGAGAAAGACATGATTTAAATTGACAGTAGCGACTGCAAATAAGGTAAACCTTTTGGCCTAACCCCGATAACACCAGGACAAAACAATTTCTGCGGGAAAAAACGTTTTTAATTAAAAAAAAAACAAAAATATGTCACGATACAATCAGACAACACTTAAAACGAATAGAAACCCAAACGGATGACACATACCGAGCTTTCTTAGCTCGGCCGACATAATCGACCATCAAAACAATCAATTCGACTAACCATAGATCGTTCCTGCACCACGTTGACTGTCACTGATAATACGCATACAACTTGGCATCGTATTTTGCATAATTAATAAACGATAGAAGCTTTAGAGCGTAGTATCGATGAAGACCCAAGTGAGCCCATTCGACATAAAGCTCAAAAATTCTATCTGTCCTTATCCACATTACGGGAGATTTCATGGATTTATCATGGTTTGCGAGATGACAAAATCAAACCCGTTCAGGAAATGATGAGCAGTCACGAATTTCATAAGATTTCAACAAAAAAAAACTACCGCATTTGGAGTGATGAGCAACCACAGACTGTTATCCAAACACCGTTACACTGTTACACCGTTACTGTTTGGTATGCTTGATGGGGCGGTGTTAAATCATTCCAACAAGGCCGAGACGCTTGATAATATGAAAGACAACACTGACCGTGTTATTGACTTGATGCGGCCCAATTAATTGGTTAAAGTAGTCGAAAATTGGAGCTCTAGTTTGTACTTTCTCTACTCCAGTCGTGGTGCTCACATGCCCAAAATCATAAAGCCGATATTGTGGCAATCAGAACAAGTTATTTGCATTTCATTTCATTTTAAAGTTTTATATCTTTGAAAAAAAAAACACTTGCAGTAGAAGTAGTTTTAGTAGTACTAGTAGTAGTAGTAATAGTAGTAGTAGCAGTAGTAGAAGTTGAATTAGTTGCTGCAATTGTTAATCTAAGTAGTCATAATAATAGTAAGAACTGCAAGAGTAATACGTGAACAGCTACTTTTGTGAAATTTTTCAAATGCTTACGATCTGTGTATCTGATTCTCCATAATGACTTGAAAACTTGAAAAGTATTTTTCAGTTGGATGCCTCGAATGTGTGAATAGGCAATTTTGTCGTGTACCGAGAACATGAATGGGACATTTCTTCCATCGGTTGTGACAATGCATGAGGCATAACTATATGCCATTTTTCTGAAATGAGGCAACTCCCAGCTCAATGGAACCAGAGAAACTCGTCGCCATCATAAACATTTCGTGTAAGCGCCAGCGCTTTTAAAATAAAGATTGCCATGTCCTGAGACAACTAATGACGTTATCCTTACACAATGTATTCCAAGTAGCACTAAGGTGACATGAGCTCTCTACCAAAATGCTTCAAAGAAAAAATTTCTTTTTAAAAGACTCTTGTGTATACATCTTTTTAATTGATCTCTCATATTGCCTATTACCTGACCTGCCTTTTAACAACTTTTGGCTCCTTCCAAGGATTAAAACTACTCTTGGTTGTTACACATTTACTAAACATGCTGCAATTGTACTGATCAAAGCAAACTTTGACACGAGCGTTCTCAGTGGCCATGGAAACAAAGCGGCGCCATTGTGAAAAATAATTAGAACTGGAGAAAACTAAGCCGAGAAGTGAAAGAAGTTTGTCAGTTCGCGCGTAATCAGTTTGAGAGAATAAAAACGAACGAAGAACGTTTGGCTTTATGAAGCTGTTATCAACCGAATACAGAGGAAAAGTAACCAAGAGAAACTTTGGCAGAAACGAACGAGAAAATGAGTTCCATTAGATTGCGTTCATTGTTTATAATTCCAATTGTCTTCAGACGATTTTTTAATTTGGATTCATATACTTCGAATGCAGTGATCGCAGTGTCTGTCCAAAGATGTCCATGTAAAGTAGAGATAACCAGATACTTTATAGCTGACGGAGCGTATGGATCCCGAATCGGATCGTCTAGTAGAGATGATTGCGAATATAAAGTTAAAAGAATGAAATTATATTCGCTGGAATAAAACGCGTGCATTGTTTTTGTGTTCTCCTGTCAACTTTTTTTATTAATATCCATTATTCATTTATTTTATTTTTATTGACTTTTGGCAAGAATAAGTAGGCGAGAAATTCAAATTGTAGATTCGCCAAAGTACATTCGCCACAACTTATCTCAGTCTCTTAACTGGAAATAATAATCTCAAATTTTAAGAGGAGTTCGATTCTTTGTTAAAAAATTTTCGGACTCTCATAGTTTTATAGCAGTAGTTCTAGTAGTAGTAGTAGTAGTAGTAGTAGTAGTAGTAGTAGTAGTAGTAGTAGTAGTAGTAGTAGTAGTAGTAGTAGTAGTAGTAGTAGTAGTAGTAATAGTAGTAGTAGTAGTAGTAGTAATAGTAGTAGTAGTAGTATTAGTAGTAGTAGTATGGTAGAAGTAGTCATCATTTTTCTATTTACTATTACTACTATTGTAACTATTACTAGAGTTGAATTGGCGTTCCATGGTTCCTAGACGTTCGGTAAAAGCACTGCAAGTAGGGCTTGTTGAAGCTCCTGTATGGAATACCCTTCTGAATCCTTCCGGAAGCTTCAGGCCGATTCTTAAAGCTGGTAAGTCTCCTTCGACAGATCAGCTTACTGTGCGACGGTTATCCGAGAAGTATCGCGATGGCTAGTGGTGGATTAGGGTTGTGATGACCCTGACAGCGTCGGGAAAAACTGGGTTCCGTACCCACAAGTATAAAAGTAAAAAATATTCAATGCACACTGGTATACCATTACAGTATAATGAAGTGCGTTAGTTGACGAATCTCGATTTATGTCCAAAACAAATTATAAATGTGGGCCTAAACAAAACTGACTCTCACAATAAACGTTGAATTCATGTAGTTTATGAATCTATGGAACATATTTTATTCATATCATAGAAATTAAGGCAATAACCAATGGTCTGAGCAATTCACTGGTACACATTCACAAAACGGTCTATTTGGCGAATGTGATTTTGTTTCGCGAAAAGACTTGGGAGAGTCAGTCAAGCATCATAATGACAGAGGCCGATAAAACTTTCTTGATAAAGCAGGTCGACACTGCGACACCCAATGCATTTTTCATCATTTTTAAAAATATTCGGATTTAATTTATTTAGCATTGTATGCTTATTATGGCTTCCTGACTATTATATTATATTATATTTCTTTTTAAAATCCCTTTGCACAGATTTTTATTAAAGTTACAATAAAAGCGATAGTAAAAATGCTTAAATTTTGCATGATCAACATCCAGCCGGAAAACAAATTTAGGGAAATTGCAAAGATAAGTCTTAGAAACTATGTGTTGACAAACTTGTTATTCGGTATTTTTACAATTTTGAAACCTTAACATATCCAGGGACAAGCTATTATTGTTTGGACACCTTTTAAGAGACTTTATTTTCAATATTCACATTTTTTTCATACTTCATCTTCATCATGTACTAGTAGAAGAGTCGCAGTAACATTTCCACACTTGTGGCATTGGCATGCTTAATTACAACAATTTCTCAAACCTACACAGCAATAATCTTACAGTTGGCAACACTGTAATGTATTTATGTTTACTGCTAATTGCATTGTTCAACTTATAAATTGTTTATGTTTCGAGTGATATGCATACATACTTCAACTTCATTGAAATGCAAAATTTAAGTCTGGAAAATGCATTTGGAAATTTGCATTCAAACTTTTCATGACGCAATCCAGTGCACAAATGAAATCACGAACTAGTTTTCCCTCCTGCGACAAAGCAATCACATATAAGTCGATTAACCTTCATTGCAATCTTCGCCAGTTTCTTGAAGTTTTCTCTGGTGTAGGATGGTGTTTTCTTTGTCCAAGTTGAGAATTCTTCACTACTTAATTTTTTGTGTAAATGTTTTTCACAAGCAGGAGGAAAATTGAATCGGCATCTTCTCTAAAGTAAGTTTGTGTAAATGAAAGTTAATCAAACAATTCAACGGTTTGCTTACATCAAACTTTGTCTTCCAGTTTGGGAAAACATTTGAACGTTATTAAAGGATCCCGTATCGGAAACAGTGCCAATCCCTTGGAATTGTTAGTCCTGATTTTATTGCTAAGCGCTCCTTGAAACATGCCATCCACCGAAACTGCAGCTTTAAACTTTCTCAAGAAACCGAACTCTTCTGAATGTATTGTTATTTCTTCGAAACCAAACATTTCGTCAACTGGCATCAAAAGTTCATGGCCAACAATGAAAGGACAAGATGTATGCAAATTTCAGTTCAACAACATGATTGCCAAAAATCGGGAGCAATTTGATAGTTTGCATTGCTGCTAAATAAAACAAAACAAGTTGGTATTGGCTCTTTCATAGAAAACATTTTTGTTAACATAATAAACTGCCTTGGTTATAATTTTTCCCAATTTTTTAATTGAATCGTTTGAACATATGACTCATAATTTGTGAGTTTCTTCTACCAGGTCTATTTTGCTTGCTCAGCAGATCGAAGGCATCCATGAAACTATGAAAATAAGACCATGTGGAGCTATAAGAAGTTTTTTGGACTGTGTTTCAAACTGCCTCCAGTGTTATCGATCTGGTTACCATGCTTTTAAGTTTGGTACTGTCGATACCAAGAACCAGAAATTTTAAATTCAAATGAAAGTATAACCTTTTTATATGGTATTCTTTTATTATCTTACGTTAAGTCCAAACAAGATAGACAAATAATATCATTCAATTTTCTCCTTCCCTTCGTTACCCTGAGTGAAGACCTTATACCGAATTTTCCGCTCCATTCTTAATCACATCGCGCTGTAAACTTTCAATTATGCGTTGCTTCATCCGATATCGCTAATCGTTTCGAGTTTTTCCTCGTAGACGAATGATTCCAAAGTCGCTTATTGAAAAAAGTTCATAAGTGTCAAATCAAACGCTCGGGGATTGCAATTGAGGTAACCATTTATAAAATTTTCGGGAAAGCTAACCGATTTTATCTGCAATTGATTGCAACGGGCCAGAGACGTCATGGTTTTCAACAAGGGATGCTTAAGACACAATAGTGTACTGTGAAAAGCAGTGTTTAGTTCCATCCTTTAGTTTAGCACTGTTATGAAATAAGCACATTGCCTAGCTGTAGATTGATTGACGTTACGAGACAATTTATAGGAGGGAATGCATCCTCAAATTATGCGTGAGCCATATTTCACTAGAAGATCAATAATAAAGTCTCTTGAAGTCTGTTACTCTATCGTTCAATTTACTTTGGCTGAATTTTTCGAGTAGATAAATGAAATAGAAACACCAGACTTGCAGTAGTACGACCCAATTGTACCACCTCCTCTGAAGTAGATGTACAGAAATGACAGATTAACCGGAAAACACCTCTTCTGTTAACCAAAGTGCCAAACTCCAACATTACTCGGGGCCAAGACTCCATATTCTACTTCCATAGAAATCCCTACTCATGCTGAAAGCAAGGGAGGAAAATATTTTCAGAGGTCGTCGAAGCAAAAGTTTCCAACTTCAAATCAAGGCTGCACCGCGAGCCAATTCTTCATTTCAGTGAAACATTAACATCTAACCTCATACCGAGCTTAAATCTTATTGATTATTTTGTCAGCTATGAAGACTTGCGCTTCAAATTTGGCAAGATAAACAACAAGAAATCATGTGACGGTATTCCGAATATAGTTCTCAAACATTTGCCCGAGGTTGCAATTAGAAATTACTGCATACTGTTCAATAACATGTTGAGCAATTCATATTTTCTAAATGAATGAAAAAAGGCTAAGGTTTTTCCGATCTTAAAGAAAGGAAAAGAATCTTCGCGCGCTAAAAGCTATCGCCCAATCAGCTTGCTGCCTAACATCAGCAAGGTCTTCGAAGCAATACTAAATAAAGCTTTAAACTCTCACATTGGGAAATATGAGTTGATGCCGAATTGCCAATTTGGTTTCTGTGCCAGGCATTTGACCATACATGCGATAGCGAAAGTGACCTCAGTCATCTGTTGGAAGCTAAATGATACAGAATGTGTTGGGGCGTGTCTCATTGATATGGAGAAAGCCTTTGATACCGTGTGGTTAGATGGACTAATTTTTAAACTCCTTCAGGACAGGTTCCCCAGACACCTTGTTGCCATGATCTGTAATATGTTACTCGGAAAATCATTTGTTGTAACTGATGGAACTCTGACGACAATCCGCGACTTCAAGGTCTTGAATGGTCTACGACAGGGTACAGTTACTGCGCTACTACTATTTTCAATATTCATTCGCAAACTACTGAATGGCTTTGATTTTAACGTTACACCAACGCGATCGTTGTTAGTGTTTGCTGATGATCTGATCATCAACACAGCAGACCGAAAAGCTTCAATATTCCAGAGCTACCTCCAAGGATTGTTTAATGATGTGCAGCTCTATACCGATAGTTAACAAATGAAAATTAATGCGCAGAAGTGCGAAACAATTTTGTTTCGGACCACGCTTCAAGGGGCCAGCGAGGGCTTGAAACGTAATTGAAAGGATTTCCATATTATTGCCTGCGACGGATTAGAAACACCATATATCGAATAGGAAGATTTATCAAACTGCTAAAATGACGAGAGTCGATATCTTCATATTGAGACTTCTTCGCAATCATATCGCAAGATCTGTAACTGAGAGTGAAAATCCCCGCATTTCACAGCCATTCCACCCTACAGATGAGTATATTGTGACTTGCCTCGCTACTGGCTTTGTTCCTCCCGAAGCATTCATGTATTAAGATTATATAATCAGCGATTCATCGCTGATGAAGACCGGACGATCACGGTCGAAAATCGACTCCGCAAGGAAAATAAAAACATAAAATTAAAAGGAAGGCTTTTCTTTATTTTCAGCAAAACGATTTCACGAAGATGGAAGCAAGTACAAATACAAAATATTTTCCGAATTTGAGTACACGAGACCAGCGATTCCAATGGAGATACTCATTTTCTAAATTCGTTGAGACTGTTCGAGCTGAGATGGAGCAGGCTAGGTGCTGAATGACAAAGCGTAAATTATTCATGTTTTTATTTTCTGTTTATGTTGTTTTTGGTTTTTGAGTTTTAGCTCATGGTAGCTACATGTAGTATTGCTGTTGTGTTAAAAACTAGGCATAGATTCCAATATTTAGTATATGTATATGGTGTTATATTAGGCTGCAGAAGTGATGTTTAACATTTAGGCTAGGAATACTGAGTATAATAGTATAAAATAAATCATTTTGATTAGAATAAGGTTATTATTATTAGTCGTAGGATAAAAGTTCACTGTTGTGCAAACATTATAATTGATTTTTTGAATATTGTTGGTTGGTTTTTTCTCCTATTTCCAATTGAATATTAAAATAAGTAATAATTTTAATTAAATTGCATTTGATATTATTATTATGTTCTTTTCATTAGTAAATGATAATGTTCAAATTTAGAGAGCCATTAAGTTTTTTCGTATTTTTATTGTTTAGAATCAGCTTTATATTCTTAAAAAATTTATAACGATGAATAATAAATAAAGCGCTTTTGACTTTGACTTTAGCAAAGGAGGAAAAGGCTTGCTAGAGTGTCGATCTCTGAAATTCGATGGCAACATAAATCTGACATCGAGAGATCTAACCTAAACTAATGTAGAAACAATGTTTTCTAGTTGATAGAAGAGGTGTTGGGCCGGCGGTGCAATTGATATATGCCACTAAAAGACTGATATTTAGGACGTGAATAGAGTTTTCCTTTAAGTTTTAGGAAAAAATTTCTACGATGCTTACGCCCAGCAAACCGTGAAATCGAATCGTCCAGGACACTTCTTATTATGTCTTCTTTTGTTGTCAGGATTTCCCTAACGTAATTTACAATCTTATTCCATTTGTCAGCCGACTTTAAGATCTCTTCGAATAGGACTTTATGGATATTATCTGTCAAATCATTAGCATACTTACAAACAAATATACATATTTATAAACATAAATATGTATGACAGGTTTCACATGGATACAGATGATATGTGACTAAAACTAAAAAAGACGGTATTGGCTAAAATTAGGGTAAAGGAGAAGTCAGTCCCACTTTGCTTCCAACTGATCAACGGTCGTAAAATGTCTATATCCATCTACCGTTCAGGTCACATCGCCAAATTTGTACCACTCAGCTGTAGTGCGTCTCATTTTATCTTTAGCGAATGTTTCTTTGCTTACCTTATGTTTGGAGGTAGATTCTTTGAAGCCTCCTGGCAACAAGTGCGATGGCTATTACCCCGGTGATCACTAAAACTGCTGACTCATAAGCTGTCCGGATACTAATGTCTTTTATAACCTGTATCTGAATTAGCTATTAGGATGAACCTCCTTATCATCGTTCTGTAAATAAACCTATATTGTAGGTCACTATCTATAGTTAGCTAAGGACGTGATCCCTCATCACTGACCGTTGTTCACTTTTTAGCAGAGATTTGCTAGACGAATCTTACCATAGTTTTAATAAGGACGTTTTGCTTTTTAAACGAAAGTTTTGTGTTTTATACATCACCCATCTCCGTACCCGGTGTATTAGCCCTAATAAGGTCCAACGACACGTGCAGAAGCATCATTTGCAAATCCGAGCAGTCGAGACTCCTCTAGTTGTGCGGAATTTCACTAGTTAGGAACTGACATTGAGAGTAGCACCAAGTAGTATCTGGCACAATCAAGACAAAACTTAATCTGACTATTCTGCCATTCTTTACGTACTTTTCCTACTATTCCATTTTCAGACCTTCGAAAATCTGCAAGAAATTAGAATGGGTTTTCCTCGATTGTCTTTTGTAGGCTGATCCTTATCTGATTATTTGGATGCGGAGAATAAAAGAGTTCGGCTTCCAATTTTTGGAAAGTTTTAAGGATGACGATAATGATTGCTGATCAAATTCATTATGACCCATACCAGGTTATGTGGATGCCGAAGTGAGTCGCAATCATGAGCTTTTCGTCTGATAAACTTTTGCTTTCGTGTCCTGTGTATCATAAGCATCTCGTAGCAGTATAACGATACCAATTGAAATTTTGGACTTAATCACTTTTTTGCAGTAGAAACCATACTACCATCTTCATCAAGATCATTCTCCGAGTGTCAAGTTTGACCCGGTTAGTTCGGGGGTAAGTGATGCACCTACTTTATTTTTGGGACAAAAGTTTTCCTATGGTTCATTTCATTTTGAGCATTTTTATGCTCGGATCACGCATGTTCCTAGCTCCTCTCCGTAGTTTATTCCCCCTCCATATCGAAAGTTAAGTATTCTATGGGAGTCAATAGGGGTTGTATTTCCTTGCCAGAACTGTTCCTCTGCTGTTCCGTATAGTTCGTTTGGTTTAGTGAAAATTCTTTGATTTCCAAAAATTCACTGGCTGTAATAATTGTTGGGTGATATTTTCATTAGCCAGCATGTTCCGAAAGGGTTGTATTTGCATCTCACGTGAGATTAAACAGGTCACTTCTCTGATTCATTGTTTTTGAAGTAATGTTTGTGCGACGTTTATGCCTTGGACCATTTTCGCCATTATGTCCTGCATCGTGTAACTATGGTTATATCGTTGATATCGGCAGCTGTGCATTTATTACTACATTTTTGCCTTTGTGTTGTGGTGGGTTTTGGGGTATAGACTTATTGGGTTGTTGTTTTGGTGCCGAAATGTTTGGGAGAAGCTCCACAACTGGTTGGTTGTGAATCGCTGCAGTTGACGCATGTTAGCGATTCTTCTAAAGATTTTAAGGCTTCCACTTTACAGACAAGGAGCTAGACTGTAGTAATTTAAGAAAATTCTGTTCGTTTCTAGGGAGGAATACTTTGCCGAGTTTTCAAGCACCTGAATGCAGTTAAAGTAAAACACCATAATCAAATGGAATCCCTTTTTCTCCCGGCCTTTTTTAATTTTTTCTATTAAGAGCCGCTGTTGACCACGATTGACAAAGCCCAAACTCTTCCCCTGTGGAAGATACTATTGTATTGCATTTTCTGCACCGTTGGCGGTTTTGTTCATTTTGTGTGATAGTAAGTCGCTTCAGGATCGATTTGCATACCCAAAAATTTTTGTTTGGATGTTGTGAATTCAATGTTTCTTTGCTCTGTGGTCGATTTGAGTTGAGTACAAATGCGATGCTAATACAACCTTTTTAACATCTTAACATGGAGCGCCGAACATGCGCTCAGTATTATGTGCTTCAGTGGAATACTGAGAAATTCGTTGGAGTGCTAATGGCACGGAAGTGGAGGAGAGTGGAGGAAAGTGGAGGACTTGCGGCAAAAGATGTTGTGAACTCAATTATTCGAATCAATACGTCCGCCTGCAGGCGTCCCATGTCCCTACAAATAGCAACGCACGGTAAGCCCCCCGTATACTGGTAGTCAATGCCCGAATAACGAAAGAGTTTCACAAACTGCGACGAAAAGCATGGACTCGGGCATGTATTCAATCAGTAGGTTATAAGATATCTAGAAATAGTCTCCCCAGAGTCATCAACAGCAGCAAGGCCATCTGTTGTCAAAACTTTGCGGACGACATGAGCAGGGAGCCATTGGGCCTGGGTGACAAAACAGTAATGCAAAGGCACGGTGGCCAAAGGTCACCCACTCATACGGAGCAAAAAAGATGGACAACATTTTGTGGGCTCTTTTCCATATCAACCCTGCCATCGTTGAGGTCGTTCACGATGAAATACTAATGGCAATTCCACGTTTCACGAACATAGAATTGGAAAAAGCGATCTTGTCTTTGAAAGAGAACTGCTCCAGGACCAGATGGGATTCCACCTGAGGCAATACAGATGGTCTTTCACTTTTGCCCTGACCTCTCCTTACCACGTTTAACGCATGCCAGTGCGATGTGGTGTTCCCAGAGTGTTAGAAGGTTTGTTTTGATAACTCAGGGGACAGATGATCCCAAGTCGCTAGCTGCATACCGTCCGCTGTGTATGCTAGACACGGCCGGAAAAGTTTTCGAAAAACTAATCAGAGAAAACTCGCTGACGTGATTTGTGATATCTGGGACCTATCTCCACGTCAGTATTGCTTCAGAATGGGTGCAGTCCAACGTGCCGAGACACACAGTATTTCCACATGATAGGTCGTCCTTCTGGTTACTCTGGATGTCCTACACGCGCTAGTTTATTCTAGAAGCGCTTTTTTGTGGTACGGAGGTGAAGGCTGTTTACGCCCTGAGTGTGGGACTCCCAGACGCAACATGCTTTTGGACTACCCACTAAACACCTCCCCTGTCAACCTGAGAACCCAGCCTGGAACCGTTTGACACATTACTTCGGGCTAGGCCTCGTGTTCCTACGTCTAGAGGCACCTTCGCATTATTGGTATCTCTTCTCTAACGGGAAGGACGGGAGAGGAAAGAAGTGCTACAAAAGAGATCCATCCATCCCCGATGCCTCCCAGCGCTCCAATAAAGCTTTTTTCAGTATCAGCA
Source organism: Stratiomys singularior (assembly GCA_954870665.1). Taxonomy (NCBI): domain Eukaryota; kingdom Metazoa; phylum Arthropoda; class Insecta; order Diptera; family Stratiomyidae; genus Stratiomys; species Stratiomys singularior. The sequence continues at coordinate 56,307,577 of OX940879.1, read as the reverse complement.
CTGCCCGAGCATATTGCGCCACGCGATTCCAATTTTCAACTGTTTTCAGCATTACTCCGACCATAGTTTCCGGACAGAGCTCTCCAATTTCGCTGAGTAGCACCCCTCGCTGCTGGCTCCACCTTTTGCAGTAAAAGAATGTGTGACAGGCGTCATTCGGTTCCCCTGTACAAAACACACAGTTAGAAGACCGTGCTTTGTCGATTTGGTACTGGTAGGACCGAAAACAATCGTGCCCGCTTAAGAGCTGGGTCAAGTAGAAATCGGTCTCACCATGCACTCGACTGAACCACAGCTTCAGGTCAGGGATCAGACGTGCAGTCCACCTTCCCCTTGTTTCTTGCTCCCAGGGCTGTTGCCAATCGCTGAGAGAGCGACGTCTCTCTTCCTTAGTGATCTCTTCTCTTCGATCTTCGCCTCTGCGCAGGTAAATACTTCTGCGCTCTCTCGCAAGGAGGGTGATGGGTATCATCCCTGCGATTACCAGCATTGCCGCCCCGGAGACCGTTCGGTATGCGCATGAGATTCGCAATGCTCCTTGTCTCTGCACCTGTGCCAACCGCTTTCGGTGTAACTCCTTGCTGAGAGCGTCGCCCCACAGTTCTGATCCGTAGAGTAGAAGCGACTGCACAACGCTCATTAAGAGTCGTCTCCTTGATATAGTCGGTCCCCCTATGTTGGCCTTTAATCGGTTGAGTGCCGTCACACGCGCTGCAGCCTTGTCAGCTACTGCCCTGATTTGTTGGGAAAAACTCATCTTCGAGTCTATCAGGACGCCCAGGTACTTTACTGCTGATTTCGATTCGACCAGCTCGTCCCCTATACTGATAGGCCGTATTCTGGGGATTCTCTTCTATGTTCGGATGACCACTTCGGTTTTTTCCAGTGCCAGCTTTAATCCGTGAGCGGTCATCTAGTCCATTACCCTCCGCATTAACGTATTGAGTCTGAGTTGCGCATGGTCTACTGTGCGTCCAGCGACCAGCGCCACGACATCGTCCGCATAGCCGATCAAACGTGAGTCATCCGGTAGTTCAAGCTGCATCCATCGTAGGACATGTGCCACAGGTCCGGGCCAAGGATAGAGCCCTGAGCAACAGCTGAAGTAAGATTTGTACTTCGCCTACCCTCCTTCGAGTCGTAAAGTAGGCTGCGGTCCTTCAAATAGTTCCTGAGAATCCGCATCAGGTACACTGATACTTGAAAACGATTTTCAAGCGCTTCCAGAATATTCACCCATCTAGAGCTGTTAAATGCATTTCGGACATCTAGAGTAACCAGCAGGACGACCCGTCGTGTGGAAATACTGTGAGACTCCGCAAGTTGGACCGCGCTCACTACTTCTCCAATTGCATCGATGGTGGAGCGGCCTGCTCTGAAGCCATACTGCCGTGGAGATAGATCCCCAGCAATACGAATCACGTCAGCGAGTCTTCCCCTGATAAGTTTTTCAAAAACTTTTCCGACCGTGTCAAGCATACACAGTGGGCGGTATGCAGCTGGCGACTCGGGATCCCCTTTTCCCTTCGTAATGAGCACAAGTCTCGTCACCTTCCTGCACTCCGAGAACAGCCCTTCGCGCAGGCATGCGTTGAACATGTGGAGGAGCAGGTCAGGGGAAAAGTGGAAGACCATTTGTAACACCTCAGCTGGAATCCAATCTGGTCCTGGAGCCTTTCTGGACTTCATAGACAAGTCTGCTTTCTCCAATTCCATCTTCGTGAAAAATAGAATTTCCATTGGTGTTTCATAGTGAACGACTTTAACGATGGCGGGATAGATGGGGAAGAGAGGCCGCACGATTTCGTCCATCTTTTCTGCCTCCTATGAGTGAGGTGGCCTTTGGACACCGAGCTTCCGCATTACTATTTTGTAGCCCAGGCCCCATGGGTCTCTGTTCACGTCGTCCACCAGGTTTTGCCACCGGCTGACCTTTCTGCTGTTGATAAGTCTACGGAAGCATTTTCTAGATGACTTGTAAGCAGCTAATCGGATACATTCCCGAGCTTCCCGGGTTCAAGCTCGCTGTGTCCTGCGTCGTAGTTTGTGACACTCCCTTCGTTTTTCGGCAATTTCAGGTGACCACTAGTATACTGGAGGCTTGCTGTGCCGCGGTCTTCGTAGGGGCATTGAAGACCTGCAGGCGGATGTAATGATTCTCATAGTTGAGTTAACGACATCTCTTGCCACGGGTTCTCCGTCCTCTAGCGTTGTTTCCAACAGCGGTGATCGTACCATAAGCACTTCAACAAACTTCTCAATATCCGCTTTCTCAGTATTTCACCAGAGCGCAGAAGAACAAGCCCGTGGTCTTCGGGAAGCATCGTGATGGATCTCCAAAGCTTTGTACTGGTGATCACTGGCCGAGTAATCCTCTAGCACTCTCCAATTTTTAACTGATTGTGCTAGGCACTCCGAAGCGAATGCCCCCTCAGGTATGGTGCCGACGCAACCCCATCGACGGAAAGTAGGGATGTGGCTTGTGTTCAGTACGACGAGCCCAGTTCGTGCTGCCATTTCCACGATCCGTTTGCCCCGAGCGTCTGACTGGGGCATGCCCCACTCGATTCCCTTTGCATTTAAGTCCCCTCCGATTAGCACATGGTCCTCAATAGTCGAAACAGCGTCCTCCAAAGCACTAAGCATAAGTTGAAAGGGCAACAACGATTCATTCGGAGTTAGGTATACACTGAAGAGTGTAGTTTCCGAACACCGAACGCAAACAAAACCATCTCCTCGCCCCCGATTCTGCACTTGTAGGTGTGCACTGTTCCGAACCCAGATGGCGGCTGTACCGGATTCGTCAAGATACCATGTTGGTGAGTTTCTGGTGTGATGTTGCTCGCTCAGCAGTAGTAAGTCAGCTTGCCTGTCTCTTGCGAACTGTTCCAGTAGGTCTTGGGCGATGATACTTCCATGTAGATTGATTTGGAGTATACGAATCATTGCTGAAGCGCTTTTGCCTTGGTTAGGGCTTCTTGGAAGACCTGACACTTCCCTGTGTCTGGAATATGTTTCAATTTATCTGGTCTCGGGTTATACTCCTGGCAGAGAACACAGTGTGACCCGTCTGTGCATTCCTTTTTTTATGCCCTGTCTTACCGCAATTGTAGTACGAGGAGTTCCATTACATGTCTGTGCGGTATGACCGTATCCGAGGCACTTGAAACACCTAAGGGGAATGGCCCATCGCCGTATCCGTCAAATAACCCACCCTATTCTTATTTTGCCCTGCTTCAGAAGCTGTTCTGCTTCCCTCCCTGTGAGGTCGATAATGGCCATGCGTTGACCCCTGTTGTTCGGTTTGGCCAGCCTGACTTTCGTCTCGCCTAGTACGGAGAAGTCGCGTTTTAAGGCGTCTTCTATTTCGGGCAGATCCGTAACGCAGTCAATGTCTCTAATTTCCAGTGTGGCCTTAGGCTCGAGTGAGGCTACAGTTGCCTTCTCTCCAAGGAATCTTTTGACTTCGTCACGGAACGCGTCTTTATTGTTTGCATCTGATCCGAACTCAATAAGTAGATCCCCCGAGCGAGTTGACCGTACAGCTTTTATTGCAGTTTGTATGTCTTCGGGTTTTACCGCTCCCTTGATTTCTCGCAGAATATCCGCATAGGATCTACCGTCGGTGGGTTTGACCTGCAGTGCCTGCCCAATGGGTTTTCGACGCTTCTTAATCTTAGTTTCCTGGGTTATCTGCGATGATTCATTGCATTTCGGTTCCTGTGGATGTGTATCGATTTTGAACTTCAAGGCCGCTTTTTTAGCTGCCTTTTTGGTAGCTTTGGATAGTGCCGTCTGAAAACCCTCCTCGATCGCGATTTGATCGTTCGGCGTCCTGTCCTCGTCCTTCCTCCCTTTATCTCGGTCCCATTTGATTATACTGCAGGCCAACCTTTTGGTGGCAGTAGAAATCAGGACGACTACTGCGCTGTCGAACGAATTAGCCTGTTGCTCTTCCTCTGCCTTTAGCCACCTGTGTCTATAATGACCTATTCGGGTTAGGAGGTCTTCTAACTCCTGAACTCCATTCTTAACCTCTTTGCTAAGATTCGTTTGTGTATTGCATGTGGCAGTGATGCGTTTAATAACCCGTTCTGCTTTACGGTATAGCCGACATATTTTCTTTTGTGTATAATTTGTTTGTTATCATTTCTTATGGGTCCCTCCTCGGAGCCGCTATCTTCACTCGTGTGTGTAGTCACATTATTGGTCCCATGGTTATCTTTGCTAAGCAGGGAGTCCATGGGAGGGTTGGCACCAGCCCTTATGGGGACAGGTGCTCAGGGCCAGACCGGCGCTAATCGGGAGTTCGTCTCAACCGAACCTACACCACCAACTCAATGGTGCGAACTTTGAACGTACTCCGAGGCTTGCCAAGGTTTTACCGGGGCGGAGACGGTATGATCGATAGATTGGAGCCATTCACACTCGAGTGTCACCTCGGTGCTACCGTGCGACGCAGCTAGGTCCAAAACAGCCTATCCGCCAGCCCAAAGCATCAATTTTGGTTAGTCAGTCGAATCGTAGTCCACAATTGGTTCAGGGTCATATTCCGCGATGTCCTCAATTTCCTCGAGTACATGGGGGTGGCACTTCCCAAAGAATACAAGCTTTCAGGAACGGTCCTGGTAACCAGCATTCCGCCTGCGGGAAGCATTCCCCCCTTCTAGAAGCGCTTTAAACCGTTTGTAAGTACCAGTATATGTAATGCTGATTTTGAGGGAGTATCTGAAATACCGCCTACCTGTTCTACGACTCGGAGGAGGGAACTCACGCTGGAGATGCCAAAGTGTTCATCCTGACAAAAAAAGAATCCCCAGAGTAAGGCCTACCAGTGTTGGGGATCTAACAGTGTAGGTGGTCAAATTGAAATAAGCAGTGAAATTCCGTGGCGTCCTAGTAGACTCGAAGATGACTTTTTCTATCAAATCAGGGCGCATCTAAGAGTAGAAACACTTTTTTTTTTTTTTTTGGCTATCACCGATGACATACGGTGGTTGATTGGCCCTGGCTACTGAGGCACTGGCCAGCGTGTACGCTCTTGTGTTGTTTTATTCTGTTTTGACTTTGACAGTTGTCCGGAGTCTGTTAGTAGGTTTATGTCTTAAGTGACTTGTGGAAGTATGGTTATGTGTTAGTGGTTGTTGGATTGTTCTTTTTGTTAGATAATTATCTTCGCTTCCGCTAGGAACTGGCCAAATTTTTCCATTAGTTTGTTATCATTTTTGAGTAATAGATCCTTCGTTTTGCTATATTTGAGGAAAAAATCGTGCTTTCCCCTAATCCCTTCGAATTTTGTGCACTGGAATAAAAGGTGATCTATAGTGTCAGTCTTCTTGCAGTAACTGCATTTGTCGGTTTGACTTATTTTGTTATGGAAGAGTCGCTGTTTGTTGTATGCTCTGTTAGTTAATAGTCTGTTGATTGTTTTAATATTTTTGGGGGGTATGTTGCTCTTATGGAACCATGGTCTGGTGCTGTTCTTAAGGTGATGTGCCTCTTGCCAAATGCATGTGGCGAAATTTTTTGTACCCTCTCTGATCTTGTGTTGTGATTGTGTCTTGATTTCCTCCTGTATAAGACAGATTATTTCATCTAGTTCGGCATGGGTTTCAGTGAAGCTGTTGCTCATGATTCCTGTTTTAGCTAGTTGGTCTGCTCTTTCTACTTCTTTGATACCCGCATGTCCTGGGACCCAAAAGAAGTCGAAGGTGAGTTGTGGATATTTGTTCATGGTTTCCCAAATCTCATTCACTACAGTTCTTTTTTCTGTGTTGCTTTCAATGTTGTTGAGTGCATTATTGGCGTCTGTAAAAATGGCAACCTTGTTGTAATTTTGAGTGTGGATGCTTTTTAGGGCTTCTGATATGGCATGTAGTTCTGCCTCTACTATTGTTATGCTATTGCGGAGACTTGAGTTGAATGTAATGTTATTGCTCAGATTTATGAAACCCATGCCAGTACCCAGATGATTTTTAGCTGCATCCGTAACTAGGATTATAGCTTTTTCCTCTGCAAGCTCTTTGATTTGTTTTTCGAACAGGTAATTGATGTCTTCTTGGTTTTGTTTACGGAGATAGATGGAGTCCTTGGAGTAGGGTATTACATTGAGATTTGTTGGTTTGCTAGTGGGGTGCGCTGTGTTTATTTTATTAAAGTGGTGACTGTATTTATGTAGTACATGATTGTAACTGCTTCTGAAGTATGCAACATTTTCTGACTCTATTGGTTTAAGGTTGTGATGTAAGATTTGTTTCCCTACCTCCTTGGCTGTTAATAACTCAGCTCTCTCTTGGGATGTAAGCTCAGTTGCCATGTCAAAGGCATAAAGATTAGGTGTGCTGGGTGGTAAGCCTAGGCACTGCTTTAAGATTCTAGCTTTAATTTTATCCAAATTTTTAAAGAGGTACGCCGGTGCATGTGCAAAAGTGGTGATTCCTAGTTCTAGTTTGGGTCTAACTAGAGATCTGTAAAGGTTTAGTGCTAACAAGGGACTGAAAGTGTTTGTAGGTTTGTTAAGGCATCTTATTATGTTTCCTGTGTGAGGCAAGGTGTTATGGTGTTCTTCATGTGCTCGGAAGGATATATTTTTAGTGATAGTTATTCCTAGATATTTAATTTTATTGTTCCAGTTTATATGTTTTCTATTATGTATTATCTTAATAATCGGGTTTCTGACACTATGGAAGTTAATGATTTGAATCTTATCCGGATTGATTGGTAATTTGAGGTTGTTGCTGATATCTGAGAAAAGGTTAATTTTTTGTTGTAACGCATCAAATGTGTTGTGAAAGTTTGTGCCTTCCGCCAGAAGCAAGAAATCATCCGCATATTGCAGTAAGGTAGTGTTTGAGTCTGTTATTGAGTGAAATTCTGTAGTGTATATGTTAAAAAGTAGTGGACTAAGAACATCCCCTTGTGGTAACCCATTTGTGATTTTGGTGCTTTGCTGATTTAAATGAAGTATTCTAATTTTGTAAAGATTCGTGATCCATGTTATGTACTTTTTGGGTATGTTAAGCCTTAATAGAATGTCACTGAGAGTATTGAGATCCACCTTTTCATAGGCGTTAGATATGTCTATGATGCAGGCTATTTTGAATGGGAGTATGTTCCTATCTTCTATTTTCTGCAAAAGGGTGTTGATGCATGTGGTTGAGGATTTGTTTTTGGTATATGCAAAGGAGTAAGTTGGTAGAGGGTTAGTGTTTTGGATGTGGTTTTCGATTCTATTTTTGATTAGTTTATTGATGATCTTTATTGGAACGCTAATTAATGATATTGGTCTGTAATTGTTTATATCAGTAAGATCTCTATTTGGTTTGGGAATTGGCACTATTCTGATGTGTCTTCCTGCATCTGGTATTTGGCTCCTGTTTACCGCTTTGTTAATAGCTTGTAGTAGGTTTTGAGGGTTATGCTTGAATAGGCTTTTCATTATTTCAAGATTGATATTGTCAGGTCCAGGAGCTGTTGATTTCTTTTTGATATATAGTATGTTTTGTAATTCCTCTTGGTTGAAGTCTGGAGTGTTGTCTGCCTGTGACTGTAGGATGGAGTTGTTTATGTTGTCAGGGTGATGTTTTTTGTAGATGTTATCTAAGAAGATTTTTGATTGTTCATCGTTGAATCTATTGTGCATCGGTGGTTCTCTGTTGTGTCTGATATTGTTTACGAAGTTCCAAAACTGTTTGACATTACCAGTAACACTTATTTCCTCCATCTTCTCATGCCAGCTGATTTGTTTAGCTTCTTTGATTTTTTGCTTCCAGACTACTCTTGCTTCATTTAGATCTGACCAATTTAGTATGGATTTGGTTTTGTTGAACTTTTGTAGTGCCTTATTTTTTGCTTTCCATAGCTTAGCCATCTCTTTAGACCACCAGTATTTGGGGAGGTGTTTGTGCTTGAGTCCTTTGGAGTTTGCGTAAATTATGTTACTCACTTTTTCATAGATGTTATGCATTTCTGGTAAAAAGGTGGTAGTACTAATTTCTTGAAGGATTTTTTTGTAGTTTGGTGTTCTGGTTTTCTCTGTGGGGTTCAAGGGTATAGTAATGTTGATGGGAATGTGGTTGCTATTACAAATATCCTGTCTGACTTGCATCCATTTAATGTCATTCCTGTTCATATTTGTAAGAGTGATATCAGGTACTGATTGTGCCCATTTGCCATTCTTATCTACTAATCTGTAAGTATAAATGCCTGAGTTAAGTGTTTTTAGGTGAAGTTTTTTCATCCATTTTACTAGTATTTTCCCTTTACTGTTGCTGTAATGATCTCCCCACATCTGATTCCTAGCATTTAGGTCTCCTCCTATGATTATGTCTTTGGTGTAGTCTATTATACTTGATATTTTGTGTAATTCTAAATTGAAAACTTTGGTGTCTACTGATGGTGGTGCATAAATCGAGCACAGTATCATGTTGTGTTTTAGGTTGAGAGTTTGGATCGCAACAATTTCTAGTGCACTGTGTATATTAATTAATCTGTACTTTATATTTTTCCTTATTAATATGGCCACTCCTCCTCCTATATTGTTCTCTCTAACTTTATGAATGATGTTGTAATTTAAAAATTTTGTATTGGTGTTGTAGTTACTGAGAATTTCTTGAAGTAATGTACATGATATGTTGTTTTTGTTTAAGTAGTATTCCAAGTTATCCTTGTGTTTATTTAAGCTTTGTATATTCAGTTGAAGTATGTTCATTGTTTATACTGGTATGTTGTTGATTTTCCTGCTATTGCTTATGTCTGCTTCTTCTGTGTCTATAGTAAGATGTTTGCTGAGGGTGTTGGCCCACGCTCTAAGTGTGGATTCTAGAACTCCAGTGTTTTCATTGTTCTTTTCAGTAAAAGTATTCAAGTGTTCTTGTATATTTTTTAACATTCTTTCCAATTCTGTTGATTTGTGTGGATTATTTGTTATTGGTTTGGTGGCTAACCTTATAGGTTCCGTTGTAGGAAAACTGTTCCTTGTAACTTCCTGTGTTTTGATTAGCGTTCTGTTGTCTTTGTTGATAGCTGCTACCTGCGCAAAAGAGTTTTTAAAAAGTATATTTTGCATATCCTTCATTGGATTCCTTGTGTTAATTCTGGAGGATTTTGTAAGGCTGGGGAAACTGTCATTTGTAAGATCGACTAGGTCTAGTCCTGCATATTTGTTGCTATTTATCATGCTTCTCGCTTCTTTGTTTGTGATATTCATTATGGAGCTTATGTCCACTTCTTGTTTATATTTAATCCATTTTGGACATCTCTGGTTCGTTGCTTCATGCTCCTCACTCTTGCACAGTAGGCAGCAAATCTTAGAGCATTTGTTATCACAACTGTCCGTTCCGCATTTCAAACATGTTCTGTTCTTATTTTTGCAAAATTGGGCAGAGTGACCTAATCTACCGCAGTTCGAACATTGTCTAGGCCTGTATTTGAAATAATTGACCTTGCTGATAACGTAGGCCATTTTTATGGAGTCAGGGAGTGTTGTTCCTGAGAAGGTTATTTTCATGGAGAGAGTTGGTATGAATTTGGTAGGATCATTCCTATCCCTGGTATTCATCCTATGTGCATTTAGTATTTTGATTTCTTCTAATATAGCTCCGGACTTATTACAAGGTTTGGCTGAGAGTATTATTTCTTCCGGTGATATCTCATGCGGGATATCTCTTATCACTCCATACCTATGCACAAAATTGCCTGGTATGAATGCTTTAAGATTTAGCGTCTTTATTTTCTCGTTCTCTACAGCCAGGTTCGCCTCCGCCGCTGTTTCAAAGTACACCTTAATTCTGTTATAACCTATCTGCTTAATGTCCTTTATCCCTTTTAGTCCTATAATTTTGTTGTGTACAAAAAATTTCATCGGCGTAAGTTTTGCTCTATCTCCATTACTGTCCACGCTATCTATGATAACAGGGAACAGCTTATCCTTGGTATCTAGTTGATATCTATTAATCTTATTTAATGTTGAGGGGTTTTGCATGGTGGTCGTAGTCGTTATCAGGGGATTTATTTTGTTATTGCATATTAAGGGGTTTAGTATGATTTTGTCACTTGAAGACATTGTTGGGGGATTTCCCTTATTATTTGGTATTTGAGGATTGTGACTGCCAGCAGCACATGGTGTCGTTGTCAGCACATTAGTCATCTTATTTACCGTTAGGGGGTTTTGTGTGTTAATCTCGCGTGGCGATAAAGTTGGGGGAATTACCTTTTTATCTACCGAGAGGAGGTTATGTGAGTCACTAGCACATGGAGTCACTACCAGGGGGTCTTTTAGCACTGAATCTTCCGCTGTTTCTATAAAACTTTTCCTTTCACCTTTATTTCGAACCGTTTGTCCTTGATCTATTATTTTTCTCTTTTTCATAACTTTGTTCACTTTATCTCCCGGGTCAGGGGGTCTATCCTTTAAGGTTTCTTCCATTCTAGTTTTTTAATTTTAAAAGTATTTGATTTAAAGTTTCTGTATGTCAGTCGATCACCTATTATTAACACACTTCCAAAAGGAAAAAGGGTACTTACTCTTTTCTCTCCAAATTTGTGGGTGTTTATTCCTTGAATAAGGCACTACAAAAATTAAGTTTTCACTACTAATCAAATTGGATTATGGCTTCTCTGGAATTCCAGGAAGGTTATGGAATACAAACAGGAAAGTCACTGAGAATAGTTGCTGTTCCAAGTTAGTCTGTCTTCGATCACGGTCCACACAAGAATGAAGAGTAGAAACACGAAATCTAGCTTTAAGTGATGTGTCGAATGGTTCAAGGCTAAGTTCTCAGGTTGACGGGAGAGGTGTTTAGTGGGTAGTCCAGAAGCATTGCACGTCTGAGAATCCCACGTCTCTACCTCCCTGCCACAAAGAAAACATAATAGTTGTCCATTTTCCTTGTGCGTCAGTTCTTTTGGCATTGGTCTTGACTTTTGGTTGTGCACTCGATGCAGGAAGTTTTAAGTTGGTTTCCTTGCCATTGCGGACAATGTCGTTGGATGCTTGGATTCCGAGAGAAAGAAGTTTGCAGCAGGAGCAGATTTATACGATAAGAATTTCCCTATCTCTTAACCTTTTCGTCAGTTTAGGTTAATGCGACACTGTTCGCCCAGCTCAACTTGACATATTCTCTGCGAAATCATTAATTCATCTGGCAATCAGCGTCAGAATTTGGCTATCCTTGTCGTAGATGCCTCAGAACAGTAACCGTAGTCCGGTTAGTACGATTGACAATTTTACTTCAAGCATGTAGTTTGCCTGCTTGCATTTATTTTTGTTTTAAATAGCATGTTAAAGTTTCTCCAAGATACAAAGGACGAAAGACATTATATTGTTTTTGAAAGGAAACATTTAGTTTCATGTTTCAACTAACATGTTTAGTTTCGTGTAGACGTGATTGTTTGATGGCTCGCCTGCGGTTAGCGTATAACTTTTTAGGCGAACAGAACAAATCCATCTGAAGCCACACGTCAACATTTATTCTGAATAAGAATGTTTTGATGAAAATGATGCGGATTTAAACGATTTGAATACCACCAAATTATGAAAATTTTAAGAACACAAAATGTATTTTTAACATACCAAAATTTATTTAACTTAACGCTAAGTATCACAGTTGCGCACTTTTTTTTCATGGTTTCTTTTACTTTTTCTCGTGTGTCAGCTTCTCGGATCAACTACTGACCCATAAAAAATCGGAAGATGCGTTTGTGAATGTCTTATCAAGAATATAAATGGTCTGTTCACTTCGAAATCTTCTTCGAAATCATTTCTTCCAATTACTGTTGCAGAGGTCGCTGCTCCTTCCGTGCCCTCTTCATTGATATTCAAATCGACCTTGTGGAAAATATCTGCTACAAAGATACTTTTTTCATGTTGCTCTTGTTTCTTTTGGTTTCCATCATTTTTAACAGACGCTCCTGTCCTTCCCAGTACTCCATTTCTTGCATAACGATTAAGTGCAATTTTGTCCGTAACACGAGGCGTTACATCGGCTGCATTGCCAACCATTAAAGATAAATCACACTCCTTCGAATTGAATAAAGAAACCAGACCCATTTCCCGGAGCGTTTCCTTTAAATTGACTGAACTTTTAAGATGCATCTTGGGAAACGACACGAGAATACTTTTCCTTTCTAGTCGTTGAATCAATTTCTCAATGATATCTGCAGTAAGCCTCGTCTGGAAATCGTATAACGACTTACGATTGGAACCATTGGGCAGAATAATGTACATGACTGTATCACCTCCTTTGTAAGGCAATCCAATAATGCGACAACCTGGAAAATTTCAAAGGGGATAATATTAAGCGTTTTAGTAGCGTAAGTGACAACAAAATATTAAATTAAATTTGAACAATGATTTAATGTTATAAGCAATTGCATGTAGAAAGATTCAATGTGTAAACATCCACGGCAATAATTTAAGGACTTCATTGTTAGATATACAGTTCGTAGTATGAATAAGTAGCTCACCGTAATCATTTGATTCGTAATATGGAATCATACCAGCAAGAGACATCATGGGTATATCAAAAATTGGCTTAGCATCCATTCCATCAGGATAAAATTTACTCAATTTTGTGGCTTCTTTGATGAACGGATTTTCCCACGTCGAACAGAAATATAGGGCATTAACAATTATCATTTTCATATCATGTGGAACTTCCTCTGAAATTATTTGGCGGATTTTCCCGTGGGTTTTCTTCTCAACCCAGTTATTTATTTAGTCCCGAGCTTGTTTTCCATGTGCTTGATGGAAATTCAAATGGGAAATTTCAGTTTGATATATCCTTTCCACAGTCGATTGATACTCGTGTCGCAGGTTGATGTCACGTTGAATGAAAATACCATTTGCTATGGCGAATTGTTGCTTATTTTTGAGTGCGGACTTTACGTTGCTGCAATCGAAATATGGTCAAAACGGTTATAGATAAGACGAAAATTGCATGGCATTTTGAAGTATCAAGTTTGTTAAGTTCACTTTATAATAGCTTAAAAACAGACTTACCGTCTTCGAATGGTTTTCGAATTGAAGCTCCCTCTACTTAATTCAAACAGCAATCTACCGAACTCCTGATGAATGTTTTCTGACTGCTGTTGATATGAAGTCCTATCTGCAATTCCAAATATTGCAGCGATCTCATCGAAAGTTTTGCCATCGGCTCCCAAGAAAAGCTCACCAAGAATAGATGCAACGCTCAATGGTGAGCTTACGTACGTCCTTTCGTGCGTTTGTCTCCCGGCAATCGAGTTCATATCGATCCCGAATTGAAGGATTCTATTACCAAGGCTAACTTCTGCTGTGCTGGTATCAACCCCATATGCATGTAATCGCGATAATACACTTGGTACGTCAAAAATTAATCCATATTTCGTTTCAAAGTTCCTGCAATAAAATCAGACACCGGAGTGAAATATATGAATAATATAAAACATATAATTTTTTAGTTACTCACCTCATCACTTCCTCCAACTTAGATTTGGCATGAATTTGCGAAACCAATAACAATAAAAGAATGCTAATTGCAAGACACATTTTGAACAGTGTTAGACGTTTATGAGTCAGATACTAACAGATCTATGAATGCATCCTTTTCAATGCCGGGTTTTATATGTATATCGTTCAAACGATGCCGGAAAGACCTTTTGCGCCAGATTTCAGTCCTTTACGACTCCTCCCACTTTTTGCAACGCGTTCCGTCATATTGATGCCCTATGCGTGTGCATATGTGTAATTTCACCGCATACATTACAAAGGCATGTGCTAGAAATGTGGTAACTGTATGGAATACAGTTATCAGGGAAATATCGTTTGCGGTAAAACCACGTTTTATTGATACTTTCGATGAGCGCATTGGCTTGAAAGCCCAGCGACGGAACAGGAAACGAATGTTTATTATTATGATTTCACTTTTATTGTTATTTGAACAGATGAAAGTTTGTTTTGCAGGTTGAGTGTGTCCTTTTTTGCATTTGTACAGTTTGAATTGGAGAGTTCATATGTCGATAAAATACTCTGAGTTTACATACATAAATTAAGCATAGATGAGTCAACAATGTGTATCGAAGAATTGTAAATCCATTTCACATTGGCTTTTTTCTGAACGTAAAATTTACGAGTAAATTAATTAACAAGGTTTTTTCGATTTGAATATAACATAACAGAAACAAAATGCGAGTAGACCCATTGATAAACGTTGAAAAAGTTCCTTGAATAGTCCTTGATGTCTAAACCAGGTTCTTAATCTCACAAAAAACAACTTTAAATTGAAAAAAATCAATTTTTGAAAAATTTTAATTCGAAACTGAAAATCGCTTTTTCGTTTTGATCAATGATTTACTTCCATTCAAAATTTTGCTCTTATTTAATTTTCTAATATAGTTTTAATTGTATCCTTATTTTAAATTAATATAAAGTTAAAATTATGTTAGAATATTTAATTGGCTCTTATTTAATATTTAATATAGTAAAAATTCAATAGATAACTTACAGAAAAGTTATTCTCTTTTTTGACAAATCTTTTAAGAAAGCTTAGAAGCTAAAATCAGGATATCAATCTCCAGGCAAGATTGCTCTGCAAAAAATAATTCTATACAATTGAGGTGATTCCATGATACAGCCTCATGGTACCTGTTGCTGGTTTATTCTTCATTAAGAATGACTTTATCACTATTGATGAAAAAAAAATCCCTGCTGAAAATTTGACGAAAAATGATTTATTGGATATAATCAAAGAACTGTGCCAGAACTGAAAAGATTGATTATGCTACACATAAAATCAAGACGTGCGGATGAACCTTAGAATTTGGCAAGTTTAGTGAGAAGTTTGTCAATGCTGATGACATTTGGCTCCGTTAGTATGCTGTAGGTTTTCAGGAAACGTCAACGAGATCGCGTTAAAACTATCCTTCATTTCATTTGATTGGCAAGTTCACTAAGAACTTAACCTAATATAATATAAGCTGCGTGTGCTTCAAATATGTTCACAGAAGACCAGCCCATAACTATAACCTCCTGGTTTGTTTGGCGGTGGTGTATGGCACACAGATGGTGCATGCGCATTGCGATAAGTGCCTTGCATAACCATTTGTGGACTTGAATTTGATGCACCTTCACTTCCAAGGCCATTTCAGCAAGTAGTCCGCGTTTTGCGTAAGACCTGAGATTCTCCAGCAACCTTTATTTTTTCCACACATTGAAAGATTTGCTAAGTGCTTACAAAGCTTGAAATATAAATACCTTATAGATCGTTCATCTGTAAGGCTGATGGTTCATCATCAGTGTCCACTGACACTGTTTCTGATGCCATCAGAGCTCTAGATCCTGACGCAAACAAAAAAAAAGCCCGCCTCAAAACGAGGCGCAGCACAATCTCATTGTATTGGATCGTTACGAAGAAGAACGCCTCATGCGTACGGCAGAAAACATAGTTAAAAAGATCAAAGCTTCCTGCAATACCCAGAAAAATATCAGCCAGGACATTAGGAACGGTATATTCGAGCTGAAAGATTCTTAGTGCCCGATTCCTAGACCGAATCGGGCACTACAGACGCAAATGGCTTAAAGCGCAGGGAGAGCAAAAGACCAGTACCTTGGTCGAATCGCGAGTGATTACCGCGAATAGCGCTACCAAAAGAGTTGCCAGTAGCCCAATCCAAGGGGACCGAGACAAAAGGAGGTGGGACGAAGCAGCGAACAGACAGGTGACGTCGAATGATGGATTCCAGGTGGTGACAACCAAGGCCAGCAAGAAAGCGTCTAGAAGGCTTCTCCTCGAAAAAGTCACCAATGATAAGCTCCTTCCTGGGAACAAAGGCAAAGAAACCCCAAACAAGAAATAAAAACCACGAAGCAAGCCACGCCGCAAAACCCTAAGGCATGCGCTGCTGGTCAAATCGACAGATGGGAGAACTTACGCAGATGTTTTGCGGGAACTCAAGGGAGCTGTAAGACCCAATGACACTCAAACAGCCATCAGAACCGTCCGGCAAACCAGATCTGGTAGCCTCCTTGTAGAATTTGGACCTGGGAAAACAAATAACGATAAATGTAAATGGTGAGTGGAGGGAAAGCGTGAGGTGTTACCCAAAACAAGACTTCATAGAACTACCTATGAAAAAAATTTGAGAACATTTACCGTCGAAACAATTGAGATAGCCATTTTACATTGCTTAAAATATTGCTTAATACCTTAATGTCGCATTTGACAGAAGGAAGAGTTTTCAATTTTGCTTTAGAAATTATAAAAATTAAACTAGGCTAATAAATTATTCGCTTAAATGTGATTTAGTGAGCATGGTCAATGAGTCAGTCATCCATTTTTGCAGGAACACAATTAGCAATTCACTTTTTTTCTAGCTTTTCAATCAGTTTCCCGATATTTAGGCCGAAAAAGAGAGGTGAAGACGTTTACTGGGAATAATTATGAGCGTTCTCCGAATTTATGATATGATTTTTTTCAAGTTATGATTTTTCCTATAATTTTCATGGCGACGCCAGCCGTTCTTGCCATCTTTAAAGGCTCAAAAAACAATTTATGATTTTTAGTTAAAAGTTTGAATTTATTTTATTAGCAGTGTTTGAAAGCATCACTTTATTGGGGTTTTGCGAGCTTCGAATGAAAAACTTGCAGATTGTGAACGAAGCGTGTGATCTTTCACATTCACTGCACCAAAGACCATTATGAAAATACTAAAAGATGACCAAAAAGATAAACAGCAGACTAGGACCATCAAGCACAAACAGGTCATAAGCAACAATAAATTCCGAATCAGATATGGAACTTGTCAGCGAATTGTGAATGACAAAAGAGAGGAACTGTTGAACGCCAAAAACTGTTGATTTCCCCTAACCATATAATGCAGACAGACATGTGAAGAAGACGCTCCTCATTTGCTCCAAAAATATGGGATCGTCCACAAAGAATAGTGGCAACGGGTGAAACTGTAGACTCAAGCTTACATTTTTAGACTTTAAGGAGAACATGAGGCTCAAAAGACATGAACTTTGATATAAGAAGAATTGAATGGAGAACCAGCGTAACTACAAACAGCAATAACAAACCCTGGTGGTAGGACTTAGACAGAGATAGAAATACCGCAAGCAGGGTTATTTTTCTGTTACTAAAAGCTTTAAGAGTGGTATTCTTATTCCATGCAAAATTGAAAAGAAATTTGACATTTGACTCGTGACATATGAATTTTTGGCGAAAAAAATCAATAATGGATCTCTTCGAAAATTATTAACTGACATGACGTCGTTTTCGTATCAAATTACACATTAAAAATTAATCGAAGCTTATTCTTGATTTAAGTAAATCTTTAAAAGGGCAACTTTGCGATGATTGCAAACAACTCCTTCAAAGACGACGGTGCCAGCGAAAGTGTGACATAATTATCGACGAATTCCCTGCATTATTTCGGGAACATCACGTTTAAGCAGAGTTTGAGTCTAGTAAAACACATGCATGTCCTTGCCTTGTGAATTACAATTTTTTTACAATAAATTCGATTATAAGGTTAAGTTTTTAAATGTATTTCACTTTACCTAATACCTCCACCTTTAAAAGTAAAATATCAGTTGCCATGGGAGAAATATTCGTGTTATTTCTCAAATTAAGTTTCATGCAGCTCGTATAGCGTTGCCGATCGAAATATTAACGAGGCCTTTGGCTAGGAATAGTCATTTCATCTAATCAGCGAGCATAATATCAATTAATCCGATTCCAGATACTTTGATCTTTATTTTAAACCACGTAGGCAACCTAAGAGGGAGATGGACGAATTAAAAGCTGTAATAAAGACAAATCCATTTGCAACAAGGCGTGAGTTAACGTGAGTGCTTTCTTTTTTGTGGTGGGAAGTTGAAGCTTGCTTGCCACTCTGAATGTTGGTTTCATCCACGCGCAATGCTTCGGGTATACGAAGTAAACACCTTTCTTGTCATCCTGGGAGCGGTTCCACCGACCTCGGGCTAGAGTTCGTTTTATTACACCAGCAGGTACCTTCAAATTTTGGGAATCCTTTCTGTGTGGGGAATAAAGGGAGAGAAAGGGAATTCTACAAAAGAAATTCCTTAATTGTCAACGTCTAGTGACGCTCGATTATGACCTTTTTTAACTATCGAGAACTGTCAGAACTACCCAAACATAATGCTCCCCTCTTTTACATTTGTCAATCATTGTAGGCATTTCTCCCACTACAGTTTCTAGGAAGAGCTCATTTTATCTGCTGAAGAGATCGCCATACTACTTACTCATCTTTCGCGCATAAAAACCTGTCAAATGCATAGCCTTGAGGACCATGAACTATTATTATTGTGAAATTAAGACCGGAAATATGCACGCCTGCTGAAGAGCTCGACACATACTGTCGTATAATATCACAGGCAAAAAGCGATCCATTTTTGCATAGGATACTACATTGCAATAAAAAGTGGCCCTTGTTTGATAGTCGGATGTGTTCAACACAACGACTTATGGGTTCCCAAATTACATGCCGAATGCAACCAGGGTCTTATCCATTTAGGCTTTATTATATTAATTCAATCCAAGCAACAGATAACAGCAGCCTTACCTAAATGCAAATTTGTAAGGTTTCTGCAGGATTAGAGAGTAGAGATTGCTGAGCAGATGCACAGTCCAATAGAATAACGCTCGGCTTCCCGATACAAGATTTTACGTTACTACAATACTGTAATCGGTTAGGACAGATTTCCCCATCGTATAGGGCTGGCTTGGTAAAAAATTTTCCGAGCCTTTAACATATTTGTGCGAGGTAAAAAATATTTGATTCAACACAAAGGTGCTCAAACGTTTTTCACGATACTATTCCCAGCTTATATCCGCATTTTTATCTCTGGTTACGGGTTTCTTCTGGCCTCTCTTAAGGTAAAGTGAGATTCAACAGGAAAAGACAAGGATGAAGATAAAATGTTTACGAAGGAATGTGCTTCCTTATCAAAATGCTTTGATTATCTTTTTATCAATTTTTGCTGATCTTTGATTGTTCTTTAAAAATCTCATACCACAAACGCAATAAGACTACCATATCAGCATAACATAACAGCGATGGAAAAATTCCAGATCCATTCCAAAAATCTGTAAAATTCCAAAAATCTGTAAAATTCTATATATGACAAAGGTGTAAAGACAATCATGGATGATATTTTATCCATCTTTTTGCCATGTGTTGCATCAATGAGCCAACAATCAATAAAAGAAATCTTATGTTTTATCATGTCCCAATTGCGTTTTTCCCACCATTTTGACGACGATTAAATGAAACGTTATAACGAAAGATTAAAGATATATATTCATCGAAAATTCCTTCGTTTAAGTTTGATATAAAAACCACAACAAAATCAGCAAAAATACTAGTCGGTTACATTTTATTACGTATAAAGTTTATGATATTCAAAAATTTTTATATAAATTCAATTTATATAAAGTTTGTATGAAAATGAAAGTTTAAGTGAAAGGATACTTTTTTCTGTTCAATTGCAAATTCATAATCTAAATGTTTCTAACTGATATCTAATTCGCAGAAAAAGAACATTAAGCATCGTCTTAAATCAGCAGTACCTTCTCATGTTAAGATGTGCTATTTTTTCGCCATATACACTATTTTTCTCCTGAAATAATGTCATTACGAAATTTATTCATCTTATTTGAAGCAACTTTAATGACCTGTGTTATAGTTTTTTTAGAAAATCTAAGTAATTGAAAATGGAATTATCGCACAAAGTTCTTAACGCAGCCATTAGGGAAAAAACTGTTCATTCATAAGCAACAAATAATATAGTTTGCTTGGACAAACACAAAAACAGGCAAAGACCATTTGCATATCATCAGAACCTGGGAAATTTTAGATTCATAAAGTTGCTAATGATTTTATGGGTCGGGAATTTCCTCAACCCCTAAAAACTGAAAAAGTTGTATGAGCGCAAACTGCCGACACTATTATCTGCTGCTTGAATGGGAAGAGGCTGGCGCTAATCAAGTAACTCGTTTATGGATACCATAAAAAATCATTGATTTTCCGAACAAAGGAAAACGGAGACAAAACATGGGAAATATGAATGGAAGAAGTCTACTCTTTTGTTTTTTTATTTATATGAATGAATTGGTTGATTTGGTCTTAATTACTTTACGATGAAGTGTACAAATGCTCTCGAATGTGTGCTATCAATAACTTCTAAATCTGAACTTCAGGAAAAAAGTTGTGAAAAGTAAATGATTAGAAAAGTGGGGTGCTAGCTGGTACAGGGGTTGAGAGTTTCGTTTATTCAGCATAAATTGAATACAGAGTACAGCGTCCCTTGTCTATCATGAAATTATCGGTTTCAAAAAAACTAAGCATTTGTTTCAATTTACTGGACAATTAACTATTTCTTACTTTCATGGGACGGAAAAATGTGATAATTATAAAAAGTATCATTTAATGCAAAGAGGAGATGAAGTTATTCACCAATGATACATAAGATTGCAATATAGACCTTTTGCACCTTGGTCAATAGAGAGACATTACAATCTGCACACGAATCGCTTTAAAGATCATTAAAGTTAATATAATAGTTCCAAAGATTGATATCTCTATCATAAAAAACAAATTCATTCGTTTTCTTCAATTTCGAAAACGCATCTTCATTTTCTAACAATCTCTAATTCCAAAGAACAAAAATCCGAGATAGGTACTTATTTCTGGAAATAATTCAAAGAAATAAAGACTGATATCAAATGTTTTTTACCATAAGAACATTTACTCCGTCGAATAACTGAGTCGCTTAACATTCTGAAATTTTAAATTTAAGTCTTCTGGGAAGAAATCGAGTAATTACAAATGGTATAATGTAAATACAATAGCGATACGCTATGCTACGTCCAACCTTCAATTCTTATGCTTTTTATTTCAAAGTAAAAATAAAAGGATCGAAAAAGTAACAGTTTTTGATTGATTCCTTCAGCTATTTTAGCTTTCATTGTTGAAAGGTTAGCTCGGCTTATTTCTTAAGTAATAGCCGAACCAGTTGAGGTTCGACGACAAACAACTTTCCTGTACTGACTTTGTTAAATCCACTTATATTTGCATGAATTTATTGACACTAACAAAATAATCGGTGTATAAATATGAAATGCGGATTTATCCTGCTTGAAATATGCATTTATTTGAATAACAGAACGCATGAATTCAATAATCAAAGTATTGGCCATCGTTAGCTACGACTTTTTCCCATCTTTCTGTCAATTGATGGACATCCCAGTACTACTTCTCATTTTTTGAGGCTAACCACTCATCAAGCGAATTTTTAACTTCTACGTAAGAATAGAAGTGCTGTTCCGAAAGTCCGTGCTGTATCGATCGAAACAAATAGTAATCAGAAGGAGCCAAGTCTGGTGAATACGGCCGGTGGGGCAGAACTTCCCAATTAATGTTTCCCAAGTAGTTCTGGACAGATATTGCAACATGCGGCCGAGCATTGTCATGTTGATAAATGACTTTATCATGTCTTTGGTGAAATTCTGGTCGTTTTTTCTTAAGTGCGCGGTTAAATTTGATCAGTTGTTGTCGGTAACGTTTGCCAGTAATAGGCTCACCAGGTTTCAGCAGTTCGTAATACAAAGATCCCTTACTATCCCACCAAATACACAGCAAAGTCTTCTTTCCATGAATATTTCGGACTGGTTGTGATTTTGATGGCTGGCCTGGGTCTAGTGATGATTTTTTCCGCTTGAGATTGTCGAAATAAATCCACTTATCATCGCCAGTAACAATCCGATGCAAAAAACCTTTTCTTTTCTGTCTGGCAAGGAAAATTTCACGAATGGTTTTTCGCCTCTTGATGTCTCTTTCTTTCAATTGATACGGCACTCATTTTCAGATTTTTGGATCTTTCCCATGGCTTTTAAACGTCATGAAATGGCTGCCTGAGTAACTTCCAACGCTTCTGCCAACTGTTTTTCAGTTTGTGTGTTGTCTTCATCCAATAATTCTTGCAAATCTGTATCTTCGAATTTTTTGGTGGTTTTCACGGTCTTTGTTGCTGACATCGAAATCGTATGCTTCCACTAACAATCGATAATCGATGATACAATGCTTAGCAGCTCCTAAGGTTTCTTCATTACGCACTTTACGATGCCTGAATGTATGCGTATTATCAGTAAGACTAAACGTGCTGTGGAAATGATCCACGATTAATTGAAATTTTTGTTCTAACGGATGAGTATGCCGACGGTGATATTGACGGCGTTTGCGATGAGTTTCTCGAGCAGAATCGTTCTTTTTCGAAGTACCTCTGCAGTTGCTGAACAACGTTTGGGAGTTGCTCAGCCGTCAACCTATACATGATGAAATGACAACCCAAAGTAACGATAAAATGCATGACACTTGTCACACGATACGTCAACTTAATATGCCAACTCAAAGTTCTCTACCTCTAAAAAATAGTTTTAATTCAGGGGCAGAAATTTAGTAAATAGTACAAAAGGGACAATGTATAGGTTGTATCAGTTGTTCATTTCTTATGTATATTGCAGAACACAGAAAAGAAAAAGACCGACCCTCAGAAATATTTTTTCTTTTCCTTTTACGTAACAAAAAATAATTTGATATGAAACCCCGTAGTATTGTTTGAGCATATCAATTGATACAGGTGAAAAACTTAACGGGACTTTAGACTCCTCACGAAATTTATTGCCCGACGAATGGTACTCAAAATAAATATAAACTCTTACGGGGTTTCTATTTAAAATCGATCAAAAAATCAATTTGTGATCAAATTTAAGCAAAATTTGTAGTTTACCAATGTAAACCGTTAATTTTCTAATTTCTGGTGAACTTTCGGAAAGCCAAATTACCACATGTGTTATGAGAATTGAAATACTTATTTGCCAATATTTAAAGCATTATGGTTATTTTGTTAGGCTTTGGAAATTAAACAATATGATGGAAATAAAATAATTCTGCGTAACAGCGTGAACGTTTCCTAAGAGATTATTAACGCAACCTTTCCATCACCTTCCTGTCTATCCCCTTTACTTACAAATACGATTGTATCTGAAAAATTGGTCGCATACCGCTAAATTAGGAGTTTCTTTGACGCTATAAGTTAAATTAGGAGTTTCTTTCTTCTTTCACAACACTCTAAATGGGAACAAACGCAATCGCTAGTGCTAATTTGACGACACCACACATCTAAGGACTAGCTTTACAAGCTACTTAACATCAAGTACCAGATAACTAAAAACAGTGACCAAACAATCCCCTCCCGTCATGAAATTAAAAAAAAACCTTTAAAATTATCAAAAGTTACATTTTAAGACTTAGTGTGTAGTTATAGTTTCCTTACTAATGATATGAGTTATTCAAAGGAATGTCGGCAAAATACAACCAAAACCCATATAACTCGAGCAATCATTCAAAAATAACAAAGTCTGTTCTTTATAGTCTCTCATTTATGAGCCAATAAGAAGTAAGAAGAAAACTGAGTGGCAACCTTTCCACAAAACGTAGTTACTGAAAGTTTCACCCAAAAAGCAAGCCCAGCCGATGCCATCGAAAACACATTCGGAAAAGTATCAAACAATATCAGGCAGGCAAAAGCAGACAAAACTCCGTTAAAGGAATACAATCAAATACTGCGAAATTGAAATCATAATAAGAAACAAGAATCAATATCGGAAAACCAGGAGCCCGGCTGATCCTGTGCAATGAACGAAAGCCAACTGGTTGACAAAGGAAAGACGAGACCGTATCTCTTTGTTCCAAAATGAACAATGAAAGAGGTTCCTGCTGAGGATTAAGCCAGCTTAGAATGTATTTTGGGGGGTGCTAAAATACTTTCGCATACGAAATAAGGTGGTTGTACTTCCTTAAAGGGTACAAAAAGCATTAAATTTTGAAAAATTCGAAAAAATAGCTTTAGAGACACGCTAGGGTTTCAATTTTGCAAAAGTTTCTTTCTAAATGAGGATCTTGAGGAGATGGACGCGATATAACTAAAGTAGGAGAGATACACAGGTAACGAAAGTCTTAATACTAACGCTTGACAAACGGAAAGCACTCGAACCCGACACAGTTACTTACACACGGTAAATGTAGTGGCTCCCAGACAACGTCTTAATCATTTTGATGCCCACAACAAACACAATTTCTCTTTTTTTCTCATTTCCCAGAAAAAATCATGCTTTCCCACAAAACTTGGGAACCATGAGGCTTCTCTCGTTCATCTCCAAAAAAACTGAAAAAGCATTGCTGACTAGATTGAACCAAGTGTTGAATTGAGTTGATTGAATCAAAAAACACATGATTTCAAACGAACAATTTGGATTCAAAGAAGCACCTTCGACAGAACGTCACCTAGTAGGGATGGCTCAGCACATTAATGGCATGAAGTCGACAGGTTTAACCTAGTGAAATCCTTTGACAAAGCCTCTCATGAAGGACTCATCTTCAAAACGCATGTTTCTATCCCTCCGCTATCCACTCAACTGACCCACCCCTTCGTTAAAGGAGGATCTTACAGAGTCAGGGGAGAAGATCATCATTAAGATTATCAATAAAGTTCAAGTATTACTATATGCGGACTACATTTGTCTATACCATATTTCAAGACAAGCAGAAGTCATCGTTTCAAAATTGCAACTTTCAATTGAAGTAATGCAAGATTACTTGTGAAAATTGGGAATTAAGATCAACAAAGATAATATGCAAGTCATATTATTCACAAGACATAACGTGCAACAACCAACGGCTCTACACATAGACCTCGACACAATACCATTTTTTATGGTAGGGAGGTGAAGGCTATTTACGCCCTGAGTGTCGGACTCCCAGTGTTACAATGGACCTACTTGACTACCGACTAAACACCTTCCCTATCAACCGGAGCGCCTAGCCTGGAACCGTTTGACACAATACTTCGGGCAAGGCCTCCTAATTTTACATCTTTTGGTGCCTTCTCCAGTGGGATGGGAAAGAGGAGGAGGATTGCTAGAGAAGGAAACCCTCCACCCTCGACGCCTCCAGCTGATCAAGTATGCCTTTTTTCGTGGCTACAATTGCCCGAGCGTAATGTGCCACTTGATTCCATTTGTCATTTGATTTCAGCATCTCTTCGGTTAGGCTTTCTGGATTGAGCTCTCCCACTTTTTCTGCAAGATCACCACGCTGTTTCGCCCATCTTCTGAATGAAGAAAGAAAGTATGACAGGCGTCATCTTTCACATCTATGCAGAATATGCAACCTGGAGATCGTGACTTAACAATCTTGTGCAGGTAAGACTGAACACAACCGTGTCCGCTCAGTAGCTGGAACAGGTAGAAGTCAGTCTCACAAGACATAGAGAGCGTTCGACTGAGCCACGATCTCAAATCGTTGATGAGCCGCTTAGTCCATCTTCCTCATAGCTCACATTCCCATGATTGTTGCCATTCGTCGAGAGTGCATCGTCTTTCTTCGCGAACAACTTTTTCTTTATTACCCTCGTGCCTTCGGAGAATCCCTAGAATCTTTTACGCTCTCTAACGAGGAGAGCGATGGGTATCACACAATACCATGGAACCGAGTACCTATGGCTCATACATGACCACGAGATGGCTTGGAAAGTCTACAGACAAAAGTACAGAAAACACTGCTTAGAAATACTCTCTTATCTGCACCCTTCTCATATCTAGTCACTTAAACTTGAAAAGTAAGATTCTCATCTATAAGCAGATAACTAGACCGACACTACTATATGGTAATATTGCTTTCTGTCAGAAAGCGAAGGCTTACAAAAAAAGGGTCTAGTCCCTATAAAAAAGAGAGTTATTGTTATGATCTGACGATGGATTGCAACTCTTTATAACTTATATCTCCTGTAAAACAATGAACATCTATTACGATGACACATGCGTATATGACGATGACACATGCATATATAACACATCGCAGCAAGCAGACGCCGTCACGTCAAAACTGCAGCTATCTGTTTATACTCTTATGGGATGTTTTCGAAGATGGTAGAATGAAACCAACTTATAGTACATTGACAATGTAAACAGTACGTCCGTAACAGAAACACTTGACAAATACTGAGACGATGTGACAAATTTCTGACCTATCTCAATTCAACGCTTTGCTTGTCAAGACGAACGCCAAATTGAAATTGAATTTATATTGAACATTCAAATTCATCAGAAATTAACATTTGATTTGTCATTTTACAAAATCTTCGTTTTAAAAGCATCGATTGCTTGGAAGTTTTCGGTAAAGAAAATCAGCTAGGCAGGCATTCGGCCCTTGAATTAACAATGGGGCAAATGCGCTTAGCATTTGAACATTTGCGGAGTTGCTTTATGTGGGTTACCTGTGAACCCGGTTTAAAAACGTGTTGTAATACACCCCTTAATTGTGGCAATCCCAGCAAGATTGCACACTTGATAGATCAAGCGCTTTCAATTCACCTCACAGATATGGCAATCCCAATAGGGTTGCACAAAGAAAAAAAAATATTAAAAATGACACGCATGATGAAAAGGGGAGAAGAAGTCGAGACCATGCTACCGGCTAGTTAGTGTTGGCGAAATTTTGGAAAACATTTTAAGCCCGCGTGAATGGTATGTGGTGATAATTAAGCGTTTGTCCTTAGTCGCTGTCCCTAGGAGTATTATTGGTCTGTATTTCTTGATTGCAAATGGATATAATAAAAAATGAATAATTAAAATAACAGCCATGATCTTTCGTTCCACTTGCTGGTTGCTTTTCAGGGGGAATGTGGCGTTGATGCAGGTATGTACATCGTGATTCAGGGCATTCAATGATTCGTCGGGTTGCGTCCACGGTACCGTAGTTTGTGTATTGTTTAATGAGTTGTTTTCACGGAACAAATGATTTTATTGAAAGTTTTACTAAGGTATAATAGTTTGTTTTCGGGCACTACGATGTTTCGGGTACGGATGAGCGATCGATATTGGTCATTTGAATGGAGTGAAATTCAAGGTGAAGAATCGAAGTAAAGTAAAGTAAAGTTATATTAGGAAAGGTCGCGTTCGGAAAATCGGGCTTTTCACTAGTGGTCCGCCAGCAGCAGCCAAATCAGTTGAACAGCTGCCTCGAAGAGGACAGTTCGTTATCATGCTCATTTTTTATGGAGGTAATATTTGCATTCAATTTAGTACACCGTGTGGAATGCAACCCAATTAGCGACACACAAAATACCTGATTTGACAGCTTTTGTAAAATAAATAAATGAAAAGTTCAGCAAATAAGCAATTAGTAAACCAAAAATAATTCGTTTTCTTTTTTTTTCCGTAGCCCTACAGCCGCTTTCGGGCCATCACTTACTGCAACAAGCGTATCCAACTATCTCAGTTCATTTACCGCATACTCAAATTTTGAAATCCGAGCAGCGATGAACTTTCATTGATTTGTAGTTATACTAGTTTTGCTTCGCTGTCAAGTTTCAGAAAAAGTTCTTTAGCGGGGCCAGCTAATTCCCTGCTTTACTCCGGTATTTATGTCAATGGCGTCGGTGAGTTGGTTATTGATATGGGCTTGCAATGTTGTCGACGTAATATTTATTTTGGTAAAACGTACTGATTAGGCTGGCGAAGCATTATTTGAAACAGTACATAAAGTCAACGAAAATTTAGCAAACGTCTATGTTGGACTCCCAGTATTTCACAAGTTTTATTTCATTTCACTGATAGATGCAAAGTCAATCTGGCGTTGGCCGTTTCATCGTGGGGATTATATCGTCCAGTCGTTCCCCGATAGGATAGCTAATTGCCAACTTTAGCGTTAAAGGCACGTTACAGGGATGGGGAGTTAACCCGTCACCAATCTCCACTCCGGTGGCATAGCTATTCCTTTGATTCCATTATCTGGAATGATTCACCGCTTAAGTCCTTACAAAGAAGTGTATGTAGGATTTAGTGGTAGAGTTGTAGGTGTATTTACAGTTATTGGCATTTATCGGCATTTAATGTCCCATCATTTGCATTTTTAAACCCAATATGTGACCCTGACACCATTTGCTACCATTAATTCATAGGACTTGCGTTGAGGAACCATGGCAGCTGTGGGTTGTGGAAACAAGGAAACCTCGGCTCCTTTGCTCAATCGGCCTTGGGACCAGGATATGGTGGCGATAAAATAATCAAATTTAAATTTCTTTCGAAAACGTCTATAAAAATAAAATTGAAATAAGGTTTATGTAGCCATTTTTGAAAGAAATAATTAAAAATTTTATCAGGCATTTATTACCACATGCTCTTTGCATACGGTGCATACGGTGTTTGGGCACGAGTAACTTTTTCTAGTTTTTCTGCATTTCTTTAATGTGATATCGTGATATTCCTTCCAGATCCCTTACACAGAGCTGAGATCTCCATTTCGGAGCAGTTTGCCCGTTTTTTGGATATAGGCTGCGTTAATTAGGTTTGCTTTTGGTTTATATCTCATAGTAGCATCTTCAATTTCGGGCGTCATTTTTTTGGAAAGTTTCAGCTGACTTTTTCTTCAGTCCTGCATTTTGGGGGAAAATATTTCTGACAGGCGTTTGATTTTAACTTTCTCGTGTTTTACTCTAGGCGGCTATAATATAAAAATATAATAATATTTCCCTTTTTGTTTTTGAACTCGTAAGCATTAATCGCTTCGTGTGTAAAATTATATTTCATCAAAACAAACTGACAATGTAATAATTATAGCAGTGATATTAATATGTCAAGGAACAAAAATCGGAATACACTGTGTTGTCGCTGCTGATGCAGGCATTGCTTCAGTTTCTATGCCTGCATCTTCTTCACTTTCTTCGAAGTCTACTTTACTGATTCTTCTTCTTCCTGATCCGGTTAAGTAAACAGCTGAATCCTGATCGGCATCTTCTCAGTCAGATGAGAAGCAGGAGGCATCAACATATTCGTCAGCGAGGAATCAGACTTCATCTTCGCTGTCTGATGGTTGAGACTTTCATTTTCAGAATCACCTTAAACGATTTTCGTATACGCTTCCCTTTCCACCTCAGTCAACCTAGATCATTATTGAAAGAAAGAGGATTTTAAAAAACAAAATATATATAAATTCGTTGAATATTTTTCGAGACTTTCATTATTCTAAATAATATTGATTTCATCGATTTCTTCATAAATAATAACAACAGCACCACGCAAAATAATTACTAGCGACATAACTATGCACATCGAAAGATCACCGAAACCTCCGAGTATAGTAACAGCATTGGTGATTATAACAAATTGGTGATAGGCTCTGTCATTATGTCTCACGTATACCCTATGCAATCTTCTCTTTCGTGGAATTTGTTTAACTTTCGTGGCCAACTGTTTGGGTACCCGAGTACATGTATGATTCCGGGTTTTCATATAAGGGTTTATCGCACTCTCTCAAGAAAGTAAACACTCTTGAAAAATTAGTCATTTCCGTTGAAGTATCTTTTTTAAAGGGTGGTCCAACCAGAATGCACGATGTTAATTGTGAGTCACACCTTGACGTCAAACTTTTTGTCCAACTTTAATTGACATTTCTTTGTTTCAGTCTTTGACCATGGATAGGTACACAATTAAACAGGGCGTTAAGATTGTTTAAGCCTTTTAAAAAAACGGACGTTCAAATCAAAACGCATTTCGTGAACTTGGTGATATTTTTGGTAAGCATAATCGACAAATGCGTTCACAATCGGTAGAATTGTGCGCGAATTCCAGCAAACTGCGTCTGTAGAAAATATGAATACACCTGATTATGCTCGTCCAGATCGTTCTGCGGAAAATATTGCTGTTGTTCGCGATAGTGTGGCAGAAGAGCCGGCTACCTCGACTCGTCGTGCCCAACAATTGAACATCTCACGAACATCACTGATACGAATTTTGAATAAAGATTTGAATTTACATGTTTACAGGGTTCAAATGACTCAACTTACCCTTTATATATGAGTTTTCTATTTAATAATGGGACATTTCAATTCCATGCTCCTTTTCAATAACCGATTCCCTATCATTCCAATAAGAACATCATTAACATTATTCATGTTTGTCTAAGTGCACGCCTTGTGGATGTCTTAAGAAACCCCAATTTGTTAAATCAAAAATTTAAAATGATTTTAAGCCCTTCTATAGATTGACATGATGATGTACATGTTCCGGAAATGTCATTATATATCCATGTGAATTCATTATTTGCACATTTTGTTGAAAAATTGAGCCTTAATTATTAAATAAAATGCTAGCTTCTGTACGTGTATATACTTTTTTGTAAATTTTGAATGATAATCCTTTATCTTTATCCGCACACTTGTTCGAAAATTTAATTTATGCTAGTACTCGCATGGATGGATAGTGTGCAAGGATAGCAAAATTTAAATTGTTGTTCTAAAATTGTAAACAAACATTCGCAAATTTCATCGGAACATATTTGAAGGCATGCATAATATTGATTTATAATGCTCCAAAGTTAAAATTGCTGCAAAACAACTCCTACCCTAAATAATTGAATTCTGGTTTTGTCATTCGTGTAACACCTTTGGAAAGGCACTGAAAATCCCTTTAAATGTTCAACACCTAAATAAATTATTGTCTAATACGATTGAAACATGTTACCTTTGCTTCAGTCGTCCCCGTAACACTGCTCATACGAAAAAAAAAACAGAAAAGGACACTCTTTTCAAGAACACATGTTTCTAATGACATTGTCACAAACAGATTATTTGCAAATCTTTAAAAGGGGTAAAACCCCGAAACAATTGGAATTTATGGTGTTGTAAGCTCATAAGTGGCGCCAGGAGTTAATGGTTTGTTTGTCGTTTCTCGCATTCATATGACGCGAAATTTCAATGTGCTCAGACAAAAAGATATATCTTTAAGTATGTTTACGTGCATAGATATACACATTCACATGTGCGGAGCACCGCGAGTGATAAAAATATTTGTATGACAATATACGGGACAGAAATGAATTTATGAACAATTGCAAAAACACAGATGAGGCTGAATTATAGCGGACTGAAAGGAATTATGCATTTGGGAAACTAATAGCATTGATAACATGCTCCGGCATTTTTAATTAATACTGAAGTGCGAATTGCTATTGGAAGTTATTTACTTGAATAAGGTAAATTTTTTGTTGAATGTGCACATTATATTCTGCTGCTAAAACTTTCAATGTGTACCCAGTATAAATTTTCGAGTAACCTACTTTGCTAAGCTAGGATACTGAACAAGCAGTTACATAACTCCACCAACAAAAATCCTTCAAATTCGCATCGGCAATCTGGAAGACCAGGCTATTTGTATGTATGCACAAGAAGGAATTTGAATATTGATTTATATTATATACGCTCTTACACAAGAATTTCTAGGATGAAAAAAATTATCATAATACGCAAAATTTAAAAAACAAATGCAGTACGGATAAGCTTTTGCCTAGTAAAAATACCCTCAATTTAAGAAGTTTCGCTGGTATATTTTGTCATATTTTGGAACTAATCGCCCTCTTTAGAGTAGTCGATCTGCCACCACCCCTAGATTATTAAAATATGAAATTTTTCAAATGCAAATTTTTTCAGGAAGGAAAGAGACATCTTAATGAAACTATAAATATTTATTTTTATGTAAAAAAAAGTATACACAAATTTTTTTGGGGGTTTTTCAGCGTGTTTTTTTCTGCTGTAGGTTTTTGAAAATAGCATCAAAACTTCACGGTGGCATTAACATTTCACTCGGTTTCTAGAAGTACTTGTTAAGGTTTCGTCCATTCAGCAGGTTACCATGTTCAAACACCTTTTATTGATTCGAAACAAAAAACTAAGGTACTTCATCACAAAACAGAATTAATTTACAACAATGAGCTATCTTTTGATTTCCACAGAGTTAAATTTTAATTTTCATTGTACAAAAATTAACGTAATGAGCGCTCGTTTTTTACGTAACGTAGTCCGTGCGCCCTTCAAGAGAATTAATCTCGTTGTGATGTAAATTCTCATTTATTTGGTCGAGTTTATTTAACTTACAAAATTTTCTAACATGCCCTTTCTTTCTCTGTATTTAACCTATCGAATTGAATATCAGCTTGTTGCGGCCTCGCGTTTAATTTGATTGTTATTTGTTTTCTGAGACTTATGCTGATTGATTTTCGTTTATCATATTTTTATTTTTTCTCTCGCAACTAGGTGACTCTTCAAAATGTCAAAAGAAAGTTATTATTTTTTTGTCATCCAAGTGGTAAGTTATCGACAATTCATGGCTCACTTAATCGTACGTTTCAAGTATTCACTTTAGCCCAAACGAATATGAATGATACTCGTGAGACAAGTGTACAGGGATATATGATTCTCGGGCTCTAATCTAGTTAAGCAGAAGGCCAATGCAGGCACCCTCTTAAAAAGAGAACAAGATAAACGAGATACTATGGGAAAATGGATTCCCGTACGAAGGTACTAGAAGGTATAGAGTACGGAGGATGCTGCAAGGAAAATTACTTATATCCCGGAGCCTAGCTCATGTTCGACGACGTAAGGGACGATTTGAGTTCTACAAACCTACCCGCACTGCAACGTGACCATGCCGAACTCGCGAGAAAGCAAAAAGTTCAAGGTCACGCCAGGAGAGATGCATGTTTCAGTGTCCTTATAACGCCTAATGAGTCAATATTACCTGAACAAAAAAGTTTTAAATTTTTTCAAGAGATAGCGTCACTGACATTAAATCGAATCGAACAATATTGCAACCAACATCATTTTGCAGCCTCATCATTAGGCTTTCTTTTTCAGTATGTGTCATTTCTCTAAAGTGTAAACAACATAGTTTTTCTGTGCTCCCAATATGTCAACTTTTGTGCCAAAAAAACACAATTGGCGGGAAGGATTACTTCTTTGCTTTCATTTGAATTAATCTGCAACTGGAAGTCGTCGAGTGATACAGCCTATGGAGATCATGCAGATGGAGATCAATGATTTTTGCATCGTATTGTAACTGGTTATTAAAAAATGGATTCATTACGATAACCGCAAGCCCAAAAAATCATTCAGGCTGCCTGGCTATACGCCAAAATTGACCCCGAAGCCGAATATTCACGGTGGCCAGGTCATACTCTGTATTTGGTGGGACAAATTTTGCCTGGTGTACTATGAGCTGTTAAAACCAGGTGAAACCATCACAGGGCAACTCTTACGACTAGAATTGATGCTTTTGAGCAGAGCGTTGAAACGAAACCGGCCGCAATACGAGCAAAGACACGATAAAGTTATTCTTCAGCATGACAATGCTCGACCGCATGGTGCAAGACTAGCCAAAAAAAACCTTGAAACGCTTAAACTGGAAGTCCTACCTGTTACGTTTTCAGTTGTGTAGGCGACATAAAGACATAAAAACAAACAAAAAAAAAATTAAAAAAAATTAATAAAGTAATAATAAAAGAGAGCAAGCGCTATTGGATGAGGATTATTTGTTATGATCGAATGAAGATTTGGTTCAATTTTAATTTGTACTTATATTTTTAAGTTAAAAGAAAATCATACATAATAAAATGGAACTAAGACTTGAATTAAAATGATATTTGTAATTAGATAAAGGTATTTAGTAATATTTAGGTATATAATATAAGAAGAATAAAGTATAGCGAAATTAAAATTAAATATATAAGAAGAAAATAAACAGGAATTAAATGTAAATGTGGAAGAACAAAATAAAGTGGAATTAAGTTTAAAGTAGAGAGAAGAAAAAAAAGTGAAATTAAATATATTAAAGTAGAGAAGAACAAAATAAAATGGAATTAAATTTAAATTAGAGAGCAGAAGATATAAATAAAGTGGAATTAAATTTAAATAGAAAAAAAGCAAAAAAAAGTCAAATTAAATATATTGTAGTAGAGAAAAACAAAAAATAAGTGAAATTGAATATATTAATGTATAGAAGAACAAAATGAAGTAGAAATAAATATAAAGTAGGGAGAAGAAGAACAAAATAAAGTGAAATTAAAATATTAAAGTAGAGAAGAACAAAAAAAGTGAAATTGAGTTTGCAATACAAGGAAGAAAGACTTATCCTAGAGACTAAGAGGGATAACGGAAGAGTGCATTGTGGACGACATAGTAGTGCCACGTGGATGTATTTGTGGATTTTGGACCTGTAGAGAATACATGCACCGAGTGGAGTGCAGACGTATGTTGAAAAATCATCATCAATCAAGTCACAACACTAGAGGACGTTTGACGTGCAAAATTACAATAGCATCGTTTCTATGGACGTGATCGACAAATGGGCCGTAGAAGTTGTTTCATCTCAGTGATTATGTGTCTTGTAGTAGAAAGATTGGTTACATCCCTAAATTGTAATCTATAACAACAATACATATTATTTTTTTTTTGTATAAAAGAAATATCAAAGAGTAATTTCCTATACTGTGAATGTCTACTGTGTACTGAATGTCCCCCTGCCCACGCGGTGAGCTAGTCGTAATTACCTTCCTTCCGTCGTCGTTATGCGGACTTTGTAATATAACCTTGTCTCTTCTTGCTGCAGGTGCGAGCTATTGGCTGTTCCATTATTTATTTATTTTTTTTGCTAACTACATTTTTTGTCTGAAAAATCTGTCTTGAGGAACATCATTTCCGCTCTTTTGAAGAACTCCAAAATTGGATCGATTCGTGGGTAGCGTCGAAAGATGAGTCTTTTTTTCGGCGAGAAATCCTTATGTTACCAGAAAGATGGGAAAAAGGATTGGCTAGCGATGGATGATACTAGAAATGAATTTTTAACAAATTTTAACACAATAAAACGTCGAACTTGAAAAAAATCCAAGTAAAAAGGACAAGTAATAATATCTTCCGATACAGGCTCGCAAAACTGGATGAAGCTTTCTGGAACATCGACGTTACAGTCTTGCCCGCCTAATGCCGCTTCTGGCTGAAAACGAACCCTAATAATATTATCTAGAACCGGGTTTATCATAACATGCGTTGCCTGAACATTACCCTTTAGCCGTTGTGTTTGCTTAGGGAAGCAATCGGATCTAATGTTTGCTTTTAAGTCTTATGTGCCTTATCTTATGTGAAATCGTTGAAAAGCGAGGAGAATGAGAGTCCACCAGACAGCCCAATGCTGAAGAGATCAGGAGAATCCCCTTCTCGAAATTTGGCATGCAGATCAACAGGATAACATCTGCGTGAATTGAGCAATGACAGCAAGACTCGCTGCTGGCAATGCTTCACAGATGAAGTAAATGCATGCGGCCCGGCTTTTGCAGGATCTTCGTGCTTTACATACAAAATATGAAATTGAGACAAAAAATTGTTGGGATGTCAACTTTCATTCACGTTATGGTCTATTCCTGGGGAGTACCTACTCTTAAAAGAAAACTCCTCACGAATACAATGGTGTCTGTGCTCCTGAACTGCTGCAAAATGTGAACCATAGAGATAGAAGATGAGTACATAAGCGTACTTGAGTATCCGAAGTTTAAGTTTATTTTTGCCCTTCATGAGCTGTTCGAATGATCGAGTCCATTCGTGCCTGAATTGGAGGAATATGCAACATGATATGCGTGATTGTATCGAAATTTCAATGTTTTCCAAGTGATTGGAATCACATATACTCAAAAATCCCATCTAGATATCAGCTGAAGATTATATTTTCCCCATGTTCATTCGGCTCAAGCAAATTAAATCTGAAGTAGAGCATCTGTCAAAATTGTATGGCATTCACGTGTCTTAATTCTTCGGGAAATGGTGTTCGTGTGGAATTAAGATCCCCTAAAGTCGATTCTCCTGTGTCCATAGGCAGCTCAAATGCCTTGATGATGAGGCACTTAATTCGATGATATATTTTCGTTATTTTATTAGTTTAATGGCGAACTAATTGTTATGGGTATTTGCATACTCCACGAGAATGAAAGCTAGACATGTCCTTGAATCAAAGTCTGCAAACTTTGTAATAAAATGTAAAATTTGTAATGCCCCATTCATTTATACTACCTATGGGTATTCGTAAGTAAGTATTATTAGGTGTATAAATATGAAATGCGGATTTTACTAACAGATGTCATAACCATTACATATGGTTTGTGTGGGGGATAACTAATATGGCATTTTGGAGGGTAACCATCTGTCAACAAATTCCAGTATGTCAATGGTTTTGATTGTACAAACCACATAGTTTTTTTTGCTTCAAAATAAGTCGAATTACGTGCCAGAAAAAGAGGTTTTGCGAGAAAGTCTAATAACCTTCTTTCATTTGAAGAAAACGGCAGCAGAAACTTATCGATCGTTTGTTGAAGCATACGGTTTCGATGTCAGCAACAAAGACCGTGAAAACCACCAAAAAATTCGAAGATACAGATTTGCAAGAATTATTGGATGAAGACAACACACAAACTGAAAAACAGTTGGCAGAAGCGTTGGAAGTTACTCAGGCAGCCATTTCATGACGTTTAAAAGCCATGGGAAAGATCCAAAAATCTGAAAATGAGTGCCGTATCAATTGAAAGAAAGAGACATCAAGAGGCGAAAAACCATTCGTGAAATTTTGCTTGCCAGACAGAAAAAAAAGGTTTTTTGCATCGGATTGTTACTGGCGATGAAAAGTGGATTTATTTCGACAATCTCAAGCGGAAAAAATCATCACTAGACCCAGGCCAGCCATCAAAATCACAACCAGTCCGAAATATTCATGGAAAGAAGACTTTGCTGTGTATTTGGTGGGATAGTAAGGGATCTTTGTATTACGAACTGCTGAAACCTGGTGAGCCTATTACTGGCAAACGTTACCGACAACAACTGATCAAATTTAACCGCGCACTTAAGGAAAAACGACCAGAATTTCTTCGAAGACATGATAAAGTCATTTTTCAACATGACAATGCTCGACCGCATGTTGCAATACCTGTCCAGAACTACTTGGGAAACATTAATTGGGAAGTTCTGCCCCACCCGCCGTATTCACCAGACTTGGCTCCTTCTGACTACTACTTGTTTCGATCGATGCAGCACGGACTTTTGGAACAGCACTTCTATTCTTACGTAGAAGTTAAAAATTCGCTTGATGAGTGGTTAGCCTCAAAAAATGAGAAGTAGTACTGGGATGTCCATCAATTGACAGAAAGATGGGAAAAAGTCGTAGCTAACGATTGCCAATACTTTGATTATTGAATTCATTCGTTCTGTTATTCAAATAAATGCATATTTCAAGCAGGATAAATCCGCATTTCATATTTATACACCTATTAGTAAATTCAATTTTAGTGATTCTGTAAAAAAAATTGGGCTTAAGACTCTCAATATCTTATTCCTCTATGGTTCGAACTAACGCTTTTAGTACCATTGGTAGAGAGTTGTACCAAAGGAGTTTTATCCAAATACACAGTCTTGTAGGTTAGGTGATGGTGATGTTGGTTGCAGGTTAATCATGGTTTTCAGCAGAGCATTGATGCCGGGTTTTGATAGGGCGAAGTAATTCTCCGCAGGCTCAGGTATTGTGTTCTGAAATCTGGAATTCACAGAAGCTGATTGTCTGTTTTGATCGGGGGCCATAAATGAAGGCTGTTATACCTTTATAACTTGAGGCAGATGGTCCAGGCACCGATGTAACCTCTCTGAGGGGATATTTAGCATCTCCGCATATTGTTTCTTGGAAGATAACTTGGATCTAAGGACAAATTTTGCATCGGACTGCGCTCTGTTGGCTCTTCTTATAAAGAAGGAACGAAGAAAGGTTCTTCTTTATACGTCCTTTAACATTCCTCGCAAGAGGGTAACCCCCTTAAGTATGCGAAATTGCGAAAAACATGAGCTTCTTTTGTACGGCTCCTTACATTTAATGTAAACATGAGGAAGACAAGCAATTAGATAAATGTAGGACGTAAACTTCCACAGCAGTCTCATCGGTTTCCGACTTTCGGTTGGCCAAATCGTTGTATGAAGGATACGGTTCGTTCCTATAATTCCCACGTGTCTTAAAGGCGTTCCGAGGTCGACTCAATTTCAATAAAGGAAAATTGACATGTGAAACGTACTGCCCTTACCTACCATCGTTTATTCTTTAGCAAGGCTAAGTAAATTCTATTACCTTCAATATGAATTCATTTCAATGAAAATTCCTTCACTGTTGATGAACATATAGTATAAGCAATAATAGGAAAACTGCTGAAGCGCCTCAGTAACTGCGTCTGATTTGTTATTAAAATACGCTTTTCAATGGCAGTGAAACTATAAAAACAAAGCGTATCATATTCTAGATAAGAAGCTTCTTTTATTAACGTCCTCAGTGCCCAAAAAATTTAAAATTGTGCATCAGCAGAATATTCAATACTGTATATAAATTAGGTGCATCATTTTCACAAGAGTCGGAAAATTGCGAAATCAACAAAATATAAGGGAATCAGATCTGCTAATAGTTGCAACACCGAAAACAACAAAAGAACTAAGGTTAATTTTTTGTTCTTTTTTTATTCTTTAGCCCGGAAGTAACACTTTTCGTAATTATTATGCTTCGTATTTATGGCATCATTGATACCTTCTATCCAATATCTACTCAGTTTATAGATAAAACCCCTACCTTAGAGCTAAAATGTTTCACTCTAAGAAGCGTCTTCATACCATATTAAATCGAAGAATTAAGACTTTCATTAAAAATTTCATTTCACCGTTTGACTTTAAATCGTTTGATATATATGTAATTTTTTTCGGGCATCAATTCCACGAATTTCAAGAATTTAATAAAGATTTTCGTTGAGCCAAATACACCAAGTCTTTATTATTCTGAGAAACCTTGCAACATTGAGTTTTTCACAGGACGAACACATAACTACGGATGAGCGAATGTAATGAATGAAATTTCATGAAGGTTATTACAATGCAGACATTATATTTGTCGAAGTAAAAGACTTTTTAAATATAACGTTAGCAATCCTTATAATCGTCATAAAGCTGCGAATGTCTATAAATAAAATATGAATTTTTGAAAACAACTTCTGATAATTTTATAATCAGAGAAGATAGGAATATTTTTTGAGTAACTTTAAACGTCATTTTTGGATTACTTTTTTAGAGAATAAAGAACGTCCATGGTCTCTTTTTTATCTGTTTGTATCTGACGGAGCGCATTAATCCTGAATTGGATCCCATCGGCGGAGATGGTTCGGAGACAAAGTTTAAAAATTGAATCATATTAACGCGGAATAAAACGAGTGATTGGTACCATTAATTATTAAAAAAAATAAATGCTCAACTATTTTTGTTTTTTATAGTATATTCGGTGGAAAACTCAAATTGTAGATTTCAAATTGTAGATTCGTCAGATTCCTCTCCCACCAGATACGAATGCACGAAAATTACCTTGCTTGTGATTTACTCTGACATTCAGAAAAGGTTGAATTTGCCTCAGGCAAATTTAACTGATGTGGCTGTGATATCTTCGATGAATGCGGAGTGATCTTCCAAGAGAAAAGTCGGTAAAAAGTCAACAATTTTTAGAGTTGTTACGTTTAATTAAGGTCTTGAGCGACCTGTGCGCTCGTTCATACAAGTAATTACTTTGTGGATGAAAGTATGTGGTTCGCAGATGCTTGATTTCGACTATTTTGATCAGCTCGTTGAACATTGAAGACTAGAATAGCCTTCCTAGGACAGTTGAAATGTGATGAGTAACCCCTAAATAAGGCATCCAACCACCGACGAGACGACCAGCAATTGTTTTATCCAGCAATTTTTTTAACAGTAGTCGAAACGCCTGTATGAGAAAAGCCACAAATGGAATCAAAAGCTGCCACAAGCAGCTTTATCATGAGCAAAACACCCTTGGAAATGAACGCACGGGCTCTATTAGTTGAATATGTATATCTGAACAATATATCTGTACATTTATGTTTCACATAAATGAGCTCAGTTGGCTAGTTGCTCTTTTCACTTTTAAAAGCAATCAAAACTGCTTCTATCTACTTTTGTTAATTTGGTACGAATACACAATATAAGAAAAGTCAATCTTATATTTGACCTTTTCATTCCTTTCCTGCTCTTGCCCAGTGGAGACCTACATCCAAATGTTCCAGAATGTCTACAATCCCAAGTTTATTTCTCAACAAGTTTGGTTTTTACGCAGTTAGTCTATAATCTAAATCGAAAGCTTATATACGAAGTGAGTGAAATCCCATCTCAATTTCCCACTCCTGCCCCGACCAGGAAAAGACCCCTGGACTCTTGCGCGAAATTCATCTAGTGTTACGCACTCAAATAGATTCCTACCACTAGCCGAGCTTCCACATGGTGACGACCAGGTTCAACAACTCATCAATGAAGAACAAACCAAGGTATATGTTCCCATGAATTTCACCGATCTATCCAGATCGATCCAGAATAGTATCAATGCCTTGCAAAAATCATGTCGATCGGACTAAAGATGTTTTCGCCTAACTTTGTTAACTATAATAGAATTGAAAATCACCTCAATGTTAAACATGTGAACTATTTCACCCGCCAACGGGCAGATGTTCGTTCGGTAAAAGTAACGTTAACAGGGTTGTGTGACATTTCATGTGAATAATAAACTGGAGGAACGCGGAAATTCAAAGTTACATGCAAAATCTCAAAAAAATTAAAGCCATCATGCTCATTCAAACAGCTATTACTCAAACACGCGCAAAGACCCCACCCAATGCCGAAATTGCCAAATTTATAAGCACGGATCTTGTCAGTGTCACCTGCCCACAAGATGCTTCATATCTAGTGGTTAACACCATTACTCCAAGTGCAACCTCACGAACAAGGAGAGAAACAAGATATTCTGTTGCAATTGCGAAGTTGATCACTGCACTCATGACCCTGAATGTCGGAGCAGGAAAGAATACCTACAAATTAAGGTCAAGCGGAACAGCAGACGATATAGACCCAGTTGTGCCTATATCGACTTCAGAAGATTTATTCTCCCTGAACGAGTTTCTCCCCAATCGCGCTGGAGACAGGAAAAAGCAGACAGGACCAGCTTAACACCATCATCTATATTTCGGTAAAGGTTTTGTGAGTTTTAATTTAGAATGCGCCAAGTTTACAACATAAGTATATCGAAGCATTCGATTTTGCGCTCAGAAGCGACATTGATATCTTTAAAATCACAGAAACCTGGCTTAGGTCGCACTACAACATTAAACATGCCCAATTTAAATTTTATACGCGCGACCGCCAAAACAACTTTGGCAGAGGCATGGCAAGAGCCATCAAAAAATCCATCCCACATTCCGCTCTCCAATCCCTCCAATCCAGCTCCATCGAAAACATTGGGATAATAATAGCTGAATCTAGCAATAAACTATGCGCTTTATATTTTCGCGTAACGAAACACTCGAAGGAACAAAATACCAAACTCTATAACGAGATTTAGTGCATTTCAGTAGGGCGCATCAGAAATTTGAGGCTATGCGGTGTCTTCAACTCTCGGCATACGCATTGTAATTACACACGCAATAACCAAGCAAGCAGAGTAGTTTTCAACTTGGCACATGACAACAACTTGTTCACACACCACTCACAAGAACCGACCTTCTACTCCCCTTAAGTTATCGGATCTACTCTCAACTTTGCCTTAGGCGATGTAAACGCCAACCTCTCGAAATTCACTGTACTGCAAACACTTTCCCTTCCTTATCTTCCAGAGGTGTTCTTATTTGCAGCAGGAACAAGAAAAATAAACTGCGGTAAGGCCTCTGGACTCGACGAAAGCCCAGTATAGCGACCAAAAACAATCCAAAGAAAGGAATAGTGCTAATCTGCCTCATTTTCAACGCCTGTGTGAAAACATCACACTTTCCACGCTACTGCAAACACGCCAACATAATACTGAAGCCTGGTAAAGGTCCGGATGACCCTAACAACTACAGGCCAGTAAGCTTATTGCCGGCGCTTGGTAAACTTTTTGATAAGCTTATCTTGAGAAGGCTGACGGATTACGTTGAAAACAATAACAACCTCCCTAAGTTTCAATTTGGCCTCAGACATGGATACTCTACAAAGCAACAACTACTACGTGTCTCCAAAGACATAAAAGCAGCACTAACAACAAACCAGTCGATGGGCCTACTGACCATCGATATTGAAAAAGTGTTCGATACCGTCTGGCATGACGGCCTTATTCATAGCTTAAAGAGTGCAGTACTTCTTCATAGAACATACCAGGTGAAAGTTCGAGAATCAACATCAACTACCAAAACCGCTCTTGCTGGTGTTCCACAAGGGCCATATCTGGATCTAAGACTTTTCAATGTATACATGTCGGACATGCCCACAAGCCAAAGCTGTCAATCAGCTACTTTTACAGACGAAAGTTGTATCTATACCTCTGACAACAGTCCTAACCGGGTCATCTCCAACATAGAAGAAATACTGGAAAAAATCTAGCAATTCTTCTACAGTTGGCAAATTAACACAAATGACAAAAAACGGCGGCAATATTTTTTTGCAGAAAACGTAAATCAACCATGATTCCCTGGTCCGAAGAACAGTTCTATTTGGGTCTAAAACTTGATCGCAAACTATCTTTAAAAAACCACATCGAGTCCATCGCTTCCGTTGAGATTGAATGAAACAGTGGCCGATAATGAAAAGAGTGAGTTTATGAAGGTATAAAAAACCGTCTTTGTATTCCGGACATAGAACAAAAAGTGACTAACCTAGAGTTTACAAATAAAAGTTAGTTATATATTATTTAGACATTTAGATGAAGTTGGTTACAGATTAATGTTGTAGTAGTAGGTGCGTTCAAAGTAATAGAATAGAGTACATATTTCTAACAGATTCTAAGGCATTCAAATCTGATCTGTCTCTGTATCCATTGCTCAATCACAAGTCGCATATGAGTCTTCGCAATAAAATTCTTATCCTTAATATGAGGATTCAACAAATAATAGTCGACGGATCTAATACATGGAACCAATGCGCCAAAAAAGCGTAAGACATAGAGGAATAACATATAGATATAGAGAGGCCTTAGACCCCCATTTTTGTCCGGAATCAACAATTTACGCATGTTCACACAAATTCACCAATACATACTTAAAAGTAATGATAGGTAGTATAAACAAGTGGGCGAAAATTGCGTGATCTGAACTATGATCCCAAAAATTACATTATTTGGTTGATATAATTAAAGTATATGATTTGTGTCCATTCGCATTTTATTTAGTCCATTTTTTGTCCTTAGATGAATAAAGTTCCGAAAAATATAATCGCATTGAGCGTCCCATCATCAACATATTTGTGCTGCGCATCAACAAAATGGACTTAACGGGAATGTTAACTCTACACGAACATTATCTCCCGAAGAATTGAGGCCCGCCCATTCTATACGATTATCTCAGATGCTCCACTTCGGATTTAATTTGCTCGAACCGAATGAACTTGAGGAAGTGCAATCTTCAGCTGCTACCAAGGCTACACTCAGCTAATCAAATATGTTCTATTGGGAGTTTCGGTTAATAATGTTGAAAAAATGCATTTATTTCAATAACTAATGAGTACATTAACCAACATATTGCACATTGTTAGCTATGACTTCCTCCCATCATCTGGGAAGTTTGTTGATTCCACGTTAGAAGAAGCCCTTATCTTTCGAAGAAATCCGATCATCGACCCATTTTCGCACTTCCTCAGCATTCGAAAGCGTACTTCAGCGAAACTGATCTGCATCGATCGGAACAAATCGTAGACAGAAGGTGCAAGGTCTGGAGAGTACGGGGGGTGATCAAGGTGTTCCAAACGGAGCCTTTCTAACTTTTCTTTAACGATGTTTACTCCATGAGGTCTGGCATTGTCATCGTGGAACAGAACTTTGTGGTGCTTTCGAACTATCGAAGATCATTTTTCGTTCAGTACCTGTGCTAAACTGTTCAGTTGGCATCGATAGCATAAGCTTTTGGCAATGAATATCACGTTTTGGTTGTGAAGTTAATGGTTGGCCGGAATCAATATACGATGCTTTACGTTGAAGGTTTTTGTAATAAACCTATTTTTCATCGCCAGTAACGATTGGACTCAAAAACGTATGCTTTTAGTGTTCTTCGAAATGTTTTTTGCCCGCTGTGATTCGGGTATTAAGTTTATTTTCGTTTAATTGATATGGGACCCATTTTTCAAGTTTTTGAATCTTTTTTCCAAAGTATCCAAAATCCAAAGCAAGTTCTATTTGCGCCCGACACGATTTTTCATCCAATAATGCTTGCAATTCTACATCTTCATTTTTTTTTTGGTTGAACTGGCTGTTTTTTGTCTTCCATGTCAAACTTAGCACTTCGACGGCGCGAAAGCCATCGTTCATAAGTTTTTTGAGTTGGAGCATGTTCACCGTAAGCTTCTACCAACAACCGATACCTTTCAGCAGCGTTTTTCTTGAAATGATGGTTATGAAACTTCCCCGCAAAATAACTTTTTCTTGCACAATATTCGATATTTTCGAAGTAAAAATACCTGTTTACGCTATTTCGTTCAATGACTAATTGACAATTAATGACAGATGATCAAAATATCGTACAATTTATTATAGACACAAACCATGTGAAATACTTGCTCCATCTATTATCTTCCGTTTCGTTTCTATTCCGTTGTTAATAGCTAAATGAAGATTAGAAATGCTCAATACAAGCTCACATTTTTATTTAAGGTTGAGTGACTGAAGTGCATGATTCAATGGCCGATTTGATGATAATTTCAACATTCAAGTAATATATTTGACTATTCCTTTACAGAAATTATTTTT
The DNA here is from genome assembly GCA_954870665.1 of Stratiomys singularior. Classification (NCBI taxonomy): domain Eukaryota; kingdom Metazoa; phylum Arthropoda; class Insecta; order Diptera; family Stratiomyidae; genus Stratiomys; species Stratiomys singularior. Next base: position 56,262,863 of record OX940879.1, on the reverse strand, counting down.
CTAACTGTAATGTTAACTGTTAAATTTAAATTCGAAAGTAGCCGAAGATTATGGAAAATGTAATTATTGTATTGTTTTTAAATTTTTGGAATGAAAATGTTTTCAATTTGCAAATTATTTCCTCCAATTCGTTAGTTAACGTACATGTGAAATTGTCGTTAATCATATTGGTAGATAATTTCCAATTTTAAGGCAGATATATGCCCTCAAACATTACATGCAAAGAAGTGCAGTTTTAGCTGTTGTTAGTGATTTATGAATGTTGTTTTCGTATTTCCACCTATGATTGGATGGTTCATTGTGAATGTTAAGTATGTGTTTTTGCGAAAAACTCTGAAATTTTGATAGAATTTCGGATATCATGGTGCATACGATACACGTGGCAAGAACGAATTGAACAGGTGATGAGGAGAAAACAGATAAGCTTAAAATTTCGGGCACTCACGTACCCTCAGGTACGCGTGTAGGGCCGCTCTGTATCATACCTTTATGCCTTAAAGCTAAGCTTCAAGACATCCAAAATCGTTATTCACAATTTATCCTTAACAAATCTTACTATTTCTACCTCCAGATCACTACACCAAATAGCTAATATGCAAGCTATTGCGGACTCTATCAGCATGCTTGCGGTCTCGAATACATCTAATTTACTCAAAAAGCCAAATACTCCCCGAATTCCCTTATCGAATCTCGCATAGATACGGAAAATCAAGACCAAGTGTCCTTGGCTTAGATTAATTAGGTTTCATTTCATTGGTAATATCAGAAAAATATTATTTAAAAAATATGTTATAATATATCATGTAACCTATCAAGAACTAAGGATATTTTTTTGTGAACATAGATGTAATGAAGTATCTCTCAGATCTCTAGACATAGGCAATCAACCGTTAAAATGTTTACAACCGACAATGCTAATAAAGAATTATTTATATATAATATATATATACCTGTATATATATATATATATATATATATATATATCATCATCATCACATGCAGCTTGTTCAACCATATTTCTAAGTTATGGTGCAGACGCCCTTACGTACTGACCCCTCATTGCTTTCCAAGTCTGCCTGTTTTCAGCTATTATCATCCAAGATGTGCCGGCTAAATTCTATATATTATAGTTCCATCGAATCTTTGAGCGTCCTTTCACTCGTTTGATTCCTGGTGGGTACCACTGCGTTATTCTTGTGGTCCATCTGCCGTCCGTCATGTGTGACCGCCAAGTGACCGACCCATCGCCATTTCAAGGATTTCGCTCTATGTACCACGTGTGTTACTTGGGTTCTTTCTCGTATCGACTATAGTCTCTTGCGATCCCTTCGTCTTATGCACACCATCTATCTTTTCATGGCTCTTTGGGCAAGCTGGAGTTTCCTCGTTATCCCTGTGTTTAGCGCCCATATTTCACTGCCGTATAGCAGGAATGGTAGGATAAATTTGTCGAAGGTAGTATTTTTCAAGATTATCTTCATTTTAGACTTAAATATAATCGAGTTCTTCCCGAAGGCACTCCAAACTATCTTGATTCGTTGATTGATTTCTGGTAGTAGTGAACCGGATTTGTGTATTAGCTGACCAAGGTATACATATTCTTCGGCTATTTCTAGTGTTGTTCACTTTTGTGTCCTGGAGTGCTTATATAATCGGTGAACATGATCTTGGTTTCCCTTAGGTTCATTTTCAAGCCTACTTTTTCACTAGCCGCGTTGAGGTCATTCAGCTGTTTTTGTGTCCTTGTGACGCACATAATTATGTATATATATATATATACATATATATATACTGGAAATCGCTTATAACGTCTTCCAACGGACCAGACCTTTTTAGACCTTTGTAAGCAATCGATTTTCTATCCTATATCCTATATCCTATATCTTTGTAAGCAATCGATTTTCTATCCTATATCTCGCGATCATTGAACAAAAATGAAATATGAATAAACAAGTACTGAGTATATGTATACACACAACATAGAATGTATTGAAAATATAGACATAGTTATGTATTGGCTAAAATACATAATGTTTTATGAACACATTTTTCATATTTTTTTTAAATAATCATTAATGGTTCGCTGTGCTTTCCTTGAGTGGTTTATTAGTTTTAATTGTTTTTCCAATGCGAAAATGTTGGTTTTTGTGATATCATCTGTGATATTTAAAGAAATAAAAGTCGACACCATCTCTAAAGCAGCACAAACATCGCTAAGGTGGGTACAACATGCGCTTCGGAGTTTTCATCTGCCTCATCTGGATCAGATTCGACCGTTGAATTCTCTGAAAGAGCAAAAGTATAAAATTTATGCTATCAAAATAAAACTTTGACATCCTTACTTGTTTCCATAGTGTTAGCTAAGATTTCTTCATCAGTTATATTGGTCGATATATGGACTTCATAATCGACATTTTCTTTTTACTGTAGCGCTCATATTGGCTGCAACCATAGCTGTAATCTTTTCTTTGGATAGTTGTTCACCACTGCATTTTCCCCTTTAATTTCCATCGTTCGATCTGGAGTTAGTTCAAAAAACAACCTAGTTTCATCTGTATTAAAGATTTCGTAGTCTTCGTACCCTTTAATGACTTCCGGGAATACAGTTTCTAGCCATGTGTCTGTCATATCTTTGGGAATGGCTTCAGATTCACCAAAAATTGTTTGGAAGACAATGCTATGTCTTTTCTGCAATCTTTGTATCCATGCCGTCGAAACCTTAACATCTTTCCCCATCATATGAGCAATTTAATTTGCTTTGTTCTGTAGAATTGGCTCGCTTATTGGTATATTATTTGACCTTTGTTGTTTGAACCACAATTAAAGAGTTTCTTCAATATCGACATGTGTACATCATCTAGCCCCTTTATTGCTCGAACATCCCACATTGAACGAAATTTCCATCGTTCTCGATTTTTCTTGGTTGTGGCTTATCCCTACGTCCTTGGCGATTTCAGCGTTGGAGTCTCCAGCCTCCAAACGCCATAGGATGTGAGCATTTTCCTACATTGAGAACACTTTACGACACGTCATACTTCACAACACTTTATCTTAAAAAATTTCATAAACGATGGAAAACACGCAGGTTAGAGCAAAGTTCAATACGCTAAACAGGAGATAATTTTTAGTGGGAACATCAAAACATTCGCTAATTCGAAGAAAATTCGAAGAATGGCACGTGGCTGCCTTTGTAGCCGATAAAATTCAATCTGAGAGCCAGAAAATGTGGGCATTATAGGCGATATTTCGTTCTAAACGATACTGTTGTAACCGATACATATTAACATTATTAGATAGCAGGAGCAAACAACCATCTAGAAACAGACGTTATAAGCGATATGCCTCACTAGGTGATTTTCACTGTATATATATATAGAAAACTTGTATCTATAAACATATTTGATCACATGTCTTCAGAATGACTCAGTGAATCATTCAAAGGAATCGCCAAGTTTATTTTGTAATTTATTTTTCCAAAATCTAAACCCAACTTGCAAAAACAAACTTGATATCGACTCGGGAATTTGAGCAACAAACAAATCAAAATTGCAACGGACAAGGGAACGTAAAATATTGCATCGCACTATCCTTGACCGCTTTCGAGCTATCCTTTGTTGTGAATTCAAGAACTACAGTCACGGAATTACTTTGCAAAAAAACCCTAAAAACAAACGAATAAACAGCAAAGAGGGAAGGTAAATAAAATTGTATGAATTTGATCCCGACGTCACTTTCTTTCACACGACAAAACAAAACGCTTATTTTCTGTATTTCTGAATGAAAATCAGCACGATTTCTGCCCATCAGTAACATTTTGCTTGCGCCGCGAACAAATTTCCCCTTCCAATCAGAAAAACTGAAACCCACAAAAACAACTATAAGAACCAAATGCAGCTGAATTCACATTTACCTGCACCTGAAATATTTATAGGAAGATAAATATTCATTCATATGTTTCGTTTATTTATGCTATTCAAGTCCTTTGCTAGAGAAATTGTGTTTTCTATTTAGATTTAAGAGAAGAAGAAAAAGCAAAAAATTAACTAATGAATTACGTAATTAATCAACCACAAAATTCAAAAATAACTATAACTAACTATAATTAACTATAACATGTAGATACGAACCAAATAAAAAAAAAAGTATGAATTGGTAAACAAGAACACGCGTCTTTCCTTCTATCAGTCAGTCTATTGCAGGCGTGTGAAGGTAAGTCGGCTGGTGATGTAGGCCAACAAGTGTTTCGTCGGTTCGGGTTCCACAGTGCCGTAGTTTATATTTCAGTCCCTAAATTTGGAATTCGCGTAACAATTAGATTTCTTTTTGCGATAGTGTCAATTACCTTACCCAGCAGACAAAAAAAATCGCCGTCGATACGAATTCGTATCGCCGTGTCGGATTCGTGAATTCGAATCGTCTGCGAACAATATGTCACTTCGCAGACGAATCACCGCGGCGTATCGTAAACTATTCGCCATGGTGTATCGCAAACGATTCGCCATGGCGATTTATTAGTGAACTGCCCCGGCGATGTGTTTGTAATCCGACGTGGCGATTTGTTTTCGATGTACCGCAGTACTTCAGATCGCCGCTGAAATTATTCGAAATGGCAATACAAATTCACATCGTCGGCAATCGTTTTGTTTGCTATTTGTTCTGAAATAAAAGTTTCCCAAGTTATTTCTTGAAAGTTAATATTGCATGAAAACCTCATTAAATAAAAAAATATTCAGAAATAATTAAAAAAACTGACTGGAAAGTGACCCAAAACCGATGAAATAAAATTTGCGAAATCAGTATCTCCGTTTTGTAACTTTGTTTGAAACAACTAAAAAATCAATCGTATGTAAATTTGTGAAAACAAATTTGGCATTGATTCTTTAAAATTAGTTTTATCATTTTTAGGGCATTTAAGTGCGGTTTTGTTTTTAAAGTAAAGTCGCATTTAAAGTCGGTTGTAGAATTTGAGTCTGATAGGATATTTATGTTGTTGAATTTAAACGTAATATAAAGTGATGTAATGTGATTAATGGGAGTGCTATTTAAACTACGTGAGTCCCTTGGAACGTGTTAAATGCAGTACCCTAAAAATTTTAACATTTCATTCAGTGTCGAATTATTTACTAAATATTTTGCAGCTCACTCTACCAATTCGGAAACAATATTATTTTTAATTCTACTATCGACATTACTTTAAACGGTAAAAATATAAGTTGAAGGGACTGAAATACATACTATTCAGTCCCTAACTTATATTTTTTACAACTTATAAATATATGAAACGTTATCGTACGTAATGTCGGCATAACTATTACGGTATGTTGAATCGGAAGGAGTCTAAGGAGTGGACCTGAAGTCAATCGTCAAATCGTCAAGCTACTTTTGAACTGTTTTTCGCGACATTGTCATCAATACGAACTGGCTTCCGTGGTGGAATTGTACCTGAACTAAATAAGAAACATTTTTGATTTGAACACATTTTAGAGAAAAATAATTGATTACAGATAATTATTATCGTCTCAAGTTTTCATAAGTACTAGATTAGATTATTGTTTTTTAACAAGGAATCAATAAGATTCTTACAGACTCCACGTTAACAAAATAAGAACACAAACAGGCTGTAAACTAGGTCTTTTCTTCATGAAAGAAATGGAATAGTAGAATTAATTTTGTTTATATAAAGTCACAGAGAATCTGTAAACCATCGAAACATGGAGAATACAATCAAGCTTATGCAAAAAATTCATTTCTTGCACGTCTTAATAAAAACAAGAAAAGGAAAACTGACGAGCCCTAAAAATCTGCAGTTTATCAATAAAATTGGGAGACAGTAAAGTTCGGATAATTGTTCGAATAATTCTACTAGTTTAGCAACCTGCCTATCCATCAGTACGCCTTCCTGTCTGTCCACTCGGTTCTCATGTTTTCTCAGTAACTGCGGATGCTCCAATCTTGAAATGACTTCTTCTAAGTAGGATATAAATCAGGCGAGTACACAGCCCAACGTTTCTGTCAGAGGGACTTTGATGATATGTAGTCTGCCAATGGAAAGCGCCAACGTGACGTCACTTTAAACGGTCGCCATTTTCTTGCGGTGCTGCCAATATTAGTGAATGTATGAGATCTCAATGATATATATGTCACACAACAAAACCAGATGTAATGCTTATTATTAATTTATTCAGTATCCTTATTAGCACAACAGCTGTTCCTTTTGTTGTCCAATGTACACTTCACTAGATACACCTACAGTAAAGAATCACCGACTACACCCAGAATCCATGTATCCATATTGTGATTGATTTTACAATTGATATCAGCGGCTTTCACATGTGGAAAGTTCATACATTCAACATGCAAAAAGCGTTGATATCGGATTATATAAAAAAATATTTATTTATTTGAATGAAATTCACCGAGGATCACACTATCTAAAAAACACTTAACAAACCAATTTGCTGTAAAATATTGCAAAAAGGGGGACAAAGCTTCGGCATTTAAAAAGTATATTGCTTGTAGTTTACCTAGCGTTCCGACATTGGTCGAGAATCCGTGAATAGCGAAATGCTTATAACGGTTCGGAATTCGAAGAGTGGTAAAGTACCACTCTTTCGAAACATTGAACTTAATTGTTTTTTTTAACACACCACACAATTAACACATAACTCGTGCAGTCAGGAAACAAATCATGAAGCCGAAAAGGATAAACCTTGTTTGCGTATAAAACTAATCAAAAGAACGCACAAATGATTACTTTTGATCGCGTAAATAACTGATTATGAAAATGCTGCACAAGGTCATGCGTGATCGAGAAAATAATCTCAAATTTCACGATGCACATTAGTTATTTGAAACGAGAGTATGAGTCCGAAAACAGATAACCGAAAATGTACGAAAATGTTTAGAGTCTAAGGAAAGTTTCCTATTATGTAAATTGTAGATTCATAGAAGTTCATAAGGCTCCTCGTCAAATCACGGTGAGTCCCGAGAGAATTTTCAAACTAGCACAAATAAATGTCAAATTAAATAAATATTACATAAAAAGACTGCGTTATAATTTGAATTCATTCATATTTAAAAAAATTAAACATGAAATAAACAGTAACTGAAAAATACTTCACTAACAATGCATGTTGTAAATTATGCAAATAAAATAATCTCATTAAAAATAGAGGACATTCAGGGCTCTCCTACAGGATTAACAATCAGAATTGAAAACAACAACAATTGATATATTGCGCGTGATGCAACGCACTTTAAGGACACACAGAGAAATATATCGTCCAACTTCCATCTATTAATTTCGTATTAAATGCGTACATGTTGTGTTAATTAAATTTACATATGCATGTACCTTATTTACAATTTATTTGAAAATAAAAACAAATGTTTTCCTGCATCTGCTCAATTCTTTCAAGAGTGCAATTAATATCCGCTGATTGAATAAACTAATAAAAATACACGTGAATTCAATATATTTCTCTTTCTATTTCCATAAATTCAACTGAATGAATGAATTTCAGTTTGAAATGGACCAAATGTCCAAAAACAAAACATTTGTTAAAAAATCATATCAGGTCAGATGATTGGCATTTTATATTTTGATGTCGATTGAGACTGAAAGTACAAGTTTACACTAACTGACTCAAATGTTCAAAAAAAATCAATGCAAATTAAATTATTGCTATGTGATTTTGCAAATGTTTGCATATTTAGTGTGAAAAGATATATATTTTATATGATACTGATATTTTCAAAAGCATGTAAAAAGAACCCCTGTCTGTTATTTTCAATTGACGATAATTGATGCATGTCAATCAGGATGCTCAGTGAAGTGGTAATATTTATTATGAATGGAAATATATTATTCGAACATCCGAAAATAAACAACATTCCAATAAATGAATTAATATTAAATATTCAAGCAGCAATAAAAATGGCAAATGTGTAAAATCAGGCAATGTAAAAACCACTAAGTATAGTGAAAATATTAAACTAATAGTTTTTTAACCATTTCAAAGAAACGTGGATTAATGCAAGCTCCATGTGTCAAAACATGAAACGATAACAAAATAAAACATTTTTACTCTATTCAAAGAATTAAAAATGCATAAAGTTGTTAGTATGAAAAGTAAAAATCATTATTTATTTAGTTTTATGTCTTTATTAGAGTTGCATTGCTGTTAGTGAGTACTCTCAGGATTATACAATACAACACAGCGGTAGTATTTCGCACCACCGCCTTCGTGAGGCTACATACAGACTAACACTTTCAGTTGGCTTCTCTCAGCCAGAGATAAAAAAGCGTAAGTATTGAAGATTTGCCGCCCAACAGCAGATTAGGGCATTATTCGAATAACTTGTTATCTAGATAATTATTCGAATAAAATTTTATTCGCAATATAATTATTCGCGAATAATTCATTCACGAATAAATTATTCGTAAATAAATTTCCTACGCATAAATTATTCGTGATTTTATTCGTTATTTTCAATATTAAATATTAAAGCGATAAGACGAATTTATACCAATCGTATATCGTCAACTGCCTGCCTGATTTCCGGAATTTAATGAATAATAGCGGCACAAGAAAGGGATCATTACAATATGAGACAGCGAGACTTGTATTTAAGTGTGAAAGAGAGAGCGCACTTTCTTATCAGTTGTGGTCACAAAAGAATTATTTTGTTTTGGTAAATTGCTAATTTCTGGGTACGCTCCCCAGTCATTCGGAATCTGTTTACCAGAGCGGTGCGGCTCATCAAATCACAAGTATTATATTGTGGTATTTCTGGATTTTGAAAGTGTGTGATTTATTCATCGAAATTATGGAGTTAGAGAGTTTGGACTCTCAGGATAATTCTCAGTCAAATCAAATTAGTTCAATCAATATGGAAAGTTCTAATGAAAATGTTACCAATGTTTCGGTGAATCAGAACAATGTAAAAACGACATTAACTTTGTTAGATGGCAAGTTTTTTAAGTATGACTCTTCATCTTCGAATGGAAAAAGCATTCTGATGACCTGTGTGAAGTGTGAACCTAAAGTTGTAAAAATTAAAGGTTGTCCAAACTCGTCGTCCGACTTTTTGAGCCATTTAAAAAGAAAACATGGGGATTAAGCCGTTGCTGAATATCACGAGTATGCCAAGCAGATGAAACGAAAGAGAAATCATAGTGCCGACACTGGAAGCGGAAACACAATTTCCCAAACAAACTTTGAATATGATTTGGTACTATTCTTCATTAATTCAATGATTCCACTGAATGCAGTAGAAGATCCATTTTTTATTACGATGTTGAATAATATGGGGCTACGAAACCACGGAATAAATGTAATCAGCCGAAGAACATTGAGCAGAAGAATTGATGCTGAACATGCGCTGCAAATGTCCGCGATCAAATCGACGTTAGAAGCTGCACAATATATATGCACTGTTGTTGATATATGGTCGAGTCGTAAACGAAGTTTTCTTGGAGTAACTGCTCATTGGATAGATGCGGATCTGAGCCGACAATGCAAAACACTAGCTTGCAGGAGGTTTCCTGGAATTCATAATTATGAACGAATTGCCATGATACTTGACGAAATTCACACTGAATTTAATCTGAATTCCACGAAGATAGTCGCAACAGTTACTGATAATGGTTCCAACTTCATAAAAGCATTCAAATAATTTCGTGTATCAATTTTAAACTCTGATTCGATTGATTTAGAAGAAGATGATTTGGATGATGAAGAAGATGATTCTCGAGAAATTATTGATCCACGTGATTTTCAATTAGCGTGTCATTTCAGATGCGCTGCTCATACTCTGAATTTGTCTGCTACTATAGATGCTAATCGAATACCTAAAGTAGATAATAATACATCATTATCTGAAATTCATCATAATGCTATTGAAAAATGTAACATATTGTGGAATGCTGCTGGACGTCCCAAGACAGCAGAAATCATTCAAGGTGTTTTAGGACATACACTTAGTCATTCTTAAGTCAGTCTTAGTCATTCGAATAATTTTCCTTTGAATAAAAGAAATTATTTATTATTCGTGAATAACGAAATAGCAATTTATTCTGCTTTCTATTGAAGAACGTTAAATCGGGAGAACTTTGGAGCGTAAATCTATACATATAACACTCATACTCTTGGGCAGAATCTGAGTTTAAAATTGATACACGAAATTCTTTGAATGCTTTGATGAAGTTGAAACCATTATCAGTAACTGTTGCGACTATCTTCGTGGAATTCAGATTAAATTCAGTGTGAATTTCGTCAAGTATCATGGCAATTCGTTCATAATTATGAATTCCAGGAAACCTCCTGCAAGCTAGTGTTTTGCATTGTCGGCTCAGATCCGCATCTATCCAATGAGCAGTTACTCCAAGAAAACTTCGTTTACGACTCGACCATATATCAACAACAGTGCATATATATTGTGCAGCTTCTAACGTCGATTTGATCGCGGACATTTGCAGCGCATGTTCAGCATCAATTCTTCTGCTCAATGTTCTTCGGCTGATGACATTTATTCCGTGGTTTCGTAGCCCCATATTATTCAACATCGTAATAAAAAATGGATCTTCTACTGCATTCAGTGGAATCATTGAATTAATGAAGAATAGTACCAAATCATATTCAAAGTTTGTTTGGGAAATTGTGTTTCCGCTTCCAGTGTCGGCACTATGATTTCTCTTTCGTTTCATCTGCTTGGCATACTCGTGATATTCAGCAACGGCTTAATCCCCATGTTTTCTTTTTAAATGGCTCAAAAAGTCGGACGACGAGTTTGGACAACCTTTAATTTTTACAACTTTAGGTTCACACTTCACACAGGTCATCAGAATGCTTTTTCCATTCGAAGATGAAGAGTCATACTTAAAAAACTTGCCATCTAACAAAGTTAATGTCGTTTTTACATTGTTTTGATTCACCGAAACATTGGTAACATTTTCATTAGAACTTTCCATATTGATTGAACTAATTTGATTTGACTGAGAATTATCCTGAGAGTCCAAACTCTCTAGCTCCATAATTTCGATGAATAAATCACACACTTTCAAAATCCAGAAATACCACAATATAATACTTGTGATTTGATGAGCCGCACCGCTCTGGTAAACAGATTCCGAATGACTGGGGAGCGTACCCAGAAATTAGCAATTTACCAAAACAAAATAATTCTTTTGTGACCACAACTGATAAGAAAGTGCGCTCTCTCTTTCACACTTAAATACAAGTCTCGCTGTCTCATATTGTAATGATCCCTTTCTTGTGCCGCTATTATTCATTAAATTCCGGAAATCAGGCAGGCAGTTGACGATATACGATTGGTATAAATTCGTCTTATCGCTTTAATATTTAATATTGAAAATAACGAATAAAGTCACGAATAATTTATTCGTAGGAAATTTATTTACGAATAATTTATTCGTGAATGAATTATTCGCGAATAATTATATTGCGAATAAAATTTTATTCGAATAGTTATCCAGATAACAAGTTATTCGAATAATGCCCAAATCTGATAGAAAGTACTGTGGGTTTGGAGATTAAATGCCCTGTCGATATGCTTGAGTATAGATAAAATGACTTGCTATACAAATATTAGTTTAATATACTTTGTAGTACATTTCGATGCATAAAGACAATTCGTTGCGTTCACTATTTTAGAATATGCACATTTAACGTATACATATTTGTGGGAATAATACAAGTCATTCCTGACAACGATTCGGCTATATAGTGGTTATTTATTCAATAAAATATACGCAGTACAAAATGTCATATGGAAATGAAAACGTCCGTTTACGTCGAAGTTAGTTCAAAAACTGACTAATTTCTTCTCCCACTATTCCACTTCCCCAACGACACACGCACATATTCTCGCATTAAGCTAAACAAAAATTATTTCAAACTAATCAAGCAGTCCTGCATTCGGCCATTTGGAAAATTCAACCCCGATTTCTGCTTGACCCAGCTCTTAAACGGGCATGGTTGTTTTCGGTCTTACCTGCACAAAGTTGACAGGCCACTTTCACTTTACTGCATGTTTTGTGCAGTAAAGGTGGATGACACCTGTCACACATTCTTTTCTTGCAAAAGATGGAGTAAGCAGCGTGGGGACCTCTTCAGTGAAATTGGAAAGCTCTATTCGGAAACTACGGTCGGAGAAATGCTGAAAACGGTAGAAAATAGACTCGCAGTGTCCACTCTAGTCGACTCGGGCAGTGATGATACTGAGAAAAGCTAAATTGAAGCATCGGGAGGCATCGGGGATAGGGGATTTCTTTTCTAGTACTTCCTCTCCTTTCTTTCCCATCGAAGAAGAGATGAGCGTAATCTGAAGGCGCCTTTAGGCGTGAGAACACGAGGCCTAACCCGAAGTAATGTGTCAAACCGTTCCAGGCTAGATTCTCAGATTAACGTAGGAGGTGTTTAGTAGATAGTCCAGAAGCATTGCACGTCTGGAAGTCCGTAATTCAGGGCACAAACACACAAACAAGAGCTTTAATCACTGCCATTACTTCTAATTCGTAGCTGGTGTATTTTTGCTGTAGTATGGTAGTGTAGTGTATTTTGGCGCAAATTTCCAACCAGCATTATAAATAGGATGAAGGATGTCAGCTTCACTATCTTTCCTCATTAGGATTGCTTCAAAACTCACGCGTCTGTCCGAATCTCAGACTCGGCTCCAAACTGACATCGTTTCAACATGGCTTTTCCTATCAACACAGTTTTTAAATGATTAAAGACACTTTCTTGTTGTGGCCGAAGCTCGAATTTAACAGTATTTTTCACTTAGTAAGATAAAGGTCTTATATCATTGCGTATCAGGAATAAATTTCCTAGATTACGCTGTCAATCCCAAGGAGCTTTGCATATGTTTCGTTGCCTTTGGTCTCGTAAAATGAGCTACAGCTAGTTTCTTCTTAATCGACGGTTTGACAGAATCCGTATCAACTAAGTTCCAAAATATTGAACAACTTTCACTAATAATTCATATATCTTCTAGTTCATGATTAAACCATATAAATTGCGTTTGTAAACATACTTTTAAGTTTCGTCAAACTCTCATCTTCATACGCGCAGGTATGAGTTAACCGTCCAGATGAGTCGACATGGTTCCTGCGTTATAGATCCGTGAAAATTTCTTAAATGTCGTTTCAAAACTCCTGGCGCATTAAGAAATGGCCGTCGGACGTCACAAATGACGTGTATTTGATACTGGACGCTTCAATCGGCACAAGAACGAAACCGTCTTTGAGATCAGCGGTCTTGAACACAACTGTGTCTTGGAATCTATCCAGTTGATCTTCTATTGAGAGTATGGGGTACCGACCCCTGATGATTGTCTTGTTTAACAGTCTGTAATCAATACAAATCTAAGATCACCGTTTTCCTTCGTCACTTAAACAATTGGTGTGGCGTATTCTGATACGCTTAGTGTCACAATATTGTTTTTCATCCACTGAACAATGATTTTATTTACTTTCTATCGCTGTGCTTCAGCTAATCTCAGGAGGCTCTGATGAACAGGGAGTTCATCTTACAACATTAAACGCATTCTCAGACCACTATCAGCTGTTTTTTGGGGGTTTTAATCTTCGACTAATTGTCGCACTACCTCTCTGATTTCTGGATCTGGTATGTCTAGTAGAAACTTTTTATTCACTCCTATTATTAATCTCTGCTACTGTAGCATAATTTCTAAGCTGCCCTCTTCTATCCTTGCTACCGTCGCTTGTCTTTTCTTCAATATTACCTCGGCATCATCTTATAGTTCCCCACCGATGATTGAATCATGGCCTGTATAACTATGAGAAACTACATTAAAACTGAATACAAAAGACATTCCATCAGTTATCTTTTCTGCATCGAAACGTCTTAACGTTCATCCGATAAATATTCAATTTTGCTCCAACACCATTGAACGAAATCGTCTTCTTCTCCAGCTATGTTGGATCTACCACAAAGTTCATCTCACCAAATGCAAATCACTACACGAGTCAATTATCGCGTCAATGTCTTTCCCGAAAATGTTCACGGCATTGTTTATCGTTTTGTCACCAACACCAGCTAAGTCGCACCGAGGTTTATCAGCTTCAACTATTATTATTTGTGTCTTTTGGTCACTTACTTGCGACATAACTAAACTCTTACCACTGAAAACACTTTGCCCGTTTAAGTTGATCACGACAATCAGCACTAACATGATTCTTATCTCCACAATTGTAGTATCTCTTGCCCGTTTCATCACTTTGTTCTCCATCCGTCTGATTCCCTTTTGTTTCATTACTGGAACCCTTCGATTTGTCCCAAGACTTTGACTTACTTTTATCATTGATTCGGCACTGCATCATTTCGTATTGTAATTTTTCCTTAATTGCCTTAGCATCGCATAAAATAGTTGTATTGGGATCATCATCAGGTATGCCGTCAATACGCCATACCTGCTAACCTCCTATGACACGATCTGGTCTGTTACGGTAGTTGCTTCCCGGTAAGGAATTGGGTAAAATTCTGGCCACTTACTGAAGTAATCAGCCGCAACGAGTGTTTACCGATTTCCTCTTTTAGACTCAGAAAAGGATCCTGCGATACGTCTATTCTCTCGAATGTTAGCCCCACGTTATTGGCCTACATTTGTCCTCTCGTTCTTCGATTTGGGCCTTTAATGGAAGAACATATGGTGCACTTACGACACCAATCCAGTAAGACGTCTAGAGTGAGGAGCCAATAAAATCTATCTCGCACATTCGTCAGGGTCCTGTTCCCACCAAGGAGACCTCCCGATGTTCCTTCATGCATCTCCTTAAGAAGTCCTTTGACTCGACTTTCAGAAAGTACAATTTGCATCTTGAATGATGTGTCGACCGCCATTTCCCATTTCCGTTAAAGGTTTCCGTCTTCAACCTGAAGGGAGTTCCATTGAGCCCAATAGCTTTTGAACACTGTCACAATATAATCGTCGTCCCGGAGTTCGAGCTGCGTCGAATCCTCTTCGACTTCAGTCGTTATTAAACACATATTCACACCTTGTTCCTTTTCCTCCAATCTTTGGCAATGTTTACAATGAGCTAGACACAGGCGAAGGGATAAAGCGTCAGCTTTCCTATGTACTTCACCTTCCCAATGGACGATTTCGTCGCCATATGGCTGTAGTCGTTTGATCCACCTAGCAACTTGTCCTTCGGGGTTTTTGAAGTGAACCACCCATCTCAGCGAAGCATAATCTGTTCGAAGGACGCATTTTTGCGAGTTTTTTTGAATTTATATACTTGTGGAGCTGCTTTGTTGCTTCAATTATGGCCTGAAGTTCTTTTCAGGTTACACGGTAGTTCCTTTCACTCTTTAACAGAACTCGGCTGAAGTATGAAATACATTTTTCTTCACCGTCAACCTAGTGTGATCGCAGGGCTTCAATCCTATTATTACTCGCTTCGGTATCAACCACAAAACTTTTTCCTGGTTTAGGGTACGCAAAGTCTTTGACGAATCGACAATAATAAATCGCCATGCAAGAAAACTTCGTAGTTGTTGTTTGTTATAAGATTTCGGCCATCTTCTCTTCTTCCTTCATCTTCTATTTTCTCAGGGTCCGTTTCAACACAGGGTCCTTCCGCTGATACAACATGTCCCAGGTACTTTACTCCGGCTGGACTGAGCCTCAAGTTCGTCCGTCGTAGCCTTGAGAAAACCTCTTCCAAGTTGCGTGTATGTTCGCCGACCATTCTCCCTGTGACAATGATGTCATTCAGCTACACCAGGCACGTTTTCCAGTGCAACCCCTGTAATACACATTCCATCAGGCGTTTGAATGTTGGTGGCGCATTGCAATGTGCTCTCCATTGTGAAATCCATTGGAGCCATGAATAGGTGGCATTTTTTTTTTGAAGTGTTTGGTCAGTCTCTCTCTATGCTTCGCTGGAAGCTCTCTTTCTCTTTCCAATTCTAACATCACCCGTGCTCCTAGCTCTTCTCCGAATTAGGTTCTTCTTCTTTATTAGAAGTTTAATTTCCTAGAGGTGTTTCTAGAGACTATAAGCCCTTGCTGGAGTTGTGACTGCTGTTTCCTCTTCTACCTATTTTATGTTGATTGTTGTATGCTTGATCATCGACAATACGCCTATAACTGTATTTAAATCTTGGATTAAACATTGGTTACTTTAAAGGCTCATCTATACAGATGTATTCTATTAGGAAGTGGACTAGCTAATGATCCGATGTAAGCTCGTCAAGGATATTTATCCGCATGTTGTGTTGGAAGTCACGGAATAAGCAAAATCCATTATGTTGCCCTGTATTCTGCCAAAAAGTGTCGTTCTTCGGAGTGGTGCATGCTTATAAGTTCGTATTATTTATTATACTCACTCACAACTTAATTGTTTCACTCCACATCACAATCTCTGTAATAAGCATAAGAATCCCCTATTGTAAATAGGAAACCTTCTATTGTCAGTCGTTGCACAATATCTTGTTTGAACAGAGGATTCTTTACAAGGTCGTAGAAGGAAATGACTGAGAAATAGAAAAAAATGCGTTTGCACTTTTATTGCCGTGTCATCCATGGGTTCCCAGCATGGCATGTTAATTTGCGAGTGCTTTAGGTTCTCTTCACTAATATGGCCGTAACGCCTTCCCTACCAGTCAATCTGTCGCATCTGAACACATTGTCATTTGGTACAATGTATCGTGTCCCAGGATCAGCACTGCGTGGAATTTATCATCAAGAACTAGTTGCTGGAGTGCTCCAGTTTCAAGGAAATAGCATTCCATGTGAGGATGTGAGGAACAGTAATGGAGCATTCCATTACTTTTTGTTCACGGTGTGTTGTTAAAACATTTTATTCATCACGGTCTTCATCATGGCTTACATCAGTTGTCCAATTTGATTTTGTATTTAGACCATGTTTGGTACCGTACTTTTTGATTCTCGTGTTCTGTTTTGGCTATTGTTTGTTGTTGGCTTTATCGCTTGTGTGGATGGTTGGCTTAGCGCTGCAACTTGTGCAAACAACTTGCTTATATTCATAGGGTTCTCCGCACTTCTTCTTGGCTTGTTCTCTTCCGCAGTTGAGACACTTGGGATTTTGTTCAGGTGTCTTCTTACACTCGAAGAAATGATGTATTCGCAACTGACGCAACTGACGCAACTGACTTTCGCATGACTGTTACCCGAAGAATGTCCAAACTGATGGTTGTTGGACCTTGGCGCGTCTACCTTGCAGACCAGATGACATATGGCAGAGATGTTGTTAACATGAGTTTATTCCTTCGGGAGAAGGACTCTTACCATTTTTGAGGGGGCTAAAGAAGGAAGTTACTCATCATACTCGGTTCCATTCTATTTTTCTTCCTCCATGTCGTTATAAGATTGGAATTCCGTTTCTTCAAAGATTGCTGTATTGCTTGTTTCTTCGTCTGAAGAAACAATTTCAGCCGAGAGCAGTGGTGATTCAATCATGCGCTTTTGTGCTTTTGCGCTCTTGAAATTTACACTTCTGGGGGTAACTCCTGTCTCTCGCACTTGTTTGTTCGTGTTTTTCGTTATTTAGCATGTTAATACTGCGTCTGGTAGACACGCGTTCATGGACATGTTCTCAATACATACAACTTCCAACCACATCGACGGTTTGTGATAAGCCGATACGCTCTCTTTTGTGCTTCTGAACTCGTCGAGATCCGGACACTTTCTCTTTGCACGTATGGCTTGAGTGTGTTGAGTAAGATTCAACTGTTTATTTTAAAGCTATTGTCGTCTTCTTCATGCTACCAAATTGTCGTTGGTCTTGTCATTATTCAACTTGATCTTCCATCTGCAAAACAATCCGTATACATGATTGATGGGTTTTTACAGTGTTCCAGAGACAAGTTCTGCATGGTGCAAGCTATAAATTGCAATATTGAACACTACAACTCCTGTTCATTCAACATTCAACCATCGTATAAATTGAATTGTTATTCCGGGATAATGTACTATTCTTCAGTTATTCCTTCGACCTTGATCAGGAAAACTTTTTCTGCTAATTTGAATGTGGTCGAGAGAAGACTCATGGGTTTCAAATTTTGCGGAGATAAATTGTCTCACTAGGTTTTCGGATGACGATTATAATGTCTGGTTTCCACAGCTTGGGATTTTTCGATATTGAAACATAGCATTGATATTATCCGTTTTCGTGTCTATCAGGTTATTTGAGGTGAGAATTGTGTTTATCAAGGAATTTTTTCCTTTAAAGTTCTATTATCATGTCTTATGTTCCATGAACTTTAAGTGACTTCTTTTGTCTCCATCTTTACGTGTTTTAACATTATTGGTCCGTAGAAAAGTCATATAACTGCTATGTTTTGAGACGGAAGCTCTTGGACTGACATCAGAAGTCTTTTCCCAGGTAGCAGGATCTGTAAATTGCTCTCCTTTTCTTTTTGAGAATTTATGGATCTTTTCGCAGAATTCATTAGTATATCAGTTTTCATACCTAATTATGTTTGATGAGATCACCCCCGTCTTACAAGAAGTTCGATTTTCTCAAGAAGGTCGTAACGGTTTCGTTCCTTTGTCAGAGTTTGCATTGCCTTTAGTAATTGCATTGTCCTTCTTAGGTTACTTAATTTATGGAGTAAGCATCCTGTTCTTTTTTAGCATATTAGGAAGACATGGTGATTTTAAGGAAGAATGGAGGACCTAATTATAGCGCAAATACATATATCAATTCACTTCAAACAAACTTCCTATAAATCGGTATTCCACAAAAATAACTGGCACATTTGACGTAAAAAGGTATAAACCTCTTAAAGCTTTTGCTTTTTCTATCTTTGTCAAAAAGCAGCAGCTAGAGTAGAGTATCCTTCGTCAGAGTACTTCGAAAACCAACGATTGTCTCAAATATACTCTAAATATCTTGTTTCCCCTAAATATGCTGTTTAAAGACTCCCTCTCTCTCCAATAGCTACCACATGGAATCGATTGTTCCTTCTTTTGAAACAATGTTAAAAACAATTTTCTTGATGCGAAAGTTTACTTGGATTAATCAGCATCAAACCTCAAATGATACAAGATCTCACCATTGTGTTCCATACATAAGAACCTTCGGCTTCACAACAAAATTCCATGACTTAACAAAAAAATATATCCATGTAACGTTCACTTCTAAATGTGGCTGGGAACATTCAAATTTCTAAACAAAATGTAAAAAATCTCCTAAAATTTATCTTAGAATTTCAAATTGTGTAATAATAACTTTTTGCATTTTCAATTTTATTTTAGATGCAAAACTTAGCTTTTTTAATTTTTGATCTGGTCACTTCGTCAAAAATTGCAAATACCATTTATTTGGTAGTTTGGTAAACTCTGTTAAACTCGAACTGCTCGAGTAGTGTAGGATATTGTAGCCTTAAGCCAGAGCGAGTGTAAGGTAAAATACGAGTCCCTCTCGCGCTTTCTCAAAATACAACGCGGAGAACTTTCCGTGCCAACATACAACTGAAACCAGAACTAAAACTTGCTTACTATGGCTTATCTTGAAAAATTTGGAAAATCGGGCTTCGAAGCGCATTTCTTACTCATTGGACTCATAAGTAAGCAAAGCAAAATTGTAGGATTTCGGATGTTGGAAATGGGATTGTCAATGATGATTACGATTAATGATTGACCGACTTTTAGAAATAAAGTTATCACACTTAGAAGCCTGGTTTTCGTTTTTTGGCATTTCCTGGGACACTGTGGAAGACCATACTCAACGTACCTACTTTTCAGGTTTTTTTTTTAAATTTAAATTAGTTTTATTGATAGACCCAATATTGAGTTTTTGAGTGGTTTTTGATTGTTGTCAAAAGAAACAATACTATACAGTGCAGGTCTGATATTTTTAATGGACTTAATCTTGAATGTTGAATGTTTTCAGCGTTTCATTATTATACTATATACTATTATTACACTTTTGCGTTTGAAGGTCTGAGTGGATTCAAGTTGAAGAATGTAAGAAAAATATAAGGCGAAGAGTCAAGTCTTGAAATTAATAAACCGGCTAAGCCTGATATCAATTTACGAGTTAAAATGTTTTTTATATCTGGTCGGCTCGTCCTTTCTGTGAATCGGGTTCATTTTTCATACGTTGCCTCACTTGTTTCGATTACGTTACTGCTTATCGATTCGCAACCATATTTTCCTTTGCTGTTTTCTCTGAAAAAAAAATTGCAACCGTTGAACTTCGTGATACCGGTACGCTTCACTTCTTCTTTCACATTCGACTATGCCTTCCTGCTTTCACTAGCTTCCTCTAGATTTCTCAATTTAAGGTGGGGACATAATGAGATCTATGATAAGCCATAGAAACGAGGGAATATAACTATCATAAAAAATTTATAAAACAATCTCTTGTTATGTATATTGCATATTGTTTTAAATTTATTATTAATAATAACTGCAGGGTCTCTTTTCATTTGCCAATAGAAATGAATAAATAAGACTCTTCTTAGATTTAAAATAAGACAAAACGGTGAAAAATGCATTACCAATATAAAAAATAAATAGTTAAAACATTTAGGAGTCATTCGAACCTCATTTAAAGCACTCTGTCCCCTGTATAGCTAGCATTAGGAAATGTGCAACAATCTAAACCATTATGTTCCAAAGCTGAACTGCACGTATTTTAAAAAATACGTCTTACTTTCCAATAGAATACATTGTTCTAGAAAAGGATGTGTAAACTTTTGAAGCCCTCCTGCTAACCCTGAAACTAATTCTTTATCTGCCTTCGAAAATCATTCAATGCTCCTGCTCTCCTTTCGCAACCAAATGATGTTACGTTCATGTCGGCGATTCGAAGGTATTATGCAAAATCGATTGAAGCCCGAGTAAGAAGTAAATCGTATGAAGTCCTTGATAACAACAGGCGTTACGATTCTGTGCCCACAAAGTGCAGCAAATTGATGATTTGCTTTGTTTAGATTTACTCCGGCTGTACCCGGTAAGCGGTAGCTTTCAATTAGAATGAAATCGAATCCGATTAATGGCTCCGTCAACACAGAACAAATTTGCATCTCGGCCTTGCCTGAGATTCGAAGGTTGGCGACTCTATGGTCTCTTCAAAACGTTTCAAAATGAGATCAAAACACGAACAATGCTAACATGCCTCCACTTTCACCAGGATGGAAAACCAATCATGCATTTTTTTCCTGAAATCTCCGCTCAACATGGCATCGCTGATGAATCCTATCCTAAGGATTGCAAGATTGCAAGTCTTTCAGGTGGAACCAGGAGAAAATTTGATTAAAATGAGACACGAATCGGAAATATCCCGTCAGGACTTTAGGTGATATTGACCAGTACTTCAATTGACATTTTACACAATAATTGCCGGTTTATAGTAAGCAATAAAAATCGGATGAAAGAAACTTCAGAACTTCCCACATCCGATAAGTTTGCGACACATACAACAGGCTGTTTAAAAAATGAGAAACACTATACAGAAATCAATTGTATCGGAAAGCGAAAGCATTTAAGCGGTGAGTTTCAATGAAAAGTTTGAGTTTCCCTAGTGTATTGTATGTTCCTGTATATCATGTGTGTTAAATACAATTATGCTAAGGAACGTTGGCTCTCGAACTATGAGGAACCAGAGAAGTCAGAGTTTCAGCCTTGAGATGTGCTACATAGTTGTCAAATGAAAAAGGAAGAACGCCTTGCAACATTCATAAAAAAAACTAATATTTAACTGTTTAACTAAATTTAAATTTAAACTTAGAACTATTTAACTAATATTTAATATTTAACTGCTGACTAGGTCAGTAAAACGCGTCGTGCGATAAACAAGATAAATATATTGATCTCATAACAGCAAACTAATTGTTTTTTATAAAAAAATTCTCAGATAAATAAAGTTATTGGCGGCTATGGTATGAACACCGAAATACTTTGGCGTAAACGCGTAGTATTATGTCATCATTTAATTTAAAAAAAAAACCCTGGTAAATTGATTATAATAGACGCAAGCATCCTCTACATACAACCTGGTTATTGATCATTGTTTCACAACGGAGGGATAAGTGTGATATATATATTCAAAAGTACAAATGAAAGAGGCAATCATTATGGAACTTCAGCTGGAACCATTGTCAGGTTAAAGGGGTGATCTTGTATTTTAACTCTGAGAGATCTGCCATGCAGATATGGATAGAAAAGAAACATAGAAAATATAAATGGCATATTCATCTTTTCTATCTAGAAGTAGAAAATAGACCGAAAACATGTACTTTTGTTGGAGATATGAATGAGGCATAGAAGTTCATGCATTTTAAAGGTAAGGCTTGAATGCGTTAGTTCGTCAAAAGCTTTGGCTATGTCGTACATAATTTAATTTAATTTTATTTTATTTTTATTTATTTATTTATTGAATTTCAATATTTATTTAATGGATGAGGAAATCCATTTTGAATGTGTTGGAATACCATTGCAAGAGTGAGTAAAGTTGACGTTACTTCTCTGAGCCCGATTTGTTGATCTGAGATGAAATGTTTCTCGCCGTTCACTTCGCTAATCTAATATAATCCATGTCTCGGGGGGCTTGGTAGGAGTTATGTAGGAGTCATGTTCCGAGGAAGTTCCCGGAGTAATGACTGTATTATCTTCTTTCACTTGTAAGATTCGCTCAGAGATTATTTCTTTACTTTTTTAACATTTTCGGGTATGCTGATTCTAACGCGAAACTTTTTGCTCCAGATCGTCATGGAAACCATGCCAGTTGGTTACTATCTATTTTTATAAATGTTCGTCTATACAGACGTTCTTTATAAAGAATTGTAGCGAGGTGAACTGGTTCAGAAGATTTATTCTAACAATATATGGCCGAATTGACTAAGAGTGATTCCGAAGTCTCTGTAAGCGGCGGAGAGTATATGTTCGTAGTGCCGGAGTTCAATAGGTAGATACACGTTTACATCTTTGCTAGTGATAAATCTAATAAGCACAGTCCCAGCTCCAATTATTTCCCCCAATACCCCTGCTGTAGACATTGAGGTCTCAAACCACGAGAATTTATCTTTCTATGTCTAATAATGGTAGAATGTTATGTTCTGGGTGCTCGTCGTCGATGAGCACAAAGGGAATCACGAGGTAATTTGTCATTTCTTCATTAAAAACAGCTTTTCCTACTTATTAGAACTTGGAAACTTAGAGGTTAATTCCGGACTCTAGTATAAATTGTCAATTATCATTGAAGCAAATTACATATAATTTTCAATTGAACGTGAAAAATGAATTCATTGTTTTTGGCTTAGACTGTTTTCACCAAAATGTCTAGGATTATTTTCACCACCACGTCCTACATTATCCGCTGAAACTAAGAATTTTCTCATGTCACCATCTATCAGCCGCTTGAGCAGTCCTTCTCTTGACTAATCCTCAAACAGTAGTTCATCGTTACAAAAACGTTGAAGCCACTTCTATGTTAATTGACATTCTCATTCTGTTTTCTCGGTTTTCCTATGAATTCTGCTCGTATTCTAGTGAACTTCCGCTGCACAGTGTCCAAGATCAAACTCATTTTGTAAACTTTGCCGAATATGCATCTTACCAGCTTTCATGTTGATCTTTCCACTTTTGCTTGACAACGAAAATGCAAATGCAACGGTGAAAACACCTCAGCCCAAACAAGCATTCGTTGAACAACCAAAGGAAAATACTTTAGATTTAATGCATGCAAAATTCAGAACCTTTACTTTAAGTTATTAGCTAAGTGATATGAATAGTCAGAAATAGTAAAGAATATTTAATGTAATGTTATCAACTGTCAAGGAATATCAAAATAAATGATGTCTAAATGAGTCACTTATGACAAAACAATAGTCTTTACATAAATGAAAGTCTTTAAATAAATGAAAATATAAGATTTAAAGTCTATTTCATAAAAGTCGTGGAATCTTATTGCTTCATGAACTATATTTATAACAGCTGATATGTCAATATTACATTTAATTCATTTTTTCATCTTTTTTCCCAGAATTTTTAAGTTTTGTAAGCTCTGCGTTTACTCGTGTTTTCCACACATCTTCGACATTCGCCATTCAACTGTTAACCAAATTTCTAAGTATACAGAAACTTTGAAAATATGAATCAAATGTGACCAGAAATCTGTTTGAGACATCAAAGTAATTTGAAGAAGAACTTCATTTCCAATTCAAAATAAAACAAAAACTTGAAGAATTGTTGAACCTTTGGGATATATCACAATAACTACATACTAGCAGTTAGTATTTGAGTTTCTATGTTTTGCAACAATGTTAGTGCAGAATATCATCATGCACGTTGACTCCTGCTGCAAGTTTCTAGGGGCATCGATATGAGGAATGAACATGCATATATGAATTACTCATGTACTAGTGGGAAGAACTTGCATTGACAGCAACTTACCATATGTTGGTAAATGGCATTCTGGTAAAAGTTGTTTAAATGTTTGCAAAAGCAATCCAAGTCGTAACTTTGCAAAATGAAATTTACTAGTGAATTCAATAATATCGAAGGTACTCCTACAAGGAAACAAACACACAGTTTCATGATACAATGGAATTTTTACACAGTTATGGAATAATAGTGTAGTTAATGGTCAATAATATGATGAAACCTTCCAATGGTACTGCCTCTATATCCTGCCTTATGCGGACATCTCTTCGGCAATAAGGCCAGGGATAAGTCGCCAGGAAATTTTTCTGTAGCAGAGCACTTGGCCATACGATTCCGCTCAAAAAGTATCTAAGCCTACCCAGAGCAGCGATAAGACATGACAAGGCAATTTCTATTGACCACATTGCTTTTGTGACAAAGGTGCTTGTCCAAACTACTCCTCCTGCTCAATACGATGAAGCGAATAATTGTCAAATTGTCATTCCCCAGGGACTATTGAAAGTCACACACCGGACCCTGTGGAAAGCGAAAGCAATGGTGCTCAGCAGCTACTAGACGCTCTAGCTGACAGTCCACCCCAAAACCTCATCCGAGAACAAGATGGCTAGTAAGATAGCCGTTGACTGAAGTGAAGTAGAGTGGCTTACAAGAAAAATAAGCGTGGCCTTTAAGATTATGAGGAACTTAAATAACGTCCAAAAATGTCAATATGGACATTAAAAGTGGGATTGGTAAACTGGAGGATCTCGTTGGCAGTATTCAGAACCTTGTTGATGATGAATTCAATTCCAAGGTGATTGAATGGTGGATGCTTCTTCGAGATTCCAGAGGATAATGAATTCTGAAAATGGCGGTTAGGGCGGAACTTGTCGCCATAAATGTAAGAAACATACCTTCCCACAGAAATGTTGCTTATAAACCACCCCGGACGGTACATTCGCATTCTTCGGGTCTTTAGTGCCTATGATACGCAAATGAACAGCTCCAAAGGACTACTCAGCGTGCGATCACCAGTATCTTGCACTCGAAAAAGGTGAACGTGCTGTTCGACGTAGGTTCAAACATTGCTAAAATGGATTGACGCGTTCGCGAGAGTTCTTATGAAACCACGACCGGGAATAGGAGAGTCTCAACCGAAAATATGATGAACTCCATGAACATGATGAACTCTTATCACTTCTGCGAGTGACTGCTCGTCGCTAAGGCTAAAGCTGTAATAACGGTAAGCCTGCTGTATACTGCTGAAAAGCGAAGAGTATGTCCAAAACGAAGGCCAACGTCCAAAGAATAGAGTTACATTACCAAACGGCGTACAGGTCGGCTAGAAAACTCCTCCGTAGGATAATTGATGAGAACAAGGCTCACTGCTTGCAAAACGTCGTTGAGGACATCAACAGAGATCCGTTGGGCCTTGGCTATAAAGAAAGAACGATAAGCTTGTCATGCGGAAGTCCCGAGCCTCAAGGAGACCTTGCGTGCTCAAAACGGAAAAAACAGACGAGATCGTTCGTACTAATTTCCCTGTGCATCCATTTCATTTTGATGCTTCATATAGGGAATGTCCTATTGTGCTGCCGCTCTTTAGTATGTCCGCTTGTTTAGTATGTCCGAAAGGATTCCAGCGAAAGTGGTACAGCTTGTACGCCAACTTTCCCTGACACATTCAACGCCTGCTTAAATGAGGGTGTCCTCCGAAAATGCTGAAAAGAGACGTAGTTTGTGTTAATCAACACGAGGAAGGGCAATACGGAATACCGTCTAAATATCGGCCCCTATGTCTGATGACCGCGCTCAAAGTGCTGGAAAAGTTTGAGTTTGCCTTCAGGTCACAGATGTGGTGAATCTAGTCTAGCCGGAAGAAACCCACAACCACCACTCGAGGCGGATAGCATTGTTGATAACACTCGATGTGAAGAATACCTTCAATATCATTGAATACTTAAGGGTGCCGAATGACTGACATGAACATTCAGTGTTGGCTCTCAGTCGCGTAATGGCCAACGCTGGAGGACAAATCTCGAACAAAATACGTCAACTCATGAGTGCATTGGAGTCAGTGCTCTTGTACGGCTCCGAAGTTGGGACCGACGTTCTTAGCGAGAAATCATACCGAGGGCCTCTCGCACAGAATCATCATCGCCATCTTCGCATGCAGAAGATGCACCAAGATCCGTTTTCATCTCTCAGAGAAAATAGGCGTACTATCCCTAGACAACATAACGAGGAAGATTACATTAGGTGAAAGAACATTAGGTGCGAATAGTTCTTCTTGTAAAGAAGAGTATCATAGAGAGCATGGAGGCATAAAGGCAAGGCGGATCTCACTGACAGTGATTCTGAAAGAAGGAAAGAAAGATTTAAGCTGGAGGCCTCGCTAGGCGATTACAAATGAGGCCTAATCCGAAGTATTGTGACAAATAGTTCCAGGCTACGTTCTCGGTCAGCAGTCCGGCTGTCACTAGTAGTGCGACATTCAGAGCGTAAACCTTCGCTTACCGACCAAAAAAAAGGTACAATGAGGTTAAAAGCCAAATGAAATGCCATTGAAATCCATTGAATTCTATGATTTGGTTTTTGGGCAAAGGAGCGATTGGAGAATTTGAAGCAACGATTTCAATTTTAAAATGTTAGAGAAACCACCCTCTAATTAAATTTTTCTTCTTAAATTTATCCCAGAAGCTTACATTAAAAATAAATTTGAATATCGCATTTGATCTTTTTGGTGAATATTTCCGTGAGGATTTTTGCAATAATTCTCCAGAAACGGGTGAAAGAGCTATAGCGAACTGTGTTTTGTCTACTGACTGCTTAAACAGTGTACCAATATTGCGCCTCCAAAAATCCATAAGGTTTAAAAAAACCGGAAAAAATTCAAAGACAACCACTTTCTGGAGAAGAAAGGTTATTCCTTTAGAATCCAAGTACTAAAAAAAAAACAACAAAAAAACAAGTAAAAAACAACAACAGCAACCGCAAATATAATGAATAATATTTGCGGTTGCTGTTGTTGTTTTTTACACAAATTTTCTGTTTTCGATCGTTTGTCAAACGTCAATTCCGAATTTTCATAATAATAACTAAATATTCCATCTATTTCCGTTCGGAAGGTTTGAGTTAGGGTCCCATAAGGGTATCGTGCGCTATTCCTATTTGTGAGTGTTGAAAATTCACCACAATTTAAGAAAGCATGCTAGTCTGCTTCGAATTTTTAGTCTGGGATTTGTAATTTTCTGTTCATATAGTTTGAGTGCTCTATCCCTAACGTAATCCTCAACTATGTCAATGCGCAGGTTTCGGAATGTCTGCGATGTATAAAATGTACATATCCTTGTAGAACTATAGCTTGAATAGTTTTCAGGGTCGAGAGATGATCTTCTACCCCAACTCCAAAGATTGGACATTTAAGGCAAGTTTGTATCAGCTGGATATAAGGTAGGACGACAGAGAATTCAAACATAACTATACCTTTTGAGTTTCTGCGGTTCATACCATTTCTCATATGCTTGGCGACTGATACTAGTTAGAGGTTCGTCGAATGTGCTTTTCTGAACCCAAATTTTTCGTCTGCAGCTATGTATTTTTCGCATATCGCTGCATTCAAACTAGTCTGTAATGCATCTTCAGTTTTTTTGAGATCGACGAGATAAGAATATTACAGACATTACCGTTATGATAGCTGATTTTCATGACGTAGGGATTCCGTAAGCGAAAATATTTTGGCACCCTTCAAAACGTTAACACGTCTCTAGGTTCTGTAGAAAGCTTTCCTATTGTTTCTTTCAGAATAAATAAATAGGTCTCGTATTTCATTTGTCTATCGGTTGGCTTTCGTTCATAGCCTACGAATTCCTAAAGTTCGAAGAGATTGCATTCCCTTATCGGAGTTGTCCCTGTATTTTGTCCTATTTTGCCTGCTCGATATGGTTTGTTACTTTTTCGATAGTTATTTTTTATGTCATCGGCTATGCAACCAGATGGTCGTAGGAATCTTGATAGACGGTTTTCTTATTACCTCTTATAGGTTCGTTTATATGGGCCTCTTGTGTTAAGAAATTTACCGGTTGATGAACTGAGCCGAACGCATCGAAAACATTTATTCATATGTTTGCCTGTAATTCTCGGGGAATCCCGGAATTGAGAACATATCTGACCAAAATGCGTTGGCGCATTGAGTAAGTACACTGAAGTTCGTGCTAGAGATGAGCTGGCTTGATAACTTCCTCACAAATTATCATTGCCATCTCCAATAATCAGAAGCTTTCCTTATATTTCGAAAAAAGGGTCGACGTCTTATTCAAAGTGTCTATTGTTTTGTGGATTATACACTGAAATAACTGAAAACTCAAATGAGTTTGTCTGCCCTTTGATGGCAGTTGCTTCACGATAATAGCCGTTCCTCCTACTCTGCCTGTTAATTATCGTTTCTAGATAGAGTTTAGTTAGAGAAGTAGAGTGTTAGGAGTCGTTGCTGTTGTTTGCG
Source organism: Stratiomys singularior (assembly GCA_954870665.1). NCBI lineage: Eukaryota > Metazoa > Arthropoda > Insecta > Diptera > Stratiomyidae > Stratiomys > Stratiomys singularior. The sequence goes on along the minus strand of OX940879.1, from coordinate 56,233,981 downwards.
TACGTACGGTGTTCTCCGCCGCAGTTAACATGTTTTGCCTTTTTTCGTCCGTTTTTTTTGCATTGTGAGACGTTCACAAAACGAGCTTAAGCAGGCCTGAGGATTTCCTGAGGAATGTCTAACCTGCTAGCTGTTGTGAGACATCGGTTGTATATCACGCTGTTTGATGGCTTTCCCCAGACAAGATTACACACTGCTGTAACATTGAATACGGGCGTTAATAATACTCCTTTGAGAGCTGGACCTCGACGAATCTGAGGGCCCGGTTTGGATACTGAGCGTGTATATTTTCGGAGTATGGAAACCCTGGAGTCTATTCTTATGTCTTCTAAATGACGCCCGTGAAGGCCGCGAATGATAACATTAAAGTTTTTTCCTCCGGGAGGTAATATGTGTGATATTGTTGCTTTCTTTCAGTTTGTATTTTTGTGAATTGTCGGTGGTCGTGAGATGTCTCAAGAATTATCTAGATACTTAAATGAAGCCTTTTAAAAAAGCTGTCTTGATTTTTTTGTGTGTAATTATCCTAGTTTAATACGGTCTATTTGTCTGGCTCGCGCAGATTAATCTGTACTGTCCTTTGTTCGGTAGGCATTGTAATGGTTTCTGTTCTGATGGGTGTTAGGAAGTGTTTAAGTTGGGATCGATTGTGGAATAGCTTTTGTGTGAATATCGCCACGTCTTTTGAAGCTGGGAGGAGTGATACCTTCCGTCTTCTTTCTACTTTTTCTTCATTTCTCCTTCCTCCACCTATTCTACTTCTTTCTCTTCTAGTTGTCCTTCAGAGGAAGAAGCTGAATTATTAGAGGAAGACGTGACGTTCACAGTCTTCCGTTTCTTGTTTTTTTCTTGTTGTTACTCCAATTTTTTTCAAATGTTTTCACTTCTTTGGGCGGCAAACTCATTAAGTGCCTTCTGCAGCTTTTCTTGATCAACCCGGAAGAAGCACCAGTTCGTTATAATTTACCCTCTCAAGTAGTTGTTAGTACTCTCGACCCTGCAAGACCAGCCGCCCAACGACATGTCAATCATGTGCTTGTCAGGATGCTTTTCTGCCTTTCACCCTTTCAATATAACTCGATTGTTTGTTTGGTTCAAGGTTCAAGGTTCAAAGGTTCAAACTTCAGATCTATTTTTAGTATGTGTGTGTATTTATGTATATATATATTATATATATATATATATATATATATATATATATATATATATATATATATATATATATATGTATATATACACATAAATTTATATTATGTTTATATTTTTTTCAATTTTGTTTATCTATTCATTCAAATAAAATTGGATTCAATCGCCTTGTCCGTCCGTAAAGTTTCTCATATCAAGGTATATAATCTGTCTCTGCTATAATCTCTCTCTATATCACTATAATCTATAATTTCTAATTGTTAGTTCGAAAGAATTTAGCTTTATTACATTTAAACAGAACATTTCAGTCACGACAGTCCTATAGTTGCTGAAAGACTACAAATAATTGGGAAACATAGGTATTGTAATCTTCGACTATTGAAGCATCTGTATCTCTAAGGATAACTCAGGTCTGCAACGAAATCCTCCTTTAAATAAAAATATGATAAACATGAAGAGCTTAATATGCTAATCCGATGTTTGTTTTCCGTGTTTCCTGTCACATATAGAAATCTTTTCAAGTATTTTTTTTTAATTTATCATAATTACGTGTATTTTTCTAATGTGGTTGTATTTACGCTGCTCTTTTCAGTTCAGATCGTCTCAGTACTCACGAAAGAGAGAGAAATATATCGGTTAACGTGATTTTAGCACGAATGTGCAAGCATACGCAGATCTCGATGTGTCAGCATTGCGCACAGTACGTTAAAAACTTGAATAGGGATTGTTTTTTGTTCTTCTTGTTCACACCGAATTTTTAGTAAGTTTTGAATTTTATTCATACGTATAGCTAAAATATGTTGTCTTTGTTTATTTTTTCATCTATATAGGCAAAATAAAATCGCACAAATAGAATATTGTTCTGAAGTAATAGCAAATTTCTCTTCTTTTTAGATACGATATGCCAACAAGTTGTATAAACTTCCCAGACATTTTCTACTACATATGTGTCAAATTTACTATAAAATTTCAACGGAACAGATTGTCAAATTTAGTTAAAAGTGCTTATCAGCAATACTTCTGATTTCTGGTTGATGAAAAAGACAAAAATTGGCTCCCGAAAACATGTTGTAACAGTTGCTCAAGAACTGTAAAAAGTTGGCTCGGAGGAAGTCATAAGACCATGTCATTCGCAAAACCAATGATTTGGCGTGAACGTCAAAACCATGTAAACGATTGTTATTTCTGCATGACGACGACAAAAGGATTTACGAGAAATAAATAAGGATAAAATTCACTACCTAGACATTTCATCTGCACAAAAACCAGTTTCTCGAAGCAATGACGGTTTACCTGCAGTGCGTTTAAACAGTAACGAAATCGTGTATGATGATGATCGACATGGTGAAGGAGCCTCTGATCCTAAACGTAGTTAATCGAACACCTTCTCTACTTCTTCATGTTTATCCACAGACTACAAAACCTCATCTTATTACGCAATCTGATTTGAATGATCTCGTTCGCGATTTACGACTCTCAAAATAGAAGGCTAAACTACTTGGATCAAAGTTAAAACAATGGAATTTGTTAGACAAAAAGACGAGAGTCTTATACTTTCGTAACAGACAAGAGCTTTAGCAGTAAAATATTGGCCACAAAGAATGAATTTGATCCCTGGAGTCAAGAATGTAAAAGTTTAGTTCAAAGTGATGAAATTTTTCTACCACCTCTCCATATAAAGTTGGGCCTTATGAAAATTTTTTTTAAAGCCATGAAGAACGACGGTGGACGTTTTCAATATCTCAAAACAAAATTACCTGGAATCAGCGACGCGAAATTAAAAGAAGGAATCTCTGTGGGTCCCCAATTACGAGGGCTTATGAGGGACTCAAATTTTGAAAGTACATTGAATGAAGCTAAAAAGAGAGCGTGGACCACTTTCGTAGCAGTATGTCACATTTCGTATGAAGTATATATGTAAAAAAGAGAACTGAAATCATCGTCGAACTTCTTTCCTCATACAAAGCCCTAAAATGCAACATGTCCCTATAATAGCTGTCCGTATAATGTCCCTATATATATATATAATGGAAAATGGTCAGAAGCGATGCTTGCCGATTTCTTTTGGTCGCTTCTTCGCGAAACACCTATAGAAAATATGAAAAGGAAGAAAACTACAAAGTGAAATAATATTACTAACCAGTAATGAGACCATGTAATGATTTGTAGGTTTTGTAACACATTTATACAACATTTGTATCAGTTGTATTTGTATCAATTTTAGTGGAGAAGCCACATTAAAATTCCTCTTTGCAAACCTCGGTTGCACACAGGGATGTTTAATGATCTCCTGTGGATGTTTAATGAATTTGAAAAGTATCGTGTCCTTGAGTTTTGCGGAAAACTGCTCTTCCACCCATAGTTTCAATCTCAACTAGAGAAAATGGTAAGTTCTAACATTCCTATGCAACTAAGCAAATACTCTATAAAATATATGAAGTTTATTCTTCTTAACGTCATTTTTGGTTGACTTGACGTCTTTTATGTGCTGCGGTTGAGAAATGAAAAGCGTTAAGGTCTAACGCTGAAAGCGGCAAATTATATAAATTCATTTGAAAGGCAGGTCCTAAAGCGGAGTATAAATGTGAAACCTGCAAGAGACCAATTCGAAATGAGATACTACGATGAGTTCTACCAACTTTTGACTCGTCACCAAAACTGTGTAAGCTGCAATAGTCTGGTCATATGTAGCAAATGAACGACGAGTGTATGGGAAGGCGTTCTTAGGTATGGTTGAAAGGACAGCCTTGAGCTGCAGAAGAGTACCCAAGTCATACCGCTAAACCTTTCCGTATGAGAATAGCTTAAATTTACATATCGGTGTATACCCCTTACCTCTGGGGTGCGTCCTTTTAGGACCCTACCATGGACTGAGACTCCAGTGGTTAGCTAAAATAAACACAATATTTACCTCGAGTCCCACGACACTGTTGAGAACCCATGATTACTTCCCCTGAGCTCCAACTTGGCTTATTTTTGTTGAGACAACGATGGGAAAGCGAGAACAATGGGGGAGCAAAAGCAATGAGAAAACCATAGAGAGACCCTATCCATGTACATGAGCGTACGTGAGCGTCCGAAGTTTAAACTCATCTTACTTTGCCCTCACCAGCTGTTCAAATGTTCGGCTTCATTCGTTCCTGCCATTTGTGTCATATGCAGCATGATATCCGAAATTGTATCTAAATTTCAAAGTTTTTCACGCAATACGAAGCCGTTTACTTAAAATTGTTAATGTAATATCAAATCATAGGCAAAAATACGAAAACAACGTTCATAAATTACTAATAACAACTGAGAATGCACAAATTTTACCTGCTTTGTTGAAGGGCATATATCTGCCTTTAAGTTTAAAATTATCCATCAATATTACTACAGACAATTTCACATACAAATTAACTTATCAATTGCAGCATATAATAAGCAAATCAAAACCATTTTCATTCATTAAATGTAAAAACAATACAAGGCTTACATTTTCCAAAATCTTCGGCTACCTTCGGTTTTAAATTTGACAGTGAGTTAACATTACAGTTAGAAAAGCAATTTCTGTAAAGGAATGGACACAGATATTACTTGAATGTTGAAAATATTATCAAATCAGTCACTGAATCCTGTACTTGAATTAATCAATGTTAATTGATAATGCGGAAACGCTCATACTGTGCATTTCTTTTTTTCATCAGAATATGGAGCATATGGATGTGCTCATTAATGACGTTCACAACGGAATTTTAGATATGAAGACCTTTGATAAGCATTGTCTAGCCTTGAGATCAGCTTCAGGTTGCAATTTCTCCATATTCATTCGGTTTGAGCAAATTAAATCCGAAGTCGATCAGCTGTGTATAGAATGGTCCGGGCTTAATTCTTCGGGAAATGATGTTCGTGGGAAGTTAACATTCCCGTTAAGTAGATTCTTCTGTGTCCATGGGCAGCGAGAATTTGTTATTGAGGGGCACTTAATGTGATGATATCCATTCACAATTTTATTGATTTATGAACAAAACTTTGTTTGTGAATATTTGGTTAATAAAATGCGAATGAAAACAAAACATCTGCTTGACTTATAGCAAGCAAATATTGTAATGTTTTTGACAATAGTTCTGTTGACGAAATTTTCGGCTATCCATTTTTACTACATCTGATTATTTTTTGGTAAGTGGTGGTGAATTTGAGTTAATATGCGATATTTTTGGTGATTTCGCACAGAAATGAAAGCGTAGGGCCTCTCTATATCTGCTTTCTCTATGGGGAAAACAATGACTTAGTGAAAAAGATAATGTATCGCAACTCGGTTTTGCGAACTTTTGCAAACGATGAGCCGAGACTTTGGGCGTGTCACATTCAGGAAACTAATGCCCAGAAGCAACTTTAGCGTCACGATGACCAGCTACGATGGAAAGTGGGTGTTTCTCTTAAGGGAGAGTTTCCTAGTAGTTCTCTATAAACGCTATGTTTGTCGCGCTCAAAGAGATTTTCATTTTGAAAACCCGTCTTGATGTGTTTTATTCTATTTCAAATCTGCTAAGGATCTGTGGGTATCGAAATTGAATATTAGTTAAGAACATAGTCTGCACCATAAATTCAAGAGGGATTGAAAATATACGCGACTACTCTGGATATTCTTTTTAATATGCTGGTTTGATCCTTCTAATAAAATGAATGCCGTTTGGATGGCTTTGTCAGGAATAACTGAAATTCAAATCAAATCATGCAATTCCCATTATATCTGTAATGTTTGTTTGTTTTATTACATATCAAGAAATTTCTTCAGTCACTCGCTGGCTTACACGGTGTGCACTCAATTCAGCGAAGAAGTAGCTTTTAGCCGTTTTGTATATCCTAAGGTGTTCATATACCGACGCCAGCAAGTTATTAAAGAAACAGAGGCAAGGAACAGTGTCCATCTCTTTAATGGATAGCTTTAGAAATATAGATGTCAGACCTTAAATTATCATAACCCAAGCAAGCAAAACGTCCGAAAACCTGCCAAAGAACGATAAAGGCGAATCGAAACGTATTCGAACTTTGCTCATTGTAGAGGGTTAAAAGGAATATCCCAGAAGCAGATGGCATCTAATTGAAGAAACTATGGAGAACCAAAGTAATAAAAATCCAGATCTAATCAAAAAAATGATAAATTATGAAAGAATACCGCGAGAGTCTCGCAAGCACTTTTTCCTATGACTAAAGGACTTTCATAAATACATAGGCTAGATAGTGAGACAACGGTGGAAATGTCTTATAAACATCGGTGGGCCAAATGGGTCAATAAGTAATTTAAAAGCATGGAAAAAAAGTTCGAAATCCAGTCAGTAAAAAATGCCATAGAAATTACAAATCATCTACAAGTAATTGGACAAATTTAAGAAGACGAATTGTTAATTTGTCTATTATTTGGTTCATTTGTCGTCAAAGAAATTTTTCTTCCTTCTGTAGGTAGGCGTATGCAACGCCAACGAAAATAACCGCAATAGAAAGAACAAGTCAAACATTACATCATGCTCTTTAGCATGAGTGTACGCAAGAGAACGACTTCACTTTTGCAGGAAAGTTATATAAAAAATTAATAAGTGCACCAATGAATAACTCTTTTTCCCCTATTATGAGCGATATAATTATCTGTAGCAACACAACAGACACTAGAAGTATACTAACTCATATTTCCAACCTATATTGTGATTGTATTATTTAATCCACTGGATATGAGCGCTCCTAATCGTCCTTACCGCACAATGAAAAAAGCAAACCAATTTCGGAGAAAATAAGACTTAGTAGCGTCAAAATGCTCATTTAATATTCACAACATACTATCCAATTATAGGCAATGGAAACTAACTAAGCCGGAAAATAAATTACTATTACATGTAAAAATTCCGCTCAAATGTTAAAACTTATAGGCACATGCACCAAAGGCAATTCCGGAAACCTTCTTGACTGTTTTAGGAAGTGGAAGAACCGCTCTTCGCCAGTTTTTTAATCAAATGGGAACCTTTTTTGAAGATATAACATCAGTCCGAAGTTATGAAGTTAAGCTCAATACTTGAGGGACACACCTCGTACATGCAATATTTTGGGTCAGTTATCAACTTTCTTAAATGAATTTAAAAAATCAAATTTCGAAACTCGAAACCGAAAAAAAATAACTTTGATTTCGAACACATCGTCAAACACATAACATGTAAAACAAGTTTATTTAGCCCTTTTAATATTGAGGCTTTATATTTGCTGCGTACTAAACATTACATAAACTCCAAAACTATAGTTACTTCATATTAAATTCATATTATTACTTAAAATTTATTTAATTTTCTTGCCACATTTGAATTGACAAACAGGAATTCGAACTTAGTCGAACTTATCGATTTTATCGAAGCTTCTGAAAAGCTGAAAATATCGTATCTTTAACATACGATATTTCATACTTTTGTAGCTTTATCAGAGCTAAAAACCATGTCTGACATGAGAAAAGCTTTTATTCGACTGGTAAATTTGGCTAGCTTTTATTCGACTTGGAGTGAAGCTAAAACTTTGTGGATATAGACATAGATAACAAATTTTATATGAAAATCATATACGTAATATAAATATAATATAAAAACACTCCTTATTTCAGCTTGAGTTACCAGAGTTGCAATTTCTGAAAATATTTTATTTTTACTTTCAATACAAATTTGCGTTGAATATTCGAGGTGTGAAATTTGGACTATGTGGCAACGTTATGCTTACGAGTTAAAAATGTGCAAATATGAATACTATGAAACATTTCAAAATTTACGTAGCTAACACTATTTATATTCAAACTCCAGCACCGATATCGACGCCGGATTTTAATTTGAATTTACGGATAAACTGTTCCGTAGTTTCCCTCCGGCCATACGTAAGGTTTTGTTCTGTGTGAATATGAAGTAAAAAAAATTTTTGTACTTGTTTTCAAAATTTTTAAACGGAATGCAATTTCATCATCTCATCTTGTTTTTATAGATTGTTGTTTGGATGAGCCAGTCGCGTCTCACCGCGTTTACCAACAGTAGGACGTTTAGTTTATCGTTTATCCTAGGACTAGGATTAAAATTGTGATGAAACTTTTTAATTTGAATTGTGATTTTGAAGCATTTGAAACGTCAGGATCCGGGCAGCTTAAGAATACTGCATATTTACTAATCTTGTAACGGCAGACCTTATAGAGCCTCTCATGAAATTATAACTCAAAATTTCCAATATTTTTCAATATTTTTCAATTTATTTTATAAACATATTGTTTGCATTGCTTATTTACTCAGGTGTAATATTTCACCCAAGTAAGACATTGGTTCAAAATTGAAGGGTCTCAAATTTTTCAACATTTCGTCAAACGTATTGACAAATACTGTTAAAAATGTTGACAGAAATGACGGTTTTTGTCTTAAGGCAGTCATCTCGAGTAATCGCCCGTTTTTTCGCTTGTCTCGAATTTGGCTTTTGACGAAAAGTAAAAATAAATCCAATTTGATATTTATATCATATATTTGTTGACATCCCAACAATAATTCAATAATTGTTAAAATTAAATTAAAATAATAATTTTTCCAACCGAAAATCACATCACGATATCAGTTACAGGAGTACAAAGGAACGATGTCTATAAAAAGCTTGAATATGGTTTCCACGATTCTAGCAGTTTGGCTTATCAGAATTTCAAAATAGAACCAAATGCCATACCAATTTGTAAAACGGTGACTATCGAATGAACTAGAATGATTTGAAAATCTTGACAATTGAATAATTGACATGCTATTAAATATAAATATTCTAATTTCATGATTTTTTTTGGTTATTGGATAAAAGAAAACTCCTCTCGGAATTTTTCCATTATTCTAGTTTATTCGATGGTTTAAGATGGATAAGCTTAATCTTATTTTGTCGATGAAATTTGAAAACGATTAGTCGAACCGTTTTAGAGATAATGTTGGACCAGTTAGAAAAACATCGTTTTAAATAAAACGCTTTTAATAAATTCAAATGTGGTTTAAAGTATGAACTCACTCACCTAATTCGGCAAGCACAGCCGAATGTCCATGTTTGGTCTACAGAGTATTTCTTCTTCTTCCTCGTTCATGTCTTCTAAAGCTAAATGCTCTGCTCTTGCTTAAATCATTATTCCGTCGCATGTATGACTGCGCTTAGCCGCCAATTGAGTATCTCATCGTGACCATTATTTTTATTACTCATTGAAATCCCTCATTAAAGATGATTATAGCCAAAAAATTTCAACAATTTTGGCACAAGTGTATAGATGTTTTGGAGCGATTACAGATCAAAGAGTTCAGAGACTCGTTTGATTTCAGTGTTCAGCTCCTAAACACCGGGTCAGCACGTCTTTTCTTGAAAACTCTTCGAAAGGTACCTTGTCTTGGAACTGGCTTAATACACCCTTAGCTTCAGCTTGTCACTATTTACATCAGCTCTGTTTGCCCTCTGGACAGTTTTGATGCTGTGATGTTTCATCTGACGAAATTTTATCGTAGGAAGTAGCCCCATCGTCTTTCTTCATTTCTTCTACATAATGGGGATGCCATCGGATTGACAACCCATAGAATTTTGTAATTTCTTTAATGGTGCAGATAGTCAATTTACTTTCGGTTTTTCCACTAATTCCTTTGTTACTCTTTCTAACATTACAGAGGCATGCCCCCGTTGTTTTTCCCACATGCCCCATGCATTCTATTTTCGAAGCTGAGTATCCTCCGTATGGCTCAACATTCAAAAATTCCAGCAAAAGTTCTACTACCCCCATCACTTACGTACGTTAAATAGCTTATGCCATTGTTTTACTGATCTTATAAACGATTGTAAGACACAAAAGCTCCACTACACAATTACACTCTATCATTCTATTTTCATAATGCCGGGGCGTTCATAATGATTTACGCTTCGATAATTTTGATGAGCTGTATACCATACTTCATACGCTGCTGGATCAGTTCTTTTTTGATCTTCCATAGATTACATCCATCACAAAAACTGCTTATAACCCTCGAATCGACAACCTTTCCGGAGTATTTTCCGGTCATGGAAGAAACACTGAATAGTGACGAGAAGCGTTGGTTTTTCCATGTGCCGTCACCAGAAACCCTTAACTTATTGGGCGGGTTCCCAGCTCTTTCGTTCAAGTTTCACTCGCGCGTTTTGCCCTGTGCTATCTTGAAAATAAAAGATTTAAAATTTGAAGATGCGGCCGTATGAATAAATTTCAGGAGGACCTCCGCATATGTCCTATGTCCATAAGACTGCAAAAAAATTGACTCCTTCGTGACCAATTCCAAAAATATGCTTTTATAAAAAATGGTGATTGAGCAGCACATGAGTTCTGAATCATGGGACATGAATTCACGACCTGCTATATTTCACACTCACACGACTAACTTATTTTAAAACCCAAACCTCGCACGTTTCGTTGCGCGAAAGTCAAATCACTTTTGTACTCTTTGCAAATCAAATTTGCAGAAATTACCGAAAATACCGAGGCAAACTCTAAAATGCAATAAACGAAATTCGAAGTGACGGACACCTCAATGTCCATACCGTCTTTGAGTTTTTTAGACGAAGCTGATATCAATTCCGCACCACATTCCAGTCGATCAGTCAGTTTCGTTTCAAAAACGAATAAGTGATGAACTCACTCATAGGTATGTAACTGAAATGTTTAATGTCGTTAGCTTCTACATGTATCTCTCTCTCTCTCTCTGCTTACTTCTACATGTGTATAAGGTTACGTTTGCATTGCATTGTTTCAGATGTCAATTAGAACCATCATCATAGTTTTGAAACTCATTTCGCTGTGTCAAACAGCTCACCTTGCAATGGCTGTAACTTCCCAACGGCTTCGAGTATTGGAAAATCTTTTTAGGAGTACTTTTTACAAAGGTTTGGAAATAAATTTTTTCCTTAAAAAAACTTTGCTTTTTTCAACATAACACACGGAGTAACTGCCTTAGCGCAATGATATACATTTGATTCAGTCCTCCAAAACGGTTCTGCTAACCAGTTAAAAATATCAAACATTTAATCTTAAAGGATCCAAAAATACCTTATGGAAAATTTCGTAAGGCTAACCGCAATTATATCGCATAAATCGAGTTGTAGCTTGCGAATCGGTCCAGTAATGTGCCTGAGCTTCTTTCGGTAATGCAAATGTGCACTTTAGAAAGAAAACGATGATAGCTATAACGTCTCCGAAAACAACATTATTTTTCAGCTCTTGTTAATATTGTTTGCTTGTCTGCAAGGAAATTATGTCGAAGAATAATTAACAAACTTCCAATAAATCATATACAAAATCATATGTGGACTGACTAATTGTTTCTATATGAAACCTTTCCGTAAACGTCCATTTATTATATGTGATGGTTCCTGTACTATTGTCTTTGAAAGTTTTCTAAAGTAGTTTAAGCAGAACTCCATGTCCTGGGCATCTCTGACAGTAACTAAAATAGCAGGACATAAGGTCTGATATTGTCAATTTCAAGTTTCAATCCATATGCCCATGGTGGTTTTTGACAAACATGACTATCGCTCTTGATCATTGTACACTCCTGAAAAATTAAACAAAGATGTCTCATATCATTATAAACTGAGACGCGATCGTGAGAACATGGGTGCCGATAAAGATCACCTACGACACTATATTTTCTACGAATTCCAACAAGGAAGAAATCCTACACAAGCGTGACGAAATATAGTGATATTGTTTGGTGCAGATGCTGTTTGTGATAGAATGTGCAGGAGATGGTGCTAAAAATTTTAAACAAGTGATTTTGACCTTAGTGGCAAGTTGCGTTCAGGACGGCAAACATTGATTGACGACGACATTGTCAAGACTATGATAGGGGAAGATCCCGTTTTGACAACATCGGGGACTGCCGAGTTCAACTCAACAAACCATTTTCGACTATATTCAGAAGCTAAGACTGGTCTATAAATATTCCAGATGGATACCTCAACAATTAAGGGGGAATTTGCCCTTGGAGTGCCATATTTCAGGTGTTTAGATTTTATTTATTTTTAAGGAAACGAGTAAAGATTTTTGAGTGCAGTTTTTTTCTTGCTTTTATTCAAGATATACAGAACGTTAAAAAAAACCAAAAAGGCGGCCGTTGCAGCTCCGCGAAAACAGGTCCTCAAATCGCGGGAGGTAAACGGCTGACATCACTGCCTCCTCTTTGTTGATCTGAAACACAAATTCAAAGCATTTTATTAATCTGTGACCCTTTGGTCATGGAATGACGGATGGGTTTTCCGTTTAGTACAAATTTCAGATTTTCGCGTTTTTTTCGCATAAAAAGATAAATAATAAATGCAAAAATGTATTTATCGAAAAAACGATCCGTCATTCCGTGAAGACATATTTTTTGAGTATGCTCTCCAAATTTCGGGTTGACATGTTATTTACAGCGGTCAGGAGAATGTCAGCCGTTTTTAAAAACGTGTTTTCGAAAAAAAACCGTTTAAAGTTTTGTAATGTGTTTACACAAATGTGTTTATACTTACCGCTAATCAGCAATGCCTGGTCCATAGGAGCATCACTCCTCTTGTTCTAGCTGCTCATGTTGAGCCGCTAACATCTCCCGCTGCTCAATCCGGGCCTTTTTTGCTGCGTCGGTCACCTGCTTCTCCGCGCGCTCGATCCTTGCTTTGTCCCGGGAATGGTTCCCCACTCTCGGCGAATGTGCCAATTCGGACATCCATGGCAATTAACAATGATTCCTCACCTTCGTTGAAGATAATCACTGCTAATCCCGTGGCAATATTGACCACATCTGCGCCGGAATGAATATGTTTGGGCGCACGCATCCAAATCATATTATTAAGTGACTCATTACTGTTTTGAGTATGAGCACCCAAACATCTTTCGAGCAAATCGTCCGACGACAAGTCTTTGTAAATTGGCTCGATGGCCTTCAGAACAGTGTCACTAAGAGGAGCCTTGTGCTTATATAAAGACAAAGTATCCGACGCTTCAGCTTTACGCCACGTACACCAGCTGTTTTCTCCTGGTGGACACTTCTCATGCTGGGGTTTTTTATCCGCGGAGCTCCTGTGGTAATACGTGGCCCATATCGCGTCCTTTATGGCTTGTACAGAATGTGCATTTCGGCGAATAGCAAGGCCATAGTATTTAGTAAGTTCTCCGATCGATTTATCTGTGAGTTTGCCTGCCCCTTTTCCTCCGAGTCCCTTGATTCCTTTTTCATATTTCTCAATCTCACTCCCATTCTTTTTTCGACGTGACCAATACATTCTTTTTTTTTTGACAATAACGTCATCATAGAGATTGGCTTCATGCAATCCCTTAAACGTTTTACTACCACCATCTCCGACGTAAGTGACGTATTTGACTCCGTGCAGTTCTACCGATCGGAGAAACATTTCGGTGATTCCGTCGGGTTCCATCTTTCCTGCGGAACCGACGTGGTTTACGGTGCAAGTTTCAATGTGTCTTTCCTTCCATTCATCGTAACCAACAGGATCTTCAACTTTTTTTTTCTCCCAAAAGCTGCAAGATTGGCAAAACTTCGATTTGACCATGGCGTCGACAACTTTTTACGTGTGGTATCCAATGAGACTAGTCACGCCAATGAGAGATGAAAACCCTCTCTTTTTCCACGTGCCATCTCCTGAAACGATGAAGTGATCTTCCTGTATTCCTCGAGAAACGTTTTCTTTCTTCTCCTCTGCTACAGCTTTCTTCAGAACCATGTCGTAAACCGATTTCGTCGCGATTCGTATATTTTCTACACAAGCGTAATATATTGTGGTCGTCATCCCGCTGCAAATGTCCATCATGCCACAAAACCTGCTCAAACCGTTTATTCCGAGGCCTAATAAACAGAAAACAAACACGATTCGGCGATTTATTTCATAAGCTTTACCGATAAGTGGACACGATGCAACACTTTTTTCCCCGCACTCGCATTTTAAATTCAGTTTGAAACCGATGCCTCGTCGATCACGCATGGAAAAAGCAATGCATCCGTTGCACTCTTTACACAAAACGTTATCGGATAAAAAATTAAAAACTAATACGAAGTTCAAAAAGCAGTACACTGAATCAACACTTAGTTCATAACTTTCCAATTTGCCACTTTGTACAATTTTCTGCGCTGACGTGCTTGCGAACGACTTGCTCTTTTCAAATTCCCTCCGATTAGGGGGTTGCGGATGCGATCTTTTGCGCCCGTACTGTTTCGGATGACCTTTTGACCCCTTTCGAGGCATATTGCACACAAATTTTCGATGAATTACTTGAAAATAACGAAAAACAAAAAACACAGACGCTACAATGTTTTCGCTTTCAATGCCGAAGCCAGACTGAAATAACCGTTCCAAAATCAATAAAGGAGAAATAAGGGACCCTTTGCTAAGGTTTCTAAGGATAAAAGGCTCTGTATACCTGCGTCAGACGCGCTGAGACCTGCAGGAACTCAGCTAGCCGGGCGCCCCGCTGAGACGGTCAGAGCACGCTGACGGTGTCAACTTCAAACGCGTTTAAAATATCGTAAACGTTCGAATTCCGGGAAACGCTTCGACAGATTTATTTCTACTTACATGTAGATTAAGAATCCATAATAAAAAAAAATTGATTTTTTGAAAATTTCAAGTTCAAAGTCTCCCTTAATTGAAAAAAAATTGCATAATCGAGTCGTCATATACATATCTCTGCTTGCTCGGTACAAAAACGAGCCCTTCTTGGATTGCATGATAACTGGTTTTGAGAAATGGATTACATACCAAAATATCGTGATAAATTTTGCCTAAATTACATTTATGGAAAACTTAAAAGAAAAGACAGAAGTATGCAAAATTAAATCTGCAAATTTCAAAGAAGGCTAAACCGAAATAAGAAAAGAAGGAAAACATTCACGCAAAATAAACCAAAGGCGTCCGAAAAAGATATTTAAATAGAATGACGAAAATTATTATAATAGAATGATCCAAAGATCATTAAAGAAAGTGCCTGAATATATTTTTCGGGATGATACAGATTGTTAAGTATTTTCAAATAAAACAAAAAAATTATATAATGTGATTAAAACAAAATAATAATAAATAATTATTGGCGCAACCAATATGTCGCACCTGTGGCGAAGAAGGAACAAGATTAGATAGCCAGAGTTATTTGATAATACAAAGGCCAAAGGAAGTATCTTTTAAACGAATAGATCACCACGAGGAGGTGGGGGATTTGACGACATTATGAAAGCCCTGATCTTTGCATATCACACACACCGTGAGGTAAGGCCTTTTCGTGGCAGGTACTCACGATAAACAAGTCGAAGTGTTCACACACATCACACACACACAAACACGCGGAAAAATCTTATTCTTGCATTTTGGACGAATTATATATAAAAATACACACAAATATAAAGTAAATAAAAAACCATTCAATTTTCGTGAATAAGTCCTGCTGTGTTGATTGCGACCACCTCTGCTACTGTTCTTATCTCAGCTTGATTTCGAGCGTCGAGGACGTCACCTGAGCGTCTTCTTTCACGATATCCGCAACTTCGTCTGCAATTCGAAGGTATTGGATTCTGTTCTCTCGAAGATAACTGACTGGCATCCGTCAAAAACCAGATGTCTTCAAGATATTTCAACAATCAGTCAACACCAACATATAGCACAATGCTCAACACGTACTGAAAAGCTCGTATTCAATTTCCCGTCTTCCGATCAGTATGATAAAAATTACTACAGTTGTACTCAAAGCTGGTTTCGGGGAAAGGCGATGCACGATTTTTCTTCCACTTTATTTACTATAGTCTTTCTTTACTTTTTTCATCTTTATTCACGTTCCCTTCTTCCTACACTTTATCTTCTACTTTTACGTTTAAAATTTCTCCTTCTTATAGGTAGTTGTTGTCAACAAATATGTGAGTTATACTGATTGAAAATTTGTGGATTTTTTCTGAGCCTTTTTTAAAAATTTTTTTAAATATTTTTTAACTTAATATTACTAAATACATAAATCTAATTATAACAAATAATCGTACATGCTCTCTTTTATTTATTTATTATTATTATGTTTTTTTTTGAATATTTTTATTTCTTCATGCCGCTTACACAACGGAAAACGTAACAAGATTCCATACATATTCTTCAATATGAAAATCATATCCAATAAAATACAAAAATACGGCCGGTGACTAAGCATGCTTGGTTTTCGTATCTTAGCTAAACGAGTCCGTCCGTCAGGAATGGCATTAGCGTCAAATAAATTAAAAGTCTGAAGACACAACCAACTGACAGATGACATTGAAGCTAAGGTGGAACTTAATGAAGGACATGAGCTACCTTTACTGCTATCTAACCTAGCTTAGATAATGTGAAAAGAAAACTCCATGGTGATACAAAAGCTACATTGCTCAATGAATCAAACCGAATCGTAGCCTACACAACCTACGCATCTCTAGCCGTCTCCTAAATTCATGAAGAAATCCTTTTCATCATACACCAAGATCCGAAGTAACACCGAAACAATGACACCAAACCGGCTTGATATAATGTTTAAATGTGAAGGAACAAGCAACACGAACTATTTGGTGTATCTAGGCGTAATAATAAAAAAACTTTTATAAACCAGATACTTCCAGAAGCTTGTCTATGAAAATGTTCACTATCAGGAAGTATACGGCACCTGTTGGTGCGCTAGTCTTCTACGCTAAGTAATCTGAATCTGCATAAATCAGTCCCTGCACGAGTGCTTCTCATTGTATCTTAGTGTCTGTGGTGTAGGTTGAAGCATCGACGATTAAGATTGAGTGTAGGACATTTACACCCCAAATATGACATAATTTCATATATTTTTTATTGATTATAATCATTACAAATCATCGATTTTTTATGTGGTTCCTTGAATACAATCAATTTTTAATTCTCATACTTCAACTTTGGTAGTAGCAAGTTAACGAGTCCGGGTCCTTCTGGAGTTTCGTTCTTGTAGAACGGAGATTGTGCTCAATTTACCACACCGATAAACCATCAGCGAAAAAATTCACTCTGGTTCATGGTTTAGGTTCGTCCTCGACACCCAGGATAACTGTCGTGAGTATGTAAAAGAGAGACGGAGGCCTAGGGTAGACTTCTAGAGGACCCCCGAATTGATACCAAAGGGTTCAGAATTAGGTCCACCAGATACCGGCACGTCCCCTCATACAACTGCCCGCTTTTTTTACCAGATTAGATTAGGTTATCTCATATTTTCCTGATAAGAGAAAATGGTGAGCCTATTCAATGTCCAGTGACTTTTGATTGGGATATATGGGATCTTGATATATGATAAAATATTTGATTGATATATGATAAAAGATAATTGCGACAGGAAAGTTGTAAGCGTCTATACTCAAATCAATTTCCGGTTTTGTGAGCATTGTGTTGGAACAATCTTTAGTTTTGAAAACTCATCTTATTAGCGAAGCTTTCGTTACTTTGATCATTCTAATTCATAAATGATTTTTCGCAGGACATTCATCATAATAGAGCACTGACAACCTTAACTGATGCAACAAACAAGCATTTCTTTGAATTGCTACATGAATACGGAATGTTAATATCTCGTAGCTTCTCAAATCAAATTAGTATGCAGCCATCATTTCGACCCACAGGAATTCATTTAATTTTTCATTTCATTCACATTTTAACGCACCTAACACAGACATTAGCATATGAACGCACTTAGAACAATTTTTCAACATCTATACAAAATGCAACAATAAGAGCAAGGTTAAAAAGAAGCTAAATACAAAGCCATGCCAAACCATCTATTTTGTGAATACGATGGAAATTACTGCTTCAATCTCTTTCAACAGAACAAATAAATTATTTGCATGTTGTGAATGAATCATTTGTTAACCTTCAAACTTTCCACATATGCATGATAAAATGGAATACCATCGACGTGATTGATTTCCGTGCCAACGTAGTATTCATTTCAAAATACAACAAAGCTCACATAACGAAAAGTTCGAGTTATCCGGGAAACAAACCAATCGGAGTTAATTTATTATAAACATTGAGGATAGAGGAGTGAGTCAGCTAATAGGGAAAACTTTCACATGGACCCTACGGAAATTTTCTTGTAGTGCTAATCAATGAACTTTTTTTTCAATATTACCAAGTCGGGAGACGAAGCATCTTCAGGAACTCGTATTTATCGTTGAATTGCATCGAAACATTGCATTGCTTTCATCTTATAAAGCAGCTCATAATTGTGTTTCAATCGTTTTTGCTCTTTATACGCAATAAACGACGCTTTTATGGATTACGAGCGAATAATTGTAATAAAATCCTCAAAAATGTTCTAATCGTATTCTAAATGCAGCAAAGAGATTTGGTCAAACTTCGATTTCGTTATTGTAAATTATATATTTTTTGTTTTGTGTTTTCTATGCCTGCTAATAAAAGAACTAATGTTCCTTTTCCACGTTTTTATCGTATGACATGAATTTGAATTAAGCCATTAAAGTGATGTTTTCCAGATAACCAACTGCTATGACATTTTGCACTATTTTTAAAAGTAAGTCTTCTTATTTCATCTTCGGATTTATAAGGCACACGGTTGTGTGTTTTCAAAATATAAAATATAAATAAATAATAAAAATATAATTAATTGGGGCAACCGATAGGTCGCACCAGCAGCGAAAGCGAAAAAAGGACAAGGTTAGCAAGACAGAATTATTTGAAAATACAAAGGCCGCATAATGGCGGCCCAAGGAAGTTATTTTTCACCGACTAGCGACTACTTTTCACCGCGCGGGCATGGGGGGTGTACGATATTATGGAAGAATCCTTGCATATCACATGCACACACACACGGAAATTTGTTACTCATTCATTTTCAAAATTTTTATAGAAATATAGTAAAATCAAGTAAGTAAATACAAGCAAGTAAATAAAATATTCAATATATATGAATCTGCTGCGCTGATTCTAACCACCTCTGCTGCCTCCTACACGAATCTCCACCTCAGCTTGATTTCAGGACTTCACTTGAGCGTCTTCTTTCACTATATCTGGTATCCACCAGAAACGACCTCCGTCATATAATACACAAATGTATTCCACTTGATGTATTGAGTCAACAACTTGCAAAACACGTGACATCCATTCAAAAACTCTCTTATTCCGAGCAATCTGGTTGCTGTTCAGCTTCTATCTTTACTTATTCACTTTTCTGGATTCTATATCTTTTAAATACTTGATTAACTTTTCTGGACTCTATCTTTATTTGATACTTGATTCACTTTTCTGGATTCTATCCCGTTTTAATACTCGATTAACTTTCATGGCTTCTTTCCTTACTTAATATGTTCTTCTTCTTCTTAAAGGTAATCACTACTAATATATATAATTCAAGTGATAAAAAATAATAGACTATTCCAAAGAAATTTTCAAAAAAATTACTACAGAATTATAATTTGATCATTTTTATTTAATTTAGGAACAAATACTATAAATTCAAAAATTCATTCAAATTATTCAACACAAATATATTGAAACAAATCAAACAAAGTCAACGATATACCTTCGATAATGTCTTCGTTTCACGTAGAGTAAAATCGTAGAGCAGGACACATTGCAATCCTCATTGATGCAGATTGGCTGTAAATCAAACGTATGATTGCGAAAAATCCGTTCATAAGTGCACCAAATATGAATTCAGAAACCTTTTAAAAAAGTTAACCTAGAAATAAATTGAAAATTGAATAGAATAGAAAAAATAGAAAATCATAGAAAAACCTGAATAGAAAATCATAGAAAATTGTTAAAGATGGTATAGGATTATATTGATGCCATTGACGTTGCAAACATAGAAATAATTGGTGGAATCATGGATCTTCCGGCATATATTGAAATACTGAAGAGGACGTCTGAGTTAGGTGCTGCAAAATTGTGTGTATCATAGGATTTTTCAATTGGGATCAGACTATGAAAATGATAAGAATCCTAAGAATCATGGCAATAGCACTATATCAAAGGCGTACAAATCTTCATTTTTATTTAAACATGTTGATAAAGGATCAGAATGTATCCTAATAGCATGAAACTTAAGCTCAGGTGAAATCGGAAAAATTAATTAATTATTAATTAATTAATAAAAATTTGTAAATGTGTAAGTTTTTTCATAAACTGTTTCGAGTTAATTAAAAAATTTTACTTTTATATTTGATTAAAAATAATTAAAAATTTTCAACCACGCGCTGGAAAATCCTGGTTGTACAAGACATGTGTGTTTGTTTCGTATTTGTTGAACAGTTCTTCAACATCTCTATTGATTTAGACCCGTCAATTTATAAACAGTGTTCCTTTATGTGAAAATTTAAAAAAGTTACTTTTTTCAGGCAAATTTATTAATCTACCATTTTTCAAGATAAATGGTACAAATTTTAGTATTGTTCCCACCACAACCATGAAAAAATAACAATATTACTAGGGGCGAAAATGAAAAAAACAATAAATTATAAAAATTTTTATTTTGTGTTTAATTAACTTCTACGCAATATTTTTTTAATTAGCTTCTACAATATGTTATAATAAGTATTTACCAAAATTTGAAACAATATTATTTTTATGATATTAAGCAGTTAAATGTGGCGGCCTCCATTAAGAGTGCGTACCGTTTTGCGTCGCCTGAATTAAATATGTCACTTTATGTACATATGTCACATTAAATATGTCACAATGGTCACTGCTTTATACGCATGATGAGTATACTCGTCAATACACAAAATCGTATCCCTTGTCCATGACGAGTATACTCGTCAATCACAGTTAACTGGTTAAAAGAAATTATTTTGAATCATTTACATTGACTTACACCCGTTGGGCATAAAGTAAACGGATGTTCCTCCCTAACTAGTCTTCCACTGGCCGAAAATCCAAGAAACGAATTTTCCTCCATGTTTCGGTCGCACAGTAAGTACCTCCGCGCTGGATCGTAGGCTGCCGCTTTCTGGATATTTATCAATATTCAGGACTCTTTCTGAAGAAATGACAATACCCTGTCGATCTCTAGTATTGTATCGGAAAGGAGAGATGAACAAACAGTTTTTTAAAAACGATGATCCGAGAAACGGATTCCCGTACGTCACCGATTTGGAGTTTCCACATAATGCGGTAACTGAAGACTGCTCGATCGAGCATCCCGAAGAGCACGCACATGTGCCACCTTTTCGTTCTTTGAGAGGCGCTTATAGGCGTGGCACATAGTAAAGCATCCGGTCATCCTTTTGTGTCACTATAGTGAAGATTGATATTAGGTTTCTAGGTATCTCTCTTTCGTAAATTGTATTAATTTCAAACATTATAGACCCATCAATTTTACTTTGACTGAGTCTGGGATGATTAGAGCCACGTATGGCCGTTAAGAGTTAATGTATAATTCTGCAGCAAAACTTTTTCATATTTTCATTCACTACAAGAATTTCATGTATTTTATCACAGGAGGGACCAATAACCCTTTTGTAGTACATGTTCTTTTCGCCACGCCAGGCAAGTCATTCCCTTTTTAGCCCAAATTAGCTCCGCAACATCTTCGACAGTTTTTTGCATTGCGGGGATCCCTGTGATCCTTTGATAGCATCATTGTTTCCTTGCAAAAGAATATCTCACTACTCTCTACGGCTATCTTCGTCTGATTCTTCGGTATCAATTGGTAAAGATAGTGTTCATTGATTCCCACGTGTATATATTTCAGATTCATTCAAAGATGTTGCCTGAGTTATTTTTCCTGAAAACGAAATCTTCAAATTCAAATGGAGCATCAGAGAAGATGCCTAGAAAATTTACGTTTGGCGCCAGCCTGAGAACACCGGACGTCATAGTGTTAATTAGATATTGTGCAAGATGAATTGTAGTGAGATAAAAAAAGAAATGAAAAATGTCTTTCCGACAACGAATATTATATAAAGGTCTATTTATGTTTGATTTATTTATTTATATTTTTATTTATTTATCAGTAACTTAGACCAACCGCACTGAGATCCAATTCGTTGAAAATGTTTAGCATGTACAATGTAATACAAAAAACGCCAAGAAGAAATACAAAATACGCTAAAATGTAATTAGAAACTGTCACATTGGGCTTCCGGGATTTGAATGTCGTTCCAAGTCTCTAAGATATGAATCAATCTTAAGACCTCCACATATGATTAACGGTAATTCCAAGAAGTTGTAGCGGTGTTCCATTTCACTTCATCCATAATTAACATAATCGAAATGGCAAACGACTGAATTATGCCAAAGCTCGAGTTACGATTAAATTGCAATGTTGAGGCGAAGTCAGGCCGCGTTGAGGCATCAGGTTAATTATTTATATTTAATATTCTTATCCGAATCAATGTAAATCAATTGTTGATGTCAGAATAATGTTCGATACTTCGCCAGTGAGACTACCCCTCACCATTACTATCTTTTATTGACTACAGCCACCGGCCAATAGGTAGTATAAAGTCTTCGCCTCGAATTATTTCGAAGCCAGTAAATTCACAAAGCTCGCGAGGCGATTATATATACACGTACATTGAGGTGCTTCGGTCGGCCGCGGTTTAATTTATTGCAGATAATTAATTAACTTGTGTTAAGCCTGAAGCGAGTGGTCTGCAGTTAGGCTCGTGAATCTCTTGAGGCGTCTGTCCACGAAAGTGCAAGTGATTTCCCTTAGCAGGACTGAGTGGAGTCCGTGCTATGCGAAGGTACGCGTACCTGAACTTAGTACTATCGACCAGTACTAGCCAGTGTCTATTGATTGTGTACTTTGTGGTAACTTCAGGCCGCGGATTGTAATCTAGAACAGTGTGTCTTTTTTTAGTTGCGACCTTCGCGCTTTTAACTCGCGCGTATCAAAATCATATTGCGGTTTTTGACCTTCAACTAGTGTTGAAAGTTAGTACGTTAATGTTGTCAACAGATCTATCTCTACTGTGGTTAGAGTTTAGGAATTCGTTTTTCGTCACTTCATGCTAATTTGCCTCCAGAAAACCGTGAGTAGTATTTTTATAGTGTAAGGTTTCTATGAAAACAGTGATAACATGCTGAAATCTAGTTGAGATTTTGAGAGGTCAGGGTACTTGGTAAAATGAAAAAAAAAAATCCAGCAAAAAAAAATTAAAAATGCAAGCAGACAATTTAAGTAATCTTTGAATATGATTAATGCTTAAAATAATCAAATTATCAATTATCATTGGACATCAACGTCTGAACATGTTCTCTGCTTAGTCAATACTAAATTTCTATACCAAATGTTTACAAACAATTTTTCCATTTGCTGCTTATATCGTGATATACTCAATGTATAGAAATTCACATTGTGTCCGCATGTTAATTTCTTTGACGATTGAATGCCATTAAAAGCAAGCAACAGAAGAAAACTCGCTGGTGATGGTGATGTCTTATCATTCCTTGCTACTCCTCCACAACCGTGGAAATGAAAATAAGAAAAAGCCAAGTTACCTGAAGCGGGTATTTCCAAATACGTGAAATAACTCGCTAATTTTACCGGATTGATGCAGAATATTTGGTTTGCTGATATGTATAAACAAATTTTAATGTGGTCTGAAGTCGACGCATTCAATCAAGAAAATAAAATTTCGTATATCAGATAAACTTTTACGCATTACAATCAGGGAAAAAGCACATTCTTTACAAAAATACTTCAAATTTTCTTCAACAACCATTTTCGCCACGCCTTCAAGGCTTCGCCTACCAAATTTTCCAAAGTCTAGAAATGGACAATTTCCATTATAATTTAGTTTAAATTATTTTTAAGCGAAAGGATGGTAATCAATGATGCAGATTGTTTGAATTTATAATTAGCCTATTCAACAACTTGAAAATCGTGTGTTTTTTGTTTCAGACAAATGCTCTAATAGATGTAGATGATCCCGCTTTAAACATTAGGAGCTCTATATTTGTACGAAATTAACACTTTTGGCCCTGAAAACTCGTTATTCAAATAAGGAAACAATTTCAAAAAACGTTTTGACATTTCTTTTACTATTTATTCATAACACATTAAGTAAAAAATGTATTTAAATAGGAATATTTCGTAAGAGCACTTTTAGCTTTAATAACACTAGTAGCACTAATCAATCATTTCCTTTTTTTACTGTTTCGCATAAATAACAAATAATGTCCTCCAATTCATGTACAATGTAATCCTTAAGCGCTTAAACTTTTGGTTTCAAAGGGCTCAAAAATATATTTTAAATAGGGTTCAGGTCGGGGAAATTGTCAGCCTATAGAAGAACAGTAACATAAGCGCACTCAAATATATTTTGCACATACTAGGCAAGATGACATGGAAGCACCATAATGCGCAAAGCAGGTGCAGGATTCACAGTATCTCAAAAATATAGAATTATGTCATTCTTGACCTTAGAGAAATGGGGTCTATTCATTGCCCCGTCAACAAAAAACAGCGGTCCAGATCCACCTGCTGAAATATCAGGACAATTTTATAACAGCTGATGGTTGATTCACGGTCCCCACAACGCAATCTTCATTGTATCGCTTATATGTTAATTTTGAAACGAGCTAGTTGCTTTCTGTTAACACTTCTAACCTGCAGTCGTTGTTAAATACAATTTAATTTTTTTTTGTCCTCGGAGCATTCCGTAGTTCCCCGTCGCGTTCTTCGGTGTGATGTGAACGGAACGAAGAATGTGACAGGGAACGACGGAATGTTCCGAGGACAAAGAATAATTCCATCTCCGTCGGAAGACAACAATTTCAGGATTTGTTTTTGCAAATCTAAGCTAGCTTTTCATTCTTCCACCCTTAATTTCGATATTTTTTTTTGTTTTTGGTATACTTTGGTATATTTTTTTGGTTTTTTGGAAAAGGTATACCATTTCCTGTCACCAGAAGAACCTTGCTCAGCGATGTGAGGATAACTTATAAATGATTCACGTGAAATAAAACACTCAGAGATTTTGTTTTATGAAAGAATTTTTTAAAAAAGTAAAAAATTAAAGTTAGAAGTTTCTGCAGAGTTGAACGAAACCCATTGTGTTAAAAAACTCAACATTCATGCACTGGCTGTGTTATTTTGATGAAGTTTGAAAAGTCTTAGATTGGTTCATAATTTTTTGAGTAATTCCGGCAAATGACTTTAGAAACTGTGGATTTCGTGACCAACCCAAATGTTGTATGAGAGATATTACACCTCGAAGCTAGAAAAAAAAGGTTATTTTGGTGAACTTTTGCAAGGTAAACTATGAGAAATTGAGGATCTTGACTTTAAATATAAAAAAGAATACACAAAAAAAGAGCATTAAAAAATGCTTGTAAACGGCAACCACTGCCGTTCCTTCAAACAAAATTTAAAACTAAAAACCAAAGATATTATTAAATCAGATAGTAAAATCTAGCAGATTTCATACCCGATTTAGGAAGTATCGATTAATAACAAAATGACACATGTTTGAACATAGTGATTTTCAGTCAAAATATTGGTTATTATTTGGCATATAAAATGAATACTAAATGACAAAAAAAGAAAATCCTATGATGCCTACGAGAAAATTTGTATTAAACGTCCATGATAAAGTTCAAGACAATCGGTTCTTGGTTTTTGAGAAATTTCGGTTACCGATTTTGAGAAAATCGTGTTTCAAAATTTGGGAACGAGTAAATCATGAAATTTGCCACTTGTATGGAATTATCGATACCAGTCACATAGTGTATGTCTTCTAAGGTCAACGGAGTACTCATTAAATGTTGCTGGCGGCGCCGAATACGACCTTATTTCGTCTTTTCTTGCGCTTGCAGCTCAACTTTGGCAACGCAAGTTTCATTTTCTTGCGCAGCGTGCTAGTGTGCTACCAATATGGCTGATATTCCCTGTGCCTTCATAACTTCCAATGGTTGGTAACACCATGGTTGAACACAGAATTTATATAAAGACTTTCATAGATGTATATCCTAAATGTCTTAACACACGAAATGAGAATCCCTAATTTGAATAAGGACAAAAAAATTTTCCTGCCAACGTCGGCATTGTACTCCAATAGATAAACACTGACGAAGAAATCAGATCGATTTCGAAGCAGCCGTCTGTTTATATCTTTTCAATCATTGTTTTAAAACACTTCAAACTTTTGACGGAAATATTGCATTAACACAGAACACCTTTCACTGTTTCGGCTATCATGGGCTAATTTATCGAAATGTTGACTCGGGGTTTTCACCAAATATTCTTGATACCTCAAACATCATGAATTAAGAAGAATCAAAAATTGATATTGGGTATGGGGATAAATTTCCGCAGTTTTTTCGACAAAGTTTTTAGTTTATTTCAGTATCAGAGTTTATTTCAGTATTAAAGAATACAGCCACGTCATTCAAAGTATGCGCTATTTAAAGCTATGACCTTTTCCCATCTTTCTGGTAGTAGATGGATTCCTCGGCGGAAAAAATTCACATTCTTCGATTCGATCCAGCCATTGAGCCATTTTTTCATACCTTCATAAGAAGCAAATCGTTCTCCAGTGTGGGCCGATTGCATGGAGCGGAACAAATGAAAATCCGAAGAAGCAGTGTCTGGGGATTACGGCGGGTAGGGAGAGATTTTCCAATTCACACCTTCCAAATATTTTTGACCGGCTTGGCTACGTGTGGCCTTGCATTGTCATTCAGCAAAATCTGCTTTTCATGTCTGTCATATCATCCTGGCCGTTTTTTCTTAATAGCTCGATTCAGACAGATGAGTTGCCGCCCGTACACATCCCTAGTGATTGTTTCAGATGGTTTCAGGAGTTCGTAATAGATGACGCCACTTTCGTCCCACCAGATGCACAACAAGAGGCGTCAATGGACCTGGTTCACCTAGCATTATCAAATGTTTGGTCGCTTAGGGTTGTCAAAGTACATCCATTTCTCATACCCTGTCACAATTCCATGCATGAAACGCTTTCTTTTTTGTTGTTGCTTCTTCAACACGCACGTCACCATACGCCGTTCGATGCCCCTTTCTCTCAGTTAATGCGACACACAAATCCCAGCTTTTTGGATCATATCATGGCGTGCAAGCGCTTTCCAACGGTAGATCTGTCAACATTTAACTCCTGTGACGATTTTTCTAAGCTCCGACTTTAATCTTCATCTAACAGTTTCCGTAGTTGTGAATCTTCAAACTTTTTTGCTGCCCCTTCACGATCTTTATCAGTCACGTCAAAACCACCATTTTTGAAACGGCGAAACCACTCTCTGTAAGTCGTCTCAGGTTGAGCATGGTCACCGTGAACATCGAGCATTATATGATAAGTCTCCGCCGCACTTTATTTGAGAATGAATGAACTAAGACTTCCCGCAAATGCAGCTTTTTCGGTATAAAAGTCGACATTTTCCCCACTAGAAAAAAAAATCGTGTTCACACTTTGAAGGAATGTCGACTATTAAAGACTACGACTACTAAGCCTACGCATAAAACTTGCAACTCCAAAAACACTACCACAGCAGACACTAAAGTAGTATATGTAAGGACATCTTTCTACCGACGGTGGAAACTTATTCCCATAGCAAAATTTCGACGACTCTAGGTGTATATCTCTCCTTAAATTTGAATAAACACAAAAGCAAATATTTCTTTAATTTTATCTATTCTACTTAGAAGATTTAAATTATTTTATATCTTCTAAAGCCCCTCTCGGGTCTTCGCTATCTGCATCAAGCGCCTCCAATTGTTCTCCAATTTTGAAATCCGAGCAGCGATCAACTCCCTTCTTCAACAGAGTCAGACCGGGATTTCCTCAGCTTCCCCACGGAAGTGGGACCCTTCACCCTTCAGTTCTCCCGACGAATACCTTTTTAGGTATCAGTTGTTCGTCCATACGATTCATATGGCCAGCTCATTGCAGCTTCCGCAATCTTACATTTGCTGATCCTACCGGCTCGTCAAAAATTTCATAAAGCTTATAGTCAAAGGCGTTCAATATATTTACGGATGTTCACAGATCTTATTACAGATTTGTTTACTTGGAGCTTAGTATTCCTATGTATGCCACTGGTCTTCAAAATCATCAGAACTTAATAAAACGTTTTATTAGCAAGCTTTACTCTTCGGAGTATTTCGTCTCATTCACTCAACGTTCTTCTTATTTTGGCGCCTCGATACACAAATCATCCACATTTTCAATACTATATTCGCTAACGGTGATACTTTACACTTGCGGCATGACCTGTGTTTTTTTCTTATTTATTTTTTCATTTTCATCTGATTGATTTCTCTCATTGCTTCGCGGTATAGTTTCAGGAAAAATTCTTTCGCGGGCTTGTATAATAGTGTGCCTTTTGCATCAATAGGTAGCTTTCTTATGACATAATCCAAAGCCAGATTGAATAGCAACGCGGCCAGCCCATCTCTCTGCATTAACCCAGTATTTGTGTCAAAGACGTTGGTGAGTTGGTTATTGATTCGCACATGAGAGGATGTCAACGTTATTGTCATTATGGTAAGTCGGACTAATTTGGCTAGGATACCACGTTTCGAAACTATTAAGGGGTTTTACAGGGACGGGGAGTGACCCCGGCGCCCTCTCCGGTGGCATAGTTTTTACTTTGATTCCGTTATCAGTCGCGGAAAGTTTGCCTTCACGAAGGAAGGAAGGAAGTAAGAAGGATTTAGTAGCAGAGCGGTAGGTCTATTTGCAGTTATTGGTATTTTTCGGCATTTAATGTCCCATCATTCGGGAGGCGGTAGATCCAATATGCGATCCCGAAACCGTTTGCTACCATTTATTCGTGGGTATTGGGATGATACGCATGGAAGCTGTGGGTTGGGGAAACAATGGTATTCTTCCTCCTTTCTCAGCCAGACTTGGCTTGGTACCATCTACGGTGAAGTCAACAAAATCTTTGTGGAATATTTTTGAGATACATGTGCATTTCCTAAATATTTTCGATCAGATACTTCATAATTCATCGATCATTTTTGGGAACGTGCTCGTCCTTTGAAGGAATCTTACTATGAGAGTGATCTAGGATATTTTCATACGAATTGAATCGTCTTCCTCTAACCTGAAGGAGCACAGTTTGTTGAGTATGGCAGATTAGGTACCACTTCCTAGTGATATGTAGCCCAGCATTTTCCAGTTGTTAGAAGCGTATGTGTGGCATTGTCATTAAAATTCAGTATAGCTGGGTTCCATATCTACCGGTATATAAGTTGGAGATTCTGAGTGTAAACTAGTATATCATGACAAGGACAAAGGGGATAATATTTGACGAATATCAACTTCTATCTGAAGAGGCTGTGAAGTTAGGTCTAAACACCAGCTAACGTAAGGACGGAGCTGTTAAAAGTTTATGCGTATTAATAATCAAAGCTAATAATAATAATAATAATAATAATAATAATAATAATAATAATAATAATTAAATAAAAATAATAAATAATAATAAAAGCTAATAATCTCAAAGCTTTTGTGTAAAAACACAATGCTTCTTTCTACCAGAAAGAAGCACTCACACTATGACCGTACCAAAATGAATACCTCGAGTTTGAGTCCACTCACAGGGATAAGCAAGCCTTGCCAAAGCTTTTTACGCTTCCTCTAGATCTTCTATGGTTGATGTTGTACAATGTTTCAGTTATTCTTTCTCGTTTCCATAAGACCCCAGGTGGTACTCAATGTTTTCATTTTTTAATGTCTCATTTTGGCAATCATTTGTATTTGTTTTTCAAGTGTTGGTAGCTCAAAATTTAACCCGGCGTATCTATGAAGCTAACAGCTAAGCAATCTAACGCGCAAGAGAATTACAATCAACCAACAGCAAAAACGGGGTCAAATTGTGAAATAAAGATAATGCATTATCATCGATTAAATTTACAGCATGCATTTAAATTAAATAATTTCAAGCAAATTTATTCAAAAAAATCCCCAAATTTAATCTCGAATGCTTTCCTGGAAGCAGTTCACTTTTCTTTTTTCGGGGTTTCTTTTCATTCAACAATCTTGACTTCAAAAACGTTGATAAAGGAGCAATGTGTAACAAAACCTGACACAAAGCCAAATTTCGTAAAGCTGTCGATTTAGTAAAAAAAAAATATATTTCGTGACAATTCTTACCAATTGACACAGTGCCTGTTGACAATTAGATTGAAACATTTTAAATGGATGCTGAACGTGGTCGCACCTGATACATACATTAAAAATCACATAATTTATTAGAAAACATATACGTTTTTTGATTTTACTTACAACAACCATTTATTAATACTTATTTTTTTGTTTCCTTATTGCAAAATTTTCAACAAATATTTTAAATTTTCTAGTGCATTCGGCGCACAAGCGTACAGGCTTTAGTTAAATAATTAATTGACTGTGTTTCAAATATTTTTATCCTATATTCTACATGCTTTATTTTACATATATATTTTTGTTTTGACAAACTCTGTCGGTGTAGTTTGGGATAAGTCTTATGGTGGTCGATAGTTTCTCGTTATTTTTAACTCGTGTTTGCCAGCAAACAAATCTGAATATGCATTCTAATGCAAGACTGACATGGAGTTCCAAAGGTGCCGAAAATTCAATCGTAATTTTTAATTTCATAAATCTGTTCAAAACAGCAACTCATGACGCAAGGTATTTCTTAGACAATAGATTTAACTATTGATGGATAGTACAATCTATAGCATGAACACGAAAAAGCATGAATCCTTCGAACAATCTTCCGGTCCAACTGGATTCAACCAACATTGGTGAAATTCTACTAGGACTGGTAAATTTTTATGCGTTCAACATGGATATCATTCTTTTTGCTTTTAAGTATAAAATCAATGCTAATAAAGGTCTACTAATTTTCTTCTATCCCTTTCTTAGACAAGTCACCCACAAGTGCTCTCACTATACGTGCAAACGCTATGGCACAAACTCTTTACTGACCGTTCCTCATGTGTACAGAGTTTGAGTTTCATTCAAAGCACATCAATGCAGTGGCACAGAAGTGTCCCATTTTCAGACACTGATTGCAAAAATAGAAAAATTTAAAATGAGAGTATTATCTTAATACTCTTATTTTAAATTTTATTAATAATAAGAGTAATCGCATATCCCGCATATAGAGTTCAAATCGCATATCCCTACAGCTTGCCAGAGGGGAAACCTACAGGTCGGAAAGAGGGATAAACGAGCGGAGCATGATGTTACATCGGTATGCTTAACTGTCCTCAAATTACGAAAATACTGGAATAAATCAGAGAACCAAACCTTGGATAGAATAACACAAATTGTGCCATCGGGAAATTCTATCCAGTTAGATCATTCTCATGTGCCTCTTTTAAATTTTTGGTCAACACACAGAATTTTAAAAAATTGTATTAATCAATTCAAAATATTAGAAATATGTTAATGGAAAATACCACATTGAACTGAAAATAAAAGTTGTGTTCGTGTGATACGTGAGTGTTAATAGTACAAATGTACAATACACCCATAGCTTACTATCAAAAAATGCGAACACTCTTGAGGATATTAAGAAGAAAGTGATACGAATACTGCATGGAGTACATAAAGTAAACTCATGCAACAAAGGGAGCTCAAACACCTGAAAGGCCCGACGATATAGGAAAAACCATCGAATCTCTAACAGACAAGATCACGCAGGCAAAAGAGAACAATACGATCACAACTCCAAGAAGGGAAACGAATCCCTACTAACTCCCACAAAATATTAAAAAAGAAATAAGGAGGAAGAATAGAGTTCCGAAAAAAGCTTGGTTTACAGGTGATCCTACATTAAAAGTGAAAGCCACCCGGCTAGCAAACGAAATACTAGACAAGATAACCGAATTTAGATTTTTTACAAAGTTTTGACCCAGATTCCGATGCCTTTTGATAAATATTTGGTATTTGGTATACTTCCGGCTGCAAGAAAAAGTGCAAACACCAACGATCCACGGCCCAAACGGGATGCAACACGACAACACAGGCAAAGCAGAAGTATTCGCAGGCTCCCTCGAAATGCAATTCACGGAAAAACCATCCGACGAGCAGAACATTGTTTTTGCGGATAGCGTAGTGAGTTCAGCAGGCAGGCTCCTTAGAACACAAGCAAACAATGACTACATAATACAGTCGACAGACATTCACGAAATTGAAGAACTAGTACAAGCACTAAACAAACGTGAAACACCGGGGCATGACGCAATAACAAACACAATGCTAATATGACTACCAGATAACATACTACAAATGTTACGCAAAAAATAAATGCAATCCTCCAACCAATTATTATTTTTCCGAAACAAGAAAAGGACCCAAAATGGAGGCCCATTAGCCTTCTATCATCATTGGCGAAAATTGCAGGAAGGGTGATACTGCATGGTCTCAACATAGGATAACATGATTAAAATATCATACCGGATGAACAATTCAGCTTCAAAGCCAATCATTCTACTGAACTCCAGCTCGTAAGGGTGGTTCAACATATTAGAACAGGTCTTGAGCGCAGAAAATCAACAGGGCTGGTTATGTTAGACTTAGCCAAAGCCTTTGATAAATGCATTTAAAATGCATGAACTCAACCTGCCCCTGCAGCTCACCTAAATCATAGGCTCATTCTCAGGTAGGTAGGTCATAGGCTCATTCTCAGAGGTCAGCATATTCCGTATCAAATTCGGCAACAATCTATCAATCCTGCGTCCCATTGAAGCTGGGGTTCCTTAAGGATCATCTATCTCACCGGCCCTCTATAATACATACACAGCCGACGTTCCCAACCTACCCCAACAGTAAATATGTCACTGTATGCTGAAGACACCTGTATTATCACTACAAGTCGCCAAGCAAACGGCATGTGTACGTCGAAAAGCACGGCTAAATACCTTGGACTTACTCTGGACGACCGACTCACCTGAAGAAAACACACACAGAATAAACGAGGACACTGCATAAGTCTCCAATAACAACTCTGCCCACTTGCCAAATCCAAGAAACTCAGCTTGAAAAGCCGGGTGCTAGTCTACAAACAGATCATACGACCGACACTACTATACGGTAGTCCCGCTTTCTACGAGACGACAAAGACCAACAAAATAGAGTAATAAGAAGAATCTTGGAGCTCCATGGTACATCAGAAGGCCAGACAGATACAATAACGTCAAAATAGAAACCGTATACAAATACGTACGGGACCAAGCACTAAAGCTTTTCGACACAAATGACAACCACAACAACAGTACCTTGGCGTTCTTAAGACGCCTTAAGTCCTGCTTGTTTCATTTTC
Source organism: Stratiomys singularior (assembly GCA_954870665.1). Taxonomy (NCBI): domain Eukaryota; kingdom Metazoa; phylum Arthropoda; class Insecta; order Diptera; family Stratiomyidae; genus Stratiomys; species Stratiomys singularior. The sequence goes on along the minus strand of OX940879.1, from coordinate 56,200,567 downwards.
ATAGCCTAATAAATCTTAAAAAATCAGTAGGTTGTTCAAAGTTTTGGTGCTTGCAAGTAGTTGCGCTGTGATCCAAATTTTTTTCTAAAGCTCATAATCGTTATAGAACTGCATGTTCTAGATGAACTTTTTCTATTTCATAGAGCTACAAATTTGGAAAACAGTAAAAACAAAGTAATTCATACATCAACCACTGTATTGTTTTTTTTTTGTCACGAAAACAAAGTAGGATAACAAAATCTGTAAATTTATCGATTTTGACGAAAATAATCGTCTTCACTCTTTATTTGCTATATTCTCTATTTCAACAGGATATTCTTGAAAACTGTTTATTCGCAGGGTAAGAACCAACAATCAAAAATTCAGCGTTTGTATTGATGTTAAATATTGGGCAAGTAAAAGTACTGGGCTTATCTTTTTCGATTTTCTTTGCCTTTTCATTTCTATAGCAAATAAATACAAAAGTCACCTGTTTTGACATATTGTTGCGATCACGGCTGCCTTGGTATTTTCTTACGTAGCGATGGACCGATGTTGACATCCCTCCTTGTTCATTTATCCCATTTTTACCATTTCCTCCCAACTGTCATTTCCCTTTTCACTTTCTTTTCCCACCATACTTATCCTAATATCCACTAGTTGGTACACAATCCAATTCTACCAACAATAATCCTTGTGTTAAATTACTCGCCGTGATGTCAGCAGTCGTACCTGCACGTTAAGTTTGCGAGTGACGACGGGGATGCTTCATGTTGGTTAAATATTAACCAACATGGAACGTCTCCGTGGGTTAAAGAATTTGCTATAGCCTGTGGACCCCCGGATTCTGAGTTCAAATCCAGCCTGGGTGTTAATCTTGTAACTTTATATCGGTTGATTTTTTTTTCAGAGCGATCGATATTTTCTTCGATTTGCTCTGAGGAAGTTGACCTTAACCCAGGGGTTGAAAGGTTAACATCCGTGAACCGGTGAGGACAGTTGTCGACAACGGAATGAGGTACCGGTGACGACAACGGGTTGGCGGTGATGCGTGGGTTTTTTTTTTGGGGTGGTCGAGGAGTTTTGTTCGGTAAGGTGAAGAGAATTGGTCGACATGTTGGCGGTGTTACATAAAGAATTCTGAAAATTGTTATTCTAAATTTTTAAGTGAATTTATGCGATTTTATTAACGTTGTGTTACCCCACGGCTCAGTACTTTCAATTTATATTTCACACGTTGTTTTACGGAGATACAATTCATCGTGCGCCGGGAGAAATTAGTGAAATTATTGAAATCGGTTTTTGGCTAGGAATCGTTACAAAAAAATAACATTTTTGTGCGTTAAGGGCAAGACTTAAGCAAGTGAATTTTCAAACAAAAATACCAAACGTGCGCATTGTTTTTTGAATAAAGCTTAAAAAAATATTCTGTACATTTTATTGGAAGAAAATCTCTGTGCCCAAGAGTACGATTTGAAAAATTGTGTGAAAGTGAAATATGAATTCCTTGCTTCCATTAGAAGCAAATTAAACATTTGGTGAAGTGCTACCACCGTTTGTTAATCGGCCAAAAGACAGCAAAAATTGAGCTTAGCCCGTATTTTATTATTTAAACATTACAATGGAAGCCATGTTTCCCGCTCCGACTCGCTCGTTGAAAATAGTAAACTTAGATAAAAGCATGAAGTGCTGAAATGTGATAGTGAGAAAAAAATATTTACTAAAGGATATTCAAAAAAAATATAGAAAAAAATTTGCCTGATTGCAAGTGACTAAATGCATTAAAGAGAGTGAGAGTTTTGTATATGGTGCTTATGTGACTTTGTAACAAAACCTATTAGAGACATATTACATACAATGAAATAACGTATTATATGAATAAGCTTAAAGTGAAAATCCAGCGAAAATATACTCAGTACGAATAAACTTTTATTTTGAGTTGCACTCAACTTGAAAGGCTTTCCCATAACGGGGAATAGTTGGTAATAGTATTCGACGGGAATATATTGAAAACATCATTAGAGTAAACAGTAAAATCCAGGCGAGTAAAACGTCCAGCAACTTATAATTTAAATTTAAGATAGCATGCCTATGAACCGTACCCGATCGGGTTAGGTGGTGGTTTCTTTTTTTTACAATTTATGAATTTCTTTTATTTTGTTTATTTTTAAGCACTCATTTTTTTAACGGTTTTTCTGTTCATTTATTATCTTTTTTGTATATCTTTACTTACTTTCTCTACTTAGCTTTCTGTACTTACTTTACTTTTCTTATTTTTTGTATCCAATTATATTTAGAAAAAATGAAGTTGAATTAAAATAAAACTGAATTTCATTTCTTGAGGCATTCCTCCTCCGCGTCTTCTCCCTTTTCCCCAATGTGTTAGTTGTATGCTTTTAGTTTGGATTTAGGTGGCCCAGGCAGTGATCTTCCCCACACAACCCCGACAGACTGAGTGCAGCCGGCCTCAGAGAGCGACGTAGGGGACTCAAAGATTGCTGCCACAAAAATGTCTGCGATTGCGGCCGCCGTGGTTCGCAACAATATGTCTAATTCAAACATAAATTCAGCTTTAGATACACTTATAATACAAACATACAGTTTCATCATAGATACTTGTCTCAAAAATGATTAAATAATATCACCTTTAATAATTTTTGATGAATTTTCTTGATGATGAATCACCATGCGCTGTATGTTGTTATACTGTACAATACTAATATTACACTGTTGCTCCCAAAAAAATGCTGTAAATTAAAGTGTGTTTTATTTTTAAATTTTTGAAGATCCATCCACAGTGAACAATACCAATTATTTTCATTTTCAATAAGACGGTTCAACAGCGGAAATAACTCAAAAATTGTAACTCGAAGAATAAATTTTTTTAGTTCTTTAGTTTCCTCCCATTTGAATATTCACCTGGTTCACCAGGTTATAAAAATTAAATTTAATGACAGAAGTACACTTGTCACGTAATTGATACTTTAAATAAGATGAAATATTGGCATTCGCCCTTGCGTAGATTTTTTTTATCAAAGATACCCATGGACCATCTCACTAAGATCGGAAGTTGATCAGTCTGATCGAATGGGTTTCCGTTTGGTGAGGCATCTGACATTTTTCTGATACACTGAAGTAGAAAGGTCGAGTACATTGAAGGATATTGTTGGTTAATTTTTTGTGAAGACTACATACTCCAGTTGTTCATATTTTCAACATTGATATTGAAATCTTCGAGTTCCAGATGAGGACCAGGAATCGAATAATATTGGGTTCAGTCTGCATGTGAACATTTATCAGCTAGATGTTGACAAGTGTTGCTCGAATACGGAATGCCTCTAATTTTTTATTAATTGAGTAGAAGTCGATTACATATTGCTTCAGGACTCTGTCAATTAAGGGGTTATACCTATGTGAAGGCTAAAAAACAAGCCTTTTTTAGGACTTTTTTTTTCAAGTATTTTGAAAAAAAGCTTTTATAAATAACATATCAATATAAAGGGCAACTTTTCGGGAGTGCAAAAAATTTTTTTAATATTAAATTCAATACAAAATGGCGGCTGTATAGCACGTCAAAGTCACTAGTATTTACAAAAGACGTTCCGCGGCCGGACAAGTTTCTCAGCCCCATTTGCATCTGGAACAATTAAAAAATTTTTTTCATAAGCTCCATGAGTTTTGCTAGTGAAGTACACAAGATAATAGTTTAATCTCAATTTCTCGCAAAATGGCGACCATTTAACAAAAAAATTGCATTTTCAACCCAAAAAATGACTTCAATTGTTTATAACTTTTTTTTAAACAAAACCAATCGCTAAAATCGTGTGTACTTCACTAGATAATCATACCAAAAAGTTATAACGGCAAATCAATCGGATGAAAACTGAAAGAGTTTCGTTTCCGGCAAATTTCAAAAATACACTTTCGAGATAAACGCGTTTAAAGTTTCAAAACCTTATGAAGTTGTGAATTTTCAAAATTTTACTATATAAATTTTTTTATCTTGACTCTGCTATCGCAGCATCATACAGTTGGCCTTCCAAGACCGTGGATTTCTCCTCCTCTTCCTTTCTTGATGCTAAAAGGCCGCGTCTCGCCTCTTTTACAACGTCGGAAATTGAGAGCTCAGCAGCATTTATTCGCTCGGCGTCTGTTTCTAAGCAGAAATTCTAAAAATTAGGTCCTGCAGTCAATCCTAATGAGTCGTAGATGGGGAGAAAGCCCAACAGTCCATCATTAAATAAGATAACTGCGATATCCGTCGCGTTATCGAGCACCGCCTTGCCGCTCAATACATGTTTCGGCGCGATGGACCACACGACTGAATTGAACGATTTACTATAGTAATTTAAACTCAAATGCAGCGTGTAGTCGATCGAGTGAACAGAAGCTCTCCTAGCGTCGTTTACGAAGGAACGTGCCCTATACAGTGTACATATGTTAATTACTATATAGATAGTATAAAGCGAGCAAATTTTACGTTTTTCAAGCATTGGAATTGCTTCAGAAAATTGATTCTCAAAAATTTTCTGTAGTATATTAGTATTTGGGCCTTTTTATTTTCAATTTTAGGGATGTGTTAGCATACTTTTAGCCAATAAAAAACTCGAAAAAAAAAAATTCACATAGGTATAACCCCTTAAGAACGAAATTCCAAATCACGAATTCGTGCCATTTAATTACTTTTCTTGGACTACTGGTCTATTCTTAGAAATTTTTTCCACCCCAACGTTACAATGCAGCAGCATACTTGATTTGCGCAATCGTTTTCGTTACATCGGCCCATTTGGAAGTATTTCGTCCTTTTGCTGAACAATTCATGTTTTCCGAAGGACGAAGTGTATGCTCTATCACCTGCCTGTAATCAATAGATGATAATAAGTAATATTTTCCAGCTTTTCACTTTTATCTCCAGCTTATTTATCTTAAGTTTGAGATATGATCCAACGAATATGACAAATAGATAGCTTTTTTCTGGTATTATTATTTAGTTGCCATTCTTGTGTAATTGCAAAGTAGTTTAGTTATAATTACCATATTTATATAATGTGCAAGGCTTCAAATACACTTTCAACTTAGCATCACTCCTCTCATGTGTTTGATAGCACATGACACATTTTGAATCCCTATCTTATTGTGTATTCCACATAAATGTTTTAGAAATATCTGTCAATTCGAATATCATTTATATTCATTAAAATCTTATCGATAATTCATTATAAAGTTGATCATTCTTTGAGAAGATCTTTCCATGTTATTGATAATTTCGGTTTATTAAAAGAATTTTATGGGTCTATTGTTTCCAATTATCTTTATGTATTCAGCTTAATTTATTCAAAGAGAAATATCAACAACTTAATCTTAATTTGTAGTTAGGATCCAGCATATCTATATTATAAAGCGTTCTACACTTTAAATAATTAACGGTCCTGACGGATTAGATACTTGATAAATTGCATCTCAATTCAATCTTAATTTGGACAAAATTGCTTTAAGTATATTTAATAAATAAATACTATGAAGATCTTCCTTTTTGTGTTCTGTATCTCTATCCAAATTTAATTTTTTTCCCAATTGTAACACGAATTCCAGTTTATTCACATTAAACATAATAAAATAAGAGAAGATCAGACAAGGGTCTCGAATTATTGTGAATTCTCATCCTCGGATATTTTCACCTAAGACATATGATACTTAAGATACCTTAAATTTATGCATATTTATAGAATTGCTACGAATGCTTTCGATTAATGCATTTTTTTAACATTTTGTTTTTGGATCTGGTTACATTTCCACATTCCATTTATATAAAAAGCTTTTGAGTCTTAAGATCGATTTTGCAATCAAGTTTTTTGGAAGCAAATATATGCAAGGTAACTATTGTTGGTCTGTTGAAAGAGATACTAATTGAAGAGCCAATATTTACGTTTTTTATCTGAAATTTATTTATTTGGATGTAATTTGTTCTGAACATTTAAGAAAACTGGCGTTTTTATATTTTCTAGATTTACCTCTTCAGATTGAGCAACCAAATGTAACGTAATCGTAAATGCTTAATTTCATGATTATATTTCAAATAAACCAGTGAATTATGATCGAGTTTAATCAGCCGGTTTTCACCTTTCTATTCCAAATTTGAAAATCAGAAAGCTTGCGCGTCTTCAATACACGGAAATCATTAATTTTTTTTAATTGACTGACTATCTTATAAATATTTTTCACGGATAGAAGATCCTCTTGACTATAGACATGAAAATGTAGATTATATAGCTAAGCAGCCCCAAACGACATGGTTTTTATTCTCGGCGACAGCTATTCTATTCAAGACGATGTTATTTCTGATTTTTTTTGTTTACATTTAGTTCTCTTAATACATCAGAATGTGCTCTAAGAAATCTGACAGCTACATTGTAAATAATGTCTCCCTGGCATTATTCACCCTTTTAATATCACTTTTGTAGAAACTCTAACAGTTAGGAGTCTGCAAAACCTCGCGTTTCCCAAGTTGGTCAGACTGATTGTCCGATAATCAATTACAAGGAATTATATGTAATATAATATTATATTCAATAAAAGAATACTTGGATATGATCCGAAAATCCGTAGATGCATGCCTAGGATTTGTACTTGATTTCTCTGTTTTAAGAGGTACTTTCCCATAGGGATTTATTTGTTAATATTATTGTGGCGCAACAGCTCATTTCAGAACTTGGGCTGTTAGGCTTGTTAAAGCAAGTTTATTTCAAGATCAAAGGTACAAAAGAAGGAAATGTAGTCAGAATCAAACTTAATCTTATTAATTTCTCTGCAGGTACTTATCTAGAAATAAGAAGGACTTTTACTCCGCCGGGCAGAAACGCAAATTCAATTTCACTGTCACCAGCGGGACTTGCACTAGCATCTGCTAGGTGGATTACCTTGTGCTTTACATTGAGCACTTTGTCTTCCCTGGTACAGTTCATTTCATTAAATGATTCGAATTCATCTCGCCAAACATACCATGTATTTTTTTTTTTTTTGCGTTGCTCGATAATTAAAACTTCAGCCGGTGTCCAATTTATCCTGAGTTTACAAATCAAAGAGACATTTGTTTCCAGATACGTGTAATTCAGTTTATGATTTATATGGTTTCTGTAGAAAGTTAGCCGTATGTTGTGGATAAAATCTAAGGAAATTCCTATGAAGAATAACCCTTGATTTTAAAGGCAAAAAGATTTTTAGGCAGTTGAATAATTCTGTTAATTGTTTTTTATGTTCCTTATTGGAAATGTTTCAATAAATTTTATGCTAAAACTATTGAATGTGGCTAACAGAGTCGAGAGCGGAGTATGTCAGAGATACAAGTGCATTTTTTTTGAAAACACTTTTAATAAAAGGATTCTATGACTAAGAGTTGAAATTATAGTTGAAATTTTTAACAATAAAACATTTAAACATACTCTACGAAAGGAAAGTGCCATGCTTCAAGCAACCTATGTGGACAAAATTTTCAGCTATTCACTGTAAACTACTTTTCATGATTTTATACGTGATTCCTATTCATTTTCACCTGCTTGATATGCAAAAAATTTCAAAAAGTAACAATTCATAAATTAGAATTTTCAAAATTTTGTTGATACCAAAAGATAACAAATGTATTATGATTTGAACGCTAAAAGCCTAAGCATACTCATTATAACCATTTGCGAATTGTTTCGTTGGAACTTTACCGTTTTTCGTCAATATACGAGTATAATGGCGGGTTGCGTGATATAAACATATTTAAGTTCTTAATAAACAATTCATATTTTTTTTGGAACATCAATGACATGGGCAAACTGAAAGCAAAAATTAACATACATATGCGTTTCTGTGTTGTACATTCATCTTTACATTCATCATGTATCTGCATACTAGTATCTCATCCAAGACGGTTGGCAAGAATTTCACACGTTTATATTTAGATAAACCGGTTAATGCGAAATTCAAAAACTTGAAATATATTCATTGGAAAAGATATAATTTCATCGTCGCGTTGTCGTCTCGGTAATTTCTCCAATCATGACCCATGCATTAAATTTGCATTAAGTATACCAGTTTGAATTACTCACATGCAATTTTATATCATCAACCAGTGATAAATAACCTTTCAAAGCGAAGTGAGAAACTAAAAACAATTATCGATTTATACATATTTAAAAATCATACAAATAAATATTTTTGAAATCCTCTATCATATGTATAAATACTGAAAATGTGGGAACATATCCACCTTGCTTGTAACTACATTACATTAAAAATAGTGTGTGTCCTCGAAATGATTTTCGTGAAACCCAAAACGGAATACTGCTCAGCTAACTCGCAATGAACTTCACTATTGATAGCCAAAAGAAAAAATACTCCATCACATTTTCCACGGTAAGAGCTAAATCTACAAAGGAGCTAAAATCTTGCAATGAATGAAAACCATACGGCCGGAAGGAAGTCGAAATAAAAGTAAAGGCAAAAGAACTAGTAACCAAGATAATAATAATTTGTTGTGGTGGGGAGGTGAATATTTCTAGAGCCCAGCAATCAGGTTGGTTTGAATCAGGTTTGATTACCTTTTTTATAAGAAGAACCATCCGATGACTGTGTCCGAAAGTCCTCTCGCGAAAATCTTTCTATACGAGCTTGCCTTCTTGGTCGTTGGGATGCAAACATTGCCTAATTTTCAATTCATATTCATTATCCCAAGACAAAAAAGTGGTCATTAGCTGCGTTAGATAAACATACTTAGCCATACTTTTAGGTAAGGTTCAGCTTCATGTGACTAATTAGGTGTACAGTCCACTTGTATAGTGGATCTTATCCATTCGCACTACAAGCGACAGAAATAGAGCCCTTCCTTTCTTTTCTTTGGAAGCAGCCCCTCTGTTTTCTTCTATCCTAACTGGTGGAATAGACATCTTTGCTTATCAAAAAAATTTCCGGGGACGCTTTAAAAAGGGACTTTGGTTATGTCCATTCGAATGAGTTAATCTTTTCTTTATAGTTAGTATATATTTTTTTTAAATTATTGATTGGCTCGATCTTCACAAAATCGATTTAGTCTAAAGAATTTCAAAAAACGTTTTCCTCTTAATTTTGCGTTTCTTTTTTTTTGTCGCAAACATTTGGCCTTTCGTCAATGATGTGTCAAATATTTTCATCCAACGTTTTCAACATTGTTGATTGGTTTCTATTAATGGTATATTCCACTATTCTCCCAAAGAAAATAGCCTGGAGGGACAGAATTGCAAGATCTTGAAGGACAAAAAAGCGGATGACGGAGAAAAATATGGAGATAACATTCTTCCACAAAGGAACAACCACACCACAAAGTCAATTTGACTAGATAAAATAAAGTTGCTAGAAATTGCCTTAGATTGCTTTCACTCCATATACGAAAAAAATTGATTGTTTTGTATTCATGTATTACTATATTTGTATATAAAATATATAGTATATACTGTAGTATATACTAAATAAAATTTTAAGGTACACGAATGGATTAATTTGTCAAAACAAAAACCCCACTAAACACAAATGTCATATACTAGTTCATTTTGACGTATTTTATACAAAATTTATCTTAATTTGAAAGTTTCACATTAAACAGTCTGAAAGTTTCAACAGTTAATTCATGGAAGGTTTCTTTGAGGCAACCAAGATTGTCATTTAGAATTTTCATCAAAGCCAACATCCACCACCTCTCCACCATATTTTTTTTTCTTTTTTTCCTTTTTTCAGGAAGATTTATTGGTCATTCCTCTCAACCATAAAAACAATAAATCCAACACGACATAAACTGTTAGTGACAGCAGAATAAACATTACGAATAGAATCGATTTCCCCGGTCTATAGACCAACATCCGAAACATCAAAAAAAAATCAAGATATCATGGATCCAGAAAACTTTCATATAGAACAGCTTGTGTTTTCCAATAATATGGCATATGCCGAAGTAGTTGAAAGGATATAGAAAAGTCGGAAGGATATAGATCAGCCACATGCTAAATAAGCCTTCTTCCCGAAAGTTAGCAAGCTGGTACAACTTTTAATTGAACAAGCTTGATAGGCTAATGTTAGTTAAATTATTAATTATGTTCCTCGCAGATTTTATCGTACGAAACTTATACTATGTGCTCTAAGACCCTGTTGTTTCTATTAGTTTTCTATCATACCGTAAACATTCATTTAAATACATCTCATACTGAGAATTGCCTTGAAAGCAATCAAGACTAGCGAGGTCTACGAGTAATGAAGATACACAGTGAAGTTCTTTCGGAAAAGGACTGTTTTCTTTGTGTCCTATCAAAAACATGTTCCTAAATGTTCTTATGTAAATATTTATCTGCTTTTCCGGATATTGGCATCATAAATATGTTAATTAATCATTACATCAGATTCTACCAATATGCAAGCTTTGACTGTTTCTGTCGTTGTCTTTAATGTAAATACTATAAATAAAGTAGTTAAACTTAGTTAAGGTGATCATGAGTGTCTTTCACTATGATAGAAGCAAAGAAAACTATTATGGAAAACAATCCACTCATCTGACACTTTGATTACAAGGCCGGATCTAAAGTTCTTATTATCGCAAACGAATGCATCTAGCATAGTAAGAAGGGTTTGATCTCCTGCTGGATAAATACAACATACCACACAGAAGTCGGCTGATTGAATTATGACTATTAACAAAAGACCAATTCAGTTTTAAATAATACCAATTGTTTCGTACTTTCCGCATATTTCATGCTCTACAGAAATAACCTCTAATTGATAAAACTTTCTATGATAAAGTTATATGTAGAGGATTTACTCCCAAACGTTTGACCATTTATAAAGTCAAACCATTTACCATTGTTATATAAAATAATCTGGTATTGTATCTCTTGCTTCTCGTCAGACCGCTCATTATCACATAATCGTTCATTTAATTGTATAAAAGAGTAATAACTTCTGAATTTTTTTTAACATTAAAGTGTGGCTCACCAGAGTAAAATAAGAAGCCGGATGCAATATCGAAGGCAAAGATCTGAAACAGGAGCTACAAATTACTTACCCACTCTTGAACACCAGAGGACACCGACTGGGTGGGTAATTATTATTTTATATCTAATACAGAGATACAAAGTCTAGACCACAGAGATTCAATGTGTAACTATACCTCCTGCAATGGCATTGACGTCATCGTACGCTAAGATTTTTCAGTTGCTTGTTTCAAACTGCGCGAAAATTTAGGGTAATTTATATCGTAAAAACCAGCAACATGCTTATTATTCTTATGGATTATTTCATCTGAGCATAATACATCAGCAAATGCATTGAAAAAAAAATCCAAGCGTAAAACGTGCGATACGTTCATACTTGTATCTTTTTGTCATACTGTTTTTGGCAAAAGTAAAAACAAAACTATTACCCTTAATTTATTTTGAATCCAAAAGTATATTATTAAAAATTTACCAGTTAAAACAACTTCAAACCAAAAGACCTTTTCCTCATGTGACACGTGTACCACGGATTATTTATCATTTAAATAAACCACGGATCGTCGAACCAAGGAAAAAGCGTATCCTCCTTCTCAAAGTCTGTAATCATCTCATCAAAGGCATGTAACTTGAAATTTAAGCATGTATGTGGTCACTTGTATTTAAATACATTAGCCATGAACATTTGCTAATTCCGTTACATCGTTTTGTCCACATATGCACTTTTGAAATTATTCAGGTATAAAGGAAATAGTAACCATGATTTATTCCTTTATCAGGCAACATTTAACTTCTTTTCTTCCAATATGGAAGCTCCAGTCATGATACATTAATAAATTACCGAAGCCTCGTATAAACTTTACTTGAAACTGTTTTTTTTTTTGTTTTTCTTAAATCGAGGGCGTTTCTAGGTACGGGAGCAACGAAGCTTTGAATGAACAGAAAAGGAAAGGAAATTCCGTTGCACCATTTCCATAACGCCTACTATACTTGCTAGGCACGGGCTGAAATCCTTAAAAAAATGCAAAAAGAGGGAGACTTGCTGACAAGATTCATGTCGCTGGGAGTTATCTCTACTGCAGTATGGCTCCAGAGCAAGCAGTTTAGCACGATAGATTGTCCTATTTGTCCGCTGAAAGTCAGAATTGAAAGTATCGGCGCTAAACGGCCAGGCATTTTGAAAATGCTTTCAAAGCGTTTTCAAGTACAGAATATCTGATGCTGATTCTCAGAGAATAGCTGGTGGACTGTAAAATCCTTTATCACAGCAAGGAATGTAGCCTAAAGATTGCATCAGGTGCAGTGTAGCTGTCGTCTTAATCGAACAAGATCAGCTATGTGGACGATGATGTAGCAATAGTTGTTGGAAGCATAGCTGTGCGATGACATCAATTTTGAGATAGCACGGAAAGGTGAAATTCGTACAAGCAACCAATATCTGATAAAACAACTTGCCTCGAAAATGATCACAGCAAAAACTTATACATCTGTCGTACGTCGAACGTAACTCATAAGGCTAATATATCAAGGAGGCCAATATATCAGGAAGACAGCTGTGCACTATGCATCGCCTTCTATTCAATAAGGCAGAACTATGATCTCAGCAAGTAGTCACACTGGACGCGGTTGACTCAGAGACAAAGAGCATGACAAATTATACGTACATGTTGATAAGTCTAGACGGCGTTGTTCGTCGACGAAGGAATGATACCTATCGCGTTCTTTGCCAGAGAGCGCAAAAGTATCAACCTCTGCAGAAAGGAAGACAACCGGAAAGGCGTTGCCAGGGCACAGAAACAAAGCTTTCTCAATGATTTATAACAGCTTTAGGAGCGCAACGAAAAGAAAAGGTGGATGACATGCTTGATTCCTAACTTAAAGTCGATAAGTCTATACCCAACTTATGAGCTGGTATGCAATCTTCCGGTCTTACTTGCACATGACTGACAGGTTTCATTCTCTAAACTGCGTGTTTTTTGAAAGAGATGGATGGCGCATATCAAGTGTTTCAGCAAAATTAGTGAACTCTTCTCGGAAATTATGACTCTTCCCGCAGCAATGGTTTAAACGGTCGACAAATGGAATTGTATGGAATGCTATACTCAGCAGTGCTGAAACTTCAGAAAGACAAACTGGGTCTCCGGAATTGGAAGGATCTTTTTTTAGTACTCAAACGCAATATGAAGGCTGCTCTAGGTTTCCGAACACGAGACCTATAATCTATAATTTACTATCATGCATTCATTCTTAATTTAATCGTACAGACACAAAAATCATATTAAACCCAGAAATCATATTTGCAAAGCATGTCCTTAAGAAAACAAATAAGGAGAAATAATATAAAAAGAGGAAAAATATTGTAAAAATGTAGACGTCACCTTTATGACAATGTTCAAGAATTATTCATTTAATATCTTGAAGTTGAGCAATTTGCAGTGGAAACAGCAGAGAAAACAAACAGAACCAATTATCGACATAATAAATAAGTATTTTGATGATTTTTTTTTTCTATACTTAAAATGAGAAGGTGTCCTGATTCCCAGAAAGTTCACAGCACGCAAAAAAGGAGATTGATCAATATCAGAATTTGAAATCATCTAAGCATCGTGATAGCAGCCGTAAAGAAAAGAAAGCAATGAAGTTTTGGATCAATTGTTGCAGAACATACCATCGTCAAAACAAACTGAGTCACTATCAATGGTATAATGCAACCAACAGAAGCTAGAGACATGTAACAATTAGGAACCAGATAAGATTTTGCAGAGAAGAACGGCCCAATTAACGACAATTCGGTCAACCTAGGCTACTTAGGTTAGTCACCTAATTAATCTTAACTATTTTTTTAGTCCAGCTAGAAAATTTGCAAATGGTTTGCAAAATGTTTAATACATCTGTCGAGGATCATATCCTTTGTATGTGCAATTAATCCCAATCTTAAATAAATTTATCGAATGCAATCGAAGAACCGAGATAATCGCAAACACGAACTTAATGGTACAGTATACACTATGGACCGTGTGAAATGGTGTTAAATCAATCAATATTTATTTGTGCGTGCAAAAACTTCGTGACGAATCGACAATGAACGTCAAATTCAAATCAAATTCAAATTATTTTATTGGGTGATTAAAAAAGAAATTTTTACATTGTTTACAACCACTTTTAACGAAGTTTTTTTCACCTAATACGTTGCCTTCGGCCTTTGCCTAATGGCTGCACCCAGAACTCTATACTAACATTCATTATATTAAATAGGCCTTACTTTATATTACAATTTAAAAATTATTATTGCTAACACTTACACCCTAAGTGTGATCTCAGTTACTTTTTAGTTTTCTATGTATTTTATAAATATTAATTTTGCGCTGTGATTTTTAGTTTACAGTAATACAATATTTTCCTATTCCCATTATTTCCTATAACTATTATCAAAGATATTAAAACCAATTACATATCCTAATCGTTGGCTGCCGCTCGATCAACATCTTAGTATATAGATTGATTCACCAGCTGCATCTCGGTACAGTGATCGGTTAGGTTAGGCCCGTCCGTCCTCCCTTATGTACAAGCCAGTGCTTTCTTGATCCACTTGTACTTCGCTGTTGTCTGCCATATCAGAACCGCAGACATGAGTATGGGCCTGATTAGTGACTTGCATGACTTGATCTTCAACCACTTATTGGTCGCTGACTGTTTCCTGAAAATAGGTAGAAAAAGGTGGTATAAATGGTGGCATAAATGGTCTTCCTCCAAACAGAGTCTACGCGAGCACTGAAGGTGTTTTTCGTATCGAACACCGCCCCCAAATACTTCGCTTGCTTGAAGTAGTGCGCCACCTGCCCGTTCAACTTTACTCTGGTATCAAAAATGTTCTTCGTTCGATTGCATATTTTTCATGTGGGTCTTTGAACACAATTAGCTAACTTTTCCTAGCGATAGCCATCATGCCCCACTTTTCATAGTATGCAGTTAACAAGTCCAGGTACCTTTGGAGTCTCGTCCGCGCAAGGCAGAGATTGTGCTCAGATGATCACGCCAATAAGTCGTCAGCGAAAACTTGGGATACCGGGAATATCAGACGTGAATATATTAAAGAGAAAGAGGCCTAGACTAGGGGCCTAGGGGACTAGCTCCGACAGTGATCGCAAAGGCAGTACATCCCCTTTTTATAACGTTTATATTTTTATAACGCTCATCGGGAAGCCAAATTGAATGAGCTTGTAGATAAGTCCGTTGATTCAAACCGAATCAAAGACTTTTTCGACATCAATGAGGGACGCTACCATGGCGTTTCTCGTCTGCCGATTTCTTTTTGCGCTGGCTTGAAAAACAGCTAATTCGTCTACCGTTGAGTGAGCTCTTTTGAAGCCAAATTGTTTTTCTGGTACACCTCCTGCTTCTTCGGAGAACTGTGTGATGCCTTGGAAGATTAATCTTTCCAGTAAATTTCCTACGTTGGACAGAAGAGATATCGGACGAGTATCGACTACGTCAGTACTGTTAGACTCTTTAGAAGTAACACATATTTTGGCACATTTCCATTGCTGAGAGAAGTAGCAAATGTTTATGCAATTGATCAGAAGGATAGCGAACAGAAGTTTTTTTTAATTTGAAATTCCATCAGCCCTAGCCGATTATTTGGAATTTTGCTCAAGTGTGAGCAACCTGAGTCTTTCAGGTATCACAAACAGGTTACTGCCAATAGGAGCGTCGAACGGATTCGAATCGGAAAATCAAGTCAAGCACAAGTTCTTGTGGTCCCTGTCAAATGTTGATATTGTTCTTTTAACCACTTAATTGAAGGCAGAGTCCTCCTTTGCCTTCACCCCTTGAAGAATTTTAGCAAAATGGTTTGCAATTGAGTCAGCAACGGCCTTTTCATCCATGATCATGGAATTGTTGTTAGTTAGAACTGTTGGCAGGAGCTTACGGGCATTTTTTTTTTTTTTTTTTTTGTTAATTTGGCGAAACATCAAGACACCGGGTCTGTTGTTTGCTAGGATCTGTTCGAATCTCTCATTGACAAAATCAGATGATCTTCTCGAGATCAGTTTATTTAGGGAGAGTATAAGAACCTGAACCCTCTGGTACTCCCAGTTAACTACACTCAAGTTGGGGTGGTATATGCGAGTAGTTTTCTGAGGGTGTTACGTCTGCGATGAAGCTCCAAAATGTCCTTTGGTAAGTCTGATCTTAGTCTTAGAGAGTGATCTTTGAGATGACCGTATTAAAGGTTGAATTTAAGCAAGCGATTCCCTCTTTGATTTCGAGGTTTCGGAGATTTTTCGATCAGTTGATGGAAATATCGTCAAGTTTTCTACTCAAGTCAGCATTAACAGCTTCCCAGTCGATACGCTTGTATGGTATAAACAATTGAGGGTCTGCTACAAATAGCATTAAATGATGTTTTCTGCTCCTATACAAATAATGTACAAGAAAGATTGTATATGCTTTCCTAAATAGTTTGGATATAGCCATTTAAACGTTTTGACCTGCTTTTGAGCATTTTACGAACCAATATGGCAGAGTGCCTCAGGATCTCAGGATCACAGCGATCTCATAGAAGTATTCATTGCCGTACAATTGCATTTTCCATCATGAGAAAAACTATAAATGACTTTAGTGATACTAAACTTGGCAATTTTTTTTATTGAATTGACAATTTTTTTTTAGTTTGATTCAAAACAATATCTTCTTTGTTTTGCGCAAGTCGCTTATTTAATAATAAGCCGTCAAACAGCATTTTAGCTTTTCAGCCTAGATTTAAATAGTTTAGATTTCTATATGGGAGACCAACTTTTTGTATGCGGAGTTACTATATTAAAACATTACATCACATGGAGTTGCTGTTAAGTAATAGCCGGTGACCAGGTTCGTTTCTCATTCAGACAGCCTTCAAAACTTCAGCCTAAGGATGAAGGAAGTGAATCAAAATATTAGGGTTATCTAAAGATATTCATTTTCACTTAGTGACGTATCTTTAAAAAAAACAATATTTTTACATTTTTTTCACGTTTGCAATAAATCTTTTCACTACAAAGTTTGGCTAATGTTTATAATTGCTTCTGTCTTAATGAAATAGAAGACGAAATTAACACAAACTTGCAGATATAAGAATGGCATATATTGCTGTATATTTCTACATTTCTCGCAGAACGGCAGACGCACATGCTACTTTCTTTTTTATTTAATTTCAATTACATGTACTTTGTTTAATATTCTTAAATACAATCGACTGGGGATATGCAATACATATGCAAGCATATTAAAGAAGTTATGATGTTATCATGGAATTTTCCAGAAAAAAACTGGTATAAGCCACATTTTGCAGCGTGAATGCCCACCCAAGAGTGATTTCTAAGAGGAATGAAGGATATTTTTGCAAATTGCATCAAATTCTACAGCTACTGCCACAAAAATAGCAGAAAAGTCTGATATAGAAGGACACGGTCGAAAGCTTCAAAATAAATATAATTTGGTTGGCCCCGAGTTCCGATCTTATTATTATAATTTTCGGAAGGATTTCGTGGATTATTCGTTGTGTCCAAACAACGGATGGTTTTTATGCCTCAAAGTATGCATTAAAGTATTTATGTTAATTTTTTGATCATCCAAAAAATTTCTTCATAAAGATTTGATGCATCTACGACATTGATGGAGACCACTTAATTTATTAGTAAGACAAAGTCTCCTGCTCACACGGCTAAAATAGTATAATAATGGCTAATATTTACCATACTTCCTACATTTCCTTTTTGTTATTTTCTAAAGAGTCTGGATTACGCTGAATAGCCAAGGAATGATGAGCTGACATCTCTTTTAATCCTTTTCCTGTCAAGGTTTTTGTTTTGTTCGTCATTTTTAAGTTTTCGTTGAGAACCTTTTTAACATTTTTTTCACATTTAAATTAACACTTCTTTTTTCTTACGCGCAAAATACAACCGAGCTTTTGAAATACACAGTCGTCGTACGGTTCTGCATCTATGATTTTCGTGAAAGTCTTTGAACCCCCGTCACCGATCTTATAAGCATTTTTGGGATTGTGAAGCCTTTCAGAATTTCGAAAATTTTCACCATTCTTCCACTTCCATGCCACGGAACAACCCTCTTAATTTGCGATTCATTCTTCGTGATGCTCACTGTCATACCAAATTTTTAAGTCAACGTGGTTCAGTTTTTTCATCAATTCACAGGTTTTGCAAGTTTTCACAGTAATGTAGTATTTTGCCTGAATATCTACCGGCTACAGTGAATACACCGATCAATGAACTAAACCCACGTTTTGGCAAAGTACAATCAGTACAGTACATTTTGATCTTTAATTTTTGCTTCTCTTCTGTGCCAGCTTTTTCAAGACAAATAAGGGATACGATTTTAATATTTACAAAAAGTTTATAATAAGTCGTTGTACGAAAATTTGACGTTTATATCCATCAACGAACAAAAGAGATTCAAACCATTCACGCTAGCACCAAGTAATTGCATGACAATAACAATATGCTGATCAATTTCATTATCCTATGTTGATTTTATTACTTGAACTTATTTGTAGATTAGCTTAAATCCAAGGTTATTATGATGTTAAATCCAAGTCCACGTACAGCAGTTCTGCTAAACTTTACATCTTTATCACAAGTTTTACACTTTAGCTTAGTAGCCAACTCCGAAAACAAAAGTTGAAACGATAACATACAGAAACTAAAACCTTCATTAAATTTTACATCGAAGTTGAAGCGTGGTTATAATATTTCAGCAAATTTACTTGTGGAAGAAGTTTGATAACCAGCAGTACGTTGATTGCCCGTAAACTCGTGAGAATGTCTCGCACATCTCTTTTCCACGGTTTTTTAATTTTTCTATCTTTTCATAATTATTAGCTCTTTCAAGAGACATATTTCTATGAGAAAGTAATTTTGTAAAAACTAAAATAGAACAAAGGACCCTTGAGAAAGCAAACAATTCGATGTAAATATATAACCGATATCTTGGAAATTTTAAAGCCAAGCGAGCGGCAGTGACTTAGAGCACGTGCGGCTAGCTGAGAGCGCGCACTCACTAAAGTTGATGTATCTCGTTTTCGGTTACGAACTTTTGTACAATATCTTAGGAAGTTATTTTTGAAGATTAAAGGAATCGGAATCCGTTAAAAAAATTAATTATTCGAAATTCTAATAGGTAATAGTACCTTAAATCATAAATTTTGCGAATTAAACCATGCTTTATCTTATCATAATGATATCGCCAATTCTCATTTTAATAACATTACCTTAAATTTACTTCCAAAATTGTTTTGCATAGTGTGATTATAGTGATTCATAGTGCATAGTGATTCTTCCCGTTGGAAAAATTCTGGAGGAATAAGAACTAATTTGGTTCGAACATCAAACTTTTAGTTTTATCCCAAAACTAAATAGGTCAGAATACAATAAAATAACAGACGTTTAACTAACAGCAATCGGGCTGTTAGTTGAGAAAAAGGCAAAACTTACTGGATCATAATTTGAAATGAACGGCTATCGTAACTACGTTTGTAATGAAAATATAATAAAAGCTTATAAATGTTAGCCGCTAATAAACATACTTTCATCCACATACTCAAAAAATAAAAATTAAAAATCGGAGGTTAATCGAAACTCTTAATAAGAAACAATTATTTTCAGAACTTAACCTACTGAAACAAACTGAAAATACTTAAAGGCCTTGTATATGTAACACTGATATAATTTCTACTACTCAACGCAATATCTGCTAGTAGAACAGTTGTATATTAACTAAATTAATTGTCTTGATCTTTTCATTAGACTTTTTTAAAACTAACGCTCATGATGATCTCATCTGCTCTGTGTTTAGTTTTAAACACTGATTGAGAATTTTGACAAGTATCAAATATACCCTCTAAGAGTTTCGAACACTTTTTCCTTCTCGACAAATTGCCGACTCATTCGATTATCTCATAACATCTCATTAACACAGATAAATTCAGCTAAAATTCATTTGATAAAAACTTCGTTTATTTATTTATTTCATGGCTGGTTTGCTGTCTAAATAGAGGCATTATGAAGTATCTACCTGTTTGTCTCTAGCCGCAACAAATAGATTTGCAAGTGGAATTGAAGATAAAAATTATGCTAACGGAAAATAAAATTACCCGAAATTACATTAGACATGTGTGAGCAAAAACTTGAGTTCTTCTTGTCCAGCAGCAATAACTGAGCAATTGGATAAGACCATCGTACGGAAATAAGTTTTCGTTTTTCGGTTTTCGGTAATTTTTTTTAAGGATGTGTTTGATGGGTATCTCTAATGAAAAAGAAAAACAACATAAAATCGTAGTAGTTGGCAACGAATTAGCATGTGGGATCAGAAATTGAGTGGTAGTTTCTGGAGAAACCAATACATTTATCGACAGTATATTTATAGTTTACTTACCCCTTTCGAAATCCTGACATACTCTTACCAAAAACATACTCTTACCTTCCACCAATAATTTAATTAAACTAGTCAATTGTATTATCGTCATATAGGTCATTAAATGTCAGTTCAGACTAAACTATAATGCATTCATAATCCAAGCCCCCAATCGATTTTCTCACATTAACGAGCTGATGTTGCTTTAGTAAAAACTCGCATGATTGCATTTGATATGTAATAATAAAAGTAGTGAATGGTAATGAAATGTTTCGTTTGATATGAAATATTGATTTCATGCGGCACGATAAATGTAGAAACCAGCGCTGTCAACAAATTAATACACCGAAAATTTATCTAATGAGATAATTCAACATGGAATATTTAGGGAAAGGAGCGGATATTCCACTGGGTTATTTAATAAGTTATTTCAGTGATTAGATAACTTGTCCGTCAAAGTTGAAATTCTATTCGACACATAAATCACCATAAATATTGCATCTAAGTAATTTTCAAAAGCCATAAAGTCTATAAAAGTATTAATTAATATTAAAGTCTATAAAGTAATTTTCAAAAGCCATAAAGTCTATAAAAGTATTAATCTCAACAATTAGTAATTCGACAATGCATTGAGTTACTGTGAAACATCTGAACTTAGTCCTCACAAAAAGAAATGCTCGCGTTGACGATGACCATGACGTAAAGAGAATTTCGGATCTTTGAGAAATTATCATTTAAACAAATCTGAAATTTTATTCATTACTATTATGTAGAACTGTTTAAACGAAATTATGTAGAAAATTATTAATGAAACTGGTACTGAATTATGTAGGACTTCATACCAGGGGCAGTTCGAGACTATTTTTATAAAGTTGTAAAACATTCTATTCAACAGCAAGAACCAATGTAAAGGGTTATAGCTTCCTCGACATAGATAGGCAGGAGTAAAGAAAACAGTTTCTCATAGAATTTGTAGAGTAACTGATGGTACTTTGAAAACCAGAAAAACTTCGTGAAGACACGTGAAACGTGAAGACACAGCCAAGCACGAGAGCTTTAGGAGAGCTATGAATCTCAAAAACATCATGTTCTTAATAATCTTTTAAAAAAAATTTTGAAGTTTCAACGTTATCTGTTGAAACAGCAATAATACAGGCGCCAGAGTAACAAACTGGAAGTTCATTATGAAGCTTTTGTTTTCCAAACATTTTCGGATAATGTAAAAAAAGACATTCTAGTAAATCTATTCGAAATTTGTTTTTAAACTCTGAGATTTTTCGCTGTTTATCGGGTTTAACAAATTAAATTTATTCGCCAAATCTATTATTTCAGCATGAAAACACTTGAAATGTCATGATTTTTCAGAAATACAGAAAGAATTGTTAAGTCTTCTTTTGCAATATAAAAAACTGAAAACTGACCGTAAGACAATGAAAATAACATCCGTTTGCTGATAGAACAAATGAAATGCTTTTAGTAAAAATTGAATGGAAAATCGTTCAAAATACATATGAACTCTATAGATTCTCGACTGAAGAAGAAATTTCTCGACTGCGGTCAAAACGTCGCTTTATAGACTTTCTTCAAAGACTCCCAACAGATCACAACGGTTATTTAGCAAAATATCAATAATACTCATATTAAAATTTCAACGAGTATTACTATTGCTTGGTAGTCGCTTTTCACAAATTTTATGTAATACATGCGTCCGTTTGCAAGAATTTTCAAAAAAGTTTAAAAACCGGATAAACTAGCAAAAAAGATACGACATTAATTTATTTTGCAAGCAGCATCTTACTGAACCAAATTTAGTCTATGAGCCACACAATAGATAAACAATGCTTGGGGAGCAGTTTCTATGACTTTTATGCAACCCATTTAAGTCCCATTTAAGCTGCTCCATCGGACGTTTGGGCATCTAACTTTTTACTTATATTGATGAAAGCAAAATTATCATTTAAAACTTAAAATAAATCGTGTGCAGTTTCGCCTGCGAGAACATCAACATATCCCATAAATCTATAAACAAATGCACCATTCTTTGTAACATATCGAAAAATCACAGATAGTTGCGGGAAATTGGAAACATCAATGTTTTCACCTGTTTGTCATGAAAAACTAGGTGCTTCATTTATTTCTGAAGATATGAAATTATGAATTATGGAGCCGATACAATTACTTAAATCATTTTGGATCGTTTTGGAAACTCCAATAAAACGAATAATGTGTCCAAAAAGCTCTTAAAATCGTTATAGTATATAGCAATTAAATATGCTTGTTCCCGAAAGTTGCCCCGACAATTGAAAACTGCTTTATTCAATGTTTCACTATCAGTGAGCCAATCACATTTCACGTACCAAACACAATTAAATGATCGGGATTGGTTATTATTCTCCAGAATAATTAAATTTTTACTATTTGGATATGTTCGTTATTTACAATAAATAATTTATTGTCTAAGTATGTCAAGTATTGTCAAGTACGCCGCCTTTTTCTCACTCAAATTAGTGAGTTTTTAGTATTGTGGAATAAATGAATCCACTTTGCGGATGAGAGTGAACAACTATCACCCGAAGAATTGCTTGCAGTTATTGGACATGACAGTATTTCTGTCTTTTGGCTGTTGTAAATCAGTATTTACTTTGGGTTGCCGTACACGCTGAGCTGCAGCTGGCTTGGCTGCACCCCGTGCTATACTAGCGAATGAGACAGTGACGAAGTCCCTCCTTTCTTCCTTCTTCTTTTGGAGATTCCGTCTCCTCTCCTCAGCCTCCTTGGCCTTGGGACCTCCCCTGACTTGGGACTCGCGGAGCGACGCTCACAATTGCAATGTACACAGACGACTGCATCTTTTCCCTCTTCCTTTTCGATGGGGCAGTCCTTTCATTGGTGGTGTTTGTCGCACTTTACGCATCGGGATTCCATTCCACAGTTCGAGACCACATTTCAAAACCTTTGGCAGCCAAAACACTGCGATGTGTTTGATTTCCTCAAACGCTCCCAATACACCTTTTGGTAGGCTTTTATCAAAAAGGTCTTCTGCAGGGACTTGCAATTGGAGTTTGCAGCTTGCTATAAGGACTAGCAAGAACTCCTCCTTGATGTTTCCCTCAGATTTCTGGTAAAACCTCTTCAGGTGTTTCTTCGCTTTCCGCGTGAAAGCAGCTTTCGTCACGTATGAAAAACAATCGAAGTCGCTAATTTTCTTTCGCACACAAAGCAAAATGTGTATGCTGAAGTCTCTGGCGCAATGGACCAGTGAAAATTTGCCCATCCTGGGACCAAGCTACACATCGTTCCGCTCGGATGCGTAAGGTTTTGTTTACACTTCGAACACTTCGAATATTCAAATATGTTAACAATCTAAAATTTGACTTTTTCTTTAATAAGTTGAAATTTGCTCACCCTTACGAGACGCCATTGCTACATAAAAGACAGACGGATACAAATGCTGATATCGTTTACGCAAAACACCAGAGCTCAAAGATGTAACGATAAAAGTAAAATACACCGATATTACTTGGACCACGAAAAATCCGATAAAATTGCTGGTTTTACCAGCTAAGCTTCATTGGGTAAACCAAACCCTTATCAAATCCTGTGTTAAACTATTTCTTTGTCACTTTAGTGTTATACATCAGTTACTCATCCACAATAATGCCCTGGTAGAAATACCTGGCAAAGCATCTGCAACACATGTGTTGATTACTTGAAAGCGTTTATTCTCCACTGAAAGCAAATCTGGCACTCATATTCCATAATTTTTACTGGCACTAGATTAGATAGCCTTTCAAGTATACCTACGTCAGCCAAAACCATTGAGAATATCTGGTGAATAGAAAAATGCTTATTGAGGTTTCCAGTCTTTATTCATCCATAAAAAATGTTTGTTGATTTTTCACAGACTTGTCACATGCCGCTATTTTGGCATATGTCGTTTTTTGTTATTACAAAAATATGTAGTCTTATTGTTATTGCAATGTCCTATGACGCCATTTACGTATAGAAACCATGCCACGGGTAGTTGGCATGACAGCTTCATGCTGTTCTTGAATTTTTTTGGTCCGGAATAAGTTCATCGAAACTGGAAGTCTTTCCTTGAGATATCCCATTTTTTTCCGGGTATATCTAAAATTTTGAATAAACTTAGTGTCTTAATTTTGGAATCCACTTTGTATATAATTTATGATTTAATGTTTTTATCAAATGATACAGTTTCAGGTTATTGTTTAGCAGTTTTATCATTCTTTGCGTATATATGCGTCGATTTAGTGTAAATAATTTCTTATGTGGTTTGTTCAACTAAACAATAATTGGATTGGTTCAACAACGTTCAAAAACAAAATTGCACTTCCATTGGATTGGTTCAACAACCACAAATTCTCTTAGGGAGTTTGATGCATTTCAAGTGTCATCTTTTCCGAAGTACGGACTAGTACTTATTCCAAGTATTTATCTTATCTCTACATTAGACGGTAGCCTAAATTTTATGCCACAATGGCGGGGTTTGTTTGATATATATTGGGTGATCATCCGGTTTAAAGTATTTTCGAATATTTTCAATAATACTGACTCAAACTTTCGAGGCTAAAGTGAATTTGTCTGTTTGTAAACGATGACTCCTCTAATTCCTCATGTCAAATGGATCAGAATTCCCATGAAATCATGTTTACTTATAGTTAAAGCTTCAAAAATTCGAAGTCACAAAGTGTCTACTTCGAGAGCTCCAGGTGCATACAGTATCATGAAACGCCTTCACATCGTTCGGGTAAAAGTCCAATGTTTACCCTAACTCGAGCGGCTTCTAACTCTGTACAAATACGTTCATGTTCCAAAAATGCTTATAAATCAGTAATAGGAACGACTTCTTAGATTTCCCTTTATAATGTTTTTTCACCATTTGCTGTATGCCTGGGTACAGCTTTCACTATGAACAGATAATCTTCCAGCAACACTTCCATCTTCAATTCTTTTCGAGGCAGTTCCGTCTGAAACTTTTTCATTTCTACCTTCGTCTTCAGAACTGGGAGTCCTCGTCTCGTACGCTTGCTTGGAATGTTTTCGCAGTCACTTGAATAATTTTCACCGCTTGAATAATTTTTATTAAATCTTCGTTTCCTTGGTGTTTTTGCGTTTTTACAACTTTGATTTCCATTTCTTCATATCCCGTAAAAAGACGCGTCTTTTTTTTTTGTTTTAAGTAATGGTGCTCCCTTTTTCAGTGTTTTGAAATGTGTATAAAATTTAAAAAAAAATTAAAATTAAGGTAAAGTTTATTTTCGAAGGAAAAGAAATCGAACATATCGATTGGCCAACGCTACCTTTTTTACGTAGTCGCAAAAATCATTGAACCTAAACCTCAAATTTTAAATAAAAAGCAAATAATTTTCAGGCAGAAATATGCTTGTCAGTCTATTTTCCCAGTACAAAGAACATCTTTCATCTCTTCTACATCCCGTAGTTTAGGAAATAATGAAAAATTGTCTATGTGTGCTCCCTTTTTTAAAACACAAAGTATTATACCCTCTGTTTGCTCTGCACGCTTTGACAGTTGTGCTCGTTTTTTGTGCAACCAAGTGATCGTTTTCTTGTGGAATTTCTTCGAAGTGTCAAAGCACGTAAAACAAGCAAAGCGAACAAAGCGTGCTTTTAATATTCTCCTTTAGTTACTCTACAGTTCCTTTAACTGTGCGTCTAATTGCTACCGCCTCAACGTTAACTGCGCCGTCAATCAAATGTGTCAGGTCCAGAACAGTTAATACACCCTAACAATAAGACATCATTAGTGATATCTCCATAGATTTGGACCAGGAATGGAGTCGCAAGTGGTAGCAAAGCTATCCTGAAAACTTTATTGAAATTAAATAAAAATTTGATGAACATTTTAATCAAAAGTTTTAAAACTCCTCACTTTACAAGGACAGGTTATATGGTTATTCGTGTATTTAAAATATAATTGAGTCCTTCCACTGCAAATTTAATTTTCGCATGTGTTAGCTTTCACGTTATGATTAGGTTAGTGTTATTGTTGCATGAGTAAAATTACATTGAGCCAATAGCAATTGAAACCAAAGCGATAAGCTCAACTTTCGCACGCATGCGTAAAGGACAAAAGTAATTCTTGAAAATCGTACGACTTGAACGTAGGCCTAATTTAAGATTTTTTAACCCGTTTTTAAATAAATAAATTATCTGAAATTTAGCGAATTTCGTGGATTTCCCTACATTTTATGTGTTTGCTTGTCTTGTAAATACATATGTGTAAAAACCTCGTAGTGTGTTGTGGTTAAAAAATAATTTTCTTTGTGCTACTAGTTTATGACAAGTTTTGTGTCATTGCATGTTGTCGTTGATACTGGCATATATGCATATGTGTTGTTATGTACACAAAAGCTACTTATTCGCCCGCATTAACCTGGAATAAAAGTCAAGTTCAATTTGCATTCGAAACGAGTTACTGTAAGATAAATTCAAGTTTACAGTAGAATTATGCTGGTAGTTATAATTATTCAAACCATCAATTCAAGTTAGCAAGAGTATCGTATTCCCAATCTAATGTAACTGCCAACAAACGTCTGATATGTATTGAAATGGCTTGAAACCGCATTTTGCCGCGAATACAAGTAACTTGGTTAATGATCTTTTTATGGACAGATAGTTTATCTTGAACTCAAATGATTCATTGTGGGAATCGTTATATTTATGATTTGAACTGGATCTTATTACAAATTTCTCATACAATACTATACAAGAAACTTCATGGAAATAATCAACAAAAAGAATAATCAACATAATTCGAAAACATTGTGGTAACAAAGGGGATTAATGTGGGGTCAATGCTTCCTACGTACTTCCTACTAGGTACTTCCAACTCAAAAATGCTGAATGTTATAACACATTAAGGAGGCTTCCATCTCCTTCTTCCTGAAGCCATTTGTCAGTCGCATACGGGATCATCCAAAATGTAATTATGTACATTTAGTGATGAGCAGATGCCTCGGGACTCATGACATCCCTATTCACAAAAAAGGTGACAACCTAAGCCACAAAAATCTCTTGCACCTATCTTTGTTTTGTATTTCCTTCGAAAAAATTCATGTTGTATACATAAATTCATTAATAATGCTGACAACATGGTTAAGGATTTAGGCTTATTTCGGTGTTGTTTATTTCTTAGTACGTAAGACCTATCAATTGTAAGGGAAAACAGTTTGCATATACTTTACCTTATTTTATCCCTTAATTTAACATGGGCCTTGTCATAGGCAATCAGGTTTACAGCTTTTATCGTTATTTATACCTTATGATAAGGCATAAATAATGATATAGTAGATGTGGTGATTGCACTGCGCAAAATGCACTTACCCAAGAATTATTGCTCACTCGAGATAGTTGCCACTCTCTTTTCACTACCACACCCTTCACATTCACCGTCCGAATACAATTCGCACATACACTGATAATCCTTGGTGGCGCCTATACTCACAATCCTATTGACACTTTGACAGTTATCTTCACAACTTGAAACTGACTATTTCATGGAAATTGTCAAAACTAGTATAATCATTAGAATAAGGCTTAGCTAAGGGTTATACTAATCATTAGTTAAGCATTAGCCTGATCGTTCTTTTTGCTGGGGAGACATTAACTAATACAAATAAAATTCTTCTTATTTTGGTTTAAACCGTTAGATCATGAATTTGTTTGCAGTGTTCTCATTATTCTATACTAATGTCATGGGGATCAAAGAGTAGAAAAGAAACAAATGCAATGCATGACAGACAACGCGAAAATTAAAAGAGGAAGATCAGTAAAAGAAATTAGTAACTACATGAATTTGAATGTACTACCGTTGAAAATCTTCATATTTATTTCTAAATGCACGTCATCGTCTTCACCCGTAGATCCTATCACTATTTAAAAAAACAAAAACAGAGAGATTCGATAGCAACATCTATCTAATCCCAACAACTCATCTTAGTTTTTCATTTTGCACTTGGTTCCTAAACCTCCCCTGCGAACATCTTTCACTTGTTATTCAACAGCTGCACTTGGTGAGCCCATTGCAGCTTCCGCAGTTTGAGAATCTGGGAAATATTTGCCTTGTCAAAAAAAATTTTTTTTCATTTGTGCTTATATTGTTTGTGTCAGAGTCCACGTCTCATAAGCAGCGCATATATCGAGACTTAAAAAAATATATTTGGATCCTATTTCTCTGTTCGTAACTCTAACTGTTCGTTATCTGTATGGTATATTCTTCTATTTACTATGTATAGTTTATTGCCAGCTTACAAAAATAATCTGACAAGGTATACAAAACCATCGTCGTTTTCTATTTTCGGAAGATGCAGACTTGTATTGATTCATTGCAGGTTCACTTATAATGGAATAAACGACCCAACAAGGTTCGTTTCGCATCGTGACGAGTCGGCCTCGCATCGACTCAAAGGACGTGAAGTCCATGGAGATGCGGCAACGAAATGTACCCCTGCGGGTCAACCTTTCGGCCACACGAAGGTCCACTAATTTGGTGGCTGCTGGCGGACTAGCTCCGTTCGGCGAGGTTTGCGGACGTGGGTCGGACCCTAGTGGACCTCCGCTCCGGTTCCATTATTAGAACCAGCCACCGAAAAACCCGACGCGCCATTTCAAAAACAACAAACGGTATCCTACTTTATGTTACCTTTTCAACCCGAGTCAAAACAAAACAAAATCACAACCCGACCTAAATCTAACGCGCATCTACTAACCGGAATCATCACGGTGCCCAAACACAAACGACTTTAACCGCGTACTAAACCAATCTCAATCTACCGAGAAAATTCAAAAAAAAACTACGGCACCGTGGAACCGAATCGTCAGAACAACTGCCACTTACACGTCACGGCTACTCACCTGATCGCCGATAAGGTTCCTCCTGAAAAGAGAATTCCGACATGTGGAAGGAAACGTGAAAATTTATCTTGAGCAACTCCTTTTATTCATTCTATGTATTAATTTAAGATATTAAATCAAATGCTGCTTACACTATTTTCTTTTTTTTTTACAATAAACATTTTGTATAATTTTATTCTTCATCAGAATTGTTCATTTCTTACTTAAACAATAAATTGAATTTTCATGATATTCTATATTTTTGGGATCCTATACAAAAAAATGATGCCGTATATTTTACAGAGAAATCTAAATTAATATTTTTTTTTTCTTTTTTTTATGCTCCTAAGCAAATCTCTCAAAACAACTACTTTTGTATTTTAATCGGATCTTGCATATTTCGCATCTTCATATTATGTAGGCAGCACTTTTTGACGCTTACACCTAAAAGTTAATATTTCAAAGAGGCGATGACAATCTTAAGGCATTTCACGCTTATATCACTGTCCCGATGTACTTATGACAAGCTAACTTAGCACTTGCATTTTCTTAGTAACCACGAAAATTTGCAAAAGAATAAAGTAACGTCGATTGTTGATCTGTTTTATTAATTTTTTTCCAAGTTATTCGATTTCCTCATAGGCAAATGTAAACAAAACTATATTTACTTGTTTTCACGTTGTCGACTCTCGAACATTTCACTTCTGATCAAGATTTCATTCCTTCGACCAGTCCAACGTTTGGAGCTCCGATTTGTCATCGGACTGTTCGCAGCTACACCAACCAGCGACATTTCTTATGTAATGCTAACATTACACGACTACCACGTATCTAGTGATCGAACTCAAGGTGCGATGACAATGGGACCCCATCGAAATGGTGACATGATACTGTTGCGGACATCAAAATGCACTCGCGGCGCTTTATTAAGGGGGCACTTCGCGCGGCCAGGCTGAGAAAGGTCGGCGTGAATGCGTCACCAAGCGTGGAATCAGCGGGTTTATGGTAACACAACACAAAGGGTTGATGGTTCTACTGTTTTAGAAGCGTTTTATCTCACTGTTTCATTATCAAATTGGTGATTTGCAAGGAAAATTCTTCAAGCCCGACGTGCGCTCGAGTATTCTTGTGCAGAAAGGGCAAAGGAGTGTGTTCCTCGACCACGTTGTGTCGTTATGCAACGACGACACAACACCAAACCGCAAACTTTCCCATTTATCAATATTTCGCCGGGTCCTCCGCGCCACGAATTCTTTCTGTACTGAATGTAAGTCTTAGCTATTATCAAGGGTTGCGGAGCAGTGGATTCGCAACTTTCTCTGTTTACAACTGCCGCAACCACAAAATTTCCGCGGCAGAAAATAACAACACCGAGTCCTTCACGGAATGAATTACTGCAATATTGTCCGTTTGCGCAGATTTTCCACGAATTTATTGAACTCGAACAAACACTTCTCACTGACGACAGCCAGAATTTAGCAGTGATTAGGCAAGTCCCGTTACAGCGGGCACGACGGTGGCAATGGGAATACAGAGTACTCAATAGGATGTACAGAATATTAGAATAGAACACTGTCCAAGACGAGCTTGGAAGGAGGGACATAGCCACAACTGTACAAGGTACCAGCAACAAACACGCCACTCGCGACTTGAACACGCCGCCACGGTCACCTTGACCACTTGCCGTTACTCCACTAGAACCCAAATCGCGTATAACTGTACTCCGCTCACGGTGAACGCGAAACAAGAACCTATTTCTTGTGAGTCGACCGACCTGTCCCTTGCAACTTCCGAAACTCACTACCCGCCAATTTCCGATCGATCGTCGATCATGTGGTCAGCTGACCTTTCGTTCAGTTGCCCAAACGTGTCTCGAGAGACCCATCATATCTGCAGGCCTGTAGGAGACTTGCCTACATCAGGCCTGCGGTCATTACACACTTTACTAATTTAGTCAGTGCACTTTGTGTTGGACATGGTCATTTGTGGTGTTATCAGTTTAGCATCTTGATGCATGGTTAAGAGGATTTTTTCGTGAATGTAGAGGACCGTGATAATATGTCAAAATCTTCTGTGCAGGCTGAAGCTTGTAACAAATCTAATCAAGAGAGTGGGGCCAGCCCATCTCCTCGCACCTGTCCAACAATAGTACCAACGTCATAATTCAGCTGATTTTTATCAAAATCATATGACCTATGATTTTGCTGACGGTGTCATTTTTGACAGGCTGTATTTTCTGATCGGCACTGCTTTATGCTTATTTGAAGACCACGTAAATTCGATAAACTTCAATATTGTACTCCTAGCTTTTCTCCAGGACCTGCTTGATTGTGGATAATTGTCGACGGTCAATTAACTAGCCTAAAGCGTCCTTGATATTCCGCAATGAGATTTTGGTGTAAACAGCGCTTTTGCGTTCCAGAAACTTAGCAAAGACTTACGCATGCCGTCCTGAGTAATAATATGCACAATTAAATTAAATCTAAAATCTAAGTGTTAAAATGAATTTGCGCTTTACAGTACATCAGTTTATGGATGGCGTTCTGAACCTTCCTGCTACATATTTTATGAATTCTGATCGAAACTCATGAATACATGGCTCTTTGTCATCGTTTACTTCCATTGTCGTATCTATGATTGTTCAGGCTTCAGTCTCTATTCACTTCGAAAATCTCTTCGTCATCGAACCGATGTCCTTTGAACGGCATTTTTAACGTGAACAGGAGCTAAGGGCCGTAGGCTGGCAAAGCTGTACGGCTCGATGCTTTGTCAAATATTGCTACACAATGTTCAATGAATGCACTCTTGACCAATAATGTAACCGTTTTCTCGTACTGTAACATGCGTACTCTTACTTTTTCATACAATATAAAGTATTCTTTGGTGGTTGTTCGACCTGTAACAGTAGATTCGTGG
Source organism: Stratiomys singularior (assembly GCA_954870665.1). Classification (NCBI taxonomy): domain Eukaryota; kingdom Metazoa; phylum Arthropoda; class Insecta; order Diptera; family Stratiomyidae; genus Stratiomys; species Stratiomys singularior. The sequence goes on along the minus strand of OX940879.1, from coordinate 56,168,399 downwards.
TTCGAAATAATTTCATAATCGAAGATAACAGTTACAATGCTGTGATTTTTTTGCCTCGGCGGTTCAGAATGCTTCCGCTGTGGAGACTGTGGCATTGTATTTGGATGAAAACGTAAACACACGATTTATCGCCAGTAATAATCTTTTTGAATAATTTTTCGTCTTTAAAAACTATTTCTACCAATTTTAAAGCGAATATTCTTCCGTTCAGCTATCATAAATCTTTATAATAAATATCGTACACACGCGAGTCATTCCAAAATTCGCGATTGAAATTACCGAAACAGTGAATTAAGTATTTAACGATTGATTTCTAGTTCGCATTTAGATAATTACTGCAAACTGCTAACCATCTGTAAACCGCTCTTTTATCCTTGCTTTATTCATACACTCTTGCAAATGCCTTATCAATTGTTTAGATTTAACAAGATCAAAACAAAACTTAATACGAATTATTTGATCTACTTTTTCTCTCATTTTTAGCAATGAACAATTCTTACAAACATGGCATCTTCCTACCTGCAGAAATTGTTACAATGGAGCACAAGGAAACTTAAGTAGGGTCAGGTAGCAGGGTCATATTTTAACAATTGACATTGCTCAGTATTTGGTAGACCTAATTTGACGCTGAAGCCAAAATGTTCTTTCGATGATAGTTCTTTGCCAGGAGCATTACAACTTTCGTTTTGCAATGCACGCCTCTTGTTCACTGATTGATGGGACTAGGTTACTCGCCCAAGTCCGTGACTCGTGAGACTTTTCTTTTGACACAAAAAAGAATGCATAGAAAGTTTTCAAATCAATAGTTCTTGCTTTCTTTTTTGACAAAAGCAAAAGACGAGGTTTCGAAAAAAACAACAACAAAAAGCAAAACAAAACAATTTTTTTGCGTCATGGACAAAAGCAAAACAATTTTTTTGCGTTATGGATCTCAGAGGTACCAAGTATATACACCTGGTTTATATTTCCGTGTAGCCAAACCAACGAAAAAAATAAAAATAATTCTTTTTTGAATTTCCGAAAGATTTTCCATGAAGAGGAATTAGTAGTATTAAAAAGTAGTCGATGATTTTCCCTTGATTTAATCATACCACAGTATATTACTATTACTAAAACTTAAATAGTTAACTCATATAGATGTTGAAAAACTAACGTCATTACCATCGTCGTTAATTAAATTTTTAATCATTAAACAGATAAAATGTTCTGGTTAAAATGGCAAAACAGGAACTTCAGGTTATTCTCTAATATTATTTTGCATACTTCCTGAATTCTTTCTTTGAAACTCTTATACAAACGAATATGGTGCGCAATTCACTCAGGCAGAATTATTTAGAAGTCAATATTACTCAGCGGACAGTAAGTATGATGATGTAAATTACCCATTCAAATATAACTTGTGGTTCCACTGGGAAAACCATGTTGCGTTGTAACTATTTCCATTATAGTTTTAGAAATGATTCCGACTGAATTTTTTTTAAAGTCAAATATCTTGTTGGGCTTGAATATTGAAAAAAATATTAAAAGTATCACTTTTTCTTGATAGATGTTTTGGTTTACATGGGGATGTACCCAATATGATCAAATATATGTTTTCGATTATCATAATCATAATAAAAATCAAATATAATTATGTTGTGTAAACAAAGTTGTTATCAAGATCAATTTTCAAATTATCTTCGAATGCTAAAAAGGTGTTATCACTCTTGAATATTCAAATGAGAAAGTATTTTACCTTCGATATATGATACGGGTTTTTCTGAAATATGGCTGGAAATACAGCACTTCTCTGCTAAAATTGTCAATTTGAGGTATATTTCAATTCAATAACTGCAGAATTCGATGGTCTTGGTATATTTTGATGGTTTATCTATATTGTTCTTCAGTTGTTTTATTAGGTTAGTTTTAAGACTTTAATTATTCCGTTATTTTAACGTTATTTACAAAAACTTATAAAAATCTGTATTCGCGAAGAGATCATTTAGGATAAATAATGACTGCACAAATAGAATTTGTTTATGGAAAAGGTAGTCATCGTATAAAAAAATGGATCAATCATAAATCTGAAGATTCCACACGAAATTTTCTAACAAATAGTCATATGCCAATGGATGAGAATATGAAATACATGGAAAGATTACAGAAAAATAACAATAACAAAAATCACAACCGTCGAAAGTCTCATGAATATTACAATGAATACCCACAGCCTGACTTGCCTCTTAGAACAACAAAGCCACGTTTCCGGCTGGAGAAAACAATCTCTATTATTTCAGAGGATTTAATTTTTAATTAATACAATTTAATTTAATTACTGGAAGATGAATCCATATTCGAGAAGAATCAGGAGCACGTTTGATTCTAGGCTACGAACGAAAGCCAACCAGTTGACAAGTGAAACACATACAGAAATACAATTATTTGTTCCGAAACGAGCAATGGCTTCATGCAGATCTTCGAGCCAAGTGATAATGCTTTCCGGAGAATTCGAAGTATTTTGGCATACGGAATAAGGTAGCTGCATCACCAACACGTGGCCACAATGGCAAAAAAATTTGACAAACTGGAAAAGCGCAAACATTTGCATACACGCTCTATCCACAAATTCGTGAAAACATCTTTGGAATGAAGACCTTGATGCGGAAGGGAAAATATCTAAAGTTCTGTCAAGAAAGATCAAAGAGTTCTTGAGAAATTTCCCACAGGAGGAGGATCTGATACGGCAACTTGAATCGATATAATGCTAAACCTTGACAAATGGATAACACCTGGACCCGACTTACAAATGCTGAAGTGGCTTTCAGAAAACGTCTGAAACATCTTGACGAAGGTACCCTATGACATGGAAATCGGCCGAAATCTTAACAGTAATACCTAAGCCCGGTAAAAATCATACCTTCTCTCAAAACTGGCAACCAATAGATCTACTTTCATCGATCTACCAACTAGCTGATAAGACATAACTGATTCAATTAAATGAAGTTATCGCCGAAAAAAATAGTTCAAACGATAAGTATCCGAGCAATACATTCAGCAGAACTCTAACTAAAAAGGGTTAACTAACCCCGCACATAAGAAATGGTATAAACTGCAGTTAAGCTACTTATGTTCGAAATAGCGGAAGGCTATGAAATGCAGGACTCATTTTCCAAATGCATGAATTCTCTTTCCCCTATGATACATTAATCTCATACAAAACACGCTTAACAATCGACCTTTGAGATTTATTCCATCGGAATTCCAGCGTGAATATAACGACACACTGTTCGCCCATTTTTCCAGTACTCTACAATATGTTCACCATAGACATTCTGATCTTGGCAAACAATGTACTTTCCGGAAAATCGTTTCCAAGTATATCGATATGTGGACGACACTTGCATATACTATACTTCAAGACAAGCAAAAGTCTTCACGTCAAAACTGCAAAACTTCGTTGAGATAATGACAGAATACTTTCGTAAATGGAAAGTGACCATCAACAAAGGCCAGACCCATGATATAATTTTCACAACACGCAGATTACTACACCCAAACGAAACTACACATAGGCTCCGATACATTTCCATGGAACAAAAAACCTAAATACTTAATGCTGATACTCGACCACAGGATGACTACATCCTAGCCATAAACAAAAGAAAAGAACATAGGCATACTCTCCTTCTTACTCCCTTCCCGTAGATCTGCCAGCTTAAATATGAAAAATAAGCTTCTCGTCTACGAGCAGATTATCAGACAGGCACTACCTGTAGTACCTCTACTGTTGAATAGGCAAGGCATACGAAAAAACGCTCCAGACCCTTCTAAATAGAACCTTACGGTGGATTTGCCGGATTTCATGATATGATAGTACTGAAACTATCAAAGTAGACATGCTTCCGAGCAGAACCATAGAAATTCTCAAAGTCCTTCCTTAATAGCACGTGCTCCACGAATCCCAGACTCCACTCCTGTCCTTTAGCATAACAAAACAATCAATATTAGACAATTCTACTCGTTAGCGAGTTTTCACTCCTTTTTGTTGTAGCGTTATTATCTGAATTACGTTCGTCCTTAATAATTTTCTATCACTACCTATTCGCATCACTCCCTTGTGATTCGAACGTGCAGTATTAAAGTAGCCTTCTAAAGTAAAGCCTGCCTACAGGTTCAAACAACGCATTATTCCAATCCGTAGTGTGAAATTTCTGCAAGACAACGCCCGATCGCATACAGCTAGGCTGACAATTGAAACATTGTACGAAACACTCGAACACCCTTCATGCAATCCAGACTTATCAACCTGTGATTATTATTTATTTGGCCAATGAAAAAGACACTCGGTGGATAACGTTTCGAAAGCAATGATGACGGGAATCATTTGTGCGTGAATGACTACGTGAAAAGCCGCAGGACATTTACGAGCAAGGCATACGTATGCTTCCGGATAGGTGGCAGAAATGCATTCAGTGTAAGGGAAACTACCTGGAACAATTGTAAAAAGCAATTCTCTAATAAGTAATTCTCTCTAAAAGTAACTCTGTAATTGAACAGTAAAACTTTATATTACAAAATTCCGGTTTTTGTGTAAACCACCATCGCATGTTAAAAAATCTAGGAAAAACTGAGAGTTGGGTTCTTGATACATACTGAATATGACGTGTCTCTACAGGTGTTAACAAAATGGTGACCAAAGCATTTTGCTAGATCGGATTAGAAGAGACCACTTAATTTACAGTGTAGTAGAAAAATTGCATGTCATTGTAATAGTTTGAGGGATGTTGAGAAGCATAGATCAAATTGCAACAAATTAATATTTGTAGTATTGATGATTTTTCTATCAAAAGCAGTACATTTTATTGTCCGTGGTAAAGTCCTAGTGTTCAAATTCTTAATGACTTCCAACCACTGTTTATAAAAGTCGGCAGTTGTAATTGGATTAAGTGTAGCGGAGCATTATTCAAGTGTAGTCTTAAAAGTACATCATCTAAGTCTTTTAATCCCCAATAATAAAAAAAAACATATAAATCGCAGAGTTCAATTACGATAAGACGATGGTCATCCAAATTCAAAGCAAAACATTGTCCTCCATAAAGGAAACAGTCAGGAAACGAAAATCGATGTTTATGTGAGGTAGAAACGCAAAATTAAAGAGGGCAATATCTTCTAACAATGACATAAGTTGAAAAAGAATGGTCACGCTCAAACCACGAATACCTTAAGATTTTCTTAATAGACACAAAATCTGGCTTGCAGTGAAACTCACAATAAAATAGACTGGTATTTGGGCCAGGTTACGATTAAAGTTCAAAGGACTACCTTAATAAAGAGGTATCTCACAAGCCGAGGGCGTTGATTGGTGATTGGTTGCCAAGAGCCATTTTCAAATCGTTAGAACCAAGATTATCGTTAAGGAAAATTAATTGGGAAAGAAGATATTAATCTGTCGAAGTTAGTTAAAAAATTGCGGATAAACGAAGATTATTATTTCTTTATATACGATTTATATTATAAATCTTTCTTACGATTTATATTATAAATCTGAAGAAACTTTGGTACATGTTTCAAGCTTTGTTGTTCGACTTATCTACATTATTTTTTCTTTTTGCAGATGTCATCGTTTAAAATGAGAGCGTACTATTTTATATTTGTTATACTTTTGGTGCCATCACATGCACAATTATCTCTCGATCAAATGGTTGAGTAAGTTTTTATGAAACAAATATTTAATCAAAGGAGTAACTGATCATTCATTATAGTAAACTGAAGAACGAGAATGGGCTAGTATTCAATTTGGTAGGACCGCCAGGTGATCATGCTCAAAGCAGTGGTCAAAACAACACTGGTCAAGCCGGAGGGGCTGTTGACAACCGTTTCGACCGACTTCAATCCGCCGTCCCGATCGATAGCCGTTTTGATCAACGTGCATCTTACTTAATTTCAAATAAAATTCTTCAACTTGCGTATGACATTTCTATGTTAACCCGAAATGATCTGGCGAAAAATAGCATTATGTCACCGATGAGTATAGCTGGTGCTCTGGCATTAGTTCTACTAGGATCAAATGGCCAAACGTTCAGAGAACTTATGCATATATTTGGTTTCGACCAGGATCAAACATTCCTTTCATACCCTTATAAAATCCACGAAGAGTTCGGTTTATTGATTGAGGACTTGCTGAGTGACTATCAGAATCCATCAAGACCTAGGCCTTTAAATCATTGGAAATATATGACACCCGGTTCAGCAAGAAGGCACCATTCGAATGCAAAGTAACATTTAGTATATAAGGTTATAATACATTCGTTGGACAATAATATTCTTTCCTCGCTCTAGTGATCATCTTCCTCCATCGGAATATCACCAAATATCCGTGGCAAATGCAATATTCAATCAGAAAGGATTCAGTCTAAGACCCACTTATCAAGACGCTGTCAGTGATATATACCGCAGTGAAGTTATTCAACTGGATTTCCATTCAAACGCTGAGATGGCGAAAAAGTACATAAACGATTGGGTCAAGTCCCGAACTCGAGGAAAAATTGATAAAATTGTTGGAGCTGAGATAGATAGTAACACCAATTTGATTGTTGCAAGCACACTATATTTCAAAGCTATTTGGGATCAAACTTTCTTGGATGGAGCAACCAACAAGTAAGTACATAATCCTGTACTATACTTTACAAATTCATAGAAAATTTTTTTCGAAAAAAATCAAATATTGCATCCTCGATAAGATTATTGGTTCATCTCATCTTGTGGCTTTTAAAGTAATTCATTATAAGATTATATAAACATTCTCAAAATGTTATATTGTCTTTTGTGTCCGCCGTGCTCATTCGAACGAGTTGATGATGGCAACAAGTTACCGAAATGCGTCCTCTCCAAAAACGTAACATGGCCCATCGGACGTAAACGGCAGCAATAGAATTCGTTTTAATGTTCGGGTTATCTAGACATGATACATCCATCTTCCATTTGACTATTGAAAGATGTTTCAAATTGATCACTTCATTAATCATTACCAACTCATACACGAGTTGAATTGCAATTATATTACAAACAAGTAAATGAGGTATAGTTAATTGGCAAATTGTTGCGAATATGTGGAAAAAAGTAGTATGGTTCGCAGTTGCATCGCCTTCTGAATCGCCTAAACGGCCTGGATTGATAGTTACCCTATGTCCCTATGCTCCGTTTTACCCTATGTCCAGTCCTTACAATTGTCTAAGTGGGTTATCTATATCTTGAGAAAGGCTTTCATTTTTAAAAAATGTCCACGCATTTTCTTCTATTTTATTCAACATGGAAGTGCCATGATACTCTCAGAAAATCTTCGCCTTTGCAGGTAATGAATGAAATTTAATCATATCAACTAAACGTGGTTCATTCGAGGTTAGCCTCCACCTGAAAAATGGTCCCTTGCGAGCATCCTCCTTACCGATTTTTACATTGAATGCATCCGAAATAATTTCGATCCATCTCCCTCTATGGTATGGTAGTTGCGCAGCCACACATTCAAAACTTTACCTTGCAGCATAGCACTGAGCAATTCGTTCATTAACTTCAATTAAGCAATAACTTTAAAGCTTTTCAGTGATTAAAACCACTTCATTTCCGTTGGTTCCATTTGTCATTATTATGGATAATAAATGATCACATACCATTGGTACCCTTTCAGTCTATTCACCACCAGTGAGAAGTATGCTAAGTATCTTTCTGGGTGAAGTTCATGCCATCTCTATTAGTGCAATCAGCATTAGCAAAAAATAACTTTAGCTGCCTATCTGATAGCCAAGTAGCCTTAAAAGCACTAGTATCATCGATGATTTAATCAAAATTGGTTTCAACTAACTCCAATTCACCCTACAAGTCGAGTATTTAGAATGGTTTACTGGCTTTACCCTTTACTGGCTGTTTAAGCATGCAGAATGCCCATCAATTGGCCATACAAGAAGCTTTGACAGTATTCATCGGACCTGAACTTTTAAGTACAATTAAAGTGTTTAGTGTCAATTAAAGGTCCCTAAAGGAAAGGACAGAGAATTCAATCGGCTCTGAAGTAGACTCAAGGGCTACAAATCTCGTAGCTCTTCTTCGAAGTATATGACATGAAGAAATTCCGAGCGTGCATCGGAATCGGAGAAGAGCTGAGTGACGATGAAATGAACAAGGATATTATGTAAACAAATGAAACAGCAAGAAAATAGTGTAGCAGTGCTTCGGACAGACATAACATACTTACGCTGTTAACCTTGTACAAGGGCAATCCTACACCGCCCAATCACCACCAAGACATTTTGCTCAATGTTCAAGAAAGTTGACTTTCTAAGGATGCGTTTCAGATTAAATACTAGTGACTTTCAGATTCCACACATTCAGAAGCGACTTCGGATGAAATATTTTATTCCCTTTCGCGAAAACCAATCTTAATTGTGGGCTAAAACCCTTCACTTCTCACGTTTAATGCTCTGTTACCCAATAAAAGCTTTGACAGTTACCCAATAAAACCGTTAGGCCAGGGCTTCGCGCGCCCCAAGGCCAAAACTCGTCCAGTTGAGGCTCACGGTCCCGGTAGCTCGCCGAAGGCGGGCGTGGGCGCCACTCGCTTCCTCAAGAGACCTCACGAGAGCCGCCCAACGAGAATGCGGCTCGCCCGGATTACACTTCTGAAAAGCCTGAAAAACCGACGGAGCAAAGCAAAAGAGGAAAATTGTCACCCCACCAAATTGACGACAGAGGAATACGGAAAACACCAAACCACCCACGACGTCTCCTCCACGGAACCACCAACCAATGCTACGCGCACTCCCCGCGTCTCGAACGCACCACTCCTCGTCGCCACGTAACACCTGGAAGAGGAAGAAAAAGAAAACAATCGAACAACTAACAAACAGATGCAGTCACCAATAAATCTTTTAATAATTCAATGTTCCTTTTTATCATTGTTTTTTTTTTCCTTGCGAGAACCTACAATGTTATGCACTTACAATGATTACTTAGCCTAACTTACGCTACGGGCCCCTTTCTTTCTTTGTCTCTCGTTCCTCTTTTTTTCCGCAGCCAATCAATCTTCGCTGTTCTTCTTTTTTTTTGTCTTTAACACTTTTAATCCTGTTACTTTACTGTCTTTCTTTTTTTCTTAATTTGTCTGTAACACTTTGCATCTTGCTACTTCACTGTCTTTCCTATTTTTTTATTTTTATTTGTCCACCACTTTTATCCTTTATTCACACTCTTCCCAATGAAAATAAACTCGCCAAACACTCTTCGTCAAACTCCCACTCACTTCCCTCTACCTTTTTTTCACGCTTTTTCCTTATAAATCAATCACCCCTAACGGCCAACCTTTTCCGCAGCTTTTTCGTCACGGCTGTAGTTGCAGATTCGCCGTAGATCGCCGCAATTTCTTCGTCGCGAACTGCGTTACCCGCCATTCACACTCTGGCAAATACAAAGTGAATCATTTGCGGCTTTTTATCCATTGCATTGCATTTTATTCGGTTTCAACGGCCCAGCGCGTGGTCAGTGTATAGGTGTTACTGCCGTCAAGCGAATGTGTGTGCGCTCGGCAAAGTTTACATAAAAAATTTCATAATGTCAACATCTCCTGTCGATGCAGCTGCTTCAACCTAACTGTCATCGTATGCTCCAGCACCTGGAATAGGGGAGTCCACAACTTGTCCAGGTATTTTATGTGCAGCCCCATTCCTAGATGTTCCCGCTCCAATATTCCCTATTTCCATCAACAATGATCATTCCAATCGTATCGTGGTTCATTTCGTTGATCGAACCGCTGTCTTCATTTACTCCTGTTAGCCAGAATTTATTGATTTTATTGACCGGATCAGGGGTGTATGGACCACAATTACTCCTTGGATCTGGAAAAACATTCTGCCAATAATTTGGCTGACAACTTTTCCTTTTCAAATTTTTCCAAACTTCAATTGATTCCGCAGTTTGAAGACTTTCAGCTTGGAATCCCATCACATTGGACATGATGGTTTACATTGGGCCATGTTGCTGTCTGGTTAGGTTACGAGCATCTTCTAGGGGTTCAGCATTTTCATCGTTCTCATCATCAGGAACTTGATCGTTTCTCAAAAAGAAATCAGTTCCTTGGAAGAACTGTTTGCGGCATTTTACTCGGTCCCAATTGCGTAATGAAAGATTACTTGCTGATGCTACTATTACTATCTTAAGACTAACTTAACTAATGACAACGTAGTCTTATAAGTATGCGTCTTACCTACAATTCTGCTTCCCCTACTCCTTTCAACGTCGTGGCTTGAATCGTGGTAGCGCTTCTTCTCTTACTCCAACTTCGGGGTACCAGCTTCGTCCGTTTCGCGTGGTGATGGTGCCGTGGAGGTCTCGGGAGGGGGGGTACAACAAAAACAACCCGTAACAGCTCTTTACCGCACTCTTCTACAAGTGAATGCTATAACTGTATGGCCACGTTTCATCAACTCACCTGATATGATATACGTAAACATATTGTTATTTAAGTATTTATCACATAATTTATTGCCCTCACACTCACACACAGCACCATATTCCTAAATTCTCTTCTAAAAAATTAAACTCAGATGCACCTCTTATCTCAGAATACATCCCGAAAAGTTTCTGATAAATCTCTTATATATACTCAATTCATTGATTTTCAAGGTTTTATCCAACTTTAAATTTTTTAAGCATTGGATTTAATAGAAAAAAAGCTTTTGAAATAATGTATAAATTTTATAAAATTCCAATTTCATTTACAGAAAACAGTTTTATCCTAATGGACTAGGAGCAGAATCTATCCTTGTAGATATGATGGCGCATGGTGGAGAGTTTCCATTTTACGATGCTAAAGAGTATGGTGAGTTGGTGGTGTCACAAAAATATAACTGATTTTTTCATCGTATCTTTACTTTCAGATTGTCGCATTCTTGGTTTTCCATATAAAGGCAACTTAACAACAATGTACATCATCCTCCCAAATAACTCGAGCCGTCAAAAATTACGAGAAATGCAAGCATTTCTCACTCCAGAACGCATCGAGGACATGATTTCGAAAATGGTTTACAAGACAGCAATTATACTTTTCCCAAAACTGCACATTCAAAATACACTAGAATTGAAGGCGATTTTCCAAAGGCTTGGACTTCGAACACTTTTTGAACCATCACAATGTGACCTTTCGCTGATTTCAACAGGTAAAACGCAAACGTTCAGCAATATGAAAATACCTTCCGCTGGTTTCGTTGCTACAAATCCAATAGATCCAAAGATTCCAGTATTTCAGCCGGAGTTTTCGCAAGATCCTAATTCAAATCGCGAATCATTTGCTACGTTGCCGACGGACCCCACTATTCCAGTTTTTCAACCTCAGGTTCCGAGCAACAACCAGCCTTTGTCAATTGGTACAGACAACTTACACGACCAACTAGTCTTCTCTAGATTTGGCCATGAGGATTCCAACATGCAATCTGACCAACCGCTGAATAGAACAGAACAACGAGTTAAACGAGGAGTTACATACAAAGTTGAAAGCAACTATCAAAAGGATATGCTACCGCTACGATACAAGGACTTTGTACTGAATAAGCGCATTGTGAAACAAAAAGCGGAAAAGAAGTTGATAAGAGGTCGAAGACAGGCTCAAGATCCTTCTGCCAGTTTGAAGCAACTTGATCAGCTTAGAAACAGCCCAACACTTAGAAACCCAGCGCTTTATGCTGATGCGATCGTCCATAAAATAGATTTAACTGTCAACGAGAAAGGAACGGAGGGAGGAGCTGCAACAACTGCCTACTTAACTAGAACTGGAACTGATGTTGTATTCCGCGTGGAAACACCTTTTTTGCTGCTAATTCGACACGATATTACAAGACTTCCTCTTTTCTATGGTGCCATTTATGAGCCAACTGATTGAGTGATCGTTTAATTTTGCGCACTGTGTGTACATCGGGCCCTAAAGCATTTTTTTTCTTTTCATTTTCAGAATAATAAAGTTTTCTTTTCTATTTATTGTAATATTTTTTCAATAAAGAAACACTAAGAAGTAGGTTTTGTGCCTTAAAAATGTTTGTCATATAGTTGAAAACTAAATCTCTATGAGTTTGTGGAGAAAGAATGTGGAAACTCCTAAGATACTATATAGCTTTCCCTAGATTGAAAGTTATGTCATGGCTTAATTATAAAAAAAGTAAATTTCTATCAGCAAAACCCAATAATCAATAGTTATTTATTTCGTATACCCATTGCACGCCGGTTGACAGTGCAAGGATTAGGAACGCAGATACGTTGGAAACAACATATGAATATGAAATGTTACTTAAGAAGCTTGACATTCAAAACCATTTTGATAATTTATTTTTCAATGAATCTTACATGACATAAAAAAGATAACTTCTGTTAATTGGCATCACTCCTATCGATTGCAAAGCGCTATGGAACATCTCAATTGTCGATCACTTTTTCCAATATATGTTTTGTTATTTCGTCAAGGGTAGGTTGAACTCCTTCTTCCTTGCTAACATAAACTAAAGACTTCACATGTCAAAACAAAAATAAAAAAAAAATTTAAAGGCGCTAAATGACATGATTTTGGAGGCTAATTGACTCGAGAATTTCGTGAAATATTTGTTTCTAGATTGTTGTTAAATCTAAATGGTGGAAAGAAAAAATATGCACTGATGATATTCTTAGTGTGTACAATTCATTCAATTATATGGTCGTAATGCAGTTTAAAGATATCACATAAACTTGTTTACCCTCCGTAAACGGTAGTTGACATATCCAATCACTTCAAGGATTGCCTTACTAAACAGAAATTGGATGGATTTTTCGATTTTTGTATATTTCATAGACGATTCATCCTTATTCAAAAGATAGATAGATAGATATTTTTATTGAGACTTTATCGTAGATTGTGTTGTTATTTGCCATGTAGCATAGTATATAGACAGCGACCGTGGTCAATGCTGATTTGATTTTGCTTTTATGACAATGCGGTAAATACATTACCTTTGCTCACAGGCTTTTAAATTAATGTGCCTATTCCTAACTTAATCTAGAATAACTTAAGCCGATGTACAATTCTCAGAATTTTAAGTGTGTGGGGGAATGTCTGGAATAGGTGAATTGCCGCAATGAAGTTATCCTCGATCACCCTGGTTTGAGTTTGTGTAAAATAATGGTTTCAGGTTATGCCACAGAGGACGTGCAGTAAACTCGGATTGGTTGGCGCAGAGAAGTTGTATGGGAGATAAATAATTCGACGAGTTGTTTAGGGACAGATTCCGATCATACGTTTCCCTGATCATGGGTTCTGGATGGTCAGACAACTTTTTCAGTCGTTTTATTGCCTGTTCGATCATATTTTCCAGGATAGGGCTTATTTTAGATTCTTTGTAGAGAAAGTAGCTCCAACAGGGAAACAGTACGTAATTATACGCCGTATTAGAGTCTTGTATATGAGCAGCTTCGGACTTTTGTCGAAAGACTTGCTTGACAACAGTGCCGCTAGTGCAACCGATGCTCTTGTGGCTTTATCGATCGCTTGGCGGGCGTGGGGGTTGAATTTTAAGCGATGTTGGAAATGGACTCCCAGGTATTTGATAGATATTTTTTAAGGGACGTTTACTCCGTTTAACGATAGAGATATTTCATTACTTTCTGCAGGAGCGTCCCCATTGCCTTTCCCGTGGACATTTCGGAAGCATATTAGTTGGAATTTTTTGCGTTTACGTTTAGAGCCCATCTGTTGAAGTAGTTGTGGAAAGATTCGATGAGCGAAGTTGCTAGGGGAGATACCAGGTTACGAGGAATGTGGTTTGTGCTGTTCCTGTCAGCTAGTTGGCTAGTTGTAAGTTTAGGTAGATCGAGCCCTGTGGGGTTCCGGAGGCAACATTGATAGCTTCTGAAAAGGTATTAGCGATTTTTATCCATAAAGAATGTTTATGCCGGAAATTGATGATCATACGACTAAGGGGGATTGGGAATTTAGCCTGTAGAAGTTTGTATATAAGTCCTTTTGACCAGACTGAGTCGAAAGCCTTTTCTAGGTCAATCGTGCATGCTACGGTGGCATTTTGCTTTTTAAGCCGGTGGAGATGTAGTCATTTAAGAAGACAGAAGCTTGTTCGGTTCTTTTTCCTTGAAACCGAATTATTCGCAGGGGATTAGGGGTTTTGCGAATATCTTGAAAGGTTTGATTATTGCCTTTTCCAGTATTTTGCCGAGGTTGGAAAGTTGTGATATTGGCCTCAATTTGTTTAGCTCCCCTTTCGACCTTTTCTTGGGGATAGGAAGAAGCGTAGCGGTTTTCCAGGCATTAAGGAAATAATCGTTATTGATGCAATGGTTGATGATCGTGGTGAATGGTCTTTAAAGGGCCTCGCTGCATTTCTTAAGTACGTGATTGGAAATGCCGTCCGGGTCGGCCGACTTTTTGCTGTCAAGAGATTGAAGGTAGAAGAGGACTTCATCTGCTGTTGCGAAGAATTCTTTGAATTTGGAGCATGTAGGATTGGCTGCACTGTTTTTTGGTGAGAAGGCGGTTAAAAGGGAGCACTGATATCCATTGACGAAGGAGCGCACTTTCATTTCGGAGGCAGCAGTTATTGATTCATCTTCTGGGGCCTTTTTGCGGAAAGACTGCCTGTAGAAGGATGAGAAAACGATTACTTTTTCCTCAAGGGTAGTATATGTCTGACCGTTATATTTTATTGGGTCTTTGTTTACGTTGAACTCTGCAGTGAGGCGTCCTGTCAGCGAGTTGATCATTCTGAAAACGTGAGGAGCAGGTTTCATAGCGGCCAGACGAATTTTGAATGCCGCATTTGTCTCGGCGCCTGCTTTTATTCTGATGAGCGTGTCTAGACAGCCACTTTGCGATTTTAACGTCATATACTCGCTATTCACACGGCTCCAGTTCCGATAAAATATACGTTTTGGTCGTTGCCGCCACCTGGCCCGGGTGCGTATCAGATGTAAGGTGCCTTGGGAGACTTCTCCGAACTTTGTTAACAGGGGCGCCTTTTCTGGGGCATGCATGTCGATCGAATTGCGGATATGCGAGGACAGCATTTGAAGCTTGTTTTCTATATCTTGGTCACTGTATACCTGATTTTCCGCGACTTTCCCATCTAATTGGAGCAACAATTCTTCGTTTAGTCTGCTCCAAACTATACTGGCGTATGAACGGAAGAGCGTAGCGGGGGGAGTGATTGGAGCGGTTTCGGGGAGAAATATGTTGAGTATCAACGCATGGTAGTCGGAGGGAGCCGACACACTTATGCAATTGATGTTTCTAGTGTCCGGGCCGATGAGAGCTGTGGACACCAGGAAGTTATCGAGGAAGGAGCTTCCTCTGGGAAATGTAGGCACTCCAGCATTGATAACGCACAGAGAAGTTTATACCTGAGAAGATCCAGTGAAAGAGTGAGGTTCCGTTTGCATTTGTAATGTGATCTCCCCAGTGTGCGTGTCTCGCATTTAGGTCTCCACCTAAAATTACTCCATCGTGACCGCTGTCTCTGTTTAAAATACTATTGAGGTCGGATTCTTTCGTTTGACTCGTCCCACGCGGTGTGTATAGAGATCCCAACAATTTTTTTTCGAGTCCCCAAGGCTTTCGCAGGTAAAGGGAGGCTCTAGTGCGAGATAAGTTAGTTGCCTGGCAATGAACCTGATGAGTGGTGTGCTTGGATCTTGCTACAATTGCTAGTCCTCGCCCGTTGTCATTGCGAAACAAAGTGTAGTTCGGAAAGTGTGGCCTGTTCCTAGCGTGAAGCCGAGTCTCGTTCAGAAACACCAAGTCTGGAGAAAAGCATCCCAGCATTTGTTGAAGAGCAATTCTTTTGTCTTATCCCTGAAGCGAATTTATATTACACGCTAAGATCTTGAGGCTATTATCCGGTGACATGGATACAGAAGTTGAAAAGTGACTCTGCTTGCTCTTCCTCGGGAAGATTTCTATATACAGGCCAGGATTCCCGCGCTTTTTTTGAGATTACCATGAAGGAGATCCCGAATTACTTAATTGTTTCTTGGGCAATAAGGTTCAGGACATTTTCACTTGACACTATGCTAGCGTGAGGATGGTTATAAGAAGGTCCATCCGTTTTTTATTCCAAAGTACATGCGCCTCAAAAAAGCTCAGTCAGCTGATCAAGGTGGGATCATTAAGCCAAGCCGTGCTTTTTCTTAGAAGAATTAACGCAATTCAGAATGTAGCCGAACTGAAAATGAGGTGAATAATTTAAATTGCCATCTGATTATATTTTTTCACACGAGCATTCCTTTTCCTCTCCTCGAATTGCCACGCGTTCCAGTATGCTGATATGATTTTCATTGTGAACATAAATAATTGAACACGCAACAGACCATTGTGAACTTGCATCATTAGGGTATGTTAAAGATATGTTATTTCTTACCTTTGAATTGATTATAATGCCGAGCGCAAACTGAATACACTGAGAGCCTACCCCCAACCAACCTAAGATTCACTGTGAACTCCAGTACTTGAAATCGATACCTAATGCTCGCAGATAATCCTGTGTTTAGATTCAAAGTTTTCTTTTCGAAACTTTCGAAAACGAACGATAATACTCTGGTACCATAGTGCTCCCAACTAGCTAGAATATATGCCATTCATAGGACGAAAAATCTTAGGAAGACGCTTGCAGATCTATAATAGCAATGTTGACACTCTGGAATATCTCTTCTTTTTTTTTGAAGTTCAATGTTGTTATTTTGAGATGAGAAACTTTTAATTTCCCGGAAGCAAAACATTTTGACCGCTAAAATCACTGCCATGTTAAAAACAGAAATTTTACACATTTTTCACGCATACGTGGCAACATAAAACACGCCAACCCCCACCGATAATGATCGAAAATGACTGTCACAACTGCAGACAATTTACCCAATGACGGCTTGGAGCAAACACTGACCCACGCAATTATCACTTTCATGTTTCACTTTTTGACTATGCAAAGGAGCTCCGCGAGCAACAAAAGCGAATGTATTGCTTGTTGAATTTGCGGGAAGTGATAAAGCCTCTGTAGTTGGTTGGTTAGTAACAATGTTCGGCTCCGCACCAAAGCTTTATAGGTATTACATAATTATATATATGCCCTATACAAAATTAATGTCCTTTTTGCCACCTCATCTTCATCAACCTGGTTCTGATTGAAGAAGTCCCTGAAATTTGAAAACCAACCAAATGCCTTCAAGAAGGATATTGTGACCTGTTCAGGTCACGCGAACTGTAGTCGGCGTAAACAAAAAGTCGTAAACATGTTTACGACTATCTGCTACCAACACATCGATTGTTCTCGTGTGCGCAAGCATAAACACGTCACGCGAGTTATGTTATTGATTATTCTCAAAAATAAAAAATAAAATTATACTCTTACGAGTTCTTTCCTTGGAAATAAGAACACTTGATTTTTTTATGAATCACTTTATTATCTTTTTAACTTTTGAACATTGAATACTAACTGAACTGTATCACTTGACCAACTTGAATAATTGAACTTGAACTATTGCCACCGACTCAGAGTGGTCTCTTGCTTAAATAGTATTATTTTGATTAGGTCTGCAGTTTGCATTTCGCTTGGTGATCGCATCAGATCTTTGTTATAAATGTGCTGAATATGCATAATATTTATATCGATAAACAATTATTGTTGAGTGGTCATATCTTTGTTACAAATGTGCTAAGTATGCATAATATTTATATCGATAAACAATTATTGTTGAGTCATGGATATTTGATATTTTGTTGTGAGTCCTACTTATAATGATTTGAACTTAGTAACTATAATGTAAGTATTATAATATAAGTTTTAATTAAACTTAGTGGTTATATCCTTATTATTAGGATTAGTATTGAGGTCTTGCGGGTTATGTGTAATTCCTCCCTCCTTAAGATTGCTGTCGTCCTCGACAGTGTTTTTTATCGGTTGTAATTCTATATCCTTTTTGTTAATGACTTTAATCTTGATTGATTTATGGCATGTAAAGTAAATATATATTATGAAGGATACAGTGAGTATGATAATTATGAACAGTAATGTTGTTCCAATTGCAATGGAATTTTTTTTATGTTCAAATTTTATTTCTTCGATTTTTTCTAGATTTTTGATATCTTCAAGTTTTAAATCTTCAACATTAATTGTGTGATTAAATCCTGAAATATTTTTAATTGGTTCCAATGTTAAAATTTGTTGAAATTCTTTTATTTGGTTTGTAAATAATTTGCCTGCAATCTCAAGTTTACAATTGTTAAATCTTATTATGTATGTTCCATTTAAGTAATATGTTTTTTCATTACAATTTTGTTTTATCTTAGTATCTATGTTAATAGTAAGTATTAATCCTTTTTCAATTTCTATTACATTATTATCATCCTCATATGTTCTTATACAGTTAATATTTTTACATTTTAAAAGATTATTTAAAGATTTAGTCCTTTTTTCTGGTTCATAATATTCTCCATTGTAAAGTACAACTTCTTTAATGTTTATATCCAAAGTTTCTGATTTTGAGTTAGGTATTTTTCTTACATAATAGGATAATAGGGGTTGAGTTAAGACAGGCATGCTAATGACAAATATTATTTTTCTTTCTTGTGTTAATACATTTATTGTTATTTCCTTTAATTCCTCTACTGATAAATTATGAAAGTCTATCTCATCGTATGTTAATATGGATCTAGTCATGATTCCTGTTTTAGCTGAATTTACATTGTCAATTATTTTTTCTAACTCGTCCCTTATAAGGTCAAGATTATAATTTAGTTGAATGGTTGTTAGAATTTTATTTATTGTTTTTGTCTGATTATTAATGTCTCTAGCTAACTGATTATAGGCTTTGTTAGTTTTGTTAATGTTGTCAACAATTTTGTTAAGGTTAGATTGAAAAACGTTGTTAACTTGAATTTGATTATTCATTGACTCTATGATGGCGTGATTATTTGTATCTATTATTCTTAAATGTTCTGTGATCTCTTCGTAATCGTCGTTGTCCATTAATCCAAATAATAAATTATAAATTTTTCCGATGGGGTTTATTATTCCGCGTTCCTTTCTACTAACAATTACAGAGTTTTGTTTGTCAGGTAAATATGTCGTCGTAGTTTGTCCAGTATTTTGTCTGTTATCGTATTGTCGTTTTGGTTTAGGTGTATTAATTTGCATTGAAACTTGTTTAGCTTTCTCTCTATCGAAATGCAACAATTTTAGTTCTCCTTTTATCGATTTAATTGTTTCTGACATATGGGGGTCGGGATAGATTTCGTTAGTTATTTCGTGTAGTGCCTTTTCGTATTGAACTAAGTCTATTTTGTGATAAATTCTTTTATAGTCTTTGATCAGTCTAATTGGATCTTTTTTTATTAATATTATTCCGGATTCGGTTTGTAGCTTTTCAATGGTAATTTCTGCTTGTACAATTGTAAACGTTAGGATCAATAAAAATGGTATGAGTTTGGGTGTCCAATGATTGTTGGGTGTAGGTTTCTGTAAAGGCAAAGGGTTTTTATTGTAATAATTTTCCCTGTATTATTTCTAGGATAATTTTTTGTCTAAAGTATGGGATATGACATTGAGAGTAGTCTAATTTATGATTTCTGGCAATGAATTCTGCTGCTATGCAAGTAAATATACCGCAATCATTTGCGTTTTCCTGTTTTGGGGCGTTTCGCACGTTTTCTTTTGTGAATGTATTTATATCGAGGACTTTACACAACTTATCTTCCGATTCGTCTGCTAAATATTCACCTAATGTATCTAATATTCCATTATCGCTGCCTCCTAATGAATCATAATATTTTATTTTTTTACTCTGTAGATCGATCGTAGCCAAACACCAATGTCTTTCATTTACGTGAACCGGGATCAGAATTATATCGTATGAGAAAATGTCCACTTTTCGCGTCCATTTCTTGACTGCACTAAATCCTTTCTTTTTGAGTGTCGGGACAAAGAATGTGTTCATGATATAAACTTTGGGTAGGTTTACAGAATCCTCGTTTCGTTTACTGATGAGGTTCAAATAGAAATTAATTATTTGATCGTTTACCCATTTTTGATCAATTAAAGTGGAGATATCGGTTCGAGTAATATTCAGATTGAAGTTTGACGCAAGAGTCTCGTTTAAGGGGCCATTATATAATGCGTTATTAATGATTGTTTTCTGTTCTAATGTAAGCGTATTCGGAATGCTTACTGTATTTGGTATTTCTGATCTTGGTTTTGATTCTGTTCTCGTATGCTTCTTAATTCTTTTTATACGAATTGGGTGTATCCTATTTTGATGTCTACCTTTTTTTGTCGAAATTATATTTCCTAAATTATCTTTTATTATCTCAATTTTTCTGTACTTAGGTTTCTCCTTATGACGTTCATTTTTGTAGTTTTTGATAAATACTTCTTTTTGGTCGATTTCTGGTAATTTCTCTCTATTTTTATTGTGGTAATCAATCCATTTAGTCTTTCTATTAATTAACAATTTATTTATTTTGGTTTTATCTATTCTACCATATTGTATGTCGATTGGTTTTGCTTGGGTTACTGAATGTATATTGGTATTGTAATGCTCTGTTGCTTTTAGAACTCGTTGCACAATATTTAGTTCAGGTTCGGTTGTCGCTAATGTTCTAATTTGCTCTAATAATGTGCTATGACATCGACTCATGTCTGAATTACCCGTATGTGATTTTGGTGAGTTAAAATGAATTTCAATTTCTTCTCTTCTGAAGAAGTCTTTTACGTTTATCATATTGAACTCATTATCGGCAACTATCTTTCTGGGTTTTCCTAGTATAGCATTTCTTTCTCTAATAAGTTGTATGAAAGTTATCGCATTTTTATCTGTAGTTTCTTTAACGTATAAATGTTTCGAAAATTTATCTATTGTAGTAAAGAATTGTCGTTTACATATAAGGAATATGTCAATATGTACTATTTCATTTATATCCTCGGGGGTTTCTGTTAATTTGAATTCTGGTTTTAAAGGTTTTCTGTCATATTTTACCAAATTACATACTTCGCAGTTATTTATATATTTTGTGATTACTTTTAATATTTTATTAAAGTGATATTTATTTTTAATTTCTGCGTAATTTTCTATGATTCCACGATGATTACTTTTTTCGTGTATTTCCTTGATTCTCTCCAAACATTGTTCTTCACTAGTTAAATCTATTGCATTATTTGTACATTTAATGAATTTGAGGTACTTATTATTTGAATATAATTTTATTATTGCTACTTGCACTTTGTTCCATGTATGGTCATCTAGTTCGCAAAATATTCCTACATATCCTTTTTCTGGTATGTATCTCCTAAGTATATCTATTATTTTGTTTTCGTCATTTATGTCATTCTTTTCTATGAATATCTTTCGCTTTTTGTTTATTGATTCAAATTCCTTATATTTTCTTTCCACTATTATTATTTGAGTTTTATATATATTTACTATTCCTTCCCTAATTGCTATATGGTCATTCTCATTCTCGGGAGAACTGTGTATAGTTACATGTTCACTATCGTCTATTTCTATTGCGTTTTCTTGATTATTGTTGTTGGTTAAAACGTTAATTTCGCCTTTTTCTGCGTCGATTCTGCTCAAGAAGTCTGCCACTTTATTATCTTTTCCTTTTATGTATTCAATATTGAAATTGAACTCGTTCAATTTTATTTTCCATCTCTGTAATTTAGAGTTTGGTTCCTTAAAGTTGCTAAGCCATACAAGGGGTCTGTGATCTGTTTGAATGTTGAATTTTGTACCGTATAGGTAGGGTCTAAAATATTTAGTTCCCCAAACAATAGCTAATAATTCTTTTTCTACTGTCGGATAATTTCTTTCATGCTCGTTTAGAGTTCTGCTAGCAAAGGATATTGGATGTCCTTGCTGAGATAGTACTGCACCTAAAGCTTTATCTGAGGCGTCAGTAGTAAGCGTGGATTTTTGTTTAAAATCAGGGTAATGTAATATGGGATAATTAGTAATTAGATCCTTCAACTTCTCAAAAGCCGCGATGTAACTGGGATCTTCTGTATTAATTTTTCGATTTTTCTTTAGAGCATCTGTTAAAGGTAAGGCTATTTTTGCATAATTATTAATAAACTTTCTGTAATAGCCGGTGATACCTAAGAAAGATTTTATTTGTTTTGTGGTACCGGGGATTTTTAAATTTCTAATGGCATCAATTTTTCCAGGATTTGGTTTAATTCCTTCGGTTGTCAATATGTGACCCAAATACTCAGTTGATTTGGCAATGAACTTACATTTGTCTGTTTGAATTTTAAGTTTGTATTTTCTCAGGGCGCCAAATATTTTTTTTATGTTAATCTCCATTTCTTGGAGTGATGTGGCAAATATCAAGATGTCATCCAAGTATACTACCCAAATTCTGTTGATGAATTCTCTAAGAACTTCGTTAATCATGCGTTGAAAAGTTGCCGGTGCATTTTTGAGACCAAAGGGCATTCTAATGAATTCATAATGACCTTGTGGGGTTGAAAAAGCTGTTTTATGACGGTCATGTTCGCTGACTTCGATCTGGTGAAAGCCTTTCGCCAAATCCAGAGTTGTAAAATACTGTGCTTTTCCAAGTTTGTCAAATATTGATTCAATGTTAGGAATCGGAAATTTGTCATCAATTGTTTCCTCATTTAGTTTTCTATAATCGATAACTATTCTCCACTTTTGCTTTTGTGAATTATCCATTTTTTTGGGAACTACCCATATTGGAGCATTATAAGGGGAATTTGAGGTTTGGATGATTTTTTGTTTCAGCATTTCGCTAATTTGTTCTTCTACTTCCTTTTCATGGACAGGCTGAAAACGATAGATTCTGGAATACAGGGGTTTATTGTTTTTGGTGATTATTTCGTGTTTTGTCTGAGTGGTACAGGAAAGATTTTCTCCTTCCTTATAGAGTAGATCCTCATATTCATTGAGTATCTTTTTTAGCGAATTTGCTTCCTCTTTATTTAACTCATTAAACAGCTTATCACGGTTATTCGTCGCACTGAGCTTACTTTGAAAGTTTATCTCTTCAGGGATGGCATAATTAAATTTTAATTTTTGATTATTAGCTTCCATGGTTCCTTCTCCCAAATATAATTTAACGTTTAATGGATGCAGTAGATTTTGACCTATCACTGCTTTAAAAGTTTTATCATGGAAATCCATGACGTTCCACATAATTTTGTGAGATTCAGGAAGTTTGAACTCTACTGGCATGTTGGTTTTTATTTTTTCCGTGACATGGCATGAGCCACCTAGGCCGTTAACTGTTATGTGATTATTTAATTTTATTTTTTTTATAAAGGGAAAACATTTTTTGTCTATACTAGAAATAGAAGCGCCAGTATCTATAAGTGTTGGAACTACTTCATTCTCTATTTGTAAGTCGATTACTGGTAAAGGGTTTCCGAGGCGCATTTGCTGAAAATTTACGTCCATAGGTTCTGGATTATTGTCTCTGTTTCTGTACATGTTCGAGTTGTCAACTTGCATCAGTTCTTGTCTGTTATTTTGATTATTTTGTGGGCGATTATAATTATTAAAACGATTATTGTAATTGTTCCTAGAAGGATTATAGTTATTTTGTTGGCGGTGCATAAATGAATTTTGATTGTGTCGGTTATTTTGGTTTGAATATTGATTGTACCGATTGTTTTGATTTGAATTTTGATTGTACCGATTATTTTGATTTCGGTAATTGTTTGGATTTTGGTTATAATTTCTATGATTTGGACGAGTACGAGGGTTAATGTTTTGTACTGGATTGTTATTGTCAGTGTTGTATTGAATTTCTCTAAGGATATTGTATGCTTGGTTGAGTGATTGACAATTTCTCATTTCAAGTAAAAATTATTTGTATTCTGGCAGAAGGGATTTAAATTTGTTTAAGACCAACCCTTCGTTTCGGACTGGGTTAAATTCTAAATGTACATTTTGTTGCGGATCTTGTAGGTACTTAGTATTTATTCTATTTAATAATTTATTTAGAGTATGATATGCGTCGTCGACATTTTTGAAGCTTACCTTATGTATCCTATTGATTATGCTGCTATATGATTCGTTGATTCCGAATGTTGAGATGAGGATTGCTTTAATCGTTAACCACGTTGGATCTGGTATTTTTTGTATTGTGTTTCTGGCTGATCCCTGAATTTTGTGCAGGACGAGTCTGAATAGATACGCTTGCTGGTTTCCCTGAGCCAAATTGAGAATGGTTTGTGCTTCCTCCAGCCAAGAAGATAAAGCGTACTCTCTGTTATCTCCATTGTATATCGGTAGTCTGCGTACTTCCTTTAGTATTTCATCGAACGAGAGGTCCAATGGCAACGGTATTTCCTGTTCCGCCATCATTTTGTAGATGCGTTTAATTTATTTTGTGAGACTTTTGTCTCCACTGTACAGTTTATGGTACTGGAGGACCTTATTACACTTTTTATTAGAATTCCTCAGTGTTTACCACAGAGAATTGAGCGCTTTTTCCTAAAATGCAGCTCACTGCTTTGCAATACAGTATATTAATTGGTGTTATTATTTTTATTTTAATATTTTATTGGTTTTTGTTAAAATTAGATTTTCTCTAATTTGGGTTTTATTTTATTAAAAAGTTTTGTTTCTTGTTCCTACCCTAGTAGTCTAAGTTTTCCTTAGCTACTTTTGTGGGCGTACTTTTCAAAACTTTTGTTTTATTTTACTTTGACCAGATTTTCTCTAATCAAAGGAGTTTTTGTTAAGTTCACTTTTACACGAGTCACTTTTTCCAATTTTTACTTGAACGCAACTCTTTGTGTCAGAGGTTCTTTGTCATAGAGGTTCCTCCCTCCTATGACGGACGACTGCGCCAGTTATGTTATTGATTATTCTCAAAAATAAAAAATAAAATTATACTCTTACGAGTTCTTTCCTTGGAAATAAGAACACTTGATTTTTTTATGAATCACTTTATTATCTTTTTAACTTTTGAACATTGAATACTAACTGAACTGTATCACTTGACCAACTTGAATAATTGAACTTGAACTATTGCCACCGACTCAGAGTGGTCTCTTGCTTAAATAGTATTATTTTGATTAGGTCTGCAGTTTGCATTTCGCTTGGTGATCGCATCAGATCTTTGTTATAAATGTGCTGAATATGCATAATATTTATATCGATAAACAATTATTGTTGAGTGGTCATATCTTTGTTACAAATGTGCTAAGTATGCATAATATTTATATCGATAAACAATTATTGTTGAGTCATGGATATTTGATATTTTGTTGTGAGTCCTACTTATAATGATTTGAACTTAGTAACTATAATGTAAGTATTATAATATAAGTTTTAATTAAACTTAGTGGTTATATCCTTATTATTAGGATTAGTATTGAGGTCTTGAGGGTTATGTGTAATTCGCGCATCAAGTACAACAGATCCCGGTGCAAGCGACTCGACGCGTACACGCGAGAACAATCTGTATGGAAGGTTCTGGGATGGTTGGTAGTGGTATATAAGCGACTACGGCGAACGACGAGACAAGCAGTTGTGAATGAAAAACGCGAGAGTACACGACAGTGCGCGCCAGAAAAATTCGGAATAAGAAAAGTGTTAAATAAGTGAATTAGTGTTTAATTATGTTGAATAAGTGTTAATTAAATAATTTAATTCATTAAAGTGATTAGTGATTTTACTAAATTAATCATAAAGTGTAGAAGAAACATAATAAAATTTTAAGAATTAATTTTAAAATAGTTCGCGAGTGTTTTATTTCACTATTAGCAATATTTGCAAATAGGTCAAAACAGGTCGCGCACCTGCTCAACGCGCAACACTGGTGTCAGAAGTGGGATTATTCGTGCAATAGTGAAGTGAAAAATAACTCAAACTCTTAAAAAAAAAAATCGTGAACTATAGTGAACACTTTTGAACTTTTGAAGTAAACTTGTAAGAAAAATGCCGCGCAAAATCAACGCTCTCCCTTTGCCGGAACTGAAGGAGGAATTAGAAAAGCGGAAAATTTCAACCGAAGGAAGCAAAGCTAGACTGATCACGCGGTTGAACGAAGCGCTGGCAGCGGAAGGGATAGATCCAGAGTCGTTTGAGTTTCCCGACGCTGAAAGTTGCACTGGAGGTGAGGAGGAGGAACAAATCCTGACTGCGAAAGGGCTGATGCGGATGCTGATGGTAATGCAAAAGCAATCAACCGAGTTAAACGAGAAGCTCGACCGGCAGTCAACCGAAATGAACCGACAGTCAACCGACTTAAACGAGAAGCTCGACCGACAGTCAACAGCGTTCAGTCAGCAATCAGCAGACTTGAATCAGAAACTGGACCAGCAATCAGCAGACTTTAACCATAAACTGGACCAGCAATCAGAAGACTTTAACAAGAAATTCGACAAGCAATCTGCTGAAATAAGAGAAGATTTAAGTGAACTAAACCTAAAGCTTAACCATCAAATTGAAGGTTTCCAAGAAAGGATGGACAAAGTGGAAGAAAGGATGAGCAAAGTGGAGACGGTTCGGGAAGAGATTGAGAGAATAAAAGAAGACTTAAAACAAGCGAAAGTAACGATAGCGAGTAGCCCGGCCCCGATAGTGAGTAACCCGAGCCCAATAATGACTAGCGCAAGCCCAATAGCGAGTAACCCGAGCCAGATAACGAATACAGCCAGTATCACAACAAGGAGTGTGCAAGCGCCGACTTTCGATGGACAAATGGCTTGGAGCATTTACAAAACCCAGTTTGAAGCTGCCGCTCAAGCAAATCACTGGAATGACCAGGAGCGAGCAACAGCCTTAATTATTGCCCTGAGAGGTCCGGCTGCGGAAGTACTTCAAACTGTCCCTGTCGAGTTGCAGTCAAGCTCTGTCGCCATCATGAACGCACTTGACATGAGGTATGGAGATAATCACTTGAAGCAGATCTATAGGTCACAGCTGCGCAACCGGATCCAGAAACCAGGTGAAACTCTACAGCAGTTGGCTCAGGATACTGAAAGGCTTGCACTTTTGGCTTACCCTGCATACGACCCAGAGCATCGGGACGATGCAGCAACGGAGGCTTTCATTAGCGCGTTGCAGGACAGGGAGATGCAACAAGCTGTCCGCCTAGCCGAAAAATGTTCAGTAAAGGACGCCCTGGCATACTGTTTAAATTTTGAAGCTGCCAAAACAACAACTCGTAACACAGCCAGGATCCGACAGGTTACAACGGAAGAATGTTTATGTGAGCGTGTTGACATCAGCGAAGAAGCGCAGGTGAATGGTGCGGCCATATGCTGGAATTGTGGTGAACGAGGTCATCTCCAACGAAACTGCAAGCAGCAAAGGAAATTAAGCTACTGCTCGGCATGTGCTGCTAGAAGGAGATCAAGGCCAAAAACAGAGCCTGGCAATAAGGCCCCTCAATCCAAGGGGTCGGGAAACGCGTAAGAGCCAACTTCGTGGGGCAGAGGTTGGCTAGGAGGATCAAAGTCCCCAGAACCACCATCATCGTATCTAGGCTACATCGGGGAAAGGCAGACTTATGTGTTCGTGGACAAGTCGATGGTGAATCTTGCACCCTCACAATTGATACTGGTGCAACAAGGTCAATATTGCGACCAGATCTGGTGAGCGGGCATGTTCTCTCCAAAGGCAAACCACTTTTGCTACGAACAGCAACGGGAGAAGCAGCACCCGTATACGGCGAGATCAAACTCCAAGTACAAGTAGGGGATATACTGTTTCAACATGAGTTTCTTGTTGCTGATATAATGGACGACTGCATCCTGGGAATGGATTTCCTAAGACCACACGGGTTTACGTTGGATTTGGGCAGACGGGTCTTGAGATGGCGGAATGTTGAGATCTTAATGGAGGGTCATTACGACAACATCCCAACACCGAAAGTGGTCGTAAATGCCGACACTGACGTACCGAGATCTTCCGAGAGCATTGTATGGGCCAAAGTTGAAGGTGATCCTGGAGACCATAGATCCTACCTAATTGAGCCAACAAAAACACCGGCACTGCGAAATTTAATTTTGGGACGGACACTCGTAACAACAAATAAGAGTGGATGCGTGCCGGTTAGAGTCCTTAATACCTCGGACTCAGTTACCCACATCAAAGCTGGAGACATTATTGGGAGCTGTCAGCTGGTCTCTACTGTAACATCTTTGGAAGTAGGAGATAGCCAATGTCCAGCGAGGAAACGAAATACTGGGGAATCCCGTGAGTTAGTGTCGACTTTATTGGAACCAACCAAGATATCACCAGAGCAGTTCAAGAAAGCCT
The DNA here is from genome assembly GCA_954870665.1 of Stratiomys singularior. Taxonomy (NCBI): domain Eukaryota; kingdom Metazoa; phylum Arthropoda; class Insecta; order Diptera; family Stratiomyidae; genus Stratiomys; species Stratiomys singularior. The sequence continues at coordinate 56,140,124 of OX940879.1, read as the reverse complement.
CGGAATTGGTGAACAAATACCGCGACATTTTCTCAACTGGTCACGACGATCAAGGACGTACGAGTATGGTGACTCACGTTATTGACACACAAAACGCTAAGCCGATTCGACAAGCACCAAGACGACTTCCATTAGCCAAGCAGGGAGAAGTAAGCGCAATGATCTCCGACATAGAAAAACAAGGAGTCATCGAACCTTCAATCAGCCCGTGGGCATCGCCTGTAGTCCTAGTAAAGAAAAAGGATGGAAGCACTAGGTTTTGCGTCCACTACAGGCAGCTCAACGATGTCACGAAGAAAGACAGCTACCCACTTCCGCGCATCGACGACATTATGGATACAATGGCGGATTCGAAGTGGTTTTCTACTCTCGACTTAAAGAGTGGATACTGGCAGGTTGAAATCGACAAGAAAGACAGAGAGAAGACTGCATTCTCTGTGGGTACTGGATTGTGGCAATTTGTAGTGATGCCATTTGGTCTTTGCAATGCTCCAGCAACATTCGAACGCCTCATGGAATGTGTACTCCGCGGGTTAAGTTGGAAAACATGCTTGGTATATCTGGGTGACATCATTGTCATAGGGAGGACGTTTAACGAACATGTGCGCAACTTGGAAGAGGTGTTCTCAAGGCTACGACGGGCCAACTTGAAGCTGAGTCCACAGAAGTGTACACTTTTCGCATCTGAGGTAAAGTACCTAGGACATGTTGTATCAGCAAAAGGTGTGAAAAAGGACCCTGAGAAAATAGAAGCTGTGAGAAGTTGGCCGAAACCTAATAACAAACGACAACTTCGAAGTTTCCTTGGACTGGCGACCTATTATCGCCGATTCGTTAAAGACTTTGCAAAAATAGTGAAGTGTCGCCATCAGCTCACGGAAAAGAATCGCCCTTTTATTTGGAATGAACAGTGCGAAAAAGCCTTCGGGACGTTGAAGAATAAGCTCTGTGAATCACCGGTTTTAGCATATCCCAAGCCTGGAAGAATTTTCGTGGTTGATACCGATGCGAGTAACAACGGGATCGGGGCCGTATTGTCACAGCAGATCGACGGTGAGGAGCGAGTAATCTCATACTACAGTCGAGTTCTGTCAAAGAGTGAAAGGAACTACTGCGTAACCAGGAAAGAACTACTAGCTATAATTGAAGCAACAAAGCAGTTTCACAAGTACCTTTACGGACAGAAATTCGTTCTTCGCACAGATCATGCTTCCCTGAGATGGCTGCTCCATTTCAAAAACCCAGAAGGGCAAGTTGCTAGATGGATCGAAAGGCTACAGTCCTATGATTACGAAATCGTCCATCGAAAAGGAGGAGTGTATGGGAATGCCGACGCTTTATCCCGTCGCCCATGTCCAGCAGCTTGTAAACACTGCCGACGGTCTGAGGAAAAAGAACAAGGCGTGGATCTGCGTGTAGTCACAACAGAAGTCGACGAGGGTTGGACGCAGCACGCACTGCGGGACGCTCAGCTAGCAGATGATGATGTTGGACCATTGTTGGTATGGAAGGAGACAACTGGACGTCCTGAGTGGAAGGACATATCAGCACGCGGCACGGTGTTGAAAAGTTATTGGGCTCAATGGAACTCCCTTGAGGTCGAAGATGGAGTTTTGAAACGGAAATGGGAAACGGCAGATGGCACTTCACATAGGATGCAAATTGTTCTTCCCAAGAGTCAGGTCAAAGGAGTAATGAAGGAGATGCATGAAGGCACATCGGGAGGTCACCTTGGGGTAAACAAAACCCTGGCAAAGATGCGAGAAAGGTTCTATTGGCTCCACGCTCGAGAGGATGTTCTTGACTGGTGTCGAAAATGCACAATATGTGCTTCCGTCAAAGGCCCAAGTCGAAGAACGCGAGGACGAATGCAGACCTATAACGTGGGGGTACCATTCGAAAGAATAGCTGTGGACATCGCGGGACCCTTTCCCGAGTCCGAATGGGGAAATCGGTATTTACTAGTTGTAGCTGATTACTTCAGCAAGTGGCCAGAAGTCTACCCAATTCCTAACCAGGAAGCAACTACTGTAGCGGAACAAATCGTTTCTCAGTGGGTTAGTAGATATGGCGTACCCCATGAACTACATTCAGACCAAGGCAGAAACTTCGAGTCACAAGTTTTTGCTGAAATGTGTGAACTGCTGGGTATACGGAAAACACGGACAACGCCACTTCACCCTCAGTCCGATGGAATGGTCGAACGGTTCAATGACACGCTCAATAAACATTTGGCCAAGATGGTGGATGAAAACCAGAGAGATTGGGATCGACGCATTCCATTATTTTTGATGGCATACCGAACTGCGGAACATGCATCGACTGGAGAAGCACCCGCAAAAGTCATCTTTGGAAAAATGATTCGTCTACCAGCTGATGTGAAGTTTGGGACACCCCCTGAGAAGCCCCAACCTATTTCGGAGTATACAAGCGACTTAAGGCAACGGCTGAGTCAGATACACCAATTAGTGCGGAAACAAATAGAGTCAGCCACTGATCGCATGAAAACCAGATATGACTTAATGGCAAACTCATCTGGTTTCCAGACGGACGACTTGGTTTGGCTATATAACCCCCGGCGTCGTAAAGGCAGATCTCCGAAGCTACAGCCGAATTGGGAAGGACCCTATAGAATCGTCAAACTGATCAACGATGTGGTTACCGGATACAAGAACACCAGAAACCTAGGGCAAAAATGAAAATTGTGCATCTGGACCGCCTTGCCCCATATTATCAGCAGGAAGACGCGGAGATGGTTAATGTCACACTTTTTCGGGGCGAAAAAGATTTAAGGCGGGGATAGTGTGACGTGTTCAGGTCACGCGAACTGTAGTCGGCGTAAACAAAAAGTCGTAAACATTTTTACGACTATCTGCTACCAACACATCGATTGTTCTCGTGTGCGCAAGCATAAACACGTCACGCGCATCAAGTACAACAGATCCCGGTGCAAGCGACTCGACGCGTACACGCGAGAACAATCTGTATGGAAGGTTCTGGGATGGTTGGTAGTGGTATATAAGCGACTACGGCGAACGACGAGACAAGCAGTTGTGAATGAAAAACGCGAGAGTACGCGACAGTGCGCGCCATAAAAATTCGGAATAAGAAAAGTGTTAAATAAGTGAATTAGTGTTTAATTATGTTGAATAAGTGTTAATTAAATAATTTAATTCATTAAAGTGATTAGTGATTTTACTAAATTAATCATAAAGTGTAGAAGAAACATAATAAAATTTTAAGAATTAATTTTAAAATAGTTCGCGAGTGTTTTATTTCACTATTAGCAATATTTGCGAATAGCAAACAGGTCGCGCACCTGCTCAACGCGCAACAATATTTTACAATTTTCCAATTTTCATTGTGGGGATTATTCCCGAAATGCAAAGCTGATGATGTAGATAATATTCGTTGTTTTTCTCTAATGTGCGTCGGGGAAATCATACAGGAAGTGAATAATTTGTGAATTGAATTGTTCATTCAATGGAATGAAGTGAATTTTTTTGTTCGTTCCAGTCTTTTTCCAGTATTTTATTTTGTATTTATATGTAGTTAGCATTATAAAATCAGTCCGAGGGAATGGTTTGCGATAAGACTCATGTACGGATAATTAATACGTTTCCTTGAAAGAAGCATTAAAGGATGAGTCCTGTCTTGCCAGAAGATAAGCCGGTTCTCTTATTCTTTTATAGCCAAGAAACCAAAGAAGAGCCTATGCCATGTCCACTACCTACAGAGGCTCCCGCCGATAACTACTTACAACTATAGTTGATCCAAGAGCCTGAAAAGCAGCTTGGCAATCAATAGAACTAGCATAGTAAGGAAGGGAACGATTTTCGACAAATTCGACGGCTCTGAAAAGACGTCTTCGACTCAACATTGTATTTGCAAACTATCTGTTTCTTCATAATTGAGGATTCAATTATTCGGATAGCGCATTTCTCGTAACATAAAAGATTAATTTACGAAAATTACGCGAAACAAACGAAAAAGGCAAACAATTTGCTGCATTGACAATAATAACGACTTTGCCGATCAACAGACAAAAAGGAAGGATCAATACCAACTAGATGAAAGGAAAGAAAGGTTCAGATTGAATGTGCATACCTTCAGCTGAACAACAATCAAAGAATTTAAAACCATTGAGTAGAGTTAAATACTTAGGTTTCAGGTTTCACATTGGAAAGAATTACTTTCCTAAAATGTGGTTTCGCCATGCGTCTATGCAAATCTAATAATTTTACTATAATCTTAGGCAATGTAGTAAATGTCGCCGGTTGGCACACACACAATTCACATGTAGGGAAAAACTCACAAACTGGGAAATATGCTTAAAGTCCGACTGCATTATAAATAAAATGATCATGCAGCGGTTAAGAAATGCTGCCAAAAAGGGATTAAAAAGGAAAAAGAACTATACATAGTTCCAATAGAAACACCTCTAAAAATAACAAGACCAACATCCTTTTATACACTAATAATTTCCACCTTCTCATGGACAATAAATTCATGGATGGTGCTTTCCCATTACTGAACAAAAAGCTAAACCCCGATTTCAAGTATAACAACGCAGAAATAAATAAAGCAATCTTGAAAAACACATACGCCAATAAAATGGTGGCCAACACGGAGGCAGACAGAAACGATAAAGAACTTAGCACAATAACAAACCCAAAACGATGATTCAACATGAACAGCTCAACAGTAATAAAACGCGACCAGTCTACATCACCACATCTTCAAATAAAATCAACGACACAGAAAAGCTGATAGCTCAATCGCTGAACACCATCAAAATCTCGTCCAAAGGAAATAAAATGTATCTAATTCGATCCACAACCCTTACAGAGTCACTGCACCAGTTAGAAACTCTAAACACATCAACAAATAGAACAATGGAGAGATAAAGGCAAATAAACCAAAACAATTTTTGTCTTATTACTGTGAACTAAGATTGCTGTAACTTAATATCCAATGTAGAATAAATGACAAGCCAACCAATTCCGCAACAACATGCATAGCCCTCTATAATCGCAAAAAAGAATACAAGCATGGGCTAAACAAAAATGGAGGCAATCTGAAGTAATTTTAAGCAAAAAACAGACCAAATTGAGAAAGAAGCAGAAATAATTACCATTGCAACAACAAACAACACCCTAGATATTGCAATAGCATCCATCTACATTCTTCGGATGCAAATAATTTAGAAGTTAACAAATACCGATCATCAAAGACAACTCCATAAACAATTTAATTCCAATTCAAAAACTAAGCAAAACATTTATGGAACCAACTTTCAGGTGTTAAAGAGAAATACTGGAAAAGGTTCAAGAAACTAAACAACTTTGATAACTACCAAAGACTATGAGAGGCAAACAATGCAAAGAAAAACGCAGTTAATATGGAAAAAGAAAATTGAATACAATAGGAACGACATGATCGCAATGGGATTTTAACCATGACGCGAAATTCATGGAAATTATGAAGAATAAAGATCCAGATTATCCACAATAACTCCATTCACATGTTTTCGTGTTTGGAGCTGCTGCAAAAGATTTAACCATGCAAGAAGTTGACAAAGTACTTCGATGTCGCTCAAAAAAACATCTCCAGCTCCAGATAAAATATAGTACAACACCATTAACTCTCTAAAAAAACCAATAAAGAAACCCTATTAGAAGCAATAAAAGTTAACTTCAAAAACAACGAGATACCTCATACAAGATGAGGTATCTGGTGAGATAAAATAAATGAGTATAAAATACCTCATGAGATAAAAATTGTTCCTATTCACACAATACCAACCATAATGCTTGATAGAAAGCCACAGACCCATATAACTCCTGAAGGTACCTTTAAAAATAATTGACAATCTGTTCAAATTAACACGTATACAGAATGCTTATGTACAGTATGCATTATGTATGCTCTACAGTATGCTTAGCCAAAACTGTTATGCATACAAACAGGGTAAAATTGTTAACATTAGCATTTATAAACTATCCAGACTATCCAGAAATGACTTAAAACGGAAAAGACCAACACATTGCAATAACCTGCGGTATCTCCAATGCATACGAAAAAGTAGACACTTGCACTCTAATCCAAGATCTCAAAATATTCAACAGTGAAACACCGTACATAAGCTGAATACATAGGGTTCTCAGGCTTAACATACTCGCAATGAAACACTGTTCCACTGGCCTCTTGAACATTTATACGCATAAAGACAAAAGAAAGAATTAGGCTGAGATTTTCCGTAATATACAAGATAAGCTCTCATACTTCAAAAGAATCGAGAAGGAACTTCAAAAAAGACTCAAATACTGAACTACCGTATTTGAGGGGAAGTCTTGATAACCCCCATCCTGCATCAACATAAGACAATACATAAGAACCACCATTAAACTAAGAGCTGATTGGCAAAAAGCAAAAAAGAAACTCAAAATCCTCTATGGTAGGGATTAGAACCCTGATCACAGAAAAGCAAACCAGGAGCAACTACACGCTACACACAAAAATTCTCTAGACTTTCTAAACCTGTTGAATAGTACCTTTTGAAGAAAACACCCATGTATGTTCACCGTAAAGCTCAAAACATCTATCCCCGCTGTAGTAAACTGGCTTTCTCATTTCAGAAACAGCTAAACTCTTCAAATTGAACAACACCTCCATCTGTAATGTAGAAAGCTTGGCGACATATCGAGCCATTCATCGTCATCATCCATGGCGCTATAGACCAAACCGGACCTTGTCCACCAGGATTAACTTCCTACAATCGTCAAGTTTCAGCGACCTTATTCTCCAGTTGATCACTCTCAGCAAACATTGCTCGCCAGTTTTTATTGTATCTTTCCATCGAATCGCCGGTCATTTTGTGCCTTGTGTTCTACACTCCAACATTCTTTCGGGCAGCTAGTTTTTTTTCCATTCCTTCTTCATAACCCATCCATCGCAGTTTGCGTCGCTTTACGCAAGCAGAAACAGATGATTGGTCAAATAACTCAATACAACTAATCGTTGTAACATAGTCCGTAAGTAAACTTCGAGTTCAAATATATTCACTGCCTTTTCGGGTTTGCTCGCCAGGGTCCATGTTTCACTTCCATACATCAGCACAGGCGTAACTAATGATTTGTGTAAGCGAAGCTTATTTGTCTACGACAAATTTGGACCTTTGAAATGGATGGAGGGATAGGCTTTATTTACAGTGTTTACGTGGTTTCCCATCTCGTCCCGTTTTGTTCAGGTGGGTTCCAAGATACACAAACTTATTCACATTTTCAAAGCCTTAGCCTCTTATGATCAGGTTTCGTCAGGCCGGAATATGCTTTCTCGTTAGAGGCATGAGTTTTGTTTTCGCTTCATTAACTTATAGGCCAATTCAGCTTGCTTCAGATTTGAGACTCAAAATGCTTTTTTGGCACCTAAGATTAATCGAGCCATCTTATTCACATTATCAGCATACGCTACAAATCATAGGGACTTTAACATTACTGTACCAGATGTTTCAGCGGTTGATAACGGTCCTCTTGTAACTGCTCCTATAACCAAATTTTAATAATCAAACGAAGGAAAATCGTACTTGTGTTAACGCTGGCATACAGGTCGGCTAGAAAACTCCTCCGTAGGTTGATTAACGAAAGCAAGGCTCGCTGCTGGCCTAACCTCGTTGAAGACATCGATAGAGACCCATGGGCACTGGGTTACAAGCTTGCCATGTGGAAAATAGGAGTTGCAAGGAAGCCCTGTGTTCTTGAAGTGGAAAACATGAATGAGATTGTCTGAGCGCTTTTCCCTATGCATCCTGTTCGTCCCGATAATGCAGATGTTGAATGTCCTGGAGAATGCCCACTTTTTAGCGCCATCGAGCTGGATGATGCGGTGAAATCTTTAGAATCGCAAAAGGCCCCAGGGCCAGACGGTATACCAGCGGAAGTGATACAGCTTGCATATCAACTTTGCCCTGACAAGCTGCTCACCACTTTCAATGCCTGTTTGCAGCAGGGCACCTTTCCAAATTGCTGGAAGGAGGCGAGGCTCGTCCTGATCCAAAAGAAGAAGGGGAACTCCAAGCAAACATCTTCATATCGGCCCCTATGTATGTTGAACGCCGCTGGGAAGGTGCTCGAGAGGCTCATTAGAGAAAGACTTGGAGAGGCCATCCGAACTGTCGGGGATCTGTCTCCGCAGCAGTACGGCTTCAGGGCTGGTCGATCCACGATCGGTGCAATAGCAGAGGTAGTGAGTGCGGTCCAGCTGGCAGAGACGAAGAGACTCGAGACGAATAGTACTGCTCATAACACTCGATGTGAGAAATGCCTTCAATTCTGCTAGATGGACAGATATTCTTCGTGCTCTGGAATATTCCAGGGTGCCGAGGTATCTGACGCGGATATTGAAGGACTATCTCAAAAACCGCGCCTGGTTGGCTACGCAGTCAGTGCTCTTGTATGGTTCCGAGGTTTGGGCTGACGCTCTTAGTAAAGAGACGCACTGAAGACGTCTGGCACAGGTGCAGAGGCAAGGAGCTTTACGGATAGCGGCTGCATATCGCACTGTCTCTGAACTTGCAGTGCTGGTAATCTCGAGGGTGGTTCCTGTTAAGTTACTTGCAGACGAACGGAAACGTGTATAACGTAGGGGGGAGTCGGGGAGAGAAACTGTCAGCCGAGGAACGGAAAAGGACCCTAACCTTGTGGCAACAAATATGGGAAAACGAAACACGAGGCCGGTGGACCGCACGGCTGACTAGTGACTTGGAGCCGTGGCTCTACAGAATGCATGGTGAGACTGATTACTACCTGACGCAACTACTCAGTGGTCACAGGTATTTTCAGTCTTACCTGTATAAGATGGGAAAGTCACCATCCCCAACTTGCATGTTACGTTCTTTACGTGTACCAGATGGACAAGAATCCGTTGGCATCTCTCCGAGAAAATAGGCGTGCTCTCCCCAGAAAATGTAACGGGAAAAATGATGCAATCAAAAGACAATTGGAACCGTGTGTCACATTAAGTACGGACAGTAGTTTTTATAAAGAAGGGCATGATGGATCGCTTGGTGAAGGTGGGGGGATCTCTGTAACAACAATTCTCTTCCTATCCATCCGTGCAGAAAGAGGGATCTCCCTTAACCTGAAGGCACAGCTAAGCGATGATAAATGAGGCCTAGTCTGAAGTAATGTGATAAACAGTTCCAGGCTAGGTTCTCGGCGTGACAGGGGAAGTATTTAGTCGGTAGTCCGACACTCAGGGCGTAAATAGTCATCACCTCCCAAACAACAAAAAAAACAGTATGGAGCTCATTCTTGGATTGAAACTTTCTCCCAGTTGTTCGAAAGGAGCATACGCCGATCTGAATTCATGTAGCGTCATGTTTCTGGTAAACAGTTAGATCTTGGCATTGATGGGCAGCCACTTCTTTTTTCGACAAACTGTCTAAGCTTGCGTTATAGTCCTCTTCCATGACCTGGGTTGGTCGCCGAATGTTCTCATGGAACGGCTGATTCCTTTTTTCAACCACTCCTTTGCATTCCCCATCGTATCAGCCGTTCCGCATTTTCTTTAGTTGATCTCCTAAGAACACTTCGCAGCTTCTGTTAGCATATCCCTCACTGTCCTCAACATGGTTTTGGTATAATCACTACCTTCCTGCTCCTGTTGAAATGTGTTGATACGGTTCTCTATTGCTGGAATGTCTTTGTCTCTACTACTACCACTCTACCACAAGGAAACCCTTATAAGGTAGAGGACCGAATCGCTGACAGCACCGCTTTTGCGCGGGAACGTGGTCGATATGATTGAATGTACGACCATCTGGGGATACCCAGGGTCTTTTATGAATATGTCGGTGCGAGAAATGTGTAGAACTTATTGTGAAGCTTCAGCTGGTAGCGAAGTGTATCGGACATTGTCCATTGTCTCTGCTTAACTTTAACTACATGAAGGCTGTACCCTCCAGCTGTCCATCTCTATGCAGCTTCATTGCAGTTTTTTTTGTGCATTGAAATACCCTAGAACAATTTAAATGTCGTTTGACAGCAAAGCATCTACCGCCCGTTCTAAGCTCGTGGAAAAATCATACTGATCCTTTCTTACATGCAAATAACATGGCCATCCTATTTATGTATTCAAGAAATTATTTTCAACGGGAGTATTAAATGCATCTCCTGCAAATCGAGAAACCTGTTCAACATAAACAGCAATAGATAGTAAACTTATTTGATTCGAGGAAACTGTGAGTGGAAAACGCTCACCGACACAGCAAAGCAAAAAAGCAAGTGATGAGGGTAACAATTACACAGAATTGGATGATATTACTAAACGAATTTAAGAAAAAGCAAATAAATAAAAGAAAAGTACTATGAATCTAAAGTACGGCCCATGGCTGGAAAACATCCGTCTGTGACAATTCTGGTTTCACTATGTCCTACAAAAGTATAACAAATAAACAAGTTACCGACAAACAGAGCCGACAACAGAACATAACTGAAGAAAGCTAATATTACCACATCCGAATATTAAAATAAGAGCAACAGCCGCGATGAAGATGAACATCAATTCTTCAAATGTTTTAAATTTAAAAATTTAAGAACTAAATTTTCACAGTTTCATAAGTGATCATCCCAAAACCAAACCTCACGTTACAACGAAAAAACCATATTCGGTAGCAAGGCAAATTCATAAAGGAAGCCAGGGCTGAGCTAAAACCAACACTCGCTTCCTACCATATGCACTTTGTAACCGAAACAATATCCCACTCCTGGTAGTCCTAGTTAGTAGGAAGGAGAAAATAAAAAATTGCGTAACTTTAGCGACGCGGCCAGGTCCATTTGTTTTCAATGATTTTTGAGTTGGAGATGGACAATGTGATGATGTGAAGATCGTTATTCAAAATCGTCCTCAAAGTGGTTTCACGGGCGGTTGTGAACTCGACGCGGCGCAGGCACCACATTTGCTACCAAATTCAACATTTTCATTAGACCAAAAAGTGAAAAAAATCAGACCTTTTTGTTGAGGGGTTTGGACTGCGCAGAGGATACGGTCGATCTTCTCCAATTGCTCAAGGAAGCTGCACCAGAAATAGAATTTATTTCCGTTAAAACTTTCGCGACAAGAAGATCGACCATAGAAAAGTAGAATTTACCACTTTATCTGGTACAAATTTCAAATAGAAGCAGTCCAAGTAACCTTCAACAAATAAGGTACTTGAATTTCAGAGTGGTGAGGTGGGAACGCCTCCAGAAAAGAGAAATCAACCAGTGTTACCGGTGTCAAAGATTTGGTCATTCGGCTGCCAACTGCGCCATGCAATATCGGTGCGTTAAATGCAAAGACGTTCATGCCCCCGGTGAGTGCAAATTGGCTCTGACGGAGCCTAAAGAAAAATTATACTGCGTTAACTGTGGTGTTTTTGGTCATCCAGCATCATATCGAGGATGCTCGCGATATCAAGATGCAAAAGTGAAATTAATTTCAAAGAAATCTCATGTCATGCCTTCCAACTTCGTCAAACCCGGAGTACCATTTGCACTTGCCGCGAGAGGACCAGCTGATAATGCAGCAGACAATGTAAGTGGAAACCATGAGCTGCTTTTGAAAATTTACCAGCAACTTAATTCTTTATCGGAAAGAATCGATAAACAAGATTAAAAAATTAACTTTGTTTTTCAGCGTTTAAATCTTAAAAATGTCTCAAAATAACTTACTATCCAGTCACATTGCTATGGATAAGCTTCGTCTCATCTCGATCAACGTCAACTCCATTGTTACTTTACATCGACGTGACTACCTCCTTGAATTCATTACTAAGCAAAAGCCAGACATCATGCTTCTTACTGAAACCCACCTTAATCCATGGCACAGCATGACATTCAAGGATTTTGAATTCATAAGAAACGATAGGCAAAACGGTAATGGGGGAGGTGGCACCGGGATATTGGTTAGAAGACCATTTCGTTTTCAAAATATTGAAAAACTCGAATTTAAAAACTTTGAATTTCTAGAAGTGTCTGTTATCAAAATTTCACTGCCAGGTAGGGATAACCTTTATGTTATCTCTGCCTATGCAAGTGGTCGAAATGTTCTCAAGTTCAAGGAGGAGCTTAATTCATTGTTTGAAATGCTTGAATTGAACAGGCTGCATAACTATTATATTCTTGCTGGTGACCTTAACGCATGGCATACATCATGGCTGAACGTCAACAATAATCCAGAAGGTGTGTTCCTGAAATAGTGGATAACAGAGAATCAAATCGAATACAGGTGCAAACTTTTTGGGTCGGAACTCCCAACGTACCCTAGGACTAATTCATATTTACGGAAACAAGATTATATGTGATGGATTACAGTAACTTGCCCTGATTGGAACACATTTCGAATTGGTTCATCTACCAACTCCTGCGAGAGGAAATCAAATATTTTCTGATGTTGTCGAAGCAGAAGTTTCGAACTTCAAGTCAAGGCTACATGGTGAGCCAATCCTTCATTTCAATGAGACATTAACATCTGACCTAATACCGAGCTTAAATCTTGTTGATTATTTTGTCAGTTATAAAGACTTGCGCTTTATATTTGACGGGATAAAAAACAAAAAATCATGTGGTATTGACGGTATTCCGAATATAGTTCTCCGGCATTTGCCTGATGTTGTGATAAGAAATTATTGCATATTGTTCAACAACATGTTGAGCAATTTATACTTCCCAAATGGGTGGAAAAAGGGTAAGGTTTTTCCAATCTTAAAAAAAGGAAAAAAGCTATCGCCCAATCAGCTTGCTGCCTAACATCAGCAAGGCCTTCGAAGTATTACTAAATAAAGCTTTAAACGCTCACATTAACAAGTATAAGTTGATGCCAAATTGCCAATTTGATTTCCGTGCCAGGCATTCGACCATACATGCGATAGCGAAAGTGACCTCAGACATCTTTCGGAAGCTAAATCATAAAGAATGTGTTGGAGCGTGTCTCATTGACATGGAGAAAGCGTTTGATACCTTGTGGTTAGATGGATTAATTTTTACACTCTTTCAGGACAAGTTCCCAAGACACCTTGCTGCCATGATCTCCAGTATGTTATACGGAAAATCATTCGTTGTAACTGATGGAAATCTGACGACAATGCGCGACTTCAAGGTCTTGAATGGTCTACAACAGGGTACATAGTCCAGAGCAACCTCCAAAGAATGTTTAATGATGTCCAGCTCCATATCGATAGTTGGCGAATGAAAAATTAATGCGCAAAAGTGCGAAACAATTTTGTTTCGGACTACGCTTCAAGGGGCCAGCCAGGACTTAAAACGTAATTGGAAGAATTTCCATATTATGGCAGGCAAGGGTAGTTCAGAGAGGATTCCACATAAATCCTGTGTTCGATACCTCGCTGTTCATCTCGATCAATACCTGTACTATACAGATCATATCAAAATGATGCTGAGTAAAACACAAAAAGTAGTCATGGCCCTTCTTCGACTCTTTCATTCCAAATACATCCATCAAAAGGTCAAAGTTATTTGTTACAAGACTCTGGTTAGACCAATTTTGACATATGGGTGCCAGATCTGGTTCAACCAGAGTGCTAGTGCGATGGAAAAATTGAGAGTTTTCGAAAGGAAGTGTCTTCGTGCATGAACTGGTTCATACAGGAAGCCTGAGACGGATTGGAAACACTCTATATCGAATAGGAAGATTTATCAAACTGCTAAAGTGACAAAAGTCGATATCTTCATATTGAGACTTCTCCGCGATCATATAGCTAGATCTGTAACTGTGAGTGAAAATCCCTGGATTTCACAGCCATTCCACCCTACAGATGAGTATATTGCGAGTTGCCTCGCTACTGGCTTTGTTCCTCCGGAAGCATTCATGTATTTAGATATGAAGAGGTATATCTTTGATTCCAATGGCGTCCCAATTATATATCATATATATAGACGGGCCACCGATAAAAAGATAAAATATGCTCCGAACTTGAGTACACGAGACCAGCGATTCCAATGGAGATACTCATTTGCTAAATAGATATTGGTGGCTGAATGACAAAGACTAAATTATTCGTGTTTTTTAGTTTGTGCTTATGTAGTTTTTTGTTTTTTTTTTGAGTTTCAGCTCATGGTTGTTACATTTAGCGTTTTGTTAAAAACTAGGCATAGGTTTAAATATTTAGTATATGTTGATGGTGTAATATTAGGCTTAAGAAATTATGTTTAACATTTAGGTTAAGAATATTGAGTATTGTAGTATAAAATAAATTATTTTGATTAGAATTAGGGTATAATATATTATATTATATATATCGTAAGATAAGAGATCACTATGATGTTGTGTAAACATAATTGATTTTTTGAATATTGTTGGTTGGTTTTTTCTCCTTTTTCCAATTGAATGTTAAAATAAGAAATAATTTTAATTAAATCGAATTTGATATTGTTGTTTTTGTTCTTTCTATTAGTAAATGATAATGTTCAAATTTAGAGAGCCATTAAGTTTTTCGTATTTTTATTGTTTAGAACTGCTTTATGTTCTTAAAAAATTGATAACGATGAATAATAAATAAAGCGCTTTTAACTTGACAATTTACTGTAGTCTTGGACGCCAAAAATATTTGACGTTATTCGCAATGTACGATAATAAAATTTATGGCGATACGACTAATATTTTTGGACGACACATTCTTTCAATATATCGATACATAGTTGAAATAACAATTGGAGAATAGTCAACGTCATTCGACTGTTATTGATCACATACAAATGGCGTACCCGAAACATAAGATAAAGTCGCCTGACTAGGGCCAAAATAACAACTACCCGATAAACTTTCCGTTTTATCAAGATTTAACTTAACTCGTTTGAACAGCATACTGTTGGTTTCGTTTGACTTGAGTAATTTAAATCCTTCATGCTTAAAAATCGCTTTGCACCTACTGCTCATTGAACTTCATCAAACGTTGAGACATGTCTGGGTTGTAGCATACCTGGCTATTTTAAATTTAAGTTGTTCGAACTTCTTTGCTATGGTTAGTTTTAATAGCTAGTAAAAAACGTACAATTTTCCTTCTAAACCATAGAATTATTTATTTTGTTTTATACATATATCGATATTTCGAAAGCCAGTTGCTTCCTTCCTCAGTGCTAACTGATTCATAACTTAGAAAACCAACCCTATATCTATATGCCTATCCTAATTAAACTTAATTATCCCCTCACTAACAAAGGAACCATTAACAAACCGGCCGTTGTAAATTATTTTTATTGCCAGTATACCTCTATCTAACTTATTTAGCCGAAAGGCTTAATCCCTCATAAGGTTATTTTTATTATTTTTGTGTGAATTTGAAGAGAGATGAATAGGCGTTACCTTGGTCTTGATTCATCCTGTTGATTTTGGGTATTTTGAATATCTCCAGGCTTTCGATGACGTCTAATTTTTGGTACTGTCTTACCTGTTTGATCACTTTTAGATCCTCCGTCCTGATCTTGTGTCCCGTTTCCACAATATGTTTTGCCACCGTTGATTTGATTTCCTGTGTGACCTGTGTGATCATAGATCATCTTTCGACGTGAAAGCACTGTTTCCGAGCGTTCCGGTGAGGGAGGCACTAACAATACTGGAACTACGTCTGTTAAAAGCAACAAGATTGGACTTGGAGAAGAGAAGTGCGAGCGTTAATGAAATTGACGGAGTTATGCATGCAGGAAAATTATTTTATGTGTCGAGGATGATATTTCAAAGGCACAGGCGGGGTCGCAATGGGGAATCCCCTCTCCCCACTTATCAGCGAAGTGTTTATGTGCAATTTGGAAATGACGCTGGAAGACTTAGGTATGTTACCTCGGTTTTGAATCCGTTACGTGGATGATGTGTTGGCAATTGTGGAAAAAGACAACCTCGGAGAGACGCTTCGGAATTTAAACTCAATACATAAAAACATTGTCTTTACGATGGAAACGGAGGAACGTAATCAATTAGCTTTCCTAGACATATGTATTCATACAAACAACGGGTTATTTAACTTTGGAATACACAGGAAAGCAACACAAAGGACGATTCCGGCCACGTCCTTCCATTCATTTACTCAAAGAATGGCCCCGTACCACGCGATGATCCATCGAATGCTCAGCATACCGCTTTCAACAAACGAGAAACGAAAAGAGGAAGAATACATTATGCAGACAGCAAAATTCAACGGCTACAATAGGAATACCATCAAAAGTATAATAGGGAAAAAGGAGAGACAGATGGAGCTCCACAGTTTGTCGACACTGTTCGGGAAAAATACACAAGCAGAAAATACAAGAAAAGCGGCGATCAGACACACTCCAGCAACAGGAGGACTCAAAAAACGAATGAGTACAACAGGCATAGAGTTAATACCCACGAACAGAAAACTCCAAATAAAAAGCCGTGTCAAGTCAGTCAAGGATCCACTTCGCCTAGAAGAACAAAGTGGGGTGTACAAAATCTCCTGCCCCGATTGCAACAAATGTTACGTAGCACAAACTCGACGTCTAGCCATCATACGCTGCAAGGAGCACCTTAGCGAAGCAGAGAACGTGTTGAAAAAGAAAAGAAGCACACAGGAAATCAAATCAACGGTGGCAAAACATATTGTGGAAACGGGACAAAAGATCAGGACGGAGGATCTAAAAGTGATCAAACAGGTAAGACAGTACCAAAAATTAGACGTCATCGAAAGCCTGGAGATATTCAAAATACCCAAAATCAACAGGATGAATCAAGACCAAGGTAACGCCTATTCATCTCTCTTCAAATTCACACAAAAATAATAAAAATAACCTTATGAGGGATTAAGCCTTTCGGCTAAATAAGTTAGATAGAGGTATACTGGCAATAAAAATAATTTACAACGGCCGGTTTGTTAATGGTTCCTTTGTTAGTGAGGGGATAATTAAGTTTAATTAGGATAGGCATATAGATATAGGGTTAGTTTTCTAAGTTATGAATCAGTTAGCACTGAGGAAGGAAGCAACTGGCTTTCGAAATATCGATATATGTATAAAACAAAATAAATAATTCTATGGTTTAAAAGGAAAATTGTACGTTTTTCACTAGCTATTTTTATTTTCTTCGCCAAATTGAAAATAATTTTGCGTTTAGATTAATCAATCATTTAGTTAGCACTTCCATAAGTTTTCAATATTATTTGCGTCCGGACATGAAGGTGGCGACGGCCGATGTGCGACCTGCTCCTATTCAATAAATATTTCACAAGCTTATCATGTAACTTTTTGTCGTCGAATATTATAGTGCACATAAGACAGCATTATACTTTCCACAATGTCTATAGTTCTATATTGGATGCATCGAGATTGGAAGCATCCCTACACTTTTATTAGTTCCACCATCTTACTTAATGAGCTTTCTTCGTTTTGCGATCAATGTACAAATATGTTCTCATACGAAATGAGTCATTTAAAATTTCGACGCATTAGACTGAAAAAAGCAATACCAAAGAAGCCTTCATCGTTGACGATCAACATTATGACTTTCTTTGTTTTTTAAACAAATGAATTTTCTTATCTTTTATTCATCGTTTGACATTCGTCGAAAATTGTTATTCGACGTTCTTGTTCATTTTCATTCAGTTTTTAAGGGCGGTCTCCTCCTAGATGAAAAAAAAAAACGCTCAACGAAATACGTACTACTTTCAATAAACAGTCATCTAACTTGTGTCAATATTCATAAACAAACGTTAGCATAAGATGGTGGCTACGGAATGGCTCGGATTCATTTAATCAACTGTATACTTATATCTTGGCCCAACTCTGAGATTGCTGCCCTTTTCATTTCAGTATATTTTCATGGGCATATGCTTTACGTCACTTTTATGCAGATTGAGATTTCATTTTTTACTTTGATTCAGTACCACTCGCTCGATTGCCCGTCAAAAAGTTCATATTTTGAATAAAAATACTTAATTTTTTAACAATGTTGAAAATAGTTTTTAATTACTTATAATCATTAAAATCACGTGAAAAACAATAAATAACTTTAACTTATGCCTACAAATATGCTACCTTAAGCTTCCTGGCACTGGTAATAATGAGTGACCTTAAAACAAGAAAACTATGAATTAAAGGAAAACGCTATGGGATACACACAAATTACCTGAACTCGATTTCGTGGCAGTCCGTGCAGTTGTAGAACTTGCATTTTTCTTGCTCATCCATTTTTTCTTGGGGGTACCTCTGCTCTTGTTGGGACTCCTTTTTGCTTTAACTCGACGCCGTTTTACGGGAGATTTACTTGTACCCCAGGCGCGTTTTCGCTTCCCGCCTTTTACTCTTTGGCTGTTGGATTGTGCTGCTTCTGCTGCTAACATTTCCCAATCATTATTGTCGTAGCTACTTTTTAAATTCGTTCGAGATGTAGATGGTGCAGATCTTTTGGAAGGCTGTTCAACATTCCGCGATTCTTCGTAATCTTGCAAAATGCAAAGTTTCTCAGCAGCGTAGTTGAGAGTAATATTTAGTAGCTTCTCGCCATATTTCAAATAATTAGCTTTTGTCACGTGTGGTATAGATTGCATTTCTTCAGGACTGGCTGGTAATAAATGAGCCATTGCCTTAATTGCTTCCATATTCATAACACTATGCATTGTTATATTCTTTTCCGTAGCAATGCTTCGACACACATCCAGAAGATCATTATAGCACCTTTCACTAAGCTCTTTAAGTTTTTTGCTTGTTCCGACATCACTGATTCCAGTTTGAATTGAGGCTACGCCAACTTCTGTATCATTATCAATCGGTGCTTGTGTAGTTTTCACTGCAAATTCTATTCGTGTATGACCTCTCATTAGCTGATCAACTTTTGGTCCCAGTCGAATATATGCTTGCGGGATGTCTCTGGAGAAAATTAATTCTTCTCGAAGGTGTTCATTTACCACGAGTTTATGCATAAGACGTTCGATATCAGTTCGATTCCATGACTTTAACACAGCGTGATACTTTGTGCGATGATGATTATTATCGACGATTTTTTTGATCATAGACCCTTTCAAAATATCAACTGGAGCAGAAAACACATGAAATTTTATTATTTGGGTTGAGTATGTATACACATATACAATATAATTAATGCTTCAGAATAATGTGTTGAAATAAAGCAATATTGTGAAGAACTAAATCATATAGTGACCTAGTTTGCTAGTCAAAACATTTTAAAGGAGTTATTGCAATAAACCTCTTATATTGATGTGAATTTAATGTAAAACGTAATCAAAAACGTTATATCATAAACCACCTAACCTAAATGTTTAAATTTATCCCCTTTTCTGCTCACACAAATGAGCAACACTTTATGTAGTGATGATTTGAAAATCAAAACAAAGTTTTAATATGAATAATGACTCTCGTCATTTAAAGGTCTCATAAATTCTTCGATTCTATATACAGTGTTTCCAATCCATCTCAAGCTTTCTGTACAGACTACAAGATGCGCAAAAACATTTCTTCCGAAATCTCTTAATATTTCCATTGTACTAGTTCGCTGATTGTACCAAATCTTACATCCATATGTCAAACCTGAGTGAACCTGGGTCTTGTAACAAATAACTTCGACCTTTTGATATTTTGAATGAAAAATTCGTCAGGAACATAACCACTGTTCGTGCATGTTCATTATCGTGTAGGTACAGATCATGGTGAAAATACATCAAAACCATTTTATGTGCAACAAGTTTCACCGACATCATCATCATACATCACCGACAAGTTTCTCGTCGAATATCTTCGAAACAGACGTAAATAGATAATAGAGAATCAATTTTACGAATGTGTATATAAATAAGCCTCCAGAGAAAAGAAAATCTTGCACCAACTCTCAAACATGGAAAAGGGGTGTGATGGTCGGCGAGTGTATGGAGTCGGTAGGAATCGATGAGCTGGTATTAGTAAACTCCACAATCGATCAATATGGTTATCTTAACATTTTGATTATTAGTATGAGGCAAAGCGACCGGCAGTTGATTCAAGCACGATATCGAGTTGGTCTACAATAATAACCATAATGAGCATAGAATACAAACAACAAATGAAGTTTATAAGCATTACTCAGATAAATGTTTGAATATGAAGAGAACAAATCACGTAATGTTTCATAAGTCATCCAACGAAAATTAAGCATATTTAATTATTTTACTTTAACTTCTGTAGGTTTTGTTGAAACGATGTTCACAACAATAACGCCAACATGAACATTGACAGCATTTTCAGATCAAAATGCTAGATTTGACAAAAAAATGAAACCAAATAAAAATGGGTGTTTTTATTTCAATGTCAAAAACTTTGCTTCTCGCTTTAAAAAATAATTTCTACATTTGAGTGAAAATGTACTAGATGCGCTACATCAGGAAAAAAAGCAAATTTGATGACAATTTTAAAATCACTTTGAATTTGTGCTTTTAGTTGTAAGTTCAGATTTTGAAAAAAAATTAAAGGATTCGAATACTTTGCGACTTTTAGTTTCGTAATTTTTAGAATATTGGAAATCTACCCTAACATCTTTAATAAATTTGTATCAATATTGTAATATCGAGGACGTAAACACATGTCGATGTAGACTTAGTTTTTAGGATTGTAAAACGAATGGCTATTCCCACTTTCACAGATGTAAAAAAGCCCGAATCCAAAACAGATGTCGAAGGAGAGAGTAGTAAAAAAAAAATCCCAAGCCCCGAAAAAACCCAAACCCGTAAGGTAAAGGGGAAAATGTTGGAGTCGGGGAAAATGTTGGAGTCGGGGAAAAGAGAGTTTTCCTCCTTCGACATCGACAAGGGAAGAGTCAGTCGAAGACGCCACCTTGGCGACATCAATACGTGTATTGAAACTTTGTATTTTCTTGTAATAAACTTTTTCATTCTTATTTTCAACACATTGGTTGTTTGATGAGAACTTTTGTTTATCTTTAACAATACGGTAGGCCTTATTGATTGTTGAAGCTTTTTATTATTCTTTGCTTTAATGAACGACTATATATGTATTTCTATAGCAGAAAGAACAATAATGAACATTTTAGCTGCTAATGCTGCTGATATTGATTTATTATCAAATAGCGATTAAATTAATCTCATCTACGATAGATGCCAAAAATTTAACGAGATAGATTAGGGGACAGAACATTGCTTAATGTATACCTTTAACCAGACGAGAGTTCTGTCAGGGGCTATCCTAGTAAATACTATTATTTTTTGATAATTTCTACTATTTAAAATATTGTATTAATATTTCAATTCTAAACTCTGAATAGATTTGAATTCTCACGAATTCAGAGAGTACAACTGCTTGCACACGAAGATGGCGCTTGAAATGAATAGCTTGAAACATGATTATCGGCACTGAACTATTTGAAGCTCAAACTGATTTGTTTCGATTTAATAAAAAAGTAATTACTTCTCAAACGTATGTGAGGCATCATTCAGAATAACAATTAAAACTACACTGATTTAATCTAACACTTTGAGCCAAAACAAAAAAAGATTTTCATGTTGACTGCTTCAACTTGATTTTGAATGTTTTTTACATCATGAAAGCTTACCGGGGAATAACTTTTTAAAAGAGTAGAAATTACAGAGCATTACATAGGATTGTTCATTGCTGTCAAAGCGATGAAATCTTTCTGCAGAGGATGTGCAAAACCATTCTCAGACGTATTTCATACGCAACAAAAAACAAGTCTCCGTTTCTGTGATATGTTTAGGAGTAAAATTGGACAATGTATATACAATCGGTTTGAAACCTATTGTAAATTTACTTTAAAAAGACATAAGTTGTCAAAAGAAAAAAGCAAAGAGATTTTAGAAAAATTCGATAAAATGCAAGTGAAAAAACAAGAAATAATTGACAGTCAAAAACGTGAACATGTTTAAATAACATGTTCAAAGACGGTTTAAACATGCTTTCCTGATATTTTACATAGTAAAACACGACAGAATAATTATTGAATAATTGTATAATGAATAATTATTTGAAATTTACCCATGTGTAATAAAGTGAATCGATTTCTTCCTGTGCACAGTTCACGCACAGAGTCGGCAATGATTTTACAATTGTCAGTGATATCAATTTTCTATAAAAAGAAGATATTTAGTTTGATGCACACTTGGAAATTTAACAGGTTCTACCTTGTATTGTTTCTGATTCAGACAATTATCACACGCACTCTCCTTATTTGCAAGGCACTGTTCTCTTGTAAAATATTCAGCAAAATATTCTAGTTGTAGTGCTCGCCTACAATCAGTGACATTTTCACAGTAGCCAACCATGCGATGGAGATTACCATAGTGTACCTGTTTTACTTCTATCGAAGGATTTTCAGCTGCAATAAAACATTCAGTATTGATTTACATCATACATTAAATAGACAAGACAAGAATCACCGTCAATCATTTTCTTGTAGCGTATCATATCTGAATAATTATAATATAGGATACAAAATGACAAGTCACCATCTCTCCCTGCTCGTCCCGACTCTTGATAGTAGCCTTCCATCGATTTAGGCAGTGAAAAATGTATTACATAACGTACGTCTGGTTTATCGATGCCCATACCAAAAGCAATTGTGGCACATATAACTCTGAATTTGTTTGTCACCCAATCTTTTTGCACCGACTCTCGAACCGAATCAGAAAGACCAGCATGATAGCTTGCAGCCTTGATACCACCTTGCTTAAGTTTAGCTGCAACACGGTCACAATCTTTTCGAGAAAGACAATAAATAATTCCACTTGCGGCTTTGAATTTCGTTCTAATTAGATTTTCTATATCGCCAAGGGTGCTATCACCCTTTTTGGGTAGAACCATATACTTCAAATTGGATCGGTTGAAACTAGAAATGAACCACTTGCAACG
This sequence comes from Stratiomys singularior, assembly GCA_954870665.1. Classification (NCBI taxonomy): domain Eukaryota; kingdom Metazoa; phylum Arthropoda; class Insecta; order Diptera; family Stratiomyidae; genus Stratiomys; species Stratiomys singularior. The sequence goes on along the minus strand of OX940879.1, from coordinate 56,117,250 downwards.
GGTGATGTTGAGCTGTTTAAGGATATCCAAACGAACACGGGGTGTAGCCGTTGCTGTTAGAAGCATCATTGGAACCTGAAAAGAATGAGTACACATTTTACTGCATTTTTTGGAAAGACTGACTAGTCTAAGTTGAAAAAATTCATCATATGCAGACAAGAAATTGATTCTATCACAAATTGAGAGCATTTCAAAATAGTATTAGCGGCCTACCATAAACGTATTAGCGAAACTAGCGCGTTGGTTCGTATAAGCCAGTTGAAACGTACGAGAAAGTGAACTCATTTATAGGTTAAGCGAGGAGCTACGTTCAGCATATATTGTTTCGACGAGAGAATAACTCATGTTTTAACAAATTATGCATTGCGAAATTTTGTTGGACTTATCACAAAGTATTTAATTTGGTCAGAAACGTACGCAAATATGAACGTAGTATTGTCGGTGGCAACAGTCAAAACGAACGCAGGACAATAGATTTATGGAACCAACGATCAAATAATTGAATCATCATGGCCTATGATTGGAAAGGTGTCCAAGTAAAATAAGTGGTAATATTTGGAAACTTAACGTGCTAGTTATATTTTTGTCAGCGTACAACTATTATAAAAATATGTAATAAGAGTTTTCCTCACTTGACTTGAGACAGAAATCTTTACAGAGAATTCTATCTAAATCAAGAAATTTAACAACGCTTAACAAGTTGTTGCCACGGTTGTCACGGGTTTTGCCTTGCTTCAGCTTTTTTTTCTCCCTATAATCGGCAAATCGGCAATCGGAAAATGTTGACATAACTGATTAATTGTTGTCATAACTGAATCAGTTCTATTTTTTAGATTGTGTTCGTTGCCCGTTAGGCATTAGAGGATGCTTCTACGCATCATCCACCAAAATATTAAGTTCAATCAACCAACTTGGAGTAGTTCAGCCAACCTAAACTGCAACAAAACTGTAACAGTTGAATGAAACCACACACGTAATATGGCACCTTGGCCAACATAAATTAATAGCGTGCTTTTCGTTCTTACAATACATCTCCATGAATTCCAGAAACTACTTCAACGAACTGAATAACATATAGAGGATGGCTGACAACGAAGGGTACAGAAAACACGAAATTAACAATCTGATCGCAAAATATAAGAAAAGAAAACTACAACAAGGCACATTAAAGGTCGCTCGATAATATATCACATTAGCATACGTTGGCAAACATACAAAGCGGCAATCTTCTTGTAAAGAAGGTATTATAAAGCTTTTCCTTACTAAACTGTTAGTGAATTTTCATAATGTTCATAACTAATTTTAAATTTGAAAAGGTTCAATTCGTAACTCAAATTATTGATAATTAAATATCAATATATATTATATAAATATATCCTCAAATAATTGAAGGAAACCCAAAGTTATGATGAAATACTTCAAATAAGGCAGTACAGACTTTGGTGAACACTTCTCTAACTTTTAGATGTATTTCACACCACATTAGATTCGGTCGTTTTATTAGCATCTTCATTTTTATTAATATAATTATTTCGAGTGCGAACGAGCGCCTCCAGATTGCGTACAAAGAATTGAAGAAAATTGCATACGATTTATCTATTCTATCCAATTAGTAAATATGTAAGTTCGATGCGTTCGTGAAATAGGATTTTCTATAAAGGGAAATCCTCACAAAATTTAGCAATATTTCTATTTTGTATTTGTTTGTGGGATTAGTGTTATTACTCAAATCATTAAATATAATGTATACAACAAGTTAGCAATATAAAAATAAATAATTAAGTTTAAAATAAAACATCCGTTAACTTGAGCCACTTAGCTCAAGCCCCACAGATAGAGTTCACTCAATCACCCCACAGATAGAGTTCGCGTCTCCCGTTGTTTTTTACGTCATGAAAAAAATTTATTTATACCAGATACTGTACTTGATTGATTGATTGGCTTTGTCGGGGATAATGCTCGTCAATCCTTAAGGTATCAGTCTCATGTTCAAACTGCAAAACATCATTTTTTTTAAAAAAGATAATACCTTAAAAAAATAGCCAGACGACATCCACATAGCTAGTAGTGCCAATCGAAACCAGCTTGAGCTCTTTCCACCTTTCTTTGTTAATATCATTTTTTGTGTTTTAACATATTTCGAAAGAATAATGTATTAAAATTATCGTGTGAAAATTTCAGATCTCTAGTTTTAACCAGAGACTGTGTGATGTCTAACTGTGTGATTATGTTATATAATTTTCAAAAAATCTCCTCAAGGTTCAGAATTTAAATAAGTGGCGAAGTTTCCTGTCGAGAGTTGAAAATTGATTCTGATCCGGTGGTATGTAATTAACAGACGTTGACTTTTATTATGCGTTTACTTGAAGTAGGATTATCTGGCATAAATAATGTTTATTTATGATGGATTTTGAAACTGAATTTGACGAAAGTAGATATTATGGAATGATTGAACATAAACATACTGCCGCAAAAGTTGTAGGTTTTCAGTTTTTAAAAAAGAAGAACAACAGAAAAACATTGAAAAAGGATGTAGTGTAGATCAGATTACAGTTTCTGGTGATGGTTCTTGAACCATGCGGAGATTCACTTCACTTTGAGGCATTGTTTTGTTGATTGGTGGACATATGAATAACATTTTAGATGTTATATTAAAATCGAAAGTGTGCAAAGCTTTTTTGGTGGTATGCAGACCATAAAAGACGATTGCGCTGCGAATTATGAGGGGATTTCAGGTAAAATCAAGGCAGACGGAATAATTAAGACGTTCAGACGATCGGTAGAAAAATATGGTGTGAAGTATAAAAGTTACATAGGTGATGGGATTTGAAAACTTTTACAAATTTATTAGGTGCTGATCGTCATGATAGTAATCCTGTGGTCGACAAGAAGGAGTATGTATTACACATCAAAAAACGTATGAAAAGGCGAGTAAAATAAGCTGAAAATGCACATACGTAGTTTTTGAAAGGCAACTTGAAGAAACTAATCTATAAAGCATAAAAACAAATTGCAAAGCATAAAGCTGAAGTTGAACCAAAAAGAAGTAGCAGTACAAATAAAAGTTGTACTGGATACAAAGGTTAATTTCTCTAACGTTTAACGTAATGATAATGCTACGTGCTTATTATGGATTAGCAATTTTAAGAAATTGTGTATTCCATCGTAGAAAGAAAAAAGCTATTATGGCCACTTTCTACCAAAAATTAAAGTATCACAATAAACAAAGTACTTCTAAACATTCACCAGCAAATGATGACGACATAGCAATGCTTTTGTCTTCATCATTTGATGAGGAGTTATCCGCACGAAGTCTCCTTGAACGATGTCTTGAGGGAAAAATATATTTTCTCATTGAAACACTACAAAATTTAACTTCAAACTCGTTTTTCTTGAATCAGCATTTATCATATATCATCATATGCGCAGGTGATTTAGAAAAAACTACTCAATCGTTTTGACTTGAATTTTAATATGTTATTCTTCAGAGCAAAGGCTCCGTCCCGAATTAGAATCATTCATTTATAATGGATTTTTTAACCGGATTTGATCCAAAAAATACATGTTTTTGAACTTTCTTTTTTAAAAATTTTGCCATTTCGTTATTCTTTAATTTAATTGTCTAGTTTTTAGACAATTTTAATTGCATTACAATTTCTAATCCTACTTAGTTCATAGTGCGAATAAATAAATACAGGAAACTTGAATCGATTCTGTTAATTAAAATTTGGCCGGATCATGAGACTAATACCTTAAATGTTTGTTGTGTCCCGGTGCCAGTGCCAATCACACCCTCAATTAGATCTATCTTTCTTAGAAAATCAAAGATCACAGGCGTCCCAATTCCTCCTCGACAAAGAAGTTCCTGGATTGTCTCTCTTGCGGGACTGTGCGTCGCAGTAGGCTGGCGGATCCACTGGTGTTTCCTCCACACAAGTTGCAGAATCTACACTTCGTCTTTATTACTACTTTTTGTGATGCTCTCCGAGTGTGAAATGTCCCGTGATGAATCCAGTACGGACCCATAGCTGTCCGTCAGGCATCCAGTATATGGTAACATATCCGTCAGTAATTTTTTTGATTACGTCAGTAATCAAGAGTGAATTACAGCAATGTATAACCATTATCTATGTTATCACCAGAGATTTTGGCACCTTTAGGGCCACTTAAGTATCAGATAAGATAGTTTTACCTTTGTATCCTTTCTCTGCTGAGTTGACCGCTAACAGCGATTAAATAGACCTTAGCCAGAAAAATACTTCGCGTACTTCGCATCAATTGAGTATTTGATGCCAGGCTCATATACTTTAATTGGAACCATCTGATTGCATTCCGTCCTATGAGGAGCATATTCGATACAAAGTTCTATTCCTTCTTGTCACTCAGCACAACACCGAGTTTATTGCAAATATTGCCGTTATGGTGAATGCATTAATGTGCCCCCTTACATAAGTTAACTTAGTCTCTATCCCCGATTGGAAAGTAATTTTATCTTCCTTCTTAGATGATTTTTGACATTGCACATGTCGCTACTGTTTCTATTACCAAATGTAGTGGCAATCGGTTTAACACTTTCTCTTTTTTTATTAACTTTATTAATATTAATATTATTCTAGTAGGTGGTATAGGCTATGGTGCTGAGCACATTAGCCAGCGTTTTCCGATCTTGATGCCTTATGGCAGGGTCACTATTGTTTGGTTTAGTTAGACTTGTTGACTATTGTTTTGGTTTGCTAGTAGGGTAAATTGCTTGGGAATGTTGTATTGGTTAAAATGATTTGTTGTCTGGGATTGAGATGTGTATGATCACAGATCTGCCTTGGCTTCCTCAATGAATTTACTCAGTTGCCAGATAAGGTTTTGTTTGTTTGAATTAAAAATTTTATCTAATGAGGAAACTTCTTTGAACAGTGACTTTCTTAAATTGTCGAAGTTAAAGCATTTGAAGATTTGATGTTCTAGTTCATCTAGCCCATTGCACCAACTGCAATGGTCGGATGAAGTATTTTTGCCTTAATTAATCTTTTCTTGTTGTATGCTATGTTTCTCAGTGTTATTCCACTTGAATAGAAGTGTATCCACACCAGATAGCGTCGAGTAGCTAATCCCCAGAAAAGGTAATTTTAATCGATTTTGCGGGTAGCAGTTTTTTCGGATTCTCTTTGTTCCTTCGTTTTAATCTATTTACTTCAAGAAGACCAATTTTTCCCCGAGTTTATTGCGAAAAGACGAGTTTATTGCGCGGGAAGGCTTCGGTTTCGATTTCTTCCTCCGTGATTTCGGATGGTATATTCCATATGGCACCGTATCTTACTAGGAAGTTATTAGATGTAAATGATTTAATGTGGCATTTTATGGCTTCCTCATTTTCTACTGCAGCATTAGCGTCTGTGGCTGACGGGAAATTGAGTATGCGTCTTCGTTACTGTCACCCGGAGCAGGCGAAACATTCATGTGCTGCATTTCTTCCATACAAGCTCAAGTCAAGTGTGTTCAAGTCGGCGGCGTCGTCGCTTTGTCACTTATCACCAAAAATTCGCACTTAGCTTATCACTGATAAAAAGTTGACACACTTAAGTGAATTTGACAGGGAGATAAGTGAGAATGAAACACATGGCAACTGAATTTCCCTTTGTTCACCTAAGCTTGCACTTATCCATTTCTTCACTCTACCGAGGTTGGGCACGGAAAGAACACTTTCTAAAGGCCTACTGTTGGGCATGAAATGAATTCGATCGAGTATGCAAACCTCGTGCCTGTACCCCATTAGAGGCCCGTTTCACGTGAGCCTGCCGTTCAATACTATTATGAGACACTTTATTTCATTATTATACCTCCGCCCCTTTAAATATATGGTGTGGAGTAGGTCCATATTTTGTCATCCTGTGAATGGTATGTGTGGTTTTATCAGAGTGAGGCCTTAAACTTATCTCCTGGCACTAGTTCTACACAGTTCGAAGTGCTACCTGCATTATATTACACAGCGTTCCTTCGTATTTTCCCTTGATTAGATCACCTCATATAAAAAGATCACCTCTTTGTAGCCATCCATTGTCCGTGTATAAGACATATCTTTTATTAATCTTTGACGCATTTTTATGGGTCGAAATTTGAACAAATATGGACATTTAATTAATAATACGAAAATGGACAGTCGCTCGGGAGATTTTTCAGAAATCAATTCGTGCTGCGCTTCTTCTTGCATTAGGTCAGAACAACATGTAAACCTTACCAACAGCCATCTTTCGAAGCAGGAATGATTCTGGGAGAGGGCCATAAGATTATCCAAGTACAACCCAGCAAGATATGATTGACAAGATATGATTTGATTGTTCGCATGATATGCGAGAGTGACAGTGGCGACATATGCAACGATACACACTGCTGGGGGCACAAAATTGCAGTAAACAATTCTTTCAGTCCTTTGTCCATATCTGGGTGCATGGCAACATATTCATCAAGATAATTATTATGAAATTATGTTTATTACTGAATTGCTGCTCCAAAACAAAAATATAATCTAAGAGAGATTGCAGAGAGAAGCAGCTTACCGCCAAATTTGGAAATAAAGACATCAACGATGAAGAAGGACGACATAAGGAATTCTTCTCCGCGCATGAAACAACCAAGGGGATTTTCTGAATAATTTCGACCATGCATGACACTTCTGTCTCAATAACTGGAAAAATATAAAGAAAAACGAAAGAGAACATAGTAATCCTGCATCCACCAATAAAATAACTACATGAAAGGGGTTGAGCTTGTGAATCAGTTCTTTCCAATCATCCCATACTGAGAAAAACGATGGAAGCGCATAGAAAATAGCTCTCTAATTTAAAAACTGCGAACTTTCCAATTCTTTTGGAATACTCAATAAAATCACACACAAATAAATAAAGTACAAAGAACTGCTGCTTCGGTGCCCTAAACTGGGTAACGCTCTACAATAACGATGGCTCTCCGGAATCAGATGGATATCTGCTAAACCCTTCTTCTGCCTGTGCAGGGAGAACATGTTGTATAACTCCACCCGGAAGGTTGCGACGTGATATGAAACAGCGTCAAACCGACCCAACTTGCATTGTAGCGAATGAAAAAGAACCAACTAATCCTTGCAGAGTTTGTACCGCCTATGAAAACGAAGAGGATCAAGATATATATGTAAATTTGGTATGGTTCCTTTATAAAGAAATACTAGGAACTTCGGTAAAATTTTCAATGCTTCAAAATTTGCAACACGGAAGACTTTCGTAATATATCAGAGAACTAACGACCGTACGATCTGACCAATTTGCTAGTATTTCCAACTAGAGTACAGCTTAAGTGTTTCACATAACGAACGGTGAACGCTATAGGAAATGTGTAAGAATATTTTTGAAAATCACCTAAACTAGACATAATAACTCAACGATTTTTATCTTTTTTATGAATTCCTACTTACCTTTGGAAACCGAGCTCTTAAAACGAAAAGTTTTTTGTAGTCTGGTCGAAAATCATGGCCCCATTCGGATACACAATGTGCTTCATCAATTACAAACCTGGCTATATAATTTTTGGCATACAAAGCGTCTAATGTATCCTGCAAAAATCAAGCAATATTATTGGCTGATTTGTAGATTGAAAAAATACTTGAAATTTTGGCGAGCTTGATATTTTTTCTGGTGTTAGATACAATAACTTTATTCTAGGTGGCGTGCATTCTAGATCTACATAAATGCCTCTTGCTTCAGTAGCGGTTTGCTCTCCTGACAGTGATTTCGCATAAATCTAAAAAAAATTGATAATTTCCTTTCTTTCGCTGAAATATTCCATTGCTTTATTAACTTACATCTAACGATCCTAACTTGTTGACTTGATCCAAAATCAATGATTTTAAAGGACTTATTACTATTGTGACACCTTCACTAAGTACAGCGGGCAACTGATAGCACAGTGATTTTCCACCGCCTGTAGGCATCAAAACAAAACAATCATGTTTCAATAATGTAGCATTTATAACTTGAAGTTGATTAGGACGAAACTTTTTCAAACCAAAAAAATAGCTGAATGCTTCCTGAAGGCTATCAGAGAATTCGTAATTGAGCCCATCAAATTCCCCAGAAGCGCCATCGTTTTGTACATGCCCATGAAATTTCCCCAAAGTTGTTCTTTGGAAAACATCATTGCTTTTGGTAGTTTTATTTGTATTTTGATTTATAGCAGGTATAGCAGAAATCACAGACTCGGCTTGTTTGTCTTTTTGAAGAATGTCCCAAGCTGTACTAAACTGGGGGGTTGGATCTTCAGTATAATCTTCGATGTTATATTTTTGCCAACCGTCATCATCCAATTCTACAATCGTTTCATCGTGCTCGATGAATTGAGTTTCACTTATACTGGAGTTGTTACGACTGGTCACATTCTGATGAAAACTACTCGAGGCTGTTGCATTTGAAGAGAAATTAACACGTGGCTCTGCGGAATTTACGCTCTTTCCGGCATTTTTTGAAACCATTTCCAATGAATCATATGATAAATCGTTGTAAGTTGATTTTCTACCTATTTGCAAGAGTCTCTCTTCTTCGACGTTGTTTATAATATCCTCAATATCAGTGTCATCATCTCTTTTAAGCTTGCTGTTCTCGCTTAGCTGTTTCTTTTCGGAGTTTAATTTAGTGTACAATGAAGTTTTTGCAGCTTGCCTTGTTGTCGTTGGAGTTTTATTTATTGTTACCGACTTCAAGTCTTTCAAAGTGCTATCACTTCTTCTAATAACATCCTTTACACTGCTAAGCTGACGAAAGAGAGAGTTGTTCGGTTTTGCAGGTGAGGCATCTACCTGCTCACTAGAGTCGAGATCTATGTATTGGACATTGTTTTCTTTATCCGATGACCCAGATGGAGGCAAGTCTCGCTCTTCTAGATTAGATCGCTCGGAACGCAATGTTAAATCTTCAGAAGTATGCGGGGAAGTAAACTTAGAAGAATTCGATCCACTATAATACGATGTTTCACTGATACCGTTCCCTATAGGTTTATTTGAATTTGCCGAAATAGAATTTTTTTGGAAAGAATTTAGTCTTGAAACAGTGTCAGTCCTTTCATTGGATTTGGAAATTTCATTATCCAAATCACCGTACATTAGACGATATTGCTGCTCCATATCAATATCTTTACTTTGTTTCTGTGCGCGTATTTCGTTCATAATTTCTTCTTCTTCATCTTCGGGCGAAAAACTATTTTGTTGAAATGAAGCTTCCAGTTTTTTCTGCTCCTGAAGCTTTTTTAACGTATTTTCAGCTAATTTTATTTTCGCTTTAAACTTTTGGCGAACTATTTTGAGTTTAAGAAATGTATTTGTTTTGAAACCTTCGATTGGCTTAAAGTAATCAGCTGGGATTTGATCAACCACGGAGCAAAATTTTTCGAGCAGTTCAATGTAAGTTGCTTTGCATAATAATAGATTTAATTTGGCGGCTGCCTCATCTTCCTGTAAAAAAAATATTCTAGTCCTTCACGAAGGCTCGAAATTTGGACTTTGATACATACCTGATTTTTATTCGCCGTTGCTGATGTTTTTATTAAATCACAGAGATATTCTTCAATGTTGTCGTCAAAAATCACAGGAAATTTTGTTTCATACTTTGAATCTACATTTAACGCTTCTTCTGTTTGAACTGAAACATTCACTGTTTCTTTTCGTCTATTAGGATACGTAAACAGATCAGGCGAAGTATCTCGAAAGTCTTTGGGAGTGTTTCCAAGCGATTTCTCGATGTTTCTAACATTACTAACAACTTGTGCCTCCTTACGCTTCGTTCCTTCCTCCTTTTGCTTCGTTTCTTTTGCGTCAATCTTTTTTTCAAGTCTTTCTTTGTGAATAAGTTTTGGGGCTTCCTGTAAGGTATTGATCTTACTTTTGACTGACTTTTTTGGGGTCGTTGAATTTATTAAACAGTTGATATTTTTCGAAGGTGACGTTTGGGACAACTTGAGAAGGTTTGAGTTGATTTTTTCCATCGCGATTTTGTACTTTGAATCCTGTTGAATATCTATGTCGATACTGTTCCAATCATATTTTCGTGGAGTTTTTGTAGATGTTAGAGGTTGTGCACGTTTATCATCATTTTCATTTGGCGAAGTGATTACTGGTGTTTGGTCAGAGATTGTTTTGCATGTGGGACTTTTCGTTCGGTAGCCAATACGTTTGATCGGAATTGGACGTTTTGGCGATGTTTCAAAGTCGTCATCACTTGACGAGCCTAATGTAACCGTTTCTGTGGGTTGAGACTAAAATAATCGTTACTTTAAAAAAAATATAACAAGAATTTATTTATTACTTTTTTTACAGGTAGAATTTTCGGCTTCGATAGAATGCTCGGTGAGGAATTGGTTTCTGATGCCACATCTGCGAATAAATTTTTGTTTCAGAAATATAGATGGAAATATTTTTTAATGTGGGTTTGTGTTACGTATATTACTCGAATAAGGGGAAACAGTTGTGCCTCACTAGGAAAGGAATGTTTTAAACTTTTATTTTCTTTTGTTCCAACTGAAGCAAAAGCAAAGGAAAAGGGAGATGGTACTTCCCGAAATGAGTACAGAAATAACAATAAACTGGACGGATATATAGGTTACAGAATTTAGATAATCATGGGAACCATGGAAATTTTAGCAGCACTAATTGATCATTTATAATTCGACCTGTTCACCGGTGTCCGTTACAGTCAGCTAAACTGACTGAGACAACTCAATCAACATTCAAGTGAACTAATTTAAGGCGAACTTTAAAAGACAAACGGGCGTATAGTCGACTCCAAAGCTTGTCAAAATGCATTCAGCGACGTTGAAATAGTGAATCAATTCCCACCTGCCAGGCACTGCTTCGTATGATTATCATTTTTTTCAATAATTGTCGACATTATTTTTGGATAAGTCGATAGCTTGGTCGGATTGTGGACACCTAAACAGATTGCAATTGACTTTCGCATGGCTATTGTATACTTATCTAACTCTAGGAGAAAGTCAGCGAAAAACAATAATTTTAAGGGTAAACTTCAAGTGAGCAAATAAATAAAAGCTTCCTTTTAATTTTGTGTTTTATTTTCTTTCTCGAAACCGGTTTTCGACCGTAATCGTTCGGTCTTCTTCAGCGACTTCAGCGTTCAAGACCGAACGATTACGGTCGAAAACCGGTTTCGAGAAAGAAAATAAAACACAAAATTAAAAGGAAGCTTTTATTTATTTGCTCACGTTGAGTATTTTGTGAAGAAAAAGGAGAAAAAATGAATTCGATTACAAATAGTAAACTTCAAGTTTATTTTTCACACTGAATCTTTTAAAAATTGGGGAAAATATTTATGTCAGCAAATTTGTACAATTCATATATTCCGTTGTTCGTTAATTCATGTCGGTATTTCTCATAGATGACGTGAATGTACTATTTTTAAAGATTAGACTATAGATCATCTTCAGTGAAAATCTGAGTGTCATTAGTGAACAACAAGTCGGCGAAAAATAAACTTGAAAATGGACAATCATAGAGAGCATTATCGGCATATTTAATTGTATTACTTCCTAAAGTGCAAAAATGCGGCGGAAGTTCGATGTCTTACGCCAGTCTCAGCGTTTGTTTTCTCGCTTCCGTTTTGAAAATTTTTGAATGCATGGTTCATTACATACTGATCGCCTAACCACTACTGATGACGACAAATAAAGGCGTTATTAGACACTACCTGACGTATGATAACTTCACAGATAGCAGAGAACTTCGAAATATCTAATTCAACCGTTTACTTGCACTTGCAACAGCTTGCTTACATAAATAAACTGGATGTTTGGAGCCCGCACGAATAAAGGAAATCCACCTCTCCGCACAAACATATGACACTCTTTGCTGAATGGTGAAAAAATGACCCCTTTCTAAAAAGAATCTTCAGGGATCGTGAAAAATGGATTGGTTTCGATAACGTAGTCCAAAAACGATCATAGAGCCAGCCATTTTATATCGCAAAATCGCCATCCAAAGCCAATAGTCATCAAAAGAAGAATTCTGTGTGGTGGGATTACAAGGTTATAGTCTACTTTGAGCTGCTTCCAAGAAACCAAACTATTGATTTAAATGTCTACTGTCGTAAAATATAAAACTTGAACGAAGAAATGCACTGAAAAGAAAAAATGTCCTGAACTCGCCAATCGCAAAGATGTCATGCTCGATCGTGATAACGCCGAACCCCACACCACTTTGATAACCCGTCAAAAATTAATGGAGCTCAATCGGAAACTGACGCCACATCCACCCTAAAGCCCTGAGTCCGCACTATCAAACTATCATTTGCTTCACTCCCTTCAAATACATTTGAATGATAAAACTTTCGGTTCCGATCAGGCTGTTAAAAATGAGATGGACCAGTTCTTCGCTTTTAGAAACCAAGGCTTCTTAGAATATTGAATTTTTCAACTAGTGAAAAATGGCAAAAGGTCACCCAACAAAATGGTCAATATATAATTGATTAATGTTTGCTGTAACGATAAATAAATTTACTTTGAAAAACACGAAAAAACGACATTGATTATCGAACAACTCAATAATTAGTCAAAGTAAATCCAAGGCCAACGAGTAAAGCCCAGGAAAAGTAGAAGTGTGGCACCCGCGGCGAGATTGTACACTTGCTAAGGATGTGTCCCACGAGCGAGACAATTGAGTTTGGTTTCAATGGTGTAGCCGCATGGGAAACGCGTTTTTTCTTCTAAATTTTTCCAGCTCACACGTATATGTGATTTTAGAATTTTCTAATAACATAAACACATCTCAATTAAAGTTCAATTTTTGGAGCGTTGTATAAGCGTTGTATGGGCTGTCGTATAAACCTTAGCCTATTCGGTGTGGAACGCTGTGACCTAATTTAATAGACAATGCAACGGAGAGTTCGTTGGGAAGGTTTTCAATTCAGACCCTCTGGTTAGTCTACGGCATAAATTCTTCCGTGAATTCAATTTAACAGCCAAGTTCGCCCCGCCGAACTGCTCCCTCATGACATAATGCTGGAGTCCCGCTCTTCTATCACGAGCGACTCATTTTTAGGCGACTTTAATTTTTCACAGTGCTTTTTCAAGGACCACAAGCTGTTTTGCGGGACTTCACAAACGACTTCAGCCACAATGCAGTTCACTATCATCGGGAAAAAGCAAAGCCTGCATATATAATATATAATATACCATCGCTGTTACAGATTTGTGTGACCTGGCTATTCCGGACATCATGAAAGGGTTACCACCCAGACATCTGCAACACGTACCACCGCAAGTTGAAATGCTTGGTTAGTGAATGGTGATGGTAAAAATTTATTATACAGGGTGGACCAAAAGTCTTTTTATATTTCAAACGATGATAACAAAAAATTTGGTCACATGAGAAAACTGATGATTTATTAGAAAAGTACATAAAATAGTACATAAATACATAAAAAAGTATTTATGTGCTATTATAGTACATAAAATAGTACATAGTACATAAATACATAAATACAAGTACATGTAGTACATAAAATAATCACCCGCATGTGAACCTTGATTATTTTGACACTGCTGCAACCTGGCGCGGAGGTATATCGTTAATTTGCCTTACAAGTGTTTTGTTAAATGTTTTGAATTTCCTATCGGATACCTGATTTTAATTCTTCAAGAGACTCTGGGCTGTTGTTATAGTTTGTTGAAAATAAGTCTGGGCTACGAGCTGGCCAGTTAATGTCACCTAAAATTCTTTCACAAGAATTTTGCGAACTGCATTTAATGAGTCATTGGAAGTGTGACATGTTGCTCCGTTTTGTTGAAAGCGTTGTTGCAGCGCTGGAGCTAAAAAGTTATGTAGCATTGCAATATGCCGCTCTGTATTCACTGTAACAGGATTTCCTCTTTGGTCTTCATAAAAGTTTTGATCAATGATTCCTCTTGCTGACAAAGCTGCCCAGACAGTAACTTTGAGTAAATACAGGGGTTTTGGTGCTTCAACTGTGGATTCGATTCTTCATAATCTTCGTCGAATCGACGAACACTGCTATCATTTTGTCAATTTTCTTTTCATGGAATTGGGCGACCTCGCTCTTTGTAGCTTTAGTCGTCGGTGTGCTCTTACTGTGTAGACAATTATTTGCGTTAAGTCAGCATTGTAAACCATTTTTTTAACGCCATCGTGTTCGTCGAGTCGACGAAGTTTCGTTTTTGCGCAACATTCCAATTGGTTAAAGTATGAATATTTTGTTCAGAAATACCTTACTGATGATCAGATCGTCAAGTTATTGGAGCAATGCGATGAAGCTACCGAATATGATGATTTAGTAGAAGACAATGTACAAGAAGACGATGTAAACGATGTTGCTATTGCTATCAACGAGGTCGAAGAAAAGGATGAGTCTTCATCGGGCGCGTCTTCTGAGGAAGACGAAGATAATATCCTCTTGAATTATTTTGGCACGAACGTCAAACTCGAATATAATAACTTTTTCAAAAAAGATATTAAGCGGAAAAATGGTCATAAATAGTCAACTGTAAGACTCAAAATTCATTATAGAAGCTGCAACATAGTGCATCAGGCAAGAGGATCAACTCGCAATTGTAAGAATTTGATTGAGCCTCTCGAATGCTTCCGAAGCATTATAAAGGATGAAATAGTGGATGAAATTGTGCAATGGACCAACGTTGAAATTAATTTGAGGAATAATTATTCTGCTACTGTAAGCCCAACAGACAAAATTACAAATGAGAAGGAAGTTAAAACTCTGATCGAAAAAGATAATCACCTGATAACTTCTGAACTCTTTGACAGCACCTTCTCGGGAACACGTTACGTTTCGACAATGAACAAAGATCGTTTTATGTTTATGCTGTCTCGTTTACGATTTGACGATAAATCGAGTCGTGTTTAAATTGTTGATGACAAATTTGCACCAATCCGAAAAATATAGGATTTGTTCATACAAAAGTGTACTGAAAATTATACTCCTGGTAATTATTTGACAATCGACGAACAATTATTATCTTTTAGGGGTAGGTCCGGATTTAAAATGTACATTCCCAATAAACCGGCAAAATACGGAATAAAAATTGTGATGATCCGCGACAGAGGAACTAAATATATGGTGAACGCAATGCCTTATCTTGGTAAAGGCACTAACGAAGGAGATTTACCAATCGCTGAGCATTATATAAAAGACCTTTTTTAAATTCATGGTGCCAATCGAAATATAACGATGGATAATTGGTTTACATTGATTCCTCTACAGTCAGTGCTACTGTACGGCCCTGAGATTTGGGCCGGAGCTCTCAGAAAGGAGCTGTACCGAAAGCGCTTGGCCCAGGTACAGAGACGAGGAGCTTTGCGGGTTGCGTCTGCATACCGCACTGTCTCTGAGTCGGCGGTTTTGGTGATCGCAGGAGTGATACCCATCGCCCTTCTTGCTAGAGAACAACGGAGAATTTATGACCGTAAAGTGGAGGGCTCAAGATATGCTGTCAACCGAGAAGAGAGACAGCGCACAATCCTCGAGTGGCAACAGTCATGGGAAGGCGACTCCAATGACCGCTGGACTGCCCGCCTTAAAGGGGACGTGGGATCGTGGCTAAATCAAAGGCACGATGAGACTGATTATTACCTTACCCAGCTTCTTAGCGGGCATGGGTATTTTCAGTCTTACTTGCACAAGATTGGTAAATCACGGTCCCCAGACTGCATTTTCCGCGCAGGGGAAAGGGATGACGCATGTCACACCTTCTTCAACTGTAGAAGGTGGAACAGGATGCGGCAGGACTTGTGGGAGAGCTTTCTCCAGACAATCTGGTCGGAGAAATGCTGAAAAGTTTCGACAAATGGACCTGCGTGGCACATTACTCTCGGGTAATACTTATTGCCAAAAAATATACGATATATAACATTGGGCGCGGGGTCTAGGGAGGTCTCCTTTCCAGCAGTCCTCCTCCATCCTGCCCCCTCCCGCTGGAGGGAGATTTCTCTAGACTGACGGCGCCCTAGGGCGAAGTAAAAAGAGGCCTAGCCCGAAGTAATGTGTCAAACGGTTCCAGGCTAGGATCTCTTGACAGGGGGGGGGGGTGTTTAGTGGGTAGTCTGGTAGCATGCGCTGCTAGGAGTTCCACACTCCGGGCGTAAATTGCCCCCCCCCCCCCAATCCAAAAAAAAAATACTTTGGATAATTTCAACCAGTTTTTGCTAGTTTCGCTTGTAAACTAATTTGATAAACAAAACCGAATCTTCCGCATCAATGTGTCTTACTTAGCTATATTAACTTAGCAGATATAACAAATCTGTTAGAAATCGACAGTATTATCAAACGACGAGGGTTTAATCTTTGCTATTTTGTTAATGCGTCACTCAAATCGTCAACATGATCGAAATATATTGACAATAAGAACTGGAGCGCACCTTCAAGTCGTCTTGTCCAAATAAACTACAATATTTTGACCATTATATAGGGGCAATTTTATTATCTCTACTATTAATATGGGTAGTAGAAACGTGATACAATATTATTCTTAAGTCAATAAATGACACAAACAGAAATTAGAAAATTTTATTTATAACAATGCATGTCTACCTTTAGTATCCTTGTTTTTGTTGGAACATTTCTCATTGTCGACTTCAGAATTCGTAACTTTTCGATTGAAGAAATTCATCAACGACTGCTGTTTGCTCATTTTGAAATTAACTTTGATAATTCTTCATAAAAACACTGAATTTCTTTGAGATTCATGCACAATGGACATCGAAACCTCAACGAACGCCAATGAACCGCCAAAGAAATTTCATGTTCGTTAGCTGTCACATTGACATTTGACAAAGCAATTTGACATCTTCCAAAAAGGCTTTTTCCGTAAAAGGTCTTTGGTTATGTACTGCCATACCGAGAACGTAACTTCCATAAATTGTTCCGCGAATCGGTGGATACTGCCGCCGGCTGACAGATTGTCCCAAAAGTGCATCTGAGGCGGCCGGCAGTTTATCACTTCGCCTGTTTTAATCGGGAAGTATAGTTTGTTTCTCAATTGCTTCTTCGATAAATTAAGGCATCATTGTTTCTGAATAAAGTGCATAATGAGCAGAATATTAAAGAATAATTGGAATTGAAGTGTCAAACGTGAATTCTAATCGGGGAAACAAATGTAGTAGAAACCGTACTTCATGTGCTAGCTGTCACAGCAGTCTCGAATTTCGCGATGTGTTACGGTATCCTTCCTGGGCTGGATTTCATGAATTTTGATCGTGAATATTTCCGCTACACAATAAGGTGATAACCAAATTGGCTATTGCGGCACGCCTGCACATGGTAGGCTAGTGTTTGTGAGACGCGAACAGTACTGCTTGGGGTTCGGGGTTTAGATGCTCTCCCAAGTTGGGTAAGTTTCAGTTGAAAAATCTCGTTATTTTATCACAAAAAATCGTACGAAACGTACAAAAAATGGTTAAACTATCTTTCATCTATTCTATGGTCTAAGCCAGTCACAGTTTCTAAGCATTCCCTGGCACACTATTTGTATTTATTTGCAGTATAATCTATATTTTGAATAACAATGAAAACTTCAGACAATTATTTCGAACTTAAATCTGTATAAATCTATACTTTATACTGTACTGTAAATAAATCTATACTTTATACTGTACAGAATAGAGCCAATGTTAATACAAAACAAAATTTATCTTTATTTTTTATTCAAATGTTTTTTCTTTTATATTTTCATATTTTGAATTCAATCAATTTAACTAATCACAAAAAACAAAAAGTAAAGGAAGACAAAAGCAAAGCAATATAAAAATGAAAGGAGGGAACTAAAAATAAAATCTAAATCGAGTACACATCTTGAAACATACCTTGCAAATCAGCTTGAAACACCAAAACTTTTTATCAAGTCGTCAGCAAACGCCACTATCATCCGTTTAGGACTAACATTAAAGCAGGTTTCGTAACTTCCCCCTGTTGCGTACCGTCAGAAACCTGAAATAATCTACTGCAAGTATTTCCCCGACTTTGACAATAAATTCTTTTTGTATTGAATACTTATGAACCTGTTCTGGATGAGTTTTAAAAAATCAGTCCATCAAGACAAACTATCAAATTCTCTATCCGTTTCAATGAGGCATGCTCCAACACATTTTCATCCGTTTAAATGCCAGCAGGCATCTGACGCTATTTTCGTGTCAAAGCATGAATAGTAGAATGAAACTTACAAACTTGATAGTTCTTTTGCTATCATTATCTTCCGAAATTTTTCTCTATATTTCTGTTCAAGGAACTCTTAAGGACTTTGCCTGGATTCGATAATAAGCTGATCGATCGATAGCATTGCGGATCGCTGGGATCTTTTGCTCTCTTCAAGATTGGAATAACCCTGGCTTTCTTCCATATTTTCGGAAAATACTTGAGGCTATTGTTAAAAACGCAAGTATATTCATTAATGAATGATTTTGCTAAATTATTGAGGACAATCTTGAATATGCCATCAAGCCCAGTTGATCATTTATTATTAAGTGTCCGAAAAGAATGCTCACTCCATCGCGTCCTCCATCGACACGGAACAATTAGACTAGTTGTTTTGTGACAACATATTTGATTTCAATTTCTAATTGAAATAGAGAGAAGACTCACAATTGTAAGAAGTCAAAAATTTTTCGACTCGATTTTTGACGGTTTGCTTCACCTGAGAACCCAGAATTCAACAACTACCGAACTGATTAACTATCTCTCATTATATTTAAACCAGGTAATATTCTTTAAGACCAAATCAATTGTAAATGCGATTAAATGAACAATATAAACATTCTTCAAACAGTCATATAAACTTAGCCTAATACGAAGTCCCATCATAAGTGGAACACATGGCAATCCAAGTTAATTGGAAGACTTTTACGTCTTAAAAAATATTTACGCGAGAACTGTGTTGGCTAGAAGTTACAAAGGAAGTGTTTTCTTAATCTAACATTAAGTGAATTTATAAATTTTAAAAGCAGCGTCGTGGGAGCATTACCGTGAGAAGTGCTTGAATTGCCTTTTCCTAATTCTAGAAAGACGATGTTTTGTCTGGGTTTGACTCCTCCCCCTTTAGATTTGATCGCCATCGTTGTCTGATGAAAGAGGGTTAGTAAGTCCGAAGGAATTGTGGAGCAGGGACTTCAGCAGATTTGGGCGCGCTATGTTCTCCGGTGACATGTGCCGACCCTGACCTTTGTGGTTGACGCAATGAGTGTCGTGTAATCACTTACAGTCGCCTGGTCCGATCTGGACATAGAACGCTGGCCTGTAATTTGAAGATGCATCGAAGGATATCATTGTTAGCAGATTAGAGCAGAGAAGTTCGATGGGGACTAAGTAAGTTGAGGAGGTGTTTAGCGACATGTTCCGATAATACAAGTCACGTACGACAGCTTCGGTGTGAGTTGACCATTTACTCACTCTTGGTACTTGATTCAATCGTAGAATTGTAAATGGGTTTAATTTTTGTTTCATCGTAGAGTATACTGCTACGATAGTACTTTAAATTTTCGGTAACTGGACAAGCATTTCCTGTGAATCTTTCTTTCGAATATCTGTAGCTCTTCAGCGACGGTCAGAGAGATCATTAACCAAACCGGGAGCAGTATGGTATTATGGGCCTGGTCAGGGTTTTGTACATGAGCAGCTTTATACTTTATTTTGTACATGCTTTATACATGCGCGGGCATGCGTGTTGAATTTGAGGCGATGGTGGGCTAGAAGGCCTAAATATTTTATGGTGTTCTTTAGCGGCATGCGAGTGTTGTCGATATGTAGAGTGAGTTCTCTGCTATCTGATGGCGCCAATCGGTGGACTTGCCCGGAGGCATAACGAAAGCAAATTAGTTCGCATTTTCCAGCGTTAGAGGAAAGCGCCCATTTAGTGAAATAGTTCTGAAGGAATTGTATTCGCGGTATAATGGTACTAAATAATTTTTGGGGGTTTCGAGAGTCGAAGCTCAGCTGGTTGTTGTTTTTCGGTTCGTGCTTTTGAAGTATTCGATCCCTAAGTTTAACGCGTTCGGGCAGTAGGAAAAATTGGCCGGATGGCCCATGCGCGCACATAGAACGCAGTATACAGATGTAATTGAGGGATCTGTTGCAGGGTCCTCTCGCGGATTGGCAAGGTTCTGGGGCAAGCCGTCCCCCAATTGGTCATTCCCGCACATTCCCAACACACCTCTCGATATAGCAAGATGCCCAAAACGCTGAACTCTGCAGCATTGCGTGAACTCTGTCTTTCGTGTTTTTCCCTACGTTATTATACAGTTTGAAGTAAACTTAATTTTTACTAGTTCCGTAAGTCTTGCTCTGAAGTGAGGGATGCCCTGAAAAGGTTAAGTAAAGTACTACAGTACTGTACGTAAGCACAGTAAAAGTGTAGCAGATGTGAAGATGTGACCGCCCAATTTTTTTCCGCATTATTATAATAATGCAATCACATTATTCATGAAGATTAAACCAAGATGATTTTCGGCCGGTGCTGGTCTCGGGGTGAAGTTTTAGCGAGGGGGGGAAATATTTTCAAACCTATTAGGACTAATTTTGTTGGTATTAATATTATTTGGAATTTTTTTGGCCTCGCATACTAGTTTACCCGTCGCCAGCTTGAAACGTTGTCTTGTATAAGTATAGCTGTCATTAGTCCTTATGACTACCGCACATCGTTTTGGCATAGATTAGCATTGTACAGATTTAAGAATGATTTCAAGCAGCTTGTACCGACTATAAAATTTAATCGTTCAAGTTGCAATAACCGCATCCTCACACGTCAAGTATAATATTTTATTTTGCAATAGCATTCGTAACTCAGTGTCAGATATTCTGAAGCCATTTACAGGCAAAATCTTTCAGTGGCTACTTTGATATATATTCATGCAGGTCTCTAAAGTTTGCATCGTTACAAACGCAATGGTCTTTCATTTTTCACTATTTCATTTATACCGATAAATGGATTGGAATATGATTTTTCAAAAGAATTATTAGAGTAGAAAACAGAAAATTTGTTGGTCCCTTTTCAGATTCATGCACCGAAAGTGGACTGAAACATAGAAAACTACCTATTTCACCTAGTTTCTACCGACTACAATTTAGTCGTTAGAGTTGCAGTAAACAAATTCTTGTATGCCAAGTTAACTGCTGCTTTCTATATCAAAGCAATTGAATCTCAAATTTCGAGAACGACTTAAATCCAAAAAGATAAATTTTCAATTAACGATGTATTAAAGAAAGTATTTAGGTGTATCGAAAAAATATATAGATAAAATATATAGAATATTTGGACTAGAAATATAAATTGTTTTTATTTAATGATTTGCGTGGTTTTCACGAAGATTTTTAATTTTTCTTATTTTTATCCTTTGTTGAAAGAAAAGACAAATGATGGCTTATGGTGAATAGTCATATTTTTCATCATTATCCTCTTTTTCTGTTGAAATTCTTCTGGCCATTGAAATATGTTATTGTAGAATAGTAGGTGTTATTTTTCTGATTTATAGATTTTCTGATTTAATTTATAGAATTTCAGTCGAAGACTTCAATGGACAGCCCATCAATAAAATCATGTGTAATTATAACATACAGGTGAACGACATATAGGTGAATGTGGAGAATAACACATTTTTGATCTTTTAGCACGTTCGATCCTTGGCTCTGATGAGACAAGCAGTTGTTAATGTGGGCTGGCTATTATTGTATTCTAAATTCTTGGTGAATTTTCAACAAAGATACGGAAATGTTTGAAATTGCTTCCGATACGATGTCATAATATTCCTAAAGAACATATATTCAGTAAAGTTTTTTTTGTTTTGATTTATCACTCAATAACTCCAAAGTCTTGACAATTTGGAAGAAATTAATGACCTTTTACTGGAAAATACTAATTTATTACTTAAAATCGGCTGAAATCTGCCAAAGAATATTAAAACCTGATAAGATTGAAATTCTGGTCAACCAGATAAGTGAAATTCTGCCCAGAACTATATCTCAAAAAAAAAACTTTTGCTTGCGATTCCTTCGCACTAAAAATGAAATACAATTTCATTGGCTTTGAAAATTTTTGATATCAAAATCGTTACCCCATAATTGTTTGACATAAAATATTTTCTGTATCGAAAATTGGGGGGGTGGGGGGTTGTGGTGATGGTGTGGAGTAAGCTCTGCATAAGGTCAAAGGCTTAAACTGGAACATCATTCCAAGATGATTCCATCATTCCTTCATAGCGGCAATTTTATTATGGAATTTATTTGTCCGTTTTCGTGGAATGTCAGTTCTGCCTCAGAAGTCGCCAGAGTAGGGCTTTTAGTTTGCACTATTAACTCTTCGCAGGCTATACAGGTGCGCTTTTGTGGTCTTCCAAATCGTAAAGAAGAGTGATTTTAGTCTTTGCATATGGGCCTCGTTTATCAAATAGCAAATTTTTTTCAAAAATATTCTCATGCCTCCACTGTTACGCACTCTTTGTGTCTTTACTCCTTTCTTTCAATCGAGTGCTCACGGAAAATATCCTGCTCATTTTTTGATTAACATGTATTCATTTTCCGGGTACAGAATTGAAAACTGGAATTGATATCACTCTGCGATAGCTGATCAACACATGCCTTTGATCATGATACATGATACAAATTATTGAAATTTCAACTTATGGTTTCTAAGCAAATTTAGTTAAAAATAGCCGTACATGCTGTCGGGTCCTGCTATATGAGCCGGCGACAATTCCCCTTTCTAGGTTTCATGAGCAAGTCCTTTGAATTTTGTGTGATTAAGAACCTTTTGTATGTCGCAGGCCTTCGCTTTATTTTCTTTACCGGTCCCGATGGGAATTCCATTTCAAGGAAGGCCAAGGCCAAGTCTGCAGACTGCTCCACTTGTTTCTTTTTTGCCACTTGAATAACTTGAGTACACTGTAAATTGTAGTGTTTTACAAATGTTTTATTTTAAACCACTTTTAGTGATTTCAGACTTGTAGTCTACTTTTAAGCGTTTAATAGTGATTTAGGTTCAAAAACATAGAAAATGTTTTTAATTAAAACGCTGCAAATGATTTATTCAAAAACGTTTATAGTGTTTCGCACAGTAAAATGTTTTATATTAAAATTGTTTTATGTCTATTAAAAAAAATACAGCAATAATAATATCTTAGAGCATAAATTAATTATAAAAATAATAATCTACGATAATATTAACTAATATACTTATACTTAAGTAATAAAATAAAAAAACATTTCATTTCTCTTTTTGATATTTATGCCGGCTTTGACAGCTTCTTCCCTTCAAAGTCTCTTTGCTGTATAAATTTCAATAATACTACATTTTTTTTGTTAATTGGAGTCCCAATCACTTCGTGATCTAAATATTCTAAAATATTCCGATACGGTTTGGGATATGCGACATTCCATACATGATATGCAGCCAAAAGAGATATTATTATCTTCCCAATTGATGGTTCTTCTATTTTCATTGTAATTTCCCTGTCAGCAACAATGTATGCGACTGCAACATTGTCTTCAGTGGTGTATATAACACTGCGTGGCGATTCTCCTTCAACTGCAGTGAGGTGGTCATCCGATGAACATACCTATGCATTAAAAATATTATATTTTTGATCGAATTTTCATAAATTAGTTTGTGAATCTTTGTGAGAATTTTAAAAAAACAATACCTCTTCAATGATGAACAATGGTTTAATTTTTTTTTCAATGTTGTTACGCGATTATATAGAAGTCCTAAACAAGCTGCTTTTTCTTTATCATTATTTTCTTTAATATCGAAGAGTTTGGTTAATTTATCGAACATCTGATCAATATTTTTAGTTAAAGAAACTTCTGTAAGGTTCTTTAAATTACAAAATTCAAACATCACCTACAATTATAAATAATGAACAATAATTACTTAATTTATTGAAAAGTTTGATTTTATACTTTAAAAAATTTAGTTACGATGATAAGGAACAGCTAGTAAGATTGATTGCAAAACACTTACCAATTCATTGTTCGCCAGTTGAGGATATTTTTTTGTAATTTCAATTATAGAATTTGCACTTTTTTCAATCCATGTACGTCGTGTTGACAGAGTGATCTTCGTAAATACGACGGATATGCGGAGTATTTCCTTCTTTTCGTTTCTTTTCCAACTCTTTTAATGCCTGTTCTACCTCATATTGATCCCTGAAATATACGCATACAGTTGAAATACTCATTTTTATAATGTATTCAGAATATTTGGATAATATTTATAAATTTTGCAAGATAGATTGTTTTATATTTTACCTAATTTACTTACTCTTCTTTCCGGACTACAATAGTATTCGATGTGGAATTGACAACTCCCCCCTCGTAATCTCTCTTGGCTGCTTGTTTTTTTAAAGTTGTGCGGTGATTTCGAATCCACGTGCTCAATGACTTCTTAATAATAATCTATAATTCAAAAATAACAGATATAATGTACTATTTAAGACTATGCATAGAATAGCAACAAAAAAAAATGAAATAAATAATAATCAAACATTTCAATGAAGATGATACATACATTATCACCTTCGCTGGAGCCAAGATCTGGATAGGCTTTAACAATTGTTGAAGACAGCCTCTGATAGTCTTGCTTTGTTGGATTACCTTTTGTATTTTCCCATAAATAATAACCCCAATGATAAATAAGGTCTTTTTGAGATCTTAATATTCCATTTTTTTATTTTTTCTTCCAGATCGTATGTTAAAGAAGGTAGCGTTTAAAATAAATTGTTGGTCACGTTAATATTAGTTGAAAATCTCGAAGATAATCCACTACAGCTCGGTACAGGTTCCGTATCAACGGAAACAGTATTCCGATTGTCTTCTTGACCCTTTTTTATGATAAAAAAATACAGGAATTATTATAATTTTTTGTTTACGAAACAAATTAATAAAAATTCTAATAGACGGACAGTTAATAATAATGTAATTGTTCAACGTACATTCCAGATAATTACTGATGCATTATTACATTTTGTTTACTAACGTAAATGACGGGCGTTGAAAATAATTACAAAATTAAACGAATTGATAATAAGTAAGATTTACGTGTTTACTTCATACAAAACGGGTTAGAAAAATAAAATTATAAATCATTTAATAATAACAATGAAAATTTCATTACCATTGTGTTATTTGTTTCTTGCGAAAGCTGTTGACTCTGGTCTTCATGAATCTCATGGTCTGCGTCTCCTGGTTCCGAATATATTATTTTCATATTTTGATGGATTTCATGAGTCTGTAACACAGTCGGTGTAATTGTAATCATATTTTCATTATCACTTAATAAGGCTTGTGAATTCGAATCAGCTGGCGATATAAAAATAACTTGTATGATCGATTTATCGGCCAATATGTCGCCATCTTCTACATCACACCATATGTTTTCTTCTTTATCTTTTACTTGTAAAATCACTGTTTTATTTTGTCTTAGAATCATCAAGTTCTTATCACGTGCACAATATTCTTCGATTTTTTGACGGATGATGTCCTGATCAATTTCTTTAGCTTTTGGGGAGAACTTTACACATTTGCATTGTTGTCCAAACATTAAAAAAACTTTTTTCTCCATAATTTATTGAACTTCACTGAATTTGTCACTCATTAAACTTTTAATATTTGATAACTTTTCGAATTACTGATCTTAAACATTCACAAAACTAGAAAATTCTTGTACGAAGACTACTGACTGGACAGAAATATGAACGATTTAATCGATCCGTTAAGACTGAATGGTGGACAATGCCTAGCTATGTAGTAATATAAAATATTTATAGGATAAAGAAATAATGTACGATGGCCTAAATGTAGCAATTTTTGTATTTAATAAAAAAATTACTTCTATCTTGAAGCGATTTATTTTATTCAACTAAATATATATTAATATACCAACACAATCACCCTAATTAAAAATTGATTTGTAACGTTTTGCTTTTTAAGTGTTTTGCTAATAAGTGCTTGGATACTCGAAACGTTTTGTTTTTAAGAAAATGTTTTCTTGTAAAACATTTCACTTATGCAAAACACGAAAAAACAAAACGTTATACGAGTTTTATTATTATAAAACATTGCAAATGTTTCTTTTTAAAACGCCATGATGATTGAGAGTCACCCTTAAATCATTATATATATTTTATTCTAAAACCTTTACATCTGTAAAACAATTAAACGTTTTAAAATCAAACATTATTGTGTTTTGCTATAAAACACACATTAAAGTGTATTCTGCACAATCTGGATTATCTTCTAAAATTATTGAGTCATCACTATCAAGAGGAATATAAGATAACTTATCTAAACATTCATCTATAAAAGTATCTTCTCTTTAGTCAGCCATTATCAAGGGATATGTGTACAAAATATAAAAACAAAACGCGGATCAGTTTATTAATCGAATAGATCAAATAGATTAAGTATGTTTGCGATCGTTAGTAAAATTCCTAGCTTCGCTGTATTAAAGTTCTCTGGATATTTTTAATTAATTAATTTCACTTTATTAATAACAATGCTCAACAATACAATGTTCATTAGACTCTAATTTTCATCAATAAATTTAAGTTGCAAACCATCCGTAAAGGCTTCTCTAACCCGACTATACTCGCGTGTTGTCTGAACGCGTATCACCACCCGTAATTCTTTAACTGTATGTTGATACTCTAACGCATATGCGTACATACGTCTCAGCGTCCCAAGTACCTAGGTGCAATAAAAACAAAGGTCTAATGAATCGGTAAACTGCACGTGGTGTTGTAAAAGATTTGCTTATTTTATATCCTTATGATGGGAAATTTTGGGTTAGGAATTTTCCCGGCGACTGTCTGTCGAAATAATTATTGCTGAGCCTTTACAGATGGTTGTATGGGTAACAAAATCGCAACTACGGGTTTCTTAAACAAAGTATTATCACTGCAAATCATGGTGTTTAGTTAGTGTCTTATATTGAAACACACCGACATTTCGTTTTAACACGCTTCAACGTTTGATAAGTTTAAAGGTTTTGAAACAAAATTCATAAAATGTTTTGAGGACAATTTTCAAACATCATAATGTTTTATAATAATAATTTTCTGATGTTTTATATTAGTAAGACACTTTTTGCATTTTGTTTTCTAATGCATTCATGATGGAAATGTTTTACAAACATCTTTCAACATCATCAACTTCTTTTCCGAAACATCTTTCAACTTCAAACATTTCTTCGCAAATGAAACATATTAACTCTTGAAACACTTAATACCAAAACACTTATAAAGTTAAACGTTGTATTCCATTCAAATTTTACAGTATTTGATACTGATCGGCAATATCAGAACATAATTCTGATAGTCAACATCGTGATACAAGTATATTGATTAATTTTTGAAATAATGAAGATTATGTATTAATGAATAACATACGAATTTTCTAAAATAAGTAACAAATTGTCTTTTGGATAAAAGTAATTTCATTTGTAGCTCATGAAGTATACAATTTATCCTTTAAATTCACATCGTTGTCAATTAATTAATGGAATAAAGCGTGTGTTTCTATGCCTAAAGCTAGAAATTAAATGTGGAAATATTAAATTCTTTACATTAATTACTATATTACCACAATTCTTTTGTGATTTCATTATTTCAGAGGCATTTAATTTTTATTCATAATAGATTGTTTGAAGCGATGTAACAATAAGTAATATATTATCACCTACGCTGTAAATATCATTTATTTCTCCAAAAACAATTTTCTGATAAATAGTTTCATATACCACTACTTTCTCGTTCACTTGCATCACTATAATTAATCAACAATTCTACATGAGGCGAATTAACTGCTAAAATAGTTGGTCCAACAGTTATTCGATCACCTTCATACAAAAACGTCTTTGATGATTGACCTGGATGTGATGACCGTTGACTGCAAAGACGTGCTTGATGTCTACAAGACAATGTGTATGGCATATTTTTGAAATCACCAACTACTGATACCATTGATTTATAATAAATATGTGCTGATTCGAAACGAAAACACCACTGCTGACGTCCAGAACCAAAACGCTTGATGTAATCTGGGACGTGTATTAAAAAATGAAACTTTGGTACTATACTATCAGGATAGAGAACGATGTAGTTCGATAGAAATATTTCTATAATTCGAGTTAATACTTCAATTGATTCTTGAGAAATTTCATAAGCAAGGCTTAAGTTCATAATCTGTAATAAGAGAACGTAATGATCAACTCTCAAAGCAAGGTCTTCATCTTCATATTGTAATAACCATTCATCAATCAAAAATAAAAGTGTGTGAGCTAGAACCATCATTTGTGCTGCACTTTGACTTAGTGGTTTGTTAACAGCAAAATCATTCTGATCTATTGCACCAGGTTTATATCTGCTTAAGTCTCCAAAATCAAATACTAATAGTTTTTTATTGAATTTATGAATTGAAAAAATTTGTTTCTCTACTATACAGTTCCATAAAAATCTTCTACACGTGAATTCAGTTATTCCTTCTATTAAAATATGCATACAGTCTTGCGGTATACATTTTGTGATATCAAAACATGGAATTTTCAGCAAAGGACTACGATCGTTTATTCCATAAGTTTTCTGCCAAAATTCTTCAGCAGCTCTTGTGATGTTTGGTTCTTCGATAGCACTTAATTGATCATTATGATTAATAAAATTTCTCAAAGTAAGATTGATTTGATTAATATGGTTTGGTATATCTGGTTTTGTAATCATACAGGAACGACATGGGCGATTAACAGCTACTGATTCTTTAAATCCGCCAAGAAAAGCTGATGCTGGAGTGTCACCTGAGACGAATAATAATGAGCCTTTATAATTTTTCTCTTTTCTGTTCACAGTAATATTGAGACCATTAGTCTGTAGTTCAACAATCATCATCAATGAAAGAACGTAAAATTTTTTCCAGGGCCTTAGGTTTTCTTAGAGTTTTCACTATTGCTAATAACTGGATGGCATTCTTTGAGGATCTTAATTCAGGTGTAATGTTTGCTAAAGTCCAATAGAACATTGATAATTTTTGAACTAGAACTACGCGGATTTGTTATCCCAAGATCATCATAATAAAGAATTATTGCTAATGCCTTTGGGTTTTGTTTAAAAAATATATTTTCTTGATAGTAATTTCCATCTAATACTGTTCGATAAATTCCACGTTGATGATCTATAGGATTTTCTATGTTTAATCGTACTTCTTCATCCAACAACAAATTTTTCAGATTTCTCAAGAACGGTATGATGTATGCATTACGATTTACCTCTTGCAAATCCATTACTTTACCATGCGGACCTTTTTTTTCCATACTCTATTTTTACATATTTTGACTTCTGTAGGTCCATTCCCATGTCATTAACAAGAAAGTTGTTCAATGAGCTTTCAGTATTTAAGGTTGAAAATACCATTGTTGGAGGAAATACTTCAGTAAAGGTACGTTTGATGTCATCAAACTAAAGAGTTTGTGTTTCCGGATTTTTCAATCTTTGAAACTCAGTCTTAAAAAAAATACATATTATAAAAGAAAATTCTATATAATTGAACTTCATAGAAGATTAATAGTCTAACTTATGATATAACGCATTTCAGTATGTGATCATCAATTGATTATTTGAATAAAAAGGCATGTGTGGAAGACGAGAATTTCAATTCAGAACTTTGGAATTGTATGTTTAATTTTTATTAAATAAATAGACAAATTATTTCTTTTATTAAAGTTATCTTTTATTAATTTAAAGCAATACAATAAGACCAATCTTTACTCAACGAGCTTAAAATTAATGATTTCCTCGAACACTCAAAAAAAAAACAACACAAGTTTATCTTTAAACTTTTGATAATTTCCTTGCACACTTCGACAAAGCACAAGTTTATCTTTAAACTTCTAATAATCTCTTTGTATACTTCGAAAAAAACACAAGAGTTATGTGCAAGGACTTTTCGTGCACCGAGAGAAAGAGGAAATAAGAAAACGTCCGGATTATTATTTAAAAACGATTTTACTCCAGCGTTTCACTGCTAAGACTGACAATATAATAACTTAAATCTATCTATTTATACATATTTTTACATATCTAGTTACGTCTATATAATTAACATATTTTATTATCCTACGTCTGGCTTAAATCCTTTTATTAGGATATTTATGACACGCATGTGCGATATTTGCATCTTTTATTACTTTAAAATAACCCAGATCTACTTAATATTTTTCTTAGGGTTTATGGTAGGTCTGAGCGTCTGGAAGGAATCACCCTCACGTGCAACACATGTGACGTAATTCAAGTTTATCTTTTACTTTTATTTTATTCAACGATTAAGTATTTACACGTCCCGTTTGGAATCTTACTTAAGACTAACTTAAACTTAAGAATTAATTTCTTATATACTTCTGAAATCGCTTCAATATACCATCTACTAGTTAATTATTTCGCACATGTGTTAAAGGATTCGAATGGGTTTCGGAGAAGAATGAGTTTTATGATAGTAAAACAGGGTCGAAGTGGTTTACGGATTAGGATAGGTTTTATGACGGTAAAAAGATCTAAGAATGTTTGCCGCGCTAAATACGATCGGAAGAATGTGATGGTTTTATAACAGTAAAAAGATCTAAGGATGTTTGCCGCGCTAAATACGATCGGAAAAATGTGATGGTTTTATATTGTATTATTTAATGAGAGGTGTAATATGTCGCGGAAACATATGTGCGAAATTTACATGAAGGATACACAAGGTATGTAACACTTAAACCGAGAATTGAAAATAAAATTAAAACTATCATACAGGACAACTCCGTTTACTCCTTTGTTTAAAACATTCTTTAAACAACGCTATGCAAGTCTGCTTAACATGTGCTATTTATCTCTTACATCTATGTAATACAAAAAAAAAACTAAAAAATATAACTAAAAATAAAATGCAGACACTGCATTACTGTACTTAACAGCACACCTAAGTAAACAAAACCGACCAGATGTGTTGTCAGTAATGAATCCCCAGGAAGGATTAAATAAATATAAATAAGCGATTCAATTTTGTTGTAGTAAAATATTGAAAGATTCAACAATGAATAAATTTCAAATAATGATGTTACACCATCAATTATTTTTTCCATTCCAATTTGTGCAATTTTACAATTTTCACGGATATTAAGTATAAATTTGGCACGATACCAGTGGATACGTTTTTCTGGTGATAAAAATCCAATTTTCAGCAATGGCTAGAATGTAAATAACAAATATTCTATTGATTGACATATGTTATGAGTAAAATATTAACTCTAGTATGGAAGAAAAACAGTACTTCACAAAAAAACTATTATTAAATGCTTACGTTCTAATAATTCAAAATTATCATATAATTCTTCATTAGGAATACCTTGCATGCCATTTACATTTTCGAATATATTAATATTATTGATAGCAGTGGTGATGGTTCTATGCTTTTGAGAAATATGTTGAAGGAAAGATTTCCATTTGTTATAAGTTGCACTTCAACCAGGTTGTATACATTTCACTGAGTTGTAAAATAACACATCATAAACTTTTCCAAATTATTATCACTATTTTCATTCATTGTTGAAAATATAATTTTTAAAACAAACATAAACACTGAAAAATCAACTATACTCTCAAAATACTTTGT
The DNA here is from genome assembly GCA_954870665.1 of Stratiomys singularior. Taxonomy (NCBI): domain Eukaryota; kingdom Metazoa; phylum Arthropoda; class Insecta; order Diptera; family Stratiomyidae; genus Stratiomys; species Stratiomys singularior. The sequence continues at coordinate 56,085,580 of OX940879.1, read as the reverse complement.
GAATCACAAATTTTTCAAGTCTAAACAAGGACATCACAGACTGAAGGCTTATTGTAAACAACATACCCTGTATGCTGTGTTTTATACAATGTTCACATGGCTTGCACCCAAATTCTGACCTGCGTAATAAAATATTATACAAGTTAATATTTAAAAGACTTGTACGTCTTTTTTTAAAAAACGAGTTGCACTCCGGGAGTGCCGGCAGAAGTGAAAACTTAAGTATTAACGTTGTGCGTTTTGGATATTTTGGAATGGTTATGGAATAATTTTGCACGAATTGCTTTAACACTAGAACTACCGATGTTAAATGTATACCTAGTTTTACCGCACCCGTCAAATTGACGGATTTTTGATTATGGCTTTCATTGTTACTTTTGACTTAGTTTAAGTAAATAAAAGAATACAATTTAGCAATAACAACATTTAATATAATAATTCATTAATTATTAATAAAAAAAACAAACAAAAACAGTTTCTATTTGAGTTTATATTATAGCAAATTTGACATGTATGAAATAACTATGAGGCACATATTTTACATGTACATGTTATCTTAGATGAACACTTGCCACAAACATATTTGTTGCATGTATTGCAAGTATAAATCGCTCTGTTTTTGTTGCACAATCGAATTTGGCAAGATTTGCGTTCATAAGGACTTTTTTTTGAGTTTTCTGGAGTACAATCCATTGCCTGTTTTTGTTTTTGGGAGGACGCTTCTTTTCTGCAACGACTATATTCACTGGCGAGTTCTTCGGATTATTGAAACAAAAATTGTTTTCTAGTTATGTTTTCATCACAAGTCTCTTTATATAAAATCCACGCATTGATTCCTGCCAAGTCCAAAATATTATAAAATACCTGCAAAGGCCATCTACGTGAGCCTGCTTTTACGCTATATTTGCGGGCCATTTGGTCAACTACACCTACTCCAAACTTAGTTTTATTGTAAAAAGATACAGTTCCAGGAATTTGTTTTCGATTAGAAGCAATTTTTACCGATTTATGTTTAGTGCTAAGAAGTAGTACTTTTTTGCGAGACTTACTCTTGTAAATTGTTAGAACAATATCATTTGATTTGTAGAGCTTTGTGGAGAAAAGAGGCATGTTATCTTTTCTAACTTTAGCTATTTTCGGCAATTCTCTTTTGTTTGCCCGCATAGTTCCAACAAGACTTGTTTTTTTGGCCAGTTGCTTCTTTGCAAGTTATACACTTGTAAAAAAATTGTCTGTTGTTATGTTTCTCCCACAATTTACATAGTTGTCCACAAGATTCAAAACTACAAATTCATTCAAAGGTACTCCTGATGGTCTAATTTCATCTTTGCCTAAGTAGGGAAAGCCATTTATAAGATATTTACTTCGCACGTCTGCAGCTAACCAAAACTTAATTCCGAATTTGTCCGGTTTATTGGGCATATACTGCAGAAATCTGCATCTTGCCTTTGTGGGAAACAGTTGTTCATCTACGCTTATATTCTGATCTGGATTATAACAAGCTTGGCTATTATCAATGAAGGACTTCCACATTTCGGAAACTAATCCAAATTTGTCAGTTCGTAAACGAACACTCCTCTCGCTTTTTTATCGAAACGAATGAATTTCATAATTTCTGAAAATCTGTTTCTACTCATAGTTTCGTGAAAGAAAGAAGGTCCCCATTTTTTGGACCACAAATATGATAACTTCATGTTTCTTGCTTCGTAGGCTCCTCGAGCATATAAAATGGCTATAAAAGCATATAATTCGTCTATAGTAATTTCCCAGTCCTTATGTAAAATGGTTTTGGCCTGTAGCTCAGTGCAAGCTTTTATGTGACTCATCATTCGATTATCAATTATAAGTCGAAATGTACTACAAACATTACCAAGCATAATTTTTCTCTTCGCATAACCAGTTGGGCCCGAAGTATCCTTGAATACAGTATGTGATGGCAATCTACCAACACAACCATTCCCTAATTCTTCCCATTCAGTACCGTCGGCAGCAATGTCCTTCTGTGGTTTTTTTCGGTTTCTGTTTGGCTATCCGATTCAGTATCTGAACAAATTCTCAATCGCTTTCTGCGTTTCTGGCTCCTTTGAGGAATTTCATCTTCACTCCCTGAAGCTTCACTTTGATATTCATCTTCTTCACTTTGTTCAATATCTTGCGCTTCAATTTCATCTGAAGATTCTTCAGAATCTAAAAAGTCAGTTTTATTTTCCACGCAAGATATGTCCAAATCACTATTACCTGAATTAGTGTCCGAACAGTCCTCATTTATATTAGTCAGTTCTTTGAATTCTTCAAACAACTTTTTGCTTCCTTGAAATCGTTTCATTGTTGCCTAGGGATTACAAAAAAATTAATTTCAATTTTTTATAAAAACATGTTCATACTTTTTTCCGAGAATGGGTTTTCCACAGATTACAGACAGATTGCGCTTTTCGCCAAGAACTTTATCACATTAGAAGTACAACTGATAATGATTGCGTCCTGCCGGTTTTCCATCGTTTATATACCCCAGGCAAGGTAAGATAGAGAAATTTGGGATTTCCGCGGTTCTCCCGAACTAATTGCACCCATCGTTGAGTAATTAGTTCGAGACGTGCGAAGGATTGTTTATTGCACTTTCGAAACTAATGCACACAGCGTTGCGTCGTTAGTTCGAGATGTGCGAAGGATATTTTATTGCACTTTCGGGGAAAATCGGATTTTGGTTTGTTGTGAAAGGTGATAAGGGTTTTGCCTGGGATAACGACGCGTATTTTTAATTGTTGTTTATGGCCGGTAATTTGTGTAGCGATGCCGCCACATATTCACCAGTTAGAGCGTTCAGTTCTAAACTAACGGCGTTATAACGGCTTCCGAACACTTTGGATCATTCAATACAAATGTCTGGAAGCGATGTAATGAATGTAAATATGTATTGATGTCCATCATTGCATAGATGATACATAAATTATTATAAACTTTGAAACTGTTAAAGCCGTCATTTTGACGGGTCTTGGTATAAATAGGTATAGGTCATACTGATTATGGAAATTTAAGTCGGTGAGGGGAAATTGAATAGTAATAATTAACTGTTCTTATATTTTATTAAAAGCCGTAATAAAAGTCTAGAACAATTACATAAATTATATCAAAATTTTAAGCATGAAATTTGAAAACCGTCTAAATGACGGTCTTGGTAGTTCTAGTGTTTATTATCAGAATAAAAGTACTATCTTTTATGTGGTAGAATACAATATTTATTTATTGCGCTATCGTACACAAACATGACAATTTATATTACATTAAAAAGTTTATCCCTCAGAAAAATCAACTTCCATCCATAATTTCGACGACTTTTTCACTATCATTATTACCAGAACCATCATCGCCAATCTCTAAAACTGATACGATCGGTTTATGATAGCTGAAGTAAGAAACGAACAGTTTTGATTCGAACCTATTTAAATGTCTAATAAAGACCGCATCAATAGCAGTTTTATATTTCGTTGTGCTAAGATGGCGATCATTTGACATAGTTAAACCAAATTCATTATTTAAAAATTCAATAGTTGATTTTTATCGTCTGCAAAGTTTATGTTGAAATCTCCACTCAAAATCATTGGCAATTCATCAAAGCTTTTTCCAATTTTTTCTAAGCAATGCAGATGCGTCATGAGAATCCGTCAGAACACAGACGGTCGAGCCATCAGCTGTCACCATCCATGGATGCGCGTGGCACGCTGTCACATAAACACACACGAACATTCGCGCAAGCGCCCTGCGCCGCCTAAACGAAACAGCCGGCGCAGGCATACATTTTCGCCGCGCCGTAGAAAGAGAGGGGGATACTCCCTCTCCTACGCCACGCCAGCTGTCTACTCTCCATCCGTCTTACGAATTTTCGATCAGGTCACGTGTCCTGACGCGAGTTTAACATTTTTTACCCATTACAAAGAAAGTGTACAACGCCGCTAAAGAAGTTTTCACTTCAAAAAAATATATTTACAAGAGATCGGTGTCTCGTGATCTTTTTTAGTAGAAAATTACAAAAATACTGAACTTATTTATTCTAACAATTATCAAATTTATACTTTTAAAATGCTGCATCAGCGTCTGGCTGCTCGTGAGAAGCGCTTGCATTGAATTTCCCTAATTATGGAAAAACAAGTGAAATGCAAGACGTTGTTATGTCTGGCGTTAACTTACATTTCGAAATGAACCCAGTCAGTAAATATTTTGAGATAACAATGTTTTATTCATATCGTAAATACGGAGTTTTTGGCATCGAAGATTTATATGTTAGTAGATGTGTTCTCCCAGCAAACATTTTGTCGGAATTTCGCTTAGGTGAACTAAATTCTGATCGCCTATTTTTCGCCAGAACGAACAAAAGTCGGAAAATTGCATACACATGCTGCCCATAGAATTTATGGACAAATGGTGCTTTCTTCGACGGTATGATGAAACGTCGTTAAAGACTATATGCTGCTCAAATTCCTCTACGAAAGATTGCATGTTAGCATCTTCTAATTGAAATGAATGCAATGCATTTTCCAATCCACGTAATCATTAAAAGCCGCCGACATGTCTTAGCCTATAATAAAACTTAATTAGTTTTAAATTAATTAAAAAAATTCTTGTTAGATTCCATTTTTAGGTTGATATTTTTATTTTGCAACAGACAGCTGTTTCGAGGCCGATATGGTCCCTTCTTCAGTGTTATGTCTATATAGACAAATAGACATAACACTGAAGAAGGGACCATATCGGCCTCGAAACAGCTGTCTGTTGCAAAATAAAAATATCAACCTAAAAATGGAATCTAACAAGAATTTTTTTAATTTTTTAGAAGGTTTCAAACATCCGAACCAACAATTGGAAATTAATTAGTTTTGTTTATTTTAAACAATTGTTTGATCAGGGTTTTCGCGGGTCGGCACCGTCCTTTGGCGATCGAACATATTTGAACGCTAGTTGATCTTAAAACTCGAATTCGTGAAGACGGTTCATAGCTCCACGGTTAATTTGATAAGTATTTAATAAGTAACACACATCACCTCGCATATGTGCAAAATTCGAAATAGTGTGTTTTAGTGTCGTTTCGCGAGTTGTGTTAATTTCGTAATTTATATTTTGTGCCAGTCCATACAGTGCCAATCATACTATGAACTGATCTCTGATAACATTTCTGCATAATTATTTGGTATTGAAGTAATCAATTTGAATTCTACAAGTTAGTTCGACTCGAATTTTCATTGCCAAAGTGAGTAAATCTTCATTGTATTTAAAGAGTTCTGTTCATTGAGTTCAGATTATAAAAATCTAGTTTTGTTATATCTAATTCTGTTGATTTTAGTAAACTATTATGTATTATGTTGTGATTTTCTTACCATGGTTTGATTAATTTTCTACGTTATAAAATAATAAATATAATATATGTTTCTATAAATAAAAGTGCATATTAAGAATGCATAGATAAAAAAATCTTCCCTTCTAACACTTGCAGGAGCATTTCAACACGAAATATCTTTTTATGTAAAATTGGGCACTTTCTTATGATTAAGGTTTTCTGAGATCATACAACTGTCGTTTGATTCTTCTTGATTGTTCTTTGGTTCTTCGTATTATTGCTGACAGAGAAGTCAACATGAAGGTTGAAAACCCATCAGTGAGGAAGATAATTTTATCTTTATTCGCAGCATATTACGTATGGGATGTCGCATATCCTAAACCATACCAAAATATATTGGATTATGAAGTTATTGGAACTCCAGTTAGTAAAAAAAAAATGTTGTATTGTTAAAATTTATACGAGAACGAGATTGTGAAGAAATAAATTAATATCCAAACTATCGTGAGATGAAGTGAAATCCTTTTTTTATATTTCATTAACTTTTTCACATGCTTTTATCAATATAATATTCGAAAAGATTTAATGTCAAAAAATATATATAAAACAGTTGAAGCGTTTGCTAATAAAACATTGACTGTTAAAACAGTGTTTTTGAGTTGAAAACATGTTTAAATGCTTAAAACTAGACTACAAAAATAAAACCAGTAAAAGTGTTTTTAAATAAATCGTTTATAAAACACTGATTTGCAGTGATATCTCCACTATCCCTCTATATATACTCTATTGTCCCTTGACAAAATGTCACATGAATATCAGGTTGCAACGCGCGATATCTAATCTTGTCACCGGCCACTAACGTTTGGCTTGGACATGACACACACGTGTTGTGACCGGCTCTTATTGTATGGCTTGCGTATGTCACCAACGTGTTGTCACAGGCAGCTAACGTTTAGTTTTCGCGTGATAACACGTTACTGTCACCGGACATGAAATTGTTAATAATATTTCGAAAGAGCGAATGGCTGCTCACAATATTTTCAGCATTTGGTGCAATGTTCGATTCTGACCCAGTGAATGAACATTACCATATGTTACTCGCATTTCGCGGCCACATGAAGCCGAGAGAAACGTACAAAAACACTAAGCATCCACTAGAAAAACACTTAATTATGGGTTTTAAATAAAACACACTTTCGTGATATATATATATATTATTTTTTATTATCACGAATCAAGTAATTATGGGTTTTAAATAAAACACACTTTTGTGATATATGTATATTATTTCTTTATTATCACGAATCAAGTTGTAACTTGTATCGCGGGTCATCGAAGACTGAATCTACTTCACATTATTTTCTTCTTACAAGATTTGCTTCTTCATTCTTATCAATTTGCATCGTATTCGAATTTTTACTTTTGAAATTTTATTACTCGTAATCGATATTATTTTTCCGGCGGAAAGATTGTTTGAGATTTTATTTGAATGAAATAAAAGAGATTGTTTGTTTCGAAACTCAAAGTGAGTATCGAATATCAATATTTGTTTAATTTGCAATCTTAATATTGCCGAAAAGATTTATGCATAGATTGCAATTATAATATTGCTGAAAAGACAAGAATTACTACTTATACGCGGAACGTGCACGTTGGATGGTATTTGGACTATATGATAAGTGTTGCCGCTCTCTATGCGAAGGCATAACTCCCTCCTCCTTAGATGGAGAACTGCCCTCAGTTTGACATACGCCATCTGTTAATGGGATTTTGAACGGTATGTTTAAATCATTGACCGAGTCTTTTCCTTGATTGTTATCAGGTAATGTTACTTTAGGAAATGTTACTTTAATATTTGTTCTTCTCAAATACGCATACAAAGCAATTACACCAATTATCAAAATAACAATTATAACAAAAGTTGATACAAAAGTATATGTATGTGCTTTTTTTACAAATTTCAGTTCGTTAATTTGTTGTAAGTTTTCCATATTTTCAATGTGAATTTTTGTAAAATCGATTTTTTCTGCGATAAGCGAGAAATTTTTTATAGGATCTATGTAAAACGTATGCCTGAATTCTTTAATATTATTTGTATAAATTTGTCCATCAATAAACAAATCGCAATTATTAAACTGGATTAGTTGAATCCTTTCCAATTGTTTTATGATATTTAAACAAGATCCTTTGATTATTTTGTTTGAGTATATTGATAAAATGAGTCCTTTTTGAAGCTCTTCGATAGTATTTGTTTCCTTATATGTGGTTTTGCATTTGTTACAATATATTGTCTTATTTATATTTTTTATATATTTATTGAAATTATAATAATCATTCTTATACAATATTACTTCTTTACTGTTAACATCTAATGTTTTGTTAGTAGAATTAGGAACCTGCCGAATATAATAAGTAGGCAAAGGTTCAGTTAATATGGGTATGTTAATAATGAAAACGATTATATTATCTTTATAAAGAACATTCAAAGTAATATCTTTTAGTTTATCAACGTCTATTTCGCAATTAATAATTTCTTCATCGCTTAAAATAGATCTAGACATTATACCGCTTTTGGCAGAATTAATATTATCAAGTACTTTTTCTATCTCATCTTTTAGCTGGTCTAGTGCATGACTATTTGTAGTTGTAAGTTTGATAGTGAACTATACACACTTTTCGATAAATCCTTAATGATGTTTTCGTTATATTCTATAAGTTTGAGGATCGCATTTATATTATTATTGTGCTTTTCATCAAGCTTCATTTGTTTATTGTATGCAGTTATCAATTCGTGGTTATTTTTATCAATTACGTTAAGGTGTTCTTCTATATTTTGCCTATCTTCATTGTCCATTAGACCGAACAGGTATAAATAGCCCGATCCAATGATATTTACAATTCCTCGACGAGATCTTTTGTAAGTAGAGCTAATTTCCGCAAGCGAGCAAGTTTGACATTTTGCAAGAAAGTCGTCAAATGTCTTTAAAATGCAATTTTGTTTATTTTTTTCTGACATGGAAGAATTAAAGAGGCACAAATTGACATCATTCCGAAGGGTTTGTGGAAGGTGATTTTGAATTTTGTGGTACAAATATTCATAGTGACCAGATTCAATATTGACTATGTTATACGAAAAATCATGTTGTTGACAAAGGTTTTCAAGATATGATTTCGCAAAAATGAATGCAATTTTATAAAGTATTGTTTGATCTACTTTCCAGTACGTATATACGGAATCATTTATACAGGATGAAATAATGGTATTTGTTTTATTTATATCTTGACATTGTTGTTCCACCACCGAGCAGACAATAGCTTTTGGCTTCAAACGATTAAACTTTGGGTTGAGTTTATTACCGAGTAGTTTAATTTTTGATCTAATTAACTTAATTGCATTAAGAGTATAGTCATTTAAAGTTATTACACTTTCGATTTTAGATAATATTGATTCATATGCAGATATATTAATTTTATGATAGATACGAAAATGATCCTTAATCAATGTAGTTGGTTCTTTTGGAATCAATATTACTCCTGATGTGGTCTCTATTTTCTCAATATGGATGAATGCTTGTACTGGGTATGATACGAAGATGAATATTGATGAGTACAAGAGGATCCTAAGTATCCCTGCTGTAATGTCTGCGTATGACTTCTCTGGAGAAAAATGTAAAATCAATGTGTCCTTAATCGCTTTCCATTCGTAGATGTTCGATACCTTATTAAGGACTACGGCCGCTTTTCCCTTTAGTGAGCTAATTATGATCTGCATGATTCTCCTTTTTGCGCCTTCGTGCATAGTTTCAACTCTTGCAAGCACTGCTTCTACTTGCTTGATCCAAGAGCTTAAGGATGTATTTTTTTCCGTTCCATTAAAAACGGCAATATATTTAGCATCCTCCAATATATCGCTGAAACTTTCTGCATGCGTTTCATCAACAATTGCAAAGTTTCGCATTGTTGAATGTGCGGGCATCGACGTTTCGCCTCCCGCATTTCTTGACTCGTTATCGTTTGCCGTTGTGATTGTTTTTTCACTGGAACGTAGTTTGATTTTATCAGGGGCAAAGATACACAACTTTGACGGTTACTCTTTTTTTTCCACTTTCACTGGAACGTAGTTTGATTTTATCAGGGGCAAAGATACACAACTTTGACGGTTACTCTTTTTTTTCACTTTCAACCATTGACGGTTGCTTTGAATGATCCAATTGAATGAATCATTCGTTCGCGGTATTATAAATTTGCGAGTAGTTGAATAATAATTTTAGTTTGCCCGATTCAAAACTTTTATTCGAACGTTCGGCTGCGCCAATTATGGGTTTTAAATAAAACACACTTTCGTGATATATATATATTATTTTTTATTATCACGAATCAAGTAATTATGGGTTTTAAATAAAACACACTTTTGCGATATATGTATATTATTTCTTTATTATCACGAATCAAGTTGTAACTTGTATCGCGGGTCATCGAAGACTGAATCTACTTCACATTATTTTCTTCTTACAAGATTTGCTTCTTCATTCTTATCAATTTGCATCGTATGCGAATTTTTACTTTTGAAATTTTATTACTCGTAATCGATATTATTTTTCCGGCGGAAAGATTGTTTGAGATTTTATTTGAATGAAATAAAAGAGATTGTTTGTTTCGAAACTCAAAGTGAGTATCGAATATCAATATTTGTTTAATTTGCAATCTTAATATTGCCGAAAAGATTTATGCATAGATTGCAATTATAATATTGCTGAAAAGACAAGAATTACTACTTATACGCGGAACGTGCACGTTGGATGGTATTTGGACTATATGATAAGTGTTGCCGCTCTCTATGCGAAGGCATAACTTCTTGGACCCCACTCTGTTTTTCACTTTAAACTAGCTATTTCTTTCAGCCGGCTTTGCGCAAGTGTTCTATGTGCCAGATATAGTAGTCCATCCTCCCGCGACGAGTCAGCCTCGAGGCGATACTTAATAAGCCTGCAAGTCGCGCACCCCACCCAAACACACACCCATGGCCATTGTAGGCTTATCTGTCGCGCAAATTTGTATGGAATTTCGGGATTTTATATGGTCGCGCGAATGACAGTTGAACGACCTACAATCTTAAGGTCTAGTCTATCGTATGACAAGTCTTACAATGCTTCAGGGTAGTGGTTCACTGTTTCTGATTGGTTGCCAAAATATATTTGAGATCGCAGCTCTTTACAATATATGGTCTTGAATTCGTTCGTGATGACTCACATAAGAAGGCTTTTCTTTGAAGATAATTTGTATGGAAGTTTGGGATTTTATATGGCCGCGAGTTATAGATCCTATAGATTTATTAACAAAAAAAATAAGTTTGATTTATCGAAGCGAAAATTTATTCCTATCAGCGTAACACTCTAAGTACTTTTTACAACCGGAACAACTTTTCCCGAATTACAATTTATATTTTAGAATATTGTTTGCGCAGCTGGCATGTGCATGAAATAGGCACAAGAAAAAAGTATACCTATCAGCACATTGCAATAGTAGAAATTGATGCCAAGAATATATGCGTCTGCTGCATTTTCGGCACGTGTGGTCCGTCTGAGGTGGATTATGCGTTCACCATGTGAAGGTGATGATCTCAAGTGAATTAGTATGTGGGTAGAACGTCATAATCATATTACGACTTTTACTTTTACCTGACTGATCAGACAGAATTAATTTTAATAGTTCAAAATCCACATCGAATATATGAAACATTTCTTTTGATAATGTTGAAATTCCCTATCGGTTTTCTTCTGTCGAGTCTTAGTTTACCATGTATTCATACCAGTTTGCAATTTCCATGGAGTTCTAAAATTTGTCAAGGGTGAGAATTTGTAAAATTCTTGGCTGCTGTTGATGTTGAAGCATAATTCCTTTTTGCTTGATGTCCAGTCGTTTAATACGGAATAGCACTTAACTGTTAAATATTTTATGCACGATGTTTGTTCTAGTGTTGCTGCAGAACGAAATTATATTGTGTTCTATGTCCGCCGAGCCATGTTTTATACTGTAGTTACAAAACATATAAGAAAAATATTTAAAGATTTTGCTTAGTATTCTTTAATTCCGAAACTCGATTTGCCAACTGCACAACTTACTGGCTTTTCTTACCTATTTATACTATCTTACTTCTAAACATATGCTAGCCGCCTTTCGTAACTATATGAGTTTTCGGCGGCGTTTTCCTTTAAAGTATTTTTATATCTTAAATCTTTATTTAGATAAAACAACAGAATTTTTTTTAGATTGCTACAATTTTGTATCTTGAATCTATGTTTGCATAATTGTTGCCCAAATCCTGCGAAATGCCGTTAAACTATAAAAGCAAAAAGGGTGCTTATGAACGCGCGTAACTATAAAAGATTCTTGCAGAATGCCGACAATGCCATAAAAGGATAAAAACAAAAGGGATACGTATGAACGCGCGTAGCTGCAAAGGACTCTTGTTTGTCGGCATCCGACGTGCCATAAAGGGATAGAAACAAAAGGGATGTGTATGAACGTGCGTACGGATAACGTAACTCTGTTGGTGATGACGCGTTTCGGCTATTTGTAGCCATAATCAGCTAGTTTTGAGTTACCTGTCACAATAATTGTCGTTTTTTAGATGTTAAGTCTTTAATTACAGGAATGCAAGTGCAGAAATAGAGTTGTAAAAATTCCTTACGGCGACGTTGGTTGAGTATTAATAGATTAAGCGTAATTTAGTTCTAATGTTTGGGTCTCTTTTTCTTGTTCAAAAAAGTATTCAAAAAACTTTACTTGGACTTGGATGTATAGTCTATGGACTATACTTATATTTCAAATTATGTGTGGAGGTCTAGTTGAAAGTGTCTATCGTTTGCTGGCTTGTACACCGAAATAATAACAAATTTAGATGAATTGGTCAATCTTGATGATTGGTGCGTCTGTTTTGTGTAGTTGCAGTGGATGAATTACGAGGGGCAAGTAAAAAATAAGGTTCCCACATTTTTTTCAGGTGTAAGACATTTTTTATTGCAATAAATAAGTATACCATCTGAATGCTTGTACTGTAAACTATTTTTCTACATAGTCACCAGATTTTTCTACGCATTTTTCCTGACGAGTTATCCACTTCCGAAAACCTGCTTCGAAGAACTCCGCCGCTAGGCCGCCGATGAACTTGGTGACCACTTCCTTTACCTCTTCAACTGTACCGAAGCGTTGTCCACCTAAGTGTTGCTTCAATTGTGGAAACAAGTGGAAGTCGCTGGGAGCCAGATCAGGGCTGTAGGGGGCATGATCAAGCAATTTCCAGCCGAATTTGTCCAATAGGGAGGTGGTCTGTCGAGAGACATGCGGGCGCGCGTTGTCGTGGTGCAGCCTAACGCCCTTGGTGAATCTTCCTCTCCGGCGATTTTGGATGGCTCTTTTGAGTTTCGTCAACGTCTCGCAGTACTTGTCCGAATTTATTGTGGTCCCTTTAGGCATAAACTCGGTAAGCAAGACGCCTTTTCGGTCCCAAAACACCGTAACCAACACTTTTCCTGCGGATAGCGTCTGCTTAAACTTCTTCGGCCTTGGCGATCCGGGATGGCGCCATTGTTTCGACTGTTCTTTTGTTTCCGGAGTGACATAGTGACACCACGTTTCATCTCCCGTAACAATGGAGTCCAAGAATTCTTCGGTATTCTCGGCGCATTGTCGAAGAAACCACTGGGCACACTTGACACGATTGTCTTTGTGGGTTTCTGAAAGCATGTGCGGGACCCACCGCGCACACACCTTGTGATAACCAAGTTTTTCAGTCAAAATGTTGTCGATGGTTCTTTCACAAACCTCAGGAACCTGGTCAGCCAGCTCTCGAAGCGTTACTCTCCGATCCATGAAGAGAAGGCGCTCAATCTTCGCCACGACTTCGTCGGACACCGATGGTCTCCCGCTCCTTTGCTTGTCGCGGACATCTGTGCGTCCTTCGGAGAACTCCCTGCACCATTTGCGGACGTGTTGGATGCTGATGCAAGCTTTCCCATAAACTTCTTCCAACTGTCTATGAATTTCAATAGGTTGAAGCTTCTTCGCGTTTAAAAATCTAATCACTGTACGGATTTCACACGTGGCGGTGACGGCGATAGCGGGCTCCATCGCGGATGGCTGTCAGGCCGGCACTGAACGCCGCAGAGAGTTCTACCAAGACGGGATCTAGAGTGGAAAACCCAGCGCACACGGCGGTGTTGCCGGATTTTGCCTAGTATCTCACGCGGGGAGTTTACAGCGTTGGGAACCTTATTTTTTACTTGCCCCTCGTATATGAAAGTTCACATTTCTCCTGATGAGAATGGCCGTTCCTCCACCTCAACCTGTTAATCTATGGTTTCTGAATAAATTGTCGTTGGGAAAGCAAAGACGCGTTCTTGATTTCAAGAAAGTTTGCTCAATAAGGATCCTTTCAAATTAATTGTCGAGAATAAATAATCTAAATTCTCCAGTTAGTTAAGGCAAAGAATTGGCATTTAATGTGCGTGTAGACAATTCAGATCAATAAATTCATTTTGAATTTCATCAGACCTATAACCACTACACAAATTTTTTAAATTAAATTTATGTGATTTTCCTCTATGGGAGTATAGGTGAAATAATTGTGTCTGTACATATTCAATAGTTTTAATATTTCATTTCGACTATTTGCATTGAAACACTGTATCATGCATCTATTTTTGTTGTATTCCTGAGATATACTACAAGATGCCTTTTCTACTTTATTTGTAATTATTTCACCTCTGAGAACTTTAATATTGATGTTGGAGGCTATTATAGGTGGTAGATTTATTTCTGACTTACTGTTGTCACTGTTCTGCTGCTCGATTGATAGGCTGCCTTCTTTGCGCTTTCCGTGTAACCTCATGCCACATCGTTCGTTCATCATTCGCATCTTCTGCTCTGTCTACATTTTATTCGTGTCTCGCTCAGGCACTGTCTTCAAGTCGACTTCAGCTTGCAATTGTTTTGCACTTGTAGGTTATTCCTGCTGTGTGTTGTTGGTTTGCTTCTTCCGCTACGTCTTCCCTCACTCTTCTTCCCGTAAGATTTCATTCTCGTTCTTGAGACTCGTTTTTGTATTAGTCAATTTGAGATTCTCTCATTTCATCGCCTGAAGTTCATTTACTAACCGCTTAAGTTCGCCACTGAGTTCAGAGACTTGAGCACTGAGAATATGCCTTCCGGCCTCCCCACTTTTCTTTTTCCCTGCGCAATTCAACATATTCACTTTTCAGTTCACATATGGTGTTACATTTAACCTGAAGATCGTCTTTAAGCTGTTGTTCATTATTGATTAGTGTTTTGTTGATGCAGAATAACTCGTTTCCGTCCATTTCTTCACCTAAGTTCTCAATGTATGCCATTATAAGAATTCACAAGATTCGTCTTGTTTGTCCCTTTATATGTCCCTTTTTCAGTTCTTCCGTTTGCTATGCATTTTGCTCTCAGGTCATTTTAATCTGATAGCTAATCCACAGTTAGACCACCACCAAACCACTTTACTCTGACTTAGCAGATCACCACCAAGCCACATTAATCTAAGCAATACCCACCCTGTGGGTATTGCTTGTTTCCTGTTCCTAAGCACGTCCCTGTTTCCTAAGCACGTCTGCTCTTTACTGATCTGATATGGGTTCTGCATGCAGATGTTTACTGCATAAAATAAACGGCAGCTGCTCCCTAAATATTGGCGCTGTATACGCGAAACAGTATTCATGTCTACCAACATTTCAATATAAGAAGACGGCTATCACATATGTACTACAGATGGTGTAGTAGTTAGAGTATTCACCTTCTGTGCAACAAATACCTAGATCGAATTCTACTGATGGCAGTGATATTTGAATTTGTGTTTCTGGTGTCGCAGTATCAGCCCAATAAGCTGTGATTGGTTTTTTTTGGGACAATACGTCAAGCATGATTCTCACCAGATCACCTTCTCGTGTACCTTTGGTCTTGAAATGAGGTGGCTCTAATACGCCTTACGGCCCAAGTTCTGTAGAGGATCGTTAAATTTCTATAACTGTCACATGAAATACTACTCAATACAAATGATATTAAAACCGCCGTTGTCGATACGTCAACGTGGATGATGAACTTCTTTATAATTCGCCTATGCCACGATTGAGAATATACTTTTTGCTTTTCCTTTATGGTTTATTTCATGCTTAAATTAAAATTTATTGCTGCATAACAACAATCTTGAATTGACATTAGTTGGTATGCGCTCCTGGTTACTGAGTATAATGCTCTTGTTGGTATGCCTCTTTTGGATTTAGCTACTATAGTTCTTATAAAGACGACTAAAGGTTTTATATAAAAGGTATTGTTATAATTAATGGTCTTGTAGAGGGAGGTGAGGGTTTGCTAAACTGTATACTAAACTTCTGCATACAAGAAACCTCTATGATTGACTGCGTGATTCTCCTTGCAGTTACCGCATTTTGTTGAAATGAAATCTTGGAGTATCATTTAAAACATTTAAAGGTTCTTCTGGTGTAATTCTTAATACATCACATTGTTAAGAATGAAAATATGCGTATAAATCTTTATACGTTTTCTTACGTACCTAGTTAGTGTATATTATTAACTTTTTTTAAATCTTACGTCTGGTTTAAATGCTTTTATTAGGTTTAGCTCTTTAACCTTTATAATTTCATTTAAAATTATAATTGTAATTTCGAAAATTTTTCTCGCATTTTTATTTTTCGGGATTAATGTTTTATCTTGCGTTAGCTTATAGAAGAAGAAGAATGCTTCGTCCGAGTTAAATTTTCCATATTTACTAAATTTTTTATTTACTAAAAACATATTTACCCATTATTTACATATTTTATCATTTTGACACTTAGTCGCACCGCTCTGTCCAACCGATCGCGTATCGCTTGATCGTCAGTCACCAAAAACAGAACGCCCCGTTTCTTACCGCCTCCTTTTAAATGTTTCTATTTAACGAATTGGTCATCCTCCTACTGCGGCCGTTCAACTTTCGGGCGATGACCCACCCTTGGTGAACTGAGTGAATTGGATGTGGATGGTGAGTTTTACCATCCATACTGGATCTCGCCACACTTCGCCTCCACCACTGGCCCTTGGCAATATTTATTTTGGTTCCTCTTCGCGGGAGGAGGATCGAATTCGCCGCTTGCTGTTTGCCTGCGATGCTTATCCTAATGCTTATGACTAAGAATACTAACCTAACTATCATACGATTGTTACAATCTACTTCTGACCACTTGCGTTGTTTTTTCTTCTTTTTTACCACTAAAATTACTCTATTTTGTCTAGTTCGCCACGCGCTTCTCTCCGTGAAAATTCCCCGGTCGGTTAAGAGCAACAAATCAAACTTCTACTATCGCGCATTAACAGAGGGTAGTGGTTCGCTTGTTTAACGTTCACGCGTTCGCCAGGCGTTTCCCGTGGTGGAAGCTCCTCCGAGGGTGGCGAAACAATACCGTAACAAGTTACTGTGTGAATTATTGCTCAGCTGGCGGGAGGAGGCCGTGGTTCTTATTTATATTTATATTTATTAAAGTTTACATTACCTGATTCCTGTGTATTTTTCTCTGAATCTCTTCTGCATCAAAGTCGTCTAATTTCGATGCAAATTTTTATAAACACTGTCGTTTTTCCCGATTCCGATAAAACTTATTCATAACGTTCTATAGGAACTCTTTCTTCATATAAATCTATCAAAGTGAAAATTTCTTCATCTTATTTTCATCAGGTATTTAAAACACCTTTTCATTGTAACAGAATCATTTTATTCAGGTAAAACAGAATTCTTTTTAAAAAGATCTCTTCGGATTGGAAGCTATCTAACTACTAACTATTGTTCTTTTGGCTCCTGAAATAGTCTTGCTATCAGAAGCACGTATTTTAATTATCAATCAATTCGATAGAAAATCCATTAGGTATCATCACCCAAAATTCTTCAAAAGAGCAACAAAATCAATTTAAGATTGTTTCATTATTGTTTCAAGTTTCATGATTTCTGCTAGATAAATTATTCCTAGGCATATTGGTTTGTTCTATAAATCATAACTCCCATTGTTTATGTGAAGTGAGGATCACCAATAATGCATTAGTCAAGCAGCAATGTAAATAATACAGAAGGTAAAGTATATCAATACATCTGGTCCACCAAGAAAAATGTTTTTGCTTAAACTTTAACAATTCAATATGCTTCAAATTTTCAACGCTTCTGAAATACAAATGATCCAGTGTGATGTTAATAAGTAATAGTTTTAATTATATCTGTATAATATATTTTTAATTATATTATAAAATTTCATTGTTTTTGAAAGTTTCAATTTTGTTTGGAAAGAATATTCGTTGATGTTAATATTGCAATTGTTGAATATACTGATATGCCCTTTTATATTGATGTCTTGATCGCTGCAATAATGTTCTATGTGAGTTGATTTAAGATTCTTTGTTACTATTACATCATCTACAATTCTCTCAACTATATGGAGATTATTTAGTCATTATACAATTGCGAGGAGTCAAAATTAAATTACTAAAATACAATCGTCTGTGATTGGAATGAGTTTTATTTTTCAATTTTATTTTTGGTTTCCATAGATATAAATAAATAAATTTGGTTGATAGTTTCAGATTGTTTTTATTTGGAAGAGGTACGATTCTTGGCTTATAATACAAATCATTTGAGAAGTTTGGTAATTGCAAAACGATCAATATTATTTTATTCTTTTGGGCTACAGCGATGCGAATATTTTGTAATTTGATAACATTAATATTATATTCCTACATTTCTTTCTCTGTTAGTATATCTTTACTCAACTTCTCCAGTCTAGATGACAAGATGATTTTTTGAATGTTTAAAATTGAAGTATAGTATAAGCTGTAAATTTTTTTTTATTTCTTGATTGTATTTGAACTCCAAAAATTAACAAAAAAACCTAAAAGATTTGACATTTCGATTAATTTATTTATGTTATTTTTTGTAATTTGTTGGTTTCGATTTAAAGGAAAAGTTAAAATTTTAAGATCTTCATTGATTTGTTTCTTTATTATTATTTGCTTGTTTAGGTTGTTGGTGGCCATTTTCATATGACTGTCAACTAATTGAAAGTGTGATTGTCGGTCGTCGTCGTGCATTGTTCCACTTACCCAGTGCAGAAATTTACCATATAGAATAATTAAGCCTCTTCTTACTCTGTTTATCATGAGGTTCTATGTAGTTCGTAAAGCTTTTCTTTGATTTTTTTTTTAGTAAGGTGTAATTTTATTAGTGATTTTTATAAAACTTGCTTGGTATATTGTTTTCTATGTATTGGAACATTTGTAATATTCTTCCAAATCGACGACTCGTATAACCTTTCTGAAATACGCAATCATATTGACTATCGAGATACGTATTAAGGGGGTCACCTCATGTAAATCGAAAAAAAAGGTGGTTTTTCGGGAATTTTTTTTAATGACAAGGAATTATTATACATTGTTTGTTCGATAGGCATATCTGAGACAACTTTAAAGTAATTAAAAAAAAAAAAAAAATCTTGAAAAAGTTCAAAACTGGCGGAGTAATCAGAAGTCTAGTAGAGCCTGTCGCTGATGAATTAGTCCCATTGTGTACACGATAGGGCCCGTAATTTCCAACTGAAACAGAAACCATTTGTACCTCGTTAATTTTTAAAGTTTTTTACTCTATATGAACCTCAAAAACCTAATGAAAACCGGAAATAAATAAATTTTATCTTGTTTTGAAGTTAGAGATGCAATTTTCACTCAAAATTTTTGTTTATTTCTTATTTTTACACTACGATAAACAATTAAAGTTGTATGAAACTGTGGTTCATATAGAACAGTTTTTAAAACTCTACAAAACGCAATTTGAATTAGGTCGATAGGTCAAATAGTTTTCCCGCAATCGTGTACACAAGTTGCAAAAATGTGATTTTGAGAAAAAACGTTTTAAAGTTTTGGTACATCGCAGCTCTGAAAATATTTAACTTACAGCAATCCAGTTCTAATCAGCTACTCCAGCTCCATAAAGCAACCCCTCAGCTTCCTCATAGAAATCGTCCTTTTGTATTCTCTCAGCTCTACGAGCAGTGTGGGCCTCTTTTGTGCTGCTGCTAGATCGTACTTCGGCGCGCGCGATCCGCGTCTCATCTGCGTTCTCGGCAAAAATCTTGCATTGCTCGCCGACAGTCAAATCGAGCAAATCCATCATGTTTATAATTGCGGAGTAGCCCTCGTTAAACATGCCTGCTGCTAAATACGCAGCAATTTGAATAATTTTTTGACCAGAATTCAAATGTTTTGGGGCGATTCGCCAAACTGCGGCGTTGAAGGACTCGTTAGCGTTCTGTGTATGACCGCCTAGGCACCTGAGTAGTAGATCGTCGTTTGAAAGTTCTTTGTATATTGGACGAATATGCTTTTCTACATCGGGTCGTATAACACACGGATCAGGATGATGGTAATTTTTCAGTTTCTTAGCAGCTTTCGCTTTCTGCCATTCACACCAACTGTCGGAACCCACAGGACAAAGTTTATGATTCGAAGATTTGTCGGTTGAAAAATAATGTTCCAAAGTTGCCATTATTGCTTTTCGCATTTCGTCACTAGAGTCCACGTGTCTTCTAATCGCCAATCCGTAAAAAGTCGTCAGTTTTTTGATGAGCGCGTCAGTCAGCCGTCCCTTCCCTCCAAGTTTTTCTTTTTTCTTCACGTTTCGCAGGCGCGTGCCCATTCGCTTTTGCACGTGACCAACGCACTCCCTTTTTTTCACTGGAAAATTTTCACCATAAGGGTTATTCTTGACAATGCTGCTAAAAGTCTTGGAATCACCGTCTCCGATGTAGTTTAAATATTTGACGCCGAATTTTTCTTCTGATCTTGCAAACATCTCGTTAATAGAGTCGACCTCCATTTTCCCCGCGGAACCATCGTGATTTTTTGAGCATTTTTCTGAATGTGCGCCAAACCAAATTTCATGTTCTTCAGTCCCTTTTTTTGAGTTCCAATGCAGGCATGCTTGACAGAATGAACTTTTTACCAGGAGGTCAATTACTTTTCCGGTGTGATAACCAATAAGCGTTGTAACGCCGTACAATGATGTAAATCCGCGCTTTTTCCATGAGCCGTCTCCGGACACTTTGAAATCGTTTTCTGGTCTCCCATGTTCGCGACTTTTCTGCTTCTCTTCTTCAACAGCTTTTTTTGATATTTTTCGAATAGAGTAGTTGCCGCAGAGTAGATATGCGTTATTATTGCATCGTATGCTTTTCTTGATAAACCAGAACCCATATCCATGAGGCCACAAAAAATGTTTATGCCGTCTAGTCCCACGCCGAGTAAACGCATAACAAATACAATTTTGCGGTTAATTTCGTACGCATTTCTGATCGTAGGACCCGAAAGAATGCTCCTGTGACCGCAACTACACGCGGAAACGATGTGAAAACCGAGGCCGCGATGATTACTTTGATCGAATGTCACTTTTTTTTTGCAGGTACCACACACCACGAACTCAGAAATCGCACTAAACACTGAAAAAAATTCGATGATCCGGTAACAGTAAGCAAGACTCGCTCCAACATCGTTTGCGCTTGAGCTGCTCATTTTTCTTGCCGTTGTGCTAACTTCTGGAGCCTTATTTTTGTCAGTGGTATACTGATTACCGCTAAATCTTCGTTTCCGCGGCCGCGAAGATCGCTCAGAACTCCCACTTGTTCTTTTCGGATACATATTTCGAAGCAGCACTAAACTTCAAATCACAAATTCTATTTCTGTACAGTAAAACTAACACATTTACAAAACGCATACACAAAAATTCATTAGAAAAGACCTACAGATAAACGAGAAAACTGGAAATAGTAGAAAAAGTCCCACAAAGCCTTCTTATCGCTAAAGGAATGCAATTTATCATCCCAATCTGCAGCGCGAATTTTAGTTCGTGACCAAGAAAACGGCTTTTTAAAAACAATTATTGGAACATTCGCTTTATTAGAAGTTTTAAAACACAAGAGAAACTTGTCGGCTAATGCTTGGGCTTTTATAGCTTTTGTTTTTCTTAACTGTATTTTTGGCCATGATGTCATTTCTTTGTTCTTAAGGTTTATTTATAGAGATGATATCATGGTACAGTTATGTGATCAAATTGTTTGGGGTGGGGGTCATTGAGTGGTATCATAACTCCTCCATCCGTTGATTTGAGTCTATCCCTAGACGAAATATTATTGATTATTTTTAGTTTTCTGGTTTTAATTTTAAAATAGAAAAATGTAAAAATAATTGATAATGCAATTAATATGATTATGGTTGAGATAGACCAAATTGCATTATGATTTGTAGTGGAGATTTGTATTATTTCTTTAATATTTTCTTGGTGGGATTTATTAATTTCTTCCAATGATAATTTGTTTATAGTTTTATGAAAGTATACGGGTAACATGAAGTTATTGTTATAGATTGGTTATGAATTTGTATAAGTATTATTATTGATTTTGATAATGCATTGATGAAAATGTATTATAATATTTTCATCTGATCTCCATGTTCTATTGTCGCAATTGCTCGTTATTTCTGTTTTCTGTTTGTTTAATAAAATAATTCCTTTCTTTATTTCTTTTTGTATTGGGATAGAGTTAATCAAATTACATGTTGGATTTCGATATATACATGTTTGATCTATTTTCAGTTGTTTAACATACTTCTCATTGTTGAATTGACATACAGTATTATTGACCTTAACGATTTTATGAGGTTCTAATAATATTTGTTTATTGTCTGTATTTGCTATTGATTCCAATTGATATGTTTTATATTTATTTATTTTTATTGGTATTTGAATAGCGAATATAATAATTTTATTTGAATTCATATTTATTATTACATCAGAATTTATTAATTCTAGTTTTTCTAGATTTATATTATTAGTTATGATTTCGTCTGGTGTTAACAAGTTTCGAGACATCAGTTTCAATCGAGAAGATAGTATGTTATCCTGGATTTTCTCAATATAGTCTTTTAATGTTTGCAGGTTGTTTAATAATTACATAAATTTAATATTTCTTTGGAGCTGATTATTTATTTCAATTTCAAAGTTCTTTTCTTTATTTATATGATCTATTACATTGTTAATTTTGTTTTGTAGATCGTTATTGAATTTTATTTGTTGGTTATTGTTGTTTATCAATTCTTTAGATGCTTCCAGATATTGATTAATATTTTCTCTATCTTCTTCATCCATTGTTCCGAATAAAAATTTGAAAGATGTTCCTATTATATTTAACAATCCTCTTCGTTTTCTTTTTAATATAGTGGGCTGTAATGTTAAATATTGAGAGTGGATATCTTGTATTTCATATTGAAGAATTGCTTTCTGTTCAATTGTAAAATATGGGTAGGGTTTAGAATCGTTATATATGTTATCAAGAATATTTTCAATTGAGGTTAGATTAATTTGGTGTAGGATAATTTTATAATCCTGTACTAGGTTTACTTCGGATAGTTCGATTTCTATATAGCCAGGAGAATCAGTTATTGGTGTCACTGTCAGATATGATGATACAATTCTGATTGTCATTAGGACTATGATTGGTAGGATGTCCATTGTCTGGAAGGATAATTTTCTTTTTAGGCCTTTTTATCAGATTTTTTGCATGTTTATTTTTGTCATATTTATCTCTTCCTAATTTAGGTTCTATTTTATGTCTGACTGCTTTGTAATTTGCTATTGGTATTTCATCTCGGTTTTCAGAATATATTTCTCGCTTCTCATTCAATTTGTCTATTACGTTCTGTTTCTTTTTACGTAGTCTTTCATATATTTGCTGTTTATCCACGTTTCCTCTCTCTATGTCTATTGGTCTACATTCAGTTACTGAGTGTATTTGTTGATTGTAAAAATCTACAGCTTCATAGATTTTGTCTTCTAGAGGTGTTTCTATTAATTCAGTCATAGTTCGTATCTTGTCTAGCAGGGTGGAATGTACTCGTTCGATGTCGCTATTTCCTGTATGTGAATGTGGTTTGGTAAAGTGATATTGTATGTTTTTTGATTGGAGATATTCTTTTATAATAAATTTATCAAATTCGTTATCTGCTATTATCAATTTATGTCTGCCCATATGTGATATGATTTGTTTGATTCCTGTTCTAATATCGATATTATTGTGTGAATCTAACATCGTTACATGTAGGTTTTTACTAAATTTATCGATTGCGGTTAATATGATTTTTCTATCGATTTCTAGTATATCGATGTGTATTATTTCTCGTATGTTATTTGTTGTTTCAGTCAACTCAAACTTGGGTTTGATGGGATTGCGATCGTTTTTAGATAGATTGCATATATTACAGGTGTTGACGTATTTATTTATGTGTTTTCTGAGTTCGGGGTAGTATATTTGATTTTTTAATCCATTATAGTTTTCAGTAATACCTGCGTGTCCGGTTTCTTTTATATGATATTCATCTATAATTTTGTAGAGTTGGTCTAGGTCTTTGGGTTCTTTTAGTATCTTGGTTACTTTTATGAACGGATAATGTTTGCGAGGGAAGAAATTAATTAGTTTTTCTTGTATATGATTATACTGTTGATCTGATACATCGGTATATATAGCTGTTTGGATGTCTGTCTTTAGTTTCTGTTTTAATGTGCTAGTTATACGATCTTTTCCTTCAGTATGAGGCTTTATTATAATTCGTTTATGTATGGATTGTTTATATTTATCTGGGGTTTCAGTTATTATTAGCTGTTGTTTATATTTGTTTACGTAGTCGTCCTTGATCGGTATGTGTTGGGTATTATCTTCGGGTGCTGAATGCTGTGTTAGTATTAATGAGTTTATTGACATGGTTCTTTTGCTAATCTGATCGATATCCATTTTTTCACTTGATTTCAGTGTTCTGTTTTCTAATATTGTCAACATATTACATTCGTCAGTTATGATTCGTGATAGGAAATCTGCAGGGATGTTAGCTTTGCCTTTTATATATTTTACGTTAGGTTTATATTCGCCTAGTTTCAGTATCCATCTTTGTATTCTCTGATTCAAATCTTTACCTTTGTATTTTTTATATAACCATTCTATTGGTCGATGATCGGTATATAAATTAAATTCTCGTCCATATATATATGGTCGGAAATAATTGATGGACCAGATAATGGCTAGTAGTTCCTTTTCAATTGTGGCGTACTTTCTTTCATGCTCGTTAAGAGTACGGGAGATGTATGCGACTGGGTGGTCGTTTTGGCTAAGAACCGCTCCTATGGCTAGGTCGCTTGCATCTGTTGTGATATCAAAGGTTTTATTGAAATCTGGATGTTGTAATACGGGGTTAGTTGTTAAAATGAGTTTTAATTTTTCGTAGGCTTTAATGTATTCAGGGTCTGATGTGTCTACTTTATTATCTTTCTTTAAATACTTTGTTAATGGGGTTGCTAGTTTGGAGTAATCTTTTATGAATTTCCTGTAATATCCGGTCAGTCCTAAAAAAGATTTAATTTCTTTCTTTGTTTTGGGTATTGGAACTTGGAGTATTTTCTGTATTTTTTCGGGGTTTGGTTTAATTCCTTCATTGGTTATTACATGTCCTAGGAAAGTTGTTTGTTTGTCTAAAAAGTTACTTTTGTCGATTTGGATTTTTAACTCGGCTTGTCGTAGAAGTTTGAAGATTTTTTCGATATTCGTTAAATGTTCTTCTAGGGAAGTTCCAAAGATCAATATGTCGTCCAAATATACAACACAAATTTTATTTATTTCGTTTTTCAGTACTTCATTCATCATACGCTGAAACGTTGCCGGTGCATTCTTTAACCCGAATGGCATTCGTAGGTATTCATAGTGACCATGGGTGGTGGAGAATGCAGTTTTCTTAATATCGTTAGGATGCATTTTTATTTGGTGAAAGCCCTTGGCGAGATCCAATGTCGTGAAGTATTGACTCCTTCCCAGTTTATCTAATATGGAGTCGATATTGGGTAACGGGAATTTATCGTCAATAGTCACGGCATTAAGTCTACGGTAATCAATCGCCATTCTCCACTTTTTGATTCCCGAATTATCTAGTTTTTTAGCAACCATGACAATGGGTGAATTGCTTTCACGTATTATTCCATCTTTTAACATTTGGTTTATTTGTTTATTAATTTCTTCATCATGTATCTGAGGGTTCTTATACATTTTACTATAGATGGGTTCCTCGGTAGTAGTTCGGATTTCATGAGCTATTTGAGATGTAGCGCTCAATTTATCGCCTTCTTTATAGAATAAGTCTTTATAGCGACGTATTAGTTGTCGTATTTTTATTTCTTCTTCAGAGTTTAAATGATTGGTTTTCACTAATATTTGTTCTACTGGTTCCATGACATTTATTTGTTCATACGTATAGGGTTCTTGCAGTAAAGGTAACGTTATTTTGTCCAGTATAATGGTTCTATTTTCCAGATCAATTTTGGAGTTGAAAGCTTTAAGGATGTCAGTTCCTATTATGGCTTTATAGTGTTTCTCTCCAAAATCCATTACTTTCCAAATGATAGTGGATTTGTCGTCGTTGAGCTCTTCAGGGGCTTTTGTTATTGTTTCCTGTGTGATTAATTTATTTCCTGCTATAGTTTTTATTTCGAGGTTGATTCGTCTTTGTATTTGTGAGTTCATATGTTTTTTGTCGAGTAAAGATAGGGAACTTCCTGTGTCGATTAGAGCTACTAAGGGTTTATGATTCAAGGTAATTTTTACTAAGGGTAATTTCTGGTGGACGAGGCTACTGATAGAAAATTTGTTTCTGGTTCGATATTTTCACCAGTTTCTTCGATATTTTCTACAGACATAGGAATGGGAGATACTCGGGGATTTCTCTGAATATTATTATTTGGTATTATATTTCCAAAAAATTGATTTCTGAACTGTTGTGAATGAGAATTTTGGTTACGTCTAAAATTCTGATTATTTCTATTTATGTATTGATTATATCTAGGTTGATGAAATTGTTGTGTTGGTTGTTGATTCTGATATTGATTTTGTTGTACTCGTGGCTGAAAGTTCGGGCGTTGAGGTTGATGACGTGTTGTTTGGAAATTTGGGTGTGGTCGTTGTATAGGTCGACTAACTGATGAGATGTGAGCTGTTTCTTTTAGGCGTCCTTTTATGTTGTTTTCTTGTAGGAGTTGGTACGCTTGTTCTAACGATGTAGGTTGCTTGATATCCATCCAGCATGCTATCGTGTCATCTAATTTTTCTCTAAAGATCTTCAAGATTCGTTGTTCGTTCTTCTGAATGGTGAAGTCGATCTCTGGTAGTTCTGCTAATTCTGTTTTCTGATTAGTTTTAACTAGGATTTTGTTAAGTTGTTCGTATAGGTCTTCTACATTTCTCCCTTTAGCTAGGTAGGCTTGTCTGAGTAAATCATCGTATGATTCCCGTATTCCACAGTGTATTCCTAAAGTTTTCTTAATGGATTCCCAGGTATTTTGTGGTGCTCTTCTTATGGCATCCGCTGCTCGTCCTCTAGTTTTTGCTAATAGGATCCCCAGGATGGTTACTCTGTGGGCTTCTTGTGTAACTCGCAATACGCTCTCGGCTGTTCTGATGAAATTGGACAATTGTTGAGCGTCTTCTCCATCGAATACCGGGGTTCTGTCTGCGTATGCCAGTGCAGCTGAAAAATCTAGAAAGTTCATTGTAATGCTTACTGATTGTTTGGTTGCTGATTCACAGTTCTGATCTGTTTTCAAAGACAGCTTTTGCAAATGTGTAATAATCACTTCACTTTCACTATCAGTACTAGTTGCACTACTTTTACTTCTATTCTTTCGGCTAAACTTCACTTTTGGCATTAATTCCAGTTTTCTAGTGTTTTCACTGGTTAGTATCTATCATTATCTACACTAAGTATCATACCGGTCTCTGTATGATTTAATTGTACTTTTTGACTTGTACACTTAGTGGTCTTTGAATATGTGATACTTGGTAGACTCGTTTCACTTGCGGATACTAATTTTTAAGTATCCTACCGACTGCGCCAATTTTAGTTCGTGACCAAGAAAACGGCTTTTTAAAAACAATTATTGGAACATTCGCTTTATTAGAAGTTTTAAAACACAAGAGAAACTTATCGGCTAATGCTTGGGCTTTTATAGCTTTTGTTTTTCTTAACTGTATTTTTGGCCATGATGTCATTTCTTTGTTCTTAAGGTTTATTTATAGAGATGATATCAGGGTACAGTTATGTGATCAAATTGTTTGGGGTGGGGGTCATTGAGTGGTATCATAACTCGCGCGCGGTCAATCTCACCGAAGTTCGACACGTGAACACGTTACAGGCAACAATCCTAAAATACGTTGAATTCAGGTCTATAATTTTAAGAGAATGTTAACAGATAGTTTTGGAACAGATTAAACTAAAAAAAATCGATTTTTTTTTCGATTTACATGAGGTGACCCCCTTAAAGTATATCCATTGCCCCGAGGTATTTCATTTAGTTCTAAGTTCTGTCCTGTGGCTGTAGTGAAACATAAGGCAATCGACAAGATTGCTTCTATTTTGTACGGTTGAAAACGTTTATGTCCTTTAAAAAGTTTTTTTTATTAATTTCTTCTTTTCGTTTATCTCCAATCCAATCCAATCTCTTATTTTGGACATCTAGAATTCGTTGTTTAATCTTGTCATATTTTCAGGCGAAATTGCACCGTTTTTAAAATCTATTGGGTTTTCATTAGTTGTGCTATGTATTGAAATATTGTAAAATATAACAG
Source organism: Stratiomys singularior (assembly GCA_954870665.1). Lineage (NCBI taxonomy): Eukaryota > Metazoa > Arthropoda > Insecta > Diptera > Stratiomyidae > Stratiomys > Stratiomys singularior. Next base: position 56,057,491 of record OX940879.1, on the reverse strand, counting down.
CTTCATTAGCGCATGCAGGTTTTGTTTTATCATGTTTATTTACTTCGGTCATTATTCTAAGATGTTCCTTGAGTGTATTGTGAAACCTATCGATATCGCTGTTCCTTGTCTTTATATTTGCGGTGCAAAAACAATTCCTTCATTCGGTAGAAAATATTTTAAATTATGTTGAAAGGCAGATTCGTTTTCTGTAACTAAAGTTTTCAGTTTATCATGAACAGAAAAGAATCCGTTTAAGGCTTAATTCCAGCCAGGTTCTAAATTTGATTGGAGTGATGTGGGCGAATTTCGTGAATTTATCTATAAAGGTAATAAACATTGAATTTTGGAATTTGGAACCAAATGTCCATGTGAACTATTTCATTTGGTTTTTCAGGGATTCTGCTTTTATAGGAGGATGTATCGGGAGAGTTTCTATCATACTTAGCAAGATTACAGATTCGACAACTGTTTACCAATTTTGTTGTTTTGTTTTTTGCATTTTGGTAATAGAATTTTTATTTAATATTTTTATAAACTTCTTCTATTCCTCTACGGTTGTTTTTTTAGGTGTTCTCTATTTATTGTTCGTCAGAATCGAATAAAAAATAGGTGATTTTCATTAATTTAACTGGGTTATGAGGTTTAACCCATTTTAGGTAAATATCTTGAAATTCCTTAAATAACGCTTCATTTGGGATATAGAAACCTATTAGTCCTTTCAAAGGTAAATGGTTTCTTCAAATATAGTTGCAAAATTTTGGGTCCGGTTTTTTGGAAATAAATATTTTCCTAGCTCTGTTGAAATGCTTTTCTACCTTTGTTAGAGTCTGTGGAAAGTCTTTATGTTATAAGACTTTTAAAAAACCCTAATTTTCCTGGAAAGTCCCAGTGAAATCAATCGAAAATTAATCAAAATTTAATTGGATAATGTGGTTGCGGCTTCTGACCTTGGTCAATTCTATTATTTTAATGGAAGTTCTTTTGTTGTGATCTTTGGAAGGTATTGGATGATTTATTCAAGCAAAAATTAATGCAATTATGAACGACAACTTTAGATTGCGAATTTTGTAGTGGAGATAATTTCTTTTTATTAAAATAATCAATGCCTGCTCTAAACATGCAGGTTTTCTCCTAAATAGAACACTTCTAACTGACTCTATCATCTTTTTCATTAAGACATGTAACGCGATTCGTTTGTTTCCTTCGATTTCAATAAATGTTTTTTTCCAAGATTTTATGTTTAGCCGTTGTAATTTTTCCACCATTTTATTATAAAAATCTGGTACGTTTGATTTAAATTCTGTCATTCGAAGATTGTCAAACAAAACCAAACTGTTTTTCTTATCTCCAAAGTTTGAAATAAAAACCTCTCTAAGTTGACTCCAGCCTTGTACATCATTATTAATATTAACAATTTGTTGCGCCTTATCTATAAGCATAGTTCGTAATATATTAAATATAGTCAGATGCAACAATTAATCTTAAATGGACAACGCATATACAAGAATTTCGACATTGTCAATCAAATGTTGACAATCTGCAGGCAAACTTCAGCAGATCCATGTTCAGAGTCCTCAAAGCAGGAGTCTAGGCCCCTGATCATGTTTCTCCATTTTCTTGAACGTCAGCCAATGTTTCCTTTAGTCTTGATGTATTAATTTTATTTTGTCTTGCCATTTTGTAGACAAGCCTCAATCAGAATTCAAAACAAATGAAAACGAACAAAGTACTACAAATTCTTCAAATGGCCCGATCTTGTCGTTCCTTGATTTATCTGGCCTGTATTTATGGTATCCCCGTTTCCCAGCCTCAGAAGACTTGATAAGGATTTCCGTTGCTTTGATTTTCGACAAAATCTGTAAATGAAAATAAAATTTCTACTTACAATAAATGTCTTTATACTTAGTTCAAAAGACATAGAGAATTCTGACAATTCCTCTGTTTAAAATATGCATATAACTGTTAAGACAGTTCACAGGAATCGCAGAAATATTGCCACTTGGTTCAGCGGGAAGAAAAATTTCCCATAAATTTTCAAATTCAAGGGGACACACAAAACATTTCACGAGGGTTTATTCTCTTTTAAGCACTTCTTTAGTCTTCGGAATGCACCAAACGCACACAATTTTATATACTTTCGCATTTTTCGGGATGCACATTTTAACAACACGTTAAATCATCGGTGCCGCAATTACTTCGATTTTATCCTTAATTCGGATACCGACTGCGCCAATTATCATCAGGTATTTAAAACACCTTTATATTATAACAGTGTTATTTTATTCAGATAAAACAATTCTTTTTAAAAAGATCTTTTGGGGGCTATCTTACTGCTAACTTTTATTCTTTTGGCTCCTTAAATAGCCCTGCGATCAGAAGAACGTATTTTAATTATGAATCAATTCGATAAAAAATCCATTAAGTATCAACACTCAACAGTCGTCAAAATGGAAACAAAATCAATTGAAGATTGTTTAATTATTGTTTAAAGTTTAATGCTTTCGGCTAAACAAAAATCAATCCTAGGCATGTTGGTCAATCATAACTCCCATTATTTATGTGAAGTGAGGAATACTAATAATGCATTAGTCAAGCAGGAATTAATCTTAAGTAGATTGATCATTCTATCGATCATGTCTTTCAGCACTGGTGTTAAGTGGTGAACATAATTGGGAGCTTTTGTTTGTTTATGCAGTGGTCGATCATCACATCTTTTAATTGACGTGATATCAGGCCTTGATATAGTAACTATCTGTCCACTCCCTTATTTTTCAAACGCACAAAAATTAACTTAATCTCAGAACAAAGTCTCAGCTCTTCCAACACCGACGGAAGATTGGAGACTAGATCTCGAGTGCAAAAATGACAACTCTCGAGACTTATTTGACAACTCATAGCTTAAATGGTTTCAAAATCTCTATATTCAAAACCTCCAAAATTTCGTCAATAATATTTTTAATTTGATTCATTCTTAGATTGTATTTTTTTAATGTGTAATTTTTAATTACACATTTTTTAATGTCTTTAAATTTTTCTTGAAATTCTTTCATCTTCCCCGACAATAAGCCTGGATTATCATGATCCGGTTTCCCGCGATGAACTTCCATGCAGATCAAATGAAGTTTAAAGATTTTTAATTTTCTTTGGCCTAAATTCAATGTTATCGAAAAGATTCTTTATTTGCACACATGAGCAAAATGTGTTGGATACTTCGAGATATGGTCGGCAAGGAGGACGGAAACGTTGTTAAGATCGACTTCGAATATGTGAAGATGCTTGAAACTTCCATTTTTTAATTTTAACAGTTCCTACTGTGAGTGTGGTGATTTGATAATTCGAATATTCTATAATTTTAATATCCGTGTCGATCAGACTGAAAAGAATTCGTTTCTTATGTCACTTTTAGATATCGTTCGGGCGGTCTCATTTGGAATGGTAGTTACTTTCGATCTCTTTATCTAATCGTTTCTTTTCTACAGAATCTACAATGCTTGTGAAACTTTATTTTGATCCCATGACATTTCCCAGAACTCTAATTAATTTTTTGCGTTGGTTCTGTTTGACAGGTGAAGCTACAAAAGTTACCTAATATTCGTACGGATCTTTGACAAGAAGTTCTTCCGCTAACAAATTGTGAATTACCGATGAACTTCCTTCCTTTTTTGCCATTTTTCTTATTAAGAATCAGACCATCTTGATTTGTCGGCTTTAAATTTATTTTTGCAAACATCGTTAGCAACAGGTTCTTCTGACCGATCGCCTTTTTTTCTTTTCGAAATATTTGTAGAAGGAATGCCAGTAACCGAATATAGTCGTAGTCAAGGTAATAATCTTTAAATAAAATTATTTTATGGAAACATCTGAGTTCATTTGCCATTCTAATAGCATCTCATTATATTTTTCTTGAATAACGTGTTCCGTATGTCGGCCATTAAATAGGTGACATTTTAAAACTATTTTCAGTCTTTTAAAGTCATCAGTGGTGTCATGCGCTGTCAATCTTAAGAAGGATACATTGGAGCTAGGTTCAGCCCAAATATCGGTGGTAAATGAGATTTTTCCAAAAATAACATCAAATCAACTATCTTACTAGCCGATGCCGGTTACAATTCTTGCCTAATAAATGTTGTAAGAAACTGCCTTCCTCTTAGCAAATAATTTGGCAAAATAACTAAAATCGTAAAAACCCGATACGTTCTACGATTAAATTATCCATTTCCATTGATTTAGGATTAGAAGAAGACCATTTTTTATTTTTTATCAAAGTTTCAAAGATATTGATTTTTAAGCTTCATTAAAGGGGATTGACTTCAACGGCTGGTTTTTTTCACTCTCGAAGTTTTTGCAGTCATCGTATTCAATAACTTGCGAAGACTTTAAATGCCCTTTTAATGAAAAAAACGCTACCGCCTTTTCTCGTATATTTTTTTCACATATTTTGCTCTTTGCCATATTTGAATCAATTTCTTTGAAATGAATCCATACAACACTTGTTGTAACCTTCATTTTAAATCTTTAAGTAGAATTGTCACGTGAAAAACACTAATGCCACTGAACATGCTGAGTGCACCACTTAATACACTTAAACGTGTATACAGAAAACGAAACCAAGTCAAACAATTCAACGGGAAACGAGAGCGTTAAGAATTCCCCGAGCACCAAGTCAAATATCTTTAAATAAAATTGTCACGTGCGAAATACTGGGATAATCCGAGCGACAAGTCGAATCTTGTAGCTACGCGCTCTGCCCGCTGTCACTCGCTGCATTTCGAAGTTTTTCGATCTTCATTATATCCTCCGTTTAAAAATTTTCCGAGCCGAAGTCGGAGGTGAACAACAATCGGAAGTTCTGACTTTCAGAGTCGTAGCTCGGTGACATCCTTTTATCAGAATGGAGCCAATTCAGGTTTCTCCATTGTTTTACGGAGACAGTCTTTCGACATTTGCTTATCACCGCATGCTACACAACGCTGGTTAAAGCCGCAGTTGGAAGACACGTGCCCGAATTGCTTCAACGGTAGCGTCGTAGCAACTGTTCATTTCTTTTAGGGCGTTGCTAGGTAACCCGTTGTAACCACGTTGTAACACGTGCCGCAATTTCTTTCAGCGTGTTTTTGTCCTTTTGAGGAGACAGTAATTGGGAATAGGTCAAGATCTAGCTTATTCGCTCTCGACCACGATGTTTTTTTTAGCGGAGACACAGCTTCGATTTTCAGATATGGAAACAGGCTTCGCGTACAGAATCTGCTCCAAAGTCTGAGCCTACACCTGTTAACACAACCATGTACTTTTTTCTTTGGGGTAAACGAATACTCTACAGCTGAAGTAGATTTTATTAGGTTTAGCTCATACTCGTGTGCTTTCGGTTGGTCTACCATATCTTTAAACGAGCGTTTGGTAGTCTCGTTATTCGGTAATTTAATCGATTTTCGCCTGCTTGGATGTATCGGTTCAAAATATATGGATATTCGTATTTAATATTATGAAGAATTTCAGATCGCACTAACATTCCAATAACACCAGAAATTTCTATTTTACAAGCACTGTCTACATTTGTGATTGGTATTTAAATTATCTCAATGCTCTTCCGCCCCTGTAGCATACTCTACAGTATCCAGTTTTGCTGCCCACGCCTTACAAATAGTACTCTTCACTACAATATCCAAAACAAATTAAAAAAATAACGATGAGAGTGTTAGTGCTACGGTTAGCGATTATTTTTTTCTCTTCGCCGGCTTTTTCAATGGCAACTTGAAAGGCAAGTTGTAATGCATTTTAAATCCGCAATAGTGACGGCGACGACTGCAGGACGAGTCATCCTTGCACCGACATCCGGATATGAAATCCTAGAGGTGTGACAAGGAACTGTACCCGGAAGTTTAACCGTTCGGCCACTCTGAAGTTCACTACGTTGGTGGCTGCTGGCGGATAAGCTCAGGGCGGCAAAGTTTGCAGACGTGGGTCGCTTCCGCTCTGGTACCATTATTGAACTAGCCACCTAAAAACCCGATCTTCGGAAGGCAACATTTCAAAAATTATTCAACGCTACGTTATCCTTTTCTTACTCAATCAAATTCCAAAAAACTTGACAATTTTTTTGTTCTTGACGGCGGAGTGCGTGGTCATATGGGGGACGAAAAGAAAAAAAAGAAGTGTTCGTGCGGGCAAATCAAGGGATTATAAATCAGACATTAAATCGATAAAGGTGAATTAGAGACATAGCAGATCGTGCAAAGAAACACAAGCTTCTACAATTCGAAGTTACCGCCGTAATTACATTATGCAAAGAAGTGTGGTCGCCTAATATGGGATACTAAAATTCATTACAGTGTCTCTAAAATTCATCATTTTCAATTTTAAAATCTTTTGGAAAAATTAATCCCTTATATTTATTTTTATCGCCGCACTGTGAATCTCCTTCATGAAATAACCTCTAACTGCAAGTTCCGGTGACAATAATTTAGGATTTTCTTCTTCCACTCGGATTTCGTGGTCTTCCGCTATGTCCACGATTTTCAAACTACCGCTGTTTACAAAACTGAATAACACGCTGAAAAGTAAGCCAAATGCTTCCCATCTCTCCGATTTAGTCGTAAGATTTATTTTGTTTGTGTGTTTTGTTTTTGTTTGTGAAATTACTCATCTTTCTGCTTCGCTGATTTCGTTTTGCGTTCTGCCCATCGTTAACTTTTATATAAAATTTCCACAACCAAATGAAGCTTGTGCGCAAGGAAAAACTCGGTCACAATAAATATCCTTAAGATTTTCTGTTGAGTGTGCCAATAATTTTATCCACCACTGTATGTGCAGAAAATTCGAAATGAATAGGCCGATTATATATTAGTAACCCATTTTTGTTCTTGGGGGGCTACTATTAATAATACTAATAATACTTTTACTTTTGATACTTTTTACTCTAGGGCAGGGCTTCTTAAACTTTTGTCATTCACGACCCCATTTATGATCACGAGTTTCTTGACGACCCCATACAAATATAAAAGAAAAATAAGTTAATATTTTTTGATGATTTATTTATTAGGTAACAATATGCATATACACATGAAAATATATAAGTTTAGAATTCGTTTTGAAACATACAAAAATCTAAAATTAAAAATTGCACAAAAAATTATAAAATTGTATTTATTATAGTTTCAAATATAAAAGTGGATTCTGACCGTGTTAATTCTCTCGAATATATTCAAGTAGTTGCGTGGTAAGTATTAAATTAAAGTATTGGTAAAAAATTTAATGAGATGGATGTGCCTGTTTTTTATTGCATAACAAATCAAATCTTGGTGGAATGTTTGAAACTACAAAATTGTCGACACTGGAAAACATTTCGAACGAATTTTTTTCGACCCTACTTTTCCAAATGTTGATCTTTTTAATAAAACTTTCAATTTTATCATTTGAAGTAAATATATCGCAATTTTTTCCTTGAAGAGACAAGTTGAGATCGTTTAACTTCGCAAAAATATCTGACAAATAACACAGCTTGGGTAGCCATAAGTCATTTTGAAAAAAAGCAGCAAGTTCACATTTTCGTTCGGTTAAAAATATTTCGATCTCGTCCTTGAATAACAATAATCTTCTTAAACTTTGACCTCTTGACAACCATCTTACTTCTGCATGTAATAACAAAGTTGTGTAGCTGGAATCCGTATCCTTACTGAAATTTGAAAATAAGCGACTGTTAAGGGCGTGGCTCTTAATAAAATTTATGATCTTAACAGCATCCTGAAGAACATCGTTCATTTCTGGTGCTAATTTTTTTGCTGCAAGAGCCTCTCGGTGAATAAGGCAGTGAGTAAAAGTTATATGATCATAATGAGCAGCTTGAAAAAATGATTTAAAACCAATATTTTTGCCCGTCATCGCTCTTGCACCATCTGTGCATATTCCACAGCAATTTTTCCATTCTAAACCTTCTGCTTTTAAAAATTCGTCAACTTTACAATTTATGTCCTTCCCTGTAGTATGGTCTTTCATAGGACGACAAAATAACAATTCTTCCTCCACGCTTTCTTTATAAAAGTACCTGACATACAGGGTCTGTATAATAAGTAACCGGACTGAGCCTGCCCCGCGCCGTCAACGCGTCTGCTAACCGGTATCTGGTGCTGTAGTGGTGGTGGGGGTCTAGGGAAAGGAAACCGGGCTGCAGCAGTTGCCTCCAAGCGCTTGGAGGGATAGCATCGAGCGAGAGCAGAGTGCGTGTTCAGTTACGTCGTCGGAGTGAAAATGGAGCGTACGATCGAGCAACGTGTTAGCATCAAATTTTGTGTCAAACTCAAGAAAACGGCCACGGAAACTCTTCAAATGATTCAAGAGGCTTACGGTGAGGATGCTCTGTCCAAACTCAAGTGTTTCAGTGGTACAGAAATTTCCGGGAGGGCCGCGATGACGTCCATGGCAAACAGCGCGTCGGTCCTCCATCAACGAGTCACACGGACACAAATGTGCAAAAAGTGCGTGATGTGTTGAACAGTGATCGTCGTCTGAGCATTCGGGCTATCGCAGATGAGGTTGGAATTGATAAGATGACCGTTCACAACATTATTAAGAACGATCTGGGCATGAGGAAGATCTGCGCGAAGCTGGTACCCAAACACTTGACTGATGAGCAAAAGGAGCCGAAGGAGCTTCGGAAATCCTTGATCGACTGCAAAACGAACCAGATTTTTTTTAACCACGTTATCACAGGAGACGAGACGTGGGTTTTCGAATACGATCCTGTGACGAAGCGGCCGGAGTGGCACACACCGGCGCCACCACGACCGAAAAAAGCGCGCATGAGCAAATCGAGGGTGAAGTCGATGCTCATTGCTTTCTTTGACGTGAAAGGCATTGTTCACAAAGAGTTTGTGCCACCCGGCCAAACTGTAAACGGCCAGTACTACAGAGGTGCTCCATCCACTAACCGCCCGGGTTCGCCGAGTCCGTCCGGAGATTGCCGATTCGTGGATCCCTCCATCACGACAATGCTCCGTCGCACACCTGCCTGCTCGTCACCGAGCAGTTGGCCAAACAGTCGAGGGCAACGTTGCCACAGCCTCCTTATAGCCCGGATATGGCACCAGCGGACTTCTTTCTGTTCCCCAAGATCAAGAGACACCTTAAGGGGACGCGGTTCGGGACTCTGGAAACGTTCAACGTGCTACGATGAGGGCTCTAGACAGCATCGATGTTGCCGACTTCCAGGGAGCGTTCGGGAATTGGAAAATCCGGTATCAGCGTGTTATCGACTCCAATGGGGACTACTTTGAAGATTTCTAAAGAAAAATTGTACATATTTTGCCAATAAAAAATTTCCTGAGGTCAGTCCGGTTACTTATTATACAGACTCTATATACTAGCAACTGAGCCAATTTAGTAATATCAGTTGTTTCGTCCAACTGAATTGAAAATTTTGGGCTTTCTTTAATTCTTGTAATAAGTTGTATTAATTGATCCTTGTTAATATCAGAAATTCTATTCAAGACAGTGTCGTTCGACAAAGGAATTTTTCGAATATCATCGCCATATTTTCTTCCATGTAGTATTTCAACCATTTTAATAGCAGCAGGTAACACAAGATCTTCTCCAATGGTGAACGGCTTTTTATTTTTAGCAATACAGTATGAAACTTCATATGACGCTAGTAAATATTTTTCATTAACGGTTATAAATTATTCAAAGATTTTCTTTTCTTTATTTAAAGATTTAAACAGTCTTTCAAAATATTCTTTTGGTTTATTGACATACGAAACATGCTTTGATTCTTTTTAGATGTCTTTTTAATTTTGATGGTATCATACTCTCCGAAGCCAATAATACATTGCATATCAAACAAAGAGGTTGTTCATTACCTTTACAATTTTGAAATGTAAAGCCAAATTGAAGAAAAGACTCATCATATTTTCTTTTTCGCACATTCGATGCCTGTTTTCCAACACTTTGACCTGCCTGAGAAGAGTTAGTAGCATTATCATCTGCGTCATTACAATTCTTATTTAAGTTCAGACATTTATCCATGGGCAAAAATCATTTTGATCCTAAAATACAATAAATATATAAAAATAACATATTGCAGATAATAATTGATTTATTAGTTACCGAACAAATAAAAAAAAACTAAAATCTTGTTACGGGGCACACTGACAATTGAACACACTAGTAGAGCGTCAACACTCCACTAATTCACATTACAGTCAGTGTTATTGAATCATTGTTTAGCTGCAGGTTGCACGTGCGTACGCGCGCGCATTCCTCCCTTGTGGGAAGTCAGCAGCGCGCGATTTATTCAACATGTATGATACTGACAAACGCACTAACAATGTATAGCCACAGTATAATAATAGCGATCATCGATCGTTTACTGCTGTCGGTGGAATTAGTTCAAAACCTTCAACAAATGCACGTGTCTAGACGCTGCAAGTTCACTGTATTCCGCCAACTGGTGATGTTATAAAATGGTATATATTATATATAAATATTTGACATTAAAATCTCTCGCGACCCCAGAATTTTGCTACGCGACACCAAATGGGGTCGCGACCCATAGTTTAAGAAGCCCTGCTCTAGGGGAATGTCGTCAAGGTCGGACATAGTTTTGACTTGAGTCCATATCTTTTGTTTAAAAAAGAATTTTTACACTCCAAGACCGGCTAAAGGAAGGTAAAACGATAACAAATCTCTTGACAAAAAAGTAAATTTATTCAACCCAAGGAAAAAAAGTAATGGGCAATTAAAAAAAAATTATGTCAAGGTTGGCCCATGTAGTCAAGGTTGGACCACTCTCGAAAAGTAATGGAAAAAAATGTTTTGAACGGGGAAAATGCATTAATTGCTTTGGCAAATCAAAAATAGCAATACCACACATGAATACAAGTTCGAAATTGGCATCATCTTATTCAGAATCACAGTTTTTGCAGACAAAGAAACTTCTTGTGATGTTCGCGCATTTCAAATGCACTTCTCTATTGCATTTAATGCATGCAATAGAGTTGTGCCTGTTCAAATGCAGCGGCATCACTTTTAGACAAATGATACAAAAGTCCCTGTCTTCAGTTTCTTCTGGAGAGACTTTTTCTTGAGCTCTTTTAGGGGGGCGTACTCTTTTCGCTGGAGTCGTCGATTCACCCTTCGATGATCTACATTTCTTGGGCGTTTTAGATTTTTCTCTCTTTTCTTTTTTGTGGTGCAGGTCTTTGACGTTTTCTGATGAAGTTAATACGGTGCTTTTCATTGCACGTCTTCCACGGTTAGACTTTGGCACCGGCGGGGCAGCTTGCATTGGTCCAATCGAATTTAGAATTGACGAATAGTCAGACGCGCCTGACGTTGATGCGGCTCATTTGAAGACGCAACACTGTCGTTCATTGTAATTTCATGGATTTCCGAAACTGTAATGCGGCGCTGAAAATCTTCGTCGTTGGGTTCGGCCCCAGCAACAGCGCGATCATTGTCTCCACGAAGCTCCGCTTGCAGAAAGTCTGAGTCGGTGAAAATGTCCGGATTATACGGGCATATTATGTCATTTTATGTTTCGCGGTGTCAGGGCCAGGTCCAATGTGCTTCGAATGAGGTTGGGGATATGGCAATTTCCAGAGCTTTTCCAGCGTAGTTTTAATGCCACGCGTTACATTGTGACTTGTAATAAGCTTTCACGGGGCCATAGACCGAAACATCGAGCGGTTGCAAGCGGTGGCTACAATGAGGTGGAAACGAGAGTAATGTAAAGCCGGAATCAACTGAAAAATCCAATGCTTCGATTGACAGGTGAGAAGAGTGGTTGTCGAGGAGCAACAATTTTGGCGATTGCTGAGAACACTTGTTTTTGAAGACGAAATGTTGTAGGAATTTAACAAATTCTTCTTATTGCATCCATCCGGATCCATTCGCAAAGCCAACCGCTCCAGGCGAGGAATGTTCCATAAACGTGGACTGCATGTTTTTCCGAGGGAATAATAAAAAAGGTGGGATAAAATTACCCTCGGCGCTAACTGTAAGGGCCATTGTTATCATTGCTCCTCGCTCTTGTGACGAAATTTGGCCCACTCTTCTCTCTCCACGTTGGGACATAACTTTTCCAATCTTTGTAGGCACAGTTGAAACCCCCGTTTCGTCCATGTTCCAAATGCCGGCTAATTCGAATGGGTACTCGGACAAAACGGAATTCAAATGACGATAAAACTCATCTACATTCGTTTTTGAGAAAGATTTAACTCTATTCAAGCTTGTTTGCTCCGGTGTGCGCAACGTTAATTTGGAGTGGCGACGCATAAAGCCGTAATACCAGTCCCTGCCGCTCGTTCCTTCCCTATCCCAGCTGTCTGGATATTTTGCGCCGATTTTTTTAGCGTATTCGTAAGCGAGTGATCTCAATTCGTTCACCCTGAGGCCGTAATAGTGACTGCTGCATTTTTGAATGTATTCAACCAGCGTTTGTTCTTCGGCAGCAGAAAACACCTGCAAAGAAATACGAATCCAATGAGCAAAAACACCACCTTGTTGGTTTTTGTAATTAAACAGAACCTCTAATTTTTTCGAAAAGTATAATCTTTTTTAAAGTTCATTTCTTAAATTTATTTAGAAAATCTTTTTATCAAATTTATTCATTGCATTCGTTTATGAAACTTATTTTTGAATTTTTTTTGAATTTTGTGTGGAATTCATTTATAAAATTTATACCTAAATTGTTTTATTAAATTTATTAGAAAATTTATTCGTAAAATTCACCATCGAATTAGTTTTTGTTTTACATTTTTTTCTTGAGTGTACCACCTATTGATTACATTTATTTCTTCATTTATTTATTTATTAATTCATTTTTTTCCTTCATTTTTTAAATATTAGTTTTTTCGTGGTTTGCTTACTTGATGCACAGAACATGCAGCATATGAACAAAGATCTTGAATACATTTCCCAATATTTGCATCGTCAACTGAAGAATTATCTCTAACCGACTCCTCTTCTCAGTCAACTCGCTAGCCGACACGACGCAACCATATTTTGTCTTGTTGTTCTTGGCGAAAGAATAAATTTAACAATGGGTTATTGCTCATCCCGCGAGCTGTTCTCAACAAAAACAAAAATGGTATTATAGCATAAATATATGTATATATATATATATACATAGTATATATAAAATGACTAGGATATCGAGTGATAATGACAGTATAGTTTTAATGAGCTAATTGATTTGAAGACATCGGCGAAAAGGAGACATTTGTTTGCGAAGAAACCCAAAGTGCTCAAAAGCACTGACGACGAAATGAATTTTTGCTAGATAATATCATTAAACACATCACCTCATTTATATTTACTGAAGAAGATGAAGAAATCAGAATAAGTTAAAATTAATTCCATATGTATAAAAATTCTTTATACGCATAAATAAACCTAGCAGGCATGATGTAATCGGAAGCATAACGCTCACGACGCCCGACGGTACAGTTTGCATACCGCGGCGGTACAGTGCGCCAAGCCATACGAAGGCGAGGTGGAGTCTGGGAAATCCAGCGATATTTCGCCGGCCAATCGAGCACTCGGGGAAAATTTTGATCTGCCGCAGCAACAACGTCGCCGTAAACGCTCGGGAAAGGGTTTGCTGCTATACTAAGTGCCGGGTACGGAACCCGGGAATTTCCTCCTTGCGGGCGATCACCTCACCGGGCAATCACCTTAGCGAGCATTGATCTTAGCGGGCGACCGTTGGGCAAATGGGATAAAAGCCCGACGAGCCGGAGCTGAGCCCTTCTTTTCTTCTTCTGGATCCCATCCGTCGAGTCGTAGCAGCGACAATATATCGTGTAGGCAGCGAAAAGATTCATTTTTAATTTGGCCGTTGGAGGCGACCAATCTTTTCGGAGGAAAATCTTTATTAAAATATTTTTTAAAATGCCTTTATTCTTAAGCTACTGTTTCAACCCTTTTCATAGAATCTGACCATCAAAAGTGCATCCGGCGCGTATGCACCAGTATGAATGAAATATATTGTTGCGGTTCTTCAGGTGCGCGGCCTGTTTGTTTCGCAAATGTTCTTGCGAGTGAAGTAAAAACACTTCCGAGTTGAACATTCTCGGGTTTACGCGAATTACGTACTTAAATCGTTTGTATATTAAAAGAAACAAAGCTTTAAGTATTCGAATTTACTTTATTCGGTATCTCGTACCAATCGTGAACTTTAATGAACTAAATTTACAATTGTCTCTGGTCATATTTATAATGTATTTATTTGCTTATTCGTAAATTACATTTTTTGCTATTTTGCATTTTACAGGAAATATGTATTGCAACAAAAAACAGAAAAGTGCTAATTAACTAAATGTGCGACACGTTTATGGGTGATTGGCAAGGTATTGCTGACAATTGATTATGCGACACGTTTGTAGGTGATTGCCCAATTGTATGAAACAGCAGACTGAATCAAGTAATTTTTAAAATAGTTAATCAAGGAGTGAGAGAAAAAAATGTAAACAAAACCTATGCTAAGTTACGAATGTTTCAATCTCATTGTTTTCATCACCAATCATTGCATATGAATCTTATTTCATAAGCTTAGTCAACGCGAATTACGTTGGGTTGGGTACCGAGCAAGGGTTAGAGTTCGAGAAATAGGTTAGGTATGAGCCCTGATATCCAATTGTCTTGTGCCTTACCTCATTCCTAACATGGTTGTTTAGGGAAGCGTTCGGTGACTCGCGTACTCTATACAGTTGACCGTAGAACCTTTCGCATAGCTGCACTTTGTCCCCAGTGGTGAAGAACGATTGGTTACCTAGCTTTATTGCTTCTCGATTTATGTCGTAATTTTTGGATATACACAGTGCGTCCATTAAGTTTCGAGACTGATTCCATTAATCGCAAAATAAACAAGATATCTCGAGTTTTTCAAATTTTTTATTCAAAGTATTCTCCCTTCGCTTTAATACACTTCTTACAGCGGTTCAATAGTGATTCAAATGCGTGCTCTAGCTCATTTTGTGGAATAGCCTCCAATGCTTGTGTCGAAGCCGTTTTAATGGTCTCAACATCTTCAAAAAAGCATCCTTTCAACTTCAACTTCAACTTAGGAAACAAGGAGAAGTCACACGGTGACAAATCTGGTGAATACGGTGGGTGGTCCAACACACAGACTTGATTTCGGGCCAAAAACTGACGAAAAATGATTGATTTGTGACTCGGCGCATTGTCGTGCAACAAACACCATTTCTCTGGATCGCGGTATTCGGGTCGAGTACGACGGATTCTGGCCATCAAACGCTTTAACACTTTGAGATAAAACGCGCCAGTGACCGTTTGACCAGTTGGAACGAACTCTTTGTGGATGATGTCTTTGCTATTGAAGAAAGTAATGAGCATTGTTTTGATTTTTGAAGGAGATTTTCGCGTTTTTTTGGCTTGTGGTGACTTTCGACTTCCATTCCGAACTTTGGCGCTTAGTTGCTGGATCGTACTGAAAGCACCATGTTTCGTCGCCAGTAACAATTGATTTCAAGAAGTTTGGATCATTTCTGGCGACTGCAACAACTTCTCTGGAATGATTAACACGAAGTGATTTCTGCTCCTCCGTCAGTGTGTGTGGAACAAACCTTGCACAGACTTTTGTTTTGCCCAAATCCTCGTGAAGAATGAGACGAATCGTTTCTTTGCCAATATTCAAAGCCTCTTCCATCATTTTCAAAGAAGCATTACGATCATTCGCAACATAATCACAAACTTTTTCAATCATTTCGGGCGTGCGAGCTGAAATTGGTCTCCCTTCACGTTTGTCATCCTCTAGCGACACTCGGCCATCCAAGAAACGTCTGTGCCACAAAAAAACATTTGCTCGAGACAAACACTGATCACCGTACACTTGTTGCACCAATCGGAATGTTTCTGATGCACTTTTCCCAAGTTTTGCGTTGAATTTAATGACCGCTCTCTGTTCCATGTTGGAATTTCAACGTCAGATGAAAAACTGTTTAGGGAAAACTTTCACATCTTTGTCATTAGTCATCTGACTCGAATGAAATTTTACACATGGATAGGAACAGGTTTAAGCTTTAAAATGCGTATTAGAACACATGGATGGAGCTATTATTTGCTGAGATATGGTTTGTGTCTCGAAACTTAATGGACGCACTGTGTACATACGTCCGGTAAGGATGTTTATATCTTTGAAAATGTCTGCGTGTGGTTTTAGGGCCCCTAGTCTCTTTTTGTGATTTTCATTCATCTCAAGCTTTATCTTCTGGTTAATAATTTTATTAAAGCGAACCGAAAAGCCAAAAAATAAAAACCGATTTTTCTTTTTAATGCGTTTATTGATTACTATTCATGTAGAGTATATGTATACATGAATCTAATGGACAAGTACCCCGATGCAGTCTCACACCAGGTTCACGGGATTCATAGACTTGGTCCGTACTTGTCTTTAACGCGAAATCTCACTCACTCTCGCGGGGCCGCTGGGTTCCGATATTTATGGAAAATAATATGCTGAGCTTGTTGCAATAATTAGTTTGTGCTAATTGTGGCACCAGCAAAAATCAAAAGTGTGCATATGACACCTGCTTGTTTGTGCCTAATTGATTATATTTAATTAATGATCGAAAAAATGCGCGTGGCGGAAATGTAATTATGATCCGCTACGAATTAAGTTAGGAAATGCAAATGCATACAGTTATATTTCTTCTCACGTGGTTTTCGTTCCGGAGCGTGGACATCCATACAGGTTATCAAGGAATTCGTGAGGGCCTGTGTGTATTTGTCTATTTCGGCGTTTGATAACATCCTATTTTCTGGCGGCAAGTTTGGGAGAAAGTCTAGAAGATCATTCCTGAATTCCTCCCAGTCAATCTTATAATAGTTACGAAACCTTTGTGGGCTGCTTAGTATCGGGGTTTGAGACCAAGATTGAGACCATAGTGATCAGAGACGGAAATATTTTAATTACATAAGAGCTTGGGAATCCTGAAAGAAGATTATGTGAGATTAAAAAGTTATCTAAGAAGGATCCACCTCTTGGGTAAGTTGGGACTCCTGCGTTTATTATTGAGTAGGATAGGAACGGTCCCCAAAAGAACCACTGATGTAAGGCTCTCCCATTAGAATTCCGTGTGGAGTCTCCCCAATACTCATGTCTGGCGTTGAAATCGCCGCCCAATATAACGGATTCATATGATGATGCTTTAGTCAGGATGCTACCCATCGCCTGTTATCAAGTGGTTCCTATGTTACATGGAGTGTAAATAGCTCCCAACATTATTTTGGCAGCATTACCGTTCTGCCGTTTGGTGTGAAGAGTAGCTAATGTGCATGATATAATCAGGTGGTTGAATGGGACTTGTTCGACGGACAGTTCTCTGAAGAGAATAGCTGTTCCTCTGCCTGAGTCGTTTCTTAGTATTAGATAGTTATCCAGCCGTATCTTGTGACGTTCCTTTAATGTTGTTTCATTTATCAATACTATGTCCGGTATCTCTGATTTAAGTTTGTTGTTGAGAAAAATGCGTTTGTTGTGGGATACTAGGGAGTTAATATTTATGTTAATTATTTTGAGATTACTCGCCATCATAGAGACTCAAAACGAACTCCATTATTACGAATTTTCTATCCTCCCTTGATATGCGATTGTATTCACCTTGGAAATCTTTGAGTTTAGTCATGAGCTCTAAAGTAGACATTCCTAGGTGCTCTCTTATTTCTCTATTTAGAAATTGTACTGCATTTGTTTGTATTGGCTCATAATTATTTTTGGTTACGTTGGCGAAGCAAATAGGCCATTGTGTGTTACCCGGTTGTTTATTTAATAGAGGGTCAGCTCTGGGTGGGAAGGGAATAGTTGTTACAGGGGATGTCCGCTTGTTCTTCAAGACAGCAATTCTCTCTAAAATTCGTTTTCTTTCAGGGCATCCTGAGTAATTTGCGGGATGTCCCTTCTCTTTGCAAAGGGCACAGAAGGGTGGCGTGGCAGATTTATCGATATTACCACGAGGGCATGTATTTGGCTCATGATCCTCTCTGCATGCGACACATCGTCTTTGAAAAGCGCAATACGCGGAAACATGTCCGAATCGCTGACATTTGTAACATTGTAAAATATCACCTCTTTTCGGTTTCTCCCAGGTTGCTTTCAGATGTAATACATATCGAACAGTAATGATTTTCCTTAGGTTAATCCCGTTCGCTTTGGACCAGGCTGTCGTTATGGGATGAACGCTGTCGATTGCAAGTCCTGGAAGTTGCTTTTTTAAGTCCTCGAGCACAGCGTCTGTCCCGAAGTCCGACTCAATACCTCGCAGGACTACAGCTTATTTACGTCTCTCCTTTGGTGTGAAGGAGTAACCTTCTGCTTTGGACTTACGAATAGCATCAAGGAGTTGTTCATGGACCTCAATATCTTCCACCACTATTTTTAATTTGCCAACGCCTAACTTGGTTACTCGATATTTTGTTGTTGAAGTTTTCTCCATCATCATCATTTCTCAGAACTCGTTGCGGAATTGTGACTTAAGTCCAGCAAAAAATAAGTGCCCGACAAATGCGATGCCGACTGCGTCAATAACGAGTGTAGACGTAAATGTCCTATACTTATTCCTTAAATTAGAAGAACAGAAATTAGTTTTATTTTTGCTGTTTAATTGAATATCTTCTTTCTTTTTCGGCAGTAAGTATTGAACTGCTGACTAACTGACAAAATTAATTCGATTCCTTCAGAGGGTAAACTACCAGATTTTTTTAGACTTCCTGAGAAAGCTATCCTATTGGTAAAAGGGCTGGTTTTATTATATCATTATTGTGCGCAAGCATTTTGTGAACCAAGACAGGCTATAACACCACTAATAGAGACCTAAGTTAAGTATTGTAGTGTCTAGCACGAAGACAGAAAATTTTTCAAGGTTAATATCATGATCAGGCGATAATATGCGCAGTATTCTAAGTATAATCGTCATGGAATCGTTGCTTAACATAAGCTTTGTCAGTACCAACTCTAACTCATGTGTTGCCAAAAATTCAAAATTACGTATCCACGCATGTAAAGTAGATCAAATGCATGTAAGCATGTAAAGTAGATCAGGTATCTGGAGATAATGACTAACATTTTTGTCCTTCGCAGGATCAAAAAGAAAAAAAAAAACACGCGATTCAATTTTAAGTCGAACTAATTATACTTTGACTTATTTTCATTAGTATTAACTGATTAATCTTCAACTTATTTTACAAAGAATGGAATAAACCGCACGGTAACTTTAACGTGTACCCGAACCGAAAGAGTACCCCAATGCAGTTTTACATTGGGTTGACAGGAATTAAGACTTTGCCCGTACTCTGTATTTTGAAATAACTGGCTGCACCGAGTTTCCTCAATCGATTGAATTTATATAATTCTTTCTACTGATTGCAGTAATTAGGTCTTGCTAATTATTGCAATAGAACTTGTAGAAGGTGTCATATCAACTGTGCAAAGTTGTAATTCTATATTGAAAAAAAAATGTGCGTGGCGGATATGCAATCGCATATTTCTTAAGCGAAATTCTAATAAAAAATTCTCGTGGCGGAAATGCATTGAATGCAATTGCATGTTTCTTTAGCAAATTTGTTATGTATTAAAAAATGCGCGTACGGAATTGAATTTATGGAGTCATTGTTAAATTTAGAATGGAAGAATTTAGGAATAAGCATTTTAGCGCAGTTCGAATAAAGGGAGATTCATAGGGTGTACCGTAACAACTAACCTCCCGTAAAGTATGCTCCCTTACAACAGATATATGTTGTCTCATCATGAAATGAAAAAGCTCCCCATTTCGATTTTCTTTCTGGGCTTTTAACCAAACATCGAAAAACTCCCTTTCGAGTATAACGTGTTTGACACCTAAAAAAATAAGGAAAAACATACTTGTGTAAATAATTCGCAACTTTTTTGTCTACTGATAAACACAAGACATTTTTAACAATCAACCCATAAACAATTTACGCTGGGGAAAAGAAGGGACGTGCATAATTGTTTCCTGTTAAGTTCAAAAAGTTGGTAAAATGAAGTATATTTTATCAAACGAATCACCCTGTGATTTAACTGTTGATTGTCGATTCCATAGTAAAAATGAAAACACAGTTTTGGCCGCTTAGATAAATAACTGAAATTTCCTATTTATGTTTAATAAAACGAATGCAATCCGAATCGCGTCAATCTGATATAGAGGAGAAATGGTATGAAAGAGCCAGTTTACTAAACGGAGCGAAGAAATATACTTTTAATGAATGAAATATTGATTTTTCTTGTCAAACTATTATTTATTTATTAAAGTAGTTAATTTCATAAAAAAAAACCCTAAACACATTACAAAAATCAGTGAAATATTCATTTCTAAAAAATGTGTCTTTTGTCTGTTTCATAACTTTTCGGTACTGAAAGAGCCACCAAAAGATATGAATGAGCCAGTCTCTGAAAATTATGCAAAATAATAATTATTGCCCTATTAAAAAAAACAAAAAGACAATTCTAACAAATCCTTTTATAAACTAATGACTTTTTAACAAATTTTTAATTCTATCAGTCATTTTAAGTCATTTTAACAAGCGAATTACGTATTTTGTGGTGTACCACGTTAAAAAAAATAAAACAATTTTCTTTCCGTGGTAAAATGTTAAAACTTTATTTCCGAAGTATCTTCTATGCTAGCGTTACAACAACTGATGGTCGATCAGTCAATTGCTCTTTTATTGATTCATCATTATTTCTGGTGTCATCAATTTTACCTGACCCAGTTAAAGTTCAATTGTTATGGTGAAAGAGCAATTGGCTGCTAACAGCATTTTTAGCATATGGTGCAATGTAAGGTTCTGACCTAGTTACAATGTTACGTGAATGAACATTATTAATGTTGGGTGAATGAACATTACCATATGGATGACTGAGAAACATAGTGGTGTAAGTCAAAAAAGTCATTTTTTCAATAATGAAGGTTTTGCGTTTGACGCTGTAGAAAAATCAGTGAGTCGTGAAGAGTAGGTAACTTTGTTGGAAATTTTTAACAGTCTACGTACTAAATTAACCTTTGAAACTAAACAAGAACATATTACTTTAATATTTGTATTTTTATGTTTTTTTTCCACTGTGCATGTAAAAATGACTCTCATCATATTGAGGTTGGGTATTAAAATGAAAATATTATGTTCAAAAAGATATATACATTTAATAAAACATTTACAAAAACATTCTTACAATACTTATATACATCTTAGGCTCAAATTTCCCCTTCACTCTCCGCAGAGATTGCTTCGAGTGATGGGCCGACGTCTAGTGCGTTTTGATTGCTTTTTATGTTTCTAAAAAAAGCGTGATTCACTGGAGGGATGTATTTTAGAAAATACAACATGTCTCTTTTTTTAAGAATGGACATAGCTCGGGGACCGTTGTAAAGTTTCTTTTGTTCAATGAGAGCAAGGCGTCGAGGTCGACCATTCTGGGCAGGTTTTACATTAAGCTCTTCAAACGGCATATCTTCATTCAAAGTATACTTATACAGGATAGAATACTTCTTTTCCTTATCAAACCGAAGCCACTGTATTTTCAACCAGTTCACTTTTTCGTCTTTAATATTTTTTTTTCGGTTTTTTACTGCCTTTTTCAAGGTGTCAATACTCAGAAACTCGTCACTTTCCATTTTTAATAACACGAATTTGTTTGTTTTCCTTGCAGATAGTATAATTCTGCACCAATCATCCGGGGTGAAGATAGTTTGATTTCGTGCTGCTCGTTCTATCTGACCAAAGTCAGCATCATTAGGTAGATACGAGTGCCCTGAAACCACGAACTTCAGATCAATGATGTCTACACTCGTTTTTTGAGTCAATTTCATTAGGGTTAAGGCTACATTAATATTACGATTTTGCCCACCGCAAGTGTCACTAAAAATTATCATACGTTTACAGAGGTTTTGTTTTATGTGTTTGGTAAGACAAGCAGAAATTTCTTGTGATCCCCTGCTTGCTATGGTCTCATCCCATAAGTACATGTATCTTAAATTTTTTCCCATATCATGTACCCCCAGGTTGTAACAGTACATGTTTCTGCGGTAGTATGCCTCCGACACTGTTAGTTTTGGGAACGGAAGGGCTTTCTGCAAGTCGATAGTTAAGGTGCATACATCTTCATTTTCTTTTGCCAATTCGGTTTCAGCTTTCAAAGTATCACGTGCTTTTTCAGCTTTTGCTAAATGGAGATTATGCTCTCTTTCTAGCTTGGTCCTCATTTCTGGATTTTGCTCTACATCAATCATTTGCTTGTACCTATCGCAGATTTTACATGTATCTTTTCTAGGCAAATGGAACTGTAAGTTAAATTTAGAATTGAAAGTAGTTCGGTAGTAATGCTCTTTGACGGGATCGATTTCATTTTCCACGCACCATTGCGTATAAAGATTGTACATTTTTGAAATATTAAGGTCTGGTCTTAAGTATTTCCTATTGGGATTGTCGTTCCGAGTGTAATGACTTTGATAGGACGGGAAACGATTTATGTGGTCTATCACGGATTTTATTTGCAGTTGTGTCATTTTTTGTGCAGCAACATGTTTGCCTCGTAAGTCTTCCCCTGGAATACGTCCATCTCTTAATTTGCTGATGACTCTGGTGACTCGGCAAAAGTTGCCAAAAAGTACTTTTTGCACACATGAACTGTGCAATCTGCTTTCTGAATGTGGAAAAAATTTGTACTTTTCTTTTCACCTTTTGCTCCAGAACGTGCACGTATACACTGTATGGGCACCTGATGGATAAGTCTATATAAGTATGCATTTTGTTTACTAAAATCACCAATTTCAAGAAAATTTTCAAACTGCATCCGTCTTTCTTTTTCCGTGAATAATGCAAAGCATTGCTTAGGGCACCCACAATCAACATTTGTAAAATTTCTACCTGCAACAATATTACCCTTGACATTTACATATGGCTCTCCATTATTACGAAGCCTCTTTGCTCGTTTCCGTTTTGACTCGTTTTTTTGGCGTTTCCGTGGTACAGCCGGTTTATTCTGGCAACTTTGGACTTCTACATTATCCATATCAGGCTCCTCTATACGAGCATCTTCTCCAACTGCTTCTTCCAATGCTAGTGGCGCTTGTAGCTTACTACTGCTGTCTATATCTGTAAAAACAAAAACCAATGTTGCAATCGTGAAAAAAAACAACCTTAAATATCCCGACAATAGTGTGAAATAGCTTTTACATAAAAATAAACTGACCTGATGAGTAGTCGTTATCGTGCTGAGGATTATAATCCTTATCTGCGTCACTGTCATCACTATTCAAAAATATATCACGAGTTCCATCACTGTTTTTATCCATGGTGCTAGTATATAGCTTGATTTTTGTGATAAAACTCAATAACGATTTACGCGAAAATTTTCATAGGCAGGAAATTCATAATATTATTTTATAGTGTCAGGGGATGGAAATGCGAGCGAAACTATCCAATAATAATGCGTTTTTTTTAAATTTAGCAAAATCACCGTGGACACAACAAACTGGTAATAATCCAGATTTACAACTACTTATTCGTTTGTTTTATTTGAATTTTAGTTCAGCACCGCACGAAAGTTATTGCCGTAGTGCCGCCTTTGCGACCGTTTTGAAATAAAAACAAAAAATAAATAAATTTTTTTCGAAATATTTTCCAAAGTAGTTTTGAAGGGATTGCCCAGTAAAAAAGTATGCGTCTCGCAAATGCGATAAAATGCCATAATGCATAGCGATACGATTCTCCGTTAACTTTCTGCCTAGAAAAACGTTTCGTATTTTACTCGCTTCCGATATCACCACCAATAAGCGATACCGCTTAATATCTTGTACTGATTTTTTTTAGTAATGTTTGTTGCAAAGTTTAGGAACATAGTGGTGTAAGTCAGACTTACTTCACTATGATTCTCAAGGCATTTAACGTTTTATTGAGTGCTCCAAGAAGATGTTGCTGCCTTGCGGCTAAAAGGCTAAGTTTTATTTAAACAATCAAGTGCCGTGATAGATTGGTTATTTTAGATGCCGGAAAGCTGGATATCTCAAAACTGTAAAAAAATTGACTTACACCACTATGTTTCTCAGCCATCCATATGTTACTCGCGCGTGTTTATGCCAACAATAAACACCACATAACTGGGTGAAAATGTTATTTCCGCGCCCAACATATATGCATCAATTTCATCAACATGATCTCTGGAACAACATACTAAATTTTCAGGGTGATCGGAGGTGAGGTCCCCTAATCTTAACCATTACCCTTAATTCTTATGTTGATCAACTTTGGCGATTGTCCCTTATACATTATGCAATGCATACATATGGTATTGCGTTCTTGTATCATTGGGACACTGGAATCTTCTGACCTTGCCCCTATTATTGTTCCACTGTTTGATGCGATCTCCTTTATGCGACTTTTTGCCAAGCTTTAACTTGTCATACAAATTTGAGATTGATATATCGTTAAAAATTTTTGTGTCTTAATAAATGCAGCACATGCTCTGCTAACCTAGTCATGTGTTAATGTGTTACGTATTTATTTTACAAATTTGTGGATGCTTAAAAATGGAGACAATGACAGTGAAGTAGAAGGAAGTGAATGGGGTAAAGTGAATTAGTGCATTTTAAAATTCATTTAAAATATTGAATCGAAGGAAGTGTTTTATATGTTTGGTGTTTGAAATTGCGAAAAACGTGACAAAAACAGGCTAACGCTGAAGAGAGGCTAGTGTAAATAAAGCCTTCATAACTAATTGATACCCTAAAAGATAAACAATATAGTGAAAAGTAAGTTGCTGGAAGTAAACTGTCCGAAGACTACAAATCTCCAGGGAAGTTGGATCTAGCGAAATTTCATAGGTAAGTCTATTTTATACTTTATCTTTCAATTACACATTATTACTCACGGGGGTCTTTCTTATATTTAATAGAGTCAATATGTAACCTTTATTTGTTAAACATTCGACTTCAATCAGGATATAGAATTTGTGCTCTTTTAAATGTTTTTCGCTGATTGTATTGATTACTTTAAGATTTCAAGATAATTTATTTGAGTGATGATTTACATATTTAATTTCATTCATCATATACCTTTGAAATATTTCTACACTTACATGCAAAGTGTGACATCTCCGTATTTTTTGTTTCTTTCATTGGTTTTGTTTTAAATTTCTTTCTGTTTTTTTTTTCAATCAAAACTGTATCAAACATTCAAAAATTTATATTCTAAAACGATATTGGGAAATTCTCATCTACCATTTGCATCCCACTACAAAACTTCAAGCTTATTCTGTCCGATGGCTGCTTCCATCATGCTCCGCTATCCTTTTCACTGCACGCTCAATTATCCTCTGGGTGTGGAGGTAAATCGGTTCGATAGCTGCCTCCAAGTATTGTATAAAGTAGAGTCTACCGTCCATAGATCTATCTTGATTCTATTCGAGATTGCCTGACAAATAAATACCGCTTTACCGTTACCGATTAAGGCTTTGTATGCAGTAATCTATACTCGTTTACTGGTCGCTGACTACCTTCTGGAAGGAGGCATAAGAAGATGTTTTTTGTATCGAAAATCACCCGTAGATACTTCTTTGGTTGGGAGCAGCGCACCCCCTGTACGTTCAACTTCATCACAGATGTTCTTCGTTTAACATTCACATTTAATTCGGATCCTTGACTTCGAAAGCTCTCCTTTCTTAGTGTTAATCCTCATGAACGCTTTTGATAATAGCAAGTTAATGAATCCAGTTACCTGTGAAGTCTCGTTCTTCCAAAGTGAAGATTGTGTTCAGATGACCGCACCAATAGATCATCTGCCAAGAGGTACACCTCAATCCTCGATCATCTTTGATACCCTGAATATCGGACGCGAAAATAATAACGAAAAAATATAATAACGCTTCCCAAACAACTTGTACGTCCCACTTGTATGGGATAAAGAGCTGGGAATCTGCTGGGAACCTGGAAAAGAATCTACTTTGCCGATGACAGTGTATAAATCAAAACCGAGGAATCGGTTGCAGTAGTTGTAAATTACAGAATTCCTTTCGTTACTGTCGGCTGTTACGCATATTGGCTTGCCGTATAGTTTGCGTTCCGTTTTCCATGCTAATATAGCATTTTATGCTATATTAGCTAGCATATGAAAACCCATTTCGAACGGTGTTTTTAAATGAGGTGTACAAAATCTTTTCTTTCTTTTTCTTTTCGGTTTCCGATGTCTCTTCAATCTCCTTGACCTTAGGACAGCCCCTGAAACTCGCGGTAAATCTTTACCGTCTTCCTTCTCAACTGAACAGTCTTTTGACTGGTGATGTTTAAAGCATTTAACATTGAATTTCTATGGACTTTCATGTAGGTGTCTGAAGTTTGCATCGTTGCAAGTGCAACAGTCTCTCACTTTTTAATTTTTTTGAGGCAGGAATTCCAGCCAAATGGAGTGTTCAAAATGAAAATTAAGCACGGAAAAACAAAACTACCTTTAAAATCGTTCACGATGATTTACAACATACACAATATTCAAGGTAATGAAAACAGTGTAGCAGTTTACCGATTTTCATAATGCCTGGATTGGGCATCTATTCTTTTATATATGGCCTTGTTGCCTTATTCTATATTCTGATGAAAACTTTTCGTCTTATTAATCTGATTATGCCAAGTGTTCCATTTTTTGGCCAAGTTAATGAAATTGATTTTATTCCCGACTTCTTCACAAAGCACAAGTTACTAACAAATTCACGTACTTGGCAAATGTCTCTACAATTTGTTTTAATTATTAAATTAGCTCAGACTTTCACCAGATCAGAGTGGTGAAATTCAACTTTTAGATATGCATCAAATGAGTCCCTATTTATTTCATTTAGTTACTGTTCTTCTGTAATCATTGTTGTTCCGAACCCTCCATCGCTCGTTTTTCCTTTTTTTCTTTCATATAACATATGTTTCTTGCTGCTGCTTTTCTAGCTTCCTAATCATTGATGCCGCCACTTAGAACTCTGTGCTTGAAATGATGTTCTCATGAAATTTGACCAGAATCTTCGTTCTTCGAGAACGTTCTTCTTCGAAGAAATCGAGAAATTTTGCGACATCTTTTGTTAAGTTGGGCTTTTTCCATTTGGACTTGCATTGTTGCTAACCGATTGTATTGGGGTACGACGCACCTTTGTTCAGTATTCGATCGGTTTGTTAATATACCTTTGGATCCATTCGTTGCTGCAACGGTGATTATTTGTATTATCTTTTTCCATCGACTGTGTCATACTAAACACTATTTTACGATTCTACTCTTTTATTCCAGACTGCTTGTCTGCATCAAGAACTAGCTCATTCGCTGTCTGCATCGGTGCAAACGCAATGGCCCCGACTTTTTACGACAGCTAAACGACATTCTTGTTTGCCAACTAAAATATTTTATTTTGCAATAGCATTTTTCTCAAAAATTTTAACTTTTCGATAATCGATCATCCCACAATTTTCACCCTACCATCATAATTTTGGTGCCATCAAGTAGCGTTGTAACAGTAGTTAGTTAAAAGTGCCATAAATTGCATCGACTATTTGCCTTAAAGCTTCCCTACCTATCAGACAAACAACGTATATAGGATGTATTAGCTCCTGTTTGGTTGTACGATTCCCAGCAAAATCATTCTTTCCTTCGATTCCTTAAAAAAAAAATTCATGTTGCATAAGTGCATTTTGCGCGGGAGCGAATTATGGCACGTCCGCATGGCGCGAAAAAATTGAAAAAATTTTTAGGACTCAGTGTCACATATTCTGAAGCGAATTCCATAATTCGGCCACTATTCTCACTTTCATACAAGTGAGGGAAGGTGGGGTAAAGCTTGGGTATAGAACTAAATTTATCGGATTTCTTTTACTTTGTTCTTTTGATAAGAAGTTTGGTTAAGGCAATCATTGTTTACATAAGATTGAATTTTATAAAATCATTTTCTAAAATTTAACTTTTTAATGATTTGTCCAGTGCCTGGCCCAAAACTAATTATACCCAATACTATACACGCCCCTTAACAATGCATCCGTTTTAACTCGTAAGATCTTTTGTTTAACCAGTACAGCTTTCAGTCGTCCATTTCTGCAGTGTAGACATGGCATCCCTCATCGTTTGTTCGCGTTCTCTCGAAGATTTGAATGCAATAATTACATACATCTTTAGAAGTACTTTGCTTTTGAGAGTTTTATATATTTTTCGTAACTTTGACCCTGTTCCTTTTTCGCTTTATTTGCTCAAAGTTCCAAAGTTCCACCAACATGTTGAGGATGTAAAACTAGAACTTTGTAAAACTAGAACTCTTGAAAGAAGAGGCTTAGAGATATATAATATATAGAGCAGAGAAAAAATTAAAGAAAACTATATTCCACTCAATATATCAAGACCTCATCATGTTCAAAACAAACCTTTGTACCAACTGACATTACAACTCATTTACTAACACCTGCCTTTTAGACATCCGTAAAGCTTTCGACACCGTATGGCAAAACAGCCTTAGTTATAATACGACCGACACCTTCCACTTTCATCCTCAGCTACGTACACTGATTCAGTCTGTCCCTATCGAACGACCATCCTCAGTCAAAATCGGTGACGTCCTGTCAAGCTGCTTTTCAAACTCATCCGGAATCTCACAAGGATCTGCCCTTTCAACTCTCCTCCTCTCTATGTATATTACCGCCATGCCCAAGCCTACCACAACAACCGAATCTATACCATACTACACGCCGATAATATCATTTTTTATACTGCCTCGAAGACAAGATTTTTTCTTTTGAAGACAAGATTTTTATTGAGGCAAAATAATGAAAATTTACAGTTACATAGATATTTTATTTTACTCTTAACATTAAGTCTGTATATTGGCACTGCATTTTCACATAGAAAATTTTTCAGCACTCAGTCTTTCACGAATATTTTGTTCTTAATTGTTCGCTTACTTAAAACTTAAATAACGTTTATATTTTGAAGGGGAAAGCCCCATAAAACCCCTTCTACTGTGTTATACTGCCTCCTGAAATACCCCCTAGCAATATTACTCCTCGTTAGCCATCTTTTATCTTCTTAAGTAGATGGAAACTTTAACTCAACCCGAATAAATGCAATTCCATCATAATAAAATTAAATGCTCGCCTCCCGAAGCAGTTTAGAAGTATTACCCGCTACCCATTACTAAAACTAAATAATCACACTATTCCACTTTCAAAAGAAGTCACCTACCTAGGTGTCACCATCTATGATTGACTGTTTCACGTCTTTCAACTCTAAGTATCCATCAGAAATGAAAAAAAAACAAAGCAATCAGAGCCATTTTCCAACATATGCGCAAAAGCTCGCCCCTTGCTACAAAGATTAAAATAGTGCATCAACCGTCGTATCCAAAGCTTCGGCTTCTCCCTTCTGGTGGAGCTTATCGACAGCACAAATGGTACGTCTCCGTTCAAAGGAACATTCGACACCTCGTCACCAGCAAAGTGTTCAGACACGAAAACTCTTATCAATACATCAACAGCCAATTCCTCCATAACTAAGCGGCAATTAAAAAATCATTCATTGAAAAGGGGTTTTTGGCTTTCCTCTTCCAATATCCTGTAATAATAAGTAGAAATCATATCGATGGTATAGCGCACAAATGTGGTAAGTGCAAAAATATTGTTTTCGAGAAAATAAGCTTTAAAGTTTAAGTCTTATTTTTAATTCAGGCAATTTAAAGACAATTCTTTACTAGCAATAAATTGTTTCGTAGAAGGCTTATATTTAATAGTCGGTGATAAAATTTACAGTTACTTTCAGTTTAGACCAAATTTTTATTGTTTTGAGGTTTCCGTTTCCAAGGTTTAAAAAGGAACCCGTATAGAATGACTCACTTGTCCGTCCGTCTGTCTGTCAGCGCGGTTTATCTCCGAAAGCCAAACTATAATAGCTAGAAAGGTGAAATTATTCATGTAGGCAGAGTTAGGTGTTCCGCAGTTAGTTCAGGGATGGATGTCTCAAAAAAATTTTGTCGCAACCCTTTTTGTGAGTCAAAATGAGAACCTTAACAATTTTTTTCTATTATTTTGTCCGAACGATCTTCCGTCGCTCCCCGTCTCTCTCTCTACTTCGCCCACAATTGTTTTCTGTTAATGCAGACAAGTGGGGTGTCGTTTGAAAGGTCTTAATGAAAACATTTTTTTAAATTTTTTTCTTACCATTTTTTCCTGATATTTTTATCAAAAGTGTTCGTTTTATACTATATTCCCCATCCTTATTTCCAAAAGTATTGGGCCAGAAATTCTGAAAAAAATCTTAAATACCAGGGACAATTTAGAAATGTAAGGAAAACTATAGCGATCTTTCTATTGTTATTAATTATAGAGTTATTGATAAGAGCTCATTAATTCCATATAGAAATTGAGAAATACGCCAGACTAGAGGCAAAACGGAAAAAATATTGAGATTTCTTCTGAAACTCCCAAAATATCTCCAAACATTGGAAATGAGAAAAAATATCTACAGAGAAATAATAGTTTTACTTTTTTTTCATAATGACTTTCCTACAAGTTGGTACAAACGTGCCTTGAGTGCGGAACCCTTGGCGTGCAATTTCAAATCGTACTTGTCCCTTTTTTCTGTTTTTTATGCACTTTGCACATTTGTGCTTATATTAGTAATGTGTTGGGAAATAGGTGATGAGGACGAATTCTAACTCTTAAAAAGTTCTGGTTTTTATAATGTTTATTTTATTATCTTTACTTTAGTCAATTAAATAAAAATATTAAAATCCAGGCTTACTTTAATAAAAAACAATGAAATAAAAATAAAATGAACGATTTTTATTCACCATCGTCGACTCGCGTCAGCGGCCTGGAAGTTGCAGGTATGCCATTGATGAACTGGCTATATTCTTGGGGTATAACGCCATGATGTAGGAGTGATAATAGGTCTTGCTTCTTCTTCTCGGAGACTGAGAGCCTTTGTGGATATTTTTTAGATAACCGGAATGATGTCCAATTTCGAGGTCTTCCCCTCAACATCCTTTTACTTCTAACATCGATTGTTAAGAAATCTTCGCCGTATAAATCATATTTATATTTTATCAAAAATGGATTCCTTTTTTCAACTCTTATCCACTTTATTTTCATCCACCGTACTTTCTCTTTGTTTGTATTGAACGTAGAATTAAGAGCCATATTACTTACTAGATCTTGAAGATTGTAAAAGTCGTTGTAGTGTAAGTCCTCTACATAATACGGTCTCGGATGCCTCCTGGCAGCTGAAATTAAAACAGACAATTCCCTGGTTGTATAAATTTTTTTGTGTTTTCGTGCTCTTTCGATTGTGGCATGCATGGAGTCTGCCTCTAAATAGGAATGCCCACTTTCCATAAACTTCATATCAATGATTTGCAAATTCTCTTTTTTATTAACTGCATACAGGATTGCAGCTGCTACATACTTGTTCCTGTTTTGCCCCCCACATGTGTCGCTAAATGTTGAAACATGTGTTACCGTTTCTGGCAAGTTGAAGAGATACTTTAAGAGGCATGTTCCGATTTCATTACTGCCTTTCTTTCCATGGGTCTCATCCCATACGTAGCAATATCCGTCAGCATTCGCTGCATCAAATATTGTGAAATTGTGCACGTTCAGTTTCAACTTGTAGAAAATTTTGTTATCCCCAGCATGAGGAACCGTTAGAATAGCCTGTAAATCAAAAGTTACAGCTCTAAATGTTTTCCCCTTATCAGCAACAGCCCTTTCTTTGTCTTGCTTTTTCATCTCCATGGCATCTTTCTCCCTTTTCTTATGACGGTCGAATTCTGCTTTCAATGGTTCCTTATCCTTTGCTGCGTTATAGGCGTTACATTTAAAGCATTGGTCTTTTTTAGGAATAAAAAAATCTAAAGCAGGCTCATGTTGATGAAAAATCTTTTGATACACAAACTTTGAAACCGGGGTTATATTCTTATTAACACAAAAATCTTCCTTGTACAGCCTGTACAGTATAGATATGTTTAGATCAGGGTTTAAATATTCTTTGCTGGAGTCACGTCTGCAGTAATGAGACTCTACTCGCGAGAAACTATCTATATGCTCTCTGACATGTGCCTTAGCCTCTTCACTTGTCGCATTATGGGGCTTTGTATCCTTCCTTTTATCATACCCAACGTACGTGCCACTGGTACTAACATCTCTCATGCATGTTTCAATAACACGATGGGATATAGAAAAAGTTTTACAAAAAAAGTCTAAACAAACTCTGATTCTTGAACCATTGGAATCCTTCAAAAAGAATACTCTTGAAGTCTTGCGCCTGCATTGTTCTTGCGCATCTACTTTCCTCCTTTTTACAGGTACATTAGTAATTAAAGAACACAGATGTAATTTCTGCTTTTCATAATCCGCAAGGTTCCAATATTCCCGACAAATTATTTCTCGTTGTTCATCGGAAAAATTTTGGCTGCACTTATACCTGCATTTATCACAATTTGCGGCTAAAGGCTTTTTCTTCGAAACTTCCTTGCCACCCCTATTTATGTATTTCTGTCCAGTAAGCCTCTTTCTTTTTACAATTGACCTTTTCCACAAAGATTTATCCCCGGATTTTTTCCTTCTTTTTACAGTTTTTTCGGACTGGTTCTCCTCCATTTCATTATCTTCTGAAATTACCTCGAAACTAGAGGGCTGATACGATTCACTTGAATACGCATATGGTTCGGAATTGACGTCTTCAATGCTGGAATCAGAAACCCGATGTTCTATACTAGATAGAAGCATTTACTCATTTACGATTTATAATATATTGGCTAAATATTATATCGCTTTTCCCGTGACTTTTCAGTAAAAACGCCAGAAAAACATTAAACACGCACAAACGTCACAACAAGATTAAACATGCACAAACGTCTATGTGGCAAGTGCACCCATAACTTACCGTCTAATTTTACCGTTATTTGGACGCAAAAACACTATAGAGAAATTACTTGTGCGCAATTGTGATAAGTGATTTTACCACATGTGTGCAAGAACTTTATCGCTTTCCACAAAGTCCCAAATGAAGCACATATGTGGTAAGTGATTTTATCACAAGTGTGCACGCGCATTGTAAACATTATATCACTTACAACAAAACGTAATTGGTGCCAGCTGCGTCAAGAATACAGATACACTTCCCACAAATGTGCGTAGTGATTTGTTATGTCCGGTAAGTCCTGCCTGTGCATTTAACTCGATTGCGCCCAAAAGTGTACTTACCACATTTGTGCGCTACACCATCGATATAATGTAATTTCTTCCAATTAAAAAACGGCTTAGATAAGACTATAGTTGCTAATGCAGACATGTGATCGAATTTCTCAGTAAATAACTTGCCATTAATTTTCTGTCGACAAAAACATTGTTTATTTAAAAAAAATGCTAAGTGCCGGAAAGTGCTTATGCCTACACTAACTGCTCTGTTTGGAGTATTGATTCTGCATATATTGGTGATATTGTTGCTGTTTGCTTCTGCAGTTCGTACACTGCATTTGCATTTTCATCCGAAGAGTTCGCCGTAGGTTCAGCTCATGTAACATCATCAGCAAATACAAAATCATGATCCGAAAAGGTATTTTAAATTAGTGGATAAATTTCTCAGCTTAGTGAAACCACTCATAAAGTTCTGCAGAGCTGCTACCTTAGCCTTGACAATTTCAAAAACAAGTTGAAATTGGATTACAATACGACCTGGATTATTACGTCATTGGCATTACTTGTCCTTTGACTGTTAAGGAAAATTAGTTGTGTGAACTGCGGGACAATCTGATTAAAGAGTTTGACAGTTGAACACTTTGTATCCATCCGCTGGGATGCCACGCTGCAACAGTTCCAGGAAGTGTAAGCAACGTTAGTTGTTATGCAGTAAAACTGCCTTTAACCTAGTTTTAAAAGCGTCAAAGAATAAACGCAAATTTTTAAATTCTCCATCACCCCATTTATATCATTACAATGCACCAAGTCTCCTTGAGAAAAATATGAAGTAAAGAGTTCGTCACGATTTCGAAAACGGCTTATTTTAGTTTCATGATGTAGCAAATTCCATTCTATTTAACGAGATCCTAAGAGTTCTGACTGGTTTTTTGACAAATTCAAGTCGCGTCGTTTAGGTCTTCTTGAGTTATCAAGTGTGGCTTGTGACAGATTTCTTCAAACTCAGATTCATCGTCATCAACGGCCCGCGATTCGCTAGATGTGGATGGCTGTGAATTGTTAATCGTAACGGACGCAGATGTAACTGGTATAGATGAATTGTCACTATGAAGTACTGGTCTCATAGTTGACTGTGAATTAGGGTAACTCACTGTGTTTTATTTTAGAATAAAAACCTTTTATATCTGTAAGACAAAACTAGCAGTCCCAAACGTTATCTTTTGGTTCGGTCCAAATCATGGGTACAGCAAACGGCAGAGAACGGGACTTTTTCTTCCAATCACTCAAATTCTAAGCACCGGCTATGCAACGAATATGGGGAGCCCAAGATTTGTCTTGATGAGCCACACAAAATACTGACAATAACTCTCCATCACTTCTTTAGTGAAATTTCGTCTTTGTTTTTTGAAGTTAATTCTTCACAAATATAACAAAAAGAGTCAGGATCGTTTTTACACTGTCTTGGCATATTCACACTATCACAGCAATTATTTATAAATCACTGTATTTAAATCCGACAATTTTTTTAACGACTGTTTATTTGCGAACGTTAGTTTGCGTTTATCTCCGTAGTACTGGTTATAAGAATTAACACATCACAAGTGATCTAAGGCCAATCGAAACAATTGCGAAATAATTTGTTGTTTATTAATGAGTGTGTGGGACAAATGCAATATTAGCCATCAGAGTCCGTGTGGCATGACTAGTGTTGACCACTGTTATCGATTCAAACTTCATTTAATTTTGACCATGTCGGTCGTTTATATGTTTCAGTAAAATTCTAATTTGGAATGATTACTCTAGTATTCAGATAATTTAATAATTAAGTAATTGAATAATTTTCAAAAGTAAAAAAAAAATTGCCTTTAAGATAATGTTTTCTTTCATTACAAGCACTTGACCAATATATTTATGAGTTTATAATTAATAATGTTCTAGTATCCAATTCTGTTATTGGTCCTTCGTTCTTTTTTTTTTTTTTTTTTGAAGAAAGTAGTATTGATACAAAAGCATCATTGAGATTGCTTTCGATTTATAATATTATTTTCGTTATTATATGTATAGAAAGTATTATTTATTTTGACTTTATTTTCTGTTTCAAATTTAATTTCTAATTTGTCTTTATCTGGTAGTGGTATAACTATGTACTTAATAACAGTGGTAATAATATGAGCTGTTTTTGTAACAAACATTAGTGCCTTCCGATTTTTATGGTTTATTCCTTAATGCTTTACTTTATTTGATATATATCCAATTAAATAATTTTTTCTTTAGTAAGCATGTTAGGACTCATTAAGCCAAATCAAGATGACATTCCAACTCGTCCCGAACTATCTGAGTTTAAAATTATTGCCAAACGGGAAATTTCTGTATAGTGCTATTGAAACTTTTTTCTATGATTATGCGATCAATTTTAACAGTTTCAATTACTTTTTGGATTGTTTTCTCTTGTCTTTTATTTATTGTTATTTGTTTGTTTATTCTGTCTATAATTTCGTGATTGTTGTGATCTACAGCTTTAAAATATTGTTCAATGTCGGTCTATCGTTAGAGTTCATCAGTCCGAAAATCCAATTATAAATATTACCTACTGGATCTAGTAATCCTCTTTTATTTCGATTATTTGTTTGGTTCTGAAAAATTTCGATAAAGCCTGGTATTTTTCCTAAAATTGAATTGCATGTTTCTTGTGATTTATGAGTTGTAATAACTAGCATTTGAGTTTTAAATATTTTTCAGAAATTTCGAAGAGCGTTAAGTGAGCATAAAGCCTATAATTGGGGCTTTCTGCTAGTGTTCATCTGTATTGCTTTTGTATATAATAAGGTACAGGGTCTGTATAATAAGTAACCGGACTGACCTCAGGAAATTTTTTATTGGCAAAATATGTACAATTTTTCTTTAGAAATCTTCAAAGTAGTCCCCATTGGAGTCTATAACACGCTGATACCGGATTTTCCAATCCCCTAACGCTCCCTGGAAGTCGGCAACCTCGATGCTGTCTAGAGCCCTCGTCGTAGCACGTTGAACGTTTTCCAGAGTCCCGAACCGCGTCCCCTTAAGGTGTCTCTTGATCTTGGGGAACAGAAAGAAGTCCGCTGGTGCCATATCCGGGCTGTAAGGAGGCTGTGACAACGTTGTCCTCGACTGTTTGGCCAACTGCTCGGTGACGAGCAGGCAGGTGTGCGACGGAGCATTGTCGTGATGGAGGATCCACGAATCGGCAATCTCCGGACGGACTCGGCGAACCCGGGCGGTTAGTCGACGGAGCACCTAGCCCGAATGCTCAGACGACGATCACTGTTCAACACATCACGCACTTTTTGCACATTTGTGCAATTTCTGGAAATTTCTGTGCCACTGAAACACTTGAGTTCTGAACAGAGCATCCTCACCGTAAGCCTCTTGAATCATTTGAAGAGTTTCCGTGGCCGTTTTCTTGAGTTTGACACAAAATTTGATGCTAACACGTTGCTCGATCGTACGCTCCATTTTCACTCCGACGACGTAACTGAACACGCACTCTGCTCTCGCTCGATGCTATCTCTCCAAGCGCTTGGAGGCAACTGCTGCAGCTCGGTTCCCTTTCCCTAGACCCCCACCACCACTACAGTACCAGATACCGGTTAGCAGACGCTTTGACGGCGCGGGGCAGGCTCAGTCCGGTTACTTATTGTACAGACCCTATATGTAGTGGGTGTTCTACATTGTCAAGTTCTTGGTCGAGTTATCCATCCTTTATGTTTCTAAATTTGTTTAGTGTAAGATTAATCGTTTCTCCATCGCTATTTCTATTTGGTCGCCTTTTATTTCTGCGTATCCTGAGTTGGAATCAAGTTTGTTGATAACTAAAGTCACCGATGTTAGGCAGAGTTGAAATATTAGAAGTAACATCGTCATAATCTTGCAATTCGTCATTGTTCACTTTTTTGCTCCCTGTAATAAGAATATTTCTCTTAGGCCTTTTTATATCTACTTTTGCTGTTTTAGGGTTTTCTCATTTTCTCCTGTATTTTTTCGTGTCTCTCGATGTCAGCATTTCCGGTGTGTGAATGAGGTTTTGTAATGTGTATTTTTATATCCTTTATTTGCTAAACTTCCCGGAACAGAATAGAATCAAAATCTCCGTCTCCAACTATTAATATTATTTTTAATAATAATATTTTTATTAGCTCTTCTCGTATATCCAACATATTTTGTAAAATTTATTATAACTCCTATTGCTAATTTTGAAAACTTATCGATTGATGTCAAAATAATTAATGTGTTTACAAATAGTAAATCCATATGTAATATTCCCCTTGCATCGCTTTTTGTCTCAGATTGTTCTAAGGTTGCTTTAACCGGATCTCGATCTACCTTTGCAATATTACATATTTGGCAAATGTTAATAAATCTGTTTATGTACTCTCGCAATTTCGGATACTAAATTTGTCATTTTAATCCTTCGTAATTTTCTCTCAGTCCTGCGTGTCCAGTTTCTTGCTCGTGATGTTTGATAATTTTTAGAAGTTCTTCCTTTGTTCGATTTCAGTAATAAATTTTGTTACATTTACAAATTATGTTTGAAGTTGATCGAATTCCTTAATGAAGTCTTGTTGCACTTTATTGTAATCTCCATCACTTAATTCACTGTATATTGCTATTAATCCAGGTTTCAAATATTTTTTGATCTTCGTTATTGTTTCTGTCTCGTCATTTAACAGCTGTTTGTATATAATGATTCACCTTCTCTTAGGTATTTTTAACCCTTAGCTGGTATTGATATTTTAAATTACATTCTTGGTATCGGGGGTCCAAGTGGACCCCAATAGAAAAAATTTAAATAAAACGTGCTCTATAAATGAATAAAGCCGAGAGTTTCTATATATTCAAAGAACACACTTTTTCAATTATAAAAATCAACTTTTATTAATTCTTTGATAAATCTTATCACTTATAAAGATACAGCCTTTGACTTAAGGCAACTATTTTCAGTCTGTACTTAAAACATTTAAAAAAAATGAAGATATGTAAAATAACGTAAACAAATTCTTTTTTATGCTTTATCATACTCTAAACTTAACAAAAACAGGAACTTCTTCTGAGATCAATAATACATGAAAAAAATAACAGGCATTATAAAACTTAAAAATATTAGTGAAAAAAAAAACCATTTGCTTTGAAAAGCTCATCGACTACTTATGTTTTGCATTGGTACACATTACAGTCTTTACTGAATGACTTTTACTTATATATCCGCTACATTTAATACACTTTAGGGGTTGTTATTGGTCCTTTTTTCGGTCATATAAATAGCATCGTCCCCTTTTGTGCCCAGATATTTCAGCGTTGGCTACAGTTGATGATCACTTTTTGATTGGCCTTCTGTAGATGTTGTTGCATTATCAATGTGCTCTAGAAAATTAACTTTTCTTTTTTTCAAGTCAATAGAAAATTTAGAATATTCATCCTTCCTTTCTTTAACAAATGGTGTTAACAAATTTACGCCAATTTGCTTGATGAAATCATTGCGTTTCATTCGTTTTCCTAGATTCGAAGCTTTCCACAAAACAAAACCATTAGCCGTGGAAATATTCATAATGGCAGAAAATATAACGAATGGCCATCGCTGTGTTCTTCTCGAAACGGAATAATTAGCACATTTCTGATCTAAGAAATCAACACCTCCCTTAGTGGCGTTATAAAACTGAATAATTTCAGGGTTGCCACTTTCCTGATCTACAGATTTGGCATGATGCATGGATGATATCATGACTACGCTTTGATTTATTTTTTGGTACATATGAAACCAATATTTTATCATTTGTAAATCCAAAAAGAGTGGAGCCTACGGGTCGACTTTTGAGTGGCAGAAACTGTGGTGAAATTTCACGCTTATTTTTCCGCATAGTCCCCACGAACGTCAATCCATTTTGTTTTAGTTTGTCGACTAACCCAATCGAAGAAAACCAATTATCTCCGGTAATATTTCTATTCGTATTGAAAACTGGTTCAACCAGTGATAACACAGTTTGGGTTGGGACAGCGAGTTCGTTTTTTCCTCTGGAATCGGTTGCTACTGTATATTAGAGTGTCCTAGGTTTTTTTAGAATTTCGAAACGCATACCCTTTACTTTTTTAAAAAAAGCTAAAATGTACTTAAATATGAAATTTCATATTTGTAGCATGATTGCAACCCGTGCCGACCGAGCTCTAAAGTTTAATAGAAAATGGTGTTTTGGCCTAACATTTTGGTTTGATCCAAAACTAATAAAAATGCAACAAATAAAGTAAATATGAGTAAAAATAAAATAAGATCAACATAAACTTTTATTTAAATACAAATTATATTATAAATAAATAATTAATTAGGGTAACTTCTCTTTAGTGTAGTTTTTTTACAGTCTGGATACAGATTTCTATGTTCCTGAACACAACGCAACAAAAACTGTTTTCGCTCTTTTTCAGCCGTGATAAGTCCATTAAAATCTTGCATTAATTTAACAGCTCTTTCAGCAGTGTCATTTACGACCTTCGAACGACTTATTTGTCTTCTAGCTTCCAAAAAAGCAGGATTGTCACCCCAAGAAGATACATCTTCCCGAAGAAAACTTTCGTCGATCTGCAGTCGAGATAGAAATTGTTTGCTTCTTTGAGTCACAAAATCATCCAGCGGCATTTCTGTAATAAAGAAAAAACAGTTTAAATATGCAAAAACTAAGCCACGAAACTTTTAAAAAAGAAACAAGAAAATATTAAGCTTACCAAACAAATTTTGCGTAATTTCTTCCTTCGATGGGAGATAGCGTTTAGCGGAATCTGAACTTTCGTCTTTGTTTAAATTATTAATCATTTTTGTCTTGGTTTTGGAATCAACTTCTTCATCAAAGAGTGATAACATGACTGTTTCTTCACACAAATACCATAAATGATGAACAAACTTGCTTATGGATGCCTTGGAACTTGTCGCGTCCACTTTCTCATATTCTTTTAGAGCTTTCAAAAAGCACAAGTCTTGGTTAGGTGCTTTAATTGCGACTGTGCATTCGAGCCAAGGTTTAATATACAAGGTGGCGATAAATAAGCAAACATCTTGTAGAGCATTTTTGTCCTTTGCAGTAATTTTAAGTTGCGATTGAAGCAAACATATTTTTATAGAATGGATTGCTCTCGCCATCCATCGCGCTTGATGCAAAGCTCCGGGGGGCCTGAGTTTTAGTTTATTCTCTGTATCTCCTCCTAAGAACACAACGCATAGTTCAACCAATTCGCGGTAATCGTCTCTAACAAAAGGTTTTTCCAGTTCAGTCTTATAAAAAGTTAACAAAGATGTAATGTTTGTCTCAGCAATATGTGCTTTAACGAAATCGAGAGGTGGCTCAATGTTATCGGTGTTAATATGTTTCCAATTTACTCTTAACTTTTTGAAAATTGGAATATCTGGGCTACTTGTAATTTGCTTTACCTTGGTTTCAAAAACAGCTTTAAGCACCAATTCATAAATATGATGACAAAAAGCAAAAAGCAGAATTTCCCTTTCTAAAGTCTGCTCCAAAATAGGACAAGCTCCACTGAAACGGCCAGTATTTGAAGCTGTTGTATCGCAGCACATTATCTGTACTTTATCATGGAGGTTCCAGTCAAAGAGTGCAGTTGAAATGGCTTTAGCTTGATGTTTTCCAGAAGAACTCTCTAATTTTGGTACTGCAAGAAGCTGTTCTCTATCGTGAAATGAAGCAATAATTGGCAAGCGTTCTTCTTTTGAACTTCGTACATCCAATCCAGGTAATAGTTTTCCACCCCAATGGACTGCGACTACGTCAGGCAAGTTATTCTGGAAGTCAGTTTTTATTGCTTCTGCCCTGGATTTTCTCGCCTGATTCCGAATTCGCTGAATCGAGGATTTGTTAATAGGGAAATCATCGCTGTTCAGACCAAGCGCTTCTACAACCGCATTGAGAAGGTAAACTGAGTCCCTTATGCTTAATTGGCATCGATCTAAAGCTGCTACCAGTTTAGGAGTTATGAAACTTTTCGTGCCTCTTTTAGAACTTTTTTCAGGGCAAGGAATCTGAGTACCAAGTTCAGAGTTCGAAATCTGTTCCTCATACGAATTCTCAAGATATTCCAAGCTATCTATCGAAGAAGTAGATGCAACAGCGAATAACTCTCTTTGTTTTAACTTTCTTTCCTCTTCTTCCAATCGTCTTTGCCTAATTCGTTCTTCTTTCTCCGCCAATTTTTTGTCAATTCCACCTAAGCATCCCGGTCGACCAGGCTCTCTCTGTTTCCTTAAAAATTCTTTGTCTTCCTCTAACTTCATTCTGTCGAAGGCATCAGCATGTGCAATATCAAATAAGTTATCAAGGTCTTTTACAAAATTATTTTCACGGTTCTTGAACGTCACCTGAGTTTTCTTACAGTTTTTTTGCAGATCCCTCCAAACATGATATAAGTCAACAAGTTTCTTCACGCAGTTAGGAAACGCTTTTGTAGGAATTCTGGCTTTTTCCCAAAATATAATGCACTCTCTTATAACAAGATTCGCACTTTCACTAACAGTCAGATTGACTTCACGAATATTGTAAAATAAAACGGTGAGAACTTGTCGATTAGATGGTAATTTTGCACCATTTATCTGGTGGCTTGGAAGTCCGATAAGGTAAATACTTTGTTTATCACTTCGTAATTCCACAGACATCTTCACACAACAAACAACAACGCACTAATAATTTTAGAAATCACGTATGAAATGACAATTGAAACTCGCAGTAACAGGTCGCAGCGCTGCACCCGCGCGACTTGTATGGACAAGTTAAAAACTCAAGTCGGCACGGGTTATCGTTTATAAATCGAGCTAATATTTATTTCTAGACTATATTAGGTCAATACGAAAGTTTTTAGAAGGTATGCGTAAAAATATATTGAAATTGAAATTTAAGGGACACCCTACTGTGTATGAATACATTGTAGAGATAATGTGTTTTTGTATAACAGAGGCACATAATCTTTATGCCGTATTTTGCAGGCTTGGACTTCATATAAACCCTGAACAAATATCTTTCCTTAAATGGGCAAAGCATCTCATCCACCGTGAGGTATTCAGAGTAAGAATAATATTTCTGACAATTTTTTATAAATATATTGAACACTTCAGAAATCAGTGCAGTTCTATCACTGTCTTTTCGCTCATGTCTTGTTTTAATATCATCAAATCCTAAAGATGACAAAAGGAACAAAAATCGTTTTAAAGACATAGTGATCCTAAAAATATCTCTTCCTGTGCTGTCCGTTGCCCACAAACTTTCAACATCTTCGTGTCCGGATTTGAAAACACCAGCTAATAACAGCAAGCCTAAAAAAGCCTTCATTTCCGACACATTCACATAATTGGTATGTGCTCCTTGGCTGGTGCACTTTTTAGAAAACTCTGTAATTTTCTCGTTAGTGTGCTTGCATATTTTATCAATTATCTCATCTGTTATCAATAACTGCC
Organism: Stratiomys singularior; assembly: GCA_954870665.1. Taxonomy (NCBI): domain Eukaryota; kingdom Metazoa; phylum Arthropoda; class Insecta; order Diptera; family Stratiomyidae; genus Stratiomys; species Stratiomys singularior. The sequence continues at coordinate 56,014,867 of OX940879.1, read as the reverse complement.
ACGAATCAAGTGGTGACATGTTTATTTTCTCACGAGCATCCACAATCAATCCGGGAAGATGAGTTATAATATTAGAAAATCGTGTGCGTGAAATACTGGGAGGTGTTTTCGACCATTTGTATCGATTCTTACCTCTAAAGAAGCCGGAGTTTGCGGTGTTATCTTACTCTTCATCAGAGCTACTTGTATCGGAGGAGTCACTCTCATGCACAATTACACTGTCATTCGAGCAACCAACAATCTCTGCATCTTCTCTGTCACTAATTATTTAATCGTCACACACTTCACATGGCAGATGCTCACAATTCGTTTCAAAGTTTGATTCATCTTCCAGAAGTTTGCGGATCTCATCGTCGCTTAGAAATCGCGCAATTTTTGCTTCAAAATACTGAAAAACTAAAAAAAAAAGTGCTTCTAAACCCAAAACAAAGAACACATACTTGGTATCGAGGGTCCATTTGGACCCCAAACTAGTTCATAACTACCTTCAATTCTAATTAAGATATAGGAATAAACGTCCGGTACCCACTACAACACGTGACATAATGAGATTATATCGATGTGCGTGTTCGTAAGTGAAAAGCTAGCGATACTGCAACGGTAAATATTTGCTGTGGGGTCCATTTGGACCCTCTATTCGATGTTCAATTTTTCGATGGGTTCCATAGAGTGTATTTCTTCATATTGAAGATCATGTTTATCTTCCATATACCACTTTTTTGGAAAAATCTATTTTTGCGTTAGTTGATCTTAGAATTTTGGCTCCCAGTATTGCTTGAAAGTGACAATTTTTCGAATCTGCCAACCTCCATTTGGGTGTTTCGGTCACTGACTCATAATTTATTTTTTGTATTTCTGGTATTGTTTTGATGCGTACATTATCAACTTTTATTTTGGGGTTTCCTTTTTTGTGTTGATCTAATATAGAAGTTGAAGTACCTGAATCCACCAAAGCTTTTATTGGCTCATCATCAATATGAATAGTGATTATTGGTAGGTTTGTGAATCCGAGGCCGGTATTGAAAAATTTTCTTTTACTTCAATGGGGTTAATATCCATTGGTTCTTCCTGATTTGATTTGTTTGAATTGATTATTATACTTAAACCTGTTGGAATTATTATTTAAAGTTTGTCTATAATGATTGTGGTTGTAATTTGGTCGGTAATTGTTCAAGTTTGGTTGATAATTTGGGCGGTGCAAATTGTTATGATTCTGTCTATGATATCTTGAATTATGAAACTGAACATTCCTATTTTGAGGACTGTCATTGGCAAAACCCTTTCTAACATCCTTTTCTGGCTTTCTCATAGTAATTTCACTGATCGGTTTGTAGTAATTCATGATAAGCTACTTGTAAAGTTGTAACACTCTTTATTCGTAGAAACATACTATCAGTTCGATTAATTTTACTTAGAATTTTCTCCGAAATGCTTGCCTCATTCATCTCGGGCGAAAATTTAACTTGATTCCCATTGTCTAATGCATATTTTAAATTTAACTTATCTAGTACATCACTTAAAAAACTGAAAGTCGGGTGCACACTTTGGCTCGATCAGTATCTTCCTTCAATTTCAGATAAGTTTCCCCCACTCCAAATGTTCGGGTCAAGACCTGCTTCACATTTCCCCATGTATTAGTTTTTTATTTAGTTTTATTTGTTATTTATTTGTTTACAGCCATATTTAGTTGGTCCGCAGGAACCAATGCCATTAACGATTCGTCTTCCAGGATATAGCTTTGTACGGATTGCAACGTCATCTACACAAAAAAGAGGCATTGCCCTAGCTTCTCGTAGAAGCTCCAATTAGCTATGATTTTATAAGTGTCGATAAATATCTATATATTCTTATAAATATATTGTTTATAAAAGTTTTATGATTTACCGACTGTAGTGGAACTACTTTTATCTTTTTCAGGGGCGACTCTTCCCTAAAAAGTGTTTTAATAATTTTTATTATATAGTTTTGGATTTTAGCCTTGTCAGTACGGACGAGTGAACAGGAAGGGAGCTAATTCTCATAATTTTGCTCAGACAAATCAAGTTAGTTGTTAAGGGTAACTTGATGGTTATAGTATCTTTATTTTATTATTTCACGATTTCACTTGGTTCAAGCATTTGAATCACTCCACTTTTACTGTATTTATGTCTTACAAGGATGCGTGTGAACGCGCGTGCGAATTACGTAACTTATGAACTTGTATCTTGTTAATTGCTCTTGTGAGCAATTGCCTATAATTTCATTTAAGCGATTATAGGTAGTTTGAGGGATGAAAATTTTTGAATAATAAGACGCACTAATTATTCACTATAACAATAATACTTAATTTTATTCACTTAACACTAATCATACCAAGACTTAATATATACCTAATTCTACCATAGCGGGTCAAATGACCCGACTTTATGCTTCATGCTTGAATGTATGAAATATGGATGTTAGGAAGGAAATAAAAATATAAATTAAATTTATTATAATTAAACAAAATAGTATGTTGAGCATTTCTATTACAAAAGCAAAAAATAAAAATTTTTAATTCATAGTTCATCGCATTTTTTACATATAATTGTGTCCATTGTACATTTTCCGCAAACATATTTTTTACATTTAGAGCAAATTTTGTTGGTTTTATTTTCTTTACAGTATCCTATTTGACATCTCATACGTTTATAAGCATCTGTAGTAGACTTAGGCAACGATCCTTTCGTATTTGTTTCTTGTTTTGGTTGTTCACGAACTTCTCGAAAATCGGCGCCAAGTTCTTCTGCTAGCTTGAGTAAAAAATCTTGTCGCGAGATATTTTCTCCTGTCGTTTGCTTGTACAAAATCCAGGCATTTATACCAGCTAAATCAAGGATATTGAAAAAAACTTGGAGAGGCCATCTGCAAGACTTAGATTTTGTAGTAAATTTCCTCGCCATTTGATCGGTCATGTCTACACCAAATTTGGTTTTATTGTAATATGAAACAGTTTCAGGTAAACGTTTATCATTGTTTTCTACTTTAACGAATTTATGTTTAGAACTAAGTAAAAGTACTTTTTTTGATGGCTTACTTTTATAGATTGTAAGAGTACAATTATCTGTTGTAAAAATTTTCGATGAAAATCGTTCCATATCATCTTTCTTTTGCTTCGCAATTAGTGGTAATTCTCTTTTAGTTGACCGAATAGTTCCAACTAACGTAGTTTTTTTGGCAAGGAGTTGTGTTGCTAGGGATTTGCTTGTGAAGAAGTTGTCTGTGGTCACAGTTCTTCCGCAACCCGTAAATGGCTCAATGAGTTTGAGTACAACATATTCAGAGAGTGGTACTGAAGAGGGCCTATATTCATCTTTTCCAAGATATGGAAGTGCATTTATGACGTATTTGCTATCGACGTCCGATGCTAACCAAAATTTGATTCCAAATTTATCCGGCTTGTTAGGCATGTATTGCGTAAATCTACATCGTACTTTAGTCGGAAATAGCTGTTCGTCTATAGTAATATTTTCACCCGGTTTGTAACAGTTTTGGCTGTTCTCAATGAAAATATTCCAAATTGCAGATACCATAGCGAATTTATCTGTTTTCAAACGTTGGCTCCGCTGACTTTTTTTATCAAAACGAATAAATCTAAGAATTTCGGTAAAATTATTTCTGCTCATAGTTTCAGAAAAAAATTGAGGCCCCCATATGTTATTCCACAAAAAGGAAATATTCAAATTATTTGCTCCATATGCAGCTCGAGCATATAAAATTGCAATAAATGCATCTAATTTTTTTTTAGATAAACCCCAATCAGAACCTAACACTCTCTTTGCTTCTTCTATTGTGCATGTTCTTATATGGTTCATAATACGGTGGTCAATTATCAATGAAAATGCAGTACTAACTTTACCTTTCATTATATGACGTTTTGCATATCCTGTTGGGCCTACTTCTTGCCTGAAAATGTTATGAAGTGGTGCTCTTCCAGGTGTGCCACCTACTTGCATTTGATCCATCATTCGCAACATTTTGTTCATTTATTTCTACTTCACTTTCTTTTGAACTTGAGAGTAATCTTATTCTTTTTCGGCCACTACATACATTCACAATATTTTCCTCTTCATCGTCAGTATCTGTTGAATCAAACTCATTTTTATTTTCAACCAATATATCTTCATTTTCAGAAATTTCATCTTCATTAATTTCTGAAAACTCTTCGCCAATATTATTTATATCTTCTAAGAACTTGTACTGTCTTGTTTGCTTCGACATTTTTCTGGGTAAAAAATAACCTGTATTACTATAGCTATCAAAATAAAATATAAGCTAGGTACTTACCAAGACTTTCAATTTTTGCCGCTTTTTCTTACACTAAAAAGCTATTTTCAATCTAAAATTTGATATTTTCTTGAAATTATTCTGAGCTATTTTCGTTGAACTACTTTACGCAACAGTGTTTGGAAGAATGTGCAACTTACTTGACTACAAATATGACTCGATAATCTCATAAACCGAAAAATTCTCTCCGGGTCAAATGACCCGTTGTGGTAGATATCGGTATACAAGAAGGATTACTCAGAATAAACAAAACAAAACAAAAAAAAAATTTTTTTATAACTGTACATTAATTACTTAAAAAAAATCATGAAGTCAAATGTGCAAACGCAATAAAATTATACGTGCATTTTCAATGCAAAAGTTCAAAATGGGTTATTTGACCCGTTAAGGTATGTTTAGTGTTAATAAACAATTCGAAAAAAAGGTACATAAATCAATATGTGAATACAAGTATTAAATGGATCAATTGTGAAAAAATACGCGTACAGGAGTTTCGATATATGAGTTACAAAATGTTTGAATGACTTTGGACCATAGCTTTATATCTTGCGGAGAGTATGTCTGTTTGGATAAAGACTCTGTTCGAGTCATGATTTGAGACTGCCCCTGGAAGAAGTTTTAAGTCCTCGGTTTAGGTAAGAATCGATGAATTTGTAAAAAGGATAGGTTGAGGAAAAAAACAAAAAAAATTGGTTTTTCAGGATTGGGATTTGGGAAAGTAGAAAAATGTTGTTCAGATAAGAGAAAATAAAGCAATAAAACCATTAACGGATTAGTGAGTTTGAAATTATGCAGCTATCATAAAATGGTCAGTGAAGGGTCGCGAAGAAAAATTATGCGGGTTATTTGTGAGAGTATTATTTTTAGAAAGTTTCGTTAAAATGATTCTGTTGAACCAAACAATCTTGTATTAGTATTTCATGTGTTTCTGTGAGTTTTCTTTGAGTGAGTGAGTATTTCGAGTCTGTTATCATCCGTACAAATCGATCAAGTTCAGACGCGTATCAACCACACAAAGATCGTAATATGACCCCGTACTCGGCAATATAGGAGATCCCAGTCCGACAAGTCGGCACCGATAGTTTATTTGATTTTCATTTATAAAACGGTTCAAGAACATTTCACGTGGATTGGTGTACTCGTTTGCGTTGTGAGTATGCCAGTTCCTCCTCCGTTGGTCGAATTGGGTCTATCCGTACGTATGAAGTCATAGTCCTTGAATTGTGCATTATGTCGTTCGTTGAGTTTTGTCTCATTCAATAGTACTATTTCAGGTCTGTCTTTGGACACGAAATCCAGCAGATCTGATCTCCTGCAGTTACTCACTATCCATTTGACATTCATCGCAATTAGACTCAGTTCAGCTCGAGCCAACACTGTGGACATCTGTCTAGTACATGTCATTCGATCGAACAGACATTCCCATGAGCCCCGAGCCCTGCGCTTCCAAGTCCGTGAAATCCTCGCACAACAAAATTCACCTTCTTATCTTCAGGGAGTTAATAAATGTAGTCTTGTATTTTTTAATTCGACTAGTTTTGTCAACTGTCAGTGTTTCTTTGTAGTTTTTGGAGTGATTTGTGTGCTAGGATAGACCCTCTTGGCTGAGACAAAGTTAATTCTGTTTATCCTCAGTTCCTTGGCCAGTGCGGCCCATTTTTCGGGTTCTTTTAGAATGACTGGTACCGTTGGTTGTTTGCTGGGTTCTTCTTGTTCCAGTGCGTCTTTTGGTTTCTTGGTACACAAGGTCGTAGGCTTTGGGGGGTGAGTGGTTTTGGCTGTATCTTTATCTCTGAAAAACATACAGCTAGCTTAGTGGGTGGTAGATATGGGTACTCCCCTCATCGCGGGCCTCTTCAGCCCCCTCTTCCTGTGTTTCTGCTTCTCCACAGGATTCTTCCTCCTCTTCTTCATGCATGTTTTCATCCAAGCTTGCTTTTTCTTCTTTTTCGTCATCCGAAGCGGAGGTTGACTCCGCGGATAGTGTAGGAGAGCTGACTGACTTGCGGTTTTTGTTACTCTTTTGACGCTTTTTAAGCTTATTATTAACTTGAATAGTTCCTCGTATTCCTTCCTTTGCTCACGATTTTATTCATGGGCCTTTTGTGGTTGTAGTTGCGAGTTTTGGAGCTGCTCTCGCATGAACTTCATTTCCTTGAGAACCTTGTTGCGAACCACGGCTGCCGCGGTTGCAGACATTTATATGGCAGTGATCCTTGGGTCCCCAGGTGGCTTACTGAGGCCGGCTGCGCTCAGTATTTCGGGGTTCGCGTGGGGAAGATCACTGCCCGTGCTGGGCCACCTACACCTAGAACACAACCATCACACGAAGGAGAGAAGGAGAGGGAACTAAGAAGAAATAAAATAAAAACGCGGCGATTAATGCACTATAAGTTTATTCATAAAAACAAAAAAAAAAGCAGTATACAATACTGGAGAAGAAAAAGTATCATCAAAAACAAAAAGAAACAACGATTTTTAAAATAAGATAAAAGAATATGTATCGAAACAAAAAAAACAAAAAAGCCACCACCTAACCCGATCGGGTACCATTTACATGCATGTTTTTTACTACAAATCTAAATTCACCTTTTTTTCGTTTATTTTTTTTTCCTTTTTCCCTTAAGAATCCTAATTCATTTAGCTTTATTCATAAACACTTTTGTCCATTTATTCTTTTCCCTAATCACTTAAAATTCACTGATAAATCTTGCAACACCCTTTTTTTCTTTAGAATCCCACTTCTAGATCTACAATACCACTTTTTTTTCTTCTTTAAATTAACCACTACACAACAATCGTCTTATGCTTAACAATTTTTTTCTCAGAAATCCAAATTCATTACGTAATCACGTTCAAAATACAAGAAAGTAAAAAACTTTTGTCTTTTCCTTATCTTCCAAAACCTAAGCCCACTTGACGAATTAGCAAAATTTTATTTTTTTTCTCGCTCCAATCACAAACACACTATATTTTCTTGTGAATTCAGTTTTTAACCACACAGAAGTCGTTTTTATTTTTATCGAATTCTTTGGCGATCTCCAAAAACATTCTCGAACTCCCGTCACTATGGCTTCAACCAATTCGCGTCTCTTCCGCCAACTCTTTTTTTTTTTTTTAAAAAAACCAACAAAAAACAATCCGCCACCGTGCGCGTCTCAGATCGCACCCCTCGAATCCCCGTCAATCTTTCTTTTTTAGATTTAGTCAATCCTGCTCCCGACACCGTTTTTCACTGTCCGTGGGCAATACACTTTCATTCTTCAGTCAAGGTCAACTTTCTCAGAGCAGATTGAATATAAAGTCAACCACCCTAAAGAAGATAACTCGACCAAAAGGTTAAAAGGCCATCATCCACGGTGGACTTGAACCCAGCGTCTAGGGTTCCACAATCCGCCGCCAATTCACTGTTTTTGGTTTGGGTTTTAATAACTCTTTATTTAACTGATAATTTACATTCGTTTTATCACCATTAAAAAAGAGAACAAAAATCTGGTAATAGTCTTAATCTGCTTAAACCTTTGGCCTCCTAGGGCTCTCTGGTCTATCTCGTTCTTAATTGTATGGGCATTTGCCCTCTCATTCATTTGTTCAAATCACAATTGAAGACCCTGGGGGGGGAAAACCAACTTAGTCTAAAAAATAAAATTTTCACAATTTGAAAGAGAAAGTTTAGCAAGTCGTAACTTCTGTTCTAATAATGATTTCTTATACCGGATTGCGTTATTTGCTTTGTTATCTATCTATTGCCTTTAAACTTATAACGTGAAAATTAAAATTTTCTATTTATAAGAAGAAATATATCAATTTTTGTGGGTAAACTTATGGACTTAGTTGGGTTTTCCCCACGAAAATATCCTAAAACATATTTTTTTTTGTATCATCACCAGCTAGTTCGGTGGTTCTGTAAGCAAAACGGGTTGGTAACAAAAGAATAACTAAAAACATTCGGGATTCATCTGCACTGACTTTGAACACACGAATAGGCCTGGTTGCTGAGGTCAATTTTTTTACATAAGCAGGAGCTAGGAAAGCTGTCCAGTTTTTAAATAATTCTTGAGTGCAGGGGACTACTTCAAAGGGAAACGGTTTGACCCTGCTAGACTTTATCACCTCATTCCAATCATTAGGGAGTTCTGTACGAGTTTTTTGGGTGACTAATGACATGGCTTTGTCGCTTTCCATGGAAAAGTGACCCCTTATGGGAAATATGGTTTGTCAAATCTCTTTTTAACCGTGACCTAGTAGTTGACGAATCTGAACATGGTAAAATTTTTATTTTGGCCCTAACATGAGTCCCAAAAAATGATTAGATGTTTTACGTTTGCATCTAGTTGTTTAGTAACAAAATCAAAGAGCATCGAGCAGACGTCGTCAGCACCTTTTTTGCCTACAGTCTCGTCGTACGTATACCAAATTGATCGCTTGTTCGAAAGGACGTGCATATTAAAACTGTAGAAGCTAAGCTGACGTTTGTAATAGACATCATTTGTAGTTACATTGGGCAAAGGGAGGTTTTTTTGATAGTCCAGGGTGATGGCTTCAATATCAGGATGTTTTTGAGCTCGTCTGCAAAACATCCTCTTTAGACTATAAAATTTATCCGCTTGCCGTTTGTGAAGTTCGTATTGTTTATTAATCTGATCTATTTCGGTTAACAAATTCAACTTGGCATCTTCTGAAAGTTGCGAAACCAGTTTGACTTTGATAGCTGCCAACTGAACTCCAAACTGGTCGCAGGTACTGCAAGTGTCCGTCCGAGGATAACCAAATGCGATGTTAAATTTCGTGTTGAATATTTCACGAAAAATGCTTGCAGAGACGTGAAAATTATGATTTTTTTCAGTATATATGGTGTGAAGTTTTGTTATATTTAACTCTTCAGAAAGATACACTTTTTCGGATTTTTTAAAATTGTAATGTGACTTTCGCCCTTTTAATGAGCGGGTAAAATCCGCAACTTTTTGAACAGTTTCATTTAATAATTTATGAGGGCGTGTCGAGTGCTTGCCACGTTTATCGGTTGGTGATTTTCCACAGGTAGACAAAGAAGTGCGTAGTGTGTGTACGCGTGACATCGTAATCCCATGAAACGAGATAAAAGCTTTAGCGCACACAGGAACGTCAACGTGTTTATCTCCTTCAATGACTCGGACTCGGTAGGAAAAACTGGCTGCATGAAAATTAGATTCTTCCCTTGAGACTCTTGGGCGACGACGAGCAACTGGAAGCACAGTCATCAATCCGCACAAATAGAAATTTCGCTCATCTACTGTCTTCATTTGGTTGAACTCTAAGAATTCGTTTCTTATCATCATCGCGAACAACATAAGAAAAAACGAAATCGCTTACATTGGCAATCGGGTCCGAGCTCATGTGAAGACAGCCTCATTATTTTCATAACGTCTGATAATCGTCCACTTTTCTTTCGCTTTTTACTTTTTTCCGTGCGGTCCACAACAGTTTCATCATCACTCTCACTCCCGGTCCCACTAATCATGGTGACTTAAAACAATATAAACACAATAAACAAAAACAACAAACTAGCGTGGAACAACACAATCTTGCTGATAAGCCTGTTTACTAGGGTGGACATGTTTGTTTTTCCCTCATTCCCATGGGCTCAGTTGGTTCTTCCCCGAACCTTTTATTATTGCCCGTTCATTTTCAGGACTACGTTGGTTTGTCCCCATAGTTAATACCTTGAATTGTAGTACACCTTAGCAGCTAATAGATGGAGCTGAATTCTCTGATTTTTGAAAAAGTGGACTAAGTTGGTTTTTCCCCGAGGGTCTTCAATTCATTAACATCGCTTAGTACAAATTGAAGAAAAATTATATAAAAAAAACTTCAAACAACATCGTTAATTACATCTTATCTAATTATTCGACATAAACGTTAAATCTACTTGTATTCGACAGCTTTAATCAAATTTAAATATTGCTTAAATCTAATAAAATATTTCGATAAATAAATTACAATCTGGATTCACTTTGCAAGGAAACTTACAACTAACTTAAATATATGGGTTAAAATCAGAATCTCGCTTAAATTGAATTTTATAATTAGAGATAATACGCTAGCCGAATAGCAATCTTCCAGACTAACTTAGCTGTAGTGAACATTCATACATTCATAAACTAACATATCTACAATTTACAAGGAAAAAAAACAATAAAAACTATTTTATTTACATTATTTACATATATATCGGTGGTGTTTCTCAATTAACATAAATATGTTTACAATTATTGTATGGTTTTTTTTTTATTAGCACAACACACAAAGGGAAACCACATAATTTTTGACACATATCAAAGTAACCGCCTTCATCAAGGAAGCGGTCAAAACTTGAAAGACAAAAATAATGAAAAGAATCAATAAACCCAAGACAAATCGACCTACTACGAAAACTCTTGATATTAATGTACACACGCATTGATCAGAGCCTCAAGACCAGCCCTCGGGGGTATGCCGGTCAACCAATCGACCACTATCATTTCTCTCCAGCCACCAGTACTGCTGGAGTTTCCTTGGTTTGTAGTGCATATGCATCGAATATCGCCAATCTAAATTTCTGTCGGTACTGTCCGTATAGTCAGCGTAGATGAGTCGTTTGTCAGTGCTTCGTCTGAATATGTGGTAAAATACAGGTGTTCCTCGTTCGTCAAGGATAAGGACCTTTTCATCTAAGCAAGGAAATGCTTCCGGTGGTATGAAGCCTGTCTCCCTGCATCGCTCAAAGTATAACTGATTAGGATAATATGGATGACTGATCCACATATTCTCACCAGTCACACTTGGCCACAGACAATGTCTCCTTACTTGATATATTAAACAAGAATCTATCCTTGGAACACCTGCTCCGTCATATAATTCCATATGATGCTGATAATTTAATGACATCAAAAGTGGATTCAATAATATCGCAAATAAAGTGGGTGCCGTAACTGTCCCCTGCTGCAAGCCATCAGAAACCTGAAATACTCTACTGGAAGTATTTCCCCCGATATCGACTATAAATTCCTTTTTGTATAGCATACTCATGAGCATAGCTATGAAATTATTTGGAAACCTGTTTTGTATGTCTGAAAATCAGTCCATCAAGCCAAACTGTATCGAAGGCTCTCTCCATATCAATGAGGCATGCTCCAATACATTTTCCTCCGTTTAAATGCCAGCAGATATCTGATGTCACTTTCGTAAATGCATGAATAGTAGAATCGCTTCTGCAAAAGCCAAACTGACTATTGCTTATGATTTGTTTTCCTAGAGATGTTTCTTGATATTTCTGTTCAAGAAGATCTCAAAGATTTTGCCCGCATTTGACAATAAGCTTTTCGGATCGCTAGGATCTTTTCCTTTCTAAAGATCACCCTGGCTTTCTTCCAATTTTTTGGGAAGTAGCAATTATTCAGCGCATTGTTAAAAATGCAAACATATTCGTTTATTATTCTCTCTAGTAAGTTTTTGAGGATAATGTTGGGTATGCCATCAAGCCCAGTCGATTTTTTATTATTGAGTGTCCGAAAGGTATGCTGTACATCCTCCTTCGACACAAAATAATCAATCAAGTTGTTTTGTGACAACATATTTGATTTCAATGTCTCACTGAAATGAAGAGTGGGCTTACGATTGTAAGAAGCCAAAAACCCTTCAACTCGGTTCTTGACGATTTCGTTCAATCGAGAACTACCCAGATTAGAGTTTTGTCTTTTAGCTTGTCTTGTAGCTTTTCTGTTTCATCAGTAATGAATTTGTATCTTCCATCATCTTGTGTTATTCCTTCGGATGAATCTGTTGCCCTACGTTCACTATGTCCCAGCAGGACTTTCAAAGTCGACACTTTTGTCGGCTTCTTTGACCTGAACATCGCGTTGATCTGGCTGAACATTCCATCCGGGTTCTGGGGTCGAATAGTCTGCGTTTTCTCTCTACATTGTCTATTCACCTCTGTTTTATAACAGAGCTTAACTCGATAACGCAGATCACTCATAATGCTCTTAAGCATCACCAAATGTGGATGAACGTTCGGAACGGAACCCCTGTACAAAGAGTTGATGCGCGTCAGAACCATACTTTTAAGTTTCTTAAGTCTTTTAATTTGTCTTGTCGTGTATCGTTCCATGTTGTTCTGTGATGTTATCTCGGGAATATTTTGGTTCATTGTCTTCAGGATGATCTGATTAACATGTAAAATGTACTTGTCAATTTCATCGTTGGTTAAGTTTCTGCTGTTTGGGGTGTATGTAATTGTATCTTGCGCTAGTATTTCATGTGTTTCAGTGAGTTTTCTTTTGAATTTGTTCCAATTTTTTTTCTATAGTTGAGTTTCTTGTGCTTCAATTAAGAAAGTGTCTTCGTTTTCTTTCTGTATTTTGATTTTAATGGCTTTTTGGTCACTGGCGTACTTAAGTGTTTTCAATCTGTTATCATCCGTCAGATCGATTAAATTCAGACGCGCATCAACCATGCACAAATCTTAATAAGATCCCGTCCTCGGCAATGTAGGTGATCCCGATCCGACAAGTCGGCATCGATAACTTATTTGATTTTCATTTATCCACCGGCTCAAGAACATTCCCCGCTTCCATCTAGACGTTTCGGTGCATATGCAGAAATCACAAAAAGTCCTTGGCCGCCTTGTAGTCCCAGCTTTATGCATGTCAACTCTAGGCTTTCAAATCCACTGAATTCCGGTCTATTTACGTACTCGTACCGTAAGTCTCGCGTAATGAGTATGCCAGTCCCTCCTCCTTTTGTCGAGTTGGGTCTATCAGTGCGTATGAAGTCATAGTTCTTAAACAGTACGTTATGTCGTTCGTTGAGTTTCATCTCATTCAACAGTACTATGTCAGGTCTGTGTTTAGACACGTAATCGAGCCGATCTGATCAGCAGTTACTCACTATCGAGTTCACATTCACTGCTAGTAGACTCAGTTCAACTCGAGCCAACACTGCAGAGATCTGTCTAGTATTGGTCATTGAATTGAACAGACATTCCCGTGAGCCCGGCGACCCTGGACCCATGATCAATGAGCGTGTCCTCGATCTTGCCGAGCCGATCCATTATAATTTTTAAAATCCTATCCATATCGTTTTCGTTGGTATTACTTTCATGAGTATCCTTTATCCATTGCCTTTAGTTACTGCCGCGTATGAGATGCCTCTTTGCACTGGAGCTGCTGCAGGCCTGGCTAACTTTACTGTATGTGTAGGTATGGTTTGCTTCTGAGATCTGGGTCTCAATCGTCGCATCGGCAACACTGAATTACCTCTTAATGCCGCAGCTTCTCAAAACGAACTTCCTGGTAGTGTAGAAATCTTACTTAAAGCAGTTCGTGTGCAGAACTTTCATTAGTGATTTGAACTATGTAAATCGGGAGGGATCTTTTTTCAAGAATGGACCGCCTCGTTGTGAAGGGGTGGATCGTGGTTATCTGCACATTCTAAACTATGTGCTTAAGTTCTCTGGTAATTTAATCGCAAACGTATCCAGCTCCCAGACCGTTTAAAAGGAACGTTTGTTTCTTTTCTTCTTAAGGGGTATATGAGAAGAATGGCGCTCCTGCTTTTGTCAAGACTTCCTTGACGGCTTGGAAATCTTTAAGTTCTTCGACCTTTATATGCGTCTTGGTTCCGCTGAGTTTTTTAATTTGGCATTTGGCCACTTTCCCACATTCCTTAATCAGTTTAACCAGATCGTTGCCGTTCTTGTGGAATGTGTTTATTGGCGGTAGTCTTTTTTGCGCCTTAGGCGTAGTGGCAGTGTTCTTATTCTGTTCATCACTTTTTGGTTTGTTTGTCCGTTGACATTTTTCTTCGCTTTCTTCTTTCGATATTATCTCTTCTTTTTTTGCCTGTTTTTCTTTTTCATGACTTCAGTGAATTCGCCTGCGTCAACATTAGTGATGAGAAAAATCGTTCATTCCGGTGCCTCAGTATATTCGAGTCCTTGGGTTTTAGTGAACGAAACAAATGATTCGGTCATTTGAGTCATTTAAATTTGAAGTTGACTTTGTATTTCTATATTTTGTATTTATTGAAAATACGGGTTAAATTTCTTAAACGTAGCATTTAACTGAAACGATGTTGTAATTAAGCTTATCACATTATTTTATTCTTTAAAAAAAGTAAAATGTTTAATACAAAACCAAGCATCATTCGATTCAAAATTGAACTTAAACTTAGAAAATAGTCAGTCTTCATCTATAATATATTCAGTCTTTTTAGATGAGCAGGTTGTTGAGAATTTACAAATTCCTAAAATTTTCAAATAATTAATATAAAAGTGTAACGTCAGTAGTACTGACCTGGCTTTAGGAGTTGTAATTAAGAAATAAAGAAAGAAAAAAGTTTGGAAACTTTTCCAGCGGAAATGCGATTTTTGCGATCCGTTATAATTTGCCCTGCCTTCGAAAAAACCTTTCACAGGAATGCAGAGTTTCTTTTGTATGACGTCATAGAGCCTCGGATACAATAATTTTCTGTCACTCCACCACTTTACAGGGTTCATTTCACGACCAATATAAGGTTCATTAGGATACTGTTCTATTTATTTGATGGCTTCAGCTTTCGGAGTTTGCTTGCAAATTGAGTTTTGCAGCAGCACATCCGAATCGAAGTCACCCCAAACTAAGCAACAAGATGCTATTTGGTTATTTTCAATAGGAGAAGATGTCTTCATTTCCAAATTGTCTTGCTGTATTTGCAGGTTTGCAACACAAAAAATGGCTTCGTTTATAATGGACTGCTTCGTTTTTGAAAACTGATGCTCCTCATGAAACGCTTTCTCCTTGAAGCGCGGATCCAAAAAAGCGGATTGGTCATAAAGATGGTTTTGCTCAACGCCATTCAATCTTGTTGTTAAATCTTTTTGAATGCTGCTTACCATATTTTCGACCTCTTTTGGAATACATGTTGCTCTCATAAATTTTTCCACATATTTGAGCAAAGATCTTTTAAATAAAATAACCTTTGAAAGGGTTACTGTTTTCTCACTGGATATTTCTTCTGTGATTTCGAAGAAAATTCTCAGTACTCCGCAAGCTTTTTCTATGATAGCGAAATCTTCCTCAGAAAGTGCCAATGAACTTCGATTGACTTGGCTTAACGAATAAAGCAATGGTTCCTTCATTTCTACAACTCTTTGGAACATCATGTAGGTTAAATTCCATTTAGTTGAAACATCTTGTATCAGCTTTTTCTCGGTGCCTAGCATTTGTTTTTGCACAGAAATAAACTTATTCATTGCATGAGGGCTTTTTTGTAAAACTGGACGATAGATTTTATTTTTAATTGTGTTGTTTTGATTTCTTTAATACCATTTTGAACAATTAAATTCAAAGTATGGACAAAACATGAAATGTGATCCCAATAACCTTGCCGAATGGCTGCGACAATATTGGCTGTATTGTCGCTTACTACACTCACAACTTTTTCGTCCAAATCCCATTCCTTGATAATGCGTTTAATTTGTTGACCTAAGTATTGCGATGTATGACGTTCATCGCTACATTCAAAGCAATCCAACAATGCTGATCGCAAATTGGTTTCATCATCATCACCAGATATAAAGTGAGCTGTTAAAGCCATAAAGTTTTGATTGTTTGATGATGTCCATTCATCTGTGGTCAAGGAAACATAATTTGCACTGCTCAACGTTATCCTCAATTTTTCTTTTATTTCATCAAACATTTGTGGCATTAAAACAGTGGATACTGTTTTTCGGCACGGGACAACATAGTTGGAATTCAGCAAGCCGACGAAGTTTTTAAATTCCACACTTTCCACGGGAGAAAAGGGCTGATATTCTTTCGCCATCATCTTCACAAGCTGTGTATCAATTTTCTTTGACATGCTGATATGTAGTGGCTTTTTTAAAAATTGCGCGATTGATGTCTGTGGTTTGACAAAGCCACAGATATTATTTATAGGGTCCGAATTATCGTCAGTGAAGTCTTTGCCTAACTTTTCATTGTTGGAGCTGCTAGCAACAACGTGTTTATTTGCAGGAGTTGCTGGTGTAGCACTGATTTTTATTCTCAAATCCTGTACGCCTGGATGCTTCGTTTCCAAGAAAGTACAGTGGGAAAAAACCCACATTTTGCCTTATCACCAGCAATTTCGCTAAAACAATTCCACACTGCACTTCTTTTTCGTGGATTCTGCATATTTCCGCTAGAAAACGAGTATTGATAAATTTTTGCGGCATTTTAAAATTCACAAAAGGTGTTTCTAATTAACTCAATATACCTTCCAAAGATTCTAATGAGGATGTTCAACAAAATGCTTTTAAATTTGAGTTTAAAGTGATTACAATTATGTAATTGTGATCAAAACTTTTAACAAGAATTAAATATGAATACGTTACCTTTTGTCTGAAAACTTCTTTTTGTGAGTACGCTGAAAGGCAATAAAACCAATAATCCTAATTTTGCACTAACACAAATCAATCACTCCACTAATCAGAAACTAATGGGGCAATGTGTTCACGTGCAAAATCATGCAAAAGCTAATCATCTGTATATAATTTATACATAAATATATATGCATTCAAAACATTTCATCGATTCCAATGTTTAGTGGATGGATACCATCGAGAAACGATCGGGCAGAAGAATTACCAAAACCAAATTGATCTAAATTCTACCCTAAATGTGACTCAGTCACAATAATCAACATACATCACCAGTATGAAAGTTATGTTTGTAGCACTTTGGTTTAATAAAAAAAATACAAGTTTCCGCTTTTCAGTATTAATTTATTTCACCGATGATCAATTCCAACTAACTTATCATTATTGCTTACCTCTACTTATAATTTACTTACAATAAGTGTTTTATGCTCGTCATACGAATTTGTGCCAAATCAACATTAATCAATAAATTTTCCCAAAGAGAATTACTTGCTACATTAGCAGTTATCAATAGAATTATTTCTGTACAAATTATTTGCTGTGTTTGCATTAATCAATAATACCTGTAGTCAATGCGCTTGCTTTGGCCGGGTCATTGGTGCAGGTAAGTAGGCTCGTGTAGACATTTACCGAGTATGCAAAAATATATTGCGACAGGTGCTAGCGGTCAACGATCGGAAAGGTGAATATGAAGGTGAGTGTGTTAACTTGAAGGTGAGTGTGTTAACTCCTCCCTCCTTAAAATCTGTGTCCCACAGATCAAAAGGATAATTTAATTGGGACAGGATATGAGTAGGCTAGATCTGATTGCAACATGTGCTTAGATCGTTTTGAGCGAAGAATGAAAACTGTAAGGGTTATTGCCAAACTTATAACTATTGCGAGAATGAAAATGTCTGAAGTCATAGATAGAGTACTGTCAAAGGATAAATCAATTAATTTTTTCACATTATCGAGATGCAACTTGTGCAGGTATGGGAAATCTAATTTAATTCTGTTAACGGTTATATTGTTATTTAAGATGGGGGGTAAGGGGTGAAATGATGTGGTCTCCTTATTAACATAGCTTACGTCATTAACACGAAGTGTATCGTTTTGAAAGTTGATTAGAAAAGTACCGTTGAGAAATCTAGTTGAATTTCCGTAGTCAAGATTTCCTTTAAAATTTGTGAGATATAAGGTGTTACCGTTGATGAGTTCGATTACCGGCTTAGTGTAGAATTCGTAATCACAGGATGTGTCTAATCCTTTTAATAGTTGGGAAAGGCACTCACTTGGGCCTAGTTTTTCCCAATTGGTTCCTACGGCAGATGGTGATTCCTTGGATCTCGACGCATTTATCTATGATGCCATACTTTTCCTTTTGCGTTACAAACAGATTAGTGTAATTCAGATGAATTCGTATGTTACTTTTTATGGTAGGACGAACTAAAACATGGTTGTAGTCCGTGGTTTCAGTTTTGGGTATGCAAATGACATACAATAGGACATTACCTTTTACTAACATCATAGGTTCTGCGTACTCAATTGCCTGAATTTCGTTGTCAAAAGGAAGGGTTTCGACCTGAGAAAGTATCTCGTTGATTTCCGTGTTACCTAGCAAGTTAGAATTTACTATACCATTTTTTGCCATTTGACTAGCTAAGACTATTTCTTGGATTTCGTCTTTAAGGATTAACATTTTATTAAAGAGCATCTATTCAAATTTGTCGTTATTATATGAACTAATTTCAGAGACAATTCTATTGTAATTATCTACTAATTGCGCAGATACGCTGGTTACATATTCATTAATTTTGAACTGCTTATTGTTGTTATTCACCATTTTGTTCTGGCTTTTTACTATTGTGTCCCAGTCTGTAGCGTCTGGGCTTCCTGCGATCCATTTCCAGGCTGACCCTAGCCAATTTATGGACCGTTTAATTTTCCTTAGGTTTCTATCTCGTAGCTGATCAATGAGTCCCTTAATTGTTGAGAGTTGATGATGAAGTTGCGGTGCCAAGATGCTTGATCTTTTGATTTTTTGTTGTATGGTTGATTCCGTATATGCAATTACTTGGTCGTATTTGTTGAGGTCGATAACGTGGATGATCTTGAAATTTCCATCTATTATCTTTCCAAAGCCATTTCTCATTGTCACTATTGCACTATGGTATTCGTAAACGTCGACGGATGCGTGCGCGCTGCACAGGATTAATCTGAAACAGAAGGGATATGCTTGATGTCAGACTTATGGATTTTTTTCCCTGTGGTTGTCGTGACAGTGGTTTGGTTGTTTTGAAAGACTGTCTCCTTTTGAAAAAGCGGTTTGTTTTTTGACTTTATTTGTTTATTGGCAATAAAAACTATATCACCTGGTTTGTATGTTTTAGGTTTAACCCTTTTGGTGTTATGGTTCTTCAACTGGTATTTTTGTTTGCGCATGATTTCATGCTTTACGTCTCTATTCAGCTTGTCTCTAAATTTTAACAAATTTTGAAAGTTAATGCGCTGTTCCCGCGCAAAAAACATGTCGACGGGTTTCTTACTAGTCACAGAATATATGGAGTTATTATATCTGTCGACAGCTATGTTAACAATTACATCCAAGGAAAGATCCGGGTATTCACGTTGAAGGCATCTCACTATTTCCAGTATTGTGGAGTGAAGTCGTTCGATCGTACCATTTACTTTACTTTTTTGGGTTGGCGTTAAATAAACGGTTATTCCTAATGATTCTAAGTAGTTCAAAATGATGGGACTTATGAAACTACCTTCATTGTCTGAAACTAGGATTTGCGGAACAGAGAAGTAATGTAATATTTTTATGATTTTGTCACATTTTGTCAATTTAAATGGTTCACTTCGGAATCCTCCAGAGAATCTTCAAGTTGATCAAGATAAGCAGCTTCTTCCTGATTCGCGCCTTCTGTGAAGTAGTTATCCTCAACGTGATCTTCATCAGGTTGCTCCTGAACCTCTAAATTGTAAAGACGCTGAGTCTTCCTAGGGAAATTCGAAGACTCGTTCGACCTCTTGTTGGCAAAATTAGTAGGTCTGTTGATATAATCAACTTGGCGTGTGCGGATGGATGGATCAATTTCCATAGGCACTGGGGGTTTAGGCTGAATAGGCCTTGGTGGTGGGTGGTTTTGAGGTGTTGGTGCAATAGCTCCTTTGTGAATTCTGTTTTAAATTTGATTTCGTTCCTGAAAACCTATTTGTTGACGGGGGAATGGTGACTTGGGAACGTTAAGGCCAAATCGGGGGTTTTCGATTTGGTTAATGGGTGCAGAAATTGAGTTGACAAAATGTTCCTTGTGAATCGAGTAATTCCTAAAATTTAAATTTTGAATCTCCAAGCAAGAAGCATAAGCTTCGGGGAGCGTTTGAGGTTTCTGGATAATCAACATACGCGACAAATCTCCGTTCAATCCTCTAATAAAGACATCCAAAGCTCTGTTTCGATAATTTTCGGTGAGCACGGAAATAGTTTCACCAGAATGATCTTTGGTTTTAATTTTATTCACTAACAGTGAGAGTTGATGGTTCACTGCAGCGTAAAATTCATCTACGCTCTTGTTCCTCTGTTGCATCGAGTGTAGTTGATGCTCTAGAGTACGCACATCGCGTTTATCAGAGTAATGAAGTGATAAGCATTTCTTTATGCTAGACCACTCATTATCAAATATATTATAGGATATGAGAGCAGCATCTGCTGGGCCCCGTATCTTTTGCCGAATGTGTTGCAAAATCGCCCTGTAAATTGGTTTATTACGCACAATACTGTAGTCCTTTAAGATAGATTCAACGTTATGAATCCAGGACACGTACTGAGCCGGATTTCCGTCAAATACTTGTAGATCTCTCACGCAATCTGGGAGCTTCCTTATCTCATCCAGATCTTTTTCTGTTTGAGGGGACGCAAGCGGTTGTAATACCGACGAAGAAGTATGAGACTGGGGAGTTGGATTTTGCTCTAACGAGGACACTCTAGCCTCCAATCTTTTGATTAATTCAACACTCGCATTGACTGACCGCACCTGTTAATTCCCTAATCGATTGTTGAATAGCTTCCATTTTCACTTTTATACAATTTATCGAAGTGAAAAAAAGAAGGAAAAAAAACCGGAACTATTGGATAGTTTTACACAAAGAAAATTCACGGACATTTTTTTATATGTTCCACGAACGCTTACACGAGATCACTTTTTTGGACGAAATTTTGATTTTTCACATTGACTAAGGTTCACACAATTTTATAATAATAAATAAAATTTGGGAATATGTAGATATGTATAATAGTAAAAAATATATTGATATATTAAAAATTGTTTGGCAATTTTATTTTTTTAAAAATATTTTGATATATGTATGATTTTGAGATATTTAGGATTAAATTGAATTTTATTAAATGATGCGTTTAATATATATAATTGATATTGAATATATTTTGATATTGAATATATTTTGATATTGAATATATATAATTGATTTTTGTATAACAAATGAGAAAAATAGAGGTAAGCTTACATTAGATAAATGTTTGCCATTGGTATGCAGCTTCTCGGGCACTCCGTATTCTTCCTTTTTGATGCACGCCGTTAGATTTTTGGTATGCACCTACTGCTGTACGGTTGGTGTCACTCCTGCGATATTTTTACTTTTACTCATTTTATGTATTACTTCCCTCGATGGCAGCAGCTTACTCCTTTCCTCCTTGTTGATTCCAATAGGTTACGTTTAACCTGATTCGTGGTTGGATGTCGTCGGTCACTATGTTCTCACGGGTATAGCGTTTTCTGAAAATTTGCGGACTACCGAGCGATTACCGTGTTCTCACGGGAACAGTATCGAATAATGGTAGATAAAAACTTGTAAAAAACCGAAACTACAAAATCACGAAATTATTTTCACTTAATCAATGTGTTTTCACAATGATTAGACTGCTCGGGCGCCAGTTATGTTTGTAGCACTTTGGTTTAATAAAAAAAATACAAGTTCCCGCTTTTCAGTATTAATTTATTTCACCGATGATCAATTCCAACTAACTTATCATTATTGCTTACCTCTATTTATAATTTACTTACAATAAGTGTTTTATGCTCGTCATACGAATTTGTGCCAAATCAACATTAATCAATAAATTTTCCCAAAGAGAATTACTTGCTACATTAGCAGTTATCAATAGAATTATTTCTGTACAAATTATTTGCTGTGTTTGCATTCATCAATAATACCTGTAGTCAATGCGCTTGCTTTGGCCGGGTCATTGGTGCAGGTAAGTAGGCTCGTGTAGACATTTACCGAGTATGCAAAAATATATTGCGACAGGTGCTAGCGGTCAACGATCGGAAAGGTGAATATGAAGGTGAGTGTGTTAACTTGAATGGGTCGCACTAAAGAACCATTGGACTCAGCCATAAACTGGTTGAGTCGGTCACAAACCAACAGCGTTCATAATAGTGAGCTTTACAAATGAGTATACACATACCTTCCATGCACTGACCGAATGAACGACTAATACTTAATTGTATGACCGAGTCATTTGGGTCATTGCAACTGACTCGGTCTTTAAGACCGAATCGTTCGCGACCGACACATCACTAGTCAACATGTATTTCTGCTTCAGTGTTTTCTACCGCATTGACGTCTGCAATCGAATTACTATCGTTATGCTTCGTCCCTTCACTGTCATTTTCGTTCATTTTTAGCCCAAGCAATTTCGTCAGAAGTTCCACCTGCTCTCGCAATTTTTTGTTTTCGCTTGCGAGTTTACTCATCCGCATATCGTGGCTCATAAGATTTGGCTTTGGTTTGATTTTTCTTTTGCCGTTTGTCCTGGTCATAATGGAGTCGTATTTTTTTTCATTGTCGAAATAATTTTGGTATATTATAGTTTCTTGGTTTTGCACTGCTTAAAAAGTTTTCACTCAAATTTATAAATTGGTCTTTTGATTTACCTGTCTATTGTCTTTACGTATATTTCAGCGATACAAAATATTGTGACATATTAATCAATACCCTGTGTAGTACGATGTTAACGTCGCGGCCTCGCATCGGTTGGTTGCGAATTCTACGTTGCACCAGCCCGACACTCGAAGCTTTTTATTCCGCCACCTCACTCCACAGACTCACGGTTAATGACAGCTGCAACACAGCGACTTCCAGCAACACTCCTCTGTGCCAGCCGCCGGCAGGAACCGACAACGTCCATGGGAATCGTCAACAGCAATCCCGGGACGACAGCACCTCACAGTCACACAATTATGTTTGCCTTGTGTTCAGGTTCTTTATTTTACCAATTATAGTTACAAAACTGAGCCGTAGCCCGATTTTACATACTATTCATACATAAATTTACAAATATTTATAGTTTTATTGCTTAATATTTTATGAATATCTTATCTTCTACAAAGGCTTACATAAGTTCAATATATTATTTGAAACATTTTATGGTTTATAAGGATAAAATTTTTCATCTACGTGTACACATTTGTTTTATTGCTAAATTAGGGTTTGTCGGTCGCTTATGGTGATTATGTAGTGACGTAACTACACAGCACCGCCGCAGTCCAGGTCGCCACAGCACAGTATGGAAAATAAAAATTGTGGCACAGTACACCAATTCACTATGTGAACAACTCCATTCACCAGAATCCAGCACGTCCGTTCAACTCGACAGTCGAGTTGTAAGTGCCAATTTCACTGTGCAACGAAGCTGCTTGACGTGACTCATTATGTAACATACATCAAGCATCTCTGTCGCCACTCGCAATCTCGCGCTGCATGTGCCTTTGTGGAGGCCATTTCCTTTGATGGTAGCCGGATTGTTGTTGGTAGTATTCAATGCATTTGAACTATACAAAATTCAAATACATTTGGTCGTGTACCAACTATTGGGTTGGATATTTGGAGAAGGGCTGTGGGGAAAATGTCGAGAAATGGTGGAAATCAGAAGTGAAAGGAATAGGTGTAGAATAGAATAGATGCATAAGAAATGACGTTAACACCCGCGCAATGCTATGCAGAACAAACGACGCGGCGTTGATCGCAACAATCTTCTTCAGTTGGCTCTGCATATGATGGAGGTTTTTGGTCTGCTGTTGAAGGATCGTCGTTGTTGTGTTTTTGTCTGGGTCGTGTTCAGGTCTCATTGTTCCTTCCATTTACACCGAGGAAGAACTCGAGATTATGATTTAAGTACTTAGTTTTATTCTATCCATATAAATTTCTATAAGTTCAAAATAATTGTCTGTCCGTGCGTAACTAGTAACTAAATAAAGGTAACAGTTTAGTGAAAAATATGACTCACCCAAGTTTGTGCTCTTTGTCTTTGGAGGTATTCCTCGCCTTTGTATGCGATGGTATGCACCATATACTTGTAGCGCTGTCGCTATGAAACACATTGAATGTCCACTTTGAACCGCTCTTCTAGGTTTTCATTGTCCTGATTGTCACTGTTGTCGGCCTGTTCCGCGGTTACGGTTTCTCACCCGCAGATACGGATGTGAAAACACTGATAGTACATCAGTGATACTGATAAAAACTTGGGTTCCATGGTGGATATTTCTGTTTTTAATTAACAACATTAATTCTAGCATCATTTAACGGAACAATATCTTCAAACTTCAAACTCTTATTCTAATCTAGGACCGAATCTTTTCTATATCGAATGAAGACTGAGACTGAATGTAATTCGATACACATTCAAATGAATTTTTTAATCTGCACTATTTTTGCCTAATCAAGGATTTCTCCAGACCGTGCTCCTACGGACTAAATCTAGGGATGACTCCGAAAAATAGATTTCGGGTTCCTTATCCAAGCTTTCGAGATACTGGTTAATTTCGTCTTCCAATTCTGCCTTTTTCTTGTTTATGGCGATGGTTACTCTTGCCTGGTCCATCCCTGACTCTCGGAGCACTCTCTCCATTTCAAATAGTTCCATTTGTTTTTAATTCTTGAACGCCGATACCAACCTTGAAAATTCCATCTCCCTAACTTGTTCGCTGTTTAAGGTAGATTGTCCAAAAGCATACTGGTGTACAATACCATTCGCTCCGTACGAAATTGAAGTCAGTGTTCCTTCTTCCAGATAGTTGACTTTGCTATGTCTCTCGTCAAGTTCGGCGTTCAACATATATGTATTGGTCTCCATGTGGAGCCGTATAGGGTTGATATCCCATGCCAGGATAACAGCAGCACTATTTACGTCCTGCCTAGTCGTTGTAGTCATGACGGTAAATTCTTTATTACCGTTAGCTGCGTGCTGCTCCCTATTGTGAATAGCCGCAAGAGCAGCCAAATATCTGGTGGAGTTATTTGGCTATAGAGTATTTGGCTATGGAGTTATTTGGCTATTATAAGAACAATTTGTCGAGGTTGACAAACATCAACTCGTCCAAGGTCATATATAAATAAGAACCTTCATTAGTGATGTCATGGTTTACTCCTAGTTGCTCGAGAACGCAATAAAGACAAGTACTGCATGCGTGGACTACAGGCGTTAGGCCGGATGAGCAGAATGCTCGTACAACCGAAGTTGTGTGGTCCCTGAATACAGGCTCGTCTATATCCTCTTTGAAAGATTGAGGATCATGTTTCTCTTTCTCTTCAACTAGAGTCCCAACGTCTTTGGATGCCCATACTGTCACCAAATCGACAGTGGCTCTACCCATCTCGTCTTTTTCCTCCATTTGTTCCTTGTCCGTGTGGTTGATGGAACTATATTGCCCTTTTGACAAGTATCTAGCCACCGCACATGCCCACTTCTTGTTTAAATGGCCATATATTTCCATCGACCACACTGACAAGGAACAAATGGAGGAAAGAGACGTGAAATCAATCGGTTGCGCTTGCCACTGTATATATATGTCGTAGGCATTTAGAAAAATCAGGCATTTAGCCAATTGCCTAGGCAGTTAGCAAACTGCCGGCAATTAGAAATTTCGTTGATCGATTCACATATTTTTTCTAACGGCCGGGCGATTTTAGGCATTTAGCTAACTGCCTGACCAAAATCAGGCAATTAGAAATGATGCGATTAAGACGTACACAAAACACTAAAACAAAAACAAACAAGCCAATAAAATCAGTTTAAGTTGAAAATTAATCATCACAGATTTATTAATTGCAGCATGAAATAACAATTGTTAAACTTATTTATTGCAACATGGTCCACTTAAATGACAACGCGAATTACACAAAATACCGGCCTTAAAACAAGCACAACGTCGAGATTTACACTGATTTGCAGCAAATTTGCAATTACATTTTTTGTAACCTTGTCCTCCTGCTTGCGACTGCTTTGCTGAGGCTTCTCTTAAACTTAAAAAAACGTCTTTTGGTACTTCATCAACCGATAAAATGTGCGCGCCCGATTTTGACAAGTCAGTTCGCGGAAACCATCCCTTTATTGCTCCGTGCAGTGTCCCAACTTGGTACACGTCGTTTTTTAAATCTAAAATCACCCCTGTAATATTAGGGAAGTCCGAAGGACCGCGGTCGACTGTTGGGACCGATAAGGTTATCGAATCACCTATCTCAAGGGGTGGGAACTTTTTTTCGCAAAAATTAACCATTTTTTCAGCCGCTTTATTTTTGTCTCTTGAAGCAATCACTGTGCGTTTCAATCAACTTGCGTTTTCGAGTACACAGTCCACACAATAAATTTTCACTCTCTTTATTTTGTGCCCCAACAACCGCGTTACAACTTGAGCAATGAGCCGTGTCTTCAGAAACTTCAGAAACGTCTTCGACGTGGCCATTACAAATTTCCGCGATCCTGTGCTCTTGAAGTGCTTGCTCCAAGTCTTCTTCAGTTTCGAGAGAATTCAAAATTTCATCCGGGAGATTAAGACCTTTCAACCCACACCTAATTCTCCCTAATACAGCTTCGTACGGGCTTCGATTAATTATTCGGTGCAGTGAAGTGTTTTTTTGCCACTGAAAATTTTATTAGAATGTAAGATTTAATTTGCTAACAGATAAATTACGAAAACAAAAATTGCAAAAAAAAATCTTTTACTTGTACTTCATAGCAACCTCTGCTCCAATTAGTTGAGTTATTGTCAATCATCCACGCCCGCAACATATTCTCGACGTCTGCATTAGCACGTTCAACACTGCCCTGACTTTGGGGGTGTCGAGGCCTTCCGTGAAGCGATTTACAATCCGGCCACAATGAAACTACCAAAAATTGAAAATAAAGATCGAATTTAAAAAAAACTTTAGCAAAAAAAAATTGCGCAAAAAAAATTTTGTTGCAAAATTTAAAAAAACAATTTACCTAGTTCGTGTACGACAGAATTTACGAATTCACGGCCATTGTCGCTTTGCAAAAATAATGGAGCACCAAAAGTGTAAAAAATTTTTGACAGTTCATCAGCGATGTTAACTGCGTGCTTAGATTTCAAGGGTCGCAAGTGCAAAAATTTGGTTCCGTGGTCCTGGTAGTTCATTAACCAAGAATATTCGCCGTCTTTGCAGGATTGAAAATCTATTAAATCGACCTGACCTCTCACATTAAATCCATCACTGACTATAGGTTTAATAACGACGCCTTTCTTTGGAGCTGTTTTCTTTCGGCTGCATGTGCGACAACATTCGATGAAAATTTTGCACGCCACTCTCGGCAGACGCCACTTTTCTTGCGCATAGTACAGCATCCTGTCTCTGCCGCCATGACCAGTATTCGAATGAGCCTCACATAGTTTGTCATAAAAGTCTTCATACGGGAGCACATACACGAGCGGATCACTTGTATCATTCCGTTTTTCAATTACTGACTTTTCGTTGCCAACTATTAACAGTTCGTTTTTTTTTTTGTAATGATAATTACTTTGGTCATGTATTTCGCGAGAAAGAGCATTCAAGGCTTTTTCATATTGCGCACGATTCCAAACTGTTCGGTTACTTTCTTCGAGACTTTCATAATAATTTTTCAGTTTTTGTTCAAATTCGTCGCGATTCACGTATTCAGCCATGTTTCAACGAGCACTTTAACGAACAGACTGATAAAAGTTGCCGTAAAGGTCGAGCGAGCTGTTTTGTTTTAGTGTTTTGTGTACGTCTTAATCGCATCATTTCTAATTGCCTGATTTTGGTCAGGCAGTTAGCTAAATGCCTAAAATCGCCCGGTCGTTAGAAAAAATACGTGAATCGATCAACGAAATTTCTAATTGCCGGCAGTTTGCTAACTGCCTAGGCAATTGGCTAAATGCCTGATTTTTTTAAATGCCTACGAAATATATATATATATATATATATATATATATATATATATATATATATATATATATATATATTACTTGAATTCTTGAAATATATTACTTGAAGTCAAAATATTGTATCTACTTTCTTACACGTGTGCATTTGATGGCAGTTACGCGTTATTGAATCGGTGTTTACCAATATCATTCAAATGTATCAATGAAATGTACACTTACGAGTTCTCTTTTACAATAAAATAATATAGTACATACTTTCTTTTTAACAAATATAATGTATAAGACATACGAATCAATATATTTATATGTTGATTAGGATGATAAGAGATTTTATTCGTACGTCATATTTGAAATAAATAAACATTTTTTCTTCATAACAATACGAGTCTATTTATATAGTTATGTATAAAAAATGTTGCAGAATGTTCTATTTCTCTCAACTATAGTGAACGATTAAATAAAATATTGTTCATATGAAGAAAAAAAATAAACTCACATTTCTTGCTAGTTTAACATTTGAAAGTAGCTGACCGGCATCTGTGTTTTCCGCACCAAATTCTGCGTCTTCCTAGAAAAGGTAATAATATCTTTTGTGACAAAAATGTTTTCGAACGGCTTTTATGCTTGCATTATACTGCGTTTAACAAACAGTGTCTACATTGTTTGATGTATGGAAACCGTTTGATGCCGACTGTCCCTGGAATTTTAATATGTTACCATATTTTCTTCAAATAAAAAAATAAGGAAGCAATTATAGTGCAAAATTTAAAGTAGATTATAATCTTCTTTATACTAATGCCTATTGTATTCGGTGTCCTCAGTTCATTGCCCTATTAGATAAATAATTAGCTAGGTATAAATTTTAAACTGTTAAAACGCAATTATAAAATTTTAAATTGCAGCGAAATTTCCGGTAACCGTTCCGCCTTATAACTTGTACCGGATTCTGACGATAAATGGTTGCAGGTTCCGATTTGTAGTATTTCTGTAGGTAAAAAGTGATCCGCGCAAACTACTGAGTACTTGCTAGGAAGAAAACCGGATCTTCCTAAAGCACGGATCCACTTCCCACGCAACTCCTCATCTTGCGGAAATCTAAAACATAAATCAAAGAAAAATATTTTCTTGATAAAAAAATAGATTGACAAATATCATTAGGTGACAGCAAGTGCCACTTACATCTCTTTGGTTCTCATTAACGCTGTCTTGTTCTTACATGTTCCCCTTCGTTCGATTTTACTACGCTCACGTACAGTGTACGTGTGCCATATAGCTCTTCCTTTAGTTTCAGTTCATTGGTTTACAGTATCTAGAAACATTTATGACCGGATTATTCAGAGGCGGGTATTACGGCGCTAGATTTGATCAATATGAATTGGTTCTGCACCGCCCCATGAGGCGGACCGCTAGTTAAAGTACTGCCACACGACTAGAACCTTGAACCAAACCAGCGACAACAAGATCACTTTTTTCGCTCACTAACTCCGTTCTTGTGGCTATACTATGCTTTGGAAATTCACAGAGATAAATAACAAAAGAGGTCAACCATACCGTACTTGGAAAATTTTCAGAAATAAATAACCAGGAAGGTCGAAATACAAAAGTTTTTCGCAACTGTTCACAACGCCACGTAAAAACTAACTGATAAAAACTGAAACTTACACTTATTACTCTTAGCTACGTAATTTAGATTTGTATTGAATACGATTTGTAGATTAGAATTTTCCTGATGAAAACGATTACTTTTATGCAGACTAAAGTAACTAACGCGTGTTAATATTCTTTTTCTCTAGTAATTCCCATAAGCTACTTTCATGAAAACTTGTTACTTTTTCTTTTACCGAAAGCTCATTAATATTTCGAAAAACTCATCCCATATGCTAAATAAGATTGTCGCAGCAGTCTCGTACAATATAAAAAAATCCAACTATTAAACTTGGCCCATGTTCCGGGTCTAAAAGAATTGGCTATTGGCGGAAATAATCGGAAACAATACCGGTGGATGATGTCAGTTGCTGTAAATGGGCCTTGGTTGTATTCTTCCAGTGGACCAGTAATTCCGGATAATTTTTATTTTGTTGTAGCCAAGACAAGCTGTTCTTAATTGCTTCGGTAATTTCTCCCGACGTTCTCACAGGTACTTTAGTTATCCTTTTTTTTTCATCGAATATCTGCACAATTAACGAAATTTCTGCAATTTATTAGTGAACTTGTCCCCAAGCCTTCCCGTTTTTTCACATGACACTTGTTGTCATTACCAGCTTTTCTCATAGGAGGAATAAAATAAGTATCCCGATTTTCATTGGGAACCAGATTTAGAATTTCGTCTGTTAAATCCGAAATGTCATCTGTAATGGATTTTGAATCCCAGGTCGTCACGGCGACGACTCGGGATAAAAGTCGGCCTCGCACCGACACTTGGACGTGCAGTCCTTGAGACGTGGCAACGAGTCGTACCCCGCGGGTCAACAACTCGGCCACTCGGAAATTCACTCGCGTTGGTGGCTGCTGGCGGACTAGCCCAGTGCGGCGAGGATTACGGTCGTGCGTCGGACCCAAGTGAACTTCCGCTCTTGGTTTCCATTTTGAACCAGCCACCGAAAAACCCGATTTTCCTGTGCGACGTTTCGAAATATTCTACTTTACTTTAAGTTATTTTTTTTTTGATCTACCATTCAAAATCTAAATACACCCGACGACAAACGCGCATTCGCGAACCGATATACCGCGTTGCCTAAAAACAAACTACTTTAATTTTGCGACCGTCAAAGAATTGAAAACCAAACAAGTAGTCCGCGACACGACTACCACTTACTCCCGATTCAAACCTACAGCACCGCGGAACCCGAGCGACGAACCACAATTTTGGTCCTACATCCTCATGCACTTACCTTCGCGCCATTTCCTCCTGAAAGAAAAATGGTTGCTGGAAGGAAAGAATGTGATTTTTTTCAGCACTTCATTTTATATATTTCCAAATTGTCCAAATAGTAGATTAGAGTAAGTTTACATGTATAAGAAATAATCCAAGTCTTACGAAGGTCCTAAGATTAACTATTGTCATTTCTTCCTTTGTTTGTAATTATGATACAATTAAAAAAAATTTACGATTGCAATCTAATTAAGGTTGCGACCAAATCATAAATGTTCTTCTTTGCTTGTATTTTTTTACCTTTATTTCACTGTTATACATGCACACTTGCAGAATCACACAGTAGCTTTTGTTTTAAGTTCTAACGTTATTTTAGTTTTACTGTTATTATTTAGCTAAATATTTATTTTTTTAAACCATTCTTGCGCGACTTAGCCTAGCGATGTACGACGAGTTTTCTTTTCTTCTGTACACTCTACACTCAATTCAAGGCTATTCGGATTCTTACACCATGCGCGAATCGAGAACCCCCCGTTCCGGAAATTCGAAAAAAACTGTCTTCCGACCTGAAGTGGTCGCCAGGTCGTAGGTCGTAAATACGTAGGTCGTATTTTTGATAAATTGTATATTTGAGATACTAGTTCTAATATGCACTCATAATAATTAAAATATCTTTCACAATCAGTGATTAAGGGGTTATATATGTTGAGGTCGGTCAAAAAATCGATCTTTTTTTTATTTTTGTATTTTAAAGAATGAGTTTTGAAGAATATAATCCCAAATTTTTGTAGATTTACAAGCAGTAGAATAGTGTTTTTCTTCTTGCTCCTTTACGGGCGCGTGGTGCGTCAAGCGGAGCGTACGACACTGGTCGGGCTATTTTCTCCAAAACCGGTTTTTTAATTAGAGTTTTCCGGAGTTCAGGAAAGGAAATTCCTCAAAACAGTCGAATACAAGTTTTCAAAGTATAAGCATCGTGAGAGCCGTAAATTTCTCTTTGCTTCGGTTTTATTCGTTGTATTTCGTCAAAAATCAGTATGGGCCCTCGCAATAAAGTCACGCGCGAAACGAAAATGAAAAATCGCGTTCGAAAATCGCAGCCTAAAAAGAGAAGGCAGTATTTTAATCCCAAAACCGTCGAAGTGGACGATAGCAGTTTCAGTGCGTCACGAAAGAAACTCAAATTGAATCCTGATATCCACGTGCCAGTTGTTGGATCCATGGAATATCGAATGGTGAATTTCTTCGAAGTTTTCGCGGCTATTTCGATGTTTGTGAAATGCAAGACGTGCGACAGTGATGTACAATTCGCGCCAATTGAAACGCGAGGTCTTGGTTTCAAAATCGCGGTCACATGTGGCAAATGTACCCAGCGTAAAATTAATTCGAGTGGTATTGTTGATCGCGCGTATGAAATAAATAGACGCTTTATACTGACAATGAGATTACTTGGTTTAGGAGCAGCGGGATGTGCAAAATTTTGCGGCTTTATGGATATGCCACCATTTTTGAAGCAGTGTTCCTACGACACGATAGTGAAAAACATTTCGACCACCGTGATTGAAGTTTTTAACCAAGTCGTGAAAAGTGCTGTGCGGGACGAAGTTGAAGCAAATAATGGCCCAATTAAAAATCATGTAACTGTTTCCGGTGATGGAACATGGAAGAAACGTGGCTTCACTTCTTTGTACGGGGTCGCGTCTTTGATCGGATATCACACGGGTAAAATTCTTGACATCGTCGTAAAAAGTGCGTACTGCAAGTTGTGCCAAGTGTGGGAATCGCAAAAGGATACTGACGATTATGCCGACTGGATTAAAGAACATGAACCTGTTTGCACAGCGAATCATTCAGGATCATCCGGGAAGATGGAGGTTGACGCAATGATCGAAATGTTCAAACGCTCCGAAACTTTGAACGGGATAAAGTACGCCAACTACATTGGAGACGGCGATTCTAAAACGTTTGCTGCCGTAAAGAAATCAGCGCCATATGAAAACCTCGATGTGCAAAAGAAGGAGTGCATTGGGCATGTGCAGAAAAGAATGGGGACGCGATTGAGAAATGCGAAAAAAAATAATAAAGGGCTTGGAGGTAAGGGGAAATTGACTGGAAAAATTGTTGACAAGCTGACCGTTTATTACGGTTTAGCGATACGCCGTAATCCGGATTCAATCGAAAAAATGAAAAACGATATTTGGGCCACGTTTTTTCACTATAGTTCAACCGACAAAAATCCCCAACATACGAATTGTCCCGCCGGTGAAGACTCATGGTGTGAGTGGCAGAGAGCTCTCGCTGCGCTTCCCAAGAAAAAGCCGACGAAGAAGAACAAAATCCCCGGATTTGAACATTCCTACCAACCACTTCCCGCAGATGTTTTACAAACAATCAAACCAATCTACGAAGATTTGTCAAAAGATGAATTACTTGCACGTTGTCTCGGTGGGTTTACGCAAAATAACAATGAAAGTTATAATCAGTTGATTTGGAAACTGACCCCAAAACATCTTCCGGGAGGTGCGGTACCAGTTGGCATTGCAGCATATTTATCTGCCTGCATTTTCAATGAGGGTCAAAAAGCAGTTTTGAAGATATTCGAGGGATTAGGGTCGCCCTGCGGTAGAAATTCACACGAGTTCGTCGCTCAGGAGGACGAAAGGCGCATTTCAACGGCCGAGCAGCGGGCGCATAATGCGACCAGGGAAAACCGTATGGCTCTCAGACAACAGAAAATCGATCATTTGGAAGCCAAATCGATTACAGAGGACTCCTGTTACGGCCCCGGAATAGACGACGATTTGTAAGTTTACCTGATTGACCGCTACACTAGACAAAAGTATACTTGAAACTTTAAACGCGATTATCTCGAAATCGTGTTTTTCCTTAAAACGTCGTTGCGGTGCCTTGGATTGCCGGAAAAGTTTTCGACCGATTTCAAAATTTTTTTTTTCTAATTGTTCGTAATTTCTTTGCCATGTACTTGAACGATTCAATATTTCCGTATAATTTTTTATATTATTGTTATGAATTTTTTAATAAATTTTTTCAGACGCAAAAAGTGGTGTTTTTGGAAAAATTGTCCCCGTTTACAAAAAAAAAAAATTTTTTTATTTTTGAATCGTTTAAGTACACCACAAGTCTCTAAACTAACGAAATTTTTTTGGTTTCATGCTTTCAGTTGAGCTGTTGGACTGGAATCGTAGGCACGGCAAGCCTCTTTGAAAAAAACGCGTTTTGCGGGAATCGTTATAACTTTTATAATTATGAATATTTTTTTATTTTCTCAAGCTGATTTTGCACATTAAACATTGTACTACGCAAAACGTAAAACAATTTGTCAATAAAAATATGGCTACATACCTTCATAAAAATTCAAACTTTGCCCTATTTTCTCGCACCTCAACATATATAACCCCTTAAGTCTGAAGTTATGAGATCGCACAAATCCAAGCTAGATGTTTCAGACAACTCCTCATTCCGTTTATACTAAGCTAACAAAACTGGTCCTAGTGTTCCAGTTTTTTAAGTAAATTGTGGACGTAGTTTTTTTCTCCCTGCTTTATTTTCTGACGATATTCACTGTTGTTATTGTATCTTCGTTTTCTTAACAATGATGCTCGTAATTTTTCGGCCGTCGTTACCTTCTCATGCACGTAGTTCAACTCTGATGTTGGATCTTCATCACTGCTACTTTCAAATAAAAACGAATAATAAAATTATAAAAAATTATTTATTTGAAAAAGAGCAGTATATGCATGACTAAAAATTACTAATTAGTTGGATAGATGATTGACTATTGAGATGATAGAGCATGAATCTCGATCATATTAGTACCTTTATGATTCGCTGATACGATTTGAAGTTTTAAGCGTTTGATACAAATTTCAATATTTGTCCATTTAAGGGGGGAATAGGGTTAATTCGTGTGAAAAAAGGCACATTTTTGTGATTTTGTTTTTATGGAACAGTTGAAATTTATTTATTAAAACGAATGGTACATTATATTATAACATTTATAGAATATTGTGTAAAATTTTTATGGAGAAATATTGAAAAATACAGCAATGGCGGCAATTATTCTGGAGTGCTTGGAAAAAAAAGTTGAATGGCGGTGACACTTCGAACTCGGTGCTGAATCATTTGAAACTAGGAAACCCAAAATTAAATAATCGCTTTGGCCAGGTAACCTTAGAAGGGGTTTTCCAAAATTTCAATTTTTCATTTTTTGGGAACATTTTGAACGTAAAAACACGATTTTTGGCGAAAAAACGGTTAATTTGTTATTGTAAAATGAAAAATATTAATAAATTTGAAAAACGATCGGTGCAGTAGTTTTGAAGTTATGAGTGTCACCGACTTTGAAAATATGATTTGTGGGAAAAACGCTTTAAAGTTTTGAACACTAAAAAATTTAAGATCAAACGTTCATAAGCGAGTTGTATCGACTTACTTCACACTGAATCATCGATGCCTGGTCCATAAAGAATGTTGCAATTATTCAGGATGTCTAAAGCATCTTTTTGTTCCTGTTTACGACGAATCCTGCCTTCTTTTGTTCGTTTTCCAGCTTCTTGCTCTGCTCGGCCTATATGCATGGAGTCAGTTGATCGCGCCCACTCATGAGCGTTTGGTCCGCTGCTGATTCCCATGTCTTGCATAAAGGTTAAATAAATAAAAGCACCTTCATTGAAGACACAGGCTGCCACATAAGTTGCAATCTCAACGATGACAGAGGTTCCACCCAAGTGCTTTGGTGAGATTTTCCGAATAAGTTGGTTCAAACTATCATTGTTGTTCTGCGTAAAGCCTCCAACACATCGCTCCAGGAGGGCGTCTTTGCTTAGATCTTCATAGATGGGCTTGATGGCATTCAAAACATCCTTGGGAATAGCACAGTATGTATGTTTGAACGAATCCAATGCATTAGCAGCTGCAGCTTTTTGGCATTCGCACCAGGAGTCCGCACCGCTTTGGCATTTTTCATGATGTGGATCCTCGTCCGTCGAACTGTAGTGGAAGAAGGTTTCCCAGATAGCATTCTTCATATTTTCTACAGAATCAGAGTGACGTCTAATAGCCAAACCGTAGTATACCGTCAATTTATCAATCATTTTAGCCGTAAGCTTCCCTTTACGTCTGGTTTGTCCGTCTTTCCAGCCTTACTTTCAATATCTACAACGGTCTTTTTGAATATTTCACGCAGACGAGTGCCCATTCTTTTTTGAACGTGTCCTATGCATTCTTTTTTCATTATCGAAAAATCATCACCATAAGGTTTACAATACACTAACCCGGAGTAAGCTTTGGAGTCACCGTCACCGATATATTTGCGATATCCATTCTTTACCGAGCGTTTAAAAATGGTTTTTATCGCTTCCACTTCCATATTTCCAGCTGCACCAGTATGATTTGCCTGACACTTTCCAGCAGCTACATGATCTTCATGCCGCTCTTCGTATTGGACAGAGTTTAATTGGCAATATGACAATATGAACTTTTGACAAAAATGTCAAGAACTATACCTGTGAAGAAGCCAATTAATGAGGTTACACCGAATAAAGATGAGAAACCCCTTTTTTTCCATTTTCCGTCGCCTGATACAGTGAGCTCGTCTTCATCTTTAGTATTTTTCTCTTTGGCTGTTGTTGCCTTTTTCCTCTTTTATAGCAGATAAAAAAAATCTATTCTCTACTTCTCTTACAGTTGAGCACATTTTTTTCATATAGTCATTGTACGTCGAACTTGATAAAAAACTACTAGGCAAATCCATCAAGCCGCAAAACTTTTCACAGCCAGCTAATCCAAGGCCTAACATCCTCATCACGAAAGCAAACTGATAATTAACTTCATAAACACCTGAATTTATTCTTGCCCTAGACCGAACATTTGTATTCAGTTTGCAGCTTTCGCACGATACTTTGATGTTAAATCAAATGCCTTATTTTTTAGTCGAATAAAAATTTATTTTTCCACTATTTTCTTACTTCCACTATATATTCCACTATATTTTTCCATTTCACTAGCGTAGCAATTGTTGAGAAGACTAATAAAAAATCTATTATCCTATAGTGTTTTTGAAGATCCTCCGCAACTTGATCTTCTATGGTCACTTTTAATTTTTTAGGTGACGCGCTACTTGTTGAAATGTCTTTGTTTTTACGTTTTTGATCTTTTTTAGATCGATATAATCTTGCACCCATTGATGCTCTATCAGATCTTGTAACTTTTTTAGGCATTTTAGCGATATTTTAATACAAAACTGAACGAAAATGGGGCTCAAATGATGCGAAAATCGGAAAGTGCGAGTACTACGGTGGAGTGATAATGTATGAAAAACAATTTTTTTAATTTTTTTCAATGGAATAGCAATACAATGTTGTCTTTTAATGAGTAAATTCAGCATACAAAAGATTGTTTACTTGGCTTGATGTTATGAGGTGCCCCAACCCAATTGAAAATTAGAAAAATACTAAATTTTTAAAAACATTGATCTAATTTTGAATGATAGTATTTTTCTAGATTTCCTGTCTCTTATAAAACAAACTATATTGTGATACGTTAAATAAAAGCCTGGTTAGTAGTATTAATGTTTTTAACACTAGATTGCCCGAGATTTCTTGTATACCTATATTGCCCAAAAAGAGTTAAAATG
This sequence comes from Stratiomys singularior, assembly GCA_954870665.1. Taxonomy (NCBI): domain Eukaryota; kingdom Metazoa; phylum Arthropoda; class Insecta; order Diptera; family Stratiomyidae; genus Stratiomys; species Stratiomys singularior. The sequence goes on along the minus strand of OX940879.1, from coordinate 55,977,407 downwards.
ACTGCATTGTGAAAAAATAACTAATATGTAAAGAAATTTGTTTAAAATTAATTTTTAATATTTCTTATATTATTTACAATTAAACAACAAGTTATTAGTAAATATTAACAATAAAAAAATTTACTTTAATTTAAAAAAAAATAATTTATGCATTATGATTTGTACATTTTATGCAAATGAAAGTGGAAATCTTTTTATGTCTACATCTTACGCAAAAATACTTTTGCCATTTTTCACATATATTATTTGTTTTGTTGTTGTGGCGAAGTCGTACTTGACAAAATTTGCGTTTGTGAGAATGGGTTGCATTTGATGATGTTGCAGTTGATCTTTGTGGGTCTTCATGTTCTGATAAATTTTTCTGTCTTCCAACTCTATATTCGTTGGAAAGCTGTTCTGCTAATTGAAATAAGAACTCTTTTCGTTCTATTTGTATTCCTGTCGTTTCTTTGTAAATGATCCAAGCATTTATGGCAGCCAAATCTAAAATATTGAAAAATATTTGGAGGGGCCATCTACGAGAACTAGCTTTTACTGTATATTTTCTGGCCATTTGATCCGCCATATCAGCTCCAAATTTTGTAATTCCAAATTTATGCTTAGAACTTAGAACAGCTACTTTTTTATTTGGTTTGCTTTTATATATTGTAAGAACACAATTCTCTGATTTATATAGCAAAGTGGAAAAACGAGGCATGTTATCCTTCGTTGGTTTGACTGCTTTGGGTAGTTCTCTTTTGTTTCCTCTAATAGTTTCAACTAGAGTTGATTTTTTGGCCAATAATTTTGTCGCGAGTGACACGCTAGTGAAAAAGTTATCGGTTGTGATATTTCTTCCACAGTTTGTATATGGCTCGACAAGATTCAGAACAACGTGTTCACTGAGAAGCATTGATGATGGTCGTTGTTCATCTTTCCCTGAATAAGGAAAATCATTCAAAATATATTTGCTACTAACATCTGATGCAAGCCAAAATTTGATGCCAAATTTGTTGGGTTTATTAGGCATAGGGTAAGTGCTATAGTTATTGGCCAGATAGGCTACCTTTGTTTGCTTATTTAAAGCTAAAAAAAATGGGCTTGGGCAATTAAGGTGAAAATGTTGGAAAATTGAATCATAGGAATATTTTTATTGAAAAAAGTCTTTTGTAGGCTTTGTTTTTGGTTGAACAACGACATGTAGTCACTTTTAAAGTGTAATTACGAGATACATAGCAATTGGCCACATTGACACAGTTATTGGCCATGGAATGTTACAGTTATTGGCCATGAGGAAATAATGGTAAAATCCGAAACCCTCGTTTGAAATATAACTGTTTATTTTAAAAGAAGCTAGTTTTACATTATTTTATTTACAAACACCCGCCCCCTTTAGCCCCAAAATGTTTCATATATTGAAAAAGATTTTTTTATTCTAATAATTAATAGACTTTTAGACAGAATTTGACTTTTTGAATCTAAATTGCAAACGTAAATGCTTTTCAAAGCAAATAAATTTTACTAATAAAAAAAAACATATTTTTATAAAGCTCCCGAAAAATTTAAGTTTACATTGTGTTTGGTCGGCTAATGTTTTTGAGTTTTAGTCTTCGAATTATTGACTAGACGTTTTTTTTCTACCTCAAGTTTATCGTTTTCATCAATTATTTTGGTATTTCCCTTGGTTTTCTTCTTGTTTGTTTTGTATTTCGCCTTTTCCATAGCTATTTGCTCCCGCACAGCTTGCATCTCATCTCTTTTCCTTTTCTGGTCAATTTGTGCATTTTCTTTTTGTTCCTTTTCTCTTTCTTTCCTTTCAACCATGGCCCTGAAATCTGCGGAAGTTACAACGTATGGTATCTTCTCTACGTTTCTGATTAATTTTTTTCTTATCTCCGGCGGATCCTTTAAGTAATAATTAAGTTTGCTAGGTGTCACTTTGGAAACATCAACATTCGCATCATTATTGGGGTGAGGAGTTTGAATCACTTCATTTATTGTATTACTTTTTTCAGGATTATCTATACTGATAACATCGTTTGAAACTCTTGATTCACTATAATTTGATTCCTCTTGGAAAAAGCAGAAAAGTTTGTGCAAAGCAGCAAGTTGATGGTTCGTTTGATCATCTGAACGTTGAAATTCTATGATTTGTTGCACAAGAATTTCCCCAACAATATTTTCGAAATCCTTTTGAGACATGAGCTTTTCGGGCACATCCGTTTCTCCTGTATTTTTTGTTGCTAGACATTTTGTATAGTCTACTGCATTTTCGTCGAATGGATGCAGTCCACATACTCTAAAACCATTGATAATATAGTGAGCATCTATGTTAGTAACGACGTTGCTTAGGATAGCTGCGATATTCGTTTTCGTTATAACTTCTCCCACGTTTTCCATTTGAAATTTGTGTACGACTTTTTTATACATTTTTTTTTCAAGGGAGCAAAAATAGAGACGTCAGCTGGCTGTGTGATGCGCGTGGTGTTAGGGTACAGAGAAATAAGTTCAATTCCAAGGTCCTTGCAGGTCAAACTAATTTGTAAACTAATATGACTTTTGTGACCATCAACAAATAACAGAACTGGTTTTTTAATATTGTTTTCTGTGAGATACGGTTCAAATAGTTCGGTGATAAACTAGTAGAAAATATCGGCTTCATCCATCCTGTTTTGCTGTGAGCGATTCCCCATTTTGGTGGTACTGAATTCGCTATTTTATCAGGTAACCGCTTATATGGATAAACTATAAGTGGAGGACATGTCTTCCCAGCTGCAGAAAACGTAAATAATACAGTAATATTTTCCTTAGGATTGCCTTGCTCAATTGAATAAACATTTTTATCCCCTTTTGGGGCAAGAACACGGCCGGTAGATGGGCTGGTCTGAAAGCCCGTTTCGTCCGCATTGAAAACACGCTCCGGATCATGAATGGCATCTAGTAAGTTCTCTTCGGCTAGATAGTTCCTGATTTCGCCAAACCATTTTTTTTATATTAGCTTCGGAAACGCATGCACTAGCTTTTGTAACTCCCTCACTAGTTCGGTAACTCAAGCTTGGATGTCGTCTCAAAAAAGCTTTAAGCCATCCTTTTCCTGGCCTGTTGTTCACAAAAGGAGTACATCTTGGATTATCGGTCAGAAATTTTTGGACAGTATCGAGGATATAGTCCGGTTTTCTTGGAAACCCCTTGTGGGACATTTCAATTAGCCATTCCTTAATAGAGTTTTCTTCCTGACTTGTTAAATAAGGAGTTGGTCCGAATTCGTCTCTAGTTGATAGGTTTTTGAGCTTAAATTGCAATGTTGCCCTTGGAATACCAAATTTTTTTGAAACTGCTCTCAAAGAAGTTCCATTTTTAGTTTCTTCTAAGGCTTTGGTAAGTGCCTCTTTCGAATATTTCGGAACTTTTGGCATTCTTGTAAACACTTTTTCTGATGGAAAGGAAAAAATTCTAATCATTAACCATGATTGCAAAAATATGCTGCATAGAAAATATAACTTGGCCATGGCCAATAACTGTCTAAATTGTTTAGAAATTCTCAAAAATTGAATACCTGATTTTTTACGTAAAGTAAAAATATTTACAACACCTTTAACGATTTTTGCCTACTAAATATATAAATATAGTAATTGGCATTGGAGGCCAATAACTGTCTTTTACTTATGTTGGTGCTGCAGTAATTAGCCACAACAATATTTTAAGGATTCTCAAGCAAATTATGGTTCTAAGATTTGAAGCACTAAATATTAATCAAATTCCACTTGTACAAGGATTGATTTCACTGAAACTTCGAACTGACACGTCAGGAAATACGAAATGAAATCAAGCCATAGCTTAAAATTTTCTTTAGAAAACTAGCAATTTCCATCACAAGCTCAAAAAAAGTGCAATAAAATAAAATAAAAAAACACCTAGTGACTATCCGCTGCACGTGTGCATCAATATGTATAGGGTTACCATAATATTCTATTTTATAAACATTAGGCATAAAGAGTTGCTTGTTTTTAATGATCAAAGTCAAAATGGCCAATAACTGTATGGCGGCCAATAACTATAGCACTTACCCTATATTGTGTAAATCTACACCTGGCTTTTGACGGAAATAATTGCTCGTCAACTGTTATATTTTGCCCTGGTTGATAGCAAGCTTGACTATTTTCAATAAACCTGTCCCATATTTCCGAAACCAGGGCAAATTTATTTGTTTGTAGGCGCCTACTTCTTTCGGTTCTTTTGTCACAACGAATAAATCGCAGGATTTGCTTGAACCTTTCTCTGGCCATAGTTTCTTTAAAAAATTTGGGACCCCACTTTGCTGACCATAAATAACTCAGTTTTAAATTTTTTGCCTCGTAGGCTCCACGAGCATATAAAATCCCAATAAATGTATGTATTTCCGGCAATGTTGTTGTCGAATCGTTCCTCAAAATTCGGCGGCCTTCTTCTTCTGTGCACTTTTTTATATGTTTGATAATATAATTATCTATTATCAACGAGAATACACTGATAACGTTATCTGCGATAATGTTCCTTTTAGCGTAGCCTGTTGGCCCTTTTACACCCTTGAAAATACAAGCAGATGGTATCCTTCCAGGAATACCACCTTCGTCAATTTTTGTCCACACAGTACCATCAGCAGCTTTTTCGACCTCCTGAAACGTATTTTCAGTTTCTTCATCAGAATCTGAACTAGTTAGCACCCTACACCTTTTCCTGGGCATATTGATGACACTTTCGTTTTCATCATTGGTAATCGACTCTTCATCACTATCTTCAGCGTCAGATGTTTCACTTTGAATATAATCCGCTTCATCTTCAGATGATAGTTCAGAATTTGTTGCATTTGATTCTATATCGGAGCACTCTTCACTTATGTTCGTTAGCTTTTCAAATAACTCATTTCTGTTCCACATTTTTTTCATAAAGTTAGGGCGCAAAAGAAATAAAATAACTTGTTAGAACAACACTTTATAAAGATTCGAATAACTAGTACTACTTTAGCTTATTGAGCAACTGATACTTATCAAGTATTACACCCAAATCGACAATTTATCATGCAGCGTTATGTTACCGTAAACGAAAAAAAAAATGTTATTTCAATACAAAGCCGGACAGGTCATATAAAAACTTTACTCAATTCAATAAATATAAATCTTTTGATTATTTAAAATTTCCCAAGCAGTCAAAATGATTACTTCTGGGCAATATAGGTATAACACATATATATATACGGAAATAAAGGAGGGCGGAAGTAACTACAATTATTCATAAACCCATTTATATGTTAAAGAAAAAGTCACCATATTCTAAGAAATTGTGTCATTATATACATAATTGTTTTTCTAATTGAAATTAAAAAACAGTCAAAATGACTGCCTTGGGCAATCTAGTGTTAATCAAGAAAAATTGAAAAAATATATATTATCAAGGAATGAAATAAATCAGAAATAAGTAGATTATTTGGTATTCAATTGTTTTTTTGTTTCAAAATTAGGCATTTGCTGCCGTGATAATAGTCTTGCCCTTATGAAACCGTCTCGTTTTTTTTCTCCACAAACTGCACTTGAAGCTTCGGTCACCAATTTCACACAGCGCTCTACGGCTTGGGTATGGAACGGAAAATTTTTAATATTCTGACATGTAGTCAAACCGCTTTTGATAATCTTTTTCAAGGCTTCATCAGATAAATTGGAAATCAGAGGTGGCTCAGTTATCTTACAGTCTTGCCAAGTAATTAAGTCGGTATAATCTTTAGCATCGAAATTTAAAGTAGGCACTTTAAATGTTCGAAGCCCTAGAGTATTCCCTGCTCTTACTTTTAAAATTCGCTGATATGCTAGTTTACGTATGATTTCTCTGTCGTCTCCAAGCATAGCAATAAGAATATTTTCTGGATGACCAAAATATCCATTTCGTTGGATTACCTTATCAAGGATTTTCTTCAAAGGCCATTGTGACCATTGTAATGGTTTGTTAAGTTCTTCTTCCATAAAACGAATAACACCTCCTTTGAAACCTGTATTCACGACTGTACCATCGCAACCAATAACAACTATTTCATCCAATTCCACCGATTTTGTTCTCAAATGATTTCTTATGGTACTTTCAATATCTTTAGCAGTTCCCAACTCACACGTAATATGCCCGAAATAATCACTTCCTGGCTCTGATAAAATAACATAATGGCTTTCTGTTACTCTTTTTCTATAAAATTTGCCTTCCTTCTGAATACTAACCAAAGTCTTATCTTTTCTACCATCAAAATAAATTCCGCGTATACTTTTATTGCGATCTGCATCGTGTAATGCTGATCTGACTTTCGTTCTTTCTCGGCGCAACTTTGAACGATCAATGACAGCACTTGGATCCTTTGCTCTAATAATACCAACATCTTTCAACACAGAAGAAGCTATAATAGCAGCTACTCTGTCAGAGACTCCAGTACGATCGCAGGCGAGAGCTAATGATAGTAAATTTAATCTCTTTTTGTTTGGTGGCGGAGCAGCTACTTGTTTTGGCGATTGATAAGGACTAGAAGCTACGCTATTATTGCTTGAACTGGTGCTTTCGGTTGTTAACACTAATCATACCAAGACTTAATATATACCTAATTCTACCATAGCGGGTCAAATGACCCGACTTTATGTTTCATGCTTGAATGTATGAAATATGGATGTTAGGAAGGAAATAAAAATATAAATTAAATTTATTATAATTAAACAAAATAGTATGTTGAGCATTTCTATTACAAAAGTAAAAAATAAAAATTTTTAATTCATTGTTCATCGCATTTTTTACATATAATTGTGTCCATTGTACATTTTCCGCAAACATATTTTTTACATTTAGAGCAAATTTTGTTGGTTTTATTTTCTTTACAGTATCCTATTTGACATCTCATACGTTTATAAGCATCTGTAGTAGACTTAGGCAACGATCCTTTCGTATTTGTTTCTTGTTTTGGTTGTTCACGAACTTCTCGAAAATCGGCGCCAAGTTCTTCTGCTAGCTTGAGTAAAAAATCTTGTCGCGAGATATTTTCTCCTGTCGTTTGCTTGTACAAAATCCAGGCATTTATACCAGCTAAATCAAGGATATTGAAAAAAACTTGGAGAGGCCATCTGCAAGACTTAGATTTTGTAGTAAATTTCCTCGCCATTTGATCGGTCATGTCTACACCAAATTTGGTTTTATTGTAATATGAAACAGTTTCAGGTAAACGTTTATCATTGTTTTCTACTTTAACGAATTTATGTTTAGAACTAAGTAAAAGTACTTTTTTTGTTGGCTTACTTTTATAGATTGTAAGAGTACAATTATCTGTTGTAAAAATTTTCGATGAAAATCGTTCCATATCATCTTTCTTTTGCTTCGCAATTAGTGGTAATTCTCTTTTAGTTGACCGAATAGTTCCAACTAACGTAGTTTTTTTGGCAAGGAGTTGTGTTGCTAGGGATTTGCTTGTGAAGAAGTTGTCTGTGGTCACAGTACTTCCGCAACCCGTAAATGGCTCAATGAGTTTGAGTACAACATATTCAGAGAGTGGTACTGAAGAGGGCCTATATTCATCTTTTCCAAGATATGGAAGTGCATTTATGACGTATTTGCTATCGACGTCCGATGCTAACCAAAATTTGATTCCAAATTTATCCGGCTTGTTAGGCATGTATTGCGTAAATCTACATCGTACTTTAGTCGGAAATAGCTGTTCGTCTATAGTAATATTTTCACTCGGTTTGTAACAGTTTTGGCTGTTCTCAATGAAAATATTCCAAATTGCAGATACCATAGCGAATTTATCTGTTTTCAAACGTTGGCTCCGCTGACTTTTTTTATCAAAACGAATAAATCTAAGAATTTCGGTAAAATTATTTCTGCTCATAGTTTCAGAAAAAAATTGAGGCCCCCATATGTTATTCCACAAAAAGGAAATATTCAAATTATTTGCTCCATATGCAGCTCGAGCATATAAAATTGCAATAAATGCATCTAATTTTTTTTTAGATAAACCCCAATCAGAACCTAACACTCTCTTTGCTTCTTCTATTGTGCATGTTCTTATATGGTTCATAATACGGTGGTCAATTATCAATGAAAATGCAGTACTAACTTTACCTTTCATTATATGACGTTTTGCATATCCTGTTGGGCCTACTTCTTGCCTGAAAATGTTATGAAGTGGTGCTCTTCCAGGTGTGCCACCTACTTGCATTTGTTGCCAAACAGATCCATCATTCGCAACATTTTGTTCATTTATTTCTACTTCACTTTCTTTTGAACTTGAGAGTAATCTTATTCTTTTTCGGCCACTACATACATTCACAATATTTTCCTCTTCATCGTCAGTATCTGTTGAATCAAACTCATTTTTATTTTCAACCAATATATCTTCATTTTCAGAAATTTCATCTTCACTAATTTCTGAAAACTCTTCGCCAATATTATTTATATCTTCTAAGAACTTGTACTGTCTTGTTTGCTTCGACATTTTTCTGGGTAAAAAATAACCTGTATTACTATAGCTATCAAAATAAAATATAAGCTAGGTACTTACCAAGACTTTCAATTTTTGCCGCTTTTTCTTACACTAAAAAGCTATTTTCAATCTAAAATTTGATATTTTCTTGAAATTATTCTGAGCTATTTTCGTTGAACTACTTTACGCAACAGTGTTTGGAAGAATGTGCAACTTACTGACTACAAATATGACTCGATAGTCTCATAAACCAAAAAATTCTCTCCGGGTCAAATGACCCGTTGTGGTAGATATCGGTATACAAAAAGGATTACTCAGAATAAACAAAACAAAACAAAAAAAAAATTTTTTTTTATAACTACATTAATTACTTAAAAAAAATCATGAAGTCAAATGTACAAACGCAATAAAATTATACGTGCATTTTCAATGCAAAAGTTCAAAATGGGTTATTTGACCCGTTATGGTATGTTTAGTGTTAAGTCATCAGGCAAAGAACGAGAACAAGACGGTTGGTTAGGATCCATTATCTCTTTGTTACGCAGTAATTCTTTTTCTTGTCTTTTTAATTTTTTCATATTTTTTACAGTTGCAACCAAATCTACACCGCCTATCATCATTTTTCTTGTAGTTCTTTGATCAAGTAAAAAATATACTTCTTCCTTGGGAACACGGCTCCCTTTTGAGCAATTACACTCTGAGATTACTTTGCATTTGCAACTGCAAACATCAAATAACCGTTGGGACTCAGTAACAAATTCATTTATTTTCTCTTGATATTTCTTGTTCGTTTGACGGCCTTGATAAGGTTTTAGTAAGCTTCTATATTTGTCATGGTAAGATCGAATAAGTTGAAGTACTCTCTTAAAGCTGACCGTCGAAGAATATGAAAAAACACTCGACTTTTGTCACTGGTCCGAACCTAGGAAAAAAAAACAAAAGTTATTTTTAATAAGAACTTTAATACGTTGTATGGCCTTGAGTTAAGTTACAATAATGATTCCTTAGCTTAATTTGCCTAGCCTTTTATAGGTAAGCTTGTCCTTGTGCATATCCGGCGTGCATTCTTTTGTATTGATATCATTAGGTAAGCTTGACCTTGTGCATATCCGGAGTGCATTCTTTGTATTGATATAGATTTGAGATTCTTAGAAAAGGACCACATATCCAGTCGTGGTTGTGTTTGTAATAGGGGAGCAGGGGACTCAACACCTCCTTTGCAAGCTTGAAGACTATCGTTAGTCTGAGAAACTGAATTTATTATTTTAAATTTTAAAGACTTGTTTTTAGATTCGAAATAAAGCAATAGGCTTCCTATTACAAAGAATATAATTGCAAATATCTTATGTACTTATGTCGGTATATGTATGTACTTCCTTTTCGTATTTTAATTCATTAATATGTTCTATATTTTTTAGTTGAACTTTTTCTAGTTCTTGGAAAGTTAATTGATATAATTCCTATGTTTTACTTCCGGGTAATGCATAATTGTTTGTACAATGTTTAATATTATTTTGGAACTGTATGTTATTTTCAGATAGTTAGACTTCGTTAGACTTCGGTCTTTGAAATTGATTAAATTTTTTTTTGTACGATTGTAGTAGTGTAGTAGTAGTAGGATTTGTTGCGTAAAGGTTCCACTAGATACTTAATTAATTTTTTGTAGGTATTTTAATCATGAATAACAATTCTTTAGTATCATATTGATTGATTAAAATATTTGATTCAATCAATTCTAGTTTCTCTAAGTTCATTTGATTATCATATATTTCCTTTGGGTTTAACAAATTTCAGGAGATAGAAGTTTTGAAGACATAACATTATCTCATTATCTTGAAGTATTTCAATTTTGTTACTTAAAATCTCAAGGTTGTTTAATAGTACGAAATTTCAATTTGCCATTTATATGTAATATTTATTATTTGTTTTCTATCTTTCTTTTTTTGAACGAATCAAGTATGTGTTTATTTGTTCACTTAATTACTGAATAATTTCATGATTATTTCCATCAATAATTTTCATATAATCTTCTCGTTCCTCGTTATCCATAACCATTTATAAGTTGTTTAAAATTCCTCTTTTCTTTCGTAAGGATGGGACTAAGCTTAGGTATTGGGTTTGGATGTTCAATAATTCATGATTTAAAGTTTTAGTTTATTCTACGGAAAAGGGATATGGATGAATCAGATTATTATTTTTGTATTGGTCTACAATGTTGATTTGTACTTTCTTGATTTCTACATATCCGGAATCATTTTTGATTGGTTCCACTGTCAGTAACTGATTGGACATCGTGGATACTAGGAGTAGGATTATTAAGATGTCCATGGTCTGGAATGAGTATGGTTCGTTTAGGTCTTTGTATCAATTGGGGGGCATGTTTAATTTTATTAAAGGGCTTTTTTACGAATCTAGGTTGCATTTTATGTCGTACTGCTTTATAATTTCTTAAAGGTATTATTTCTCTTTTTTCTTCATATTTTTCTCTTTTGTTATTTAATTATTTAATCAATTTTTCTTTTTTTTTCTTTGATTCTTTCTTTGATCATTTCGTTATTTATTTTTCCTCTTTCGATATCTATTGGACGTTCTTTCGTTCTTGAATGTATTTGTTGATTTTAGAATTCTAATGCTTCGTGTAGAGCTTCGTTCATACTAATTTTTAATTTTTTGTCTAGTGTTCGCATCTTTTCTAAGAGAGTTTCATGGAGTCTTTCTATGTCGGCGTTTCCAGTGTGAGTGTTTGGCTTTACAAAATAAACTTGAATTTCTTTTGATTGAAAATATTCTTTTAATACAACTTTCTTGAATTCGTTATCAGTTATTAATTTGTTGGGTCCACCTAGTGTCGAAAATAATGTTCTAAAGCCTCGTCTGATATCGGCACCATTATGGGTCGGTAATATTGTTCCACTTGCGAATTTAGAGAATTTATCTATCATGGTGAGTACGTGTATATTTTTTACGTATAGTATGTCTGCGTGTATGATTTGTCGAATATCATTGGGTGTTTCGGATATTTGGAAGTGGGGTTTGATTGGTTGTCTATCATTTTTGTTAAGTGTACAGTGTTCGCATGTATTTATGTATTTATTAATATGTTTTTTTAAATTCGGAAAATACCATGTTCGTTTAATACCTTCGTAGTTTTCATTGATACCTGCATGACTAGTTTCTGTCTTGTGATAATGTTTGATTATTTCCATTAAGTTATCTTCGTCGATTGGTTCTTTTAATAATTGTGTCACTTTTATGAAAGGTGTGTTTTATGTAGAAGTTTTTTATTAAGATGTTTTGTAAAACATTGAAGTTGTTGTCGGATGTTTTACTGAAAATGGCGGTTTAAGCTGGTTTCAAGAATTTTCTTTGTTTGTCGACAAGATTTTCATTTAAGTACGATATTTTTATTATTAATCTTCTATGGTGATGATTTTTCATTTTGTTAGTTATTTCGTCTGTTAATAAAATTTGTTGTTTATATTTATTTAAATAATCTTCCATTATTGGGATATGTTGAGTGGAGTCTTCTTCGGCTGAATGTTGGGTTGGTAATAAAGTATTTAATGATATTGGTTGGAGAGGTAATTCTTGTATGTCAATTTTTTCACTCGATTGTGTAGATTGATTTTCAAGAATAGTCAAGATGTTGCCTTATTTTATTATTCGAGATAAATAATCAGCGGGAATGTTATCTTTTCCTTTTATGTATTGTACGTTAATATTATATTCTCCTAATTTCAATATCCATCTTTGAATTCGCTGGTTTATATCTTTTCCTTTATATTTTTTGTATAACCACTCTATAGGTCTGTAGTCGGGATATAGATTGAATTCGCGTCCGTAAATATAGGGTCTGAAATAATTTACTGCCCAAATAATTGCTAACAATTCTTTTTCTAATGTTGCGAATTTTCTTTCATGTTCGTTAAAGGTTTTTGAAATCTAAGATATCGGGTGTCCTTACTGACTTAATATTGCTCCTATTGCAAAGTCACTTGCATCGGTTGTTATATCAAACTTTATTTTAAAGTCTGGATGTTGTAGTACGGGATCAGTAGTGAGGATTTCTTTTAGTTTATTATGAGCATCTATATATTCGGGGTCCTTTAAATGGATTTTACTGTCTTTTTTTAAAAAATTTGTTAGGGGAATTGCGAGTTTACTGTAATCTTTTATGAATTTTCTATAATATCCAGTGAGACCTAAAAATGATTTTATTTCCTTTTTAGTTTTTGGTAGAGGTATTGTATTTTTATTATTTTTTCTGAGTTTGGTTTAATTTCTTCAGAACTAACAACATGTCCTAAAAATGTTGTTTCTTTATGCAAAAAATTACTTTTGTCTATTTGTATCTTTAATTCGGCTTTCTTTAGGAGTTTAAATACTTTTTCAATGTTTTGTAGATGTTCGTCTAATGAAGTTCCGAATATTAATATGTTGTCTAGGTATACAACACATATTTTATTTATGGCTTCTGCTAATACCTCGTTCATTATACGCTGAAATGTTGCGGGTGCATTTTTTTAATCCGAATGGCATGCATAAATATTCATAATGTCCATTAGTTGTATAGAATTCTGTCTAAGGTATGTCGTGTGAATGCATTTTGATTTGATGAAAACCTTTTGCGAGGTCTAATGTTGTAAAATACTGACTTCTTCCTAATTTATCTAATATGCTGTCGATATTAGGTGAAGGGAATTTGTCATCTATTGTTACAGCGTTTAGACGTCGATAATCTATAGCCATTCTCCATTTCTGAATTCTGAATTTCTGAATTTTTTATTTGTTTTTCAATTTCGATATCATGTATCCGAGGATTTCGATACATTTTACTATATATTGGTTCTTCTGTGGTTATTCTAATTTCATGTACCACATTACTTGTTGCACTAAGTTTATCACCTTCTTTGAAAAATAAACCTTTATATTTTCTGACTAAGTTTCTTAATTTAATTTCTTCCTCTATGTTTAAATGACTCGTCCTAATTTGAAATTTTTCTAAAATTGGTTTCTAAATTGCTGCGAGTTAGTTCTGTAGTTATTTTGATTTTGAGGTCTATATTGAGGTTGATTAAAGGGATTTCTTTGTTCGTAATTTTGTCTGAGTAGATTAGAGTTATTAAAATCGTTTTGAGGTCTCTGGAAATAATGGTTATTTGGATAATGCCTGAAATTCGAGAAGTTATTACGATTATGATTAATATTTTGATTATTATTATTTCTAATTTGAAAAGGTTTTGGATTTCTACATGTTTGTTCATGTCTTTTTACAATTGTTGTATGCCCTATTTCTAGTAACTTTTGGAATGCTGAAGAGATGTCTTGTGCTCGTTCTGTTCGAAGTCATGATGCATCGTATGGATTTATTTTTTCCAAGAATATTCTGAGGAATCGCTCTTCGTCATGTATTGGCATGTAGTCTAGAGGTGGATTGTTGTCTAGTTTTGCCTATAGATTGATTTGATTCTGCAGTTTCTGAAGTCGTGTATATAATTTATATATATACGGTGTTTGCTTGGATTCGTTCAGCTCTTTCTCGAAGGGTTGTATACTTGTCTGGGATGCCACAGTGTAAGACTAAAGCTGTTTTTACATCCTCTCAGCTGGTGCTTCTTGCTGATAACTTAGCTTCGCCTGCTTGTCCTTGTATTTCGCTCAGGAGTATCGAATATATAATACGTTTATGGGGTTCATTAGTTAAGCTGATCAGTCTTCCCGTGTTGGTGATGAAGTCGGGCAGGGAATAGATTCCATCTCCAGTGAATACCTGGGTCCTTTCAGCTTGATTGTACGCGGAGAGAAAATCTAAAGCCATAATTTAAAATTTAGCAATTACCTATATTTTTCAACTGATTTCTAGTTGAGTTGTACATTGATTATTTGTGTACTTAGAAATTGGTGTAAACTGATTTTTAGTTTATTCAGATTATTACTTGTTTCACTTTTAACGAGTTCTAACAACGTTTTGTATTTTTAATTCTTGAGTTTATATCTGTTTTATATTTCGGTTTGGTTCTATGCCGGTCTCTGCATAGATTAAGTTGAACTTTAGATTTGTTCACCAAACTGTCTTTGATATTTCAGATTTTAAAGTGATACTATTATTTTCACTAAGTTTTACTTAAAACTGACACTGTGATTTAGAGTAGATTCACTTCACTTGCGGATAACTAATTTTTAGTTATCCTACCGACTGCGCTACTTTTGTCACTGGTCCGAACGTAGAAAAAAAAACTAAAGTTATTTTTAATAAGAACTTTAATTCGTTGTATGGCCTTGAGTTAAGTTACAATAATGATTCCTTAGCTTATTTGCCTAGCCTTTTATAGGTAAGATTGTCCTTGTGCATATCCGGCGTGCATTCTTTTGTATTAATATCATTAGGTAAGCTTGACCTTGTGCATATCCGGAGTGCATTCTTTTGTATTGATATAGATTTGAAATTCTTAGAAAAGGACCACATGTCCAGGTGTTGTTGTGTTTGTAATAGGGGAGCAGGGGACTTAACACTCGCGCGAAGTGGTAACTGCAGTATTTTTTTCTTTTAAGCTTATGTCAAAGCGTAACTACATACAGCGCTAACACTTTCAGACGAAAGCTCTTTTCCCCTCATTTTTCCTGCTTTGGGAAGTATGCCAAATAGCACCTTTGAGGTCTAAGCTGGTAATGAGCCTAGTGACCTCTAGGTGTGCCAAAATCACTTAATAAGCGGTAGTCGGTAGACATTATTGAATGTTAATCCGCTCATGGCGGCCTTGAATGAGAACATTATTTTATTCGAATTTTCTGATTGCACAAAACATTTTTGTGAGACACGACATTCATGTGATCGAAGAAGTTAAAAGCACGCTCACGCTTAGTGGATACTGCAGAGGGGCCGAGTTTTTTCTTTCTTTTGAGCTTACTTCACAACGTAGCTACATACAGCGCTAACACTTTCGGATGAAAGCTCTTTTCTTTTTGCATTACCAGTCAAGGAGGTATCCCAACAGGCATCCACAAAATCTATGCGTGTAATGATCCTTGTGGTCTGTAAACCACTGATTTCTTATGACCTAGACATTGTATTTTTATCTTAAATACTTATCTAATTGTATGGAAGGACAAAGACGTACTTCCGAGAAAAACCTAATTATCCTGCCCGACAAAAGCACCTTAAACCACGAGTCAGGGTTTATGATAGGCGTGTAATTAATAAAAAGGGTCAATTTCACGGAAAAAATTTATGCGATCGAAGAAGTTGAAAGCCAACCCACGCTTAGTGGGGGCTACAGAGAGATCGAGGTTATTCTTTCTCCTGAGCTTACTTCACATCGTAGCTACATACAGCGCTAACACTTTCGGATGAAAGCAGTTTCTACTAACTACCAGCCAAAATCTCCATCGATTTGGTGGAATTGTTGAACCCCACAGACGCCGTAACGTACGCTCGAACTGAATTCTTCTGAGGTCTTCAATTGGACGTGAACTAAATAAAAAGCAGTCTAAAGTCTAGCAATGAATTCAATGCTGCTTTATCCGCGTTTCATAATTTTCATGACGGACCGCCTAGGGGAGAGTTGAGACTTCCTACGTTTTTGTCATACACCTTCAAAAATTTTATTTATTTTTTCGTAAGTGCGGAATGGTAATTTCCCATGTGTGCCATTAAAATAATGGACTATGCAGATATCTTCTGAAAGGAGCTTTCTGAAATTTTTTATAAGACCGCCGTGTTTGATTTTTTCTTTTACAGCTGCAATCTAGCAATGTAATAAATTTTGATTATTTGCAAATGAAAAGCAGAAAATACTCTTACGTAAATAGGAATATCGTACAGAGTTTAATTTTCATTTAAAATCTTCAACTCATCCGCAGTTTTTATGGGAAGATTAGCAGTAACAGCATGGTGCAATGTTTCCTGTTTATACAGTTTTCTCAGGAGAACAGAGTTTGCTGCAAGAAGGTCCATTATCGACTTATTTTGTTGGTCAATTTTATCTGAAGTTAAATAGTTCTTAGTTTCAACAAGTATCTAATATTTAAGGAATCATATCTTCCAGAATTTTAATCTGGTTTTTCAAATCATTGCAGTGACATATTTTTTGGTTAACTGAAAGTAAGAAATCATCAATATTTGATATATTTTAATTTAGTAAGTATATTTCCAGGAAGAAAACATCTGCTCTTCTCCGAAACTGCATGAACGCCCTTAGTTTTGGCTGGAGTCGGTGAGGAGTTTTGTTTTTGTTCGCTCATCCTCCGGAATAAAAAATTACGTTCGCGTTCTGCATTATTATTTGCAATTATGCAACAATGGTATGATTATCCAATTTTCTTCGTGCCATGGGAGGGTCATTAATTTGCAGTTTATGTTATCTATTGCAAATTTCTCTTCGACACTGTACAGTTCTTTATCTGCGATGCATATTCCCAATGTGTTTTTGACGAAACTGGTTCTGTAAAAAGTCTCTCAAATTTTTAAGTCTTTTGAAAAATGTATAAAAGCTATTGCTTTTGAAAAATGTAATTGTGGGATTTACAACAGCAACTTCATGCCTAAAACTATTACTTATTTGTTACAATATTGCAGATGGTTTTTTGCTTGCTTTTTTAAACATCTGCAAATAATTTTCGACGCAACCTGGCAAATGGCAAATGAAAGCAACCTGGCAAATGAAGTAAACTGTGGACGTTATATGTAACACTTTTTTCCTCATATATCGTGACAAAGCTTTCAACGAAATAATTTATCATCTCTTGTATATTCGGAAGATTTAGAATAAAGTTCTATGGGCATAATAGAAGCCGATGAATACTATGCAGCAATAAAAAGTGATAATACAAATCTCTACAAATCTACAAGTCTTTTAGAACCACAATTCCAGTGTATAAACCAAACTGTCAAAACTCTGTTACCTTGAATTTTTTAAGCTCAATAAGGATACTTCTCGGCTTTCTAGAAAATTCTTTAGGAAATATGGATTTCTTATGAGCAGTTTTGTTTCAAACAATCGGATCAATATTTTCCTTACTACTCCTAGGTCCAACAAATGCATCACATCAAATGGAAACTGCGATATCATACGTGTTCCAATTTCTTTTGATGGCGTTTCTTTATTTTTGAAGTGATCTTTATGAATTTCTGGATGGTTTTTTGCTGAGCATTGGTTATCAGTCACTATTTCGCAAACTTTAGTCTCAAAAGTTGTGACTCCTTGAATTGATTTACCTTCTTGGTTACAGCTAATGCATCCATTCAAGGATGTGTGGCGAACAATGCCGTGAAGAAATGCTATAGCAGAAGCATCGCAAATGAAGGCTCTAATCATGATTTTCAATGATTCTATTGTTAATTTCAATGCCATTTTCTAGTAAGTCTTTAACTTCAACAACAAAATCATTAAGATAACATTCAAGGCAATTTGGTTTGTTTGTACCTAAATAAGTCCCGATCAGAAAAACTTTATTATTGACATTTATAAGTTTTCTTAGAATTGGCCATAGACTTTAGCTAGAACTTTTGTACAAGGGTAGCTCATCAATCCCAATATCCAAAACAATTTCATTTTATATTTCAAACACATCTGGAGTTTTTTGAAATTGATTGCGTATTCCACAGTGTCAGTATTCTCCAGGTAATACTTTTTTTTACGACAATTTCTGGCGAATTTCCGATTATGCTTTTGGATGATATGGGTACATCTAAATTTTCGGTTTTTGAGAATTTTCAAAAGTTCATCAAAGGCTTGTCCCTCCAGGCGAATATTTTAAATACCAGTTTTTAAGCTTATCTCTCAAAGATTCTGCTTCTGCTGCATGTGGAATTGCATAAATTCGTGGAACTTCTTCTATGACCATCCCACTGCCGCCGATTTTATCATCACTGTTGGTTGGAACTGGCACATTACTTGCTGCATCACTTCTGAATTTTTGCTGAAGTCTTTCTTATTCTTCTTTTATTATGCGCGACAGCGTTCTTTTGCTTTTCCCAGTTCGATTCATTTCTATTTCCTGTTTTTGAGTTGATTTTATTTAATATTTAACTTCATAAAGTAAATTCTATACTTACATGTAATTTAATTGAAGCGGCACTCAAATATTGATTACCAGAACATGTTTTCACTATTCGAAATTTATCACCACAGAATGTTTTTCACTATTTCAACAAAGGAATTCACTATATAATTTTCACTCCGGAAAAGACTCGCTACACTCGACTCAACGATAAAACTGATACGTACAAAAGATGATGCTATTTTCTGTTTGCATAATGCAATCGCGCGAGTTAAGGTTTCGAGGGTAAACCTTCTTAAAAAAAACAAAGTTTTGTGTTTTAAAATTTTATTTGGGCAGAGTTTCTGCTAAGAACCACGAATTACAACTCAACTCCTTAGTGCGCTAGTTTCCTTTAGATTGCGAATTTCTGCTGATCTAGGAATGCACAACCGGCGTGTGCTAGAATTAGGTTACAAAAGTACATTTGCCGGAGTGATGTATTTTTTTACAGTTCTTTAGAAAATATGATGATGACAAAAACAATTACGTTTGCAAAGTGTAATGATAGCATTAATGTATGAATTTATGGAATGATGTATTTAATTACAATTCTTTGGAAAAATAAAATGATGACAGAACAATGCAATGATAGTATTAACGTGCGAATTTATGTTTAGGGCGAATGATCGTTATGGGGACATAACTCGCGTGCATCAGACATACACAGAGAAAAACAGGATCCTGGAAAATTCCACAGTTGCGTGTGTAGTATATGTATTTGATGAACCTGTAATGCAAAAAGGAAGTAGTTACTTGTGCCTGGTAATGATTTAATGTCGAACTAGTTCTTCCATTAATTACCGATGTAACTACTAGCTATATTTCCAGCTGGGTACAGACCTTCGCACACTAACAACGCTCAGTAGGTAATACTTGTTAGATAATGTTCAGCATATGCAATCAGCATTATATTCTAAGAAGTATTATAAAAACTATTGAATAAATATAAATCCAAACTAATAAAATAATATTCCCCACAGAAACAATTCCAAATTGGCAAAATAATTAAATAAAATAATTCGACATATCTTACGGAATGAAGCTGAGTGGCAATTTGAACCACATAAATAACTGAGCTGGCATTGTTCGATATAAAAGATTAATATACCATAACCACAGCACACCTTACCTCACACTTTTGTAACACGACTCATAAACATCCTCAAAACAACATTACAACAAAATTACTTCCGGCTCGACAGCAATATCTACTGGCAAACTTATAGAGTAGGAAAAAGAAATCCAATCGAAAATGAGAACATGGAGCAACAAAACACGGTGGAACTCACTAAATGACAGAATTATTTATTGTTTCATATTCACACTAATTTTCTCTGTCCTATCTACACTTGTTTCTGGTTCGAACATCCGCGCAAAACCTTGTCTTTCACTTAATCTAAAATAAATATTGGCTAGCCTATCCTTTTTAACTGTTTGTAATTAAAGAAACTTTTAAGATCTGTCTAAACATCTGATGGCTTTTTATCGGCAGTACAAATTATGAGATCGTCAGGTAATGCGACGAAAGCCCTTTTGGAGATTTATTAAAATTGAAACTGCTCAGTAGTGTGTTAATAAAAATTGAAACATATGTAGAGGCTGTGACAGTTCCTTGCTAAAGCTCATTCGCCGCTTCACTTGCGTGGTTTAAGGCAAGATTACCATCATTAACGATAAACGATGAACTCTGCCTACCCTGACTGTAAGATGTTGTGGAAAATTTAACTTCAAGAAACTGTGTCTGTAAATGTAAGCACATCCAGACAGACATTATTGAAGTTCTTCGCCTTATCATCCAGATATGCTTTGATGTTATTCCCTTCATTTAATTGCCAACATATATCGGAAAGTGAATTGCGTATTTGGCATCAGATGTTATTTCCTCAGATGTTTTTTTAGGGTTTATTTATCAATATCTCAAACGCTTGTAATGCAATTTAACTCCGCAGTCGTCGGCCTCGCACCGACATCAGACGTGAAGACCTAGAGGCGTGACAATGAACCGTACCCGGAAACTCAATCGCTCTGCCACTCGGAAGTTCACTAAGTTGGTGGCTGCTGGCGGACTAACTCAGTGCGGCAAGGTATGCGGACGACCCTTGTGAACTTCCGCTCTGCTTCCATTAATGAACCAGCCACCGTAAAGCCCAATTTTTCGAACACGGCATTTCAGATATAACTTTACTCCACCTTTAACATTTTCCATTAACAAATCTACCATAATCGATCGCGTCTCCGCTGAACGGAATACAGATAACCGCAGTGCCCGAAAAGAAACTACGTTAATTGACACTATCGCAAAACGCAATCAAATTGTTACGCGAATACCAAACTTACGGACCAAAATATTAACTAAGGCACTGTGGAACCCGAACCGGAAAAACACTTGTTGCCCTACATTACTAGCCGACTTGCCTTCGCACCATCACTTTCCTCCTGAAACAGACCGACTGATGGAAGGAAAGACACGGATTCTTGTTTACCAATTCGTTTTATTTTTTTTATTTACGAAGGACATTTCATAAATAATGCACAAAATTTTTTTTTTAACTTTCATTTTTTATTTTTACAGAAATATCTCTCTGCATTCCTTCAATATAGTCTCCCTGCTTCTCAATGACTAAATTCCAACGAGTCGGAAGCCTTACTATACCATCGAGGATACCACCTTTGTTCATCTGGCGGATGGCTATGGTAACGGCGGTAGAAAGATCTTCCAGAGATGGAGAACGACGTCCACGCATAGGTTGTTTCAACTTTGGGAATAGGTCGAAGTCTGGTGGGCTCATGCAACACCTCTCAACCTTATTGGACTGTGATTTCAACTCCGGCTCGAAGTCTCTAACCCATGTCTTATCAATCGCAACAATTCGATTCAAGAATGTTTGACCTTCAGGAGTGAATCTTTGTTTCAGCAAATTTGCAATGTCCAGGCGTTTTTGCTTCTGTTCAAGTCACCAGTCAAATTGTGCGAAATCCATCGCGCCGAAATTTTTCTTTTCTTTAAATCATTTGTCAGAATTCGGTAAACTGATGTTGGTGGAATACCTGTAACTTCAGAAAGTTCCTCACAAGTCGCACAACGATCTTCTTCGAGAGCATCAGCCACAAGTTTCACACTTCGTTCATCAGTTGATGTTTTCGATGTTCCTGGTCTTGAATTATCGTTTATGCTAACACGACCACCACGAAAACGTTTGGACAAACGAGAAACTGTACTACAGTCCACTGTTGACTCACCACAAACCTCACTTAAAGCACTGTGGATTTCTGTCTGTTTTTTTCGACGTAAAGTTTCAATCTTCATGTTTGCCCGTTGGTCTTTTATAGTCACAGTACCCGAGACACGTGCAGGCTCCATTTAAAAGTCGTGAAACTTAAAAATGCAGTACACTATCAATGAAAGAAAATAACACACTTCTTCCTGAAGCTTTGAACTACAACTGACGAGTTGCTCATTGTTGCAGCGCTAACTATCCCACAGTGGTACCAATCTGTGCAATATTTATGAAATGTCCCACGTAGTTTGTATGGATATGCTATACTAAATATAGTCAGTTATAGTTATTTTTTGAATTTTTAATAAATTAATTACGTAATCCATTAATTCGCTTTTTTCTTCTTCTTCTTTTAAACCTGAATAGAAAACATAATTTCACTTGTAAAGGACATAAATAGCATATATAAACGAAACATATGAATGACTTGTTGACTTGTAGACTTATGGCAGCAAACTGATTAGTCGGCAATTCCTCATACTGAATATGTCTTAGTCTTTCTTTTTGATGTGGAAGACATTGGTCTGAACGTATGAACGGCTCGTAAATTTAATTAAATACAAGGTGTCTCAAAAGAAATTTTATATTTAGTGGATCGATTAAAAAAAAGTAAGTCGTATATAGAAAAAATGTTTATTAATTATTAAAATACACTTTTTGGGGATTTATTTCTTAAAAATAATATCGTCAAAATGTAAACCCTCGCGTTCTCGGCACTCATTTAATCGAACAGTAAAATTACTTGTGACGTCTCGGCACGTGGATTCAGGGATGGCTGCCATTTCGTGACAGATATTTTCTTTCAAATGCGCCAGTGAAGTCGGTTTATTGGCGTAAACTTAAATCTAAAGTTAACCCCATAGGAAAAAGTCCATAGGGGTTAAATCTGGACTGCGTGGAGGCCAATTTATGTCACCTCTCCGGGAGATCAATTTGCCTGAGAAATTTTCACGAACACGTAGCAGAGACATATTGGACGTGTGTGAAGTTGCTCCGTCCTGTTGGAACCATATTCTTTGGTTATAGCTAGGAAAATTTTGCAGTTCAGGTACCAAGAAGTTGTCTAACATCTCTACATAACGCTTTGAATTCACTGTAACTGCACGCCCCCTTTCGTCTTCAAAAAAGTAAGAGCCGATAATTCCTCGCGCCGATATTGCAGCCCATACGGTCACTTTAGGCAAATGTAGGGGTTTCTGATGTTTGCGTTTCGGATTCGTTGCACTCAAGTAGCGGCAGTTCTGCTTATTTACGGGGCCATTAAGATGAAAATGAGCTTCATCTGAAAACAAAATGTTGGGTAAACGTTGAAAATCGCTCAATCACCTGATTTACGAAATTAAGCCTTTGACTGGCATCTTGGGGCTTTAATTCTTGCACTTTGTTAATTCTTTGTGCATAATGCGATGTAATGATGATCTATGCACATTTAAAGCACTTGCGCGCTTCCGAATTGAAAGGTTCGGGTCATCACGAACAGACTGATTAACATTCTCCACGTTTTCTACCGTTCTTGATGACCTACGTCGCCCGAATTTTGATTTATCCAGCGTTGTACCAGTCTCTTCAAACTTTTTGACCCAATGTCGAATGAGAGGAATGCTTGGCGCACCATTCAAGTGGCGAAAACTTCGAATACTGCCGAACTTTCTACGCGCTACAGTTGCCGAATCGCCGTTATTGTAAAACTTTCGCACGCACAACGCGCGGTCTGCTCCCCAAGAACGCTCCATAGCGACTGAATTCCCAAGAGCCAGACTACCGATTGACATTATCCCCGTGCCCCTCGGATACGTTGCGTTCACGCAGTAAGCTAAATAAATATAAAATTTCTTTTGAGACACCTTGTAACACACACTTTTCGCATACATATGGCAAGCACAATATTTGGGGTTCGATCGATAGCAGATGTGAATCAGTTCATTATATTAGACAGAATCATCCCTTAGATCAACATCTGGTATCGTTTTATGCCTCAGTTGATTGCAGAATCGCAGAAGATATTTGACAAAAAATTAAAGGACAATCGCTACGATCCATCAGTATTTTAACGATCGCTCATATTGATAGAGGTGAGACGAAGTATAGCTTCTATATAGCTTCTATTATAGCTATAGTTCTAGCTTTGAACTAAGTTTGAGTCTCTCTATAGTGGAGCGCCTGGGGCGTTAAAAACATTAAAACCTAGGATTTCTGTTACATTGAATGAAATTTTATAATTCAAAGTGGAATGTTAAGCTTATAATATATACAAAAAAGTTGACCTATTAAAAAATTGTGATCTCGATTAAAAAAAAAATAATGAAATTACTATCATTTTAATAGTTTAAATGATACAATACCTTATAATATTAGGCTGTAGAACATTTTTCTACGCCAAAATTAAATTAATTTATATATTCATATAGAGATATTAATTAGGAAACAGAAATGAATGAAGAAAAAAAATTATGAATAAATCATGTGTTTATTTAAACAATTTACATTATTGTCTATTTTTCTTCAACTTCACTTATTTCAATGATTGGTGGAGTATTAGAACAAGTATTTTCGTTGCACTTTAGACATGCTACACTGAAGTATAAGCCACTCTTTCCACATCCACAAGCAACTCCACAACCCTTTTTGCAGCTACAAAATAACATTTGCAATAAATTATCTGGAGCTGGTGATTGATTCATTGTTATTGAGGTAAGCATGTTATTAAAATACTTCCAGCCCCAATTTTCAATGTCCACATTTTCAATATCTACATTTCCTAACCATAACTGGATTTGTAGATATACTCTTTTTAGGTGTTCAAACGCTGTATCAGCTGTAGGAGGTAATGATGACAAAAGAACACTTGTTTGTCTGGCTGTTCCTTTTACAAAGAAATTGCATCTCAATGAGTTCAAATCTTTAATTTTTGCTGGAGCTCCATATAAACCCAAAATACATGCTGCACCCGCTTGGAATATTTTATTACAATCTTCGTTTGAATTTTTAAATACTTTTGCTAATTCATGTAAATCATGACGTTTCTCAAGGATGGCAGATATGGCAAACTTAATTTTACATTTGTTGAAGAATGCTGATGTCGTATCGCAACCTGTAAAGGCATATAAAAAAAGAATACGTTCTTTACATTTTGGATACGATTTTTCTAAACATTTTGAAGAAAATACTTTTTGTTGGACTTTGCCTCGGGATGGTTTTAGAAAATATATTTCACGATTCTGATTCACCGATGCTGTTAATATAACAAGGACGTCAATATCTTCTGACACGACAACATTTTTTGTTTCTAAATTAATTGCTGTATCAACAATTAATTTGTCTGCATCGCTCTCAGCTTGGCATGAAAAAATATTGTTGTCAGCTAATTTAATTCTTAACATTTCTATCAAGCGGCTTTTATTAGTATTATTCGACAAAAATTTATCTTTAGCTATTTTCAACTGCATATTTTCATTGAATTCAATACCTGTACATTTATTTTTCAATGCACGACGATTCCTTTCAGCTGATTTAATATTGTCTTTTTTATACTAATCAAATACCACATACGCATTTATGTTATAATTATTTTTTAAATATCTTATATAATACTCACATATCATTTTAAAGGTTTCATTCAATTGCCATTTACAACGATGTAATAACATGCCTCCATCAATAACGTAATGAACATTTCTACACTTTTTAACTGAATTGAAACTTCTGGGAATAACTCGTACAAAGTTGATTTTTTTTGTCTTTCGTAGTTCACCATTTTCAAATATAGCAATCGGATATGGTGCCAGTTCATAATTCAATTTTTTTATCATAATATCTAATTATCATAATATCAATATATCATATATAAATTTTTATCATATTATATAATTTTATCTTTTCTTAATAGCTTCAATTCGCGTAAATTTTGACCCTTTGTTTTTTTTCATTACCTTCAAACCTATTTCAAAAGCATCCTAACAATTTATACCTTCAACTCCAGTAATTCCAGTAGAAATAGAAATAATAGTATCTGTATCAGGAAAAGGGTTGTGTTGTTTAAAGAAATCCACCAATATTTTTATATGAATATCATATCTTTCAATTCTAGCATCTGTCGAGTCACTATGTTGATGGCTTTTATTAAAAGATATATCACAAAAATTTTCTATGCCCTCTATAATATCTTGACTATAAATAACTCGTCTAATCCATTTATATACTACACTTTCAGTAGCACCACGTTTGAAAGCGCCTCCTTCGAGTTTGATCACTTGCAATGCCAGAAAAAAATGTATTTGAACGTCTAGATGTGAAATATGAAATATGAAATACATCCTGTGAATTTTTTAAACTCCGTAGGGTCCATTTTATCATGTAATTCTTTCATATCTTGCAGATAAATTTGTGAAGCTTCGGCATAGGGGAAGTGCCCCGAAGCATGAAATAAACTAAATGTAAGTTCCAGTCTCCTATACAGTCTGGAGCAATAAAGTCCTTCAATACTGTAACCATTCGATAATAAGTAATCCAAAGCTTTGACGTTTTATTTTTATTTTCAAGCTCAACTAATTTATTTTCAAAAATTGTAGCAAGCATCAGAAAACCTGGGTTTTTAGTTATTTCAGTATAATTAAACATTTCAAAAATCATGGACTGTTCTTCATCATTTAGTAAATTTACAAAATCCGTATTGTGCTCCTTAAGATTTTCAAAAATCAATTGTGATAAAGCTTGCCACGGAAGTTTTCATAGTTGTATAAATTGTATTATAATCACTTGGAGCTGCATTAATAAATGATAAAAAAATAATTGATGACATATCAAAATCATGTGTATTGGTTAATAAATTCATAGATCCATTCCATCCCGGAAACTTGCTGTCATTTTTAAATTTTAAATACGTCCAAAGAATATTCAATTTTCCATTTGTAGTCAATTTCTTAATATCAAGTTCACCTTCCGATAATTTAGTTATTATGTTTAAAAAACCTGTACCTGAGGAAGCTGGATATACTTGAAGAATAATGTTGCCTTTTTCAACAAACTGAGATTCAGGTGGTAGAATCTTCAAGCGTTTAATATGTTGTCGAGGTTGTATACCATCAGCTGGAGTAACTATTTGAATACTTCCCATATAATGAAATGTTCCTTTACCATCAATAGTGTTGATATTGAAGTCTGCATTATCATGCACAAATTAAACAAAGCTGCCAGGTTCTATTTGTGGTGGAGTTGCAAAAGTAGCTGAAGCTTCGTACAATGTAGCTTCTTTATATGAAGCACAGAAGCCTAAGGAGTGACAGATACTTATAATTTTTTTAAAACCAAATTTTCTATGAAGCATCACAGCCAAAGTAACATGCAAGGGTGATAGAAATGATCGTGGTCGTACAGCTGATATTATAGCATGTGCGATAGATTTACATTTCTTTTAATAACAATGAACCGCTTCTGTATTATTTTTCTTATCTTTCAGTATTATTTCTGATAGTAAAAAATCTAAAAATTTTGGAATAGATTCATTAATATCTTTAAGCATTCTGTCACTTGGTGTATACTTTTCATTATCGTAAACTTCAGCTCTTATATCCCTCCTAATAATCTCACTAGCTGCTTTCAATATATGTAACTCCTGTTCTTCTTACTATTATTTTGTTGATTGTACCAGCTTTCTTTCAATACATTATGATTAGTTTTTTTAAAACATATAATACTATTAGTTCCAAATTTACGTGATAAAACAATATCATCCTGATAGCGGTCTATTAGACGTTTTCTAATAGTTTTTTTCATCCGGAGTATACTGTGAGGTAATAGTATCTTTCAACTCTTGCATAGAAAATTGGCAGTC
Organism: Stratiomys singularior; assembly: GCA_954870665.1. NCBI lineage: Eukaryota > Metazoa > Arthropoda > Insecta > Diptera > Stratiomyidae > Stratiomys > Stratiomys singularior. The sequence goes on along the minus strand of OX940879.1, from coordinate 55,949,800 downwards.
GTCATTCTCTTCTATATACTTGTATAATTGCTCCATTGCTGCATCTATCATCGAAATTCTCGAACCAACTTTCTTCTCAGCAGAACTCAGATGAATGGAATTTTTAAGAGAATTATAACAATCAGCATGATATTTTGCTTGGATTGTTTGTAAATCTGCTATACCAGAAATTCTTTTATGAATTTGTCGACTGGAGTCACTTAAAGTTGGAGTATTAAAATATGAGATTTGTCTTCGTTGTTTTTTATTTAATTTTGCTTCTTTTTCTTTATTAGCTTCTTGGCCACAGATGAAACAGTTTTTACCCACTCAAAGCTCGATAAATCAGTGCTACTTCGGAGTTTCTTTTTCGGAGGCGAAAATGGAGTTTCATTGGGCCTCTTCTTATATGTTTCAATATATTTTTTATGGATATATTTTTGGCGACAACCTGTATGAGCGTAAATGATTTCAGTTTCAAGATAAGGTAACAAGCCATCCTTTTGTTCGCTTGAAGCAGCTCGTAACGTTGTCATTCCTTTATTTATTTTTTTTAATAACACCTAAATGTGAATTGGTTTCGGAAGATGAACCCAATTTTCAGTGCACAGATAAGGCAGCTGTGCTCATTAGTTGTACTACTGGTCCTTGATTCATCCATTGTTAGAAAACTATGATAGAAAACAATTGAATACATGAAATGATTAATTTATTACATTTCATTTTTTTTCCTTTACTTAAATTAATCTTTACTTATCTATGTACTTATTATTTAATTTATTATCTAATAATCATTATGGTCATATTATAACCATCATGATCATATAATAAACTGCAGATTTTTAATGAGATTACTTACCAAATGAACAAATAAAAAATCTAACATAGAAATTCAATAAAAAAAAACGTCTTTAATAAAACTTTTGTCAGAAATAAACAGCAAAATACACAACTTTTACTCTTAAATATATACAACAGGCGCAGAACACGTGTCATTTATAACTAAAAAGTAGCTAGAAAACTGTTGTTTAGTTTTGGAGCAGCTGCCGTTGCCATTCTCCCCTCTCCACGTTCTACTACCTGGCCAAGGTCGTCATGAACCTTCATACGCTCCAACATTTTAAAAAAATAATCATTTATGTCTATTTAGGTATTATTCAACGTATGGATACGAAAAAAAAAATTATTTCAAATAAAATTACATGCTCAAGTATTAATTTTTTATAGTTTTTGTTTAAATAATAAAGAAATCAAAAGCACAAAAAAATTTCGGGTAAACTTTACACTTTATAGTATAAAAAAGAAAACCTCCCCTTAACCATTTAAATTCATTCACTGTAACAAAAGTCTGAGGTCAGAACTCCCAGACACTCCACTACTAAGCGCAAACGTTAGATCTATTTTCATAGAAAATAAATTCGTTTACTGTGAGAATCCTGTCAGAATTATCTCGAGCATGATATTTGTTGAAAATATTGGCTAGAAAATTATTCACGCTTGCTTAATTTCACTAGTTTAGTTTCGAAGTAATCAATTTTAACTCCTTGCATCTGTTGCGACGAATATTTTTTTCGGTCCGCGATGATGGATAGCATAGTCGCACCTGCCTTCTATTTCTCCACGTGTCATGTTGTGGAACATGTGTACTTGTCATTGGCTGCTACTGGTTTTTTTCTATGTAAATGAAGTTATTTTTTCAGCTATCTCCACTTTCACGTCTTCACTTCAAATTGATGGAGAAGGAGCTCTATTGTCTCCTTTACTTGTGTGTTCTCGGCCAAAATTTTCTCACCTAAAGCGTATGCGACGCCAGGTTTCATTTCATTTTTAAATGCATTAGCCATTTAACTGTTTATGGTGGTCATTATCTAGCTTCAGGTGCTACTTTACACAAAAGCAACAAACAATTTTGTATGTCACGATAAAAATTCATGCCTTTTACAATATTGTATTTCCAAATCTGCGATTACAAATTTTATTAAAGCGAACCGAAAAGCCAAAAAATAAAAACCGATTTTTCTTTTTAATGCGTTTATTGATTACTATTCATGTAGAGTATATGTATACATGAATCTAATGGACAAGTATCCCGATGCAGTCTCACACCAGGTTCACGGGATTCATAGACTTGGCCCGTACTTGTCTTTAACGCGAAATCTCACTCACTCTCGCGGGGCCACTGGGTTCCGATATTTATGGAAAATAATATGCTGAGTTGTTGCAATAATTAGTATGTGCTAATTGTTGCAACAGCAAAAATCAAAAGTGTGCATATGACACCTGCTTGTTTGTGCTTAATTGATTATATTTAATTAATGATCGAAAAAATGCGCGTGGCGGGAATGTAATTATGATCCGCTACGAATTAAGTTAGGAAATGCAAATGCACATTAAATTAGGGTGCATAGGTGTGCAATATGATGCTACGGTTCAAATAAGTTCAAATAGCGAAACTAAACTAAACAAACTGTAACAATTACACTCTTATGGGCGCTTCTCCTGAATGATATTGCTAGCTGTCACGATGTAAATCTACTTCCAATGCACGTAAGAGAAGTTAATGTAATTCTGATTACTGTGTGCCGCGTGAACTGTTAATCTAATGTAGGATGTAAGTTGGGCTTTTGTAGCGATCAAATATTGTCAGTCGACATAAATGTATGTAGTATAGTAATTATTATGCGTGTATGTAGAGTTATGATTATGCGAGTAATAAAACGTCCGAGTTAACGATATAACACTTTATTTATATAACTTGTAGGAACTATCTCCACCACTGTCCTCATTCCTCGTTTACATTTCCCTTTTATACTATTTTGCATCTTTGGCCAATTATACAAGGTGTGAATAAATTCTATCATTCATTTGACATACTGATCATTATTGCAATTCAACTTATTGTTTATATTGAGGTATTTCGCATCTTTGGTCAACTATCGAAAGCGCGAATAAATACTATCATGTTGATCAATTAGTCAACTTGACTTCATATTTATATTAGCAGAGAGACCGTTCAGAAAATACCATCGCAAACGGCATTTGTTGATGTGGTGGTGACAGTATGCAGGCGTAGTAAAACCAACGAAGGGGTTTCCCAAGTCACCCAGTAACATGTCTGGAATACTTCCATAAAATCCTAAATTTTACAATGGAAAACAAGTTTACCTTAGCATAACAATATAGGCCAACTGAACATCAAACTAACTCCAATATGAAATATATAGAAAACTCGCAGCCACAAGCACAATAATACACAACTCGTCCAATCATTCCTATACAACAAAGCGGTAGCAATAAGGCGGTCAATAACAAGATACCTCTAATGACAGCCTTAAACAACGAGTTAAGCGCATAAACAATAGCAAAAACGATCTTATAGACAACATAAGAGCAAATTACTGAACATCCACCCTCAAGAAAGGAAAACCTTAAACTTACTCACTTGCAAAATTATGCAAAAGAAATAGCATCGACACAGCCTTTAAAACAAGGATCACACAAATACGAAAACAAAGAGGATAAATATGTTGAACAGAGTAGCGAGAGCTTCCCAATGAAGTTATATCGGTAAATTAGGGCGTAAAGTAAGGACAAGGTTTCTAAACACATAAGGAACTATAACAAAAGGATACTGAATCCGGACGCAGCCACTGTGTCCTGAAAGTGCCATTGATAGATGAAGCTTCTTAATCAGTGCTTGCCGCCTCTCCACCCTGTGCGACGCTATGCCAATTACAATCGGCTGAGCCATCTAATATCAAGCACCCCTAAAAGATTTTCTTTCACCATTTTACGCTAAGATTCTCTGTATGGATGAGCACAGTGCCACCAATGTCACAGTGTTGGGTTCGGAAATTGTGATATTATATAAAGTTACACTTCCGTGCACACAAAAAATTGGAAACGGCACGTTCAATTTGAAATTTATGATTTATTTTTCTTCATGAACAATTTGAATTTGACAGAAAAAAATTAAAATCAGGGTTGAAATTTACCCACGATAATTTTAATTGCCTAAGACCCTATTTTAATTCTTATTTATTTTCGTAACAGGTTTCCTCACGTTAATTGCGCTTAGCCACGTTATCTCTCATGTCAGACGAACAGGTGATATCAAAATAGTATACATGATATGGCTTCAGGATGCCCAGATCCTTGCACATTTCAATGTGCTCATTATAGTCAACTTCCAATGACCTTCTGTCACCTATAAACGCCGCCCGATATATAAACCATTTACTACACTAATCCTTCTTTAGATGAAAAATTACAGCTTAAAACTTTCAGAACATTTTTTTTTCTTTTTCATCCAATACACAGTTTTTCATAAACAGGCTGTCCATAATAGAAATGTACAATGTTGTATTTAGAAATTCCTTACTAAAAGATTTCCCGAAATAGTGCAACTTTATTGTTGGAGAAAAAAAAATGGATTCTCGAATGTAGGGGAGATTGGGGCTAAACCGGCCCTATTTTTACATTGTCAATTTTAAGAAACAAACACAAGGTTGCATGGAAAATGATTATTATTCTGTAAAGAGCAAGTCTATAGCTTAGTGTTTTAGAGGAAGTGTTTTTAAAAACGATTCAAAATTTTGGTAATAATGATCGGAAGATGCACCGCTGTAAGCGGGGCTAATCCGGCCCAGGCGGGTCAATCTGGCCTCTCGTGAGGCTAAACCGGCCATCAAAATTTTGTAAGTGGGAAGGTATGTAATTGAAATAAATTCCTTCGTAAATATTACAAGATTATTTTAGAAAAAAGGACAAGTAATTTATTTATCGATTGCTGTCAACAAACATTATTTTTTAACATTTTAGTTATCGGAATCAGAGGAACATTTGTATTCCGGCGTTGTAACCTTTTTTCTTTTACTTCTCCTTTGTACGCTTGGTTGTTTCGGAATTTCAGCTTCTTGTTTTTTCGCCCTCTCTTTTTTGGAGCATCATTGCTTTTTTCTTGAGCAGCGATATGGTTTGTGCCTGTTCTTCTCTCATTTCCCGTAGAACTGGAGTGTCGGTTAAAATGGCAGTAGTTCTGCGTTTTCGTCCCCTACTCGATGTTTTTCTAGGCTCAGCTTTTGGATACGGACGAAGAGTTTCCAAAATTTGCATCAAGTTTTTGTTTAATGTCTCAGGTGTACGTTTGGGGGTTGCACAAAATGAAGAGCTCTTCCCTGCAGCAGGTGACGATGTCTGAGGTGCGGGAGGCGCTTCCTTGTTGTTTTCATTTGGCTTCGCTTGTTTCATAGATGGTGACGTGTAAGGTACGAGTGCCACTTCCTCGATGTTTTCATGGGGTTCCGGATTTGGAGTCACGATTCCTGGCACACTTGTTGGATCGTCGCGGTCTGTGATCTTGCTTGGCAAAAATTCACTGTCCTTGACAATGTTAGGATTATACGGCGATATTCTTGTACATTTGAACCCAGAAATGATATTTTTGGTAGGTCACGGCGAGTGGAAATGCTTTTCCTAATATTCCAGGTATCAAAGTCAAAGTCAAAAAATCTCTTTATTTTTCATATAATAACATACAATTTACACGTTTCCACAAAAAAGATACCAAAAAAAAAATGGTTAAGCTATCTTACGTCTAAAAAAAACTTCAAAGACTACCGCTAACTTAATCCTATTTAGAAATAGAGCTTAATCTAGCTATTAACACATTGCGTACGGCGCTCTGCGCGTTCAACACGCCCTCAAGGCCCGCACATTTTCTAACGCTCCAAAAACATGCTTGGCAAGTAATAGGAAGCGGATACGCACATTTCTAATTTGCATTTGGTATTATATTATTCTTATATTATATATTATATATTTATATATATTATATATTATATATTATATTATATACTTTATAAAATACGATACGTACGACGATCGGCACAGATCTACTGATGCACTGGCTATAATGACTGATTATTTCTATATGCTTGGAATGTTGTTTCAGTTGTTTCCCTAAATTTGTCTTAGGAATGCGGTAGGCTTCGTTACCATGGTAACACAACAAAAATATTTGCTGCTGGTTGCTTAAATTGCCGATTGAATAAGAAAAAACATGAAAACGAGATATCTCGTGACCCGGCCGCAACGTTCGATTTGCTAAAAACGAGATATCTCGTGATCCGTACGCAATGTGTTAACTATTAAGTTTTCAATAGTTGTAATTTAATATTTTGTTTTTTTTTTTTTAAACGCATTATATTTAATTTTATTTTGGATCTTAATACTACCTTATGTACAAAGAGAAGGAGGAAAAATTGAAGCAAAAGAAGAAATAACAAATAAATAATAACAATAGAAGGAAGAGAAGAAGACATATAGAGGAGCAGAAAGTAAAATTACATGTTTAATTTGGCTATCGCTAAAGTTTCTTAAGTCCTAGTTTAATGACTTACGCTTATTGTTAGTTTTTGATTGGTTTCATATTAATTAATTTTTTATTTATTTTTTATTTTTCACTTATATATATATATGTATAGATCTTTATCTATATTTGTTTTTTGTCCTGTGACAAAGGATACTAGATTAACCTAGATATGAAAATTAAATAAAGCTAACTATTTACAAGTTATTTACATTGTTATTTGATATTCAACTCAAAACACAAATCAAGGCTGCTATGTTCATTATGAAAACACGACAATTAACAGCTCCGCGCATCATAGACACGCCAACCGTTCGCCTGACCACTAGAATCTCACTCCAGGCATCAATACTGTTGGTGGTTTCTCTGTTTATGCCACATATGCATCGAATATCGTAAGTCTACCTCAGTATTGTGGGTGCCTATACTGTCGTCGTATATAAGTCTCTTGTCAGTGTTTCGTCTGTAAATGTGGTAGATAACAGGTATTCCACGTCCGTCAACGATAAGTCTCTTTCCATCTAAGTAAGGAAATGCTTCCGGTGGTATGAAACCTGTCTCCCTGCATCGGTCAAAGTACAACTGATTAGGATATTACGGATGACTGATCCATATATTCTCGTCAGTCATACTTGATCGCAGACAATGTCTCCTTACTTGATGTATGTATAATGCAAGAGTTTACCCTAGGGATACCTGCTGCGTCGTATAGCTCTCTGTCCGAGTAATAATACTAAGCATTAAGCATTTTCGCTCAAACATCCTGATTTTCTCGATGGTGGAAGCACTCAGGTTAAACCATATGGGACACGCGTATGTTATAATGGGTCTTACGAGACATTGATAACATGACCTTGACACGTGTCTCCAGGTGTTTCGCATAAAAAAGTCTCTTTAAGAGACATAAATGCTCAAGGACAAGGAGAAATTCTCAAGGACTTTGCCTGCATTCGACAATAAGCTTATCGGTCGATAGCTTTTCGGATCGCTAGGATCTTTTCCTTTCTTCAAAATTGGAATGATCTTGGCCTTCTTCCAATTTTATGGAAAGTATTTATTATTAAGTGCATTATTGAAAATGCAAGTAAATTCCGTTATTATTGGTTCTGGTAAGTGTTTGAGGACAATGTTGGGTATGCTATGAATTCCAGTTGATTTTTTGTTATTAAGTGTCCGAAAGGCATGCTGTACATCCTCCTTCGATACAAAATAGTCTTTCAAACTGTTCTGTGGTAGCATATTTGAATTTAATGACTCCCCGAAACGGAGAGTGGGTTCTCGACTGCAAGAAGTCAGGAATTCTTCAACTTTATTTTTGACCGTTTCTGTCAATCGAGAACTACCTAGATTTGAGTCTTGTCGATGGACTGATTCCATACTCATGGCTCGTTTGTGACAGTTTCTTATTGTATGGGATGTTGAATGTTGTCAGGCTCATCTGTTTCCATGATCCTATATTCATCATGTTCTACCGGGATTTTCAAAGTCGGCACCGTTGTCGGCTTCTTCGACCTGAAGAAAGCGTTGATCTGGCTGAACATTCCATCCGGATCCTGAGGATGAATGCTCTGTGCTTTCTCAGCCCATTGTTAGTTTACTTCTCGAGTAAAGCTCAACTTGATGAGATAACGCACAGCCTTCATGATTTCTTTGAGAGTTCTTAAATGCGGATGCCATCTCGCAGCGGAACTACTATATATACTGTTAATATGCGTCAGAATCATACTTTTCAGCTTTTTAAGTTTCTTGATGCGTCGGGTTAAGTATTGGTCCATGTTGTTTCGTGGTGTGATTTTTGGTTTGCAGTGAGTTTCGGTTTGTTTATTTCGTTTATGTATACGTCAATTTGGTCATTAGTCAAGTTTGTATTGTTCGGAATGTAGGTGGTTGAGTTTTGTACAAGTGGGTCGTGTATTTGTGTTAGTGTTTGGTTGAATTTCGTCCAATTTGTTTTTCTGTAATTGTATTTGTTGGGTGTTTGTTCGGCAGTAAGTAAGAATAAGTCGCTGTTCTCTTTAGCAATCTTTATTTGTATTGCTTTGCTTTATTGTGTTCGCTGTCATAGTGCAAAGTTTGCAGTTTGTTGTCCACTGTCAAGCCAGTAAGATTCAAACGCATATCAACTATGCAAAGATCCAGATACGATCCAGATCGAGGCAATATAGGAGTCCCCGGCCCGACGAGCTGGCATCGGTATTCCATTTGATTCTCATCAATCCATCGTTTTAAAAATACTCCCCGTGGATTGGCGTACTCGTTCAGCCAGTCGCTATGTTTTGCGTTCAGGTCACCTGCTAGAACATAATAATTACTGGGATCACCAGTCGAAGAAGTTCAAACACGACGCTGAACTCTTCCCTGAATTTCGTACTCAGATTTTTCGTACTCGATGCATATGCGGAGATAATAAAGAGACTTTGGCCGCCTTGCATTTCAAGCTTTATGCATGTCAACTCTAGGATTCCAAATCCACTGAATTCTGGTCTGTTTACGTGTTCGTACTTGATGTGTCGTGTGAGCATTATTGTTGTCCCTCCTCCGTTAGTCGAGTGGGGTCTGTCAGTACGTATGAAGTTGTAGTTCTTGAATTGTACGTTTTGTCTTTCGTTGAGTTTAGTCTCGTTCAGCAGTATAATGTCAGGTTTGTGTTCAGACGCAAAATCCAGTAGATCAGACCTCCTGTAAACACTCGCTATCGAGTTGACATTCACAGCTATTAAATGAAGTTCATCTCGAGCAAACACTGCAGAGAAGTGTCTAGTATTGGTCATGGGAATAGCTAGACGTGCTTATAAGGCCCCTGATTTTGGAGCTGTGATCGATCAGGGTGTTCTCGATTCTACCCAACCTGTCCAAAATGATCTTGAACATAGCGGTTAAATCGCTTTCATCCCTCGTTTAGGGTGCTGGGTCAACTGTACCCCTCGCAACAGCTGCGAAAAATACTCCAGGGGTAATTGAAGCCGGGGCTATCAGCGGACGGCTTGGTGGGGCGCGCTCAATCCGCATTGTTTTGAAGGAAGCAGAATGTCCATATGACCTGCAGTTAACGCAAAAGATCTTGTCTTTGCCATCATTTTCCCCCAACCCGCACTTGCCAGGTTCATGGACTATGCTGCATTTGACACAGCGGAACTGCATGTTACAGTTCGCCGAACTGTGCCCAAATCTTTGACATCTGAAGCACTGCATGATGTCTTTTTTTTTGTAATTTCTCAAACCGGACTACTTGATGGTTGAGGAACCCCAACTTGAGTAGTTCGGCTGCAGAGCTCTCGTGCGATATTTGCACGGGATATATGGGGAGGACTCGCTTCTCTACTATAGAGCGACACGTAGCGAAAGGTTTCACTGAAACCAATTTCACTGTCACAGCCTTGGATTCAAGTTCTTTTTGAAGCTCATTGGGGTCGTACCCTTGACAGAGTCCCTTCAGTAGGAACGTCTGCGTTTTCTCCTCTTTTGGAGTAAATGAATAGAAGGGAGCCTCTGCTTTCTTGAGGACTTCCTTCACATTCCTGAAATCTTCTAACTTCTCAACGTTGATTTGTTTTTTTGAATTAGTAATTTTCTTAATAGTAAAATTGTCTGTTTTAGCGCACTCTTTAATGAGCTTCACCAGGTCATTAGAGTCCTGGTGGAACGCATTAATAGGCGGCAACTTATTTTTTTTAGCTTGCTTCTCACTTACATTTGTGTTTATAGTTATACCTCTGCCTTTTCGGGTTGCTGCGCCTTCTGCTTCTTCATGTTCCTTTTGGCGACTACCGTAGTGTAATCTCCCGTCTCGTCTTCGCTCATGTTCACTTCTTTCGCTTCATCCTGGTTCTTTGCTCCATCCACTTTTTGCTCGTTTTCCTTAACAGGGCTTCCACTGCTGCATGGCACTTCCTTGTTGTTTTTCATTTGCATTAATAGTTTTTTCAACATTTCGTCGCTCTGTTTTAGCATCTCTTTCATTACACTTATTTTGCCTTTAAGTTTCTGGTTTTTCTCTTTCAACCGCGCGTTTTCCACTAGTCGCGCATCACGATTTACAAGATTCGACGCGACTTTCTTACGTTTCGCGAGATTTTCGTCACTCATTTTGTTCGTTTGTTATTTTTTCAATGGGATACAGTAAAATTCAAAAGGGACAAGCCCTTCACCACATATTTGGGGGCGATAAAATAATATTTCTTCGTTCTTTTTAGTATGGTTTTGCTCAATCAGGCCCCCGTGGGGCCAGTTAGGAGATAAATCGACAGTAACACCACTCCGTTTATCACACGGTTTCGATAGCATGAAATTAACACAGATTATCGCGGCCGTCGATACACGAATAATCAATGCACACGTCACAAGTTCAAAACTTTACACAGTTCTTAGTTTTTAAAATCAATCCACGAAGGAAATCATAATTCTAAAACGTTCAATATCGCCATGCATGGTTATTGACTCAATCGCGCACACAGTTCATAAATTCTCGTTAGAGTCACTTTCACTATTTTCCCGCGCTTGGCATCATTACAGCACACACAGTTATTCAACTAGTAAGCGTCGCTTTCACTTTTATGACGACAGGATTTATCCTGCGTCTTGTTAGCACATACGATAACTCAGCGCAATGAGTAGCGCAACGCACACGCAATGTCCCACACGACGGCTCAGGACGACCGACAGACTGCAACTAATATTCCAGGTATATCGTAAATCGTCATTGACTTTCCAGGGTTTGAGCTCATCCATTTGTCGCACTGTGAATTTATAGCTGTTTTCAAAGGCCCAAAAACAGTACGATCAAGTGGCTGCATTTTATGCGAGCAGTGCGGCGGGAGAGTGAGGAGAACAATCCCATTCTTTGCGAAAATCCAGTGATTCAATGGACAAATGAGTTGTGATTGTCCATAATCAGCAAATGTAGGGATTCGGGAGAAGAACGGACATTTTTTTTGAAAAATTGTAAAAATTCACGAAAGTGTTCTGCATCCATCCACCCACTAGGGTTCGCTGTGCCTTCGGAGCCAACTGGTCCACCGTTCAAAAAATGAGAACGAAAATTTTTCAGTACAGGCAGCTCTAATCGTTCAGAGAATTCGAAAGCCAAATGACGTAGATCGACGGCCGATAGTCCAAAGTATAAGTTGCAGCTCTGTTTGAGGTACTCATGCAACATCTTTTCTTGCTCTTCGTTGAATGCCTTGAAAAAGAAATGCGACTTTCCTTGATTTTTCATTCGTTTAATCATTCACAAGTTTGCCAAGTTGTCGAAAATGTTTAACATTTTTTATATGTACAGCAAAATGTAACGAAATTCATAAATGCTATGAAAATATTCAAAAATTTTTTTAGTATTTAAACACGTTTAAATTAAACTTTTTAAAATTCTCTACATTTTTCGGAGTTTTTCATATTTTCAGAAGTTCATATGTCATTTTTGTACGATGAGCAAAAATTTGTATTTTCTACTGCGACATACTGAAATAACATTTTTTTTGTTCGGTTTTTCATTATCACAGACCTGGCTTATATAATTGTAATTACTTACAGTTGCATGACCACGGTAACGTTCGTTTACGATGTTATTTTGCGCATACTCTTCAGTTGTTAGTTTCAACCAAGCCTGAAGTGTTGAGCGTGTAACATTGTACACCTTTGCTGCCGTTCTCACTGTCATGCCATCTCTTTTAACAGCGAGAACCGAAGTTTTAATGGCAGTTTTGTCCACACTTGGTTTTTTGCGTGTATAATTACGCACCATTTTTCTAGTAACATGTAAAAAACGGCACTTCAAATATCAAGTAGATGCTATTTTAGTAACTTAAACCGTAGACCGGATTCAGACTGCGTATATTACAACTGAAAATCCTATACGCAGTCTGGCCGGATTAGCCCCGCCACTACAGAGCCACTTCAACCGCACGCGACGATTTTTTTGTTATTGAAAAAAAAAATAGAAAAACATGCCTAAACAAAGTGAGCTTCGTTGATTATTGTTACTGGATCTCTAATTAACAACAATAACTCACCTGCTCTATTCACGAACTTCCATTGCAGTTTTTATGAAAGAAAGTTGGACAGCAAAATCGTCGTCCGATGTCACACGTGCGCCGTCAATTCTACGATTGACGTTCTAAAAATTTTCCACGACGACATCAATCACTTGCAAGGAAACGATTTTTCATCGTGGATATTTTCTTTTCTTTTTAAGTGGGCCCCAGTGGGGGTTTAGCCCCACTCTCCCCTACTTTTAAGCTTCGGAGGATAATTTGTTGGTAGAGTACCACGCCCTCTCATGTTTCCTTCCACTTTTCTCGTGTCCATCAATCTTTTCTATCTACTACGTACTATGGCTTCTGCGATGTGCTGGGCTTATTCGGCTATAATCTTCGCTGACTAGTGAACTGTGCATTGCACTTTCTTGTTGCATTGCACTTTATGTGGTGGCTTTGATGGATTACAGCCTCACAGTGGTAGCCATGTGTTCTCTCGCGGCGGTCAGGTCCACCTTGAGAGGCACATCGTCGTCACTGCTCGAATTTTCGGCGGCCTGCCTTTTACGGGGGGCGAAGTCGGCGACACTAACACGTCCATTACAGGTAAAGTCCTCTTCTTCCTTGTCCTAGAGGCCGTAGAAGAAGCATACTCCGACCCATCAGTCATCTGTCCACCCTCCTGTCGCTTCTCAATTCGGCTACTCGTCGAAGCTTTTGTTGTCGTTGCGATTGTTGTATTTGTTTTGGTTGTCTTCATGTTATAGGGAACCAACTCAAGGCCGCTATCCTCATACGTAATGTGCTGTCGCCAATATAAGTGCCGTGGTTATCTATGCCGAAGCAGGGACACCACGCGAGGGTTGGCACCAACCCTTATGGGGACAGGTGTTCAGAGCCACACCGACGCTAATTGGGGGCACTGCCGCATCCAAACCTGCGCCACCAACTTAATGATGACGTACGAGGAACGTATCTTGAGACCAGCCACGATTTTAACGGGATGGAGGCGGCGCAATATTAACGTGGAGCCGTTCGCGCACGGGTTTCACCCCGACGGTACCGTGCAAAGCAACTAGGTCCACCATACTGCTAACCGTCAGCCCAAGTGCTGTCAATTATTTCCATGAGTCAAAATCGTTGTCCGTTACACATGCCCGTTAATAAATATATAGGAATCTATCATGCCTTGGAAAATAAAGAAAAACTAAAAAAAAAATAGTACGAAGATAAGTCTAAATAAAGATAATAGCAATGTAAAAAATAAATAAGAGCCCATAAATAAGACTTGTTATTAAAGAAAAGAAAAAGAAAGTTAAAAGTAAGCGAGCAAAACAAAATTAAAAAAAAAAACAAAAACAAAAATCAGATCATAAAGCCCCAATCAGCAATCTAGCATATAAGTTTAAAAGAAAATGATTTGCACATTATGTCAGCATATCAGCTATCTAGTATTTATATCATAAACAAAAATCACTTTGCACTTTAATTTAATATAATTATATCACATCGTTAAGGCATCGCCATATCGCACACACAGTGTCTTATCGCTCTTATAACAAAGATTCCCGTTCTGTCTCCATCATTCCCTTCTTTTTTCAGGGTTGGACCCGACATGGCAGGGACTTGCAAGACAAGCCAACAAGTCCTCACGCCAAGGCTCGGTTACGACTCCGCCAACATCATCTCCCTAGCCAAATCACTCTTCGGCTCACTCGAGTCAGTCAATTTCGTCCAGCTGCAGCCAACCTTTCAGCTCCATTGCCTTCTGAGCCTAAGCTGTGCCCATCAACTTTTTTGCCCCATTGGCTTTCACTGCCACGCACCCTCCCTTCCCATTTACACGGGCTTGGGACCATCATGAGGCAGAATCGAAATTCTCATCCAGGTCAGCAGAATTCACAACAAAGGGGGTCTATGCTTTAATAATTCGCGACAAATTTTGCGATTACTTTAATACCGCGGGTACTGTTCCGTTCCAATATACTGCAGTTGGACGAGGTAGTTGGTAGATTTATGAATGTTACATCATCACAACACACGTTTATGTATTTAATAATCAAGAGTAATTATTATAAAATATCACAATTAATTTTTATTTGCGTACATTGATCATTTGAAGTTTGTGTTAAATTAACCAAATAATTGGGACTGTATCTAAATTCTTGTTTATATTAAATATTAAGATATTGATTTAATTTCAATAGGAATGTAATGATAATTAAAATTAAAAATTTATCTTGCTCAAAAACGTGTATTATTTATATTTTAAGAATGTACTTATTATCTTACTTTAAATTCTTTAAAATTAAATTTACATATAAAATCTATTTTTTAGAACGTTGCAAATCTACTGTTTTCGCATTTATAACAGTATTCGAAATATTATCTATTTCTATTTTTCATCTATTTTGAATTAGTTGGAAGTACAGGGATGAGTGTTATGTTTGTTCCATCTGAACATAATTGAAATTGCTGCTGTTCTGAAGAATCAGCATTTTCATTTGGATGCTGGGTTTGTTTCAAAGAATTACGACTCTTACGGGGTGTGACATAAGTGTCAAAAAACAGCAGTATGGAATAGTACCACAAGTTTGGTTTTTAAATAGAATAATTTCAAAATTTATTGTCAAGTTCCAACAAGATTGCAACAAAGATATAAAAATTATTTGAAGTATACACTAATTTGATAATTAATAATTGACATTGTTGAATGTACTTGTTCAATTAATAAAATAAAAAACTTACATCATCAGTTCCGGTTCCACTTTTTAGAGAGGCTTTCACTTTTGCATATTCTTGATTGAATTGATTTCTCAGGTTTTTAAATTTTGTTTGACACTCTTGTATGATCGTTGTTGGCCTTGACTTCACAACTTTCTGATACACTTTGTCTAACGCTTCTTTACGAAGATGCTTGTTATGATCATTCGGTGAATCCGTTGCGTATAAACACTGCTCATCTTTGACAGCATCAATCAATAATTCAATTTGATCTTTAGACCACTTTTCACCTTTAGAATTTGTATTTTCTTTACTCATTGTGAAAACACTTCACTTTCAGAAACACTGATTGAATACTATATCATCTGTCATCTTATGCGCATGTCAACCACGTGATAAAATACTGCTTCCCGATTGGCTCTCATTCGAATCCAGCAGCAAATCTAACTCGGAAAATAGCGCATGTTCTATCCGTAGAATCTAGCAGGCTCCCAAGCAAACAAGCCCGCAGTGTTTGTTTGGGAGCAGTTTAATTATTTAATCATTTTCTACCTCCGCAGTCAGCTTGGTTGCCAGCAGAGGTCTCAGCTAACAATCCAGCGCGTAATCTAGCCTCGTGTGATGCGGGCTTAACACTTGTCTGTTACACCAATTCTGTTCAACTACTAGATATACAGTAACTACTGGAAACAAAGCTGAAAAGCTATCAGTGGGGCGCGAATTCGAAAAATTTACCTTCAAAAATACCCTGAAGTATTTCGAACCCCCTGTGTCATCTAATGAATGAAGTTAGGTTAATGAAGTTAGTGTTGCTATAATAAAGTCATAATACGAAATATGTCATTATTCACGAAAACTTGATCACCCTTCACACGTAACAGAAAGCGTTTAACCAGGATAATACGAAAATAATATTAATTTTGTCTTTTATTGTAACAAAGACTTCGTTGTCTGTATTATTTTACTGTATAACTTTGCAATCCACTTGCAGGCATTCCCCATGAAGTTGTGTTATCTACTGATTTTCGTAAGCTTCATGGTTTGAATTAATTGTCGAATTCGTTTAAAATTAATATTTTTCTCGGGAGGGAAATTATTTTTTAAAGACAAGGCCAGTGTTTATTCCTGGCTAGTCCTAGTTGCAACTCCTAATTACAAAATTTAACTTAAGTTTATATTCGAAGTGTACGAACATTTGTACCATTTCTCAACAAATTTTGGCATTCTTATGTTGTCACAATGTTCGTTGCTTTGCCATGTTAAGTAAGGTTAAAAATTCTCTTTATTTTTTCCAAAAAATACATTACAATTCACAAAAATCAAAAAAGAGAGAACAAAAAATGATTATACTATCTTATATCTACTTAAACCTATGGCCACTGAGGGCACTCTGGTCTAATCCAGTCAAACATAGTAGGGAGATCCCTTTACAATCACATTCTTTTAATTATTTTTTTATGTACATCTCATTCTCTTTGAAGAAAAATGCAAAAAAAAAACTCCAAAAACAATCTCAACTTAATTCTATTTAAATTTGTCTGTGACAGAGGCCTTATATGCTAATTTAAAGATAATTTAACAGCGTATATATGTATATATATATATATATATATATATATATATATATATATATATATATATATATATATATTATTTTTTTTTCATTAATTTTATTTTGTTTATTTGTTTTTTCAGATTTGGTATCGAAACGATAGAATTCATCACAAAAACAAAAAATAAATGAAGCAAAATGAAGAAAAACAAAAAAGATACAACAAAATAAAGATAGAAAAATTAAAATCGTATATACATCTACATCTACTTAATCTACTTACATTACTTATACTATTTCATTATTTTCATAAAATAATTAGAACTTAATTGAGAATTATTTTCGATATTCGAATTTATAAATTTAATATACATTTTATTAATAAATATTTTATAAGTCATTCATTTCGAATTAATTCTATTATGTTGTTTACACACGCTAGATAACAAGTAATAATAAATTTATGAAGACTTCAGGAGTGCCATAAATAAGCTCGGTCGCGAGAACACTTATACTCCTCATGCATTCGTTTCCCAGGGGTGCGTCAACCATCCGGCCGACTACCATCATTTCTCCGTACTATCATACTAAAGATATCTAGTATTGACCGTTAGGACTATTGATCGCACCCATGAGAACACGGATCTTAGACCCATGATCAACCAGGGTGTTCTCAATCTTTCCGAGCCTATCCAATATTATTTTAAACATAGACATCAGCTCATTTTCGTTGGACTTTGGCTGGGGCGCAGTCCTGCCTCTGGCAACCTCGGCGAAAGACACTCCAGGTGCTACAGGAACAGACGCTATCACAGGTTCCCTAGCTGTGACAGTGTTTTTATTAATCTTATTGAATTTTATTTGAGTATTCATATAAGCTGGACAACCTTTAAACGAAGCAGGGTGCCCGAAACTCCTGCAGTTAACGCGAAACGTTTTCTCTTTGCCCTCGTCTGCCAATAAAGTGCAGTTGCCAGGCTCGTGTGTTACTTCGCATTTTACACAACGGAACTGCATATTGCAGTTCGCGGAGCTGTGTCCAAATCGCTGACATCTATAGCATTGCATTGTGTCTTTTTTAATTAATTTTTCCAAGCGGACCACTTGATGTTTAAGATATCTCAACTTCAGTAGTTCCGCTGGGACACTATCATGCGAAATTTGAATAGTATAAATCGGAAGCACTCTTTTCTCGAGAATCGAGCGTCTCGTTGAGAAACGTCGAACAGAAGTTATGTTTACTTCTGGGACCATCGCCCTTAGTTCCCTGAGGAGCTCTTCAAGATCGCATCCCTCGCACAATCCCTTAAGCAGGAACGTCAGTGGTTTCTCCTCTTTAGAAGTATAAGAGAAAAAGGGTGCTTCAACCCTTTTCAACATTTCTTTGGCACTCCTAAAGTCCTCCAGATTCCTAACCTTGATCTGGGTATTTTCTTTATTAATTTTTTTAATTTCAAATTCTTTTATTTTTCCACAATCTTTAAAAAGTTTCACCAGATCGTTACTGTTCTGGTGAAACGTATTAATTCCACTGGGACACTATCATGCGAAATTTGAATAGTATAAATCGGAAGCACTCTTTTCTCGAGAATCGAGCGTCTCGTTGAGAAACGTCGAACAGAAGTTATGTTTACTTCTGGGACCATCGCCCTTAGTTCTCTGAGGAGCTCTTCAAGATCGCACCCCTCGCAAAATTCCTTAAGCAGGAACGTCAGTGGTTTCTCTTCTTTAGGAGTATAAGAGAAAAAGGGTGCTTCAACCCTTTTCAACATTTCTTTGGCACTCCTAAAGTCCTCCAGATTCCTAACCTTGATCTGGGTCTTTTCTTTATTAATTTTTTTAATTTCAAATTCTTTTATTTTTCCACAATCTTTAAAAAGTTTCACCAGATAGTTACTGTTCTGGTGAAACGTATTAATAGGTGGTAATTTTTTATTATTAGATTTTTTTTTGTTTCGTACATTATCAGATGCAGCACTTACTGTCTTCCCTGCATTTTTTATTGAAGTAGGCTTTTCTTTCGCTGTCTTCGTCTGGTTTTTCTTTCTTATCACTTGAACAAATTCTCCTGTATTGTTTTCATTCTCCGTCTCCATCGTTTCCGCAGCTAGCAGTCCACTCTCGGTTGTCTCTGGTTCCTGGAGTTCCTGTCTCTGGTTCTTATTCTTCTTTGTTTTTTCCGTCTCTTAACTTGCGTCGGACCTTGTTGCGCTGTCACTCAGCTTCCCAATCTTTTCTTTTAGTTCCTGAATCGTTTTTCGTAACTCCATATTTTCCTTCAATATGTTTGCACATTGGACATCTCGGGTCACTAGATTTGTCTCTGCTTTGATTTTTCGCTTCATTTTCATTGTCTTTCCACTCATTTTTCCGCAGTCGAAAGAATAATTGTTTTGATTCACTTTATTTTCGCATATTATTTCATTTTCACTCTTTAGTCTATCATTATTTTCATCATTGTCATTTGTTACATTACTCATCACTTGTAGTTATTGCACTTCTTAACTGTCACTTCCATTCACTTCGATAGCTCGACGGCAATGTTTGTGCCTCGGTACGGCGAGATGCGAGTTCGAATTTCGCTCCGAATACAATTCAGTTTTTCTGTTTATTTCGGGATTTCACTCCCGACACCATTCAGTTTCACAGTGCACTTGAAAAGGGGCACGGGCAGAGCGTCTTTGGGGCACCACCCGGTCAGGCCAACGGAGCCTCAATCCCGCCAGGGGTAAACAAATCACAAACACTAACGTTCACAAAATAATTACTTCGCGAGCACTAAGACTTCACGTCCGCACACTTCGAACGCCGAGCTGCAAGTGGTTGCTTTGCCATGTATGTTCTGTACAAGTGCCTGGCATTAGATGCACTACTCAACAAATTTCAAGCGTTTAAATTCATCTGAGATCCTACTATATCATTTTTCATTTTTATTGATCTAACAGAGATACGCAAACTGATTTTGTGGGATTGGAAATGATTTGGCTATTGAGGTTCTTGTTTACTGTGCGGTTACTTGTCCCCAAAAATGGATGGGTATTCACCTCCACAGTTTATACATTATGGCTTTTCTTCTGCTTTTTCGAACACGCGGAGAAATAGTGGAACTGGTCACACGCAACATAATTGTGCGCGGCACTCTAAAGCAGAGTGTCCAATTTACTGACAGTTATAGCACATGGCTTGGCTGTTGTGCCTCAACGGTGCAGATAAGCTGCCAAATTGGTTTTATATTATAGATTTCGGTCTCAGTTTTCTGAAGGAGAACTTTGACCAGTTTGGATAGACCGTTTCGCATTTTCATGAAGAATGCTTCGGTTGGATTGAATCCCTGGGCCTTGAAGTTTTCTACTATTTCCTGTATCTCTAGGCCGTGTAAACCCCTAACTTCCACGTTTAATTGTCTCTCATAAGGTAAAATGTGTGTGTGATATTGTATTTTCTGTCCTGTCAGTAATTTTGTGAGTTGTCTGTGGCTGTCGTTTGGTGTCTTGCGTACTATTTGAAAGCCAAAGTAGACCCTTTTGACTAAATTGTAGGATATGCTATTCTTCATTATTAAAAGTATTTTGGATCACTTGCTTGGTTCACTGATTATAATAGGAGCCATGTCGCTTCAGTTTTCCTCGTGGTTTCCGCTTGTAAATTCCTGGTATTCGTTTTCCGCAATATCACTTCTACACTTAACATTTACACTTTTTAGCACGATTGTTATAGCTACCAGACAGTGATATGAAGAATTAAATTACTTCCCTTTTCTTGTGTTAAATTTTCTCTCTCACCAATATCAACCCCACACCGATCTCCTTCACAATTTCTTAAAATCGGATTTCTTTAAAACAGCCGCCGGCAATACCATACCGTATTACCTGAACAACTATACCTATACAACATGTAGCCAAAGTCACGTAAACACTAAAAAGTTTCAATATGCTTTCTTCGAAATTTGCATATCTAAGCTCTAAAATCGCTTCGAAATTTTTAAAATCGCTTAGAAAGTCGAACCAGATGTAAATATAAATGGTTATGTATTAATCAGAAGTGGAAGTCAATGAAAACCCAAGCTATACGCGTAAACAGAAGAAGGTTTGAATTTGAAACAAATAAAGCTAGAATGTATAGACTTCAATCGTACATCCATTAAAATTGACATTTGAGTAAAGAAATACTGTCAAATTTAAAGTAAGCAAATAAAAGTCTCAAGCTGGCATGTTGCGTTAGCAACTGAAGTGGATGAGGATTCAAAAAACTCCAACAAGGGTGAATTTTTCATGGCGGAAGTTGATTAAAAAACTTGGCCCCGAGAGAGAAGATTAAACTTCGAAAGATGAATGCAGTTTCAGATTGCAGCGAATAAGGACAGGAAGGAAAACTGTCTCGTCAAAAATTAAATTAAAAGTAAAAAATGTTTCAAACATCTGTTTGAAACACGAAGACGTAAATAGTCTTTAGTGTTTGAACCCGTCAAACTGGAAGAATTTTAGTGGTTAATGTGGGTGGATTCATTGACTGAAATTCAATTGTCAATTAACTTATAACTTTAAGGTACGTGACACTGGGTAGATCTTGCAGGCAATCATATTATCGGAGGATTTCTCTCCATTGAAGGAATTCAAAAATCACTTTTTCTATTATTTGGTTGGAGTGGAGTACTGGATAGTTCGGAATAGACGGAAATTGATGATTTGTGTTAGTTAAGATATGATAAAACTATGATGGCTGTTTCTGGTCCTTACAGCGGCCCATTATTCTCTTTGCTTGCTGAAAGCAATGAAGCAATAAAATATCGTCTCTTATTTTCTAGATAATCTCTTGCGATTAAGGAAGTTCTCCCAAGGTTTCAAATATGCGAAATAAATATTGACTCCTATAGCCTTCTTCGTGTCATGCTCCCTTCCTTCTTTTCGGCTATTAAACGGTAGCAGTTATTACACCGTTTCCGTGTTTTTGCTTATAGGTTTATAATATTTCGCTAAAATATGAGTTAACCTTTTCGGTGCAAGAAGACGATTTTCTACTTTCAAAAGAGTTTTTAATTATTATAGTTAAGGAGACAGACATTTTTTCCGGGAATAAAATTTAATATCAATATATGTATGTTGCACCAAATACTTATTCAATTATAATCAATTTTTATATTATCTTCGTATACCATTCAATGGTTTATCTACGCACAACGAAAGACTCGTGGTATTTACATATTCAGATCTAACAAGAACTTCTTGCTCGAAGAATCCCGAATACTTTTTTATCTGCACAAGCTCTTTAGTTGTGGGTATACTACTGCATATCTTGACTCTTTACTCCTTTTCTACTGTTAGCGGACAAAATTCTGCCTTCATGTTAAACTTTATCCATGTATTCCATGGCGATACACTGCAGGTGTTGTTGTTTTATTTCGCTGGGACTTTGGTCGAACTTAGCTTATAATGGTGCTCACCCTACTTATGACGTGCATTCGAATCGCCGAAATCGTAACCGGCAAAGCGAAAGTATTGTCTTTTCGTAAATTTTTAGTTCTATATTTTTTGTTCCCTGATTTGACTTCACTTTTTGTAGGTTTCTGTTTATGTTTTCTACATGTTTTCTTTTTTTAACTTGATTATCGTCAGTAAATTCCAGATCTAAAAAATGTAAGAATCGTTCTTCTGGCATTGCTCCTTTCATATTTTCATTACTAATTCTTGGTACATCACCAATTATTAACAAAAACCCTATAAATTTAATTTAAAGTTACTCATTTTACATAAGATTTGTTTGTTTTTAATGCTAGAAGGTCGATTATATCATCACCAAGAAATAATAGGTGTCTGAAGTTTGCATCGTTGAAAACGCAACGGTCTCAGATTTGTTCACGTTTTCAACAATTTCTTTTATTTTTGGTTAATTTGATAATCAAACTTTACGTTGACAATATTTTACGTTGGTTTTATTCGCAATCTGTTAAAAAGGACTAAATGTAGTTGTACACTGTAGTTCAACACTCATTAACTAAAGTAACGTACTGTCATCAAGTTCGCTTTTTAGCAGTTCTCAGTTCGGAGAAACACTTTCTGAGTCCATAGAATAAATTTTCTTGGAATTTGTGTTAATGGATTTTGCAGAAACTCAAGAAAAGGAAAATAAATTATTAAGAAACAGAAATTATAAAATAGATAATCGTCAATAAATAAAAAAATAGTTTTTTGTTGTTGCTTGGATCCGCCTGACATTCCTCTTTTATTGTCAAGGACACGTTTTGGCTGTATGCAACCATCTTCAGCTCGTTCTATGTTTCTTGTGGCGATGTGCACATGTTATTAAATCATTCAGTGGGGAGGAATGGGTTCGGTTAATTACTTGTTAGCGAAGGTTATTTTGTTTGTGTCTTTCGGGTTTATGGGATTGTCATTGTTGGGTTCATCATGTTTCCTTTTTATGAAAAGGATTCGGTTGAGGACTGAGAATATTTTGTCGGAATCGGTCACTAGTTGCTTGCTAACTATTTTTCAGCCTATTTTCGTGTTTGTAAATTTCTATTTTTTCTGATATGTCTAGTATTGGTTGTTTGCATGGCGCGATTTTTTAGCATGTTATTTCCTAATCCATGTTTCATTCCATTACAAATGGGAGGAAGTTCTCTTATGAAAAATTACACCAAATTAAATATATTAATATTGCTTTTATTTTATATTACGCAGAACGCTTTCTTTATTCTATGAACTCTATCGGACGAATTACCAAAAATTATTCCAAAAGACTTATCTTGACTAAGAACGCCAAAATGAATACTATAGCTAGTTTTTAGTCACACCGGGAATTATATGCACTCTTCGTACCTTGCTTATTACTTTATTTTATTGGTTTTAAATACTTTAAGTAATGGCTATGGTTCAGTTATGGTTCATTATGGTTAAGTTATGGTTCATGTGGTTGGGATTAAAAAAAAAACATACTATACTATGAACATGTTTTGTTAGGTTATATCATGTTATGTGAAGATTGTTAAACGTCAACAAGAAAACTCCCGAAAAGAACCGGGAATCCACAAATTTTAAAATATTTATTGCACTTTACTTTATATCACAAAAAAACAAACAAGAGCATAATCAGTGTTAATTTAAATTTAGTTGATATCCTATTAGAGTGTGCTTCGAAGTTTCAAGTTTTATTAGCAATGGATTTCGAGTAACTATTCGTAATAGTTTTCATTTCACAAAATGCTCAAACGAATCAAAAAGACATAATGCCTAATTAAAATTTGTGATTCTTCTTTTTCCGAAATCGATTTTCGAGCGAAGTCGTTCGGTCTGATTCATCTAAAGATACTTAATCTATAATGGCTCAATGTATGTAATAATTCGTAATTTTCAAAGGTAATTACTGAAGCTATAAAAAATTAATACAAAAGTTTTAGATTTTTTCAAGAATATTTTAACCGGATATGATTTTATTAGCTGGAATAACCATTAACTACAGTTTTCTTGAACCTGGTTCATTAGCTTTTTCTTTTCCAGGCTGATTGCGAGGCGTCCCATGACATCCAATTCACGAATGTCTCTAGTTTCTTTTATTATCGTTGCATCCCCCATTGTTATCTCATGCTCTTTCATGATGATATGTATGTTCCACCACGGTTGACTTGGAGTTTGAAGTTCTTCCCTTTTACTTTGCCAAGATGCTACTTAATTCTAGGGCCAATGAAACTTTTTGTTTTTCCCATGTCCATTTCTACGCAAGTAGAACATCCGATGCGATATGTCAGATTGCGATATGTCAGATAGCGATATGTCAGATATTGTGTTTCAAGTTTGTCCTTCGCGATCCGGGAATGTTTTGTGCTGATTCTTGCTACTTGATTCGGTCAGTTGCACAGAATTCGGCCGATCGACTTTATTTTTTATCTTTTTTTTTCCTGTTCTCTCGAAATCTTCAAAGGCTTGAATCTGTTTAATCTGACTGTTTCGATGATGTGCTGCCATTTTTTTTCTTTGAATTCTTAGCTACAAGTCGAGCATTCGATGAATCGTAGCTTTAGTCGCTGTGGATGATTTGATGTGCTTGGAATTGTTCTCTGCGTATCAATTGCCTTTCGATACGCTTCGAATAAAAAATCGGTTTGTGTTCTCTTTACGTCCGTGTTTGTAAAACATATACAACATGTTCTGGTGTGCTTGATTGAGGTCCGTAAGCACCTTCTCCAAGTCCTTTTCACGTATACAAAAAATCTTCCATAGAATTTTTTAAAAAACACATAGGTTTTTATAATAGGTTTTTATCCTCCTGTTTATCCTCTTTTAATCGTATCGGCAATGTTTCGCCGAAGCATGATGAAGGATAATATCCCATCGCTACTCCTTCTTTTGCCTTTTAAAATTTACCACTGAAGGTGATATAATTTTCCGTCATACGAAGTTTTGCAAGCTGTACACCCAGAAAAAAAATCCTTGTAAAATTGTAGCTTTTACAGTAAATTTGACCTATTTTCGCTGTCAAAATCGACCCTACAACAAATGATTTCATTCTTACAATTAAGTCACTATTAAATTGACAAATCCATACTTTCTACAGTTACTCGCTGTCATTTTGACTGTTTATTTTGCCTGTTAAATTGACAGTCATAGCTTTTTAATTGACTACATAATTCCGTCAATTTAACAGAGACGTTGTAAAATTAGCATATATTTGCTGTTCATTTAACAGCAAGTTCCCTGAAATTATGGATCTTTAATTTACACGATTTGGCTGTATAATCTTCTCTGCTTTGGCATCAACTGATACAACTTCCAAATTATCCTTGATATGAACATATAAATTAATTGAGTCTTCACGAATTTTTCATAAAAAAATATAAATTTTATTTTTCGTCCGTTGATTACAGAGGTTCGAGTAGGACTGCTACTAGATTCTAAATCGAGAAACTAGAAACTGCCACTGGTACGTAGACATAGAATCGGCACATTCCTGATGCTCGAATATGAAACAGGTGTCTAGACGTGGTGTCATCGTGATTTCTTGTCTCATGGCCAGGTGAGGTGTTATTTGACTGGCATGTGGCTGGATCGCGTTACATTCGTAGACTCGTAGATTGTTACCTTAACTTATATTATCGTAAACTTAGAGGACTATAGTGACACGATTGTGCACATACTAAAGGAAATTGAAAATCGTATCTTTTGGTGCAAAAATAATGGAGACTATGCAAACAAAATTTTCTAAATAACAGATCCTTGGGTTGAATCAGGTAGAAAATTAATAAAATTTAAAACGTTCGTTTCATTACAAAATCTATATTTATTTATCGAACATTCGATTAAATAACATAATTCTCACACAAATTTTGTTGTAACATACTCGTATTTCAAAAAACATTATTTCTAAACATATACTTTTGGCTAGGAAGAAGGTTTATTTGCACTGGCGTGTTTATATTCTCTATAGGCACAATAATGCATTCATGTAATACATTGCTCAAATTTACAAATAAGGAATACGGAATACGTAATAGGCCCTCGTCGGTAGACGTTGATGGTCGTCCAGAGCGCGGTTCGTCTACAACGCATTCTTGGCCCGCTTTGAACTCATTATACCACTTATAAACGTTTTTTCGTGCCATAGTCTGATCACCAAAGGCCTTCCGAATTCGAAGAATATTCGTTCCGCAAACAAAATTTGAAGCAAGTTTTTTACTAAAAAAGTCACTCATTATAAAAATCGAAAAATTCCCTTCTGGTTGTTTACAAAAACACTTGTAATTCGGAGATAATTAATCCTTTTGACAAACAGACGCTTGGCAAAATTCATAGTCGGTCCTATCAACTTGGTAAAAAAAATTACCTGCCTTCCTAATGCCCGGGAGTTTCAAATGTCGATTTCACCTTACTTTTTAATCACAATAGTACAATCGGTTCAATAAAATCATTATGGCGAAACTTTACCTGACTCTCCTGTGGGAAGAATTTATGAATATCTTCCGCTATAGACTGGAGACCACAAGATCGAAGTTGATCGAAGTGCACGACCGGGTTTTTAATGTCGCTTGTTAATATATTTTTGTTTTTCGTGCCATTCGAGTATCGCTTTTCCACTAATTGAAAGCTTCAAAATTTCCCTCACTGGCTATAAAATCTTAAAATATTAAATGTTTTCAAATATCCATTTTCCGTTTTTTACCTTTAAGCCTTCTCCTAAAGATGATGTTGATTATTCACTTTCATGATGAAGAAAATTATAGTGGAGTTTTAAAAGTCACTTTATGCAACTTATTCTCAACGTTTAAACTGGAAAACTTTCGAAAATGACAAAGAGGTTGATTCCTCATCGTTTACTTGATGAAACATTTTAGTTGCTTATCGTTTTGTTTAGTTGATAAATCAAATGATGACACTGATGCTGTATTAGAAATTGGCTCCTGAAATTAACAAAATCTGCTATCCTGCCTTCAATTGAAATTGCAAATTCTATCGTCCTATTTACTCTCCTAACATAAAGTTTTAAATTTGCAGGACGTTTCGAATATCAAAATGCAATTTTGAATGCATCTAAATTTCAAATTACATCTCTGCGGTTTACGTGAAAAGCAGAAAAAAAGCTATTTCCAATTAAAATGAATCTTCCTTTAATTCAGAGTCACAGTGTCACATGCACATTTACGGTTCAAAACTTTGACTTGTATTCTAAGGTTTGACTATTCTTAGTTTTCGCAAAAATCTGTTTTCTTAGCGGAAACACTAGTACTTATTACACATCAAGTATCAACTGGACAACTCAGTCTTAATAGTCTTAATATAATATTATAATCAATTCGTTTAACATAAAATCATAAGCCAGAAAATTACAGATCGAACAACAAATTAAACAACATAACAGATGTTTTTTTATGTTTTGTATTTCTTAAAAACTTTTTTTTGATGTGATGGAAGTGGTAAATGACCGGTATTCCACATCCGTCAACAATAAGTCCCTTGCAATCTAAGTAAGGAAATGCTTCCGGTGGTATGAAGTCTGTCTCCCTGCATCGCTCAAAGTACAACTGATTAGGATAATACGGATGACTGATCCACATATTCTCATCAGTCATACTGGATCGCAGACAATGTCTCCTTACCTGATGTATAATGCATAAATTAAGTCGTCAGCAAACGCCACTCTCATCCGTGCAGGACTATCATTGAAGCCAAATGATCTCAGAAGTGGGTTTAATATAATTGAGAATAAAGTTGGTGCCATCACTGTTCCTTGTTGTAGACCGTCAGAAACCCGAAATTACTGGAGGTATTTCCCCCGACGTTGACAATAAATTCTTTTCCATATATCGTACTCACTAGTATGGCTATCAAATCATCACAGAACCTATTCTGTATAAGTCTGAAAATCAATCCATCAAGCCAAACTGTATCGAAGGCTCTCTCCATATCAATGAGGCATGCTCCAACACATTTTCCTCCGTTTAAATGCCAGTAGATATCTGATGTCACTTTCGTGATAGCATGAATAGAAGAATGGCTTCTGCGAAAGCCTAACTGACTATTGCCTATAATATCTTTGTCTTCGAGATGTTTCTTTATATTTCTGTTCAAGAAACACTCAAAGACTTTGTCTGCATTTGACAATAAGTTTATTGGTGGATAGCTTTTTAGATCGCTGGGATTTTTTCCCTTCTTCAGGAATGATTTGAACATTGGAATGATCCTGCCCTTTTTCCAATTTTGTGGAAAATACTCATTGTTAAGGACATTGTTTAAAACGCAAATGTATTCGTTTATTATTGGTTCTAGTAGGTTTTTGAGGACACTGTTGGGTATGCCATCAAGCCCAGCCGATTTTTCGCTCAACATCCTCCTTCGACACAAAATAATAAAGTTGTTTTGTGATAACATATTTGATTTCAATGTCTCACTGAAATGGAGAGTAGGCTCACGATTGTATGAAGTCAAAAACTCGTCAATTCGGTTTTTCACAATTTCCTTCAATCGAGAACTGCCCAGATTAGTGTTTTGTCGATGAACCGACTCCAAACTCATACCAATTATATCCAACTTGTCAGTCTCATCAGTCAATAGTTTGTACTGTTCGTGGTATGTAGGGATGCCTACTTGCAGCGGAACTCCTATATATAGAGGTGATGCGCGTGAGAATCATCCTGTTTAGTTTCTTATGTCTTTTATGTTTACTGTCGTGTACTCCATGTTATTTTTTGGTGTTATCTTTAGTGTGTTTTCTTCCATTGTGTTCATAATAAGTCTGTAATGTCTTCAATGTATTTGTCGATTTCGTCATTTGACAAGTTTTTGTTGTTTGGAATGTATGAGTTTGTGTCTTGTATGTATGATTCATGTGTCTATGTTAGTTTTGTTTTGAATTGTGTCCAATCTGTCTTCCTGGAATTGTACCTGTGCTGCGTTTCGTGTGCTGCCAGCATGAAAATGTTGTCGTTTTCTTTTGCGAGTTTTATTTGTATCGCCTTATGATCGCTTTCATAGTGTTTTGAATCTGTTGTTGTAAGTTAAATCAGTAAAATTCAAACGCACATCAACTATGCAGAGATCCAGATATGTTCCGGATCTCGGCAGTGTAGGAATCCCCGGCCCGATGAGGCGGCATCGATAATCCATCACATTATCTCTGATATACCGCTTTAAAAATATTTCCCGTGGATTGTCGTACTCGTTTAGCCAGTCGCCATGTCTAGCGTTTGGACCCCCCGCCAAAAAATAATAATATTCGGATCATCTAACCGCAGAAATTCAAAGACGAGATTGAACTCCTCTCTAATTTCGCATTTATGCGCTTCGGTGCATTTGCACTGATATGCATGTCAACTCTAGGACTTCAAATTCACTGAATTCCGGTCTGTCGATACGTTTCTATTTTAAGTTCCATCTTAGCTCCTGTAAACACTCGCTATCGAGTTGACATTCACCGCTATTATATTGAGTTCAGCTCGAGCCAACACCGCGAAGAGCTGTTTAGTATTGGTGACTGGGACTGGTGAGCGTACTCATGATTCCACGAATCTTGGACCCCAGATCGACTAAGTTGTGCTCGATTTTTCCGAGCCTGTTGAGAATGATTTTGAACATGGACGTTTATTCGCACTCATTATTATGATTGTTCATTTTTTTGCTGGGGTTCAGTTCTACCCCTGGCAACTGCGGCAAACGACACTCCAGGTGTTATAGGAGCAGGCGCGATTGTTGGCTGTGCAACAGGAACCGTTTTCGCCTTATACGAATTTTTTTTAAATTTTGGATGGATGCCCATAACACCTGCAGTTAACGCAGAAAACTTTCTTTTTGTCGTAATCCGCTACAAGCGAGCAGTTGTCAGGCTCATGAGCAGTGACACAGCGGAACTGCATATTAACGTTTACGAAATTGTGTCCAAACTTCTGAATCGAAAACATTAAACGATGTCCTTCTTGATCAATTTTTCGAAGCGGACCACCTGATAGTTGAGGTATCTCCGCTGCGGTGCTGTCATGGGTTACTTGTACAATACAGATTGGTAGCACTCTCTTTTCCAAAGTTGAGCGCTTAGTGGCGAATGGTTTAACGTTGGTGAATATCACCGCCGGAACCAAAGTTCCCAGTTCCTTGAAGAGCTCTTCAGGATTGTACCTTTCACACAATCCTTTGAGCAGGAACGTCTGTGTTTTCTCTTAATTTAAGTATAAGAGAAGAAGATCTGTGCTTTTTCTTTATTTATTCTTTTAATTTTTTAATTTCTTTAAACTGTCAATTTTCGCGCAATCCTTGAACGGTTTCACCAGATAATTCGAATTCTGATGAAATTAATGGGTGGTAGTTATTTTGATTCAACGTTTTTGGAATTCGTTTTAGTATTAACTTGCTTATTATCTAAAGAAATTTTTCTTTTTCTGCCTTGTTATTGTTTCTAATTGGTTTTTGAGTTGTTCCGTTTTTTTTCGGTCTTTCTCAATTGATTTTTTTTTTGCGGAAAACCTCGGTAAATACGCCTGAGTCCTCCAACATTTCCTCTTCTGGGAGAATCTCCACTTCAGGGTACACGTTGTCTCTCGTTTGTACCGAGGTCTCATCTATATTTTTTTATTCATGTAGCTCTTGAGCAAACTCTTTAGCTCCAGAATTTCTTCATTTAGCTTTTTATTTTCGTTAAACATGTGAGTTAATCGCACGTCACGATTTACCAAATATGGCGTCGGTTTGATTTTGCGCTTGTTTGCGCCCGTCGTGATTGTTTTTATAGTAGACATTGTTTTGCATTTTGTTGTTGTATTGTTGTTAAACAATTATTGCTTATATGAAATATCAGTAAGCGTTTGGTGAGCACTTCAGGCTCCCAAACCCCAGTTCCAGGTGCAAAACCTGGACTGAGCAAATGAATTTTTATTTTAACTTCGATATTTATTAGGTACTTGAAACGTAGTATTCAAAATGATTTTCAATTTTGCGTTGCAGTGCAGACACTATACATTCGGATCCCAACCACGAAAGTTTCGAGTTCGGTACCCGGGTCTATTAAAAATTATTGTTTCTTATATATATATTTTTTAATCGTATGATTATGAAAAACTTCAATTCAAAACGTTTTCAATTCAGAGGTTTTCAGTACGGACTTGGCTTCGTCAGGGCGAAGCACCTTCACCAGCTTGGCCGCAAATCCTTCTTAAGGCCTCCGCTCTCCAAGCTTCTTCAAAATACGTCACAAACTGGGGCTCCACCGTCAAATATCTTGATAGGGCGGAAAACGTCCGGCCACGGGCTACAGTTAATGATTAAAGTGTATGATCAATATAGCACAATATTGATGTTCAAATTAATAGTCAGTTGCTTCGTCGACGGCGTCTTCATAGATCGACAAGGGTGGTATCAACTTTACACTCCTATTTTGTACAACTGACTTAAATTTTACCACAATGACGCTCACCACTTCATTATCACGAAGCCATTATTCCACCCAGACTGTAATCTACTATGAAGACCTTTCCCCTCATTTCGTCATACCTGGGGTATGTCTCGTACTTGAGCATCCAGTTGGACGTGGAGTGAAGTTAAGAGGACCCGATGAGCGAAGGGGAAATAAAGAAAACTTCCACAATTAAAATGTATTGGATTTATTATAGTCTTAACACTCCGAATTACAAAATTGAACTGAACTGAACCGAGTCTTTAAGAATCACAAGTTGATTCTTTTCAAAATGTTTATCTTTTTGTTCCCACGAACCAAACAATATAATGTTAACCCTTTGCACTCGAAGCCGTTACCGCGCAGGCGGCAACTCGAGACGTTTCGCAGCGGTATTTGGTGTATTTACTACCTCTAACGTAAAATGATTACACACACAAAGTAACATATAAAACTTTTATATTTTAATACTTAATGTTTGTTTACAGGTTTACTAAGATAATTTCACAAGCATTAGTCCTTGTAATTTTTCTTTGTATGATATTTTATGAAACAATTGCCGAAATGTATGCCCGGCTTTTCGGGACAAGTATCACAATAGTATGTTGTTTGATGCCTTTTGCCATGTTGAGTTCTTTGAGAGCAGACTTTGCAATCCTTCCTAACTCCTGTTAGAATGATATGCAGCTTTCCATCTAAGCGGATGTTTTCAGAACTGGAGGTTGAAGTTGAAGGTCGAGCACGCGTCTGACGAAAATCTCCCGTCAATTGCCGAACTAAGGATTTCACACACCGCAAGTGAGAAAGCGGCTGTTCTCTTCTCTGCTGCTTAGTCATTTTATAGAGTATATATGAATTTATTGAGCAAATTTCCAGGCCCCAAAAAACAATTTACACCACCATTTCAATGATTTTCGTAAGAAACAGTACGTTGCGGCTAATTGATCTGCACGATCGACACCTCCCATATGTTTTGTGTAATTTATTACAACATTAGGCTTCTTGATGGTAACTTCAACACCACCTCGTAATATTCTTCTCACACAACTTATTCCCGCATTATTCCAGTTTGTCAAGCACGTGACAACCCTCTTGTCTTTCCATGATAAGACTAAGGTATTTCCTTTGCGGAATGCTACTGTTGATTTCGTGCCAAACTTTGGTTTTTTAATTTCGGTTGGCAAATGCTTCCTATGCACTAGGATTGTTCCTGTCAAATGGCATTTCAATTTGAATAACTCCTCAGCCAACATAAAGCTGGTGTAATACCGATCGGTGAACATATGGTGTCCTTGGCTACCAGGCACTCTTTCCAGGAGCATCGTATAAAGGTGCAGCGGTATTCTTGCTGATATCGGAAGGTCGGGCCTCACCAATTTCTCCGTGGTAATACTTCCATAGTAAGGAAGAATACTACAAATATAGCCAGTATTTCCGTCGGCCATTGTGTAAACTCTAATACCCCATTTAGTTGGCTTTTTCGGATTATAAGTAATAAATGAAACCCGACCTTTGAATTTTATAGTGGACTCATCCACACAAATTTCTTCACTCGGTGTAAAATACCTCAAAAATTTGGAATCGATATACTCAAGAAAGCAGCTTACTAGCTGCAAACGTGTTCTTTGACATGCATTTGTTGTTGGGATTGTTTTTAGATTAAGCATCCAAAAAATTTGGTTGAATCTGTCTCTAGTAAATATATTTGAATAAAAAATCTACAGTCTTTGCAAACTCGCAAACGACGGTATCATTGAAAATGATTTTGCGATCTATTCAAACTTACCTCTGTTATGCTGTACAGACCTATTCAATAAAAAAAAATTATTTTTTCGTTTTTGCAATCAATTTATTTCACACTTTAATTTTTTTATAAAATACAATTTTTGTGTTTTATTTTATTTTAAAATTTATATTTTTTGTTCGCATTTTTTTCGTCTTCATCGCTGTCGTCACTGCTGTCATCGCTGTCTTCCTTTCTCTTTCTTTTTACAACAACGCTCGCTTGTAAATATGAGGACACAGGCTTCTCATCTGCACGCTTCATTTTTTTAAACAACAAACAATCGACAGATAAATCTAATGACAAACCAGATTTTGTTATTTTAAAACCAGAAAATTTTACAATCATAACAGAATGCATATAATTGGGACTAGACAATTTTTCCCATTTGCTTTCAACTATTGCATTTCCCTTCAACTCAAGAACCGGAGACAATATTTTCGCTGGTGGTGTCTGCGAAGTGAAGAGACGTACACCAAACACACCTGGCGTTGTTTTACCTTGTCGCGTACTGGAACCGGTGACATACCTGATTTTTAATTTTTCCAAAATCTGAGCCATATCACTGAACTTTATGTTATGCCTCTTCAAATTGATCTCCAAATCTTTTGATGCTGTAGATAGCTTCCGCAAATCAGTCACGAACCCATCAAAAACACTGGTCATCAATTTTTTGGTTTCCGAATGCCAGGCAAACGAAGCAGTAGGCACCAACTTAGACACGCGATGTTTCGCTTCCAACGAACTCAAACTTTCCATAATCGTCTTCTTTGTAAAGTCTTCCGAATTGCTAATGCACATACCGTACGAATTACCAATAATAGCAAACTTTATGGGATTTTTATAATTGTATTGCGTGTAGTTGAATCGATTCACAACACTTTGCTGGAATTTTCTTTTTTTCGCATTGTATTCGGACTCCGTTGTTAAGATTCCCTCACTTTGTTTTACTTCAAATATAAATTTTTTTACAACGTCGTTCTCCAATTCATTCTCATTGGGTTCAAGAAGATACAAACTTTCAGTATCAATAGACTGAACACAATCTTCATCATCACTACTATAATTCAAAGCAACTTTTGTTGATGTCGACGCCATTCTTACTCGTACTAATTTCGTTCTTATTGTAGATGTGCACAGTTGAACTGTCGGAAGCGAACTGAGCGCGCGTCATTCTTTTTGAATCGAACACAGCATGGGCCTATGAACGCTGAAATATGACACGTACGGTAATACATCCACAGTAATCCCTTTCGTAAATATATAATCTATCGACGTATCATTTCTCGTTGTTATAACATTTTTCGTCATTAACGACACACCATGAGCGGAACGCGCATATTCTACTAAATCGTTTCCTTTCGATGTATTCAGATTTACATTCAAATCACCACACAATATAACCGGACAAGTTGATAAATTATATTTCTCTGATATACGCAAATGTTTAACATTATCACCAAATCGTCATAAAGCAACATCCAACAATTCCTTTAGATCGTCGAAGCTCGTACCGCAATTTGCATATACAGTCACAATACAAAAAGGCATATTATTATTCGTTACAACACGAGCACAACAAACATCTCCATTAACGCTGTGGTATTCATCAAATTTCATTGGTATACATTCTAATAACATTGATTTCTTTGATTCATATAATGCAACACCGCCGGCTGTTTGGTTATCTCTTTTATTCTTTGTCACACACTCATAACCTTCTACATCGACATTATCTTTAACCGCCGACCATGTTTCCGAAACTGCCAATATATCAGTTTTTTTAATATTAGCATCCATTACAATATCGTCGCTATGGGCATTTAAACTTTGCACATTCATATAACACATCGTTGTTTCTGAATTAGCAACCTCCATGTCCTTTTCCATTTTATCGACAATAGTTGTTAACTGCACTTCACGCAAACGATCAAATTCAGTTCTTAGATCTTTATAGCCTAAATTTTCTTTGCAATGATAGAAGGTGTGATCTTTTCCTTTATATGTCAAATACAAATTTTCTAACGCTGTTGCCCGTTCAAACCAACATAAACTAAAGAGGTAGACAAATTTTTCGAATATTCAAATACAACTTTATTATACGTTCCACCCTGCGACTTGTGTACGTTCAACGCGTTCGCTGGCTGTAGCGGAAACTGAAGTCGCTCCACTTTAATTTTGCTGCTACCCATACTAACCGGAGCAGAACGCCTTACAATTGGTGTACAATTGGATTTTATATTTAGTATGTGTTGAGCATGATAAGCTGTTTCTACGCGTCTTATTGCTCCACTGGCGATGTTAGTAAATTCAATCCAAACTCGCTTTATTTTTTCTTTTTCTTTTTCATCATATTCTATATATCGCAAATACCCGAAAGATCCATTTACTAATTTATCGTGTTTATCAATATTTTGTGTTATTATATACGGAGTATTTGGAAGTAATAACAACGAGCGAGACATATTGCCCGTATCAACAAGTGGCATTTTTTTCAATTTGTTTATTGTGCTTTTCAGTTGAGTTTGGTTATCACATCCAGTTATCGTGTCTTCTGCAATATTTTCAATAGCACCAGCAGAATGAAGAACATTATAATTGTAATTATCTACATCTTTATTTGAATGAAATAATCGTACTGCATCTTCCATATCAGCGATTTCATCCTCATGCACAAAACGACTAGTAATCATATCTATTTCTCTTTTTTTCAAACTTTGTCCATTACCAATCTTTGTTAGAAACTTCGAAAAACGTTCATCGGCTTGTCGAACTACTTCTGTCAACTCATAATACCGAAGATTTTGCCAAATCATATCTCTTTGTAAACAATTTGCAGGCCTTTTGTAAATCGGAGCAGCTCTCACAGGCGGTAATTGACGCAAATCTCCACACAAAATAATATTAAAACCACCAAACAAATCATTAGGCTTTGGTCCTATCGCTCGCAATACATAATCAACATTATATAACATTTGATAGCTCATTATACTGATTTCGTCAATAATAATAGTGGACACTTCACGCATATCACAACGCATGGAATTCAACACATTAGCTTTTATATGCATCATCTTTTTTGCATTTATTGGTATATTCAATGCCGTATGCACCGTTGTTCCATCAATGTTAATTGCTGCTTTGCCAGTGGTAGCACAAACCAAATATGCACACTTCGAAGAATCGTGACGCTTGGTGAACCTATTAATCACCTCCATCATTACTTTCAGCACATGTGATTTGCCTGAACCAGCTGGCCCCGTAAAAAATATTTGCAAAGGTTTTCGCTGATCATATATCAATTTATTTAACAACTCAATGCAAATACCATATTGTTTTTCATTCAAAGTGCGGATCAAGTTACAAAAATCAACATGCGGAAGAACATATTCAATTTTTTGTACAATGGAAAACCGATTCACGCTATCTAAATCCTCATCGTTTTTTCGCAGAACATCATACGGTGACTTTGTATAAACATTATCATCATTTACATCAGAGACAATTCGCATATCACAAGCACTACCATCATCTGAAATTGTCCCTTCACATTCTTCGGATCGCAATTGTTGCATCATCTTTTCAAAATCCAATCCTGCTTCATAACACTTTAATTTGTCAAATAGCGAATCTTTTTCACGCTCAAAAATGCCAATATATTTGTCATTGCTCAGTAAATCCAGTTCTTCATTTCGAAACGGATGAAACAATAAAACGATCTCGCGCATATAATTTATTCGGTCAGTGGAATCATAATTTCTCCATCGTATGATTTTACATTGATCTCGTTTGTAATATTCATCAACTGACTTTCCAACAAGCAAATTATTATCGAGAGCAAGCACGTGGTCTTTGGATTTCCGCTTCGTATAACAGGAAACAAAGTCCGCCAAATTAACTTCTTCCATATCTTTTGGGCGCTGTTCGTATTTTTGAATTACATTCTCATTCCATACATTTGTCGAGTTGTCGTGCAGATTTTCTTCGTCCATTTGTTTTTTAGTTTTAACAGACCTGAACCGTTCACTTGGATGTTGCGTTGGTATATATTGTACGAAACGAGAAGTTTTTGACATCGGCAAACGTAATAAAAACCAAGCCGCTTCCTGTGTTGTCATTTCAACATTATTCAACGTCTTCTTTCCTAATTCTTTCATTAATGTGTCAAAATCAGCATCAGGATACTCATCTTTCAATTTAATTAGCTCACGATGTAAAGCGCTTAAACCTCGATTACTTTTGTTCACATACTCCGCGATGTACATAGCGCACGAATACTCATCCAAAATATACTGTATGTCCATATTTGAATTTAAGACATTAACTATGGATTTATTAAAGGGATTCGTCCATATGTCATCTACATCGCGTTTATAAAGCACCGTCGCTCTACTCAATCCATTTTTCAAAATGTTCAAGTATTCATCGTTTGTTAACATGTTTTTTAGTAAGAAATCATCGTAGCTTTCATAAATATTATTTTCTAAATTACGTTTTAAATTATTGTATATTTCTCTTTTGTTTTCATTCTTTTCATCTAATGGCAGCAAAATTCTAGTTTTATCCATTGGCCAAAAAGGCGCGTTAAATCGGCAACGTTTGCTGTTTTTTTTATAACACGTGTGAGTGTGACGATGCGTTTGCACACTCCGTACAGTGGGCAAATCATCATTACATACCGTTATAAAGGTGTCAATGAAACTAACAGTTTTTGGCATATCTTCGGAAATTGCCTCATCGGGAGCATCTTTTAACCACAATAAACAATGAGCATGTGGACTGCCACGATGTTGGAATTCGATTCGTTTAAAATAATCAAGCATAACATATTTACCAAATGGGCCGTTTAGTTTTTTGAATGCTTTAAATAACGTATCAACAAACTTTTCAAAATATAAACAACATACAACTGGATCTTCATTAACTATTGTTGCTCGCCAAAATGAACTCAGTTCCTCTATTTCTTTATCATCAATTGAAGTGTGAAAATCAGCATTGCGATACTGCAACAACAAACGTAGCAACGGTGTCCAATGTATCTCCGAAGCACTCAAAGTTAAAAAAACGTGTGGCTTTCCCAACTGTGTTAACATCGCAAATAAATCTCGTTTCCGTTTTTGCCAATATTGTACTGAATTTGGTATTCCTTCGAAAAAAGATAAATTCCGATCTAAAGTATCCTGCATAAATTGCATATCATTCAAATCGGACCGTGTTATTTTTTTTATGTTTTCGGCAGTATTATTTTTGAACATTAAGCGATATCCATCGATAACACGTAACCGCATAATTTTTGCTGCCATATACAATATATGATCCGGCTTAGCACCTCGTCTGTCGAAACGCCGAATTTCGCTGGACGCTATGGAATACGGCGTAACATGTATTTTAAAATCTCGTTCGACGCCATAATATATGCTTGGAAACGACAATTCTTCGGCGCAACCATCGAAAGACAAAGCAAGTGGTATTTTATTATGAGTTGGGAAAAGCGTCAACAACATTTCTTCACCCCATATTAACGATTGTTGTTGCATCGACAACATTGCCTCTCCTTCATATTCTGATGGAATTTCACCATCACCAACAACTGGAAAATTTTCAATAATTTCTCGTTCAATGGCTTCTATCGGCTGCAACGAAGAGTCAAAAAAAGCGTCATTCACTGTAATGTTGAATTTTTTATACAAAGGCGTTGCAAGAAGATAAATTAACCATGACTTTATTACAGATTTTTTCACACATCCTTCCAAATACGATGATTTGTGCAAGCGATGACGCTTTATGTTTACATTTATGGCGTAATCATCATCTAAATTTCGAGGCAACGCCGATACCATTGTATCGACATCAACTGGCACATTAATTACTTGTCCAACTAATTTTTTCGCACCCGGAAACCATCGAATTTGCCTAGTTGTTAGGAATGGCAATCTAGGCGAAACCAAACGCTCCGTTAATGTGTCGAGCTCTGGTAAAAAAGCCGGTATTTCTGGATATGCAAATCCATTGTGTTTGCTCATTATTGGAATTTTATCATTCAAACAAGAGACATGACAATTTCTACATAACACATATTTTTCATTATTTTTTCCAACTACATTTGATATGAAAGTAATAAATTTATGAGGACCGCAAACTGTGATAGTTTCATTTGACCACTAAAAACGATCGCATACGTCACATATGCTGTTTAACTGCAACGAGAAGAAAGCATTGTTCATATAATTGTACAACCAATCAACGCACGACGATTGGTTTGCTCTTCGTTTTTCCACATATGTTTCGTTACGTTCAGCACCTCTAAGAGCTCGTTTTTTTTCAACTGGCTGTTGATTTGCTCTTCGTTTTTCCATATATGTTTTGTTACGTTCAGCACCTGTAAGAGCTCGTTTTTTTTCAACTGGCTGTTGATTTGCCCTTCGTTTTTCCACACATGCTCTTTTACGTTCAGCACTAGTAAGAGGACGTTTTATTTTTAATGGCTCTTCTATACCGTCGGAATTTGCTTTCTTTCTTTTTCGATATAATTTCATACGTTCCGCTGCACTCACAGGCGGTTTTTTATTGCTTTGCTGCAAAACTAATTGTTCACTCACACCTCCTTCCATCACACTATTCTTATTAACACTGACCCAATAATTTATGCAACGATGACACATAAGGCAAATATATCCACATTCGCACGACACGACAATACACGACGATACACGACGTACCCGACGATACAAACACTAACATAGCATCTCAGCATCTCCGCGGAACGCTAAACCGTTACCAAATTTCGTCACAGATTTTCGTCATAAATTTTCGTCATAAATTTTCGTCACAGATTTTCATACAAACCGACCCTATAATCATTTTCAATGATAAAAGGAATGTAGCTGACATGATCGCGTGACCAGTACTCTTGTAAATTCGCCAACGGCATTGTCCCCATATTTAGTATCACGCCAATAAATGCCCACATTTCTTCGGTAGTCACACTGTGCCAATTTTGCCATATCGAATGCTGTGATAGCGTTTTGTTCTCTAACTTTCTTCTAGCATAATTATTTGTTTCAGTAACGATTTCATTCACGAGTTCATCCGTAAAAAACAGTTTGAAAAAGTCCCACGGTTCTTTCTTGTCTGCATGTACGTGCGGTCCTACAGGAGTATTGCCGGCTATAAACGGTATTCTTGAGGGTATTTCTTCTGATTCTGGACAACTAACCCATTCAGAACTGTCGGATCGTGGCTCATCTGCAGCATCATTATCACTGTCACTTTCACTGTCTATTCTTCGAATCTTTCGTCTTCCTACACCCCTCACTTCATCGCTATCATCATCACTGCTTGCGTTCTCTCTATCGTCAACCCTTGCGAATATAGCTGTAATTTCCTCGTTTAGCGACTCCAAATCAAAGTTATCTTCACTCGAGCTTATTTCACTACTACCTTCCATGGTGATAGAGGTCAGAAACTTCAACTTTTCTAGTCTTTTCGCCACAGCTGTCAAGTTCAAACTGAGACCGAAAATGCAGTCCGGTTCGTGGATGCGCACTAATTTCAGATAAGAAACCCTTATCTCCGTTTGAAGGGATATCATTTTACACTTCATTAGTTTACCCACAAAGAGCGTAGGAACCCGCGTCGAAGAAACAAAACGTAAATAGTCACCGCTGCGGATCGAATTACCGCAGCGAACGAAGTGGTGAGCGACGATCACCTCTCGAGTTGTGGCATTAAATCACATGGTGAGTGAGACTCACCGCTCGAGTGCAAAGGGTTAAAACAATTTTAATAAAGAAAGTATTTCATAATAAAAAATGAAGTGGGAACAACGTTGGACAATTTTTGTTTATATAACAAACCAAAGAATATGAATTCAAGCGCTCAATCTCTATTACCATGCACTTGTGCGTATTCAGCATTTTATTAACGATGCATGATAAGGAATTCAAATGCTCAATCTTTATTATCATGCACTTGTGCATATTCGGCATTTTTCGGACGATGAATTATAGGACATGTGGTTACAATTTGGATTGTTAGGGTAAAGAGGCATTAAAGTGGTGAGTGTCTTTAGGTCTTAAATGTTTTTATGGGAAAGAAACGTTGAAGTGATAAGTATGTATTATTTGAAAGTTTAAAATAAGTTAATTATAACATATAATAATATACTATATATTAATATATAATAACTGGCCACAGGAAACTGGGTATCTTTTAAAGCGTATGTATCGTTACCTAACTTTCGTTTCCGGAGGTAGACAATGAGGACCATTAGGTGTTAACCTATGTTCTCATCCAGGAAGATGTCCGAATATCGGTTAGGATTCCTACTCGCACCCGCGATGCCGGGCTTATACTCCAGCCCCAAGTCACTTTTTTCGTCACTAACCGCTGGGCGAACCATTCTATCGTGACTCCCGCTCCTTCCAGCCTCTCTATCTCTTACAATGCTACATCTAGCCCCACTGGTCTATCCAGATAATGCTGCTGTATGCCTGTTACTCCTGAGCCACGAGTACCTCTATATAATCTAGTGCCTTTACTTTATTACTGCGCGCACATAGTACCTCGTGTGCCTACCGGTATGACCAGTGTTTTTAGGTTCCCCCCTCTGAAATGTTTCACTCGCATCTGGACACTTCTGCTCCACACATCTGCCTCGGAGTTCGAACTCTCCATTTCACACCAACCCATATCCTTGTCGGGCTACTGGATGATTCAAAGACTTATGTGATAACCCTTATGCATCTGCTAATTTTTTCGTCATGAAATTCGATTGTAAACCATTATCTAACAAAACACGCGCTTCTAAATTTTGACCCTATTTTAATTGAAAATGCACGAATGCTGTAAATAATGAGGGTTGCGAAGATACCATGACGCTAAATACTTTAGTTTCTAAATTTTGTGACGACGTTTTGAATGTTTCTTTCTTGTGTGCTACAGTGAATTATGTTTCCTTTAATATTGTTTGAATCCTTGAGACTTACAGTCTCTCCAATGATGACCAGTTCTCAAGCAGTTGACACAGGCATTAACTTTCTGTTACTGGCAATTTGAATTTATCACAAGCAAACAGCTGATCATTACAACACAAAAATTGGTAAGAGTGTAGGGGAATGTCGTCAAGGTCGGACATAGTTTTGACTTGAGTCCATATCTTTTGTTTAAAAAAGAATTTTTACACTCCAAGACCGGCTAAAGGAAGGCTCAACTCAAGGAAAAAAAGGAATGGGCAATTAAAAAAAAAAATGATGTCAAGGTTGGACCACCCTCGAAAAGTAATGGAAAAAAATGTTTTGAATGGGAAAAATGCATTAATTGCTTTGGCAAATCAAAAATAGCAATACCACACATGAATACAAGTTCGAAATTGGCATCATCTTATTCAGAATCACAGTTTTTGCAGACAAAGAAACTTCTTGTGATGTTCGCGCATTTCAAATGCACTCCTCTATTGCATTCAATGCATGCAATAGAGTTGTGCCTGTTCAAATGCAGCGGCATCACTTTTAGACAAATGATACAAAAGTCCCTGTCTTCAGTTTCTTCTGGAGAGACTTTTTCTTGAGCTCTTTTAGGGGGGCGTACTCTTTTGGCTGGAGTCGTCGATTCACCCTTCGATGATCTACATTTCTTGGGCGTTTTAGATTTTTCTCTCTTTTCTTTTTTGTGGTGAAGGTCTTTGACGTTTTCTGATGAAGTTAATACGGTGCTTTTCATTGCACGTCTTCCACGTCTGAGTCGGTGAAAATGTCCGGATTATACGGGCATATTATGTCATTTTATGTTTCGCGGTGTCAGGGCCAGGTCCAATGTGCTTCGAATGAGGCTGGGGATATGGCAATTTCCAGAGCTTTTCCAGCGTAGTTTTAATGCCACGCGTTACATTGTGACTTGTAATAAGCTTTCACGGGACCATAGACCGAAACATCGAGCGGTTGCAAGCGGTGGCTACAATGAGGTGGAAACGAGAGTAATGTAAGGCCGGAATCAACTGAAAAATCCAATGCTTCGATTGA
This sequence comes from Stratiomys singularior, assembly GCA_954870665.1. Classification (NCBI taxonomy): domain Eukaryota; kingdom Metazoa; phylum Arthropoda; class Insecta; order Diptera; family Stratiomyidae; genus Stratiomys; species Stratiomys singularior. The sequence goes on along the minus strand of OX940879.1, from coordinate 55,906,533 downwards.
CAGGTGAGAAGAGTGGTTGTCGAGGAGCAACAATTTTGGCGATTGCTGAGAACACTTGTTTTTGAAGACGAAATGTTGTAGGAATTTAACAAATTCTTCTTATTGCATCTATCCGGATCCATTCGCAAAGCCAACCGCTCCAGGCGAGGAATGTTCCATAAACGTGGACTACATGTTTTTCCGAGGGAATAATAAAAAAGTGGGATAAAATTACCCTCGGCGCTTACTGCAAGGGCCATTGTTATCATTGCTCCTCGCTCTTGTGACAAAATTTGGCCCACTCTTCTCTCTCCACGTTGGGACATAACTTTTCCAATCTTTGTAGGCACAGTTGAAACCCCCGTTTCGTCCATGTTCCGAATTCCGGCTAATTCGAATGGGTACTCGGACAAAACGGAATTCAAATGACGATAAAACTCATCTACATTCGTTTTTGAGGAAGATTTAACTCTATTCAAGCTTGTTTGCTCCTTTGTGCGCAACGTTAATTTGGAGTGGCGACGCATAAAGCCGTAATACCAGTCCCTGCCGCTCGTTCCTTCCCTATCCCAGCTGTCTGGATATTTTGCGCCGATTTTTTAGCGTATTCGTAAGCGAGTGATCTCAATTCGTTCACACTGAGGCCGTAATAGTGACTGCTGCATTTTTGAATGTATTCAACCAGCGCTTGTTCTTCGGCAGCAGAAAACACCTGCAAAGAAATACGAATCCGATGAGCAAAAACACCAATTTGTTGGTTTTTGTAATTAAACAGAACCTCTAATATTTTCGAAAAGTATAATCTTTTGTGAAGTTCATTTCTTAAATTTATTTAGAAAATGTTTTTATCAAATTTATTCATTGCATTCGTTTATGAAACTTAGTTTTGAATTTTTTTTATTTTGTGTGGAATTCATTTATAAAATTTATACCTAAATTGTTTTATTAAATTTATTAGAAAATTTATTCGTAAAATTCACCATCGAATTAGTTTTTGTTTTACATTATTTTCTTGAGTGTACCACCTATTGATTACATTTATTTCTTCATTTATTAATTCATTTTTTAATTTTTCTTAATTTTTTAAATATTATCAGAAAATTTATTTGCGAAATCGATCATCGAATTAATGTTTGAGTTTTTGTTTAACATTTTTTTCTTCAATTTACTTCCTATTGATTACATTTATTTCTTCATTTATTTATTTATTAATTCATTTTTTCCTTAATTTTTTAAATATTAGTCTTTTCATGGTTTGCTTACTTGATGCACAGAACATGCAGCATATGAACAAAGATCTTGAATACATTTTCCAATATCTGGATCGTCAACTGAAGAAATAGCCTCGTACTTCGACGATACTTTGTCGACATATCGCCTCAAACTTGTCCTTGGCATATTGAACATAGTTTCAGCGCCTCTCAGTGTCTGATTCTCCATTTTCATGGCCTTGATTGCCCTTAACACATTTTCCACGTCAATTTTCCCATGGTCGCTTTTCCGCTTGTATCTTGAATGCCTGTTGTAAATTGAATATTGATCAATCGATCAATCCAAATTCGTTTTTTAGCTCTAATTTACGGTTATTACGCGGTTCAACAATTTTATTTTCATAATTATACCAGAATTTAAAAAAAAGTATGTGGTCCAACCTTGACCACGAAATTGGCCCAACCTTGACAACATGCATCATTCTACATTGAGACGCACCGCAACAAAACAAATTATACAAATAAGCAACCCGTAACCAGCATTGTTAATTATGATGTATATACACAAAAAAATGCTTACCTTGGGAATTCGATGCTTCGAATGAAATTTATACAGCTTCTTGAGGGAACACAGAATAACATTTGGGGCTCTGAAAAACGTCACGTCAGCACTACACTTTTGACAGGTGAACTTGAGACGGACAGACCCATACAAAAGGTTTGTACTAACTTAAGTAGTATTGACACGCTAGCTCATAGATGTCACTAGATACATACGAAAAAAAACATGGATGGTCCGACCTTGACTAGGATCCGACCTTGACAACATTCCCCTACGTAATGATTAGTTACTCTTCAAACCTGACAACATTCTTCTAGAAATTGAATTAATTCCTAATTAGTTGAAGGAACCGCTTTGCCTGGTATTAATTAATCCTTTTCCCTTGTGTATTAATTTCCTAAGTTCTAACCCTGCTGTAGAATTTCTGTAGAGAAGAGTTCTGCTATAGAAGAAACCGACACCAGGCTTAGCCGTTCCTGATGAAAAGGAGCAATATTGCGTCTTATACGCCATGATTTCTCCCTTTCTGAACATGGAGTACGAAGACGTCCATAGAGTCCTTTCATCGCATCCACGATGACCCCAATCGACTCGTTTACGCCTTGGGTTCGGTGTTGTATTTTCTCCGGAAGCCTATCGTTTTAATCCCGTGGTAAGCATTCTGCCCTCTGTACTTGTTCCCAGTCACGAAATCTGTGCATCACGGACCTGAACCACGCCAAAGCTTCCCCCTCGAACAATAACACTGCCGATCTGAATAATTGCGACTTTGATACCCTCTTAGCTTGGCCCAATTCTTCCACAGTTAAAAGGATAGTGCTGACCGAACTATATTGGTCTCTCGTGAAGCATATTCCCCAATTCGTCACATCAGCCCAAAAGGCTCCACAAAACGAGGGGTTGACCAAGCTGGCCGCGCTGTTGGTTCCGGTCCTAGTACAGCCCCATCTCCCATCACACTAGTGGATTGTTTCAATTCTTCCCCATCCAGCTCGCCTTCTGCCTTGCCCTGCAGTTTTCCCAATACCATCACCAAAGCAGACCTCAACCTTATGACCTCCTTCGAACGGTCAACTTGTACTCTACCTAACCGCCTTAATGCTTTAATTTAACGATGCTTTAATTTACAATTTAACCTTGGTTTTGACCTTGAAGGAATCCCCACTGTCGGCGTTCCCTTTAAAGCCTTTAACTAAAGTTTTCATTTCCTCCAGCTTTTCCTTCACCGCTTCGACGTCTTCTTGTGGTGAGAATGCGTATGTTCATTCCACCATCGACCGATCCGTTACTCGCTCACCCCTCAGTGCTGTCCGAAGCCCACTCCTCATCTCGTCAATTGTACGCGGATCCTTGTTTCTGATCTGCATCTCGTAACACAGCTCATCATTGCTGAGCCAAGAGAAAAATTTGCCAGGCATCGCTATTTGACCTTAATATTATTTTAAAATTACAATTACACTTTATACAAACTAAAACCAGCTTAGTATACTACTTATTATAATCAATAGATTTATTTTTACCAAATATTCAATAATATATCCGTGCTTATAACGACTAATATGCACAAATCCATCACTGAATATTATCAATTCCATTACAAATCACACTTCCGTCACTTGCACAATCCCGCAATGATGAACTTTCACTACACCATTGGTCACTTTTGCACTTTTTCAATAGACCTACGACTTCCCTCAACTTATTTTAACTTAATCTTTTGTCTCTATTACAATATTGATACCTTGGCAATTGATTGGCCTGGGGCTACGTTCTGTTGATCCGCGATAGTAGGAGTTGATTTTGTTGCTCGATAACGAACCAGGAAATTTTAAGAGAAGCTCGTAAGAATTTAAAGTATAGTTTATTTAGCGATTAGCAAAAATATGGTAACTTCAGTGGTAAGGGAAACTCTTAGAAGCTAGGAGGAGAATTGTAGTTAGATTGTTAAGGGTAACGAACTAGTCGTAGGAGATCACTTGATGATGGAGACCAGCGAGCAGCGCAAGAATTCACCGATAATAGCATCAAAATAAGGAGCTATCTAGAGAATCCCAAAATAGAAGCTGGCTAAGTGTCAACAGTTGAGGTGAAGTGTGGTGAGATTCAGTGTGGATAGTAGAACTCACCGTACAGCAATTACAGAGGTTCACTAAGAGTGGGTCGAGTCGCGGGTCGAATCACCCAAAGAATGTACAGCCAATGTTAGTTTTAAATGGAAGTGAAAAAACGGGGGGGGGGGGGCTTCTCTGTGATTTTCTCTCAAAGATACGCGCGGTGTGCGTCGCGGCATTTTGTAAAGATTCCCCATATGTACGGAAAAATTATGAATTCGATCGCGTAGAATTAAGATTCTACGACAGCTAATTTTGTATAAAATTGGTGAATAACGTTGCTATCGACGCGAGTCAATTGGCACTTGGATTATCGGAAACTTTCTTGTGAAAGAACTTGTTTTTGCGCAGTGTGTCCTATCTGGTCTTTCGGAAGTCTTGTGTTCTCTACGGTAGAAAACTACGGACTGTTATTTCACATACAAGTGTATGGAAGTAGGAAGTAATCCGTGTCATGCTAAACAACCGGTTGTCTGTGAATATAATGAAGGAATAGAATTTGTTGAAGCAGTGGTCCTGCAACAAACAACTTAAGGGAGATTTGTCCTTGGAGTGTCATATTTCAGGTGTTTACAGTTAATTTTTTTTTAAGGAAACCAGTAAAGCTTTTTGAATGCGCTTTTTTTCTTGCCTTTATTTTTATTTTATTATTAAAACAGGTCCTCAAATCGCGGGAGGGAAGCGGCTGACATCGCTGCCTCTTCTTTGTTGATTTGAATCACAAATTCAAAGCATATTATCAATCTGTGGCCCTTTAATTTAAATTTAAATAAATGGATTTTCGCATTTTTGTGCATAAAAAGACATATAATAAATGCAAAAATTTATGTAACGAAAAAACGATGCGTCCGTGAAGACGTATTCTCTCTCCAAATTTCAGGTTGTTATGTTAATTACAGCGGTCAGGAGAATGTCAGCCACTTTTAAAAACGTGTTTTCGAGAAAAACGCGTTTTAAGTTTTGTAATGTGTCCATAATAACCGCTAATCGGCATGGCCTGGTCCATACAGGCATCCCTCCTCTTCTTCTAGCTGCTCATGTTGAGCCGCTAACATCTTCCTCTGCTCAATCCGGGCCTTTTTGCCTCTCCGCGCGCTCGATCCTTGCTTTGTCCCGTGAACCTCTCGGCGAATGTACTAATCCTTTGTTGACTGCCCCGGAATCCAGATGTTTGGGCGCGCGCATTCAAATCATATTATTAAGTGCCTCATTGCTGTTTTGAGTATAAGCACCCAAACATCTTTCGAGCAAATCGTCCGACGACAAGTCTGTAAATGGGCTCGATGGACTTCAGAACAGTGTCACTAATAGGAACCTTTTTCTTATGTAAAGACAAGGTATTCGACGCTTCAGCTTTACGGCACATACACCAGCTGTTTTCTCCTAGTGGACACCTCTCATGCATAGGTTTTTTATCCGTGGAGCTCTTGCGGTACTACGTGGCCCATATCGCGTACTTCATGGCTTGTACAGAATGTGCATTTCGGATAGGAAAGCTATAGTATTTAGTAAGTTCTCCGATCGATTTATCTGTGAGTTTTCCTGCCCCTCTTCCTCCGAGTCCCTTTGTTCCTTTTTTCATATTTCTCAATCTCGTTCTCATTTTTTTCTACGTGACCAATACATTCTTTTTTTTAACAGTAACGCCATCATAGGGATTGGCTTCAAGCAATCCCTTAAACGTTTTACTGTCACCATTCCCGACGTAAGTGACGTATTTGACTTCTTGCAGTTCTAGCGATCGGAGAAACATTTCGGTGATTCCGTCGGTTTCCATCTTTCCTGCGGAACCGATGTGGCTTACGGTGCAAGTTACATGTGTTTTCTTCCATTCATCGTAATCAGCAGAATCTTCATCTTTTTCTCCTCGCAAAAGCTGCAAGGTTTGCAAAACTTCGATTTGACCATGGCGTCGAAAACTTTTTTCGTGTTTTATCCAATGAGACTAGTCAGGCCAATGAAAGATGGAAACCCTCTGTTTTTCCACGTCCCTTCTCTTGAAACGATGAACTGATCTTCCTGTAGTCCTCGAAAAACGTTTTCTTTCTTCTCCTTTACTACAGCTTTCTTCAGAACCATGTCGTAAACCGATTTCGTCGCGATTCGTATATTTTCCACATAAGCTTAATGTATTGTGGTCGCCATCCCGCTGCAAATGTCCATCGTGGCACAAAACCTGCTCAAACCGTTTATTCCGAGGCCTAATAAACGGAAAATAAACACGATTATGCGATTTCATAAGCTTTACCGAAAATTGGACACGAAACAACCCTTTTTTCCCCCGCACTCGCATTTTAAATTCAGTTTGAAACCGATGCCTTGGCGATCACCCATGGAAAAAGCGATTCGTCCGTTGTACTCTTCTCACAAAACGTTATCAGATAAAAAGTTAAAAACTAATAAAGTTCAAAAAGCAGTACACTGAATCAACAGTTAGTTCATAATTTCCCAATTTGCCACTTTGTAAAACTTTCTGCGCTGACGTGCTTGTGAACGACTTGCGTTTAAAATATCGTAAACGTTTGAAATCCGAGAAACGCTTCGACAGATTTATTTCTACTTACATATAGATTAAGAATCCGAATAAAAAAATTGATTTTATGAAAATTTCAAGGACAAAGCCTCCTTTAACTGAGCTTGATGGCGTGGATTGGGCTAGCATTTCAACTAGTGGTAATGGCAATTGATTAGCGATGTTTTGATATAGAGGAGCTATTGCAATTTTTAGTATATGGGCGCGACTCATTTCTTTATGATATGTTTCGTAATCGATTAATTCGGTGTTCTCTGTAGGAACTTAATCATCTAATTGATTTTGAACGTTTTTAAACTCATCTACCGATTGAACCCTTTGCATGTGTAATTTGAATTCCTTGATATTGTTTGCTTTATCTGGATTATCAAGAAAATGACTCAATCGTGTGAATTCACGTTTGATTTTTGTGCGATCATTTCTCGATTGCTCATATTAGTGTTTATGTTCACGTTTTTTTGATTGAGCCCTGCGTAGCTAATCGACACTTTTAATTATGCACATGTCACATAATCAATACACACTTTCCGAATAATTTGCTCTATCCGGCTCGAAAGACCATAAAGTGGATAGTCTTGCGTCTATCAAATCAGTATAACACTCTACTTTACACTAAAGTCAAGACTGCCGACATACTGTCGTTGCTGAACTATAATTTGCGCTATTGCTGATTGTTACACGAATTTAATTTTTACACGCATTCAACGCGAGTTTCCTCATTGTCTGAATGCACTCCATTTATTTATCGAATTCTTTCCAACTGTCTTACTAACCGTGTGGACATATTCACGGTTGCATTGAAACACAAAGCCAATTGAATATATCAGAATTGGTCAAAATATATAACTGTTGTATCCAACTGTTGTAAATATAATTATTCTGTATTGTCACTGCTTGCCGAACTTTATTTCTTATAGGCTTTGATCTTCGCTCTGTAAGTCTCAACATAAGACTGCATTTCTATTTTGTTTAGCAATTACTTGTTTGTTTAGCTACTACTAACTCATTGGAAGGATTGTTGCTTGTGAATCTTCGATACGGGTCTGTTCTGATCATGCGTTACGTCTTATGGAGCCGGTTGGCCGAAACCAAACAAACATATCAGGTTCAAATAAATGAAAACTACTTGAAAAGGGTTTCTAAGATTATAACTATTAGAGGAAGAGTCAGTAACCATTTTCAGGTGGTCATTTCAAAAGTCTCGAAACTTTCTATCTATTACTTTCTATCTATCTACTATCCTAAAATTTGAAGGAGGGTAAGAAATAAGATTCATTATGGTTAAAGTATCAGTCGTAAAATTTTAGGAAATTACTTTCGACAGCATTTTGTCATGGAATTTTTGCCAGAGCATTTACATCTCTCCGAGTTGTTGACAGAACGCTATAAATATTTACCAAAAAAAAAAAATCAATTTTTGTCATTTCGTCAGTCTTCAAATTTTAACAGAATAAATAAAATAAATAAACAATTAATAATAGCGAACCAGAACGAAATCCCATCACCAACAGTCTGCCAGAGCGAAAAACGTGTCCATGCGAGTGCAAGTAAGACAGTTATATGGAAACCTGCGGGTTAGAGAGAAAACACATGTGGAGAGTGCACTATCATATTGGATATTGCAATATTGCACTGTATTCATTGAGGATCGTCGTGATCCTCAATGAATACAGAATCATTTAAATCTTCTATTAACTGAATTTGAGGCTCTAATATCCCATCATCTGTGAACAAGATTAATAATAATTAATATTTAAATTAATATGTATACAATTTATACAAAAAGTACACTTACCATCAATCTCAGTATCATCTACTTCGATATCAATGTTGTTGTTAGCGACAGCATCACTTATTATAGGTGGTAGCTGATCTCCCTCGAACCAGTGTTCTCGTACTGACCATCATTCAACACCCATCCATTGTTTTCTGGACTAAATATTGTAGGCACAGCCAGATGTGCATTTCTCCAAATGCAAGCGCTATATTTCGTTCTTAATACGTGTTGGTGAAGTTCAGCTTGACATGGAGGCAATTGACATGCATCAAATTTAATCACTTTATTTTCAGATGGTTCAACAATATTTTCGAAAAAATAACAACGAATGTACGAATTTAAAGTAAATTTTCAAAAGAGGTAATTTGACTTCGGTTGGTAAAATTAGCGTTAAAAAATAGCGGCATTGAAAAATCTTAAAATCATCTTACATAAAGTAGAAATCCGTTCAAGGAAGCACACACTGCGAGGAGTAAATAAGTAATCTAAAAATTTAAAATCTCGAAAAGTTCAAAATCTCTTAAAAGCAGAGCAGTTAAATGTTCGACGCGTGGGAGAAATTGTATGTCAAGTTTTATGAGTTTGTTTTCCAGTAAAAACCCTAAATTTTATTTGATTGACCCTGACATTTTTAGAGTGGTTATTTTGAATGAAATTCCGTGAAGGATTATGCTTCGCTTGTGAGATAAGAAGATGCTGATAAATGGTATACTCTGATTAATGGTCAAACCTGTGAAGAAATTTATGAAATTATTCAGTTTTTATAAAAGTATCTCATAGATTTTGTTTTCGTCCGGTTCAAATACATTTTGCTTGAAAAGTTTTATTCACTTTATCTATTTTGAACCGCGAACCGTCTGTTATAGTTACACAATGAACGGTGCGTCCTTTATGGATTTCCAAAAAATCTCTCAAAGTAAAAAGATCACTAATTTTGACCAGAAAACGATTTGTTTTATAAAGCGGGTTGAGGATGTCAATCCGAGCGGATTGTGATTATTGATATATGTGATTCATTTTATTGCCTGGATAATGTTTTGGGGTTTTATACATACCATAATTTTACATATCATATTGAAAGATATAAAGATGTGAGTTGAGTTTAATTGTTATAGCAAATATTATATCTTGGTGTGCCGTAACATTTAATTAACATTTAACATTTATTAACATTTAATCTGCAACCAATTGTTTAAGAGCAATTTCTTTTCATTCGCTATGATATTTGGCCTTAACTCCTTTGATTCCGTTTATTTTCTTATTCTGCCTAATATGGAAAGCCATAGTGTAAACACAAAACAGCGAGAACACTCTCGGACAATTTCTAACAACAAGATATATGAAAAAACGTATGTAGCAAATGAAGTTTACCTCATGCCAAACAGATTACACAAAACGAGAGGGGACAACGGTTAAAGGAAACAACACGATAGCAGTTATAAGAATGTATTTTGTATTTTACTATTGGTATTATAACATTATCGTGACATTTATTGCATTATTTTTGACGAAACAAAATATTGACCAGGTGCACATTAGTTCTTTCAAGGAAGAAAAATATGCATCGAACAACTTCTCATCTCTCCGGAAACACCGGAAGGTGTTAAAGTTACTAGTATCCCTTCGTTGCAATAGATCGATGCAATAGATAGATGCAATAGATAGAATCCTACTGTTTACAGTGATATTTGAATTTGTGTTTCTGATGTCGGGGTTTCGTCCAAATTTTTGATGATAGGTGTCTACGGGAAAATAATTAATGTCAAGTGTGATTCTGAACCATATAACTTTTAGCTCAAAATGAGGTGATTTAAACACGTCTTACGATCCAGTTTCTGTAATGAACTGTCGAAAGTCGACTGAAAATCTGGATTACAGTTGCTTTAAGCCCAGAAATCCCTTTATCAATGTGAAAAATAGGTATTGTTCGAGAATTTTTTAGAGGGGATAAAACAAACTAATCATTTTCAAATTTTGACATAATTTTATTATGGCATTCAAGTTTGGGACACATTTTGTTTCATATTTACTTTTGATATTTTGATATTACCGTGACTCCAAAAAGAGAGGCATTTGTCACTCTTTTGCTGTTGATCTGAAAAAGATTTAACAAGTGTCATTTGTTTAATAATAATTGCCCTAAGATATTATGGAGATATAGTAGTAAGAAATTTGAAGTCTTCGGAACTTTGCTCACTTTTTAAATATCGTAAAGTTGATAAAGGATCGAACCTTGTTTAACTATATATCGTAGGTTTTAGAGTCCATTCTTAGAAAGTTTTTAACTATACAAATCATCTTCTTCACGTAATTCACTTATAACTAAGTACATTACAACTCGTCATTAACTTTTTTTGTTTTCATACAAAAATACCCAACTAAATCTTTATTTATCTCGCCGCATGCTTTCGCATCTGCTCGACACTATATGCGATAACTCTGCAAATATTGATTATTTCGGGTTTACCCGTGGTCAGTATATTCTTTGGGTATTATACTTTCGAAAATTTTAAAGGGATTTCTGTTCATCAGCCGTCGATTCTCATTTCTAAATTTATTATTTTGTTTTCCGTTTCTCTTTAAATAAAATAGTTAACTTACATTAGATACGAACTATAAAACCAATAAAAAAGAAATAAGCTACCCACTTTTAATTGACGGGTGGGAGGGGGATGACATACAGGTGACACTTTGTAGTTTATGCCATTATGTAGTTAAGACCAAAAGACAGACGACTTTTGTCAACCGTCGAGCGTTGGGAAAAAAAAATTAAATGCTTCAATTCTAAAACGAGACTTCATGAATGACTATTTTACACACGACACTTTTGAACAACAACTAACTTTGGGTTATCTAATTGTTCGATCCTCGCAACCGTTTCTTTATAACAACTCTTAGCAACTGTCTCGTAACAACCACTGAACTGAAACTGAACTTGCATTATCTGAATTTAAATCTTTTATAACATTTTCTTATCGCTTATAAATGCTGACAAGATTGTATTCTCTGAAGCGAAATTGTTTTTGCCATATTTTCACAAGTAGATTGCTGCCACATTTCGCCGGAACGCAATATGTCCACTTGTTTCCGGACTGTCTTTTGATCAATCATGAATTTTGATAAGCCGTATCCAAACCGAAAGAAAACAGGGGGAACGAACATTTTGTTGGTAATGGAGACTGCGTTTTCATCAAATCGGCTAACTCCGTCCATGTACTTATTGTACATCTTGATGATGGATACGCAATTAACTTGAATTTTTATGTTTTTTTTCACATCGCCAATCCGATCCACTTTTGAGACCGGATCCAATCCGTGGCAGTTGAATGCAATGGTGACGATACGATTATCATGCCACTTAGCTGCTATCATTTCCTCAGAAGCCATATAACATAGCTTACCTCTTGGTTCTTTTTTCATGTCCTTTGGGTTTGATAAATTGCAACTCTCCAGACAATTTTGTCGAACAATACCTGCACCCCTTACATTCTGCTCACGCGAATACTTCAGAACTGGTAAACCCGCAAAAAAACTAACTCTTGTGGTAACCTTGAATGGAGCTCTTAAATAACAGCAGCTCAAAGGCCTGAGACAGATTGCATCTTGAAGATCGGGTCGGATGGGCCCTGATCAAGCTCATAATTTCCAAAATATCCATGACGAGTAGCTACTGAACATAGCTTGTAACCAAACCTTATTTATTTCAAATTGTTGGTTCGGATATTTGCAACCTTCTAAAAAATTTAAAAAATTCTTGTTAGATTCCATTTTTAGGTTGATATCTTTATTTTGCAACAGACAGCTGTTTCGAGGCCGATATGGTCCCTTCTTCAGTGTTATGTCTATTAAAGTACAAGTGGGCGAATTATCTTTTTTAAACCTACAACATTTATCATACAATAAGTCTCCCTTCATTATCCTCAAATATTTTTCTATCATATTTATGGCCTCAAATTGTAAAGATCATGTTTAAACCTACTAATTGTGATTATTTATGGTGTTTAGCTTAAATGTCTACCCTAATTGCTTTTTTTGTTTTTTTGATGTGTTTTTGATGCGGCTAGCCTAATCAGTTTGGTGTCACAATTTCCTGTGTCTGTGTTTAGCCGATTTTGTTCCTTTGTTGTCAGGATGAAAATCGTTTCGTATGCATCCAATTTTTTATTTGTCGTGGCTTTTTTAACGTTCCATTGCACGTTATGCTGGCATTCTACTATGTGTTTTGCAACCACAGACTTATATGCGCTGATTTTTTGGCGTTTCTTTCTGATTTCAGCTTCTCGTAGATGCTCCTGAACTCTCGTTGTGACCAGCCTCTTTGTTTGTCCTATGTAGGTTTTTGGGCAGTCTTTGCATGCAATCTCATATATGCCGCTTTTTTCGTTTTCCGTTTTTTTGTCCTTTGATGTTCCCAGTCTTGAACTCAGCTTTGTGTTGCTGCTAGTTGACGCTATTGATATGTCCCACGGTTTGAGGATTTGTCCAATTTTTCTGTCCAACTTTGTGTGCGTAACGGCTAGCCATTTCTTCTCTCGGTGGTTGATTTCTCTATTCTGTTTGAAGAGCGTTGTTAGGTTGTCATTTGCCAATTGTTTTTTCTTTTTATTCATGACGTTTAGGATTTCCCTTTCCGTGTATCCGTTCTTCTTTGCTGTGTCTAGGATGTACTGCTCTTCTTTGTTGAAGTTATCTTCACTAAGTTGAAGGGTGAGTAGCCTGTATATCCATGAGTTGAATATTGCCATTTTTTGTGGCCAGCTGTGGTTGGAACATGCAGAAATTGTTCGTTGCGTTTGTGTTGGCTTCCTGTATATTTCGTATTGTAAAGTTTTCGCTTCTCTAAGGATCTTGATATCTAAAAAGCTTAATTGTCCGTTTTGTTCTTCTTCTTTTTTAAATACAATTTTTGGGTGAATATTATTTATACTGTTAATAACAACGTCTACTTGGTCTTTTTTAACTATCGCCAAGATATCATCTACATATCTTACCCAAAAGCTTGGAAGGAGTCCCCGTTTTTTCAGATCATCTTCTAATGTGTCCATGAAGAGGTCACTAAGAAGAGGGGATAAAGGATTGCCCATTGCTGCTCCTGACATTACTTTGAAGAATTTCCCCCTGAAAGTAAAGTACGTTTCGGTCATGCATAGTCTAGCTAGTTTAGTATATAGTTTAGCTTTTCTTCGCCATTTTGGTGAATCTTCATATCCTGCAATCCATTCTTCAAATATATGTAGCGCTTCTTTGATTGGGATGCTTGGGAATAGTGATTCTATGTCGAATGAAACCAATATTTCGTCCTCCTTGATTTGCCCTTGTTTATTTAGGCGTTCTACTACCTCAGAAGTGTTTTTTACTGTATGTGTCCCTCTTTTTAGTCCAAGTCGTCCTATTTCCTTTAGAATCCAGTTGGCAATGTTTTGCGTTGGTCCATTAACAGCTGCGATGATTTCTCGCATTTCTTGTCCTTCTTTGTGGATTTTTGGGAGGCACTTAATCCTCGGTAGAGAAGGGTCTGGCATCCTCATATCCGTCTTATGTTTAATTATTAATTCACACTCTTTCATTGTTTTCTCTATCCTTTTTAGAGAGCTAGGTAGTGGATCGTTACGTAGTTCTAGAAAATTTCCATTTTTGAGTTTATTATTGACTTGATCGTCATAGACTTCCTTGTCCATGATAACTACTGAGTTTCCCTTATCCGCTTTAAGATAGTAAACTTTTTTCTGCTTGAGTTCTTTAACAAGTTTTTCTTGATTATTATTTGTTAGAGTTAGTGGTTTTTTAGTTAAAAGTTTTTTCGTTTCCCCCCTTATTTGTTCTTTCGCATCAGAGCTCAGGTATTTTATTCCTGATTCGATATCTATGACCAGCTCTTCAATTGGTAGGGTCCTATTAACGGCATAGTTTAACCCCATGTTTAATAATTTTATTTGTTCTTCAGAAAAAGTTTCTGAGGATTTATTTATCACTAGGTTTGGTATCATTTCTATTATGGGTCTTTTTTCCTCCTTTCGTTTGGATTTTTCAATTAAATTTTTTAGTTTTTTGTCCAATATCTTTCGTTTCCTTAGTTTTTCACAGGTATGGGCCCAATTGGTTTTTTCACATATATCTACAATATTCCCTTTTAGTCCCTGAGTGGAGTTTCCTATTTTTAGGTGAGTTGCGTATGCTAACAAGGTTGTTGAGTTAAGCTTACTGTATAACAACTTAATACTATTTCTAATTACAATTCTTTCTAATTTAATTTTTTGTTCATACCTATTCTGTAAATTTAAGGGAATTGGAATTGTTTTTTATACAGAGCTTTAAAAATCTTATATCCTCACTTATTGTGACACCAAACTGATTAGGCTAGCCGCATCAAAAACACATCAAAAAAACAAGAAAAGCAATTAGGGTAGACATTTAAGCTAAACACCATAAATAATCACAATTAGTAGGTTTAAACATGATCTTTACAATTTGAGGCCATAAATATGATAGAAAAATATTTGAGGATAATGAAGGGAAACTTATTGTATGATAAATGTTGTAGGTTTAAAAAAGATAATTCGCCCACTTGTACTTTAATAGACACAACACTGAAGAAGGGACCATATCGGCCTCGAAACAGCTGTCTGTTGCAAAATAAAAATATCAACCTAAAAATGGAATCTATCAAACCTTATTTGTTTCCCGTAGATTTGCTGTCTGTCACTGTGCCTTCCGAAGTATGGTATTATTGCTCCGTCAATGGAGTCAATGTGTAGAGAACGAACTATTTTGAAATTTGCAGTGAAATTTATATTCAATTATGTGAAATATTCTCTAACATTTGCAAATTTGTCGCTAGGTGACATGGATGTATTGTCGCAAGGATGAAGATATTGCTGAATTTCGAAAAATCGATTGCGCCTGATAATAAATGCTACTAGGTCATTGTTCATGTCGCTTTTTACATTCCAGAACATTCTCACATATTTTGGCGTCAAATATTCTGTAATTAGTAGTATTGCGATATACACTCTAATTTCATCAGATGTTACATTTACAGAGTGATTTATTTGTAAATTGAACAAATTACTCATAACAGTTATGAATTTCACAGTATTGTCGCTAAACAGCAATTCAAAACATTGGACGGCAATCATCTCCTCCTGAGTTTGTAAAAACTTCTTCGTCACAGTCTCTTTTACCGTAAATAGTAAAAGAAGTATTTCACATCCTACCATATCACTTATTACAGTATTTTCTGATTTTTTTCTTCGGTACATGTACGTCAATTTCTTCTCCTTCCAAGTCATGTACACGATTGCCTGTGGAAATAGAAGGTCCATTGCTTAAGTCAATTTGTGGTCGAAGCATGGGACTAGGAAGATGCAGAATATGAGTTTTGTCTTCTTCAGTCACCATACCATCATCTGGAGGAAATAAAATAATAACAGTCTTGTTATTACTTAGACTGAATTCGGAACAGTAGAGTTATGATATTGCTAGTTATGTATTGTGTGGCACTCCGCAGGTCACACAACAAATATCCAACTTTGAAGGATTAAAGCTCTCATTTATTTTTAATGTAAAATACATTTGAATTATAGCTTATGTATTCATGTATTACATATAAAAAGAAACCACTTTACTTTAACTTTACCTCACAAGAAATCGCACAAACTCTGATTGTTCGAATGGCGCGAATGGCTGACTTTGACAAATGACGTATGGCTAGTATTGCCTCGAAGAAAATTATGAATAGTATTGCTCATTAGCTTTATTACAGTAGTGATGGAATTTGCAAATTAAATTGAAGAGTGGTAGAAAAATATTATTAAACATCTGTCACTGGGAGATGGCAGATGACACTGTGAATTGTTGGGTTAATAACTGAATGATTTGATAATTAAAACGTTACGGGATCTTTATTTAATTGTAACAGGTGAAAAATATGGACTAACATATATTAAAACTTCGCCGTCTGCATCTCTCAAAATAACGCTGACCTGGAAAAATTAGACTCTTATGGGCCAAATTACAGTGTCCTTTGACATTCATTTTATCTTCCTTCTGACTTTATTTTCATTTGGTTTTGTAATATTTATTCTCCTGTTGCTTTTTCTTACATATCAAAGTTATATATATTTTTCTAAAAAAAAATTCTACATCTACATGCGTGTATTGTTATATTATTTTTTAATTATATTGCCATTATTTTGATTTTTATTTTTTTCATGTGCAAGTCCCAGTTCTACGTTTATCACCAAAGCAGTAACATTAATTAATTCTCTGTCGCCCTATGACTCTTGCAAATTGCAACTCATGACCTACGAATTTCCGCTCGATGTTATTGAGTCTTTGTGCGTGTTCGCGCGGGCAATAAAAGATATCTATTAAGTTGTTCCGGGCCCGCTTTAACTTTGTTGTTGCTTATTCTGATGGTTTTAAAATATTTCAACTTCGCGAAATTTAATTGCCTTCTATGCTCTTGATCGATCATTTCGTAGGTGATGTGTAGATATGAATAAACGATTTTTCTGTGGCTGTGTAAATATGGAAAAACAAAACCGATTATTTAGAAAATAAAAAAAAAAGAACGGAGACAAGAGGAGAAAACGGGAGCTGGTGAATTAGAGAGATAGCAGATTTCGCAAAGGAATGCAAGCTACAAAAATTCGAAGTTCCCGCCGTAATTACATATGCAAAGAAGTGTGGTCGCCTGATATCGGCCTTGTGACAGCCGCCTTGAAGCTAAACGAAAAGACATTGAGGAGCGGTATCAGCATGAAATCAACAGGATGTATGCTTCATGAAAATAACCAAAGACTTCGTATCCACGCTCATCAGTAGATATCTTGTAAATAAAGAGCTACGCAAAGATAGAAGAATAAAACAGTGAAAACATCAAAAGAGGGTATTCGTAACGCAATTTTACATTTAACGTGAACATGGCATGGCGAACGACACGACGATGAGCAGTGATGAAAAGGTTGTTAAAAGTCTAGGAAGCATTGAGGGATGATAATTCATTCAATACAGAAAAGCTAAACGACAAAAAATGTTCTCATTGGAAATGAATTAGTTAAACAATAAGCAATCACGTAGGATTTTATTCCAACATAATAGTATAATTACAAAATACGGATATATTTAGTATAACTGTTGACGCGCTAATGCGTCCTTAAAATTTCTCATGATAGGGGAGAGGGGGGCATAATGGGGACGTTAAGGAAAATACACATTAAATTGATTAACGCAATGTATTTATTAATTAAAACTAATCCCAACACTTTGGTAACTTATTGATCTATCATTTGGCATAGAATTTGGTTTTTTTGAAACTTTAATGAAAACCCCATCGTGCCCCAGGGTAGGGGCAGTATGGGGTACGTATTTATTTTACGTCACAGTATAAGCAGATGTGGATTTCTTCTGTATTGTCGTCGTCTACACCAGCACAAGCTGTATGAGCCCACCGTTCACATAGTTGGCAAGCCACCCAACCTTCCGAAGACTTTAAATAAGTGTGGTTCATGTCGAGGCAGTAGAGGCACATGGCATCTTCGTCGTTATTCTCTACAACAGAGGGAGCTTTTTGGGTCTTCCGTTTCTTAGAGTTCTTCTTAAACTTGGGGTCATTTGAATTAGAACACTTCTTCGTTCTCTTAAGTCGTTCTCGTTCTTCTAACTCAATTTTGTAGGGGATGACGTGAGAACAACAGTTTTCCTTCGGCGATCGTTTTTTTTTCGTTTGGTTTCTTTGTTTGACTGTCGGGATCGCGAGAATTTCTTGAGGCGAAGCATTTGCAAACGAAGTTTTTAAATCACCACATACTTTTCGAATCGGAGATTGGATTAGGCTATGTTTATTAAGTGTTGATGGTCCAGGCTGAAGCTGAGGTGTTGTTAAAGCAGGCAAATCTGCTTCAAGGGGATGTTCTTCAAGGATAGGTGGCGGCGGTTGTTTCTGAATTCCGACATTTAAAGGAACTGTTTCAGACTCATCGTTTGCTAGCGGTACGTCTGAGGTTGATGCACCTTAAAATTCTTGTTTGTTGTAAAATTAGTTGTTATTATTCGCCCCGGGTGTGACCTTAACCAATTAGAGCAGGCATGGTCATAGTATACACTTAAAGGTTTCATAAAGGCAACATCTAAGGGTTGGAGCCTATGGGTGCAGTGCGGGGGAAAGCAAAGCATTACAACCCCATTTTTGCGTGCATATTCAATAACTGATATGTTTTGGGTATGTGTTACATGACCATCTAAAAGAAGCGAGGCCGGGTTAGCTATTGACGCACCAGAAAACTTGACAAATCGTTGGAACCAGCTCAGAAATATTTCACATGTCATCCATCCTTTAGTGTTGCATTCTGCTGTCGTCCCTGGAGGAGCTCGATCCAGCAACTCTTGCTTCATTCTCTGTCGAAGAAATATTAGCGCAGGAGGCATGTAAGTTCCTGCAGCATTAAAACACACCTCAACCGTAACTGTCTGTCCTCGTTCTGCTGAAGAAAGCGATCCTACCTGTTTTCTCCCCTTTTCTGCAATAATTTTGCTCTTCGTTCTTGAGACGCATGATATGCCAGTTTCATCACAATTAAAAATTCCCTTTGGCGTCAAATTATATTTGCCATAGATTTCTCCGAGTAGAGAATAAAATTTACCCACACCCACTTTATTAAAGCCTATTGCTCGAGCTGCCGATGTAGCTTCCGGTTTTCGAATAGATAAATCTGGGTGGCGCTTCAAGAATCCCTTTAACCAATCTACGCCAGCTATTTGTTTATCATGTTTAAATTTGTGAGCTTTGCCATTTTTTTCCGCTAGCTGATAAGCTAGCTTCCGTAGGACGATAGTGGTTAAACCAAACAAACGTTTCTCCATTTCTATAATGTACCTTACCAGCTCCTCTTCTTTTTGTTTGGAAAACACGGGCTTGAAGTTACCTGGAGTAGAGTCAAGAAAAAGCTCGCCTTTCCTTATTTTAACGACGTGACGCTCTAATGTGGTCTGCGGTACACTATACAGGTGAGCTGCTTTTCTATAGCCAGCAGTTTTGCTTAAGACTGCATCAATTGCCTGTTTCATGTTTTCCATGGACCAACTAAGTCTCGAACTTCTCTTCTTATACGTCCGTACCATTTTTATACCTAAAACAAAAGATTTTCTATTATCAAATAAACAAGAACGATCTTTCAGCTAATTTACAAAACAGGGGCATAATGGGGACAAGGGTAGTGGGGCATAACGGGGTACCCCATCGTACCCCGCAGCCATGTCCCCGTCATGCCCCAATTCTCACATTATTTAAAATAAAAAACCAAATGAAATTAGTGACGGTGGGAGTATTTTTGTTCCAAACATATTAATAAATAATATATCTGCAAAAACAAAATAAATACATGATAGTAGCGACATAAACACTTACCTTTTTATATGCGTATTCGTAGTCACTCAAAATTACATGGAATTACGTTGAGAATCGTTTTTTGTTTTTAAAAACAAACGCGCGCAGTCTAGTCAACGGTCACTGTCAGACTAAAGAGAGATACAACATGGCTACCTATTAGCGAAAACAAAACACGCATTACATGCATTACAACCCCATTTTTGCGTGCATATTCAATAACTGATATGTTTTGGGTATGTGTTACATGACCATCTAAAAGAAGCAAGGCCGGGTTAGCTATTGACGCACCAGAAAACTTGACAAATCGTTGGAACCAGCTCAGAAATATTTCACATGTCATCCATCCTTTAGTGTTGCATTCTGCTGTCGTCCCTGGAGGAGCTCGATCCAGCAACTCTTGCTTCATTCTCTGTCGAAGAAATATTAGCGCAGGAGGCATGTAAGTTCCTGCAGCATTAAAACACACCTCAACCGTAACTGTCTGTCCTCGTTCTGCTGAAGAAAGCGATCCTACCTGTTTTCTCCCCTTTTCTGCAATAATTTTGCTCTTCGTTCTTGAGACGCATGATATGCCAGTTTCATCACAATTAAAAATTCCCTTTGGCGTCAAATTATATTTGCCATAGATTTCTCCGAGTAGAGAATAAAATTTACCCACACCCACTTTATTAAAGCCTATTGCTCGAGCTGCCGATGTAGCTTCCGGTTTTCGAATAGATAAATCTGGGTGGCGCTTCAAGAATCCCTTTAACCAATCTACGCCAGCTATTTGTTTATCATGTTTAAATTTGTGAGCTTTGCCATTTTTTTCCGCTAGCTGATAAGCTAGCTTCCGTAGGACGATAGTGGTTAAACCAAACAAACGTTTCTCCATTTCTATAATGTACCTTACCAGCTCCTCTTCTTTTTGTTTGGAAAACACGGGCTTGAAGTTACCTGGAGTAGAGTCAAGAAAAAGCTCGCCTTTCCTTATTTTAACGACGTGACGCTCTAATGTGGTCTGCGGTACACTATACAGGTGAGCTGCTTTTCTATAGCCAGCAGTTTTGCTTAAGACTGCATCAATTGCCTGTTTCATGTTTTCCATGGACCAACTAAGTCTCGAACTTCTCTTCTTATACGTCCGTACCATTTTTATACCTAAAACAAAAGATTTTCTATTATCAAATAAACAAGAACGATCTTTCAGCTAATTTACAAAACAGGGGCATAATGGGGACAAGGGTAGTGGGGCATAACGGGGTACCCCATCGTACCCCGCAGCCATGTCCCCGTCATGCCCCAATTCTCACATTATTTAAAATAAAAAACCAAATGAAATTAGTGACGGTGGGAGTATTTTTGTTCCAAACATATTAATAAATAATATATCTGCAAAAACAAAATAAATACATGATAGTAGCGACATAAACACTTACCTTTTTATATGCGTATTCGTAGTCACTCAAAATTACATGGAATTACGTTGAGAATCGTTTTTTGTTTTTAAAAACAAACGCGCGCAGTCTAGTCAACGGTCACTGTCAGACTAAAGAGAGATACAACATGGCTACCTATTAGCGAAAACAAAACACATCTAGAGCGTATAGTTCTCTGTAAGTGTGGGTGGCCCCGTCGTGCCTCGCGTCCCCGTCATGCCCCCCTATCCCCTACACCTGTAAAGCATTACTAATTGCTAAGTATACAATTTCTTTGAAATGAGGCAAAAATGCGCCCTTTGAGCTTAACAGTTATGGATTCCTTGTACGTTTTCAAAAAAAAACACGATTATTTAATGAAAATAAAAGATGTTCGCTTCCGTTATTGACTATAAATATTTATTTTAATCGTATATACGTATCTCGATCGTTACATACGATCTTCTTCAGTACACTAACTTTTGGTTTTACATTTATCAATATATATATGAGTTACATTTTAAACAATTTTACATTTTTTCTCATTTAATATTTAATTTCAAAAATATCCTTTCTACTAATTTTGAAAAGTTATTACCTACATCATAATTAAGTCTTTTATGGCCAGGTATCTTCATTATTTCGATTGTTTCTACTGTATCTAGTTTGCTTAGTTTTTAGACTTCCTTAATTACTTCTAAATCTTCGTATTTTATTATATGACCTTCTTTGACGATGTGTTCTGCCAGCGCTGAATGGATCCTTTTATCCTTGTTTCTTCTACCTGCTTCCGCCTCTTTTTGATGCTCATTGAAACGTATCTTCGCTAACCTTTTGGTCTGTCCGATGTACACTTTCCCACATGTGGGGCAAGTTACTTTATACACTCCGCTTTTCTCGTCTTTCGTTTTTGGATCTTTGGAACTCCCCAAAAGTGTCTTGAGTTGGCGCTGCTTACTTGTACCTACTACTTCTATTTTGTGCCTTCTAAGGAATTTTTGTACTGGGAGTTATAATTTTGAGTAAGGTATGCTTATTCTCTTCTTCTCTTTATTGGCAATCTTGCGATTTTCTTCGAATAATGTTGAACGCGTCCCTCGTGTCAATCGTTTTTCCTTTTTCTGCATCATGTATGTTATTAGTTTTTCATGGTATCCATTTTTTGTTGCAATAGATAATATGTAATTCTTCTCCTTGTTAAACCGCTCTGTCGTTAATGGTATTGTATAAAGACGATGTACCATGCTGTTATATGCCGCCAGTTTTTGCGCATGGGTATGACTGGAAGTTGCTGGAATTGTTTTTTGTGAAGTGTTTGCTTTCCTAAAGATATCGAACTCTATTCTTCCGTTATTTTTGGTTATCTCCAGATCCAAAAAAGGAATCGAGCCATTTTTTTCCTTTTCCATTGTAAATTTTACACTTGGGTGAATGCTGTTCAAGTTTGTTAATATTTGCTCTGCCTCCTCCTTTGGTATCACTGCAATCACATCATCCACATATCTCCACCAAGTTACAGGTAATTGATTCATATTTTCCAATTGTTTCTCTATCCCCGACATAAACATCTCTGCCAATAACGGTGACAAAGGATTTCCCATTGCTAAACCTTTCGTGATTTTGTAGTATTTATTTCGAAATGTGCAATAGCTTTCGTTCATACATACTGTGGCTAGATGAACGTATTGCCTTACTTTCCTCTTCCATTCCATTGTGTTTTCAAATTTCATTAACCATTTTTCCAATTCATATATCGCCTGTTTTGCTGGTGTGCTAGGGAATAATGCAATCACATCGAACGAAACTAACACCTCGTCATCCTTCACATCTATATTTTTCATCTTTGCAATCAATTCCATTGAGTTCTTAACTGATTTTTCGCCACTTGTATTTCCCAATTTTTGGCATTCCCTTATCAGCCATTTCGCTATATTGTACGTTGGTGAATTGCTATCGATTATTTATTTTGACGGTTTATTATATAATTTACGTTTATTATAAAGTTATGTTTATATTCTGATTTAACAAAAGTATTAATGTGTCCACGTCGGAACCAACCGTACCGCGTCGCGAGCAAAAATCAACTTCTCGTTTCTTTTGAGTTTTCCTCAAAGGAAAATTCAAAAGAAAGAAAAGAAATGCTGACTGAAAATTTCATACGAGTAATTGCACTTGTTTCGAATTTCGATTGCGAAATTTGAACGAGTGTAATACGCAAGGTAGAATAGATTAATATGAGAAATCATTGCAGTATTGCAAGTTTTGTGAGTTCATTGATCACAATTTTACACGCGCGAGTTACGTGTCTTTCCTTTGTGAAGCCGAAAATACAACAAAGTTCTATTTAAAAAAATCGCTTTATTCACGTTGCTTCGTTCAAATTAACATACTTAAGGCCTCATATTCCAATTCCTGTGGGCTTCTATCATTTTTGAATTTTGCTAAGCTAAGTGCATGTGCCCAACATGCATTGCCTTGAACGGATAGTTCTTATTACAGTTATTGTGAACTACATATTAATAAGTTAATTCATCATTTTACAAATTGTGAGCTTGAGTGATTTAAGAAAGTGGAATTTTGTTGACTGTTGGGTCACGTGGACTTGATTATGATGTGTTTGATGCATGATGATGATGAATGTGTTTTGAGGGTCACGTGAACGTCGTAGACGTAACTCGCGCGACTTATGTTAATTTTATTGATTTATGACAGTAAAAAAACAAGTTTCATGTGAATACAGCTTTATTATTTGCAAGAGATGTTGTTACTACAAGGTACGAAAATGGACTACTCAAGTTAACGTTTAAATGTATAATTTGGTTTTTATTTAATGCTGGTTAAGCAGTGTGTGCAAGTTACTTCAGAATGACAAAAATGATGACTATAGGTCTTCTAGACTAAAGTTTAAGAATTTGGAAACTGATCTTTTGGAAAAATAATGAATTTATGATGAGGTAAACATTTATGATGAGGTAAGTATTTATGATGATATTATGGTGAATGTTAGGGTGGCGTAACTCGCGTAATAATGATTATTAAGGTATTTGAGATCGTGAAATTGAATTGGGGTATTGCAAACATTGTTGGTTTGTTGATCCCGATTCTCCACGTGTGCGTCATAATAAGATTAAATAGGGTGTTAAGGGGGCAACTTTAACTCTTAACCTGAAATGATGATATGTGAAGGATTGTAGATAGTGTATTTCTGATAAGAGGTTAATTATAAATTGAAATTTGTACAGAATACTTTATTAATCACTTATTGATTTATAACAAAAAGATGCTTTTAACCGAAATATAATCGGAAGAAAATAGTTTCATTAGAAAATTTTACAACTAAACTGCATCATCGCTGCTAATCATCATCATTTCAATTTATGCTTAGTTGTTCGCTCTAAATATCTTTAGGTATTTATCGTATAGGTACCGTATTTATTGTGATCGGGTCGAGACTCACCGTCGCGTTTATAAAATGCAGTAGCACTTTTTCTAATGAACATGTCACATTTAAATCATGTTTCTCCTGCATTTGTATTTGTTGGCGTTTCTAGATTCTTGTTAAATTTTGTTGCAGTTTCAGCGTATCTGCAATCTCATGTACTTTGCATTTTGCTAACTTATTTTACTTTGCTGGTAAGGATTATCGTGGGAGTACTCGCTAACTTGTACCATATTTATTTTAAACATTATTCATACGAACCATATGTGTTGGCCTCAAAGAGCAAGCAATCTTTGTTCCACGTCGCCACTAGTATCGAAGGACAATGTGTAATAGAGTTGGTACCGATCTTGCGAATGGTAGGTTTCTTAGTTAGAAGGATGGATTTTGTTGTTATTACACCTTATAATAGTTTGTTAAATTTGCGGCAAATTTTGGTTCCATAAATATTGCATATATTTGATTTGATGTTGTCAGTGTTCACTATTTTAATTCTTCAGCTATTAACCTTGTTTTGGTAGCACCCGAGTTTGTGGTCTACGTGGAGAAGATGGATGCTTTGTTAAACTGTTATTTTCTAAAGGTTTGTCGATTGGTGATTGGACTTCTTGTTCGTGGAATTGTGAAAAACGTCTCCCAGTGTAAAGAAAATTGTCTATTTCACAATGAAAATGTGAAATGGTTTTGAAGTCAAGTACCGTGAACACGGAGGAGTGGGGCAACGAACTATTCCTTTGTGATCAACCGATCGGCCATCAAAATTGTTATTCAATTATTTTTATTCCTATGCTCCGCGATTGTTGTGCATGAAGTAGTAACATTTGGATACTACTGATTTTGAATATTCGTTTTGTGTGTTGTGGTGATAATAGGTGTGAAAAATTGCACATTATTCACGTCATAGTAGAAAAGCTGAATTTTTGATATTTTTAATCGCGGACAGGAGCCGAGAAGAGACCTACTACAACTTTCACTGCAATGAACACAACCTTCGAATTCTGGAATATGAATGAAATATTCCTTTTGTATACAAACAAATATTTTGTTTGATTATTTAAAAATGATTTGCATGTGCGAGCTAATTATAGAAATAATAGAAAGTTTGAAATTTTAGAAATTTCGAATCAAAGAAATTACAAGGTAGAAATTTTATTTGCCCATCAATATGTTTTTGTGCGACTGAATTATCCAACAAGTCCATTTGACTGCCTCACCTGTACTGTTTGAATGCATTTTGCCTTATCGTTTGCACCAAAATCTGAGCTTTAACCAGTTAACTGTGATTGACGAGTAAACTCGTCATGCGTATAAAGCAGTGACCATTGCCTATTTAATTCAAGCGACGCAAAATGGTGCACACTCTTAAACGAGCCCGCCACAGTTAACTGGTTAAAGTTGTCGAATAGCATTTTAGAACCATTAAAGTTTCTGGCGTTTTTGTAAACATCTTAAAATACTTTCCCAATTATCATTTGCAAATTTCTGGTTTTATAAAATGACGTAAATTTTAAATTTTTTTTTGCTCTTCGAAAGTGGCTGGTGGAGAGTTTCCATCACTCAATGTGTGACGCTCTTTACAACATGATTTGTAAGAGTATACTGTACAATATACCCAACAACTCATCTTTTATATTGTGACTTAAATAATTTCCCATTGTTCGCACCTTTGGCAAGTGTTTTCTCTCAGCGTCACCACAACGCAAAGGTAATGGTATTCAAACGTTGCTACTTGTTGTACAACAATTGCGCAGAAAAATTCTGAGCTTTTATATTATGACGTATATCTGGCGATTGGTGACTCTTGGACTATAAAATTTGACTATATATTAATTTGATTGATGGATGTTTGAGAACACATGTTTGATTTTACATTATCCGTTATAAAACATTCCCCTATGAGGTAACTTTGGTCTATGTCTGTAATGAGGGTCCGGTTATTATTAATATGGATATTATTTCAGAATCAATATCGGTAGATAGTTTCCAAGGCACTTAGAATATTTGTGACCATAAGTTCAGTTGCACGTTGTTGTCATGGGAATTCTTTGTTTGCTAACTTCTGTAAGGCCTTTTTAACTTGACATTACAGAGTATGCTTAACGACTATGTTACATTTGACAATATATGGATTTCAAATGAAGTATTAAATATACTCCATACCCATATGTAACATCTTAGTGCTTTTGGATGTATAGCCTTTACTTTTTGCTCTGATAGCTTATATATGAGAGTCTTTTTCTGCCTTTGAGAGAATGACACTTTCTGGTGGAAGATTTGAAACGCGATGTTTGATATTTTAGGATTGATTGACAGGGGTGAGTTGGTTTCATAAAAAGGGAAAATATGTTGGTGTTCTTTATTTTTATTTTGAAAGAAGTAAAGGAATAATTGAATACAATAAAATAAAGGTATTTTCGTAGAATTGATCCGAGCTGGATGACATTCACACATCAATTGACAATTTCTCGTTCGCCCACTCGCATCTCCTTAGTTTCCCTCTCTTCCAGCTGCGCAGAGTCTCGATTCATTCCATCATCTCTCCCACGCATTTGAAAATCTTACAGTATCTTGACAGACTCGTTCTTTGGCTTGTTAACCAAAGAGCGACCCACCATTTTCTTTCTTCAGGGGGAGACCAATACACCACTGTCTCGGTGGACTTAAGGAGATTCGCGATGTAATTGTTGATTTCGAATCTGTCGACTATGACTTTCAGTCGGAAGCTCGGAATTAAAATAATATTTTAATTATTTTATAATTAAAATATTTTTTTTTCTTCTCCTAAACCTAATCTGAATGAAGAACTTAAACTTAAAACTTTCGAAAACTATAACAATTTCTGGTATGAATTCAACTGCATTTATTTATCTATAACCAGCCTTATTTATATTTCTTAACGAAATCTTCAGAAAAAAGTTATCGATACATAACAAATCATTGGTTTCCATACAAATGAGATTTTGGCGCTTTGAGTGACCTTTACTTTCTTGGCACGGGTTCTCCTTTCCAACGCCACTCCATGGAATCTCTTTTTGTGGTCCGATCATAGTATAAGACCATGGTTTCATCACCCGTTGCGATGG
This sequence comes from Stratiomys singularior, assembly GCA_954870665.1. NCBI lineage: Eukaryota > Metazoa > Arthropoda > Insecta > Diptera > Stratiomyidae > Stratiomys > Stratiomys singularior. The sequence continues at coordinate 55,879,052 of OX940879.1, read as the reverse complement.
ATTGGATTACTCCTTCTTCGTGGCAAAACTCTAAAAATTGCTTACAACATTCTTCAACGCTGAGAATTCGAGCCACCCACCTTGCACTAACTTTTGTTAAATTTAAATTCTTATGTAGGATCCGTAGAACACTTATTTTGAAAATGCCAATCTGTGCTACAATTTCTCTTGTTTTTAGGCGTCGGCTACTTCGAACAATTTCCTCCACTATATATGTATTTTGGAGTTGTCAAAATCACAGGACCTCTTGCACGTTGGTTCTAATGATTCTCGTCCCCGGCGAAACAAAATGTTGAAAATGATGGACACAAGTCAACCTACGTAACCTTCATTCTTTCTTTGATTTGCGGTGGAGTTAATTCTTCTATAGTCAAAAACTTTACAGCGCGAAACTCAATTTGAGACATTTTTTAAAATAACTTGCCTTAGTGATAGTTTGAGTTCTACTACAATTAAACGGATTGATGTAGCAAGATGAAAACTTTGTAAAGAGCTTGATGAGACTTGTCACTGACGATCGCATGACACAATTTTGCAAACTCACTCTATTTACTTTATGTGGCCAAGAACTCATGGCCCGTACTACGTATCTCACTGCTACGCTAAGCGTTGGGCGCTCGAGCAAGATGTAATTTTTGCTTCCTTCTGATCGCCAAATATCAGTATCCAGCGTCAAACGGTATGCATGTGATCTGTAATATGGTGGGTTATTAAAGATATTTCGAACTTTTCGTTAGGTTCCAAATTTTGATCGATTTCAATATTGGCGAACTCGCGCGAGGGTTACCAAAATGTTCAAACGTCACTCTTGTTTGCTTGCTTTTTTTTTGAAGTCTCTGTTGAAAAATCTTTTTTGATGTGGTTGGTTACAATTAATTCTTACGAAATTTATTATTGTGGATTATCACATTACGAGGTTGTTTAATCCTATTTCGGTCATACATATAATGATGTTTAAATTATACCTCAACTAATGCTGAGCATCCACAACAGGTAACTTCTCAACGAATGATTGTTGAAATCCACGATATTATACTTAACGATCGTCAGTTCTGTTCATTACAGTATGACACCTTAACGAATGTTTGGCTATAGTGTAAGCAAAAAACAGCGAGAACACTTCCGTATGCGTTATGCCTGATAGTGGTGAGACAAGGAAGAATAGACTCATATTTGTATTGCGTTTTTACTCAAGTGTTTCGAGAGTTACCCTTGTGGCACGAAGAAATGAGAAAATTTTATTTACAGGGTGGCTGAGACCAAGTGTTACCAAATGAAAACGCTGTAATTTTTTTAATTTTGATTATTTTGTATTGAAATTTCGTGGAATATGTTAAACACATATTACATTTTATCAAAAACATGTTACTGCTCGATATGACCTCCTTTGGCTCTGATTATTTGATACAGTCTTCCATAGAAAGCATTGCATGCTGACCGAACGTGGTCTTGTGGAATTTTATTCTATTCTCGAACAAGAGCTGACTTCAATGCATCAACACTTTCGTATTTTTTAGTGGACACCTGACTTTCTAAAATGGACCATATGGAGCAATCCATGGGATTCAAGTCCGGTGAATATGGTGGCCATTCTTTCGACGAAATCAGCCGCGGAACGCAATTTTGTAAAAATTGCTGAGTCGCTCGAGCTTTGTGTGACGGTCCCGAGTCCTGTTGGAATGTCCAACGGTTCGTACCAAAGTGTTTACGTGCCCAAGGTAGCAAAGCATCGTTTAGGATCTTTTGGCGGTGCACCTCTTGATTTACCTTGAGTCTCTGTTCGATGAAAATCAGAGGAGTGCGTCCATCCGCAGTCACTGCAGCCCAAACCATAACAGAAGCTGGTGATTGCTTCCGCATGGAGACAAAATTCCTCAAGTGGGCCACTAACAAATCAGTACTCTGAGTATTTATAAATATTATATATGTCTTGTTAGGATTTAAAAAAATAAAAAGTACGTATTTTTTTATTTTTTAAAATTTTAATTTTTTGAAAAGTTATTAATAATCAATTTTTTTTGCAATTTTTCACGTAAAAATTTTTTTCTTCCGATTGGTTCGATGAATCTTTATAATTTTTGGTCAGTACTTTGAGAAATAATAGTCCTTCCTAAATATATTTTAAAATTTTTTTTTCATGTAATGTTGTTCAATAAATTGATGACAGTTGTAAACAATTGACAATTATTAATGCTTCTCAATTAATTACAACAATAAAGAAAATATATTTAGATTCCTCGTTCGATTTCGAAAAAATGAGTAAAAAAAAAAGTTAGAAACTTGCATTAGGTGAAAGACTACGTTCATTTGTTTATATCGTTATTCAATGCGCTGTGAAACAACTCTGACGCGGTGCGACTTGAATGCTATTCGTGAAGTAAAGTATATAAAAAAGGGATTACAGGTAGACAGGATCTTAGTATTGTAATAATTATTTCATTATTTTATTATATATTATTTATAAATTGTTTATAACATCGGTTTAAATTAGGTTTACATTGAAATTAATCTTTAGTTACTCTTACGTATTAATGTAGTTTTCGTTATGCATACAGTGACAGATTTTCTGGATTCTGAAAATTTTCTACATAATAGTTTATTTCCATTTATTGGGATAAAACAATGATACTGACGAGTGCATTTTAATGTTTTAATCTTCTCATATCGAGGCTTTAGAAATTCTTCATTTAATTTATGATCTTCTTCTGAACAGAAGTCAAAATTAATATTTTTGAAAAATTTTGTTGCCCACTCATACATAAGTTTTGGCGAAGTTATGTTTTTGTCACCTGTACACTGTAAACTCGATCGATATGCATGTCTTTTTACCGTCCCTCCGATTCCATCGCAAGCCCCTTTACCGTGCGAAGTGGCAAAAAAATTCCATTCAGCTGTTATACCAAAATCTTTTTCATGATTTATTAAATTAATAAAATTAAATTTATTTTTATACTGGGACCCAGCACCGTCAGAAAAATAATAAATTTTTTTTATACCTTTCAAATCAATATTTTCTTTTAAATGATTTATCAGTTTAGAGTTAAATAAATATACTGAATTAGCATCGTGTTGAAGATGTTCAGAAATTATTACATAATTTTCATGATTTATGACATTGTCTTTTTTGAAATAAATTACATAGGGGTGCAAAGTCACTTGAACATTAGCCCAGTGTTGTGATTGAACCGCATTCTGAACTTGACAAGTATAATTTTCAGCAAAATCTAAAGTTACGATCATTTCCCCGTCCTCCATTGAATTTTTCATTTTTCGAAAATAAGCTGCTTGAGATGTTGCCAAAAAATCATGCTTCGCCAAATCAGGAAAATCATTTTTCAAAAGTACTAAAAATTCTTCTTTAGATTGTAATTTAGATAAGAGCTCGCATCTATCTGTGCTCGTCCACTGATTAAAAGTTATTTCTGAATACTGTGTGTGTTGTCCCGTGTTTAGCACTTCTAGATTAGATCCTGTTTTTTGTAGCTTTTCCATTTTAAAAATGCTATGTTTTTTTTTAATTTTTGAACAAATATATATTTCGGGAGTGAGTTGCTCCCTTCTTCAGTGTCAGTTATTTTCTTCTTCTTATTTCTGAAATTTTAGAGTCCTGTAATAAAATCTGCAACTTATCAACAACTATACTCGTACCAGGACATTTCTTACAATCATTGAAATAGCAGTCTGATGTTGGACTTTCACTGAGAATATCTTTTAATGCATCTCGATACGTATAATTGAAACTTTCACCTTTTTGAATAAATTGTTTTTTCATCCCTTCGAATTTTAACCTCATATTTTGGTGAATCTTACAAACGCAAACATTGTGCGTCCCTTTTTGACCGGATAATATACATTCTTGTGGTCTTTGTTTACGAAATGTTGATAGTGACATTTTAATTTCTGGATTTCGTTCTTCAAATTGTTCATGTAAAGTGCCTAGATTATTTAAAAGTAGTCTTTTTTGTTTCTGTATTCTCTGATTATTTTCTACAACTGATATGTAATCTTTTGCACCCGGCATCACTCTACTAACTTCATCAGACAAATAAAAATCTTTAATTTTTTTAACAGTTGAGTCATTCAAACACCGACCACGTTTTGGTTGAGGACAAGTTCCATATCCTGAACTTGCATGTAATTTCTTAGCTCTTGATGCCATTCGGCGAGACACATTTAGTTCTTTTTTCATTTGACGAATGCTCCAACATAAAGGTGCTGTGGTTAAAAGACTAATTTTACCAGAACGAGTAGTTTCATTTGCAATTGCACTCCTTAAATCTTTAGTCCAATTTTCATCCATAGGAACGTATCTGTTGGATTTCTGTTTAAGGTCAATATGTTGTCGTAGCTTTTTAACGGGTGATAATTCAAAATCCTGTAATAATCAATATATAGTTCGAATCCTTAAAATGATTCATAATAATTCGATTAAAATTATAACTAGTAATATTTTAAAAAATAAAATAATTGATTGGTTTCAGTCAATAATTTTTTTTTTAAGTAAATATTTCTTTTGTAACCAAAATTTTTTTTTTTCGTTACATTATTCGAAAAGCTACATGAAAATATACCTACCTTGTTATTCATATAAGAATCTTCATAAAAATCGACTTCATTATCACTGTCACTATGTGTTTGAAAAATCGAAGAGATTCTTTTCCTTACACTATTGTTAGAGACTTGCGGTTGTGGAGTAATGTTAGACTGTCTGTTTACTTGACTTTTACAAGACTGACAAATATAAAATCCTACTAAATTTTCAAATTTTGAATTCCATTTATGTGTTACTAGAACAACGTTTTTTGTAAACACAGTTATGCCCTTTTTTTTAAAGGATTACAACAAGAATTTGCTCTTGGCATTTTAAACTGATCTATCGACTATTTTTTCAATATATGATATGTTTATATATTTTATAAATTTATATAGTTTATAAATTAAACTAGAGATATTAAAAAAAGTGAAAAAAATTGTAAAATAATAATGTATTGAACACGATACAAGGACACACTTAACGGGTGAAAATATAAATGTATGTTTTCCATAAATGTCATGCAGTTGTTTTGTGTCAATTGAGACGCTTCGCGTAGGAGTTGCTTCACAGCGCGTTGAATAACGAAATAAACAAATGAACGTAGTCTTTCACCTAATGCAAGTTTCTAACTTTTTTTTTTACTCATTTTTTCGAAATCGAACGAGGAATCTAAATATATTTTCTTTATTGTTGTAATTAATTGAGAAGCATTAATAATTGTCAATTGTTTACAACTGTCATCAATTTATTGAACAACATTACATGAAAAAAAAAATTTTAAAATATATTTAGGAAGGACTATTATTTCTCAAAGTACTGACCAAAAATTATAAAGATTCATCGAACCAATCGGAAGAAAAAAATTTTTACGTGAAAAATTGCAAAAAAAATTGATTATTAATAACTTTTCAAAAAATTAAAATTTTAAAAAATAAAAAAATACGTACTTTTTATTTTTTTAAATCCTAACAAGACATATATAATATTTATAAATACTCAGAGTACTGATTTATTAGTGGCCCACTTGAGGAATTTTGTCTCATGGCAATTCTTGCGTGCAAATTATCGTTGGACTTGTGCTCTAACCAAACACGATCATTTTGTTTATTCACATACTGTTGAATGGTGAAAATTTTCTCATTAGAAAAGACAATTGAATGGGTCTTTAGAAGAAGGGCATATGTTACAAATTTAAAATTTTACAGGAGGGATGAAAAAAAGAAAACGCGCAGCTTAAGAATCTAATGAACATCAAGTGTAACATATGCCCTTCTTCACAATCGTTTTGGATAGTAACAATAATACTATGTTTCATTTTTAATTTTTTGAATAATACTTATTAACACCATGAAACTTTCAAATACATATTGAAATAATTTATACACTTAAACAATTTGTAGGAAAACATGTTAAACAAGACATTTACTCAGATGGCAGATTCTGATAAAAATTTTCATATTTTCGCTAACCAAAAACTGTAACATGTGAAGCAAGTCCTTCTTATTTTTCCTTACTGATGGGAAGCGGTCCGTTGTAAAGTTGTGTTAATATTGGCAACGGAATATTGTATTTGAACAACTGAAAACTTTTCCATGGCTTGAGCATGTTGTGACTTTCCCTGACGAACACGGAAGTTGGGTCGTCGAATGACATCTTAAATCACAGATATTGTGTGATTTGAAATTTACTGTTTTTTACCATATAAGTTTGAGGGAGAATGTCCAAATCTTTGAAGTCACTCTGCATCATTTCTGTTATGGTGAATGGTGTACTGATGTTAGATGAAGCGATGATGTACTTCCAATCTTGTGGTACTAAAGCTTTAGTCTTCTTTCTACGTTCAATTAGTGCGAAATCACGGTCGCATGTTAGGAAACTGTGGCCAGATGTCATAAATTTTTGGTGTATTTCGGAAAAATATCTGGCTTTGATGAGTAAAATACGTATTCTGTTATGGTAATACAAAGTAAGAATAACTTTATTGTTATTTTGGCCGACACAGCGATCTGACCACACAATAAGTTTTCGTTCTTCACCTGCACTCAGCGGCTTCCATTTTGAAGTTATGTATTTCAAAATACATAACCCAATTTCCTTAGAGCCCCGTTTAGCAGTCACTTCATGCCATAGAAACATATTGGATGTGTTACTAGTCATATTGTGAACTGCGAAGTTATAATTGGAGTATTGCCTCTGATAATAAACGTCCGAATGTGATAAATTTGGAGTGAACAGGACTTGCTGTAGATCGACGCAGAGGGTTATAAAGCTGGAGTTTTTTCGGTCATCAGCAAGTTGTTTGAAAGCTGCATCCGCTTGCATATGATGTATTGCACTATTTTCTTTCGTTCCTCGTTATTCGGTGCAGCAATGAGTTTAACATAAAATCGATGTAGTGTGTGTTTACTTCTTGATACATTCTAGAACAAAAATTTTTTTTAAAAAGAAAGAAAAAATAATGACTTGGCATTCAAAGTATCAATTTTATTAATAGAATTGCACGCACTTAGCATTTGAATGCTAAGTCATTATTTTTTCTTTCTTTTTAAAAAAATTTTTGAGTTTAACATAGTTCAAGTCACAACGTTTGCATGTGTCGGAACGTGGGGATCCGAATCTCAAGTTGAACTCCCGATTGAAAAAGAAAATACAAGCTTAAAGAGATAGTAGATTCAGGATGTGTCTGTAGAAAAAGGCTATGCATTTTACTCACAGAGAGGTCCATATTCAAGCACAGCTTTGACGATAAACGTCGGCTGTAGTGGCTTTCAATCGTAGGAAAGCTTTCAATATGTCGTTTAACAGCACTTCTATCTTCGTAGTTCAAAGCCCGAGGCCGACTCATATGTTCTCCTCTCTTATCCTTGGGTGCTAAATCACCGTCTTTTAATTTTAACTGAATAACACGGATACGTTTGAGAGAGATCGGAAAAATATTCGCAAGTGTTTTGAGGCAAACTGCTTTTCCATTGACGTTATAGTCAAACCCTGCATTTTTCTGTGAAGTCGCGTCTGTGTAGCATGCTCTCCTGCGCTTTGGCTCCCTAAGATTGATGAATTTCAGCAGGAAAAGTGTTTGACCATTAAAGTCAAGTTCATAAAATTTTTTAAACAAGTTGTGGACGTAATCTAGAGAAAGTGATCGGCAACCAATCTTCGTGCACTTTCATGACATCCTCGCACCTGCACTGGAGCTTGTTTCGCTGCCACAATTTTGCCTTTGCCACGCTTGTTTACGTATTCCTTGCCCGCATTTCTAAGAGCTTTCAGGTTCTTATCACGCCACTGTTCAATGTTTAAAACACGCCTCTTGCCAGAACTCAGGTTGCTGCATTCACTTACCGACAAATTTGTATCACCCATTACACAATATTATTCAGACTTCGCACACACAATAGTAAAGCAATTAAAAATAGGATTACAAATATGAACGATGAACAACGAAGAAGGCGACGGAACACTAACGAGAGTGACAAGAGAATGTTAAGATTAGAGAGACTAGAGCGGAGGGGAGTTGTCACATACGCCCTTCTTCCGCTATCTTTGCACTTTTTTCCATACTGGCGATGAATATTTCCGACATCTAGCATCTGTGAGGGGAACTCAATTCTTACCTACTTGTTTACCATGCTACATTTGTCCTTCCACGAAAAAAACCAATAACGACAAATTTGTAACATATGCCCTACTTCTAGAGAGCCATTCAATTTTTGGAATCTCATCACGTTCGGCCAAGGCCTTCAATGCTCGTGTTCTTTCAAGCCTAACTTATTCTTGTGCCTCCGTAAGATCTTGAACTTTTTGTATCTTGTAGGGCTTCAAGTGTAGTTCATTTTTCAATATGGTTTGAATGCTGTATCGTGAAACATACAGACGTGCTGCTAATTGATTGGCACTTTGACGGAGGATTTCGTTGGATTCGTTTCTTCACCTTTCGAATCATTTCTTTTGATGTTGCTGTCTTTTTAGGACCGCCTCTGTTGCGTTTAGCGATGCTACCAGTTTCGTTGTATCGAGTTATGGTTCGATACACAAATATTTTATTCACATTCAAATGCTGGAGCTGACGAACTATTGCTGTTTGTGAATTTCTAGCCAAATACAGTGCAATTACACTATTACGTTTGAATTCCATTACGATTTTTTTGTGAAGATACTAATTTAGAACAATTTTTTTTGACCACATGTAAACAACTAACCAAACTTCAATCTGTCAAAAAATTGACGCGCGAAAATGACAACTACACAAATGACAGCAGAGTGAAGTTAATAACGTTTAGTCTCAGCCACCCTGTATATATTCATGCAATAATTTAAATTAGTAAAACCCTGCCGGCTAAATTGCTTGTTTTCCTGCTGTTGTTGGAAATTATGTGAAGATACCAAGATATGTTCCGGTTTGGGCCAACTGTTAATATACTGCTCCATGTTGTAGATACAGTTAAGTCGCACTAATTCACAGGTACGCGACCGAGGTAATGTTGTATTATCGATAACATGGGATTACCATAGCTATATTTTATTAAGTTCATACTCATAAGTTCCGAAATTTTAATGGCATAAAGTTTGTTTGTTTGTTTAAGACAAAGAAGAATAGACTAATATTTGTATTGCGTTTTTACTCAAGTGTTTCGAGAGTTACCCTTCTGGCACGAAGAAATGAGAAAATTTTATTTATATATTCATATAATTAAGTAAGCAAAAACCTGCCGATTAAATTGTTTGTTTTCTTTCTGTTGTTGGAAATGATGTGAAGATGCCAAGATGGCTTCCTGTTTGGGCTACCTGTTAATAAACTTCCCCATGTTGTAGAAACCGTTAAGTCGCGCTAATTCAACAGGTACGGGACCGAGGTAATGTTGGATCATCGATAACATCGGATTGCTAAAGCTATACTTCATTAAGTTTATACATATAAGTTCATATAAACATTAGGCCAACGCTTTCTCTTGAATGTTTTTTAACTTTAAAACGTTAAACTTTAAAACGTTAAACTTTAAAACGTTAAACTTTAAAACGTTTACAGTACCGTGGTTACTACTGCGAACCACACTGAATTAAGTGTTATTGTGAAGAATGTTTTCTCTGCGTATTTGTTACATTTTAATTTTTTGTACGTAGTAACCTATATTTGCACGAATTGGACATCGAAATAATCCATATTCATCCATAATAACTTACCAATAAAAAAAATAGCTCCAAAAGCGCCAATCTAAATTTCCACAACTGTCGTTTGAAGTTTATACTCACTTAGCGGTTGTCAAAGCAATGTCAGTTGGCACTATTCAAATCTTTCACTTTTAAACCGTGCATTATAGTAAAAATGTTGACGAGCAAATGGCACTGTATTATAAAATAAGCCGATAAATGAGTGAAGAAAAGAGTTAATTATCGAATTTAAAGCTATAAGGAAATCTAAACTTAACGATGGATCAAATACTTGTTGACAAACTTGAGCTATAGATGAGAAATCAATTATGCTGTTTAATTTGAAATCATTCAATAAAAGTTAGATTATGTTACATTTTATAAACATATCCCTATTTAAAAACATATCTTTGAAACTAAAAATTCCAACGTAAACATTTATATCAGTAGCGGTCCGAATGTTTACACCAAGTGACGGTCGAACTGTTCACATTGCCATGCAAAATGACGACTGTCACTTAATTTCCTTTTTTCTAACATGCTTCTCATCTCTGGAGAAACTCATGTTTTATGATTAATGTCGATTGACATGTTATTTGTTGATATGACTGCCTTGAACTTAACTGTCAATTTATTCTTTTGCAGGAGTTCTTCACTCTTCACCGACCGACAATCGATTTTTCATTACCAACATTCTTTTTTGGTATTTTATCATAGCAATTCTGACAGCGCGTGTACTGATGAATAAAATGATTAGTTTGGAAAGGTATGCAATGTTATATGTTATGAATAAGACCTAACGCGGGGTCTGCTTGTAAACCAAATTCATTTATGGTTAAAATTGAAAGTAAATCGAATGTTAATTCCAACATCAATTAATAAGTAAATAAAAAGAACAAAAATACATACATTTAAAAACCGCCTGGTCCGCTATAAAGAACACATAATTCACATAATTCAGAAATTCGCTTTGAAGACAAAAACTACATACACTAGTTAACTTTTTCTTTCCTGTTAACTCCAACTGCGTCTGAGGTACTGATGATAAAGGTTCTGTTGGCTGCGCATACGCATTGACAGCTCGACAAAAAAAACATTCAACCACCACTTTCCTTGCCTTCAATTTCTCACGATTTGAAGAAGATTTTCAACGAAAAGAGTGCTCTGTTCAGTTGCCGATAGAATAATCATTTTTCATATGATTTTTTTAATAGTATTTTGTTATTATACAATAAAATACACATGTTATAAACTTTAAGGTAAAGTGTTGAAATGTGAAGAAATTAAATCAAGGTATCTTGATTATTGAGTATAAAAGACTTTATTAACTTTATTAAAATAATTGTAATGAGTTATAATGATTTGATTAAGAGAATACGCCACAATATACATAATAAGTCTTTATAAGACACGACGGTTCATCTTCTATGAAATATGAGATTCGACTAATCGGTGTTAACATGCGCAGAGGTTGTTACACCGATAGAATAAGTTCCCTTTTGGAACATAACAACAATATTTGTCTCTCAGCACACACACATACACAAGTGCGTATTGCTGTGCGGAAATAAGCGTGAATATTTCCAACATAAAGAATATATACTGCGAAGCAGGTGATATAAAAAAAATTGTAAAAAAAATGCTAGATGCCACATTTGAGTTGATATTTTTGTAGAATATCTACGAAGCATTTTATCCATCGTGCCCACTCCAGCTATTGACGAGTTATAACTCAATAATTTCTATGCAACATCGCCAATTTTGGCTTTATAATGCATAGATGATAGCATAATAACTGCCTTTTTTGGCACTTACACTTTATTAAAAAATTGCGCACATAGCAGTCAGAATAGGAATAGGGTCAGTGATTTTAAAGATTACAGAAGATAAGTTGATTTCGTTTTTAATTTTTTATTACTGACAGTTAAATAACTATCACTTATAAATGTAAGAATCAAATATTTCCGCCTACTTAATTTCTCTCGAAATATTTGTATTTGTGCGTCATAAGTCATATGTACATAAAAAAATTGCAGGTACACTTACGCAAATCGGTTTATTACATTTTTTAGTAACAAGGGTGCTCGTGCTATTACTGCTTGTAGACGATCCTGCATCGAGAGTACTAACTTTCTTTCAATTGTCTTTCAAATATCTTTGAATTGAGCACGGCTAGTTATAGTTACGGTTAGTTATGCCGATTTTGCCAGCACTTTTTGTAAGATTATTCCTTAAAATGTCCAAATGCTATGCTTTGTTAAATGCATTTTCAACAAATACTAAACTAATAAAACCTATTGCATATATTACACCCCAAAACCATCACATTGCGCTATTGTGCATCTATGAAAATAACCTTTTCCCAGAACTCTTCAGACTTCGATATATAATCTTTGGCGTTTTGGATTCTGTCATATTGATCTTAGAAATGAATGTTTTCTTTTTTGCAACACAGCCCTTATAACCTTATAAAGAAATTTCGTACAGTTTCCAGGTTTATGGATATTTCGCAATTACTTTCAAGGTTAGCGGCTACTTTTGGAACAATATCAAAACTGTTCATAGTTTTAATTTTGATAGTTTTAATAACACTTTGAGTGGTTGACGTGGTCGTCCTACGATTTTTCCAATGCCTGCATAAATTTTACCTTCCTCGTTGAGCTTAACAATTACTTTCTTACTTCGATGGGAACCATTTTCTTTGTTTTCGCCATTTTCAAATGATCGGAGCGAATAAAACTATTTAATTACTTTACGAGAACTTTGGAACTTTCATTAAGACGCGAAAGAGCGTGAAGCTGGGTTGAAAATTTAATACCGTTAATTATTCTTTATGTGGATACGAGATAAGTTTCAAGTGTGTGTGCAATTTTTTGACGTACAGATAATAACTTGTGACGCACAAATGAAAATATTTGCGAGAAAATTAATTAAACTGAAATGTTTGTTCCTTGCATGTGTATCTAACCTGCAACCTGTGAAGTGCCAGAATATCCTTTCATGTTTCTCATGTGCTTCGATGAAGCCATATGTTCAAAGAGGCCAATCTTCTGCAAATAATTTTGCAAATGCACTGAGACACTATTTAATTAGATTTATTTGGATTACTTTTTTAGTGTGCTGTACATGACAGTTTCACATAAGTTTTCCGTGGTATTCGTCTTTTATAAAATTACATTTTATGTTTACATGTTTTCATCGTTTATGTTATTCATTGTTTTTGATTACATTTATTGCACTTTGGATGTTAATATTTAGACACAAAGAATTTTGTTTGTACTCTACATCACTGAGTTATTGTTTTAATCACACTTTTTCTTGGAAGTTGCACACGCAGCCATGCATTAAGCTTCAGCTATGGATAATGCTGCATTTTGCTGGCGTTAGATTGACCATGTGATAGCAGCTCCACTTTTAATGAAAACGTATCCTTTCACGGAGGCTCTTTATGTAATATCATTAGCGTAATCCACACTACTATATCTAATTGTATCCGTTGTCAGCGGCTTGGATTGATAATCCGGCCCAGCTGCGTCGTACCTTTTAGATACTTTAATATTTACTTGACTGCGTTCCAGTGAGACTCGTTATAACAGTGCAAAAACCTACTTACCGTACTGACTGCATACATAATGTCAGGTCTGGTGACCGTTGCTAGATGAAGAAGTTATCTAACGGCTTCTCGGTATGGCATGTTCTTCACAGGTGCCGTCTCAATTTTCTGTATCTTCACATGAGGATCAGCTAGAATACGATTTGGGTTAGCACTGCTCACGTTAAATTTTTGCAGTAATTTAGCTTTGATATTCTTGTTGATGAATTCAACACCATTATCAGTGCGGAAACTCTAGTGCGGCAATCTAGTTGGTTTTCTACATATGTCATGAATTCAATTCATTTATTTTTTCAATTTATCTATCACTTCTGATTTTTTTCTGTAACAATTAAACAAATACCTTTTTAGAGAAGTTTTCAGTAAAGTGAGGAAAATACTTAGCCCCGGCGATAGATTCTGTCTCAATGGGTCCACACATATCAGAATGCAATGCAAATCAAGGAGACTTGTGGCTTGCTCCTTTATTTTTCAATCGAGTCTGCATTGCTTGTAGGCATGTTCTTTTTCTTCATTACTTCAGTTTTTTCTGACATTTTATTCAAGTCCTTAACGTTCAGATGACCCATGCGCTGGTGCCATAGGTAAGCATGATTTCTGCAACATCAGATATGTAAGCGTGCTCACTGTATAAGTTAATAAACACTTAAGAAGGTTGAGTAAAAAAACAATTTATTTAAATTTACATACTTTAAATTTACTTTTTTTACAAATTTTGATTTCACGTTTTTTAAAATCCCGAAATGAACTGAACTGAGCTGTTGAAGCTTAGAAGCTTTTATAATGCTGATTTGTTGAATTGCATTTTCCTGAATGTGGGAAAATGCATTCGTTGAAGGTCTGTCCGTCTACGTGGGAATTGCTGATACGATGGTTTTCGTAGACATTACTGGAATTAGATGTCTGGCTATTTTCCGTGGGAATCGCTGAATCGATGCTTTTCGTGAAAAGCACCTTTCCTCCCCACTTAAGATCGATTGTCCTCAATCTTTAAAAATACGGTAAGTCATTGAACGTAAGTCGCCTTGCTGCCGGGATGTTGTTACAGCTTTGAGAAAAGTCAGGTATCGTTGCTATTGATGTTTGATGATTGATGTTTGGTCCTGCTTCGGCTATGATGATTTTATTTGATTTGAATTTGGCAATGATTTTCAAGGTAACGTATGCTATGGCAAAAAAGATAATATTAGAATAGTTCCATATGATGTAATCTTTTGTATATAATTTTCTGATTCGAATTGCTTTATGGTTTTAGTGTTGTTTATGAGGATCTCGCTCATATTGTGCGATGTGAGAATATTTTTCTGCATCTGCATAAGGGGTGTTGGTTGCAGGATGGCGGGCAGGACTTCGAGTGTTGACACTTCTTTGGATACGAACGTTCTTCCATCGACCTTGATGGTGGTGTTTTGGAATTTTACGACGAATGTCCCATCGAGGTTATGCATGGAACCTTCAACTTCCATTACTCCGGCAAATTGGTTCAATAGTATCACTCCTATTGATATTTCTTCGACTGATGTTAGATGTTCATTGCTTTTTGTTCGACAGGTAGCGTTGAGATTTTTCAGCAGGTGAAGAATACAATGTGATTTGCTTATATCTGATACATCGTTTTGGTTACAAATTATCAAATTGTTAGATGGTTTACATTTTCCTGATATGGCAAATATTTGATCATTTAATTTAATAATCTTTTCGAATGGAATATCGTACATCAAATTTTGTTTTTTAATAGGTTTTGTCAATATTGTTTCAAATAGTTGGTTTGTGGTGATCGGGATATTGACAATATACAAAATACATTTGTTATTCGTTATAATTTTAATTTCGGACACGCCTAGGGCCTCTTCCACTGTTGTATATGGAAATGCTTCTTTACTTAATAAGTTTGTGGCTATTTGAATCTCTTCTTTCGATAATACAATAGAATTTATAATGCCTGCTTTGGCCCAATGGATTGCATAAATGAGATTTGTAAGATCGTCTTTTATAAACTTTAGTCTAAATTGTAAATCTAAAATCAAATTATTTTTTACATCATCTTTCGACTTTATCATTTCCTGGATTGTATTTGCTATTTTTGTTATGTTTCTAATTCTTTCATTGTATAGTTTGTTTATTATGACCTGTCTATTATTGTTTTCTAAGACGTCTGACATTTTGTGCTTAATTGTGACGAAATCCTCGCGGTCCGAAGTACCGGCTATCCATTTCCACGCAGTCCCGAAAAAGTCAAAAGATCTTTTTATTTGGCGTGGTTTCAGATTACTAATCATCTCAACGATCTATTGCGCCTCGTGATCTAGGTAGTGGGAAAGGGGGTGATGGCGAGTTGCAGGGAGATTCAGAAATGCGTTTATGTCTTCTATCAACCTTGAATATTTTTCAAGATCGACTATGTGGATTAGCTTAAAGTTTCCCTCTCGTATTTTTGCGTGCCCCAGATTGAAGGTGGTGATGTAAGAGTTGGAGAAGTCCAGAATTTGGATGTTCGCTGAAGTGGCGTGAAGAAGCCATCTGAAAGAAAGGACCTTTTTAGCTCTTGATTCTATCTTTGTGTATGATTTTGCCTCCTTCAGTTACTAGAGTGGTATTTTTATTTTCCCTTACGGTTTCCTGTCGATATCGGGGAGTTATTTTAGAACCTAGACGTTTGTTTTGTTTTACATAGACTACTTCTTCTACCTGATAGCTTTTAAGTGGTTTTCTTTTCTTGTTATGGTGTTCTAAATCTTTTTGTTGCTTTTGTTTTAGCTTTTCAATGTTAGTTTGCCTAACTCTTTCAAATTCCTCAGGTTCAATGTTGGGACTTCTGCCAAAATATAGCTCTACTGGTTTTCGACCTGTGCTAGAGTGGATCGAGTGATTATATTCGTTCACGGCTCTATCTAGGAGTTCTTGGAAGGATCGAGATGGGTCATCTTTTCTAAGACATCGCATAAGTTCGCTCAATGTGGAGTGCCAACGTTCGATTTGGCCGTTGACAGTACTTTTGTAAGCGGGGGTTTTGTAAATTTTTATTTGAAGGTCGTCTTCCATTAGGGATGTAAGAGATATAGAGGTAAAAGCGCCCTCGTTATCAATTACGACATTTTCGGATACACAGAAAAAGTAGAGGATGTCCAAAAGGGGTTGTTTTATATCTTCTACTGATTTGGATAAGATTATTTTTGCTTGTGCAAACTTCGTGAACTTGTCTATTGCAGCTAGAACCAAATTCTTCTCAGTGGAAAACTGGTCGATATGAACTGTGTGGCCAGGATACTTGGGTATAGGAGTTTCGTTCAGGATTGGCTTATTCGGATGTCTATCGTATTTACTAACTTTGCAGGTCGTGCAGCACTTAAGTAACCTTTTGATGTTGAAGGACATACGTGGGAAGAAAAATGTGCAAGGAGTTGAAGGCGGTTCTCTTCCGCATTGCGGTGAGCTCTGCGATGAGTTGCCAATGTTTTCTCTTCTTGCTCCACATCACCTCTAAGATCTTCGACCATCTTCCGCGCGAACCTTATCCTGTAATCCCGAAAGTGGTGAGGATAAAGTTCTTGTATTTTACCCATGGTTTCCTCATTCGTCATGATGGCGTTAACTGTATTGGGGTTCAGATATCTTTTGAGGATATCTATGAGGTTAGTGTTGGTGTGTTGGGGCTTTATTATAATATGTCTATTGTATTTGTCAAACGGATGGATGATTTGGTAGCTGTCTTCTTGGTCAATTTTGAGAATAATTTGGTTGCGAAAAACATTGAAAGGGGTTTCTACCGTAGGTATAAGGTTATGGGAAGAGCTTTCGTCACTGTGTTGAGTTGGGGTTAGAGAATTTATTACTGAAGATTGGGGAGGTCTTGATAGGGAGTCGGCGACGACGTTTTCTTTGCCAGGCTTGTATTTGAGCTCGTAGTTGTACTCTTCGAGGATCGCTTTCCACCGTTTCATTTTACTGTTGGTGTTTTTATTACTTAATGCATAAGTTAGTGGTTGATGGTCTGTGTATATAACCACCTTGCGTGATCCGTACAGGTAATTCTCAAAGAGTTTAAAGCCCAAATTATTGCCAGCATTTCTTTTTCATTAGCGGCGTAATGTTCTTGCGTTTTGTCAAGAGTACTGGATAGAAATGTTATTGGCCTGTTATTTTGTGAAAGGACGGTACCGACAGCATGTGTGGAAGCGTCGGTGGTGAGCTCGAAAGGTTTGCTGAAATCCGGGTGAACTAGTATCACTTCGCTTGAAATAAGTGAGTTTTTCAGCTTGTTGAATGATTTTCGAGCATTCTCGTCCATGTGTATGAGTTTATTTTTCGAAAGATGTTTGGACACACGTCCATCCTCCCCTCTTAAGAGGGATGTCAAGGGTTTTGCTATTTTGGCGTAGTCGCGAATAAAGCGACGATAATACCCTGACATCCCGAGAAATGAGCGTAAATCCTTCAGTGTTCTGGGAAGTGGAAAATTAGCAATGGCTTGAACCTTTTTTGGGTTGGTTTTTATACCATCCTTCCCAATGATGTAACCCAAAAATTCGATTTCTTTGTGCAAGAATTCGCATTTGTCCAGTTGAATTTTTATGTTTGCCGCTTCTAGCATCTGAAAAATTCTTTCAAGGTTCTTGAAATGTTCCGCTTCATTTTTGCCAAAGATTATTATATCGTCTATATAAATGTAGCAACTTTTGCCTATTTCTTCTCGAAGGATATCGTCTAACGCTCTTTGAAAAATTGAGGGTGCGTTTTTTAAGCCAAACAGAAGTCGAGTGTATTCGAATTTGCCGTTATTGATAGAGAACGCAGTCTTTTCAATATCCGATTCCTTAAGAGGAATCTGATGAAAGTCGCTTTTAAGATCAATAATGGAAAATACTTCATTTTTTCCCAAATTAGACCTCGTTAATTTCCGGAATGGGATACCGATCAGGAATGGTAATTGAATTTAATTTTCGGTAGTCTACTACCATCCGGTACTTCTTTTCTCCTGAAGCATCTTCCTTCTTTGGGACAATCCATACCGGAGAATTGTAGGGAGATCGAGATGGCCTTATAATCCCGTCGTTGAGTAGTTTTCTTACTTGTTCTTCGATTTCACTTTTCAGAGCCATGGGATAGGCGTAGGACTTCGAATATACGGGATCGTTGGAAGTAGTTTGAATTTCTCCTTTCACTCTGGTAGTGAAAGTTAGACGTTTGTCAGGATCTGTGAGAAGATGGGGAATTTATTAATTAGTTTCATTAATTTACTTGAAGAATCTTTGCTTAAATGAGACGTTCGAATGTTAATGTTGTTCACTGACTCGGAAAAATGCTGTTTCAGAGGGATACGAAGCCCTGTGTTTATTGTCATGTAGCTCTGCTTGGTATGTATTACGGCATTGAGTTCTTTCAAGGTATCGTTGCCAATGATACCATCAAACGAAATAAGACTGGGTAGTATGAAGAACTTTTGTTTTTGGGTAGAAGATCCGAAAGAATTTATATAAGCATG
This sequence comes from Stratiomys singularior, assembly GCA_954870665.1. Taxonomy (NCBI): domain Eukaryota; kingdom Metazoa; phylum Arthropoda; class Insecta; order Diptera; family Stratiomyidae; genus Stratiomys; species Stratiomys singularior. The sequence continues at coordinate 55,860,275 of OX940879.1, read as the reverse complement.
ATGTGTAATTTTAATGCATCCTGCGACGGATTTGGCATAAAATTCTTTTTCGTTGCGGAGAGGATACTTAATATGACGTGGCTGAATATAATTATTGTTAGATCCGGTATCTATAAGGAATTTTAATAGCTCTCCACTTCTGAGTTTGAGTTGAAAATACGGAAGCGAAGAGCGTTTCAGCCTAAAAAATAGATGTCATCGAGATGCTCGGTATTTCCCTGGTTGGATTATCCGTTTCATTGACGTTTTCAGTCTGCGGAGTATTAGTTTGGTTTATTTGAGAAGGGTCAGTCAGTTCGGTCGGAAAAGGTTGTGTATCGTTCTGTCCTAGGTACTCTAGGAAACCTTCCTCGTCGTTAAGTCCAGGGCTTCCGAATACTTCGCCATAAGCTTCCGGCGTTTTATTATTATTCTGGGTCTTAAAGTACGTACGCTGGAATTTATTTGCGAATTGTGGTGCCGGTTGCTGCCTTTTGTGGCCAAATCCGTATTCGTTTCGTGGTCTATTGATATAATTTGCGCTACGAGAACGCAAGCTTCGGTCGATATCCATTGGTTCGGGTCTATTTGGTTTTGGGGGCAGTGGTTGAGGATTTTGAACAAATACAGGTGGTTGGTTTTAAAATCGTGGAGTTTGGAATGACTGAGGGTTATTCACCAATTCTGGGTAAAATTGTCATCTTGGAGCAGGTACAGGAGCCGGTGGGTGATTATTTGAATAAAACCTTCTCGGGGGTATCGGTGGAGCATTTTGAGGATGTGGCCTATTTGCGCGAACATGTGAATTGTGCGCGTGTTGCGTCCTGTAGTCGATGTTTTGGAGCTTCAGGCACAAGTGCAGGGCCTGCGGTACGTCAACAGGCTCTTTCATGCTAAGAAATCTCGAAAGGTCACCTCTAAGTCCTCGAACGAAGGTATCTAGAGCTTTGTCTCTGTATGCCTGCGTCATGATGTTGAGTGCTTCTTGGCCCATATCCATCGATCAAAGTTTATTCAACATTAGTGAGAGATGATTGTACACCGTTTGGTAAAACTCGGGAATTGTATTTGATCCTTGAACCAGAGTAGTCATCTGGTACTCTAAGGTTCCCAGATCACGCTTATCAGCGTAATGGAGTGTCAAGCACTTCGAAATTTTTTCCCAGTTTAACGGCCTATTGTAAGATTCTAGGGCAATGTCGGCGTGCCCTATGATCTTATTACGAACCACAGACAGGTTTCCATAATATTTCGGTGCACTCCGTAGATGACCGTTTCAGAATTTGGTCGACGGATTTCTTCCAAGAGCTAAACTCTCCTGGGTTGCCGGAAAAGTCTCTCAGACTTTTAACGACATCTGGTATCTTGTCCATGTCGGCAAGATTATTGTCGTTATTTACACTAATCGGGATATCAACGTCATTGTTGATATCGGAAGCTGGATTCATAATTGATTGGAAAATTTGCCTACCTTGCGCTTGCAGCGTTCTGGCGACAATCTGTGCGATGATATTTCTGATATCTTCGCCAATCACTAGATTGTTAGACCCGGATGGCTGGGTGACCGGTTGATGTTGGGGCTGTATGGGTGCATTCTGTGTACGGATTTCTAGACGCGGGGGTCTAAGAAGGTTGTTTGGGTTTGCCATAATGAATTATAATCACGAAAGGAGCCACCAGATCGATAGGTAAGTTTATATTCCACAAAACGCGTATGAGAATTTCCGTCACAAAAATCACAATATTTTCACTAAAATACGCAAAATATGCACATAAAATCAGAGCACACTTATATATAAAATATATATATATCAATAAATCAATAAAAATCTTATATATATATCAATAAATCAATAAAATTTTTCTGAGGATAATTAAATTTACTCAAGTCAATCCACTATTTTGTAACAGCAAATATTTTCGATAAAGTATGAAAAAATTAGAACTAGAACACTTCAAATATGTTTGTATGTAATAGTACGACTTTTTGATAAAGTTCAATAATATTTCCGATAAGTTTTCAATGTTTTCAATTCGTTAATTGTATGTTTTCAGGTATATAAATAATTTAATGAGCCATTTCTTGAAATTACTTTACTTTTAAGTTGCCACTTCGTGAATATTAACAATGATTATTTTATTAAGAAAACAACAGTGGAAGAAGACTTACAGAATTATTGTTAGTTTGATCATCCTTTTGTTTCTGTTGAGTTCCTCCTGGGCTGCTAACGCACTCGGTTGGCTCTGGTATCCTTTTTTGCTCCCCCTTGGTTCTTGGATGGAGCTACTGAGGGGCCTTTCCCGAATTCCGCGTGGTCTTCAAAATTTGATTATTTTTGTAGGCACTTGGTTTAAATGCACTTATTCCAACTTAGGGCAGAGTCACTATGATTAAGCACTGATTATCCCGTCGATTGGACTTGTGGACCATTGGTCAGCCTCATCGCATTGTTAGACGTACTAGGCTTAATTATCTATTGATAATTTGGTCATCCACTTGTACCACGCACGCGAAGCAGCCCCACGTTGGGCGCCAGTTAATAAACACTTAAAAAGGTTGAGTAAAAAAACAATTTATTTAAATTTACTTACTTTAAATTTATTTTTTTTTACAAATTTTGATTTCACGTTTTTCAAAATCCCGAAATGAACTGAACTGAGCTGTTGAAGCTTAGAAGCTTTTATAATGCTGATTTGTTAAATTGCATTTTCCTGAATGTGGGAAAATGCATTCGTTGAAGGTCTGTCCGTCTACGTGGGAATTGCTGATACGATGGTTTTCGTAGACATTACTGGAATTAGATGTCTGGCTATTTTCCGTGGGAATCGCTGAATCGATGCTTTTCGTGAAAACTGCTAGGTTTGTTGTTTTGGTGTTGCATATGGAAGATCGCAGTTAAGTTATATACTTATTCGATAATTCACTAATGTGGATGTCTCTGCTATGTATAGTGGATGTGGATGTCTCTGTATTATATTTATTAAGGATAACATATCCCTGGCTATTGAAATTGACTTGGCCACCATTCTTTATTATTTGGCTAACTGACATTAGATTAGTTGCCAACGCTGGTATTTAGGGTAGACTGGGTACGGTTGAAACATTTTAGCGTTTATCGTCCATTGCATCGGGAATAATTAAGTGAGCAATGAAGGAAAGATATTAATTAAAAGACCATATATCTGTTTGCTAATAGGCAATGTTATTTGAGATCACTGTATTGTATTTTATGTGTAAAATTAAATTTAAAAAAAAGTGTAATTTGTTTCAACCGTCCCAATGCCAGGGTCGGTTGAAACAGTGCCTGGGGTCAATTGTAACACATGCAAATAACACAAAATAAAGTAAATGAACATGTTTTATTAATCGTCTACTAACATTTTACGACTCGTAATGGCACAGTTGAACATCAAAAATATTTTTTTATTAATATTCAAGTTTTTCACGATACTTATAATCTAACATTATTTTTTATCAGCCTTGAAAGATTAATATTAAGTACAACTTAAATTAATTCATCAGATGTTGGTAATGATTATTTTTTTTTTGTAATATTTATATACTACTTGCTATTATATATCTCAGAATTCAACAACATTAATTATTAACTAGATTTTAGCACTCCAGCTAACAAAACACTTTGTTTGTTTCAACTGTCCCCAACCCCTTTTTAGGTATAAAACGGTTTACAGTAAGAATGATAACAAATTTGAATAAAAACTAATCATACAGCCATATTCTACAAACTTCAATTGAAACGATACACAGCTCTCAATATTCTAATTTTAATAAAACCATAATAATTGCAAAAATATACGAACAAAAAATACTTACTTTTCCGCCAAAAAACACAATGAGACCTTCTATACATAAACACAGCGCGCGATGAGCGACGCAACACTTAAATTCGTGTTTCGACTTGTCGCTCGCTTCGTTCTCCCCTTGTACCCCTCACCTCATCACGCAGGGTGTCGAAATATACGCTTTGTTTCAATCGTCCCCCGTTTCAACCGTACCCAGTCTACCCTACAGCACATTCGGGAATAGCACTTGTCTTTACTGAACTCTTTCATCACAGACATGAAATTCGACTGCCCAGAATATTTCACAGAGATGAATTTGTCATTTGCAACCTTGATTTTTTTGATTGGTGGCTCTTTCGTGTTTGATAATAAGTTGTTATATCTTGTCATGTGCCGAGCCGAGTATCCCTGAAGTCAACATACCATTCATCGCTGCTATTATCAGTAGCAGTGAATGCAACAGCATAACTTAAGCTCACTGATTTGCCTTTCTTCTTAGATCTGCACTCGGTGCTGATGTGGCCATAATTAATACAAATACAACATTGAGGTCCTTTTGCCCGAAAAGATTTTTTCTTGAAATTTTGATTAATTGCAAGTATTGAACTTTGATTCCCTTTCATTTTAACATCTTGCAGAATTTCCGATTTCACTGTGTCTGCACTGATTTTCATTTCTGAACTTTCAATTGCAATTAACCTGGGTTGCTGGGACTCTGAGAGCAATGAGGTCCCTGATTACTCGTAGTCTGCTATAAACCCAATGTTCCTTTGTTTGTGCGCCGTCGTACTGATCTAACTGAACTGACGTATTCCTCTAAAGTTTGACTTCTGGTATGTTTTGTGTTGTTGTACACAGTTCCCAAAGTAATCCAACACGACGTTTCGTCCCCGAAACATGAAATGCTTTCACTATATTTTTCCACACTTCCTTCGCAGTATTTGCTTCTTGGATATGGACGTAATTAGTCGAATCAACAAGCAATATTATCTTAGATTTCGCTTTTACAGTGACTCCCAAAAATTTCGATACAAGTGGCAATTTTTCCTTTATAAGGCAAATTAATACGAAAAAATTCTTTTAAATATTTGATTATGAGCGGAATACAACAGTCCTACGGATCACACCAAGAAAATAGTTTCTCACTTTAAATATACCAAAAAATTGGAAAACAGAAACAAAAAACCTCAAACTGATCCGCACAAGAGCTAAATTGTAAAAATAAACAAAAATTTAGTATTTTGTTGTGTGTACGTTTTGTTCAATGACACATTTCAATCGATTTGGCATACTGCAAATGATTTTCGTAAGTATTTCACATCCATTTTCATCCATTCTTCGTGAAGCCTTTTATCGAGCTTTGAAAAAGTTGGCGTGCTATGAATTCTAAGGTGCAATTAATCCTTAAGATTTTCAATGAATGATGATGAACAATTCAATTCAATTCAAAGATGAACCACTTTTTGACAATTATACAGCTGCTATTCTTGAACAATGCGTGCCTTACGTTTGGGATTATTTTGTTCGTAATATTTAAATGAATTCAAAATGCCCATTAGGGCCGCAAATAAGAACACTTATCCGCAAATTTTCCTTCAAAATATCTAAATATCGACGGGAATCCATGACATTATCAATAAATACGAATTGTATATGTATTTATAAGTGGGATGAAAAAGGAAACAAAATCAGAAAATGATAAGATAGGAGAAATGGGTTTAATGCTGGGAAGGTTGTGGTGAAAAAACAATAAACAAAAAAAATGAAGAACTTATGCTAAATAAACCAATCTAGGGTAGCCGATGGGTCGCACCGGCAGGGAGGAAGGAAAAAGGTGGAAAGACCAAAACAATTCGAAAATGTAAAGGCTGCATAATGGCGACCGAAGGAAGTTACATTTTTGTGAAAAACTGACTAGCTCGCCTCGCAGGCGTAGGGGGTTTTATAATTTCAAAAGAAACACGACTATATCGGGAATATGAACGCACCGATCCTTCCACTTATAAATCTCAACACACACACAGAATAACGGTTTTCTGGCTTTCTTTATCCTTACTTTTCTTGCTTCCTTTCTCCTTACTTTTCTTGCTCCCTTTATCCTTTGTTTTCTTCCTTTCTTTATCTGAGATTTCGTATAAGAATAATGAATTTAACGGACCAAAATCAAAGGAAAGGGAAATAACCTTTTATTAGAAGCATTTCTACACAGGGTGACTACATTCTGCCGAAAAAGTACAATATCACAGTAAAAAGTGTCGATTTTTAACAAAATATACCAAATTTTTTTTCAGCTGCTACATATTGTTGCAAATGCCTCGGAAAAACTACCAAAATAGTAAGAATTTACTAATTCTGGTTACACAGTGCCAAACGACACTGAACGTGTAAAACAGTGAATTTAGAGTAACTTATGAGCAAAAAAAAATTCAGTGCGCGCCATCTAACCGTAATTATTTCACTTAAAGCAAACCTTGTTTGCGACTGTGGACCCCGTAATAAGCAAGTAGGAATGTGTACTCGTATGTCTATTCTGCGTTGAAATTTAAACAGATTTAATTACCTTATTGATACTCGTATAGAAACGTACTTTGCAAAAGACTGACGAAGTTCTACTTCTCCGAAGCAAGATAAGAAATGTCCTATTTCCATTATTTTTAAAATTAATCTAGATTTCCGTACAAATGTAGGCTTTAGTTTCGACTAATTGGCTTTATATGCGATCAAAATAGTATTAACTTCTGCATTTAGTTTACTTCTAGAGTAATTCTATTTCATGAAAAAAAAGATAAATCTAGAGATATTTTACAATTAACTTTCATTAAATTTTACAAGGAGTGGAAATCAAAGCATAAAGGAAACGACTTTCTTATGTATGTTTGACGGTTTTGAATATGTATCAGAAACTACAGCTACCACAGCAAATTTGCAATTAAATGAAAAAAATTGAAAAAGTAATAGTTTTTCATTAGATTATCCTTTAGAACACTTTATTAATGAAAATTAAATAAACCTTTAATTTTTAAAATTGTGATTGTCTTGTTCCTTTTGCTACCCATCAAAGTGTAACTCGTAAAAATTTAAGAACTCCAAAATGTAAAACAAATAATGCACATTAATATTACTATCTTCCACTTTACGATTCTGCGCCATTTTTTGAAGTCAATAACTTTTGAAATTGCTTCTTCTGGGTTATACCTCAATATTTGTTATATCTATACATCAATTTTATGCGAGGATCAAGCTCATTGTATGTTGTTTAAGCTGTCTTATGTCATACTAGTGTTATAAGTCAAAAACTATTGAAATTGTTTTTCCGTCTACTTTCTTATTAAACTTTTTAATTTTAAAATTTTTGAATGCTATAAGGTGAATAATCGTTTAATAATGAACATTCATGTCTGATATTTTGAAATTTTTGTATAAATAAAAGTAACTTATATTTCAATTCGAAACTGTCATTATGAAATCTAACATGTCGATCAGGTCGTCAGGGCGGTCAGGGAGAAAATCAAGAAAAACATCTGGTTAAAAAAAAAATCAAAAAAAAAGCTATGTCTTTTTAACCTCAAAGTTTGGTAGATATGAAATATGATGTGTTCGTGTCATGTCAGTAGACATTGGATCTTATATGTAACACCCCAACCTGAATTTGAGAACTAGATAAGATATACCAATGGCAATACACTTTGCAAATCTGGATAAAACGGCTGTAAGCAGTCTATAGTTGCATTCCTGGCTTTGTTGAACATTCCACATAGTGGAGTGAACTTCAACACGCTGGAAAATGTGGATCCGTCTGTAAGAACGTAATCGCTGAGACAGATTACTGGAACCTATGATAAAACATATATTGGGTTCTTGGGAGTGAAATCTTGAATCATGTGTATCTTTTATGACGCATTCAAATGGTTTAACCCATAAAGAAGACGACGGTATACAAAACTTCGAAGTGGTCAACAATTACGTCTTCTAATTTCTTATGATAAAGTGGTTTAAAAAAATAAACTAGAAAAATCTGTTAAGAATTAAAAATGCTCAAAATATAACACCAGTCAAATCTTCGTGCCAGGAGTAGATGAAAAAACGTAACATGAAGATACAAAAAATTAGCACATACCGTTACATATATAATGCTTTCAAACGCTTCTTAGTTGACCAAAGCGGCTAGTAAAAAGGATGTAAACATAAGAGCCCAGTTTATACCGGCCGTGTACAAGATCTTCGAAGAATTAATCGATCAGTGAAAGAAATCAGCTTTGAAATACCTACAAATAAAGACAGTTTCAACTTTAACATAAAAAAAATATGCTGCCCACTGGAAAAAAGGCAATGATTCCTAATTTTTATCTAGTTGATTTCAAACGACTGCTCATTTTGTCTGTGAGAAAAGAAAAACTTGGCAATATTTTTTATGAAATCCTGCAAGGCTCTGTTCCCAAACAAGGCACACGAAGGTCATATAATATGTAATTGTAATTAAAGTAGAAGTTTGAGAATCATATGGGTTTGACCAACGAATAATTGGAGAGATAGAAGATACGAGCTCCATGTGCAAAGTCGAATTCTATCAATTGTGTGCAAATTATGATAAAATAAAGGTTCTACCGTAGCAAAGATCGCAACGGTAAGATCATTTGAGCATGTTTTAGCAGTTATGTCAGAAAGAAAACTATCCTTTATAATTTTTCAAAGATGAAACTAAGGATAGAAGTTGTTATACCGAACGTATCGATAAGCTTAATACATGTGCTTATAAATATGGCATGGTAGCCGCTGTAGCTGGATATATTTATTTTAATCTACTTTCTACGATAAAAAATGCACATATTGTAAAAACAATCCAAATATTGTCAAAAACAAATACTGTCAAAAACAAATTTGATAAATTAGTCTTCCGAAATATCTGACGCTTAAATTAATAAACTTCACCTGCCAGCCTACAAACACTTTAACTTTTCACTTGGATTTATAATTCAACAATTAATACATTCAAATAATAAATAGAATGCTGTAGTAAATAATGTTAAAAATGAAATGAATGCGCAATGTTTATAAAATGCAATAAAAGTAATGTAAAGGTAAGAGCATAAGAGCAAGAGTATTTCATAAGAGCATTCATTGTATGACGCAACCAAAAAACTTACGGATTCAATCCTTTTTCCAATATTACTATTCAAACTAAACGGAATCGAACAATCAATATTGAATATTGAATTAATATTGAAATAATTGAACAATATGAGCAAACAAAAGGAAATCAAACACCAAGAAAACAATTAAAAATCTCCTGATACTTGTTAACACGAAAAACTTGTATAAATAATAAACCTAGATGAAAATACTTTGAATTATTTGTAGTATCTTTTATTGTAATATTATTAGTTATCAATTTATTGTAATATTATTTTTGCTTTTCAACGAAAAGATGAACCTAATGAATTACCAACTACCTTGTCGCTGTTTGTCTCGTAAAGTTTAGTTTATCATAATTACATATTATATAACTTTTACTTAGTAATTTAAGATAATTTTCTAATGGTGGTTGTGGTTTTTCCTATGTTTTGAATATGTCTCTAAAATTGTCATTCTTATTCAGAGTTGCTTGAAAACAAAATTGATTCTGTGGGAATTTTTTGTTAAATTTAATAAATTATAATAAATGATTATGAGGTTCACACGAACATGTAAGAATTTCCATAAACTTTATCCTTGCAAAATAAAACAGGCCAAGTATGCGTATGGTTTTGAAAAAACTAGACCTCCACTGAGTCGCATTAAAATGTAATCCTGCAGAATTCGATTCATTGTTTCTGGACAACGTAAAGTTTTTAAGATATCAAGATATCAGATTAAAATCAGAAAATTCCAATGAATAATTCCAATTCAAAATTTTTAACCTTTTGTTTTACAAACGACATATATATAAAGATATATTTCATATTCCGAGTCAATCGTACGAATGAAATATCAAAACTAAATGCAGAAATTATGCGATCAGGTAATGTTTAACATTTAAAAAAAGGAACAATTTTTTTGTAAAGTCAAAACTGCAATATTCCCATGTTAATAGTTCGAAAAAAAGTAAAAACCTTGTAAAGTAAAAATCCCTAAAAAAAATCAACTATGTCAGTTTGACATATATGACATATCTTTCAAATCAAACTGATATAACGAAAATCTTCTACTCTCTCATTAGTTTCGGGCAGTTAAAACGGATTTATTTTGCACAGAAACTAGTTTTATTTGATTAATTGTCCATTTTCTTCTACTCAAATAAAGATGTGAAATTGTTCGAAACAATTTTTGATTTTCCCTTGTTTGTATGTCCTTATTTTTCTACACTTACTCCGACGTTTGCTGTGTATAACGTGCTTTTCTCTTAGAATCTTCTCTAAATAAAATGATTGTAGTATGCTTTTTGGACTTCAAATCTAAATTGTTTTCGACATCTTGCAACTGTTTCAATATTTTATTATGGTATTGTTACGTTTTTGCTGTTTTATTCAGGCCTCAGTAGGTAATTCTGCCCTTCACTTCAGCTTAGAGCTCCACCACTGAATTGCTCCGATGGGCTCCGAGGGCACTCGTTCTGTAAAGTAGATAAAATTTATTTATTTTGAAAATTTTTACGTACTTCGTTGATGTTTCAACAATCTGATTAACTTATTTCAATTAGTTCGACTTTTGCATTACTCGCATGATCTAATTCGATTATTATCGTTTACTGTTTTTCCAGAAACTTGGTTAGTGCTTATTGAGAGAATTCCAGTTCCTATAGAATAGAATAGAATACATTTTATTTTCTACATATATAATATTTACAATAACATTTTACATCAACTGAAATCCTATGCTTAACCTATCTAGCCTAAGCTTTATCATAGGTTTAATTAATTTACAACAATTTTATTTAGATACATTTTTTTTTACATATTTTGATGGTAATTTAATTTTGAATTTGATTTTCGTCAGATGTAGAAACCTCCGAATTTCCTGAAACGATAGCAAAAAAGAAAAGGAAACAAAAACACAAACATAAAGAACCAATTCCTCAATCAGTAGTCTATGTGATATATGAAACATTATTTCGACTTTGATGTACATTGTGACAAAAAAGTACCCGGAAATTGTAAATAAAACGCAAAATTTGTAATTATTCATCAATATTTATTTTGTCGCCTTCGAAGTAATCTCCATCAGATGCAATACACCTATGCCAACGATTTGTCCAGTCCTCGAAACACTTTTCATAAGCACTTTTTGGGATGGCATTCAGCGAATTTGGTTTTATCTCTTCGATCGACTGAAAACGGGTTCCACGGAGTTGCAATTTCAGTTTGGGGAACAAGAAAAAGTTACTCAGAGCCAAATCCGATGAATTCGGTGGTTGATCGATGGTGTTTGTTGCGTTTTTGGCTTTAAATTTGGTCACAATCGTGGCTCAATGCGATGGTGGTTGTGGTTCTTCCACAATTCCGGCCTTTTTCGACAGATGTCATGACGCAAACGTCTCAATAGGGCCAAACAGAACTCCTTATTGGCCGTCTGTCCCTCCGGAATAAATTCATGATGCACCAAACCACGAATATCGAAAAAAAAACAATGAGCATCACCTTGATTTTTGAGCGGCTTTAGCGTGATTTTTTCGGTTTCTGCTCGTTTTCCCCCCTCCATTCCGATGATTGTTGACTTGTTTGCATGTCAAACTTGTACACCCATGTCTCATCGCCAGTTATAATGCTCTCCATGAATGTGGGATCGGAATTCGTACGATGAAGCATGTTCAAAGAGACCTGTTTACGGTACTCTTTTTGAAGAAAATTCAGCTTTTTCAGGACAACTCGAGCAAGAACGCGTTTCATACCCAAAATATCCACCAAAATCTTTCGAACGGACTCGCGAGAGATGTCGAGCTCTCTTGCCATCTCTCTAACACTTGCGTGACGATTTCCAAGCACTATATCCTTAATTTTTTTCAATGTTGTCCTCAGTTGAATAGGTCGAAGGTTGTCCAGAACGAGGCATGTCTTCAACGATTTCTCGACCGTCTTTGAAGGCTTTTTACCATTCGTAGGCTTGTGTTTGGTTAGAAACACAAAATTTCAGGCAAATACTTTGTTAAATATTTTTTTCCATACTGAAAATCGCAGCGCACTACTGTATACTGTACACTACTGTTTTATCACTATTCGTCCTTGTCCGGGTCCTTCTTACCCCCCTTCTATTATGATTGCCTCGGTCTCATGTATTCTCTCTACCTGCTTTTATTCCACATCCATGTTTTAGAGTGGGAAGGAGTTTTTCTTTTTGGGTTGTTGTTCCGGACTTCTAGCATACAAGCTTGTGTTCCTTTATGCCAAAAATGCGAAATTTCCTTTCATTAGACAATATACCATTCTTCCTAAACTCTATTGGCGCCTTTATGTGCTGCTTTGCAAATACAATGCGCTTTTTTCGGTAGACCGCTGAAATATACGGTTTTTTCCGTGCAAAACGTCCATGTTATCCAATACTACATGAAAAAATATTATTCTTGAATTCGATTTATTTGATTTGACACGATATTTTGTTTCTCCGTGCAAAGTAACTTTGGCGGACGACCGGAACGAGATTCGGAGGCGATCACCCCCGCCGTTTTGAAATTATTTATGTTAAATCAGACTGGCGAATATTGTCTGTTCACTATTTTGCCGTATCTCTGTAGCTGTTCCCTTCGCTCCGTCATTTTGTTATGATTTTTCGTTTACTCTCACTGATTTCCATTTTTCTTCATCTTCCATTGTGATAAAAATACTCACAACACTAATCCAGGACACTATTTAACCAGTTTCTAGAATAGCTAGTAATGAATAATAAAACACTTGAAGAGTGTATTTGAAATGAGTTATTCTGAAGAATCCGATAATTTATCAAGGGAACACCGACTTTTTACCTCGTTTGTGTACGTTTCTTTCTGTAAAAAGGCGTTATCTCGAAATCAATAGGACCAAAATGGACGAACTTACATGCGTTAATTACTTAAGGACTTAATTAATTTATTGTCTGGTATTTCCGCTCACAGAATCGCGTGACAGACGATTCTGCTCATCCACAAAGAATTCTCGTTGGTAGACTACTGACCCCTCAACTTATTTTTGATTTTTCTCGTTATGAATAGAATCATGCATCATGCATGTTACCGGTATGTCTGGGGTCAACAATTTCCGATTAAAGACAATTCATGTAGAATAATTTCAACTTATATTCCATAATTGTCTGCCAGAAAAGGCCATCCCTGACATCCCTGTCTGCCAGAAAAGGCCATCCCTGGCCATCCCTGACGGTAGCAATATGTCCTCAGCTAACAACCCAGCAGACAAAACAAATCGCCGTCGATACGAATCCGTATCGCTGTATCGGAAAATGAGTTCGCCGGCGAATCCGACAGCGATCCGAATTCGAATCGCCTGCGAACAATATATCGCCTCGCAGACAAATCGCAGCGACGTATCGCAAACGATTCGCCATGGCGTATCGCAATCGAATTGACATAGCGTATCGCCAACGGTTCGCCATGGCGACGTATTAGTGAACTGCCCCGGCGATATGTTTATAATCCGCCGTAGCGATTTGTTTTCGATCATCCGCAGTACTTCAGATCGTTGTTGAAATTATTCGAAATGGCGATACAAATTCACATCGTCAGCAATCGTTTCGTTTGCTATAATTTCTGAAATAAAAGTTTTCCAGGTTATTTCCTGAAAGTTAATATTGCCTGTCATTTTACTCGGACGCAGGGTCCGAAATGGTAGCAGTCCACAAACTAGAAGGTTGCGAAACCCGATCAGAGGTTTGATCTGAACCACGGGGTAGGGGGACGCCCATGACAGGTTACGCCCATATCCTACACGGTGAGGAGCCTATCCTGGCTGAAACGTGTTGGTATGTGGTTTAATGTGGCTAGAGAGTAGAATTGTTGCGTCTCGCGTATCCTGTATTGGGGTAGGAACTTGATGTGGGGGCATTAGTTGACGCATTATTTCAACCCCATCTATGGAGACCGTGGAATTGAGCTCACACGACATTCTTCCACGTAAAACACTTCGAATTCATTGCCTGAAAAACCCATTAAATAAAAAAATATTCAGAAAAATTTGAAAAAAAAAACTGACTTGAAAATGACCCAAAACCGATGAAATAAATTTTTGCGAAATCAGTTTCTCCGTTTTGCAACTTTGTTTGCAACAACTTAAAAATCAAACGTGAGTAAATTTGGGAAAACAAATTTGACATCAATTGTTTAAAATTAGATTTATCATATTTAGGGCATTCAAAGGCGGGTTTGTTTTTAAAGGTGTAGGATTTGAGTCTAATCGGATATTTATGTTGTTGAATTTAAACGTTAAATAATGTGATGAAGTTGTTGCTGCTTTCAGTCATTTTTATGCTTAAGTTTTCTGCGTCTGCATCATGAGATGTAACATTAATGGGAGTGCTATTTAAACTACGTGAGTCCCTTGGAACGTCTTAAATGCAGTGCCCTAGAAATTTTAATACTTAATTCAGTGTCGAATTATTTACTCAATATTTTGCAGCTCGTTCTGCCAATTCGGAAACAATATTATTTTTAATTCTACTATCGACATTACTTTGAACGGTAAAAATATAAAAATAAATAAAAGTTGAAGGGACTGAAATATATATTATTCAGTCCCTACAGCTTATCTTTTTTACAACTTATATATATATGAAACGTTATCGTACGTAATGTCGGCATAACTATCAAAGAATGTCAAATCGGAACAAGTTTAAGGAGTGGACGTGAAGTAAATCGTCAAATAATTCATATTTCAAGCTTCTTTTTGAACTGTTTTTCGCAACATTATCATTAATACGAACTGCCTTCCCTGGTAGAATTGCATCTGAACTAAATAAGAAACATTTTTAATTTGAACACATTTTAGAGAACAATAATTGATTACACATAATTATTATTGTCTCGAGCTTTCATAAGTACTAGATTAGATTATTGTTTTTTAAAAAGGAATCTATAAGATTCTTACAGACTCCACGTTAACAAAATAGGAATACAAACAGGCTGTAAAGTAAGTCTTTTCTTCATGAAAGAAATTGAATAGCACGATTAATTCTGTTTATATAAAGTCACAGAGAATCTTTAAACTATCGAAACATGGAGAATACAATCAAGCTTGTGTAAAATAATTGATGTCTTGCACGTCTTAATAAAAACAGGAAAAGGAAAACTGACGAGCTCCAAAAATCTGCTGTTCATCAATAAAATTGGGAGACAGTAAAGTTCGGATAATTGCAATATACATAAACGCAAAACTCGCTGATATTTACAGAAAATTCAAGAACAGCATATTTAGGAGTTCATAAAAATAATTTATAATATTCTACTAGCTTAGCGACCTGCCCATCCGACAGCACGGCTTCCTGTCTGTGCACTCGTTTCTAATGTTTTCTCAGTAACTGCGGATGCTCCAATCTTGAAATACTGTAAACGAGTCAAAAGAGATTACTTCTTCTAATTAGGATATTAATCAGTCGAATGCACAGCCCAACGCTTCTGTCAGAGGGACTTTGATGATGTTGGAGGTTAAGGATAGGTAATTTACGAAATAAAAATTATAATACAGTTGATCTGATAACTAATATTCTTTATTTTAAAAGAATAGCATCAGGAGGAATCGTTTTATTGCACATAGAAACTTTACTCAACAACAGACACCTTATCCCTAACTTAACACGTAATTTTACAACCATAGAGTCCAAGACCCTTCTCCTTCTTGTTCAAATAAATGGAC
The DNA here is from genome assembly GCA_954870665.1 of Stratiomys singularior. NCBI lineage: Eukaryota > Metazoa > Arthropoda > Insecta > Diptera > Stratiomyidae > Stratiomys > Stratiomys singularior. The sequence continues at coordinate 55,844,685 of OX940879.1, read as the reverse complement.
ACATGGTTTAAGAAAAATGTGTAGATGGTAAACACATGCCCTTCTTATCTACAGATCTTAACAAACAAATTCAAGGAAGGATTCCTTGTTTGACCCAGGAATCAGGTTCAGGAATCTTTCCTTGTAAACACTTTAAAAGTTTTGCGACATTTAAAACTGGAAAGACAACAGGCATTTGAAACTAGAAATGAATAGCTATTCAAATATAATAAATAGAAAATATTGTTCATTCGTTTTCAAAGAATTCAACAGATGATATGTAGTCCACCAAAGGAAAGCGCCAACATGACGTCACTTTAAACGGTCGCCATTTTCTTGCGGTTCTGCTAATATTAGTGAATGTATGAGATCTCAATTATATATATATCACACAACAAGACCAGCTGTAACGCTTATTTTTAATTTGTTCAGTATCCTAATAAGCATAACAGCTGTTCCTTTTGTTGTCCAATGTACACTTCATTACATGCACCTACAGTAGAGCACCGAGAATCCATGTATCTAAATTGTGATTGATTTTACATGCAAAATTCGTTGATATCGGATTATGTAAAAAAATACTTATTTATTTGGATGAAATTCACTTAGGATCACTATCTAAAATGTTAATGCAACAAGTTAAAAAAACACTTAACTTACCAATTTGCTGTAAAATATTGTAAAACAGGGGGACAAAGCTTCGGCATTTAAAAAGTATATTGTTTGTAGTTTACCTGCCGTTCCGACAGTTGGTCGAGAATCCGTGAAGTGATAAAGTATCACTCTTTCGAAACCTGAAACTAAATTGTTTTTTTAAACACACCACACAACACATAACTCGTGCAGTCGGAAAACAAATCATGAAGCTTAAAGGGATAAACTTTGGTTGCGTATAAAACTAATCAAAAAGAACGCACAAATGATTACTTTTGATCGCGTAACTAACCTAGTGTGAAAATGCTGCACAAGGTAATGCGTGATCGAGAAAATAATCGCAAATTTCGCGATGCAAATTAGTAATTTAAAACGAGAGTATGAGTGTTGACAACACCAGTTACATGTCAAAATTGATCTTCAACTTTTACGCTCGTACTTCGCATCAAGTCCTTTTGGTCGCGAGTATTTTAACATTTTCATAAAATTTAATCTTATCTCCTAACATCGTTAGTAAATCCAAATGATCTTAAGCTTCTTAACTCTAACTTAAATGTATCTTCGTCATTAACAAAAACAAATGATCTTAACCTACTTATCTCTAGCAATTTGTGCGCATCGGATCGTTCGGTCATTAAAGAATAATTATGACTCATTCGGATGCAATTTGGTTTCTATAGATAACCATTGGAATGGCAGTGGACGTTCTAGGAAGTGATGAAGTCGAAGTGTTTTACGTGGACACCTGCCTTGACGGCTTAATTCCACGGTCTCCACAGACGGGGTTGAATTAATACGTCAACCAACGCCCCCCATCAAGATGGGGTACCAGTTTCTACCCCAATACAGGATACCCGAGATGCAACTGGTAAACACTCAACTCTACTCTCTAGCCACATTAAACTACATACCACCACGTTTCAGCCAAGAAGCAGGCTCCTCAACCGTGTAGGGGGCTGACAGTAACCTGTCATGGGCGTCCCCCTAACCCGTGGTTCAGATCAAACCTCTGATCGGGTTTCGCAGCCATCTAGACTGAGGACTGCTGCCATTTTGGACCCTGCGTCCGGGTATGGTGACCCCGCCTCAGGTTCGTGGGAGCGGCAGCCCCAAGGTCACAAATTAGGGCAGGTACTCTATCCTAATTTAGACCCCCTGCGAGGTAACATTCTGAATAGGGACATCATGCATGGATCAAGACAAAGGAATGGAAATCAATTTGCAAGACACTCTTAATCTCCTGCAGAATCATCGTTGACTAGCATTGCAATCATCTGCGTTCGCCTTGTAAAGGCAAGCTTCGCAAAGAGGTCCAGTCGAGAGAATACATCCACATCCAATAAAGAACCCGCCACATCCGCAGGGGAAGTGATTCCCAGCAATCGACACGTCCTACGCAGGTCGGCATACGCCGGACACCTGAATAGCACGTGCCGCCAACATTCATTTTCAATCTGACATAAAGGGCAAACACTCTCAACAGACAATCCACGTCTATACAACCATTCATTCAAGCTCCCATGTCCCGTCAGCAAGAAACCTAGGGCCCGACCGAAGTCGAAGTCCAGATTTCTCCATGCTGTCGTTACATCAGGGAGCAACATATACGTAACACGTCCTTTCAAACATTCATTCCACCTCGTCTGCCAGCTGGAGAGCACTCCTTCGACCAGCAACCTACGCAGAGAGGCCACACTCATACTTTTAGGATCCATGCCTCTGAGCCATTCATGCTCTTCAACTGGGATTCTCCTTCGCAGTCTGAACATTAGTCCCTTACGGATAATCTCCAGATCAAGCGGAGGGGCTCCCATCAGTACTTGCATGGCTTCAGTGGACACTGTCCTACACACTGGGATACAACATAGCAACAGAACACGCTGACAAGCTCCGATGAGTCTTCTGCCAGTTGCACTCATTGCCGAATCAAGGAATACCGCTGACCCATAAGTCGCACAAGCTATAAATAAACCCTCGTATATTCCTCGAATCGCGCCACGCCCGAGACCCCATTCTTTACAACATATACGTCTGAGCGTCGATGCAAGTAATGAAAGGCGTCGCTTCAGGTCTCGAAAGTGAGGCCAGAACGACAGCCTTTCACCAATGAGTATTCCCAAGTATCTGACCTGAGTCACATACTTGAGAGCACTTCCCTTGTATCGCACCCAGGGGGGACGCCGCTGGCTAAGTGCACCTTTCAGGAGCATCATCGATGTCTTATCAGTGGAAACAGTCAACCCAACACCATCACTCCACTCATGGACAATCTGTATATACCGACTAACCTTGGCCTCCAGCTGAGCTCGACTATCACCCTCAACAAGAAGGAGCAGATCGTCGGCATATGCACACACTTTACAAACACTTTCAAGTTTAACTAAAAGGTCATCCATCACAAGATTCCATATAAATGGACCTGCGATGGAGCCCTGTGGACAACCCCTCTCCATATCTAACTCAACCACATCACAGACACCTTGAACATATACACTTCTGCCAGAGAAATAACTGCTCCATAGCCCGAGCTCCTTGCATTCAACTGCAGCAAGTTTTTCGAGAATCTTTGACCACAAAAGGTGGTCAAACGCTCCCTTGAAGTCAATAAAGACTCGGAGCACGTACTTACTGTTGCTATCATGCACCGTAGAAGCAGCATATAGCCACGCATCGTCAGTGCAGCATCCCTCTTTAAAACCATACTGCCTATTCGATTGGCTTCCGGATACCCGCTCTTCAATTCGCCGGACCATAACTCTCTCCAACACTTTTCCAAGCGATGGGAGAAGGGAGATGCCCCGGTACGAGCTCGGCATGCTTGGGTCCTTATCAAGCGATTTAAGCAGTATGGTTAACCGAGCACGCTTAAAGGCGATGGGGAACGAGCCAGTCCGCATGCACTTATTGAGGAGACAGCTGATGTATTCCGGCACGGCCCGCCAGATGCATTTACACATCTCGCCGGTCATGCCATCCCACCCAGGGGATCTTCGACAACGGAGTCTTCCAACACTCTCATCTATCTCACGATTCTGCACCACAGGAGCATGCTCCTGTTCAGCAGGACCGTCGACGTGCGGAGTTCCAGACTCCGCCCTCGGAAACATTCCCCTCATTAAGTGCATAGCGCAGTCGGACCATGTTGGGGCCGCATTACCACTAATGCGAACTCCCGCCATACTCCGTCTGTTGTTTCGACCCCGACACACCTTGTACGCCTGCCCCCAAGGATCTGACGCATTTTCACAGACGAAACGTCACCAATACTCCCCCTTCGTCTGCATGATAAGCCGCTGATACTCTTTAGTAAGCTTGCGATACTCGCTTTTAAGGGCGGCTGCAGCATCATGCTTGCGGAACCGCGCCTGTTGGAATCTAGTTCTGGCACGTCGCACTTCACGACGTTTGGCAGCTAGCGTATAGGTTCACCACGCAACATGCCTAGGACCAGTCGAACGACCTTTCCTAAGCATCTTGTCATTAACATTAACGACACACGCATGCACGAATTCCACCATACCATCAGTTGTGAGATTACTAAACTCCGCAAGGGACAGTGTTTCGAACTGCTCTCGCATCATCGCCTCGTAGCTCACCCTCTGATTTTCCTTTATACGGCACCATGCTTTCACAGCTGGGAGACCAGCGCTCACTCTCTCATTCGAGGTCATTATGACCTCGATGAGGTTGTGATCGCTGGTTCCCCACCCAGGAACAATACGCCACTCAAACATACGACGTTCACAAGCAACATTAACACAAGTTACATCTATATCACTGCATCCCATCGGCCCATCAAAGGTCGACAATTCACAAGGGACATTCAACACACACAAACCATGCACAAGGATCAGCTCTTCCAGCCTTACCCCCCGACGTATAGCATAAGAGCGAGTCTTCCGTGTGGAAGACTTGCTATGTCACATCGGTGAGTCGGCATTGGCGTCTAATCCTAGGATGCAGGGTCTGCCACCTATCAGTGGCAGAACCCGATCCAGGTACAACAAATATGGCTCGATGGGACTACTAAAAGCACAGTACACGCTTACAACAAACAACTCACCAAAAGCACCTTTAATGTTCATCCGTTAAATCATGCATCGGCATGCACTCAACACATTCATCATTAATGACCACTGCGGCCTGAGCCGCCCCTTTACATGCGTATACACGCATGTTGGATGGTAGGCCTTTAACAGTGCCAAACAGCACCCACGGTTTTTGTAACATTGCAATGCAGATCATATTCTCCCTCATGTACTGTCCAAGCTCAGCCATTACAGCAGATGATTTTGCGCAGTTCAACTGAACGATCCTGCACATGGACATACTAGTGTCTTGCATTAGCTCTTAAGATTCTTCCTGCATATATCGGGCAATCAACCGAGCGGATAGTATGACCCGCTGGCTTACCGACAAAGGCACAGTTCCTGCAGTGCGGCGAGTTGCGGCACTGCGCGGCAATGTGCCCCGACTCAGAGCAGCGTGAACAGACCAGCTCAGTTGCCCGACATTGTGAGATTCCGTGGTCGAATCCAAGGCATCTGTAGCAAGTTGCTACAGGGTCTTGGTACCTCATGCGGTACGCGAACCATTTAACATATAACCGTTCTCTCGTAAGGAGAGCATCCACAATATGCTTCGTACCCTCCAAAATGACGTTAGAGACAGCCTCTGCTCCCGCTCTTATCGGTCTAGAGATAACCTTCAGGCCCTTATTAAACTCCTGCTCGGTCACTTCGCGCTTAAGGTTTTTGTTATATAACTCAGTCATGAAGTCATCAATACTAATCTGGCAGTGGACATCTCTGACAACAATTCGTGGTCCCAGCTTATCCGCTATTGACACTTCTAGATCATCTCTTTGGAAAGCCTGGCTTTTTAATGCCACCGATCGCTCATGAACCGATGGCACTCTGACCGCTACCTGCCCATCCCGGAGGGAGTTGACAGCATGCACTCTAACGTTCATGGCAGGGACAACTTCTTTTTTGACAATATCAGCTACCTCTTTTGGGGTAGCATCCGGCTTCCTGCTTTTGATGATCATAGCCCACGTTTCGGTAGGCTTGGCTTTAGGGGGCCTCTTAACCAGATCGGGGTATTCTGCATTAGCAGCAGAGGTAACATAGGAGACGGGGGTGACTGCAGAACTACTTGAACTGTTAACCTAACCGATTGTCCTGCGACTTTCTTCAAGCATACCGGCTATTCTTGATTTCTCAGCAACAAGCTTGGAGATTCTCTGGTTCAGCTCATTAATGAGCTTCATCACAGCTGCACTAACCTCCTTGCCACCATCTGACTGCAACAAAAAGCCGAGTACTTCTCCTGCAATTTCTTCCCCTCTTTCTATGTCGCAGCCTCTGCCGGTGCGTACTGCGGGAGTCGACTTTACAGAAGTTGCATCACTTTTAGCGGAACATTGCTTTGAGACCTTAGAGGCAATACCTACCGTTGGGTTCTTTTCAGCAGCTGCTAGTTCAGCAATGGTGACCTCATTGTCCGACCCGTTGCTGCTGTCAGTATCCATGTCCACGTAATCAGTGGATATGGTCTTTTTTCTTGTGGGGGACTTTACCGTCTTCACATCACTTTTCTTAACAGTTATCTTCTTTTTCGATGCAGGACCAGGTGCAATAAAGTCCGACTCGCTACATAGATCAGTCGTTAGGTCCGTATCAGGACATCGAGTAACCTTCTTCACCCTACGAGCCTTCGAGGAACCCTCACCACCGCCTTTCGACTTCAAGTCGCACTCCGTATCAACAAGGTCAGTTTCGGAGCTGTGGTTCTTAGTAGCTTTCTTCCTTGGTGGAGAAGAAGCCTCCACACCAGATTTACCGATTGTATTCAAAAACAATCTACTAATCTTATAGCTTCCAGTGGGTGTACACACTTACAATAGTTTTCCGTAGACAGGATACCCAGGTGGCCACCACCTGCACACAATCGTCACCCAGAACAGTTAGTAGTTGACAAACAATATACTAATTGTCTTGTTTATTCGAAAACACTGAACAGCTGCACCGTATCAGGTGCACTTGTTTTGAGAAAAACAGGAACACCTGCAGGGAAAAACTGCACGACACTTGTTTATGATGAACACCTGCAGCGTAGCAGGTGCACTGCACAACACTTGTTTATCACTAAATAAACACCTGCAGCGTACCAGGTGCACTTGTTTACGAAGAAACAGGAACACCTGCAAACCAATTCGTTGAAACACAGGGGACACCTGCACTAAGACAGGGAACACCAGCACTATGTTTACTTCACTTAACTGTAATAGTAACTGCCCAACACTTGTTTATGATGAACACCTGCAGCGTAGCAGGTGCACTGCACAACACGTGTTTGTCACTAGGTAAACACCTGCAGCGTACCAGGTGCACTTGTTTACGAAGAAACAGGAACACCTGCAATCCAGCTAATTACGATGTTTATTCGCACGTAAATGGATTAACGGCGAATTGCCGTTAAAACGCGGGTATAACAATCGTAGCAACGATAAAGCGGCCGACTGAGAAAAATACTCACAGCTATTCACACTGAAATTATCTACACGTTCGCGAGGAGTCAACGATAGAAACGTCTATTCACCTCGATGGTTCAATACGAACTGTTCTAGGAAGTGATGACGTAACTTACCCAGCAGACAAAACGGATCGCCGGCGATACGAATTCGCCATGGCGTATCGCAAACGGTTCGCCATGGCGTATCGCCAACGATTCGCCGTGGCGATGTATTATTGAACTGCCCCGGCGATGTGTTTATAATCCGATGTGGCGATTTGTTTTCGATCTGCCGTAGTACTTCAGATCGTTGTTGAAATTATTCGAAATGGCGATACAAATTCACACATAGAGTTATTAGGTATAGAGAGGACGATAAGCCACTTTTGCGTCGTAACCGCACCCTTTTTACAAACATTTGCAAAAATTTACAAATACCAACAAAATTTTAACAGTGGCGTAGATATTTTGGGGCAACCCAGCAAGCAATTCTTATCGTGAGAGAATCGCGGGCGATCCCCGTAGAAGATGAATTTGTCGCGGATGATCATCGCAGGCGTATCGCTGGAGACGCAGCTGGGAATGAAAAATATACCCTACGGCGATGTCGTCCATACGGCTCGCTAGAGAATCAGATTGCGCGACCCATTAACGAATCGTCTAAGAAGATTCTCTAGCGAGCCGTATGGACGACATCGCCGTAGGGTATATTTTTCATTCCCAGCTGCGTCTCCAGCGATACGCCTGCGATGATCATCCGCGACAAATTCATCTTCTACGGGGATCGCCCGCGATTCTCTCACGATAAGAATTGCTTGCTGGATTCTCTATAATAAAAATGCAATTATTTATAAATACTTATTTGGGATGTATTCACATTATTCTTTATATTTCACATATTTTTCAATTATTCTGCAACTGTTCTATTTTTTTCTTCTTATTGATTCGGTCGATGGCATGCACAAAGTGTTTTTGGAGCACCAAGTTCATCGCAGTTTCATTACAATTAAACTTATTGTGACAAGCATCTATAACAAAACAAAGAAAAACCTTATTAAACATAGGCTATTATAAACTAACATAATGATTTTACCTTTAAGTAATGATATGCAGTAGCTCTTCTCTGCGCTTGGCTTGTCTTTTGTGCCTTTCCATGTAAACTTGGTGGCCAGTTCGTCTGAAAGCGTAATTTTTACTCCCTGTCTTAAAAAAGACGGCATATCGTGTCCACCAGTTCGATTCATTAATTGTTTCTTAATGAAGAATAACCGATTATTTTAAAATTATTTTTTCTAAAATGAAACTTACAAAATCTCTAACTAAATTAGGTTTTTCAAGTAGATTTTTGTTGAACTCGGTGAATGCGATCATTTCCTGACATGGCAAAACAGTCAGTAAGGACTGTTGTATTGCGGTGGTTGACCCACCTCCCAGCTTAGGCACCTCTAATTTTAAGCTTGCCACTTCTTCGGTCAGTCTATGGAGTATTTTTTTGGTTTCCTCTTGGAAACTTAAATGCTTCTGCCTGTCTTCTTCCTGCAGTTTTAGCAAATGCTGAATTGCTTTTAACTCAGCTGATGGTTTTGGAGTGATAACTGAAAATAAAAAATTAATTTTATAATAACGCTTTAAAATATTTGTAATCCAACAATTACTTACGTGTTGTTATGGAATGATTGTTGGGATTGTAACCAAATTCGTTATAGTCGTCGTCTGCTAAAGTTATAATTTTTTAATTAGTTTGTCAGACCAAATTTACAAGTGAAGAATTATTTTTATTACTTACCATGAGTGTTATCAGCCATGGCTGATGTTAATGACGAATAATTGGTAAAAAAACAAATTTATTATTGACATCGATTAATTTCAATATCTTTGTGTTTATTTGTGCAAATGTAAAATTTATTTTGCGGCCAAAAAGAATTTCGTTAACGACAGATATATTAAAAATTGCAGAGTTCAAAGGCTTAGCAAAGTATGGTAACAAATTTTTAATAACAGAACCTTCAAACACCGGATCGTTACAATGATTGGAAATTTTTGTAATTTTAATTATGTTGTTGTCCACTAAGAGTAACTATCACAACTGTCTAAAGGAAAAAAATAATTTTTATAATTAACGCTCACAAAACTATCATTTACTACTTTACCAAATAAACACTGATCTTTATTTACTTTCTTTTCTAAACTATAACTAATTTCTACTTGTCTTTGATAAAGTTGCGAAGCTATTCCTGAACTTTTCTGTACTCTCCTCTTAAGTGTACCCAAATGATTTTCAAATCTAAAAGCACTAATGCCCTCTAAAGAACCAAAAGCATTTCCATCTTTATGCAAATGTAACAAACAATGACAATTATATGTTAAATATGATAAATGGTATGAAATTGGAATTTCATTAACAAAAGATTTAAGTAAATTTTCAGCGCATTTATTATTTTTTTGACAATCTGTTCTATCAAGTAATATTCTCAATGCTAAAGACAGCTTCATAAAATTTGTGTAACGTTCAGTGCTTAAAATTCCCTTCAATATACATGGTCCTGTGTATAGTAAAAATTGTCTAAGTTCAGTTGCTTTCCACTGATCTAACTCTTGAACATCTCTTGGTTTTCTGTGAAAATCTTTTGTAATATTATTTTTATTTTTATCAAAACTGTACTTAATTCTTTTATTTTCCATGATGTTAGTGAATAATGTTCCCCTTTCTTTTTTACCCACGCCTTTAATAAACTTCTAACAACACCCAAACATACTACATGCATATAGTCTAAAGAAATTTGACCAACCATGTCGAAACCTGACAATTTTTCTAAAGCAGTCAAAGACTTAATGTTGTGGTGCTCTGGTTTAGAGCGGGATCTGAAACTATGATCATTTCTCAAAATCAAATTATCTTTTGGTGGAAAAACTAATCGATGTTTTACAATAGCTCCCTTTTGACAACATCTAACACAGGAATTATAGCCACTATGACCTTTTGTTCCCAAAACAAACGATTTGGCTGGCGCATCCATTACGAAACACCTAACTTTTATATTAATTGTTCTATTATTAAATGAAACTCCACTTGCTGTTAATTAATTTAACTCTACTACAAATTCCTCTAAAAAAATTTCTGCTGAATAAGGTTTTGAAATGCTTTAACTTCAACTAAACAAACTGTTGTTGTGTTTGCTATATTACCTAGGATGGGCCAGACTTGTTTATTTGAGCTTTTATATAACGGTAATCCGTCAATATTAAAATCTAAGAGTAAATCGTCTAAAAGGAAATTGTTTACATGTAAAATATGTGTTAGAGCTGTTTTAAAACCATAGTGAACATATATACCTCCTGCAAGTTTATTTTGCTCAACTGAAGTAGGATTTTTTTTAATTGTCCTCGCATCTTTAGGCACATTAATATTTTCACTATTTAACAACTCCAACAAAGCATTTAAAGCGGCATTAGTTATATCAAACTTGATTACCCACTTGCAAATTCCTTCACTCAAAGTAGCTTGACTTTTTCCATTTACGCCTTCACCTTCTTCTTCGCTATCCTCAAAAAATGTATGCACTATCCCTTCTTCTTCAATATTATACACTATCTCTTCTTCTTCAATATTATGGACTCTCTCCTCAACTGCAATATTATGCACAATCTTTCTTCAATAATTTCACCTCTTACATTGTTTATTTGTTCTAAAATTTTGCGCGCTTCTGCCTTTGCTTTTTGCCTTATCTGCTTGGACGACAACATAATTTAATTAAATATATTTATAGCGAAAATATTATACTTAATTTACCACAAACCAAAATAAACAGCTTCAAATGCTTAAACTATATCTTTAAAATAAATTTTAAGTGACGCTTTTGATTTATTATTTTAAATAGCCTTTCCTTAGCACTTGCACTTTCTTAACTGAACTGAATAATAAAACAGAAATGTGACAGAAATAATAGAATGTTCTGGAATAAAATATCCCGTTAGCCTGATTTTTCTTGTCTGTTTGTTATTGAAAAACCGGAATTACAAACATTCCATGCAAAAATCAGTAAATAATCGTCTGAAGCGATTCTTCTGCGAGGCGCATAGGAAGATTATTATCAAATAAAAAAATGAGTACAGAAAATCAGTAAAGAATCTTCCTATGCGCCTCGCAGAAGAATCGCTTCAGACGATTATTGCCAACAAATCATCCATTTGCTTGCTGGGAACGAAGCTGTAGTAATCTATGCATTTGTGGCGCTCTAAGAATGCATCTAATATGTTTGCTTCCTGAAAATTGTCTCTGTTAAATAATTTATTAGTAATAAGTTGAATTCATGTTAAAAAGTTTTAGCGTGAAAGGAGTAGCTTCAAAAATGTTTACTCAAACGTCCATGTTGGATTTGCATTAATTTTGAATACTTTAAATCTGCATGAATAAGAAATCAATAAAAATTATTAAGCTCCTTTTGCAACTGTAAAATAAACGACACGCATTATTGATTCCTTCTTCAATCTTGAGGCTCCATAGCTACGTATGAGTTATTTGTAAGTATCAAAATCACACAAAAATCAAGCAATATCTTAGAAAATGCTTTGCAGTTTCTTAGTAGTTTTGAACGTAAACGAAAATGCAACTAATTTTATCTCAACTATTGATTAAATCATTATACCACACCTCTCTCTTCCTTTTCCGGGTTCGGGACCGGATTTGGCGGAATTAAGGCACTGGCTTTAGAAAGAAAAAATTGAAGTACTTAAAAAGTGGACAAACGTTTTTAGAAGTAGGCTCTACATTCCTTTAAAATGAATTAATTTATTAAATTTCTGTTGGAGAGATATTTTTTCTGACAATTTCTTAGCGATGAAATAATATCTAGTTTGCAAATATTTTTCTGTAACTAATTTGATGAGCAGGCTATAGTGCATTGTTTCCAGCATGTGCTTCGACTTATCTTGGAATAAATTTTGTCCAATGCATTATTTTTGAACTGTGATAGATATTCTATCAAAAGATTCCTTATTGAGAATCCCTTGGCTATTGCATCGTTGAACTCTTCTTAATTCTTCTTCGGTCCTTTTACAAATTTCTACAACACTTTGAGATGGCGCTTTTAAACCTCCATTGTTTTTAAATTTGATTAAAGAGTTCGCATTAACTTTACCCTGTATTGCAGCAATACATTCTGTGCATTTGAGAACGTGGAATAATTTGAAAACAACAAAGCATGCTATATATTCCACAAGATGTTCCGCATATGATGAAAGTTTTTCCAATTGTGTAGCAATTGTGTTCCGCAATAAATTCGTCATTCGCTGCATTCTCATCGAAAGATGTCTCTTCAATCATTGAAGTGCGTTCGGCACTCAAATTGATCTGACTCAGAGTACAACTTTTTTTTGCATTTAACATCGGGATGTATTCTTATGGAATGCAGTTCCCCATTCCTCCATCCTTAATCTGGGTGCGAAATAAAATTTGTTTGTATCGAGATGTAAACTGTTTTACTGTTGGATTATTGTTATTTCCTAAGCCTGCTCGTATTGATCCAAAAAATAATTCTAGATGATCTTGACTAAACTTGTATAGGAGAATAAATTTCAATGTTTTTGTCAAAATAAAACGCTCGTACAAAATATTTATATTCTGCATGCCAACAATAAGACCTATAAATCCTACACTTCTTTTCGATTCGGTCACTAGTGTACCTGAAAGAAGTTTCAATTCTTTTATGTACTTAATATTATCACAACAGTAGGCATAAATAAGTTCTACATTTTTCTCACATAGAGTTTGTTTTGATGGAGGATATGCTGACAGTTTTCTCGAGTTTAAAATGTCGAATATTTGGTTGAAAATACGAATGAAATTTGCTGTTGCTTGGCTACCAGCGAATTCTTCCAACTGTTAAGACTCCCTACAAAAATCTAAAGAATCCGCAACTGAGTTGCTGAAAGTTTGTACAGACAAACGAACTTTCAATTTTTGAGAATGGAAATAAATGTGCGCCTTTCTTAATTTATTACCAAGATGCAACCCTTCATTTTCCTGCAGCTCAAGCAGCGAAACGATATATTCCCAATTAATGCTATTGTTGGCTTGATCTTTAAAAATTTTCAGGTCTGCCAATGCATTGCGGCACAACTTAAACATATGACAACTATCAGGGTGAACTATTTACTTTACCAGTGAATCATTTATTTGAATGTAGCCTTTCGATTTCAAGCAGCGAACATCTGAGCCTAACAGTTTAGCCATTTGTAAATTTGATGCTAGCCCATCAAAAGTCACTCCAGCAACTTCAACCCCGGTATCAACTAAATGGTTAATGCAATGTGAAACTAGATTGGCCTTTTGTTCTGAATTAATCGACGCAATTGGGAAAAATGCTATCGGAATTTTCCAAGATTTATTTATGAAAACGACCATGAATACAAGCATTTGCGTGGCTATCTTGTCCACGTTTCCACCATCACCAACATCTACGTATCCATATGCTCGTTGGCCATTTCGGCCACGGCCACGGCATTTCTTATAGCTTCAAACACTTCGCTAGTGAAACCTGGTACACATCCGATCCCTTCGTACCACCTTCGGATCGTTCTATTATGTGGCACCGTACATAATCATATGCCTTTGGCGACAAAAAAATTAAATTAAGGGCAAATGCTCTTAACGTAGGATCAAATGGCTTTGAAGCGCTCAAAACTCTTCGTTGGAATAATTGGTTCTCTAGCGTTTGCTTACAGGGTTCACTTATATTATGTATCACTTGCTGCATATCTTTGTTGATAAGTTTTTTCTGCCTCGAGGATTTCAGCAAATCCTCCATATTAGAAGTCTTCTTTTTACTGCGGAGCAAACGCTTTTTTAGCGAATCGATCATTTTGTTTTCTTCATTGATTTTTCTTCTCATTGAAGCCAAATCTGGCTGCAGTTTTTCAATTTTGTTCCTGTTATATTTGCACGTTGGCAATTGACACTTACTCTTTAAATCCTATATAAATGTAGATTTTCTTAAGAATAAATTCGTAACTAGCTAAATGTACCCTGCAGATATTCCACGATAATCTAAACACAGTGAATGCTACAAAAACTCGCACATCTAAACACAGACGATCCAGCAAAAATTATGAGATCTGATTCAATTTACAGTTTACCTTTTTCATTAAATAATCCTTATACTTTTTTAATCGGGCTGAGAAAATAAATGTGAATTCTTAATTCGCAACAAATAAGTTATGAAATGCTTTGTTTTCAGGAACATAAGTGATTTAATTGAGATATCAGTCCATATCGTCTTTATGATAAAATAAAAATGCTTGAAATCGTATGCTAATTTTTTGCTGGAGATTAAAAATTCTAAATATAAAAACAAATACAAAAGCCCCAATAACCTTGAAAACATACACGAAACTTACTTTTGAAAGTTCATTATTATCTTCTTGATTTGCATCTAGGTTCGGCGCAACCTACAAGAAAACTTATGAAAATCTGAGCAAAAATTTAGCATAAACTTCATTACATGAAATATATTTTCGATAACATCACTGGCAATATCCATTCCTCCTGTAATATTCAGTCTCGCCTGAGTATTATTTTCAAGTGCATCATCATTTTGCACAATGAAAAGTTTTGAAGTATTCTGAAATAACGCAAACACATGTACATATATTTAATCAATTCTATATTTTAAAAAATTTCTTACATCAAATTCAGAAGTGTAACGAATTTCTCCACAGAATGTCTTTAGTACTGGAAAATTATTCAAATCGAAACTCTGTAAAAAAAATGTATGAGGCAAATTTTACATTCATACTGTAATAAAAGTATACTTCTGAGCTATCACAACGATCCATTGTAAAACCCCGATCTGAAAAATCTGCATTGCTTGTCGATAGTGTTGACGGAAACACAACTGTGTAATTCTTCATGATAGTTAGAATGTTTAACATAAATAAAAAATTCGATGAAAAATTAAGACTGATAAGTACCATATTTCCTGCTGAATTTATGTTTTCCTGTAAAGGAATTGCCGATAGTATGGAACTGCAGCTTGCATCCATAGGTACCTGTAAAAGCACATCTTTTTATTGTTTCCTATCTCTTTACATTTTGACCGGAAAACAAATTCAGTACAATATTTCAAATGGTCTGCTTTCCAAATACTAGAAATTAAATTATTTCTAACTAAAATGAACAAAAATACATAGCCAATAATTAAATATCTTACAGTGATTACTGGTATCGGATCACTCGAATATTGGGATAAGCTATTGTTAGACACCTGCATAAATATTGTAATTACCAATTGAAACCTGTCTAAAACCCTACTTATGAAAGCTTTTCTTATTGTTTAGGGGCTATTTGAAAAATGCACATATACTTGAGACTTACATTTGTTTCTGAAAACTGGTGGTTAGAGCTTATCCAACTTCCAAAAACAATCTCCCTAGCCTCAGGCTCATGGCTTTCTTGGAAAACCTAAAAATATTTCATGTTTCGATTTATGCCATTTAAAACTCGATTTGTTAGAAAAACTTTCAACGAAAGGTGGAAAGAGCTCAAGTTGGTTTCGAACACGCGTCCTTGTCGCTTCTCGTCAGGTGCCGACTCACAGGCCGCGACGCATCGATTGGCACTACCAGCTGGGTGAATGTCGTCTGGTTATAATTACGTTTTATCATTTTCGCTCTCAGCTTGAAGTTGTCCTATGTTCCAATTTGCCTTTGGTAAGCTTTATCAATTTTTGAAGTTTAAGGTGGATCAATTTATTCATTTTCACTTAGAACTTATAAGTGATTTATACCCCTGCTAGCTAACTAAGCGAAGACTCTTGGGTGCGGAAGTTCTGATCAATTTGTCGAATACCTCGAAAGTGAATTTACAGCGGCAGGGACGCGTGTTCGAAACCAGCTTGAGCTCTTTCCACCTTTCTTTGTAAATTCACTTTCGAGGTATTCGACAAATTGATCAGAACTTCCGCACCCAAGAGTCTTCGTTTAGTTAGCTAGCAGGGGTATAAATCACTTATAAGTTCGAAGTGAAAATGGATAAATTGATCCACCAAAAACTTCAAAAATTAGAAAAACTTTGTAATTCCCAAAAGTGTTAATAAACCTACCATGTGATTGTCTGAGCGAAAACATTCCAGGGACAAAGATGTGCTGTTACTGTTGTTTGAAGCAACACTTTCCATAATTCCAGGAACATTCTAAGAGATGGTAATATTTTGTGTATTATATTACTGTAAAAATTATATGTTACGATTGTTTGCTCAAATGAGACAAATAATTCAGGAAGTGCATTTTCCCTCAAAACAGTTTTAGAGGGATATCGAAACACATCCTCTTCTTTGAAATGTTCACTGCAAATCACACTGTGTTTTTTTATAGATGGGATTGCATTTCCTAATCGCTTGATCCAAATTGATCTTCTGAGTTCGTCTCCAGGAAAGCTGTTATCATCGGATACATGAGATTAATTTCAATATTAAAAACCATTATAACTTTAATAGATGTAAATATTTAGCTAAACTTTACACTTGAAAAATCATTTATCTTTATTTTTACACTAAATACTGAACGAAACTCTTCGACTCAAACTATATTGCCCCTACGAATACAACTTTTGAACTATGCCAATGGGTTCGCGAAAGTTTAACGCACAATAAATTCAGGTGAGTGTCAAAAGCTCGAGCCGAAGATTAAGCCACGCCTTTGTAAACAATCTTATTGACCGACAAACCAATAATTTCTACATTATTATTGAAAAAGGCATCTATCTTGACCTAATCAACGCAAAAGTTAAAAATTAATTAATGATCTAAAATTTACCTATGAAACGACACCCCGGATGGTCGCGAACAAGTGTGATTTCTGCAAGTGCAAATCACACACTTTATTGTCTATATTTGTCTTTAAAAATCACTGTCACTGTTGTCTTTGCATTTTTCCACAATCACAAATAAAGTAGCACTCATGATTTGTAATTTTTATCGTTGAAAAATTCGTCTGACACAAGTAACTTACAAAATTCGCCCGTAAATCACTCCGAAAATGAATCAAAACACAGATTATTAGTCTTGTTTTGACAATTCATTCAGTTCGGCTGCAATCGAAAAAACCCGAGCATTGAACCAACTGAAATAGGAGAAATGGCTTCGACGAATTGAGGGTGCATGTACATTATTCTACCAACATTAAATCAAAAAAGAGTTCACAAAGAAATTTCTATCAAACTGGGTTCTTGTAGGTATTCAATGAATAAGCATTTTGAGGTGAAAAATTTCTCGTAATTTAGAGTATACTCAGCCGCCGATAATTCAATTTCATAAAAATATTAGAAAAAAAACTTGGCCATACACTTTTGAGTGTGCGAGTTATAGTTGTGATAACTATTTTTTATAAAAAAAAGATATTTGTATCTCTTACGCGAGACTATCCTTTTTTACAATGAAAGATTTTACGTTTAATTTAAAATAAACTTTTATTAATTTAAACGGAGTTTTAAGTATACACTTATCCAGTGGATAGCTGATTAATAACTAACAGTTCTTTCACAGAGTTCTACTTTAAATACTAAGTCTTATCTTCTAAAGCAGGATGCGATTAAGATTTTGGTTGGTCAGCAAAATGATCTTTAATCTAAATAGCATCTATTCTGCGAATGTTTGCGGTTATTTGATTTGGCAAGTTGCAACGTTTGATTTTAATATGATATCTTATTTGGTTTATAGTTATTTGATATGGCAAGTTGCAACGTTGGATATTTAGTGTGATATCTTATTTATTGAATTCGGATGTTATTGTTGAGTCAATGTTATAAGTATTCATATCTACTTTAGGAATGTTTATGTTGCAAGTTTTAGTACTGCTAGGTTGTATAAGGGGATGTGTAACTTGCGCATACCTTCAAGTAGAATTATTTATCTAACTGTATATTCAGCTCAGTGTCAAATTGAAATTACGACTGTATTCGACAATTCGCATCGTATTAAAATTTGTAAACATTGATTTCAAATTAAGTTTTATCAATATATGTATTTATCAATATATATTTTTATATATGTTTTGCATGGCGAGAATTTTTCTTTCTGTCACAAAATATGAATAAGATTCTATTGCCACCAATTTATGTGGGGAAAATCTCGACAAAGTTTAGATATTTATCTTTAAATTTCACGAGAAAAAGTAACATCCTTAACAACTTAGTTTTAGGGTTTATAAATAATTAAATGGTAGATTTCCCATTTGAGGGCTAAAGAAACTTGTAGGTAATATGTTTAAGTTGTTGCGCAAAGAGATAATTGGACGGGCTTTTAGAAAATAGAAAATTTCTTACCATTTAAGCTGTAATATGTTTTGCATTTGAAATATGGAAGTTCCGAAAATTGCCGAAGGTGAAGCAGCTACGTAAGGGGAAAATTAGCTAAATCCAATTCTTTGGACGCTCACGGACAGTCACATACACGGGAATAGCCTCTCTATTATCTTATCCCTGTATGAATTCACATCGTCAGCAATCGTTTTGCTAGCTGTAATTTCTGAAATAAAAGTTTTCCAGGTTATTTTCCTCAAAGTTCATATTGCCTGGAAAACCTATTAAATAAAATTTTTTTTAGAAAAATTAAGAAAACTGACTTGAAGGTGGTCCAAAACCGATGAAATAAATTTCGCGAAATCAGTTTCTCTGTATTGAAACTTTGTTTGTAACAGCTTAAAAATCAATCGTAAGTAAACTTGGGAAAACGAAATTTGGCATTGATTCTTTAAAATTTGTTTTATCATATTTAGGGCATTTAAAGTCGGTTTTGTTTTATTTTTTCTGAATTTTATATTTTATAAAACAAAAAACATTTTGTTCCATGTATTCGATTTTGGTCAATTCAATTACAATAAATTGATATCTTAATTTAAAACACATTTGTATGTTATTTCAAACCAATACCAATAAACCGCTTCAAATTAAAATAGAAAAGGAAAACTTAAAACTGATAAGATTTGAGTCTGATAGGATATTTATATTGTTGAATTTAAACGTAATATAATGTTATGAAGTTGTTGCTAATTTCAGTCATTTTTTACGTCTACGTCTGTATCAACAGATGTAACATTAATGGCAGTGTTATTCAAACTACGTGCATTCTTTGGAACACCTTAAATGTAGTGTTCTAGAAGTTTTAACAGTTCATTCAGTGCCGAATTATTTACTCAATATTTTGCAGCCCATTCTGCCGATTCGGAAACAATATTAATTTTAATTCCACTGTCGACATTACTTTGAACGGTAAAAATCTATGTTGAAGGAACTGAAATATATATTATTCAGTCACTACAACTTATGTATATTAAACGCTATCGTTTGTAATGTCGGCATTACAATTAAGGAATGGCGGATCGAATGGAGTTTTAAGGAGTGGAACTGAAGTCAATCGTCAAATTATTAATAATATTTCAAGCTTCTTTTTTTGAATTGTTTTTCGCGATATTCTCATCAATACGAACTGGCTTCCCTGGTGGAATTGCATCTGAACTAAATAAGAAACATTTTTAATTTGAACACATTTTTTGAGAAAAATAATTGGTTATATATAATTATTACCGTTTCGAGCTTTCATAAGTGCCAGATCAGACTATTGTTTTTTTTAAAAAGTAATCTATAAGATTCTTACAGACTCCACGTTAATAAAAAAGAAACACAAACAGGCTCTAAAAGATTTTTTTTATCAAAAAAATTCAATAGTAGGATTAATTCTGTTTAGATAAAGTTGGAAAAAATCTGTAAACCATCGAAACATGTATACAATCAAGCTTATGAAAAAATTCAGGTTTTATACGTCTTAATAAAAACAGGAAAAGTAAAACTGACGAGCTCCAAAAATCTGTAGTTTACCTATAAAATCGGGAGACAGTAAAGCTCGGGTAGTTGCAATATGTATAAACACAAAACTCGACGAAATTCACAGAAAGCTAAACGAGTAAAAAGAGATGACTTCTTTTAAGTAAGATATAAATAAGTCGAGTACACAGCCCAATGTTTCTGTCAGAAGGACTTAATACTCAAACTATGATATGTAGTCCACCAATAGAAAGCAAAGCCAACACATTAAATGTCACTTCAAACGGCCGTCATTTTATTGCAGTGCTGCCAATTTTAGTGAATGTATGAGATCTCGAAAATATTTATATCACACATACGATTTGAAAATTTTAAGAATATCCAATCAAAACTGTAATGTTGGAAAGCCCATATAGTAGTGAAATCGTATGTAGTTGTCATTGTAATTGGTGAAAATTGGAGAAAATAGAAACAGAAACAGCTGTAATGCTGATTATAAATTTATTCAGTACCCTAATCAACATAACAGCAGTTTCTTTTGTTCTCCAATGTACACTTCAGTACATGCACCTACAGTGGAGCACCCATAATCCATGTATCCACACTGTTATTTACAAATTTCAATCACTGAATTTTATTTACATAATTTTTTATAATTGATATCAGCGGCTTTCACATGTAGAAAGTTCATATATTCAACATGCGAAAATCGTTAATATCGGATTTCATAAGAAATTATTTATTTATTTAAATGAAATTCACTCAGGTTCTCACTATCTAAAGTGCTAATGCAACAAGACATTAAAACAGTTAACTAACTCATTTGTTGTAAAATATATTGTAAAATATTTAATAAAAATGCGGACATACCGTCAGCATTTAAAAGTATATTGTTTGTAGTTTACCTGGCTTTGCGACAGTTGGTCGAGCATCCGTGAATAGCGAAATGTTCATACCGGTTCGGAATTCAAGGAGTGGTAAAGTATCACTGTTTCGAATCCACAAACTAAATTGTATTTTTTTTTAAACTCACCACATAATTAACACATAACTTGCGCAGTCGGAAAACAAATCAAGAAGAACCTACAAATGATAACTCTTGGTCGCGTATAAAACCAATTTTGGTAAAGCCGCTGTGTGACCAAGAAAATAATCGGGAATTGCGCGATGCAAAGTAATAATTAAAAATCGGAGCGACCGAGTCCGAAAACGGATAACCTAATAAGTCACTTAGAACTCTTAGCTGAGACTGGCAAGAGCAATCTAATGCCGGTTTTCCACTAACCAGACAGTTGTGTTTTTGTTTTGTTTCTGTTTTCTAAAACATGAAAAACAAAAGCAAAACTGAAACAAAACCAAAACTCTTGTTTCCATCAAAGGTGCAATATTTTGTTGGAGTTTTGTTTTTGTTTTCGGTCTTTTTCCACTGGTTGTCGCGAGGAAATCAAAACAAATTCTTTCAAAAATATAATAAATAACTTTAAATAAAAATAAAATAATAAACAAAAATAAGCAACCAACATGTTTCGAGAAGATTTTTTGATTCTTGGTTGTGGCTGGTTGATACTGAAGTCGTTGGAAAATAAGTAAGTGTGTATATGTACGGGGTCTGAACTAGTTATGTTTATATGTGTCTATATACTAGCCACGTAAATAGCATAACCGTACATATATAAATATTTGTTATTAGCTATAATTTAGAAATGGCTAAAATAGTATTATTTTTTAGGAGAAAAAGAAAACGCCAACACCGATATTGGGTTCGATCGCTCTTATCCAGAAGAGTTAGCGATGGTGCTGCACAATTGATGCACGATATCCAAAATGATGACATTGGATTGCATGGAGAACTACGGTCATCATTCCATAATTTTCTACGAATGTCTTCCTCCGACTTTGAAGAGCTGATATCATTAATTGGCGGAAAAGTTTCAAAGTCAAACACAAATTTCAGAGATGCAATTTCTGTGCAAGATCGATTAGCAGTAACACTGAGGTTTCTTGCTACAGGGGACAGTTATCAAAGCTTGATGTACTTGTCTAAAATATCAGTTACTTCCATATCACGAATTATCCCCGAAGTGTGTGATGCCCTAAATGAAGTTCTCAAGAATTACATAAAGGTAAGCAATAAAAAAGTAACTCTGGGTAGCTTGGGTCCGCCGGGCCTTGCTTTGTGGGTCTCGAGGACGCGTTTCGGCTACATACAGCCATCTTCAGCTCGTTCTGGTGTCTTTGTCGCGGTGTCCATCTTTTTATATGTGAAACTTTTATCGGAGGGGTAGGTCTGGTTAATTAGGTGTTAACGAGGGTCATTAAGTTTGGGTCTTTTCAGGATCGTGGGATTATCATTGTCGGAGTCGTCGCGTTTTCTTTTCTTTCTTGGGCCCGGCGGACCCAAGCTACCCAGAGTTAATTTTGGCCTGCGGCAACACCAAAACCAACTTCAATAAAAAAGTATTTTATTTATAGCTGTTTATTAAAAACAAAATTAATAAAATCGTAATTCATTATTAATGTAAAGAACTGTAATTAGTGATCCGTTCTTTGAAATTTATTATATATATACTCGTATTTGTGCAGTTTATTCTGTGTCTGCAAAAACTGCTGTAAAAGCTTTTTCTAAAATATTTGTATCTTGGTTGAAGTTGTTTGCATTCTCGTTGATGGCAATTATTTGAAATTCTGGGCAGGATTTTGTTGTTAATGTAGAATCACCAGATAAGGTAGTGGCCCATGACGATAAGGAAGGCGAAGATGAAGACACTGGGGTAACTGATAGTACATTGGTTTGTGGAATCTGGCACCTCCGAGCATCAAACAATAAATTCGTAGTTTTTTGTTGCACTGCTATCTTTGTATCTTCTGTTTTTAGGCTTCTAATGTTATGAGCGACCATTTCTCCAAATACATCGTACTCATCTCGCTCCCTTTTTTCATAGATAGTCTTCATCATTTGAAATACTTGAGAGCTTTCGTTGTCCTTCTCGATACTTTTATGGCTTTTCTTTTTCGTTGGAATTTTTGGTGTTGTATAATCATTTTCGCAATCTGCACTTTTTGGTGCATTGAAGCCTTTTGCATCAGAAGCCTTTCTGTTTGCAATGGTGGTCCATATCTTTCACCTTCATCTTCAAGGTCACTTTGGATGTCCAAAGTATTGCGTGTCTCCGTTTGAGGATCGTCATTTGAAGATTCACTTTCCTGAAAAACGAAAAACTTGAACGATTTTATGCTAATCTGCTTAAAGGCTACTTAAATTCTAAAGCTGCTACCTAATGTCAAAATTATAAACAAAATTTCTTTTTATTTTAAGTGCCCAACAACTCAGCACAGTGGCAAAAGTTGGCAAATGATTTTAACGCAAGATGGAACTTCCCTATGTGCGTTGGAAGCATGGATGGGAAGCATGTTGTAATACAATCACCCAAATATAGCGGAAGCGAATTCTTTAATTATAAAGGCACATTTAGCATTGTTCTCTTTGCTATAGTCGATGCGAACTACAATTTCACCTACGTATACATTGGTTGCCAAGGGCGTATATCGGATGGAGGTGTTTTTAAAAATACCGGCTTTGCTAAATCCTTGAGCAAAGAAACGCTTAGCCTGCCCCAAAACAAATCACTTCCAGAGAGACAAAAACCTGTACCCTATGTTTTTGTAGCCGACGATGCTTTTCCGTTATCACCGAATATAATGAAACCATACTCTGAACACCAGGAACGAGGATCTATTCAACGCATATTTAATTACCGTCTGAGCCGAGCAAGAAGGGTGGTCGAAAATGTGTTTGGGATATTAGCATCTGTATTTCGTATTCTCCGAAAACCTATACTACTTGAACCACAAAAAGTAGAAAAAATTGTGCAGACTTGTGTTTTATTACATAAACATAGAATACATAGAATACATACATAGAAATGCTGTATCAAAAAACACTTATACACCACCGGGATCATTTGACATAGAAGATATAGATTCGGGAACTATTAGAAATGGATCATGGAGGAATGAATCAGAACCAACTGAATCGATGTTACCTCTTAAACATGTGGCAAGAAAAGCTTTACAAAAAGCACAAAATATTAGAAACGAATATTCTGAATATTTTATTTCAAACCAAGGACAAGTACCCTGGCAATTAAAATATTCCTAAATAAACAGACGATTATAAAAATCACAAAATATATTTCAGTGTTAGGAATTTGTTATTTTTTTTTTTTCAAATGTAATATTATTAAAAAATAATATAGTAAATAATAAAATAATATTTTGGCGTTTGGAATTTGTTACTATATTATGTATATCAGTATAATATTTGGTTTAAGTGAAAAACCGATGCTACTTCATTTTCTTTCATATTATTTTGACCTACATGCAAAATTTCATATTTCTAGCATGTATAGTTTCGGAGTAAACTTGCTGTGACGAACATACGAAGGGACAGACAGGCGGACAGGTATCGATTTTAGAAGGCTTTTGTAAAATTATTATAAAAAACTCTTGAAAACCTTACCTCGTATTCTCCACCGATCTGTACGCCTTTTCTGGGCTTGTTTCGGTCATGCATGAAACTCATGGCATTATAGCCGAACCACTTCGATGTGAAATGCTGGCCCGCGCCGGATGCTTTTAATTTTTGGTAACTTCGGCGCTCGCGTTGATATTGCGTAATCAAGTTTTTTAGCTTTCGTTCCACTTCCGTGCAGTTCGTGCCAAACAATTTCGCTATTTGCTTATAAGAATCGACTTTCATGATTCTATTTTTGTAGTTTGTGTCTTTTGGGCACCATAAATTTTTATGATCCTTGAAGGCTTCAATTAACAAACTGAATTCTTCGGTACTCCACTGCTTTTTGCAAATTTGATTAATTTCAGACATTATCTGCAAAAACCAATAAATAATGTGTAGTCGAAAAATATATGCATAAGCTTATTATCATATATATGTGTGTACATATATATTCTGTTATATGTACTTACTTAAATTTCTGCAGCGAGTCGATAAAAAGTATATACTATCAAATACCGGTACACAAACCAAAACAAAACATAAACTACTGTTTCCACTAAAGAGATTTTTGTTTTAAAACACGTCCAATCCTTTGATATTTCCGCTTTTGATTGGGACTCAAAAAACAAAACAGAAACTGTTGCAAAACACAAAAGTTTTCAAAAAGTTTCAGAAAAGTTGCAGTTTTGTTTCATGAAACACGAGTTTCTGTTTTGTTTCTATTTTGTCTGTTTGGTGGAAAACCGGCATAAGGCATGTTTAAATGTTGTTTCATTAAATGTTGCGAACAGCTCATGAAGCACATATATTTAAATTCATGTCGCTTTTGTCATCATTTTCTATAATGAAGATCAGGTTGCACATTTTGCAAAAAAATCTGAACGAGGAATGCAAGCCATTGCGTTTTTCACTTGTAATTATCATATTCGACAAGCCACATTGCATTGGACCATACATATTGCAAAAATTTTTCTGATAATTCACTGTAGTAAAGTGTGTTTAAGTAGTATTAATTGCAGTCAGCAATTTTAATCTAATTCGTTTTTAGAGGTTTTGAAGGCCTTTCACAATACCTCAAAGGGAAATTGCTGACCACATAAAATAATTTATTACGGTCTTGAATATACGCACAGAGGTTTACTATTATTAAAATGAGCTTACTTGGGCTGTGCAGTATATGAGCAATATGGGCAATTATTCATTATTGGCTATTATTGGATTGAAGCAAGGCTGCAATGAAACTTACATTTGATTCAATCGAATGTAAAGTAATGCAGACCATACTAGCTTTAAATATATTTTTATATACTTTTTTATAATTATTACGAGTATTGAAAAGGTATTTAGTTTATAATGCAATTTTCGGTACCCTGCTCTACAATTGTACCATTATTTTCGTTGCCGGTTTCGCTTAATACAGTTTCGTCGCCATCAATTCGTCGATTGACATTAACTATCCAAAAACATAAAATTGCTTGAAAATTGTCAGCAACAGGGAACATGACTTGTATTCAATTCTAGAAACTTTTTAAGGTGTTTGAATATATTTTGTATTGAGAATGATATTATTTTCCAATCAAAGCAAAGTATTGTAGGAACAAGTTAAGGTCCTAACAACGATCAGGATATGTGATAATGATTTATTAAATAAAGTATACTGGATATAAAAATGTCTTATGAAAACTCGAACGACAACAAATTGAAAAAAACATCCGATCACGTCGACGATCGTTCCGAGACTAACTCGTTTTTCTCCCTCTCTTCGGTTCCTCCAACGACACACGTGCACATTCTCGTTCCAAGCAAAACAGGAATTATTTAGAATTTTTCGAGCGGTTCTACAGTATTATAGATGCATCCACAATTCATCCATTTTACCAAAAGGGAGGTAGAAGTTTCAACTTACAATAATTTTGAAATGTTTACGAAAAATTTAAATATTTTGAAAAACAAATTTTTATCTGAAGCAAGCTACTATAACTTGGGAGTATGGATTTTCAAACTAAAAAATGTTCCCTCCACTTCCATCGAGAGGAAAATTTTGTAGATCTTATATGATTCATATTGAACATCTGTGAAAATACTTTCTCTAATACTTAATCTAATACTTTCAGATTACATATCTTTGTTAATTTTTTTTTGTGAGTCATATATCTCACTTGCTGAAGTTTGTATGTTCGTTTTTTGTCTTTGATAACATGACTCCCGTCCAATAGTGTCGGCAGTTCTGCAGACACAATGCACAAATAAAATGCATGCATATTAATTTGTATGAAATTTTCACACTTTGTTCAAAGAAATTTTTTGCAAAAATTTTTTTTAACGTTTTGATGAGTTCATTCAATGTAAATAATTTAGAACTAATAGGCGTAGGTTGAATCAACTCAGTACGTTTAGTAGTTTTTGAGATTTACTTCATTTTTTAAACGAAAACTTGTTATTTTGTTTGAATTTCATAATTTTTGCATTTATTTATTGCAAAATATAATGAGTTAATCCAATATTCAATAATTTATTCCGATTTCTGTTTCAAAAATGTTTGCAAATATTTGTATCGTTTCTGAGGGACAGCTGTAAAGTTTCTCTAATTTGCAGTTTTACCAGGGGCTGCGCCTTAATATGTAAACTAAGCTAATCAATGCGAAGTGCAGTGTTGGCGGTTATGGGTCTTTCCATGAATATGGAAAATGTTTCACCTACGTTTTGATTGTCGCACGACTTGCGACAGCAAAAATTGCACCGTGAGAAGATGCTATATTTATATTTTAAAAAATTTTAAAAATATTATTGGCAAAAGCTGCTACAATGTATATCATTCACAATATTGCCCGTCGCTGCCTACCACCTTTGCCCACCTTGCAAGCAGCACACAAATATCGCGTTTAAAAAAAATCCTCATCTTTTGGGGTGATCCAAGAATCGCCTTTCATTTCTTCGTAAGATAGGAAGTGCAGCTCAGCCTGCTTATGAGCCATTTACCGGAACAAGTGGTATCCGAATGAGCAATGTCTAGCGAATACGGCGGTTGAAGTAGGATATCCCAAATTAGTGCCTTCAAAGTTTCCTTGAAAAATTTTGGAACATGTGGCCGAGCGTTGCCGTGTTGAAAGATCACTTTGTCATGTTGTTTGGCATGTTGGGGCATTTAAGCTTTGATTTCCGACTCAATTGCGTCAATTGTTGCTGATAACTTTTCGCAGAGATAGTTTTGTGAGGCTGGTGTAGCTCATAACAGCTCCCTCCGAGCTTATCCTACCAGATACCCAGTACAATCTTCTTGCCATCAATACACCTTTGGCGTAGTATTGATCTACTATTACTAATACTACTCTACTGCTCCTCTACTACTACTGATCTACTACTACTATAACCACTACGGTGTAGTAGTTGATCTACTACACCGTAGTAGATCAACTTTTTGTCACTTATCAGTGTTCGATACAAACAACTCTTTCGATTTTGTTTGGGATTTCGATGGCTCGTGTATGGAGTTCATGAGGAACCCAACGTGCCTGTTGTTGCACCAAACCCATAGCCTTGAAACGGTTTGGTACTTAATGAGTCACTCTCAATGCTTCTCTTGAGCTTGACATGAATTTTGGTCCAGCAATGCTTCCAACTCAGCGTCTTTACAAAACTTTAAAAAAAAACTGGATAGATTTACTGGCCTCCCTTCTCGTTCTTTGTCACTGATGTCAAAGTCGCTACTTTTAAAATGCCAATTCAAAAACTCACATCTTTTCATTGACAGAGTATGCTACCCACATGCTTCACATAGCAATTGATGTCCTTCAGCTGCGTTTTTCTTCAAGTTCAAGCAAAAAGCAGCCCTTCGCACAAAGGTTGTTTCGTTGGCACAAAAGTTGACATAGTTGGAGCACAAAAAAATGCGTGTTATTAACACTTTAACGGAATAACATAAACTATAGAGGAAAATCGTAACGTTTTAACATAAATATATAAGCTACAAGCTAGTCCGATACGGTGTCATACTAGTTTTACCAGTTTTGTAAATCTATCAAAACTTATTTCTACACCTAAAAAATATATACCCCACTTACAAATCAATCAGACAATGCTTTACCAAACAATTTACTTGATTAAGTTCGATGTACGACATTTTTCCCAAAAGTACCAAGCCTTTTTTTATATTAACGCGTCAACGTTACAAGCGATTTTTTGAAAGTGGTACTGGGTCCAGAAAATGAAACTCTTCAGAGACTCCCAGAGACTTTTTCGTGTTCTTCAGATATGTTTTGCCAAAAATGACAGAAAAAGTAGATCAACGAATTTGCATCAAGTTTTCTTTAATCTTGGAAAGACTAGCTCGAAACAATTGATATGATGAATAAGGCATTTGTAGAGAAGTTAATGAGAAAAGCAAGAATAAAAGAGTGCTACAATCGACTTAAAGTTGGCCGCACGTCAGTTAGCAATGATTCTCGCTCTGGCCGATCTTCGAGCGTACTAATTTCAGAAAACGTCGAGCGTGTACAATTTTCGATTGAGCTCGAAAATGATATTCGAACACTCAAAACCACTGTTTGGGGACTTGTAACTTAGAATGTTTTGAAAACAAAAAAAAAATGTTTGCTTAATTTTAGATTTCTACTCATGGATAATTAATTATTTAGTTTATTTAGTTTTAGTCTATTAGTTATCTCGTTAGTTTGCTCTTTCATGCGAACCTCTCTTTCTTCATTTCGAATATGAATGCTGACGCGTGGGGCGATAATTTGTTCGCGTCACCACAAAAATCTGATCAAAAGCATTTGCGACTTACCACGTGATCAAAATGTCCTTCACCAATATTAACTGTAAACGTGTTGCAGCTAAAGGCGATTTCAGCGGCTGGAGTGGGATTGGAATGAGGAGGCGGATAGCGCCTTATTATACTGCCGTTGATGGTGGTCGTCGGCTAAAACCACTGCTACTAGTCCTATTTTTTCATTTGTAAGATTGGTTTTTGAGTGAAAAAACACGTATAAACGTTGAACTAGAATCACGATGCGATGTTTCTGATCGCACAAAAGCGGAAACCGAATAAGGAAGAACGAAAAACCCGACTGAAGTCAGCAACACACCAAAAAAGGGCCCGTTTGGTAAAGGGTGCGTTCAAAATGGTCGCGCTTGAACAAATGCCGTTAATCGTTCGATGTTTAAAAGAATTATTTATTTACTTCGCGCCCGTACCAACAACTAGGGATTTTCAAATTATGACGATTCACAAAGTGGTTTTTTGTTGTACATAACAAAGCCTATTTGGCTATATTAATTTATGGCGGACTGACAATCGCTAATATTCAATGAATGAACTGTGTAAAGTAAACAACAAATCGAATGTATTTATTTAGCAATATACAGGGTGGGCCATTTAATGTGGAAGCATTTGTTTCTGAAAATATATATGAATATATATATTATTTATTTTTATTTCGATTATAATTTATTTTGGTTCAAGGAGATATGTTACAGCTATTTGTTGAAAATGATATCGCGTAAATGGCCACTTTTGGCCTTGAGTACAAAATGTGCCCGTTTTTCGGCGTTTTCCATCGTTTTGACCGATGTATCGGTCGATATGGCTGCGATTTCACGTCGTATTTTGTTTTTAAGTTGAGCTATGATCAAATCGGGTGATCTCGGGGGGCCAGTCAAAATCACCGTTTTTCGATATAACTCGTCCGGGGAACAACCCGAGTGGAAATTAGGATCAGGCTCGGATGAGGCTAACCCTCCTTACAATCCAGTACGGACAGGGTTGATCGGATAAGGTTAACATAGGTCTTGTAACGCACTTTCGGACAAGAATCGGAGCTGGCTAGCCTAATATGGTCCCGATTATTATACCTTAGCCGGTACTGATATGGACAGTTCAATGTGGTCCTGAAGAATTTAGTGAAGAATTATTTGTATGGCACTATAAATAAAAAAAATAGTTTTCAGGATAAAAATTAAGTTTTTATTATAATCTAATACTTCAGAAAAAATACATTTTTTAAAAAAATTATAGATTTGAAAAACTGGTATTTCTCCACACAGTCATTAAGAAATTACATTTTTAAGCAACAAATATTTTAGCAATGATGAACTACAATAAGCTTACTTCTTATTTCTTACTTTTTAAGTTCATCATTCAAATAAAAAATGGTGATAATATCTTTATTCGTCGTCTGAAGCATCAGAACCTGATGCACTATTCTGACCTTCACTATCACTCGTGCCGGAATCCGATTCACTATCGATGTCTGCATAAACTATAGCATCATTGGATCCTGATGCAGCATTATCAGCATTACTAGAACTTGATGCTACACCACCAGTTTCACCTGCGTTTTCAATATTGGACCTGACTAGAATTTCTTGGTTCAATCCGGATGAGGTTAGCCTAATTTGACTGTTTGGCCCTAATGTGGAAGCCTAACCAGGCCTAACCAGATTATTAGTTCAACGTACTTCCCACACCGACGCATTCATAAAATGACTTGGGCATCTCCAGATAGCAACACCTTCAACCAAATCGACCATGTGCTCGTTCAACAGAGGTGGGCATCTAGCATACTGGACGTCCGAACATTCCGTGGAGCAAACTGTGACTCGGACCACTACCTGGTCAAATCAACGTTTCGATATCGCCTGTCAAAGGCATTTAATACGAAAACCAGTCCAATACAAAAGTTTGACATCGAAAAGCTACAAACGGAATCAATTGCTAAAGATTTTCATGACTCCCTCGAAAAAAAACTAGCTCCTATCCTCCAAGATATGTCTGAAAAGAAAGGTAACGAGCTATGGATGGAGGTGAAAGGAGCAATTAAAAGCACAGCAGAACGGTCGATTGGGTATATAGCCCGGCACAGAAGAAATGACTGGTTTGATGATGAATACCAGAATGCGTTAGAAAAGAAAAACCAGGCGTATAAAGAATATGTTAATAGAAATACCAGGACGAAGAGGGAAACTTACGAGAACCTCCGACGAGTAGCCAATAAGATTATTAGAAATAAGAAAAGAAAATATTTTGATGACCAATTAAGGTCAATAGATGCAAATTTGGCGAGCAATAGATCGAGAAACGCCTACAAAGTAGTGAAAAGCTTAAGACGAGGATATCAGCCCAAGACTTCACTCTGTAAAGATGAAAGCGGTAACATCATTGCTGACGACGATAGTATTAAGGAAAGATGGGCTGCCTATTTCATGGAGTTCCTTAATTCTACACACGGCTCAAGAACAGCAGAGTCGTCAAACATCTTCGAACCGTCTCCTTTGGCCCCTCCAACTCTGGAAGAAGTCAAGTATGCCATCAAAAGCCAGAAAACCAGTAAAGCGCCGGGCATTGATGAAATTCCAGCAGAACTGATAAAGAACGGCGGTGTTGCGGCACAGAAAATCATCCACAAGATGATCCAACACGTCTGGGATCAAGAGCAGATGTCGCAAGAGTGGTGCCAATCCATCATCATCCCTATCCACAAAAAAGGAGACAAACTACAGTGCGAAAATTACAGATGTATATCACTACTCTGTACACCTTACAAAATCCTCACAAAAATACTTGAAGGTAGATTAACACCATATGGTGAAAAAATAATTGGGGAGTATCAAGGTGGTTTTAGAGCCGGACGATCAACTACTGACCAACTGTTTACAGTTAGGCAGATCCTTAAAAAGTGCTGGGAATTTAACATCGACGTCCACCAAATTTTCGTGGACTTTAAGAAAGCATACGACAGTATTGATCGAGAAGTACTGTACCAAATAATGCTTCAGCTTGGAATCCCAGCGAAGCTAGTCCGCCTGACAAGATTGACAATGGCATCAACAACAGCACAAGTCAGAATCAATAACCTGCTGACTAATGCCTTTGAGACAAAGGTAGGATTGAAGCAGGGCGATGGACTGGCTCCACTGCTATTCAACCTAGCTCTAGAATACGTCGTACGGAAACTACCTGATGATACGAAAGGAACACTACTATACAAATCGAGCCAACTTGTAGCCTATGCGGATGACATCAATATCCTGTCAAGATCCTTTTCATCTGCCAAGGAACTCCTGCTTAAACTAGACCAAGAAGCGAAGCAGGTGGGGCTGCAAACAACGGGTCCAAAACAAAAGTTATGATACAAACCAGGAGAAACACCCCCAACCGGCAAAACATAACAATCAACGAATTCAACCTGGAAAATGTGGACGAATTTACATATCTTGGCTCCAAGCTAGTGAAGGATGGTAATGAAACGGCGGAAATAAAGCGTAGAATTCAGCTCGCTTATAAAGCGTTCTACTCAGTTTTGGGTATTCTGAAGGCCAGCTTCATACATAGGAAAACAAAGCTGCAAGTATACAAATCTGTGATAAGACCTGTGTTGTGCTACGGATGTGGGACATGGACCCTCACTCAAGCTTCCGCAAACATACTAAACGCTTTCGAAAGGAGGGTCCTAAGACGAATCGTGGGAGCAACGCAGGAAGAAGGACAATGGCGAATTAGGTACAACCATGAGTTGTACGAACTTTTCGACGAGCCAGAAGTCGCCACTGTGATAAAACTGCGGAAGCTGCAATGGGCTGGCCATGTGCAGCGAATGAATGAAGGTCGGATACCTAGAAAGGTATTTGTCGGAAAAACTGAGGGACGCAGGCCAGTGGGAAAGCCAAGAAAGCGCTGGTTCCGACTCTGTAGACGAAGATAGTAGCACGCTACTCGGATTCCGAAATTGGAGGACGCGGTCGATAGACCGAGACAACTGGAGGCGACACTTGCGGGAAGCCAAGGCCCGAAATGGGCTGTAGTGCTACAACGACGACAACCAGGCTCAGATGAAAAGTGTAACGCTGTTTATCTATTCCCGCCGAACTAGAAAAGCCTTATGAGGGCTATATCAGGCAAACATGAATAGGGCCGTATGATAAATGCCTATCGTAGATTATGTGAGGCATGCCCTAAAAAGGCCTCACGATATTTATAATGCATAATTAGGGTGTAAATTTATTTAAAAATAAGACAAAAAACAAATATTGATTATTTGTATTTTTCCCGCATATTTATTAACCCATACACAAATAATTAAAAGAAATTTTCTTGAATAAATTGTAAAATAGTTAGATCCTGTTTTTTGTAGCTTTTCCATTTTAAAAATGCTATGTTTTTTTTTTTTTAATTTTTGAACAAATATATATTTCGGGAGTGAGTTGCTCCCTTCTTCAGTGTTCGTTATTTTAAAATAAAATAAAATAACGAACACTGAAGAAGGGAGCAACTCACTCCCGAAATATATATTTGTTCAAAAATTAAAAAAAAAAAAACATAGCATTTTTAAAATGGAAAAGCTACAAAAAACAGGATCTAATCTAGAAGTGCTAAACACGGGACAACACACACAGTGTAAAATAGTATTAAAAAAATAATGTAGTATTAAAATAGTATTAAGCACAATTGTTAGAAAGTTAATAATAATAAGAAATTAATAAAAGAATTGGATTAAAAAAAAAATAATTCATGAATCAGTTTGATTGAATTAATACTAAACAAATTAATAGAATATTCCATTAGAACGATATAATAATAATTATAGGAAATATAATTGTTTAAATTGGATTATTTTTTTTTTTGGTGAATATTAAGTTGAAGTATTTTCTGATGATGGTAGATTTTCTTTTGTATTAGTTGACGATTTTGAACGCTCTGCACGACCACCATCCCAGTCCTTGCTATTATGTAAACTAGTAGACATAGCAGCTTCAATTTCATCTGCTTCGAGTAGTCTATCTTTTGATTTTGATAGCTTTGCTAACAATACTTCTGCAAATAAGATTATTTATTAAACTTGTTTGGAATGAGAAATGTAAAACGTTGATTATACCTGTGATAACTTCGAAAGGGAATGTTTTGCCAAAAACCAAAGTTTTCTTTTTAGTTTCTTTTTTTGGATTCATCTGTCCAGCAACATCTTTTGATAAAAAAATCGTAGAATCTCACTAACATTACTAGTTTATGTCTTTTATTGATCATTCGAGACACTTTCTTTGCCTATAAAATCAAAAATTTTCAATGAATATTTATTTCAGTTAATATTCTTTTATAAATATATTTTTAATGAACAAAATATTTACTATTTTCTGTCGAAACTGTATGTTATCTTTTATTTTTGCGTCCACTAACTTAAAATCTTCTTTACTTTGACAAGGAAACTGTGTACTACCATCTTCATCAAATATATCCAAATCGATATCATTATTTATCGTTGAACTCTCCATTATTTTGATGTGGTTTTCTTCAATATTTTTCAATGAAATGTTAACTTCAATCATTTGACCGTTGAGTTGACTAACTTGTTTTGATAATGATTGGTTTTGTTTTAATAATGATTGGTTTTGTTGTATTAATAACTGTTTTTGTTGGAATAATGATTGGTATTGTTATAATAATATTGTAAAAGGATCATCTGTTGAGAAATTAAAATTAATTAGCATTTCGAATTATAAGTAATTTTCCAGGCTTTACAATAAAAAGTCAGTTTCTTATTATGATTAATGATAACTTTTTTTTTACCTTGTTCACAATTATACTTTAATATGTCGATTTCCCTGAAATCTTCAGTACTGTCCTCTAATTTATTGGGTTCTGGTGATGCTTTTTGATTTTGAAATAATACTACTGGATCTACTGGATCTTTAGAAGTATTTTCAAGTACATGTTGTGGTTGACATGGTTGACAAGTTTTGATGGCCTTCTGAGTCATTCTCTCTTTAATTTTTTTTGATTGTCGTGGTTGGGCTGTTGAAATTCAAATATTTGTTTTATACCAGTAATGATAATATAATAATTACATCAGAAAATATTTTGTAAAACTCCCAAAACTTACTTTTATTATTATGATTTCTTGCATTCTTCCTTTTCTTTGAAGACGTAGCATCAGAGTTATTCTTCTTTTCTGAAAAAAAGTCATATACTTATATACTTTGTCAATTGTATAAACATATTCTATATTCAATTTAAATTAAAAATTGATAGAAAACTATATTTGTTTTCACCTCTTCAATATAAGATATTCGAAGCTTTTTATTTCAAATAGGTGAGAAATTTAACTATTCTTCTTATGATATGAGAAATTACAAAAAATTTGGAAAAATAAAAGTTTGTTTTACATGAATTAGAAAATTATTTTCTTCTGCGTGTGGTAACTACTTACGTTCAATTATATCTTCATTTAAATCTAGTTTACTATTTTGAAGAGCTTCGGATAGTGTAGCTTTCACGTTTTTAGCAATGGGAAATGATTTAGCATCTTCTATTGCCTTTTGTTTTGCAGATTTTTCATTATCAGTGGAGTACACATATGGCTGATATTCTAGTGAAAGAGCTAATTGATCAGCTTCTTCATAAGTTCCAGAACAATTGAAAAAATAATAAATTTTTCAAATAACAAACAACGATTCAAATCATGAAAATAAAAAAAAAATTTTTTTAGACATATAATAGTAAAAGTTTTATTACTTACTAGCTCTTCCTCTAAGTTCTATTGAATAAGTTGGCCAATCATCAGAAGGGTGTTGACAATTCATCACCAGATTATTCAAA
Organism: Stratiomys singularior; assembly: GCA_954870665.1. Taxonomy (NCBI): domain Eukaryota; kingdom Metazoa; phylum Arthropoda; class Insecta; order Diptera; family Stratiomyidae; genus Stratiomys; species Stratiomys singularior. The sequence goes on along the minus strand of OX940879.1, from coordinate 55,808,619 downwards.
AGTGCTGATTTTTCTTTATCACACGGTTTTGGCATAAATTTACATTGCACTTCATTTGTTTCTGGATTGAGAAAAATCCACTCATTCGATTTTTTCTTCCTTTCTTATCACTTACTTTCGCTTTTTTTTAAACACCACTAGTCTGTATCTATACGCCATATTTAACAAATAAAATCTATTCACTCCACTTGATGTTTGATAAAATTGTTTTTGTTTTTGAAAAGTAATATTTATAATAATATCAATGTATGATCAACGTTTTAAACTTTGAAAACCGTTTGTCTCGACAGCTTGATGCACTTTGGTGTCCAAAATTGTTGTGACCTCTCTATCCTCATGAAGAAAGGTTTGGGGAGGGTGTTTCGAGGACCAATCGCATCAAATATGAAAATATTTTCAACACGTGTTGAACAGTTGTCTCTTTATGCTCAGTTTGTTTGTTTATGTTATAAATCATCTCAGACTAATGCCTATATCATTCTGGATTTTCCCTGCTACGGGTAAAGACTTTTTTTATGACACGTTGGCCTGGGAATATTTTTTTTTAATGAAAAAGGAGAGGCTTGAAGTTTTTAATATGTGAAAAATATTTTCACTGGTCAATTATATCCACTAAAATTTTATGTTTTTTTTAAAAGTAGATTATTAATGTGTACTTGTATTTACATATAGAGCAATGGCATCACATAAACTTTTTCATTCTCTGCGTCACTGAAATCAAAAATGACCATTTTTTTTAACGCCACACGTTCCGCACGTTTTCGCGTTGGTATATCTTCTACTAACTTTCCACATTTGAAAAATACTAGAATCACAAGGGTATACATATAATGATCTAGTTTTTTTCAATATATTACCTGATAATTTAATTGAATTCAAATGTTCACCGTCCATGTCCTTTTTTTTTTTTTTTTTTTTTTTTTTTTTTTTTTTTTTTTTTTTTTTTTTTTTTTTTTTTTTTTTTTTTTTTTTTTTGGCGGGCGATGAAGACATTTACATCCGCAGTGAGGGACTCGCTGGCAGCAGTACCGACCTGTCTACCAGAATACCCTCTAAACACCGCCCCTGTCAGGGAACCTAGCCTGGAACTGTTTGTCACATTACTTCGGGTTAGGCCCCCCCTTCCATCGCCTGATGGCGCCTTCGGATCGCAGCTGAGGGGACTGGGAGGACAGTTTTTTGTTTCATTTTATTTTTTTTTTTTTTTTGTTTTTGAGTTTTTTTTTTGTTTTTTTTTTTTTTTTTTTTTTTTGTTATTTTTTTTGTTTGTCCTTCCTGCTTCTCAGCTGGAGGCAGGATAGGATTACTGCGAACGCAGCCCTTCCTCTCCCCGTGCCTGCCTCCAGGAGAACGATGGGAATGGAGCCCGCAATGACCATCACTGCCGGCTCCGAGACCGTACGGTACGCACAAGCGACTCGTAATGCTCCTCTCCTTTGTACCTGGACCAAGTGCTTCCGGTACGTGCGCTTGTCAAGCGCGTCAGCCCACACCTCACATCCGTACAGGAGTATAGACTCCGTGGTGTTCATCAACAGGCGTCTTCTGCTTGGAGCCGGACCCCTAACATTGGCCATTAGTCGACTTAGAGCCGACACCCTCGCTGAAGCTTTGCTCGCGGCCTCCGTGATCTGTTGCAAGAACCTCATGTTGCAGTCGATTATCAGACCAAGGTATTTGAGTGCGTTCTTGGACTCAACAGTTGTATTAGTATTACCACCTCTGTCTTTTCGAGCGCGAGGGTGAACCCACGGTTTGTCATCCATTCGCGTACTTGTCTCATCACCGTGCCTAGTTTGAGCTGAACCTGTTCGACCGACCGTCCAGTGACCAAAGCCGCCACGTCGTCCGCGTACCCCACAAGTCGCGCCTCTTCCGGAAGTCTTAGCCTCAACAGCCCGTCGTACGAGGCATTCCAAAGGTCCGGTCCCAGGATGGACACTTGCGCGACTCCTGATGTAACGTCTACCACCCGTTGCCCCTCCAGTGTAGCGTATTGCAATCTGCGGTCCTTCAGATAGTCTTTTAGTATCCGCAACAAATATTCGGGAACTCTGAAAGTGTTTTCCAGGGCGCTTATGATATCCGACCACCTCGCAGAGTTGAAAGCGTTCTTAACATCCAGTGTCACCAGCAGCACGATTCGCTTTGATCGTTGGTCCGCCTCTGCTCTCCGGACCACACTCGTCACCTCCACAATGGCGTCGATCGTGGATCTACCTGGTCGGAAGCCATGTTGGTGAGGGGATAGGTCTCCAGCAGCTCTGATTGCGTCGGTGAGCCTCCCCCTGATGAGTTTCTCTAGAACCTTTCCAGCGACGTCCAACATACACAGCGGACGGTATGACGACGGCAGCGCTGGGTCCCCCTTTCCTTTGCTAATCAGAACAAGCCTCGCCTCCTTCCACCGATGAGGAAATACACCCTCCTTCAGGCAGCAGTTGAAAGCGCGGAGCAGCAGGTTAGGGTCACGCTGATGTACCATCTGTAGCACCTCAGCTGGGATTCCGTCCGGTCCCGCAGCCTTCCTCTTTTTCATCGACGCCATGGCTACATCCAGTTCTTCGGCAGTGAATGGAGGGCCATCGAATTGCACTTCTTCCGTACCTGCTTCTTGGCGTAGGGGGTGGGTTGGAAACAGCGCTCTGACTATGCCGTCCATTTTTTCAGCTTCAAGAATGCAAGGTGCTCGTAGCGAACCAAGCTTTCGCATTACGAGTTTGTAGCCCAGTCCCCACGGATCTCTGTTCACGTCCTCAATGAGCTCCTGCTAACGACGCGCTTTGCTCTTCTTAATCAGGCTACGAAGGAGTTTTCTTGCGGACTTGTACTCAACCTCGCGAGCGCATGCCTCTTCTCGGCTTTTAGAGCGCTGCACCATACGTCGGAGCTTGTGACATTCCCTTCGTTTTGCAGCAATTTCCGGAGACCACCAATACACAGCAGGTTTACCATGTCGTGGACGTCGTCGGGGCATAGAAGCGCCGCAGGCAGAGGTGATTACGTTCATAGTGTGGTCTACCACATCTTCAGCCGAGGCCTGGTCGGGTCCCACCGGAGCCATTGGGGTAGATATGCCCCTTGAAAGCGCGTGATCGAACTTCTCGGTGTCCATTTTTCCGAGATTCCACCCCTTGGGTGCTGGTCGGGTCGATGGCCGACGCGAGGTAGAAGCTCCAATCTCGAATGAAATATACTGGTGGTCGCTTGCCGAATAATCTTCAAGAACCCTCCAGTTTCGTACCGTAGGTACAAAACTCTCGGATGCGAATGTCACGTCCGGGATCGTTCCCTGGCAACCACTGCGGCGAAAGGTGGGTGTGTTTCCAGTGTTCACGACCACGAGTCCAGTTCTGGATGCCATTTCGAGGATTTTCGCTCCCCTAGGATCAGTCCGGTGCATGCCCCACTCAATTGCCTTTCCGTTAAAGTCACCTCCAACAAGAATGGGCCCTCGGGTACTCATAACAGCATCTTCCAGCGCATCGAGTCGGCTCAAAAAGGATGCGAAGGGTTCGTTCGGTGTAAAATAGACACTGAAGAAAGTCGAAGCTGCGCAACGAATCCACACAAAACCATCCCCTTTGCGGTGGCTCTCAACACACAGTCGGGCTCCGTTTCGCACCCAGATGGCAGCGGTGCCAGATTCGTCTTGGAACCAATCTGGAGAGTCCCTGTTGTGGTGCTGCTCGCAGAGCAGTAACAGGTCAATCGATTTTTCCCTCACGGTCTGATCCAGCAAGTCCTGGGCGACCACGCTCCGGTGCAGGTTAACTTGCAATACTCGGGTCATCGTAGTTTCGATTTCGCGTCTTTTAGAGCCTCCCTGAAGACAGAACACTTCCCGGTTCCCAACTTATGAGTCAGGTCTTTAGTCTCCTTTCCTGCTGCTTTACATAACACACAACATGCTGTGTCGGTGCACGCCTTGGCGTTGTGCCCAGTTTCTCCGCACCTGTAGCACATGCCTCTTCTATCCGGTCCTTTGCAGCCCAGCGCCTTATGGCCGAAACCGAGGCACTTAAAGCATCGGATGGGATCTGCCCTCTTCCGGATTATGCACACAACCCATCCGACCTTGACCTTTCCTTTGTCTAGCATTGGTTTCGCATCCCTTTCGATGAGGTCAACTATAGCTACTCGCTGTCCCCTGCTGTTTTCGGAGGTAACCTCCACTTTCATTTCGCCGGCTGTACGGAACTCCTTCCGCAGTGCCTCCTCCACCTCGGCCACGTCCGTAACGCAGTCGATATCCCTGATTTCGAGGGTCACCCTTGGCTCGAGCGCGGACACGCTGGCCTTTTCACCGACTGCTTTCTGGACTGCGTCGCGAAAAGAGTCTTTGTTGGCTGCGTCTGGCCCAAATTCAACCAGGAGGCCACCAGCTCGCGTTTGTCGTACTGCTTTTATGGATGTATCCATCTCCTCAGGTCTGACCGCCTGTTTGATTTGGCGTAGTACTTCTGCGTACGAATTGCCATCCATCGGTTTGATTAGTATTGCTGGCCCTTTTTTCTTTCTTCTCCTCTTGCGACGCTGCCGTTTCGCCTTCGGCTGGCTAGCGATCTGCGGGTTGCCAGGGACGCAGTTCGTATCAGAATCAGCCGGCTGCTCCTTCTGAGGGTAAAGCCTAGCAGGACGCGCAACCAGTTGGGTTGCACCAGGGTTGCGAGACGTCTCAGGTTTAGTGAGGGTCTTTTCGTCGAGGGTTAGCCTTTTTGCGGCTCTTTTTGCGGCCTTGCTGAGGACTGTCTTGAAGCCATCATCGGTCGGCTCTTCCTTTTTCTTTTTCTCAGCCTCCCTTTCGATAGGGCTGCTGGCCACCCGTTTGGGAGCAACCGGTGTTTCTGCAGCTCGCAGCACCGTACTCATTCTCGCATTTTGGTCCGCCTCAGCTTTCAGCCACCTGCGTCGAAAGTGGCCGATTTGGTCCAGGAGTTCCTCCATCTCTAAGAGGCCGTTCGTAACCCCCTTGTTAACGGTCTTTTGGCCGTTCGCTGCTATTGTCTGCTTCAGAACCTTTCCAAGTTCTTGCAGCCGTTCCTGCTCATCCAGCCGGTCCATTGCGATCGAGTTCTCAACAGCATCTCCCAGGGGCATGCTTTTGAGGCTCGGTTCGAGATCGCGGCGTGCTCCGTCAATGCCAGTGAGTGGCGCTGTTGTGCTCGCAAGGGAATTCGAGCGTACCATTTGAGCAGGATTAGGAGTTCGGAGCACCTTCGTCCTTCGTGTAAAGGCACTCATCTGAGCTCTCTCCTCGTTCCCCTTTCCGCCACAAATCGTCCCGTCAGGTTCGCAATGGTGGTTTGTTGCGGCCGACCGCCCGAGAGCAGCTACCGGAGGTATGCTCTCAGAGCTCGGGTCACAGTTGCGAGGTATTTTACCTGCGATGAGCGGGGCAGAGACGCCCGAAAGGGACTTGGAGCTGTCCATCTGTGCTGGCCCTGCTGGCGGAGTCCGAAGTAACTTCTGCTTCCTTGTGAAGGAACTCATGTCCGCTGTCTCTTCGTCCCCTTCTCTGGAACAACTCTTTGAGTTCTGTTCCTTTTCCGTCAGCGAAAATTTAGGCGTATTCGGCTCTTTTGCCTCCTCGGCACTTGTGCTGGACATGGGTGTCTCTCGCGCTTTTTCGTCTGCCACGGGCCGGTCCGGCGTGCGCGCAATCTTCCGACTACGGGCAAAAGCCGCCGCGATGTCGGGTTGGCGTCCTCTCTGCATTCCCTTCGCTGCGCTCTCATGTCTGCTTTCAGACACGAGTTCACATCTCCCCGGTGTTTCAATTGTTCGTTTTTCGTTGTTTGGTTGTTTTTTCTTCGCATCCATCGTTCCTGTGTCCATGGTTTTGAAAAAATCAATTTAAAAATTTTCCAAGCGCATACAAAACTCTCGTAAGTTGCCACCATTAACAAAAGAAAAAGAAAGGAACACAGGGCTGTGAGACACTAACGGCTGCCCGATGAGGTGTGGCCGGGTTTACCTTAACTATTACCCTGTTTCAGCCCTGCCTGCTGTTTTCCTTCAGCAGACCTGACGGCCGCATCTCCGGCTCAACAGGCTGAGGGGAGGTTGATTCACGCCATGAGCCAGATCTTATCCCATTACGGACCTTCGTCATCCGTCCGCAATTATACCGACTTCGGTAATGCCGAAATAACTTCTTTGAATACTCCTAAAACCACTTCGTCCGTATATCGTCATCACGGTATCGCCTTCGGCTCAACTGAAAGTCTCGCGTTATCGGCTCGACGTGAGAGAGGAAGAATAATTCCTTAGCATGGCGGTTCACTTCCGCCCCTCAATTCTAACACTTTATCCACTGACTCTTACTGCCGATCGTTCAAGCATAGAGCTCACACCGACACACCTTGGGTCGCTCTCCGGGATTGCATATTAACTCACCCATGGCGCCGCCCCGACATGTCTCGCCTGGGCAGACTGGTCGACCCTCACAGGCCTACCCGCCGTCGTAAGTGATTGAGCTCATGTCCCTTCGGATCAACAGACAAGCCAGCCCCGGTCAGAACCGAGTATTTTTTTAAATTTTGTTACTATTCAGGGTTCCACATGGGTTAGCCCCTTGAACTACTTAAACTACTTAAAATACTTAAACTACTTACCGGCTCGGCCCACGCATTTATTTTTTAATGCGTGGACTTGTCCACCGTTAAGGTAGGACCATTTTGTTGGGGAAGAGGTTTGCAAAACAGGAGGATGTGAGGATAAAATTATTACACAAAAGCCCGAGGAGCGGGATAGAGTTCTACTAAATGGACGTGGCGTAGGGACGAGGAAACAGGTTTGCTGTTGGGCTTTGGTTTTTTTTTTTTTTTTTTTTTCTCTCGATATCACCAGGACGGACAAACACTCACATCAGACATGCTATTTTGGTTCGCGACTGGCTTTCGTGAGGTAGTTGGCTATGTGAGTATCGCAGAAATTAAATGTTTTCCCAAGTTACCGGTGTGTTCAACCCACGTTGATGTGAGTGTACCTGTACACCCCGCATCTCCTAGGGTTGAACTCCTGTAACTTACTGCCGCCACGCCTGGCCGTGCTACGCAGTTTCCTACACAGCAGCAGCCTGACTTCGCAGTTCTGAATGCTGTCATTTGACACTCTGCCCAGTACCTCCTTATAAACCAGCAGCCCGTAGTCATCCTTATGCTGTCAACAGTTTTGGATCCACGGGTCCCCCAAATCCACCACCCGGGGACGCGTCAGGTAGCGGATAGCAATGGTTCTGTCTAGGAAGTGCAAAGACGAGTGCGCTATTGGAAAGATAACAGGGTTGGATGAGGAGAAAGAACGGCACGACAGATATGGTAGTAGGGGTATTAGGAGTTTGACAGAGCCAACCGCCGCTGAATTGTATATTGTAATAAATTTTTTGTATAAATGTATATTGTCCTTATCTCCAAAACTTTATTATGATCTAATAACACAACATTATTTGGAGGCTCTGTTGTGAGAACAGTTCCGTTGAGTAGGAAACGTTTTATTACTACTCTACCCGTATTATCTGGTTTCAATCGTCTCAATATTTCAATGGCTGGCAGTAATTTTACTTTTTCAGCCCAAATGTAAGAGATTTCATTAAATCGACGACATATTTGAGAAAGAGGTCTGTTTCCATTTCGAATGAGCTTTTTCATCTTATCCAGAGCATTTTTAAATGGATACCCAGAATCTTCGGATAGTGCACAATTCATGGACCTTACATCATCAGCGAGATGTATGAGACTATGAACATTACCAATAATAAATTCCCATCTGTATATAAGTGGTGATATTGTCACAAAATCTCTTAAAAATGAATCAGCGTAATCACATTTTACCAATGCCAACTCTTTGGATGATAAGATCCGGCAACCAGCGTGAAGCAGTGTGAAATGTTCATAAACTTGGCGTTATAAAACTTTTTTAAATATAATTGGCCCAGCATATAATAGTAAAAAATGGAATTCAGTAGCTTTGAATCTGTGAAAGTCTTCTAACGATCTAGTTGTTCTTTGAAATTCTGCTGGTACTTTGATTCTCAATAACTGATTTTCTAATTGTGTTTTAGAGGTCTGAGTTAACTTCAGTTCTCTTATCAATTTGCCATCAATCCAACATTTTTATAATTTTTTCATTATCCCAAGATGAACCAAGTGCATAGAATCTAATAAAATTTTTTTAACCATATCAATTTCGGGAGTAATACGTAGTAACGGTGTTGTTCCTGTATGATGATGAGGCTGACTCGTCCCGAAATGATTGATTTGTTCTCAAGTCACAATTAAGAGGTAAAAAAATGTTTCGATTTGCATAACGCTCTCAATGTACTGTACATCTTTCACATGACTGATATCCATTATGAGCGATAATACATTTCACGAATGACCGAGCAGGTCTATTGCATATAAATCCTTTAATCAATATCTTAAATAATCGATTATCAATCACAATTCCAGTTCTTTGAAGATCATTTATTTCATCAATAAAATTCGTAAAATATTGTTCAATATGCGTTGGTTTTTCATCCCCGCAATAAATAGCAATAGGAAACGGTTTATATACATTTGGATTGTGAAAAATTCTACCAAAAATCGGCCAAAAGCTTATTTTGCTAGATTTAAATAATGGTAAACCAACAACATTAAACAATAATTGTATCTCATCACTTTCATGAATTTCAGGATTTAAACATTTCAAGATATTATTTTTAATTCCAAAATAGACAAATTCATCTGTACCATTGAAGCTTATAATATTATAATCATTTGATGTTGTATGCAAAGAAGTCTTGGCACTTTTTTGGCAGCTCGTCTTCTTAATATTGCAAGTAATGATTCTAATTTAGTGTGAGATATGGGAGGGTCCATTCATGCCCATTGACGAATATCTTCTATGTCGTTCAATGTTTCATTTTCTGAATCATAGTCAATTTCTCCTTCTGCCGCATCGCCTGCAGGTGATGGGTTTAGATTATGACTCACTATTAACTCACCACAATTAGATTCATCATCTGAATTATTTGTACTTATATTTTCTGAACTGTCTTCGTACTCATTTTCAACAACTAACAGTCTGTCATTGTTTAACTGTTGTTCTTGATTTTCATCAGTTGGAGGCTCTTCAAAAATCAGCTGAAAATTGCTAGAATTACTACTTTTATCATTTTCTAAATTATCGATCAATTCACTATTAAACACATTAATTGTAACTTCACTTTGTTCATTTATTATAATTTCATTACTAGATGGAATTTCAGGATTCAGATTCTCTTCTGAATTCGCGAATATGATACGTTCTTGTTCTTGTATATTTTGTAACTCACGTCGAGCCGCACGGAAACGTTGCACCCTCAGACGTCCTAATTCACGTTTTTTTTAAACTTTCATATTATTTTCAGTCATGATTTCGTGGTCGTTACACACGGCTGTCCGAAAATATACTGATCATTCAAAAACTTTTTCACCTAAAACTGCAACTCAACAACAGTACTTAAATGCAATAGAAGAAATTTCTAAAATTCTATCTAAAAATAAACAAGCAGTTTTTTTTCGAAAAGCACATTGATAAATAACTAATTTTTATTGTTATATGAAAGGTTGAAACGCAAAATATTGTGGTTACTCAGGTATATATTTTTTAGGACTGCAGCAGGTAGAAAGATATGCTATATATTTATTCATATTGAATGTACAAACTAGAAAAAATTTCATTTAGAATATGATTCGTACGATATCATCTAATCATAAATACAATGATAAATTATAACATATTATGTATCAACATATATTATAATTAACAAATATTTTTTGATAATATGTGTTAATACTTTGGCAAACTTTTTTAATACATTTAGGGGCCTCATGAGGAACTAGTTAAGAATGCCTAACAGGGTGAAGCCTTTATTTACCAAGTAAGGACCTCATAAAATCTTTCTGTTGAAAACCTAATCTTAGTGAGCGTACGGAATGCCTTATATTTTTTATATCTGGGCCTCATAAGGAATTACTTCAAAATACCTAACGGGGTAAACATCTTTTTTCCCAAATAAGGCCCTCGTAAGATTTCTATAATGAAAACCTAATCTTAAGGGGCATTCGGAGTACCTCATGTATTTTGTGTAAGGCCCTCGTAAGGTATTCATAAAACAAATTCAATTTTGGTTTGCCTTATATTGCCCTATGAGGGACACATGAGGTGTTCATGAGGCAAGTCTAATCTGGTAAGCCGAACGTTTACCTCACGAGGCCCGTACATAACTTTAGGCATGCTTCTGTAGGCTTCTGTAGTTTTCTGTTTCTTTTTTTTTCCTTTCGCCAGCCCAGTCTTTGGAATTATTAATGACTTTTCCCACAATCTTAGTCAATGTGTCCTGGGTGACAGGATTCTTCGATGCGTTTTTCCTTTTTTTTATTCCTTGAACCGTATTCACAAGAAATTTCAACAGTTTTGAAGTATATATTGATTGGTTTGGAGAGTGTTTTTAAAGATTCATTCCAAATTGTGTCACTGGATTTGCCCAACAGTAAATTCGCATGGTTAACAAATATATTATAATTATTTAAATATGGCCAATCATTGAATATTTTGGTTAAATCCTTTACTTGGCGTATTTGTGGTCGCTGTGAATAATATGTCTCTTTCATAAGTTGTTACGCTTGATTCCGTGGGTGGGCCTTGAACTCCCAGTCTTCAACCCAAATCGCTGGGGGAAGTGTTATGCTCGATTCATCCCCACGGTCGTTCCTGTTCGGAGAGGTTACGGTCGGGGCCCTCGGTCCCAGTACGTCCGTCGGAGACGGGCGTGGGCGCCACTCGCTTTACCGAGCCCCGAAACGTCGCCAAGCGAGAATGCGAAGAGACCACTCTCCTCGTAGGGAACCTCCACAACCACTCGGAAACCGTTCGATCCTAGAAAAAGTAAACGAAAAGGAAAACACCCTGAAAACAAAGAACCAACTACCGTCCGCGTTGCTCCCGTCTCACCCGTGGAAGAGAAACTCGTGTTGTTTAGTTTATTAGACTCTATTGATATGCTAATATAGTAGAATAGTAATAATAGATAATATTTATTAGTAATAATTTATATAAAATAGTAATAATATAGTACTTACAATATTAGATAATATATAATAGTAGTAATTTATACATAATAGTAATAATACAGTAATTACAAGCCTATCACTTGTGCGACAGTGGCCACCCCCGCGATTCCGTGCTTCCGCCAACTCAGATTGTCTTCGCCTGCGTTCCGCACCCAGTCTCCGGAACCCGAACGATCGTCGTGCGCTGCACTGCCTCAACACTTCAGTCTCAATTATTTAGTCTTTTCTTATTTGGTCTTTTTTTATATCTTTTATTATATCTATTATTCAGTCTCAAAAATTACACTTCTTCTCGCGCACTAACATAGCTATATTAACAGAGGAATCGCACTCCTACTATATCTTTCCACACTCGCGTACTGTCTCGCTTCTGACACCAAAAAAGAGCCCCACCGTTCTTTTTCACTTCCTTTTAACATCGTCCATTTAGCGGTTCGAGATTCTGCCGCTGCGGCCATTCACCATGATAAATGCGGCCATGACCCACCCGAGCTTCGATCCATTCGCCGGAACCGCTGTAACTATGGTACGGCGAGTTCCACCATCCACATTGAGTCGCATCACATTTCGCCGCAACTGCCGGCTGACAGATGACCTGTGATATCTGGTTTATTTATTTGTGTTTAAGTTTGTGTTTGTTTATTGTTTACTTATTTATTAAGCGTTCATTGCCGTGGCCGTTTGTGATATGGAGGTACATTTCGAACGATTTGCGCGAGTTATATGGACTTTGTGATGTTTAAGTGTGTGTGTGTTCTAACTTTGAGTTTGTGTTTGTTTATTTGTTTATTAAACGTTCATTGCCGCGACTGTTTATCATATGGAGGTAAGTACCTGTTTTGTGATGTGTCCATGGCCCCTTATGCGCAGCCAAAGATCGCGAAAGTGAGCCAGATTCGCGGCTAAGTGTGTGGTTCGGTTTCTTTAGCCGGCATACAACCGGTTTAGCTTGTTTCGGTAGCTCCTTATTTTGAAGTTGGTGTCGGTGGATTCTTGCGCTGCTCGCTGGCTTCCATCAACGAATGATCTCGTATGCCTAGTCCGTTGATTCGCTGTTACCCTTAAAAACTACCATTCTATGAATACAATTACTTCATTTCTTTAATTTCAGCCACAATTCCTTTCTTAGCTTCTATGATTCTTCTTACACTATTTCGGTTAATCGCTGAATAACTTAAATTTAGCTTTCTACGAGTTTCTCTTCGCACATCTCGCTATCGGGCAACAAATTCAACGTCTACTTCGCGGATTTACGGAGGGTAGTGGTAATTTACTTGTTTGCTTCCTCGTCACTTACGTTACTCCTGGAAGACGCGTTCACCGGGTTCCTTGCGTGGTGAAAGCTTCCCCCGAGGGCAGCGAACCCACACCGTAACAAAGTTTCGAGATTTTATCATCCACATCTGTTGAACATTTACACAGTTCCATTAAAGTCAACTTCTTTTCTTCTTGCGATTGAGAAAAAATATGTTGTTGCGAATCACCATTCCATTTAATTCCATTTGGCACAATGATGATTGTAAGAGCTTCTTTAGCTTGCTCTGCCATTTCCGTTAAAATTTCATCTTCATCGATTTCCGTATAATCATTCAAATAAATCTGCTCAAAAAAATTTTGAAATAAGAAAGAAAGAAAAATTTGATTATGACGAAAACATAGAATTAGTATCATACTTTATATTTTTCAGCTGAGAGTTGTAATTTTTTTTTAAAAAACTTCTATTAGTTCATTTATCGTTTAAGCTTTCACCAACTTTTTCTTCAGCTTATCATGTCGAGATACTTTGAATAATGCCATGGCGGATCAGCGTTCTCTTTGATCAGTTTTATGATGTATTATTTTTTGCATAAACAGATCAGAAGCAAATTCTAATATATTATTTTCAAACAATGTAATATAAAAATAACAAAAAACTAAAGTTACAAAAGTTGCGAGCTAACATTATAATATTACGTTTCATAGATCAACAAGAACGATTAATCTTATAATTTATTATCAACTAATCCAAATTCGGGTTTAATATATAAAAAAGAATTTATAATGTAACCATGTAATTTTTCAAAACTAATAAGTTGATTAAATGATATACTTGTATACTCAATAACTTTACCTAACTTATATACACCCAGATATGGTATAAATTCTGTTTGTAAAACCTCGAATACAAAATGCACGTTAAATTCATCATATAATATTATAAAAATTTTCCCAACAAGTACTTCGTAATGATATCTTTTGTGAGAAATAAATAGATTATCACCAATTCGCCATTTTTTATTGATTCATGACATTCTGTAGTATCATGAAGTAATGCGATATTTTTTAGGGCTTGCTGAATACTTTTATTATATAGATTTTCTTGAAATTTAACTTCGCCCTTTAATTTAACATCAAATGTGATCTCTCCTCCTAGACGAATAAAACATTGAAATAATTCATGTTTGATACTAGGTGATTTAGTGATATTAATGAAATTTCGAATAGATCGTATAGAACGTTTAAAAAAACAATTTACTTTCATTAAAGGTCCAAACATCAAAATAAGTGAAGAGCAATGGACTAAATAATGATGTTTTGGACGAAGTGGCTCTTTAAATGATGATTTACGCAAATAAATATAATCATAACTCAGTAAATCTAAATAAGCAATGTAAGACTTGTGGATTGCTGGTGCACATATTATTATTTAGAGAGTAATAAAATACATTTCCAACTATCATCATAAATATCTTTAATTTTGTCTGGAATCAATAATGGTAGTAATCGAAGAAAATTCCATAATTGACAAGCACCACCTGAGAGCATTTTAGAGTTTTTTACAATTAAGCATATTTAATCGCGTTTGACTTCTATACAGCCTTCAAAAGTTTCAGTTGTATAATTCAATAATTTATATGAGAACCAGTTCTTTCTAATAAGATCATCAATAAATAATTTTACATCATAAGCTAATATACCCTCAAAAATATCATGTCCAAGACAAGGTGGTAATCATGGAAGGCAAACATGATTACTACCTTGATTTAATTTAATTGATTGAAGACAGAATTAAATTTTATTCCTTTTATTATCGGAGGCTTATCATTATTTTTTTTTATTACAACTTTTCATTCTATTTAAACGGTTTATTAATTTTTTATATAATTGAACAGTTCTGTTTGGGTAAGTTTCAAACATGCCATTATCAGTATAAAATAAATCTCGAGACACTAAACAAAATCTACAAAATACTGTGTCTTACTAAAATTTTCAGTAAATCCTCCCAATGAGTGACTACAAAGATTATCTCCTATTATAAAAACTAACGATCCTTTCCTGGAGATTCCTATAATACAATTTCTATAGTTTCAATGTCTCTTAAGTCTTCAACGATTTTACCATAAACTTTTGAGTGATCAAATATTTTCTCTTTACATAATGCTACAAGTTGCATGGAATTTACATGTGATCTGATTATTTCGGGAAAATTACCTATACTTAAATAAACGGCTAATATCTTATATTTTGATTTAGCAGAGCCTAACGGATTTACCACCTCAAAGCTATCTTGATATAAAATCAATTGAAGAGCATCAGGATTATTAAAAAAAAATATATTCTCTTTTAAGACAATTCCATCAGTAAAATCTCTTAGAACGTCGTTGTCATTATTTGGACGGTCAAAAATTAATTTATCACTCAGTGATTTATTGTAAAATAATTTTTTCAACGTTTCTTTTATTGGTATATAATGTTTAAGGTAGTTATTTAAATAGAACATGATTGCTTGATATCTGTAATTAATGATTCAACTAGAAGTAGAAACGTGAAAATGAATAAACATACCTACAAATTTCTAGCTAATAAAATTAGTTACTTTTTTTCTGCAAATCGAGAGAATATCCTATGTTTCTATTCACAAAAAGCACTTAAAATATTATGGTAATACAAGCAGTAATACTTAGTAGCATACTTTTAGCACACTTTTCAATTTTTCAGCAGCACAATATGGGTATGGCGTTGTTGCGTTGAGTGTACTTCAACTCGACTGTGGTTGGTATGGACAAGTTACGTGAATCGATTTATTCACTTATAATTACGTGGGACTTTTCCACTTAAAAAAAAAGACAATTTTAATTTTTCCTTTAGATCTTTACTTGATGGACTTCATTACAGGACTACGTAGAAACTACAAGTCGAGCTCAATATATGGGTGATTCTTATATAACTGTGATTTTTACAACTCAAAATTTTTTAAAATCGAAAATGCTTTAAAACTTGTGATCTGGGTGTTATTGGTCTTTTATTATGCTTAAAATTAAGCCTGAAACGTAGCTCTACTACAACTTCAATAGAAAAGAAGCTAGAACAAAAATTAGAAATTTTACTACCACGGTACTGACATCAAAATTAAATATTCAGAATATTTGGCTAAATCTCTTAAAATAATAAAACAAATGATAAATTATATTTTTTTTTTTTTGATAATTATACAGACATTTACGGTATTTTCTTTCTTGATTTTAACAATTTTTAAAATTTATTAACAGTAGAATTAAAATAACAATTTTCATAATAGTCTTAGAATGAAACAAAGTTTAACATTAGTTAAATATTGAAATTAATTGAAGTTTTTAACAAATTAAAATTTAAAAAAAAAACAGTAATACAATTTTCATATAGTTTAATATTAATCTATAACATAGTTTTTAATAGTTATAATCACAAAACTTGGTTAATCATTTCTTATTTCTTAAGCTTCTTGTAAGAGTTACATTTGGAACTACTTTGGACTTTTTGATTTCATCAGTGACTAGAGGGACTTTCTGAGATCTTTTTAAAGTTTTCGTTGCTTTCGGAGAAGCTAATTTACATCGATTATCATTATAGTTTATTTGTCCCATTGAGAAATGTTTACAGATTATGCCAGGTTGACAGTCGCTACAACTTAACGAGTTGAATAATATTAGGCCAGAGTTTTCTCGACTCCAAGTGTACTGTACTCAATGTTTTGTAAATAGTTTCTGATGAAAAATTCTAAATTCATGAGCCATAAATGGAATTATTTCTTGTTTTAGTAATTTTTTGGCCTCTTCTATGGTACACGTTATTTTATTTTTTGATGTTATTTTTACAGTAATTGGTTTCTTAGTTTTTTCACTAATTCTTTCTTCCGAAGATAATATCCACTTCATAAAATACATTTGACTAGTAACATCAACGTTACTCTAGTTAATTTCGATTTCCTTATGCTTACAAAAATCACAGCATCGAGAAAGACATTTTTCTGATCGATTATCACAGACTAGACTTTTTATTATTTTTTCAGGAGTATTTTCTGTGATTATTTTCATTCGATGAAGAGCATTAACTAGAAGAGAAAAATTTTCATGCGTAATACACGCACATGTATTACGTTGTGTTACTTGTGATTCCACACAATAACGAGGACGATATTTGGCAACTGTAGAATATGACACTTTATAACTACTTTGAGCACAGAACTTGGCGTGCATATCAATAATATTGCAATCCATGTATCGCTTTGCAATTTTTTCACCATTCAATTTAACAAAACCTTTTTTCCCAGGATCGATTTGACTATTATCCTCAAAAAAAGTTTTGATTTGTGTCTGAATAAAAATTTGACTGGATTTTGGTTTTTGTGTGTACTTTAAAGGGTCTTGAATTTTGGGAATTCTTGAAACAACTGATGGAATAATCTCCTTCCTGACTTGTGACAACTGTTTATACTTTTTAACGATTTTATTAGTCATTAAACGACTCAAAATCTGTTTCAACTTATTGCTTTTACTATTTGTGTATCCATCTTTTATTTGCTGAACAATAACTTCATTAAATTTTAATTTTTTTTTTTAATATCATTGTCAACACGTTTTCCTTTCAAAAATCTGTCAACAGTAGATTTTGGAGAAGTAGAAGATGATAATTTTTTTACAGATAATCTTTGCATTTTTTTCTGAAGACTGCCAACTTTTTTCTTTAATTGCTCGTTCGTTTGTTTCAACTTTTCATTTTCACGATAACATTTACGTAAATTTTTTTTAATTCTTTTTTTACCAATCAAAGCCTGTTTAGAAATATTTTTATTATTACTGTTATCATTATTATTTATCTCACTGTTGTTTTCATCCCGAGACTCGTTTTGGAGTTTTTTTTTCATTCGAGAAGATTTTCGCCACGAATTTTGTAATTTCCGTCGACATTGTTTCTCTTGTTCAGTTAACTGGTCAATAGATTTCAATTTATTATCACGCTTACGCTGTTCATTCCTCTCTCGTTCTTTTTTACAATATTCTTCATAAGCTGTTGGATCTTCTCTTATCTTCTGTCGACGTAACCTCTCTGCTTCTCGTTTTTTTCTCAATTTTTCATCCTGCTGAACTTGAGTACTTTTTTTCTTATGTTTTAATTCACCTTTTTTACTTGTAGCCACCGTATTAAGACACAAATTTCCAATTCCTGGTATATTTTTCAATCTTGTTCGCAGTATTGGAGCCATTTTTTGTAATTCTAGATCAATTAAACGTAATAATAAATTAAAACATCAAGGAAATATTCATTTAAATATTATTTGTTTTGTTTAGCATGGTACTGACACCCACGGTACTGACACCCACGGTACTGACATCTGAATGTATAATTAACATAACTTGAGTTTTCACACTTAATTAAAATGATTGGCCAAGTAATTTTGAATTCACACGTGAAATTGAATAATTATTCAGTACAATTGATCTAAACATTGTATTAACACGCGTGAATTTCAATACCATGGTACTGACCGATAATTTTATGACATACCTTTTGAAAAACACAACAAATTATTTCTGTCATAACATCGAGTCGAAAAATAACCACACAGCTGTGAATTGTACACAAATAGTCATTCTTCAGAATGCCACTAGAGGGTGCGACAGAAACTGAATAAAAGATGGCGCTTAAGCGGGAAATATTTTAAATTTGAAAATTGAAGAAAATTCCAGGACATGAACCAATGACCATTATTCCTTTCTAATAGTCAATATTGGGATACAATTGTAGCATAATTTGACGAAATGTACAATAGGTTTTAGTTATAAAAGCAAAGCTTTAGATTATAATACGACTATTTATAGAAATTTATGTATTTAGTTCGAAAAACGAAAATCAGACATGCCACGGTACTGACATTTTCGATATAATTTTGCAAATTATTCGAGATCCATGAATACTTATGCTTCAATATACATTGTCGACAGTAAAATACTATCAAATTTATCATAATTATCATTTTTTAATAAAAAAAAACATGTCAAACAATAAATAAAGTACTAGACATAAAAAATCACAGCTATTTGAGAATCACCCATATAGGCCTGAAAATCTTATACTAGGAATTACCAGGTCGTTAGGACTTTTACAATTCATTCCTTACATATTAATGAGTTTCTTAGTAGATTACTAATGATCTAATGAGTCCTTTTTATGGCTTGTTTATGATTCTTATCTTGGGTTTAAATTTTACTATTTTAGGGTTTTATTATATGCTAATGAGTCCTTGTTTTGGGATTCTCATATTGCATATAGATTTTATTACTTTTGGGTTTTCTTACAGCCTAATGATTATTTTGGATTTTCTTACATACTAATGAGTCATAAGGACTCGTACATTGCATTTGGTTTTTTATGTGCAATAAACCACTTCCTTGGAATCGTGGTTATTTGTGTAGTCAGAAGGTCTGACGTAACTGACACGCATTGAAAATGATTGAAATATCGCAAGATTATTTTTGTTTAGTTTTTGGTCGAACAAAGAGGACAGCTCTAGTTCGAATATTGTGACACGTAGGCCGATATAGTATAATGATATCTCGCCACTTCGATTTTTTCTAAGAAACTGCCGTATGGAAACGAAATGTTATTGACTACGTGAGTTTGTGTAAACAAACATAAGTACACTTCGAGAAGCAATTTTATGGCCTTTTCTCATTGGTGTTTCGGATAAAACTTACATACACAATTGATAGCTATGTTATGCTGAACATATTGAGACAAAAAAGTAAATTTATAAATTTATCTTAAATAATTTTTTTTTTAATAAATAGAGGAACAAAAATTTTTAATAAAATGTAAAGATAGAAAATTATAATTTTGTATTTGTAAAATTGTAAAATTTATTTAAATTATTACGAATAATTTAATAGCAAAAAAAAAACAATTATTATTGAAGAAGCAATTGTAACTTGCATCAATTTTTGTCATTTTACAAGAATAAAATTAAAACTACTGTTATGTTCAATAAATTTTACAATATTGGAAAGTAATTTTAGTTACTAGTAAATGTCCGTAACTCTACTAATGATTTTATTATATACGAGACATATATGTGTAGTAAAATAATTACACTTCTTATTTCAAAATACAATAAAATTAACAAAATTACAATACGAGTTTGATGATGACAAAAAAATGGTAAAATGCCAACTTTCTCTAGTAGTTTTACAAATACATGACTTAGTTTTTTTAGAATTGCGTTGTAATTACAAATTGATATACTTATAATTGTAATTTTCCTATACATTTATGTTGTAAATGTAAAGTAAATTTACAATCTTTTTTAACAGTGCATATCCCCCTAAAAGCAGTGAAAATTAATGTTTTTTGTGTATACACATATATTGTTTGTAATATACACGGTAAAAACTGAATATTATAAAATCAAAAATTACTATTAATACTTTTGAAAGCATGAAATATTTTTAAAGCCTATAGATCACAAATTATCTAATCAGAAAAATGTTATTTTAATAATAAGAAAAGATTAGTATTTTATCGAATACTTATGAAGCAAAACAAATACTCACCACTTCTTGTTGGATTGCTTTACTTGATTTTAATTTCACATCAAATTCTTGAAAGGCTTCTGCTGATTTAAATGGCAAAGCTACATTTTGTATATGATGATATTCACTTGTCGCTGGTCTTTTTAAACCACGAGTTTTTATTGCTTGTAATTCAACTTTTAAAGGCACAACTTCACTTCTTTGCACTTTGACTTTCACGTGGTATTTTTTCCATTTAGCACTCGGTGATTTCAATTTTTCTGCTAAGTTTTTAAGAACCTGTTCACTAGCTTTTGTAGACTTTGTTGGAAAAGGACAAAGTAATTTATTTTCATCATTTTTAGCATGAACTAGCCATGTTGATGGCACTATATTCATGGTATTATATTGTTTTGAAAACGTTGCATCAGTAAAATTCACTAAAGAATGATTGTGTTCTTCCGACATCTAGACGTACAACACGTATTATTTTTAATTTATCAATCACAAACTTAATATTAATTCACACTTATTCCTCCGATTCACTTTGAATAATGACGAACAAGCAGAAACTTGTCACCTCACAAAACAAATGATTGTGTCGATACACTTAGCAGCATATACAGGGTGCGTACGGTATTTGAGGACAACTTGAGAGTAAAATTAATGAGCTTGTATTTTTAACAAAATTTAATGAAATTTCAGGAATTTTTTATACAACGTTAAATTAATTCATGGCTATAAAGTTATTCAATAAAATCGCCATTAGCAGCAAGAAACTCTTTGATCCGGGTCCGGAAACGATTACATGCCCGAATCAAATGCTCCTTGTTCATATTGACCATAACGGCATGAATAGCAGTCTTCAGCGAAGAAGTGGTGTTATGAGGACGCTTATTGGTCGCACGCTCAACTACGCCCCATACGTAATTATCCAAAGGATTAAGGTCTGGGGAGCTAGGTGGCCATAGTTTCGGTGTTATGTGGTCATGAACATTTTCGGCCATCCAATCTTGTGTCGCTATCGCTTTATGTGAAGGAGCAGAGTCTTGTTGAAAAATGTATCGTCTACCTCCGCTTACATTGTCTATCCAGGGTTTCACTACCATCTCCAAAACCTCGATGTATGCAGCAGAGTTCACTCGAAGTCCTTGAGTAAAAAAGTGTGGTGGCATAACATGTCCTTCGTTGCTGACAACACTTAAAGCCATAACAGTGGCTGGAAATTTTGTGTGCATAACAATAGGAACCTCCGTAGGATTTGAACATAGCCATCTGTCATTTCTGCGATTGGTCTTTTGATCTCGGTCAAAAATTTTTTCGTCGGAAAAAACCATAACATTTTGGGCGCCTCAGGGTGTTTGATTTTGTTTGTTTTGTTTTTGTTGACGTTTTGATCGGTGAACTCTCTGTTCCCGTGTTCGTTCCTCTGCGCATCACGTAAGACTTAAACCGAAGGTCTTCGTGGACAACTCTACGAATAAGGCGCTCAGAAACATGAAGCTCACTCGCAAGGACCCTCATTGATTTTGAAGGGTCCTCGTCTATGATCGCTTGCACTTGCTCTAAAAATTCTGCAGATCGGACAGTGTCAGAACGTTGTTCGTGCTTTTTGCGCTTGCAACCGATTCTGTATCGCCTCCTGATGCTTCCAATTCACGGCGAACCTTATGCACGAATGAACGGGCGCAATTAAGAAAATTAGAGATCTCTAAATCTGTATGGTTCGCACATATAGCGACGATGACAGCATGTCTCTTCGTTTCTTGAGTGATGTTGTAGTCCGCCATTTCTTATCTGAAAAGGAAAAAAAAATCGCGAAGGTATAGTCACATTTATGCATGTCCTCAAATACCGTACGCACCCTGTATACTAATATTACTCATCCGGTTAAGTGGGCACGTGAGAACAGGAAAGAACGGTTATCGGGAACAGGACGGGTCGTTGGCAAATCGCAAAATAGTGGGACCCACAAAACTCAAAAAAAGGAGTTGAGTTATAAGTGTAGAAATTGAAAGACGCCGTACCTAAGCTTTTGCTAGTTATTGATCGATTTCGATAATCGTATGCGGGACAGTTTGTAAATGGACCATTTTTTTTGCACTATAATTATTTTGAGACTTATTAAATGTCTCAATCGGAAATCATTATCGATCTTGGGTGGTCGTCCAGATCGATCACTTTCAGGCTCAGATTGCCGGAACAAAACTTACGAAACCATCTTAAAGAAGTACGAACACATACAATATCTTTTCCAAACACTACAGAAAATTTTTTACATTCAACCGATGCGTTGCTTCCTTGTTGACATTCATATAAAATACAGTGTCTTAAATACACTTTATCTACTGACATGTGTTACACTTTAAATATCACAAATAAACGATGAACGGTAAAAAAGGACTCCTTTTATATTATACAGCAACTGAAAAAGGTTATGGGTTATCCTTTTATATTATACAGCAGGGTTATGAAACTTTTCGTGATTTCATGCAAGAATTTGGTTCTATATAGTGGTTTTGATTCATGAGGTGCTAAATTGTATAATATATTAGCATTACTGCCCGCTTGATCCAATATTCCATAAAACAAATGCATTTGCCATCTATTTGTTATTCGAGCTGTGAAATGATTGAAACAAATTTGATCAAAAATGTCGGTCCCGATTTTTGTTTTATTATAGGAATCTATGATTTCCGGAATCTGAGATTTGCTTACATTGCGTCCTCTCTTATGTAAGTTATATATCAATACCACTACTTTTTTAGATTTTGCGCAAAATGATGATAATGTCATATTATCTTTATATGCATAGTTTCTAAGCTCAACTAAGGCAGGTTTAGTTCATGGGGCGGAATTTCTGGCTTATTTTTTTCAATGTGCCCACCACTGTCAAGCCGTATTTACGATTCATCTCTGGAACCACTGGTAACTGTGTAAACCAGTTGTCACACCTGATGTTACGATGAGTATTATTTATAGACTTGGTCAGATATATCAAGTAGTAACGCGCGGGTGTGTCAGTACTTCCAGAGCATTTTTAGACGTTGGGCCTTTCATCAAACATATTCCAATTTCAACTTCAGCATCAGAATATAACGTGCAATCCTCATCGAAATCTTGGTTATCGGAGTAGTGATATTCACTTGCACATTCAATTTCAGGTTCCCATTCACTTGTTTAATCGTGAATTTTTACGGGTCGATCACGTAGATAATAGTCAGCCATAGTACCTAACGATGAAAATTCTGGAAAAATCACACCTAACGATTATACTATTACACTAAATTTTCATTCAGAGCACTGATAATGATGTGTAGCCCTATGGGCACTTGTGTGAGTGGGTTTTTGTACATGTAATGGATTTGATCCCCGTCGTCAAGATGACGACTCAGGACTGAAGTCGGCCTCGCACCGACACTTGGACGTGCAGTCCTCGAGACGTGGCAACGAAATATACCCCAGCGGGTCAACCTATCGGCCACTCGGAAGTTCACTCGCGTGGTGGCTGCTGGCTAACTAGCTCAGTGCGGCGAGGATTGCGGACGTGGGTCGGACCCAAGTGAACTTCCGCTCTTGGTTCCATTTGAACCAGCCACCGAAAAGCCCGATTTACTATGCGACGTTTCTAAACAAATTACGTTACTTTACTCTAAATTTTTTTTTTTTTTTTCATCAAGATCCAAGAATCAAAGAATCCAACTCCCCGACTAACGTGCATTCACGAACCGATATTACCGCGGTGCCCGAAAACAGTCTACGTTAATTTCATGCGAACGTAAAATACGCGAACCCGAAAAACCGAACTAGTAGTCCGCGACACGACTACAAATTATTACCAGAACAAAACTACTGCACCGCGGAACCCGAACGACGAAACACAATTTTGGCCCTACATCCTCATGCACTTATCTTCGCGCCATTTCCTCCTGAAAGAAAAAGGTTGCTGGAAGGAAAGAGCGTTATTGTTTTCAGCACTTCATTTTATATATATTTTTTTTTTATGAATCAAACAAACTATCGTGACTACAATCTTTACAAGCTATTCGGTCGCTTAAAGTATCGTCTTACATCACATGTAATTCTAGGTAATTCTAAATTAGAATTTTTCTTTTTATTATGAATTAGTTAGATGGTTGATTATTTAAATAGGTAATTCGCTTTATTATTTTATTTTTTTATTTTATATATATATATATATATATATATATATTTTTCAAATACAACCTCTTATCCTATTTGAGACGAATAGTCTTTCAATACTCCAACTCCATTTAAATATGTTGACAATTATAAATTTAACATGAGTAATAATTTAATTTATCTATAACGATAGCAAGAAAAAAAATCTGGTTTAATTCACCGTTGATGTGTCAGATAATTGCAATATTCTGCAATATTAATCTTTAAACTTTTAAGATTGCCTTTTAAAGTTGTTGGAAAAATTTTAAATTATAAACATGAAAGTCATATTATAAACATAGATTATTGGTCATGCTCAAACACAGACTTGCGTGAAAATATGAATTCAATTATAAATCAAAACTAGGTATTTCAAAAATTAAATCGGTTTTTCGAAGTTGTCACACGGTTACATTGACACTTGATTTGACACAACTCACTAAAATTGGATGTTACTTTCCGTATGTCTTGTTGGTTACACATGCTGTTCTCTATATGCGACGATTGATATTTATTTAGATAGACATTTGAAAAATTTCTAAATTCAATTCTCCATGCTTTAAATCGTATCAATGCGAATGAAACACATCCAGTAGACTAATTTTTGCAGCTCTTGTCAGCACTAGTTTTCCTTAAGCAATTTGCATTCCACATGTCATACACAGGCTTTTGCGTGATGAAATAATCTTTGATGAACATATCGGAGTATTTTAGAAAATTAATCTAAAATGGCTGTTGCTAACTTTATTCTTAGCGGCCATGAATCTTTCGCAGATTAAGTGCTAATGCGATGATGTATTGTTTCTTTGTTTGTCAACTGCACCAAATCACTCGGTGAAACATAATTCGAATAATTATTTTCTGAGTGCTTAACTGAAGAAGCTGCGCATAAAAACATGCGAAATTGCTTATTTGAAGCTACCAAAACAATATGAAGCAAGCACACTTTTCAACTTCGTTGTCAACTTGTTCTAACTGTAAGTTTGATACTTGGCTCCTCGGAGCGAATTTCATTATTTTAAAGTTTTTCTGTTTTCATTTATTGTTTGATCATCTTTCTTTCGCCGTTTTGCTTATATTCCAAGATACGAAATAGATATACTGAGAGATGCCGGTCGGCCCGGTAAAATCATCCGTACAAATTTAGCGTTCACTTTACGGAGCAATTTTCATTATTTCGTGCACAGACTTACAATTATTATCTCCTCTTCCCACCGCGTGCTTCTCTTTTTTCTTTTAATATATTTTTTTTTTCTCTAAGCGCATGCTTCACTTTACGCGGCCCTCGACGAACCCCCCCGTTCCGGAAATAGAAAAACTGTCTTCTGACCTGAAGTGGTCGCCAGGTCGTAGGTCAGCTGACTTTCGACCTGTCCGCTGAACTTTCGACTGCGGGAAAAGATGGTGGCGCCTTCTTCAGGTCAGTAGTCACTACATACAGTAATTTAACACTAATTGTTTTTAACAAAAACTTTATTGCGAAAAATCGACAGTCTAAATGGTCAACAATTGACGATTCGTGGTCGCCCCGGCCGTTTAGCGCACCGAGCAGGCAAATTGCGTGTATTGCGGAAAACGGGTGTCACGAATTAAGATTTGTCGTCCTCGAATATGATAAAAAAATATAAAATTAATTATATGTGGAATATATTCTTTATTGACAATCTTCGGTTTTATTCTGGTTGACTTCCCAGATAAAAAAGCGAGGGTCTCAAGTCTATGGTTTCTTTTATAATGTTTTGTTATCGCTATACTTAGTTCCTATTGGTTAATTAATATCATCGGAATGTGATCATTTATGTGACCAAATATGGACATGAAATTGGATACACTTATCCAGTTGTAACTGGTTATTTGGGTTCATTTGTGGGTCTCTGAAATGGATATTGACCTCGTGTTAGACGATTGCCGTCGTACTCCCCTTTTTTGGCTCCTCGCGTCCAAACACCGAAAAACCAAATCGTTTGCAACTTAAGTTTTTGATTTACACAGTGTACAAAAAATATAATTGTTCAAAGCTTTCCGCGCTCTATAGACAAACACTTGGATTTTATATTTCTACAGGTTTTTATTATTCATTAGTAACAACGTTATGTTTCGCTTTGAGCGTGTTCACGATTCGATTATCATTCCCCAACTTCCTTTCTTTCAGATTCTTTTATAATATATTTATGCTGACTTAATGCTTTTCTGTAATTGATACCATATTAAACTGATCTTGCCAATGCAATGGATCTGAAAATCTTACTTGGCATAATTCGGAATTCAATATTCTTCAAAACTTATTTAATATAATCATTGCTATGAATGATTTCATTCAAAGCGAAATCCAATGTGTTTCTTATCATTTGAGTCAGCAGTTCTTGGTTTAAGATCGTTCTTATCATTATTTACATCTGAGTCATTCTTTATATCTGAGTCAGTAGTTTGGGGTTTAAGCTTTGACATAACACGCATCTGGGCGAATTTGGAGACGGGATCTTTGAAAACACTCAATTCGAGTGATTCTCAAAGAATTTCATTTACACCTCATTCATAGGCGAGGTGCATGTGGCGTACCCGCCACAGATGATAACGCGATGAAAAATATTTATCTTTCACATATCTTAAAAATTCGTAAAAGTTACGTCGCCAACTGTATAGGAAGATATCCTCCGTCCGCAAACTTGCACATGCTCCTGCTACTGCTCACTGAAGCTGCAATGGCTACTGACGCGCATGTGCCTGTGCTGTATGCGCGAATGGAAATGTAATGCGCCTTTTTCTTCTTCCAAAGGTATGTATCAGCTCAAACTTGGCACGGACGATATCGTGTTTTACGTTCGGCGGAGGGTTAAACTAAATTTGTTCTTTTCATTTTTGCTTAAACATTTACGTATGTATTTGAAGAATTGATTTATTTAGTAAAATAGTTTTTGTTTATTCCCACGTTTAAACCATATGACAGTGTAAGGAACTCGTGCTCGCGCTCGTCCAATGATTTTTGACAATAACTGCTAGAAAAATATTTCGCTATTAGTGTTAGTAATAACTCCGAGATACACAAAGAAAAAAATCTAGTAGTTTACCCTCTGAAGGAATCGAATTAATGTTGTCAGTTAGTCGGCAGTTCAATACTTACTGCCGAACCAGAAAGAACATATTCAATTAAACAGCATAAATAAAACTAATTTCTATTCTTCAAATTTATGGAATAAGTATAGGACATTTACGTCTACACTCGTTATTGACGCAGTCGGTATGGCATTTGTTGGACACTGATTCTTTGCTGGACTTAAGTCACAATTCCGCAACGAATTCTGAGATAGGAACTTGGCAAAAAATATGAGTATGAATCAAGTTCACGAAATTATCAATATCCTCAATAGGTGTCCCTTTAGAAGATCAACAAGAACCTCGAACGATGGCCTTCAC
The DNA here is from genome assembly GCA_954870665.1 of Stratiomys singularior. NCBI lineage: Eukaryota > Metazoa > Arthropoda > Insecta > Diptera > Stratiomyidae > Stratiomys > Stratiomys singularior. The sequence goes on along the minus strand of OX940879.1, from coordinate 55,781,120 downwards.
AAACATAATGAATTTCATCTCCGCACTATCGGCTTTCAATGGCAACCAAGATGGCCCTCACCCATTTATTCGGGCGGTCAACGCAAATTCGTCCCAAATATCGACTAACACTAATAGCGAAATATTTTTCTAGCAGTTATTGTTAAAAATCATTGGACGAGCGCGAGCACGAGTTCCTTACACTGTCATATGGTTTAAACGTACGAATAAACAAAAACTATTTTACTAAATAAATCAATTCTTCAAATACATACGTAAATGTTTAAGCAAAAATGAAAAGAACAAATTTAGTTTAACCCTCCGCCGAACGTAAAACACGATATCGTCCGTGCCAAGTTTGAGCTGATACATACCTTTGGAAGAAGAAAAAGGCGCATTACATTTACATTCGCGCATACATCACAGGCATTACAGGGTCAGAAGTTTTTAATAACGCTTTCGAGTATTCCTTTCACTGAATCTTCTACAGTCCTTATCTCGAGATTCCTAGACTTCCTGAGAAAGCTATCCTATTGGTAAAAGGGCTGGTTTTATTATATCATTATTGTGCGCAAGCATTTTGTGAACCAAGACAGGCTATAATACCACGAATAGAGATCTAAGTTAAGTATTGTAGTGTCTAGCACGAAGACAGACAATTTTTCAACGTTAAAATCATGATTAGGCGATAATATGCGCAGTATTCTGCAAATTTTTTTTATCAGCATCACATCCAACCCTCATCCAACCGCTCAACTCAGAATTTTCGAAAAATCGACGAGCCGTACTTCCGTTATTTGAGGTACCGGATCCTGGTTTTGGTGTATTTATTATCAAATCAAATTCTGTTTTGGAGCGATTTAGAAAACCAAATTCAGTTTTGGAGCGATTTAGAATCGTCATGGAATCGTTGCTTAACATAAGCTTTGTCAGTACCAACTCTAAGTTGCTATTTTTTTTTACATTGAGCCGGTAACTCATGTGTTGCAAAAAATTCAAAATTTCGTATCCACGCATGTAAAGTACATCAGATGCATGTAAGCATGTAAAGTAGATCAGGTATCTGGAGATAATGACTAACATTTTTGTCCTTCGCAGGATCAAAAAGAAAAACAGACAGGGATTAAGACTTTGCCAGTACTCTGTATTTTGAAATAACTGGCTGCACCGAGTTTGCTTAATCGATTGAATTTATGTCTTTCTTTCTGCTGATTGCAGTAATTTGGTCTTGCTAATTATTGCAATAGAACATTTAGAAGGTGTCATATCACCTGTGCAAAGATATAATTCTATATTGAAAAAAAAAATGCGCGTGGCGGATATGCAATCGCATATTTCTTAAGCGAAATTCTAATATAAAATGCTCGTGGCGGAAATGCATTGAATGCAATTGCATGTTTCTTTAGCAAATTTGTAATGTATTAAAAAATGCGCGTACGGAATTGAATTTATTGAGTCATTGTTAAATTTAGAATGGAAGAATTTAGGAATAAGCATTTTAGCGCAGTTCAATTAAAGGAAGATCTATAGGATGTACCGTAACAACTAACCTCCCGTAAAGTATGCTCCCTTACAGTAGATACATATATGTTGTCCCATCATGAAATGAGAAAAGTCCCCATTTCGATTTTCTTTCTGGGCATCGAAAAACAACATCGAAAATCTCCCTTTCGACTATAACGTGTTTGACACCAAAAAACTTAAGAAACATTAAAAACATATTTGTGTAAATAATTCACAACTTGTTTTTTGTACTGATAAACAGCAGACATTTTTAACAATCAACCCATAAACAATTTACGCTGGGGAAAAGAAGGGACGTGTATAATTGTTTCCTGCTTACTTCAAAAAGTTGGTAAAATGAAGAATATTTTACCTAACGAATCACCCTGTGATTTAACTGTTTTCACTGTTGATTGTCGATTCCATAGTAAAAATGAAAACACAATTTAAGCCGCTTAGATAAATAACTGAAATTTCCTGTTTATGTTTAATAAAACGAATGCAATCCGAATCGCGTCAATCTGATATACTGACGCTTGCCACGTACAAGCAAATGGCGAAATAATTTCTGCAAAAGGAGCGTTTAATGTTGTGAAGATTTATCAGTTTCTTAAAATGCTCGAACCATCCAGCGCTAGTATGAATGAGTAAACCCTTGTGCAGGGGCCTGTCTTTTACCTGTATAATGAGAAAACTCATTGGGATTCGCTTTTGCGTCATGTCTTCGATCCAATTGTGCAACATTTTTTTCGTGTATGATGTCTGACCAGGCTCAAGCTTAGGAATGAGAATCCGTTACGATTGCGATGCACTTTTTGTGCATGCAGTATTTTTGTTTTCTTGGCTTATTATCAGCAGATTTGGTTATTCGGTACCTGCCATTCTAACGGTAAGTAAACAGAACTTACACTAAACAACCTACAAACAAGATAACCCTGTATCTCAAGACATCATGCAATATCTCTCTACAAAATACACAATGTCCATGTGGGCCGCAATCTTTTGAAAAGGCCAGTTTCAAATGCATTCCCTCATTCAAATTACAAATATTTTCGTAATCTATGTGAATTATTAAATTTTTGAAAGTACTTGCCATTTGATCAATAATCATAAAAATATAGTAAAATCCAGTCCACCTAAATTGAAAAGAGTGTTATCAGTGGAACTTTAACACTTTCACAACCACGTGTTTGCGCAGTGAAGCGTCGCCGGTGGCCGGGCATATTTTGGAGGAAACGCTTTAACTTTATGTAAATAGCTGAAACAATTAAAATTATTATTACAAATTAGGAATCAAAATTATTATACAACAATATTTTCGCTTTGTGCGATAATTATTGAAACGTAGAAATATTAAGCAAAATTCATGACAGCATTAACCTTCACCTGGCATGCTCATCCTGAGTAACATACCTGGACTCGTGGGGTACGTACGAACCCCAGTGATAAATATCTTTGTAAATATTGAAATATTGGTTATTTTGCCTTAAAATCAGATATCATCTTTAGATGCCACTTTCCACTGTAGAATAGTCCGAGTTGAAAAAAATAACGAACAGCGTTCATAAAAAATCCGGAAACCTGGAAAACTTGAAAAAAATGCGTTTTTTACAAAAAAATTCATAACTTTTTTGTTTTTCGATAAAAAGGGCAGGAATTTTAGCTGTGTCTTCTTCTGTTACATCACTTTAAAAGAATAATAATAGTTTTCATGGGTCTAGAAATGGGTCTAGAAAAAGGTATTTATTTTGAGAAATCACGGTATGGGTTGTACGAGAAAAAATGAATTTCGAAATATAGTAAAAAAGTCGTTGTTTTTTATTTTTTAAACAAATGTATTACAAAACCATCGTTGAAAGAAGTAGATTTAATGAAAAAAACAGCTTTGCAGCTTTAAAAAAAAATTTAAATTAATGACCGGTACAATCGGGGCACATCAAAATCCTATGGTCTACGCATTTAGGGCGTTTGCAGGATGCAAATCCTTTATCTGTCTTCTTGTCTTTCTTCCGATCACATAAAGCGCATCTTTGCTTAATCACAAGATTCAAATTTTCTACACGACATTCTGACAAAACCGATCGATTCAAAATTGTTCTTATTCCTACTTTCAAATCTCTGGGGAGCCTTAATTGAGTAAGACGACGTTCCAAATACGGCTTAATTAAATGTAAATAAATTTTTACCAAACAATAATCTGCAGTTATTTTTATTTCTTCTTGATTTTGGACGGCTTTGCATGCTCTCGAAATTCTCGCATTCACGATTGCCATGTCCAAGATGCCTTGAAAATATCGCTGCGGCCACCTGTACGTCTTTTTACGCACACTGAAAGAGTGACACAACTTATCCGTCCTCCTTTATTTTTGTTATAATAAAGGACAATATTAGGTTTATCCTTTGTCATTTCTTCTGTGTGAAGAAGCGAGGAGGCCAGGAGGACAATTTTTTCAGATTTTTTCTTCTTCGGAGCATAGCTGAGAAGCGTTAAATTTTCAGCATGGCAGAACTTTGTGAGTGATCGATCTTTTTTTGGAACCTTCGCAATAAAATCCGCTGGAATTTCCCTTTTGTTCTTGCGAATGGTACCGGTAATTCTCAAATTATATGGTGCATTGTACATTCGTTGAAGCAAACTAATTGACGTATACAAATTGTCACACGTTACTGATCGGTTTGTGTTGTAAATGGGTTGAGTTACTAATCTAAAGTAATACTCGGGAACTTTTTCATCACCTTCTACGATTTCAGTATTCTTCCTTAAATATGGAATCGCGTTAATCTGTAGTAAAAGTTTTTAAATAAATATCTTTAAAAATTTTATAAAAATCAATGGCAAAAAAACACGTATATATTTACCATGTACGAAGTCTTTGTGTCATTTAAACTAATGACCTTGAGCCCATATTATCCGGCTTATCTTTCATGTAAACTCTGAACTTACAGCGTCCTCTGAAACTAAGTAGCTGTTCGTCAACAGTACATTCGTGACTCGAGCTGTAGTTACTTTTACAATTTTCTATAAATATGTTCCATAAATTCCTGATCGGAGCAAATCTGTCATTTTCTTCTCTTTCGTTTTTATTATCGAAACGAAGACAAGTTGATAAGGAAGTAAACCTGTGCCTTGTAAATACGCATGTGAGTTGTGAGGCCATTAGCTTTTGACCATAATCGATTAACATCAACGTCTGCAGATTTCCATAATCCACTGTAATACAAGATTCCGATATAAGCTCTGATCTCAATAGCATCAGTATGATAATGGTAACTTTGTTGTTTTTCTTCGACAACGAATGATAAACTTTCATCTTCTTTCTTCAAGTTCGTATTATGTACGATTAAATTTATCATCTCATCAGTAAATAGACACTCCCAAATATCTTCTATCGTTTCAGCATTTAAAGCGTTACCAGCTGGACCGGGCTCTAACGATTGCAAATGTCTGTCTGCAAAACCAATTACAAAAATTAAAACGAATAAATATTAAATAGTTATCAATAATTAATCAATTAAAAATTATTAAATTCATAGCGGCTTAATTTAATTAGTATTGAAAAAAATTCCTGATTTAAGTTGGTATTCTCTATACGCGTAAAGAATGTAGGCATCGCCTACTCCCAAAAATCTCGCTGTTGACCGAGATTTAACATTGGAGCTAATAGAGAATAGAGAGAGACAGAGATTTTATCGAAGAACTGTTCTTCTGTACGCTATGATATTCTTTGATACGCGTCAGCAAAGAAAAATAAGTATGAGAAAGAAGAAAGAGTGGGAGAGAGAGAGAGACAGACAAAGCCAGTCGGAGGGGGGGAAGGGGAACAGCTGCGCTTCTTACCTGATCTACGAGATGGAATTTTTCTGGTCCACTTGAAGCCATCTTTCCCATAGAGATGTTTTGGCGGGCGGCCGCGTTGTGGCTCACTTCGACTTTTATTAGGCCTTTGATTTTCGCTCGGATCCTCCATGTCGATATCCAAAGCCTCGTCAGATTCTTCATAGCTCCCGTCTGAAGAATTCTCCGAGCTTGAAAGATTATCGACACTATTATCTTCCATTGGTTCCTCGTCTAAGCCATCCTCGAGCAACTGCTCTCGTAAATATCGAGAACGCAAATTATACGCCATTCTAAACGTAAAGAAAAAACGTTGAAAATCGTAAAAAAAAATTTTGATGCATAGAAACGTTGATTACTTACCTCTCTTTTCTTCCTAAACATGAAAATTAAAAACACAAAAAAATATACGGTGGGGTACGCACACACCCCAAACTGCTTTTGATGACTGCTGCAGACGAACTAACGGTCGCAGCGCTATCCCACTGGCATAGGTATAAAAGTATATCCCTTGACTACCGATAGATGTCATTCCGAGTTTCGATTTCGAAGATTTAGATATCGAAAATCGACGAGAAAGAGCTTGGGGTATGTACGTACCCCACGAGGCCAGGTGAAGGTTAAAAATTAAGTTCATTTTATAAAATAACTTCTTCTAACGAAATTCCGCATTTATTTTATATTTCTGCTCTTCATGGTATGTAGCAAAACAATTCGCCAAGTGTATCGCAACTTTGCAAGTATTAGGGGAGAAGTGGTATGAAAGAGCCACTTTCGGAGTGAAAGAGTTCAGTTACGGAGCAAAGAAATGTACTTTTAATGAAAGAAATAATGTTTTTTTTCGTCAAACTATTATTTATTTATTAAAGTAGGTAATTTCATACGATAAAACCTTAAACACATTACAAAAATCAGTGAAATATTCATTTCTAAAAAATGTGTCTTTTGGCTGTTTCATAAGTTTTCGGTACTGGAAGAGCCACCAAAAGTTATGAATGAGCCAGTCTGTGAAAATTATGCAAAATAATAATTATTGCCCTATAAAAAAACAAAAAGACAATTCTAACAAATCCTTTTTATAAACTAATGACTTTTTTAACAAATTTTTAATTCTATCAGTCATTTTAAGTCATTTTAACAAGCGCTTTAATCTTAACATATTATTCAGTCATACCTATTATAATATATATAATCTTAATATATTAGAGAAGGATTATTTTTTATTAATAACAATCTCAAAAATTTAACAAGATAAAATTATAATATCTTCTATCAAAAACAACATCGTTAAATCTTTAAGAAATTCAAAAAAAATATTGCTCACCTTAAGCTTCAAAATCTTAACTATCAATTTGCTTAAGTTTAAGATTCAGACTTTTTAGGGACTTTAGAATATAACGTCATTTTCTTGAGATTAGAAGCATGTCTTGCAAAAGAAATTAAACTTCCCCTTAATGCCACAGGATTCATGAGCCCAACCAGAACAAATTTCGCACTTAAACCAATCTTGATCACTGTTTTCATATGTTTTGTTGCAAACTACGCAATCATCATTATTTTTCTTTATTTTGGAGTTTGTTTTTTTTCGAACAACCTTTTTTCTTACTTCAGCCAGTACGATAGAGTCAGACGAATCAGAGTCACCTTATAGTACGGACTTTTCTTGATTTATTGTTGATTTTCTATTACGGGTTTTAATGGACTGTTTTGTAGTCAGTTTCTTAATAATGTTTTTTGGTTTCTTTGCATTTCTCTTTCTCTTCTAATTTTTTCTTTTCCGGAGTGTCAGTAAGGATGGCAGAGGACATTCTTCTCTTATTGCGTGTCGTGTTTTGTCTTGGCCTCGCTTTAGAAAATGGTCTTATCGTTTCCGGTGGTATAATTTGTTGCCTTGAAGTACTCGGCATCGCAACCGTTAGAGAAATTTGTAAACTAGGTTTAATGGAGAGATGGTCTGTAGAAGATGGTTTTGTAGAAGGCAGAGGTTTTGATCTTAAGTTGGTTTTAATATTTTCTTTGTCCAAGTTCAACTCAGTACCATTGTTTGACTGTGATGAATCCGGTCTATCAGTCATATATGAAGATAAAAATTCTTCCTCATCAAATATGTTAGAATTTAAGGGGTAAATTCCTGTTTTCAAAAATCCTTGTGTTATATTCTGAGGGCTAAGAGCTGAGAGATATGCTTCTTTTACAAATTGTCCAACTTGATAAATAGTCACCGGCTTACCAGGGTTTGACAACATCCTTTCATTCATGGCAATGCGGTATCTAGTTTTGAAAGGCCCATATACTGTGACATCGAGTGGTTGTAGTTTTTGACTGAAGTGCAGCGGGAATGTGACTATAATGATTGAGTTTTGTCTGGCAAATTTAACCACTTTAAGATTCACATGAGAGCTGTGATTATCCATCAATATCAATGCTGGATTCTCCTTTGATAGCCTAATATGCATCACAAAGTGTTCAAGTGCTTTAACAAAACAGACCTCAGTCATCCATCCAGAAGCTTGAGCCAACCCTAGAGCTCCAGGCGGACCATTATTTAACATAATATCTTTATAGTTTACTCTAGGAAACACAAAAATAGGCGGTAAAAAACCACCAGCAGCATTAATAAAGAACAGAGTTGTCACCAATGCTTCTAGTTCAGCTGAGGTAACTTGCCCAATTTGTTTCGAACCTCTTTCAGCTATGACTTTAGGAGGATTGGTGACGGTGTTGCAGCCTGTTTCGTCGGCGTTAAAAATCATATGGGGAGAAAAATTATATTTGCGTAAAACAGTGCTTAGTTTCTCAAAAAACGTGTTCACATTATTTTTATTAAAACTTGTTGCACGGGCTACAGAAGTGCTTTCAGGTTTTCTCACAGCTAATCGTTGTGTTTGCTCATAAATCCTTTGAGCCAATCATTACTTGCAGCTTTAATTTCCTTCCATTTATCCGGGCAGATATCGTTGGCCATGGCGTAATCAAATGCCAGCTTCTTAGTTTGATGTCTTGTTAGGCCATAGAACATTTTAGAAGCAGTCTTTAAATAATTCACAAGCATATTTTCCTGGTCTGTTGTGAAAATACACTTATTTCCTATATTAGCACAGTGTTTATAAGATGATTCACCAGAAGCTTTTACTTTTTTAACTATTTTAGCTAAGTAAGCCCTCGATATATTTAAAGCAAGTGCAGTTTTGTTTATGGACTGACCTTACTCCAAAATTTCATTGACTGCTTCTTCAATTACCGATTTATCGGGTCTTTTTCGTTCTTTAGACCAGACTTCTCCATAATGCAAAATCTGAAGCAAATAATTTAATGATGTATGAAAAAAAATGCATATTTATTATTAGTATATTTTATTTACAAAATTCAAATGCAGGGTTATGAACGAGCGGGTTATAAAAGAGCCAGCTCTTTTATGGCCCATTCACCCGGCTCTTTCAAAACTTATTCTTAAAAAAAATATAACCTTAAAAATAACAACAATATCAAAACTTTCGCGGCTCAGTTTTTATGCAGCTGCAAAGCCAAACATATGCACAAACTCAGTCTACAATTAATGTGCCTATATTTGTTTACAGTAAAATACCAAAAAACAACTTAAATGAAGTAAAATACTTACTTTTTAGTGCCAAAAACTTTCACTCAATACATCGGCGTCCGTTGATATCGGCGAACTGATAAATTTTTGTGGGTGACGAGAAATCAGTGTTGCCACTTAAAAATAAAATCCCCAACCAAATCCGTTCCTAAACTACCGAAATAATAGAAGTGCAAAACCTGGCTCCTTCATGCCACTTCACCCCTACACTTGAATCTTGTGGTTTTTCTCTTACGATGTAAAAAGCATTCGTGACATCTTCTTTTACGTTTATTAGTTTGACTAACGGATCAATTGGTGGTGTTTCACCACCACTTCCCTTCATACGTCTATATTTTAAAAGCATTAAACAAACCGCAGTTGAATAGATACTGAAACCTTTTTAGACCACTTTAGAGTCTTCCTGAATATGAAGTTATAACTAAGATATTGATCAACTCGATCCACTCGTTTCACATGCTGATTACAATCAAAAATACATCGGGATTTTTGGCAAATTTGGCATTGTGAGCTATAGATATCATTCGTACAACTCCTTTTTTTCAAGGTTTGCCACAACTACAAAAGTATTTCTCCTGGTCGCTTAAACAAAGATTCAGATCTTTTCAATTTCGCATTTTTTAAAGAATCTGGTAGTCCTTGTTCACGCCTTAATGTTCCTCATACTTGGATTTGTTTCGAAAGTAGTTCTTTTGCGAGAATAACACTACTATACAGATTGTCTATATAGAGATGATAAGAATCTATATCTATATAGTGCGATTTCCCAAAGGAACGTCTCAATCATTCCATTATTGTAGTGTTTAAACTTTGTCCAGCCCCACAATAAAGTTTATAACTCGAAATATATCAAGTAGCAGAATCGCATAGCATTCAAATAAGAATACCATATTTGGTAATTGTGTATGGATTTTAAGTTTTAAAGTTAAGCCTTCCGCACCACGGTATCATACCTTCGTCAATACAAATGTTTTGTGAAAGATTGAAATTTTCTTCAATTTTTTTGGATAAATAGTCGATTCGGTATTGTACTTTGAAGATTTGGTTCAATTGGTAGGTGTTTTAGCATTGTTTGCAAAATGAATGTATCTCAATATTCGCCTGCATCTATTACGGCTCATTGTCTTGGAAAATATTGTAGTCTCTATCAGTCGATCTGTGGAACAGTAATATTCCATTTGTTACGAGTGAAGTTTGTACAATTTAAAATGAAAGAAAATAACAAGCAATTTTTGTATTTATTCAAACTTTAATTTTAGGAAGTTAAACTTTATTCAATGGATCTTATTGAAAATAACAGAAGAATTTTCCAATGTCTTATATGATACACGAACAAGGTCAATAATACAATATAAGTTAATCACAATATAAGTTAAAATAAAACTGTTACGTTTTATTAAAAAATTAATACCGCAAGACGGCGTCTTGCGTCTTTATTTTTACGAAGTTAAATTACAACTTAACTACTGTACAATAATTTGGGAACTTAAATAAACTAAAGTTGCGGAGTCAGCTGTCTCGTCCGGAACGTGGGAATTGCTGCGATGGAAAAGTTGCACGCTGCATTTCCTTACTTGTGGAAATTCTACCTGCGGTGTATGTTGTCAACGCTGGTTTTGTCTAGCGTTAACTCCTCCCCCTTTAAGCTCGATCGTCAGAAGTACGGGATGGTATTGAATTTCAGGACTGGCATGTTGTTCCGCACAGGTAAGGTATTGGTTGCTTCGCTGAGTGATTCTGCTATGTGGGAGGACTTCTCTTCGTTACTGGAAGTATAGATTTTAACACGTTGACGGACAGTAGAAACAAGTGAAATTCGAAAATTGACACTATATGTTTTTGTAATTTTTAGAATATTAGAAGTATAGTTTTACTCTTTCTGCTTAAATACACTTAATTTTGATTAATTCAGCACCTTTAATTAGGTTGGGGCTACAACCGTCATGGCGCCAGCGGACTCTAGACACTATGTAATGGGACGATGGCGGCTATAACAGCAAAAATTTAAAAACGTAAATGACAGGTTTAATGACTGAAATAAGCAATTTTTTGTGAGCAACAAAGTATTTTTGGGAGTTTTACACGAAATGTTAGTTCATGATCAAACAAAAATAAATAAATGACAAATAAATTTATTATAATTTTATAATTATTATACATTATTTTCGGTATGCCATGTTTCAAAGCATGGTGCAGGACACAGTGCAGGTTTTGATATGCAATTCTTGCAGCAATATGATGTTTCCTTCCTTACTCCCTGTTTATAACATTGTTTACAACGCTGAAAATATGTTTTTCGCTGATAATTTTCAGGAGGAGAAATTTTCTCAGGAAAATGCTGTGTTCCATTGTTGTTGATTTCATTGGTTTGGATTCGTGCACGTTTAAATTGAACCAAAGACCTTCCATCCTGTTTATAATCTATGCCAGTTAGAGATCGTATAATTGCTTCCCTGAATTCTATAAACTTCATTTGAGAACCTGTCTTTTCTTTAAAGATGTAGTAAGAATTCCACACTGCTACATCCAGTAGATGAAAGATTATCTTTTTATACCATCTAATTGTTTTTCGTGGACAGGAATAATAGGACATCATCTGATCTGCTCTGTCGACACCTGACATATTCTGATTATAATTCACTATTTCAATTGGTTTTCTCTTTTCCTGTTGTCGACGGTTAGCTGTGTTTATCATACTTGGGTGGTAAGCTGTTGTTAGACATAGCACATCCCGTTTATCTTTCCATTTGGACACGTATGTCTGATTTTGGCGTCGCCATACATGTTCTCCTTTTCTAAGCTTACGACCTGTTATTTCTTGCGGCAGACCCTTCCTATTTACACGAAGAGTTCCTGTCACATGTGTCTTTTTGCTCAGTAATTTGTTAGCCAATGGTACACTGTTGTAATAGTTATCTATGAACAAATGATGCCCTTTGTTTAAATATGACTGCATCAATCGCATCACAAGACTTTCAATAGTTGTCATGTTTTCTTCGTTTTCTCGATGGCCTTTGTATATTTCTATGTTCAAAACATAACCTTGGGCAGAACAAAGTTCGTACAATTTAATTCCGTATTTTGCCTTTTTGCCTTTCATGTACGTGCGAAAAGAAAGCCTTCCTCGAAATAATAACAAAGATTCGTCTAATGATAATGCCTCATTTGGTGCATATGCATTCGCAAACTTTTTTATGAGCAAATCAAGAAATATTTTTATTTTCCTCAAACGGTCGTTTGAATTTTCTTCTTCTACACAAAAGCATCTCAATATTTGCTCAAACCTCCTTCCAGACATTTGTGAAGGAAAAGCTGGGTGGTAATGTAATGCATCAATGGAAAAGAGTTTTCTAATACTGGAGAATTTTAGCTGGGACTGAAGCAAACACAAACCCAAAAACTTTCTCATTTCAATCGTATCAGTATTTTTGAAATTTGCCTTCCTACTATGCCTTGTATGTGGCCGTGTTTGATTGCAAAGTTTTAGGCCGTAATCATTCGTAGATTTTATAATCATTTCCATTACTTGGTCATCCCAAATTTTTTCAAAAACCTGAATTGGAGACACATTTTCGTCTATATCCAAAAGAATCCCAGCCGCATCTGCATCAAAAGAAAAGTTTCTTATAGGTGTTGTATTGATATGCCATGTCTCATCATTTTCTGGTTCTTCTGGTGCTTCATATTCCTCATCTGTAGTTGATTCATTTTCTTCATCTGCATCAAAAGAAAAGTTTCTTATAGGTGTTGTATTGATATGCCCTGTCTCATCATTTTCTGGTTCTTCTGGTGCTTCATATTCCTCATCTGTAGTTGATTCATTTTCTTCACTACCCGAACTGTTATTTTCAGCACAGTCAGCATCAGGTTCAGATTCACTGTTGCTTGACCCACTACCTGTTTCCTCAAAAAGCTTCAGCAGCCTAGCCTGTTCTTTTTCCCATCTGGCCATTTTCTATAAATATTGAATAAAACATTCAATTTTATTTTATATTATTATTTATTGTATATTATTTATACATTTATTATTTACATTATTGTTTTTATATTTCAAATGTATTATCATAAAAAACAAAAAGTAAACAGTATAACTATAAATATCGCTAAATGAATCAAAAAATGCTAAATTTAAATTTTTTTATTTCTATTTAAAGTGTAAAATCAATCATAAACAAATACTTACCAGTATAAACAAAAAATATCGTTAAATGTATCAATAGCAACTGTAAATTGAAGAGAAAACAAGATCGCACTACTCCGTTCACAACCACGTGCATACTCAATGTGTTAACCTTGCATACTAAATTTTTTTTCGAAAACATGACACTAGGCTTCTACTTGTACGCTGGTAAATGCACATTTGTGCTGCTACAGCCGCAGTGTCTAAAAACGACCGTTTCGTATTGGACGGCTATTGCCGTCATGTCACATAGTGAACTTGAACTTGACGGCTATAGACGCAACTGTCCGTCAACGTGTTAATTTGATTTTGTTTTTGACAATATTTTGTATAGAAATAAAAGTTTATGATCACAGTAAAAAGTACGATGATGCCAAGTCCATAATTTGCGTATTGGTGGATGTTTCTTTCGGTTTCCAACTGGGCTATTTCGTCAGTATTATTGATTTTTACTTCTGGTAACGCATTCATTGTGGTAAGTTCTTTCAGCTTGTTGTTTACAGATGATGGTTGCAGTATCGCAGGGAGGATTTTGATCGATGATTCCTCTTTCTCAGTGTAGATTTTGCTATTGAAAATGATGGTTGTGTTTGAGAACTTGACCAGATATGTCCCATTGCGTCTGTGCGATGTTCCTTCTGTTGTAAGATTCCCGCAAAATTCATTTAGGAGAAGGATCCCAGGAGCAATATTGTCGATAGTGGGAATGTGTTGATCTCTGATCACATTGCAGTTTGCTTCGAGACTATGTAATAGATTAGGTATACAAGATGTATTGCTTATGTTTAATAATTGTTTCTCATTACAAATTGAAAAAAGATTAAATATCTTACATTCTCTTATAATTGCCATAATATTTTTATCATTTTTTATTATTTTCTCAAAGGGAATTTCGTTTACATGTTCATGTTTTTTTATTGGCTTTATTAATAGAGTTTCATACGTTTCTTTTGTCACAATAGGTATATTGACAATATACAAAATTGAAGTACCATTTGTGATTACTTTGATGTTTGCCAAATCTAGTGCTTCTTCTATAGTAGTGTATACAATATTGTCCTTATTAATAAGTTCTGTTGCCATTTTAATTTCATATTTTGACAATATCAATGAATTAACTATGTTAGCTTTGGCCCAATGGATTGCAAAATTGATATTTCTTAACTCTTCCTTTATTAGTTTTATTTTATACTGTATTTCAAAGGTAATTTCGTTATTAATTCGTTATTAATAATTAGGATTTCGGTTTTGATATGGAACCTGCTTATGGAATTGTGGCCTCTGTGGAATTCTGGGATTATGGAAGAGTTCAGGATGAAAGTTCTGCTTCCCAAATCGATGGTTCTGTTTTTGTCCTTCCTTCTTTGGTGGTAAAGGAGGAGGAACTTGTCCATCATGTTTGCGAAACGTATTGTTCGCATGTTGAGTCCTATAATTTACATTTTCAAGCTTAAGGCATAATGATAAAGCTTGTGGAAGATCCACAGGCTCTCTTATGCTTAATAGGCGAGGCAAGTCTCCTCGTAGTCCTCTAACGAAAGTATCGAAGGCTTTTTCGCGATAACATTGAGTTAAATTATTCAGAGAATCCTGACTAATTTCCATGGCAGAAAGTTTGTTTAGGATTAGTGATAAGTCGTGATGAACACTTTGGTAAAATTCATTTACAGTACCTGTACCTTGGATAAGAGTAGTTAGTTGGTATTCCAGGGTACCTAAATCGCGTTTGTCAGCGTAATGTAAAGTCAGACATTTGGATATCCTTGTCCAATTTAATGGGGTGTTGTACGATTCAAGGGCAATGTCGGCTTGTCCTATTATTTTATTGCGGATCACCGAGAGTATTCCGTAATACTTGGGTGTTCCTTTTAGATGTTCGTAGATGTGTAGGATTCTTTCTACACTTTTCCTCCATGAGTTTTACTCACTAGGATCGCCGGAAAAAGTCCTTAGACTTTTCACAACGTCAGGGATCTTGTCCATGTCTGTCAAATTTCTGTCATTTGTCACATTTACGGGTACGTCCATGTCATTACTAATATCCGCTGCGGGGCTCATTAAAGATGTGAAAATCTGTCGTCATTGTGCATGTAATGTTTCGGAAACAATACGAGAAATTGCCGCTATTAATTCTTGGTTATTTTCAACCGACAGAGGGGGATTGGCAACATTTTCCACACTTGCTGCTCTAAGTACAGGAGGACGAATCAGATTGATTGGATTCGACATTTTTCTAAAGAATCGGGAAACCACTTGTCACAAGGATTTCACTGGTTTTTATTCAATTGAAATAAAATTATACAAAATGAATCAGTTAGGATTCAAATAAGAATGTTTTTCGCTTCAATCACTTTATGTGATTGTATTTATATTTGTTACCTTCGGCTGATTTATTGTGAGCAGAGTTTTAGAGTATTCAAAAACAAAACAGTCTCAAGTAAATATTAACTGGATTTTTTTGAGCAAAAGATTCGCTTGGTTACAACGCGTATGATTCAGCTCGAAGCTAACAGAGAAGTAAGTAAGAAAGGAACATCTATATTGAGTTTGTGTAGAGATTTTAGTTTCATCCATTTCTAATAGAGAGCAGCACAGCATTGTGTAATCGAACATCGCTTAGTAAAGATACTCAACACTTCCCCTCGATGAGCGATTAACACGTTTTAAGACCTAGAAGTCTAATACATCTTTCATGTTTTGGTTTGGATAATCTTTTAGTAAGAATATCTGCTGCCATGTTTTCTGTTGCAATATATTCAATTTCCAAAGATCTGTTCTCCAGCATTTCTCGAACAAAATGATGACGCACATCGATGTGCTTGGTTCTTCCAGGATAAACTGGATTTTCTGCCAACTTCTTAGCTCCGCAGTTGTCACTGAATACTTTGACTCTAGCAAGGGAATCAAATCCGAGCTCAGTAAGGAATCTTCTGAGATAAACCGCTTCTTTTGATGCGTCTGATAATGCCATGTACTCGGCTTCTGTTGATGAAAGAGCAGCTGTTCTTTGTTTTCTAGACTCCCATGAAATAGGGCTACCACTTAAGATAAACGCATAGCCAGAAAATGATCTTCGGTCATCCAAGCAATTTGCCCAATCGGCATCCACGTATCCTATTAATGACTTTGAACACCTTTTGAAATGAAGACCGACATCAGCTGATCCCTTTAAGTAGCGTAAGACTCGCTTCGCGGCAATCCAATGACTTTCATTGTAGCAGGAATTATATTGGCCCAAGCAACTGACAATGTGAGCAATGTCTGGACGAGTACACATTGCTAAATAAGTTAAGGCACCGACTAACTCTCTGTATGGTAGACTTTGTGCCGTAATGTTAGATTGATCTTCATCTTTTTGTAGTTTCGTTCCCAGATCCAATGGAGTTGAGGTTGATTTGCAATCATACATTCCATATCGTTTCAGAAGGTCGTTGACATATCCCTTCTGGTTCAAGTAAATTCCATTTTCGTCTTGTGAAAAATCGATTCCAGGACACAACTTCACGTCTCCTAGATTCTTGACTTCGAATTTCTTCGATAGATGTTTCACTAGGCTGATGACTATATCAGGATTTTTAGATGCCAGTAGGAAATCATCGACATATACTACAATAAGGACAACTTCTTCCCCTTGTTGAATATGATACACACAAGGATCGTATTTAGATTGAATTGCACCAAAATCTTTTAATTCGCTATGCAATTTTGCATGCCAACGACGTCCAGCTTGTCGTAAGCCATATAATGCCTTTTTGAGTAGGCAGACTTTATCACCGTGGTTCAATTCATTTAAAATTTTTAGAGCTTTCTGTCCAATGTCACTACATATTCCTTCAATCTGAATGAGTGTTTCAAGCATTTCTTTTGAACATTTCGGGACTTCCATGAAAATATCTTCCTCGAGATCGCCATTTAAATATGCTGAAGTGACGTCAAGTTGAGTGATTTTCATATCTTGTTGAGCCGCTAGTGCCGTAATTAAACGAACTGAACTGAGACGAGCTACGGGAGCAAAAGTTTGACTAAAATCTATCCCCGGGAGTTGAGAGAAGCCTTGCGCAACAATTCTAGCTTTTCTTTTTTCTAGGGCTCCATCGTTATTGTATCTGTTTGTCAAAACAACTCTACTCCCAATCACCTGCTGATCTTCGGGACGATCTACTATGATCCATGTATTGTTTTTGATGATTGATTTCATTTCCATCGCCATAGAATTCATCCATTCTTCATTATCTGAACTTTTCATGGCGTTCTGGAAAGGAACTTCTGTTAAACAAGATAATTCATTATTTTCATCGGGTTCATTTTCTTCTGCAATTGGAACCAGGTTGTATTGTTTTCTTGGTCTTCCCCTTTTTCCAGTCCTTACAATTTTTGGCCTGCCAATACCTTTTCTCGAATTTTCTATTGGAACACTGACTGGTTCATCATGTTCAACAACTTCGTTGTCTTCACCATCTTCGATGATTTCATTATCTGAGATTTCTTGATTGGAATTTATCTGAATGTCAACAAAATTTTGATCAAAATCTTCTGCAGTATCGAGTGAAAAATCGTGGTAATTGTCCTTCATGATTGACTTTCTTAAGTTGAGAAACTTGACATCTCGAGCAATATCCACTCTTTTCTCCTCGGTAATCCATATCCTATACGCCTTCGATTGCTCCGAATAGCCGAGAAAAATTCCTCGTTTTGATCGTGGTTCAAATTTATCTTGAGTTTTCCGAGTCAAAATAAATACTTCACAGCCAAATTCTTTGAAGTATTTCACAGTAGGCGTATAACCATTCCATATCTCGAAGGGAGTTTTATTATCGATGCTCCGTGAAGGACACCTGTTTTTTATATAGTTCGCCGTGTTGATGGCTTCACCCCAAAAAGACGGAGGTAATCCAGATTGGATCATGAGGCACCTAGCAGAATCTAGAAGAGTGCGTTTTTTTTTCTCTGCTAATCCGTTTTGTTGAGGAGTGTACGTTACTGCTAACCTGCGACCAATTCCATTTTCTCGTAAGTATTGATTGAAACTCTTGTTTTCGTATTCCGTGCCATTGTCGGTTTGCAAAAACTTGATCTTTTTTCCGAATTTGTTCTCGACAGATGTCTTAAAGTCTTTAAACGCTTCAAAAACTTTATCTTTACTCGTCAGCAATCGAATTTCACACCAACGCGAAAAATCGTCGATAAAAGTTACAAAGTATTTAGCCTTTCCATTGGATTCGACTCGCATTGGTCCGCACAAGTCAGAATGAATAATTTCAAGAACATCTGAAGTTCTTTTGCTTCTAACTGGAAACGGAGCTCTAGTCATTTTACCGAGAGCACAAACATCACAAACAAAATCTTCCTTTGAGCCCGTTGAATCAATTCCTCGAACACATCCATTGCGTTGACATTCGACAAGAATGTTGATATTCAAATGACCCATTTCCGATGCCACAATTCCAGTGTGTTTGATTTTGCCACTACTGAACTATTTTCTGTCAAGTTACATTCGTTGCTTCTTTGATGTAAATAATACAATCCATTTATTCGACTAGCTTTTATAATCGGCATTCCATCGTTATTGACTATTGTTGCTGATTTCTTATCAAAAATAACAATAAAACCTTTGTCGGTAATTTTTCCGACCGAAAGTAAATTCGTTCGTAAATCCGGCACATGTAATGTCTCGTCCAACTTCACATTCAACAGCTGATTGTTTGATTCCGTCGTGATTGACACTGTTCCACTTGCTTCGATTTTTGCTGACGCACTATTGGCTAAGTTCAATTTTCCGCTGTTTCTTTTGTTGATCGTTACAAAATATTTTGGATTTTTGCATAAATGTGACGTGCACCCACTATCTAGACACCAAAGATTATTCTTATCCGAGTTCACAACGTTAAACGCGCTTTGTTCGAGAGGAAATTCTTGAGATGCCTAAAAACGCACGTCGTCGGCCTTTTTTGCGACATTCTTTTGTTTCTTAATTTCCGTACACTCTTTGGCTTTATGACCATATTTGTGACAACGGTGACAGTTAAACTTAAAAGGTTTATCGTTTCTTTGCACATTTGCACCACGATCATCACTAATGTTCTTTGACTTCCAGTGTTTCGGAAAAGTTTTCATTGTAAACATCGCACTAGATTCACTGATGCGCATATCGTTCTTTCGGGCATCACTCTCTTCTATGATTTTTACGCGCAATACTTCGGGCTTTGGTGATTCGTCTCGCGACTCGATAGCACACCGAAAATTCTCGAAACTTGACGGAAGACTGTACAACAGCATCACTGTTAATAGATCAGGGTTAATCGTGATCTCCATCTCTTCCAACTTATCGACGGTGTCGAAAAACTTGCGAATATGTTCACGCACGTCAGCACTTTCATTCATTCGGTGTAAGGCTAACTGCTTTAATAAAGTTGCTTTCCTAGTGGGACCCTTGGATTGATATATAGATTCTTCTTCATACTTCTCTTAATGTGACACATCCTTTTATCAACTTGAGTTCGGACGGACTCATCGCTAATATGATATCAGATTTCGCTTTTCTATCTTCGTTCTCCCACTTATTTACAGTCTCAATAGATGCCGCGTCAATCACAGCATTTTCACCAGCAACGACTTCGGGTTTAATTTTTAGTCCACTGACATACGACCACGAATCATTTTTTACAAGCAGCGCTTCCATTTGGATCTTCCATGTGTCGAAATTTTCTTTATTTAACACTTCGATTCTCACCGAACTCGACGCCGCCATTTTTATTTCGTCGTTGGGGAACTTTTTTACACGCTGTATTACACTGTCACTTTTATTTGAAGTATTATTTACTTTACAAATAATTTCGGGTGCCTGGGCCCATAACCTATTGTGAGCAGAGTTTTAGAGTAGGCAAAAACAAAACAGTCTCAAGTAAATATTAACTGGATTTATTTGAGCAAAAGATTCGCTTGGTTACAACGCGTGTGATTCAGCTCGAAGCTAACAGAGAAGTAAGTAAGAAAGGAACATCTATATTGAGTTTGTGTAGAGATTTTAGTTTCATCCATTTCTAATAGAGAGCAGCACAGCATTGTGTAATCGAACATCACTTAGTAAACATACTCAACATGGTTAAATTTAATTTGGCCAAATTTTAATGATTTATTTCAGATGGAAAATTTACACTTTAATACGTCTGATAATTAGCACTTATTCGGATAAAAAGGAATACTGTCGTAAATGTAAATATATATTTAATCGTAAAATTATAGAATCAAGCGTTAGTATAAACAAAAATTTTAATATGATAATATATAAAAATCAATGTATGCAATATAATTTTTTTATTCAGAAAAAATCTGTAACGTAATCATTTAGTAATGTATATATAAGAAAATAGTAAGCATGTATCTTAAAGCTTTACTTACAAGTATAAAATAGTACAAAACGTTTTCAGTGGAGTACTTATCATGTTCTTTCGTTGATAATTTTCCACTGATTATTTTTCAAAAGAATTTTTTTTTTCGCTGTTCCTGTTTTTGATTTTTTTTTCTTTTATTTCAGTCTTTATTTTTTTAGTTGTTTATAATTTTTTCACTGTATCTTCCTGTTTTTGATTTTTTCACTTTTATTTCAATCTTTCTTTTTTTCCACTTGCTGATAAATTTTTCCACTATATCTTTGATTTTTTTCACTTTTCTTTTTTTCCACTTGCTGATAAATTTTTTCACTATATCTTTGATTTTTTTCACTTTTCTTTTGATTCGTAGACCACTTTTCTCTCCCAATAGGCTATTGACTAATTTCGCGATATCCTTTTTGCCTCTCTTTGGTTATCAGAAGGGGCTACTAAAGGGCCTGATTTGGGTAATGCACTTGCTTCAGCACTTCTTTATCGTGCTGGATTATGTTAGTCACTTATGAATGATGCGTCTGGTTAACGGATTGACGACTTTTGACTATTTTTTTGGATCATTGGCCAGCCTCAGCGCAATGTTCGACCTTAATATGGCTTAGTTATCTAATATTAATTAGATAACTTGGTCTATCCACACAAGCACGCGAAAAGTGGTCCCTGCTCGGGCGCCAGTTAAAATAAAACTGTTACGTTTTATTAAAAAATTAATACCGCAAGACGGCGTCTTGCGTCTTTATTTTTACGAAGTTAAATTACAAGTTAACTACTGTACAATAATTTGGGAACTTAAATAAATTAAAGTTGCGGAGTCAGGTGTCTCGTCCGGAACGTGAGAATTGCTGCGATGGAAAAGTTGCACGCTGCATTTCCTTGCTTGTGGAAATTCTACCTGCGGTGTATGTTGTCAACGCTGGTTTTGTCTAGCGTTAACTTATAGCCGCCAGACGAAATTTATGCAATTTCACGTACCGTAAACGAATAAGCGATCTTTTTTGTATAACAATAAATTCCTTTATAACAACAATAACAATTACAAATAATTTTCGACCGTACACATAGATAATAGGGAATTTACTCGTTGTGTTAGTTGTACATTTCACAGTTTACAAAACCAATCAGTGAGCATTTAGAAAACGTATTGTTTCGGTTCTCTTTTGTTCTCTTTTATTTCGGAAATTCACACCTCTTAATGAGCGAGCGATTATATTAAAATAATATACATCTCACTCGCATTACCAAATGTAGTTTAATATCTTTTCGTTTGTTCGTCACATTTTATTCAGTAAGTATTTCCTTTTAGATGCAAAGAATGAAATTTATCAATCGCGTATATCAGTGCGTTACATTTTTAACGGCATGCTTAACATTTAGATTTGCCAAGGAACAATAGCCGAAAAAAACACTTTTTTACTTATAATAAAGTTTTTGGTAATTATGCAGTTTAATGGCCTCACCTCCGATGACCTTGAAATTTTAGTATGTTGTAAAGGCGATTCTGCTGATTAATTTTATATATATATGTTGGGCGCGGAAACGTCATCTTCACATAGTTTTTCAACTTTGAAACTCTACAGAAATATGTGTCTTATAATAATTCTTACTACTACATTTTCCAATAGAAATGGCATCACCTTGCGAAGAATTTGCACAAAATATAATTTGATTTGTTTACATTTCCCCTTCATTTGATATTTCTGTAGTTTTCTTTGTCAGAAATTCTAAACGATTCATTAGTTAGAAAAGTGAAGTCAACATGATAACATTATTCGAATTTTTAGAACTCGCAGGTAATCGTGATCAATTGATCGATTATTTGATTGATCATAAATTAATAAGAGGTGAAGTGATCTGTAGATAATGCGGCTCGTTAATTCAATAAACTCGTGAAACCTTACTTTTTACTTGTACCTATAACTATTATGTCACTGTTCGTAAACAAAGGCGTCGCAGAGTTAGGTGTGATTTTAAAGTGAGTGCATTAACGGAAACGTGGTTTGGTAGAATGCACATAAATATTCAAACTGCGTGCAGCATTATTGCGTATTTTCTCTATGACAGGCCACCACATCAGAACAAATTAATGGAAGATTTCCAGATACAGAGTCATACTGCAGTTGATTGGCTTTCTTTCTGTAGAGAAGTATGCATCATTCATTTTTTTTTTTTAATTCAAGGAAGAATGACCTAAACATCGTGTTCACACGTATAGGTTTGTGAGTTCTGGGTGAATCGGACTGCTAAAAGGATTGGTGGTCCAGGTCATTAAGTCCAGGTCGATGAAGCACTACTTGGTCGAAGGAAATATCACAGAGGCCGCGTTATTCGCGGGACGTGGGTGTTTGTGACTCCGTGGGATTCCGTGACCAAGGAATGTTTCATTGAGCCAATCTCCAATAGATCCGCAAACGTACTTCAGGAAGTAATTATGCGTAGAATTGCTCCCGGTACAACTATCATCTCCGATTGTTGGCGAGGATACAGGAATCTTTCAAAAGAGAGGTGGATGCATTTGACAGTGAACCATCGTTACAATTTCGTTGATCCCGAAACCAAAGTCCACACACAAAACATCGAACGGCTTTGGTGAGATCTACGAGATAATACACCTCGCTATGGAAGAAGAAGGTCGCACTACCAGCAATACATTGTTGAATTTCTCTTCAAAAGACGTTTTTCGTATTCGAATAGAATTGAAGCGTTTTTTAAAGAAATAACGCTTATGTTCCAAATAGAAATTGATGATTTTTTGAAATAATAAATGATTATTTTCACCTCAAGTTACCTTGCATTTTTTAATGTCTACATTTCATTTTCCAATTGTTGAGAGTAGAGGGGGGAGGGTTAAAAAGCTGGTCAAATAATCATTTTTAGCCAACTCTTAACCCCCCCCCCGCCTCTACTCTCAATTTCTTTTTGCATCAGACATTTGTGAAATATTAGTAAGACATCGTGTAATTTATACATTCTTTAAATTAAAAAACTATGTGAAGATGACGTTTCCGAGCCCAACATATAGATATATTCTTGTTCAGCATAAAAAACTGTAAAACATACTAAAATTTCAAGGTCATCGGAGGTGAGGCCATTAAACTGCATAATTACCAAGTTTTTTTTTTAGAACACTAACACTTATTTAAATTATTGACGGATTATTAATAGCGAACTATGTCGAGAATAATTTGAATGATTTGATTGATTTGAATGATTTGAATGATTTGAACCGGAAGAGCACGCCTCAACCTCACATTGGGTTCGCGGGTATTAGGGCTTGCCCGTGCTCGTATCTTTACCCGACAGAACTGACCAACCGAGTCTTCCTAGCCGCGTCCTTTTATACAGTTAAATTGCTGATCTGTTGCAGCAATTAAATAGCGCTAATTGTTGCAACAGAAGAATAGAATGCATTATGTCTGTATATGACACCTGTGCATATGCGGTAAGAAATTTACATAGAAAAACGCGCGTGGCGGGAAATTAATACGTCGCGATCTCATTTCGACGCCAGAAATGAGGAATGTGAAACTTAAGGAATTTATGTTAACTGTGGGAAATTTTTATATGAAACATAAGAAATTTCGAATAAAGGAAAGCTTTAATGGAGTTTGAAAAGGGAAGAGTTGTAGGGTGTAATGTAACTTCCCCACCGTTAAATTGAGGCTCCGACGAAATAATTAGGTAATTTGCGTTTCTTCCGGTTCAAACATGTGATAATTAAAATTGATAATATTAAACATATAATTATTATATCTGACCCCCGACTTATAATGCTATCGGTCTTAGTTCTAAGCTGAATTGTATCAATACTATTTTCATTATTAATTTGTTGTAAATATAAATCTTCAATTTCAATTGATGAGTGGAGGAAGACCCGAATTTGTCGATTCCTCGACGTGCTCAACATTTGGGCTTGTCTTACGGCTCATTGTGGTGGATCTTGCATTTGGATTTGCATCTCCATCCGTACAAAATCCAATTCACTCAAGAACTTAAGCCTCAAGACCATACCCAACGCAGAATGTATGCGAATTGGGTGATTGAACAACAAGCCATTGATAACGATTTTTCGAACAAAATTTTCTTTAGTGATGAGGCTCATTTTTCGCTCTGTGGTTACGTAAATAAACAGAATTGCCGCATATGGGGCTCTCAAAATCCTCAGGTGATCGCAGAAAGGCCTTTGCATCCGGAAAAAGTGGCCGTTTGATGTGCATTATGGTCCGGTGGTGTTATTGGCCCGTATTTTTTTGAAAACGATCAAGGAAGAGCCATTACAGTCAATTCTGACCGCTATGGACGGATGTTAACCGATTATTTTTGGAGAGAAATTGAAGATTTTGATCTGGAGAACATGTGATTCCAACAGGACGGAGCCACAAGCCACACCATACAGGCTAATCGAGCACTTTTGCAAGAGAAATTTCCAGGACGCGTAATTTCGAGATTGAGTGATGTCAATTGGCCTGCAAGATCCTGCGACCTAACACCTTTGTATTTCTTTTTATGGGACCATGCAAAAGATCGTGTTTACGCGAACAATCCTGAAAATCTTGAGCAATTTAAAACCAATATTCGTGAAGTTATGGCCGAGATATTGCCGGAAATGTGCCGAAAAGTCATTGAAAATTACCTCAAAAGGATTGAGGCCTGTAAGAGGTCCCGTGGAGGACATTTGAATGATATCGTGTTTCACGTATAATGGCAAGGTTCAATATTTATATTGAATAAAAAATTTCGTTTCCATCTGAATATTTTACGTGTTTTCTTTAGCTTTACTTTCCCAAGCATAAAATGGATAACCGTATACAAGGCAAATCTTATTGATGTAATCCGAAAGAACGTTCTTCATCAGACGTTGGAAGGTGATGTGAGGTTTTTTCAGCCCAAATGGCATTATACGTCGTTGCTTTGAAGCTTGTTGATGTTGTTGATTACGTTTGCCGAAAAATCGCACTTTTCTATCTGAATCTTCATATGAGTCGCTTCTGGCGTTTACAAAATGATTGCGAGGTTTTCGAAAAGTTCACATACGTCCATCCCTAAAATGACGGTATCGTAATGCATACATAATATCGCTTCCCTACGTGCTCTCAAAGGATATCGTCGAGCGAAATCTTACAGTTTTTCAATACTAACTGAAGATGATTATTCTTTAATTATTGTAGCAATACGAATTTGCAACAAGAATGCCTTAGTTGGCATTATCGACCATTTTATATTTATTATATTTGTTATTATTAGACCAATTACTTTTAAAGCTGTAAAAAAGAAGTTCGGGTGAAAACGACACATTATGTTGTGCTTTAAATATCTTTTTGGTTGCTAGCCAGAATGCTTTTTTAATAATGAAGAAAAGACGAATAATTCCAGGGAAGAATCAACTTTTGGGAAGACGAATGATACACGAACGTCAAATATAACTTATGCTCGATATTTCGAGTGCACAGCAACGATATAAAACAAAATCTTATTTTCGAAACCAATAGATGAAAAACACTGCCTGAATTTTGCAAGAATAGAAACGCAACTCAGAATATATCAGTACTTGTGAAATAACTTTGATCTTCGCGCGCTGGCTGATCAATAAATGCTAACTACTAACACATTTTCCAATTTCAGTTAGAAATTTCAGTTAGAAATTGGAAAATGTGTTAGACGGTATAACCGCACATATACTGCTTTTGCGGTTAATACAAAAGAACTACAAGAAAGATTTTTTCACGAGGTAGAAAGAAAAATCAAAATCATTCGGAACAACTTTTGTTGGTCTATCCGCTGCCATTTTCTCTTTTGGTCTATGTTTCAGTTTCACATGTTTACGTTAGCAGATTGAACAATGTATTTAATTATTTTGTCAGCATGTTAAGCTCTAGCAGAGTAGTTATTATTTAGAACTAAACCAAATGTACCACGATTATCTGAATGAATGCCACTTGTTTCATTTGCATTTAGAATTAATTTTGCTCTCAAATATTTTAGTTATCTAGCCTCATGTATAGCTTCTGTCATTTCTATGATTCCGCCTCAGCTGTTAGTTTGTTGTGGCCTAACGCAAGTTAACAACTGTTCAAAACCTTTTGGAAAAACACCAAATTTATTCAGGAATAGTTTCAATACCTAAGATACCCTTGAGTTCTTTGATATCTCGCCGCAATGTTGGAGTATTTATTCTTTCTCTCAGATGAGGTTCCATAAGAGCATTAGCCATTTCCAAAACAAAGTCGTGCCTGGATTTACTTTTTTTTATTTCTGCAATTGATGGTAACATAAATGACGTATGAGTTTATAATTACAATATTAATTATATTATAAAACAAGCATAATGGCCATCTACGGGTCTTTCTGTTACAAGACATGGCAGAACACATCTGGTCTACTGTGTCGACAGCTCTTTCTGTTGAGTTATGAAACTCAATTATTTCTGGTTTTCCACTAGTACTTATCGCAATATTTTCATGCATTGTTGACAACAGATATACAATTTTAATTTTTTTTTTTTTGTTTATAAGAAACTAAGGTCTTATGGCCGTCAAAGCAAAAAGCAGATGTCCCAATTCGACGACAAGTAGAATCTTTTATTTCGTTTGGTATTTCTCGTTTATTACTACGTAAGGTTCCTACCAGCGTCAAATTGTATGGATGTGATGTGAACCAATTGTCCATGGTGATACTTCGATTGGTTCCATAAATTGGTGATGTTAAAGTTTTGACGTAATGATCAGCTAGTGGCTCGTTTCTTGGTGTATTTTCTTTACCTAAGTAAGGTGTAGCATTAAATACATATTTGGTTTTCACGTCTGCTACCATTATAATTTTTATACCATATTTGTTTGGTTTACTAGGCAGATAC
Organism: Stratiomys singularior; assembly: GCA_954870665.1. NCBI lineage: Eukaryota > Metazoa > Arthropoda > Insecta > Diptera > Stratiomyidae > Stratiomys > Stratiomys singularior. The sequence continues at coordinate 55,753,790 of OX940879.1, read as the reverse complement.
ATCCTAAAAGGGCAGCGACCTCTGAACCCAACTAATTGCTCATCTATAGTCACGTAAGCACCCGGAGTATACCATTTCTTGCAGTTGTTTATGAACGTTTCCCATATACCTCGAAATGCTGCAAACTTGTCGTCAATTCTTCTTGTTGAACGTGCATTTTTATCATCGAATCTCAGGTTGTTTATTAGAAATTCAAACCTATCCGTAGACATACATGCTTTGAAGCGGGAAGCACTGTATGATGTATCGAATAAAAGTTTTGAGGGTAGATGATTGCTTTTTAGTGCAGCAGATATAAGTAACAACCCGAGCAAAGCTTTTATTTCACGCTTATCAGTATTGGATATTGTATTCGTTTTATGAACGTAGTTTGACTTTTTTGACTCAATTTCTACATTGGTGTATTGGACTACTTCTTCAAGCATTACATCGCCAAGAAATAAAGAGAATATCTCACACGGTTCCACCATATTTCGTGCTTCGCCTTGAGGCTCCTCAACAAAATGTATGATATTTCTGGAAGCTGCTCGCGCTCTCACCTGCCTTGGCTTCGTGGTCCATTTATGCCCATTTTTGCCTCGAATTGATTGTTTTCTTATTGTAACAACCCTTGGATCAAATAGCGTTCTGTTTTGAGTACTTTGATCAGTTTCAATAGAATCTTCAGAGTGTGAAAAATTAGATTCAATACGCCGGTGCCGCTTTTGCAAATGAGAAAGAGGAACATCAGAATCGGAACTATCCTCGATACCTGACATAATTGTGTTTTCTTCTTCATTGTCACTATCGGTCATCTGGTGCTCTTCCACTTCTAAATTGTCTTCTAACTCACTCAGTATCTCTTGCTGCTGTGCGCTCTCATCGTCATCTTCAGCCTCCTCCAATAACTTACAAATTTCATCATCTCTAACAGCTCGAGACATCTAAAACAATATATATGCATATATAATAACAGAATATGCCATAATTAATTCAAAATCTATCTAAAAAGTGATGAAAACAAGTACACTTACCTTTACTTAAAACTCACGTAAACAATAAACTTTCGTAAATTTTACGACACACTTGTTATAACTCCATACACAAATCACTTCCGACGACAATGACAGCACGTGGCACACTGACGGAAGTAATAAAGAAGGTACAGTGAAGCGGGGGAAGCGGAACTAACGCACACTTTGTTTTTGCCAGGAATCTTGATTTTGGCGTCGTAATTTTTATGATAGTTTAGTAATTTTTCTAAAGCTCCTATAAAAGTTATTAACAAAAAAATGGTTGGGCTTAATAAATACACAACAATTAATAATATATTCATAATATATAATAAAAATTTATAAATAATTAATAATAAGTTATAAAATAAATTTAGTGGGGTTAGATTCAGTATAATAATGGCCTTGATTCGAACTACAATTATTAATTTTGACACATAATCAACGAAATGGGCGGACTTTAAAAAAAAAGCTATTTTTTCAATGGATTTTGCTTTACAAAAAAAATATTGTAAAATCAAAATTTTGAAATCGTAAATTGTAAAATTCCTTGTACATCCTGAGCAAGAAAGGAGGGTGTTTGAAATTTTTTAGCGTATTATTCGCCTCGGCTTTAGGATACTTATACCAAGCTAAGCGTCTTATACTTATAAAACCCAGCCCAAATCTCTTTGCGCATCTCTTCAATAGATTCCTTATTTCTTTGGATAGCGAATCCATAATTGAGTGATACCTCTTTCATGAGCTTAATCGTCAAATCAGGTGGTTTAACCTTTTATATCACAGCTGTTTTTTTAACAATTTTAGTAGGAGCCTTTGTTCCTTTTTTCAACGGTGCCTTTGAAGTTTTTTCTTCAAGTCCCTTTGCAGCTTTTCTCTTTTGAGTCAGAATCTTATAAGCTTCACTTGCACGATTGAATATACGTTTTGAGCCGTGCAAAACACACTTCAATTTTTTTACGAGAAACTGAAAGAAAACGAGAAAAAAGAGAACCATTAAGTGATGTTTTAAACGTTTTGGAGTCCCCATCGCCGATGTACGTACCATAACGTACTCCAAATTTTTCCAACGAACGTAAAAACATTTCTACTATGCCATCAATTTCCATTTTACCGGAACTTCCATAGTGATTAGCACTGCAGTTTTTCTCGCGTAATAAATACCAGGCATCATATTGGACCGCGTTCTTTCGTTCTTTCCACTTTTCACACGGCTTGTAATAGCTTGACCGCACAACAACGTCGATGATCTTTTTGCTGGATTTACCAAACAAAGATACTATACCGATGAGAGAACTAAAGCCTGTTTTTGACCAGGAATCGTCACCGGGAACGGTTAATGCTAATTACAGTTAACCAAAACCTTTTGCTTGATTCAAATGTTTTTCTTCATGTATGGTTTTTTGACGCTATATCGAAAACACTTTTCACTGCAGTACTGATATGTTTAACAGTGTCATAGTAAACTTTTTTATTTAGTCTCGTACCTAGTTCCATTAATCCACAAAAGAAATTAATTCTGTGCATTCCAAGACCGACTAATCGCATAACGAATACAAGCTGGCGATTGACTTCATATCCAGTTCCAATCATCACGCATGAGTCGAACTATCTATCACCACAGCTACAAGTAACACACACTTTGAAACCTAGACCATGTTGTACATATTTCGAAAATGAAACATCTTCATCACATGCTTTGCACTTAAAATAATTCTCTAATGTACCAAAAACCAAAAAATAATTGTAAACACTATTAAAGTATTGTTATATTTAAAACTGGAAAGACAACAGGCATTTGAAAAATATAATAAATAGAAAATATTGTTGATTCGTTTTTGAAGAATTCAACAGATGATATGTAGTCCACCAATGGAAAGCGCCAAACTGACGTCACTTTAAACGGTCGCCACTTTCTTGCGGTTATGTCAATATTAGTGAATGTATGAGATCTCAATTATATATATGTCACACAACAAAACCAGCTGTAATGCTTATTATTAATTTATTCAGTATCATAATCAGCATAACCGCTGTTATGGGCTCATTAAAAGAAAAGTCACTTATCACAATTTACTGGAACCTGCCCCGATAGATAGATATACATCATATTGAACGCAAATTTGTGTAAATGATAATCATTTTATGCATCAATACTGTGTTTCTTATGATCCATCATAAGATATTTATTTTAGTGAAAATACTTGACTCAGCAAGAATGAGAAAAGTGATGTAAATATTGATTCATACATTTGATGAAAAATATTAACTAAATTATTTTTAAAATTTAAATCACGATTTTCAGGTTTACTTTTAACGAGGATTTACGACAATTCCAGATCACAATATGAGTCATTGTTTTCTGTCATATGTACCTCACGGAAGCGTCATGCCATGAGGATCATAAAAAAACCCATACCCCTATACCTGGGCCTATATATACATATATATGTGAATAAGTGTGTGTATTGAGGTTTTATTTGGAATTATTATTTCATTATTATTTTTTCAAATTATTAAGTTTATTATAAACTTATTCAATATTTTTATTACAAAACGATGCATTTATTAATTACTAATTACTAAATAATTCCTAATGTTTAATGCTAATATTAATGATTATAATGTTTGGTATAAATAGAGATTATAATATAATTAACATAAGAAATATCCATAATATTATTTTAAAGATATGATAATATAACGATGATATAAATATATATATATATATATATATATATATTAATACGTGCATTAACAAGCATAATTTTAAGATGTGAACTTATCAACTACGTCTATTAAGAGTATTCATATTTTCTTCATACATCATCATCAACCATATCATCGTCATCGGGAAAAAGTTCCTCTTCATCTTCCATTCTTCTGTTACGTTGACCTCGACTATTCGACATACGGGCGTTCCTTGCAGTTTGTTTATATGATCTTAATATTTCCTGAAAACTTTCAATAAATTCACTTCTGGTGAATTGTCCAATTCTCCTCACTTTTTTAGCAGCTCCTGTAAAAAATTATATATTTTTGATTTATGTATGTATTACAATGTCATAATTTCAAGTATAGCAGTACAATGTTCTTACTGTGAAAAATCTTGGCTAATTTTGTGTTATAAAAACGTCTTTTTGGTGATCCATTTGATTTGCCAGTCCACGTGAAATTTTCCGCCAACGTATTGGACATTGATACGCGTATAAATTTATTTAGAGCATCTCTCATATTGTGTCCGCCGATATATTTTCGTTGATCTGTAGCGAATCATTTTACTGGAATAATGTAATAATAACATCGATATAAATATACACTCATGCATATGAAAATAGAGAAATTATCGAATTCTTACCTTCAATTAGAAACTCAAAGAAATATGTGCAAATTGTTGATCGCTTCTAAACTCTGTTTATTGACAAGAATCTTTCACATGTAATTCCAAAAGTTTACGAGTTTATCACTTATATCACTTATATCACCACTAACGCACTAATCGAATTTAATTCTACGATGTATTTATTTGAAATAAAACAAATGATGAACTTAGAGACACACAATCACTCAAAAATGTTGTGTTCACGTTCAGACGCGTCTAGAATATTTTCAAATATGGCAATATGGCGTCTTCTCGGAAAAACAGACGCCGACGCTGACGCCATGATGGAATAAGTCCGAAAACATCCGAACTTGACCGAAGAGTGACGATGGATCGCCATGTAGGAAGCGGGAATAGAGTCCTCTGAGAAACTTTAAGTTGGCTAGAATTATAATCCAATAGGATCGATAATCCGTCAGGTAGACCTATATTTTTTATCGTCTTTTTTGAAAATTTTAAAAATATACAGATACAATTGCCTTCATATTTCTATCATATTCAAATCATTAGATGATGGTAATATATGATAGAAATTTTGTGTTAAAAATAATATATCAAATGCATTCATTGAATGATCACAACTATCTTGTAAAAATTATCATCATGTTTACACCATTGAATATCTCAAATATTATAATATTTAAGAGAGTGTTAAAAGGATGAAAAATTGATGTTCAAATGAACAAAACAGTTGTCTCATCATGTGAGGAAATATTGATGTCATTATAATTCATAAATTTTGTGTCTAATTTAAATCAATAATTTTATAAAAACCGATGATGAACATATTTCAATAAAGTTTTATTAAATTTCTTTTCCTCACTATGTGATTTTCATTGTTGTCTATCGGGGTGTCTTTATTCACAATATCACTTGCACGTTTAAACATTTATAATTTAAACTTTAACTTAGTATTCCAAGGCCTTTTACAAAATTTCAACTTTATTAAATTAAATAAAGTCCAATCGCTAAAACTTTCAACACTAAGTATCAACTCGACAACTAACATTTACCAACTGACCTGTTGACAATTGAAAAAGTTAATTAATGGCTTAACACGCGAATTCCGCATCTGCCATCAAGATATTAAATTTCACTATTTTTATTGCTGATTTAACACTGTTCCTTTTGTTGTCCAATGTACACTTCATTACAGGCACATACATTAGAGAACGGAGAATCCCTGTATCCGTACTGTGATTGATTTCACAATTGATATCAGCGGCTTTTATATGTGGAAAGTTCATACATTCAACATGCAAAAATCGTTGATATCGGATTATGTAAAAAATATTTATTTATTTGAATAAAATTCACTGAGGATCACTCCATCTAAAATTTTAATGCAACAAGATAAAAAAAACACTTAACTAACCAATTTGCTGTCAAATATTGTAAAAAAAGGGGACAAAGCTTCGGCATTTAAAAAGTATATTGTTTGTAGTTTACCTGCCGTTCCGACAATCGGTCGAGAAACCGTGAATAGCGAAATGCTCATAACGGTTCGGAATTCAAAGAGTGATAAAGTACCACTCTTTCGAAACCTTAAACTAAATTGTTTTTTTAAACACACCACACGACACATAACTCGTGCAGTCGGAAAACCAATCATGAAGCTTAAAGGGATAAACTTTGGTTGCGTATAAAACTAATCAAAAAGAACGCACAAATGATTACTTTTGATCGCGTAACTAACCTATCGTGAAAATGCTGCAAAAGGTAATGCGTGATCGAGAAAATAATCGCAAATTTTGCGATGCAAATTAGTACTTTGAAACGAGAGTATGAGTGTTGACAGTACAAGTTACAAGACCAAAATTAATCTTTCTTTTTTGAAAAATAAAAAGGAATCAAATTAATTATTACTAATTATAACAACTTCTTCAACTTTTACGCTCGTACTTCGCACCAAATCCTTGACGTCGCGAGTATTTTTACATTTTCACAACATCTAATCTTATCTCCCAACATCGTTAGTAAATCCAAATGATCTTAAGCCTACTTATGTCTAACTTAAATGTGCCTTAGTCATTAACAAATACAAATGATGTTCAACTACACTACCGGTCAAAAGTTTACGTTCACCTGCTTTATTTTGAAAATCTGCACAATTTAGTCGGCAACTAAGTGGATTCTATAGACAACGTGCGTCTTGTAAACAAACAAGTCTAAACACACTTCTGTCTGGAGCGTTTCGCGTGCTGGGGCCATACACAGATCGAGCTTAAACTCGTCGGTGTCTCGACGCGCTTAGTTTATACCGCGTATAATCTCTTTGTGCTATAAGATTTCACGCAAAAAAATATATTTTCCACGGTTTTTTGTGTGGTTTCTTTACAAAAAGGTAAGTAAAACATTTTTCGTAATGAATATCGTATCGGTTCTAAAAAAATTGTCATCTAATTTGACATAATTCGAAGACTAAAGACTTATTATTAAAATGTGAAAGCAATTACATATTTTATGTTTGTATTTTATGTATTTTATGCAGAGCTGAGTGTAGAAACACGAGCAGTCATTGTGGCATTACACGAAGAAGGTTATTCGACGCGAAAAATTGCTTCAAAAACCAAAGTATCTCAAAGTGCAGTTGTGGGAGCGTTACACAGAAAGAACGAAACAGGGTGCAATCAGAGTCGTCAACGTTCTGGGAGGCCTAAGGTAACGTCAAAACAAGAGGACCAGTTTATCTGTGTCGAAAGCAAGAGAAATCGTACGCGCACAGCTCCCGAAATTCACGAGGAAGTGAATTCCATGCGGGAAACACCAGTATCTGTTTCAACAGTGCAGCGTCGTCTGCGCAATTACGGTTTAAAAGGATGCGTGGCCGCCAAAAAACCACTACTACGGAAACAAAATAAAGTCAAAAGATTGGCTTGGGCAAAAAAACATAAAGATTGGACCATTGAACAATGGTACAAAGTATTGTTCACGGATGAATCGAAGTTCGAAATTTTTGGAGGACGACGTCGACAATATGTTCGTCGTTTGGTGGGTGAACGCATGATTGCGCAAAACATAATTCCAACCGTCAAGCATGGTGGAGGATCTGTCTTAGCCTGGGGATGCTTTGCTGGAGACAGAGTTGGTAACCTTGTAAAAATCGAGGGTATCATGGACAAACGCATTCTCCAACGACATGCTTTTCCGTGTGGGAAAAAACTTGTACGTCACATTTAACACACATTTAAGTTTTGCCGAAATTATAGCGCAGCGAAAGAGAAGCAAAAAGAACTAAAATATATGGAATGGCCTCCTCAATCGCCCGACTGTAACCCGATCGAGTTCCTGTGGGACCAGTTGGATAGAAAAGTGAGAACAATGCAGGCAACCAATCAAAAACAGCTTTGGACATATCTACAAACTTGTTGGGATCCAATTTCAACGGAATCATTGCATAAACTGATTGCAAGGATGCCCAGAGTATGCGCTGCTGTTATACGAGAAAAAGGCGGATATTTTGAAGAATCTAAAATATGAAAAAATTGTGCTAAATTTTGCTAAAATTCGACCTATTTTGACTACAAAATAATTACTTTCTATAAATAATGCTAATAAATAATAATAACTGACGAAAATCCTGCTTTGATTTACATTTTATAGAAATTACGAGGTGAACTTAAACTTTTGACCGGTAGTGTACATATCTCTTGCAATTTATGTGCATCCGATCGTTCGGTCATTAAAGGATAATAATGACTCATTCGGATGCACTTTGGTTTCTTTAGATAACCAGCTCATTGGGATGGTAGTGTGCGTTCTAGGAAGTGATGTCGTATGATGACTTACCCAGCAGACAAAACGAATCGCCGGCGATTCGAATTCGTACCACCGTGGCGAAAAATTAGTTCGCCTGCAATTCTGACAGCGATCCGAATTCGAATCCCCTGCGAACAATATGTCATCTCGCAGGCGAAACGCTGCGGCGTATCGCAAACGATTCCCCATGGCATATCACCAACGAATCGCCATGGCGTATCGCCAACAGTTCACCATGGCATATCGCCAACCGTTCACCATGGCATATCGCCAACCGTTCACCATGGCATATCGCTAACCGTTGAGGATACGCCATGGTGAAATTCACAGAAAGTTGAAGCAAAGCGTTTTTAGGAGTTGATAAACCCGATTTACAATATTCTACTAGTTTGGCCACCTGTCTATCCGTGAGTTCGCTCATGTCTGTCCACTCGTTTCTCATGTTTTCACAGTAACTTGGGATGCTCTAACGTTTCTGTCAGAAGGACTTTGTACTCAAACTATGCTATGTAGTCCACCAGTAGAAAGCAAAGCCAACACTTTAAACGGCCGCAATTTTGTTGCGGTGCTGCCAATTTTAGTGAATGTATGAGATCTCGAAGATATTTATATCACACATTTTAAGAATATCCCAACAAAACTGTAGTTTTGAGTAGTGAAATCATGTGTGGTTGTCATTGTAATTGGTGGAAATTGGAAAAAAGAGAAACAGGAGCAGCCGAAATGCTGATTAGAAATTTATTCAGTATCCTAATCAGCATAACAGCTGTTTATTTTGTTCTCCAATGTACACTTAATTACATGCACCTACAGTAAAGTACCCATAATTTCGCGATTCAAATTAATAATTAAAAATCGGAGCGACCGAATACGAAAACGGATAACCTAATAAGTCGATAATACTATAATCTTAGTTCCTTTTCACTTGTACATGAAAACTATTGTCGGTTGTTTTTTTAAATGTCGCTGCCGATGCACATGTAAAATCAGTCTTTGATTCAGCAGTAAATCTATTACCGTGAAAAGTTCGCTTTTTTGGCTTAAGATTTTGACGATTCCAATTTTTTCCGTGCTGCTTTATATCCGTCTTCAATAAAGTAAATTTGAATCACTCACACACAAGAGTTTTTCGTTCTAACTTGTTGCAACCTACGGTGGCCGCAGTCGCAGAAATGTATGTGGCAGTAATCTTTGGGTCCCTTAGGTGGCTCTGTGAGGCCGGCTGCTCTCAGTCTGTCGGGGTTCTGTGGGGAAGATCACTGCCCGTGCTGAGCCACCTTAATCAAAAGGAGGAGGGATGCCTCAAGAAATGAAAGTCAGCCTTTTTTAGTTATAATTCATATTATTAATAAAAGAAATAATTGGATACAATAATAAGGTAAAAATAAAATAATACTAAAAAAAGAAAAGATAATACTGTTAATTGCTCTTGTGAGCAATTGCCTATAATTTCATTTAAGCGATTATAGGTAGTTTGAGGGATGAAAATTTTTGAATAATAAGACGCACATCACAATAACACTCAATTTTATTCACTTAATAAACAATTCGAAAAAAAAGTACATAAAGCAATACGTGAATACAAGTATTAAATGGATTAATTGTGAAAAAATACGCGTACAGGAGTTTTGACATATAAGTTTCAAAATGTTTGAATGACTTTGATCATAGCTTTATATCTTGCGGAGAGTATGTCTGTTTGGATAAAGACTCTGTTCGAGTCATGATTTGAGACTCCCTGGAAGAAGTTTCAAGTCCTCGCTTTGGGTAAGGATCGATAAATTTGTAAAAAGGATAGGTTAAGAAAAACAAAAAAAATGAGTTTTTCAGGATTGGGATTTGGGGAAGTAGAAATTGTAAAAACACATCTGGCTGCCAACCTTTGAATGTTTGTTTAAACATTTGAAAGAATTGACGAAGAATATAAAAAGTAAGAGAAAATAAAGCAATAAAACCATTAACGGATTAGTGAGTTTGAAATTATGCAGCTATCTTAAAATGGTCAGTGAAGGGTCGCGAAGAAAGATTATGCGGGTTATTTGTGAGAGTATTATTTTTAGAAAGTTTCGTTAAAATGATTCTGTTGAAGCAAACAAATACTGGAAAAGAACTAGGAAATACTAGAAAAGACGAAAAAAGAAAATGGAGTCTGCCAGCCCAGATAACAAAACAAAAAAAATGAAATGAATGAATAAACTCGACAAAACTACCACCTAACCCGATCGGGTATGGTTTACATGTATAATTAAATAAACGCAAACTTTATAGCAAGCTTTCGAATCAAACCAATGCAATTTTTTGACCGCTCGGGTCGCTTTGACCCTTATCTTTCGCTTCAATGATGTATTGTAAAAGACGATCGGCAAACAGTGCTTCACTAACACCCGGTTATATCTTATATAACCTGTTCCATACGATTCGTCCCGTTTCCGACGTCGTAATTTCCGGAATACTTTCGTCCTAATAAACGTTCAGTATCCAAATATCTTGACTTTTTACAAAGACTCACTCCAACGCCATTCACTGCTTTCGTACTTCTTCACCGTCTACTGTTCATTCTTCACGGTTTCCTCTCATCACAAGAAAAGTATCAAAAAAAAATTGTCCTTATCTTTACGCTGTCCTGCACACAATTCTCAATCTTTCAATCAAAACCAAAACCTTTACATCAAAGCCAAATAGTCGTTATCCTCACGCTGTCCCGCACAAAATTCTCAATCTTTCAATCAAAACCCAAAACTTTCCATCAAAGCCAAAAACTCTCTTTCAAAACCGAAAAAATTTCCATCAAAACCAAAGAACTTTCCATCAAAACCAAAGAACTTTCCTTCAAAACCAAAAAACTCCATCAAAACCAAAAAAACTTCCACTATCGATCTATTCTTCCCGGCGATTTACACTCCACTATCCCTTTTCCGTTTACGAAATTCAAATACATTGGATCTGGGAAGGGACTGTGGGGAAAATGGTGAGAAATGGTGGAAATCAGAGGTGAGAAGAGGAAGTGTAGAATGAAATTGATGTATTACGAATGACGTAAACACCCGCAAAATGCAAGGCAGAACTAACTACGCTGCGTGGTTAGACTACAAACTTCAAAATAACACTGCCAGCAATCAACTGTACATTGACACTTAGAAGGCATTTATATATATATACTATATATATCTATACTTCCAGCTAGAGAAGTATAAACTATAACATACAATAGAAATAGATGTTTGAGCAAACAAAGACAGAGCAGCAGCTGCAGTCAGCGAACGGGCTAGGTTAACGCGTTCAAGTAGTAAGATAGGAAGGCCAGGAAAATACATTTGGAATGCTCGGATCATTCTGAATATTCAGAGAATATTTTTAAATATATAAACTTTCGATAGATTAAAAACAAATCAACCGATTTTCTGAAAATTATAGTTAAGGGTTTCTTTAATCTGTGGTTTAATAATTTTTCTTGTTCTAGATTGTTCGATATTACCAGTAAATCACCAACGAATATTGTAACTATGGCAACGTAACTCCCCATTGCCAAATAGAACATGCACTATTCGGTCTCTGAACAACAAACAAATTTGAACAAAATCTTAGTCGGTGCGTCGTTCCACAATCTGCTAGATCATTTCAATCCATAATTGACTTAATCAGACGACAGAATCACTTTAAATCGAATATTTTTTCGAAAATATTTTAAGTTTATTTATTAATATATTTAGTTCGGGATTTGAAAATGATCAACAATGTTATCATAAAACTTAGAGTTCGGATTTCTTATTAGTTGCTTCATTAGTTCCATTTCGATAGCAATCAAAGAAAGTTTTCTCAAACGTCTTTGACTCATAAAGTTTTTGGAGTAGCTTTTGGTACATTTAATAGTAGAAAAACTTCACTCAATTACTGCTGAAGACGCTGGTAGAGACACAGCCAAGCACAAGAGCTTATAAACCTCAAAAACATCATGTTTTAAATTATTTGTTGAAACAAAATTTGAAGTTTCAACCTTATCTGTTGAAAGATCAAGAATGCAATAGACAGAGTACCATAGTGAGTTTATTATGCAGCTTTTGTTTTTCAAACATATTGCCGCATGCCAAAATTAGCTTGGTGTTGCTTGGGGTCCCCGAGCCTTTTTTGATGTCAAGAACCCGTTTAGGCTGTATGTAGCCAACTTCAGCTCGCAGGGCCTGAGCGAGCCTTCTCAATCGCGGGCAAAAACTCGCTCCTTAACATTTTTTCAAATACTTCCAACAGATCATATCGGCTATTTAGCAAAATATCAATAATACGTGTTTTAAAATTCCAACGAGTATTACTACTGCTTAGAATTCATTTTTCACAGATTTTATCTAACACATGTATACGGCTAGGGTTTCCAGAAAGTAGAAAAACCAGATTAATTTGCAACAAACACACGACATTCTTTTATTTTATAAGCAACATATTGCAGAACAAAATTTCAACTATGTGAGAAACAATGATTGTGGAGCAATTTCTTTAACTTTTTTTGTAAACCGTTTAAGTCACCTGACATTACAGCTGCTTCATCGTACGTTTGGGCTTCTAACTCTTCAGTTAAATTGAAGCAAATTAACTTATCTTTTAAAAGTTGGAATAAATTGTGTGCAGTTTTGTCTGCGAAAACATAAAAACATTCCAAAACATTTTTCAATAAATGCACCTTCTTTTGTAACATATCGAAAAATCACATACAGTTGCCAAAAATTAAAAACATCAGTGGTTTAATCAATTTTCCATGAAAAATAAGGTGCTTCATTTATTTCAGAAGATATGAAATTTTGAATTACTGAACCGATAAAATTAAATCATTTTGGATAGTTTTGGAAACTCCACTGAAAACGGATGATGTGTTCAAAAAGCTTTAAAATCGTTATCGTTTTTGGCAATTAAATACGCTTGTTCCCGATAGTTTTAATTTTATCCATTAAACCTATAGTTATTGACTGTTATTTTTCAACGAGTTTATTATGTTTCACAATATTTTTGTGATAAACCGAACCAAAACATACTAGAATTTGCTGTTTTCCAAATAATTTAATTTCAATGATCGTTAGAATTAGAATTTCCATGCTTTGTATTGACTCACTGATATATTTCAAAGTACCAGTAGATTGCCATGGAGTTGTTGATTAATTTCAGCAAAATGCTTTATTCAATGTTTCACTACCAGTGAGCCAATCACCTTTCCAACAAGCACAATCAAACGATCGCGATTTGCAATTATTAAATTACTATTGTTAAATTTTTCATGTGCGGACATATTTGTCATTTTACAAATTTAATTTATTGTCTAACGATAAACAACCGGATTTTTTTTCAACAAGTACTATATCTTCCATATCTTTAACTTTAACCTGGATGTCCTGTTCCTCCATGTTATACTTTAGTTTTTGCACTCCACTGGCAATTGTACGTTATTGAAAGATTAGCACTGTACGGAAAACTTCCGAAAATTTGTAAAAAGTCGTTAATTTTGTTTTTGGATATTTGGCGTATCATTAAAATATGAGATACATAAATGGTATAATTTTTATCCCAGTTTGATTTTATATCCCCCATTGATTTCAACTGGGAGAAGAGACACAAACGTCTTCGTCACTTTCAAATTTTTTCTGCTTCATAATTTGCTGAGGTTTGGCTTGCCCATCAGAAACGACGAAAACGTGTGAAAGAGAATCGAAATTTTTTAATTTTCTTTCGCACACAAAGCAAAACGTGTATCCTAAGGTCTTTGTCGCTTAATCCTTGTTCGCACTATGCTAGTATTTAGTCGAGTGGATAGTATTTTAGTAGCTAAAATACTCGCTACTGCCAAAAATGTTCGCACTATAGTCGAGTACAGTTAACAAGTATATTTAGTTTGTTATGTTGAACAACGTGCATGGCGATAAAATAAATGGGTATTTCTTATGAAATTTCGAAATTTGGGATATTATTGAATTTTTTTTTTTTTATATAAACTTAGATATTTTTTCGCGGAGATCAGAAAAGTTGCTTTTAGAGATCTGTCCAGGGGTATTGATCTTCCATATTTTTATATATAACCTATATAAAATGAGGTTTAAAAAAATAAAGAAATGAGGGAATGATTAACGGAGTGAGGGAATGATTTATTATTATATTATAGTAAAAAAACAACATGTACAAATGAAAGAAATTACATATTTTTTATTAATATATATCAAACAATGAAATATCATATTCTAAAGAAAATCAACTCAAAACTTTGTACTTATAGAACATAAACAATATTTTGTACTTATAGAAAATGACCAACATAAATATAATATAAACCCAAAAAAATAACAAATATACGAGTACTACTCACTATAGAGGTAACCAATGTTTTTAACTTTTAAATACTTATTACTATTTATTTTTAAACTTTGTACTTAGCACTTCTCCAAAACTTAAATTAAAACATCTTCATATTTATTTATTAAGCATTAATTATTATTAATATTAACCTAAATAAGTCTTTTCATAGAGTTTTTTGGTCTTTGAGATCAATGAGTTATTCAATCTTAATTTTAACATCGCTTGTAGAGTCATCTAACTCTGTAATAACGTAATTCCCCCTTTTAACTAACTTTGGCGGCTTTATTTTCTGTATCACATCTTCCCATTTATATAATTGCTCATCTTTAATATTAGGCCATCTCCAAAACTTCACACCTTGCTTCATACACCTAACCATCAAATCATCTTCAAAAACAGATAGAACTTCTCCGGGATACTTTGACGTGCCCCATTTTATCAGGACATGATCTCCAATGGTAACATTCTTATCACTGTCGGAGACAACAGTAGATCCCTCATTTTCTAAATCAATTGTATTATTTTCTTTTAACATTTTAGTATGATCTTGAATGCGCGAAGACGACGCTGAAGACAGTTGGTAATTATCCCTCATTATATCCAATTCCATATACTTTTGAGGGGATTTGCTACGCCTCTTAGTAAATCGATTACTGCGCTGTTGTTGAAAATACCCCAAATGATAGTGGGTACAAACTTCTTCGCAATCTATGCATGAAAGTCTTCTGCACTGTAAGGTGTTGTGAAAAAATACGAACTGGCGTATTTTTTGTGTTCCCCGGAAAGTAGGAATAGTCTTGGACTGTTTTATGAGATCATCCATCAGCGAAATATCTGCTGTGGTAACTTCAAACAATAAAATAGAAGGACACCTGGATTGAAGGATAGGTTTCAATGAATTCAGGTCTACGATATCATGGCCTTCTGCCACGACTTTATCAGCTGTCCGTTTCAGGGTTCCACCGACACCGTCAGGCGCTCCCTTACCGTGCCCGGGCTCAGAATAATGCCATGAAAAGTATGTGATTTCTGGATAGAGATCTTTTAGATGGCGACACACCATTTCGAACATAAATTTATTTTTGTATTGATTAACAGGCCCATCACTCAACATATGTAATCGGGAAATAGGTAAATGTTGTGTTTTTATCCACTCAAATATGGGTTTCAAGTGAGCCCAAACAGCCATTGTGTCATGTCTATTGTCACTAGAGAGAGAACAAAAGGATACAGGTTTGATTGCATTATCCTTGCGCAAGTAAAGCACTCCTGTATGCATTGTTATCTACTTCCTTCTTCCACCAAAGTGGACAGCTTGTATTTCCTCGTTATACTTACAGCAATAGTTTTCACTGTAATCTACATGAATTAAAATGTCGTTTATTGTTAATTTTTTCTTTATATGTTGAATGGCCTGATATTGATGTGCTATAGTGCCAATATGTGAAAAAAAAAGTGGTAATGCTGCTTCCAGACTTTGAACAAGCAATTTCAATTTAACCCTATACTCTTTCTTCACGGGTTTACGAACTGTATTTTTTTCCCATCCTTTTCAAATGAACTGACTTCATAAATCCATTGTTGATAAGTCACAAACTGATTAGGCATTGGTAAATAGTATTCCAAAGAGCGTTCCTTGCAGGTTGAACATTCCCTGAATAGACATTTTGTGGAATGCACATCGCAGGTTATTGTCGCTAAAATTGAAGTCACGTTACAAAATTTCAATGCTTTGACTTCATGCAATTTAGATATCATCAATTGAATACTGGCATGCTGTATGCATTGACAAGTATTTCGGGTATTCACGTTTTGCCAAGTAACCCAAAAGGGTCTGAATCTGCAAAAGGTTGATAAGCTTATCTTATAATTGACCATGCTTAAAAACTTTTTATGTAAATTTTGAAGTGTATCATATAAAACACGCTTTTGTTTAGTTTTACCATTTTTTGATTTAAGATAGTCTTTTTTCCCCGGGCACATCCTTGAGTTTTCATCTTTCTCCAAAAATTTAATTACATCGTCCTTTACCTTCATCATTTTATCGCTTATTTTTCGAGGCTTTTGTCTTTTGAAAGTATCATGTTTAAAAAAAGGTTTCGATGCGTGAAGTAACTTATATTTCTGCAATGATTTCAATTTCAACATTTCGTGATATTTTTTCTTTTTTTCATGTTTCTTTCCAAGATCTTTGTAACTAGTCTCTAGATCTCTTGTTAACGCTTCTCCAAAAAGTAATTTCTTCTTCACACTCTCACGAACGTTTACATTCTTTAGAAGCGCATCTACTTTAGTTCCAGGCGATTCGGGGTCAGTTTTTTTTTGTTTTCATTCTCAAATATCTCTTCTTATATTTTTCGCTTAACTTCACTGCATTCTTCAAATTTTTTTCCAAATTTGCAATCTTTGCATACAAAATAGCTCGTCGCCTTCGCATCTGTCGTCTATTTCGAGCAGCTACATCTTCTCTAATTTGCTGCACAACTGATACTGGACTTGGCGGAGGTGTATCATCAATTATTCTTTGTAAATTTTGGTGTGCTATGGCTTTATTAATCCTATACACTTTACTATTTTCTTTCCATTGTTTTCGCTTTCGTCTAAGTTCTCTAGCATTCATATTAATAACTGGTTTAACTTGACCGCTCTCTTTTTTCTTTAAATATTTTAATCTTTCTTTTTCCCGCAGTTTTTCTAAAGATTCAGTATTATTTTTCAATTTTTCTCGCCTTTTTCTATCATACTCTTTCTTTTTTATTTTTTTTTTTCTGCATCACTCAACTTCTTTTGTCGTGCCATTTTGCTTCCACATACATGCACCTGTTTTAAATTAAATACCGTGAAATACAAGTTGCAAGAAATAAATAAAAAATCTAAAAAAAAACGGAAAATACTGGATAAATCATTCCCTCACACGGCCGTCATTCCCTCACTCATTCCTCACTCCTAAATGCAGTGGGGGAATGACTGTGAGGGAATGACGAATTTTAACTTAAGCTACAACAAAACCGACACATAACCTCAATTTGCTTGTTACATTTCGAATATGTGTTTTACTCCCAAAAACGCATAAAACCAACAAATTTTAATGATAAATATTAAAATGCTTAATACATTCATATAACGTGAGGTAATGATCGTCATAAATTTAACTTTTAACAATTTTTCACAAAATATTTTTTTACACGAACTCACCTGCGGTTAAGAAGAAATCGCCATCTTGAATCATTTGAGAGTGTTGACAGGTACTAAAAACTTAAGGTTGCGTTCCTAAATATCGTTTGACACGTTCAGAAATCGAATATTCGTAATAGGATGAGGGAATGATTTTATTTGGCGGGACATATTTAAAATCGAATTATTGTTTTTATAAATTCGTTGTTGTAAGATGGAAGCTTTTATAGACAATAACAAACATCTATCTAATATATTTGCATAATTTTATTATTAAAAATATTGATATATTTCAGATAAAAAGGCATTTTAGTAATATTTTTGAACTAAGGGACAAGGTGAGGGAATGATTTGCACGGTAACAAAGGAGCCATATCTTTTTTTTCTTTAGAGGAAAGATGTTTTCTTTTTAAACAATAGCGGTATAGACAGCGTACATTCGAATGAAAAAAAGACTTATGTAGTTAATGCATATCACTCGGCACTAATGGCTCGGGAATCAAATTTCGAAATTTGATGGGAATTACTCAAATAATAATAAGCTGATTAAGCTTATCGCAATCACTATTTTAGAAGAAGTACGTGTGGAAATATGTGTAATAAAAATAGAAGCAACGGATACGAAAGTGGATGAATAGAAGAGACAAATTAGGAGCTACAAATTGACTTTTGAAGGAACTGGCATTGGAAGGCCCCAAAAAATATTTCGATTGTTTGAGGATGTCAGAAAGCTGCGTAAATTTCTTATTAATGAAAATTCAGTCTCATATTTGACAAAAAGACAACCATTTATGATTTATTATTCCGGCAATCACTAAATTACAAGTAGTTCTTTAATTTCTTGCCACTGAATACACTGGCTCATATTTCGACTTAGGAAATCGACCATATCTGAATTCATCTCTGAAGTTTGTGAGGCAATATACAGTCCGCGGAAAAAATGTAGCACAACTAAAAATATCTCATTATTTCCTAAACTACTAGACGCAGGTCTGTAATATGTTCTACAAACCAAGCAGATCAACTAAAATACAAATTCTTACATAAAATCATTAGGTTAATAACAAAGGTTGAGGTTTTTGAGCGAATTTTATGATTTCTAGGTGCACAAAAAACATAGCACATCTCGAGGTAATAATTAAAAAAACAAACAAAGATAAAATAATATAGCCTTTATTTAATTACTAATACTTAGTCGAACCTCCACTATTTTTACGTACATCGTACACCCTTTTTGGAAGGCTTTTGTATAATTGTTTAATGTATTTTCGTGAAAATTTCACCCCAACATAGAATAATTGCTGTTTTCAGCTCATCCACTGTTGCATACTGCTATCCTTCGGCGTAAACTAGTCGAGCCAGGTGTTCCCAGCAATTTTCGATGATGTTGAGATCGGGTGATCGTGCCGGCCAATCGAGAAGTTCGAGTCTTTCCTTTGGAAAAAAGATTTCATCTTTCTGGCGGTATGGACAGTCGCATTATCTTGTTGAAAAGTCGGCGGAGTATCTGCGTTAGCCATTAGACCGTCAGATATCTGTTGTTCTAACAACTGTACATATCGATCAGAGTTCATTTTGCCACTGATGATCGCTAATTTCGAACGACCGTTAAACCCGATAGCACCCCAAATCATCACCGATCCTCCATCATGTTGCCGCTTGCTTAAAACTATTTTCTCCCAACGGATGTCACGAAAATAATATCTCCAGCCATCTGGACCATCTAACTTAAATGTTTTTTCGTCCGAAAATATCACTCGCCTCCAAAACGCTTCTCCTTGTGAAGAGGATTTAACGGTGGTTTTCGCTTTAACTTCCGACATTGAATAAGCGGCGACTTTTGAATTACGTACTGTGTGTTCCGTATCTTCGTATTAACGCTAGCTCGTCTGCCAATTTTCCTTGCAGTGAGAGCAGAGTTGGAAGCCTCCTGCAAAATTCGACGTTTTTCTCGTGGTCGACCTGGTGACTTCTTTTTCCCGTAATTCCCCGAATCCGCAATCAAATTCATCACTACTTTTCGACTTCTGCCAATGATTCGTGAAATTTCCGAAAAACTTTTTTTTGTCAAAGTAATTTCAAAATTATACTAATTTCAGAGTGACTCAGCATCTTACCTCGTCCCAATTTGGAAAAGACTGAACCTTTTGTTTTGTTTCACTAGTCTGCCCTGAACGTCTATATTCTGATGTTTGCTATTTGAATGTCGAAACTTAACTGGCCTAATGGAAAAACAACGCTAATTTAAGAGGAAAGCAGTATCTGCTACCTTTTTTGCACACCAAAAAATCATTAAATTTGTCTTCAAATACCAGTCTTTCAGAAAACCCTAACTTTTTTTTGGGTCAAAATATATATTTTTGTGTACGTGTCTAATTTGTAGAACATATTACTGACCTGCGTCAAGTAGTTTAGGAAATAATGCAAAATTTTCAGTTGTGGTAATTTTTTTTGCGCGGACTGTATGAATCATCAAAGAAATTCATCATGCTAAGAATAAATACACCAGATATTAAGAAGCATTGATTTATTAATAAAATATTGTTGTTTGAATTTCCAACATGGTTTTCATAAGCCATAATTACATTTTATTACTTTTCCAATGATGTCTAATTGAAGAAAATACAATTAACGTTCCTTCGCGCTCACAATACAGTACTACAAATGATGAATCACAGTCGAAAGCGATGTTCACTCGAATAAATGATGATAAACGTAATATGTAATGAAATGTCAATTGTATTTTCTATACATTTACAATGTGTTTTATGTCTACTTCGATAACTTTTACTGATCAAGTTGAATGTTTCCCAATACCGTTAAAATTATATTCCTAGACGGTAACATATTAGGGAAATCTTGTAGTTCGTAGCATGTTCCTATTCTTGAGTGGGTAAAACGAAGTACATTTAGTGTCTTGCGAAAACTCCTCTTCGAAATTACCGATGCTGGCGATATTAAAATGTAGAATATCATTGCTCTACGACAAATCTGTTGCACACGGTGACACTGGTCTTAACAGTGGCGTCCTGGTTATTCTGTTTGCCTCAGATTCCTTTTGAAGGTACCGTCGCCGAATTTTATTCATATAAATTTTAACGTGCTCTTGCGCTTCTAATGCCAATAGTAAAGGCAAAGATTTAAGTTGGAGACTGACGTGTTCACCGAAGACTTGAAACTCATTTTCGTCGGCAGTAGAGTTTGTAGCTTCAGTAATTTCTTGCAGTTGAGTCACCATGCTCGAAAGCTGGGAAAGTTTTCTCTTTTTTACTGATGGTGTAGATTTTGGTGGTCGAAAATTGTCCACTGCAGTAATGTTTTCCTCTGCAGTTGTACTTAAGTCGCTATCTATTGCGTCATTTTGTGGACTATTGGAATCCTGGAAACAAACAATATTTTATTAGTACCAAGGCATATCATCATCAATGGAAAACATATTAAATTTTGTTTGGATGAACTTAATTCGTTTTTTCTGGGTTCTGGACACTATGAATTGGAAAGCAATTGTATATTCCTCGGTCAATTCTCATTGAATTGCGGAGTAAAGGTTGTATACAATTGTATAGCTTAAAGAGAATATGTCCGAGGACGAGGATTGATATTATTGTAATGAAAATTCTATAGAAATTACCATACTTATAATAGTGAGGTTGCGAGTGGAGTCGGTTCACTTGTTCATTCAAATCATCTTATTTATGAGATGCAATATTAAGATCGTCAAATCTTATGTTGGATAAATGTATCTGATTGAGATGTTAATCGAAGTTTGTTTTGTTTATTTTACAGGAAATCATAGGGAATTCATAAACAGCTTTTACTTGTACAGGGTTAGGTGAGACTCCTTTGCTAGAGATAATATGACCCAAATACACGACCTCGTACTTAGAGATCGTGCCAATCTTGTTGGTTTTAAGTTTAATTTGCTTTCACGGACTCTTTCAAAGACGTTTTTGAGTATTGATTTGTGATCTTCAATGGAACTGACGTAAATAACTATATCGCCGAGATAGACAAAACATTGAATTCCCTGCAACCCGGATAAAACTGTATTCATCAAACGCTGGAAAGTTGGTGGAGCGTTTTTCAGTCCAAAGGGCATTCTCAAGTATTCGTAATGGCCCAAATGTGCAGAGAAAGCTGTTTTATTGCGATCCTCTGTTCGCATATTGATCTGGTGAAACCCATTCACGAGATCAAGAGTTGTAAAATATTTAGAATGACCCAGTTGATCTAATATTTTTGTTATGTTTGGAATAGGGAAAACACCTGATTCAGTGACGCTATTTAATTTTCTATAATCTATTACCGCTCTCCATTTAATTTCTCCTGGTGCGTCTCGTTTCTTTGGGACAACCCAAAGAGGTGCTGACCAGGGACTATCTGATGATTGTATTATACCATGATAAAGCATTTTCCCAATTTGTTTGTTTACTTCGTCTTTGTGGATTTCGGGATATCTATAAGTTTTCGCTGATAAAAGTCGGGAATCTATAAGATTAATTTCATGTTGACACAAGTTTGTACTTGTCAATTGATCTCCTTCCAAATAGAATATATCGGAATATTCAGAAAAAATCCGCTGAATTGATTAGATTCTTCTTTACTAAGGTGATCCAGTCTTAATGATTTCGCAAGTAAAGTTTTCCGTTCTTGGGATTTAGTAGATTTAGATTAATTGCCTGTTGGATTTTCCAATTGTTTGATACGGAGATTTAGATATTTGTTTGATTTACTTGAGTTGGTTTTATTTTGGTCACCATTTTGATTTAGGATTCCGGAATTGAATTTTTCAAGATAGATTTTAGGTTTAAGCATTTCTGGTCATCCTCATTTATATTTAAGATCGAGACAAGAGCTTGTTGGTTATTATCGACCGAAGTGAGAGCTTTACTTAAAAAGATTCCAGGAGATAACTCACTCCGATTCACGATGCCCTCCAGGACCTCAGGATTTTCCACTTGGATTTTGACAAAATTTATTGAACGAGATTTGATTTTTAACATTGGTAGATTTATTGATTTGTTATAGAACTTTAGATTTGGTGTAGATTGATCATATGATATCTGTAACTTTGCCGGAGTTTCGGACTTTAGATATTGTTGAGGATGGAAATGTGAATCTACTAAAGATTCGTCGTCGATCTCATAGGTGTTTTTAGGAAGTTTACTAATTTCGATTCATACTTCTTCATCCGTGACTGTTGTTAATTTTCGTGAGAAGTCCACGATGCAGTTGTGTTTGTGTTCGCATGATAATTGAGAACTCGTGGATTAGGTCTTGTCGTGGAAACTTTAAACTTATTTGTGAGGAGCCTTCTGCTGAAGTAGTTCCACATATTTCCAGAAGACTGGTAAAATTATCTACGTTTACAAGAGTTATTCCCGTTAATAATTCACCTTTTATTATTGAAATAGCTGCGCCGGAATCAATTAGGAACCTAAAATACGATTTTTTTGAATTAGGGCTAGTAATGGTTAGGTAAGGCATTAAGGTATCGCCGTAATAAAACAAATGAGGCGGATTTATTCCTTTTCCAGGATTTCCGAAATAATCCGAAGACTTGGATTCGGAAATGTTACCCCATTTTGTGAACGGTTGCTATTTAGTTGATTAAATTGGGAGGGTTTTGCTTTGTTATAATTGTATTCTCTTTCTCGACATTCCTTGATAAAATTTTCTTTTAATAATTGCAGACTTTTTCGCTAGCTATATAAACACGTTGAGGAGAAGTCTGCTTATTTTTTTGATAACATTCAGAAGTGTAATGGTTCTTACGTTTGCATATATTACAAAATTCCACAGTCCTGTTATTTATGGGAGCCGAATTCATTGGTTTATGGCTGGATCGATGTTGAGGATAAAAGTATGCAGGATGAGATCGTCCATTGCTGCATTGCGACCCTTCAAATCTCCTTCATGCTCGACTGACTGTTTAACGCAAATTATTAGATTTTTCGTGGCCGTTTCGAGTCGGACAGTAAATTGGGAAATAGTTTCTTTTGCAGCTTGTTTGCACTGCTGCAGCTCAATGAGCAAATGGGTTAATGCTTCTTGTCCCCGTATAGCAATTTTTAGAAATCGCGAAGCTCGTTCCAACTCCCGAAAGTGTGGTTGGATACGGCCAACTCAGCTTTACATTCTAACTGAGTCAATGCATAGTCCAGCAAGATAGAAGCTTGTTCGGAGTATGCTAATTTAAATGCACGGTTGCATCCGGTCACAAAAGAATTTGACTTGTCTCTATTTCCGTCGAATGATTTTATAAACTTTAACAAAATGTTTTAATTTACTTTTTCTGTGTGGGTAATTTCGGATACATATCCCGAATCAGGCTTGACGTCTTCAGTACCGGTTTGAGTGGAACTTGCGTGTTCCATCTTACAAATATTGGATTTACTTTAATTATATATTTTAAATTTAAACAATTGAAATGAATTAAAATTTTTGAATTTGTGTTTTTGAAATTTGAATTATTCTCATTAAGATTTCTTCAAAACGTACTATACACAACAAGAAATAATTTTTGTGAATTTATTATGAAATTTTTCGAAATATGTGCAGTGAGGAAAAATGTTTTGCTTACGTGCGAATTACAACAATCTTTGATTGACAGCAGGAGATTTTATTGATGATCTGACTGATGATGATTATTGATGTTCCGAGTGTAGCAGATGAGTTGATTGATGATTTGATAGGCGACTCGATTTGGTCAGCTTATTGACTCGGTGCAGCGATTGGTTTGAGTTGGCGGTTAAGTTGTCCTGATGCAGTGTTTTAAGTTTTGTGCGTTGGCTAGTGCCACAGGATTTAATTTTAAGTAAAATATTATCGTGAAATTGTGAGACTCCTAGTTACTAGATGATTTTTGTGTAACCATCCCACTTCTGAGACCACTTTTTGTATATACTTCCTATGCCCCTGCAAACAGATGCGTTTTTATGTAAATAAAATATAAAACACGCCATAAGCGAATTTTCTTAATCTGCTTATGGAACCTTCATGACTGTCATGGTTTATGTTGATGCTTACGATCCCATATCACTAGTTCTGCCTGGGATAGTCGATAAAGTTCAATGCTTTTTCATTAGTCTACTCCATCTAGCATCACAACAAGATCTCGCGACAAATTAAAAATGCAAATTAATTGAATTCAAGTAAAAAATATTATTTTTTTATATTCCGTTGGCAAATCTTTCTGCGTAATTATCGCAATCATTCTTTTTGGCATCGATAATACGAGTTTCCTGTTATGCTTGCTTTGATTTGATAGAGATGAAATTTGATGCCTCTTTATACGTATTTGCAACTGTTTGCGATCGAATTAAAAAATCAACTGTCTTTGCGACAACGCATATCACGATATCATTGGAAAATATTTGCCAATTATTTATTTTAACAAACCTTTCTTTTTTTCAAATCACTCTGAAATTATACAAACCTTTTCTGAAATCACACATGTTTCCTATATTTTTCTAAATTCAAAAAAAAAATACAATGTTTTTTCAGTTTTAAACACATTTATTTTTTTCTACATAAGTTGAATATTTGCTAAATTTTTTTATATTATTTAAAACGCATACTTGCGCTCATTCTCAGTATCAGAGTCGTCGTCACTACTATCGTCACATTTTCGCGCCTTTTTCGTCACTACGCTGGAAGACAAAAACACAGAGGCTGGCTTCTCTTGATCGACATGCTTTATTTTTTTGTACACTAAACACTCCATAGACAAATCCAAAGAAATTCCAGTTTTAGTTATTTTGAAACCAGACAATTTTATTACCTTCAGAGAATGCATATATGCAGAAGTTGCCAATCTTGCCCATTTACTTTCCTCCAAAGTATTATTTTTATGCTCTAAAATTGGACACAAAATTTTAACTGGTGGAACTTGAGATGTAAACAATTTAACGCCAAATACAGATGGACTTATTTTGTCCATTCTCACAGAAGATCCATCAATGTATTTATTTCTCAATTTTGCAATAATATCTTTCATAGCAGACATGTCAATGCGGTGTTTTTTCAGATGTTGTTCAAACTCGTTGGATTTTGAGGATAATTTTCGCAAGTCAAGTATAAAACCATCGAACACAGCAGTAAACAAAAGTTTATTTTCTTCGTCCTAAAAATACTTTGCAGTTGGAATCAAATGGTGCAGACGATGTTTTGCTTCAAGCGAATCCAAATTGTCCATAATAGACTTGTCAGAAAAATCTTCTGAATTGTTCACACATATACCAAAGCTGTTTCCAATTATAACCAATTTTATCGGTTTTTTTATAATTATACTGCATATAATTGAAGCGCTGAACGTTTTTCTGGAATTTTCTTTTTATCTCTTCATATTTTGCATCCGTAGAAACAATATCACCGTCCTTCGTAATATCGGAGCAAAACTGTTGTAATGTAGTATTGTAGAAATTTCCATCATTTGGTTTTTGAAGACATTTGCTATCGGTATCAATAGCTGTATCATCGTCACTATCACTCGATTCAACCAACTGACGCTTGGAAGTAGACGCCATTTTTGCTTGATGCATCTTACAAGAAAGCCAAAACACAACCGATGTATCGATACGACAACGCCCTACTGGCTATTCACTCGCATTTGAAACTTGACACATCAATGGACGATGTGTACTGAAATATGACACATACGGATATACGTTTACAACGACCCCTTTCGTGAATATATAATCAATGGACGTATTATTTCGAGTCGTTACGATGCCATTCGTTACCAAATTCACTTCATGCTTTGTTTTTGCGTACGCAATTAATTCTTTTCCCTGGGAAGAAGATGAGTCAACGTTTAAATCACCACTTCATATAACAGGGCACTCGGACAAATTATTATTCGCTGAAATTGCTAAATGTTTTACACATTTATTAAATCGCCACAAAGCTACATCTATCAATGATTTCAAATCCGAAAGAGCTGTATCATTCGACACATACATGACAACAAGACAAAACTGCGTATTATATTTCGTCATCATTCTTGCACAGCACACATCACCGCACGCATTACGAAATTCATCAAATTCAAGCGGAATACATTCTTTTAACGAAGACTGTAAAGACTCATATATAGCAACACCACCAGCAGCAATTCCACTACGTTTATATTTCGTTATACATTTGTATCCATTTATGTTGACATTATTAACACTGTCAACCCAAGTTTCACACAGTGCTAAAATATCACTAATATTTATAACTTTATCGTTCACAACATCGTCTTTATGTGCATTTAAGCTTTGCACATTCATATACGACAATTTAGCTTCACCCTCGTCCGATTCTTTATAAAACTTGGATGTTTTGTCCATTATCGTTTCTATTTTTACAGTTGATAAACGATGAAATTCGTTTCTTAATTCTTGATATCCACAGTTATCAGAAATATGGAAAAAAATTGTATCGTTGTTCTTATTTGTCAAATACAAGCCCCCAAGAGACGTCACGCGTGAAAGACTAACATAAACTAACGAAGTCTGTAGTGATTTAGAGTACTCAAACACATCTTTATTGTACGTACCGCCTTGCGATTTGTGAACAGTCAACACATTAGCAGCCGTTACAGGAAATTGTGTTCGTTTGACCTTTATTTGTTTAGATGATAAATTTACAGGTCCAGAACGGCGACATATGGGCGTACAATTACTAGAAATGTTTAGCATGCTGGCATGATAATTTGTTTCCAAGCGACGTATGGCACCGCTATAAATATTTGTGAAGTCTATCCATATTCGCTTAACTCGCGCAGGCTCGTTTTCATCGTATTCAATGTAGCGTAAATAACCAAACGAACCATTAACTAACTTGTCTTTCTTGTCTATGTTCTGTGTTAAAACATACGGGGAATTGAGCAGAAGTAATAATTTGGTTGGCGTGTTTGCCGTATCAACAACACTAAGTTTTAATATTTTCGTACGCGCACTAGTTATCTGAGCTTCGTTATTACATCCTTTAATAGTATCGTCAGCCAAAACTAGAACAGAATCTGCAACATTCAACACCGCGTAGTTGTAATCATCTACATCCGAGTTGCAATGAAACAAACGTACAGCATCTCGTATATGCGCCATATTGCATGCATCAACAAATCGAGATTCTAAAAGTGCTATTTCTCGTCTTCTTAACTTCACACCATTTCCAATTTTTGTAAGTATAGTCGAAAACGCTTTATCTGATTGTCGAACTACTTCATCCGAAGAGTAATAGTTTAAATTTTGCCATATCATATCGCGCTGTAAAAAATCCGCAGGACGTTTGTATACTGAAGCTGCACGTACAGGTGGCAACTGCCTTAAATCACTACAAAAGATGACATTAAAACCACCAAATCTACAATTCGGTCTCGAACACACAGCACGCAATACATAATCAACGTTACATAACATATGAAAACTTCCCGCATATCAAACCGAAGTGACTGCAACACATTTGGTTTAATATGCATCATCTTGTTGGTATTATCGGTATACTTAACGCAGAATGAACCGTTGATCCATCAATGTTAACTGCTGCTTTTCCTGTAGTAGCACACACAAGATACGCATCCTTGCCAGCATCATGACGCGTTGTAAATCGATTTACAATTTCTATCATCATACGAAGCACATACGATTTTCCAGACGCAGCAGGCCCAGTAAAAAATATTTGAAGTGCATTTTGTTGCGCATATACAGTGCTGAGAAAAAGTGATGCAAAAACAAATATTTGAGAAATTTTTTGTATAAAGCT
Organism: Stratiomys singularior; assembly: GCA_954870665.1. Classification (NCBI taxonomy): domain Eukaryota; kingdom Metazoa; phylum Arthropoda; class Insecta; order Diptera; family Stratiomyidae; genus Stratiomys; species Stratiomys singularior. The sequence goes on along the minus strand of OX940879.1, from coordinate 55,725,401 downwards.
TTTCATATTGGCAAAACTAGTCAGTAAAAATTCCTTTGGTTTTTATTTTTACCATTTATTTATTTCTAAGAATTCATGGAACAACAAAAAACAACGCAAAAAATAACTATTTTATAAGAAAAAAGGAAAAAAATAAATCAATTAGCTTCTGGCTACCGAGCAAAAGTGATTAAAAAAATCAAATCATGATCATCTTCTTTCAACTGTGGTAGGTATCCTAGTAAAATCAATGGTTTTTAATATTCGGTAGGATTTCCTTTCCTATCTATGACCACTTGCAGCCTTCTTGGCATTGAAGAAACCAAATTCGCACAATATTCTTGAGTGATGTTGCTCTATTCTTCTATCATTCTTTCCTTAAGCACGGACTTACTGCGAATATTATGTACTGCTAGTCGACGTGAGAGTTCTTCCCAAACATGCTCTATTGGGTTGAGATCATCTGATTGTAGAGGCCATTTTAAACAATTCGGAATATTGTAAAGCATTCACATTCGAGTTTGGTGGGTGGTGTGTTTTGGATCGTTGTCCTGCATAAATATGTAGTCCGTTCCTAAGTTCAGCTTTTGCACACTAGGAATAAGTCTATTCTTTAAAATGTCGATTTAGACTTTGTGATCCATCGTTTTTTGTTCTATAATATGAAGTTCACCAAGGCAATTGTACCCCATACATCCCCACACCAAAATAGAGCCACCACCATGCTTAACTGTTCCTATCATATTTTTCGTGTCTAATTCCGTACGCGGCTTTCTACGCACTTTTGCTCGTCCATCGTGAGAAATCACATTAAACTTACTTTCGTCCATAAATAAGACGCGTTTCCAAAAGTCGAGATCTTTATTTATATGTTCTTCGGCGAAATTCAATCTTTTTTTACGATTTATCTCGCTAACAAACAATTTTTTTCGCGGAATACAACACCGGTAACCTGATTTTCTCAAGTAGTTTCGCACTGTATGAATGCTAAAATCTTTTTTATATACTGATTTTAATGTTGAGGTTATTTTCGTTGCTGGTATAAAAGGATCCCTCTTGACTTCACGTTCAATTATTCGCATATCACGTTCAGATAGCATTTTTTCCCTTCCGGAGCGCTTTTTGTTATCCAAAGTTTTGGTCTTGCAGAACCTGTCTACAATCCTCCAAACTGTTGAAATGGGTCTGTTGACAAGAGACGCAATCTCCTTGTATGGTACGGTCTGATTATGGAGCCGCAAAATAATTTTTCTTTCTTCTAAGGTGGTTTCTTTCCTCATCTTGAAGGGCTGGAAATTGATTAAACAATTATATTCATGGAACACTTTACCTAAATATTTATAAATTACTTTTGACTGCAATTGCCAGGCAAATGACGCACTTACATTAAAAAGCAATCACTTTTCTCGGCTTACTTCGCCTCAAAATTTCATTTGGCAGTGCATACAAACTTTTAAAAACAGGTTTTTGGGGAAACCATACTTAAATATCGTCTTGAATACATAGAACAATGTTATGAACCATAAATTTTGCGGATATTGCTTTTGAGAAGCTGGAAATTGGTTATCAAAGTTGAAATTCAGTGTATTTGCACATTTTTGCATCACTTTTTCTCGGCACTGTACAAGTTTAAGATTTAATTGAAGACATATGTTATATTGACCAAAATTGAGCTCTAAAAACGAAGCGCAGTAATCACGATAGATTACGATAGACACCATGAATAGAATATCAACAGATATTCTATTTATGGTGTCTATATCGGCATCATCAGCATGTTGTAAAATCTTTTCTCTAGGCGCACTTTTGTATACATTATCACTACCAATGATTGTAACAATTCGACAATCAATATCACCAACAACTTCAGCATCTTCTTCATGTTCGCGCAAGTCCAAGGTGCGCAAGGTTTTCGTAACATCCAATCCACAGTCATATTTTTCTCTCGCTAATATTATGGACTCGCGATGTGTTTCATATATTTCTAAATATTTATCGTTACTAAGTAAATCCAGTTCTTCACTCCTAAACGGATGAAACAGTAGCGCTAACTACTTTTATTCACGTGTTCTGCAACATACATAGCACATGAATATTCATCTAGTATATACTGACATTTACAATCGCTGGATTATAAGGATTTGTCTAAATATCGTTGATATCACGCTTCAAAAACACGATCGGTCTCGATATACCATGACGCAAAATATCTATATAGAAATCGTAAGTCGAACAATTTTTATCCAAGAAATCGTCAAAACACTCGTAACCAATTTATCTATCATACGTACAGTTTCAGGCATATTTTCTGAAACATCTTCTTTTGGCGCACCTTTTAAGCATAACAAGCAATCTGCGTGAGGACTTCCCCGATGCTGAAATTCAATGCGTTTAAAATAATCCACAAGCACATAACTTCCAAACGGACCGTTCACGTTTTTTAATGCGCTGAATAACGCATCAAAAAATTTTTCAAAATACAAGTAACAAACAACAGGATCATGGGTTACAATTGTTGCTCTCCACAACGACGACATTTTTGATATTTCTTCATCTGATATATGCGACACAAAATCATTATTTCTGAACTGCAATAACAAACGTAATAATGGCATCGAATGTATTTCTGAAGCACTCAACTGAATATATTAAAAATATATCTGGTTTACCCAATTGCCGCAACATCGCAAGCAAGTCTTTTTTCCGAGACTGCCAATACTGCACAGAGTTTGGTATCCCTCTGAAGAAAGATAAATTTCTATCCAGCACATCCCGAACAAAATTAGGATCATTAATGTCACCGCGTGTTATTTTTTAACTTCATCTACGTTTCGATTTTTGAACATTAACCGAAATCCATCAATAACACGGAGACGCATTATCTTCGCTGCCATATAAAGTACATGATCCGGTTTTGCTCCTCGTCTATCAACCCGACGTATTTCACAATCGAGTTGAAATGAATCACTCAGCAATTGGATCTAAACTAGGCAAGTCTGGTGGGATAGGAGGATATACAAATCCATTGTATTTGCTCATTAACGGAACTTTTTGTTTTAAACAAGATGCATGACATGTTTTACACAATTTATATTCGTCAAGTTGTTCATCAACCAATTTAGAAACAAACAAAACAACTTTTTCTTCTTTTACGATATCAAGTTCGTTCGTCCACCGCAAGCGATCACACACACAACAAACAGCGTTCAAAGAGTTATTATAAAATTTTTGGTTCATAAAGTTTTCTAACCACGATATAGAATGCTTTGTTATTATTTGATTATTTTTCAGTTTCTCGCGTCGTAGCCTAGCTCTTTCTGTAGAATTGAGAGCTACAGATTTCTCTATTTTTAATTTCTCCCGAGGTAGCCTATTTCTTTCTGTAGAACTGAGAGCTACATATTTCATCCCATTTTCCGATTGTAATTTACGCGAACGATATAGCTTTGCACGCTCAGCCGGCGTCAACATTTGCATGTCTTACGTCTATTACACACAACTATATCAGTACGCAAACATTTCGTGACGTCTTTCGTCGCATTTTATTTGAATTTGCTCCTATAATCATTTCTCAATGATAAAATCCTAGATTCGTTGTATTAAACTTCTCCGGATATTTTTAAGTAATTTATTTCATTCTATTAACAACAATGCCCAACAATACAATATTCATTAGACTATAATTTTCAGTAATCAATTCAAGTCGCGAACTATCCGCAAAGGCTTCGCCGACACCCGACTATCTCGCTTGTTGTTTGCACACGTATGTATGCTTTTACCGTATGTTGATACTCTAACGCATATGCGTACATACGTCGCAGCGTCTCAAGTACCTAGATGCAATAAAAGCAAAGGTCAAACGGATCGGTGGACTGCACGTGTCGTTGTAAAAGATTCGCTTATTTTATTTCATTATGATGGGAAATTTTGGGTTAGGAAATTGAAAATTGCAACTACGAGTTTCTTAAACAGCAACTATATGCCTAAATTTTCGATCGGATTCAGGTCGAACAGGGAATGATCTAAGGGAGCCATAATTGCACGGCATATGCAGTACGCTTGGGATCATTATCGTGCTGAAAATAGAAACTACAGCCCAATCCAAAATAATTTTTTTAATGGATTTTATTAGGTTTAATACATAATCGTGTGCTTCCAGTTTGTCCACCGATATTTTAAAACGAACGTTTGACATTCTCGTTTTTCGGTAACCTGTTCGATTACCGTATGCTGGAATGTATCGATATAAAATATACGGATATTTGTATTTCACATCGTGGAGAACTTCAGACCGAACTAACATTCCAATAACACCAGAAATTTCTTTTTGACCAGAACTGATGTGAACTGATATGTGATTGATATTAAAATTGTCTCAATGCTCTTTCGCCCATGTATCATACTTTACGGTATCCAGTTTTGTTACCCACGCCTTACAGATAGTACTCTTCACTATCATATCCAGAACTTTACTCGAAAATTTTCCAATTATTCAAATAATACCGATGACAGTGCTAAAACTACAGTTAGCGATTTTTTTCCTCATCTTCACCGGCTTTTTCAATGACAATTTGAAAGACATACCGCCAAAATTCATCATTTTCATTTTTAAAATCTGTTGCACAAATTAACCCCTTAAACCCCCTAAACGCTTCGACTGTTTTTCATATTAATGTTTTAAAAACGGATTTCAGTTCAACTTTTCATAGTTAAGATATTATTTTCTTCAAAATCGCGTTCTCCTATAAATTTTAACAATAGAACATTTGTCTTATTAATTGGATCCAGTAACCTCATAATCCAAATATTCCAATATATTTTGATATGGATTGGGATATGCGACATTCCATACATAATATGCAGCTAATAAAGATAAAATTTTCAGATGCTGGCTTTCTGTCAGCAACAATATATGCAGTGGCAATATCATTCTCTGTTGCATTAATTACACTGCGTGGTGATTCTCCCTCAACTCCAGCTAGGGTTTTAAGTAGAACATGCCTACTCCTCCGATAATCACGAATGGTTTATGGTTTTTTTTAAAATAAGATAAGAAGTTTTAAATAAGATTCTGTTGTTTTTTCATCACATTTTCCAGTGTTGAAGAATTGAGTGAATTTATCAAACATCTGATCAATATTTTTATTCAAAATTTCCTCATTAAACGAAAAACGAAAATGATTCTAATAAGGTTACAAAGAATATTGTTTTTAAATTTTATGTCTAGACCTTTGATCTTATTGAAACAAGCTTAGTTGAATCTAAAATCTAGTTGAGGATATATTCTCAATCCACGCACGTCGCTTTGATAGGGTAGTTTTTAAAAGACAGCGTCTGAATTGTGCATTCCCTTCCTTTCGTGTTTTCTCCAGCTCTTTTAATGCCAGATCGATTTCATTTTGATCTCTGAAATCCATCAATACGTTTAACATATTCACTTTTACTATATTGATCGAATATTGAAGTAATATTTATAAACTTTAAATGGTATATTTTTTAATATTTTACTCTAGTTACGTACTGTTCTTTTTGCACTAAAATGGCGTTTGAAGTGGAAATAACAACACGCCCCATGTGATATTTTATTGAAGATAGTTTTTTTCACGTCGTACGATGATTTCGCATCCATGTGCTCTATGGCTTTTGACAATAACCAATTTTAACGTTCACATAAAAGTAATCATTTTAAAAATATGAAATTACTTGATTAAATGTTTAAATAAAAATTTAGCTTACATTATCACCTTCACTAAAACCAAGCACTGGATAGGTTTTAACAATTGTCGAAGCTAGCCTCTGAAAATCCTGTCTCGTTGGAATACTTATTGTATTCTCCTATAAATGACCCCAATGACAAATGAGTCTTTTTGGGATTTTAACATTAATTTTTTAAATTTTCTCTTATAGTCGTATGTTAGAAGGTAATGTTTGAAAATATTTGCCTGTGAGGTTTATAAAAGATGGAGACTTCAAGGAAAGTCCCTTACAGCTCGGTTGGCTTATCGACAGAAACAATATTATCATTGCCTTATTGGACCTGTAAAATAAAGTCGGAACTTTATTGACCTTTATGGAGCCGGTCATTTTGTCTGGTCATTTTAATAGTTTAGAGTTAATTCTGTGAATGTCAAGACTTTCTAATGTGTCTAATTGCTGAGTGCGAGATATCTGGTGAACGATCTTGAAATTTTCCATGTATAGATGGGTCACAGCTTTTTTTATGCGGTTCATACTTTAAGCTATAAGATTTTGTAACTATGAACTTTGTAACTTTGCGTCATGAATTGGGGACAGATGACCCGATTTACCCCGGAGACCCGATTTATGTTTTTGGACATTGTGTTAGTAGAATTGAAAATTGCACCGAATACCCAAATTTTCCGCACTTTGCTTAACAGTTGGCTCCACCATGCTTAACAGTTGGCTTTAGGTTTTCTTTATCGTACTTTGTATTTGGCTTTCTCCATACGTCAGACATGCAAAGATGACTGAATTTCAGAACTCCTGCCTCTTACCAAGGTGCTCTTTAGCAAAGTTTAACCGACTGAGCTTATTTTTAAGACTGATAAATGGTTTTTTCCATCTCGACCATAAAATCGTAATCCCGCAGTACAGTTTCCTGAGGACCCAGTATTACCGCGGGGAGTCCAAGATTAGCCCTATTTTTTCGCACAATGTATCGCTCGTCAACTTCATTGAACATTTTATTTGGTGCTTTTCTTCTGTTATCAAGTGCAGGATCTCCGGTTCTAGTGCAGGAAACGCCCAATAAATTTTTGACAGTATGTCAGTTTATATTTACCGTAGAAGTAACTTTCCGCTGTGATTCGGGATTTTTAAAATGGTTTGTGACCAACTTCCTCTGTTTTATTGTTGTACGAGGATCCATTTTCTATTCTATTCGTGATAACTTTTTCAATAACAAAATATCACACACGAAAAATGCTTTCAGACCTGAATGACAGAGTGCGAAATCGTGGCTCTTAGCGACTGCATAAAATAAGCTGTGGAATTTCGATGCATATTTGTTTTTCTTCGAATTTTAACAGCGGGTAACGCATTTCTTTTTTGTTCGGTGATTGTTTCATATTCTATGAAACTGTGATAACCATTCTACTTTGGTTTTTCATTATAAAACTTATTCGTTTGCAAATATGTCGTATAAAAATTAAAATTAGTTACTGCATAAAATAAGCTGTGACTGTGATTCGATACCATTTATTATTCTAATTTTCAGCATTGTATCGCAGCATAAATTTTTTTTACAACGGACCATAGTAAGGCGTCTTATTTGTCCCATGTAACATTTTTTGCTATAAGGATATTTCTTGTCGTATACTCCATTCCGATCTACTATTTTAAAAGAATATTTTACCGAAGTACAACGGCTTTTAATAACACGGGTCAAAACGGAAAAATGAACATACACTCTGATGGATCAATTCGGATTTTCCCCATCACCCTTCATTATTCTGTTACACCCCTATTTAATTGAAGTGAAATCGACAAATTTCATCTAACCTGCTCATTTCACAGCGAAGAATGCCAACTTCTAGCCTAAAATTACAGTAAAATAATGATAAACACTATGTCCTTCGATAAACATCTTTCGGGGTCCAAGGGGATGAAAAAAGGGGGTTAGGGGGTATATTACATCAAAAATCTATAAAAAATCATTAAAAAATCAGAATTTTTCTGATTTGGGTCCAATAGTAACGAGGATTCCATTTTCCCTCGTATCTATTCTTCATTTGGTCAGTCATCATGCATCATCTTTTACCATACTCACGCAAAACGGCTCCACAATTTTCCGGGAAAAAACTCAGGTGTGAGTGGAGAAAACGAACTTTCAATGACATATTGCAACCTAAAGCCTTGTAAGATTTAAGTAACTCATCAATTCGTAGTTGATAGTCATTTGATCTTCTGTTTCCAAGAAAATTGCGGCAAACAAAGACTAAAAATTCCCCGGCTCTATTCTTGACAAACTATTGGAGAAAGCATCGTCATCAAACTGTTTAATCTGAGGTCCCACAAATACGCCTTGTTTGATTTGGCATCACTCATAGGCGGAAACTTTTGCTTGAGGTATGAGAATTCTAAACTAAGTTTTAAAAAGGCCCAGCTTAATGTGAAGTGGAAGTATAATGATTTTTCTTTTATCTACTAAGGCGTCAAAAGCGATAATTTACGCGAAAAGGCCAGTCTTTTCGCACATATTGTTGATCTTTAGAACGGCTGTCCCATTGGCAAAGAATGCAACAAAATTTATTGTAGGTAGCTTGCAATCCAGTTAGTATTACCACTACTTTGAGGTCAGCACAAACACTCCATTGATGATGATCGTAATTAATTTTTTCCAGGTATTTTTTTCAGATTTTCATATGTTTCTTTAGTTGCGTAGGCAACAGGGATCGTTGGTAAATCATTTCCATTATTGAGTACAACCGCTTTCAATTGTTTTTGAATTATCAATGAAGAGTCCCCAGTTTTCAGAGACGTATGGTATTTTTAGTTCAGTCATTAGTCCTGCAATGTTGTTACATGTAATTGAATCGTCATGGAGGAAAAAGAAATGAAGGCGGAACTTCGTTTTCTAAAAAACATAATATTGACACCTTTCTGCAGGATATTTTACTGCTGCAGTCGTGAACCAAAAAGCTCAGCTTTTACTTTAGGCACGCCTAATTTTCCGGGCTAAGTTGTTCAATTTTTCTTGGGTGAAAATTTTGGTTCGTTTGAATCGTTAGGCGGGAAATTTTTAACTTGGCTGCTATGTGGTAGCTCCTCTTCCGGCGACAGCGCATTCTGTTCAGTTGTTGATTCTTTATCATCAAGGTTGCAGTTTTCGGGTGGTATGGGGTCAGGCAACAAATTACTATTTTCGACGGGTTTACTTGCTGAAGGGATATTCGGATAGGTTATAGCATGTTTCGATTTTTGTGCGAATCCAGATATTGCCGCCTTACCAAAATAACAGTCCTTGGCATGAGAGATGGCTCACGTCTGATCATTGGTACCGCGAATGACATCGTGCGAGATATGTTTTAAATAACAACAGTTATAAAAAAAACTACACTTTTTATTTTAACACTTTTATTATACTTTATACAGTTAACTATTCAATTTTACATTTGAACTTCAACTTTGGTATTGTACATTCAACTTGATACTGCAACTCAAACTTATAACACTCAAACGGTGTTGTACACTCAACTGAACTTAATCTCAATGAAGGGCTCTTTATATAAGATAAGAATGCTGCTCAAGCATTCTCTTTGTTTCCATGATTTATGCTTCTTGAATTGATATTTGATATTACTAAATGATGATCTCAGCAATGATTGATTCTTTATGTAGAATGAGTCATCATGCAAGTTAGCGAAATTGGATATTTATTATGACAGGATGTTTATAATATGATCAGGTTTCGGGATGTGAGTCATAGGTGATGAAGAAAGGGAATTGATAAAATGTGTAGTGATATGTTGAGGTACGTGTTTTGGATTATGTGTAATTTGCGTGATTCCCCACGTAACCACGAACTTAAATTAGTGTATTAACTTTTGCAACATAATTTTAGGGCCCACGCCTTGTCCTGATCCGCGACTTTGCAACCGAAATAATGCTCATAAGATTTCAGAACCAACGTATTCAAATGTCACCTATGACTTTTAAAAGTCACTTCTCCACAAATGTAACAGAAAGAGTTCACATCAAAGTTACAAGAACGCGGCATTATGTATTGCACCAAAAAATTTATGAATTATATATAAATATACGCGAAGAACTGAAACAAACACGACTTGTGCTAAACGCAAAAACCGCACTTTTTTTCGAAAAAGAAAAAGGAAAAGTAAGATACATTCTCGGAATACACGCTCCCTGCAACTGAGAGGTGCTTGCTTCAAATAGGGCAATGTGTTCGATGAGTAAACGGACAAGTTGCAACTTGTATTCATGAGCATGTCACTTCTTGCACTTTCTGGGAGCAACATGTTTCAAATCCAGCATGCTCATACTTTTTCGTGTTATATTAACGAGAATTGCGGCATTTAAGAAACAGAGCTAGTTCTTGAATTCATTTCAATCCGTCCCCCTCTTCCTCTATTCTTTTTTAGATGCAATCAGGACCACTTAAGAGTTTGTTTCAAATAATAACTTCATTAAAAAAAATTAAAACATTTTTTTCATATACATCCAGATTTAAGAATAAGGGGGTGAAAAAAGATAGGAGGGTGGAGGAGGGCGCTAGGAGTAGTGGGAAGCTGTGAAAAGCTAGCAGAGGGCCCACGAATCTCGGTTTTTTGCCGAAAGAAATAAAGATGAATGCTGATTTATTCTGGTATTTTTGATTAAAATACCCCCTGACCAACAAACATGTATTTTCGTAAATTTGAATACATGATTTGTTTACATCTGTAGTGACATTTATGTGCCTGACTCTTCGTTTAAAAATGTACGACTGAAATATTTCTTATTTTTCAAACAGTACTTCCAAACGTGCTTTCACTCATTCCATGACGTGCGATTTTATTTCGACCTATATGAATTAAGTTGCTATAAGCTTCCGATTTCGTATCAATTACGTCGGTCTGATCGATATTCGGCTTAATGTTGTTCATGTCTAACGCAAACTACAGCAATAACAATCCTTAATAGAGAGCGAACAGAGGGAAGTTCAAGCCTGTTCAATCGTGTGTAAAGGTAAAATTTAGAAAGAAAAGTTGTGATTTGTTTTGTGTGAGAAAAATATTGTTTCAAAATAATTATTTATTGAATTTTAAAAATATTTAGAGGAAAGTTCCGTAAAAGGCAAAGACAAGAAGAAAGACAATTCGTATTGACAAATCGGAGCACTGGTTAGCAGAACTCTGTATCACGCGTTGTAACTAACTATTAAAAAATTGGAGTTTTACAACAAGATTAGGACGTCCGTAACGAAAATCAAAGTTGGCTGAAATCAATTAAAGCTAGATTAACTGCAGAAGTAGCAATGGACATTGAAAAAGGTACCACAAGATTGTCATTTACGATAATGCTGATCGTAAAATTACTTCAGAGTATCATTGACCAGTTCCCGGTAGAAAGCTATATATAACAAAGTTCAACCGTTAACTAACGAATATTTGAATAAGCCATACGACCTGTGAAACAGGTTATTTTTTCATACGAAAACAAAATTTGCATTTTGAACATCGATCGGAAAATGTTACTATCCCCTCGGTTTGCGAGCCCACGTTTTCTTTATAAAAAAAAATTATAAATTTCAATTATATTATAAGAGACCTGATCCGTCAAGTGGAAACTTGATGCCAAAGTGTGGTTAAAATTCTCACTAATTTCCACATTTGCTATCATTTAAACATAAAATAAAAGGATTTCAATATCATGCACTTTGGAAAAAGTCACTTGTTCAGCGTAGAGATTTCTTCCTGAAAACTGTCCTGAAAACACGTAGTTGTAACGAAAACGCGCGAATTATCGCAGTGTAAGTGCAAACTTCTATAATGAATTGGATTTTTAATTTAGGTTTTTACGTAAGGTATGTCTCTGAACCAGCAAATGCTATTACCTTTATTTCGAAATTTCTCAAAAATAACTTAAATTAAAATTTCTTTTCTTTTAGGATTTTAATTAATTTTTTATTTCAACTGTCCACTTTCTGAAATTTCAAAACAGCTTTGTGCTGTGGACCTAGCACTTCACAAATAATGTAATTCCCAAAACTATTGCATTTATCGTATCTGTTATCCATTATGCGTTTATCTGCGCACAAAAATGCAAGTACTTCGAATGATCTCTTACAAGAAGCAAAGACGAAGTGCTTACTCCTTGGTTGCTTTTTAACATTAAACGCTGAGGGTGACAATGATCTGCTTATTCTTCGCTTCTTATAGAAGTGTTTGTTGTATTTCCCATTGGGAAAAACAGATGCGGAATGACAGAATTTATTTTCGAAAAGAAACAAACAATATTTCCATCCTTGACGGACAAAACACGAGGTATAGCGAAAAATTTATTTTATTGTTATAATTTTTGTGATAAACACTCCTTCTTTCAAATATATTCTAAATTTTCATGAAATCAAGACAAAATTCTCTTTGGTTTGACAATACTTTGTTGCTTCAAAATTTTTGTTTTCGAATCTTAAGAAATAAGGTTTATGGAGTAAGAGGTATATGATATGTTTCTATTATAAACTTTCTTCCGAAAACATTATGTCGAAAGTATGTTGTGGCCCATATTATAGCCAAACATTCCTTTTCTATGCCGCTGTAGTTTATTTCATGTTCGCCTAATGTGCAACTAGCGTAACATATTGGTCGCCCTTCTTGCGAGAGGACAGCGCCAAATGCATATTTACTTGCGTCTGTTGTAAGCGTGTACATTTTGTTGAAATTGGGGTAAATAAGGATGGGCTAGTTTATCAAAAGGATTTTGATTGTTTGAAAAGCGTGGGTGTAGTCTCGATCATATATATTTAGCTTTGCGTCTTTCTTAAGAAATTTCGTCATCGGTTTGATAATTTTAGAACAATCCTTGATGAATTTCCTGTAATATCCCGCAAATCCAAGAAATTGTTTGATTTGTTTCGGGGTCTTTGGGATCGGACACTTTTCGACACATTCGACTTTCTGTGGATTGGGTTTGAATCCCTCCTGAGTAACAATCTGCCCAAGGAATGTCGTTTCTCGTTTAAGAAACTCGGATTTGTCCAATTGGACTTTTAAGTTGGTTTTTCTGAACCTCTTGAATATTTTTTCTAATGATTCCATATGCTCTTGAAGGGACGCGGAATATATTATAACGTCATCGAGATATACAAGGCAAATCATATTGATGTAATCCGAAAGAACGTTGTTCATCAGACGTTGGAAGGTGGCGGGAGCTGGTTTCAGCCCAAATGGCATTCGCAAAAATTCATAATGCCCACCTTCTACGTTAAAAGCCGTTTTGTGGATGTCCTTTTCCATAATTTCGATTTGGTAGAAGCCTTTTGCCAAATCTAGCGTGGTGAAATATTGGCACCTTCCAAGCTTCTCCAGTATTTCATCGATATTGGGAATGGGATACTTGTCATCGGTCGTAACTTCATTTAGCTTCCAGTAGTCGCTGACCAGCCTCCATTTTGGTTTCCCACTTGCATCCGTTTTCTTTGGCACAATCCATAGTGGTGCCGAATAAGGGGAATTACTTGGTCTTATGAAATTTTTATCTAGCATTTCCTTGATTTGTTCACGTACTTCATCCGTGTACCTATAAATAATAATACCTATAAATTTTGGCTACTATTGGGATATTTTTTGTAGTTCGGATCTCATGCTTGATTGCATTTGTTAAAGTTAGATCCGATTCTTCGTTGTATAATACGTCTGAATAATCTTCTATAATTAGCATTAACTTTTGCCTTTCTTCATCTACGAGGTGGTCTGTCCTTTTTTGACTGGTAGAGGAATTTTCTTTTGGTGTATTTTCAATGATACTAAAGTTATCGATTGTGACGGGATCACTTATTTGGGGCTTGAAACGGACTTTAACAGGATGGTCACCTTGTATCTTTACAAGAGCGAGCGTTTTAGAATCTTGTACATTATAAACGCCTTCCTGGAGTTCGACTTTCTCATCTTTGGAAGTTTTACTTGGGAAGTGTACTAACCCGTTATCATGGTTTACAGGTAGGGTAGGGTGCCCCAAGTCTGCGCACTTAAGGTTTGATAAGCTGTAGAATAATTAAACAATAATCTAGTATAATCATCTTTATTTTTATTTAGACTTACATTAATGTGGTTTAATAATTTTAATTTAAATCAAATATTTGGTAACAACTTTGGGAGTAATTAAAGAAAAATACAAAAATGTAAATGCGCAATCTTATCACTACGGGTCCCTGGATATTGCGCACTGGGATCGTTAAGATTGAGTATAAAGAGCATAAACATAAAATTAAGAATAAGAAAAGAAAAAGTTATTTTAAGCACATAAATCGCACTTAAACTGTCCATTGCCATTGTAGGCTGTACATTTCTCATGCCACCATTCAGAACAAACAGAACAACCGATCCAGTCTTCTGTAATCGGCTCCTTATACTCCTCATTACAATTTCCGCAAAACCATTTCTTTTTTTAGATTTGGTAGACTTTTTGCAAACTTTTTTAATTTTTTTTGTTAGGAATCTTCATCATTTTATTCTCTTCTAAAAGCCGTTGTTTGTACGGGGAACCGCTAAGTATTTCAGATTTCTTATGTTTTCTATTGTTTGCTCTCTTTCTAACATCTGATTTAGGTATTTGGTAAATATCTTGTAGTTTTACTTTGATTGCTGTTGATTTATTGCTGTAAGATGGTACAGCTGCAGGAACTTGGAAGATATCACCACTTGTTTCAGCTGGAGAAACGTCGACGCTTCTCTTTTGCCTTGAATCAGGAGTCACAACAACTGGTTGGGCTGGAGTTTCTGTTTGTGCAGAAACATTCTCAGTTTCTGGCAAATTGACACTCGGAGTTGCTGATTTTTCGGGCTCCTTGTTTAAAACAGAATCACGAGGCTCAATATCCATCATAGGTTCTCTCTGTTCTTGGGGTGTTGCTTCTTGAGGATTCTCTTGTTGCGACTCTAAACAGTTGTTATCATCAATTTCTCTTTCAGTCACAGCACTAGAAAGAAAATCTGCATCTGTAAAGATATCTGGATTGTATGGGTAGATCCCGGACACCTTGAAACATTCAGCAGCACAACCAACTGTGGCTGCTTTATTAAAAGCTGGAGTATACAGAGACGTCATCTGAAAAGCAGTTATAGCTCTGCCAGGGTGGTTTCTCATCCACTTCTCACATTCGCTCGCCAAATATATTTTCAACGCTCTATGAAAACCTTTGTCTAGTGGTTGCATCTTATGGCTGCTGTGTGGAGGCAGGGTAAGAGCTATAATGTTATTTGCTCGGTAAAAGTCTACAGCCCCAATTGTACAATGCGATACATGATTATCAAGCACCAGAAGGATAGGGTTTTCTTTAGTTGGTCTTGTGTGGTCTTTGAAGTGAACTAGCCAGTTCAAATAAAGTTCACTATTAATAAAACTTGTATCAGATACCATTCCAATAGATGCTGGTGGTGCGCCGTCCAGCAATTCAGCTTTCATTCTTTTGCGACCAAATATAAAAGCAGGAGGGATAAAGTGGCCAGACGCACTCATAGCATTAACAACGGTTACGTTCGTCCCTCTTTCAGCGCTTGAAATCTTAATAACAACACGCTTTCCTTTTTTCGATATGACACTTGGAGGATTGTTGGGCACGTATACTTGTCCGTCAATTCTGCCAGATTTTTTTAGAACCTCTCACATTGTGGTTTGTTAAAACCCATCGCCCTAGCAATACTTGTGGAAGTCGGACGTCTTAATGAAAAATCTGGGTGCCGTCTAAGAAATCCACGAAGCCAGTGTTTTCCTGCCATTTTCTTTTCAGTATTAAAACGATGAGGAATATTATTTTTCACCACAAATTCAAAAGGCAGCAACCCTTAAATTCTTAGCAGTCATTCCTTGAAACATATTGTCGAGATCTTCCAAATAATTACAAAATTCCTGTTCCATTTCTGGAGCAAGAGTTGCGTCATATCTACCTAGCTTTGTTGCAGCTTTTTCTCTCTTCAGGCGATACCGCAAAGTACTTTCCTTCATCCCGTATGACAATGCAACTTTCCTTTTGCTTTCACCATTTTCTATTCGTCGACTAGCTTCTTCTAAAATAGATTGAGGACACAGCGAACGTTCTGAAGTCCTTTTCCTTTGATTAGGCATTCTGAAAATGAATATTTGAGATTGTTATATTAAATTAAAAATTATGGTAGGGTAAGTCTGCGCGCGCAGTTTTACGGACCGTGACTCTGCGCAGTCTTAGGGAATAGCTCAATGTGAAATAATAAGACTCCGGACGCCATCTATTGAAAATATTAAAAATTATGCCACTCTCCAGCTGTATAAGTAATAATCACGCGAACGAAAACAATGACCAGATCTTTGATAGTACTTTAGGATTTTACGTAATTATAGTTTCAAATTGAGTAAAAATAACATCGAAATCAATATTTAACTTCAAACTTACCTTCCGACTCCGTTTTGATAGGTTTTTAAATTTCTTTCCGGCAGCGCACTCGCTCATGGCAATGGGCCTGAAACCGACTGAGGTTAGCCGCAAATGTCATTTCGCTTTCGAAATATTGGTACTGCGCAATCTTACCTTCTGCGCAGACTTGGGGCACCCTACCCTACGAGTACTTCATAGCACCCGATCTTGTTAAAAAGACAGTATTGGTCTTCGTTTTCCGTTTTGAAATGTATAGGAATAGTTTTTTCACCCGCATGTAGTATTTTATTTTTGTAGTTGATAATTGTGTCGAGTTGCTTTAATATATTGTTCCCTTATATACCGTCATACAGGTCATGAAAATCGCAAACAAACAGTTCCATTTCTTTGGTTGTATCGCCTAATTCTTCAAAAAGGGGGACTCTAACTTTTTCACAAATATTAATTGTATGTTGGAGTGTCTTTAAATTCGTATTCTGTATATCAATTCTCCATTATGGTTGGCAGATACCTGGGTTTATGATAGAATGGGTAGTACCTGTATCTCTAATAAATCGAAGTAATACATCGAGTCTTTTTTTTTGTTTTCAACTCTATAAAAGGTAGTCTTCTTCCGAGGCCTGTTGAAGAAAATTTTTCCCAGGCTCCGGAATTTTGTTTTTAAAGATATTGAGGGATGTCCTCGTATTATTTCGGGCGCATTCATTGGGCTCGTTTCCTGTCCCTAAAACGATTAAAGTCTTGTTGTTCAGTCTTCGTAGTTTATTTTTTATCTCGTTATAAAATTCGAGCGTATTTTTTTTAAAGTTACGCCCCGCAAATTGTCGTATAGTTCGTCTACGTTTAGTTGGTCTCCAAAGTTGTTTTGTAGGACTTGTTTTATTTCTTGCCAAAGGGTAGCATGACGATTAATGTCTATTGTTTGTTTGACTCGGCCCTTCAACTTGCTTTTAATGATATCGCTAAAAAGGAGTTGCGATGCTTCATTATACGCGTGCAGTACAGGGCTAACTCTATCTACGAGCTCCATAAAATTTTGCAGGTTTTCAAACCTTCCGTCAAATTCGGGGAGGTTATGTAAGTACTTCAGGGGGTCGATTTGGATCGCAGGGGCTGCTTCAGCGTTTGCCATTTTCAATGATAAGAGAGAAAAATGGGGGTGGGACTTTATACCAAATTCCAAGCCAGCCTTACAAAGTATACAGTTTGCGGATATTTTGAGGCAGATAAGACAATTTAAATTTTTTATAAAACGAAATCAAATATATTTGTATATATAGTATATAAATATAAAGTATATCAAGGTTTGAACTAGCTGTGATCAATATATATATATATATATATATATATATATATATATATATATATATATATATATAAATATATGTATTAATAATATAATATATATATATTAATATTAATTAATATATTAATATATATATATATATATATATACATATATATATATATATATACATATATATATATATACATATATATATAATATATATATATATATATTAATATATATATATATATATATTAATAAAATATAAATTTGATGAAAAGGTGTATCCCGTTGAATTTTCCTGAAAGATATAAGATGCTTCTTACTTGTTTCGGTTCTAGTTAATATTATCCGAAATGTTGCTTTCTCTATCCTTTTTTTTGTGTCCTGTTTTATTCACTAATTTTCTTTTTCTTTACTGCACTTTTCTTAATTTCGTTGTAAATATTCCTCTTTTAATTTATTCGCTGTAATTTGTTGTTTCCACTGTTTCTTAGTTTTATTGTTTCGCTGTCAATATTTCTCCTCTAATCAATTTCAATATTTTGCACTGTTTTCTAATTATTTATTATTTTAATCTTTTCACTGTTTGCTGTATATTTTCCATTAGTTGTAATTTATTATTTTAATTTTTTCGCTGTTCACTGTATATTTTCGATTAGTTATTATTTTAATCTATTCGCTTATCAATGTGTATTTTCGGTTAGTTCTAATTTATTATTTTAATCTATTCACTGTTCACTGTATTTTTCCATTAGTATTTTGCACTTTTATAACTTGAAAACTCGTGTTTAACTATCCTCTTTGATAGTTTTCGTCTTTTGTCCGGGACGTTAATATCGCGTCGGCGTAAATGCATAATTTTCCTCCTCTTGGGGAATATCACTATGACTTCGCGACGCGACGTCGATGCGCTCTTTCGAATTCTTAAAAGCAAAAGTAATTCTTATTACTTAAGCGCATCCTATCGACTTGGCCCTTTAGATTTGCCACGGAACAACAGCCGAAAAAAAAACTTTGTTACTTTTAATATATTTATTATTTTTACAACACTTAATTAAATTATTGACGGATTATTAATAACGAACTATGTCGAGAATAATTTGAATGATTTTAACGATTTGAACTGGAAGAGCACCCCAATGCAGCCTCACATTGGGTTCGCGGGTATTAGGGCTTCCCCTTGGTCGTATCTTTAACCCACAGAACTAACCGAGTTTTCCTAGCCGCGTCCTTTTATACAGGGAAATTGCTGATCTGTTGCAGCAATTAGATAGCGCTAATTGTGGCAATAGAAAAATAGAATGCATTATGTCTGCATATGACACCTGTGCATATGCGGTAAGAAATTTTCATAGAAAAATGCGCGTGGCGGGAAATGCATACGTCACGATCTCATTTCGACGCCATAAATGAGGAATGTGAAACTTAAGGTATTTATGTTAACTGTGGGTAATTTTTATATGAAACATAAGCAATTTCGAATAGAGGGAAGCTTTAATGGAGTTTGAAAAGGGAAGAGTGTGTAGGGTGTAATGTAACTGCTAATCTCATTACTGAATGCCTGTTGGGTAACAAAAGTGGAAAATAAAAAAATTATGATTAATGTTTCTTCTAAATAAATAAATCAAATGCCCGAGTACAAACATGATACTTACAACATACCAACAATGACACGATGCATGGTCATCCTGAAACACTGCCTCATATAATATCGCTCTTTGATACAGGATTTTCAATGTTAGTTTAAGAGGAAGATATAGCCTTGTCCGTTCAATCATTCAGCGATTAGTGACAAAAATTTGGGTCCATAGTACAAATAGTACCACCTTACAAGTTTGCTGACTGATTGTCAAATTGTTGGTTAAATGCATCCGCGGCTCTTCTGACTTTCGCCGAACGAATTTTTTTTCGGAAAAAAGCAACCTAAAGTTGGATTCATCAGAGATTTTTCATAAGATCTTCACTAATAATGTTCACCGTAGGTGATGTTTAACGCAAACCATTGTAGTTGCGTTCCTTGTTGAGTAATAGCTTTCCGTAGGACGTCTGTCAACTTGCCTGATATTTATCAACGGTTTTTGCACTGTACAGGGTGGTTGAGACTAAACGTTACCAACTTCACTCTGCTGTCATTTGTGTAGTTGTCATTTTCGCGCGTCAATTTTTTGAAAGATTGAAGTTTGGTTAGTTGTTTATATGTGGTCAAAAAAGAATTGTTCTAAATTAATATCTTCATAAAAATATCGTAATGGAATTCAAACGTAATAGTGTAATTGCACTATTCAATTCACAATATTCACTATTCAATGCAAACGAGCATTGAGGGCCTTGGACGAACGTGATGAGATTCCAAAAATTGTCTTTTCTGATGAGAAAATTTTCATCATTCAACAGTATGTGAATAAACAAAATGATGGTATTTGGTTAGAGCACAAGTCCAACGATAATGTGGACGCAAGAGTTGCCATGCGCAAGCAATCACTAGCTTCTATTGTGGTTTGGGCAGTAGTGACTGCGGATGGACGCACTCCTCTGATTTTCATCGAACAGGGAGTCAAGGTAAATCAAGAGGTGTACCGCCAAAAGATCCTAAACGATGCTTTGCTACCTTGGGCACGTAAACACTTTGGTACGAACCGTTGGACATTCCAACAGGACTCGGGACCGTCTCACAAAGCTCGAGCGACACAGCAATTTTTACAAAATTGCGTTCCGCGGCTGATTTCGTCGAAAAAATAGCCACCATATTCACCAGACATGAATCCCATGGATTTCTCCATATAGTCCATTTTGGAAAGTCAGGTGTCCACTAAAAAATACGAAAGTGTTGATGCATTGAAGTCAGCTCTTGTTCGAGAATAGAATAAAATTCCGCAAGACCACGTTCGGTCAGCATGCAATGCTTTCTATTTAAGACTGTATCAAATAATCAGAGCCAAAGGAGGTCATATCGAGCAGTAACATGTTTTTAATAAAATGTAATATGTGTTTGACATATTCCACGAAATTTCAGTAAAAAATAATCAAAATTAAAAAAATTACAGCGTTTTCATTTGGTAACACTTGGTCTCAGCCACCCTGTATATGTAACAATTTTTGAAAATTCTTCGATATAGGTTACAACCCCCCGATGACCTTGACCTTGGAATATGTTCATGGAACCACCATGCTGGTCCATAATATGTGTGTATGTTGTGCGCGCAAAACATAAATAATCATAAATATAGACTTTAATAAATGTTAATAATATGGACCATACTAGAGCCTACTGAAAAAAAGTAGAGTTGGAAAAAAGCAATGGTGTACGGTTGGACCGAGGGGGGGGGGTGTTAAATGCTCACCCCGAAGTATCTGCCGTTCCATATTAATAATTTTTTATATTTTGCGCTCAGTTCACTCAGTAGAGTTAAAGGGTAAAAAGAGGGCTCAGAGAGAAAGATAAGAAAAACAACCAAAAATAAATGTTAATAAATTTCTAAATATGGAGCAAGTTATCTATTTCTAATGGACAGTGAAGTGCCACTTCCTTAAAAACAATTAAAAACAATCAAGTCGCTTAGCAAAAAAAAAATTATAAGAAGTGTCTAAAATATGCCTGTTCAAAATATAAACACACAGGCTAATAAGATGATCAATGAAAATAATGCACAAAAACATGTGGAAAGAGGGAATGTATTGGAATGCGTGAAGCATTCAATGTAAACATTGTAATGTTAGCATTCAATGTAAACAATGCACAAAACTATGTAAGGAGAGTAGGGCCAGTAGGTCGAAAATTGACGTAAATGAGAAACTGAAATATCCAATTTTCAAACGAAAAAAAAATTATGAAGAATGCATTTGCGCGCCCTATATATATATATGAAAATACTCAGAAAAGGTCCAAAAATGACATATTCCAAGGTCAAGGTCATCGGAGGGTTGTAACCTATACCGAAGAATTACCCAATTTTTTTATTAATGAACCGATTAGCCAAAAAAAATAAATGACCGATTTGTCTTATATTAGCATTTATTTCATGTAACTGAAATCAATCTCACATTGCGTTCATGGGATTTTTCGACTTGGCCTTGACGCGAATCTAACTACCTCCCGCGGGCCCCTGGATTTCGATATTTATGGAAAAAAATATGCTGAGCTGATGCAATAATTAGTCTGTGCTAATTGTTGCGGCAGCAAAAATTGAAATTATGCATATGACATCTACTGGCAAATGCTTGATTGATCAACATAAAGAACGCTCGTGGCGGAAATGTAAATATGATCCGTTACATATTGAGTTTGGAATTGTTGAATTAGGATGCATAGCTACGCAATATGATAATGAAGTTCTAATCGCTGCTCTCATGGTAGGCGCGCTTGTTATAGATAATTCCTATCCTTAACACATATTGCATCCATCCAGTGTACGGTACGAACTGTCGTTCTTTCTTCCAAAAAATGAACAGAATAATTCAAAACGATAAACTGTTTTTTTTTTTGCTTGGAAAAGGCAATGTATTTAAATTCTGAATTTATGTATATTTATTTACAGTACGCGATGAAAATATGTATGCAAATATTACTTTTTTTCATCTAGCAATTTGAGAGTCGTATTTTATCTTTTCTATTAGATCAACATACGTAATATATGATATTTTTATTGGAAACGTTGTGTTGACGTTTACATACAAAATTTATCGAATTGAAAACATTTTTTTCATTAAATTTAAATTATTTAAGCTCTTCGTCGCCGATTGTATAGATGCGTAGCAAAATGCCGCCCGGCCTGGCCTGATTACATCAACATAATATTATTGTTATGGATTAACAGGTTGCGGCGCTATATTTTTTATGGCTCACTTGTATTCTACATTAGCGGTTTTTATTGTTATCACACGTATACTACCGTCTCCTCTTGGGTGAAGAATGATAACTTTAGCTAAAGGCCATTTCATTGGTTCATTGGTGTTTAGGATATGAAGATACTCCTTGCACCACCGAGACCACAATTGCTGACGTAGCTTCTGAACTTCTTGCCATAAGGATAATCCAGCCGTTTGGACGTCGGTTAGGTCTTGTTCGGGTAAACATGTTAACCGTTCCCCAATTAGGAAATGGGCTGGTGTTAAAGGGTCGAGGTCGTTTTGATTTACGGTAAAAGGGCGTGAGTTTAAGATAACCTCGATGTCTATGATGTACGATAAAAATTCGTACGCGTAAACTGATGTTTCAAACTCTTTACCACAGCTTCCCACAACCCGTCGAAATGAGAAGAGCGAGCAGATATAAAATGCCAACGGAAATTCCGTTTGCGAAACGTGTTTTGATAAGAGGTCGATGTAACTTCCGTTGACTTTTTGATCCATTTCTAGGAAAGAATTTTTTATAAAAACAATTACTTTGCGATTAGATCAATATATTTTTTCCTTTACACACTACGCGTTTCGCTGATACTCGTCAGCATTATCAAGTGTATGAACAATTTTGGACTTAAGTCTACCTTTTATATCCCTTAAAATCAAAAAAGTAAGAAGGTAATTATGCTAATGCATCAAAGAGGGAAGATTAAAATATGTTGGTTTGGTCATTAAGGACAGTAAAATCATTATTTCTAAGGTGTTTATGAATTTCCAGTGCTTCTAAAATATTGAGTTTATGGGACTTAGATAAAATATGGAGGATCTGTAAATTTTCAATTGAAGGGAATTCATGGTTGGTTTGCAGGAAGTGGTTTGCTACGTTAGAATTGGATTTTTGGTGAATGTGGGATTTAAAATGCTCATTAAATCTGGCTTTAAAGGATCTACCTGTTTGGCCAATAAACTCACAATTGCATTCTCCACATGTAATTTTATAGACTCCGGATTTATTAAATTTGCTCGTAGATTGTTTGGCATTGTAGAAAAGGGTGGAAATTTTTTGACTAGGCTTGAAAGCAATGTGAATGTTGTCATTAGCTAAAATTCGAGAAATATTATCGGATATTGGACCAAAATATGAAAGGAGTGCAAATTTTCTCTGAATTGTTTCTTCTATCTTCCGATAAATTTTATAAATAGTTTCATCCTTATGTTTTTTATTAATCAGATGATCAATTAGCTGATTCGAAAAACCGTTATTATTTGCTATTTCTTTGATGGTTGAAATTTCGGTATTCAGAAATTCCTTAGAAAGAGGTATGGAAAAAGCACGGTCAACTATCGATCTATAAGCTGATATCTTGTGGGACCAAGGGTGGCATGAATCGGCTGGAATAGTTGCATCCGAGAAGGTGGGCTTTCTAAAAATGTTAAATTCTAGGCTATTAAAAAGATTCCTGGTGATAATCAGATCCAGAAAATTAATTTTCCGATTATTTTCCTGTTCAACTGTGAAGGAGATGGACGGATATATATTGTTGCAGAAATTTAGGAGCTGGGAAAGCTGATAATTGTTTCCTGTAAAGCCAATAAGGATGTCATCAACGTATCTATACCAGATGATAACATGATTTGAGAATTCAGATTGTAAAACAGCTGCCTCAATATTATCCATAAATAGGTCTGCCATAAGCGGACTCAGAGGGGAACCCATAGCTGGCCCTTTTTTCTGTCTATAGAAATTGTTTTCAAACTGAAAATAGAATTCTAGTAACGTTCTAATTTCTGTTTCTAAAACCGGGTCAATGTTTTTGGAGGCAAAAAGATTCTTGGCTATATCAAGAGAATCTTTATATGGAATATTGGAAAACATGTTTGCAACATCAAATGAGTAAGAGAGCAATTATTTGGAATATTAAGATTGGCCAACTTTTTGACCAGGTCTGTGGAGTTTTTTATACTGTTGGATGCATTGAAGTTAGTGATTTCTTTAAAGACTTTATTAATAGCGATCGTTATTTGTCTCAAGGCGCTGTAATAAATGAGACAACTGGTCTAATAGGGTAATTCTCTTTATGTACTTTTACAAGTTCATAAAGTTTTGGGGCCATCGGCTTCATATTTGTCAGTCGAAATTTCTGTTTTTCGGGGAAAATGTGCTTGGAGGATTTGAGAATACCTTTCAAGGCAATTTGAACTTTATTTGTGGGATCCTTATTTAAGATGGTAACCTTTTCTTTTTCTATAAAATCAAAGATTTTTCGGTTATATTGAGCTTTTTCGATAATGACAGTGGAATTGCCTTTATCAGCTTTCGTAACTATTAAATCTTTGTTTTTAATTTTTATTGAAATTGATTTTATGGCGGAGGATAGGTTTGAGTTGAGATTTTGAGGAACATTTTTTATAATGTTTTTGATATTCTCTTTTTTTATAATGGAGTCTTGTTGGTTAAACAGGGCTACTTCAGCTTCAGATATAAGTGTTTCTTTTACATTTTTCAGGTTGACGTTCGGGTTATTTTTAGGGCCTTTACTAATGAGATTTATCTCCGTTTGGGAGAAATTAGTCTGTGATAAGTCGACCACCATATATTGATCTAAACAGCAAACTAATTGTTTTTATAAAAAATTCTTTTCTAGAAATGGATCAAAAAGTAACCGGAAGTTACATCGACCTCTTGAATAATCTCATTAATTTTTGGCATGCATCAACATAATCTTTAACGAAAGGGTATATATAAAAATGACTTTATTTGCTTTGTTGTTTTAGAGATAGGAAAATTTTGAATGACTTCTACCTTTTTTAGATTGGGTTCTATACCCTCAGTCGTCACTATATGTCCAAAGAATTTTGTTTCTCATTTCAGAAATTCACTTTTGTCTATTTGAATTTTTAAATTGGCTTTTTGTAGTACATTCAATACCTTTTTTAATGATATCATATATTCTTCCAACGATGTGCTAAATATAATTATATCATCCATATACACAAAGCAGATTATTCCAATATATTCCGATAATATATAGTTCATTAAACGTTGAAACGTAGCCGTGGCATTTTTCAACCCAAATGGCATTCTTGTAAATTCGTAATGTCCTTTATCAGTAGAGAATGCGGTTTTTAAAATGTCGTTCGCATTTACTTCGACCTGGTGAAATCCTTTTGCCAAGTCGAGGGTAGTAAAGTACATAGCTCTACCCAACTTATCTAGTACGTCATCGATATTAGGTATCGGAAACTTTTCGTCGATCATTATCTCGTTCAATTTCCTATAGTCCACCACTATACGCCACTTTATATTCCCTGAAACATCTGACTCGGACGAATAATTCCGTGAGACAACATTTCGTTGATTTTGTGATTCCAACTCAGATCGATAAACAAAAGGATATCGATGTGATTTAGTATATACGGAATTACTATTCAACGTTTTTATTTCGTGTTTAATATGATGAGTGAAGGTCAAATCATCACCTTCCTGAAAAACACTCTCGAATATTCTTTCAATAATTTCATCAATTGTTTTCGTTCTTCTTCGTTTAGGTGGTTTGTCCTCAACAATGATAGAGGATCCTTTTTAATATTAGTTTCCGCCCAATAAAGGTTATTTAAATATTCTTCCAAATCTTCTTCTTTGGCGGTATATAACCGTAAACTTTTATCATTAAACTTTATTAATTTTCCTTTTAAATCTTTTATTACATGATAATTCTCAAAAATTTTATTTCCTAACAATCCATCAAAATAATTACTAAAATTATATTCTACAAATTGAAATTTTTTATCTTCTCCCTATTCTTTAAAAGGCTTGGTTTCAATTGTATGGGAATAGGATAATTTCGAATTAAGGGTATTTATATTTGAGACTTCCCTTTGAATACGTAATTTGAAGAATATTTGTAATCAACTTAACTCCGATCTTTACATTTCTGATTTCTTGATGTTCAGGTTATATATCATAACTACTTTTTTCTCAAATAAGTTGTCAGATAATTTGTGTGACCTAGGTTTATTTAGCACAGTTGCGAAAGAAAACATTCTTTCTACCGAGCCAGAGGACGGCATTGGTGTATTGTTCTTGATAAACACTTTGCCTATAACAGGATAACTTTGTAGAAGCTCTCGTTCTTGGCTTCCCTCGGCAAAAAAATTTGAAATGATTATATCCGCTTTCTTTTTAGCATCAACTGATTCCGCTTCACTGCCAGAGTTGGAATTGAAATCAAAAAATTCGTCTTCTGGATGACGTGTGTTATTGGCTGAATTGTTGACTGTAATAAGCTCTAGGATTTCTGATATCTCCTTCCTTACGACTGATTTAAAAATGTTTACACACTTCTTTTGATCAGTGGCAGTTAGACATACTAGCCACTTTTCTTTAAATCTTGGGTAACACAGAGATGCAACGGCTGCATGTTTACTAGTTTCACTCGAAAGAGTGTAAAACTCTTCAAATCTTTTCTCTACGCTTTGTAGATACTTGGCAGCAAGTGGTTCACAGAATTTTACATTTGGAGTCGCCGTGATCTTCTGTAATTTTTTTTAGTGCAAGGTAATAATATTCCATAAAATGAGTCATCGCCCTGCAATATGTCCAAAGCGGTTGCAACTGGAGCAGCGCAATGGCAGTATTCCGAATATTGAAATTCGGAATCTCGTAATGGATTTTTATACCAAGTGCTCTAGCTAATTGAGAGTAACTATTTCTGATACTCAAATTTTTCAAAGCGTCATAGTAACTGTTCCATCTAGTTATGCCAGGTCGTGTTAACGTATGTCCAAGAATGTTTTCCATTACTGTGGATTATTATATTATCCATTACTGTCGGTTTATCAGTCAACAAGGCTTGAACGTCCTTACTTACAATCAGATTTAAAGTGTGCGCATTACACCTGAAGTGAAATGGTAACAAACTGTTTTGTAAATGGTCGTTTACTATATTTTCTTCTAACAGAAGATCATCATGTTCGTGTTCCTATCTTATGTCCTTCAGTCACTTCGAGGTCTTCTTCACTTAACTCGTTCTCGCTGCAACTTGGACTTGAAGATTTATTATCTTCATCATATTCGATTAATGATTTCGTATTTAATCCGAATATCTTGAACGCTTTCACAAAATTTGATCCATTGTCAGTAACAGAGCATACTATTTTAATGGAGTTAATATCAAAATCTGAATATATTTCCAGAAGCAAATCTTTTATGCGGACAAAGGTGTGTGCCCCTTTAAACCGTCAACAAGCTAAAGCTGCAGATTGCCTCTTTGAAAAAAGTGCTAATGAAAACATGAAGGTGACCCATAAACTATCAAAAACTGGTGTGAAAATAAAATAAATAATAAAGTGGCCCATACATATTTTTAAGAAATCTGTGAAAAAAAAGTTAAACATAAGAAATAATGAAGTGGCCCGGTGTGTAAGTGGAAAAAATAGGAGCACAATAAGAACACTGGATAAAGTTCTTTCGGCGACAGCAGTCAAAATATTTCTGGGTGAGTGGAGTTATTCTCTTTATTTAGCGTTAAAACTCTTGTTTTCATTTGGTAGTGGGTTTTCTTCAAATAGTCCAGACAGATTGATTTGTAGAATGGATTTAATTTTCAATCGTAAACAAAAAAGTACCTACCTTTTTGTCAAACAGACTCAACTAGTCTTGCCGAACAAGACTTTTACAACTTTAATTGTCGATGACAATAAATTTCAACAATAAATTGCGATTACAAATCGGAGCAGAACTGACTCATGACACAATACAATTTGGTATGATAAGAAGGTTAAGGTCACTGACAGAACTGCCAACCGATTTTCATTTTTGCATTTTGATTTCGCCAACTTTAGAAATGAAAAAAGGTTATTTGATTCAACTTAACAACTCTATTACGGACAAAGACTTAGGACTGAATTGATAACAAACCAATAATAAATCTCGGAGTTCAAAGCCGTAGTGCTGATAGCAGGATGGGGGACAAAGAACGACACAAGACGAAGACAGACGCGCCATTGGTCGACCAGGCACCGAGTTGGAGAAAAATAATACTTTTCTCAGCCAAGTGCTAATAGAACTAAAGTCTATGCGCGAGCAACTTCGTGTGAGCCAAGAGCAGTTCCGAAAGGCACTCGATGAGCTTGCCGACCAACGCCGCGAAAACCACGAGCTAAAGCAGCAGATTTTAGGCCTCCAAAGCAAAAAACTACAAAAAAAATCTACGCACAATAAAAACAAGAAACAGAGGATTACGAACTCCTCGTCATCCTCCAACAACACGGTCACTTCCTCAGAAGGAGAGGCAGAAGAAGAAGAAGGTGAAGAAGAAGAATTATTTGAAGAGGAAATGGAAGAAGAGGAGCAGGAAGACGAGGAGTTCCCACCCCTCCCGGCCTCAAAACCGTCTACTGCCTTCCACGAACTGAAAATCACCCACAAAACCAGCCCAAGCTTCTAACGGATAAAATCGGACACTACTAATCATACTGCGTGAAACGGGCAAATGAACAGAACTTAATAAAATAATGAGACAAAACAAAATAAAGACGGTCAGTACAAAAAGGGTTTATTTGGGAATCCGAATAGTCCCGGAGACTGCAAATGATCACCGACAGATAACGAAGATACTGACGGAGAAAAATACCACACCTACTACCTCCCTGAAGAAAGTAATCTGAACGTAGTTATCCGCGGCCTTCATGGACTCGCTCTGGAAGACATTAAGGAAGACCTCGAATCTCAGGGCTTCCAAGCAAACAAAAATACCCAACCAGACAACCATACACAAACATTCACACCACCAGACATGGGGCAATTCTTCGCCACCATGCAATTACAGTTTCAACTGATGATGCAAGAAATGATGGCGAAAATGGTCCAAGGCATGTTCACAGCACAAGTCACAACACTAGCACGCAAATGAATCAGCGTGATCACATTTCTATTCTCACATGGAATGCAAATTCCCTGCTTCAACGAACCGGAGAGCTTAAACAATTTATTCTGGATAATAAATTCGAGATTATTCTCCTCCAGGAAACTTTCTTGAAGCCCGAAACGCGTCTCTAATTCCCCAACTATAATTTATACAGAAATTGGTAGGGGAGGAGGAACGGCCATTCTAGTGAGAAGAAATGTTAATCACGACCTGATTCACACACCACACCTCACAAAAACAGAACCGACAGCCATCAAAGTGCGAACGGACTGCTTTGAGTTTGTGGTTATTTCGGTATACAATCCACCATCAAATAGGCAAATCGAACAATAGCTCCACAGCCTATTTCAGATAGAAGGACCGCTTCTAATCATTGGAGACTTCAATGCCTACCACAGGCATTGGGGCGCTGTGAGAAGTAATCAAGCTGGGACTGAGCTAAGTAGATTCATCACAAGCCCGAATGCAAGCCTGCACATACCCAATGAACCAACACGTTTCGGACGAACACGAGGAAATATCGGAATCTCCCGCGAATTTGATGCCAGCATAAAAATAAGTGTCCGCAACGTGCTCTCCTCGGATCATCAACCGGTCCACTTCTTAATTGAGAACGTCTTTATTGACGCTCCTCCAAAAGTTAGGAAGAAAATAAGCTGGCAAGCTTTTCATGACCATCTGGCTAACGAAAGTTTCACCCAAGATTTAAACACAGCCGATGATGTCGAATTAATGATTAAAAAATTAACAAGCATGATCAAGCAGGAAACAGAGGACAACACAGTCATAACTCCGGCAAGGGAATACAACCCCTATGAACTCCCTCGCGAAATTAAGGTCATGATAAGGAGGAAGAGTAAATATCGCAGAAGAGCTAGGAGCACGGGTGATCCTAGACTACAAACGAAAGCAAACCGGTTGACAAATAAAATTCGGGACCAAATATTCCTGTTACGTAACGGGCGGTGGTAGAGCTTCCTGCATAGTCTTGAGCCTGGCGAGAATGCCTTCAGGAGAATGTCAAAGCAATTGTGCCACCCATACACGGCCCAAACGGGATACAATTTGACAAAGCCGGAAAAGCGGAAGCCTTTGCAGATACATTGGAGCTGCAGTTCCAAGACAATACCTTCTGGGAGCAGGAGGAGGAGGACCACGTCCTGAGAAAAGTGAGCGAGCTCATGAGAACAGAGGTAGAGGTAAAAGCTGTGATACGGCCACTAGACGCACATGAAACTAAGGACTTAATACTGCGGCTAAAGAAACGGAAGGCACCCGGATCAGACACAGTTAAAAACACCATGCTGAAATGGTTTCCAGACAACCTTCTACACAACTTGACGGACATAATTAACGCAATTTTCCGTTTACGGAGATTCCCCAAAGTCTAGAAATCGGCTATCATAACGGTTATACCTAAGCCCAACAAAAACCATGCCTTCCCACAAAACTGGAGTCCAATGAGTCTTCTCTCATCCATCTCCAAAGTGGCAGACAAGGCACTACTGATAAGATTAAACGAAGTGATAGCCGAAAAACACATTCTCCCCGATCAACAATTTGGTTTCAGAGAAGCACACTCCACGGAACTCCAACTTACAAGGGTGATCCAACATATAAGAAATGGCATGAATCGCAAGAAGTCAACTGGCTTAGTTATGTTTGACATAGCCAAAGCCTTTGACAAAGTCTGGCATGCAGGACTTATTTTCAAAATGCATGAGTTCTCTATCCCCCTTACATACATACAACTCACGCCTTTTTAAAAGGCCGATCTTTTAAAGTTAGATCACCTTTCAAACCTGCGAACGATTCAAGCTGGAGTTCCACAAGGATCACCCATCTCACCAACACTATACAACCTGTACACCGCAGAAATTCCCCTCTTACCAAACAACGTGCAAGTATCATTATATGCAGACGATACCTGCATGTACTATACTTCAAGACAAGCAGAAGTCATCTCCTCAAAACTGCAACACTCAATTGACATAATATTAGAATACTTTCTTAAATGGAAGATTGCAATAAACAAAGACAAGACACAAGCCATGATTATTTCCAGATGCAGAATACAACAACCAACACAACTCCACATTGACACAGACACAATAACATAACGTCAAAAACAAACTGCTGCTCTTTAAACAAATAATCAGACCGACATTACTATATGGTAGTACCGCTTTCTGCCAGACAGCCAAGACGCACAAAAAGCGCTCCAATCCCTGCAAAATAAAGCACTACGGTGGATATTTCGAATTCCGTGGTACATCAGGAACACGGACATACCCAAAGACATACGACTCGACACAATAGAGAAATAGATACGCGACAATGCACTAAAACTGTTCGACAAAATAGACGAAATTCCAAACAGTACCATGGAATTCCTGAAAATCCCGCTCGCGGAAACACACAACACCTACCCGAGCCTCCGTTCAATAGTAACTGACAAGACTTAATATAGTTTTGCGTTATATGTGGTGGGTGATCAACACTCACAGATAGAAATGGAGCAAGAGTGCTAAATCGCACTAGCTCCAAGTATCGCATACTCCAAGTCTTATAGTTATCATCAATCCAGTGCACTGTAACACCTAAAAAACTACTTTTTTTTCCTGATCATATATCAGCGGTGGTTCACAAATATTTCACTGCAGTTAGGTTTTGTTTTATTTCGCAAATCTCATCGAATGATTGTTTAGCTATTTTTTTCTGAGAGAACGTCGCCCGGGTATCTTGATTCCACTATATAGCTGTCGATTATTCGCATATCACGTTCAGATAGCACTTTTTCCCTTCCGGAGCGCTTTTTGTTATCCAAAGTTTTGGTCTTGCAGAACCTGTCTACAATCCTCTAAACTATTGAAATGGGTCTGTTGACAATAGACGCAATCTCCTTGTATGGTACGGTCTGATTATGGAGCCGCAAAATAATTTTCCTTTCTTCTAAGGTGGTTTCTTTCCTCATCTTGAAGGGCTGGAAATTGATTAAACAATTATATTCATGGAACACTTTACCTAAATATTTATAAATTACTTTTCTTCACGAGTGTTTTTCTCTAACTAGCTCAAAAATGTGTTTCCAATGACGCAAACTTCTGAAGACAGACTGCAATTGTCAGGCAAATGACGTATTTACATTAAAAAGCAATAATTGCCTCAAAATTTCATTTGGCAGTGCATACAAACTTTTAAAAACAGGTTTTTGGGGAAACCATGCTTAAATATCGTCTTGAACACAAAAATTTCCTGGAAATTCAGGGGTCTATCGAGTTTTGTAGTGTTGGATAATTGAGTCCGCGGCGGATATACCGTATGATGGATCGTTCAGACAATCCATCCCTTTTAACCCTCGGCACACATTCGCAAGTGATCGTCCAACAAGGGTTCACAGATTTTTCTCTCGTAGGCAGCCATACGTCAATGAACGTCTGACGCAAAAATTCAATTGTAAACTAATTCAAAGTTTACAAACACGTCCAGCCAGATTTTTACGGGGCCTTTCAACTTGATCTGAATGGCGAAAGGCACAACAACGCCGTCCCATCCTTACACGCACATCAAATTCCGAACCCGATGTACGAAAGCACTCGCAGACAAGGAGCTGGTCCCTAGCGCGTCCTGGTTCCTTCGATTTCAGCACCTCCTACGGCTTCGGTGAGCCGGAATAGAAGTGCAGCCTTGTTACCGGATGCATTGAGTCCACGTGACCTTAGTTGATCCTTAATCAGTGACACTCAAAGCGAATCGATGTTCACCAGAGTCATGGTCGGTGGAAAACGTTACTTCCAAATACAAAAATAATAGAAGGTCGATGTCCTGTGCGTTTCGATTATATCCCCCAAAACCGCTGTGGCAGAATTCGCAGGCAGCAAACGAATACCCAACAGCCCCACACAACGAAAATGCGAAGTACGGCGGTGATTATTCACGCGGCCAACAGCGGCGGTGCGGTGCCGGTGTTACGAATTATGTTTTTATTTCAATACGAACCCAAAAGAAATTGAAATTATGGACCATTCCGCAGTCCTTTCAATTCTAGTGAGTAAAACTCACGGATTATTATTATAATTTATTATATTAAAATATATAACACTTCACTGGTTATTAACATATAATTATTTAACCAGGTTGACTATTGAGTTGTTATGTACGAACTGAACTATTTAATTTTGTTCCAGGTCTTTTATATTATTATTTTGCTTATATTGCAAAAGTTACATGTATCAATTAATATCTTTTTTATGCTGATGTTGCAAAAGCTACACGAATCAATGCAGACATTCAATAGTTATCAATATCTTTATTAGTCATCAATATCTTTTATGATTCATATTGAACATCTGCGAAAATGAAAGTAATGGATTAGATCTCTTTGTTGATTTCTTTTGTGAATCATATATCTCACTTGCTGAAGTTTGCATGTTCATTCTTTGTCTTTAATAACATGACTTACGCACACTTGTTGTTTTTAACGGTAACACAATGCGGCAATAGGATACGATGGCCGCACCGAACAATGTTTCCACAGGCTATCTATGTAGTGAAGAAAACTACTCACTAGTAGTTGATGGCGGGGTTCTACAGCAAATTCCCGTACGTTGGAACTTGTTGAGCGGGTTGAAGTCGGCACGCAAACTTCATGGATAGTGGTGAGTGCAGACAGTAACGACGGCCGCGCACAATCCAAAAAGCGAACTACAACACAATGACGATGGCCGAGTCCAAACAATATGAACGGCGATGTGCGTAAACTTTTCCAAGTTATACGAAAACGACGCACAAAAGTGAGGATGACGATGGAGTGTACGAACGACGAAGGTCGATGACGGTGTGTGTGGCAGACGGCACCCTACACAAACGGATGTTCGCGTAAACAAACTTCTACACGTTGAAGCCTGTTATGCTCGGTAACAAGATTAAATATTTGAGTTAATATTAAAAAACTGTTAATATTGGAATAAAACGTTAACAATAAAATTGAAGTCAACTGATTACAAATGGTCTTAACTCGGCGAGTAACTTCTTACGACTACGACTTAGATACTATCGAGGAAACATTACACCTTGCAATAAAAAATGTGCTAATACTGTAAAAAACCGCTTTGGCACAATTTTAGTTAGATAAGTAAACGATAACACTGTGTGACAAAACAAAATTTTTTTTTCAATAAAATTGATTTAAATAGCTGATTTCTGTCAATTTAGGCCTGCTGAACACGAATATATGAATGAATTTCTTGTAACACGTACCATAAATGTTATGATAAATTTTACTTCCATAAATGAAATAATACAGTGTAAAAGTTTCAAATCAAATATAATCCTGTTTAGTCACCTGTATTTTGAATTTAAATACAAAAATAGTACTACTCCTATTTTTTATACTTACTTATACTTACTTACTGTCTAAGATCATCATTTTTTGGAAAACAAAATAATAAAGTAAAAGAAAAAAAAACAAAAAAAATTCAAATTCATAAAAATTCAATATAGTTAATTTTAAATTGGGAAATATGTATTTTGACCTATATTCATTGTACCTTGTTTACGAAATATGTATCTTGACCTATATTCATTGCACCTTGTTTATGAAATATGTATCTTGACCTATATTCATTGCACCTTGTTTATGAAATATGTATCTTGACCTATATTCATTGCACCTTGATTATGAAATATGTATTTATTAACTGTAGTATGTAAGTACTATTAACTGTAGTATATAAGCGCTTGTTATGCGAAATATAGTTCAGAGTTGTTAAGTAAGCGAAAGTGTTTATCTAGCAGCTCGTGAAGTCAAGAAGTAGAGAATCCTGCTCTCTTGTCTTTATTTAATTACCTCCAATATTAGAAGTAGAGAAAATCCTACTTTCTAATATTTCAAGGAAATATATATCAGGTATTGGTTTTTTGTCAACTTTAATATTAGAAGTAGTGCAATCCGACTCTCTGATATTTTAGGAAGCTGAAAACCATTCCTCGTACAGGCAACACTTACTTATACTTTTGTACTTACTTTTATACTATTATACTTGATAATCGAATAAGTAATGCAATTAACGTAATATTATATATATAAGAGAAATTGTGTCACTTAGTGTTTTCAACAAAATTGCCTCATGATGTAGGTATCTAACACGTCACATTTCTTAGTTACGGTATCTTGATTATTTTAATGTACCCTCAATAATAATACGATTATGGGTTTGAGCGACCAGTAGGAAGGAAACGTAATTTGGTAGTCTTACTTCGATTCTATTGGTAGTGTTGTAATCGTGGTGCCACCGAAGCAGGGAAGCGCTTACCTTAACAACGATACAAAGAAGTTAATACACAGTTTAATTTAATTGTAAATCTCAAGTTTTGGTATTTCTCATAACACTTTAAGTGTTTTGATGTTTCTAATATAATTTTGTTTAAAAAATTCCTCAAATTTTTCAATAGCCATGGAGAAAAGTGTGTGTCGTAAATGCATAAACCATCCAGATAAATTTTGTTGTGTTTGTGCGAAATATACTATTAAATCTCAAGGAAGAATTCCAACTAACAAGGTGAAACAAGCGTATTTGCGTTATTTTGGTTATTCAGTGGTGCAAGACAAAAAGTGGACCCCAAAACTTTTCTGCATTTCGTGTTATGTTGTGTTAAATGATTGGTTTAATGGAAAGCCCGTATCTATGTCTTTTTGCTGTACCAATGTTTTGGTGAGAACAAGTAAATCATCACGATGATTACTATTTTTGTTTGACTAATACTAAAGGAATATCGAAAAAAATGAAGATAATAAAATAAAGTATCCAGATGTAGCATCAGTGTCTAAAGCAATACCACACAGTAACAAGTATCCAGTTCCATTAGTAAAAAACATCGCACATGAAGAATCTGATATTTTAAGTAATAACGAAGAAGAAGTTGAGCTAAATAGACAAATATTGGAGTATATACCTGTGGTGTCCGTTTTGAAATGCGCGATTTGGTACAGAGCATTAATTTCGAAAACACTTTTAGGTCGGATTTTGAAAGGAACATTAATATTGAAAGTAACTTATCGTTATTAAAAATTTTAAAGGAGTAACCTACTTAAAAAATAGTTTTTAATGTGAATTAAAAATGATTTATAAAAGTTAGTATGAATTCAGAGCTCGATGATTGTAATACTTAAAATTCAAATTAAAATTAGATTGTAATACTTAAACTAAAAATTCAAATAGATTAATTTGTAAGTACCAAATTAAAAAATACCTAAACTGGTGACCCCGACAGAGCAACGACCGAACCTGCTTCTGATGGGATTTCGATAGAACCACTTCTAAACTGGATTTTGCTTCTTCTAAACAAACCTGAACAACTACAGCAACACAACCAAAGAACGACATACGTTCAGGAAGAACGGTTGCATCCTACAGCTGTTTTGATTTTCAATAATCTCCATCGTCGATTATTGCCATACAAGCAACGAACGATTCTTTTGAACGAAGCTCATCAAGTCAAACGAATTATTCGAACGCAACTAAGAAAGCTGAAGTAGAAGTTGAAACTAGTGATTACACAAACGAAAGTTTGGAAACTCCGTCAACACAATCTGCAATCAATAAAGACGATGTGAACGACCTTGTTATACCGGGTGAGTCGTCGTCATTCAATCATCATCATCGTTATTCAATTTATCATCTATCAAAACAAATTAGGTATTTTTACGGAGCTCCATTAATTGGTGGACCGTATTTTTTTTTAAGAATTAAAATAAATATTATTAATAAGTTTCAAAATAATTTTAAATCTGTAAAGGTTATTCATTTAAAACAATTTTATAAATTTTACAAATTTTAACAATTCACTACATTTTCCTATTGATGTTCCTTTCTCAATTTTTGGATTGAAAATTTCACAAGTTCATCACAAGTTTGTGTGTCAAACGACGACGTTTACCGCGACGCTCTGACCACCGCGGGCATGGGAAGTGGTGACGGTACGCCAAACCCATTAGCGGATGAGAATGCGCTACATAATATTGACGTGGTTTCTATTAAACCTTGTCCTTTCTGGAAACAATTTCCGGAGGTATGGTTTCTTCAGTTCGAAGCGCAATTGCAACGTGCCGGGATAACTACTGAACAAACTAAGTTCAGCCATTTATTAACTGCATTAGATCAACACATTTTCAGACTTCTTAGCGATCTTATTACATCCCCTCCCCTTTCTAATCCATATAGTAGTTTCAAAAGAGCTCTAATTGATAGACTCTTTATATCTGAGAACGAAAATATGAAGCAAGTTTTAACGGAACTTTCATTAGGTGATAATCAACCTTCACAGTTGTTACGCGATATGCGTACTAAGAATGAAGGAAGGTTGAACGATTCGATTATTAGAACTCTATGGCTGCAAAGACTGCCTCATCATATGCAAGCAATTATGGCATGTTATACTGGTTCATTAGACGAAATGGCAACTTGTGCTGATCGAATTAATGAAATTCCAAGCGCGAGTTCCGTCTATTCTATGTCTTCAGCTCATACGTCATCTTCAAACATGAATAATCCCGCTTCAATGTACGCTAGCAACCATTCAAATACGGACTTAGTTTAACGAACTGTCTCAACTAGTGACCAAATTGTCTATCGAAGTTCAGTCACTTAAATCTGAAATTCGAAACATTAATAGATCCAGAAGCTCTAGCAGAAATAATACATATAATAAGCATTTCAACAACAGGAATTCCTAAAAAAAATAGAGAAATAGAAATTTGTTTTTATCATAAAAGATACGGCACTAAAGCTTATAAGTGTATTAAACCATGCAAATCTTTAAACTAATGGGCATACCCATGCAGACGACCGTGGGTAAAGGAAGCCGAAATAGTCGTCTAGACATTTTCGATCCCCTGTCTGAATTAACGTTTTTAATTGACACAGGCACAGAAGTCTCGGTTATTCCTACCAAAAATAAATTAGCCACTCAAGACTGTAATTTTTATCTTACAGCAGCTAATGCCACCAAAATTAAAACTTAGGGGTTAAGGCATTAGTACTTGGTTTCAATTTAAGACGCAATTTTCAATGGAATTTTATTATTGCCGACGTAGGCAATCCAATTATTGGTGCAGATTTCCTCAAGCATTTGGTTTAATCATAGATATTAAACGAAAACTTTTAATAGATCCACTATCCAAAATTTCTTGTAAAGCAAGAATTTCAAACTCCAATTCCGAATCTTTGGCCATTTTAATTAACTCAATCAATATTTCTAAATAAGATCTTTTATTGAAAACTTATAAAAACATTATCATTGATGATAGTTCTTTGAAACCAATTAAACACTCGGTCACTCATCCAATTATAACTACAGGTCATCCTATTTCATCAAAGGTCAGACGTTTAAGTGGTGATAGGTTATCAGATGCCAAAAAAGACTTTGATAAAATGCTTGCTCTTGGCATATGTCGCCCTTTAAAAGGCCATGGTCCTCTCCTCTTCATCTGGTTAAGGGAAAAAAAAACGGTGAATGGAGACCATGTGGTGATTACAGATGTTTAAACTTGATTTTTTTGACATTAAAAATAGAGTAAAAGCGTGTTTAAGTTGTCAGAGATCAAAAATCACAAGACACGTTTCTTCACCTCTTTCCAATTTTGAGCTTCCTTCCGAACGTTTTGAAACTGTTCATTTGGATATTATTGGTCCATTTACTCCATGTGATAGTTATAAATATTGTCTGACCATTATTGATCGCATGTCAAAATGGACGGAAGCCATTCCTATGATAGATTCTACTACACAGTCAGTGGCACATGCCTTCATAAATAATTGGGTAGCCCGATTCCGCATCCCAAAGACAATTATCACAGACCAAGGAGCTCAGTTCGAATCAAAACTCTTCAAGGAATTAGCAACCCGACTGGGGTTTAAACGTAAAAGATCTTCTCCTTATCATCCCCAAACAAACAGGCTGCTTGAAAGATGGGACAGAACACTTAAAGAAGCTCTACTCTGTCAGGAATCACATTCCTGGTATGAAGCATTACCTTTCGTTTTTCTAGGACTCTGAACTACGCTCTCTGACCAAAATGATTTCTCACCAGCAATGATGTTATATGGCGAAAACATTCGCGTGCCGGGAGAATTCCCCAACGAATCAAAATCTACCATAACGTCAGAGTATGTGTTAGTTAGGAAACTGCAACATATCATAAACCATATGAAACCTGTAGAACCCTCCAACAACTCAAAACATAAAGTGTTTATATTCAAAGATCTCAAGACTTGTTCTCATGTTTTTCTTAAAAAATCACCAATTCAAAATTCTCTCTCTCAACCATATAGCGGTCCTTACCAAGTAGTTCATCGCACTGACAAAATTTTTACAGTAAACGTAAGGAATAAATTAATTAAGGTATCTGTAGACAGAATCAAACCTGCTTTTGTTATCAATTTAACATCAGAACTAAATAAATCTTCTGCAGTTAATAAGAATAATTCAACCAAAAATCGACGCGTGAGATGTTTTTACGTAGTCTAATGACTTGCTGGTGGGGGAGTGTGTGGTGTCCGTTTTGAAATGCGTGATTTGGTACAGAGCATTAATTTCGAAAACACTTTTACGTCGGATTTCGAAAGGAGCATTAATATTGAAAGTAACTTATCGTTATTAAAAATTTTGAAGGAGTAACCTATTCAAAAAATAGTTTTTAATGTGAATTAAAAATGATTTATAAAAGTTAGTATGAATTTAGAGCTCGATGATTGTAATACTTAAAATTCAAATTAAAATTAAATTGTAATACTTAAACTAAAAATTAAAATAGATTTGTTTTTAAATACCAAATAAAAAAATACCTAAATACCTACCAATAGTTCTTGCAGCGACCACATTTAATGGAACAGCACGAGTTGAACGATTTGATTCGGGTTTTGGATTTGCCTATTAGAAAAGCTGAAATATTAGGATCTAGATTAAAATAATGGCACTTGTTAGCTCCCAACACGAAAATATGTACGTCGAGGAAAAGAAACAGACATTTATGCAACTTTTTTACAAACACCGAGACACTTTTCTTCTGCAACAGTATGAGTGAATTAATGGAAGAACTTGGAATACTTTATGACAAAAACCAATGGAGACTTTTTATTGATGGTTTAAAAACAAGTTTAAAAGCTGTATTACATCATAATGGTAGCCTATATCCTTCTATACCTATTGCATACTCAGTTGTTTTAAAAGAATCTAATGAAAACATGCAACTAATCTTAGACTTAATCAACTACAAAGAATACAACTGGAAAGTTTGTGCTGATTTGAAAGTTGTTACCATATTACTTGGACTGCAGGGAGGGTTTACAAAACACTGTTGTTTTCTTTGTTTGTGGGACAGTAGAGACCAAAAACCATTACAAAGTTAAAGATTGGCCAAAAAGAACTGATTTTGTTTGTGGTAAATCAAATGTTAAGTGTGAACCTCTGATTCCACAATATTTGACCAATACATAGAAGTTTATAGAAGATCCCGGCGCCATGTAAAGCACCGATATCACCAGGCTGATCAAATGCAGGGTCAGCAAGATTGATAATCGAAGGTAATTCCAATATTTAAGTGTTTACAGAAAAAGGTGGCAAAATCGTTTTTAATTAAAAATGAAAGGTGTACATTAAAGTTATGGAATTTTGATTTAATAACCGTGTTCATTTCTTGAAGATAATAGTTAATGCTATCTTTGATGCCTGCTACCGGCACACGTATTTGTGTGAATTTAATTTATCTGCTACAGATTCACGAATGAAGTTTATTTGCGAGCGAAAATCTAAAAGAACTCTAGCCGCAAGATGGTTTCCTTCGTTGTCAAAGAAATCATCTCGAACTGTACCTAAAACTATATGAGTAGGTGTGTGTGTTTGAGCTGAAGTGTAAAAGAGTGTGATGTTTTCGATGACATTCTTTCCAAGTACTATTTGATATGCATTTTTCGGTAGTGTGATTACTACATAAGTAGTTTATGCATAATTTATGTTCGTTAGCTTGGAGCGCGGGGATCATTTCGAGTAAGTTTCCCGGTGTAAAGTCATCATATATTTTACAAATGCGACAGTATGTATTATTTTAATCAGCGTATTCTTGGCGCGATGTGTTAGGATGACATGGATTTGATGAAGGATCGAACAAGTTTTCGATCAACATTGAGTTTCATTTGAAACAATAGCTTTAACGAAATAATTATGGACATTTATTAATTATTTTTATCAATTAATCCATTTTAATCACATCGATTTTTTTAAACTCTTAAAATATTCGTGAAAATATGTTTCTCTCTATGTTTTTTATCCATTACTGGTCTAGGGATGGTGTATTATCGAGTAATTTAACATTCCTGTACATTTTTGTGTTTCCTGTCGTCGAAAGAAGATTTATAGAACATCTCTTTTACGGTAGGAGTACACTTTTCGTGTGCAAAAAAGGCATAAATTTAACCAGTTTTATCTCGGATCCTTTATAGTATTTTATATTTTGAAATGAAACTTTTTCAATACGTTTACATGAGTCTTGAAAATTATCAAAAAAAATTTTTTTGACATTTGTTGTATTATATAGAGAGCGTCAAAGTCAAGATCCTAAAAATTTCTTTGTCCATGGCCGACAGTTAATTTCTGGATTTGTAATCCTGAAACAAAAATTTTTAAAAGGCATTTTAAAAAAGAATTTACACACACACGACTTTACTTCCATTTATTAAAAAACATTTATAAAAAAATTGCGGACTTTCGAAAAAAAGTGTTTAACATTTACACATTTTTCCGATTATTTTTCTTACGCCAAAAGTCTATTTTCTTATTTTTGGTCTAAATGTGGTGAATTAGTGTGTAAGATGTATTAACAAGTAAGACGCACAAACGTTTTATTAAAATCGGTCCAGCCAATCCGGAGATTAACTGTCGGCCGTGTGAAAAAGAGTAATTTCGAGCAAAACGCTTTTAAAGTTTTTTCTCATATTATTTATAAAATAATATTGAAAATATTATATTTGGTTCCTTACAATCGATTAATCCGCTATTCCTGGATCATATTGTAGCAAGCCTTTATCAATATGGACCTCTTCTTCCTCTTGTTGGACATTTTTTTTTAGCTAACCGTCCCTCTTTCGTTGCCGCCTTGCTCGCCTTTTCAGCCTTAAAAATTCTCTTCGTCCTTTGACTGCACATATCTGTATGCAGCTACGCCGATGGTGCATCCCATGGTTTCCATATTTTTCAACAATGTCATTCTGCTTTCATTAAATATGGCCAACGAAATTTGAATTGCAAGTTCGACCACTTTTTTGTCTGCGAATGTATGTTTGGGAACAATGGCCCAAAGAGTTTTGTTATAAAATTCGTTGTTGTATTGGGTATTTTTTCCCAAACAACGTGAGAGCAAACCTTTATTGGTCAACTTTTCGAACACAGGCTTCACAAGCTCTTGCGCTTGTGTATAAAGAGCCGGTTTGTGTTTATATAACTCGTTATTGGCCTGTGCCTTCAAATATTTACACCACTCTGGATTGCAGTGTTGATGTGTGGTACTTCGTCGGTAGAAATCAGGTGATAAAATCCGGCCCATATTTCTCTCTTCATTTCATTAGGATATCGTTGGATTGCCAAACTATAATTTATCGACATCAGTTTAATAATTTTGCCCGTAAGATCTGTCGTTTTTGGAAGTGTAGACTCATTGATTTTTCTCTTTTTACGCGACTGTTTATCTTTCGGTGTGTTTTCTTCTTCAGCCTTCTTTTTTTCCTCCACCCGCTTAATTATTTTCATCTCGGTACGAGTCTTTTTCACATCTTTAATAAATCGAAACATCCGTTTTCCAACGTGCAAAACACATTCCACTTTTTTAATCGTAAAATTGTCTCCGTATGGTTTGGCTTCGCCAAGATTAGTAGATGTTTTTGAGTCACCATCGCCTATATAGTACGCGTGTTTAGCTTGGTAAAGGGTCATAGAATTCTTAAAAATTTCTATTATATCTTGTACCTCCATCCCACCAGAGCTACCTTTATAATTTACAGTACATTCGTCTCCATGCTCGCCTCCGTACCAAATTGAAAATTCAACATCATTCAGCTTTTTTTCATTATTTCACATCCTTTGCAAGTTTTTGATGATACAAAATAGTCCAGTAACTTGCCTGTATATTTTCCAATAACTTTTGGAACACCAATTAGAGAGCTAAACCCGCGTTTTAACCAAGTACCATCTCCGGATACAAAAAACTCATCCTCCGTCAATTCATTTTCTCAATTTTTTGCATTTCTTGTTGACCTTCTTTTTTAAAACACACATCGGAAACACACTTCGCCGCAATTAAAATATTTTCTAAAATTGCAAGTCGTTTAAGCGCATAACGAAAATCATACGCCGATTGATTTCTAATGCTTTATTTATCACAGGGCATGAATCTATTTGTCGGTCACCACATTCACATTCAACATTGATTTCAAAAGCAAGACCACGAATACTTGTTTTGGAAAATTTAATGTCTTTGTCGCACGTTTTACACTTGAGCATTGTCGATAATGCTCCAAAAACAAACGAGAACACGAGTATACAATAACTATAATTTTCAACTAATTTCACCTCAAAATCAGTACTAACGCACAATTTCTGTGCGGATGCACTAGTAAATGATGTACTTTGCTCAGCACTATACTGATTTCCACGAAATTCGTGAGATTTTCTTTTAATGTGCATTTTTTTTTTATTTTCGTAGTTTTTCCCGCTTTTTGTATGGTGTAGGCATTTTGACGCGATAAATATACTTATGAACGACTAAATAACTACTGTAAACACGTGAGAAAGATGAAAATATTACACTTTATAATGTATGTGGAAGAAACCGGTATTTTAGAAAGTGAGGCGTCATGTATAGCGTTGCGTGCTCGACAGCTGCAAAGTGCTGAGAGTGCGCGTGCGCTCGTTACTGTTTTTAACCGCCTAAGAATTTGAATTCTAACAAAAAAATTTGATTTTTCGAAAACTGAAAAGTGTTCTACCTCCTACTACTCCTACCTTAAAGAAGATTTGAACAATGGTTAATTTTCCCAGAAGCTCATCCATTGATTTTGTTGCCAGGAGCCAAATTCGATTGCGGTATTTTTTGTTGTTCTTGTTACTGATCCATTCAGTGATTTCGTTGTAATAAAATATGGTGG
The DNA here is from genome assembly GCA_954870665.1 of Stratiomys singularior. Lineage (NCBI taxonomy): Eukaryota > Metazoa > Arthropoda > Insecta > Diptera > Stratiomyidae > Stratiomys > Stratiomys singularior. The sequence continues at coordinate 55,681,079 of OX940879.1, read as the reverse complement.
CAACATTTGTTTTATCGAAAATTTCTGAACAAGCGTCACTCTAAACTATTACGTGTATGAGTAGTTATATCCTCGAACAGCTTAAAAATGCATGATGCCCACTCCTGTGTACCTCTTGAAGCTTTAGTTTCATCCCATAAAAGTTATGTTTGTTGTAATTCCACTGTGTTGAATTGAACACTGAGAGTTTCCACTTTTTGATACTTAATCCTTTCAACGATTATATTCCAACTGCTCTCATCATTACTGCTCATCTCTGTTTATAACGAATTATACATACAAGTATTTGTTGTGATCGACGCTGCATCGTTGGTTTCTGCGTAGCATTGTAATGATTCTGACGTCATTCCTTGTGCATTAATATCATTTCTCACCTATTCTATTTCTCACCACAGCACTTCTCCAAACATCCACCTCAATTAGTTGGTACACGATCCAATGTATTTGAATTTCGTATGATTCAAATGCATTGAATACTATAAAGGCATTATCTTTCTGCGAAAATATTAACACATATAAATTGATAAATACTACAATTTTAGAAATCACAAAACACAAATTCTTAAGGTAGCAAAATGTCGATGGACTATCCTCGATGACGGATGTAGAAAGAAGACGTTGTAACGTCTACCTTGAGTCGTTAGCGCTGTGGTGACGAGTTCTATAACTTTATTTTCGTTGTGGTATAAATGGCGGCTTACATGTTTGCAAATCGCTACAATACTTCCCCCTTAAGTTTTGTCGTTGATACAGTTAAATGTCGGTTTTGTTTTTTCTTTTTATCTCGTCGGCCCCAAATTATACATAGGCTGGCCTTAGTCCATCGATTGTTATGTGAGTTTCCTTGCCGTCCAAGGAATCTTGAATGCTTTGTCAGAAGTTCGGTCGAGTACACGGAACGGTCCAACGTAAGGTTGCTGCAAAGTCTTTAGTTAGTCTGTAGTTTTTCAATTTGGGAGGGGGGGGGGGTGCATTTGTTTGCAAGCTCGTTGTGTTATCCGCTAATTTTCTTCGTTTATTATCGACGAGCAGGTTGTAGTACTGCAAAAAATCTGCTCCTTGTATGCAATATTGAATTGAGGCAACGGTACACGACCACTTAAAAATTTCGTCGTCGAGTGAAAGAAAAGTCGTATCGAGTGATACGACTTGTTCAGCACACGTGTCGATAGCAGTTCCATTTTTAACTTATGTGTTTCGTTCTTGCTTCTGCCGTTTCCCTTGGTAAAGGATTACTGATATTTCTCGACTCGAAATACTAATCCTGTTTTTCCATTGGCACCTGATAAGCGGTTCATTTTGACGTAGACAACACCGTTGACCACGATTGACGGTGACGGTTTTAGTTTCCCTGCAGTAAGTATTCACACGCCTGCCGACAGTTAATTGCATTAGCTCCGAACACGCGATGGTAATAACAAATTTTTGATTTCATTTCTGTTTTATTTTGACTCTTTGGCCGTCTTATACTTGAACGGCTACGTGATTGGTCATGGTGTCGATTTTTAGACGTTCCGTCTCGTTACTTAATGCAAGCTCTAATCGACTTAAGCGGTCTAAAACTTCTAATAATGCTGGATCTACACGAGGAGCAGATGTCTGCGATGTGGCTGCAACATTCGCTGGAGTGGCGTTTATTTCTTCGAAAATTTTGTCCACCATTTGCAGAAGTGGTAATATTTCCTTCTCGTTTGACACTGACATAATCGCTTGAAATCGTCGCATCGACAAAGCGTGTAAGACTTCCTCCAATAAATGCGTACTAGCTCTGCCTTGCATTTACCGATACAAATGGGCTGCTTTCTGGTCACGAAGTTCAAGTTCCGTTGGAGCTTGCGTCAGCTGCTGTTGCGGCGATGTCGCAAGTCGAGCTAGCAGCTGCCTTCTTGACTCCTCGCACTTGCTTGCCGCTGATTGTCGTTAACGACTGCCCTCGATACCTCTGCATTGAATTTTGTCGTGTCGGAGTAAGCTTTCTAATGCGCGAAAGTCGATTAAATTTGCGAAAACCACAGCTCAACTTGTGAGTCCAAAAGTGGTGGTAGTTTGACGTCCCGTATGGAGTTTACACGAGGCCGTTCGTTCTCAGGCCCTAATTCTCGTGCCACTCTGAGTGAATTTTTCGGCGTTTTCCCGATGGTCTCATTCTCGCTTTTGGAGGGTCATGTGTTTGATGCTCGCTGGTCGCCATGTTGGCAAACTTCTGCGCACCAGTCAGCTCCGCAAACTTCGCTATTGCTTGTTCCTTGTCGGGTCACCAATTCTACGTTTTATCTTGGGATGAAAATGTGAACACATACAAATGAATAAATACTACTATTTTATTTCAAATAAATCACAAAACACAAATTCTCAAGGTAATGAAGTTTCGATATACCTTCCTCGATTACGGATGTAGAAAGAAAAAGTTGTAACGTCTACCTTGAGTCGTTAGCGCTGTGGTGGCGTGATCTGTACCTTTATTTTCGTTGTGGTATAGATGGCGGCTAAAAAGTTTTAATACCGCTACAACTAACAACAACAATTGAAATATGCAAAGTAAGATTGCGAGTGGTGACAGAGATGCATGATGTTGCTATAAAATAATCCCTGTCAAACAGCTCCGTTGCACAGTGTATTGGCGGCGACGTGTGCTTTAACCTTTTAGTCGCGACATCTTCTTTAGGGTGATTGATGCCGCGTTCAATCTGTCTTGAGGAAGTGGACCTTGACTGTAGACTGAAAGGGTATTACCCGCGAACAGAAGAAAACTGTTGTCGGTAACAGGACGGGTCGTCGGTGGCTCGAATTTGATGCGGAATCGAAAAAAACTGGGACCCGCAAAACGGAAAAGAGAAGTCGAGTGCCAAATGTAGAGAAAAGAAGACGTCGTTCGAAAGTATTTACTGGAATTTTAATATGTGGTAGGTGGATTTCGAGAATCGTATGCAGAACAGCTTGTAATAGGACCCTTTCTTTTGCACATGAATTCTGATGAAAGTATATAACAGGAAAGGTTAACGTTTGAATATGTTTTAAAACAGCGAATCACGACGGCGTCCCAGATTGTGGCAGCGGCGTATATATATACAAAAAGTTTAGATATAATCCTCATGCAGAATATCTAATTAGCAAGATTTGTGGACATATTCCACTTTGAATGACCAACGTTTTAATCTTGTTTTTGAAATATAAAACAATCACTGGCGAACCTAACTCAAATCTTACGACTTCGCACGGAATGGAATAGGGTTAAAGATGTTTATACCTAAACCCTGTAAGCCGATCTTCTTCTATATAATTCACAACTCGTCCTTTAACGTTCGAGAAAGCAAGCTAAATACTTCAGACGAGTAGCTGAGAGAGAACTATCGAGCCGAATCGCATATTTTTTTAGGAACAAAATAAACTTAAAGCTTGGTTGAACGAAGCAGAAGTCATGCATGTAAACCGTACCCGACCGAGTTAGGTGGTTGGGCAATTTGAATACTATATTCTGACTCATTTATTGTTTGTTTCTTTTGATTGGGTATTACCCCCTACGCAGTTAGTTCAATTGCCTGACAAGAGGCTTTAGAGGAATGCACCTCCGAGGTGGAATTATTTGGGTCCCGGAAGCTCCGTCGGAGTCGGGCGTGGGCACCACTCTTCTACCCAATAAGCAACGCCTAGCCCTTAGAGGAGATGGGCTGGCCTCGGAAGCCGGACACTCGCAACTTCTAGTGGATACTTTGCCACAACCGCGTTTCTCCCTAAAAACCTGCCGCGTTCCCTATGTCGCGAGCTTTTCTCTTCACAACCAAGCTTCTGAATGGAAAATTAATTAAATTAGGGTAAAATATGGGTTTTATTTAACATAAACCAACTATCACTTAATTATATCTAAGACTTACGGTACAAAAACAAATACGGCGGGGCCCCGTGGCGACTTGTGCTCCTCTTCCACTCGTTTCCTTTCAACTTGTGCTACTCGACGGATGGTGAATAAAAAAGAAGGGCTCAGCTCCGGCTCGTCGGACTTTTATTCCTTTCGACTTGTGCTCCTCGACGAATAGGGAATAAAAGAAGGGCTCAGCTCTGGCTCGTCGGACTTTTATCCCTTTCGCCCAACGGTCGCCCGCTAAGATGATTGCTCGTTAAGATGATTGCCCGCTAAGATGATTGCCCGCTAAGATGATTGCCTGTGAGAGGGAAATTCGTGGGTTCCGTACACCGCACTTAGTTAAGCCGCTAACCCTTCCCAAAGCTTTTGGAGCGATATTGTTGCTGCGGCGGCTGATACAGAACTAAATTCTCCCAAAGCGTTTGATTGGATGGCGAAATATCGCTGCTGGTTTCCGAGACTCCACCTCGTCCTCACTGGTCTCGCCGCACTACACCGCCGCTCTACTCGGTTGATAATCGCAGATTTTCTCCTTTCCGTCGTGGCGAGCGTTATGGTTCCGATTATTTATATCATTGATCCTCTTTAACACTATCATAATTATTATGATTTAATTATTAATACAATTAATAATTTTTCTACAGATAACTCATCATCAATCATAATATTTAATTCTTAGAGAACAGTTCGCGGGATGAGCAATAACAGACCGTAAAATTAATTCATTCCCGAACCCGCGTACCGAAAAAAAATAGAGTGGCGTCATGCCGGCTAGCGAGCTCATTGAGGAGAGGAGTCGACCAGTAACATGGTTTCTTTTTTGATTATTGACAGATTTCTAATGGTTCAAAATAAACGCAACCCATAATTAAGAAAAGAACTTGTTTATTATAAACTGTATACAAGTGAATACAATGGCTGCTCAATAGAGACTGACTTATATATGAGAACATTTAGACAAAAAAAAAATGAATAGAGCAAGATGTGCACAGTACGGACGTGCCAACCTAAAAGAACTAAGAAAGCATATTGGTAGCACTTGTTCGATATTCATAATTCATATCAAATTCTAACAAGTGCTCAAACAAATAAAAAAAATTATATGTATTTTAAATTTAACATTTCAGCACATTTTTCGTGTTTATATTTAGTCAATGGTTTCGTCAAAATATCTGCTGGCATGGAATCAGTTCTCAGGTAATGAATAACAATTTGTTTTTGATCAACTAATGCCCATGTGAAGTGGAAACATATGTCTATGTGTTTGCTGCGCTTGTGAAAAACAGCATTTTTTGATAATTTGATCGCACTTTGAGTATCACAAAAAACATCTATCGGTGACTTAGCGAACGTTTCGAATCCCATATGAAATAATAGTCTTTTTACGTACACGATTTCACGAGAAATTTCTGAAAGAGCTGAGTATTCAGCTTCCATAGTGGATAAAGTCACAGATTTCTGTTTTTTAGATTTCCAGCTGATTGGTCCGGAGGCTAACATTAGAACGTTTCCCGAACATGATTTTCGATCATCAATATCTCCTGCCCAATCTGAATCAGAATATGCTTTTAATTTTTCAACGCTCTTAACATAGGAAATTCCGTAACTCGCGGTTCCTTTCAAGTACCTCAAAACTCTTTTGGCTAAAAGCCAATGTTCTTTGCCTGGGTTTGAACAAAATGTACTTAACGTGCGAGCGGCAAACGAAATATTCGGACGCGTCGCATTCGCTAAATATATTAAACCACCGATTAATTCTCTATAAGGACAATTTTTCATTTCATTTTCGTCATCAACTGAAACAGGGCACATATCTTTCGTAATTTTTAAGTTTGATTCTATCGGAGTCGACGCAGTTTTCGCTTCCTTCATGCTGAATTCCTCGAGCAAATCTTGAATATATTTCTGCTGGGATAATCTCATCTTCCCTGTTGCTCCGTCTCGTTCTACCTTGATCCCGAGAATATTGCTGATCGGCCCCAGATCCACCATTTTGAACGTTGAACTCATGTGTGACTTGGCTGAGTTGAGCTTTTCAATATCTTGAGATGCGAAGATCAAGTCATCAACAAAGATAATCAATATGACACGGCTTGTACCATCACCAATGACGTATACACATGGATCTGCTGGCGTCCTTTTTCCACCGATCTCCAGTATGAATTCATCTAATTTCCTGTACCATTCTTCTGGTTGTTCTGGTTGTTCCATGTAAACTTCATCATGCAATTCGCCTTGAACATAAGCTGAAATGACATCCATTTGATGTACATGCATTTCTTCATTTACAGTTGCTGCTAAAAAGTTCGAATCGTTTGGTATCTCGCTACTGGAGCGAATACTTAATCAAAATCAACGCCAAATTTTTGTAGGTGTTCTCTGGCAACCAAACGAGCCTTGTATTTACCAATTGTGCCATCTTGATTAATTTTTGTCTTGAAAACCCAGCGATTGCTTAAAACTTTCTTTTCTTCTGGTCGAGGGACGAGTATCCAAGTTCCATTTTCTTGAAGGGTGTTCATTTTTTTTCCATGGCAGTTAGTTAATCTTCTTTATCGCTTCTTTCGTGTATTTCTGCTACTGAACTTGGATCCTCAATCTGCTTCTTTTGTGTTTGATAAATCTTTTTGGGTCTACCACAGTTTCCAGTTTTTTCAAAAATTGGTCGACTTCGGCCATGCTTGAAATCTTCTTTTTCTTCAATGACGTCTTCTGTATCTTCGTAGATAGAATCTTCTTTGTCTTCTTTCCCTTCAAATATTGTCTAGTTCAGTGGATCAGTATCAGGCATGGAGAATACTTCTGTCGACGTGTTTGGAGATGAGTTGATTTTCTCAAAAAACTTCACATCCCGTGACTTGATAATGGTTTTTGTTCCCTGCTTTCAAAGTCTGTATGCCTTCGACTCTTCGGAGTACCCCACAAGTAAATATTCTTCACCCTTTGGCTGGAACTTAGTTAGCCCTGGACGTTTTACCAATGCAATAATCTTGCTGCCAATAATTCAGAAAAATCCAACATATGGTTTTCTTTGCGTCCAAATTTCAAACGGAGTCCTTTTATCGAGAGTTTTGGTTGGGCTTCTATTTCGGAGAAACACGGCAGTATTTACCATCTCAGCCCACAGGGAAATCGGCAAATTCGCTTCGAGCAAAAGACATCTGACCATTTCAACAATGGTACGATTTGCCCGTTCGGCAATTCCATTTTGCTGAGGGGTATACTCCACGGTCAATTGGCGCGAAATTCCTTCTTCTTCGAGAAAACTTTGGAATTCCTTCGATAAATACTCCTTCCCGTTGTCTGTGCGTATTTTCTTGATGCGTCGTCCAGTTTGGTTTTCGACTTTTTGTTCGTAATTTTTTAACGCTTGAATTACATCGGAACGTTTTCGAAGCATTACAATTTCTACATACCTAGAAGCATCATCGATAAAAGTAACAAAATATCTAGCTCCACCAAGGGACTCTATACTCATTGGCCCACAAATATCAGAATGAACTAATGCGAAAACTTCTTTCTCTCGATTTTCGGAATTTTGAAAAGGCAAAATGTGAATTTTGCACTTAGCGCACACTTCGCAATTCAATTCATAATTTTTCGATCTCAAGTTAAACCCACTAACCATTTCTTCATTCGCTAATTTTTTTAAATCATTAAAATTAAGATGTCCATATCTTTGATGCCATTTTATCAAGTCAAGATTTTCTTTTTCGACAACATTGAAAACTTTTTCTTCCTTTTCATTTGTAAAGCTGTAAAGCTTTAAAAGCTAAAATGTAAAGCTGTCCCTGTTTTACCGCCGTCAAAGCGACAGAACCATCTCGCCGATTTATTGTCGCATGATTTTTGTAGAAGGTGACTGAATAATCATTATCGGTCACGCTTGAGACAGACAATAAATTGTTTCGGAGGTCAGGTACATATAATGCGTTTTTTAATTTAACTTGATTCGAAACATCATTTTTCAATTTTTAAATTTATGTCGCCTGAACTTTTTGACTCGATAAAATTTTCAGCAGCAGTATAAACCCGAAGTTTCTCGTTTGATTTCAAGTTTGTCAATTTTTCACCTACGTGGCACATGTGCCGCGTTGCACCGCTGTCAAGATACCAAACTTGAGATTTTTCGACATGTTCTGCATTACACGCAATCGCTGTCATTCCATCGGACACTTGATTTGATTCGTGTTTGTTAAGTTTACAAAATTGACTTTTATGTCCAAATTTGCCACATGAAAAACAGTTTCCGAAAAATCTAGAGTTACTTTGATTTGAATTAAATTGCTTTGACGATTCGCCGCGCCCTTTAACCATCGATGCGTCATTTTTAATTTCACTCGAATCAGTTTTCGAATCAGTTTTTTTAAAGCGCGATCGTTTTGTCTCGCTTCTTCTTCAATAAGTTTTATTTTAAGGTTATCAAGCGTCGGCAAATTGTCATGTGATTCTACGGCAACGCAAAAATTTTCAAACTCTGATGGTAAAGAACCTAACAACATTATCGAAAGTAATTCATCTGGTATTTTGATTCCTGCTTCTTCGAATTGCTCCGCCTTGTGTTTGAACTCAGAAACATACTACGTGATGGCGACTTCCGGATTCTTTTTCATCCTCAAAATTTGTTTGTACAATGCCGCTTTTCTGACAGGTCCTCGGGATTCAAAAACTGCTTTGAGGCCATCCCACGCTCCTTTTGATGTACTAGCTTTCTTCACGTTGTGTAATTGTTTATGCGAGATGCTTAAATTGATCAAGGCCAGGGCTTTTGAGTCTTTCGTTGTCCATTGTTCTGCGCCTTCTTCAGGTTTCACTATCGTGCCATCCACATAACCCCATAAATCGTTGAACACGAGAACACTTTTCATTTGCACTTTCCGCAGTTCATAATTTTCGTCCGTCAATTTTTCAATAGACGCGAAACCGACCGGGGCAGCCATTTTGATATCGTTTATTGTTCGCGTGTGCCGACAAAAATCGCGTTTTTCCTTTTAGGACTCTTAATAACAAATTTATTACTTTACTTGTTCACTTGCGCAGTGGAAGCGTACTGGGCCCATAACCTGACAGATTTCTAATGGTTTAAAATAAACGCAACCCATAATTAAGAAAAGAACTTGTTTATTATAAACTGTATACAAGTGAATACAATGGCTGCTCAATAGAGACTGACTTATATATGAGAACATTTAGACAAAAAAAAAATGAATAGAGCAAGATGTGCACAGTACGGACGTGCCAACCTAAAAGAACTAAGAAAGCATATTGGTAGCACTTGTTCGATATTCATAATTCATATCAAATTCTAACAATTATTTTATTTTATTACATTTTTTTGTACATGATTTTATTTTTTTTTGAATATTTTATTTTATTACATTTTTTGTGTATGACTGTTTAATTGGCATTAATAACATGAATATTAACTAAAAAATAGCGATCGATCATTTCTTGAAGTATCCCTCCTTCGCTTCCTGTCCATTTTTCCCCTTATGTCATTTATGTTTAAGTAATGTTTGTTTATGAAGATGGCCCAGAACGGGCAGTGATCTTCGCCGTTAGAACCCGGACAGCGCAGCTAGCTTCAGTGCCGCTGCCGCCGCATTCTCGTCATCTGTACACAATATTTTGTGCTAAATTCGCATTCATCAATAAAATTCTTTCCAAAGAAAATTATTTGCTAAATTTGAAGTGATCACTGACACCTGTTATCAATGTCCTTGCTTTGGCCGCGTAATTGGTTCAGGTGTGTAGGCTCGTGAAAATATTTACTGAGTGCTTACGTTCGGAAAGGTGTGTATTAACTTGCATAAATCTTGACAGTGTCATGGAAATTATGGAAACACAAGTTGTACACCTACATATTTCGCTTTAAATAGGCTAAGGGGTACGGTAATAGTTTTTGTAAATCAAATGAGAATACCTAATATTCCCTAGTTTGTTCGGCATCTTGCAAATGTATACATGACTTTCCATTTCCTTCGTTATTGTTGCATGCTACGATTTTTCCCTTCAGCAAATCACATTTGTTGTACGTGTCTTTTCGTAGAGCAAATAAGTTGAATGCGGTGTTAAATGTATCCTGGGAAACTTAAAATATGTTCTCGTACAGACCTTATCTTATCTTTAATCTGTTTTTCGCGAAGATCTAGTCATTATCCACTACGATCAGTTCCAGGTGACTCAGCAGTCCGAGCACGAGTTAACCGTGTAAAATCTTATAGGTGTTTGAAAGGTCCTTACAAACCCCCACACTGACTTATTTCTTCTTGACAGAAAATGCTTGTAGCGAGAAGAAAATGCTCATAGTTATTTTAAAATTTCTGGACCCCGTTTGTTTATGAATCGTTAAAGACCTATAGTACACAAATATTGCAAAAATTTTAGTTTCCAGAAATTTTCAAAGTACATTTTCTTTGATTATATCCTACGCGATCTAAACCCTTGCTTAAGCAAACGCAATAACGATTTTCAAAAATGACACAAGTTTTGATTCTTTTGTCGTGTGTTCTTCGCCATTATTTCTCTTAATTTTTCTTTTATTGCGTGTATAACTATCTTCATTTCTTGCCCGTTTTCTTTTGTTATCTTTTTCTGCATCATTTCTATTGTTAAATCTTCTACCATTACTGGGATTTCTTAACTTACAGTGAAGTCTTGGTAAGATTCATCTCAACGATACTTGACTTATCCTTTTCAATTTTTTGGAAGTATTATGTTGTCGTGTGATATCTGCAGCTCACAACATATCCGAATAATGATTAACATATTCGTATAATATGTAAGCTGTCACTAACTTGCATGAACCGGTATCTGTTGGCAATGTTGTAAAATAAATAAATAATTTAACTAGTATAGCCCAACTATTGGTCGATAAACCGGAATGAATTGTCGTTTTTGTTATTATTTTGCATTCTTTTTTTTATCGGCTTATTATGCAGTTCATAAACCCGCCAAACAGGGTCATGCGCCATTTTAATTTATTTCAAGCTTACGTTCATAACTAACACTAAATTTCAACAACAACAAAATTAAACATTACAACAACGTTGAAATTACAACAACTAGCTGAAGGTTCAAATAGTTCAGTTGAAGATAATGTAGAGTGTGATAACTGATAAATGAAGCTATTTTGAATTTGGCCATCGACTTATTTCATCAATTTCAAATAAAATTCCTTCTCATTTCTCCGCCTACTGGACTCTTAGGCAGATTTGCTTTAACCACGTTTAATAAACGACTAAAATGTTATTCGTTTTGTGAAGTATCGAGGGATCAATAAAGAACAAGATAGCGTATAATATTATTTACACATTTATCTTCAAAACAGGAGTACGTGCATACAGTTGCGTGGCTGGCACATGACTGCCGTAGGAGAATATGCGCAGCGATGCTGAGCGCAGTATAGATGGAGCTCAGTTTAATGTTTTGTAGGGGTTATATGAAACGGAAATTTAATTAAATGAAACGCGTGTTTTTGAATGATATAACAATTTTTTAACAAAGGTGATGCTGATGATAACGTGGATAAAGTCGCGAACCGAGAGAACTTTGTGTGTGTGTAAGCGTCGCAACTCGTGAAGATTGTACTAAACGAGTGCTGCATAGCTTAGCATACATCTAGTACATTATGTGTAGTGCATAGTTAATTCCTACACTACTCCCCGTCTAAGTGACTTTTATGTCGAAGATGAAAGTGAAAACGTCACTGATTTTTGCTTTTCCTTCGTCTTTGGTCCTGCGTAGGTTTTGAAATTTTCTCGGTACCGGCTGCTAGTTGGTCTAACGTTTGAATTCGTTCTGCTTGCTGGAATACCTTGGACGTCCGGGTTGAGCGTGTATGCCGGTTTAAGCCTCTCCGTCGAAACCGTAGTGATTTTATTCGCCAATTGGATTCGATATATTGAATCATTTATTCTTTCGATGATCTGGTGAGGGCCTGTATAGGGTTGCTGCAGTGACTTTTTACATCCATCTTGTCTCAAAAAAACGTGAGTGCAAGTTCGCAGATCCTTGAAGGCGAAAGGCGCATCCTTATTGTGTTGCTGTATAGTTACGGGTCGCAGTTGCTGCATGTCTTTCGTAAATTTGGATACAAATTCATAAGGGTCCATAATATTTGTGTCCTGCTCGAGAAACTCGCCGGGTAATCGAAGTGAAGTTCCTAGAAGCATTTCAGCTGGTGAACAATTTAAATTTTCCTTGATTGCCATCCGTAATCCCAGAAGTATAGTTGGAAGTGTCTCTGTCCAGCGCTGCGTTTCATGGCAAATAAGAGCTGCCTTCAGAATGCGATGCAATCTTTCAACCATTCCATTAGATGCCGAATGGTAAGCTGTGGTTCTCGTTCTTTTACAGCCAATGAATTTAGCCAAAGCTGCTTCGAAGAGTGCCGATTCGAATTAAGACCCGCGATCAGTGGTGATGACATTTGGAGTCCCAAAACATGAAACCCATTGATTGAATACTGCAAATGCGACGGTCTTGGCTTGTATATCCTCTATCGGTACAGCTTCCGGCCACCTCGAAAATCGATCGATCATCGTCACAAGATAACTGAATCCATTGATCCACTGCTGCGAATTGTTGTGGCGTGTTTCTGACATGACGATGCTCTTTGGAGCGCTGGCAAGGAACGCAAGATTTAGCCCACCTTCCAATGTCCTTCCGCATACTCGGCCAGTTTTTTTTGCCGCATTAGCTCGCTGGTGGCTAGACCGCTCGGATGAGACATTCCATGGATCTGCAGGAACAATTGGTGTCGTAGGGAATTTGGAACGTATGGACAAATAATTCTCGCTGATGTATCGCAGTACAAAGTAAAGCTGTCAACGGAAATTGATTGTAGTTGAAGTTTTCCTTCGTTTCGAAGTAGATTTTGCAGCTCGTAATCGTCTTTTTGTGCTTCAGCAATGTTTGCTGCTGTTATAATGCTTGAAACCCCATCAAGAGAAGGTCCTTTAACATGTAATATTTCCGTTGAAAACTGTTCAATGAATTGCAAATATCGATGTTGTCGAGGCGATGCTTTGTCTGAACGCTGCTGGAAAGCATATGTAATTGGCTTATGATCGGTCCGTCTACCAAATTGGCGTCCTTCAACCATATAGCGGAAATATTTAATGCTTTCATATATCTCCAAGAGCTCCTTATCGTAAGCGCTGTAGTTAGCCTGACTTTTGCTTAATTTCATCGAGAAGAATCCAAGAAGTTTCCATGCATTTCCTTGCAGTTGTTCGAGAACTGCTCCTATGGCGATGTTTGATGCATCGGTGCATAATTTTATAGGTGCATCTTTCTTCGGATGAGGGAGCAAAGATGATTCGGCTATGAGATCCTTGCTTTTGTTGAAAGCGCTAATTGACTCATCTGTCCTACGGACTTGGCGTTTATCGCGTTTACAAAAATCCTTCAGCATTTCGTTAAGCGGTGCAAGTATTTCAACTGCCTTTTTTATTAAGCGTCTATAAAAATTTAAAACACTCAGATACCGTCTCAATTAAAGCATTGTTCGTGGTCTTTCGTAGCTCTTGATTGCAGAAACTTTGTCCGGTAGGGGTTTTATACCATCTTTATAAATCGTGTATCCTAAATATTCTACCGTTGGCTCTCCGAACTGGCATTTTGTTGGATTGATCATCAAACCGTACTCAAATAAGCGTTTAAAAATGCATTTAAGATGTTGTTGGTGCCTGCATGCGTCGCTGGAGGCGATGAGAATGTCGTCGATAAAGGCAAAACAAAACGGCAATCCTTTGAGCCCTGTATCGTTGGTATGTTTGTGCTGCATTGCACAGACCAAACGTCATCCGGCAAAACTTGAATAGCTCAAATGGCGTGATAACTGCGGTTTTTTCGATGTCACTTTCATGGATTGGTACTTGGTGGTATGCGCGTTCCAAATCCAGCGTCGTGAAGATCGACTTTCCATTAAGGAAAGTGCGAAGCCTTGATGTTGGGCACTGGATAACGATCTGGAATTGTTACTGTGTTTAAGCGTCGGTAGTCCCCACATGGTCTCCAGGATCCAGATTTCTTTTGCACCAGATGAAGCGGGCTTGTCCATGGGCAAATTACAACGTCAACCATGTACTTAAATTCCTTTTTCGCTGCTCGATATTTGTCTGCTTGTAATTTTCGTACCCGTTCTGCAGTCGGCGGCCCAGTTGTGTGTATTCGATGGAATACTTGGTGCGAGCAAATCCGGAAAATCGTTCATAATTGCTCTGATGTCAGTATTTTTGATTGACGAAGTGACAATGCTTAATTCATCTTTGGTAAGCTCAGCAATGCTTGAAATATTTGTTCTTTCATCAATTAGCCGTCAATTTTTGACATCAACAAACAAATTGAAACTGCGTAGAAAATCGGCACTAATTTTAGCGCGGGGAACGTCAGCGATGTGGAAATACCAGGGCATACACCTTCGCACTCCCACATCGACTTTAATTAATTTTTCGCCATACGTGCTGATAATAGTGTTGTTTGCAGCAAATAGCTTGAAGTCCGATGGTTGGCATTTCCTATTTGAATGGCTTCGAGGAATGACAGATACCGCAGTGCCCGTATCGATCGAAAACGCCATTCCGCTGATCCTATCCCTAACTATTAAGCGATTTGTTTTATTGCTGCCGTCACCTATAACATCACTAGGCGACGGCAATTTAAGTTTTCCGGATTTTTATAACTGCACGGCTGACGACACTTACGCGCACGTTCCTTAAATCGACTATGGTAGAAGCATAAATTCTTACTTCTGGAATTCGATCGAGATCTGCTTCTTTATGGTCGGATTCGGAAGTCTTTTAATTGCTGCTCAATCCGTTCAAGGCGGTCTTCAAATGAAATTCGCGATTGTTCCAATCTAGAATTTTGCGTCTTTTCCTGTCGTCGTTCACTGACTGCATCCACTGCTGGCCAGGTGTTGAACTCAGATAAAATTTTGTCTTCCATTTCGGCTAAAACATCCGCTTTCACCTCAGACGTGACCGTGAGAATAGCACGAATGATTTACTTTTTTACCTGAACGGAGGAAAGAAAAAAATACACAGTTTTATAATGAGAAAACACGTTTATTGTTTGATACTCTATTGAAAAACAATTGACCCGAGTCTCAAGTGAGCTGGGCTATTTATACTATTCTTAATTACATTCCGTTATGGTAATCTATTTATCTTAAACTTGTTTTGTGAACGATATATAGTTGTGTGCGTGGCATTAGTGCAGCCGATGACATAACACCTCCCCACAAAGTCTGAGGACTATTATTAGTCTGAGGGACTGATTTAATTTGAATTTGCAAATTTTTGTTTTTTTATTAAATTTAAAATATACGAAGAGGAACAGTAATACCACCGATATTATTATGGTTTCTGAGGTTCCTGTGATTGTATAAATTTTCTCTTCATAGTTTAATTCTGTAATATGCTTGAAATTATCTATCTGAATCTTTGCAAGTTCGTTAAGGATTAATTGATATAATTTTTCATTTCTTGTTATTGGTATCTAGTAATTACTTTTGTAGTTTTGTATTTATATATATATAATATATATATATATAAATACATAAATAGATTGCTCTCGCCATCCATCGCGCTTGATGCAAAGCTCCGGGGGGCCTGAGTTTTAGTTTATTCTCTGTATCTCCTCCTAAGAACACAACGCATAGTTCAACCAATTTGCAGTAATCGTCTCTAATAAAAGGTTTTTCCAGTTCAGTCTTATAAAAAGTTAACAAAGATGTAATGTTTGTCTCAGCAATATGTGCTTTAACGAAATCGAGAGGTGGCTCAATGTTATCGGTGTTAATATGTTTCCAATTATCTCTTAACTTTTTGAAAATTGGAATATCTGGGCTACTTGTAATTTGCTTTACCTTGGTTTCAAAAACAGCTTTAAGCACCAATTCATAAATATGATGACGACAAGCAAAAAGCAGCATTTCCCTTTCTAAAGTCTGCTCCAAAATAGGACAAGCTCCACTGAAACGGCCAGTATTTGAAGCTGTTGTATCGCAGCACATTATCTGTACTTTATCATGGAGGTTCCAGTCAAAGAGTGCAGTTGAAATGGCTTTAGCTTGATGTTTTCCAGAAGAACTCTATAATTTTGGTACTGCAAGAAGCTGTTCTCTATCGTGAAATGAAGCAATAATTGGCAAGCGTTCTTCTTTTGAACTTCGTACATCCAATCCAGGTAATAGTTTTCCATCCCAATGGACTGCGACTACGTCAGGCAAGTTATTCTGGAAGTCAGTTTTTATTGCTTCTGCCCTGGATTTTCTCGCCTGATTCCGAATTCGCTGAATCGAGGATTTGTTAATAGGGAAATCATCGCTGTTCAGACCAAGCGCTTCTACAACCGCATTGAGAAGGTAAACTGAGTCCCTTATGCTTAATTGGCATCGATCTAAAGCTGCTACCAGTTTAGGAGTTATGAAACTGTTCGTGCCTCTTTTAGAACTTTTTTCAGGGCAAGGAATCTGAGTACTAAGTTCAGAGTTCGAAATCTGTTCCTCATACGAATTCTCAAGATATTCCAAGCTATCTATCGAAGAAGTAGATGCAACAGCCAATAACTCTCTTTGTTTTAACTTTCTTTCCTCTTCTTCTAATCGTCTTTGCCTAATCCGTTCTTCTTTCTCCGCCAATTTTTTGTCAATTCCACCTAAGCATCCCGGTCGACCAGGCTCTCTCTGTTTCCTTAAAAATTCTTTGTCTTCCTCTAACTTCATTCTGTCGAAGGCATCAGCATGTGCAATATCAAATAAGTTATCAAGGTCTTTTACAAAATTATTTTCACGGTTCTTGAACGTCACCTGAGTTTTTTTACAGTTTTTTTGCAGATCCCTCCAAACATGATATAAGTCAACAAGTTTCTTCACGCAGTTAGGAAACGCCTTTATAGGAATTCTGGCTTTTTCCCAAAATATAATGCACTCTCTTATAACAAGATTCGCACTTTCACTAACAGTCAGATTGACTTCACGAATATTGTAAAATAAAACGGTGAGAACTTGTCGATTAGATGGTAATTTTGCACCATTTATCAGGTGGCTTGGAAGTCCGATAAGGTAAATACTTTGTTTATCACTTCGTAATTCCGCAGACATCTTCACACAATAAACAACAACGCACTAATAATGTTAGAAATCACGTATGAAATGACAATTGAAACTCGCAGTAACAGGTCGCAGCGCTGCACCCTCGCGACTTGTATGGACAAGTTAAAAACTCACGTCGGCACGGGTTATCGTTTATAAATCGGGCTAATATTTATTTCTAGACTATATTAGGTCAATACGAAAGTTTTTAGAAGGTATGCGTAAAAATATATTGAAATTGAAATTTAAGGGACGCCCTAATATATATATATATTTTTTAATTCCATACTATGTAGTTTTAATGTGCAATCATTGATATTTGCTTTTAAGCTCCATTGTCGTTCATCACATGTACTTTTTATTTTTAAGTTTTTCTGATTAATAATAATTAATCAAGGATTGATTTCTCTAACAAATTCTTTACCAGTTACAAGTATGCATGTCTGGTTATGTGTAAAACTTAAATATGTCATTTTAAATTTTTTTACATATTTTAAATTGTTTAATCGTAATAAATTTGATTTACTTTTACAATAGTTGTCTCTTCAAATGATGTTACTTTATTTTCGGAGTTGGGTATGGGTGTTAACATATAGGACTTGGTATTAATTATTCCGATAGGTATTTTTATCATGAATACCAATTCTTTTTATCATAATATTGGTTAATGAGTACGATAGATTTTATTAATTTTAATTTTTCTATATTTATTTTATTTTCATATATTTCTTCTGGAGTGAGTAAATTCTTTGATATTAATTACGCTGTAAGCCTACAAAATTTTACTTAAACAACTTATTATAAGTTTACAAAATATCTATCCACTAGAACAACACGGCCTTACTATAGGCCTCATCACGTTCGCTTCAGAGCCAATCTTCTGTCTTTTAGCATTCATTGAACCAATAGTTCCCCGCTCCGTTTTCCTTTTCCTTGAAACTTTGCTCGTTGTCCTAGAGCCTTTGTTGTTGGCTTTATTCAAATATCTCGCCACGAATTGTTCATCTGTATCAAAGTTCTGCCTGATAACCCTTTGCGGATGGAAGCGTCGCTCCAAATCACGAAAGGCACTGTCGATTTCATCCAACTTGCCACTCTCACCGGCTTTATTTTTAGCAAAATATACTTGAGCTCGGGCCATACTCACTGTTTTACGACAGGATCAGATCTTAAATGAACGTTAAAGATGCTAACGTGCGACTGAAAAACTTATCAAAAATCAGTCAGTATATACTGCGTACTTTAAAAATAAGACAACACTAATTACACCCTCGCAACAATTATGAAAAGACCTAATTTGAGAGCGGATAATCTACCCTAATTGCATTTGTATTGAGTTCTTTTGAAGACAAAGACCTTTAACATTTTCTGCAATATACATTTAATTGTTTCGTCCTATTGTTATGCATAATCACTCGCTAAACATAATAAAAATAAAGTTTTATGAGTCATCCTGGTGGAAATGTGGAGGAAAAATAGATTTAGGGATTTCCACTTACCTCTTCGTCATCTGTAGGTAAATAAATGTGCAGCAAAGTTGAATTTAAGGATACCTCTATGGGACTTGTAGGTGGCAATGAAAAGAGTTTATAATTTATTAGAGAGACTAAGGATAGCTTCAAAATTTATTTTTGAATCATACGTTTCTGATAGTAGAAATATTTCGTAAAATACTTTTTCTTTAATCCAAACTCTTGCAGTAGTGTCAAACGTTTCATTGCATGTTACTTGATGACAACTTTTTTTATTGAAAAAAAAAAATGGGAAAAAGTGAATTTCGAGTTTTGATAAAGCATTGCTTTTTGATGAAAAAAATACAGTGGAAACCAAACAATGGCTTGGTAAACATTATCCGGACTCTGCTCCATCGAGACAAATGGTAGAGACGTGGATTACTTAATTTGAACGTGGTCGTACCAGCACAAATTATGCAGAGCGCAGTGGACGCCCAAATAAGGCTGTTATTCCAGAAAATATAAAAAAAATCTACAAATTGGGTATGAACGATCTCAAATTGAAGGTGCATAAGCTAGCTGACATTGTAAAAATATCAGCTGGTAGTGTTTTTACCATTTTACATGAACATTTGGGTATACGAAAGCTCTGTGTAAAGTGGGTGCCGCGCGAGCTGACAGTCGACCAAAAAGCACAACGAATTGATGCTTCAGAGGACTGCTTGGCGCTGTTAAACCGCAGTTAAATCAAATACTATCATCGATATGTAACAATGGATGAAACACGGCTTCACCATTATACACCAGAATCCTAAAGACAGTCAACTGAGTGGACAGCAGTCGACGGAACCGAATCCACAGCGAGCAAAAACGCAACAGTCGGCCGGTAAGGTGATTGCATGTGCATATTGGGATACAAACGGAATAATATTCATCGAATATCTCCAAAAAGAAACCACCATCAATAGCGACGATTACTGTGTACTTTTGGATCGATCAAAGGCTGAAAAGCCCAACAAAAGAAAAAAAGTGTTGTTTCACCAGGGTAATGCATTGTGTCAGAAATCGATGAAAATGATGACAAAATTGTTTGAATTTGCCTTCGAATTGCTTACCCATCCACAGTATTCTCCAGATTTAGCCCCCAGTGACTTTTTTCTGTTTTCAGATCTCAAAAGAATGCTTCCTGGAATGAAATTTAAGTCAAATGATGAAGCAATCGCTAAAACTGAGTCCTATTTTGATGAAAGGGCAATCGTTCCATAAAAGTGGTATCGAGAAGTTGGAAAATCGCTATACTCGTTGTTACGCCCTTGAAGACAACTTTGTTGAATAATAAAATCGGATTTTGTTATAATTTGGTTTTTTTCTTCCATCCTACGGACTTCTTGAATGACTTGTGAGCAAGTAACTGGAGATTATATTTTCAATAAAAATTAGGGTTTTTATCCTGTGGGAAATCGCATAAGAAAGCATAATACTTGCCAAATTATATAGCCAAGAGAAAATACAATATGAGTTCATGCAGGTAAAGTAGCATCACTATAAGGGAAAACAAAAGACTTAAGCGAGTAACCTGACCAACTTATACATCATTTGAGAGAATTTTTAATGTGTAAAGTAAATGTAAAAGAGTTCTCCGTGCATTGAAAAATGTATTTAGGTTAAAAATTAGACACCGTGGCCTTAGGCCACCGTCGTATTTATTAGACACATTCGTTTGTTTGGTTTCTGTTGTTGAAAAAGAAGACGACATACAAGTAGATATTGACATTGAAGGGTTTTAATGCGCGAAATTTGGTTCCAAATCTACAACATCCCTTTGGTAATGTTTTAATCTGAGGGATTAATTATATGTATCGAAATCCATTGCCATGATGGTTATGACTGTAATTATTAAGTTAGATTAACTAAATAAACCTATCTTTCGTAATATAAATATTTATAAGCTAATACATTAGCAGCATGAAATAAATTTTTTAACTTGAGCTACAATTTCAAAAAATTGAAGAGATTGCAATATATTGAATGTACCAATGACCTGGCGCTCGATAAATATTAAAAAATTAAATAAAAAGTAATTATTGCACAATGAAGAAATGAAGAAAAAGTTGTTTCGTTTCCAAAATGATGACTAAAGAGATGTGTTCGGATGACCATATTTTCGTGCAATTTCCCAAAGACTCTATCATCAAATTGTACTGCGAGTACGAGTTATGAAACGGAGAAGACTTCATTAAAGCAATTGATTTAATAAAGAAGGAAGTATAATAAATAATGTTGCCCATGATTGGAGTGATTACTGGTCAGGGAATTTAGAGAATCATTGGGAATTTATGAGGGATCGTTATTCAATAAAGGCTGGAATTGTGATAACAAATGATGGATTGCTTGACCTTTATAAGTCTCGCATCATAGTCGCAACAAAATACATCAAAAGTATGCTCAGCATAACATCAAAGAAAGTTAAATAAGCAAGATGTGTAACTACATAAATATGCACATGCAAACGAAAAGATATTTTTAAAAATTTAAAAGCCGTACTTATCAAACATATGATTTTAATTTGAGGGGCCTTTTTGATGTCAATTTTTTAGAACTCTAGGCATTTGTATTTAGAGTTACGAGAAAATTTATTGTAATGTCTAAAATTTAAAAGATGACTGTATTGGATTTCCATCATAATTCTGTTGATCTTGATCATATAGTGATAATGTTAATGATGTAGTAGTTAGAATGCTCACCTTCTATGAAGTGAGTACCACATTTAAGCCACAATATAACGAGTGATTAGAATTTCGATTGGAGACCACATTGCCCAGAGGACGGATGGACTTTCAACTATTAATCAAATTAATAATTAATATTTCTGATCTGTGACCATGTGTCCTTTTAAATCTGTGAAACAACGGAAAATATGGAGTTAATATAGATTTTACTACCTCGAAATTTCGGCAGAAGCACAAATAGTGAAAACACATAAACTAGTGAAATGTTCTCTAAGAAGCTTCTCAGCCTAAGAACGCTCCTAACTTTCTGCAGAAGCTATCTCGGGTCTTGCTTTGCTAGTGCGTTTTGAGGAGTAACCAAGCCCCATTTTAAAGACGGAACAGGCATAAATATTAAAGATGATCAGGGCTTTGTTGTCTTCTTCTAGTGCAACAATACATGAGAAGGAAAGGAAGACGAGAGATAGAACAAATTTGCCATAGCTACTGGACTACTCCATGTAATTTTCAAAATTAAAAAACGCTGTTAGCCTACAAAATTTTACTTAAACAACTTATTACAATTTTACAAAATATCTATCCACTAGAACAACACGGCCTTACTATAGGCCTCGTCACGTTCGCTTCAGAGCCAATCTTCTGTCTTTTAGCATTCATTGAACCAATAGTTCCCCGCTCCGTTTTCCTTTTCCTTGAAACTTTGCTCGTTGTCCTAGAGCCTTTGTCGTTGGCTTTATTCAAATATCTCGCCACGAATTGTTCATCTGTATCAAAGTTCTGCCTGATAACCCTTTGCGGATGGCATACCATCATCGATTCTGATCTTAATATAATATCCGAATGCAAGCGTCGCTCCAAATCACGAAAGGCACTGTCGATTTCATCCAACTTGCCACTCTCACCGGCTTTATTTTTAGCAAAATATACTTGAGCTCGGGCCATACTCACTGTTTTACGACAGGATCAGATCTTAAATGAACGTTAAAGATGCTAAGGTGCGACTGAAGAACTTATCAAAAATCAGTCAGTATATACTGCGTACTTTAAAAATAAGACAACACTAATTACACCCTCGCAACAATTATGAAAAGACCTAATTTGAGAGCGGATAATCTACCCTAATTGCATTTGTATTGAGTTCTTTTGAAGACAAAGACCTTTAACATTTTCTGCAGTATACATTTAATTGTTTCGTCCTATTGTTATGCATAATCACTCGCTAAACATAATAAAAATAAAGTTTTATGAGTCATCCTGGTGGAAATGTGGAGGAAAAATAGATTTAGGGATTTCCACTTACCTCTTCGTCATCTGTAGGTAAATAAATGTGCAGCAAAGTTGAATTTAAGGATACCTCTATGGGACTTGTAGGTGGCAATGAAAAGAGTTTATAATTTATTAGAGAGACTAAGGATAGCTTCAAAATTTATTTTTGAATCATACGTTTCTGATAGTAGAAATATTTCGTAAAATACTTTTTCTTTAATCCAAACTCTTGCAGTAGTGTCAAACGTTTCATTGCATGTTACTTGATGACAACTTTTTTTATTGAAAAAAAAATGGGAAAAAGTGAATTTCGAGTTTTGATAAAGCATTGCTTTTTGATGAAAAAAATACAGTGGAAACCAAACAATGGCTTGGTAAACATTATCCGGACTCTGCTCCATCGAGACAAATGGTAGAGACGTGGATTACTTAATTTGAACGTGGTCGTACCAGCACAAATTATGCAGAGCGCAGTGGACGCCCAAATAAGGCTGTTATTCCAGAAAATATAAAAAAAATCTACAAATTGGGTATGAACGATCTCAAATTGAAGGTGCATAAGCTAGCTGACATTGTAAAAATATCAGCTGGTAGTGTTTTTACCATTTTACATGAACATTTGGGTATACGAAAGCTCTGTGTAAAGTGGGTGCCGCGCGAGCTGACAGTCGACCAAAAAGCACAACGAATTGATGCTTCAGAGGACTGCTTGGCGCTGTTAAACCGCAGTTAAATCAAATACTATCATCGATATGTAACAATGGATGAAACACGGCTTCACCATTATACACCAGAATCCTAAAGACAGTCAACTGAGTGGACAGCAGTCGACGGAACCGAATCCACAGCGAGCAAAAACGCAACAGTCGGCCGGTAAGGTGATTGCATGTGCATATTGGGATACAAACGGAATAATATTCATCGAATATCTCCAAAAAGAAACCACCATCAATAGCGACGATTACTGTGTACTTTTGGATCGATCAAAGGCTGAAAAGCCCAACAAAAGAAAAAAAGTGTTGTTTCACCAGGGTAATGCATTGTGTCAGAAATCGATGAAAATGATGACAAAATTGATTGAATTTGCCTTCGAATTGCTTACCCATCCACAGTATTCTCCAGATTTAGCCCCCAGTGACTTTTTTCTGTTTTCAGATCTCAAAAGAATGCTTCCTGGAATGAAATTTAAGTCAAATGATGAAGCAATCGCTAAAACTGAGTCTTATTTTGATGAAAGGGCAATCGTTCCATAAAAGTGGTATCGAGAAGTTGGAAAATCGCTATACTCGTTGTTACGCCCTTGAAGACAACTTTGTTGAATAATAAAATCGGATTTTGTTATAATTTGGTTTTTTTCTTCCATCCTACGGACTTCTTGAATGACTTGTGAGCAAGTAACTGGAGATTATATTTTCAATAAAAATTAGGGTTTTTATCCTGTGGGAAATCGCATAAGAAAGCATAATACTTGCCAAATTATATAGCCAAGAGAAAATACAATATGAGTTCATGCAGGTAAAGTAGCATCACTATAAGGGAAAACAAAAGACTTAAGCGAGTAACCTGACCAACTTATACATCATTTGAGAGAATTTTTAATGTGTAAAGTAAATGTAAAAGAGTTCTCCGTGCATTGAAAAATGTATTTAGGTTAAAAATTAGACACCGTGGCCTTAGGCCACCGTCGTATTTATTAGACACATTCGTTTGTTTGGTTTCTGTTGTTGAAAAAGAAGACGACATACAAGTAGATATTGACATTGAAGGGTTTTAATGCGCGAAATTTGGTTCCAAATCTACAACATCCCTTTGGTAATGTTTTAATCTGAGGGATTAATTATATGTATCGAAATCCATTGCCATGATGGTTATGACTGTAATTATTAAGTTAGATTAACTAAATAAACCTATCTTTCGTAATATAAATATTTATAAGCTAATACATTAGCAGCATGAAATAAATTTTTTAACTTGAGCTACAATTTCAAAAAATTGAAGAGATTGCAATATATTGAATGTACCAATGACCTGGCGCTCGATAAATATTAAAAAATTAAATAAAAAGTAATTATTGCACAATGAAGAAATGAAGAAAAAGTTGTTTCGTTTCCAAAATGATGACTAAAGAGATGTGTTTGGATGACCATATTTTCGTGCAATTTCCCAAAGACTCTATCATCAAATTGTACTGCGAGTACGAGTTATGAAACGGAGAAGACTTCATTAAAGCAATTGATTTAATAAAGAAGGAAGTATAATAAATAATGTTGCCCATGATTGGAGTGATTACTGGTCAGGGAATTTTGAGAATCATTGGGAATTTATGAGGGATCGTTATTCAATAAAGGCTGGAATTGTGATAACAAATGATGGATCGCTTGACCTTTATAAGTCTCGCATCATAGTCGCAACAAAATACATCAAAAGTATGCTCAGCATAACATCAAAGAAAGTTAAATAAGCAAGATGTGTAACTACATAAATATGCACATGCAAACGAAAAGATATTTTTAAAAATTTAAAAGCCGTACTTATCAAACATATGATTTTAATTTGAGGGGCCTTTTTGATGTCAATTTTTTAGAACTCTAGGCATTTGTATTTAGAGTTACGAGAAAATTTATTGTAATGTCTAAAATTTAAAAGATGACTGTATTGGATTTCCATCATAATTCTGTTGATCTTGATCATATAGTGATAATGTTAATGATGTAGTAGTTAGAATGATCACCTTCTATGAAGTGAGTACCACATTTAAGCCACAATATAACGAGTGATTAGAATTTCGATTGGAGACCACATTGCCCAGAGGACGGATGGACTTTCAACTACTAATCAAATTAATAATTAATATTTCTGATCTGTGACCATGTGTCCTTTTAAATCTGTGAAACAACGGAAAATATGGAGTTAATATAGATTTTACTACCTCGAAATTTCGGCAGAAGCACAAATAGTGAAAACACATAAACTAGTGAAATGTTCTCTAAGAAGCTTCTCAGCCTAAGAACGCTCCTAACTTTCTGCAGAAGCTATCTCGGGTCTTGCTTTGCTAGTGCGTTTTGAGGAGTAACCAAGCCCCATTTTAAAGACGGAATAGGCATAAATATTAAAGATGATCAGGGCTTTGTTGCCTTCTTCTAGTGCAACAATACATGAGAAGGAAAGGAAGACGAGAGATAGAACAAATTTGCCATAGCTACCGGACTACTCCATGTAATTTTCAAAATTAAAAAACGCTGTTAGCCTACAAAATTTTACTTAAACAACTTATTATAATTTTACAAAATATCTATCCACTAGAACAACACGGCCTTACTATAGGCCTCGTCACGTTCGCTTCAGAGCCAATCTTCTGTCTTTTAGCATTCATTGAACCAATAGTTCCCCGCTCCGTTTTCCTTTTCCTTGAAACTTTGCTCGTTGTCCTAGAGCCTTTGTTGTTGGCTTTATTCAAATATCTCGCCACGAATTGTTCATCTGTATCAAAGTTCTGCCTGATAACCCTTTGCGGATGGCATACCATCATCGATTCTGATCTTAATATAATATCCGAATGCAAGCGTCGCTCCAAATCACGAAAGGCACTGTCGATTTCATCCAACTTGCCACTCTCACCGGCTTTATTTTTAGCAAAATATACTTGAGCTCGGGCCATACTCACTGTTTTACGACAGGATCAGATCTTAAATGAACATTAAAGATGCTAAGGTGCGACTGAAGAACTTATCAAAAATCAGTCAGTATATACTGCGTACTTTAAAAATAAGACAACACTAATTACACCCTCGCAACAATTATGAAAAGACCTAATTTGAGAGCGGATAATCTACCCTAATTGCATTTGTATTGAATTCTTTTGAAGACAAAGACCTTTAACATTTTCTGCAATATACATTTAATTGTTTCGTCCTATTGTTATGCATAATCACTCGCTAAACATAATAAAAATAAAGTTTTATGAGTCATCCTGGTGGAAATGTGGAAAAAATAGATTTAGGGATTTCCATTTACCTCTTCGTCATCTGTAGGTAAATAAATGTGCAGCAAAGTTGAATTTAAGGATACCTCTATGGGACTTGTAGGTGGCAATGAAAAGAGTTTATAATTTATTAGAGAGACTAAGGATAGCTTCAAAATTTATTTTTGAATCATATGTTTCTGATAGTAGAAATATTTCGTAAAATAATTTTTCTTTAATCCAAACTCTTGCAGTAGTGTCAAACGTTTCATTGATGACATTATATTTTCTTGTAATACTTCAATTTTGTTTTGTAAATTCTGTAATTTGTTTATTAATTGAACATATGCAATTTCTTTTTCCCATTTACCTGTAATATCTTTTATTTGGTTTCTATCTCTATCGTCAAAAAAGTACCTTATAAATAGATCCTAATGGGCTTATAGTTCCTCTTTTTCAACAAATACTTGGAATCAAAGTTAAGCATTGAGCTTATATATTCATTATTTCAGTTTACAAGGTCTTAGTTTGTTCGGGAGGAAAAGGGTAGGGACGTGATGCATTATGAATATAATTTAAAACTTCTTGAATTAGGGATAAATTGACATAGTGTAATATTAATATATTTTTATTGACTAAATGAACTGTTTCCATTTTTATTTCTGCGTATCCTGTTTCTGTATCAATAGGTTCTACTTTCAGTAGTGCAAATATGGTTATAATTAATGTTATCATCACTATCCAGAGTTTATCGGCGTCCATTGTCTGGAATAGAGATGTTTTTCGTAGGTCTCTATCAATTGAGGGGCTAATTTATTTTTATCATATTTATTCGTAAATCTAGGGACTATTTTGTTTCTAACAGCTTTGTAGTTCTTTATTTTTATCTGTGATCTATTTTCATTAAAATCTTCTCTCTTCTGGTTTAACTTTGGAATGACTCTTTCTTTCATTTGCTGCATACGTTCTGTCACTTTATTTTTGTCTACTTTTCCTCTTTCAATATCTATTGGTCTCTCTTTAGTTGTGGAATGAACTTGTCTATTATAGACCTCTAAAGTTTCGAATATGGCTTCTTTTATTGCCATTTTTAACTGAGAATCTAGTATACGTAGTTTTTCTAGTAAAGTTTCATGTAGTCTTTCTATATCTGCGTTCCCTTTGTGTGTGTTTGGTGTAGTGAAATGTACTTCTATATTTTTGCTTTCAAAATATTCTTTTAAAATAACTTTGTTAAATTCACTATCGGTTATTATTTTATCGGGTCTCCCTATTACTGCGAATATCATTCTTAAGCCTTGTCGTATATCTATATTACTGCGCGTGGGTAATATTATTCCTAATGCGTATTTTGAAAATTTATTTATGCAAGTTAATACGTAGCTCTTTTTGACGCGTAAGATGTCAAACATGTAAAATTTGTCGAATATCTGTCGGAGTTTCCGTGATATTAAATTTTGATTTAATTGTATTTCTATCATTCTTGTTTAAGTTACAGTGTTAGCATACGTTAATGAGTCTATTAATATATTTCTTTAGATTTGGATAATACGAATAATATACTCCTGCGTGACTTGTTTCTTTTAAATGATAATTTTTTATTATTTCCATTAATTGATCTTCATTACTTGGTTCTTTTAACAATGTAGTTACGCGAATACAGGGTATTTGTTTTAAATCAAAGTTATTAATTAATATTTCTTGGAATTGATTATATTTATTATCTAATATTTCTGTATAAATTGCGGTTTGTCTGTCATAAAGGAATTTTCTAAGTTTCTCTACTAGTGGGCATTTATTTCATTTTCATTTATTATTAATTGTCTATGATGATGTATTTGTAAATATGATTCTTTAGAGTTGGTAAGCAATTGTTGTTGTGAATATTTATTTGTATATGTATCTTTAATCTGTATATGTTTGCTTGCATCCATCTCAGCTGAATGTTGTGTTGGTAATAAAGACTGTAAAGATATTGGTTGTAGTGGTAATTATTCTAAATTCATACGTTCGCTTGAAGTTGCTGTTCTATTTTCTAATATGGTTAAAATGTTACGTTCATAATTTATTATATGCGACAGGGAATTTGCGAGTATATTATCTTTTCCTTTAATATATTTAATGTTGATTTCGTATTCTCCTAGTTTTAAAATCCATCTTTGTATTCTCTGGTTAATATCTTTTTCTTTGTATTTTTTATACAACCATTCTATTGGTCAATGATCCGAATATAAATTAAATTGTTTTCCGTAAATGTATGGTCTAAAATAATTTACTGACCAAATAATATCTAACAATTTTTTTTCGATTGTTGCGTATTTTCGCTCGTGATCATGTATATGATATAGGATGTCCTGATTGACTTCAGACGGCTACTATGGCATAGTCACTTGCGTCTGTAGTAATATCAAATTCTTTTCTAAAATCGGGATGTTGTACACTGGTTCTGTAGTTAAGATTTCTTTTAATTTAGAATATGCTTCTACATATTCAGGATCATTTATTTTTATTTTATAGTCTTTTTTTAAATACTTCGTCATTGGTGCGGCTAGCTTTGAATAATCTTTTATAAATTTTGTAAAGTAGCCCGTAATACCGAGTGTTTAGTATAGATAAGCAAAATGTATGTTTACATAGGATGTTTAGTATAGATAAGTAGAATGTATGTTTACATAGGATGTTTTGTATAGATAAGTAAAATGTATGTTTATAGAGGATAAGGTGTGAAGTCTTATTGTGTGGGCAATGGGTTACGTGTTAAGAATAGTTTTATAGTTTCAGCATAGACAATGCATTCAATTTTGAATGCATTGGTAATTACGGATAAGTTTATTGAATTAGTATGGGCAATTCATTCAGTGTCGGAATGCATTGGTTATTAGGGTTCAAGGACATGTTAATGTGTTAGCATAGATAGATAGGGAATAATAAAATTGATGGTTCTTGGAAATCTGCAAAGGATGTCGAAATTTTATGGGTTTATGAAATACCACACAAGGAGAATTCTGTAGGTTAAGTTAGTATATAAGGGAATCATTTGTAAAATAAAAATCAGAGTAAGATCAGAACCCAACGTGTTTGGATCTTTCAGCTCGGCGAATATCAAGTTCCTGGATTAGGTTTCCTAAGCCAGTTGACAAGGCAAGGTTTATCTTTATCAATTAGAGAACGCGTAATATCTGGATTAGAGCTTCCTAAGCCAGTGTACGTAGCGATCTATTGGTAAAGAAAATAACGAACACTGAAGAAGGGAGCAACTCACTCCCGAAATATATATTTGTTCAAAAATTAAAAAAAAAACATAGCATTTTTAAAATGGAAAAGCTACAAAAAACAGGATCTAATCTAGAAGTGCTAAACACGGGACAACACACACAGTAGATAAAGGGAATTTTTACCAGGCCCATTGTCAGTCAAAGAGAGTTCCGGTTTAAATAAACATTTTGGTGACCCCGACGTGATCAACATGGATCAACTAGCAAGGACGCAATCAGAGTTGATAAAGCAGCTGAAGGCGCTTAACGTAGGATACGATCAGCTAGCAGTAGAAAGGCGGACGCTTAAGCTCGTGCAGGAGAAACGGAACAAGTTGGAAGATCTATGGGAGCAGTTCAACGCAACCGACGACCAAATACGGAAGGAGCATCCCGACAGAGTGGATCACCTATATTTTACGGAAGACCTGCACAGCCAAGCATGGAAGATTTACGAAGGATTTAAACGAGTTCTACAGCAGACAATGTTGGAGTTGAGAGAACCATCAGAAGGATGTTATGTTTCAACTGAAGCTGAGGACAGCGGTGAAAAAGAAGTGCGTAAAGTTATTCGCATGTGTCTCAAGAAGCAAGCGGCGTTACAAGCAGCTATCGACAGGATTCAGTTCGAGAATCAATCAAGGGAATATTATGAGACCAAAATCGAAAGGCTCAAGGAAGATTGGGGAAGTATTGAACAGCAGAATCTGTTGATATACGAGTTAACCGACAAGGAAGCTGAATACGGATACAACGATCGAGCGCTGTATGAATTGGATGACAAGGTACAGAGTACAATGATAAGGTTAAAGGAGAATTTGAACCGCATATCATTAAAGAGTATGAAACAGGGCAGAACCAAAGATCAAGTTAACAAGGTTTCTGTAAGACTGCCGAAGATCACAATCCCGCAATTTGATGAGGATTACTTAAAGTGGCCACAATTTCATGATATGTTCTCACAGATGGTAGACAAGCAAGCCATGGAAGATGTGGAAAAGATGTGGTATTTAAAGACCAATCTAACCGGAGATGCAGAGAGGTTGATCAGACATCTGAACGTATCGACGCAGAATTACGCGGTCGCATGGCAGATATTAACTGATCGATACAATAATAAACGGCTATTGGTAGCATCAATTCTGGAGAAGCTGTTGAATCAAGCAACTATTACAATGGATTCAGCCAGCTCAGTGAAAAGGATGTTCGATACAACAAGGGAGGGCATACTAATGTTAGAGAATGCTGGAATAAAAGTGAAAGGCTCCTGGGATCCACTGTTGTTGCATATACTGCTAAAGAAGCTGGACAAAACGACACACACGTATTTCGAACAAGCATTGAAGAAACCTAAGGAATTACAAGAATTGTCCCAGTTTTTAGATTTTCTTGCATCAAGGTTTCAATCTTTGGAAGCTTTGGGAACCAAAACTAGCAATAGTGGAAGCAGTCAAAGATACGCTAAAGTGGCATCAGTTACAGTCAGCACTGAGGAAATGAAATGTTTTATTTGTGGCAAAGGACATGTGGTTAATAATTGTGAAGCCTTCGTGAAGATGTCCAGACAAGAAAGGGAGCAAGCAGTAAAGGAAAATAAACTATGCTTCAATTGTCTAAGGAAAGGACATTACAGAGTTACATGTCAGTCCATCGGATGTCGCAAATGCACTCAAAGGCATCACACTTTGTTACACGAGAATAGAGCAGAAGACAATCAACGAAGAAGTCAAAACATCCAGACGGTCGCCGCAAATATCGCTGCACAAGATGAGTACACACCAAATAGCATGGGAAAAACATCTACGCTAAACCACAGGTCAATAAATGATTATGTATTCCTGGGAACAGCGATTGCAACCATTTATACGAAGGAGCAAAAACCAGTTGACTGTAGAATTCTGTTAGATTCAGGATAACAAATTAATTTTATTTCCGAAAGACTACAGAATAAGTTGCGGCTCAATACAAACAATGCACATCTACAGGTAGTTGGCATCGGAAAGACACAGCTACAATCTAAAGATCGCGTGAATATACAAATTAAATCCAAGATTAGCGTTTTCTCAACAATGGTGGAGGCACACGTTATCAAGGAAATAACAAACTATCAGCCACAAAGAGTCATAGATATCTCGTCATGAAAGATACCAAGCGACATGACTCTAGCAGATCCAAAATTTAACAAACCTCAGAAGGTAAATATCCTGCTTGGAGCAGAAATATATGGAGAAATTGTGCGATCAGGACAAATCAGACTGCAGCCTAACCTACCAATGCTACAGCGCACGGTCTTTGGGTGGATGATATTGGGAAAAATGTCAACCGCTCCAAGAGAAAAGAATGTGTTTGCAGGCGTATCGAGTCAAGGACTGGATCAACAGTTGGAGAAATTTTGGGAGATCGAAGAGATACAAAGAAAAACCTATAAGCAGCGTAGATCTCCACTGTGAGGAGTTTTTCAAAAATACAACAGTGAGAAATAGTGAAGGAAGGTTTACAGTGAATTTGCCAATATTATCATCACCAGAGTTGTTGGGAAGGTCAAAGGACATTGCCATGCGAAGGTACTTCAACTTGGAGAGAAGATTGGTAAAAAATCCCGAGCTACATCAAGAATACTAACGATTCCTTGAAGAGTACCTTCAGTTAGGACACATGAAGGAAATTAAGGAAGAAGAGATTCCAGAAAACCATTATTTTATGCCACATCACAGTGTAATAAAAACGGCAAGTAGCACTACCAAACTCAGGGTCGTATTTGATGCATCATGTAAAACATCAACAAATTTATCGCTGAATGATATCATGATGAAGGGATGCAAGGTACAAGATGACCTATTCGATATACTGTTAAGGTTCAGGACCTATAAATACGTATTGATAACAGACATCAAACAAATGTACAGACAAATTAAGGTGGCAGAAGAAGATCAGCGGTTCCAGTTAATCATATGGCGTAACCACAAGAAAAACTACGTTTCTTTCAATTGACAACAGTCACTTATGGAACTAAGCCTGCTCCATATCTAGCAACGAGGTGCTTAAAACAACTTGCTGACGACGAAAGCATCAGATATCCGCAAGGGGTAAAGGCATTGAAGGATTGTTATGTGGACGACATTATAACCGGCGCCAACTCATGGACAGAGACCGTTGAAGTCCGGAAGCAACTCACCAAGGTACTTCGATCAGCTGGATTTAATCTTCATAAATGGGCATCTAACGATGAAAGGATCTTAGAAGGAATTCCAACAAGCGATAGAGTAAAACAAAAAGAGTTTGAAAATGGAGAATCGGGCTTCATTAAAACCTTGGGGTTAACATGGCAACTGTCGCAAGATGTTTTTACGTTCATGATTACTAAACCAATAAAGCAGGACTCGTGTACAAAAAGGATCATATTATCGGAAGTAGCGCAGCTGTTCGATCCGTTGGGATTGGTAAATCCAGTTATAGTAACAGCAAAGTTGTTCATACAGCAGCTATGGAAATTGAATGTTGAATGGGATCAAGAATTGACTCACGAGTTGAAACAAAAATGGGAAGAGTATCGCAGGTCATTGAAGGTACTAAATCAGCTCAAAACTCGGCGGCATGTACTGAGTTTGGTAGATATAACTCGGGTAGAACTACATATGTTTGCAAATGCCAGCGAGAAGGCTTATGGTGCAGTGGCATACTTAAGAACAATCGACATAAAGGGAATAACACGCACGAGGCTCCTATGCTCAAAGTCACGAGTAGCGCCAGTCAAAATAATTACATTACCAAGACCGGAACTATGTGCGGCACAACTCGCCGCAGAATTAATGGAAAAAATAAAAGGTACGTTAAGGATAACGATTGATGAAACGTATCTATGGACCGACTCCCAGATAGTGTTATCATGGATTCAAGGAGATCCTGGAACATTCAAAACGTATGTAGCACACAGGATTGCGGATATTCAAAAACTCACGAAGCGAAGAGATTGGAATTACATAAATACCAAGATGAACCCGGCTGACTTAATATCTCGAGGTGTGTCAGCGGAGAATTTAATTAAGTCAGAGTTATGGTTCGGCGGACCAACATTTTTGAAACTGGAAGAGAATCAGTGGCCAAAAAGAACGATCTCAAATGCACGACTAGAAGAGGAGGAACGTAAATCAACGGCAATGGTCAGTACTGTCAACCACAACCTGAACGAGGGACATCCAATGTACAGCATAAATCATAGGAACTCATTTATACATTTACAACGAAGTATGGCCTACGTTCTACGCGCAATAAGGAAAATGAAAAAAGACACAACAGAGATAACGAATTTATGGCTATCTACACGGAAACTCGATGCAGCGCTTACGGAGATAATCATACAAATTCAAAAGGAAAATTTCAAGGATGAAATTCAACAATTGAAAAACGAAAACCAAGTCAAAAAACAGAATCGCTTAGCAACTCTGGCACCATTTTTTGATAAGAAAGGAGTATTACGAGTATGGGGACGACTAGGAAATGCACCAATATCGTATGATGCAAAACACCCTATACTATTGCCAGGAGTAGACTTCGTCTCGAAATTAATCTTGCAGCACCTAAATAAGCAGCATTTGCACGCAGGACCTTTGGCATTACTTGCTATCTCAAGGCAAAGGTTCTGGATAATTCGTGGTCGAGAAATAGCGCGGACTACGGTTAGCAATTGCGTAAGCTGCGCAAAAAGCAATCCACAGTTATTAACTCAGATGATGGCCAACTACCGGAGTGTAGAGTTTTTCCAATGCGACCTTTTCATACATCGGGCGTAGATTTTTGCGGACCAATTTGGACCCATTACAATATACGAGGAAAGAAACCGCAAAAAAGCTATATTGCGGTATTTTGCTGTTTCACAACAAAGGCGATCCATATGGAAGTAGTCTCCGATTTGACGACCGAGGGTTTTATTGGAGCACTACGGAGATTTTGGATTTTGTGAGGATTTTGTGCGGAATTATTTTGCGATAATGCAACAAACTTTGTAGGCGCACGAAATAAATTGGAAGAACTGTCAAAAGAATTTAGGAAACAATCAAATCAGGAGAAGGTGACGAATGATTGCAGCACAAAAGGTGTGCAATTTCATTTTTCACCACCAAGAGCACCACATTTTGGAGGGTTGTGGGAAGCAGCAGTGAAGTCTGCAAAACGGTTGCTACAGCAAACACTGTCATCAGCAGCATTAACATTGGAAGAATTAAGCACAGTGGTATCAGAAACTGAAGCGATTTTCAATTCAAGAGCGATAACCCCCTTATCTTCCAATTCAAACGACTACACGGCACTAACACTAGGTCACTTCCTAATTGGAGAACCACTGGTTACGATCCCAGAATCCAGCACAAATTATCAAGAAATGTCCAAGTTGTCCAGGTGGAAACTTGTATCAGCCATTCGACGAGAAATGTGGAGAAGATGGGTAAAGGAGAACCAGGGACAGTTACAACAGAGGAATAAATGGAAAGAAGCAAAAACTAACATTGAGCCAGGAATGTTAATCATCTTGAAGGAGGAAAACAGCCCACCACTTAAGTGGCCGTTAGGACGAATTGAAGAGGTGTTTAAAGGTAAGGATGGTCTAGTCAGAGTGGTTAACGTCAGGACGTCAAGAGGGATTTATAAACGAGCGATCCATCAATTAGCACCTTTACCCATAGCAGTAAGTGAAACCAACCCAATAAACGCAATCGACGTCAACAAAACAACAAGATCGAATTAGCGGAAAAGGGAAAAAACACAAGGACCATCTAAAAATAAGCAAGCGAGGCGATTAGACGATGTGCGATAATGCAACTCGAAAATTCATCCCATGATGAGAGTCATCATCATCAACCAGCACACGCAAAAACAAAAGTCTATTGATGGATAAATCATCAACGCGGGGAGGATGTTTAGTATAGATAAGCAAAATGTATGTTTACATAGGATGTTTAGTATAGATAAGTAGAATGTATGTTTACATAGGATGTTTTGTATAGATAAGTAAAATGTATGTTTATAGAGGATAAGGTGTGAAGTCTTATTGTGTGGGCAATGGGTTACGTGTTAAGAATAGTTTTATAGTTTCAGCATAGACAATGCATTCAATTTTGAATGCATTGGTAATTACGGATAAGTTTATTGAATTAGTATGGGCAATTCATTCAGTGTCGGAATGCATTGGTTATTAGGGTTCAAGGACATGTTAATGTGTTAGCATAGATAGATAGGGAATAATAAAATTGATGGTTCTTGGAAATCTGCAAAGGATGTCGAAATTTTATGGGTTTATGAAATACCACACAAGGAGAATTCTGTAGGTTAAGTTAGTATATAAGGGAATCATTTGTAAAATAAAAATCAGAGTAAGATCAGAACCCAACGTTTTTGGATCTTTCAGCTCGGCGAATATCAAGTTCCTGGATTAGGTTTCCTAAGCCAGTTGACAAGGCAAGGTTTATCTTTATCAATTAGAGAACGCGTAATATCTGGGTTAGAGCTTCCTAAGCCAGTGTACGTAGCGATCTATTGGTAAACAGATAAAGGGAATTTTTACCAGGCCCATTGTCAATCAAAGACAATTCCGGTTTAAATAAACACCGCGAAAGGATTTAATCTCCTTTTTAGTTTTGGGTATCGGGATTTTTTGAATCTTTTCTATCTTCTCTGGGTTAGGTTTAATTCCCTGTTCATTAATCATATGACCTAAGAATGTAGTTTCGTTTGTTAGGAAATTGCTCTTGTCTATTTGAATCTTTAAGTCTGCTTGTTTTAGTAATTTAAATATTTTTTCGATGCTGCACAAATTTTCTTCTAATGAGGTCCCAAATATTAGTATATCATCAAGGTATACTACACAAATTTTATTTATAACGTCGGCTAATATCTCATTGATCATGCGTTGGAATGTTGCTGGTGCATTCTTAAGGCGCCAAAAGGCATACGAAGAAATCGTAATGTCCTTGTGCTGTTGAGAAGGCTGTCTTCTTGATATCATTTGGGTGCATCTTTATTTTGTGAAACCCTTTTGCGAGATCTAACGTGGTAAAGTATTGACTACGACCTAGTTTATCCAATATGCTGTCTATATTGGGTAACGGGAACTTGTCGTCAATGGTTACAGCGTTGAGTCTGCGATAATCTATTGCCATTCTCCATTTTTTAATTCCAGAATTATCTAACTTCTTTGCCACCATTACAACTGGTGAGTTGTAGGGGGAGTTACTTTTTCCGAAGATATTATTTTTTAACATTTGCTTGATCTGTTTTTCAATTTCTTGCTCGTGTATTTGAGGATTTCTGTACATTTTTGAATAGATTGGTTCCTCGGTGGTTGTCCGTATGTCGTGAACAACTGTACTGGTAGCGCTTAGTTTATCTCCTTCTTTATAAAATAATCCTTTATATTTTCTGATTAAATTCGTAGTTTTATTTCTTCCTCATTACTCAGATGTTTAGTGTCTACAATTATTTTGTCTAGTGGTTCCATTATATTTATTTCATCAAACTTGTATATTTCTCCTAATATATAATTGGTTTTGTCTTCTTCGAATGTTATTGTTCCTTTGTTAAAATTTATTTCTGCGCGGAAGGCTTTAAGGATATCAGTTCCTAGTATTGCCCGGTATCGCTTATCTTCAAAATCCATTACTTTCCATAATATATTCGATTCTCTATTTGTTAGTTCTTTAGGAGCTTTTATTATAGTTTCATCTTCGATTATTTTTCTACCTGCTATAGTATTTAATTGTAGTTTAATTTTTCTTTTATATTCATTATTTATATATTCTTTATTTATTAAGGATATAGACGATCCTGTGTCTATTAATGCTATTAACGTTTTATTCGGTATAGTTAATTCTATCATAGGTAGTTTATAGTCGTTGAGGTAGGCAACTGAAAATTTGCCTCCTCTACGATTGGGGTTTATGATTTATAATTGTTAAATGTCCGATTTCTAAAAGTTTCTGATATGCTGATGATATATTCGTTACACGTTCTGTTCTTAACAATGAAGAATCGTATGGCAATAACTTCTCTAAAAATATTCTCAGGAATCGTTCTTCGTTGTTTAAAGGTGAATAATATAATGGAGGATTTGCATCTAACTTCGACTTCTGCATGATTTTATTCTTGATTGCTTATGATTGCTAATATAAATCTTCAAAATCTCTTGCTGGAATCCTTTCTGCTTTTTCACGCAATGCAGTGTATGTTTCTGGTATGCCACAATAAGGATTAAGGCTGCTTTGATTGCTTTCCAATCTATTCCTACTACTGGTAATCTGGCTTGTTCGGCTCGTCCTTGTAGCTTCCCTAGTAACACGCTGTATATGATCATCCTTTGTTCAACCACGTCTGGACTGAGGGTGATTATTCGTTCGACATGTTCTATGTAATTAAGCAGTGAGTACGCTCCTTTGCCACTGAATATGGGTGATCGCTCGGCTTAGTTGAGTGTTGCTGCAAAATCTAAAGCCATTTTGGATTAAAGTCTAACTGTTACCTAGTCAAATGATTTATAGTTGCTGGGAGAATGCTTCTGGATTCTTCGTTTTCACTTTTCACTTGTATTAATTATAGTTTGTAAATCTCGATTAGGTTTTGTACCGGTCTCTGTACAAATTTATGAGCTTTAATGGCTTCCTCACCTAATTGTCTCCGATTTGACAAACTTTTAACTTGAATCTATTAAATGATTACTGTTTATTACGGTATGAACTCGTTTTTATTATTGTAATCACTTGGATGAAGTTAATATTCACTTTAGTTATTTAATTCACAATTTGAGTTTGCAATTCTAACACTTGCTCGAATAATTAACTTGTGGATTCTTTCACTTACGGATAGTTATTTTATTTAACTATCTTACCGACTGTGCCATTTACGTTCTTGCCCGAACGGAGGAAAGAAAAAAATACAAAGTTTTATAATTGATGAGAAAACACGTTAATGGTTTGATACTCTATTGAAAAACAATTGACCCGAGTCTCAAGTGAGCTGGGCTTTTTATACTATTCTTAATTACATTCCGTTATGATAATCGATTTATCTTAAACTTGTTTTGTGAACGATATATAGTTGCGTGCGTGGCATTAGTGCAGCCGATAATTTTCTTTCCACTCTGCAAATCGAGCGATGAGGTGTCGCTTTAACTCCTCATATTTGTTTTCTTCCGGCGGGTTCTCAACGACGTCAGCAATATGCTCCAAAATTTATGAATCCAAGGCGGCCACTATGACACTAAATTTGCTGCTATCGGAAGTCACTTTATGAATTTTAAATTGCGCCTCCACTTGTGTAAACCATAGCGTCGGTTTACGGCACCAAAATGGCGGCAATTTGACACTACTTATCGCCTCAACGCGGAGTTCACTTTCAGATTGTTCGTTTTGCTCGAATGGATTCATAGATGTTTCTTATGTTTCTTTTTCAGCATTACTCGCGATTAACAATTTATCTTTTAGACATAATGTCTATTAAAATTTCAAGCATCGAAAGTCTGGACTGTTGAGTGACGGAGCAACAGCGTCCTTTTTTTAATTTTGTTACGTTATGGTCACCAATATGAAGGGGTTATATGAAACGGAAAGTTAATTAAATGAAACGCGTGTTTTTGAATGATATAACAATTTATTAACAAAGGTGATGCTGATGATAACGTGGATAAAGTCGCGAACCGAGAGAACTTTGTGTGTGTGTAAGCGTCGCAACTCGTGAAGATTGTACTAGACGAGTGCTGCATAGCTTAGCATACATTTAGTACATTATGTGTAGTGCATAGTTAATTCCTACAGTTTTAAAATTATTTTAAATACAAGCGGGAAAATATCATTCCTTCCCCCCGTAGTTAAATATGTAACCCCAATCTTTTACATTTTTTGACAATGAGTTACAACTTTTAGCTACATGTGCATTTTTGGATAAAACTGAACAATTTAAATGTAAATGTATTAATAAACGACAGCTCTTGACAACTTGTAGTGTCTCCAATTTACCATTATCGTAAATCTCCATATATAAGGGAGGTCCGCAATTACGCTTAGGCCTTCTCCTCGTCTCTTGAGTGCTACTAGAAGGAGCTTGCTCTGCGCGTTTGTCAGGTGTCTTTGCCGAAGCATGTGGCTCAACGGAACTCTCCGATTCTCGTTGAACGCTTTGATTTTCCGTGGATGGATCGTCCGGGTGCTTATACCACAAATTCTTGAAGCTCCGTACCGTACGTTCTGCCACTCCGTTCGAAGAAGGGTGAAAAAGTGGCGAAAACTTGATTTGCGCCCTAGTTTTTTTTTAAATTCTGCGAATTCCTTCGATGTCAACTGCCGACCATTATCTGACACGATGCGCGAAGGTACTCCGTAGTCTGCAAACATCTCGCGTACATTTCTTACTAGCTCTGCGGCAGACATTAAGGTGACAAGTTTGACGCTCGGAAATTTAGAAAAAGTATCTGTTGCATTCAGAAATACATCTCCTTGCACGGCTCCTGCGTAGTCTAAGTGAACTCGCCCCCAAGAATGACTGGATACTGGCCAAGCCAATGGAGGAGTTGTCGGAGGATTTTCGCGATTTTCTTGACAGATTTGACAGCTGTAGACTGCTGCTTCCACATCTTTGTCCAATCCAGGCCACCATACTTAGGATCGTGCTGCAGCTTTTGTGCGTACAATGCCGTGATGTGAAGCGTATATAGCATCAAGAACTCTTCGCCGGAGAGACTTTGGAACCATTACTCGATCAGAACGGAGCAGACAATCTCTTTGAGTTGAAATCTCTGCGCGTATGTTGGCTTCGTAAAATGGCTTCAGTTCAGGTAAGACGTTATCTGGCCATCCACTTCTGACGGGTTAGAGCACAGTACTTAGTGCAGTATCTGATGCAGTCTCAGCAGCTACCCCTGACCCCTTGACTGGTCTCGATTCGACCTCTAGAACGTGGATACCCATTGGCTCAGGAAATTCGTCACATGAGTTGCTCTGTATTGGCAACCGCGAAAGAGCGTCTGCATTTCCGTGTCGACGACCTTCTCTATACATGAATTGATAGTCGTAAGCTCCTAATATCAGTGACCAGCCAAGCATTCTTGGCGAAAGGCGTTCTGGAGTTACGACTTCTCTTTTGAAAACTCCTAACAAAGACTTAGGGTCCGTAACGCAGAGAACCTTAGGTCAGCCAAAAATGTATTTTTGGAATTTTAGCGTTCCAAAAATGAATGAAAGAGCCTCTTTATCAATTTGCGCGTAGTTTCTCTCAGTTTTTGACATGGTACATGATGCAAAAGCAATTGGCCGCTCTGAATCATCATCTATGAGATGACAGAGTACTGCTGATACTCCATAAGGTGACGCATCACAAGCAAGTACCAATTGACGGTTTCCGACGAAGTTCGTGAGTATCGGACTTGTAGTAAGTCTCTTTTTGACTACGTCTAAAGCATCTGAGTGGCGCTTAGTCCACATCCATGCTGCGTCTTTATTCAGCAACTTGTACAGTAGTTCGAATACAGTAGCTCTGTCTGGAAAAAACGGTCAAAGAAGTTGATTATGCTCAAAAGTGCCTGCAACTTCATTTTGTTACGAGGAGCTGGAGCGTCCAATACTGCTGCAATCTTGTCAGGTAAAGGATGAGCACCTTGTGCATCGATTCTATGACCCAAGAACTCGACGTGTTTTTCAAGTATTTTGCACTTCTGCTTTTTGATCTTTAAGCCATATTGGTGCAGTACATCATTTACTTGCGTCAAACGTTGCGTGTGTTCCTCCCGAATACGACTTGCCAGGACGATGTCATCGATTAGGACAGCCACACCTACAATACCAGCGAGTAAATTTTCATTCAGGCGCTGAAATATGCCTGGTGCTGCTGATATGCCGAAGGGTAGACGTTTTACGGCGTAGATACCTTTGAGAGTATTTATTACTAGTAGATGTGAAGCTTCTCCGTCTACCGACAGTTGCGTGAAGGCTTGATACAAATCTTATTTAGAGAAAATTTCCCCTCCCAAAAGCTTGACGAATAAGTCATTAACTGTAGGAAGTGGATACCGGTCAGCAAAAAGGACTCGATTCACCGTAGCCTTGTAGTCTCCGCATAGCCGTATACTTCCGTCGCGCTTTGGAACTGCAACAATAGGTGTAGCCCACTTGGAGTACGGAATTGGCTCTAAAACCCCCGCGACCTCCAATCGTTGCAATTCTTCGATTACTTTGCTTTGTAGAGCATACGGGACGGGACGGCTTCTTTAATTAGTTGGAGTAGCAGTGCGGTCAAAACCCAACTTGATGGCGGGACCATTGAACTCCCCTAAGCCTCGGTAATCACTTGTAAGTGCCGGATGAGTAAATTCGCATGCAATTGAAGAGACTTGCTTGGCTGAAACTGCATTGATGCCCTTTACTGCTAATCCAAGGTTTTTCGACCAATTGCGTCCAAGCAGTGAGGGATGCTTGCATCTGTCCACAGCGATCAATGGTAGAACAGCTTCTCTGGTCTTGAAATATACCTTAAGAAGCTTCAGAATTTGAAGTTCTTCTTCATTGTAGCTATCAAGACTCAATCCAGTAACAGGTTCAAGTTCGTTGAGTGACCCATACAATCTCAAATACGTACTGCGATGAACAACTGTGACCGCTGCTCCGGAGTCTATTTCCATGCCCAGCCGTTTGCCATCTATGGTCACCGGGATTGTGGTTGCAGATGGGACTGTAACACTTTTGCCTTGGCTGTCAGCGTCAACGTGGAATAACCCGAATTCTGCCAGAAAAGAAGACTCTGTATAGACGTCCGCACTCGCTTCGTTTTCTTGCCAGTCGCAATGTGCTGCGAGTTGATGAGCGTCTGCAGACTCAGTATGCTCTTCTGTGGAATCTCTTGATTCATGCTTTGAGACAAGTTTTTTATTTTGATAGCCTCTCTTCTTTCCGTTGTTGGAATGCGTTCGTTGCCCTGACTGGCAAACTTAAGCCACGTAACCGTATTTTTTGAATGTAGTGCAGTACAGCGAGTCTGGACTCATTGTGAATTGTCGTACATTGTGAGCCCCTGCACACCTGCAACATTGCTCGTTCGCCATTTGGCACTGCGTATTAATGTTGCGGCTTTGTACTTGAGCAATGTTAGCTGTCTGATCAGCAGCTATATTTGTATATATTGATCTGACGTATGATTTGGAGTAATCATTTCTTGTACGTGAGAAAGCGCCGTTTCTGCGCGCGAAGCCACTTAGTTCGTGTTGGTTAGGGTTAGCTTCTCGATCTGCAATAATCGAGTGCGTACACTGTTGTCGCACAGGCCGCACATCAGCTGATTGCAAATCATGCTTTCGAATATGTTCCCAAAACCACAATCCGACGCAAAGCGGCGATGTTCTGCTACGAATTCTTACACTGTTTGGCCAACCTTTTGCGTGCAATTATGGAAGCGATCATATGCTGCTACTTCATTCACTTGCGGATTGAAATGTGCTATAAGTTTTGTTATTATCCCGTCATAACCCACTTTGTCGGGTTTCGCAGGATGTAACAAATTGCACGTTAGATTAAACAAATCTTCTCCAAAGCTCGTGAAAAAATATGCCCGCTTCATAACTGCGTCGGTTACGCGGATGGCAGTAAAGTTGAAATTCAGAAGCATTACCCAGCGAGGCCATTCCGTTGGGCGTGCTGTGTCGAAAATTTTGATGCTTATCGATGTAGCTACGACAGATGGCGTATGCGCTTCGGATTCGCTTTTTGCGATTGTTCTGTTCTGTTCTTCTTGATACAGCCTTCGTACACGAAGCAATCCGAAAAGAGAATGGCGGTGACAAGAAAGATTCAAAACGACGATTCTTACTATCGTGAGAATGGCTCTATAGATCGGAAATTTGCGGTACAACAGGCACTATGAACATTTCTCAGTGCTGGTTGAAGCGAGAATGACGCCAAACTTTTGGAAAACGAGAGCACGTTTTTGCGATAACGCGTTTCTCTACTATAACCTCCAAAAGCTATCAACTAGCTAACCACTGCACTTTGTAGAAGAGTTTAGCACCTTATTTCGCAATTTATTAAAACGCACTTGTGGATCCCATCCTCGTCGCCAAATGAAGTATCGAGGGATCAATAAAGAACGAGATAACGTATAATATTATTTACACATTTATTTTCGAAACAGAAGTGCGATGCTGAGCGTACTATAGATGGCGCTCAATTTTAAGTTTTAGAATTATTTTATTTTGATTTTTAATAACGCATTTGCTCAATAAATTATTTACGTGAACATTAACAAAAAACATGAGAAAATAAAAATAAAAAATGATATACAATATTAATCTACTTAAAGCTAATGGCCACTTAGTGCTCTCTACCTTATTTCTCTCTACTATCGAAGGGTGATGATGGCCTTATCCTACTAAATTATGTTTATTATTTTACTATTCCTTAATAATATGAAATTATAGGTCTAAAGATAGTTAAAACTGCTTCAACGTTCGCATTATGAGCTGGTATACAAAAAAAATTCTGGGCAATTTTGAGCAGCTCAGAATATAAGGGAGCATTCGGCGTTTCAAAAAAAAATTCAGCCACAGCTGGTTTGCGGTAAATAGCTTATTTCCATCACTCATTCATGCAAAATGCTTTTAAATTTGCCCATTCGTCAATCAATTCGTGTTTGAAAAACAACTGTATTCTCAATATCAGACCACGGAGTGCTTTAAGTGATGTTTGGCAAAATCACCCAGTCGAACTTGTCAAAGTCCTTCATTGGTTTTTCCCCACTTTTCTATGTAGGATTTCAATTGTGTGTAAAAATTTAAAAGTTTGTTCAAAATACTTTGAACCTTAATCGGCACAAAGCTTT
This sequence comes from Stratiomys singularior, assembly GCA_954870665.1. Classification (NCBI taxonomy): domain Eukaryota; kingdom Metazoa; phylum Arthropoda; class Insecta; order Diptera; family Stratiomyidae; genus Stratiomys; species Stratiomys singularior. The sequence continues at coordinate 55,636,610 of OX940879.1, read as the reverse complement.
CTTTTATTCTGTCGTCTAACATTTTATTCAGATATGCCAATATGTTTCTGGTTTCGATAATCGAGTTATCACTCTTTTTCCAACATTTCGATTTTTCCGTGAAAACGTAAATCACTGAATGAATGAGAAATAAGTATGCTTCCGATAGTGGATCTCCGAAGGAAATTTTAACCGATACGGGTGGTTTATCTATGCTTTAAAAATATCTTTTCAATGTATCATACATTTTTATTAACCGCTCGATTGCCGAAAAAGGCTTAGCCATCGTGTTTTTGTGTGGAATAAAAGGTGCTGGTATTCCGATTCAGCGGACATGCAAAATCCTTTTAAAGTTTCTGTTCGAACAATTGACAATAAGTTGTAAATTTTCAATATCATCGTTTCAACGTCAACAGGAAGTAGGTCACATCCATGGTACAGAGCGTTAAGAAGTATATGTGCAGAATATCCTACACCAACAATGTTTCGATTCAGTTTGAGACGCTGCTTGAAGAAGACGTTATTTGTTCCTGATCTACTGCACCCACCAAAGTTTGTGTTGCAGTTGTCACCAGAAAATGCTATACATTTCGATAGAAGATTATGTTCCTGAAGTTGTTTCATAATAACCTCAACGATTGTATCGGATGTGTTATTTTGATGTGATACCGTTTTTTTTTTTTGTTATCTAAATACTGTATTATGATGAGATGGTAATGATAACATGCCATATATTTTGGTATAGTTGACTCCGAAAACATCACTCGGCTGAGACAATGATTGCAGTCCAACGATTTGAATGACATTGTAGACGATTGGAATGACATTGGAAACGATTGGAGAAGAAGAGTGAGGGGCAAAGACTAATTGCGCATTGCCCTTCACTCTTCATCTACATATAAGCTGTTTCACGCCTACATATAGGAGTGAAATCACTCCATGTCTGAACACGGCCTACGATTATGAATGATTTTAACTTTTTTTTTTAATGTTTATATTTCAATCAATTGAGATTCCCCTGAGATAAATTATTGATTTATGAAATTTATTGATGAATTGAATTATTATGAATATCTTAAATTATTTGATTTATTTTGATTAATGCTTATATTTCAATCAATTGGGATTCCCCTGACATAAAAATTGTCCGTGTTTTACCTGGACAGTTTTTGGAAACCCCTGCCGGACGCCCACTTAACTAGGACAAATGCGGGGAATTTCGGAGAGATGGCAGCCCTGGCTCGGTACCATGAACGACTCTGACCATGAACTTTTTGTTTCCCTCGTTTAGGTAAGGTTAATAGGTAAGGTTAACAGGAATTTAAGATGAACGCGGTTTTTCACCTACTAATTGCACCCGCGATGTGTCATTAGTCCGAAATGTGCGAAGGATTATTTTTATGGTATTTTCGGGGAAAATTAGATTGAGTTTTTTTTGGGAAAGTTCAGAAGGATTTGCCCAGGATAATTACATGCAGTGGTCTGTGTGTGTTGCTATCTTCCTCTGTATAGCGTTGCCGCCACAGAGTATTGTACGTAATGGCAGTAAGAAGGCATCTTCACGAAAGTTCTTTTATCGGAGTGTGATGCTTTTGGGGAACTTATGCTGTAAATATTTAAATATCTTAAAACTTTTTCCCATAATGTTCCTTCACGACTTATTTTTGAGTAAATAACGGTGTATTAATAATGCTCTCACTTCATTTGTTCAAAGTTTATACTCATGTATAGCTAGCATATGAGTTTTAATGCCATCAAATTTGTCGCTATTTAATACTTATTCGTTATTGGTTTCAATTTCAACTGAATAATCTAAGTCTCTTACAAGAACCGGACTGACTTTGAGAAAATGGTTTTCCACGGTCCCTTATAAGATGTAAATTTAAGTCAAATCGCAAACTATGATCTTTCTCATATCTTCTAATTAATTAGGTGCCCATGATTTATTTTGAGCTCTGAGTGTAAATTTTAAAAAACACAAGAAGCTCTATCCTTCAAATAATTTATATTTTACTATCATCTGAAACCGAACTGACTGTGGCTACAAGCAGCCGAAAAACGTCCTCGAAAAAACGCAGGCTGACCCGGCGGACATAAAAGGCACGAGTATTTCGGCTTGCGGCACTTATTGCACAAAATTAAAGTAACCCTTCACTGGGAATTTTTGTACAACTGCAGATTATGGCACAATTGTAGATAAGTGAATGAGGGTGTCGCCTTCCAAAGAATTATTTCGTCTGAAACCAATATTCCTTGATCCTGCATTATTTAATTCGGAGGATTGGATGCCTTTGTTGATGATCGAGGTGATTGGGAAGCATCATTGTATACTAATATATACCATCACGTCTATAAAATGATATTGTAAGAGCTAGTTGTCGATTATCCGTAGGAAGAATAATAAAAAATTAAAGAAATTTAACGTTTTTTCAGAAGAACCTTTTAGAAGTTTTTTCGACTTGTGTAAAAGGTACGTCATTTTTTTCCTGTAAATTTTTGTGTGAAACCAAACGAAAATGTGGGTCGACCACCACGACTGGGTGCAAATCACCATCCTATGCCTGAACTACCTCCTGCAGCACTCAAGAGTGGGTGCTCAACTGAATTTTTTATCCCAAAACATTTTTGACTTTTTCGTACCTGCTCATGCAAACGAGCTTTTTTTTTCTTCTTGTTTGGGAGGTGAAGGCTATTTACGCCCTGAGTGTCGGACTCCCCCGCTACCGGACTACCGACTAAACACCTCCCCTGTCACACCGAGAATCTAGCCCGGAACTGTTTGTCACTTTACTTCGGACTAGGCCTCATTAATCATCGCTTAGCGATGTCTTCAGGCTAAGGGAAATCTCTCTTCACGGATGGATAGGAAGGAATTGCGATTAGTAACTATAATATTGCGTTACAGAGATGTTCCCTCCCTCGCCAAGCGATCCATTATGTCCTTCTTTATAATGAGTACTGTCCGTACGTAATGCGATACACAGTTCCAATTGCCCTTTGATTTCATCATTTTTCCCGTTAAATTTTCTGAGGAAATTACGCCAATTTTCTCCGAGAGATGCGAACGGAGTCTTGTAAATCTATTACACGTAAAGAACGTGTGGCATGCGTCATCCCCGGGCAGAACACGCAAGTTGGGGATGGTGTCTTTCCCATCTTATACAGGTAAGACTGAAAATACCCGTGACCACTGAGTAGTTGCGTCAGATAATAATCAGTCTCACCATGCATTCTGTAGAACCACGGCCCCAAGTCACTTATCAGCCGTGCGGTCCATCTGCCTCGCGTTTCGTTTTCCCATGTTTGCTGCCATAAGATAAGGGTTCTTCTCCGTTCCTCTCGGCTGACGGTTTCTCTCGCCGACTCCCCCCTACGTGAGTATACACGTTTCCGTTCGTCTGCAAGTAATTTAATTGGAACCACCCTCGAGATTACCAGAACTGCAGGTTCAGAGACAGTGCGGTATGCAGCGGCTATCCGTAAAGCTCCTTGCCTCTGCACCTGTGCCAGACGCCTTCGGTACGTCTCTTTATTAAGAGCATCAGCCCAAACCTCGGAGCCATACAAGAGCACTGACTCCATTACACTCATCAGTAGACGTCTTTTGCTCGAGGTTGGCCCCTGCGTGTTGGCCATAATGCGGTTTAGCGCCGATACCCGCGCGGAGGCCATATCTGCTGACGCTCGAACCTGCTCGAAAAAACTCATCTTCGAATCAATCATCAAGCCAAGGTATCTGATTGATTCTTTTGACTCGATGATCATTCCCCCTACACGAACCGGCATAACACGAGGGATTCGCTTCTTTGTGAGGACGACAACCTCGGTCTTTTCCAGCGCTAGGCTAAGCCCACGGTCTGTCATCCACTCGCTCACTCGGGGTATTACCGCATCCAGTTTGAGCTGCGTCTGTCTGACAGTATGTGCGGCGACTAGTCGCCGGACATGCAAACGAGTTTTAGGAGGAAAAATCAGCATGCCTAGCTATTTAAGGATTCACTAAATTCTAAATTTTTATTTAAAATATTTAAGGACTCACTAAATTGAAATGATTAAATTCAATCAACACCGCCATTAGGATGGGTTCCTGATTGGGAACATTCCTGATTGAATAAGGATGGTATATAGTTATTTCGTATATAGTTATTGATACTTTCTTGCGGATTGTGCATATCGACGCAAAGCCAAAAATTTGGACGGAGTTGTTTTTTTTTTGACGCAGCCTTTATTGGATTGTACATCCCTTCCAAATCTGGTCACCATCTCACAGTGGTATCTGTGCCAGTTTTTGCGATTCTGCATTTGACTAAATAATATTGTTTTTGAAAACTTCGCACAGGTTACTGTTATTTTGTGTTCTATGCTGCCGGGTCATGCAGTTCGGATTTGTTGCCATCTTCAGTCCGCTTCGTAGAACAAAACGGCTGATAATGGCTTCTATGAGAACGAGCTGCTGAGATGGTTATTTTTATGCATTTTCAAATAAAAAAAAATGTAGTTATGAAAAATAAGAAACACTAGTAAATATTTATTGCGGCAACCAACTTCGGGCGCCATGTTATGTATTTTATGTAGAATACAATGCAGTAAAAAAAATAATAATAATAATTGAGGCAACTGATACGTCGCACCTGTAGCGAAGAAGAAACAAGGTTAGAAAGACATGGGTATTTGAAAATACAAAGGACGCGTACTGGCGGCCGAAGGAAGTTACTTTTAACTTCCTAACGTGACGACTAGCTCACCGCGCGGGCATTTTCACACACACACATAAATCTTATTCCTTCATTCTATTCTTTATGAAAATTTTAATGAAAAAATGCCAATATAAACATAAATTTTAAAAAGTAGTCAATATACATGAATTAGTCCTGCTGCGTTTATTTTGACCATCTATGCTGCCTCCAACACGAGTTTTTATCTCAGCTCAATTTCGGGACTTCGTTGTTTTTTCTAATATAACTTACTGCCATCCGCCAGAAACGTTCTCTGTCCTTTGATGCCTAAATTAATTTTAACAGATACTATTCACGTTCCGAAAAGCTCGGTTTCAATTTTTGTCATCCGAAAGTGTCCGTTTTTCTTTCCTCCTCTTTACTTAAAGTTTGTGTACTTTGATAATTTAATCACCTTTGCTTCTTTTTCCTTTATAATCTATTATACATCTAATTGATCCTTTTTACGTTTTCCTCTATGTTCATATGTAAAACTTTATCCTTTTTATTTGATTTTATTCTATTTTTATCTTATTGTTCTATTCTCTATTATATAGGTTTGCACATTATCCCTTTTATTTTCTTTACTTTCTTGTCTTTCACGTTTACTTTTTTTCCCCTTCTTGAAGCTAGTTGTTCACAACAAACAACTGACTTATATTTATTGAAAATTTATTCCGAGAATTGTAAGGATTTTTTTATTTCTACTGACACTTTTTTTTCTTACTGAGACTTTGTTTTTCGGATTTGGGGTATTCTTCTGGCAATGTTTCGCTTTAGGGATGCTCGGTTCCATTGTTGAAAGTTTTCGTAGATATAGTTTGTAGTCTGTCGTTTGATAAGTTGTTAAGAATTAGTTGCATCTTAATTTTGGGAACAGTTAATGAGGTCTTTTGTGCTAATTTACTTGGTGTGACCTTATAGAGCGGTCAAGTCTGGGTTCTGGCTTTGGAGGAAGTTCATGTGGTAAATGCTGAGATTGCCTTAATTGAGGTTGGATTTGTTGTGCCCAGAAATTTTGTTGCTGAATCTAATAGGAAGTATCTTGTGGTTGATTAAAATGTTGGTGAAAGGGCGGGTGGTGCTTTCTGGGAGGCGATGATGCATTGAGTCCTGAACCCTCACCCCCTCCAGCACCACATAAATTAAGAGATAAAAATTGCGTCTACTTACTTTACCTTTACTAATACTTTCTTACACAAGTTGAAAAAACTAAGTTTTTCATAACAAAAAAACAACTTTCAATTTCTTGTGTTTAATTATAACTTTGTCTACCGCTTCTCTACAACAAACTCTAACAATAAACAATTTTGAACCTTATATTAGCTTTAATTGCTGATACATCTTGGGGAGATGCATCAATCATTCTAAGAAACGAAAGCATTAAGATGCATCAAACATTCGTATAAAACCAAAAAATTCTATGAACTACATTCGGCCGTCCATTGGAAACAAAAGTTGTCCATTGCAACTGATGTGATAGTAAAAATTGCAATTTAATAGGTTGAAAATTGCAACACACCCTTTAGTACCAAACTTATTCCTTAAGCAATTATAATTATTATTGGTGAAGCGACTGCCGATGTTATCGACTTCTTTTTGATGTTCTAATTGGGTACCTCTTTTCTTCGCGAGCGGGTGTCAGGTTGTATTTCGGGACTAAATGATTCAGTAACAGTAACTTTTCATTGGTTTTTAAGCAATAAGTAAATAGTTTGTTATGTTTAAATTAAATATGTAAATTTTTAATTATTGCAAATGTATACAAAATTTAAAGATGTAGTCAATACACATAAAGATCTAACAAAGTTAAAGAGACACGAATATAAAACTGTGAATGAAGAATTATCCGGAGTGCGTTACAATAGCGTGGTCGCATCCGCAGGTGGTCGCCAAAAGACTGAAATGTAGCTGCACTTCAGATGTACTATTTGCGTCCATTCGGGAAAGAAGTCATAAACTGCAGGTCAAAAATATGCATCGTTTTTCGGGCATCTGTAGGTGTATTGCCCGCTACTGTAGACAGAAATATAACTGTACATAAGTGTATATATATGTGCGTGTATCGGTACTATAGTTTAACACTTTTGTTTTCTTATTATAAATTTTCGTTTCGTCGCGGATTATCGAACCTTTCGCGATTTCAGGCTTATACTAAATATCTTCGTATGGTCCCTGTTTGGGCTTCAGTTAAATTATCAAACCTTCGAATTTTTTTATAAAAACAACTTCATTTCTCGGAGCTCTACTTAAGTCTTCTTTACAATGACACTTCCTAAAGTGTGGTCAACGCTCAATGGGCAGGGCTCTATGTTTATTCCCATTGAATTGTCTATGAGAAGTGTCCACTCTTCTAGTTACTACTTGATTGAATAAAATGCTCTTACGCCTTGAAAATTGACAAAGAAGGTAATTCTTTGCTTTGCTTCAATTTGCTTCAAATTGAATGAAATTTGCAGTAAACATCATTTATTTTATATTTATAGTTACTCAGCGAAGACTCATGGGTGCGGAAGTTCTGATCAAATGTTTCGAGTACCTCGGTAGTGAATTTAATAATTATAAAGAATTGTGGAAAGAGCTCAAGCTGGTTTCGAACACGCGTCCCTGCCGCTTCTCATCAGGTGCCAACTCACAGGCTGAGACGCGTCGATTGGCACTACCAGCTTAGGTGGATGTCGAGTGGTTATTTACTAGTTTACGGCAGGGACGCGTGTTCGAAACCAGCTTGAGCTCTTTCCACAATTCTTTATAAATATTAAATTCACTATCGAGGTACTCGAAACATTTGATCAGAACTTCCGCACCCATGAGTCTTCGCTGAGTTAGCTTAGCAAGGGTATAAATCACTTATAAGTTGTAAGTGAAAATGGAAAAATTGATCTACCAAAAACTTCTGAAATCATTTATTTATTCATCTGCAATATCTGCAAAAAGGCATTATTACAATATTATAAATTGAATTCTAAGTCCATCCCACTAAATAACAAAAATTTATGAAAATAAATACAAAGCAAACGTGAGTGATAAAAATCAAAATGATATAATTAAGAGGATAGCGCATTTGATAGCAGAGTTTTGAAAAGGATTCTGGAAATGCTTGGATTGTAATTCGCACTAAGTCCATTAAAAGTTTTGCAGCACCTATTGATGGGCTCGTTATTAGTATATATGATATGGTGGTCTTTAAATGGATGGGAGTGTCTAGTGACTTTCAATGGCTCATGAACTGCTATTCTTTCATATAAAAATGGAATCGTTATTGAGCCTCTAAGGACATCAAATGCGAAACAACTAGGAATCACACATTGTGAGCTCGTACTCCATCCTCGTTAGAGGGTAAATCATGGAAATTGCTCGGGCCATATAGTAATCCCAAATAAAACAAATTGTTTTTGTGTCGACTCAATCCTATCGATATGGTTGGCGACGGCAGGGTCCCTGACGAGATAAGCGTATTTGAGAATGGGACGAACTAAGGATTCATATAAAGTTATAGGTGCCCAAATATTCTGGAATTGTTTGGATGGTAGTTTGTTGAATCCGAGAAGCTTGTTACCACGGCAGAAAACTTGATCTTAGTACAGTTTAATCGAACTCTCTTCTATAAAATAACACCAAGGTGTACGTTAAAGTCTACACGTTTGAGCCTCTGATGGTTATGTTATATATGTGATGGTTCGATTATATTCATAAATCATTGTCTCATATTCCAAAGTGCCACATATTATGATTACATGTGAATTCGGACATAGAGTCATTGCATTCTCGCCGTAGAGAAACAGAGTTATGCTGTATTGCGATTTACATGCAAGTATATGGCTCCACTTTGATTAGAGGTGGTAAGAGTATGGAAAATAATTTAGAGTAATTTTCTAGTGCGAGAATTTTAACCCTTAACGCTCGATATACATTTTTATACTACAAACCAGCAGATCGACATATTTTGGTCATATTTTCAAACAATAAGAAAGAGATATGTACAAATACTTGTAAACATGGTTTGGAAGAATAAAACTAAAGTACTGAGTACTTTATTGATGAGCCTACATGTATGATTTAATTTTTATAATTTTTCATGGTATCAAATTTTTCAAAACAACCCCATAGGTGTAGTGAAGGATTATCAGCGCATATTGAGCAATATGTCGTAGATATTTTAAGTCCTCCAACTATTTCCTATTGCAGCATACCCGCCAATATTTTTTGTTTCCGGATCGTTAAACATGCAGTTTTCCATCAAGTCGCTTTTCCATTTCAGATGTGTTATGTTGTCCCTGGTGTGTCCTTTTCGATCGGAAATCACCTCTTTGTTGTATAACTAGCTTCTTAAAATATTTTTTTTTCTTTGCATATTTCTCTACACAAAATGTGAGAATTTCTTTATGTAAGGTGTATTTAGTATAGTCTGAAACCACATTGGACTTGTAAATTTTCTTCAACGTGACCATCGCGTATTATTTTGCTGACATTTTGCACCATCACCATAGTACTAAGTAAAGTACTAAGTTCTAAGTTGCAACATGTTTGTCTTTTCAGGCAGCTAGTAAAATGTTTTTGTAGCAAAACATTGTCTTTTTAGTTGTAGTACATTTTCGTTTCTTTATTTGAGCAAGTAAACCTTTTGTTTTTGTTTTCATTGTAACTGTCAAATACCATTTCAGTTTTAGTTATTGCAGTTCTAATTTAATACTTGTGAAGTATCTGTCAGTAGACATCTGAAATAAATATATATATATATATATATATATATATATATATATATATATATATATTCAGTACATGCAGCTACCTGTACATAAATTCTGATGCAACAGAAAATTTATCATTGATGTATTCAAGAAAAGAGCTGGCTTTTTCTAAACGTACTTTTAAACTTTTATCCCCGGATGGTGTTTGTTTCAAATCTAGCATCCAAAAAATTTGATTAAATCTATCTTTTATAAATGAGTTTCTATAGAAGGGAATATAACTGACTTCACAAGTGGCCATTGTTTATGACTAAATGGCAGCGTACCCATATTGAGAATAACAGCAATGAATGAATTTTCCCAAGTATTCCAAATAGATCGCTTAGACAATTTTCGGTCACCAATTTTCTCAACAGCATTTGCGTTTGTATTCTATATGATATTATTCATCATCTCATCTGTAAAAAATAATTGAAAGTACTTTATCGTTTCACAGATTTTTCGTGAAATTTGCGGCCCGGGTTTTTGTTTTGTAAATGTTGAAAAAGGTATATTTGGTATGTAACTATCATCACCTATAATATCTTCCCATTCATCGTCACCTTCATTATCATTTTCGTTGGAAATGTTGCCGTCTTCATCACTAGTTGTTGATAGCTAACGATGTCTTCTTCGTTTAGCAGGAACTACATCACTATTTTATTATTACTATTATTACTATAGGCAATATGACTGTTAGAATCGGTACCTTAATTTGTACTATTGACACTCGTATTACATTGACAAACACTATAGAGTTTTATTACGCTCCACCCCCCAATTATTTCAATTACCGGGCGTGACTGAAAATGTTGGCCGACAAGAGGGTCTAAAAGAATCCACCTCCGAGGTGGGGTTATTCAGGTCTCAGACAAGCCCCGTCGGAGACGGGCTACGGCGCGACTCCTCTAGCCGATTAGAAACCCTGAGCCCTGTGAGGAGTTGAGCTCGCCTCGGAAGCCGGAAGACACTAGCAACTTCTTGCGGGTGTTCTGCCGCCCCCAAGCTTCCACCGCGCTACAAACGGACGAACGCGAAAAACTTTTCCACGAGCTGTTCACTTCACACACAGGCATACCTTATCACTATCACCAAAATATTTATAAAAAAGAATACCCTAAATGACTATGGAAACTAAGACCTTTTATTAACAAAACTAGGAAAATTAATTAATAAAAGATTACCTAGATACCTGACCTAGACCTGACTTTACAAAGTTGTGACGGCATTGACAATAATCATAGTGTTAAATATTATAAGGAGATGGATCAATGAGGAACGATTGCACTCTTCACGGTGTCACAAACCGAACTGTAATTACGATTGCACTTTTCAAGGTGGCAAACAGAACTGTAATTACGATTGCACTCTTCAAGGTGGCAAACAGAACTGTAATTACGATTGCACTCTTCAAGGTGGCTAACAGAATTGTAATTACGATTGCACTCTTCAAGGTGGCAAACAGAACTGTAATTACGATTGCACTCTTCAAGGCTCCCAGCGACGAATTTTCTGTTTCTGATGAAATGCGGAGTGGAATCAACTTGACAACTGGTCGCGTATAGGTAGAGATGTTGGTTTTAATTGTTGCGACACGAACTATGTTATCAGCTCCGGGATGAACGTCGATTATTCTGCCTGATGGCAATTTCGCTGGCGGGAACCGGTCGTCGATGACTAGCACCATGTCTCCTTTTTTGAGTGATTGGAAGTTCTTATTCTACTTATACATTGCTTGATGGCGCTGGAGATATTCCTTTGACCATTGATTCCAGAAGCTCTGAATAATTTTAGTGAGGTGCTGCCATTGAGATAGTCTTGCGGTTTTGATTGACTCTAGGTTTGGTTCTGGAATCAGTGACAAAGGCTGGCCAATTAGAAAATGACTTGGAGTGAGAACTCCGAGATCATCGGGATCGTCAGTAAGGGGGCACAGTAGTCGAGAGTTAAGGATGGCCTCGATTTGAGTCAGGATGGTGCTAAATTGTTCATACGTGAGTTTTGTCTCTTCCACTAGCCGTCGAAGATGGTATTTCATTGATTTAACGGCAGCTTCGAATTTCCCTCCGAAATGAGGTGCTGATGGAGGGTTGAACTTCCACGTCGTTCCATCGGATGCTATCAGAGCTGCAAATTTGCCTAGCATCTCTGACTGGTGTGAAAAGAGATTCTTCAGTTCTGCATCGCTTCCCTTGAAATTGGTCCCGCAATCACTTATCAAGGTAGCACAGATGCCTCGTCTTGAGGTAAAACGTTTATAGGCTGCTAAAAACGCTTCCGTAGAATAATCAGTTGCAATTTCAAGATGGACAGCTGATGTCGAGAAGCAGACGAAGACTGCTACCCATGCTTTGTAGAGTCGCGCTTTTCCCTTCCAGGTTTTTAGGGTGAATGGACCTGCATAATCGACGCCAGAATGAAGAAACGGTCTCGACGGGGTGACTCTTGACAGTGGTAACTGACCCATGAGGTATTGCGCATGTTGTTTCCTATATCGAGTGCAAGTTACACATTTCCGGATCAAAGATTTCACTGGAACTCGACCACCGATGACCCAAAATTGTTGTCTAAGGACTGCTAATGTCTCCTGAGTTGATCCATGCAGTGATTTGAAGTGAGCTGATCTGATTACCAGCGTTGAAATATGTGAGTTTCGTGGTAAAATGCATGGATGTTTATTGGAGTAGCTGAGATTTGAGTGTTCCAAACGCCCACCAACGCGTAATAATCCGAGAGGACAGAGGAATGGATTAAGCCTAATCAAAGGGCTGTTTCTTGCTATTTCCTTGGATGTTTTGAGGTCTTGGATTTCCTTAAAAAAGTGTCTTCGCTGAATGTGTTTGATAATAACAGTAGTGGCTGAGGAGAGTTCCGATGGTGTAAGAGGTGATCTTAAAGGTGGTGATGATCGTTTCCGTAGAAGAGTTACTATTCGTTGACACATCGCGGTAACTCTAAGTAATTTATCCCATGAGGAATATCGAGTGATCAGGTTCCATGAGTGATTTATTGATGCGTGATGAACTGATCGCTCTTCTAGGTCTTCTTCAACAGTTAGATTTCGTTTTGCGTTGGCCAGTCATCTTGAGGATTCTGGAGCCATTAAGGTCCATTCCACCACAGTGGAAAAGTCTTGATTTCTTCAGCAGATACTCCTCGAGTGGCACAATCTGCAGGATTTATTTTTCCTGCTATGTGATGCCATTGTGCTCTGAGTATAGTCACTCTGATGTAGCACACTCTATTATGGACAAAGTCTTTCCATCGTGAAGGGTGATTGTTAATCCAAGTGAGAGCTATAGTTGAATCTGTCCAGAAGTGGATAGGAGAGTCACTCAAATGAAGGACATTTTGACAATGTTTGGCTAATTTTACTGCCATTACTGCAGCTGAGAGCTCCAATCTTGGTATTGTGATTCGTTTTATAGGAGCTACTTTGGTTTTTGAACAGAGTAGGTGGACTTCAGTTGACGATTCTGTTGATGTTCTTGTAAAAATTGCTGCTGCCATGGCTGCTTGTGACGCGTCACAAAAGCAGTGAAATTCGATGCTTCCCGTAGGTTGAAGCCCAATCCATCTTGGAATTCGAATGGTGTCTAGTCCATTTAACAGTGATTGACGTTGATTCCAGGTGTTCAGTTGAGCTGGTGGAAGTTCATCATCCCATTGCAATTTAACTGCCCAAAGTCCTTGCATGAAGATCTTGAGTTGGATGAAGATTGGTGATAGTAATCCAATTGGGTCGAATAATTGAGCAATTTTTGACAAGACTGCTCGTTTGGTAATTTTATTGGATGGAACTGAAGAGAACTTGAAGTGTAATTCGTCACTTGATGGATTCCAAAATAGACCCAAGGCTCTGATTGTGTTGTCCTGTAGTTGGATTGAGGTAGTTGGTAGGCAGTGTTCTGGTGGGAGATGAAGAAGAGCCTGTGGATGATTGCTCACCCATTTCCTTAGAGGAAAGCCGCCCGCCATGCACATCTTATTGACTTGAAGTATTTTCTCCTGAAGATCCTCTAGCGTATCAGACCCGCCGAAAATGTCGTCCACGTATCTTCCGTGTGTCAGAATATCAACAGCTTGCGGGTAATTAGGACCTTCATCAGTGATTAGTTGCGAGATAGTCCTCAACGCCAAGAATGGGGCACATGCGAGTCCGTATGTTACAGTTGTGAGCTTACTTCATCAATTCATTGTTTTCTCTCCACAATATTTTGGAGAGAAAACAAAGATTGGTATTGGTATTTCCAATCGTCAAGATTGGTATTTCCAATCGTCAGGATGAACGTTGATTTGTCGATACATTTTCTCGATGTCGGCTGAGAAAATATTTCGAAATCGACGATACCATAAAAGGATGTCGAAAAGATCGACTTGTAATTTAGCTCCAGTGTGCAGGATATTATTGAGAGACTGGATTCTCGAACAACTCCGTGATGTGGGAGATAGAAGATTGATTGTGGCTCTTCCTCTTGAGGGGGAACTGGAACCATATGGTGGAGATTTTTGTATTCTTGCATAAATAACGAATATGCTGTTGCAAAGTTATTATTCTTCTCAAATCGTATCTTCAAATGGTTAAGGGCCTTGAGAGCTGGAACGAAGGAATTCCCAAGTTGGCTTGGGGATGTCTTGAAGGGTAACCTTACAATATATTTTCCAATTGAGTCTCGTTGATGTGTGTCGATGAAATGTTTTTCACACTGTTCATCTTCAGCCGATAAGCTAGATTTATTAGTTGTAGGAAGTTCTTCTTGTATCTAGAACTTTTCAAGTAAGTCAATGAGGTCTTGATCAACCACACAATGAAGAGCTGAAGCAGTTGATTGTTGGATATAACCATTCACTGGGCCAGAGATAACCCAACCAAGTTTTGTAAGCTGAGCCACTGGAGCATCAACTGGACCTTTAATAATCGAGCCTTCCAATAACTGAACGTAATGATCCACGCCGATGATGAGGCCTATGCGTTTCTGAATGAGAAATTGAGGATCAGCGAGTTGTAGATTTTCCAGATGATTCCATTGGTTAATAGGTTGATGCTGTGAGGTAGGTAGATGCGATGTTGATTTTGACAGAACGTGAGCATTTATTTCAACTTCGACCTCTAAATTGAAGTGTGGTTTAATCAAAACAGTTACGCCACCCCTGGTCTTCCCAACTTGATTGGATCCGATGCTTAGGATGGATAGAGATGACTTCTTTCGAGGTAAACTCAGTTCTTGGACTAGTTTTTCAGAGATCAAAGAGACTTCTGCTCCTGAATCCAAGAGTGCCCAGATAACTTTTGTCAATCCGTCAGAATTAGTGACTCGAAGCTTCGCTGTTGCAAGGAGCACGTTAGGTGCTTGTAGACTTTCGACATGTGCGTGATTAACTTGTTTCTGCTGCTCTGCTGGTTGCGAGGATGCTGCCTTTGACTCATTGATGTGCAAAATTGTGTGGTGCTTGTGTCCACATTTTTTACAGCGTCTTGTCGACTTACAATTGCTTATTCTATGCTGTCCCAGACAGTTGAAACACAGTCCTTTGGCTTTTATAAGGTCCTGACGTTGCTACGTGGTCTTTGCTGTTAATTGATCACACTGATATGTGTAGTGGTTCGTCGAGCAGATAGCACATGCGGGTGATTTTTCGACGAAGTGAGCTCGAGCTGATGCTTGTTTTGGCTTCGATCTCAGAGTTTCTGATTGCGAGATTTCAAACGACTGTAGCGACAGAAGTCGTGATTCCATAAATTTCTTCAACGCGTCCCATGTTGGTGCAGCTCGTGATGCTCCTAGGTGAAGTTCCCGGGCTTTTACTGAGTCTGAATCCAAGCGTTGTACTGCCATGAAAACAAGGAAGTCATCACAATGATGAATTGGTCTTCCTAAGGATTCCAGGTTGCGGTAGACTTCACCAAATGACATATAGAAGTGTTCAAGCTCTGATACGGAATCAGTCGTCATCTTCTTTAATGAAAACAGCTTTCTTAGTGCTGAGTTGACATGATGCCGTGCATTTTCATAATACTCGAGCACCGTCTCCCAGGCTTTTTGGAAATTTTCGTCTGTGGTAGCCGTGTTTTTGAGTAATAACGCGGCTGGCCCATCTAGGTGAGTCTTTAAATAAGTTAATTTCTGCACCGGAGGTATCGATGGGTTGTTATGCACCATCGATATGAACAGCCCTTTAAACGATAGCCATTCTGATAGTTTCCCATTGAATGTGGGAAGTTCAAGTCTCTTTAATCGAGGAAATTGATAATTCACGGCTGTGTTCATTGGCAGAGCTTGAGCAGGAGATGGATGTGGGTGAGCAGATGAAGGCTGGATAGCGTGAAGTGACGTCGATGGTTCTGAAATGCTGGAATTAGGTTGACCTCCTCGACGAAGTAGATCCCGTGGACAGGAATCTCGCTCAAGCACCGCTGACGTTAACGTTGCTGGTGGAAGTTTCTCATTCAGAAGCTCTCTCATCATTTCCGTTGCCTCTTAATAGTTCTCATACGTCCGGGTGTAGTAGTCCCTAGAGAAATAGGAACGCTGCTTCACTTCCCGTCGAGTCTGCGAGTCGACCACCGCTAACGCCAGGTTGATCGCTTGGCGATTGGTGGAGAACTGCTGCCACTGATCCTGGATTGCTTCCAAGCGGGTTTGAATACGAGTGATTGTGAGGTTTCCACGACCAACTTTTATTAAATTGGCGTATGCCACCCTCAGTGAATCACGAATTGATTCTTGTTGATCAATACGGTACTGAATATGTTCAGACCGCATTTCGATGTGCTATAATGCACGGATCATTGTAAGGCCTGGGGTGGAGATTGGTGTCCACAAGGTCTCCTTACAAGGTAGCAAATGACTACTGCCTTGCAGTTGATCACCTTAGATTTGATTAGAGGCAAGAAAAAGATGGAAAACAAAGTTAGAAATGAAGAATTGACATTAAGAAATGACGGACAAGTTCAGAAATAAGATTGACTTCAGAACTTCACGTTTACGCTTAAACACCGCGGTCAAATGTGTAATTAATCCGTAGTTATTTCCCCGAGATCCGGCTCGAAGGACCAGAAAAAAATGTTAAATTTTATAAGGAGATGGATCAATGAGGAACGATTGCACTCTTAACGGTGTCACAAACCGAACTGTAATTACGATTGCACTCTTCAAGGTGGCAAACAGAACTGTAATTACGATTGAACTCTTCAAGGTGGCAAACAGAACTGTAATTACGATTGCACTCTTCAAGGTGGCAAACAGAATTGTAATTACGATTGCACTCTTCAAGGTGGCAAACAGAACTGTAATTACGATTGCACTCTTCAAGGTGGCAAACAGAACTGTAATTATGATTGCACTCTTCAAGGTGGCAAAAACCGAACTGTAATTACCATTGCACTCTTCAAGGTGGCAACCAGAAATGTAATTACGATTGCACTCTTCAAGGTGGCAAACAGAATTGTAATTACGATTGCACTCTTCAAGGTGGCAAACAGAACTGTAATTACGATTGCACTCTTCAAGGTGGCAAACAGAACTGTAATTACGATTGCACTCTTCAAGGTGGCAAATAGAACTGTAATTACGATTGCACTCTTCAAGGTGGCAAAAACGGAACTGTAATTACGATTGCACTCTTCAAGGTGGCAAACAGAACTGTAACTCTAGCACTGAATGGGAACTGGCCCAAATTATTTAACTGGCTTGAATTACAGAGCGGAGCAAGGACTAAGCGTGACTGGGGGCAAATACGCACAAAACTATGTTAGTCAGTTACTTTTACAAAGTTTACGAGTGAAAAGTCGCTTGAGTTTCTAAGCGTACGCGGGGCGAGCTAAGCGAAACGGTATCTTCGACTATACGAGGTGGAATCACATAACTGACTGGGCCATAGCGTAAGAACAAACAGCGATAACACTCCGACCATCGACCAATCTAACGGATTTTGCAGAATTGTATGAGTGTTAGTAAAAATATTAATTTTTTGCTCGTTTTGTTTACAAGTACTATGTAAACAGATAGACAAAATAGAGAAAAATAAACATTTTTACGAACACCAATACAATTCTCCAGAATTTTTCAAATACCGTTAGATCGGTCGTTTGTTCGGAGTGTGAGCGCTGTTTGTGTTTACGCTATGGACTGGGCGACAGGACGATGACGAACGATGGACCCGTCACTTCTCATTTTGTAACACCAAATCTGGTTTGTTGTTGATATTGTAGGAGGGATGATGTAGGAAAAAAGAAAAAAGGTTCGGGCAAAAACCTACGAGTTTAACATGTGTGCGCCTTATGGCAGTGCGCCGTGATAAGTTTGGATGCGGAAAGGATTAGAAAAACCCAAGCAATAAAATTTTGTAAGTTTGTTTAGGCTTTAGATTTTTTCAACAAGCAAAAAAATACATTAAATTCTAACACATAGATACTCCAAACAACAAAAATAATAATAATTCCGAGTCAGCCATCCGGCCATTTTCATCCATTCAATGTTAAAAATAATAATTGGCCCTGAAATTGGAATATGCTGGCTTCTAGCCTTGGGAAACCAAAGCAGATCTGATCTATTTGTGAGCCTCCCGTCTTGAGGAAGCTTTCCTTTTGTATGATGTAAATACCAGAATTCCATTTGGATCGAATAGCATCTTGATTTTTCACAATATTTGGCGCTTGAGTTTTCCGAATACCGAACCTTCCAAAGAAGAAAATATAGTCATTTTCACTTATCTTAATATCCGAAAATCGCCTCTTAGCTTATTTTGGAACTGACAACTTTTCTTTTTCAAATACGATGTTTATTTAATTTTTTTTCATTTAAAGAAATAACGTTTTGCATAGCCGTACTGATATCTGCACAACAAGTGACCGTATAACACACACGAACTATCCTGAAGCATATAGAATCAAATACACAGAAGGACATTACACACAAAACAATTTATTTTCTAAAATGGGGAGTCCCGTTTTATATTTCAGCCAACGACTTCCTCAAACATTCAAAAACATTCTTGTAAGGGGAATCTCCGATTTGATTTCAATTTTCGTATTAATATTTGTAATAATAAAAATTTTCGTATTTAATATCCGTGTCTGCCCATTAGAGGTCAATTTGCTCCAAAAACAAATCCATAAGCGTATGTAAAAAAAATTTGTCCGCCTATTAGAATTGCCCGCAAGCGGAGTTTACACTGTATAATAAAAAGTAAAATTTCAAGATTAGTTCGGATGGAAACGTGCTAAGGATAAAAGGATTTTCCCAAGCGATTGCGTAACAGCGTCGATCATGTAACTTGACTTTGGAACAGGCCAATAAATTTGTTAGCGAATGCACAGTTTATTTGTTTTCTCAGAACTTGCTTGTTTGTAGGTTACAAATTGATGAATTATTTGAGATACAAAATTATCGGAATTAATAAGAACTACATCGTTTAACACGTTGAGTGCTACGCCGGTCCCAAGGGACTGGCAGTGGACTTTCCGTTCAGCCGGCGCCGGTCCCTGGGGACGGGCAATCGATTTTCGTTTAAGCGGCGTGGATTCCAGGGACTGACTGCAAAATTCTCGTTTGATCGACATCGTTGCATGAGACCGGCATTGTCAAGGGTTAAATTATAAATGACAATAAAAAATTTAAGTTAAAATTTAATGAAGTTTATCATATCACAGTAGGTAACTACTTTTTTCGTGTTTTTCTTCGCTTTGTCGCGCCCGAGCATTTTTGCATTCGTGCTATAACATTCAGCACAGTATTTTCGCACTTTATAA
This sequence comes from Stratiomys singularior, assembly GCA_954870665.1. Lineage (NCBI taxonomy): Eukaryota > Metazoa > Arthropoda > Insecta > Diptera > Stratiomyidae > Stratiomys > Stratiomys singularior. Next base: position 55,617,435 of record OX940879.1, on the reverse strand, counting down.
GCCTTTCCGTCTTTCCCCCGAAGTTTGTGGATACGTCTACTTGTACCGGCATCAACTGGAGTTTGCTCGTGTGAATGTTGTGTGAGAGCAGCTGCTAATTGTTTCCGGAACATTGTAATGGATATCTTTGTCTCGGTTACACTTTGGTACATATGTAACACATTCACAACGGCAGTATTCAAAAGAAGATCGAAGGCTAATTTTCCGTACCACTTCAATGCTCTTCTAAGTGGACTGCTGTAAGAACTCATCTGATCGGATAGATCAATCGGCGTTTTTCCTTTATTATAATCAATAATAATTTTTGGTTTACAGGAAACCCCTGTTCTAGTTGTTACGTTTTCCATTTCGTTAGAATGTTTGGTCGAAAGAACTAAAACATCCCTCTTGTCTTTCCACTTTATGACGGTAATTCCGTTCCTGTTTTCTTGTGCAATAACTTCTCCCCGTCGCAGTTTGGCTGTCACAACTGCCTTTGGATTTTCTTTCCAATTTGGCCGAAGGGTACCAATCAAATGCATATTCTTTGATATTAATTTGTTTGCTAAATCTACACTCGTATAATAATTATCTGTACATAAAGTATGGCCTTTTTCAAACAAATCTTCACACAAACTCAGAACAATATTTGTGGTTATTGTATTTTCGTTTTCCAATGTTTTGCCAGTGTAGACGCGATAACTGTAGGTGTAATTATTAGTGCAGCACAATCTAAATACAGGGTGCGTACGGTATTTGAGGACAACTTGAGAGTAAAATTAATGAGCTTGTATTTTTAACAAAATTTAATGAAATTTCAGGAATTCTTTATACACCGTTAAATTAATATATGGCTATAAATTTATTCAATAAAATCGCCATTAGCAGCAAGAACCTCTTTGATCCGGGTCCGGAAACGATTACATGCCCGAATCAAATGCTCCTTGTTCATATTGATCATAACGGCATGAATAGCAGTCTTCAGCGAAGAAGTGGTGTTATGAGGACGCTTATTGGTCTCACGCTCAACTACGCCCCATACGTAATTATCCAAAGGATTAAGGTCTGGGGAGCTAGGTGGCCATAGTTTCGGTGTTATGTGGTCATGAACATTTTCGGCCATCCAATCTTGTGTCGCTATCGCTTTATGTGAAGGAGCAGAGTCTTGTTGAAAAATGTATGGTCTGCCTCCGCTTACATTGTCCATCCAGGGATTCACTAACATCTCCAAAACCTCGATGTATGCAGCAGAGTTCACTCGAAGTCCTTGAGTAAAAAAGTGTGGTGGCATAACATGTCCTTCGTTGCTGACAACACCCAAAACCATAACAGTGGCTGGAAATTTTGTGTGCATAACAATAGAAACTTCCGTAGGAATTGAACATAGCCATTTGTCATTTCTGCGATTGGTCTTTTGATCTTGGTCAAAATTTTTTTCGTCGGAAAAAACCATAACATTTTGGGCGCCTCAGGGTGTTTGATTTTGTTTAAAAGACGTTTTGATCGGTGAACTCTCTGTTCCCGTGTTCGTTCCGATATGAACTGTCCTCTGCGCATCACGTAAGACTTAAACCGAAGGTCTTCGTGGACAACTCTACGAATAAGGCGCTCAGAAACATGAAGCTCACTCGCAAGGACCCTCATTGATTTTGAAGGGTCCTCGTCTATGATCGCTTGCACTTGCTCTAAATTTCTGCAGATCGGACAGTGTCAGAACGTTGTTCGTGCTTTTTGCGTTTTGCAACCGATTCTGTATCGCCTCCTGATGCTTTCAATTCACGGCGAACCTTATGCACGAATGAGCGGGCGCAGTTAAGAAAATTAGATATCTCTAAATCTGTACGGTTCGCACATAAAGCGACGATGACAGCATGTCTCTTCATTTCTTAAGTGACGTTGTAGTCTGTCATTTTTTATCTGAAAAGGAAAAAAAAACAAAAAATAAAATTCGCGAAGTTATAGTCACATTTATGCATGTCCTCAAATACTGTACGCACCCTGTATTTTAATCCCATACCTGTGCCTCTTTTGTTTCATGTACTATCTAAATACGATCCGTCCACGGAATGGTATTATCGACTTTTTGATGCATAACATTTCGGTGGGATCATAATATTTTTTTAAATTTGGGTTCAGTTCATTAAGAACAAGTTCAACCTTTGACAGACGGTTGGAAGCATCAACTTTCGTGTTGTCAGCAAAATGCAAAATTCTCAAGTGAGTTTGAAAGCGGTCTCTACACATTATATTTTGTGGAAATGTGTGACCAAACATTGGATCCTGGGACCAATATAGACTCAAAGATGGAAGTTTTACTAATCCCATCCATAAAATCAGTCTAAAAAACCGCTTTATTTCATTTTTATCTGCTGGTACCCATTTATTGCAACGTTCGGAGTCTACTCTGCTTTGTGTGTCATAAATATTTGTTTTTTCTGCTATATGTTCAATCATGGTCTCCGTCATAGAAAGCCCATAAAAATCTTCCCCTCTTTTACAATTTCGCACTTGTTCATTAGAAAGTTTGGCACCATGGGGACTGGTGAAAGATATAATATTTGGTTGGTTGCCTCGCGGTTCAAACCACTCGTTTGGATCACTAGTTCCGATATCCCTTAGTGAACTATCGGATTTACTGTCACTACCTGAAGAAAGCAATGTTACTGCATGCCCACGTTTGCGTGGTACTAATATCTCACTCGATGAGTCTCTATCGCTTTGTTCTCTCAACATTTTTAATTGATGGGTAACAAAACTTTTTCAAAAAATGTAAAACTGAATTCTCCCTGCTGCACTGAACCTTTATACTCCCGTGGCTTTTTCCGACTGATCGTCTCTGGGTGTTCGATCTTTGGGCATTCTGGCATTCCCGCCCCATTATCTTTTCTTTAAAAATTGTGTACATGGGCATTGAATGCCCATTCTCACAGCCAAAACCTCAAACCAAGCAGTGAAATAAAGTAATCTTCTGTTTATACTTTTCGGTCCAGTGAAGTGTTAACTCTCCGCGTCACGCGGCGTAGTAAGGAGGCAGCGCTCGGCATCAACTGCTCACGCGCTTAGGCGACACCGAGCCGAGCGCTACCGGCTGAGCGGAAAGTCTAGCGAAATCGGCACCGCACTCAACGTGTTAATATATTTTTCACATTCGAAACAAATGAAGTTACCATAAGTAAAATCTACATGTTTTTTCCCCTCTGCATTTGGGGTCATTACACTTTTTGAAAAACAGGTGCTATGGCATGCTCTCTCACATATTTGGAGAACACATGGAGAATTTTCATTGAAATAAAACAAGGAAACTTCGCTCAGGTTTTCTGAATATGTAAGCAAACTACATGCAATTTCTTTATGATATTCTTCGGGATTGAAGTTCTTGTCAAATGTAATGTCATTTTCGACACAATGCATATAACAAATGACGTAGACTACACAGCTATGACCATCATTTACATTTTGGTAAGAATGCGATGTTTTCTCAACTTTTTAATCTTTAAATTTTAATTTGTTCCGACTTGATTTCACATCAACAACACTTATAAAGTTTTTAAATGCTGTGATTGCTCGGTGATCTTTACCATCATTATAAGTGTCCATAACAATTATGCTTTTATCATCAACGTATGCTATCATAAATCGCCAGTGTGATCGATATAAATATAACATAGAAATTCTCCTTAGAATTGACTTTCTTGTTTTGCAAATGGTTCTGCTTTTATCAATTCTTTTTTAAGCATGATCCCTATAATCATTGGAGTATCGCCTGTGGACACAAACACTGTATCAAGCCAATTTTCGCTGTCAGTGGCAGCAAATGAATCGATTATGACACCATCGATCCATCTATTATTATTTAGGGTAATAAATTGCTCCAAAAAAATTTTAATCACGTCTGTTGTTAATGACGTATCACAAATATAACGTCTAACTGTCATGGCCTTTATGTCTTGCATATAGTAATAAAGTTCATTCACTGTACCGTTCCGTATTTTCAGTATCGTTTAAGAAGTTCATTTTTTTTCTTAGGACGAGACAAATCATGCATGTCATTTACATTACTACTCTAATTTTTAACATACTGGTCCTCAGGTAGAAAACATGCCAATATAGAGTTTATGCGCGATAGTGGTATCTAGGAAGCTTAAAACCCACTCACTGATTTGCCCAGCGCTAGAGATAACTAAACATCCTGACAAGAAGAGGACTCATTGAATATGAGTCGAATCAGTCGAAAGTCTGTTTCAAATCTTTTCGAAGTGTTAGTGTAATCGGCGGGCAATATAACCAAATGTTATATATGATCGAGCTACTTTAATAACGAGAATAGGCATAGTTAAAAGGCCGCAGGCATTCAGGGTTTGTTGCCACATCGGCCTTGATATGAACATTTCTTTTTCCTTTCTTTCTTGCTGTAGAAGTGGTCGTACGGCCCAAAGGCCGCGGAATAAAAATTTCTAGCCCGAAGATTATTATTATTCTTATTTGTACTGGTGTCCACTATTCTGTCCGCTATTTCGCCGCAAATTTTTTTCAAAGTATGAGTTTGCGCATAGCCATGTTTTCTTTTTTGTTCGGTCTATTTACATCATTTTTCTTCTTTTTCCTGCTTCTAGTTTTCGATTTTAAATTGCAGTTTAAGTTGATGTTAGCAATTGTGGTTTGCATTTCCAAATCTAACTCTCAAACCATCATCTATAGATCCATTATGTGTTGCGTTAAACGCACTTTTTTTGTTGGTTAATAAAATCATTCCTAAGTCTAGATGTGGACGGATCTTTCAAATCCATATCCAAAGCACTGTTGTGAACCACGGCTGCCGCGGTCGCAGACATTTATATGGCAGTGATCCTGATCTCAGGGGGCTTACTGAGGCCGGCTGGGCTCAGTCTGTCGGGGTTCTGGTGGGGAAGATCACTGCCCGTGCTGGGCCACCTACATTTTAAACAAGAACATCACGTTCAGGGGAGAGGGAAAGGAAGCGAAAGAGGGATAGCGGAAGAAATGAAATAAAAAACGCGTTTACCAAGCCATTATCAAATTATTTATTGATAAAAAGACAAAAAAAAAGAAAAACCAATTATTTAAAATATATATACTACTATAGAAAAAACCCAAATATGATAGAGAAGAAAAACTCTGAAGACAAGCAAAAGAAATTTATTAAAATTAGCGAAATGTGAAGAAAACCATCACCTAACTCGATCGGGTACGGTTTACATGCATGAATAGTTATTATTTAAATTTTACTTACAGAAATTTCGGACAAACTATCACAGACCTTACGAAAACTAATTTTAATGTATTTTTTTTTTCAATTATGAATTCCGACACTAACTATCGTTTTTTTCTTCTTTCCAACATTCGATGTAAATGGTCTTTTTCTCTTAAATTTTCACCGTGCATTCACTATGATTTGAGAATCTAACACTTTTCTTGAATCTTTCACACAGGGTTGCTGTTAAGGGTTTTCTCTTTTTTTTTTTATTAACGCTATCGATATTTCGCGCATTTTTGCACTTCTTTCAATTATACTAAAAGCATTAGCATTCAATGGAATTCACTGTAAACTTTTGTTCGTTTGTAGCTACTTAATAAACTTATCACTATGGGAAACGAATGGAGACTTAACTAGGTTTTTCAACACAACTTTACATTTGAAATTTTTTAATTGTGGATTTTTTCGCGGTTCTGAAAATCTCCGCGAACTCATGCGCACTTCAAAATTCCAAATTCACTTGTTTTTTTGTTTTCCCAATTATTCATTATTTCGTAACACTTTACTCCTGTTTTTTCCACTAAACTTCGACTTCGACTTTCACCCTTCGGTCAAGGTCAACTTCCTCAGAGCAATTTGATTCAATCGCCCTAACAAAGATGAACCGATCAAAAGGTGAAAAGATTAATACCTACGATGGATTCGGACCCAGAATCCGGGGGTTCACAGGCTGAACCGGATCCACTACGCCACGGAGTCACTTGCAATCTTAACGTGCAAGTACGTCGGCTGATGTCACGTCGGGTAATTAAAGGCAAGGATTGTTGTTGGTAGAATCCAGCATATTTGAATTATACAAAATTCAAATATACTGGATTGTGTACCAACTATTTGGAGTGGATATTTGCATGAATATTGTGAGGAGAAAAGTGAAAAGGAAAATGACATGTGAGAAGAAAAGGTGAAGATGGGATAAATGAACAAGGAATGACGTCAACATCCGTACATTGCTACGTAGAAAAATAACAAAGCAGCAGTGGTCGCAACAACACCCCATAGGGCATCCATGTATACAGAACGTATTTTATAAACTGTAGACCACAATATTTATTTGTAATTTTCGGAGGCTTGTCCATGTCATTACTTGTTTCTTTAGCTATAATTATTCATTTAACCAATGTGTTAAAGCGATCATAGAAAAGAGACATCTTGTACATGGAACCTTGGATGTCATTGACTTCTCTTTTTAAATAATTTTCTTCTAAGTTTCTGTCGTCAAATTTAGGTGATTCTATTGCTTCGCTTTTAATAAAACTGTTTATGATTCGCAAGCTATCGTTTGCATCTTCTTATTTGTGGCTAATAAAAAGCTTTACGAAATTCGCAAATATTTCATCTAGATCGGAAATATTTCTAGTAAGTGACAGAAGGGCTACAAACTCCATTAAAAAAAGTTTTATATTGCCAGCATTCTTTAAATTCTTTTTTTTTTTGCAGTTGTGCCAATGTTCATAAAATATGGAAGGCATATTTTTATGAGGACATTGTGTTGCGGTTCCTTCGCATGGTTTAAGCAAAAACCATAAGTTTTTACAAAATCATTATTTAAATATGTTTTAAATAACTGTCAACAGTCATGATACTCCATACATTTAAAATGGAATAATTGAACGCCCACGACCAATCAACGGCAACGCATTTCGATAGTGGCCATTGATATTGTGTTTCCATTACAACAAATTTGTAGTATAAAAAAAATCCACTAATTGAGACTGTTATATGTTCTGAAGTTATCATATGGCCCAGTTTAATCATAGAAGTATCATATTTTGCCATTAAAGCATAATATAAGATTTTTTACATTGCAGACTAAGAGGTTTGCGCACTACACTAACCGTGGTATCCAAATGTAAAATAAATTTTTTTTAGTCGGGTATAGTTAGATCAGCTTCTATATACATGATATCTTTGTTTTTCATCTAAGCTTTACCATGGCATTATGATTCTCACCAATTGAACCATATACTTGCATGAAAATCACAATACAGCATGACTCTGTGTCTCTCTACGGCGTCGGATATAGACGCCCGGAGCTAAAAGTAGTCTGGGAATAGCTTCGGAATTTCTGATGGTGGCTGTTCACTCTCGCGCGAGTGTTCTCGTTATTCCTCGCCGCAAACACTCGCAGAAAAGGTCGAATGAAGAGTGCGATCCCGTACACTCTCGTTTCTTCAGTAACGTTGTGAACTCCTAGAAGAATGAACACGCTTAAAGCAACGACAGCTGTTGCTCTTTGTGCTTTAAGATATTATAACTACGAGCAAATACATTATATGCTCCTCGTTTTCACTTTCAACATTTCACATTCCACTTTCAACACTTGTTCTAGATGTGCATCCTACAACGTTTGAACGAAATAATTTAGAATTATGAAACTATATGAAATTATGAAATACTTTATGAAATCTAGAAACTGACTGCGCCAGAATGTGACTGATCACCCTCTCGATGCCTCGTGAGGTATTTTGACTCGCGCACAATTTACCGATTTCTCCGGAATGGAGAGCTGTCGAGGCGAGGTGAGACATAACGAGACAAAGCGAGTAAACCATGTCCACTCCCACAACACATCATGCCTTGCTGTGCCTCGGCGAGAGTGTACAGGTGGCATGAAGCTGAGTTACAAATGCAATCGTATACGAATTCATCTAAGCTGTATGTAATGGGTTTCGTGCCCCAGTCGCCACGACGACGACTAAGGACTGAAGTCGGCCTCGTACCGACACTTGGACGTGCAGTCCTCGAGACGTGGCAACGCAATATACCCCAGTTACATTTGCATCCCAAATGTTCCTTTTAATTTACACTTTGTTTCAAAAGAAACGCGTACATGTCGGAAAAACCTTTCTTTATTACCACCGTCGCGCAATCCATTTAAGAAAAGGGTCGACGGTTATCTTTTATGATCGATGTCCTTTTCGGCCCCTATCAATTGGTTTTTCCTAGATGTAGGTACATAGATTTTAGATGTAATAAATATTTATAACCACCGTCTCGCAATCCTTTTGTGAGTTTGCCGACGGTTTTCCTTTCCTTTTATTACTATCCCTTTTGGGTAGATTTACTTGTGTATGTAGATTTTAGTATTTAAGAAGGAATTTAAGTTTTGTAAACAGTCAGTATTTAATCGCTCTCAGAAGAGGAAAATAGAAGAATAAAAAGAAAATATTAGTTTTAAAAGAAAATATTAGTTTTATTTCGGCAGTTTGAAGATTGAAACTTTCAAACTGGTAATTGGCGCAGTCGTGCGGTTAACGCAATATAACGAACAAGAGTTTTAGTGGAGAACTTAGTGGTGAGAACTGGCAAAGTTTTAGTTGAGTGAACTGGCAAAGTTTTTGTGGGCAATTAAGTGAAGTGAGCCTGGTGAAGGAAAATTCTACTGAACACGGTGTGTTATACTTGTGAAATGATATTAAAAATGTCCCAACAAGGGAATCATCTCACACAACCAAACCCGTTGATTTTACCCGCGGTTTTAAACTTGCCCTCCACGTCGTCAGCCACAAAGGTACACGAAACAGGATTATCTAAGTTCGACCAATTTAAGTTCATCACATACCTCATTGCTCAAGCTCCCTCATTCGATGGAAATACAGAACAACTATACCAATTTATCTCCGCGATGGATAAAATCGTACCACGAATAATAGCGTATCCAGACGAATCTGATCGCGATTTGATGTACCAAAGCATCATCTATAAACTTTCTGGACCAGCAGCAAAAGTTCTACAAACGCATGCAGTAACCTCATGGGACGAAATGAAGCCGCTACTTATACGACACTTCGATAGCCAGGTAACGACCGGACAAATCATTTTGAAGCTGCGAAGTGCGAAATTCACAAACTCAACACACTACTACGAGTATATCCGTAAGTTATTATTTCAATTAAATACTAGGATTAGGTTTAGTGAAAATATGTCATTAGAACAAAAAAATCAAACAATTTTATACAACATGCAATTAGCCACAGAGATTTTTATTGAGAATCCGCGTCCACGTATAGTATTCTTGTCAAGTCTAACTTAGCTAATTATTCAATCAAAAAACCAAATTTCGGGACTAGTTCATTTAATTCACCTGAAGTTAGCTACATTCAACCGCCACAGCATGTTGAAGAACGCTCCCCGTTAAACCAACAAAGTTCATTAAATTATTCATATCATTGGCCTAACAACCAATTGAGTCACAATAGTCCAATTCCGCGTAACTACCCAAAGCAGCCTTCAAGAAATATGAGAAATAACTTAAATCATAGTCTCTCTCGTCCAAACGATATGAGACTTAGCTCTGACGTATCAATGAACACTGCTATATCTAGAGAATCGACTCTTCATTTGAAGAACCAAAATTTGCAGCAGGATTTTCGGCTCCCAGCCTCGGGAGAGAGCTTCCTACAGTACAGCTCACAATCGGCGGGAGACTTCTCAAATTTATCATAGACACAGGAAGTACTATTTCTATTATTGACGAAAGAATCGTCCCTGAACATCAAAAACGAGCATATAGTACACCATTGAACATTAAAACAATGAGCGATAGCTTCAACACTTTCAAATGTCTCCGGAAGAATTTGGATCCAATACTCTTGTTGAATGGAAGTTAACCTCTTTAGAGGGCAAACATTTTCAAGCTATTATTGGAAATGACATAGCATTTATAGTAGGTTTAGCCATTGATTATAACACTCAAACCTTATATAGTAGCAACCAAATTCGAATACCCTTTGCAAGCAATGTGGAGGAAACGATTTATTTCACAGAGGTTTTCAAAAACATTTGTGATGAATCAACTGAGTCAAACTTAAAACCTCCTCAGATGGAACACACGACAGAAGAAAAATCAGTCATAAAAAGAATTTTAACTGAATTTAAAGATTTACAATATGATGAGAATCAAAAACTCACTTTTACTCATAAAATTAAGCACTCTTTACCCCTTACTTCCGATAAACCAGTATATCAACGGAATTATCGGCTACCATACACAGTGCGAGATTTGCAAGAAGAAAGTGCAAGAAGATCTCGCCCAAGGTATCATCCAGCCATCTCAGTCACCATAAAACAACCCTATATGGATAGTACCAAAAAAGGGAGGTCAAAATAGACTGGTCATTGATTTTAGAAAACTTAACCAACTCACAGTTGAGAATAAGTTCCCATTCCCTCAGATTGATGATTTACTGGGAAAACTAGGAAATTGTCAATATTTTATGTCAATTGACCTTGCCAAAGGCTTCCACCAAATTGAGTTGGAGCCTTCGGATCGGCACAAAACTGCTTTTTCCACTGACTCAGGACACTATGAGTTTTTACGTATGCCGTTCGGTTTAAAAAATGCCCCGGCTACATTTCAAAAACTTATGAATAACATTCTGCAGGAATATATAGGAAAAACATGTATCGTGTACATGGATGATGTACTGATATTCAGTTCATCTTTACAAGAACATGAAGTCGCTTTAAGAAAAATATTTCAAACGTTACGTAATGCTAATTTAAAAATTCAACTAAGCAAAACAACGTTTTTGTCACGCCACACTGAGTTTCTTGGTCATATTATCACACCACAAGGCATTAAACCTAATCCCTCTAAAATAGAAGCCATTAAAAAATTTCCGCTTCCAAAAACCACTAAAGAGATAAAGAGTTTTCTAGGATTAACTGGATTCTACCGTAAATTTATTCGCGATTGTGCAAAAATAGCTAAGCCGATGACTATATATTTACAAAAAAATAAAAAGATTGACATGAACGATTCATCTTATGTGGATTCATTTAACAGGCTTAAAATGTATATTTAAACAGAGCCAATTCTAGTACATCCAGATCTGAATAAGTTATTTACTGTAACGACTGATGCTTCAAAATATGCTCTTGGTGCGGTGTTATCACAAGATCATAAGCCAATAGCATTTGCATCAAGAACTTTGAACAAACACGAAATTAATTATTCAACGATTGAAAAAGAATTATTGGCAATCGTTTGGTCTCTAAAACGTTTCAGACCATACCTGTTTGATAAGCGTTTCACACTCGTTACAGATCATAAGCCCCTTACCTTCTTAGATAATATTAAAGAAGAAAATAGCAAGCTTCAGCGCTGGCGGTTAAAAATAAGCGAGTATGATTTCAACATCCAACATATTAAAGGGAAAGAAAATGTTGTTGCAGATGCCTTGTCTCGCGTGCAAATCCTACATATGCAAAATACAAGCACAAGGCAAAGTGGAAATGAAGACGATAATGACTCACTTATCGCAACACAGCACTCATCCCAGAAAGACAATCATCATTATATATTTATAGCTGAGAAACCTATAAACCATTTTCAGCAACAGATTTTTCTAAAGCTAGGGAACATAAATTCTACAAAATTAATAAAATATCAAGGAAAGAAAATACTTCATTTGAAATTCCAAGAAATAACATCTAAAACAATACAGTATATTCTTAAAAACCATACTCTTCAAAACGGTACTACTGCCATCAATTTTCCCAACAAAGATGTCCTCTTATTGGCTCAAGAAGAATACAGTCAATATAAATTATTAAACCCAAACATGTGCATAGTTTCAGCACCTAAAGTACTTCATAATTGCACTGAAGCTTCGATTAAAGAGCAAATAGCTAGAACGCATAGAAACTCTAATCACCAAGGTATCGACAAAACATACGAAGAGTTGAAAAGCAAATATTACTTTCCAAATTTAAAAGAACTTGTCACCTTATATGTAAACGCATGTGATATTTGCAAACGTTCGAAGTACGAACGAAACCCTGTCAAACTTCCATTCAAAAAACCTGAATACCCAAAGCAAGTTCGAGATACATATCACCTGGATATATGGTTCAAAGATAAAAACCATCCTTAAATATCAATCATTGACAAGTTTAGCAAATATTTAGCCTTGTGCGCTATAAAAAATCGCCAATGTGATATAATTAACCATACCTTGTTAGAAACTTTTAATATGATAGGATTCCCTCGACATATCATCACAGACAATGAGAGCTCCTTTAATTCTCCTAAAACAATCGATTGGCTTAGAAACTATAATGTAACAATTCACTTTACATCTCCACACCAACATACTGGTAATTCAGATGTTGAAATAGCACATAGGACACTTAATGAAAACTTACGTACATTCCTTATCAGGCAAGTAGAAGAAGATAAAAACTTACTTGAGTTAAATCCAGTCCAAGAATGTGATCGTATCTATAATGCAACAATGCATACAGCACATAAAGAAAAACCAGGAAGCGTGTTTCACCAGCAAACATCGACCCCTGCTCATGAGATCTACGCAAGGTTAGTACAAAACCAAATAAAACGTCATCAATATCATAATAAAGCCCGTAAAGAAGAACGATTAGATGAACAATATATTAAAAACCCAAAACCAAAAAAACTTGAGCCTAGGTACATAAAATTTAACAAAAATGAACATAAATTAAACATACATCCCCAGCGTTTTCGTAAAGCTAAGCGTCTTATTAATTTACTCCCTGAAAATACAGATCCGGGTATTCCTAGTAGCACCGATAATTCTGGTTTACACGATTGAATGCAGGCTAAGCCCCTATTATGTGTTTCCGAGCGAAGAATTGAAGCAGTTAGCCTTTTTTTAATGCTTCTCTTGAACAATCTTCTAACAAATACTCCAGAAACATGGGTTGAGTGTAATAGTTATAAGTCCAAAATAAAAATGTATGTATAGATTTTAAGAAACAAAGAATTGAAATGATGATAAATCCAATAATAAGCTATAAATAACAATTTTTGTATGAAAAAAAAAAAATCGAGGACGATTTTTCAATAGGGGATGGAGGAGTTACATTTGCATCCCAAATGTTCCTTTTAATTTACACTTTGTTTCAAAATAAACGCGTACATGTCGGAAAAACCTTTCTTTATTACCACCGTCGCGCAATCCATTTAAGAAAAGGGTCGACGGTTATCTTTTATGATCGATGTCCTTTTCGGCCCCTATCAATTGGTTTTTCCTAGATGTAGGTACATAGATTTTAGATGTAATAAATATTTATAACCACCGTCTCGCAATCCTTTTGTGAGTTTGCCGACGGTTTTCCTTTCCTTTTATTACTATCCCTTTTGGGTAGATTTACTTGTGTATGTAGATTTTAGTATTTAAGAAGGAATTTAAGTTTTGTAAACAGTCAGTACTTAATCGCTCTCAGAAGAGGAAAATAGAAGAATAAAAAGAAAATATTAGTTTTAAAAGAAAATATTAGTTTTATTTCGGCAATTGGTAATTCCCCAGCGGGTCAACCTTTCTGCCACTCGGAAATTCACTCGCGTTGGTGGCTGCTGGCGGACTAGATCAGTGCGGCGAGGATTACGGTCGTGGGTCGGACCCAAGTGAACTTCCGCTCTTGGTTTCCATTTTGAACCAGCCACCGGAAAGCGACGTTTCGAGATATTCTACTTTACTTTACGTTATTTTTTGGTTTTCTTCTTTTTTTTCTCTCTACCATTGGAAATTCAAATCTACTCGACGAAAAACGCGCATTCGCGAACCGATATACCGCGGTGCCCAAAAACAAACTACTTTATTTTTTTTTGAATCCGTCAAAGAAATGAAAAAAAACGACCAAGTAGTCCGCGACACGACTACAACTTATTCCCGATTCAAACCTACAGCACCGCGGAATCCGAGCGACGAAACAAATTTTGGCCCTACATCATCAGGCACTTACCTTCGCGCCATTTCCTCCTGAAAGAAAAGGTTGCTGGAAGGAAAGAACTTTTTTAGCACTCCATTTTTATATATATATTTTTTTTTAAATTCACAAATGCATTTTATTTTTGGTCAAATACAACATCTTATCCTTGCAATTCTTAACGCTCTTTACAAAAGAAATGGCTGCAATCCAATGAAAGAAATAAAAAAAATATATATATAAAAGCGAGTTAGAAAATCAAAATTAAATAAGTTCCATAACTTTGAGTGCGCGTCACGGAACACACATGTGAGAAATAGAACGATAAACCTTTTAAAACTAAATTGTCCAAGTAGTAGATTTGAGTAAGTTTAAATGTGTAAGAAATAATCCTAGGTCTTACGAAGGTCTTAAAGTTAACGATTGTTATTTCTTCTTTTGTTTGTACTTATAATACAAGTAAAAAATTTAAGATTGCAATCTAAATCTTTTTTTTTGTGTACTATATATATATATATAGATATATATGTTTCTTCTCAATAGATCTCCTACTCTCTACCTCTCGACTAAAATTATCATTTATTCAAATTTACGTTTTTATGTTTGGGAATATTTACATGTTTTGCTATTGCCACGTCTCTGGACTCGCTATTTATATAAAATCATTTCGAAATTCAGGAATTTAATTGTTAAAACGTTAAGGTATAAAAGATTTTTCATGTCATTTTCGTTTACTTGTATATAAACTATTTGTTTGTTTATTTATTTAATTTCACTGTGACGAAATTTGTATTGTGTGGAAAGATTTTATTTTCGATTTGAATTGCATTTTATTTGCTAAGTAGATAGTAGTATAAAAATGTCTGCATTGAAATTAGAAAATAGTTTGATGTATTTATTCCTTACTGTTGATTGTTGTATTGAATGAAAATTCAGATCTTACATTTGAGTGAGAAAGATGACACATTTTACAGTTCGAGGGAGCAATGTGAAGAATTTAATTCGATATTCAGCTATGTTTACTGTTTTTTAATTATGATGCGAAAAGACGCTCACACATTGTACTCTAAAAAATCACTGAGTTTTTCTTATCGCACTTGCACAAACATTCTAAAGTAATTTGTTTTGTTTTCATCGATTTCTGATTTATTTGTTCAAACACGCGCATTATACAATCAAAAGACACAATCATTTATGCACATACACTTTCTTAAATTGTAGATAATTTATATATAAAGATAATTTATAACTATTTAATATTTTTAACCTCCAACATTTAATATAGTATTTGAACATTTTAAAAATGTTATTTATATCAATTTGTGTTTCTCTTTCACTTTTGCTAGCGGTCTATATTACAAGATTTCCGTTTTCATTTTTTTAGTTTAGTCCGTTCTTATTATCGTTATTGTATTACGAGTAAAATCGTTTATTTTTACCACAGTTGTTAAAAATAATGTAGAAGTGAGATTAGGACGCACAAGGTGGTATGAAAAGAAAGTATCGACTGTTCAAGGTTGAATAAAATTATTATTCGTTGACAATCTTTTCAAGAATATAATGCCAGGAATTATTCTCGTTGGAAGGACTGGAAATATGATGTTGAGCAGAGTTGAAGAATCCCAATCAGCCTGGACCAGGAACTCGAGATGATGATGATCGCCTACGGTCGCTGAGAATCCAGGGAGAGTATCCAGGAAGCAGGAATACAGATAGTCTGGCAACTGGTGGCTAAATGAATTAAGAAAAGAAAGAAATGTTACAGAAACTGTCTTAGCGAGACAGTCAAGTCTGATAACAGGTTGGATTGTTCTAATGAACGAACTCGCATACAAGTTTGACACCACAGCAACGCTCGTATAATCACATGGGATTATTATCTGTGTGGCATCAACTTGTATGGAGACTGTAAAAGATGATTTTCTTTGTGATTATCACGAAACTTTCCTTATAACAGGCTAGATTGTTCTAATGAACGAACTCGCATACAAGTTTGACACCACAGCAACGCTCGTATAATCACATGGGATTATTATCTGT
Organism: Stratiomys singularior; assembly: GCA_954870665.1. Taxonomy (NCBI): domain Eukaryota; kingdom Metazoa; phylum Arthropoda; class Insecta; order Diptera; family Stratiomyidae; genus Stratiomys; species Stratiomys singularior. The sequence continues at coordinate 55,601,450 of OX940879.1, read as the reverse complement.
GTGGCATCAACTTGTATGGAGACTGTAAAAGATTATTTTCTTTGTGATTATCACGAAACTTTCTTTGTATTTATCGTGAGATAAATACGTTGTGATCATCACCTGAACTTTGTGATATGTATCAGCAAGAGGAAGGCTACCAGAACGTGGAAGCCACAAAACGATGCTTCGATCGACGATGATCTAGAGTCTCCAGATTGGTTCAACTTACTTAAGGTGTCAAGACAGCCTCGAGATGCGCAAAGCTCAGAATACTGTTATTTGCTACACAGCTCACACGACCGATTCGCACAAAGAACACAGAGATAATGTGACCTCGAGGAAGACTCAAGAGAGACTATATGAGTGTAATGTTAACAGCTGAAAGTAATAAAATAATGGAAAACCCAGAGCTATTTAGATAGCTCACTTAACGTGGAAAAACGCGTGGCTATGGAGGTAGGAAGGATTGGGACAGTAATACAAAAAAAGGTGCAGCGCACGTGAGGCGTGTTGAGTCGCCAGCACAAAGAGTGAATTGTATGTGGATGCTGATTATTTTATTTTTCATTTTAGCGCTAAGGATTGAATGAATCTTACATGTGTTTTAAACAACAGTTCACGCACATTTCGGGTTATTTCTAGGGCGTTTGGCGGAACGCGACCAATTTCGATTTTTTTCAAGCGCGTGATTCTATTTCCACGGCCTTCGACGAACTCCTCTTTCCGGAAATGTTCACTCTGTCGGCGTGACCTTCCGTTTCGTGTTGCCATATTTGCGATACGAATGGGATAATTCGCATCTCAAGTATGGAAATCCTATTAGGATTGCCAAGCCGACAGGGTGAATTACAACATTTACTTAGATGAATTCAGCTTTACTCTTACTAAGATTTACTCCTTATTTCAAATATTTGCGATCTGTAGCTAAAGCAGGGCTTGAGTTTGTGCCGATAGTGTTATATTAACTATAACCATAACGAATATGACCCTGGTGTAACTACTGGCAAGTGCTAACATTTAGAACAAATTTCCAATCTAAAGGGGTTCGACCGATTTATCCCAGGACGAAAAGACGACATAAAGATGAAAATTCGGCGAAAGTGTATAAATAATTGTATGCCGCTGTCATATTTTCTTTAAAAAAGTATTTGTGCATATCATTAATATTAAAAAGTTATCTAAATTATCGTGGAGTTGATTTCAAGATGGGTTGTATTGTCGACACAAAGATCTACACTTGATCTTTTTAAGCCAGAAAATTTGAGGCATCTCTTTGATATTTTTGGGTCTTAGAAGATTTGACTAAAGGCGAGGTGTATACTTCTTTAAACGCCACACCTCATTTAGAGGATGTATAATTAACCAAACTAAACGCTAGATTTTATAAACCATTAAATTACCTCATAGTTTGATTTAGTTTATAAATATTTTTTTTACAATTTTCAAATTTCTTATTTTTTAATATTATTTTGCTTATTCTTTTGAAAAACAAAAGCGAAGTGCCGCGTCAGGCCCGTTGTAGCATCACTCCGTCCATAGTTTTGACGACTCATTTCCGTTTCACGTAAAGGGTATGTGGTATTATTAATGGTTGTGTCTGATTTTTTTATACTATATAATAGATCAAGAGGGTTAGGTAGGTAGCCTGGCAATAAAACAAAAATCGTAACTTATTCGTTCTATTATTCACTTATGTACCTATGCATAAATCTATTCGTTACTGACTTACTTAGAAATTTTCACTTTTCTGTAAACTATTACTAGTTTTCTTGATGATAATGCCTTGCGTAGTCGTTATAAAGGCGTGGAATTGTTTCGTACCAGGGATGCTTATCGCAGAATCAAACCTGCTTTTGAGTTTAACTCTATTCTGGTCAATGCCGCATTGATCTGGAAAAAAATTGTGGTGTCATGTAACTATGCTTTGGCCCATTCGTTTAAACGCGAGGGTGTGGTGATGGCTTTTTTTGTACCAGATTGTGAGCTTACACGTGTCGCCAATCGTTTTAGGTTGCCACCAAGACCATCACATGGTCCTTTGCCATGGGCAGTAGCGTGGAAATGGAGTTCTGCTTCCGCACAAAAATCCTGTTTAAAGTAAAATAAATTTATGAAATTAAATCTGTTTTTAAAGTGTTGCGGTGCGCCGTCAGTAATGAAGATATACTTCTTAGCAGGAATATTATTTTCTTGGAGATGCAGACGTAAGATATCTTGAAATGTTTAAAATGCTGCAGTGTCATGTTTGAGGTCATCAGATATAATCACAATACATCCGTGTATCGTGTTCTGTCCTTGTTAGAAGACAGGCCTGATCGTTAATCTAGTGGAAAGACAGGGCCGCATCTTGAACCACAAAGCTATAGTTCTCAGCGAAATTGCATTGAACCTCACCCTCGGTGATATTTTCTTTTAACGATTTGAAGTATTTAGCTTGCTGTTTGGGGATGAATGCGTGTGGTTTCAAAACATCTTGCGCTGCATACAGGTTTTCGACAAAGTCATCTGAAAGAAGAACTTGAGTGGCAACTGTAAATCGATCTATACCAGTTCATGTGTCAAACTGCACACTTGTGATTTGATTTCCATCAAATATCTATTGCAGGTGTTCACGAATTTCAATAAGGCCAAGACAGTTACTACGCTGTTCATTCAATTGGGGTTTGCCGATCGTCAAGTAGCAAATTGGCGTAGGATTTTCACACATCATCTTTTTAGGCAATCTTTGTAGCATTTTAAAGGAATTGCTGACTCATGCGTTAGCAATGGAATGTCCCCATCGTCTTACATCAATTTCACGTTCTAATGATAAACACAGACGCATATCACGTGTGTGCCCGAGTCGTCAACAAAAATACATTGTTAAGGGCGCAATGTGAAGAATTAGGCAAGACCCACTTTTATATATGGATATTCCCATTTAAACTGTTGGTATATTTCATCAATGTTGCACATTAAGAGCTGCTTCTTTAAATGAACTCTTTTTCCGTAATTTAATTTAACTGACGCAAAGTCTTTTTTCCGGGATTATTCTGGTATTGTCTTCCCTCAAATAAAAACCTTTTACTAAATTTACCGTTTCGGATGTTAATTTTCGACCTCCTCGCGGACTTGGTGATAACAAAATGTGTTTCTCCATAACCAGTTCCTTTGCCTTTTTGACTTGACGTACACTTCTTTGGAACTCTTCTGAAAGCCACTATACACTCCACGATTCTGGCGCCAAAGTGAGAATAGTTGCTTTCACGGCAGTAGATCTGGAAGGATCATTGAATTTTTCCTTTAGCTGAATAAGAATTTCATTCTCATTCTTGTCATCTGTCTGTGTTGAAGCGTTCTTTAACTTGCTATCCTCAGGAACAGAAGAAACACCTTCAGACTGATGAAAAATCGATCGACGATTGACTGCTCGAGGTGACATCTTGGTTCATTTTTGACGGGGACTCGCCTACTAAGACGGTGCCTCTCTGCTTGCACACATATAAATTACTTGCAAATGACCACTTCACTACTAATGTCATCGACAATTTTCTCAAGTTTCTATGTTTCGTATGAAATGATATACAACATGGATCGAAATACCGATCACCATAAGAAGCCATACTCGTAATACTTAACACGCGAGTTATTTAATTTAATTTTATATCGATTAAAAATGACTTCGAACTTAGTTCGTCAGAACTACCTTTCAAATTAACTTGAATCGAAAAATGAATCGCGTTACTACAATCATAGTTTCAGAAAACTTTAAGTTTCAGAAAAGTTTCATAGTTTCTCATAGTTTATTTCTCATAGTTTCAGAAAAACACACGTCTATAAATCGGACTTCAGTTATTTTTATTGGCCCGTTCACCTCTCTTCAGCCTTTACGAAGAATTCATAACTACTTAGATACTATTTTTAGAAAGAGAGGTGGAAAGAGCTCAAGCAGGAACACGCGTCCCAACCGCTTCTCGTCAGGTGCCAACTCACAGGCTGGGACGCATCAATTGGCACTACCAGCTAGGTGAATGTCGACTGGTTATTATTTTACGTGTTATGATTGTTGCTCTCAGGTTGAACTTGTCCTATTTTCCAAATTGCCTTTGGTAAGCTTTATCAATTCTAGAACGTTTTTGGTAGATCAATTTATCAATTTTAACTTAGAACTTACAAGTGATTTATACCCTTGCTAAGCTAATTCAGCGATGACTCATGGGTGCGGAAGTTCTGATCAAATTGGTCGAATACCTCGAAAGTGAATTTATATATAGAAAGAAACGTACAAACAGCTATATAAGAGCGTGTTCGAAACCAGCTTGAGCTCTTTCCTCCTCTCTTTCTTAAAATATTAAATTCATTTTCGAGGTATTCGACAAATTTGATCAAAACTTCCGCTCCCATGAGTCTTCGCTGAGTTAGCTTAGCAAGGGTATAAATCACTTTATTACGCTTAATTCCGTGGGTAGGCCTTGAACTCCCAGCCTTCAATCCAAATCGCTGGGGAAGTGTTCGGCTCGATGCACCACCACGGTAGTTCCTGTTCAGAGAGGTAGCGGCCTAGAGGAACGAGTGTTCTTGCTGTTTGGAGTACCTGCGTTAGTAGTCTGCGACAATGGGGTCCAATTTAAGTCGAAGGAATTGGATAAATTGGTGACGGGGTATGGAGGTCACATACAATTTACACCATTCTACCACCCACAAGCCAACACCGCAGAGCGGATCAATCAGACGATCAAGCAGATGCTAAGGGCTTATGTAGGAGACAACCATCGGAAATCGGACGTGCATTTACTCAAGATCGGATGCGCCTTGCGGACTTAAACGCATGAAGCCATGGGAAGCACCCCGTACTTTATTAATTTCGGACGAGAGATGGTGGTTACGAGGAAGAGGCCAAAGCCGCCCACGGGGGAGAACGTGCTGCAGGACCCAACGGAGAGAGCCGCGAAACTTGCGGAAATAAGAGGAGAAGTGGTAAGGCTTCTGAAGGAGGCCGCCAAGAGAAGCACCAATCGGTGCAATCTTAGAATGCAAACTCCACCTTTTCGTCCTAATGATTTAGAATGGAGAAGGAATTTTGAAGAATTTTGAAGAACGCAGGGACATGGCAAGCAAAAGACCTTAAATCCTATGTTGTTTGAGGCGTGGTGTAATCACCACAAAAGGTTAGTAAAGCGTAGCCGACGTGACAGGTTAAACGTGGGTGAAGAAGACATAAGGGATACATGCAAGGGAGTGACGAGACTAATACACCAAGACAATACAACAGATCGATTGTTTAGTGTAAATGGAAATTTTACCGTCATAGTTGGCCTTTCGGTAATCACTGTTGCCGGTCGAGAGTTTCTTTTGTTTCTTTTTTTTATTTTTATTTATATTTACGTTCTCAGTTTTCTTTCTTGTCCACTTTCCTTCTTTTTCCTTCCACTTTTTGCCCTCTGCACGGCTAGACAATGCTCAAACTTTTAGTCTCAAGAAAAATTACACTCCTTATCGCACACTAACTATATTAACGTTTTCCTTTTTTTTCCTAAACAAAGGAATCGCACTCGTATTATTTCCGCTTCCGACAATACTCAAACTTTTAGTCTCAAGAAAAATTACACTCCTTATCGCGTACTAACTATATTAACGTTTTCCTTTTTTTTCCTAAACAAAGGAATCGCACTCGTATTAATTCCGCTTCCGACAATACTCAAACTTTTAGTCTCAAGAAAAATTACACTCCTTATCGCGTACTAACTATATTAACGTTTTCCTTTTTTTCTAAACAAAGGAATCGTACTCGTACTAATTCTTTTCTCACTCACGTACCGTCTCGCGTCTAACACAAAAAAAGGCCCCACCGTTGTTTCTCACTCCCTTTTAACACCCTCCATTTAGCGGGTTCGAGATCCTCTCGCTGGGGCCGTTCACCCTTCGGGCGATGACCCACCCGAGCTTCGATCCATTCGTCGGAATCGCTGTAATTATGGTACGGCGAGTTCCACCATCCACATTGGATCGCATCACACTTCGCCGTCACACTTGTGTTTAAGTTTGTGTTTGTTTATTTGTTTATTTATTCATTAATGGTTCATTGCCGCGGCTGTTTGTCATATAGAGGTAAGCGATATGGAGGTACACTCCGAGCGATTTGTGCGAGTTATATGAAGGTAAATACCTGTTTTGTAATGTATCCATGGCCCCTTACGCCCTGCCAAAGATCGCGAATCGCGAAAGTGAGCCAGATTCGCGGCTCAGTGTGTGGCTCGTTTTCATTTGTCGGCATACAACCGGTCGAGCTCGTTCCGGTAGCTCCTTATTTTGAAGTTGGTGTCGGTATCTCGTATGACTAGTTCATTGATTCGCTGCTACCCTTACAAGCTAACTACCATTCTATAATTTTACCATTCTATAAATACAATTACTTCATTTCTTTAATTTTAACCACAATTCCCTTCTTAGCTTCTATGAGTTACTCCTACCCCTTAAGGTTACAATACTTCGGTTAATCGCTGAATAACTTAAATTTAACTTTCTACGAGTTTCTCTTCGCATATTTCGTTATCGAGCAACAAATTCAACTCCTACTTCGCGGATCAACGGAGGGTAGTGGTTTTACTTGTTTGCTTCATTCGTCACTTATGTTACTTCCGGAAGACGCGTTCGCCGGGTTCCATGCGTAGTGAAAGCCTCTCCCGAGGGCAGCGAACCCACACCGTAACAACTTACAAGTGTACAAAGAAAGGTGGAAAGAGCTCAAGCTGGTTTCGAACACGCGTCCCTGCCGCTTCTCGTCAGGTGCCAACTCACAACTCACTCAATTAAGAAAATAATGGCCACTGAAGAATTCCCAGAGTTACTGAACGCCCACGAAAAACAAGCGTGGCTCAGCCTTAAAGCAGTGATCTATGGCTTTCTTGGCAATAAAAAGCCACAAATTATGAAGAGCTCATTTCTAACATGCTTGATAATTTCAAACTCATGGGTTGCAGAATTTCCCTTAAAGTGCATATGCTACATGCTCACTTAGACCAGTTTAAAGATAACGGGGGCATATTCAGAAGAGCAAGGAGAACGCTTTCATCAAGACGTGATGAACTTTGGACAGCGTTATCAAGGACAATACAATGAGAACATGATGGGTGACTACATCTGGAGTTTAATACGAGGAAGTTCTTACTTACACAAAAGAAAAACCAAAAATGTCCATTTTTAAAGCTTTTTTCTGTTTATTTTACATATTTAGATATTTACCTTTATTGTTGTTTCTAAATACAAGTGATTAACATATAAATTAAAGTTCGTTTTCTTACTTTTGTATTCTACTGAATTAAAAAATTTAGATTTTCTTAAAATTTGAAATTTCGTTCTGGTTGCTACAAAAGCAAACTTTATTAGATAAAAGTATTTTTTCCTTGTTTAATTAGACATAATTAATCAAAATCAGCACCACAGAACTCAGACTCAAAAATAGTGTTTACTTGTGTTATCTTATCGATTGTAACTCACGTGCGCTCGACTGCCGAGTAATCAGTTGCAGTTCCAACTGGCTAAAAATAAAAATATCGTCTCATTGCCACAAGGTCACGTGTACTAAGAAGTATATGCACGTGTACTAAGAAGTATGAACATAGAGCACAAAGATGGCACTATAAAAATGTATAAGGACATTGTTGGAAGTGTTCTATTACTCCATTCTTATTGTTCCGTCTGACTTTCACAATGTAGATAACCCGTAAAAGTTGCGAACACCGTACGCAACGTAAGTAAATGTGCCGTCAAAACTATGGACGGAGTGATACTACATCGCAGCACTTCGCTTGTTTTTTGCGTAACTCCTAAACTACTTCGCGACCCAAAGTAAGATTTTGAGTAGAGTATAAACAGAATATAAGCTTTCAAAATAATAAGCAAAAAAAATGTTTAATAATTGGAACTTCACAAAATAATAAAAATATTAAAAAATTTATTTTTGACACCGTTTTTAGAAAAAAAAATTATAAACTTAATCAAAATATGAGGTAATAAAGGGTATTTAATGGTTTATAAAATCTAGTAGTTAATTTGGTTGACTATACTTCCTCTAATTGAGTTGTGGCGTTTAACGAAGTATACACCTCGCTTTTAGTCAAATCTTCTGAGTCCCATAATTTGTGAAATAGACGTCCAGCTATAAAATATTTTGTGATTGTGTCGAGAATTTGTAAATATAACTGATATCGGAAACCTCAACCATTTCACCGTGTCCGTTGCACGTGAAATGCGCCACAAAGCACATGAATTGAAGTTTGACATGAAAATAACCCCTTTTTTGACTTGAACTTGAAATAGCCAACTTTTGTACAGTCGTAGCGAATTATTTATCTGCCGTTACTTCTGATATCGAATCGCCATGCATACTTGAGTTCGTCGTTTCACGATGACACTTACCCACAGAAGTACAGCGCCACAAGAATCTGTAGTGGCAAGCTTAACATCCTCCATATCTTTTTACTTAAATTTTAATGCATTTTGCATTTAAATTTTGCATGTATTACATGTTTCAGATAATGCATTTAAATGCCGTATAAACGGATTTTCTAACGCGTTACAATGATTATCATACGTGAAAATTATTTCACTATCTATTCGTCCGTGGTTGCAAGACCTGTGCCTTTCACTCTCTGCTATACTCCTCTCAAGTCGCTGATTTCGTTTTATCTCAATTCTCCTCGTCTTTCAAGCGCGAATTAAATCTAGATTCTATACGGGTGCAAAGATAAAGAAACTTTTATTTAAGTTGTGGTCAATACAATTTGTTGACCACACGTCTAATTAATGCGAATTACATTTTTAGGAATGAAATCAAAGTGCAACTTGCAAATTTATAAAATTCTACAATTTCACAAAACTACTTATTTAGCAGTATGTGTCGATAAGAATCAACTAAGGAATCTCGTTACAGTGAACTCTATGCAATTATGCAAAACTGCTTATCTAGCCGCATGTGTCGAATGAGAAACAACTATGGAATTTCATTACAATGAACTTTCAAAAACGTCTTTTCACAAAATGAATTGTGCAAAGTTTATGCTGACTGTAGTAATTGTTGCTGGTTACTTTTACTTTTGCTAGTGGTTGTTGCTGCTGGCTGTAATTTTTTCCACCAGGAGCACATTCCAACATACGTCGTCTCTTTGTAGCACAGCGTGCCACTTTCTGTCCCTTTGCTAGGTCCTCTTCACGAATTTTGAATATATTTTGTTGTGGGATAACAAAGTGGGTTCAATGAGACAAGCCCTTCACTGTATGAATCGGTTTGAATAGCTTTTATTCGGGGAACTCCTTATCCATGAATTTGTTTTAGTAAAAAGGGGTAGTAAAACCACTTTCAAATTTTTATAATCTTGACTGTGGTAAGGCGTGCATCGCTTTCATATATTCATCGATGATTTCTATCAGGTCAAATCACTCCCTTTGTATTCTGGGCTATCTACACATTTCACAAAAAAAAAAAAAAAAAATCACAACTTTTACTACGCGATTTATTGAAATATTGGCATTTTATTTGCTTTGACTTTATAAGTCAAAAATATTAGTAAAGGCTGTCTTTTTAACTGCTTGAGATCTTTCAATTGGGATAAATTCTGTATCATAAATGTCAAAATTGACAATTCTTTGACATTTGGGTTTGATCAGATTTTCGTTTTATTATCATTTATTAGTCATTCAAATTAACCTTTGTGGAAATTTGTTGTCAAAGTTCATTTCACGTAACTTATGGAGCTCTGTGTTCATTTTATGGTTGACATTAGCGTCTATTCGACGAAGGTATTTGGACGGTTACTTATAAACTCCATTTTAGTTATTGAAAACAAAATATTCCCACCAATGAAAATATCGCTTCTGTTAGTGAAAATGTTACCGAAGAACTAGAAAGTGTTATTTGTCGAAACTTGGGCTTTGTTTTCCACCACATGGAAAATTTTAAGTGAAAATAACAAGATTCGTTGGGGTCGTATGCTCGTAAATCGGGCTCATAATCATAATGTTGTTTCCGTCATATTTTCTTTAGTCTTATTTTAGAGTGATGTTTTTTGTGAGTAAGCAAATTTGTCGTATATAGAAGGAGAACAACCCAAAGCTCTGCCTTGAATAGTGTGGATTATCGGACCTTGCTCAATGAATTCTTATTACCAGAAGTCAATGAGATCTAAAAAAGGTACCAGTCACATGGCCTTGATGGTTATCTCATTTGACGCTTCCAGATTATTTTCTTTATGAGTATCAGTTTTTTATACATAATATAAATGGATTTATTTTCATTGATTCTAAAATTCACAAGTTTATTTTTTTAAGTTTACAACTTACAATCCTAAAATAAAGACTTTGTTTATATTAAAATTATTATATGCACAACAATGCAAAATTTAAGTTTATTATCTAAATGAGAAGCTTTTACCACAAGATTAATAAATATAAATAAATACATTTTTGCGTTTTTGCTGTCTTATTCAGGGGTCAGAAGAAAGCTGTGCTCTTCTGCTTAGGGCTCGCACTACTCAATTGCATCAACACTCGTTTTGTAAAGGTGATAACTTTTTTTTGCTCATCCACTAATTTCATAGAATATGTCTCGTTATTAACTTTTATTCGATATATATATATATATTATATATATTTTAACGTTTCGCCGTTAATCGGACATACACAACTCGCGTGATAACCAAAGGAATTACTATTTATATCATTAACTATTTGTCGAAAACTTCGTTGATTCTTCTTCTGGGAATTCCATTTCTCAAGGCAATTAGTAGTCTTCGGGAGAAAACGAAATATAATTTCCACTTAGGCGTACTCAACAATGCTTTGAAATTCCTTTGCGCTTCGCTTTGATTTTTTCGCCCTGAACAAGCTTCGGAAGCTGCTGTTTGATGGAAACTCCTCTGATAGGAATATGATCCCTCCCACTCAGTTTTCAATGTGGGAGATAAGCCTTTCTTGTGTTTTGGATTATGTAGCGAAACTCTTTGTTCTTCGTGTGAAACATTTGAATTCGTTCTGTTGTCATAGCGTCCATTCATTTTATCGCTAATCAACTGTAAGCGATCCCTTCTGTCACGGTTTGGTCGACAAGTTATACCCGTCAACTGGATTCACTTCCGGAAAATAACCAAATCTTAAATCTGCCCAAAGTTTGTATATAAAAAAAACTTTTTCTGGATTTCTAAAGTCGTACCATGTAATCTAGATTGATATTCTTTATTCCGTGTTACCGCGATTACTCCGGTACGTCTAGGACTTCGCGCGTCCTAGGCCGAAACCCCTCCGGTTGGGGCTCTGGGCTCCGGTAGCTCGTCGAAGACGGGCGTGGGCGCCACTCGCTTACCCCGTTAAGCCCCGATGAGCCGCCAAGCGAGAATGCGGCTCGCCCGGATTACGCTCCTGAAAGAAAAGAAAGAACACTACCTGAAAACACACGGTGCGAAGCCAGAAGAGGAAATTGTCGCCACACCAAATCAACTTCAGAGAAAACACGGATTCCTCACACCACCCCCCGACGTCACCTCCGTGGAACCTCCAACCCACTGTGTACGCGCGCTCCGCGTTCACGCGCACCCCGCTTCGTCGCCACTCACAAAGCCGGAAGGAAACCTGCAATACAAAACACAGTCTAGCTCTCACCTAAGGGAAAAAAAGATCTTCCGATAATTCTTGGCATTTATTTCTAAAAGGGAAACAAAATAGCGAGAAAAAGAAACTTAAGGCTAGCTTACGACTAAACTGGTCTTCCGCGATGGGCCCCTTGCTCCGGTCCGGTCGCGCCGCGCACTCGCGAATGGAATTGACTTAATTTGGTCGTTACTGTAAATTTCGCGTCCTGGATTACAACCACTTCACTTCACGTCTATCTTCTGTCCTTGCAAGGTTTTTTTTTGTTTTTTTTTGTTTAATTTGGTAATTATATTTGAAAGTTTATGATCCACTTTTCCACAGCACTCTCACGACTTTACCCCTTTATGTTGATCTTCAAAACCCCACTCACTTTCCTACTGCTCGTCCAACTTGTCCCATTCCCATCGCTAAAACCAAAACGAAGAGACCCCCCGCTATTCACCGTCGTCCTTATATTATGTCTCCTTAACGGCTACCACCAACCAAGATCCCACTCCTCGAACATTCACCTCTCGTTCGAACAAAAAATTAACGTTTCCTTCGCCTGCCGCCGCTGTAATGCAAATTCGCCGTTGATCGCCGCAAATCTGCGTCGCATTCGCCGCGATGATGACAGTTCGCAATGATGACAGTTCGCAATGTGTACTAAACAAAGTAAACAAAGACTCCACCATCAAGAAGGAAGTTGGTGAGTATTATATTTATTTCTATTCCTATTTATTTCTATTTCTATTTTACTTCCTATTTCTATTCCGGGTGTTCTTAGTGGCCTTCGTTTCCGACACTTTCGACGGCGGTAATGATCTGGTTGAAGTGCCCGTAGTGTTGTTTTGTTGTTGCCGCCGCTCCTCAAGCCTGCCTTGGTAGCGTCGTTCTAGTTTAAGTGTCGAAAAATATCCTCGCCGTGATGTGCCGGCCGACGGGAGTGATCAGCTTCTGTTCAGTTTCCACACGCGCCCGTATGTAACCCCCACTCGTTAAAACTTCAATGCCTGTGCTACCGTGTTAACGTGAGTTATCTCCAGAGGTCAATCTCTGATCCCTTGATCGGTCGTCAAAACTCTAGTTGAACTTTTGATCACTTGGCTTGTCCAGCTTTCCCCGCGACATTTCACTCGGTCCCAAATGCGTATTTTGCACGTTCGTATTGCGTGTTGGAAGATCATTGCTTAATGCTACTGTTATTACCTTAACGCTAACTTACTGATGACAATGTAGTCTTACAACTATGCTTCTTACCCACAATTCTGCTTCCCCTACTCCGTCCAGCATCGTGGCTTGAAACGTGGTGGCGCTTCTTCCTCCAACTCCGGGTTACCATTCTCGTCCGTATCGCGTGGTAACCGTGCCGCGGAGGTCTCGGGAAGGGGTGAAGTCAACCCAACCGTAACATCCGTTATTCCGTTATATTCGTTATTCGTCTACATCATTTCTTACATCTTCTTCCAGCATTCAGTTGAACTTCATGCACATTCAATTTGGCAGAGAACGGAAAGAATATATGAATTATTTATAGGCTATATGAATTTCTATGATCTGGCAATATTGTATGCAAACTTCAGACAAAGTTTCTGTTTTTATTCGAATACACTTACATTGGAACTGTAAATAGACTGATCTAGTTTGTGATGAATACATCGGCGCAGATTGCTTATATGGTAAGATATCATTTGCTAAAATAGCCGATAACCACTAGTTTGTACTTTTTTCCTGTCTAAGCCACGTCCATGCTTTTCTTTCAAATGGAGCTCCGACATTATACTGTGGAATTTTGGCATGTGTGGGAGTTTACGGTATCTTGAAATACGTGTACTGATTTAATTTAGTTTTGGAATACCTGACAGATTTCTAACATTCAACTCAGTAGGAGCGCCTCATGGTTTTTCCGACAGTTTTGCTTATATGTAAATGCCCACCAGTTGAGTTGTTATGGTAGTCTTTGAGAACTTGGTAAATTTGACAGATTAGAGCCATAAGAAATTTCTAAGTTTCAATCCTTTTTTGCTTTCCTAGGGCGTTGCATACACAAAAATTATAATTCCAAATCCTAATTTGCTTCCGCAAACACTAAACGCGATTTTTCCCTGCATCTTTTTTCTCAATTCTCAATTTCTAATAGACATTTTGATCCAATGTAAAAAATCACCATGCGGCCGATAATGTATACACCATACCATGGATTCTTGGAAATTGGTAGTTTTTGTTTTTCGTGACATGATCTGATTTCCGGTAGTCAAATAAAAACAAAAAGCGGGTACCACCGTCCTTTTTATGCAGACACAACTGCGGAACTTCATCGTCCATTCAAAACCCTCACAGACATCAATTTGCCTTCTCTCATACTGATAATTGGTTTCTACTATAACTCCTTTAGTTTAAGTTCTCGATTCAACAGTCCACAATGTATTTTTCTCTTAATATCTATTTGCTTTTGCCCATGTAATAACTTCTGAGGTAGTAGAAACACATATCTCAACAACAACAGGTCGTATCTCAACACATGCAAGTGACATGCTCTGACGGCTAAATGCTGCTGACATCCCGATTTCAATCGTATTTCAAAATCGTGATACCAAAGACTTTAAATCCAGTATTAATTTGTATTTGATCGTAAAGTCTACTCCCAGAATCATCTCGTCTACAGTATCCGCTAAAAAGAACTCGTGCTCAACGGCTTTATTGCCAATATTTTTATTCTTATAATTAAGTGGAAGTATAGATGTCAATGAAGATCGAGTACCAAAAGCGAGTTTCACCATCATCTAAGTTACTTGTTTTACTTGCCATCAGAGAAAAAGATACTATAAAGTAATTTGTTGTCGGAGCCAGCTCATACTGTTGCGAACCGCAGCTGCCGCGGTTGCATACATTTATTTGGCAGTGATCTTTGGGTCTCCAGGTGGCTTGTTGAGGCCGGCTGCGCTTAGTCTCTCGGGGTTCGCGTGGGCAAGATCACTGCCTGTGTGGGCCACTTACACCTAGGACACAACCATCACATAAAGGGGAGAGGGAACCAAGGAGGAGTGCCTAGAGAAATGAAATAAAACGCGTCGCTTAATTCATAAAATAAACAACATACAATACTGTAACGGAGAAGAGCAAAAGTAAAAAAAAACAATTTTCAAGACAAGATCAAAGGAAAAAATTTGTATCAACGGTGGCGCTCCCGTTGACGCCTCAAATCGCACTCCCTGAATCCAAACCCCACGCAACACCGCCGTCTCTCCATCCCGCTGTCGACAACTGTCTTCATCGAATCGCCGATGTTAACCTTTCACCCCCCAGACCAAGGTCAATTTCCTCAGAGCAATTCGAATAAGATATCAATCGCTCTGAAAAAGATGAACCGATCAAAAGGTTACAAGACTAACCACCCAAGATAGATTCGAACTCAGAATCCTGGGGTCCACAGGATGCTCATTCATTATGCCACGGAGACGCTGGATATATGTTAAACTATAACCAATATCAAGCATCCCCGTCGCCACTCGCAATCTTAACGTGCAGGTACGTCTGTTGACATCACATTGGGTAATTAAACGTATGGATTGTTGTTGGTAGAATCCAGAATGTTCGAATTATACGAAATTCAAATATATTGGATTGTGTACCAACTATTTGAGGTGGATATTTGGATGAAAATGGTTTGAAACACAAGTGAAAGGGGAAATTACAGGTGGGAGGAAAAGGTGAAAATGTGATAAACGAACAAGGAAGGATGTTAACATCGGTTCATTGCAACGTAGGAAATAGCAAAGCAGCCGTGGTCGCAACAATACTTCTGAGAACAAGCTACTTTTTAATTTTTCGCTGGCTGTCGTTCCATGTATTACAGCTGGCTTCTACTAGTTTTCGGTTTGTCTTCTCATGGTTTTTCTGTGGTCCTTTGACATATGATCTTCTTTGCCGCAATTCCAGCATTTGTCCTTAAATGATGCACGAGATTTCCCTTCACTTCTCAGTGATTGTATCAACTCCTGAATTGAAAAAAACCAGAACCTTGCTTCCAGACTTTCTGTTCCTGAAAATAGAGCAGATAATAATTTCGCGATGCCACGATAGCAACGCCTTTAGTTTCAACGCACCGTATACTACCAATAAAATTTTCCATTTTCACCTTCTTAGCACGTTTCAGACTACAATTGGCGTAATATAAATGAGTGAGTCTTTCGATTACAGTGGCATATTCTAGCAGTTATTCACCTTGCCATTGAATTTTTTTCAGCTCAATACGGAAGCCTTGCTTCATGTGTTCTCTACCATATATCCTTTGCAGAGCATTTATGACTGTCTTGAAATTATTGCGGCTGGTGTCTAGTATTGTTTATGAAATCTAGGTTGCTGCCCGAATATTAACAGTGAATTTCTGTCACCATCATTCAATTATCATGTGATTGTGTTCTTTCAAACTGAAGACCAGAAACAAATTCAGGTTGTTCTCAATCTTGTTCTTCAGGCTTCAGTAAATAGTTTCGCACTTTCACTTTAGCTTAGAGCTCGCACCATTGGATTGCACTAATAATAACACTCATTGTGTAAAATTGATGAAATTTATTCAATTCCCGACATTTTATAAAATACTTCTCGTTATTTATAAATTCACGATTTCAGTAAAGGTTTAAAAAGTTATTTTGCTTGTTTTAATAAGTTCGACTGTCGCCCAACTCGCGTGATCGAATTCAACTGTAAACTGTTCATCAAACGAGTCACTCTTTATATCATTTCATGTTGTCCCGCAAACTTTTTTAATTGTCGCATTGAAAATGCCGTTAGCCCAGGCAATGAGTAGTTATCAGAAAATACCAATTATTTTTCTCTCAATGGGGTTTAATTTTGGGTCACATTGGATCAAAAGTCACATTACCTGCGTAATATTTATCAATGTGCTTGAACACCACTATGATGAAGCCGATCAACCGCCTGCAGTTAGTCGTAGTCAATAATGTTTTGACGACGGGTTTTGACTCGGATGCGAAATCGCAGGTATATTTTTTTACGGTCTTTTCACGGAATACTCAGAGAAATTATGAAATTTTATCGTTCCCATGAAATGCGTGAGCAGATATTTGCATAATTAGCACTTAAGCGTGGGATCGCTCATTTTGCTTTGCTTTGCTCATGTTGCTTACATGAGGCTTAAGGGGAATGCTATGATTTATTATATTACAAACATTTACTATCTCCGTCGCCATTTGTAATCACTCACGTACGTCTGGGGAAGTATGTTCGTGAAATTGAAAGCGGGGATTGTTCTTGATAGAATTCAATATGTGTGAACGGTATGGAATCCTAACTTTTCCTTATTAATTCAGTTAATAGAAAATCAAAACTTAATTGATGGTTTTTTACATATGAATGTCTTTTAGCATGGTTAAATTACCTAATAAGTTCATTTATTTGACCCAATCGCACTGGCTTTTTCGCAATGTGCCTTACCGTTTGCACCAAAAGCAGCATTTTCCAACCAAGGAAAGTGTATGGCCTTTTCACAAACATCTTAAATAAGATTCCCAATTAAAATATGTAAATTTCAGGTATTATAAAATTACGTAAATTTTAAATTATTTTATTATTGCCTTGCGAGGGTTTCCATCACTCAAAGTATCTGGCTCTCTGCAACGTGACTTGTAATATCATCCCGTACGAGTTTAACGTAATTCATGTCCATTCCTCGCATCTTTAACACCTTTCAACCCTGAAAGCGTCCACATCTCAAAGTTCATAGAATGCAAACTTTGTTACCTGTTGTACAATAATGGCGCAAAAAATATTCAGCTTTTATCCTATGACGTATGTCTGGCGGTCGCCGACTCTTTCTCTATGGGGAGTATTTATTAACTGCAGATGCAAATTTATGGTTTTCTATATTTTCCGCGTCCTAGACAAGTTTCTGCATTTCTTGGCATCTCTGTCCATTTTTTCCAAATAAGCAAAATCATTCATTGTGTTATTTTAGGTTAAAATTATTCTAAACTTTATACTCACCCTACGTGTTTAGCCTAATGGCTGTTCTCAGAATTCTACCCTAGCTTACTTATTCTATAATCGTTCCTTTAAATTTCTTCCCTCATATAACATTCACATATGAAAAGAAAAGATTTATTTTTGTTTCTTTAAACATTAGATTATTCATTTTTATTTTTGCAAAACGTTTTCGACCGCTATTTGTGATCTTCTTCAGTACAATGAACTAATAGATTCTGGAAACATGTTTATATATTAACAAACTTAAACTTAATTATCATTGCTTTCAATCCTTAGCAGTTTTGTTAATCCAGTTTTGAATCGCAATTGCCTTCATCCGTATTAATCCTGATACTTGCAGGTACCTGCCGTATATATATTGACTCGATATCATCTAGTTTTTCGGGGCAATCTACACTTTTTATTATCTCCAAGCCATTGATATATATTTTATGATTTTCGGTGATTTTATGTTTTGCGATTGACGTCTTGTTTTGAGTACCTGATTGCTTCGCTGCTAGGGTCGCTTCTCGACGGTGCTTTTGAAATCTTCCTGGTACCAGCCTCTTTGTCTGCCCTATGTAAACTTTAAGGCAATCGTTGCAGCTAACTCTGTAGATACGGCTCCTTTCTTAAACCGTTCTATGATCCCTTCCCATTCCTGAGTGTATTTGAATCATATGATGGTTGTTTGCTGTCGCTGCTGGTATCTGGTGTTTCTTGAATACTTTTTTGATTTCTTTCAAACATTTCTTGTTGTTTACACTGATTTGCCTGCACTCTGCATTCTGTTTACACAATGTATTTTTTAGCTTATTCTACTTTTCCCGGATTATGTTTTCGATTGTGTTGCTATCGAACCCATTCGATACTCATGAACCCAACAGGTGTTTAAGACAACATTTATAACGTCTAGAGAGTATTAATTAATTTGAAACTTTTCATGTTTTATCCATAGTTCCGTCTCGATTACGTGTAGTGCTCTAGCTCGCTTTTCCTAGCGTTAGGCCACATGCTTCACTTTTTGGTAGTAGCAAATTAACAAATCCAGGTTTCTTTGAAGTTACGTCCAAGGCAATCAGAGATTGTGCTCAAATGGCCACACTAAAAGATAATCTGCGAATTCCAGGTTGAAACTCATCTCTGATATCTAGAATATAAGACGTGAATATATGAAAGGGAAAAGGGCCTAGAATAGATCCTTGAGGTACTATCGAATTGATACCAAACGGTTCAAAACAAGCTCCACCAGTTACCGCAAAGGCAGCGCGTTCTACCATTTTTTACCACATTCACTGGGAAGCCAAATGAAGTTGTATATAAATCCATTGATTCAAACTGTAACTAATGCTTTTTCTACATGAACCACAATACCACAACCCTTTTCCTAACCCAATTTCTTTTTGCACTGGTTTGGAAAATAGCCAACGCATCTACTGATGAGTGAATTGTCTTTCCGTATCAGTTTCTGTTTCTTCAGAGAAACGTGTGATACCCTGAAGAATTATTCTTTTGACTAATTCGGATAGAAAATATTTTGGCGCATTCCCATTGTTGACGAAAGTATGCAAATGAAGTTGCAAAAAGAACAAGGATATATGCTTTCTCCAGCTTCACTTCGTTTTTTTAACTCTTAAAGTAAGCTCTATCAAATGATTGTCATGTCGTTATAACGGTCAGCAGTGGGAGATATTTGCATTTGAAATGCTTCTTCGGAAGGTTGGCTCCTTGCGTGCTATAGAAATGAGGTTTTCTATTCTATTCACACAAAATTCTTCACACGAATTTCACAAAATTCACAATATTACGTTTAATTTTCAATCTTGTTTTTGAGATGAACTAGAACTGTCTGCTCTTTACATGTCCAAGTATTCCAAGGATACATTTTATATCATCGCATTTGCTAACATTGAGGATGGAAAGCTTAATGGAGCTCATTGCCTTACCAAATTGTGATGGCAAAGTTTAAACTTGTCGCCTTTTGCTTACTTGTGAGTTTTTATATTCTGGAATGAAGGAATTCACATCGCGAATGAGGGTGAACAAGTCACACAAGAATGAGAGTAGTTTGTCTGCACTTCATGCTATATTATCTAATGAAACCCCATTTGGAACAATGTATTTTAAGGAAGCAGTGAAATATCCTTTTTCTTCTTCTTTCTTCTGAAAGAAGCCTCAGCCTTCTTGGCCTTAGCACAACCCTTATAATGCGCACGGGGGCCATTACTATTCCAATTGACTCTAAACATTGCATCCTTTCTGACTTTCCGGTTCCAATTCCGCAGTTAAATGCAACATGGCCAAAACTTTGGCAATTGAAACGTTGTGTCGTATTGGATTTCGTCAAACGCTTCCAACATACCTTTTGGAGTAAGAGCGTATTAACCTTCATACGCCTTTTAGCATTAAAGTGGGGCTTAAATTGAATTAAGGAAGATGGATCCTTGATGTCATATTCTTCGTAGGAATTATGCTCTTCCTTTAGTAATTGGGTCAATTTTGTTGTGTTTGGAGTGTGTAGGTGGATCACGCCACCTTATCCCATTTTCGAAAGTCGGAAAGACAATTTTCGGGTCCAACGAAGTTCGTGTTGGACTGTTCACCGTTACATCGCATTTCGGGCCATTGAGCTGATTCTTCTCTCATGCCCGCTTGGGCGTTTCTCTGAAAAGCCTACGATTGACGCTGTAACAAATAGTGGGGAAACCCTTTGTTTCTTACTGGCTTCAACGCTTATTAAAGTTTCGCTTTGACAGCTATTCCATGTATAGGGGATGGTGTGTGTTTGTTCGCCCTCGCCGAAGCTTTAGAGATAACACCGTGAAGTTGCGTGAGGTTCTATTTGGTCGAGGATACTGAGCGCTTGGAAGTTGACTCAGGGGTTTGAAAACACAATTTTTCGGTTCCGGCCACTATATTCGCGAAACGAACCATTTCCGTTCACTCCTCTTGATCTGAAATTAAATTAATAATTAAATTATTATTGTCTTAAAAACGACTTATTTGATTTATAATACTTGGCTGTAATTGCTATTCTTGAAGTCGGTAGTTTTGTTCGAAGCACTTCGGTAAATGTAAGGGTATCTTACATCGTTAACATTGCCAACTATTACAAGTTAATTCAAAGAATGGTTATTTCGTATAAAAATTACAATGTAGGGCTACCAAGATCTCTATGCTTACGTGTTTAATTATATGCTATTTTTGCAATTATTTCATAATGACATATTGGCGCTATGATAAAAGGTCAAACTGCATATGATGCAAATCCCACAATGCGCTTCAAATTCTACAATACCTCGGCAGACCTTCAATAAAACCTTTTTGAAGGATTTTGTTTTTTTACGCGTTCGTGGCCTTTTCTGCCAATTCTTAGCCTGGATCCGTAGCGGTGTATCGCCATGTGAAGTGTGTTCTCTAGTATTATAATTGGGTAACACTATTTTTGACAAAAATTACTCTGCAATGTCAAGGCAAATGTTCGGAAAGTTTTGCTTTCTGCCATAGATTTCTAAATGCAAAATATGACCACTATACTGTGCGACATCCACCATTTAGAAAAAAATATTTTTATATTCTTTCATAAACATTCGCATGCTGGTCTTGTTTATCCACGCCTCCCATCCTATTATGTATTTATTAACACATTCAGGCTTTGCAACATTTTCCAAACCACCATCATTTTTCCCCGTGTTTTTCATAGTGACATCCGAATACTTCAGATGAGCGTTTTTTTTTTGTGATAGGGAAGTGAAGGCTGTTTACACCCTGAGTGTGGGACTCGCAGACGCGCAATGCTTCTTGACTACCCACTAAACACCTGCCCTGTCAACCTGAGAACCTAGCCTGGAACCGTTTGACACATTGCTTTGGGCTAGACCTCGTGTTTCTGCGCCTAGAAACGCCTTCAGATTATAGGAATCTCTTTTATTATGGGAGAGGAAGGAGGTGTTCGGAAAGAGTTCCCTTCATCCCCGATGCCGTCCAACTCTCCAGTATAGCTTTTTCAGTGTCAGCACTGTCGGAGAATATTGCGCTACGCGATTTCATTGTGGACCATGTGAACCGTTATCAACATTTTTCCCACCATAGTTTTTGGACAGAGCTCTCCGATTTCGCTGAAGATGTCCTCGCGCTGCTTACTCTATCTTTTGCAAGAGAAGAATGTGTAACAGGCGTCATCTGCCTCTCCTGCACAAAACACGCAGTTAGAAGAGGGGGACCTGTCACTCTTGTGCAGGTAAGACCGGAAACAACCATGCCCGTTTTAGGGCTCGGTCCAGTAGAAATTGGTCCCACCATGCAAACGACTGAACCACGCCTTTACGTCAGGGAGCAGAGGTACAGTCTACCTTCTCCGTGTGTCTTGTCCCCAAGACTTTTAAAAATCAGACGGTGTTGTCTTTTCTCCTGGTGACCTCTTCTCTGTTGTCTTTGCTTCTGCGCGCCTAAATATTGCTGGGTTCTCTCGCAAGGAGAGCGATGAGTATCGCCTCCGCGATCTCCAGCACTGCCGTCACGTAGACCGTTCGATATGCGCATGCAATTCGCACCGCTTCCCATCTCTGCACCTGTGCCAACCGCCTTTGATGTAACTACTTGCTGAAAGCGTCGCCTCACAGCTCTGAATCAGAGAGCTGTACCGACTGCTCAGCGCTCATTAGGAGTCTACCCCTTGATGATGTGGGCCCCCTATGTCGGCCATTAATCAGGTGGGTGGGTGCGTGCCGCTACACGCGCTGCAGCCTTGCCAGCTGTTCCACTGTTTTGATGGGAGAAGCTCATCTTCGCGTCTATCAAGACGCCCAACCAGCGTGTCCCCAACACTGATAGGCTTTACTCTGGGGAATCTCTTCTTTGTCAGGATGACCACTTCGGTTTTTTTGAATTCCGGCCGGAAATCGTGAGCGGTCATCCAGTGCATTACCCGCCGCATTAACGTATTTAATCTGATTTGCGCATTGTCGACTGTGGGTCCAACGGCTAGTGCCGCGACATCGTCCGCCTAGTTAATCAAGCGTGACTCATCTGACAGTTCAAGACGCAGCAGTCCAATGTAGGAGATGTTCCACAGATCCGAACTCAGGACGGGGCTCTGAGTGACACTTGAATTAACCTACCATTGTTGGAGCCATAGAGCAGGCGGTGGCCCTTCAGATAGTCCCGCAGAATCCACATCAAATACATTGGTACTTGAAAGCGCTTTTCAATTGCTTCCAGAAGATCCACCCATCTAGCGCAGTTAATCGCATTTCCGACATCCAAAGTAATCAGCAGGACGATCCATCGTATGGAAATCGTTAAGTTTTTGTTCGGGTGGACAAATGAAAAGAGTGGAAATACTAGTTTAATTACGTTTATTAATTCAGTTGACACACATGTGGCCGCGTACATTCACTTTTTAGGAGAGGGAGAAAAAACTTTTTTGACAGATTTGGTCAATCATCTGCTATAATAGTTAGTGTTGCCAATGTCGATGTTCCTACAGAAATGCTGTGTGCCTCGGCCCGTTGCACCGCACTCACCACTTCTCCGATTGCATCGATGGTGGAGCGACCTGTTTTGGTGCCATACTGCCGTGGAAATGAGTCCCCGGTAGCACGAATCACGTCAGCGAGTGAATTCGGAAAAAAATGTTTGTTTTGTTTTTCTTCGAATTCAAATAAAAACCTTTGAGATGAATACCAGTTGCTGATAAATAAAGTGTTTTCTTTGGTTGGTTCTCTCAAGTCTGTAAGTATACATTCGGAAGTGGATTTTTTACTTATGCTGTATTTGTCCTAACCAACATCAATTTTAAAAGGCAATCTGGGTTATGATTTGCAAATTTTATAAAATTTTATCGTAAATTGAGCTCTTTTAGATAGATTAAACTGTATGAAACTCAAACGTCCTTTGTATTTATTTCATGATGGATTCGTCAACAAATACATAACATTTTGGTGTATAAAGTATTGCCAAGTATTAAAGTGTATTGCCGGAATCTCTTATTCAAATAAGTAGGTACTGTTCGTACTTCTTTTATCCTGTCATTACTCTCAACTCCTGTGTTACTGCTAAACTCCAAAGGGGAAATCCCTCAAAATGTTCTGAAAGGAATAGTTTCTTGAAATATTAGAGTGTGTACTATAGCTCTTTTTGACCAGTTCCATTGTACCTTTTAAACTTATGAAATAAGGTATAATCCAGGACAACTTGGTTTTTTCCTAGTTTTCGTGAGGTACAAGGGCTCATACCTGGAACTTCACTGAATTGTAATATTTCAAGAGTATTGTCCTTATCTTCCCAAATCCATTCTTCGGAAAGATTATTCGAAGTATCAACAATTTTTTGTTGGGTTGGGGGTGAAGGCAATTTACGCCTGGACTGTGGGACTCCTAGGAGCGCATGCTACCAGACTACCCACTAAACATCCCCCCTGTCAAGAGACCCTAGCCTGGAACTGTTTGACACATTACTTCGGGCTAGGTCTCTTTTTACTTCGCCCTAGGGTGCCGTCAGCGTAGAGAAATCTCCCTTCAGCGGGAGGGGGAAGGATGGAGGAGGACTGCTAGAAAGGAGACCCCCCTAGACCCCGCGCCCAAGGTTATTCTGGTCACTTTTTTTGCTGTAAGTATTGCCCGAGAGTAATGTGCCACACAGGTCCGTTTGTCGAAAGTTTTCAGCATTTCTCCGACTAGATTGTCTACAGAAAGCTAGACTGTTCCTGTTCCACCTTCTACAGTTGAAGAAGGTGTGACATGTGTCGTCCCTTTCCCCTGGGCAGAAAATACAGTCTGGGGACCGTGATTTACCAATCTTGTGTAGATAAGACTGAAAATACCCATGCCCGCTAAGAAGCTGGGTAAGGTAATAGTCAGTCTCACCGTGCCTTCGGTTTAGCCCCGATCCCACGTCCCATACAAGGAGGGCAGTCCAGCGGCCTTTAGAGTCACCTTCCCAGGACTGTTGCCACTCGAGTAGTGTGCACTGCCTCTCCCCTCGGTTGACAGCATATCATGAACCCTCCACTTTTCGGTCATAAATTCTACGTTGCTCTCTAGCAAGGAGGGCGACGGGTATCACTCCTGCGATCACCAGCACCGCCGACTCAGAGACAGCGCGGTATGCAGACGCAACCCGCAAAGCTCCTCGTCTCTGTACCTGCGCCAAGCGCTTTCGGTACATAATAATATTTATTTAATGATATAATATTATATATAATTTATTTATAAAATATTAATATTATATTATTTACTATATTTTCAACGTTTTATAAATTTTCAACTCACATGGTACTCGATGAATGGCTAGAATGTCTTGCTACCTCCATTTGGGTGAAAGGAAACAAAGGCTTGTCCGTACCTTTCGACGCGAAAAATAACTAACGGAACTAGCTCAACATCCTATTTTATGCGAAAATATTGTTAGTACTGCAACAAACTATTCTTTCTAATTGTTATAACATCCATCAACACTTGTGCGTTTTGAAAGGTACAGTTGTGCGCAGGAAAAAGATGTGCAATTGAAAGATAAATCGATCCACCGTTTCGCGAGGTTTTTCATATGGTACCAAGCAAAATAATAAACAATAGGTGGTCAATGCAATTTATGTACCGTGGGATCGATTTGGGTGTTACATTTAATTGCTAGATGGTGTGACTCTATTTAAACCTAGATAATCCATATTTTGGTTTTACTCCATCACTAAACAGTCGACTGACAAACTAACATATAAAAACTCAAAACTCATATTTATTGAAAAACAAATTGATTATAACTATGACATTCAAAGGCTCTTTTTTTCACGTCACCACAATTGGCTCATTTGCACAAGTTGTACGAATATTTTGTAGCTCTACGTTTTTGTATCAACGAAATCCGCGAATTTTTCTTTTATTTGCCTGTTCTTGTGTAGAACTCGAAGGTACACTTTCAATTTTCATGATATCTCTTATATACTTATGATATTTTTCCTTAAAGTTGGCATATTATAGCATTCGTTCAAAAATGGTAAAATAGAATCATCGGCTATGTTTTCGATAAAACTCCTAAAATAACCAAACAGGGGTCGTCGTAAAAACGCAAGAGGAATTTAACAATTGACTTTTGGATAGTTAAAATCAAAATTCTGTAATGGATGTAGAAGTCGGAGTCGTCGACTCACACCGAACCCACACCGACATCATGTCGTGAAGGCCGAGGAGTGTGGCAACCAACTGTTGTACCCTTCGGATCGAGTGGCCACTCGCAAGTCCAAAAATTTGGTCGGTGCTGGGCTGTCTCTGTTCAGCCAGCCATACAGACGTGAGGTTCGGCCACTGGTGGACTTCTGCTCAGGTTCCATTATTGGCCCTACGAGACATTCTCCAGAAAGCAATTTTACTGGAACCATTGTCAAATTTCAATTAATTAAAATCGTTAATAGACTTAATCTCATCCGTAAGGGAAATAACTCAGTTCTCAAAATCTACCAACGCTAGGAACACTATCGGCGAAAACAATCCATTCCGCGAAGGTAAATCATTAACCGAATTCACAAGCTAGGACATCTTGAACCTCAACCGACAAAACACTTGATTCTCTAAACCGCGACGCACTTATTTTCACCTCGCCATCTTCCTCCTGTGGAGAGACCGGCATGTATTTCGATTCAGTAATTCATCCTCTGTTCCAGTTGTTTTTTTATTGACATTTTTTTTATCGTTTTATGTTATTTGAATTAAAAATCGTGTTTTATATCATATTTATTCCTTATCATCTAATTTAAATCAGTTTCTGCATATCCATTATTAATCGCATTCCATTTCGGATTTCTGTTATAATTATATTTTCTTCTAGTAATTATATTCTCTGTCAAGCTATATAATATAGTTTTTTTCTTTCTTCTATTCAATGTTCTACACATGTTAATGGCTAGCTTTTCATCATATTTAACTTTTTAAGAAGAAGCATTTGTTTGTCATCAGAGAATGAATCATTCCATTAATGTAAACATACAATTTTATTTATTTATTTGTTCTTTGTTTTGAGTGATTACATAGAAAATTGATCCATTTGTAGGTATTTTATATATTAGCTCATATGTGAACATTGGAATTGAGAAGTGTTTTACCATGTTCCTATGAGTTTGAACTGCTATTTGTAATGCAGTAGAAACCGTGAAATCAGTTGAGACGACTGTTCTTGTTTTCTTGTTCCATACTTAACTTACGGAACGCAATTACGTTTGCCTTGTGTTAACCCTTTTAGTGCCGGACGACGATATATCGTCGTTTGGTACACTTGCGAAAAGTGCCAACGACGATATATCGTCGTTCGTGTATTAACGCCTTATTCTTCGCATTGCGAGACAACTTTATGTGTAAATAAATTTATAAATAATCTAATTTGATTGTAAATGATCAAATTTTGTTGACAAAAAATTTGTAAACCGGTTTGGGTCTGACATTTTATACATTCTATACCGGAGTGTGCTGGGATTCTGTATACGTTGGAGCGATAAGATGGACACTCGTCACCAGACACTCTTCTAGCCCCCAAGTCGAACTGTTTATGATAGTTATCTGAAACCACGCTCAGATACGTTTCGTATGCCACGCAGTTCATCGAGGCTAAAATCCTTCTTCCAGCCTTTGCTTGACTTTTATAGAGAGAGTTTTTAACCCGTGTTCCGTGACGTTGTTTTGTGACAAAAACCGAGACGTTTTACAACAGTTTTGTTGAAAAAGCTGTGCCCTTTTCCAAATACGGAGGACGAAGAGCTAGTTCGGTTTATTAGCGCGCTAGAAAGAAATCAAGAAGATTCTGATAGTGATGATCAGTTATGTGTAGCGAGACGACGGAATGTTCGCCCAATAGTTAGCGATAGTGAATCTGAGCAAGAAGAGGGGCAAGATGTACATAGTAGCGATAGTGAGAAATTTTTTAGGGATTTCACTGAAGTTACTGTAGGAAATGATACGGAATATAACCCACGCCAATTATTTTTGGAAACTGTGGGTCAGAAACATATGCCAGCGAAAAATTCTTCCCCTATCATTAATTTCAATTTATTTTTCACTCTTGAATTTCTTGAGATTTTGAAAACAGAAACGAATCGGTACGCAAAAGCATTTTTCGATAGTACACCCAGAATATCAATTGCATCTCGAACAATGGACTGGAAGAAAACCACAGTTTCAGAGATGAGGGCATATATAGCCGTCTTACTCGAGATGGGAATTACTCGCAGACCTACACTGTTTAGTTACTGGTCAACAAACCATAGGTATATCCCATGGTTTGGGCAAATGTTTAGCCGTAATAGATTTCAATTATTATGCAAATTCTTCCATACTGCGGACAACAACACCTTAGCACCACGGAACAGCCCAGACTACGACGCAGCCGCAAACCCGTTGTTGCACATGCAATCCGAAAATTCAGGTACTATTATTCACCAAATCAACAGCTCAGCGTAGACGAATCATTGGTAAGCACAAAGACCAGATCAACACTGACTCAATATATGCCGAACAAGAAGCACCATAGATGGGGGATAAAATTTTGGATGCTAACCGATGCAATCACGCACTATTGTCTGTCATTTTATTGCTATCGAGGAGCCAAAGACGAACGGGACAAAATTGAAATAAAACAAAAAGGCCTTGCTCATATCGTAATAGAAAAGTTACTTAACATGGGTAATTACTTTATGAAGGGATATCACATAATAGCCGATAATTTTTTTACCAACATGATGTTAGCAAGACATCTGTTTCGCAAACAAACATTTTTCACCGGAACAATCCGAAGTAGCAGGAAACATATTCCATCGCAGACGAAGCGGAAACTAGAAGTGGGCGAATCTAAATATTTGCGACATCGGGAATTACTATTATTAGCTTACCGACAACAAAAATCACAAACAAAAAATGTATTACTATTATCAACAGATGGGACAGCCGCAAATACAATCAGACCAAGGCGAAGGTCGAATCAGGAGAGAGAAGGAGGAATACCAGCTGTCGTAGCTGATTATAATAAATATATGGGAGGTATAGATGTTTCAGACATGATGGTTTATGCATATTTAGATGAACTCAGAACAGTGAAGTATTGGAAAAAGGTTGTATTTTCCGTATTTTCACGCATAGTTCTGAATGCGTACATTTTGTATCAATTGAACACAGAAGGAACCGCTATGACACGACTGGAATTCATTACCGCTATCATCGAATCGATGAAATCGAAACCGAATGGATGGCAGTAATGGGTAATGCTGAACGGCCATTGTCCGAAACATCGAGCAATACTGCAGGCCCAGGTATTCGCAAACTTCTTGAAAGGCGTGAAAAAATTTGCGTTGTTTGTAGCAGAAGGGACGGTGGGCCTGTACGCAGATCACGCACAATTTCTATTCATTGCGGTAAAGGGTTACACGGTGTATGCATTAGCAAACATCAATGCTATAATAAGTAAATGATTTGGGTGAGTTATAAAAAGGAAATGTTAGATATTTGCAGTAGCCAGATAACTAAATAGCAATATTTGTGATAATAAAATTTTGTTTCAGCAATGTTGTAATACCTAGACCAACTGCTTGTCTTGCAGCACATGAAATCCGTTTATCGCCCACACTATCCAATCGATCTATCTTTTCTTATCTTTTAATTCTTCTTATGTTAGATCTTATCTTTTAATTTTGTTTGTGAAATGACAATTTTTTTTACAAAATAAATTGGAAATGCAAATTATATGTTGCGTACTAAGTGGTTTATATAAAGGTATGGTAAAACAATGCCTTTTTATGTGTGCAAACGATTTGAAAGACAGAACTCAATTTTTATATTATGTATAATTGTGTTGTTTATATTATTTTCAATTGATATTGGAGAATCATTACCATTGCTTTATTCTCCATTTCGTCCTGAATACGTGACATTTTCAAGCATGTAAATATCATTTGTAGTTTGGTTTTTATCAGCGTTCTTCCATATAGTTGCATATTTGTCAAATTCGGCCGGTTATCTTCGCATAGGCAGTCGTTTTTCGTCCGGCACTAAAAGGCTTAAATTTCTTTATTCTAACAAACAACATTACAAACTGAGCATTAGCCCGATTTTTACATACTATTTATACATGAATTTACAAATATTTTCGTTTTATTGCTTAATGCTAATTTGAATATCTTATCTTAAAAGCTATACATAGGTTCAATGATGATGAAACATTTTATGGTTTTATTTGAAACATTTTATGATTTACAAATGCTCAATATGTTATTTGAAACATTTTATGGTTTACAAGGATAAAATGTTTCATCTACGTGCACACATTTATTTTATTGCTTAATGAGGGTTTGTCGGTCGCTTATGGTGATTATGTAGTGACGTAACTACGCATTGAAAAAAGTCTGAAATTATTTCGAGCCACAATCGAAAACTGTAGACGTCTGTAGACAAGTAATAATTTTTGGTTTGGGAGCCCATATAAAAGTCACTAAGACTCAAAATGACTGGAAACGTCTTACTCTAAAAAAAAATAAGGCCCGACCATGCTTAATTGCCAAACCCCAATGTTCTTACACGCTTGTTTTACCCTACACAGGTATTTTTTATTCATTAAATCCAGAAGCAATATTCAATCGTGTACAACCATACTCGCCGTGACGTCTGAAAATAGCTAAGTTGATTCAACGTTTATGTAAACTACGTCAACCTTCAGCAAGTGAGGTGAATATAATCTGAGTGTTGGAGAGCTGACATTATTCTGACGTCCTATTATACATTCACACTTTAAACAGAAGTTTGCGTGGAAAAATTTCTTACCTTGTGAATTAAAAAAACTAGAATATATTTCTTAACCACTCCAACTCACCAAGCATGACGCAACCGGTGAACAACCCCCGACATTGAATTTGCAACCAGCCATGCAACCATCGGTGTTTGAGCAATTTAAATTCCTTACTCATCTGATAGCACAGGCTCCCACATACAACGGCGATTCAGAACAACTGTATCGATTTATATCTGCGATGGAGAGAATCGCACCGAGGGTAGCCGCATATCCTGTTGAAGCAAACCACGACTTATTGTATCAAAACACTATAAACAAACTTACCGGACCAGCATTACATTACATATATAATTTATTACTGACTTATATTTTTGGCGAATAATAAGAAACGACTCTCTAATAGAAAAACATCTCATCTAAACTTTAAATTCATCATCTTAGTACTCCAGATACATGGGTGAGCCAAATAATCGAATCCTCTTTACTATCATTTTATATCCCTGAAATAATTACAATCAGTTACTAATAATATTCTTTGAACAATAAAATATATACTTGAAATCATGTTGAAATAAAATAAATATGCACATCCAAAGCCTGGAACTTGAAATAGACACACATAAAATAAACCAATTTAATTTTTTTAAATAAATTTTTTTGGTAATATGAAAACTCGTAATTAGTATCCATGTAATAAAACATCCGTCGGCCTGTAACAACAGGACGCATGAAAAGCCCATTACTTATTAAGCATGGGATTTCTTTTAAGATAAGAATGTTTATAATTTATGTAGGTACAAAATACTTATAGTATTTAAACGGAGACATTTTGATTTCTCTATTATTAAGTCTGAGAATAAATCGCACCATCAAAAAATATCGTTTGTTACTTAATTAATTATACTTTTTTCTTTAAAACACTTTTCATAGTTTTGAAGTCGTAATTGTATAGTGGCGCAACATACATATCTAGTTTATAAAGCTCGTCGGCAATTGTACCCGAGAATGCATACGTATCAAAAATTTATATGGTTTTATTTAAGAATGCTTACGTGTTTTGGTCGAACTCCGAAATCGAAAGATGTTATGGTTAGAAGCCCTTGAGCTAGTCCTTTGAAAATCTTTATATCACTTAAATAGCTCTATACAGTGTAAATTAGATAAGTATGGGTTCAAGGGATGACTACCTCTTTTTCGCTTATGGAGGTTTCTCACTGACACGATTTTCTACCTTATCGAGGTACAGATATTACCATTATCACTCATAGAGATTAAATAAATGATACAGCAAATATGCAGTCAATAAATGTATTGTTCATATGTGTTATACAAATATGTATGCATGTGTACTAAATAAACATTACACACAAAATTAAACAATAAATCTTCATATAAAAAATCTGTAATTTTTTCTGTTTTTCCGTTTTTACATTTTGTACATGCTTTTGAAATTGGTAAATTTTATCGATTATTTTCTTATCACCAACCACCGAATATTCAAAAAACTTATGTATCTTATCTAGTGAATTTAAAATGTCTTTCTTCTTTGGAATATCCCTAGTTCTGTATCCGTAATCTGCGATCGGTCGGTTTCATCTTCAGTCATTTCCGTCAGTACACGTTGTCATCAAGATCTGCACGATGTCGTCATCGGTAAATTCTCCAGCGGTAGCCAGGTCGTCGTCGTATTTTACGAAACCTTCAGAGTTTGGCGTTAACACATCACTAGAAGATTCGTGACACAACCTTGATCCATTCCTCATTGCTAGGTTCAGCTTCAACTTCATTAGCATCTGGTAGAAATTCTTGTTTATCTGTGCTATACAAAATCCCGCTTTCTTGAAACAGTTTTTGATAGTAACATCTCTTACTTTGAACCATGCCCTCCCTGCAAATTTCATGGCTAGAAGTACGTTAATATCAGGGCTTTTGTTTGCACGTAAGAGTATGTTAAACAACTTCTCTGCGGTAAAAGCGTTTGAATCTGTGTATGACACCTTGATCTAAAGGTTGAAGTTTACTGGTGGTATTGGCAGGCAAGAACATTACTTTTACGTTATTAAATGTTGGTAGGTCCGTATCGGCAGCACAGTTGTAAACGAAAAGCAAGATTTTTTGTGTTTTATCTTCATTTCCTTGTTAACTTTATTCACCCAATCTTTAAATAATATCATTGTTATCCAAGCTTATGTGTTATTGACATGATCAACAGGTAAAGTCTTGACACCTTGAAAACATCTAGGCTTTTTTGCTTTCCCGATTATCAAAAGAGGGAGCAGTACCAGTCATGTTTACGCATAGAAGAATGGTTACACGTTCCTTGCTTAACTTTCCCTCATGACATTTTTCACCCTTAAATGTAAATGTTTTATCAGGAATACACTTGAAGAACATTGCAGTTTCATCCGCATTGTAAATACCGTCTGGATCATCACGCTTTGATCTACAGATTTACTGTCTTTAGCGGCTTTCTTAAAAGCGATACCATGACGCTTTTTAAAACCCTCTAACCAACCATTGCTTGCTGAAAAGTTCTGGACTCCCAATTTTGTGGCAAAGTCTTTCGATTTTTGTTTTAGCAAGGGTCCATCAATGGGAATGTTCTTATCAAGGGTTTTGTTTGATCCATTCTAAAAGACAGTTTTCAATATCGGGAAACTCGGAATGTCGAACCCTCTTAATTCCTTTCCATGTCCCTCAAAGCACTGAGACTTTGTCGAGTCTTTTAAATTAATAATTTTATAATAGGTAGATTCTGGCTCACCAAACTCACTTTGAATTTCGTTACGCGATTTCCCGTACTCAAACGAATTCACGATTTTAAGTTTTTCACTTAAAGATAACACTTTGATTTTTCTTATAGACATGACGTAGAACTGAAGCTTTCATCGTTCTTGATATCAATCAACTGTAATAAGGGCGAAATGTGTGCAAATAAAATGTAATTTAGGTAATTCCCCGAAATTTAAAAAAGCATTTGTTTATGTATTCTAAAGTTTCGGGGAGTTACCTGCGTGTGCGCACATGCTCAACTGTCGCTTATAGAGGTAAAGATACCTAGCGGTCTTACGAATATCTAAAGCTCCGCGACTCTCTCTTATAAAGGTTCCAATGTCTCATATACCCAGTTGTCACTAACACAGGTTTGACTGTATTTCTAACTTTTTTCCCTAAATAGTAGGCTTTGTTACCTGAGGGCCCCTCGTTAGATTGTTGGCCATCGGCCTCTGGAATCTGTCCTTTATGAAACGTAAGTCGCTGTATCTTGGCCTGACTGTATACCAATAACTAATAATTAAAGGAAATGCTATATGCCCCTTTTAGCGTAGTAAAATTCTTGAAGTGTTGGTGAGAATCGATTGTTGTAATTGTTTGTTCAAAGGCGGCGTGAATAAAATTTTTCAAAGGAGGAATATTTAAAAATTTTTACTAACAATAAAATTTGAGTTGAAATTGATATCAATTGAAACTATTTTCAAGCAAAAAGGAAAGAAGTGCGCGAAAAGAGGCCCCAAATATATAAACACCGATAAATGGAAATGCATCTTGAATACATATTTATAAACATATAATATATATATATATATATATATATATATATATATATATATATATATATATATATATATATATATATATATATTTATATATATATATATACATATATGCGTATAAAGATGTGCATAATTTAATTATATATGCATGCAATAGCACCTTCAGCCATAGAAAATATCAGAAATATTTTCTATGTTTCCAGGGACCACCACGTGGAGGTAGGTGCAGGAAGTGTGTTACCATTATTCAGTAGGAAAAGTAAGAAATAACACTATCAATTAATCGAAACACAACTTCCTAGGTCCCCATACACCTTTGGTACACCCTTATGTTTTTTTTACCAGTCCACTCTCACCAAATTAAAGTAGTTATGTATGAAATTTTTCACATTCCTTGGAAAATTACCATTTTTGTATAATGTTGGCGCAATGATACTTTATCTGACTTTTTTTCGCCATAAAAAAATATCTAGTATTCAAATAATTTTCTGCAATACATTTAACCAATAATGGTTACTGCATTTCATATGCTCATTTTGATCCTCAAATATTTTTTTTTTTCGATGAAATGCTCTTCAATAAGAATTTTTAAAAACATTTCTTTCCGCAGTAGATTTTCGTTGGGAAAAGCTTGGAGTTTCCAACGTAAAATGCTTTCCACTTTTTCGCATATTTTGACAACGCTCTCGGATGGTATCTTCATATATCCCAAAGATTTGTACGTTAGTAGGGATTTTGCCATGTAATCCCCTTGTAAGGCTGCCAGACAATCTAAGCAAATCAAAGATTTTTTAAGTTTATAAACAACAAAACCGGATATACAGAATATGACGTGATGCAGATAGTCAGATAACATATTTTGGGACGTGACGAACTTATGATCTTCTATAAACTGCTGGTCGAGTGCATTATCATCTTCAACTGCATATGTTTTGTCAATTAGTGAATGTTTATCTGTAGATTCGTTTATTAATGCTTCAAGCGAAGCTTTTTTTTAGCAACTTGCAAAATTGAAATATTTAATAAAGGAATACAATTACCAATACCTCCTTCCCTTATCTGGCATCGAACTAATAATTTCTTATAGGCAGCTATGAACTGTCGGACAGATGGACTGTTGTTTTGTCCAAGGTGCATTCTTATAGAGGAGAAATACAATTCCAAATGGTCTTGATTCAATTTGTACATTGGAACAAATTTTAACTTGTTTGACCGTACATATTTTTCATAAATTTACTGGATATTTTTTAACGCAGCGATGAATCCAATAAATCCAGTTTTCCTAACACTCTCAATTACCAATTGTCCTGAAAAGGTTTCCAATGTTGAAAAATATTTTATCGAGTACTTAGTGCATTGAATAATTTCTTTTGCATTAGCTTCACTCAGTGCTCGCTTTTTAGGCTCTAGCGCGGAGGGCTTTCTGCTATTAAGAATATCGAACGCATCATTAACAACTCGGATAAACTCTGTTAAAGGTTTGCTTCCTTCGAATTCTGGTAATTTTAGTACCTCTACGCAAATGTCTATTGCATCAGCGACAGACTTGCTGAAAATTTGCGTCGCTAGTTTGACATTCATCTTTTTTTCCCCGAAATAAATGTGGGCTAAATGTAGTTTGTTTCCCAAATGCAACTGTTCCTTTTCTTGAAGATTAACTAATCTTTCCAAGTAAATTCACTTTATACTTTCATTCTTTCCATCAACCATAATTTTTAAATCCCCAAGCGTATTTCTAATGAGCTTTATCATATGGCATGGATCGGGGTGTACAATGTATTCTCCTCCACTATTTGGGCTTGACGTATACGAAGGCTGATTGATATCTTTTACATCACAGCCTAAAGATTTCATAGCGCTTATATTACTATACGCAGCATCAAATGTAGCACCAATTACATCTGCACCACATTTATTTAGTTCTCCTAATGCCAAATCAATAATATTCGCTTTCTGATCTCCAGTTAATGATATTATAGGAAAGAATCCTATAGGTATTTTCCAAGACCTATTCAAGCACACAGCGATTAATACAAATATTTGCTTTGCCAAGAGTCCGCTTTTGCCTCCATCTCCGACATCTACGTACCCATACGACCTCTCACTATCCCAGTCAACATGTTGGTGAATATTTATTTCATCAAAGACAAAATTAATATATTGAGTTTCATTTTTTGTCTTTGCTTCATTGCATGCCATCTTTATGGCATGAAGTGCTTCATTAGTAAAGCCTGGCGAGCAATCTAAAACCTTATACCAACTAGATAAGGTCCTTGGATGTGGAAGGCGGTTACCGAAGGTATGCCTTACGTAAGAGTACGCCCTCGGCGATAAAAAGTTTAAATTTAATGCGAAAGAACGTACACTTTCGTCATATTATTTATGAACGGTGCCCTTTTTTGCTTTATTTAAATAACGATTCAGAAAATCTTTGCTTGGCCCAATAATATCATATAGAACGCTTTCAACATCGTTGTCAATTAAATTCTTTTCATTTAATTCTTCAAGTAAAGAGCTAATATGCCAAATTTTTTTTTGCTGCCTATAAACTTTTTGATTCAGCCTTTTTATAGATTTGTCCCTTTTTCTAATGCACTTCCTTAATTTTATCAGCTTTGCCCTTTTGACTAAAACATGTTCATGTAAGTCATTATTGCTTTCACTGGAAGTTTTCATGCATTCATCCAGACTTAAATTTTGAACAATATTTTCCTAGCACAAATTCATAATTAATTATTTGAAGAACGGTACAATATATAAAACGCAACAACACACCTACCAGATTGAGTTAGTACAAATAGGGTACGGTACTGAACAGATGGATAAGCAGGGACAACACATAATGAAATAAAAATAACTTCATCAAAATATATCTTCAACATTTAGAAATAACTAATAAAAAGCTTACCACTTTTGATTTGGTATTACTCTTTGAAGGCAGTGCAGTAAAATTAGAGGAATCACAACTATTTTCCTGAAAGTTAGTTAAGTTATACTTTAAAAACAGCTCCATAGAATCACTTGGTGAAGTTTCGATTGAAAATAGCAGATTATAAACGGATTCTATGAATAAAGTCCTTAACTGCAAATTTTCACTATTTTAGGTTGTTACCACTTTTTTTTTTGTTTAACCTCCGTTCGGAGAGATAAAAGGCCGGGGCCCTCGGTCCCGGTAAGTACGTCGGAGACGGGCGTGGGCGCCACTCGCTTTGCCGAGCCCCGAAACGTCGCCAAGCGAGAATGCGACGAGACCACTCTCCTCATGGAGAACCTCCACCCTCACGCGGAAACCGTCCGATCCTGGAAGAGAACGGAAAGAAAAGGAAAGAAAAACAAACTGCAAGAAAACCGACTACCGTCCGCGCTGCTCCTACGTAATCAGAGAAAGAAAAACTAGGGGTGATATACTCTAGCTTAATTTATTGAATTACACGATATTATTTCTTTTATTTGATATTCTACTATTTCCGATTCTAAGGTTCTAGTGATTCAAAACTTAATCCTACGCTACTTATCTCTACGGCTAGTGAACCAAAACTTAATCCTGCGCTACTTATCTCTACGCGCTATTCGTTGTGCGACGGTGGCCACCCTCGGGGTTCTCCTCCTACGTCCGTCCGCTGCACTACCCCTTCGCTGCGCTCCGAAGTTCCGCTACCCGCATCCGACGTCCACCACGCAATCCAACCACTCACCCAACTTTGGTTTCTCGTTTAAGGCCACCTCCTCAGCGCGCACTCTACGAGGACGATGCACAATGTGTCGCTTCCCTCCGATCGCACCCCGTGTCTCGCACCGAATATATTCACGTCCTTCCTTTTCCACGTATATACTATCCACGTTTATGTTATTCACGTATTCACGACTATAATATCTTCCACGTATATGTTATTCACGTATTCACGTTTATAATCTCTTCCACGTTCCGCCTCGCGGATATCAGCCAGGAAAAAGGGGACCCCGTTGATTTTTTCACTCCCTTTTAAAACCATCCATTTAGCGGGTTTGAGGTCCTCCCGCTGCGGCCGTTCACCCTTCGTTCGTCGACCCACCCGGGCTTTGCACCATTCGCCGGAATCGCTGTAATTATGATGCGGCGAATTCCACCATCCACAGTGGAACGCATCACCCTTCGCCGCAACTGCCGGTTGACAGGTAACCTGTGACAACTGCTTGTTTATGTGTGTTTAAGTTGTACGTTTGTTTATTTGTTTAGTTGTTTATTACGCGATCCTTGCCGCGGCGGTTCTCGATATAGGGGGGGGGGGGGGGTAACGATATGGGAGTGTCCTCCGAGCGGTTTTCGGTGTTTTAGTTTGTGTTTGTGTTTTAGGTTTTAGTTTGTGTTTTAAGTTTATTTATCTATTAAATGTCCGTTACCGCGACTATTCATCATGTGAAGGTAAGTACCTCTTTTTTTTTTGTCCGTGGCTCCTTACGCCCAGCCACAGTTCGAGAATCGCGAGAGGGAGCCAAATTCGCGGCTAAGGGTGTGACTCGGTTTCTCGGTTGTGTCATACAATCATACACTCGGCATACAATTGGTTGAGCTCGTTCCGGTAGCTGAAGTTGGTGTCGGTGGGCCCTTGAGCTGCTCGCTGGCTTCCCTCAACAAGAGAACACGTATGACTCGTCCGTCGATTCGTTGCTACCCCTTACAAACTAACTATCATTCTAAACTTTTACTATTCTAAGAATTCAGTTACTTCTTTTCTTATAAATTCTACACAATTCCTGTCTTAGCTTCTATGATTTACTCATATCTCTTAAGGTTACAAAATTCTGGTTAGTTACGGAATAACTTTAATTTTACTTCCTATGAGTTTCTCTTCGCACCTATCGTTAACGAGCAACAGAATCAACTCTTACTAGGCGGATTAACAGAGGGTAGTGGTTTTGCTTGCTTCACTTGTCATTTACCTTACTTCCGGCAGACGCGTTCGCCGGGTTCTTTGCGTGGTGGAAGCTCCACCGAGGGCAGCGAACCCACACCGTAACAAGGTGTATTTTAGTGTTTAGGTTTTTTTTTTAAGTTTTTTAGTTGTTTTTTTTTCAACTTTTATTGAAATACATTGTAATAAATTAACAACCCGTTATTCAATATTACTTTCAACAAAATTGATGCAATATGTGATTAAATTTAAAATATTACTTTAAATAGTATTAAAGTACCTACATTGTCCGAAGTTTGTAAGAGAATTTTATATAGATAAGATAAAGAACGCAAATTACTTATTTTTACCACTTGATAGACAAAAGAATGAAACACACTTGTTTCAGTTAAACTAATCTGTACTTTATTTGCAATACAGCAATAATCTAATAAAAATCACAACGAGACGTTCTTGAGAATAATGTTTACAACATCTCGATAGCTTTAGAACTATTTTCTTAATTAATGACTTAATTTGATACAAATGAAAAATTACATTGAATAGTTGATACTTAATGCATACCTTAACATTAACAAATATATATATGTATATATGATATATATAAAAGATATTCGTAATATATATATATATATATATATATATATATATATATATATATATATATATATACATATATATATATATATATATTTATATATATGTATATATATATATGTATATATATATATATATATATATATATATATATATATATATGGAATGTTTATAATTTGGTATTCTCTAATAACGTATTTTTTAGAATTATTAAACTTACATAAGATTTTGTTGGGCATAACAAAGCGGCACGGTATTCTCAGGTCTAAATGTGTGTCCCTAAAAGATAATTTTGAATAGTTTTTTAAATGCACATCAATTATAATATGCTTCATTAGGCTGAGCTTCACAAGCCAAAGTGCTCGGTGCATCAAATTTCTGGTGTCCCTGAAATTATAATCAGTTAGCATATGTTTTAAAATTACCAGCATTAGAAAATATGAATCATTAAAATATAGTAGTATATTATGCATGTTGTAATTTGTGGGCATCAAATATACAATACAACAGATATAGATCTAGACTTCATGGCAAGCATCTAAATATTATATAAACACAAAAATCAATTTGTAAATAGTATAATAAATACATATAATGTATTATACTATTTACAAATTGATAATATATATATATATACATATAATTTGTAAAAAGACGTAATTATTTAGTGTGAAACATAAGGTAAATTATATTGTTTATACTCACGTATTCCGGTACATTGAAATATTGTTCACTTTTGCCAGCTGTCCAGCTTGTGGCCTTCAACTTTTCGCTCTATTAGATTAAAAATTGGTTAGGAATAAGTTTTTAAACTGTTAAATACAAACCCTAGTTTCTACTGATTCCAAC
The DNA here is from genome assembly GCA_954870665.1 of Stratiomys singularior. Lineage (NCBI taxonomy): Eukaryota > Metazoa > Arthropoda > Insecta > Diptera > Stratiomyidae > Stratiomys > Stratiomys singularior. The sequence goes on along the minus strand of OX940879.1, from coordinate 55,561,231 downwards.
ATCTCCGGTGCCATTACCGCAACACAGCATGTCGAAGTTGTCGCGCCATTTCCTTCCTATAAGTAAACAAAAATGTTAATCTAATCATGTGTGCAAATGTTTTATTTACTTACAATATTGATGGATGGAATTGCTTCTGGTCTTAAATGTTTGCGGGTTCCAAATACCAACACATCTCTCGGTGAAAAGTGATCCGCACAAACGACCGAATATTTATTTGGGACAAATCCGCTTTTCGCAATAGCTTGGATCCACTTTATTCGCAACTCGTCGTTTTGCGGAAATCTAAAACAAAAATAAAAAAATTATTTTTCGATAAAAAATTTATATAAACTTGTCATTGAAAATACGTAAATTGAATAATTAAATTTTTCCTGCCCCTTTGTTCACAACTAAACGGCACTACTGACAGAATTCTACTTTATTTGCAACAGCTGATTTATCTTTTGACAGATAATCGAATGATGCAAATAAATATGATAACTACCAATTTGATTGTATTATATTTAAGGACCAAACACAAAATAATAAAATAAAAACGTACAAACAATAACTATAATATCCGTTGGATATTATGGTACAATTTTTTACCCGAAAAATGATTTGCCACGAGGAAGCGACAAGTTGTTAATGCATCCAGCGACACAACACTTCATTTTTTCAAATTTGTACTTATAAAGTACACACTACGAACCACTTTGTATATTTCAACAGTTTTTCACTCAATGATGTCCTAAAACTTCACTCCACGAAAACTAATTCGAAAATTAAAATATCCGGCACAAAAATTTCACGGCGATGAACGATCAACAAGCACTTTACGAATGACGTTTAAGCCACAGGAAAATTAGAACTGTCATGAATTGATAGCAGCAGCCACTTGTGTATTAGAACTGTCATGAATTGACAGCAGCAGCCACTTGTGTCTCTTTTGTTCCCATGTACTTTGTCCCGTTTTAAAACGTTCTCCTCCGTTTACTACGCTCACGTACAGTGTGCGTGAGCGATATAGCTCTTCCTTTAATTATTAGTTCATTGCTGTATACAAACATTTACATCCAAATGTTGATCCTCTATATCACTTTTCTCACGTTTTTTTGCTAGTTTCTACCACGTGCTCTCCCCTTACCCATCATAAATATTTCCGTACAAAATGAAGAAGTAACAGTTCGAAATGGCGCATGCACAAGTGAACTCCAAGTTCAAAAATTCACACTCATCACGCATTTGACTTAGAAACGTTTACTGATGTTTTGTATGACATTTCTAGACTTAAAATTTTTCCAAGATGAGTTTGATTTACAACTACAACTCGTCACATTAATTAAACGTTTGTTTGCTGCAATTAGTTCGTTTGCTTTGATTCTGTCCTGGGAACGTACTCAAAAACAAAATCTCCGCAATCTTCCATTCCAACTTCCTACTACGAAAGATTACCGTCGACTTTTCCATGGTCTTCAAAAGTTTTGATTTTAATCTCTTGGGTGCAGTATTCCTGGGAACGCCACACTTGGGGGTGGATTACAACAATTCGTTAAATCAATTCACTTATTTGTCACGCAAGATATAATGTCATAGGTACACGAATTAGAATGTTTATAATTATTTTAAATTTATTTAAATAAAAAGTCTTCTTTTCTTTGCAACAAAATAAAACAGTTCGTTTTTACTATCCTAAATTTGTCTTTTACAAAATCTTTGTTTTCCAAACCCAATTAGAGTCGGAATTTTTCGGAATGGTAGAGATTGCATAATGCAATGTCTCGTTTATGATGTTAGTCTTATTATTTCCGTTCGCTCACAAAAATTATTGCCTTTCAAAAATTTTAATTAATTTTTATTTCTTTGCAAATATTAAGTTGTGAAATTTTAATTGAGAAAATTTTGATTTTGAAAATTTAATTTCCTTTTGATTGACGATGCAATAATTGAAATTTAGATTTAAAATAGTGGCTCAGTTTCCTTTTTGAGCTGCGTAATGACGTATTAGATATGAATATAATATCAATTAATTGCGTGCCAAAACGCCAAGAATTTTCTACATTAATTTTTAAAAATTCTCTGTATAATCAGCAAAATAGAGAACATTTTGAATTACAAAAAAATATAAAATCGAAAATAAGAAAAATTTTTTTTTTAACTAAGGGTACATGAAGGAATGCCATTTTACGAAACTTGGCGGAAAATCTCGGAAACTGTAAATGTTGTATTTTCGCAATGTTAGCCGTAAATTTGTTAAATGGCTCCTTTGGTGATGTCTTTTTATTTTTTAAGTATATTTCAACATTAGTTGAAATAGGTCATTCCGTCAGTAACCAGCAAATGAAATAGAGGCACAGGGTCAACTAAATCAACTACAGGTTTAGGGATGAAGTGAATAATATAACGCCTAGATCAAGGACAGTTTAGACGAGGAATAGTTGCCCATCTTTGTTTATTTTATCCGATAAACCAAGTCGGTAGAATCGTGAGGCCGACTACGATGGCCTGCTGGCTGGTGTATATTATCGTCTTCAGAAGACATTGCGCTTCCTCTATTGCAGTTGCTTCTAATAATAATTAAATCTTGCTTAGAATCGGAAGATTCGTCTATTTCTTGATCTCTTTGGTCGGTGTGGACCACTAAAACTTGCTCTAAATTTTCTTCAATTTAAGTAGCATAAATGTGACTATAAAATATATTTTTGAGTACTTCTTCAGCATTGATGCTATCACATTGGAAAAGAAGATTCAATATATTTTCCTGTTTTCTTTCCAAATTCTTTTAAAATTAAAAAACCTAGTTACAAGAAAAAATTACAACTCTTAGCAGATACGATTATTTCTTACAGAAAAAATTGTAACTAAGCAGGTGCATAAACTAAATGATATTACATTATAGTTATCGTAAATATGCTAAAATATATAAGTAAAAAAGCGATATTTTAAAACTAACCACGATCCATTGCTGTCAGTAAACAGAAACAAAGTTGAAATGAAGCCAAAGGGGTGATTTGATGCGTAATTCAGAATTACACGTTTGGTCTCTTGTTATGTGAACTTGTTGAAAAGATGAAAAGACGACAGACGAACTGTTGGACGATATATATGTCGTAAAAGTCTAAGCAGAATAATTGATGAAAAAGTTTTATCGAAGGAGAAGTCGCCATGTGGTGGGACGTGGTGTAACGCGGGGTAAAGTGAGAGTGGTGAATGGCAGTTGGGAAGGATTAACAGAACAAGTACCAAAGACGTATCCCTCGCCGTATAGCGTACCAACGGTAAGCGGATGTAAACTGACCGCTGTCAATATACAGCGATGATAATGAACGTAAGGACTAACGTATTAAGAAGCAAAGAAGATGAGGGACGGAAGATGAATCAAAGTAGTCTCTATCACAGAAGGGAAGATGGACGTAGGAAACAAGTACTGATGATCGAGAACCTGGGGCGTACCGAGGGCAAAATGTGGAAAGCCGAACCGAAGGATGATGGCTGCGGATATGATGGAAGCATAAAGTTGACTGATGACTAGACCTGGCAAGAAGTAAATTGTTGCAAAAGATGAAAATGTTGAAAATGATGTGGTATTGATGATACCTGTAGTGTATTGCAGCAAACTGCCAGACGACTAGTGAAACTGAATGTGACGATCTGAGTGTTCTGTTGCATGTAAACGAAGCATTGCAATACCATGTATGTTGACGGCTTGATGCGAGAATAGTACACCTTTTAAAATTTGAATTCGAAATTGTCGAATGACATGTGCATGTTATGTGGATGGAATTTGTTGTGACAGATTGTAACCTGGACCTTAGAGACTTGTACTATAGGACTCTGGGTGACGCAGCGGGCCGATGCTCTAGGCTTCGGGTTATTTCATTCATTCTTTGGGGAGTGTCCCGAAATAGTGAGTGTCTGTAAGTTCAGTCCAGTGTGTCTGTAACAATAACTGCGTGTTTTTCTCGGACCGTAGAAAAGCGCAACCTGCTCAGAAGTTTATTTGAACCTTGGGTTGGGGGGAACCCCAAGACAGCTTTCTGTCAGCCCCCCACACATTGTGGAGTTATTCTTGACCCAAACGTGGTGGTTGTGATTTCGAAGGCTTTAGAGTACGCTGAGTATTCACAAGTTGTGTTGATGCCCGGGTAACCTTTCCGTCCTCTCGATTCCCTGCGTCTTAACACTTCCAGAGTGTCGTTATGCTATTTTTTGAATAATTTTATGTCAATTGTGTCTATTTTAATGTCTTTTTGTATGTCTACATTTCGTATGTACCATGGAATTTGGAAAAGTTTCCGTATTGCCTTGTTCTGTAAGGATTGGAGTGCTTTTTTGTTTGGTTTGCGCGATTGTATTAGTGATGTGCTTCCGTTTATTAGTGTCAGTCTTATGACTTGACTGTAGATCAGAAGTTTGTTCTTATTGCTGATAAGAAGATCTGGTTCGAACAATGGATTCACTACAGGGTCGTACACAGAAATCACTGTGAATTCGGCTGGGTTTGTTTGAACTTTTATTCCCTTGGCTTCAAGCGTGGCATGTTAATTTACGAGTGTTCCAGATTTCTCCTCGTGATTTAATGCCCATATTGTTCGTTCGCGGTGTGTTCTGCGAACATTTTGTTCATTACGGTCTTCATCATGGATTTCATCATTTACGCGAATTGACTTTGCATTCAGACCAATAACTGGTCTGTTGTGAATTAATTTAAATTAGACAGCACTTGATTAGTTAGTTACAGGTTCATGAAGACGATAAAAATTGTGTATAAACAAATTTAACAAACATCTATTAACGAAAATGTTTATTAATGCACACACACTAATATCTTTATTTATACAGAAAATAAAACAAACATAAAATTGCAACTTTTAATATTAACAAGGTGAGATGAAAATAACTATAACAAAATATACTCAAGAGGTTTCTTAAAGCAAGATATTCGTTCTGTTAAAATATTTTCACGTCGAAAGATCAAAAATAACTGATTTAAAAATTTTGTTTTTGAGTTTGTCAGGAAGAAAATTTGGAAGAGAAAATTAGTGGGAGTTTTAAATTTCTTATTGGTTGAGAAAATGTGCAAATGATGAAAATTCGTATGATTGGATAAATCATGAAAAGGTGGGAATTGGGGAGGGAACCTTGGAGTTTTAGCGAATAGGAAATGAAAGTATCAATTTGCCTGCTTTGCGTTGGACTGTAATAAATGAAGGGACCCGAGGCCAAAAGGACCGTTATAAAAAACTTAGAGGGAATTTCTCGTCATTTGGAATTTCCGGATGTTGGGTTTTTACGTCTGTAAAATAATAAATTTTCATAAACATTTAAAGAAATTTTTGTACGGTTGATTTTAAAGATTACTACGTTTTTTCGCAACATAAAGCATTGTGAAACAATATAATATATCAATCGAAGAGTAAAAATAAAATGGAATGGAACAGGCCGTAACAGGTTGCCCGTCTTGAGAGGTTCCACCGATCAATTTAATCGAGCACTTAATTATTATTATTTTAAAAATAGTAAAAAAAATGAAATATGAGATGCTACTACAATATTTTAAGGACGTTGACTAATTTTTTCTTCAGGCAACAACAGAGCCAAATCTCTGATGTTGCGTTTAATGATGTCCCTTGACGTCTTGATGGTCACAGTGCGTATCACACTGTCTGATCCTGGATGATTCTACCCAACGGCCAGTGCATGCATGGGACGGCTGTTGTCGTCCTTCAAATAACAATTGTGTCGATGTTGATAGCATGTTTGCCTTTATGCCATTTATTTTGAACGTTGAGACCATTTATGTATTGTTTGTGCCAACGCCGCCAAAAAGTCTGTTTCAATTTTTGAATATTCTGCCATGATGAAAGTTTATTGTCTGGTACGTTGATCCAATTCCGATCAGGGATACTAGTCATCGAATCACCGATAAGAAAATGTCCAGGTGTAACGGCAATTGGATCGTTTGGATCCGATAAGTTAGACGTAAACGAACGGGAATTCAAAATAGCTTCGATCTGAATTACATAAGTATTTAGTTCTTCGAAAGTGAAAAGTCTATCTCCAGTAATGCGAGTCATGTGATGATGAAATGACTTTACGGCTGCTTCCCATAAACCACCGAAATTGGGAGTTCTAGATGGTATGAATTTCCATTCGATGCCTTCATTAGTGAGATAGTGCTTTATTGGTTTTTGATGATTTTATGAGTGCATTTTTTGGTACAATTCTTTTAATTGATTATTTGCACCTACAAAATTAGTCCCATTGACTGAGTGGATACTGCGACATTTTCCGCGCCTGGCTAGAAATGTTCAAAGAGCAGCAATGAAACCGTCACTAGTAAGATCTTTATTTTTTCTCGATTTCGATGTTTCTTTTCTTTGATGTAGAAGGGTCCACAATAGTGTACACCTGTGTGATAGAATGGACGCGTCTGAGTGACACGTTCCTTCGGTAGATTGCCCATCGTATATTCTGCAGTGTAAGGCCTTGTTCGTATGCACCGTACACACCGATGTATAACTCTTCTCACTTCGTTTCTATTGTTCAGAGGCCAAAATCGTCGACGTATTGCGTAGAGAGTTGTTCGAGTTCCAGATTAATTTTTCTCGTGTGTTTCTCGTACAAAAAGCGTTGTACAGTTACGTCATCCTTTGTCTCAGCGGACCATCTTCATTAAGATGAGGGATCCCTTCTTTTATTGTTTTATAACAACTGAAGACGTTATCGGTTTTAAGGGTCTTGAGAGGATATGGGCCAGATGGTGAAAAGGCCATCTTATGTTTATTGCCTAGTTAATAGTTTATAGAAGGTAAGAAACATTTAAATGTTAGAAAATATTAATAGTTCTAGGAAAACTTATTGTTAATATTATGTAAATACGTAGGGAAAATACAGAACAAACGAAAATGAAACTTAAGATAGTATAAATAGGTAAGACATCTATGTAAATAGTTAGTAAGTATTACTCCGTCAAAAGAAATAGACGTTATAATTTTTTGTAAGAAAATTAAACAATTTAAAATTGAACCTTTTGTCTTTCAAATTAGAGAAAAAGGACATTCATACACGATTGGCGTGCATGAATATAACTGCATATGCATGAGATAGTGGTAGGATGATTGGATGTTTCTGATCATATGTTATGTTGGCGTGTGCAAGTCGTCCACCGACTCGTAGAATTCCTTCTTCATCGAGGAATGGACTAAGTTGTTTTAATTTACTGTTTTCCAGTAAGTTTTGATTGTGATGCAGTTGATGTAATTCCTCAGAGAAAGCAATTTTTTGAACAAGTTTGATGATTCTTGATTGTGCCGTTCAAATTTCTGTTGTTGTAAGTTCTCCTGTACATTTGTTATGTGGTCGAAAACGAAGACGAAGTGCCGTGATTCTATGTAGTTGTTGTAACGATGAGAATTGTTCGATGAATTCGTCTTCTGTGGGAAAACTTTGGATACATGTAGCGCAACATGTAAGCTTCCGTTTTTCATTATCTTCACTGGGCGGTGTGCATATCGATGTCGGCCACTCCGTCTCTGGTTGCTGAAGTCAACATGGTCCAAATTTCCATAGTATATTATTGATAAATTTACTTGGAAATTAACCTCTCGAAACCGCATCGGCAGGATTATTGTTCGTGCGTATATGTCTCCAGAATTTTACATTTGTTTTAGTCTGAATGTCCGCTACTCTGTTAGCTACGAAAGTCTTCAATTGATGTGATGGTGTATTTATCCAATGTAAAACAATAGTTGAATCAGTCCAAAAGATAGTCTGAGCAATCTTGATTTGTAAATAATCTTTGATGTTGTGATAAAGAGTGGCGAGTGTTTGAGCAGCACAGAGCTCAATTCGAGCAAGTGTGATATTTTTTAAAGGTGCTACTCTCCTTTTTGCGCAAAGTAGCTGTGAATGTGGTTCTCCCGATGTTGTGGTGCATCTGAGATCATCTGAGGCACCATTAGCCTTTTCACTCGCATCTGCGAATCCGTGGATTTGAATATCAATGGTACTTCGCGGAATTACTCCTCTTGGAAAATGAATGGGCTCAATTTTGTTGAATTCGTCAGCGTATGCTGTCTATGCGTTCTTTATGTTAACGGGTAATTCTTGATCCCATGATGTGTGTTGACGCCAGCAATCCTGCAATATTAATCGTGCAGATGTTATTACTAGACCCAGCACTAGACCGGCGCCAATGAGTACGTCGATGTTAGATGGAATGTGAAAGGTTGGGTCTGCTATGTTGATGTCTTCAGGGATGTCAATGCTCTGACGATCAATGTTTTTGATGGGATGAATTTGTGTGATTTTTGGAACTGTGAAAAAATGTAGCGTTTTTTCATGTTGATCGTATTGAGATTGCATTGTGGCTTTGTGATGTTGATGTTTCAGTGTTACCGAGACCTCCGACCGATAAAATGTATTGTTGTTTGGACAATCCAAGACTGTTGGCTATTCGAGTTGTCAAAAGATTAGCTGTGTCGAGTATTGCACGGCAACGATTGGTCGGTTATCGTGATTTAAAACGTTTACCATGGCAGTCACCATCAAATCTTGCACTTTGCCTTGGCTTAGTAAAACAACACTATTTTTACGGTGGTCCGATCTCCGTCCTAGTCACAAATTATTTGGTTCCTCTTGTATATTGTTTGAGTCAGATTTTTCTAGATGTAGTATAGTATGATGATGTTTTTTACATTTAAAGCAATCGCCTCGATTGCACTCATTGATGCGATGATTACCACGCAAACAATTGAAGCATCGTTTTGCTTGTTTGACTGCACTGATGCGTTGAGGAACCGTCATGTTAATCAATTTGTCACATCGATGAGTAATATAACCATCTTTATCGCAAATCGGACACTTTTTGAAAACAGTAGTTAAAGTGTGTTTTTGTCTTTGGTGAATCTTGTCAACTTGAACCTTTGCTCGAGAATTTGAAGTGGTGTTGTTGGTATTGCTTGTCTGCAGTCTTGTGGCTTCTTCTCGGAGGAAAGTAATCAGCTCCTCAAATGTGGGAATAATTGTTCCTTGTATTTTGCGGTCCCATTGATAAACTGGGTGGTTCATCACTTTAAGTTTGCGTATTTGCACTTGAATTTCAGTTACCAATTGTCTCACCGCTTCTGATGAACTGTTTCGCATTTTTGGGATGGCCATGAATAATTCGAAATAGCGAAAAGTAATCACTCGATCATTGTTGTAAGTGAGTTCTTAAAGCTTTCAAGCTTCGTTGTAGTTGCCGCCAGTTGAGTCAAATCCAGCTATCGTTTTTGCAGCTTCTCCTGGCAATGTGTCATGCAAATATTGCAGTTTGGTACTGTCGCTTACTTTTCGTTTGTGTATGTTTTCTTGGCACCAATCTGAATATGATTGGTGAGCTGAAACTTTTTCAGCTCAAGCTTTGGGATTTAAGAACACGTTTGTTCAGGTATGTAATTGACAGGAGGCACTTGTTTAGCTAGTTGTTGATTGTTGACTTGTCCCGTGTTTCTGGATGATAGTATCACTTCAGCTTCAGCTACGACGTCCATGTAACTTTCCATTATCGTGAATTAAAGCTCGCCAGAGTCATCTTCGTCATTTGCTTGTTCCACAATAAGTTTCTCGATCAGGGTTGGTAGTTGTGTCATTACTTGTTGGAGATTATCAGCTCTTTGTCTGAGTTTTGCTTGATTGATTTCAGAGTCAACGTATGCACTTAAGATTGTAAGTGTAAGTGAATGTAAGTTTCATAATCGTAGCTCTAAATTGACCGATTCTAAATTTCGTCGTCATTTTGTTGAATTGCAAATCGATCTTGGACTTTAAAATGGAATTTTTGTCGCGCACACACTAATGAGTACACTTTCACAATAGTTTCAATATTACAATTGTTCAATTGATTTACCGATATCCGGCTCGAAGGACCATTAAATGGTGTGAATTAATTAAAATTAGACTGCACTTGATTAGTTAGTTACAGGTTCATGAAGACGATAAAAATTGTGTATAAACAAATTAAACAAACATCTATTAACGAAAATGTTTATTAATGCACACACACACTAATATCTTTATTTATACAGAAAATAAAACAAACATAAAATTGCACCTTTTTATATTGACAAGCTGAGATGAAAATAACTATAACAAAATATACTCAAGAGGTTTCTTAAAGCAAGATATTCGTTCTGTTAAAATATTTTCACGTCGAAAGATCAAAAATAACTGATTTAAAAATTTTGTTTTTGAGTTTGTCAGGAAGAAAATTTGGAAGAGAAAATTAGTGGGAGTTTTAAATTTCTTATTGGTTGAGAAAATGTGCAAATGATGAAAATTCATATGATTGGATAAATCATGAAAAGGTGGGAATTGGGGAGGGAACCTTGGAGTTTTAGCGAATAGGAAAAAAAAGTATTAATTTGCCAAAAGGACCGTCATAAAAAACTTAGAGGGAATTTTCCGTCATTTGGAATTTCCGGATGTTGGGTTTTTACGTCTGTAAAAAAATAAATTTTCATAAACATTTAAAGAAATTTTTGTACTGTTGATTTTAAAGATTACTGGGTTTTTTTGCAACATAAAGTTTTGTGAAACAAAATAATATATCATTCGAAGAGTAAAAATAAAATTTTACGGATTTATTAAACGATAAATAATTTCAAAATTGTTTAATCCGTAGAAATGTGTTTCGGAATGGAACAGGACGTAACATGGTCTATATTTGACGCCGTGTAATTTGATGTTTGTGTTGTACTTAATTGTAGTTAGGTTGTGTTGGCCGTAGTTGGTTTGCACAGCGATTAGTGAAAACGTCTTCCTTATATTTGTAGGGCTGGCGCAACGCCCGTAGCTCGCGAGATTTTCTCCTTCGCAGTTGACACATATGAGGTTTCGGTTGGTTTTTTCTTGCACTCAGAGAATTAATCTTTTTTCCCTCCGTATTTCGCGCATCTTGATTGCGCGTGGCCGCTATCCGAGGAGTGTGAAAACAGCTGGCAGTTGTGTCAGGGGCGCCAAGGGCACAAAATTCTTCATTTCGTGCCCTTGGCGCTTTTACCTTACAGACGAGATGACATATGGCAGAGAAATTGTAAACTTGTGTTTCTTGCTTCCAAAGAAGGAACTTAACAGTTTTAAGGGGGCGGATTGTAACTTGAGAAAGTGTACCGCTATTGGGTGCAAGCGTTGTTGCTCCACTTCTTCGATATCCAAGCCGTGAAGTTCCCTGAACATAACAATCAGGTTTCTTTCCTCAGGAAATGTAGTGGATTTTGAATCCCAGGTCGTCACGGCGACGACTCGGGATGAAAGTCGGCCTCGCACCGACACTTGGACGTGCAGTCCTTGAGACGTGGCAACGAGGCGTACCCCGCGGGTCAACAACTCGGCCACTCGGAAGTTCACTCGCGTGGTGGCTGCTGGCTAGCTAGCTCAGTGCGGCGAGGATTGCGGACGTGGGTCGGACCCAAGTGAACTTCCGCCCTTGGTTCCATTTGAACCAGCCACCGAAAAGCCCGATTTACTATGCGACGTTTCTAAACAAATTACGTTACTTTACTCTAATTTTTACCATCAAGATCCAAGAATCAAACTCCCCGACTAACGCGCATTCACGAACCGATATTACGGCGGTGCCCGAAAACAGCCTACGTTAATTTCATGCGAACGTGAAACACGCGAACCCGAAAAACCGAACTAGTAGTCCGCGACACGACTACAAATTATTACCGGAACAAAACTACTGCACTGCGGAACCCGAACGACGAAACACCTCCTGTCCCTACACCATTACACACTTACCTGTGCGCCATTTCCTCCTGAAAGAAAAGGGTGATGGAAGGAAAATCTTGTTATCTCTAATAATTCATCTTTGCTTTATTTATGTAATTCAAAACCGAATAATTTTATGGAAATATAATCATTGAAATATACAACTGATAGAAATATATAGAAATAAATTAGAACTTATACTTGTTGGAAATCATAGAAAGTTGACTATTCTTAACAAAAAAATTTTTTTTTTGTTTTTACTTTTGGTACCAAAAATAAGTACATTTGACCTAAATCATAATACAGGAAGACCCTTTTCAATATATATTTTAGAACCTTTGCATAATACAGCCTAAATTCAGAGGTAGCTGCTTACGATATACCGATCACCATATTTTACAATAATTCTTTACGATGGGTGGTATTAAAATTCATAAACGATTCAGATCCTCATTTAAATTACCAATTATTCTCCAAGTGAATAGTCGCGGAAAACTCGTCCACTTTCATCGTTTTCGTCATTATGAACTTTTTTTTTTTTTTTTTAAATCTCACAATAATTCCTCTTCAATATATTTCAAATTTATCTTAGCAGATTGCTAAGAAATTGATTTAGACTTGTGCTTTCCAACACACTATAATGAACCGCAAGCGTTTAATATTGCCTAACTATGTTGGATGCTTGATTCTTGTATCTTGCTTTTATGTGATCAATAACATTTTCGATAGGCCACAAAATTTAGCCAAAACTTTTGATATAGATAAATAACTATGCACAGGTCAAATTGATTTAAACAGAGAAAGCAGACATTATGTCCGAAAAATATTTAAAAACGCTAACATAAATAACCGAAGAAATACTAATAGTTCGCAATCTTTTCTGTCTTCTTCGAAATTATACTTTTCCCGTTTTCGAATGGTGTCCAAACTTTATGTAACACAATTAACCTTTTTTTTTCAGCTATTGATTAAAACCTGTCCTTAATTGAGATTATATGGCTTATAAGCTAAATTATTTGCACTAAACGGCCACTTCTTGATATTTGTGGAACTTGAGCTTTCTGTTCTTAAGCGAGTAATATTTTCATCAATCATGCTTCCACGGTGTACTTCAATGGTAGATACATGTATACAGCATAATCAGCAAGTCTTTTAATCTCTGGACTTTGCATTGAATAGCTTTTGCCCAAATGCATTTCAATATGATTACAAACTAATGCTAAATTAAAATCTGCCAACTTACTGACTTTATCGAATTGATCAATGAACACCCTCCCATTTCCATTGGCAGACGTCTGAATAGAATATAGTAGACACGTACAAAGTTGAGAACTGTTTCTGGTGGATGACCGAATTGGACACCAAGTTTATTCTCAATAACACCGGCCATACGTTCCAAATCGCGAGCAGTGCAGCCAACCTGTGATATTGTTGCTACACCATCGAAATGGATCGCTCCAATTGTAATTGTTTAATGGCCGAATGAAATGGTGCCACACTGATGCAGGCTATATGTCTCGGTTTCCCCGTCATCCGATTGCGGAATCGATCAACCAAATTGATAGCAGCAAGCAATACGTCCGTAAAACATAAGCTGAACCGTCCCGTGCACCAGTTGTTAATGTTCACGATAAAAATTCCAATTGGTTGAAAGATGTTCATTCGCCTTGTCTTCATTCGGGCGGCGCCTTCTTGAGATGTTTAAAACTGATCCCTACACGCTTAAAAGGTCGAATAACCCTACTTTTAGGTGTGAATCAATCTAGGAAGTGATTAGCGAGTTGAACCTTCGAAACCTGTTGACAACTTGTTGATGCATCACGTTCTTCGCGGAAAAATGATGTTACAACGCACGGGAAACTGAACGCCGGTATTTAACTGGAGTTTACGTTCCTCACTTAATATTTTGGCACTGAATTTACCGATTTTATTTAACAAAGACGCAAAATGGTCATTTATTCAGCCATGCCTGCACCTCTCTCTTCCGGAAATAGAAAAAACTGTCTTCTGACCTGAAGTGGTCGCCAGGTCGTAGGTCAGCTGACTTTCGACCTGTCCGCTGAACTTTCGACTGCGGGAAAAGATGGTGGCGCCTTCTTCAGGTCAGTAGTCACTACAGAAAGTTATATGTATTGTATTGCCACTTTAGTGAACAGTCTTGTAAGTTTTTCGTTGTCTGCGGTTGGTTTTGGCGTAATTTGAATGCCTAAGTACACTCATTTAGTCATTTCTGAGTTGATGTTGTTTGCCATCATTACGTAATAGAGTTTGGTCAATTTTTTGGATTCTCTTAATATAATGGACACCGTCCGTGCTTTAGTTTCGTCCTTTGACGGGCCTGCAGTGGGAGTCGATGGTTAGAATTGTTTAGTTTGGGGTTTGTTGGGGACGGATATTTTTGAGTTGGCTTGGGGTTTTTCGGCGATGGTAAGGAAGGGAATTCCTCGTCGCCCTCGTCTTCATTCTCTTCTTTTTCTTCCGCCATGTCGTTTTCCGTTTCGTGTTCTGTTTTTTCGGCGATTTCTGCATTGCTTGCATCTTCGTCTGAGGAGACAGTTTCAACTGAGGGCGTTGGCGATTCGATTTCGTGCTCTTTTTCATTTAGCGCTTTTTAGGTTTGAACTTAGGGGGTCTAGTTGTCTCATTGTGAGTGCTTCTTCAGTCAGCAGAAGATGAAATTCATCTAATTTAGCTCTCGTTTCTTCGAGTTCTTTCCGGTTAAGTTTGAGTTTGCTACCAACTTGTTGGAGTTGCTTCTCCATGCTGAGCTGCTCGATGAGCATGGAAATTTTTCTGTCTTTGTCTCCTATCCTTCGGCTCTAGGCTTCAAATAAGCTCGTAAGGATGAAAAACAGCGAGCATCACTCGATGAGTATTAATTTTAATTCAAAATATATGTTTTTTTAGCAAACATAGTGCAATAATATGTTAAAGCAACTTCTATTTACATATTGCAAGTAAGAAGTAACAATCACGCAAAGTTGCTGATTGTAATTCGCGTATTATTTTCTCCTTCTCCTGCTTTTTGAATTTTCTTTAATTTAATTTTTTTTCAATTACTTCCACATTATTTTTATCGGCACACCAACACTGTCGAAGTTTCTTATCTCCGTAGCTGTTCATGCGTGCCCATATAACTTGTTTATCGAGTCTTTTACAGAGATTGACAAAAAATATATGCCACGACTCATCAACACTGTGTATGACACACAGAAGTAGCTTCGATGGTTTGTGCTTGAACAATAATTACGGCTTCAATACTTTGAAGTGTGTTTTGAAAAAAAAAAGCAAAATTATGTGCAAACGTTGCGAGGGATAGGGGAAACACTAAAACACTGTTCCGAGCTATTAATTATTTTTTCGTGTCAACCTATTTGCTGCTTAATTACAACTGACTACCAATTATTGAATCTTAACCTAATGAAAAGTATACATTCCTTAAATACTTAAGGTGTGATATTTTACACCTTCTATTCATCCGTGCACCATCTGTTTACCGTCTTTTTTTGCGAAACATGATGTGCGGTCTGTTTATGGCATAGAACGCGTTTGAATTTATGGTATTATGTATCCTAGCATACGTAACTACGTAAGTTTGTGCATATCGAACTGTGATTCGATTCGAAAGAACCACAGCTCCAGACTCACTAGCCAGAAAGGAGGCAGCTTGCACGCTCCGACAACATTTACCTGCTGTTGTTCGGCAACACGCTGTTTGGCCTCAGATTAACTTTCAAGGCTATGGGTGCTCCGTTCACCATTGAGCGACATCACGCAGACAGAGTCGCGATGTAGAATAATAAGGCGATAATGCGGGGTACGACACAGGCACTATTAGTCTTAGCACACGCTTTGTGAGCGTATAGCGGCACGACCAATGAATCGTGAACGCAAGAGACGTAAACCAATAAATGCTTTTTTTTTGCTATTTGTTTATTACCGATGAATTCGCATGTAGAAAAAACACACACGTGGAAAATGAGAATGCACTTCTGTCAATCGATTCGTTCCAGAGTGACTGTCAAAAATGCTCTCAATTGCCCAAATTGTGCAGTGGCAGTTTATGCTTCGCGATTCTGCCGTCGAGGAGCTGGTATCGCCGAAAAGACCTCCCGTGAGACTAGGAGCTGTTTGCGCCGACTTTACTGCGTGGTGCGGCGGGAGGACGTTGGCGCCACAGTTCGAAAACTCTTTGACGGGACTAATCTTTCATTTTTCATACACCATTCCATATAAAAATTGTACATTTTTGAAATATTATGTTCTGGTCCTAATGGTATTATCGTTCCGAATGTAATGACTTTGATAGGTTGGAACACGATTAATGTAGTCTATCACGGATTGTACTTCAAGCTGTGAAATTTTTTTGAAGCAACATGTTTGCCTCCTAACTCTTCCCCTGAACCACGTCCATGTCTTACTTTATTGATAGTGCTGGTGACTCTTCCCCCACTTACAACAAAAGTTGCTAAAAATTTTTTTTCTCCTTTTTAACCAGAACGTGGATGTTTACACTGCATGAGCGCCTGATGGATATATCCACGTAAGTATTGACTTTGCTTGCTAAAATCATCCATTTCAAAAAAATTTCAGCGGCATCCGTCTTTCATTTCCGGTCTAATGTAAAGCATCGCTTAGGGAGCCCATAATCAACATTTGCAAAATTCCTACTTGCAAAAATATTACCCTTGATATTTTTGATTTCTGTTCTAGTCAATTATGAATACGAGTTTAATGGAATTTATTAATAAGCCAGTTGACACACACAATTGATTATTACATATTGCGGCGTACATTCATTAGAGAGAGATATTTTGACAGATCTAGTCCATCATCTGCTATACGAGCTAATGCTGTTAATGTAGATGTTCCTACTCATTCACATGCATTTATAGAATTGACGAAAAACAATGTAGATGAGGTGAATGTTGATATTGCATTTGGCATTTACTTATCATTGAACTTTGAAGTCAACACGAATAGCGATAAAAATTTTCGGATCACCAGATGTTATACCGATGAAGTCATCTTTCTACGAAAGCGCAACCTTGAGAATTATAGGGCTAGCTATGAAAAAATCTAATGTAGTAGAAGAAGATTTCTGTAAAGTGTGGCTCTTATCAATAAAAATATTTATTTGTTCTATTTATTTATGCCCATTGGTAAGGAACATAACCTTCTGTAATACAGTATTGTGCTATAACTTCTCGTCTTCACTATGCAAACTAATATGCGAGATATGTTTGGAAGTGTTAAAAAGTTTCTGGGAAATCGCATTCCGCAGCATAACATTTGGCGTGTGAAGCACAAAGGGTTCACAAACTGCATGTGGAACTTCTATTAGTGGCTGTATCCGAAATTTATTACCAAGACGTCCAAACGTCATTGCGACTGTTAGTCTAGCACAACCTATGCGATAATTGAAGACTTCTTTTGCTATCAAAATCTACAAATTTCTGTTGAAAGGTTTGATAAGATGCGCGACAAATGTATTATCACCGGTGAAGAATATGGGTGTATTTACATTCTGTCCGAAAATGGTTTTGTTGACGGTGTTGCTAAACTTTTATCCTGTATAGCTTTGTAGAAGAAACAGCTTTTAAAAATAGTGTTATCTGAAGTCTTGCCATTTACTCCCACATGAAATCCTGCTGAAACCTTGCCATTTACTCCTTCTCTTGCACAATCGAAAATAGGACTATGTTGCGAAATCCTTTAGAGTTGTAAAAGTTGGGCCCAAGTGAGGAGGAACTTTAACCCTCCGTCCATGGCGTGTTTTTTGGCACCTTCGGTCCATGTCGTGGGTCGTTTTTGCCCGTCGCGCTACTACACTCTCAATTATTTATGGAAAAATCTGAAAAAATTCCTGGTTAATCTTTAGACTCTACTTTTGAAGCCTGCAAAGGAAACTTTCCACTTTTTCCATATTTTATATTTTTTTTTTATCAAATATCAAAAAAAATGTGAAGATTTTTTTTTTTTTCATTTAAATCCAGCGTGAGTAGAAATCATCGAAAAAAGGTTTCACTAGCGGTTATTAAAAGTAAAAAGGTTGCTCTTTGAGAAAAAAAATATTGGGAAATTGTAGCATTGAACCAGATACCCTATTCATCAACGGGAACATAGACGTATTTTTGGGAGGCTAGAACGAGGTATCGAAGAGAAAAACGCTCAATGTTGAGGGATTTTTTTTTTTATTTATTTATATCACGAAGTTGAAAATAACATTGAAAAATGAAGCGACAAAATGTTTCTTCATTTACATGCAATGTGAACATAGGTTGATTCGGTGGTTTTCGCATACCGGGACGCCGCATCGACCACAACATTGGTTTGTTTTTTTATCATCTTTACTCGTACACAAGGAACATCGTCGTCGTTTTTCTATTTTATTCGGATATTCGACGCTGGATTCGTCATTACCTAAAATATGATGAATGCTCTGTCTTAGAGATCTCGGAATATTTGGAATTTTGCATCGACGTTCCATATGCGGTCGAACTAATTGTAAAGATAATTTTTTGAGGAAATTCATTCGTGTTAGCTTCTCGTTTCGCTGAATTAAATTATAAATGACTAACGCGTTGATACCCGATTGATCGACCATGCCGAAAAATAGTCTCATGGGCCATCGGTTCGTTATTCGCGCTACGGTATAGCTCGATATCATTTTATCGAATGTATCGACACCACCCTTTGTGCTATTATAAAATTCAATAATTTCTGGTTTTCCCGATGTACCTGCAACGCCTCTTCTATGAAGACTCGAGACCAAACGAACGACTTTGTTTCTTTTTGGAGTAAAAGAAACTAGAGTTAGTTTTTTACCAAGGTCGTACGCGTAACGGGAAGTACCGATCGCTACTGGCCTCACAAATGAAACTGGAATCTCGCGTTTATTTTTCTTATGGTTCCGACGACGTCTAAGCCTCGCTCATTTTTCATCAAATTACAGGCTGTAATGGTGATAAACCAATTATCAAAAGTGATGGTACGACCGGTATGCCAGATAGGCTCCGATAAAGCTCGAAGATAATATTCGCAAACTTTTTCGCCGCGATTACACGTTACTTTACCCGTATAAGGGAGGGCATTTATCATATAGAATGTTTTCGCGTCGTTCATACACACTATTTTCAAACCGTAACGCGCTGGCTTCGATTTTATGTACACTCTCGCCGAAAACTTTCCTCGAAAGCCCAATAATTGCTCATCGATGGTTACAGTATTTGAAGGACTATAATTAATTTTGCATTGCTCGATAAACAAGTCCCATATTTCCCGAATTGGCGCTAGAGCATCTGCTTCACGTCTCTCGACGCGAGTGCTGCGATCGTCGAAACGTAGAATTGTTGAAATAAATTCGAATCGTTGCGCGCTCATTGTTGACACGAACAAATTCATACCATACTCCGTCGACCAAATTTCAGCGAGTAAAGATTTCCTCTGTGCCAAAACACCGGCGTAAAACAGAAGGCCGATGAACGCTCGTATCTCAATCACATCTACAGGACGAAACGCATATCTAGCGCGCGAATCCTCGGACATTGTTGGCAATTTCCTCTCTCGCTCTTCATTGGAATATTTAACGATTATATCCATAATGGAGTCCGTAAAAAAAAGATTCCATGACTCCAAAGGAGTGATTACATTCATTGCTCCAGCTTTTGGAGTAGCGAAGTGCATTACCAAAGGTTCAGATCGTCGACCTCGGGTTTCCGGTGGCTTCTTTGACCACTTTGTCTTGTCTTTGCCGTAAAGATATTTCCGTCCACTTCTCTGTTCATTGATGGAATCTTCTTGCTCGGGCTCCGCTTCATCGGAATCATTATTGTCACTACCGTCGACACTGCTATACTCTTCACAAGAACCGACACTACTGCACTCCTCCTCGTCTAGGACATTATCAATTTCGTCGTCCGATGCTTCACCACCAAAATAATCGATTGGCTCACGATTTCGGAGTGAATAAACCTCCTCCGCTCTTCTAACTCCTGTAGTACTCTCCTAAAATTAAATATATAAGTTAGGATTTTTTTTACGGTTTATAATGCAGAAATATGCATATTTGATGAAAAAAACAAAAAAAAAATTTTCATTTTTACTTACGTCATCCATGTCTTGGGTCGAAAACGTCCCTTCTGATATTTGCACTGCTTGGCGTTTCGCGTATAACTGACTGCCACACCTGGGCCCGCGCGGTCACAGACCCTCAAACCTAAACTTTTTTTCAGTAACACTCAAATGGCGCCACCGTCGCCGGTGTCCGAGAAATTTCAGGTAGAAATTTTCGCCCGGACGAAAAAGACCCACGACATGGACGGAGGGTTAATTGATTGATGGTTTTAGGTATTTTAAAATGTTATATTAAATGTTCTTGATGTGGACATGGTTTATTTCCTATTTACTAATCCTGTGTCCTTAATATGTTGTTTCATCTTTTGGCATCCATGGGTGAGGACCATGGGCTCTTTGAAGGACGGCATATCCCAAGAGCCAGCATTTCATCAAAGTCTTTTTTTTGCCTTTGATAACTTATCACCACTTAGACGTCTGACTTTTGATGAAAAAGGATGACCTAAAGTTATGATTTGTTTTGTGAAAGAGCGATTGAGATTGGTTTCAATGAACGATCATCGACGATAATGTTTCTGTATATTGTGAGTAAAAGTTCTAATTTAGAATTATGGATTAAATTAATTAAAATGGCCAAAGATTCTGAAATCGAGTATAAAATTTTTGCCTTAGAAGAAATTTTAGAGAGTGAATCTATTAATAATTTTTGTTTTATACCTATGATTAAACCATAATTTTCGTAATTTTCATAATTTTCCATAACCATAAAAAACTCAGCACCAATGATAGCATTGGTCACGTCGACAATAATAAAATTCCATTGGAAATGAATTGAAGTTAGTTTTAATTTTGGTGGCATTAGCCGCGGTAAGATAAAAATTACAGACGTGAGTGGCCACTTAATTTTTGGTAGGATTTAGCGAAACTTTGTTGCGAATCAGGGCGGTCGCGGTTGCGTGTATGCGACCGCGCAGTGATCTTTGCGTCCCTAGGTGGCTCACTGAGACCGGTTGCGATCAGTCTGTCAGGATTGATTATTGAATATTCAACTTTTTAATATTGATTGAAAAATTTATGGACAGAAACAAATAAAAATTTAATGAAATAAAATAATAAAAAGAAGGACGCAAATCCAAAAGAAACAAACTACAACTGAATTAGAATTTTCTTTGGTCTTTTCCGAGCTGTCCCGCATAGGACTTTTCAAAATTTTATCCATCATAAAACAATATGCGGAAAAATAGTCGTGCCACGTCTTCTCATTCCCACGGTTGGCACTCGACACCTTTTCCGTTTTCTCGGGTCCCAGTTTGTTTTCCTCGATTCCCAATGAAGTTCGAACCGCCGATAGCCCGTCCCGTTTCCAACAACCTTTTTCACCTATTTGTGGATAACACCCTTTCATCCTTCGGTCAAGGTCAACGTCCTCAGAGCAGATTGAATGTAATGTAAATTACCCTAAAGCAGATGACGCGAACATAAGGTTAAAAGGTCATCATGCATGGTGGATTCGAACCAAGCATCCAGGAGTACACAAGCCACCGCCAATCCACTGTGCAACGGAGCTTCTTGACATGACTACTTCTTTAATATACATCAAGGAAGTAAAAATGCTTATTCAACATGGTTTCAAATTGTCTGCTTGCAAATGTGGGAACGGAATTTGTGTTCTGCATGTAGACTGCAACCTTTTACTTTGTGCAGGTATGTCAGACAGACGGTCCTGTTAAGTGCGATTGTCCCAATCCAATATGGCGGTTGTTGAACTTTACATGGCGTGGTTGTTTTGATAGGCACGAATGTTGTCAGAAAATTGGCTAAGGAGTAAGATTCCATCTGAAATTTCCTTCACTGAGAGTATGTCCTGATTGTTTGTTTGATTGCACGTTGCATGCAGACTTTTGAGTATATTTGGGATATATTTTGTGTGACATATCTACTAAGTTCTTTTGTTTACAAATACTTGTGGCCTTCCATTTTCCTTTTATTCCATATATTTTTCAAAGTTTTTCAAAGAATGTTTGAAGAGAATTTAACTTATTAGATCTTGTTTTTCAATAGGTTTTATAGTCAAACGCTCATACATTTGATTCGTGGCGAATGGAATATTGATAAAATAAAGGTATGAAAAATTGTTCGTTATAATTTTGATTTCAACAAAGTCCGAAGCATTATCAGTTGTTGAATATGGAAGGAATTCCCTGTCTAGTACTTTTGTGGATATTCTAATTTCTTGTTTGGACAAAATTAAAAAATTGACAATACCCTCGCCCAGTGTATGGCGTGCTCAATATTTTTAAGTTCTTCTTTTATTGAACTTAATTTGATTTGTATATTCATAATTTCAATCAAATTTGTGTTGTTTTCTACTTTAAACAGCCGTTTTATTTACAGATGGTAAACTTTTTTACGATGGCTCTTATCTGAGGTGAAATTTTTGGAAAATAGTAATTTTTCAGTAGCTGCAAAAGGTATTCTTCGTCGTTTTGGTGTGTTCTGCCATGAAATTCCAGGATCCTTTCTTCTTGTTCCACTTCGTTAGGAACATCTTCAACAATTATTTGAGTAAAACGGACTTAAAAGTTTTTTAAATTATCAGGATAGATTTCAAGGATCTTTGTCATAGTTTCGTCATCTGTCAGGAGCCCATATATGGTATTCGAATTAAGGTATCGTCTTATTATACTTAGAATATCGGTGTTTGAGAATTGTGTTCCTACAATGGTATGTCCTGAATGATAAAATAATAAAATAATTTTATTGATAATATTATTTTATAATAATAATAATAATAAAAAAGAAAAAGAAAAAAACATCTTAGCATCAATGAATTGCGCATGGTGGTTCCATTTAACCCTTTCAATGCAATTTTTTTATTTTAATAATTCATGTACACACTTCATGTAATTCAAAATATTTATTGCTAGTTTAGTTCGACGGGAAAAACAAATATTTAAATAAATGATCATATTATTTATTGATTATTGCAAAATAATATTGGGATATATTGTCCCAATAATAGTGGTGAGTGGGTCGTAAGTGTCCCAACAGTATTTTATGATAGTAAAGTAGTGGAGCATATAAAATATATGTTGTACTTAAAATAGAAAAAACAATAAAAGAAAAACATCATTGTAATTCAACATTTCTTTTTTATTGCATTTATACAAGGTTATCAGGAACGATACTTAGCAAAACAATCATTGTAGAGCGCTACTGTGCACATTCGACAAGTGATCTTTGTCCTCTTTTCTTTTTTGAAACCAGCACATCGTACACATAGTTTTTTCGAATTTCCCAGAATAGGCAGATGATCCCCAACATTACCCATGAGTTTGGTTCTATTTGAGGGACTTCCTCTCTTCATTATTTTCTCCTTGCTCAGCTGAGATTTGCCAATAGCTATTATCTGCTACTGGTATAATAAAGTTTATAAACCGCATTTTTGAACGTCTTGTTTCATTGTATATTATAAATGCATTATATATTGCAGTCATGAATAGCTTTTAGAAAGCCTTTCGCCACCATTTGGAGCATTTTTGACCCGGATCATACTGTGATATCATTTGATCGACGCCTCCCATAAATTCATTATAAAACTTAATTGAATCGAGACAAGTAATTTCTTTTTTCCTGCCATCTTTTGCTTTTCTTTCTATAATACCGATACTACCACTGTGACAGTTGCTTACTACCAAGAAATCTCTAGTGTCTTGCCAACGAGTGCAAAATTTACCTTCCTTACATGCCATCATTACACTGTCTCCTCTCTGCAGTTTACCTTCAAATTTTGGAACATTTTTTCTAGTCTTTATGTACGTTCCAGCTAGGGTTCATGATTTCTCGTGCTTTTCAATTTCTCGGGTCTCGAGAATTCTAGAGGCTAATTTCTGGAGGCTTCTCGGGTTGTCGAGAAATTTACATTTACATACGTTTTCTCATATTATTTTGTTCCAATAACGTCAGCAAATTCAGTGGTTTTCCTCTCAAATAAAAGTATCAAATTAATTATAAAACTTTTATTGATTCTATTCAAAAACATTAATCTTATGAATAAGCTGATTAACTTTTTTTTTTTAAAAAATAACAGAAATAATATTATTCAGACTCATAATTATGAGAGTATCATTTTTGGCTGGTTATTTAGAACATATACACAAAAGTAGCTTATATTAAACTAAACGAAAAATCAACATGAAAGCAAACGTTAATGTCTTAACTTATAAATTATAAATTACAATCACAGCACCATTTTTGGCTGGTTATTTAGAAAATTTCTAAATAGAAATTATTTAAATAGTTAATAGAACTTCTAGTTAACTAACTTCTGACTGTTTTTTGCAAAATGTGTTAAGAATAACTAAATGGATGGCATGATTTACACATAGAACCATTTCACAAGAGCTTTCTCTGCCAAATTTTTTCATTACGTTTGGTCCATCGCGTGTTACGGCAACATCACTCTCAAATTTCACTTCAAAATGTTTCAAGCGTTCCTCCACTATTTTTCTAACTTCAACGGCCCCACATTTACCGGGTATATAGACTAACCCGAAATTATAATGTTTTGTTTCTGGAGTATGACAAATAACTCTAAAATAGCGTTTGTTACGTATGCTTGTCCACTCGTCAATACTCAAACTTAGCCGGTTACCTGAAGAAAAAATATCTGAAAGTTCTTTTAACATTTCTTTTTCCTTAACCTCGTAGTATTTTAGTATTAGATTTGTAATATCATTAACCCACATGGGCAGTTTATATCCTTTAGCAGAAAGTGAATCACGAATGAATTCACTTTTTGTGATTCCATTTATGGTCAAGCCGTCTTTTGCAGCCAGCCTCGCCAATATTTCACCCAATGATTGTATCGGTGGAGTTTTGAAGTATAGTTTCTGTTGCTGCTGCATACTTTCATACCTAGGCCTGCTTTTTTTCGGTGCACTCAAACCTGAACTTGTAGATGCTTTAGATTCGCATAATTCTTGGGTCCCGCATTTAGTAATATTGATTTTATGCACATGTGCTAAATTTCTCGCCAACCCGCTAATATTTGAACCTTTTGCAAGCAATGGTTTTTGGGCACTTTAGGCATGGCGCATTTGCAGATTCCTAATTTTTTTGAAATATTTCCATACTTTTGATGCTTCCATCTTTACTGTTAAAGTGAGGTTTCGGTAAAATCTATGACCAACGCAATTCAAATTAATAATAAGCCTTTGGAGTAAATGTGAAACACACACAACACAACTGGCAACATACGTCTCACAAATTTAAAATGACACATTTATTAATTTTAAATTACTCACATAAGAAAAACATATGAGAATAATTAAAAACTAAGCTTGTGTGTTGTTGTTTTACAAAAATAGGATATATAATTAGACTAAGTAATATAATTAATATATCGTTAGTTATTTTATGTATTAAAGTTTGACTGAAAAATAATAGAAAAGAACAGATAGGTACTCATACCTTTAAAATTTATGATAATATTTATGATATAATTTTAAAATTTATGATAATATTTAGATTATATTATTGATACAAATAATATGAATAATAAAGCCATTATGTATCAATAAAAGTGAAAAGATTTGCCTGTTTCATTTCAAATTATCACGTAATCTGTAGAACACTCACTACGTAAACTATACTTGGCTAGAGTCGAAACACGAATGAATGTGTAAAAACGACGCCGCAGAGCACTTGCAGTGAAAACAAAGGGTGCCGCTGCGCTTTGGCCCGCGCCGCCACGCAACACAACAAAAGGCTATTTAATTTCTATATAGGTACATGATTTCTCGAGTTCTTGACTTTTCTTGAGCTTGATTTCCCGGAAACAAAGCCCAATGATTTGAATGAACCCTATCGTAGACCATCCCAGCTTCAGAGAAAAGGCACTCTGAATAAATACTTAAATTCCAGGCGCCGACAAATATCCTGCAATCTTGCTCAAACACGGAAATTTAAATTTCCTTGCTTGCCACCACGTATCCGGATTGTCATGACGTAAATATTACTAATACTTAAGAAAAGATCCATTTCTGTTGAAATTACATTTTTTTCTGTTGATGAGTTTCTATGAGCTGTGCTTTTTTCTGCTATCAGCTCTTCAAAGCAATCCATAAAAGTTGAGTGAATAGTCTGATTTCGACTTTGCTCTTCAGTTCTCATCCTCTTGGTCAAATTACATGAAACAACGGTATTCTTGGTATGAATAAAACAACGCGCTGAGGCCAACTGTGCATCTCTAAAAGCTTTTACTGTGTTTCATCCATTATCATGAATAACAAAATGAATTTTTCACGGATGTCCCACAAATTTGCAATTTCTTGTAAACTCATTGCTATATTCCTTGCTATGTGTTGTCCCTCAAAATGCTTGATGCTCAATACTACATGTTTGAGATTGAATTCGCGGTCAATAAAATGTGCAGTAAAACTTAAAAACTGTTATGATTATGCAAGCACGTCCACATGTCGGTCGTCACGGAAATATAATTGGTCTCTGAAAGTAAACTTTTAATTTTCTCAACCACTTTACGATATATTTCTGGAATCACATTGTCTGAAAAGTAAGGCCGACTTGGTATATTGTACCGCAGCAAAGCGCTATTAATTGGTCTTCTAAAACCAGCCCTTTCTACTATATTCACTGCCGATTATCAAGTGCACTCATTTCAGCAAGTAAGACATGGTACTTTTTTGCCTTGGGATCATTAATATCCCATAGTTTATTCATTTCTGCACATTTTTCAAGAGCCGATTGGTTTTTTGACGTCGAAGGTTTATTACTTACATTCGTTTCTTGATTTGTAGTTTCTTGCCCTTAACTTATGATATTCTTCACTGTGTTTATTTCCTAAATGATTTAAAATTTCCGATGTAGTCGCCTGTTTTCCAACGCCACCACGAGAAATTTTTATTTCGCACAGTTTACACAGTATGTCCATACGAGTATAGACGATTTCTTTTTAAAGGCCTTAATCGATTTATTATTATTAAAGTACTTTCGTAATTATTTTATTGTTTATTTGTTAAATTTCACACTATTACACTTACAAACAGATCAAAATTAACAGAGCACGATAAACTGTTCTTAACGTAATACGATATCCACGAAATAAACTTGTCTAAACATGCAGTGCGTTAGCAATACACCGCGCATAGCAACTGCGCTGCGGGCGGTGAGTACATTAGAACAAACGAGCGCGAAAGATCACGTCTGTACAAGTTTTGGCGCTAAAATCCAGCCGAATACTGTCTAATATTCGGTCAAGGGGCTCGCCGAATATTCGATATTCGGTATACTGCCGAAAATACTATTCGTTGCAAGTCTACTATTTCTGGAAATAAAAAAACGTACAAAAACTATTGCTGCACACTAGATGAGTTAAATAAAATTATAAATAGCTTATTTGGCAATTCCGAGCACAGAATATATAAAAACACAGTAAGTAATAAGCGTGACGCGTGTATCCTGTTTGCAACAACTAGAATAGAAATATAGAAAAGAAAAAAAGCAGACAACAACAAAGCAGACAGGTTTTGACTTATTTACGAGCCTATGACCGTACAGTACTAAAATCCCAGAACCCAATGCATTTATAAGCAATGAAATTAATTCAGTAATTATAAGAAATTCTCTGAGACAATGTGTCCCTACAGTATTAAAAGGGTTAAGGTGACAACCAATAATAACAACAAGGTTTCTGATTTTCTCAGTAATCACCAGGTCCTGACACGCACACCAAGAATTCCTTATATATGATATTTGCCAAATTAATTGGTGTCACTTAAGAGATTTATATGTTTGCTGTCCAACTGTTGTCGATGAAAAGGTCATAGCCTGTGTCTTATTAAAATTGAGACAAAGTTGATGTGTTTGTAACCATTTATTAATTTGAATCAATGTTTTTTTCTGCTATGTTCTTTGATTCATTCCAAGTTGACGATAAAACTAGTAATGCAATACCGCCGGAAAAGGAAATCCAATTTGCATTTATTATTCAACTTTATGTTACAGGGATCGTGTACATAAATGTAATATAGTATTGGAGACAATACTGGTTCTTGGGGTAAACCAACTTTGTCCTTGCTCTTCCATTGGCTCAGTGTATCATTCAACCTAACTCGTTGTTGTCTACGATAAAGTACGATCGAAATAATTTTAGTGCTTTTGAATTTATGCCAATGTTTATTAGCTTAGAAATTAGTATGTCGCGCGATATGGTGGCAAAAGCCTAAGTAATATCCATAAATATGGCCAGGGTTTTCTTACTGATCACTGCTTCTGAGTACAAGAAGTCTGTTACTGATGAAACAGCACCTTCTGTACTTAAACCCTTGAGGAAACCATATTGCTGATAGGAAATGATGTCATAATCTGTCGGATAATACATTAGGCGATTTTTGATACATCCCAATGATTTTGCAAACTATCGGCAGAAGCATTATTGGCCGATAGTTATCAACATTGAGCTTAATTCCGCTTTTGTAAATTGGTATTACTATTGCCTCTTAAAGTCAGCTGGGAGAATACCTTCCTCAAAGCACTTATTATATAGAATGGTGAGAAGTTTGCTAATTTCTGATTCTGCGTCCTATATTGCACCATCAAATTTGATTGTTGGTGATTAGCAAATTTTATGATATTATGGTTTCTAATTATTATTGATTGATCGTTAAAATTTTGGTACATTGGGGTAGAATTCAAATATTTTGCTAGTATTACATTACATTATAGTGTTGGTCCCCAGGCTGCTTACCGAGGCCGGCTACGCTCAGTTTTTCGGGATTCGCGTGGGGAAGGTCACTGCCCGTGCTGGGCCACCTACAGCTTAACCACAAACCTCACATTAATGGGAGATAAAGATGAAGCGAAGGAGGGATGCATAGAGAAATGACATAGAACATGCCGCTTAGCACCTCATCATATGCTTATTTACTACTGGAAAAAAATATGTGCATTTATAAATAACAAGGGAATGAAAATAAGAGAAAACAGAAGATTTTAAATGCTAAATTTAAAACAAAAAATTTTATTTAACAAAAAAAAAGAAAGAAAAGAACTACCAAAAATTTAAAATCGAAACAAAAATATTCCTTCACCTAACCCGATCTGGAACGGTTTACATACATGATCAAAATCATATTTTTTTTACTTTTGTTAATTCAATAAACTATGATGTAATTAAGGAAAAAATAAATGGCAAGAAAAATGTTCAATAATACAATTTTTTACATTATTCATACATCTCTCCAGTATGTCCATAACCAGTATAATGTTGTTACCTCCCATTTCCCACAAACAGGAATTCATTCGTCGAAATGGTTATCAAATCATAATTCCTTCGAGGTTGAGTTACAGTCCTTTTTAAATAAACCCGATGGAATAGATACTGTTTCTTAATATACGGGTTGCTACCCAAATGAGGGAAATGAACAAGAAATGTCACTTGTTTTTTGTTTTTCACTTGAGTAAGTTTATAATCGATTTGGTATATAATCTCACTTAGCTGCACCGTTTAAATGTTCCTGAAACGTCGAAACGTGGACAAACCAAAATTTCGAAATGCAAGATCATTCCCCAACTAAATCCAACTTCCTTCTCACTTTCAAAAATTCCAAACTTAATTTTTCTTTATTTTTCTTTTTTTTCTTTCTTTTTTTCACTTACAAATTCGGCTGTGTCCTCTTCCACATTCCATCTCGAACTCCCATCTACAACCCAGCACCGCTGTTCTCCCGTCCCGCTGCAGACAACGGTTCTCTTTCAACGGCTTGCGGATGTTAATCCTTCACCCCCAGACCAAGGTCAACTTCCCCAGAGCGATTCGAATAAAATACCAATCGCTCTGAAAAAGATGAACCGATCAAAAGGTTAAAAGACAAATACCCAAGATGGATTCCAACTTAGAATCCGGGGGTCCGCAGGCTCAAACTGATCCACTACGCCACGAAGTCACTTGATGCAGGTTAATCTGTAGCGAACATCAAGCATCTCCGTAGCCACTCACAATCTTAACATGCAATTACGTCTGTTGAAATTACGTCGGGTAATTGGATTGTGTGCCAACTATTTGGAGTGGATATTTGGATTAATATGGTGGGGAAAAAGATGAAAAGCGAAACGGCAGGTGAGAGGAAAAGTAAAAAAATGGGATAAACGAACAAGGAATGACGTCAACATCCGGACATTGTTACGAGGAAAAATACTGAAGCAGCTGCGGTCGCAACACAATATTCTGAGACGGGATATCGTCTTGCGTTAAAGTTGGAACCATGATGTCTACCTTTAAAACTACTATAAAACTTTTTAACTGGTCTCGGCTCCCATCAAATATAGGTATGCTCAAAGCATATTTAATTGGGTCCAGCGTTATGCTTAGCCTAGAATTACATGTTGTTGGATTTGAAGTTTCGTTTTCTGTCTCCAGTGCCATGATTCCTTCGAAAAATTTGTTGAAAATTCACAATAAATTTGTTGGATTGTCTTCCTTGAAATATCAGTCCTCACGCTTATTCATGTTTGGTTCTTTTAGATGTCAGTGTCATAATGAGTTAAAACTCACGTGCGAGAACTTCGTAAAAATAAAATTCGTGAAATCAAACTCTTCGTTTGCATTCACTTATTACAATCAAATTATTTATGATCACTATCACAAACTTATCGTTTGGAACTAATTCAGTTATAAGAGGTGAACCTTATTATTCACTCACTTCCGTTTCAATGGTGTGACCCTGCAATAAAACTTTTCGTTTTGATATTTTTCCCCTATAAAACTTTTCGTTTTAATATTTTGCCCCTATAAAACTTTTCGTTTTACTATTTTCACTAAAATTTTCGTTTAATTGTTTTCGCTTTTACACATTCTACCGACTGTGCCAGTAAAACATATTCGAATTATTAGTTTTATAACACTTTTAAATTCTTATTTAATTTTAAATGAAACACTATCTTTTCATTTCTAAACACATACTGTATACTTTTCATTCCACCTTTCATATGTTGCACTACAAATTCTATTCTTTTACTCCAGATTTATTTGTATCGTTTTGGTTCTTATTCGCAACTAACAACTTAAAGATGCAAATCTTGATTCAAATCCTTTTGTTTTTTTTTTTAATTCGATTAATCTCTTACTTCCTAATCTGCTCTCGTGCAGATTTCTGTTTATTTAAATACGGAAATTTGTTTTCGTTATGATTTTCGGATCGGCAGAAATTGCAAAAATACAATCTCTCATATTTGAATTTAGTGTTGTTGTTTGTGTTCATGTTTTTATTGGATTAAATGATACTCGATTTCCTGTTTGTTTATGATGCAATATTTGAGTTTTGTCTTTAAAATAATGAATTGGCTTACTGTTAATGATTTACAATATCTTCAGATATGACTATACTAAGAACTTCACATATTTTCGCATCGACTGCAGTCACAAGCTCGTGCAGGGTTATATAAATCTCACATATTTAGAGCTTCGTTGACAGTTTGGGCTGCATCAGTTGATTTACTTGGTGAGTAAAATGTTTTATTTGTTGTGTAAAATGTTTTATTCGTTTGTTAAGTTTTAAATTATCAGCTTATAATTTGTTGCATGTAAATCCTAAAGTATCCATTTTTTCTCCGTACTTCAAGACTTGTGTGTTGAATTCATGAATTTTGTTGCGACAGTATTGTATTGGTTTCTTATACTCTGCCAATTCTTCTTTTAGAATTTTTCGCTTATATATTTTGCTTTTGGAACTAACATTTTATTGTTCGAAGATGTTCCATTAGATCACCATTTTTTCCAATACCTGTTTCGTAGCTAGATCGTTTGCTTTTTTGCAGAGTTTGCACAGCCACGAGCGATTTCGTTGTTTGGGAACACAGCAAATAATATAATCATTATATAAAGCTTATTTCGGTGTAGTTTATTCCTTAGTGCATAAGACCAATCACTTGTAAGGGAAAACAATTTGCATATATTTTACCTTATTTTCTCCCTTAATTTAACATGGGCCATGTCACAGGCAATCAGGTTTACAGCTTTTGTCATTATATATACCTTATGATAAGGCATAAATAATGGTGATGTAATATATAGAGTAGTGTCGATTAAAAACTTTTTTTCCCCTTTATTTAACTAAAATAACAGTTTCTATTAGTTAGCAAATACGCATATGTCGGGAACCACTTTTTCCCTTCTTCAGTGTTTACTAAACCTTTCTTTGAAATTTCCCCAAAATATATCCCTACTTTTTATATCTTATCTACTTTTTTAGCATTCTACTTTTTACTAGTCTATTATATGCAACAACCCATGAACTCTATAAGAAACACTATCGTCTCCATAAAACGTAGGAAAATTTTCCACAAACAAGTTCAGCATTTCTTTTAGAAGTGGAACATTCGTTTTAAATAAGTCAGAATCAAGACAAATCCGATATGCACAACACAGCAGTAAGTAATGTTCATATAGCTGCTTGTGAGAAATGTCCTTGAATATTACAATGCCTGTGTATAAAATTAATTGACGAAACTCTGTACCTTTCCACTTTGGAAGTTCTTCAAAACTCCTTGGTTTCCTGTTGAATTCCTTAGGGACGACATGCAACAATTTAAAGCCTCGCTATTGCTTACTTTGAAATATTAAAGCTTTTCACTATTATACCATTCGTGATTTTAGATATAACTGTTTTGTTTAAATCGATATGAATTAAATGTAACAGATCGTATGGAAATAGTTACATAAATTTTATACCATAATCTTCCAGTAAATTTTGCTTGTTTTGATAATGTAAGCTATGGTGATCTATATCAGTACAACACAAAAAGCTTTCATCTGTCCTCGGACGACCAACGGATTTTGAATATACCATTTTTCTATTAATTCGAGTACCTACTTGATTACAAAATGGAAATTCATGATAAGAACTATGGGACCTTATTCATGTCATAAATGCTCTTGCAGGAGCATCACAAACAAATGCTCTTATAACTAATTTTCATTTAAAATTTTTTATTTCAAGTCCACTTTGATCGATTTCCACCAACTCTAAAATAAAACTTTTCAAAAACTCATCCACATATTGGAGCTCAGTGCAACCGACAAAACATTCTATCATGAAAGAACGGAGACCATTTCTGTCACAAACGGCTCCTAGAATAGGCCACAACTGTGTATTTGAGCTTTTATAAAGTGGTAGGTCATCTACATTCACGTCTATACGAACTACTTCATTATTTACAATATTCAAATTACTATATTTTTTTATCATTTTGACAATATCAAAATGATTATAACTACCAGGTTTAACATCCGTTATCACATTTTTTTATACTTTATTTAGTTCTAATAAAGTCGACACTAAACTAGGTTCATCCAGCCTATCACTTTTTAATATTGCTAATAATTTATTTCCAACACTATGTGAAATATTTTCGGTCACCATCCAATTCGCCAATTTTTCGTTGAAGGAACTTTCCGATTCACTATTTAAATCACTTAACCTCTCAATGTTATCCCTATCTTGAATGTCTTCAGCAATGAAATTGTATGTATTTAAATTAAAGGTAGGCAATTCCCTATCATTGTTCGTTTGACGCTCGAACTCACGATTATTTTCGAAAAGTGTTTGCCTCACCTGCTTTACAAGCCTTTGATAGTGGCGTTTCGAATACCCGCATGTATTTGCAGCCATCACACTTAAGCTATATAAAATTGCACACCCCACTCTTAATTATTTTCTTTCACTTGTTCAATCTAGAAGTGGTGATTGCATGCGCGAATCGCACTTACCCAAATATTATCACTCACTCGAGATAATTTTCACTCACTTTCACTACAAAACTCTTGAAAACTGACCTTAAATCTTTTCGCGCATGTTCGATCGTCGCAACTTCACCACTTGAAACTGACTATTTCATGGAAATGCCAAGAAAGACATAATATTTTAAAAGTACAGCTCAAAACTAGTATAATCATTAGAATAAGGCTTAGGTTAGGCTTATACTAATCATTAGTTAAGCATAAGCCAGATATACCTGATCGTTCTTTTTGCAGCGAAGTTTTCTGAAATTCAATTAGTGAAACTTACACCATGAAAATGATATAGATAGTTTAGTGAATCACCTTTGTCAACAACAAGTTCATTGCCCTCAAAACACTGTAATCTTACACTCATATTGCGAGCGAGCACTTTTAAAGAACAATTTAAAAAGTTTAATTTGTTTAAATGTAATTTTTATACAAGTAACTATTTTGACAACCGACCGATCGACTTGACTTATCAATGTTATCAACTCAGTTACGAAAGCAATCGTAGAAGAATTCATCTGGATTTTTTTTCACAGGAATATAATCATCGTCCACTGGAGCCATAGATTTACATGAAAATCACAATACAGCATCGCTCTGTGTCCCTCTGCGGAGTTTCTTATAGGCGTCCAGCGCCCTCAGCTGCCTATAAATAATGTAATGGAATAAACGACCCAACAAGGGTCGTTAAGCATCGCGACGAGTCGGCCTCGCATCGACTCAAAGGACGTGAAGTCCATGGAGATGCGGCAACGAAATATACCCCTGCGGGTCAACCTTTCGGCCACACGAAGGTCCACTAATTTGGTGGCTGCTGGCGGACTAGCTCTCTTGCATATTTCGCATCTTTATATTATATAGGCAGCACTTTTTGACGCTTACACCTAAAAGTTAATATTTCAAAGGGGCGATGACAATCTTAAGGCATTTCACGCTTTTATCACTGTCCCGATGTACTTATGACAAGCTAACTTAGCACTTGCATTTTCTTAGTAACCACGAAAATTTGTAAAAGAATAAAGTAAATTTAGAATTTAGAATTTATTTATTGGGTGATTTTTTTCATACTATATACAATCATTATTTACAATATTTTCTTAACCTAATACTTAGCCTACGGGCTTTGCCTAATGGCTGTGCCCAGAACTCTATACTAACATTTGTTTAATATCAAAAATTATTACTGATATATCAAAAAAGAAAATTATTATTACTAACATTTACACCCTAAATGTGACCTCTGTTGTTTTTGGTCGTTTTATATTTATTTAATTTAAATCTTAATTTATATACAATAATTATTAATAAAATTTTTGTTATAATTTTTTTTTTGTTAAATTTTTAATACAATATTTTACTTATAACTATTATTAAAATTAATTTCTTAATCTATCCGTTGGCTGCCTCCATCGCTCGACTATCTGCCGCGTTACTAATAGTGGCGGTCTCGTGCTCCGCCATACGCTTTGCAGCTCGTTCGGTCAACCTCTTGGC
Organism: Stratiomys singularior; assembly: GCA_954870665.1. Classification (NCBI taxonomy): domain Eukaryota; kingdom Metazoa; phylum Arthropoda; class Insecta; order Diptera; family Stratiomyidae; genus Stratiomys; species Stratiomys singularior. The sequence goes on along the minus strand of OX940879.1, from coordinate 55,526,118 downwards.
GTAGCGGTGAATCGGCACCACATCTGCCTCCCGGTATAGATATCGGTTGGGGTAGGACCGTCCGTCCTCCCTTTTGAACACTCCAGTGCAAGCCCGAAGGATTTTACGTTCCAATAATCCTATCTTGCCCCATTTGCATTTTGGTGCTGCCTGCCATATCAGCACTGCGTACAGGAGTACGGGCCTGATTAGAGCTTTGTAAGCAATAATCTTGACCCACTTGCTGGTCGTTGACTGTTTCCTGAAAAGAGGCATTAGAAGATGGTATGCATAAATGGCTTTCTTCCAAGCAGAATCTACGTGAGCACTGAAGGTGTTTTTTGTATCGAAAATCACCCCCAGATACTTCGTTTGTTTGGAGCAGTGCACCACCTGCCCGTTTAATTTTACTCTGGTATCACAGATGTTCTTTGTTCGACGTCCATATTTTTGATGTGGGTCCTTGAACACAATCAGCTCGCTTTTCCTAGCGTTAACCCTCATCCCCCACTTTCCGTAGTACGCAGTTAACGAGTCTAGGTACCTTTGGAGTCTCGTTCGCGCAAAGCGGAGATTGTGCTCAGATGACCACGCCAATACGTCATCAGCAAAGAGATTCACCTCGATTCCAGGTTTAAATTCATCTCTGATACCGGGAATGTCAGACGTGAATATATTAAAGAGAAAAGGGCCTAGAATAGACCCCTGAGGGACCCCCGAATCGATACCAAAGGGTTCAGAACTAGCTCCACCAGACACCGCAAAGGCAGTACGTCCCCTCATGAAACTGCCTACTATTTTTGTAACACTCACCGGGAAGCCAAATTGAATTAGTTTGTAGATAAGTCCATCGATCCAAACCAAATCAAAAGCTTTTTCTACATCAATGAGGCACGCTACTACGACCTTTCTGGCCTGCCAATTTCTTTTTATACTGGCTTGAAAAACAGCCAACGCGTCTACCGTTGAATGAGCTCTTTTAAAGCCGAATTGTCTTTCCGGTACAGTTCCTGCTTCTTCAGAGAACTGTGTGATGCCTTGTAGGATCACTCTTTCCAGTAACTTCCCTACGTTGCACAGAAGAGATATTGGACGAGTATTGACTACGTCAGTACTGTTGGACTCTTTCGGAATGACAAATATTTTGGGGCATTTCCATTGCTGAGGGAAGTAGCAAATGTTTATGCAGTAAGAATAAAGTAAAGTCGATTGTTGATCTGTTTTATTAATTTTTTTCCAAGTTATTCGATTTCCTCATAGGCAAATGTAACCAAAACTTGTTTTTATTACAAGTAAAATATTTACTTGTATTTTATTATTACAAGTAAAATATTTAATTGTTATCACGTTGTCGACTCTCGAACATTACACTTCTGATCAAGATTTCATGCCTTCGACCAGTCCAACGTTTGGAGCTTCGGATTTGTCATCGGTCTGTTCGCAGCCGCACAATTACGTGTGTGCACTTTAGGTGTGCATACATGCACTTCTAATTTTAAAAAGCAAAACGAGAAGTTTTTGTAAATTAACTTTATTTGTTAAGAATAAGTTTCTCCTTCAATAGAGTGATACTTACTGACTAGCTATACATAATGTATCTCTATTTATACTTAAAATCTATTACAAGGATATGGTATTGGTATGGATAACTTAGATTCTAAGAATTCACACATTTTACATTTTCTTTTGCTTATTTCTATGACCCTCAATAAAACATAATTATTTCCACACATTATTAGTCTGGTTGTTCTGGAAATCCGGACAGTATCATAAAAAAGGGAAAAAGGATTATTGTTTATTGAGGATGGTCGGCAGATGTGGTGCTTGATGTAACTGCACCAACCAGCGACATTTCTTATGTAATGCTAACATTACACGACTACCACGTATCGAGTGATCGAACTCAAAGTGCGATGACAATGGGACCCCATCGAAATTGTGACATGATACTGTTGCGGCCATCAAAATGCACTCGCGGCGCTTTATTAAGGGGGCACTTTGCGCGGCCAGGCTGAGAAAGGTTGGCGTGAATGCGTCACCAAGCGTGGAATCAGCGGGTTTATGGTAACACAACACAAAGGGTTGATGGTTCCACTGTTTTAGAAGCGTTTTATCTCACTGTTTCATTATCAAATTGGTGATTTGCAAGGAAAATTCTTCAAACCCGACGTAACTGTCGACCGACCAACGGTGGCGGAGACGCACTGTACGCTCGAGTATTCTTGTGCAGAAAGGGCAAAGGTGTGTGTTCCTCGACCACGTTGTGTCGTTATGTAACGACGGCATAACACCAAACCGCGAACTTTCCAATTTATCAATATTTCGCCGGGTCCTCCGCGCCACGAATCCTTTCTGTACTGAATGTAAGTCTCAGCTATTGTCAAGGGTTGCGGAGCAGTGGATTCGCAACTTTCTCTGTTTACAATTGCCGCTACAACAAAATTTCCGCGGCAGAAAATAACAACACCGAGTCCTTCACGGAATGAATTACTGCAATATTGTCCGTTCGCGCAGATTTTCCACGAATTTATTGAACTCAAACAAACACTTCTCGCTGACGACAGCCAGAATTTAGCAGTGAATAGGCAAGTCCCGTTACAGCTTTTTATGGCGAAATGTGTTCGGAAGAAAAATGTATACAACGACGGCGGCAATGGGAATACAGAGTACTCAATAGGATGTACAGAATATTAGAATAGAACACTGTCCAAGACGAGCTCGGAAGGAGGGACATAGCAACAACTGTACAAGATACCAGCAACAAACACGCCACTCGCGACTTGAACACGCCGCCACGGTCACCTTGACCACTTGCCGTTACTCCACTAGAACCCAAATCGCGTATAACTGCACTCCGCTCACGGTGAACGCGAAACAAGAACCTGTTTCTTGTGAGCCGACCGACCCGTCCCTTGCAACTTCCGAAACTCACTGCCCACCAATTTCAGATCGATCGTCGATCATGTGGTCAGCTGACCTTTCGTTCAGTTGCCCAAACGTGTCTACATCATCAGGCCTGCGGTCATTACAATAACTCCAGAATATCTGAAACTCAGTAACAAATGAAAATCGCACAAGAATCCACCTGCGTTTTTTGCACAGGAATATAATCATCGCCAATTGGAGCCATTTACTTGCATTAACCTTTAGCTATGGACGTTTCATTTTTGTTACACTAATATGAACATGCGACCTCACAGACCGCTATCTTTTCGGGCTGGTTTCTATCTTGATGAATAAGTATTGTATAATTTTTTGGTTTTTATTTATTATAAGAGTTACTGAGTGTAAATAAAAGATGATATGAAAATGAAAGATAATGAAATAATGAAATTAAAATTGTAATTGTAAACAGATAATGAAAATTGTATTAATTTTGAACTAAATCTAACGATATAACAATCAAAGGCACTTATCAGACTTTTTAGCTTTAGTTCACTTTATATGCATATTACCACAGGAAAATGACTCTTTTAGTTAGTTTAACTTCTAATACAATAAAATATAAAGAACAAAGAACATAAAAAACTTAACAGAATCCTCTCAAAACTTAACATACAAATTTCGACGAAGGCCCAACTTGGTCAATTTTATTGGCAGTATTTTAAAGGTGGCTTAGAGGATTATAGGCATATTGGCCGTTTGCAGCCTACAAAAGTGTGGGTTGTCTTTTGTTTTATCTTTGGTGGGCATAGTTTACACGTCTTACGTTTAGGAACTATATTTTCTTCATTTGGTGGTCTTGGGATGGCATCTCAGGGCCCAAAACTCGTTTCAGCATTATAACTAATTCTTTGGGAAATTAGGGTATATAACTCGTCTTTGCATATGTGGAACTACCAGGGATCGTGTTAATTTCTGTAGCATTTTACCTATTTCTAATTCTTTGTTTTGCCGTCGATCGAATAAAGGATAGGCATTAATTCCACACAAGTCCAGAGCTCTGTTGAAAATCATCATAGGCCACCTTCTTGTTCGGCCGTTTCATCTGCCATCTCTCATGATGTCGGAATGATAGAATAATATCATCTCAGATTTCTTTGCATGTTCATCAATAGTATTATCATAATGCCGAGATGGTATCAGGAGCACTGCTTTATTCTTGTTTGGCACATGAGAACACATAGTTTTGTCGTTCGTGAAACCGAATAAAGTTGAACCATTCCCTCTAGACTTTTGTGCCTAAAATAAAAACGGTATTTCTCTTTTATTCTTTTTCAGAGCCCCAATATACGTTAGATTATGGTTAGACAGTTCATCTACAAGTTTAATATACGAGAACCAGTGTCAAGCGGCTGTGTCAAGCGTAGCACGCATTGAGTGGAAACAAGAAATTTTTTATCGTCAGCTGATAGTCCGGCACAATCGCTACTCTTTGCTGAATATAAGTAAATATAAGTATATAAGTAAGAGCATCACACAAGGCGCGAATAAGTAGCCCATATTTACCGAGCTTCTGGGGAATGTACGAAATTATGTGGCTTCTTCCACGAAACTCGACTAGCATCTCGTCAATAGTAACATATTCACTGAGTTGATATAGTTTTTGAGAATTAGTGATAAGTTTATCAAATATTCCAGAAAGGGGCCAGTTTATCGGTCTTTATTCTCTCAGCGCGATCTGCTGGGTTGGCAAAACGTAGGCAGTTCAGAAGAACTCAAAACCCGGTCTCTCACATATAGCACTTGAATATTTCACAACCTGTTCCATCCGTAGCAAATATAAAACTGGTAGATTCGTGATTTGATTTTAGGGCGGTAGGTTAGTAAAATAACCCTTAAAAAGGCATTGGGTTCTATAATGTCCATTTCTTTCGGGAATCACAAACTGCAAGCGGCCTGTGAGACCGCACGTCCATAGTTAAAGGTTAAATCGCAATTCAGCATAACTCTGTGCGCCTCTACAGCGTATAATGTGATGTATTTTCAAAAAAATGCAATAATAAATAAATAACTAATACGTTTTATAATTATGCAGCGAAAGAAAGGAACGAGGTTAAATAGACAGAGTTATTTGAAAACACAAAAGCCGCATAATGGCAGCCGAAGGAAGTTACTTTTAACCGACTAGCTCACCGCGCTGGCGTGGGGGTGTTTGGACATTATCTAAGCCCCGATCCTTCCATTTCACATGCACACACAAAAAGAGCTTACTCTTTCATATTAGATAAACTAAATTAATAGAAATGATCAAATAAATAAGTGAATATAAAATATTTAATTTACGTGAATTGTGCTGCGCTGATTCTGACCACCACTGCTTAATTTCGGGACTTTACTTGCTTCTGCTGCGCTGGTTCTGACAACCTCTGCTTCCTCCAACACAAATCTTCACCTCACCTTGGTTTCGAGACTTCAATTAATTCCGCTGCGCTGCGCCCTGACCACCTCTGCTGCCTGCTTACTATCTTTTTGACCTCGATCTAAATCAAAATCTTCTCTTGGGCTTTGTGCTTCAAAGATTTTGAAGGGGACTTCTGGGGCTACATACTTCAAACAGCTGCTAATACTTCCTGATTCTCTTGATTATCCTCTATAATTAAATTCACAATTTATATCCTTTATTTTCCATCACTTGATATTGGATGTCTATACTTTATTTTCTATCACTTGATACTGGGTTTCTATACTTTATTTTCCATAACCTGACACTGCATTTCTATATCTCTAACAAAATTTTGCTATCCTACTTATAGCGATATCTTCACAACAGACAAGTGAATCATTTCAATGGAAAATTTCTTCCCAGAAAACTTTCAAGAAATTTTTCTGAAAATTTCTGACATTTTTTTACAGAGACTTTTTTATTTATTTTTTGTTTGTTACTAATATTATTTAACTAAATATTACTTAATAGCTAAATTTAACAATAAATGTTTTTATTTTAATCTTATTCTTAGTTCTATTTTATCTCGTATGATTTCGATCTTAAAAATATAGGTACAAATTAAAAACTTAACCAAAATTTATTGTTATATTGAAAATATGCTGTTTTTTTTATTTAGTAATTTACTTATACATTTTTCTGTTTTGTTGTATGTCGCCTACACATCGGAGTACGTAACAATATTTTAATGGCTCTATGTCCGAAAATGAAAACAAGTGGCGCTGATTTATTATTGTTTTTCAAAACAAAATTTGAAAGTTGGCTGCCAAGAGTTTGAATTTTGCCAGCTAAATACATTAATTGCCGTTGTACGGAGCTGGTTAGCTTACTTTCATATATTTTGTAGTTTTTCGTTTATGCTTGTAGTTGGTGAGTTGATTTTCTTTAATTGCAGTAGAGTTATTACTGCACTTATTTGCATTCTACAAGTACTGATTATGTATAAAAATGAAGTCCCAGCTCAATTATCAAAAAAAAATTTCTCAAAAGAATCTTCGGGTATCCACGGTACGTAAGGAATGTTGATATTATGCTTATATACGACTACGAACTACAACTACGACAGTTAACAAATTCATACGGGGCAAAGCTCTTAAGTTGACCGACAAAACCGACAATCACGGTAATACTACATTGGATATCCTAAATTCTCGACAAATCAAACTAGAGAGACGTACAAATCACTACGACAAATAACCGAATAAACAGAACACAAATCCAACTGAGTGCTAAATCTGGGCAATAATAGTTCCAGAAACCAAAAGTGAAGCAAGAGTGGCAACACTAGCTTCATGCAACCATCTCCTGGAATTATCAACAAAATTAAAAATTTGAAAAATTTCGGACCATTGCAATCTCAACGATGCAAACTTCAGACACCTGTTCAGTGTCCCTTCGCGATAAACTTTCGTCACAAGTACACTGCCAAATCGCATAATCGGCAAAAGCCTGTTGCCAGCACGGACACTTTTTTGGCCGTCGCAGTATTCGAATGGGTAATAGCGAGCTTGCGCTATCGCACAGCTCTCGGTGGTAGGTTTATTTTAGTTACAGTTAGTTTTGGTTTGGATTGAAATTTGATTCTGGAACAATAAATCTTTGGCATTTGCACGTCTTAATGGTGCGGGCAAGTTAGTTTCCACGGTTTGCCGGTATTGTGATGCATCAATGTGGCGTGTTTGAAGAAAGAAAGTTGAAATTTTTGGGCAACCTCAGATTTTTACAGATAGTTCCTGTTGGCAATTAAACTTATTACGTTGATAATAAATGCGCCAATCGAATTTAATCGGTTCGATCGATCCGCCAAAATTGTGAGTATATATTTTAGGTTTAGTGTTTGTCTGTGTCCCTTACGGATGTCACTGCCTATGTGAGTTGCGGTGTTTCCAATCAGTTTTATATCTGCTGGAATATTTTCCTTATATATAGATTTTTACCTTAACTTGAAAAGGACATCAATGAACATCAACGGAACTGTATGTAATATAACACAATTGTATTTCACATTTGGCACGTGAAATAATCAAAATGGTCATTTTGATTGAAAAAAAGATTCATTAGGTTTTTATAATTGGAGCTACAATTAAAACTCAACTTAAACTAGCAAAAATTGATTATTGCATTTTTCAATGAACGTACAATTCACCTGAATTGCATGTTTCAGCTGCGGTTGCATTCGCCCTGGTGTCAGGGAATGTTGGCGTGCGCGTGTTGATTGTTCGTTTCTTACACGTGATAACTTGTCCGCGATCAAATGCGATGCTCTCAATCGTTAGAAGAAAAGAAGATCATTGAATCTGATGTTTGGGTTCTTGGTGCTACAACTGCATATGAATATTCCGAGATCGGGTTTCAAAAACAGTGTAAATTTGGTATGAAACCAAAGTTGCTTTGTAAATTGTGGTGTTGGTAAATAGGGAATATGTGGCCGTTGCGTGGTTATCTTTTTCGGATCGAACAATTTGTATTGGATTTATTTTGAGGAAAGTTAAAATATTATTTTTATTTTATTATTTATGAGAGATTGAGAACATGAACTTGTATTAAAGGTAAGCAATATTCTTCATGATCAAATCAGTCTTAAAAGTGGTGAAATAAACAAGCCTGAAACATAGCCTAAAACGTAGTCCCGTCAAAGACATGAACACATGTCCAAGTACAGTGTAATATTGATAAATAAAAGCGAAGAAAATTGGATTCTAATGTTTTGAATTTTGTGTCTTCTCCAACACGCCAGTTATGTTTAATTTATTATAAAGTTAAAATAAAACACTTTGAATTCATTTAAAATAATTTCTTTATTTTTTCACCTTTCAATTTACAACCGGTACGGACTAGACTACTATTCGCGGATTCTCGGTCAACTCTCCCTTGAACGCCAAGTAAACTCCAATTAATAAACTTGCAAAATGCTGACGCTATGTCTGCTGTTTCCAAGTTTGTGCAATACTAAGATGCTGACATTATGTCTGCAGTTTGTAATTTCGTGCCGTGTTATAATATGCAAACACTTTTGAAAGTGTTTTATTACAATTGCCTTAACTTTGTTTGGTCTAATAGAATTTTTATGTCGTGGGAACTTGGAATGTACTTGACTTCTACCACCTTTCGAGAAGAATTCTCCTAAATTCTATTTTTACATTATTACATTATTTACATTACATTATTACATTATTTACATTATTTATTACACATTACATTATTTATTAGAACTATTGGTTTTTTTATTTTTCTTGAAAGTATAAGTCTATAAATTTTAATGACTACTAATGTACTAGCAATTATTGGTAATGTAACTATATTTATATATTTCTGTGTTCTTAGTACAGTGTAACCTCGGTAATTGCAACTAAAAGAAACACAGACTTGTTGCAATTTTCGGGTCAGTACTTTTGTGGAGAAAAACAACCACTTAACACATATGAAGTTATTTTTATTGGAGAACAATATTGTAATTCAAAACGAATGAGTGCAACAAAAAAGTTTCTTACACATTTATATTTTCAAACACATGTACTGTGATTTTCTCAAAAAAGTTAAAAAGTATTTCTTGCTTCTGGCTCTTGCCTTGCTTCACAATAGCTTTCTCCTTCAATTGTTGCAAAACGATTATATCCTGAAGATTTTCGTTATTCTGTTCAGCCCATTCAATGCAAATGTTAAATGTTCGGACTGCGTCTTCATTTTTTACCTTGTTCTCTTTTATCTCCAAGGTGCTTTCGTCAACTGAATTTCTTTCATCGTCGTCTTTATCTTCAAAACAAATCTCAGCTCTAGTTTCAACAATCCAATTATCAATATCATCTGATGTCAAATTAAAATCAGACCCAATTTGTTTCAGAAGATCACTTATTGGTTCTATTAAATCTTTCATGCACTGCATTTCTGATCTTTTTTTCGCAGCATTTTTCAATAACGTGTGATTTGACCTCCGCCCATGCTCCAGATAAATGACAGATGGAGTGTTTTAAGTTCATTCCCTTAATTATTTGCTCCGTGTCCGATTCCTCAGAACCTACTATTTGGGCCAACACGCTTTTTTTGGAAAAAAGTTTTGTCAACCTAATCCCGTTTTGGCCCATTTGTATGATTGCAGTGAAGTCCGGTGGGAAGCACATTACGGATATCATACCGTCATCACTTTCAAGCTGGCCATCTTTCGAATGGCATGGAGCATTAACAAGTAGTAAAAGTTATTACCGTTTTTACCGCCGTGTGAGGGCAACCGTTCCCTCTGTCAATACTGCTGGGAAAGGATAGGCAACGGGTAACCACCCCGTCGGTTCCGTTACAGGGAGTGACCGGTTGGGGCCCGCAGTCCCGGTAGGTCCGTCGGAGACGGGCGTGGGCGCCACTCGCTTAACTTGAGCCCCGCGACGCCGCCAAGCGAGAATGCGACGGGACCGGTCCACTCACCTCGCTGTTACCTCCACACGTACCAATCGATTACAATCAACAACCGTTCATTTCCTAGCTTCTCGCGATACCGCAACCTGGAAAACGCTTACCATTTTATATAGAATAAACGTTTCACCTAGCCTAATGGGAGTAAACGGAGAACCATTGAACGTAATCTGTCTCACCGCTTGTTATGCTCGCCCCTGTTCCTTGTTCCGCTCTTGCTCTCAGTCTTGTTTCGACGACCAGCACTCAGTCACTGCATACTTTTCCTTTCAATGTTCCGAACTTCGTCTTTGTCTACACTATATACTCTTTCCGATTGACTTTATTTCAGTTATTCCATACTTTTCACTTCTCTACTTCCGAAATTAGTCTTCACTGATCACAATATACTCCTTCCGATTGACTTTATTTCATTTACTCCATACTTTTCACTTCTCCACTTCCGAAATTAGTCTTTACCGATCACTATATACTCTTTCCGATTGACTATATTTCATTTACTCCATACTTTCCCGAAATTAGTCTATACCGATCACATTATACTCTTTCCGATTGGCTTTATTTCATTTACTCCCGACTTTTCACTTCCCCACTTCCGAAATTAGTCTTTACTGATCACTATATACTCTTTCCGATTGACTATACTTCATTTACTCCATACTTTCCCGAAATTAGTCTTTACCGATCACTATATACTCTTTCCGATGGACTTTACTCGCCAATGTCAAGCAGTCACGTACAGGAGCATCCAACAACAAAAAAGACCCGGCCCGCTTTTTCCGCTCCCGAGGATTAGCGGATCCCACATCCTCCCGATGCGGCCGTTCACCTGTCGGGCGATGACCCATCCGAGACTCGACCCCCTCTGAAGAAACCGCTTTAAATGCTGCGCGGCGAGATTTACGATCCACATTGGATTTCGCCGCTCTTCGCCTCACTGCTGACACTTGACGACTGACAGGCGACAATGTTTATGTTTGATTTGTTGTCGGGTTTACGCGTCATGTCGCATCTTCGCGATTCGAGTAAACAACACATAGGCTCGCGAATCGCGGAAGTGGGTCGAATTCACCGGTGAGTGCTGGCATCGATTTATTCGCCGGAATAGAACCGCTCGAGCTCGTTCCGGTAGCTCCCGACTTAGATGTGGGTATCGGTGAATTCTTGCAGCGCTCGCTGGCCTCCATCCCATGATCTCCCGTGACTAGTTCGTTACCCCTTACAATCTCGATTCTGACTATAAGTCTGCCATTTCGATTACAATTCTATCTACCATTCAATTTCATTCTTCAATTTCAATTATCAATTTCAATTCTCATTCCCATTCTCATTCTTCAATTTCCAATACAATTCTATTTACAATACAATTCTATATTCTATTTTATTCTATAATACAATTCTATTCTTACCCACTAAAATTACATTATTTGGCTAATACTTAAAATTCTTACCAGCTTCTCTTCGTACACTTCTCGATTTGGTTAACACGCCACAAATTCAATTCATACTATAGCGGATCAGCAGAGGGTAGCGGTTTCCATGTTTACTAACTTATTCCTTATGTTGTTTTCGGAAGACGGGTTTGCCCGATTCCGCCCGTGGTGGAAGCTCCCCCGAGGGTGGCGATACGACACCGTAACAAAGTGCTTTTGGTAGAAGTCCCTGAGCACTTAGGAATCTGCGGACCTAAAGCATAATAAAGTCCATTGAAATCAATCAATTTAATTTCGGAATTTGAAAACCTTACTTCTGGAACAAATATGTGATGAAAACAGTCATCGAATAAAAATCTGTACACCACTGTTTCTGTACACCACAGGAATATCTCCAGCATTTTTGAATGACTTTTCCTATCACTAGGATCTTGGCGATCTAGGGTCGGTTGCATTTGTACATACTAGAAAAGTTATCCTCTCCTTATTAGTTTCCCGTCCAGGTGCTGAAGTTAACCGGAAATTCACCAAAGTTCTGTCTGGAAGAAGCTTCCAGAACAGGACAGACTCATCTGCGTTGTATATCTGTTCTGGCTTCAATTGCAATCTCTTGATTTTGGAATGGAACTTTTCAACAAATTGATCAATGGCAGCTGCATTGTTTGACAGCTTTTCTCCACAAATTTTGAGAAGCCGGATCCCGTGTCGCTCTTACAATTTTATGAACCAACCGTTGCTTACATCGTATCCATTCGAATTCTCTCGAATTTGGTCGTGAAAAAATTTTACCTTTTCCTTCAGCAAATCCGCAGACATCGGTATGTTTTTTGATCGTTGTTCCAAAAACCACTTGTACAGCGCAGCCTCCATTTTCGGAAATTCAGACTGGTGCATCGTTTTCCGTTTATCGGATTCCAATTCTGCATTGGCCACAAATTTTTTGAATTTGTTATGGTTTTTCATAATACGGCTAATCGTCGATTTGTTGAAGCCGTATTTGATACATAAAGCGGCAATAGATGAACCACTTTCGAAATCTGTTATAACTTGCGCTTTATCTTTAAATGATAAAAACTTATGAGGTCATGTACACGACATTTTTGAATAAACCACACGAGCGACGTAAGAAAACGAAATTTAAACGAAAATCACATGAACTTGACAAGCAGGCGTATTGGGCGATGTACCGGAAAATACTATTCTGCCGCTAGACTTCCAATAAATATCTTGTGAGTGCATACGACAGTGTAACAAATTTTAAAGTAACGGTCTTTATTTTATATTGACTATATAAGTGCAACAAGCGTTGCAATTTTAGAGTCTATGTTATTCTTTAATGCCAAATAGTTTAACAAATAAGTCAGTTTTGTATTTTGCAGACGTCCTTTATTTCAATGTTGGATAATCAAAAGCAAATAGCCTGTTCTTGACAGTTCGGGAACGGCGTACCCTTTCTTGCATTTACAATATCTTTCTTGATTTTGGCGGATTTTCACAGACACTTTCTTTTACAATTCGAACGCCAATTTCTACCTTTCTACAATACAATTGCTTTCTTTCTCTTTTACTCTTTCACTCTTTCACTCATTCAAGTTTCTCTTCATTACTAAGTTTTGACAGTTCTAAAATTTGAGGTTGAGGATTGTAGATCATATCCAAGGAAGATTCCTTTTCTTGACTTCCTGTCCAACTTCTTTCTAGTCTGGCTCGTGTTCAGGACCCAACAGTCACATCCGAAGATTCGGATTTTGTTGATGTCAATGCGACGATCGTACCCCAGATCAGCTGGGCTTTTCCCGGCGACTGTACTTGTCCCTGTTTGGTTGATTGTAAACACTGCATAGTTTACAGCTTCTGCTCATAAGATGTCTTTTAAGTTCCTCGCATGCATAGCTGACCTTGCAGATTCCACAATTGTTCTCATCTCCCTTTCGATTCTGCCATTTTGTTGTGGAGTGTGAACATTCGAGAATGTGTGCCTGACTCCCAGCTCCTCCAGAATTTTGCGAGTGGTGGAATTGTCAATTTCTTTGCCATGATCAGATCTCAAAACCTTCACATTTCTGCCAAACTGGTTCTCAACTTCCTTCAAATATATCCTCAATTTGTCTGCTGCTTGATCCTTGGACTTCAGATAGTAGACGATTCGAAAGTGTGAGTAGTCATCCTTGAACATCAGAAAGTACATCGCCCCTCCAATCGACCTCTCGTTCATTTCTCCAAGATCTACATGAACTAAGTCCAATGGTTGGTCAGCTACTTTTTCATTTCCAGGGTGAGAGACTCGTTGCTTTCCCAAAACACATCCATCACAGACTCGGTTCCCCCAGTCGTCTATAAATTTGATGTTGTTTCTGTTCAGAATAATCCTTACGTACTTCAGGTTCTGATGTGCAAGCCTCTCATGCCAGGTGACAATCTAAGTTGCAATCAGACTGGTATTCTGAATTGGTTGACGAAACATGACCATGTACAGGTTTCCTTCACGTTGAGCCATTGACAGAACCGCTTGACTTTCCTTCGCCTTGATGACCGACACATCGTTGTTGCACTCTTCAGTATGACCTCGATCCATGATTTGACTGAGAGAAAGCAAGTTGAAATTCAAGCCAGGTACATAAAGAACATCTTCAAGTGTAGCCAATTTCCATTAACACCATTGTAGACTTCCAGTTCGATGTCTCCCACTGATGTGGCCTTGAGTTGGCGAGAGTCTCCCATCGACACTGTGATTGGCTGCTCCAGTTCTCTCATTTCGACAAACCACTTTTTGTGCGAATTCATATGTTGTGTTGTCTCCACTGTCCTGGTACCAGTTTTCATTTGCTCCTCGTTTTTGGTTTTTCACCTCGGCACTTGACAATCCAATGGCGACATAAAGTTTTCCTGACCGACCTCCGTATCTTCTATCACCTTTGTCTGATCTCTCGTTGACCGATCTGTCATCATTTCTCTTCAGACAATCTCTGGTAAAGTGTCCTTTTTGACCGCAAACATGACGAGGATAGTTTTCTTTGCAGTAGGCTAAATACTTTGCACACGGTTTTGCTCTGCATTGTTTTTTCATGTGCCCTTTCAGTCCACATTTAAAACAAGTGATTGCTGCGCCCCCACTTGGTTTGTCTGGCTTCTGGTTGTTGTGCTGTTTCGTCTTCTTTCGTTGCTGCATCACCAAGGCATTATTTGATGTCGACTCACTTGACCCTTCATGTGCCTTGATTCTGTCTTCTTCAAGTCTCAGCTTCTCCAGGAGGTTGGGTATGGATCGTTGATTTCCTGTTACGTTGTCCCAAGATGTGCGAAAATGGTACAGATGAGGTAGCAGAATTGATAGCATACGAGTCATTGCCCATTGTTCATAGTTGTTTCCATCCAGAGAGGTTAAATCCTCGGCGAGTTGTAGAATGTCGTTGCAATTTGCAACAGCTGATTTGGAGTTGTCAAATGTGTAGCTGAAAAATTTTCGTTGCAGACCTTCGATTTCATAGTCTGACTTTTTACCATACAAGTTTTGCAATTTTTCATACATTTCAAGTGCCGTTGTACAACTCAAAATCTTTTTCGAAATAGCTTTACTAACATTTATGCCAATGACGGTTTGTGCCTCAATATCTTTTTCAACCTATTCAATTACATCCTTTTCATCATTATTACCCACAGGTTTTGGTTTCGCGCCAGTTACATACTCATAGATTTTCTTTAATTTTAATGTTAAATCAATTTTAAATTGCCAAGCTTCGAAATCTACTTCACCGTCTTGATCTTCAGACAACATCTCAATATTCGACTTTGTCGATGACTCCATTTCAAATCAAATTAAAATTTTGACAACCTAACCTTAAAAGTTACTTTACAAAATTGTTTTCGCAAGAATTTACAATGTCTGTTTGTTTGTCGCAGTTTATCTTCATTGACCCAATTTTACTTGCGCTTTGACGTTTCGAGGTTATGTTGATACTGCTCACAACTTGGTGCTCCGATGACGACCACTTGGCTGGACACACGGCTGAACTGGCTGAGTTGTATTCGGTTTGGCTGAACGACTTTGCTGGCACTTACTGCGACTTGACTAGGCTGGTTCTGCTCACTGCGACTGCTCTGACTTTGGTTTTTACGTGGGCTGCTCACTGCGACTTGACAATGACAATTTTCTGGACCGACTTGACTTTTTTTTTGATAGTTTGGCGTATCTGACTTTTGGGCATGAACTGGGCCCATAACCTGTTATTCTTTAATGCCAAATAGTTTAACAAATAAGTCAGTTTTGTATTTTGCAGACGTCCTTTATTTCAATGTTGGATAATCAAAAGCAAATAGCCTGTTCTTGACAGTTCGGGAACGGCGTACCGTTTCTTGCATTTACAATATCTTTCTTGATTTTGGCGGATTTTCACAGACACTTTCTTTTACAATTCGAACGCCAATTTCTACCTTTCTACAATACAATTGCTTTCTTTCTCTTTTACTCTTTCACTCTTTCACTCATTCAAGTTTCTCTTCATTACTAAGTTTTGACAGTTCTAAAATTTGAGGTTGAGGATTGTAGATCATATCCAAGGAAGATTCCTTTTCTTGACTTCCTGTCCAACTTCTTTCTTGTCTGGCTCGTGTTCAGGACCCAACAGTCACATCCGAAGATTCGGATTTTGTTGATGTCAATGCGACGATCGTACCCCAGATCAGCTGGGCTTTTCCCGGCGACTGTACTTGTCCCTGTTTGGTTGATTGTAAACACTGCATAGTTTACAGCTTCTGCTCATAAGATGTCTTTTAAGTTCCTCGCATGCATAGCTGACCTTGCAGATTCCACAATTGTTCTCATCTCCCTTTCGATTCTGCCATTTTGTTGTGGAGTGTGAACATTCGAGAATGTGTGCCTGACTCCCAGCTCCTCCAGAATTTTGCGAGTGGTGGAATTGTCAATTTCTTTGCCATGATCAGATCTCAAAACCTTCACATTTCTGCCAAACTGGTTCTCAACTTCCTTCAAATATATCCTCAATTTGTCTGCTGCTTGATCCTTGGACTTCAGATAGTAGACGATTCGAAAGTGTGAGTAGTCATCCTTGAACATCAGAAAGTACATCGCCCCTCCAATCGACCTCTCGTTCATTTCTCCAAGATCTACATGAACTAAGTCCAATGGTTGGTCAGCTACTTTTTCATTTCCAGGGTGAGAGACTCGTTGCTTTCCCAAAACACATCCATCACAGACTCGGTTCCCCCAGTCGTCTATAAATTTGATGTTGTTTCTGTTCAGAATAATCCTTACGTACTTCAGGTTCTGATGTGCAAGCCTCTCATGCCAGGTGACAATCTAAGTTGCAATCAGACTGGTATTCTGAATTGGTTGACGAAACATGACCATGTACAGGTTTCCTTCACGTTGAGCCATTGACAGAACCGCTTGACTTTCCTTCGCCTTGATGACCGACACATCGTTGTTGCACTCTTCAGTATGACCTCGATCCATGATTTGACTGAGAGAAAGCAAGTTGAAATTCAAGCCAGGTACATAAAGAACATCTTCAAGTGTAGCCAATTTCCATTAACACCATTGTAGACTTCCAGTTCGATGTCTCCCACTGATGTGGCCTTGAGTTGGCGAGAGTCTCCCATCGACACTGTGATTGGCTGCTCCAGTTCTCTCATTTCGACAAACCACTTTTTGTGCGAATTCATATGTTGTGTTGTCTCCACTGTCCTGGTACCAGTTTTCATTTGCTCCTCGTTTTTGGTTTTTCACCTCGGCACTTGACAATCCAATGGCGACATAAAGTTTTCCTGACCGACCTCCGTATCTTCTATCACCTTTGTCTGATCTCTCGTTGACCGATCTGTCATCATTTCTCTTCAGACAATCTCTGGTAAAGTGTCCTTTTTGACCGCAAACATGACGAGGATAGTTTTCTTTGCAGTAGGCTAAATACTTTGCACACGGTTTTGCTCTGCATTGTTTTTTCATGTGCCCTTTCAGTCCACATTTAAAACAAGTGATTGCTGCGCCCCCACTTGGTTTGTCTGGCTTCTGGTTGTTGTGCTGTTTCGTCTTCTTTCGTTGCTGCATCACCAAGGCATTATTTGATGTCGACTCACTTGACCCTTCATGTGCCTTGATTCTGTCTTCTTCAAGTCTCAGCTTCTCCAGGAGGTTGGGTATGGATCGTTGATTTCCTGTTACGTTGTCCCAAGATGTGCGAAAATGGTACAGATGAGGTAGCAGAATTGATAGCATACGAGTCATTGCCCATTGTTCATAGTTGTTTCCATCCAGAGAGGTTAAATCCTCGGCGAGTTGTAGAATGTCGTTGCAATTTGCAACAGCTGATTTGGAGTTGTCAAATGTGTAGCTGAAAAATTTTCGTTGCAGACCTTCGATTTCATAGTCTGACTTTTTACCATACAAGTTTTGCAATTTTTCATACATTTCAAGTGCCGTTGTACAACTCAAAATCTTTTTCGAAATAGCTTTACTAACATTTATGCCAATGACGGTTTGTGCCTCAATATCTTTTTCAACCCATTCAATTACATCCTTTTCATCATTATTACCCGCAGGTTTTGGTTTCGCGCCAGTTACATACTCATAGATTTTCTTTAATTTTAATGTTAAATCAATTTTAAATTGCCAAGCTTCGAAATCTACTTCACCGTCTTGATCTTCAGACAACATCTCAATATTCGACTTTGTCGATGACTCCATTTCAAATCAAATTAAAATTTTGACAACCTAACCTTAAAAGTTACTTTACAAAATTGTTTTCGCAAGAATTTACAATGTCTGTTTGTTTGTCGCAGTTTATCTTCATTGACCCAATTTTACTTGCGCTTTGACGTTTCGAGGTTATGTTGATACTGCTCACAACTTGGTGCTCCGATGACGACCACTTGGCTGGACACACGGCTGAACTGGCTGAGTTGTATTCGGTTTGGCTGAACGACTTTGCTGGCACTTACTGCGACTTGACTAGGCTGGTTCTGCTCACTGCGACTGCTCTGACTTTGGTTTTTACGTGGGCTGCTCACTGCGACTTGACAATGACAATTTTCTGGACCGACTTGACTTTTTTTTTGATAGTTTGGCGTATCTGACTTTTGGGCATGAACTGGGCCCATAACCTGTTATTCTTTAATGCCAAATAGTTTAACAAATAAGTCAGTTTTGTATTTTGCAGACGTCCTTTATTTCAATGTTGGATAATCAAAAGCAAATAGCCTGTTCTTGACAGTTCGGGAACGGCGTACCGTTTCTTGCATTTACAATATCTTTCTTGATTTTGGCGGATTTTCACAGACACTTTCTTTTACAATTCGAACGCCAATTTCTACCTTTCTACAATACAATTGCTTTCTTTCTCTTTTACTCTTTCACTCTTTCACTCATTCAAGTTTCTCTTCATTACTAAGTTTTGACAGTTCTAAAATTTGAGGTTGAGGATTGTAGATCATATCCAAGGAAGATTCCTTTTCTTGACTTCCTGTCCAACTTCTTTCTTGTCTGGCTCGTGTTCAGGACCCAACAGTCACATCCGAAGATTCGGATTTTGTTGATGTCAATGCGACGATCGTACCCCAGATCAGCTGGGCTTTTCCCGGCGACTGTACTTGTCCCTGTTTGGTTGATTGTAAACACTGCATAGTTTACAGCTTCTGCTCATAAGATGTCTTTTAAGTTCCTCGCATGCATAGCTGACCTTGCAGATTCCACAATTGTTCTCCTCTCCCTTTCGATTCTGCCATTTTGTTGTGGAGTGTGAACATTCGAGAATGTGTGCCTGACTCCCAGCTCCTCCAGAATTTTGCGAGTGGTGGAATTGTCAATTTCTTTGCCATGATCAGATCTCAAAACCTTCACATTTCTGCCAAACTGGTTCTCAACTTCCTTCAAATATATCCTCAATTTGTCTGCTGCTTGATCCTTGGACTTCAGATAGTAGACGATTCGAAAGTGTGAGTAGTCATCCTTGAACATCAGAAAGTACATCGCCCCTCCAATCGACCTCTCGTTCATTTCTCCAAGATCTACATGAACTAAGTCCAATGGTTGGTCAGCTACTTTTTCATTTCCAGGGTGAGAGACTCGTTGCTTTCCCAAAACACATCCATCACAGACTCGGTTCCCCCAGTCGTCTATAAATTTGATGTTGTTTCTGTTCAGAATAATCCTTACGTACTTCAGGTTCTGATGTGCAAGCCTCTCATGCCAGGTGACAATCTAAGTTGCAATCAGACTGGTATTCTGAATTGGTTGACGAAACATGACCATGTACAGGTTTCCTTCACGTTGAGCCATTGACAGAACCGCTTGACTTTCCTTCGCCTTGATGACCGACACATCGTTGTTGCACTCTTCAGTATGACCTCGATCCATGATTTGACTGAGAGAAAGCAAGTTGAAATTCAAGCCAGGTACATAAAGAACATCTTCAAGTGTAGCCAATTTCCATTAACACCATTGTAGACTTCCAGTTCGATGTCTCCCACTGATGTGGCCTTGAGTTGGCGAGAGTCTCCCATCGACACTGTGATTGGCTGCTCCAGTTCTCTCATTTCGACAAACCACTTTTTGTGCGAATTCATATGTTGTGTTGTCTCCACTGTCCTGGTACCAGTTTTCATTTGCTCCTCGTTTTTGGTTTTTCACCTCGGCACTTGACAATCCAATGGCGACATAAAGTTTTCCTGACCGACCTCCGTATCTTCTATCACCTTTGTCTGATCTCTCGTTGACCGATCTGTCATCATTTCTCTTCAGACAATCTCTGGTAAAGTGTCCTTTTTGACCGCAAACATGACGAGGATAGTTTTCTTTGCAGTAGGCTAAATACTTTGCACACGGTTTTGCTCTGCATTGTTTTTTCATGTGCCCTTTCAGTCCACATTTAAAACAAGTGATTGCTGCGCCCCCACTTGGTTTGTCTGGCTTCTGGTTGTTGTGCTGTTTCGTCTTCTTTCGTTGCTGCATCACCAAGGCATTATTTGATGTCGACTCACTTGACCCTTCATGTGCCTTGATTCTGTCTTCTTCAAGTCTCAGCTTCTCCAGGAGGTTGGGTATGGATCGTTGATTTCCTGTTACGTTGTCCCAAGATGTGCGAAAATGGTACAGATGAGGTAGCAGAATTGATAGCATACGAGTCATTGCCCATTGTTCATAGTTGTTTCCATCCAGAGAGGTTAAATCCTCGGCGAGTTGTAGAATGTCGTTGCAATTTGCAACAGCTGATTTGGAGTTGTCAAATGTGTAGCTGAAAAATTTTCGTTGCAGACCTTCGATTTCATAGTCTGACTTTTTACCATACAAGTTTTGCAATTTTTCATACATTTCAAGTGCCGTTGTACAACTCAAAATCTTTTTCGAAATAGCTTTACTAACATTTATGCCAATGACGGTTTGTGCCTCAATATCTTTTTCAACCTATTCAATTACATCCTTTTCATCATTATTACCCGCAGGTTTTGGTTTCGCGCCAGTTACATACTCATAGATTTTCTTTAATTTTAATGTTAAATCAATTTTAAATTGCCAAGCTTCGAAATCTACTTCACCGTCTTGATCTTCAGACAACATCTCAATATTCGACTTTGTCGATGACTCCATTTCAAATCAAATTAAAATTTTGACAACCTAACCTTAAAAGTTACTTTACAAAATTGTTTTCGCAAGAATTTACAATGTCTGTTTGTTTGTCGCAGTTTATCTTCATTGACCCAATTTTACTTGCGCTTTGACGTTTCGAGGTTATGTTGATACTGCTCACAACTTGGTGCTCCGATGACGACCACTTGGCTGGACACACGGCTGAACTGGCTGAGTTGTATTCGGTTTGGCTGAACGACTTTGCTGGCACTTACTGCGACTTGACTAGGCTGGTTCTGCTCACTGCGACTGCTCTGACTTTGGTTTTTACGTGGGCTGCTCACTGCGACTTGACAATGACAATTTTCTGGACTGACTTGACTTTTTTTTTGATAGTTTGGCGTATCTGACTTTTGGGCATGAACTGGGCCCATAACCTGTTATTCTTTAATGCCAAATAGTTTAACAAATAAGTCAGTTTTATATTTTGCAGACGTCCTTTATTTCACAGTTTTGGATAATCAAAAGCGAATAGCCTGTTCTCGACGGTTCGGCAACGGCGTAACCTTTCTTGCAGTTACAGCATCTATCTTGATTTTGGCGGATTTTCACAGACACTTTCTTTTACAATTCGAACGCCAATTTCTACCTTTCTACAATACAATTGCTTTCTTCCTCTTTTACTCTTTCACTCTTTCACTCATTCAAGTTTCTCTTCATTACTAAGTTTTGATAGTTCTAAAATTTGACGTTGATGGATGGAAAATAATTAATCACAACAGTCTACAATAGAATAATATTGGCTGATGCAAATTTCGAGTATCGCAATTATCGGGGGTTGCAATTATGGAGGTTACACTGTATTTTAATACGTTCTAGGTTTTCCACATTTTTCAACATAATATGTTCGAAATTCCGTTTTTTAGTAAAATTATATTTTGTTTCATCTGTATAATAGAATCTATCCATAACTTTAATGTTGCTATTGCTGAATGTTTCATTTAGAATTTCAATAGTACAATTATTTGAAGTGATTAGATAATTTCCGTTAAGTGTAATAAGGCGATCATCACACAATTTAACAATGCTTTCATTTTTCATGTTTTTAGCTATAATAGTACTTTGATCAATTTTTTTTATTTCTGATATTAGGTTGTGTTGTAACTTGCAATTATTATGAGTAACACAATTTTCAAGTGGTTGTCATTCATTTTCATATTGAATTTCATGGTTGTACATACATTTTGTGCCATTAAATTCTACTATAAACTGATCTTCCATGATAATTTCTGCATAATTATTTTTTGGTATTGGTGAAATTAATTTTAGTGCTACAAGTTCATATGACTTAGGAATTTGTATCGTCAAAGTGAGTAATTTTTCATTGTACTTAAAGAGTCCTACTTTAACGTTCTTTAGTTTACAAAAATCAAGTTTTGTGATAGCTAGTTCTGTGAGTTCTGTTTTTGCTAAGGATATGCTGTCCATGATTTGGTTAATTTTCGCCGTTGACATTTGTAATCTAATGATTTGGTCGAGCTTCAGTTGATTTAGGATGATTTTCTGTTCATTTGCTGTTACTTGTTCGAATGTTTGGATGATTCGATTTCGGTCAGATTCTACTATTTTTTCAAGATTGGTAAGTGACTCGGTAATATGAGAGTTGATTTCGATTTGTTTGTTGAGATTTTGAATACCTTTTTCGTCATTAATTTGTATTGATTGTTTATGATCTGCAATATCTTACCGATCCTCATCACTCATTGTTCCGAAAAGCCATTTTTGAGCACTACTTACAAAATTGAACAACCCTCTTCCTAACTTTTGGTTCAGTTGCCTCTAATTTGCTTTCAATATTTTCCATTTGTTTATTGATTAACGGATCGTTGGCAACACCTAGTTTTTCTATGCTTTCTATGGTAGTCTTTATAGTTTGTTTAAGTTCCTGAAGGTCAATTATATGTAATATCGTTCTGCTGTCATTTAATATTACCGTAGTTCCCATGTCAATTGTTGTGTACCCATTATTGCTGATAATATGTCATAATATTGTCAAAGTTGCCAATGCTGATTGCATAGTTAATGCTATTAGCATAAGTGTTATTGGTTTCCATACCTGTAAGAATGACTACGTATATTAGAAGTGTCCTGATGATAAGTGTATGTATTAAAGAATAAGTAGTAATGCATATTAACTACGTAAGATCTTCCCTTGTAACACTTCCACGAGCATTTTATCGCGTTTGGGAATATCTTTTTGTGTGAAGTTGGGCACTTTCTTACGAGTGAAGTATTCTGCAAAGATACAACTGAATATTCCACAGTCATATCCATTAGTTTGGAGGGGGGCATTTATAATACTTTCTTTAACCCATTTGTGATGTCCAAGGGAACCTTTCGTTTGTCATTTGATTCTTCCTCTTTCAAATAGTTCTCCAACAAGGACAATACCTCTAGATCATAATTCCCATTGGATCATAATATGTGATTTTATTATTTTTAAAATCTACTATGGCCATTAACTAATGCGAATTGTTAAGGTGAATTGGGACTAACATTATATCGTAAGAGAATATATCAACTTTTCGTGTCCATCGATGGACTGCACTATATCCTGATTGTCTTAGGCATAACAGGAAAAAAGTGTTCGTTATGTATACTTTGGGGTAGTTTTCAGTATGTTTTACCAAGCTTCGTTCTGCAAGGAGGTTCACGTAAAAATTTATTATTTGGTCATTCAACCATTCCGATCCTAATACCGTTTGAATATCACCTCTTGTGATATTTTGATTAAATTTTGAGATTAATATTTCTTCCTGAGGTCAGTTCAGTATTTTGGGCGGTCAATATTTGTTCATCTGTCAGAACGTCTCTCTGAACTTCTTTAGCACTTTGATAGTCTGTATACTTAAGTTTTCTCTTTATGTTTACCAGATGAATATTGTCCAATTTTGACTTTCTATATTTTGGTTGTTCTTTATGCCTAGTTGCTTTGTAGTTTTTAATAAAGCCTGTTGTTCTTGTTTCGCGATAATCTTCTCGTTTTTCATTGAGTTTCGCCAAATATTTCTTTGGAGTCATTTAGTAGAAGAGTTCTACATTTTTCTGCGATGGTGTTGTGCAACCGTTCAACATCATCATTTCCTGTACGGCTATTCGGCTTCGTTATATGTAATGCTACTTTCTCTGTTTTTAGAAAATCTTTTATATGCCGTACATTTAACGCGTTTCCACTAACTAATTTATTCGGTTTTCCATATTTGGCAAAATGAGAGTTTCTATTAGCGTTATATGGGTTTTATCGGGTAGATAATAGGCTGATCCATATTTGGAGAAGTTATCAATTACGGTTAGAAAATCGAACTTTATGATAGTATAGATATCAACACGGATTATCTCGTTTTTTTCCTTGGGGACTTCTGAAAATTGTAGTTTTGGTTTGATTGGATTTCATTGATATTTTACTGCTTGACATACTTCACATTGATCGATGACGATTTGGATTAGCTGTAGGTATTTCGGGTAGTAAATTTTATTCTTGATGGAATTGAATCTTTCTTAGATTCTAGAATGCATACTCTCGTTCACGTGATACAACGAAATTTGGTTCAGAGCTTCTACCTCTGTTTCAATATCCTGAGCCCTATGAGAACATCTGACAAATTTTATTTGTTGGTCATAAGAGTAAAATTCTCGTAGTTTTTGTTGTACTACGTTGTATTTATGATCGTCAAGCTCAGTATAGATACCCGTTATACCTAAGGTGACCACTTTTTTTATTGGTCAAAGCGGGACGCCGTCAAACTTTATTCCTTCAAAACCTAAACAAAAGTATATAATGAAGTTATAATATCTTTGATGATAAAAATGAAAATGACAATTCATTTTAACAAAGTCTAGTGTGCTTGTTTATTATATTTTTCAGATGAACAAATTTGCTTTAGAATATCAGGTTTCGTCTTCAAATGTGAATGTACCTGTTGGCATGACATGTTGATGTTGTTTTTTTGTTACCAGAATGGCTTTTAGTACTGCGACTCCCAGCTGTCCAGATTTTCACTTTCTCACTTGTCCAGATTTTGTTCATTTGAGAAAATGCCCGTTCAACTGGAGCGTTGCTGCCTGGAAGGCACAAAATATATTCAACTATGATGCGGAATGTATTATATTCCAGCTGGTTTGCCTGGAAGTTCCTAAATACTTCCATTCAACGATTTTCAGTATAAAATTGTTGGCGTTCCACTCTGTTACTTTTTGACTTGTAATATATTTACAAATCAAAAAAAATTCATTAAAAACGTTTACATCTTGACTGCTACTCATTAATCTCTTTTCTATGGGCAAATCCATCACGTTTTGAACTTGCTCCCACATGGGGACCGAAATTAGATTCGCCCATTAAAACACCTTTAATTCTGTATTAAATTGGCCCCACTGCTCTAAGTATTCCTTACACGTTTTGTAAAATTCTGCTGCCGCTGATTTCACACTTTCTCCTTCAACATCACCAGTCTCCTGTAATTTCAATAACATATTACGGGCAATATGAGGCAAAAAACATGAGTTTAATTTTAATGCCAAGTTGTCTATGAGCCGATTAATTTCTTTCGCAGCCTCCACTGCAGACACAGATTGCCCCCCAATTTTTAACACGGCTTGATGAAAAACAGCTGACTGCGCGAGTTACGTTATTAGTTTATCGTTAAGATAAAAAAAAACTTAATTTTTTTTATAATTATAAATTTATTAAACTTCGCATTTTAACACTCGGTTTAAATTATAATAACTGAACAATTACTTATAACAACTCTATAATAACTGTATAACAACTCAACTAACTCAACTAACTTGTTTGATCCGAGAACTGGGTCTTTTATATTGTTAAAAGTGCAAGGTTGCACTTTTGGATATATGATATGTATATGCTAAGCTAATTCGATTTATGCTGAGGCGATCGAATGATCGGATGTTTATATAAGATAAGTAAGGATGAATAATCAAATAGTTGATGAAGCAAAAATGAGTCTTTGTTATATTTTGATGACTCGTCAATTGTAACTTTAATGAAAAGGCAAATTTGTCGAGTCAGCATAAAATTAGTTAAGAAGTGAATCTAGTTGTTATGAATGAGTCATTGTTTGATGGTTCATCAATTGTATCTCGCGTGGATAAAAAGCAACCACAAAGAAAAACTTTCAAAGAAAACTTTTAATATATTTGGGCATTTATCGATACTCAGAAAGTGATTTTTCAATGGTTGAAACATTTTTAATATTATCTCCAGTGCAGGCAGCAGCGCTAGCCATCTAGTTTTACTATAGCCTAGAACTTTTTGGTATTCTGTGCCAGCTGCTTCACATAATTCTTTAAGCGCTTCAACACGGACGCTATAAATGTAGAAAAATGAATAAATTTAAACAATTATGCACTCAAAATCAACAGGAAGACAATTTGCTGCTGTTTCGATCGCATTATGGATTATGTGTGCTCCACATCCAATTCCAATAAGCTTTTTTTGCAAGAGATTGATTCAATTTCGAGTAAATATTATTAACTTCTTTTCTGTTTTTTCCTCTGAAATTGGTGTTTGTATTGTCTCCACAAAATGCTACAACTGTCGATTCCAATTCATTTTCTTTAATTGCCTGCATCAAATAATCCACAACGATATCTGAAGTTTCCCCTGGTTGCACTGCAAACTCTAAAATTTTCACTTTAACTCCTTCCTGTGGCAAAAAATAGCGTACTAAAATTGAAAAAATCTTAGTAGATCCATGGTTTGAAGAATCTGTCAGCAACGTTATGCAAGCAGCTCCAAGAAGTTACTGTTTTAGTTCATGTGTTGCCATGGGCGCCAAAACATTTAAAGCAATAGCTTCGAACACTTCTTCGTTTAATAAATGGATACTTAGCTTGTAAATTAAAATTAAAAGAACACTTTCGTTTAGGCATTCCAAAAACTAGTGTGATAACAAAAGAATTGACACAAATAACTCACTTCACCCAACAAAAATGTCAAAGACTTGTAAGTTGCCGTCAAATCAAAGCCTAGATCCAGGAAAACCTAACGGTCTTTACTTCCAATAACACATCCAAAAATATTAAGAGCTCTTCGTAGCTTTTGAAAATGTATGTAAACAAAAGCAAATCTTGCCGCTATCGATAGAATAGTATGGAGATATGCCCACATAACACCAAAAGAACAATCTCAATTGTTTACTTAAGAGCAAAAAATTCTGGACTCTTTAATTATCTACGACTCATCAGCCAAATGATCGTCCCGATCAACTCCGTGTTACCCTTGACGTAGTTCATGATATCCATGCTAATTTTCTACTAGAACAATGCAGGTGCGGTAAGTATCGCAAGTTGAACAGCACGACGTGGTAGGACGAGTTTGTCTGCTTGCTAATAGGGCAGTATCTATTTGTGTATACTAAGGCCAATATCCAAAGCATACTAGTTAAATTAAAGACCGAATTTCGTATTAAAAAAATACAATTTAAGGCTAATGCCCAGATCTTTATTCCATCGACTTTAAAATCAAACTAAACTTTTACAAACAAAATTATAATTACATTTCGCGATATTCCGGGAAAACTGCTAAGTTGCGAATCCCACGATACCTTGGCTTGGTAGACGTATCGTCAGAATTTTTAGTTTTGCGGTAATTGGAGTTAACTCTTCCGGGCCGAAATGCGATTGTCCCCAATAGCCTTAAAAAAATGGTCCATCGTAGAATTTTGTTTTTGGGATCGGTGGCTGATTTTCGTTTATTTCATTGGAGATGATGGTGTTTGCCTTGGTATGTACTATTATTGGAATTGCAGGATCTTGCGGCTGTTGGTTGATGACGATTATTTTGTCGGAGTTCTTCTTGAATCTAGCGATTATAAGGGTTAGTAAAAATATTGCAAAAATTATTATAGTTCCTATATTGGTCCATGATGATATTAAATTTTCTTTCTCCAAGAGTCGAATGTGTTGAGTGGTATTCATATATAGTTCGTGCATCATTTCGAGGGACAGGATCTTCCTATAACGTTTTTCCTGTGGTGTAGGTTGAAGCACCTGAGTTACGTAGCTAGTGACTTCACTGGCCGTGGATGTACGCTCGGCAATGTTGATCGTGGCGTTGTTGAAGCTAACAAGGTAAGTTCCGTCGAGGTCGTGGGGCATATTATCAACTTGGATGGTTCCGTTGAATTTGTTTAGCAATAGCAATCCCGGGGTTATTTCCTCTATAGTTGGAACATGATTTCCTCTGACTGAACCGCAGCTTGAATTGTGACTCTTCATGATGTTCGGTATGCAAGATGAGTTACTTATGTCTACGAGATCTTTTTGGTTACAAATCGTGAGATTTCCAAAGTTTAAACAGTTTTTTTTATGGCATAGATTTTTTTATGAGTTTTGATGATTTTTTCATAGACAATGTCCACAATTACATTTTTTCGGTTTACAAGTTTTAATACAAAATATTCACATGTTTCTATAGTGGTGACTGGTAAGTTTACAATATAGAGTAGTGACATATTACTCATAAGGATTTTAACGTTTGCAAATTCTAGTGGTTCTTCTGGTGTTCTATAAGGAAGTCTTTCTTTTTCAAATATACTGGTGACCATTTGTATTTCTTTATTCGAAAGTAGCAAAGTATTTACTAAATAATTTTTTGCCATTTGTATTGCTTATTTTAAATTAATTAATTCCTCTTTCATCAGTTTGATTTTATATTGAATGCTAAAGATATATTCATTTTTAAGATTATAGTTTGTTTGAGCTAAGGATATAATTTTGTTGGTCACCATTGTCACATTTTTAATTCTTTCCATTATTGATTTGTTGATCACTACCTACCTGTTATTATTTTCCAAAACATTATTCATTTTTTGCTTTATTGTTAAAAAGTCCTCGTGGTCTGGGTTTCCGGCAACCCATTTCCATGCCGTTCCAATAAAGTCCAGGGATCTCTTTTACCAGGGATCTCTTTTACTCTTTTACCTTTTTACCAGGGTTTTAAGGTTTCCAAAAGCTCCCCAATTTGTAGTAGCTCGTGGGAAAGATAAGGATATAGAGAATTGTTGTGAGGGATGTCGTGTTCAAGGATAGTGATGAGATCTGACGTTGCCTGCTCATACTGATGGATGTTGATATCATGTATCATCATGTATCACTTTCGCGTATCCTAAGTTGAAGGTTATAATCTGCGAGTTTGTGTATTCCAGTATTTGGACCCCGCATGAGACCATGGGAAGGACTCTGTAACGAGGGGACGGTTAATTTTTAATATTGCTTTTGTGGACGATTTTGCCTGACATGGTAATGATGGTGCTATGCTTATTTTCTTTTACGAGTTCCTGTCGGTACCTAGGGGTGAGTTTAGAGCCTGTTATTCTGTGAATCTTTACATAAATAACCTCTACTACTTGATAGTTTTTGAAGGGTTTACGTTTTTTGTTGTGGTTATGAAGATCTTTTTCCTGTTTTTTCTTTATTTTTTCGATGTTGTTAAGGCGAGACTTCTCAAATTCTTCTGGAGTTAGTCTAGGGCTACGTCCGTGATAGAGCTCAACGTAAAGTTATACTCTTTAACCGCTCTTTCCAGGAGTTCTTCGAAAGGACAAGGTGGAATTTCCTTTTTGAGACAGCGAATTATTTCTGCGAGCGTGGAATGCAGTCTCTCTATTTGACCATTCACTTCGTTCTTATAAGGGGGTGTAGTGAAGACCTTTATCATTAATTTGTCCTCCATCATGGATCTTAGAGATAATGACTTCAGGGCTCCTTCATTATCGAGGACGATATTTTCTGGGATACAAAAAAAGAAAAGTATATCTCGTAATGGCCTTCTAAGGTCTTCAACTGATTTAGAGGGTATTGCCATGGCGAGTAAAAATTTGGTAAACTTGTCTATTGCGGTTAAAACCAGGTGTTTTTCGGTTGAAAAAATATCGATGTGGACCGTATGTCCAGGGTAGCTAGGTATGGGAGTCTAATTCAAAAAGGGTTTGTTTGAGTGGCGGTCGTACTTATTTTCTTTGCATATAACGCATCGATTGACATTTTTTTTATCTTTGAGGTCATTTTGGGAAAGTAAAGGTTTTCGATGAGCTGAAGTCGATTTTCTTGTGCGTTTCTATGGGCTCTGCGGTGCGTTTGGAGTATTTTTTCTTCCTGTAGGATTTCATTTGGAATGTCTTCGACCATTTTTTGTGTGAATCTAATTTTATAGTCCCTAAAGTGTTGTACATAAATATCCTGAATTTTTCGCATAATTTCCTCGGTGGTTAAGAGACCATTGATCGTCTGAGGGTAAGGTATCTTTTAAATATGCTGATTATGTTGGCTTCTGAATAGGTGGGTTTAATTATAATGTATCTAGTGTATCCCTCGAAAGGGTTTACTATTTGGCAGCTGTCTTCCTCTCCGATCTTAAGAATCAGTTGGTTACGAAAAACATTCACAGGAGATTCTGCGGTAGGGATAAGATGATGTGCTGAGCTATCGTGGCTGTGTTGCGTTGGTGTTAAAGAATGGATTGCAGTAGCTTGAGAGGGTCTTGATAGTGCGTTGGCCACCACGTTGGCTTTCTCTGGTTTATATTTCAACTCGTAGTTATATTCTTCGAGTATTGCTTTCCACCTCTTCATTTTACAGTTGGTGTTTTTATTGGAAAGCGCGTAGGTCAATGGTTGATGGTCGGTGAAGATTTTGACCTTACGTGAGCCGTACAAATAGCCTCGAAGATTGTGTAGTGCCCATATAATTGCCAACATTTCTATGTATTTATGTATTTTTTTTCTTTTGACGCGTCCATTTTCTTCGGAACTATCCAGACAGGAGAATTGTAAGGGGATCTGGAAGGTCGAATGATTCCATCTGCCAATAGTTTTGACAGTTCTTTTTCTACTTCGTTTTTTAAGGAAATAGGATATGGGTACGATTTAGAATAAACGGGCTCATCCGTTAAGGTACGAATTTTGCCTACTACGCGAGTTGTGTACGTTAATTTCTCGTCAGGGTCAGAGAAGAGATTTGGGCATTTGTTAATTATCTCTTTTAGTTTAGTTGCTTGTTTCTCGTTTAAGTGTGAAATCATTAGGCTATTTATAGATTCTGAACGGCATTGTTTTAGAGGTATTTTTAAATTTGGATGTAGTAGCATATAGTTTTCCTTGGTGAAAATGACTGCGTTTAATTCTTTCTTTCATCCATCAAAGGATATTAGCTGGGCAAGATGAAGAATTTTATTTTGTTTGTTCCTGGCCCGAAAACTTGGACAAAAGTATGGTGCGTTATTTTATCGCTCCCTGCCACAGAATTGGTAATAAAACGTTTGTTCGGTAAATGATGTCTGATGTGTCTTGGTTGGATATAGTTCTTATTTGATCCTGTATCGATCAGGAACTTTAGGACCTCTCCGCTTCCTAGGGTGAACTCAAAGTACGGAAGCGAAGAGCGGTTTATTCCAAAAAAATGGATGTCATCTAAAAATTGTGTCACGTCATAATTACTGTCCTCATGAGAGTCAATATACTCCGCAAGATTTGCGTCATGTTGCTCGTCCTCGTTAATGATACTCTGTTCGTATTGCTCTTGTGTCATTTCGTCAGTCGGGGATTCTTCAAAATGGTAGTTACGCTGTAATTTATTAGGGTGGTAGATTTGCGGTGGTTGTGTACGTTTTTGGGCGAAGTTTTGGTTGTGTTGAGGTCTATTTTGATAGTTAAGGGCTCGAGATTGAATTGTCTGATCGATATCTATTGGCTCTGGTCGAGGCAAGGGCTTAGGGGTCAGTGGTCGAGGAACGGCTGTTTGGAGAACATTGG
The DNA here is from genome assembly GCA_954870665.1 of Stratiomys singularior. Lineage (NCBI taxonomy): Eukaryota > Metazoa > Arthropoda > Insecta > Diptera > Stratiomyidae > Stratiomys > Stratiomys singularior. The sequence continues at coordinate 55,494,504 of OX940879.1, read as the reverse complement.
TCCTTGTGGTCGCTGAGGGCTATGCACTAGGTCAGGGAAAAACTTGGTCCTTGGGGCCGGTGAAGGTGTAACTCGTTGGTGTTGAAGCTGCGCTTTTCTACGTGGAATCGGTGGTGCGATATGATTTCATGTTCTTTGGAAATTGTTTTGCGAGACATTCGCACGTTGTGTACGGGAATCTATGTTTTGCATCTTCAGACAGAGATGCAGGGCCTGGGGTAGATCTGCCGTTTCTCTTATACTCAGTAGTCTCAGTAGCTATAATCAATCACAAACTACACTTTTTTACACTTTTCAATCGGATTTTCACAAATATCCAACAATATAGAAGAATATGGTTGTAAAATACAATATAATAATATGATAAAATGAAGTTTATTTATTTACAGTAAATAAAGAATTCAATTTTGAATAATAATTAATTATATTCAACAAAAATAAATCTCATTAGAATATGCTTCGTTTTATATTTTCAAAAATTCAATTTTTCATTCACTTTCAATTCGAAAAAATTACTGTATAGAAGATTTACTTTCGTTTTTCCGTATAAATTTTTAAATTAAATGAATTCAAATTTCCTTTTTAAAGAATGAAACAGTCATAGAAATTTTACTTTCACTTTTTCCGTAAAATTTTTAAATTGGATGAATTTCAATTTTCTTTAAAAAAAATAAGTCAGCACTTTACAATTCTATTACTTACAATAAAAGAATCGGTGCTGCTTTCATGAGTAAGGCTGCTGTTGATCGCAAGTCGGTGGATGTCCTTTTTAGCCTACTGTTACGTTTGCCTACTGGGGCACCTGATCCTTGCAGTACGTCGCTTCTTCCTTCAGGGATCGATTATTATGCACGATTCGCACACTTATAACTCGTTCTTTGCTTTTACGCGTGGAACTCCTCCCATTACGATTTTACTCGGAAGCCTTGGATATTTCCTTTTCGGATGCCCTACCGGTCTCGGTAGGTGTTTTATTTTTGTAAAATATTTCAAGGATCACGACGCTCAATGCAGCCCCACGTTGGGCGCCAGTTAAATTAAAGACCGAATTTCGTATTAAAAAAATACAATTTAGGGCTGATGCCCAAATCTTTATTCCATCGAGTTTAAAATCAAACTAAACTTATACAAACATAAAATTATAATTATATTTCGCGATATTCTGGGAAAACTGCTTAAGTTGCGAATCCCACGATACCTTGGTAGACGTATCGTCAGAATTTTTAGTTTTGCGGTAATTGGAGTTAACTTACTCTCCCCTTGTTAACAGAGAGGAATAAGAGATGCATGTTTGCAACGTAAAAACAAGAATCTTCGTTACCACATAGTCATATATTATGTTATTCAAGCAACGATTTTTGGGTACGTCTTAAAGGCCGTGTTCAGACGTGGAGTGAAAAACAAGCGTCAAACAGGTTACGTAGAAGAGTGAGAGGTGATGAAGTAACTTGGAGTTGAAAACACTCCCAAATGTTTGTGTTGAGCGCCAAAATGCTTTGGTCATGCCAAAGCGGGACATTTTCATGCATGTTGGGGACAGCGGGACAGATAGCTCCAAAGCGGGACTGTCCGGCTCAAAGCGGGACGTGTGGTCACATTAGTTATACTCTTTTTAATGTATCTGCCCAAGATTTCTTCCAGATTTGGGAAATCATGTTCTGAAATATATATCACCCTATTTTTGTGAATTGCTTGAAAGTTTGTGGTTTTATTATTCGTGATAATGAGTTGAGTTCTGCACTTATTGACTATTTCGTCTTTGATAGGAATGTGATCCAACAGTTCTTCTTCAGCCGAATGAATTGCAGCCATTGTAACATCGTCGTCATCTTCAATGTTACATGACATTCCCGAATCTGAATATGAATTTGTATCCATTTCTGAATTCGCTTTTTCTGTACCATTTTCCGTGTTTTGTTCAATTCGACTAAGGAAATCTACTACTCGATTTTATTTTCCTTTCAAGTACTCAATTTCGTATCTGTATTCTCTTAATTTCAATAGCCATCGTTGGTATCTTGGAGAGAGAGATCTTTTCCCCTGTATTTTGCCTGTTAAAACTTAATTGGCTGATGGTCTGTTAGTATTTTAAACTTATTTCCATACAGATAGGGTCGGAAATAATTGCTAAAAATTCCTTATTTGTGGCGGCATAGTTTTTTTCGTGTGTGTTAAAGGTACGGGACGCAAAGCATATAGGGTGGCCATCTTGTGACAAAACAGCGCCTATAGCGTAATTTGATGCGTCTGTAATAAGTTGAAATTCTCTATTAAAGTTAGGAAATTTTAATACTGCTGGGGAGGAACTAATCAATGTTTTCAATTTTTCGAAAGCTTCCACGTAGTTGGGATCCTTAGGGTTTATTTTTGTATCCTTTTTTAAGTATTTTTTTATGGGCTGAACTACTGTAGCATAATCTCTGATGAATTTTCTATAGTAACCGGTAAGGCCTAAAGAGCTCTGCATATGTTTCTATGTTGTAGGTTATTTTAGATTCTGGATGATCTCAATTTTCTCTGGATTAGGTTCAAGCCCATCTTTCGTGACGATATGGCCTAAAAATGCCGTTTCCTTCCTTAATAAATAACATTTGTCAACCTTTACCTTTAATTGATTAGCGTCCAGGACTTTGAAAATATCTGTTAATGCTTTTACATGTTGTTTTTCATGTTATTGTGTCTCGCCTGAGTTGTCATTTTTCTTTGTGACCACTATTAGTGGGCTAGAATATTTTGAGCTGCTTTTTTGAATATTTTCTTGAATATTTTCTGCTGTTTTTCCATTTCAAATATTTATTTTCTGACCTCATTTTCATGTTTTGAGGGATATCGATAGAGTTTAGAATTAATATAATAATAAATAAATTATATTTTCCAATAATAAATTGATATTTTCTATTTTTTAAATTTGTTACTTTTCAGCGAACCGTAGCTTCTGGTGGTGGATTAAGTTCTTTTGGGGCTGGAGTATGAAGTTCGTAACGAATTACATCTTTACCAGTAACTGTTGAGAATTGTAAAGGAACAATTTCTACTTTATTAAAACTAGTTATTGATTCATCTGCTATGCTAAATGATGATATATTTTATCTACTAATGCTATTAATGGTATCTATTAATGCTATATATTTTGTTTGATTTATGGTAATGCTAATAAGAGGGAGTTGTTCCGAGGCTAATTCCAAAAAAAAAAAAATAAAAATAAAGGGCAATTGCTATGAATGTCTTTTACCTGAGCTTTATTTTCCTGATTTTTTGAGCCTTGATTTTGATAAAAATTTTCACTATCTATATATTTTATATATTTTATATCAGTTTGGATGTTATCTACTTCCATAGGCGTTTCTTTCACTCTATTAGATCTATCAGTAAATCGTGATTGACTCGACGTATTGTAGTTATTTCTGAAGACAGGATTCTGCATTTTAAAGTCACCTACATTATTTTTGCTATCTAGATTGTAATTATTGTTACTGTAACTGTTGTTGTGTCTGTAATTATTTCGTCCTGAGTCTTTACTGTCTAGTGTATTTTGTGCTTGTCGTTTAGTTTGTCCTGTACTATTGTCGTCATTTTTTATGAAGTATCTGTTGTTTGTGTGGCTAATAATGTTAGGTTCAGGGAAACTATAACTTTTTTGTTTTCTGAATTCACTTCTAATACATTCATCTTCATAGCTTCTCTTCTTCATAATATTTAGGATAACATCTAGATTATGTTCGTCATAGATTTTGTCTAGAAGTACCCGTTGGCTCATTTCTTTTACTGTATTAGCTAGAAGCGAGTTTACATTACTTAAATCTATGTATAAATTTTCTTTATAGTATATTGTCAATTCATCTGCCTTACATTTAATTATTTGTATTTCACTAATTAGTTCACTTACGTTATTTGCTCTTAAATTGCTGATTCTCCTGTAGATTTGAGCCGGTTCTGTATCTGGACGAGATCGAAGTGTCAGTAGTTCCTTTGTCTTGTTCGAATTTTCTGGTTCCTGCATGTTGATGATCACGTTCTTTGCTTCTCCTTGAATCTTCTCGTAGCATACCGCTTGGGTCACCGCCTTCCTGCTCTCATCGTCATTAATTTGACTCAAGAAAAATTCAAAGTTGCTAATGAAGCTATTACTTCGGACTTCTCCTTGTCCTGTGAATGTTGACATGTATCGAACTTCCTTCAATAGTCGTTCCTTCTGAGTCCTTTATTCTTGCTGCAGATTAACTCCTTGCAACGCAGAAACTAGTTCTTGGACTTGTAGTTCCCACTGTTGAGGCGCCTCTTGTAGTTGGATAATTTGTGCTTCCATCTCGATATTTCTTCCCGAGAAAAAATGTAAATTTCTTTTTGTTTTCCTATTTTCCGGATCTACTTTTAATTTATCTCGCCCTGTATGAGTTTATGTTGTTACTTTTTATCTTAATAACTTTAATTTTTTTGTATTTACCAGATTGCTTTTGCCAGCCTCAGCAAAGTGTTTTAAGTGACCTATTAGGCTTATCCACTTTCGGACTCGGTCACTCTGGTTTTTTATTATAAATTTGCATCGCGAAATTCCCGATTATGAAAGATATTACTTTATCTTTTACAGCACGAAGTTTTCCCACGGCAATTGTTCTACTCAATCAAGAATTATCCATTGCTGCTTTTTCAAGATTGGTTTTTAACGCGATCAAGGGTTATCCTTTGCGGCTTCTTCTTGATTTGTTTTTTAACGCGATCAAGATTTTCCTTTTCGGTTTTTTCTTGATTCGTTTACCGACTGCGCCAGTTATGTGTTTTATTTGTTATAATGTTGAAAAAAAAAACACTTTTAAATTCATTAAAAACAATTTCTTTATTTTTTCACCTTTCAATTTACAACCGGTACGGACTAGACTACTATTCGCGGATTCTCGATCAACTCTCCCCGGAACGCCAGGTAAACTCCAATTAATATACTTTTAAAATGCTGACGCTATGTTTGCTGTTTCCAAGTTTGTGCAATACTAAGATGCTGACATTATGTTTCCAATTTCGTGTAATACTAAGATGCTGACATTATGTCTGCAGTTTGTAATTTCGTGCAGTGTTATAATATGCAATTACTTTTGAACGTGATTTATTACAATTGTCTTTACTTTGTTTGGTCTAAAAGAATTTTTATGTCCTGGGAACTTGGAATGTACTTGACTCGCCTCCCCGAATATAATATAAATGCAGTCCATTCCTGAATTCCAAAAATTTGGCTGCTGGTAGTGATTTAGTTTTAATATCTGCTGTACATACAATATCTCAATATATTTCGAACGATTATGACAAGCTGGGTTAATAGCAATTCAGATACATCCGCTATTGTCTTCATTCCTCACCGCTATTGGTTTTTTAACTTCTATAATCATTGTTTTTACCAATGAAATTGACCACAATGCCTCCCTGGATGCCTCAAAAAAGCCATATTTCGGCTGCAGTAGACGATGCTGCTCAAGAAAACAAACAGATGTTTGTTTTCTTGAGTTCCATCATACTATTCATTTTCCAAATAGAATTATGTGCAAACGTTGCGAGGGATAGGAAAAACACTAAAACACTTTTCCAAGCTATTAATTATTTATTTTTTCGTGTCTTAACCATTTCGCTGCTTAATTACGACTGACTACCAATTGTTGAATCTTAACCTAATGAAATTATACATTCCTTGAATACTTAAGGTATGATATTACACACCGTCTTTTCGTCCTTGCACCGTCTGTATTTCGCGGAACATGATGTGCGGTCTGTTTAGAACGCGTTTGCATTTATGAATGTTGTGTATCCTACCATGCGTAACTATAATTTGAATAAAATCCCAGTTGTACTCATTCTATCGCCCAAATCATTACCCCCCCAGCCTGAAGCAAGGTACCTATTGAACAAATCACTGAAGGCACCTAATTATGATCGTGTACCAACTATTTTAAGTGGATGTTTGGAGAAGGGGTGTGGGGAAGATGGTGAAATGAAATGACAATAGAGGAAATAGCTGAGAAATGGCATTAATGCACAAGGAATGACGTCATCATCCGTAGAATTCTACGCAGGTACCAACGACACAGCGTGGATAGCAACAATCGTGGGAATAACCCAGACCCTAAGTGTATCGTAGCCGGGCAAGGAGAGTCTTTCACTGAGAATCACAGATACCTTTGTCGTGGAACACTCCGATTAATTTTCCGGATACATCCTTTAACTCGTAAGATACTTGAACTATCCGGCGTCGAACCACTGCCGGAATAAATCGGGAAGAAAGTTTTGCGCTAAGTCGATTGTACTGTGCGAATATTTTGGAGCCGAACTGTACGCCATTGTCTGAATGTATTGGAAGTGTCGGTTAATAATATCAATTTTTCAGCTTGGAAAAATCATTTATTTCACTAACTAAATGAATGAGTACATTAACCAATATATTGACCATCGTTAGCTATGATTTCCTCCCATCTTCTGGTAATTTTGTTGATTCCACGTTTGACAAAGTCCTCATCTTTCGAGGCAATCCATTCATCGACCCATCTACCCATCGACGTACTAAGTCCGTCGGCTAAGCTGATCTGCATCAATCGCAACAAATGGTAGTCAGAAAAAGCAAGGTCCGGAGAGTGATTAAGATGTTCCCAAACGAGCCTTTCTAATTTTTTTAACGATGTTTGCCCGATGAGGTCTGGCATTGCCATCGTGGAACAGAAATTTGTGGTGTTTTCGATCTAAATTGGTCATTTGTCGTCGGTAGCGACTGCTTCAGTTTCCGTCGGTAGCGACTTTGACTGCTTCATTCGGTTTTAGTAGCTCATAATACACAACACCCTTTTGGTCCCACCAAATACACAGCATAAGATGAAGTCGAGAGAGTTAACGTGGACATCTGCCTTGTACGGCTTAATTCCACGGTCTCCATAGACGGGTTTGAAATAATGCGTCAACCAACGCCCTCTATCAAAATGGAGTACCAGTTCCTACCCCAATATAGGATACCCGAGATGCAACTGGTAAACACTCAATTCTAATCTCTAGCCACATGAAACCAGAAACCATCACGATTCAGCAAGGATAGGCTCCTCACCGTGCAGGGGGCTGACAGTAACCTGTTATGGGCGTCCCCCTAACTCGTGGTTCCGAACAAACCTCTGATCGGGTTTCGCCGCCCTCTAGTTTGAGGACTGCTGCCATTTCGGACCCTGCGTCCGGGTATGGTGACCCCGCCTCAGGTTCGTGGGAGCGGCAGCCCCAAGATCACAAATTAGGGCAGGTACTCTGTCCTAATTTAGATCCCCTGCGAGGTAACATTCTGAATAGGGACATCATGCATGGATCAGGACAAAGGAATGGAAATCAATTTCCAAGACACTCTCAATCTCCTGCAGAATCATCGTTGACCAGCATTGCAATCATCTGCGTTCGCCTTGTAAAGGCAAGCTTCGCAAAGAGGTCCAATCGAGAGAATACATCCACATCCAATAAAGAACCCGCCACATCCGCAGGGGAAGTGATTCCCAGCAATCGACACGTCCTACGCAGGTCAGCATACGCCGGACACCTGAATAGCACGTGCCGCCAACATTCATTTTCAATCTGACATAAAGGGCAAACACTCTCAACAGACAATCCACGTCTATACAACCATTCATTCAAGCTCCCATGTCCCGTCAGCAAGAAACCTAGGGCCCGACCGAAGTCGAAGTCCAGATTTCTCCATGCTGTCGTTACATCAGGGAGCAACACATACGTAACACGTCCTTTCAAAAATTCATTCCACCTCGTCTGCCAGCTGGAGAGCACTCCTTCGACCAGCAACCTACGCAGAGAGGCCACACTCATACTTTTAGGATCCATGCCTCTGAGCCATTCATGCTCTTCAACTGGGATTCTCCTTCGCAGTCTGAACATTAGTCCCTTACGGATAATCTCCAGATCAAGCGGAGGAGCTCCCATCAGTACTTGCATGGCTTCAGTGGACACTGTCCTACACACTGGGATACAACATAGCAACAGAACACGCTGACAAGCTCCGATAAGTCTTCTGCCAGTTGCACTCATTGCCGACTCAAGGAATACCGCTGACCCATAAGTCGCACAAGCTACAAATAAACCCTCGTATATTCCTCGAATCGCGCCACGCCTGAGACCCCATTCTTTACAACATATACGTCTGAGCGTCGATGCAAGTAATGAAAGGCGTCGCTTCAGGTCTCGAAAGTGAGGCCAGAACGACAGCCTTTCACCAATGAGTATTCCTAAGTATCTGACCTGAGTCACATACTTGAGAGCACTTCCCTTGTATCGCACCCCGGATGGACGCCGCTGGCTAAGTGCACCTTTCAGGAGCATCATCGATGTCTTATCAGTGGAAACAGTCAACCCAACACCATCACTCCACTCATGGACAATCTGCATATACCGACTAACCTTGGCCTCCAGCTGAGCTCAACTATCACCCTCAACAAGAAGGAGCAGATCGTCGGCATATGCACACACTTTACAAACACTTTCAAGTTTAATTAAAAGGTCATCCATCACAAGTTTCCATATAAATGGACCTGCGATGGAGCCCTGTGGACAACCCCTCTCCATATCTAACTCAACCACATCACAGACACCTTGAACATATACACTTCTGCCAGAGAAATAACTCCTCCATAGCCCGAGCTCCTTGCATTCAACTGCAGCAAGTTTTTCGAGAATCTTTGACCACAAAAGGTGGTCAAACGCTCCCTTCAAGTCAATAAAGACTCCGAGCACGTACTTACTGTTGCTATCATGCACCGTAGAAGCAGCATATAGTCACGCATCGTCAGTGCAGCGTCCCTCTTTAAAACCATACTGCCTATTCAATTGGCTTCCGGATACCCGCTCTTCGATTCGCCGGGCCATAACTCTCTCCAACACTTTTCCAAGCGTTGGGAGAAGGGAGATGCCCCGGTACGAGCTCGGCATGCTTGGGTCCTTATCAGGCGATTTAAGCAGTATGGTTAACCGAGCACCCTTAAAGGCGATGGGGAACGAGCCAGTCCGCATGCACTTATTGAGGAGACAGCTGATGTATTCCGGCACGGCCCGCCAGATGCATTTACACATCTCGCCGGTCATGCCGTCCCACCCAGGGGATCTTCGACAACGGAGTCTTCCAACACTCTCATCTATCTCACGATTCTGCACCACAGGACCACGCTCCTGTTCTGCAGGACCGTCGACGTGCGGAGTTCCAGACTCCGCCCTCGGAAACATTCCCCTCATTAAGTGCATAGCGCAGTCGGACCATGTTGGGGCCGCATTACCACTAATGCGAACTCCCGCCATACTCCGTCTGTTGTTTCGACCCCGACACACCTTGTACGCCTGCCCCCAAGGATCTGACGCATTTTCACAGACGAAACGTCGCCAATGCTCCTCCTTCGTCTGCATGATAAGCCGCTGATACTCTTTAGTAAGCTTGCGATACTCGCTTTTAAGGGAGGCTGCAGCATTATGCTTGCGGAACCGCACCTGTTGGAATCTAGTTCTGGCACGTCGCACTTCACGACGTTTGGCAGCTAGCGTATAGGTCCACCACGCAACATGCCTAGGACCAGTCGAACGAACTTTCCTAAGCATCTTGTCATTAACATTAACGACACACGCATGCACGAATTCCTCCATACCATCAGTTGTGAGATTACTAAACTCCGCAAGGGACAGTGTTTCGAACTGCTCTCGCATCATCGCCTCGTAGCTCACCCTCTGATTTACCTTTATACGGCACCATGCTTTCACAGCTGGGAGACCAGCGCTCACTCTCTCATTCGAGGTCATTATGACCTCGATGAGGTTGTGATCGCTGGTTCCCCACGCAGGAACAATACGCCACTCAAACATACGACGTTCACAAGCAACATTAACACAAGTTACATCTATATCACTGCATCCCATCGGCCCATCAAAGGTCGACAATTCACAAGGGACATTCAACACACACAAACCATGCACAAGGGTCAGCTCCTCCAGCCTTACCCCCCGACGTATAGCATAAGAGCGAGTCTTCCGTGTGGAAGACTTGCTATGCCACATCGGTGAGTCGGCATTGGCGTCTAATCCTAGGATGCAGGGTTTGCCACCTATCAGTGGCAGAACCCGATCCAGGTACAACAAATATGGCTCGATGGGACTACTAAAAGCACAGTACACGCTTACAACAAACAACTCACCAAAAGCACCTTTAATCCACACGCAAACACCATGTTCATCCGTTAAATCATGCATCGGCATGCACTCAACACATTCATCATTAATGACCACTGCGGCCTGACCGCCCCTTTACATGCGTATACACGCATGTTGGATGGTAGGCCTTTAACAGTGCCAAACAGCACCCACGGTTCTTGTAACATTGCAATGCAGATCATATTCTCCCTCATGTACTGTCCAAGCTCAGCCATTACAGCAGATGATTTTGCGCAGTTCAACTGAACGATCCTGCACATGGACATACTAGTGTCTTGCATTAGCTCTTAAGATTCTTCCTGCATATATCGGACAATCAACCGAGCGGATAGTATGACCCGCTGGCTTACCGACAAAGGCACAGTTCCTGCAGTGCGGCGAGTTGCGGCACTGCGCGGCAGTGTGCCCCGACTCAGAGCAGCGTGAACAGACCAGTTCAGTTGCCCGACATTGTGAGATTCCGTGGTCGAATCCAAGGCATCTGTAGCAAGTTGCTACAGGGTCTTGGTACCTCATGCGGTACGCGAACCATTTAACATATAACCGTTCTCTCGTAAGAAGAGCATCCACAATATGCTTCGTACCCTCCAAAATGACGTTAGAGACAGCCTCTGCTCCCTCTCTAATCGCTCTAGAGATAACCTTCAGGCCCTTATTAAACTCCTGCTCGGTCACTTCGCCCTTAAGATTTTTGTCATATAACTCAGTCATGAAGTCATCAATACTTATCCGGCAGTGGACATCTCTGACAACAATTCGTGGTCCCAGCTTATCCGCTATTGACACTTCTAGATCATTGCTTTGGAAAGCCTGGCTTTTTAATGCCACCGATCGCTCATGAACCGGTGGCACTCTGACCGCTACCTGCCCATCCCGGAGGGAGTTGACAGCATGCACTCTAACGTTCATGGCAGGGACAACTTCTTTTTTGACAATATCAGCTACCTCTTTTGGGGTAGCATCCGGCTTCCTGCTTGTGATGATCATAGCCCACGTTTCGGTAGGCTTGGCTTTAAGGGGCCTCTTAACCAGATCGGGGTATTCTATATTAGCAGCAGAGGCAACAGGGGGGACGGGGGTGACTGCAGAACTACTTGAACTGTTAACCAAACCGATTGTCCTGCGACTTTCTTCAAGCATACCGGCTATTCTTGATTTCTCAGCAACAAGCTTGGAGATTCTCTGGTTCAGCTCATTAATGAGCTTCATCACAGCTGCACTAACCTCCTTGCCACCATCTGACTGCAACAAAAAGCCGAGTACTTCTCCTGCAATTTCTTCCCCTCTTTCTATGTCGCAGCCTCTGCCGGTGCGTACTGCGGGAGTCGACTTTACAGAAGTTGCATCACTTTTAGCGGAACATTGCTTTGAGACCTTAGAGGCAATACCTACCGTTGGGTTCTTTTTAGCAGCTGCTAGTTCAGCAATGGTGACCTCATTGTCCGACCCGTTGCTGCTGTCAGTATCCATGTCCACGTAATCAGTGGATATGGTCTTTTTTCTTGTGGGGGACTTTACTATCTTCACATCACTTTTATTAACAGTTATCTTCTTTTTCGATGCAGGACCAGGTACAATAAAGTCCGACTCGGTACATAGATCAGTCGTTAGGTCCGTATTAGGACATCGAGTAACCTTCTTCACCCTGCGAGCCTTCGAGGAACCCTCAACACCGCCTTTCAACTTCAAGTCGCACTCCGTATCAACAAGGTCAGTTTCGGAGCTGTGGTTCTTCGTAGCTTTCTTCCTTGGTGGAGAGGAAGCCTCCACACCAGATTTACCCATTATATGCAAAACAATCTACTAACCTTATAGCTTCCAGTGGGTGTACACACTTACAAGAGTTTTCCGTAGACAGGATACACAGGTGGCCACCACCTGCACACAATCGTCACCCAAAACAGTTAGTAGTTGACAAACAATCTACTAATTGTTTTGTTTATTCGAAAACACTGAAAAACAGCAGCAGCGTATCAGGTGCACTTGTTTTGAGAAAAACAGGAACACCTGCAGGGAAAAACTGCACGACACTTGTTTATGATGAACACCTGCAGCGTAGCAGGTGCACTGCACAACACTTGTTTATCACTAAATAAACACCTGCAGCGTACCAGGTGCACTTGTTTACGAAGAAACAGGAACACCTGCAAACCAATTCGTTGAAACACAGGGGACACCTGCACTAAGACAGGGAACACCTACACTATGTTTACTTCACTAAACTGTAGTAGCAACTGACACAGCATAAGATATTGGCAATGAATATCGCGTTTTTCTGTGCTTTAAGTTTCCGATGCTTTACGTTTAGGTTTACCGTCATAAACCCATTTTTCATCGCCAGTAAGGATTCGACTCCAAACTCTATGATTTTTGTTCTTTGAGATGTTTTTTGCATGCTGCAATTCGGGAATTGAGTTGATTTTCGTTCAGTTAATGTGGGACCTATTTTTCAAGTTTTCGAATCTTTCCCAATGCATGTAAACGTTCAGAAATTGTTGATCCTGCGACACCCAACTCGTAAGCAAGTATTTTTCGCGTTCGACATAGATCTCATCCAATAATGCTTGCAATTCTGCATCTTCAAATTATTTTCGCTGACTTGGCCGTTCTTTGTCTTCCAAGTCGGAATTACCACTTCGGAACCGTGCAAACCATCATTCACAAGTTTCTTGAGTTGGAGAATGTTCACCGTCAGCTTCTACCAACAATCGATAACTCAGCAGCAGCAGCGTTTTTCTTCAAATAAAAGAAGGTTATTAAACTACCTACCAAAACATTTTTTTCAGGCACAAAATTCGACATTTTCGAAGCAAAAAAAAACTTTGTTGCTTACGTTATTTCATTCAATGACTTATGAATAAATTAATGAACGAAGTTCACCTTACAAAATACCACATAACTTAATATAGACACAAACCATATGTAAAAGTTTTGCCATCTGCTATCCAAATCGACATTATTAACCGACACGTCCAATAAATACTCAGGAACTCTAAACGTAAAAAAGATCTCTCGTTCCACGTAACACACTACCGACTCCGCCATTGCTTTCGCCATTGGTTTTAGCTATATGAATTTTGTGTAGCGATCCAGAACTGCCAAAAGTTGGGTTTTACCTGACTAGGAACGGGGGTAAGCGCTCATAAAGTTAATGAAAAGCAGCTGGATGGGACTCACAGGGCAATTCTGGGTATGCTGAATTATATCTTTTCGCCGATAAAAATACCTACGTAATACGCCGGTAGTTTTTGAATTCCACATTGCGGATCATCATGAGCCTGGATCAGTTTTGTTTGAGGAAGATCGCAAATCATCATAGCAGAGAAGTCAGTGTTTATATATATTTTCGCATCTGTGATATATACAAGCAGACTCCGGAATAATGCAATTCAGCCACTTGTGTTCAGGAACACAGAGAGCATTTGAGGGCAAATGTTCATCATGTGAACACGATCATGATAATGCAAGTTATGACAATTTGCACCGCGACGGACAAAATAAAAAACTTGTTTTACGTTTCTTTATACTTTATTAGTTAATATTGCAATTGATCTGACCATAGTCAGTGTCGCGGACAAAAAGCCTTTTCTTAATCTAATTTCTTAAATTTATACAATTAAATTGTACATGTAATCAAAAATTACTTAGTTGCATTGAATTTAATAATTGCACTCGCAGCAAAATGTGCACAACAATTGCAGACAATAGCTATGTCATCGATTATTATTTAGATCAATCAACCTGTCGCATAAAGGTGAGAAAATGTATAAAGAAAAAATGCGCGTGGCGATGGCTTCAATGAACTTGATACGTTTTAGATAGGGGAGTCGTGTAATACGCGTGTAGGTGAGAATGTGCATGGTGATAACTCCTCCCATCTTAAAAATCGGTGTCTCACAGATTAAAATGGTAAGACAATGGGCTGTAGCCGAGATGCTGGAACTGAGTTTGATATAGGTAAGGATTGCGTTCTACGGAAATAAAAAATTAAGAAGATTGCAATAAGGGCTAAGATAAATAAAGTTAAATCAGAGGAGATTGACACGACACTGTTATAAGGAATTTGGTCTAGTTTTTCTACATTGTCCAAGTGGAGTTGGTGTAAGAGGTAGAGCTCTAGTTTAGTATGTCTTTCAGTCAAATTAGGATTAAGTATTGGAGGTAGAATCTGAAATGTCTTAATCTCCTAGTTGGTGTATTTTATACCATCAAGCCAGATTATATCGTTTTGGAGATTGAGAAGGTACGTCCCATTAAGGATCCTGGTAATATTATTCTGCCTAAGCCTTCCGTTGAAGTTCGTGAGATAAATTGTATTCTCATCTAAAAGCTCCACGATTCGATTATTATGATACTGATAATCACAGATTGCGTCGGATACTGCTAGTATTTGAACGATGCACTCCGACGAAGGTAAATTTATCAATTGGTTTTCCTTGCAAATAGTAATATCCTGAATATAAGTGCAGTCACCGCTTAGGGCATATTTCTTAGACTGTGATAGGAAGAAGTTAGAATGGCTGAGGTGAATCATTTTGTGGTTTCTTATTGTGGGTCGAATAAGAACGTGATTGTAGTCAATATTGCTGGTTTTAGGAAGGCTTATAACGTATAGGAGTAGTGAACCTTTCACAACTACCATGGGTCGCAAGTTCTATAGCCTGAATTTCGTTCTCATAAGGGAGGGTTTCAATTTGTGCTAGTAATTCATTTATTTCGGAAGTGTCTAGCAAGTTAGAGTTAAATATCCCTTCTTTGGCGAATTGACAGGTTAAAACTATTTCGTGAATTTCGTCTTTGAAAATAGTCATTTTATTTAAAATGGATTGTTCGAACTTATCATTGTTGAACGTATTAATCTGTGACTTAACGATGTTATCCCAGTCCGTGGCGTCTGGATTACCTGCCAGCCATTTCCAGGCCGAACCGATCCAATTGATTGAACGTCTAGTCTTTTCTTTACCCTTGCTTTGCAATTGATCTAGTAACACCTCTATCTTTTCAAGTTGATGGTAAAGCTGTGGCACCAGAATACTGGATTTGTTGACTCGGTGTTGTACTATAGACCTCATATTAACCGCCTCTTCGTTGAGTCTACCCAGGTCTATCAAATGGATTATTTTGAAGTCTCCGTCTACGATTCTGCCTACTCCCCGTCTCAAGGTAACTATTGGTCCTGTATCTGATATAGTGACCACATTCAGCCTTTTAAAATCGATGACCACTCTATACTGCTTTTCACCTGATGCATTGGCTTTTTTGGCAACGACCCATATGGGTGAATTATAGGGGCTCTTTGAAGGTCGAATAATTCTATCCTCCAGCATTTTCTTAATTTGCTTATCAACTTTTGACCTCAAATTTACGGGGTAGCTATAAGATTTAGTGTAAATTGGGTCCGCTGTGGAAGTCTTGATGTCCGCCCTTACGTTTGTTTCAATAATTTCCCTATCACTTATCGGTCCAAAAAGTTTGGCATGCCTATCCAAGATGGCTTGCAATTTACTCCTGGTTGTGTCAGGAAGATGATCGCACACAACCTCCACATGATTAACCTGTTTAGATTTTTTTGCCTTCAGAGGAATCCTTATGTTCGGCCTTATTTTCAGTATGTTATTTTTCCTGTCGATAATTGCGTTCAATTCTTTCAAGGTATCGTCCCCAATAATTCCGTCGAATGATTTTAACGCTGGGAGTATATAGAAATTTACCAATATGTCGTTACCCACACTTTTAGAGAATTTCCCCGTAACCTTTTCGTTATGGATATCTCACCTGCGGCAGAATGAATTTTAAAGGCTCCGAAACTGGTTTAGCATTAAAGGCGATTCTAGGTGCAATAAAATTTTTATTAGCACCAGTATCGGTTAGAATTTTTAAGATCTGCCCATCGCGCGTAGTATATTCTATGTATGGAACGCTAGAGAGGCGTCCATCATAAAATTTAGTTGATTTCCTTCCGACTCATTACCACACTTCTCACGTAAAGCAATTTCATTATCCTCAAGATACTCTTGATATTCGTGTTCATAATCCTTAGTGAATTCTGAATTAGGTTCATGCGATTCGTCTTGAGTCTCTAGGTTATAGAAGCGCTGCGATATCCTAGGGAAATTAGCAGATTCGTTTGAACGTTTCTGGTTTTGGTAGTTGAATGGCCTGTTCATATAATCAACCTGCCGTGTCTGAATGGATTTATCAACATCCATTGGAGTCGGTGGTTTTGGCTGCGTGGGTCTGGGTGGTGGATTAGTGATGCTATCTCTAAACTGATACATCTGATTCCTCTCAGATAAACCCAATCGTTGATAAGGTGGAGATGCCTTAGGCTTGCCGTGATTAAAATGAGAATTAAAGAACTGGTTGATGGGCGCGGAAATTGTATTACTACTTTACCGTTGATGAATGGGAAAATTCCTGAAGTGTAAGTTTTGAACCTCTAAGCAAGATGCATAAGCATGTTTGGGGTTTTTGAATTATCAACATTTGCGAAACATCTCCGTTTAAACCTCTTACAAAAACGTCTAATGCCCTATTCCTATAGTTCTCAGTGAGTGCAGCGATGGTTTCCTGCGATCGATCCTCGGTTTTAATTTTATTTATTAGGGGCGACAACTGGTGATTTACTGCCGCATAGAATTCATCGACACTCCTATTACGCTGTCACATAGAATGTAACTGGTGCTCTAGTGAAGTGAAGTGATAGGCACTTCTTTATGCAGGCCTCATCAAAAATATTATATTATATAAGGGCAGCATCAGCTGGTCCTCGAATTTTTTGCCGGATATGGCGAAGTATTGCCCTGAATATTGGTTTTTCGCGCACTATTTCATAATCGCGAAGGATTGTTTCCACATTATGCACCCATGACAAATACTGAATTGGGTTGCCATCGAAGGGTTGGAGGTCTCTCACAGAGTCAGGTAATTTCTTTATATCGTCAAGATCCTTTTCCGTTTTAGGTAGGCCTGAGTGTATCGAAGACAAAGAATTGAATAAAGGGTGAATCGATAATCTTTGCTCGATTGCCAACAACCTGGCCTCACTCTCATCATTTTTTTTAATGTACGAGTTTGTAGTTGAAACTGCTTTCTCGAGTTCTGAAAGCCTAGCATCTGATTTTTTTGTAAGTTCGATCTGAGCATTGACTGCTCCCGTCAATTGGCGAATGGTTTCGTGAATGGCTTCCATTCCAAATAAAAGAATTTCAAAAAGAATCAACTTAACTCAATCAGAATGCGAAAAAGACCACTAAGAACTGTTCTCAAAGGTTGTACATAGGCTTTAATTAAAATTTTCGGAATCCGAAAGAAGACCACTAGGAACTGTTGGCAATGGTTGTACACAGGCTTTAATTAAAATTATCACTTTAGATGCACCGAAGTAACCTCACAATTTATACACTTTCACTTGATAATTTTCAAATAGAATATATAAAAATATGGTAGAATATAAAAATATGTTTAAATATATAATAGAACGATTATTATCGCGAATGAATTTGCATTAGATATTTGATAATTATTATTTAATATATTTGATAATATAATATTTAATAATTTATTTAATATATTATGTTTTAATAATTTTTCAGTATTTAATAATTTTTCATTAATCAATTTCACAATTAACTCAATATTTAATGATTTTGATAGATTTCGGGCAGAACTAGACTTACATCAATGCAATAATTCCTATTGTTGCTTGCTTCATGATCTCGCTACTCGGACAGCCCGTATTGCTCCTTTTTAGCGCAATTCGTTGAAGATTGAAAAGCGCCTACTGCGGTACGGTTGCGTGTCACCAGGAAATTTTGTGTTTCGCTCAGGAACTCGTTTGATTCGGGAATCAGATTGCGTTTCGCTCAGGAACTCCTTTGATTCGGGAATCAGCTTTCGTTTTGTTCAGGAACTCGTTTGGTTCGGGAATCAGCTTCCAGATGAAATTACTGTTAACAGTATCCGATGAGCTCTAGAAATTATCCTACACTTAGACCCGTGTTCTTATGGAACGGTTTAAATATATGAAACGAGTAATTTATCCCGAGTCGTTTCTTTTTAATTTGCGTATTAGCGCTTTTTGGGTTCACTACCGTGTTCTTATGGAACGGTTTATTTAAAAAAAATGCTCGGGCGCCAGTTATGACAATTTGCACCGCGACGGACAAAATAAAAAACTTGTTTTACGTTTTTTTATACTTTATTAGTTAATATTGCAATTGATCTGACCATAGTCAGTGTCGGGGACAAAAAGCCTTTTCTTAACCTAATTTCTTAAATTTATACAATTAAATTGTACATGTAATCAAAAATTACTTACGTACATTGAATTTAATAATTGCACTCGCAGCAACATGTGCACAACAATTGCAGACAATAGCTATGTCATCGATTATTATTTAGATCAATCAACCTGTCGCATAAAGGTGAGAAAATGTATATAGAAAAAATGCGCGTGGCGATGGCTTCAATGAACTTGATACGTTTTAGATAGGGGAGTCGTGTAATACGCGTGTAGGTGAGAATGTGCGTGGTGATAACTTGCCTTTTCGAAGTTCAATTCTGAAGTTGAAGGCTTGGAGTTTCAGGCTTCCATGTGCCAACGGACCAAAAAAGTAAGTTTGCAGCATAAGCCATTTGAGTCTAGCTTGGTCTGAGATGATGGTGAATGGCAAGCCCTCTATGCATGCATTAAATCTTTTGATGCTTTGCACTGCAGCAAAATATTCTAACTTGGTGACGTTGTAGTTGCGTTGGGCAGCATTGTTTCAGGGACATATAGGTGATGGGATGCTCTCTACCCTCACCATCCTTCTGAAAGACGACTAACCGACCTAGCATTACAGTGGATGAACGAGTGCCTCGTTGATTTGGGGTTGGTCAAAATTGCAGCGGAAAGAAGAAAGCGCTTAACTTCTGCAGCAGCAAAAGTCGATTTGAAGGTACACTAACCTTTCAGAAAATCTCTCAGTGGAGCAGCGACAGTGGCATAGTGTGGTAAAAAACATCAGTACCACCCAGCCATTCCCATGAACTGTCTCACGTCCTTGGGCGTTTGGGGCTCTGAATGGGCAACTATTCCAGAAGCATTCGCCGGGTCGGTGTGCAATATACCATCACTCATCACGTAGCCAAGATATTTGATTTCCCGTCGAAAGAACTTGTTTTTTTCAAACTTGATAGTTAAACTTGTGCCTTCGAGACGCTCAGCAACGGTGCTTAAAAGCTCCCGATGTTCCTTAAAGGTAGAACTCGTTACAAGTAGGTTATCAAAGTAAACAAATATTTTCTCTTACAATTCGTGTGTTACTTTATGCATCAGCCGGCACATCGTTTGGGGGAGCATTACAGACCCAAAACGGCATTACTTTGAATTGATAGAGAGGCCAGCCGCGGACCGTAAAAGCTGTTTTCTTCTTGCTCTCGTCTTCCAGGGGAATTTGCCAAAAGGCATCTTTAGGGTCCAAGCTCGTCAACCTTCTGTTTTGTAGTCGCGCCAAAAGCCCTTTAATTAGTAGTAGTAGGTAAGCATCCTTGCCCGTTACTTCATGAAAACGACGATCATCCAGACATAATCTGACCTTCTCAGGTTCCCTTATTATTGTAAAATTAATATCGAGATAATTAGCTATAAACACCTTATTTGTTACATACAGATACGATATATTTTCTGCACCCAATACACTAGTGGAATTTAAACTTAATGAAAAACAAACTGATATTATTACTGATATAATTGCAAAATATAAATAAGCGCGGTGGATGTCAATGAAGATCGCTGTGGTATGCACGGTGGCTGTCATTAGACTGACAGCAGCTGTACCTATGCGCGCAATAACGTATCTATGCGGGTTATATCGTTCCTATTCGCGTAATTTCGTTATACGCGTAATAATAGCATACGATAGATTCCTCATGCAACAGGTTCCGTATTACTGGAGAGACAGCAATATGTCGCTGCTTAATCGGTTGAGGAAGCAAATGAAGTCCATATCAAGGTTCACCGAATTTACCCAGGTTGGATCGACAAGAAATCACATCGATTTGGTGGTGTTGTCGACCCACACAGAAGCCGTGACATACCCTAGAAACGTATTCTTGTTTCCTCAAGCGGTCTGGACTACTTGGGCGTGCATATAATGAAGACGCGTGCCTAAGTCAGACAATAAGTCTAAGGCTCTGGCTCCAAACATGATGACGAGCAAGCCAGTTAATTTACGACCCGTGATGAAAAATTCTGCGTGGGGCCTTTTGTCGCCAAACATTTTTTACGTATATATTTTGTACGTACAAGCCGTGTTCACTTTATTTCGTTCGGCGTATTTTCCTTTTCCTCGATTTTTTACCGCTGGCTAAACTGTTGCCTAAACTAAAACTTGTATGTTTTTATTCTCGGCCGGGTTCCTAACTTGCCAGTTAGTAAATAAACAGATTTTTACGTCTCAAAAATATTTACGCGACAACCGTGTCTCATGTTCTTTATTGGTCAGAAGTTCAAAAAAAACTCTTTTTCTTAATATGACATTAAATCATTAATTTTCAAAAGTGAAAATAAAAATATTTTTAATTAATTTTATTTTTTATAACAGTTGCAATACATTAAAAAGGAGAAAATCATAATAGATATACTGAGTTTGCCTTTTGCCCTGCACAATATGTTGCATAAACGCAACGTTGGGATTACTACTGAACTTAAAATTTTTTTCCCGTTTAGTATAGACATGCAAACTGAATTGTTAACGTGAGTGGATTTTTTTGAAGCAGTGAAGATGCACTTGACATTTTTTACACATGCAAATTGTTGTACACTTACAGTATCGGCATATTTTTTGATGTTTATCTTCATGTTCTTTGATGACATGGCCAATATTATCGTAGTAAGTATCAGATGGTCACGCGTTCTTCCTAGGTTTGTATTTCAACCACCAAATTAAAACGAATCTTCTACACACTGCGCTTTTTCTGTTTTCATCAGAGTTACTGCAATGTAAGTCTTGTATTCCAGTTTACTTAATTTCCCCTCATTCGCCATATTGTAGATTTTCCAGGCATTCACCACAACACTGTCAATCAAGAAGACAAAAAGCGGCCACCACCACTTTTTTCCTCTAATTTGAATCATGTAGTCTGATATTCCATTTATCATGAAGATCTACGCTTCCCATATTTTGGTTATAATTTGCTTTTAGTTGGGGCTTTTGGACATTCACCATTTTTAATTTTTCTGTCGTAACGCTTTGCTGTAACCATTGGTTCTATTTTTGCCATTGTTTGATGCCATAGTTACCACAGAATTATCATTGCATTAAACTAAACTAAACTAAAGCTTCATGCTTTTTATTGAAGCAAAAGTCGAATGATCGTCTCTTTCTTTTTGAAGACTTCTGTTTGAAGGCTGACTGGTCTACCTCCTATGAAATTTTGCACCTATCGCCTCCAAAATATGACACCATTTTATCATTAATCGACGAGTTATGGGAAAATATCCCAAACTGCTTATTTTCGTACGACAGGTATATTTTTGTCTTCATCTTTCGACCAGTATAATTTCGCAGGAGGCAAGGCATGATAGCCGGTCAGCAATAAAATACGGAAAAACTCTCAATTTCTGCCATTGTAAGGGTGAATAAATGACGATTATGATCACAAGCGTGATTTTGTGATTTGGAACAGATTGTGAATTCACAATCTGTGAATTCACAATCTGTGAATTCACAATCTGTTCCAAAACCTCATTACAGAAAAAATATTTCCAAACGTTGTTCGATATTTTATACCATCGCAGTTTCATCATTTTCAGGAACGTTTGTAAAGATGGGGATGCTCTCTTTTCCAAACTGGAACACTTTTCGTGACTTCTTTGATTGCCTTGACATTTTAGTAGTCAACGAACCGGGCTTCTCAAGCATATTTTCTGTGTTAGTTGGTAAATCAGCTTGGATTTCATACGTCCCAGCGATATCAGTGAGCAGAGTATTGTCAAAACAACCAAGCGCATCATAATCCAGGTCTTCTTTGTCTGTGAGATTGTCAACCAGCACAGCATAGCATCGATTTGGCTAGCACATTCTAAATCGTCCTCCTCTTCAAATATGCTAATAATTTCTTAAGTAGTCAGTGTTTTCTCAAAGCCATAATGTATTAATGTTTTTTATTACAAAATGCAATTTTTGTCCTAATATGTTCTGAGTGTTTTGTACTAACTTTACAAAAGCACTACTTGACAATCCAAAATTTTTTCCGATAATATTAGGCATATATTTTGACCCCACTGTCTACCAATACGAGCGGAGAGCGACCATCGGCCTTTCTCGAGGCTCACATCATCACCATGGCAGGCGTTTGAGCTTTGGTGGCCAATCGAAGGTGTAAATTTTCAGTTGACCTTTCTGGTAAGTAAACCCGATCATTTTGTTTGCTTACAAACTGCTGGACAGCGAATGGTTTCTCATCAGAGAAAACCAAATTCGGCAACTGGCCACTTTCGTGAAAGCGAATTGCACTTTTTGGAACTTCAATGGCTTTAGTCCAAGCTCATTTGACAATATGTGCTGCTTCCGTTCTCGCGATATGTTCATGTCACGAGCCAGTTTGGCACCACGGCGATGCAGATTTCGCTCGATTCTGGCCTTTCCTTTCCGAATCATTTCTAGTATTATTACACTTTTTTTCGTCCACTTCTTTGGCGTCGTCATACCAAAAGCTTTTGTACGCTTGTATACAATAGAATGAACTGTCACTGGAATAAATTTAAGCGCAATGTCATTATTCGTTTGACAGATATATCGTTCTGTAGTTGATTGCAGTTTTTTCAGCCTTGTAAGTTTTTATCTCTAACATTTTATTTTATACCACAAATAAGGCATTTTTAATTGTTATGAATTGTTGAAATGGTGATTGCTATGATTATGTGAATCTATCAACCTGGATATGACTCAAGTAACTCCTTTTGGAAATTAAAAATTAAATATACTCTTCATGATAATTAACAAATAAAAAATAACAAAAGATATTTCAACTCTTTATTCCAAACTTGATTAACTATTACAAGTTGTTTTCTTGTTTTTAATACTAAAAAAGCTCAAATTTTAAATGATACGTTAAGGCAACGTTGGGGAAAGATGGGTTAAGTTAGTTCATAAAATTTTAAATGCAGCGACATTGTCTGGGATCTCGTGGGAACATTTTCATGAGAAGTGCTTGCATTGCGTTTTCCTAATTTCGGAAATGCTAAGACGATGCTTTGTCTGATATTAACAGAGTTAATAGTACAGAGTGATATTGGTAAATAAAGGCTAAGTAATGATAAATTTGGTTTATACTCCAACTTTTTGGAACTCGTTGATATTATTCAAATTAAGATCCTTGAGCATTTCCGTAGTGATGACGTGATGGGGGATATTCAAGCGGGGCTGGTTCTAGAATCGCTGGCAAGATAGGGATGGACATTTAAAATAAACATCGAAATTTTTGCGATGTAATGCATCGATCGGTTGCATCGATGTTTATACGATGTATTGAGAAATACATTGATGTTTCTAAAACATCGATTGTTTTCGCAATGACATGTTTAGTTAGGCTTTAAAGAAAACTAGGTAAGTACAAGGAAAAATATGTAATTAATAATTGATTTGTACACAATCATAGAGCCAACACAGCTTTATTTTCTTTACATATTCCAATATTTTTATTGATGCTATGTAAAAACAAAAGTTTACTTAATCTTTTTCCTTCAGTCGGTTTCTTTGCTCAGTCAAAGCTAGTCCTGCCTGCGAAAAAAGTATTTCTGAAATAAATACTTAAAAAATAAATAAAATAAATAAGTTAAATACTTAAAAGTTATTTTGTATAATTCCGGGAATTGCATTTTATTATCCCTACAGATTTCTAACGGATTTTCGTTCAGTCTTCCAATAGGAGTTCTGAGATAAGCTGAAAGTTGATCAGACAAAACATCTTCAGATTTATTACTTTTCCAGTTATGATGCACTAATTTATGGTGATCACTCCATAATGAAAAGGTTTCTTCATTTTTATCGGACTTGTCAGAATCGGATTCAGATTCCTCGTTGCTTTGCAAATTCGTTTTCATTAAATCTTTAATTTTCGATACAGCATTCGAACAAGCTATCGCATCATTGAAGTGCATCTTTTTAAACCGTGGATCTAAAAGACTTGCGATAGCAAGAGCAGTCACATGTTCTATTGGACCCATTCTTTTATTTATTTCATTAATAGTAAGTGCACCTCTTTCGCTACGGGATCTTCTATAACAGCTGAAGGTATTTTAGAGAGCATGCAACGAATTAAGGGAATAATTTTACTACTTGTGCAGTATTTATCACCCGAAATTTCTTTTGTAGCCGCTTCCAAGGGTCGCAGAATCACGATGACAGTTGACACAGTAGATATTTCTGATGCACTGAGCATTGCAGGTGCTCTACAGTGGCGGCAGAGAATATCATTTATGATACTACGGAGTTCTAAAAATCTTTGTAACATGTAATATGTGTTCCAACGAGTGTTACAACGAGTGTCCACGCTTTGTATTAATGTTGTCCCAGCAGGAGACTCTCCAGCCGCAGCAGTAGCTTTACGCAACTGGTCACTAGCAAAGCAACTCTGTTTGAACCAAGTTGCTATTGTTTTTATTTTAAAAACAATGTTTCTCCACTCAGTACACATCATTGTGCCTTCAGTCACCAAATTCAAAGAATGGGCAAAACATGGGATTTTCAGTCTACCGAACGCTAAGTTGACCGCCTTAACTATATTTGCTGCGTTGTCAGTAACAACAGCGGTCACATTCTCTTGATCTATTTTCCAGTCTTGGCAAGCCTTTAAGAGAATTTCAGAAAGATAATCTGATGTATGTCTTTCATCCAATTCGTACACGCCTAAAGTGACTGAAGATAGTTCAATGTCTATTCCGAATTGCGCTTTGATACGCAAAAAAACTTTTCATGTTTAACATATCCGACCAAATATCCCTTGTTGAGGTTATATCTTCTATAGAGGACAGCATTTTATTAATTATTTCTGAAATTGCTTCATATTTTTCGTCCAGCCAGCGTCTTAGAGTTGTTCTATTCGGGAGTTTATATTGAGGAGCAACTGTTTTCATTCGAGTTCTCAAGCCCTCGTTTTACATAGTTGAGAAAGGCTGATGGTCTTTGCAAATCATGCATAATAAACAGTTGTTCAGTTTCCTTGTCTTCACACCTAGTTCTGAGTAAGAGCAAATATCTTCAAAGGCGGTCTGTATTGTTTTTTGGCGTTTTAAAGGGAGGACTTTTTCGTCTAAGCCCGAACCAATAGTTTCATTTTTTTTAACGGTTTAAAAGAACTTTGACAACCAGTGCCACTTGTACAAGGAATTGGTTCAGATTGAATTACACCATTATCAATCTTATTATTAGGCGTATCCTTGGCATTTAGAGGATTGGATATTTCTTCTGTTGTATTTACTGAATTCAATGTATTTTGTTTCGGCTGAATTTCGAGATAAGCAGCCTTATGAACATTACGAATAAGCCCAATGAAGTTCGTTGTATTTCCAGCAGACTTGATACCCTTTGGACAAACTTTGCATTTCATTTTTTTATCATGAATTTTATCAAATAACTGCCAAACAGAACTTTTTTTCTTAGGTGCCATTATACCTGAAAGTAAAATAACATACTATAAGGTACGATTTACAGCGTGGAGCATTTATAATAATTCCTATTAACTGTAAACTGCCTAGAATATAAAAATTAGTATAAATAAGCCGAATAAAAATCGATACTATAGTACCGATAACTTGGAATCACTACAGTAGGTATTATTTCAGGGTAAAAATATAACTCATCAAATCGTAGTGCGAAAATGTGCAATAGGTACCTGCTGATACTCAGTTAAAATTAATGCCTACTTCGTTGATCTTCTCTTTCGCTGATTAATTAGATATATGCACGCACAACCTAAAATGTGAAATATTTCCTACTCAATATACTTTTTAACAACAAAACAATGTGGCAGTATTACCAGTAAACTTTCAAAACCATTACCACTAAATAAACTATCCTATTTATTAATACACATACCTGTTCATAATTTTTTTGTTTCAAACAAGGCAAATACTTATATGATATTTACAGAGTAGAAACTCGGCGGCCGAGAAGCGGCGGCGGCCATATTGTTGTTTCGGTTTTAATTTTGCTATGCTGACTCTGTGGCAAAGGAAATCTCACCAATTCAACCATACCGATAAATGATATACAGTCGCCCTCCGGTTATTCGGCATGTGGTAAAAATCGGAAATATAATATATAGGAAAATAAATATAGTCTCAATGAAATGTGACCAAATGTAGTTTTAATGAAATTTATTGAAACATTCTAAACAAAAATACGGCTTATATTTATACTGCGACGTTTGGAGTTTAGAAAGATCTTCTCTTTCGGGCATATTCAATGTTATTGTCAATAAGTTTTTCAAAACAAAACTTTCGTTTCACGAACAATCGGTACACCTTCGTAGGTATTTTCCAATTGATCGCCTCTCGAATACACGTACGTGGCTTTCCTATACATAATACGAAAATATAGTGAACAGAATCACACATACAGTCACATTCATGCACGCCAATCGTGTATGAATGTTCTTCTCTCTAATTTGTAGACCAAAAATTTAATTTTTAATTGTTTTATTTTGCTTACAAAAGATAACGTCTGCTGTTTTTGACAGAGTAATACTTTCTGACTATTTACATAAATGTCTTATCTATTTATACTATCCTAAACTTTATTTACTCTCTGACAATAATTTTCCTTACATCTAACATTTAAACATTTCTTAATCTTTATAAACTTCTAATCAACCAATAAACATAAGATGGCCTTTCACCATCTGGTCCATATCCTCGCAAGCCTTTCAAGCCGACAATATCAGTTATCATCAAGTAATTAACCTTTTCACTGCTATGTGGTAGGGGCCCGACTCTACTCTGGATGGTGGCCTTTCCCCACTACAACTTACCTCCCGTGCTGAGTATTTTCGCGCCTCGCGCCTAAATGTTGAAAATGATCTGCCCGACTTTATCGGTGGTCCACAAATACGGAACATTCGGCTAGACCTAATAGAGTGGGACGTAGCAAGAAGGGAGAGCCTTACCGGCCCGACAATAGGAGGGCGTAGCAGTGAAAAGGTGGAAGAAAGGAGCACTCATCCTAATGAGGATGGTCGGCTGAAACAAAGGGTGACGTAACTATATGTACAACTAAAAGACGTTGAAAATAGTGCGACATACGTAATTCTTTATCTCTCGGCGATACCCTACAGCATTGTATCGCTCGCCGGCTGAATGGAAAGGACAGCAAATTTGGCGCCGGGCTAAATGAGTTAAACAAGTGCATTTTGCTGACCATGTTTTGATAATTTATTCGCTGCGATCTACCAAGGAATACATCTACTGGTTTTACCTTTGTCACCGAGTGAAATGTGTTGTTATACCTATCGACTGCTATGGCCACAATTTCCTACAGAGAAAGCTCTGTATATTCACTCTGAAGGCACCTCACTATTTCTTTTATTGTCGAGTGAAGTCTCTCAATTGGGTCATTAATTTCACTTTTCTGAGGAGGGGTCAGATAAACTTCTATCCCCCATGCTTCCAGGAGGTTCATAACCATTGGGCTCATGAACTCACCTTCGTTGTCTGTAACCAAAACCTTAGGTACAGTGAAATAATGCAAACCCTTAATAATTTTTTTCTCGAAGGTGTAGTGCTGATTTATTTTTTATTTGAAAAAATTTAGCAAATTTACTAAATTTATCACTACAGGTTATGTATTTCTCACCAGTAATTTGTATCATATCCATATGCAATATCTCCGATGGATAATTTGGTACTGGTGTTTCTTGCAGTTCGGGCTTAGGCGGATGGCGATCATATTTATTAAGGTTACAAATGTCACAAGCCCGCGTAAACCTTTTTATTAGCTTACTCAGTTTAGGGAAATAATACCTTCCCAATATTTGGTCCTTGTTTTCCCTACAACTCCTATGCGCACGACGGTGTTTTTCTTCTATAATACGAACCTTGTTGTCTTCGTTCGCGGTATCCTCAACTACTCGCTGAGTAAGACGAATCTTGTACTACGAAAAATGCTCCCTATAGACATCTTGAAGCGATTGTATAAATTTCTTGGGAATCTTAATGCCATTGATCACATTCGGGCTTAATGTTTCCTTTAAAACTCTGATCAACCTTTCCTTATCGATAGTTGCAAGTCGTATGTAATGCCTGCTGATGAGGCTGCTTATGAGCAAGTACCTCGTTGCCTTCGGAAAATATAAGTTGTTTCCTGAAAACATTAATAGGTACCTCACAATATGGTATGAGTTCCGAACTATCCTCCATAGCACTATGCGTGGTTCCTGAAGATGAAATAAGAGTATTCACTTCCAGCGGTAGCCTTGAAAGAGCATCTGCTACTAAGTTAGTCTTACCGGGCCTGTAGATCAGTTCGTAGTTAAACTCCTCTATTCTCGCCTTCCATCGCTTGAGTTTTGCGTTATGATTGTCATTGCTCAGTGAAAAAGTTAGTGGCTGATGGTCCGTTAAAATTCTCACTTTCTTCGCACCATATAAGTAAGCTCTCAACTTGTCCAAAGCCCACACGATGGCCAGCAACTATCGCTCATTTGTGGCATAGTTCCCCTCTGTCGTATTTAGGGATCTTGAAATATAAATAATCGGTCGATCTCTGCCGATGTGACCTTGCGATAGTACCGCTCCAATTGCATGTTTGGAAGCATCCGTGGTTAGGTTAAACGGTATTTCGAAATCAGGGTACGCTAGCACCTCTGATGAAGTAAGTAGTTTCTTTAAATCGTCAAAAGCCTTTAATTCGACCTCCCTCAGTGAAACTTCCTTTTTCTTTGGCTGGTTAGCGTTAACCTGCGCATTTTCGCCCCTAGTCAAGTTCGTCAAGGATTTTGCTATGCTCGCAAAGTCCTTGATAAATTTCCTGTAGTAAGATGCTTCACCAAGGAACGCTTTCCAATCCTATAAATTCGTAGGGGGTTTAACTCTAGTTGTAGCGACTATTTTCTTGGGATCTGAAAGAATGCCCTCCCTTGATATAATATATCCCAAATACTCTACCTGAGTCTTCAAAAATGAGGATTTCTCCAGGTTTACCTTTAAGTTTGCAGGCTCAAGCTGGGAGAGTATAGTTTCTATGTTTTGTAGATATTCGTCCTCCGTTTTCCCCAGGATGATAATGTCATCAATGTACACAAAACACAGCCGTCCGATAAAAGGTTTCAATACATCGTCGATTATCCTTTGGAAAATGGCTGGTGCACTTTTAAGGCCGAAAGGCAGCCTCGTAAACTCAAATTTGCCGTTTTCGGTAGAAAAAGCCGTTTTTGGAATATCCATTTCCAGCATTCTGACCTGATAAAAACCGGATGTCAGATCAAGGGTAGTAAAATATTGTGAACTTCCAAAGCTGGCAAGTGTGTTCGTGATATCCGGAATTGGGTACGTATCCGATATTGTGACTGCGTTTAACCTTTTGAAATCTATAACTACCCTGTATTGCTTCTCACCCGCTGAATTTGGCTTCTTAGGGACGATCCAGATTGGAGAATTATAAGGACTCTTCGAAGGTCAAATGATCCCATTCTCCAGCATTTTACCTATCTGTCTATCAACTTCTGACCTCAAATTAACTGGGTAGTTATAAGATTTCGTGTAAATTGGGTCCGATGTAGTTGTTTTAATTTCGGCACTCACGCTTGTTTCGACGACGTCCCTGTCACTTATTGGTCCAACAACCTTAGCGTGTTTATCCAACATGGTCTGTAATTTCGTTCTTGTTGTATTGGGAAGATGATCACATACAACTTCCACATGGTTAACTTGCCTAGATTCCTTTGCCTTTAAAAGAATCTTAACATTTGGGTCTGATTCTCTGAGAGTGTCGTCTCCAATAATACCATCAAATGATCTTAAACCTGGCAGCACATAGAAATTAACTAAAGTATTATTGCCGACACTTTTGAAGAATTTCCCCGGCACTTTTTTCCCTATTGATATTTCGGCCGCGGCGGACTGAATTTTGAAAGGATTAGAAATTGATTTAGCATTAGAAGCACGGTATCAATTAAAAATTTCATGATCTGACCATCGCGAGTAGTATATTCTAAAAAATTTAAAATTTAGATGACCCTTTTCTGACTCATCAATACATCCTTCGTGTAAACCTTCGTCCGCACTCTCAAGATACTCCTGACAGTCAGAAACGTGAGGAAACTCCGAATCGGACTCGACCTGAGTTTCCAAGTTATAGAGACGTTGCGATTTCCTAGGTAGATTTGCTGACTCAGGTGAGCGCTGGATAATTGGATGGCCGATTCATGTAATTGACCTGTCTAGTTTGGATAGATTTATCAATGTCCTTTGGGGTTGGTGGTTTGGGCTGAATCGGTCTAAGTGGTGGCCTGTTTAGTTTAATGGTTTAATGGTTTATGGTTTAGTTAAATGGTGCCCTATTTTGAAATTGATACATTTGGTTCCTTTCCGCCAAGCTCAACTGTTGATGGGGTACAAATGCCTTTGGCTTGCTGTGCTCGCAGCGAGAACTGAAAAATTGGTTGACAGGAGCGGAAATAGTATTATTACCCCGCAGTGGATGAACCGAGAAATTCCTAAAGTTTAAATTCTGAAACTCTAAACAAGATGCGCAAGCATCCGGGAGTGTTTGGGGTTTTTGGATACTTAGCATTCGCGAAAGATCACCATTCAAGCCCCTTACAAAAACATCCAGTGCTCTATTCCTATTATTTTCCGTAAGCACGGCGATAGTTTCCTGCGATCGATCCTTAGTCTTAATTTTATTTATAAGTAGCGATAATTGATGATTTACCGCTGCGTAAAATTCATCAACGCTTCTACTGTATTGAAACATTGAATGTAGATGATGCTTTAGAGTGCGAATATCCCGCTTATCAGCATAGTGGAGTGAGAGACATTTTTTAATACAGGGCCAGTCATCGTCAAATATGTTGTATGATACCAGGGCAGTATCAGCCGGATTATAAACGGATATCAGATATCACCTCGGATTTTCTGCGGAATGTGGCGAAGTATGGCCCTAAATATCGGTTTGTCACGCACTATTTCATAATCACCGAGGATTGTCTCCACACTATGCACCCATGACAAATATTGGATCGGGTTGCCATCAAATGTTTGGAGATCCCTTACAGAGTCGGGAAGTTTCTTGATATCATCAAGATCTTTCTCCGTTTTGGGCAATCCTGAGTTTGTCGAAGTTGAAGAGCTAGGAGGGATGTTAGTTAGTAATCTATGTTCTATTGCCGACAGCCTCCTCTCCCTCTGCTAATACCGTCTCATACAAGAATTTATGGCAGAAACGGTTTGCTCAAAGGCACAAAGTCTAGCATCCGCCCTCTTTGTTAGTTCGATTTGAGCATTGACTCGGCTCGGCAATTGCCGGATGGATTCATTAACTTCCTCCATTTTTTATTTTACGAAGTTAGAAAAAAGAAACAAATACAGTCACAAGACCACTTCAAACACTTTAAACTGCTTGCGGTAGAAGCATTGCCTTGCTATTCGAACGGTCCGTATAACTCCTTTTTAACGCAGTCCGTTGAAAGTTGGAGAGCGCCTACTGAGGAATGGTATCGTCACTAGCTTCATTCAGAAATTTCTACACTGAAGTATATCCAATGTTTCACTATCAATGATCATCAACAACAAAAATTCGGTGATTTGCAGTTACTCCTTTGTACGAGCTGCTGCTTGAATCCCCCAATTAAATGGCGTATGCGCTGGTTCCCAGTACACCGTGTTCCTCTGGAACGAATCAGGATATTTGTCCGTGTTCTTACGGAACGGATTGAATAATATCAGGATAGTTGCCCGTGTTCTTATGGAACGGAAAAACGGCTCGGCCGCCAGTTATGACTAATTATCGCGACTATATTAAAAATTGAACACTTTCAACTTTTACAGCAAATTTATTGGTTCACAATTTACTTTTAACTTTTATAACAAACTTATAAAATGTTCTTTCAACTTTTACATTTACAATTTGCTGGTTCGATAGTCGCAGACAAAAAGTACTCGATTCAAAAACTCTCTACTACTTATAATCAATTAATTAGGTTACCTAGGTGCATATTGCGTACCAAAGTTCATCATTGTACTCATCAGCAATTAAGGAATGATGTAACATATGATTATTATGGGGGAAAATTAATGTATCGAATTCCAATATAAAATTCTTTTATTCGAGAAAATGTATCTTAGACTAACAACAGACTAGACTAAAACTCCGACTAAAACTGAAACGAAAAAAAACTCATTAAACTAAAACTCATTGCCTATTTATACTTAAAGTATATCTTATCCTATTTCGGGGTTTTTCCTTTGCAATAATCCTTATTTCTTACATCCTAAAAATTAACATAATTTCTTACATTTTCTAGATTATCCTAAATGTATTTCCATGCATCGTTATGTGTCTTGAAATTTCAAAACCTCATGAAACAATAAAAGAAAGGAATTCCTAATGAGGGTGATCGGAATATGCTCATATTGATATTTTTAGAAGTTTTTGTGTGTGGCATATTTCACTCCCGTTGTGTGAAATGTAATTCTGTAATTATGCATCTCATCACAAGTGGTCGTGATATCATCTGATATAACTCGTCCCCCCTTAAGTGGGATCGCGTCCTCGCGACTCGAGTTAATTTTAATTTTCAGGCGTCCATTCCCTCCAGAATGTTTTACATAAATTTAAAAAAAATATTAATGTTACAATTATTACAAAGGTGAATATATTTAATGGCGTGCTCCACCAGTGAATACGGTCATGTTCAAATTCGATATGTTTTAGATTATCGATGCCTGTGATGTCTACTTGGTTTAATGTTAAATTAGAAAGATCGATAGTTTGATTGATAGTGATAGTTTGGTCATTACAATCATGTTGGAGAACGGTTTCTTTTAGGTTTTTTGTAACAATGATGTTATCTGAAATTTTTCTATTACGAGTATGTCTTGATTGTTTATGCTCATTGAACAATTTTTTTTTTGATACAATTATCGGTAATGGGTATGAGTTGGTTCAGTATATTTGATTTATTTTGATTTGAAAGATTTTATTTTGGCAAGTTATAATGGTATTGAAATTTATTGGTAATTCAAGATTGTTTTTATTTGGTAGTGGTACAATTTTTGTTCTGAAATATGGATTATTCGAGAATTCTGGGATTTGTAATATAACTAGTATGATACTATCTTTTTGAGCTACAGTGATTATTATGTTTTGTAATTTGGGTACATCAATTTTATAGTTATACATTTCTTCGAGGCGATCAAAAGTGTAGCCATTGCCTAGAGGTATTTCATTATTTTCTAAATTTTGTCCTGCTGTTGCAGTGAAACATGAGGCAAAGATGAGGATTGTTCCTGAAACGATATTTTGTTTGGTTGAAAACGTTTGTGGCGTTTGAGTTGGTTTTTGTTTATGGTTTGTTTATATTGATTTACTTTGAATTTTGGGTGTAATTTAGTTTCAGCGTGTGTATTTACAATGTATTGTTGGTTATATTCACAGGTTTTTCTGTTTTTATTGTGATAATTCACTCTTTTTTGCTGGGTATCAAGGATTTTATCTTTAATTTCAGGGTATTTTTCGGGTAATATTGCACCGTTCTTAAAATCAATTGGACTTTCTTTAGTTGTACTATGCATAGTAATGTTAAAGAATTTTACAGCTTCGTAGACACAAATGAGTTTTGCCTTATCTTGTTTATTAGATTCTATCATTATTCTAAGATGCTCGTTTAGTGTGTTGTGGAATCTTTTCTATTTTTCTATATAAATTCTATTTCGTGTTTTAAAAATTCGGATTTGTCTAACGGAATTTGGAGGTTGGCTTTTTTTAATCTTTCAAAAACCTTTTCCAGAAAGATCAAATGTTCCTGCAAAGACGTACTGAATATGATAATATCGTCCATATAGACAAAACAAACTGAACCCACCAGATCCTTCAAAACGGAATTCATTAGCCTTTGGAATGTGGCTGGAGCATTTTTTAGCCCAAACGGCATTCTTGTAAATTCATAATGTCCAAAATTTGTTGAGAATGCTGTCTTTGGTATATCGGTTTCTTTGATTTCAATCTGTTGGAAACCTTTTGCCAAATCCAAAGTTGAGAAATACATTGACCTTCCTAATTTATCCAAAATATCGTCTATATTAGGGATAGGAAATTTGTCGTCTATTGTAATCTGGTTCAATTATCGATAGTCCACCACAATTCCCCACTTTTAACCTGAGAAGCATCTAGTTTCTTTGGTACAACCCAAATAGGCGATGAATATGGTGACGAACTATGTCCAATAATACCTTGTCTCAAAAGTTCTTCGATTTGTGTTTTCACTTCAGTCTGTGAAATTTTGGATATCTATAAGTTTTAGTATAGATTGGATCGTTAGTTTTTGTCTTTATCTCGTGTTTGATCATATGGGTAAAACCTAGTGTTTGTCTTTCTTTGTAAAACAGATCAGAATATTTTTTTATCAAGGGTAGAACTTTTTCTTTTTCTTCATTTTTAAGGTACTCCATTCGTATTTCTCCTAAAACGTTATTCGATGGTACTCTTTCGTCAAAAAATGTTATAATCTCGTTATGTGGAACACAATCACTTTCAGTTGATACATATTCTATACCTTCTAAAGAAGAATTTATTTTGTTGTTCGAAGTTATTTTAAAAGCTTCTGAAGATCCTTCATTTTCGTTGAAAGTTCTTACAGAGTTATTAATCGACAAGTCCCTTTCTTCATTTTCGCTGAAGAATAGTGGGATAATCTTTTCATTTAGTTGAATAATTTTGTTATGAAGATCACTACAGGTTTTGTTTCTCGATAAAATGTCGTTACCAATCAAATCGTCGAATTTATCACTAAATTTGATTTCGATAAAATCAAATTTTTTACAGTCCGGGTTAGCGAACTCTTTGAAAGGTTCAATCGATACCACATAATTGTACTCAAAATTTGAATTTAATGTAAAAATTCTAGTTTTATGGAATGGGGCATCTAAGTTTTGGATCACAGAGACCAGGATTGCCGTACCTGTGTCTATCAAGAACCGCAAAGGAAGTCCATATGAATTTATTTTGATATAGGGTAATTGTGATTTACTTCCGAGGCGTGTTGCTGAAAATTTAGATCTGGCTGAATTTGTTCCGTACCTAAATCCATAGGCTGAGGTGGACCATATCTTCTTATTCTTGATTGTAGAAAATTAGGTCTATTCTGAATAAAATTGTTTCGGTACTCACCTGATGTTTGATGATATTTTTGATTATTATTAGTATTATATGTTTAATTATTATGTGAATGGGGATATTCGTTATTACGCGATTGATTAAACTTCACTTTTGCAATTTGGGGATCATGTTTAAAGGTAGAAATTTTTTGTTTTCGTATTTGATAGTGTAAGTAATTACCTTCTGTTAAAATACCAAGGGCCTTCTCTAAAGTACTGGGGTTCCTACTGAACAGGACACTTCTTACTGGTTCTATCATTCTATTTATCAAGACATTTAAAGCTATTCTTTTGTTACTTTGAATGTCATCTATTCTTTTTTTCTAGGTCTGCCTTAATATTTAATTTTTGTGAATTATATATTATCTTATTGTGAAAATCTGACACGATCGTTTGAAACTCTGTTGATCCCAGCTCGTCTATTAGTTGTAGGCAATTTTTCTTGGTACTGAAGTTGGATATAAGCACGTTCCTCAGCTGGTTCCACTGATCTATATTGTTGGTCACGTTCATCACTTGTTGAGCCTTACCTATAAGTTTTGTCCTTATGATGCTGAAAACAATAGAATGCGATCTAGAGTCGTACGTTGACAATGCTGATACAAGAAATTCCACACTGTCGATCCATGATTTTAGTGTGCCGCTCGATCCGTCGTAAGTAGGCAATTTTGCTGCGTATTTCATTGGATCCATCTCGATCGTTTTGTAATGCGGAGTTGGTGCTCGTGAATACGGTTCTCCAACGTTTTTGTTATATGGTTGACTGCTATTTCCCGTCTCCATTGTCCTTGGGTCTTGTGTATAATTCTCCGTTGCCATGGTGTACTATGGTTTCTATTAATTATTTTATTACGAAAAAAATTATTTTCTACAGAGGTGGGGAATAGTTATTGATAGAATTATTATAGGAT
Source organism: Stratiomys singularior (assembly GCA_954870665.1). NCBI lineage: Eukaryota > Metazoa > Arthropoda > Insecta > Diptera > Stratiomyidae > Stratiomys > Stratiomys singularior. The sequence continues at coordinate 55,458,027 of OX940879.1, read as the reverse complement.
GTTTGCCCTAAGTCATTTGAGGGATCACACACAATATCACTCCTGACAAAAAAATGCATCTGGTTGTTATCTTAACTTGGCTTATTTTGCGAATGCACCTTGTGTTAATGTTCTTGTCGGTTCTTGTGAATAATTCTCCGTTGCCATGGTGTACTATGGTTTCTATTAATTATTTTATTACGAAAAAAATTATTTTCTACAGAGGTGGGGAATAGTTATTGATAGAATTATTATAGGATGTTTGCCCTAAGTCATTTGAGGGATCACACACAATATCACTCCTGACAAAAAAATGCATCTGGTTGTTATCTTAACTTGGCTTATTTTGCGAATGCACCTTGTGTTAATGTTCTTGTCGGTGCCCCGACTTGATTCGATAAAACGTACTGCTTAAATCGCAATGTATGTTTTATTATAATGTCCTTAGTTCGGAATTCCGACTGCGCCAATTATTATGGGGGAAAATTAATGTGTTGAATTCCAATATAAAATTCTTTTATTCGAGAAAATGTATCTTAGATTAACAACAGACTAGACTAAAACTCCGACTAAAACTGAAACGAAAAAAAAACCTCATTAAACTATAACTCATTTTGTGAGCAAATAAATAAAAGCTTCCTTTTAATTTTGTGTTTTATTTTCTTTCTCGAAACCGGTTTTCGACGGTAATCGTTCGGTCTTCTTCAGCGACTTAACTAATTTCTATAACAATTTCAGCTTATGTACTAACAGGTCTAAAGGTACTTAACCGAATAAAAGCAATAAAACGTAATTTTCAAGGTGTAATTAGTGAGGATATGAGCAGATAAAGATTTTTTAATTACATTTTTCAACGTTTTGAAAAGAGATTGTTACTTAATTAGTTGGAATAACCATGACCTGCAATTTCCCTCATCCTGGTTCATCAGCTTTTTCTTCTCCCGGCTTATTGCGAGGCTTTCTATGACATCCAACTCACGTGTGTCCCTAGCTTCCTTGATGACCTTTGCATCCCCCATTGTTATGTCGTGCCCTTTCGTGATCATATGTTCCGCTACCGCAGACTTGAAATTTGAAGTTCTTCCCTTCTTCTTTGCTGTTGCTGCTTCGCTTAGATGCTCCTTGATTCTCGTGCCAATAAGTCTCCTTGTTTGCCCTATGTACACTTCGTTGCAGGTGGAACATTCTATGCGATAAACATAGAAATTTAAATAAATAAATTTATTTGCTCACGTGGAGTATTTTGTGAAGAAAAAGGAGAAAAAATGAATTTGATTACAAATATAACTCATTGCCTATTTATACTTAAAGTACATCTTATCCTATTTCGGGGTTTTTCCTTTGCAATAATCCTTATTTCTTACATCCTAAAAATTAACATAATTTCTTACATTTTATAGATTATCCTAAATGTATTTCCATGCATCGTTATGTGTCTTGAAATTTCAAAACCTCATAAAACAATAAAAGAAGGGAATTCCTAATGAGGGTGATCGGAATATGCTCATATTGATATTTTTAGAAGTTTTTGTATGTGGCATATTTCACTCCCGTTGTGTGAAATGTAATTCTGTAATTATGCATCTCATCTCAAGTGGTCGTGATATCAACTGATATAACTATATGGTGCAATGATCGTAAAACTGCAATTATTGTCATTAGCGATATGTGCATAAATATGTGAAGAAATGCGTGTGAAGCATTCGCACGAATGGTGATAACTTGCATATACCTATTGTAGTTGTATGCCAAAAGATTATTTATTTCTTTCATTCGAAATATAATTTTAGTTTGATTTTAGTGTATAATCATGTATATTCGAAATTTTCTTATTTTCACATGCTATCTGCTAGGAAACATTAAGTCACAAAAAATTTTTATATATATATGTATATATATATATATATCTTTACAGGAAACCCCAATAGAAGCAATTTCAAAAGTTTTGTGTTAGAGTGAAGCGTTTTGGCCTTTGTATATTTTTGTCCGTATATTTTCTAAATTTCTTATTTTATATTTATCTTTATGTTTTGGAAGTCTTAGCTCTTTGGTTTTTACATATCGTTTTTGCCTGCTCTCAGTGTAGTCTTCTTTATTTTTATTGGCGTTTTGAATAGATTTTTCTTTCATATTTTGTATATTATTCAATATAGTGCTTTTATTCGAGTAACCGTGATGAATAATAAATGGTGTGACTTTGGCCGTACTGTGTATTTGTCTATTATAGAAGTAGATTGCTAGTAGAGCTTTTATAACTGGCGTTTCATTTGCTGTTGCTCTATATTTGGTTGCTATGGTTTGATGTAACCTTTCGATATCGGCGTTACCTATTACCGTTACCTCGGTTTTGTAAAGTGATAATTGATATTGTGTTCTTCAAAAAATCCTATTATGAATAAATTGTTAAACTCATTATCTAGCACCACTTTGATTAGTTTGCCCATGGTAGCTATAAATGTCATTAAAGCTTCTTTCAACGTTGGTTTTGATCGATCTGGCAGAATAACTGCTGAAGCATATTTTTTTAGAACTTGTCTATACAAGTGGCGATTTGTAATTTTTTATGTAAAAATTATCTATATGAAATATTTGATTGATATCGTTCGGAGTTTCAGACATTTGAAATTTTGGTTTCAAGGTATCGCAATTATTTATGAATCGAGTAATTAATTTTTGAAGGTTAGGATAGTAATATATGTTCAATAGACCGTAATATGTAGAATGGATTCCTCCGTGGCCTATTTCTTTTATAAAGTACTTTTCAACTTGTTTCAGTGCGTCTTCCTCAGACTGTAGATCTTTCAGGATATTTGTTACTTTTATAAATTTATAATGATAACAGTGAGTTTCTTTAATCTTAAGTTGAACTTTATTGCATAGATGATCGTCCAGATCAGAATATATTGCAATTTTTTTATCAAAAGGTAAGTTCAGGAGTTTTTCAGCAAATTTTCCGCCCTGGATTTCTTTCTCTGCTATACTTATTCTTCTGAACCTTCAACTATTTGGATGCTCGTTATTTGTTAGAATTTTCTCAACAGTGTATTCGCTGAACATAGTCTTCTTTTATTGGTATCAGCTCCGTAGTGTTTTCAATTTCAGAATGTATTGTTATAAAATCATTACCTTGTTCTGGGTGTTCTACATGTAGCAAATCAGTTGCAGATACATGACTATCTATTCTTTCGTTTATTGTCGTAGATTTTGGTATTGAACCTATTTCTCCAGTGTATCCTTGTTGTTCATATACTTCATTGTTTAATCTTGATAAATAGTCCGCTACTTTATTGTAATTTCCCTTGATAAATTCAATGTTAAAATCAAATTCGTTTAGTTACAGTTTCCATCTAATAAGTTTTTGATTTGGTTCCTTTGGGGATTTGGAGATTTGTTAGCCAGATTTTTTTTTGGTAGGGCTTTTTTTTGGGATGAAGGCTATTTACGCCCTGAGTGTCGGACTCCCAGTGGACCTACTGGACTGCCGACTAAACACCTCCCCTGTCAACAGGAGCGCCTAGCCTGGAACCGTATTATTAGCCAGATTAATGGTCAATGGTCTGTTTGCAATGTGAATTGTCTTCCGTACAAGTAAGTTCGGAATGACTTTGTTCCCCATACAATGGCAAGTAGCTCTTTTTCACTGAATAGTTCATTTCATGCTCAGTTAATTTTCTTGACGCATAGGCAATCGGGTGCTTATTCTGTGATAGAACTGCCCCTAACGCATATTTGGATGCATCCGTGGTCAGAGTAAAAGTTTTCGAGAAGTCTGGGTAGCTTATAATTGGTGGGTTAGTTTAAAGTTGTTTTAATTTAACAAACGATTGTATGTAAATAATATCGTGAATACCTATTTTGACGTTCTTTCTTTAAAAATTTGGTTAGCGGGACAGTTTAAGATGAATAATCCCTTATAAATTTGCGGTAATAGCCTGTTAACCCTAAAAATGATCTGAGCTGTTTCGTTGTTTCGATATTTGTAATTTTTCATTTTCTGCAATTTTTCTGCATTTGGTTTAATTCCTTCCTCTGTAAGTAAATGCCCTAGGAACTCTGTTTGCCTTGCGAAGAAAGCACATTTATCTGATTGAATTTTCAGATTATGCTCTGCAAGTTTACTGAATATTTTATTCATAGAATCAATATATTCTTGAAGGGATGTGCTAAATATTAAAACGTCATCTTAATAAACGACCCATATTTTATTAATATATTCTTTTAAAACGCAATGTATCATCCTTTGGAAGGTGGCTGAAGAATTTTTTAACCCAAACGGCATTCTATGATATTCATAGTGGCCATTATGAGTACTAAATGCTGTTTTTGTTCGATCTCTAGGATCTGGTGAAATCCTTTTACGAGATCAATAGTAGCGAAATATGCTGCTTTTCTAAGTTTATCGAAAATGTCTTCGATGTTTGGAATCGGAAACTTATCACTTATAGTAACCTCATTGAGTTTTCTGTAATCAGTTACAATTCTCCATTTAGTTTTACCTGAGTTGTCGGTTTTTTGGGACAATCCAAAGAGGTGCATTGTATGGTAAATTGCTGGGTACAATTATATTGTTGTCCAACATTTCTTGAATTTGTGTCTCCACTTCTTTTTGGTGGACCTGCGGTAACCTAGAAATTTTTGTGAATATAACTTCATCGCTTGTAGTCTTTATTTCATGTTGGGTTATAGATGTGAAACTCAATATGTCACCTTTCTTATAAAATAAATTAGAGTGCTTCTTAATTTACTTTGATAGGTCCCTCTTTTGATGAAGAGGTGTGAATGATCCCTATTGATACTCAGATCCTTAACTGGTGTTGGTTCACAATAATTTAGATTCACAGAATTAGCTACAGCTTCGCTATTTTGAGTATTTGTTATAAATTTCACCTTGTTGTTATTAATTTCGGTGTATCCTTCTTTATTAATTATGATTGATTTAGCAGGACTCAAAACATTTTGTCCTAATTTTTTGTTAAAGAGCTTAGTAATTTTCCATTCTATCTTTGATATTCAATTTAAATTCTTGGGGGAAGTCTGTCCAGATACCCAAATTGATTATCTCTTTAGAATGAAGGTTTTTTAAAAACTAATGGATTTTTTAAGTTATGAGCAAATTCCATGTCAAAGATATTATTAATTAGGGATGTGTTGCAGCCAGTATCTATCAAGCATCTTAAAGTTTTGTTTTTTATTGTTATCGGAATGGTTGGTAGCTCCCATTTGGTAATGCCTATATTTTCGAGGCTGGTATTTGAAAATTTTCGACTTAATTTGAATGGGCAAAGTTGTGAGGTTTGACTGTACTTGACTGACTGACTGTACATTGACACATCTTCAGGTTTAGAGTTAACAGTTCTCATCAAAATGTCGGCACTAGTTGGATTTTCCGGTTGAATTGACCAATTGTCAATAGGGTTTTTTACTTGAGGAATAATGTTATTTGTATTTCTTTTATTAATCAGATTAGTATTATGTGGGGTGCTAAGTTATCCCTGTGCATATTTGCTGAAGTCATTAGACCAAAGTTCTTTTGGCTAGGAAAAAATTCATGTTCGTGAGTTTTATAGTCCTTATTGTAATTTCCTAAATATGAATGTCTTTGTTGGGGACTTCTGAAATAAAGGTTATTTAGAGGAAGGTGGACCTCACGTTCTTGTTCCATTTCTCTAAAGTTAAACATTTGTTCTGCGTTATTAGCAAAGCCTTATATTTAGGAATACATGCTTTAAATTTGGATATAGCAAGTGATTCATTATTCAACGTGTTGAAATATGGAATAGGAGTAAGTTCGTGCTTCAACCTTTGGTTTTATTTATTTAATACATGACTGATTTTGTTAGAAACTATTTTTATATAATAATTAAATTGTATATTTTGCATTTTGGCAACAAGGCAATTAAATGAAGTTCGTTTTGATGTTGCCGCAGGTCAAAATTAACTCTGGGTAGCTTGGGTCCGCCGAGCCTTGCTTCGTGGGTCTCGAGGACGCGTTTTGGCTGCATACAGCCATCTTCAGCTCGTTCTGATGTCTTTGTCGCGGTGTCCATCTTTTTATACTTGAATCTTTTCGGTGAAACTTTTTTTGGAGGGGTAGGTCTGGTTAATTAGGTGTTAACGAGGGTCATTAAGTTTGGGTCTTTTCAGGATCGTGGGATTGTCTTTGTCGGGTTCGTCGCGTTTTCTTTTTTTTTTTGACAAGAATTGGGTCGAGGACTGAAAATATTGTGCCGGAGTCGGTCATTATTTGTTCGTTGATTATATTTCCGTGGGGTTTTTCGTGTTTGTAGATCTCTAATTTCTCTAGTACGTCAAGTCTTAGTCCCTTCTTTTGTTTGTGTAGTAGCGTCATTGAGTTTGCCATGGTATCAGGTTCGTGTGTGATTCTGTAGGTGTGTTGTGTAGTTGGAGTCTGCTTTGTTATGTGTGTACGAACGTATGTGCTCCTTATATGAAGTTGTTAGTTTCCGTGTCGTTTTACCTATGTATACCATGTCGCAGTCCCTGCATGTTAGTTTGTATATGCCGCTGTTGTTGTATGTTGGTGTGCTGTTGGGCTTCGGTATTAGTATGTTTCCGATGTTGCTGTTGGTTTTGAATGCAGTATGTACTTTGGATTTTTTTGAAGAAGCTTGCTAGCTGGTATGTCTCATTGCCTACGTACGTCAATGTGGTCCATTTGTGTGCGTTCTTCGGTTCGTCTGATGGTTGGCGTTTTTTCGTCTTTTGCTGTGCAATCAGTTTGTTTATATCACGTTTCCTGTATCCGTTATTGTCAGCTATCTTATATATGTTGTTCAATTCGTCGGTGTTATCGCTGGAATTCATAGGGATGGAGTGTAGTCTCTGCACCATTGATCTGTATGCTGCTAGTTTGTGTTGGATGGGATGGTTAGATGAAGCGTGTATGGTGTCGTCCGTAGTAGCTACCCAGAGCAATTAAATGATTCTCTAATCCCATATTTTTGAGCAATGCGAATTTAATAGTTTCCCAACGAGAATCTGGAAACTGATTTACAATTTGTTGTAGTTTTCCTCTAAAAATTCTTTCTGGTCCTCTGAGCAGAATTGCAGAAATTTATCTATAACTGAGAAAAATGCTTGCGTGGATATTCCAAATTTAGTATCTGAGAATTCTTCTATTCTCTGTATATTTCATAAAATCTCACTAATACTTAGACTTGATGATCTTATTCTATTTTGGTTTATTTGTAAACTTTTCGATATTTTATCGGTCCCCAAATTTCCAGATAAACTCCCAATTTCATCATGAGCAGCAATAAATTCGTTGTTTCCTTGGTCTGAAGACGCCATTTCAATTAATATTTTCTAATTTTGACTTACTTTTAGAGTATTCTTTGCTTCTTCGAATACGATGCTGGGACTAGATCCTTGTCCGGTTATTGATGAAAATGCAAGATTTTGGTTCCTTTGCCAGAACCTATTGAATTTACGAGTCCTCAGTTGAACTTGTACATTACACACTATAAAAATCTTTGTTGGGTCCGTATCTTTATATAAGAACAGGGAAGGTTTTAAAGATTCTTAAAGAAATCCTAAATCTTTAAGATTCTTCCTCAGAATCTTAAAGATTCTTCAAGACCTTTAGTCCTCTTCCCAATAATATTTTATATATATTTTTTTCAATTGCACGCTATTAAAATCATTGTTGGGTCCGTACCTTTGTATAAAACAAGGAAGGTTTTAAAAGGTTCTTTAAGACCTTTAGTCCTCTTCCCAATAATATTTTTTTTTTGTTCCGACGTTATCACTTTCACGTTATTGTTATTTTTCACTGCAATAGTAGCTTCTCGAGAAACACGAACTAACTCCGTTATGGGAATAATATTCGCGAGATTGACTGCGCAAATTAAGGTAACTTTTCAAGTAACCGAAAGAATAAGTGAATAAAATTCTTTTCAAAAAAAGGTTACTTTCATTACTTTCTTAATGTTAACTTACAACTGAATGTCTTAAGTCTAAATTCTATGCTCTTATATACTATTTTCTAATTACATCCTTTTATACATATTTCAAGACCCTTTTTGGGTTACCGCCATAAAGACATCTCAAATAAAACTTCTAAAGATTATTTTATTACTTTATTGCATTTTATCCCTTTCATATTGATGTTCATAGATGATTTGGGTTTTGGGAAAACATCATAAGAAAGATTCGGAAGAGGTTATTTTATTGTTTTATTGTATTTTGTTCTTAAAAGTAGCGTTTTTTTCTTGTTGGCTTATTTCTTGATTTTTTTCATGGATTTACTCTGGACTGTTGGTTTGATCTGGTCCGACGCACTAGCATACCGAGCCTGCATTGCGCTTAATAGACGTACGTCTGATATGCGGGACACGCATATCCAATCAAGCGCGAATTAGGTTTTTGTTCAAATAACAAAAACAAAGAAAAAATGCTTTACGAAAAAGTAGTATATTGAACTTACATAATATCTATCTAAACACGAATATAAAACTGAGGCTTAGCACTTAATTCTACTCCTTTATGTACTTTTCTTTAGCATATCTTTTGAACATATATTTCAGGATATTCAGACTTATTGGTTTACCGCCATAAATATATCTCAAATAAAATTAAGAAAAGTTATTTCATTGTTTTATTACATATTATCCCTTACTGAATCTTATATTATCATTTTTTGAGGGTTATCTATAGTTATCGTGTACTTGCAAAGTTCTTCAAACATTTTTAAGAAATTATTTGGGTTCTGGAAAATCACCATATAGGCGTCACAAGGAAGATTCAGAACAAGTTATTTTATTGTTTTATTGTATTTTGTTCTTTTCTGAATCTTATGCTTTAGATGCAATATGCGTTAAGGATGGGAATCATCCCTAACTCCCCTACTCTTTGACTGACGTTCATGCTGCAAAGTATATTTGTGATTAATATTATCTTTCTCCAATTTTTGTTTATTATATGGGTATAGTTAAAGATATTAGATATTTTATGATATAAACGTATGGATGCTTAAAAATTACGTATCATTTTGGTTGCAGTTATCAACATTTACCTTTTGTTAGGTTTACATTTCCTTAAGTATTTGGCTATCAAATAAGTTATAACATTTTTTTTGTTGTTGTTAGAAAAATTTAACAATGTTTAATTAATGAACCACATGCATATACGTACCTTTTGTGGCTGCATGCCAAAAGAATATTTATGACTTTCATTCGACTTATGGTAAAAAAATTTTTGAACTGAAGAAACATTTATTGAAAGTAATAAATTTGTATTATAACATACTTGTCAGTTAATTTAGAGTTCTGAAAAATTCATTAATTGATTTCTTCTATTCTACGGTATTTGTTTTAGCCGTTCTGGTATTAATTTTTCACAGTTGCTTTAGAAATTTGGAAGAAAAAGTGAACAGAAAACCTTGGCTGGGACCAGTCATACCTAAGACTAAAAGTAATACCTATTGCCTATACTTATGTGAGTATGATGGGTTACTGGCTGCAACCATTAATTTAAGTTGCCGGAAGTCCGCAAGCTGTTTCACAGGATCAATTTAAGGAAGTTCATGTAATTTCCGAGTAGAGAAATAGAAATGATCGTCAAACGCCATTTTCAGGAATCTGTTTTGGGTGGTTTGAAGCTTGGTTTTCAGATATTCGGCACAGTGATTCCAAGCACCATTGTGAAGATGAGTGTCTTGTATTTTAAGTTGAGGCCCTACTTCGTATTTAGTAGTTTTAGTTTTAAAAATGTCTTTTATTCAAGAAATATTTACATTAAAGTTAGAAACCATGAAATATAACAGAAAAAAAGATAAACAATCATAATCTACTTGAAGCTGGTGGCAACTTAGGGCTGATCCTACTTGATCATTTTTTATTATTTTATTTTTTTCATCGTTCATATCATTAAAGAAAAATGAAAAGAAAGAAAACTTTACTTTAAAGAAAACTTTAAAAACAGCGTTATCCTAATGTATGTTTAAGATATTAGCTTACATGCTAACTTAAAGATTTCTCTTTGTTTTGGTAAAAAAAATGTTATCTTCTTCAATTTTTATCCGTTCCAAAGCATCAGCGTGTGCTATATAAAATCAATTATCTAAATTTTTTTTAAAGTCCTCCTCACGGCGCTTGTATTTATTTCAATTTTTTGCATCTCCATCCAAACATGGTGAAGATCCATAAGTTAGCTCTGGTAGGGATTCCAGCTTTTTACCATAATATAATATACTCCCGAAATATGAGATTACCGCTTTTACTAACAGTCAATTTAACATCGCAAATGCTAGAAAAAAGTACTGCAAAAACTTGACGATTATACGGTAACTTTGCGCCATCTTTTAAATGTAACACAATACGTGTTACTCGCGAAAATAGTTGAGAACAACTGACAATTGCCGTGAATATGCGCCGCTACTTCCGCGCAACATGTATGAACATGATTCGACGCAAGTCGGCACGGGTTATCGTACTCCAAATAAGATAAAAATTTATTTCCGAGTGATTTAGAGGCGAATGAACAAAACTCAGACCTATGCCTTAGAAATTTCAAACTTTGCATAATAGGGGATGTTGTGAATTAATTAAAATTAGACAGCACTTGATAAGTTAGTGACAGGTTCATGAAGACGATAAAAATTGTGTTGACTTTTGTGGAAGGGTTTTCTTCAAGAACGACAACCAATCGCTTTTTGTTCTATGATTTGACCTATCTTGATTAACAAGATCCTGACAATTATTCCTGTCGATTAACCATACTTTTTGTTTAATAATGTAGATTATAATTTGGAGCACACCTGTCACTTTTTCTTTCTTTTACCAGTCTAACATTTTTAGGTTAAGTTTTGCATGTCTGTCAATGTGATGCAACTAATTTTTGTTTTAAGTGATTGGTACTTCATACATATTTGAATTTGCTAAATAAATTTGATTAATATTCAACAAATTGTGTATAAACAAATTAAACAAACATCTATTAACGAAAATGTTTATTAATGCACACACACTAATGTCTTTATTTATACAGAAAAAAAAACAAACATAAAATTGCAACTTTTAATATTAACAAGGTGAGATTCAAATAACTATAGCAAAATATACTCAAGAGGTTTCTTAAAGCAAGATATTCGTTCTATTAAAATGTTTTCACGTCGAAAGATCAAAAATAACTGATTTAAAAATTTTGAGGAGTTTGTCAGGAAGAAAATTTGGAAGAGAAAAATAGTGGAGTTTTAAATTTCTTATTGGTTGAGAAAATGTGCAAATGATGAAAATTCGAATGATTGGATAAATCATAAAAAGGTGCGAATTGGGGAGGGAACCTTGGAGTTTTAGCGAATAGGAAAGGAAAGTATTAATTTGCCTGCTTTGCGTACGATTGAAATAAATGAAGGGATGAGAGGCCAAAAGGACCGTCATAAAAAACTCAGAGGGGATTTCTCGTCATTTGGAATTTCCGGATTTTCGGTTTTTACGTCTGTAAAATAATAAATTTTCATAAACATTTAAAGCAATTTTTGTACTGTTGATTTTAAAGATTACTGGGTTTTTTCGCAACATAAAGTATTGTGAAACAAAATAATATACCATTCGAAGAGTAAAAATAAAATGGAATGGAACAGGCCGTAACAAGTTGCCCCTCTTGAGAGGTTCTACCGATCAATTTAATCGAGTAATTAATTACTATTATTTTAAAAATAGTAAAAAAAATGATATATGAGATGCTACTACAATATTTTAAGGACGTTGACTAATTTTTTCTTCAGGTAACAACAGAGCCAAATCTCTGATGTTGCGTTTAATGATGTCCCTTGACGTCTTGATGGTCACAGTGCGTATCACACTGTCTGATCCTGGATGTGTCTGGATGATTCTACCCAACGGCCAGTGGATGGGATGGCTGTTGTCATCCTTTATAATAACAATTGTGTCGGTGTTGATAGCATGTTTGCCTTTATGCCATTTATTTTTAACGTTGAGACCATTTATGTATTCTTTGTGCCAACGCCGCCAAAAAGTCTGTTTCAATTTTTGAATATTCTGCCATGATGAAAGTTTATTGTCTGGTACGTTGGTCCAATTCCGACCAGGGATACTAGTCATCGAATCACCGATAAGAAAATGTCCAGGTGTAACGGCAATTGGATCCGATAAGTTAGACGTAAACGGACGGGAATTCAAAATAGCTTCGATCTGAATTACATAAGTATTTAGTTCTTCGAAAGTGAAAAGTCTATCTCCAGTAATGCGAGTCATGTGATGATTAAATGATTTTACGGCTGCTTTTATTTGTGTTGACTTTTGTGGAAGGGTTTTCTTCAAGAACGACAACCAATCGCTTTTTGTTCTATGATTTGACCTATCTTGATTAACAAGATCCTGACAATTATTCCTGTCGATTAACCATACTTTTTGTTTAATAATGTAGATTATAATTTGGAGCACACCTGTCACTTTTTCTTTCTTTTACCAGTCTAACATTTTTAGGTTAAGTTTTGCATGTCTGTCAATGTGATACAACTAATTTTTGTTTTAAGTGATTGGTACTTCATACATATTTGAATTTGCTAAATAAATTTGATTAATATTCAACACTCCTCCTTAATCAAATGATAACGATTTGACTCAAAAAGAACTTTGCTCAAAGGCTTAGTAAAAATATCTGCAATTTGTTTCTTTCCTTCAATGTGCTCAATGTTAACAGTTACTTCAGTATGATATTTAATAAACTTTCTCAAAATCTCAATATGTTTCTTGCCCTTGTTCAATTTGCCCTCGTGGGTATTGTGCAACATGTGAACCGCCGATTTGTTGTCCACAAACATTGGAATTGGTTGATCATCTCTCAGGATTCCCAGTTCCAGAGCTAATCTCTTCAGCCAACACACCTCGTCGATCACTTGATACGCTGCTCTGTATTCTGCCTCTGCTGTCGACGTTGCTACCACTTTTTGTCGCAGTGAATACCATACTATTGGACCGCCTCTGTAGATCAAACCGCCACTGGTCGATTTCATAGACTCCTTTTCTCCTCCGAAGTCGGCATCTGTGTATACTTTTATTTCCTTGTCTCCTCCAAAACGAATTCCTGCCTTCGGTGTTGCTTTCAAGTATTGGAAAATTCGCTTGGTCATTATCCAGTGACTCTGCTTTGGATCAGAGCAGTGTCTGCTGAGATAATTTACCGCATAGCTGATGTCAGGTCTGGAGATAGTTGCCAGGTATAGCAAACTACCAATCGCCTCACGAAACGGTGTACCAGCAGGCACTTTCTTGTCATTCAAAAAATCAGTCGCTTGAGTCACCATGCCAGGTTCAATCGGTGTTGGTGCAGGATAACACTCTTCCATTCCCATCCTTTGCAAAATCTTCTGTGTGTACTTTGGTTGACTCACAAAAATTCCTTCTGAATCCATTTTCAAGTCCATTCCAAGGTACGTAAACTGGTTTTGAAACTATTTGCTATGTGTAATTTCAAACTTCCTTCCAATCAGCTTCAAGAGATCAAAAATTTCTCTTTCGTATTTTCCAGCAATCAATCCGTCATCCACAAACAATGCCACAATAATAGTTTTGTCCTTGTTGTAGAATACACTTGGATCGTCATCAGAACTCATCAAACCAATTTTCTCAAGTGCGGCAGTTATCTCCACGTTCCATTGTTTTGGTGCTTGTTTGAGTCCATAAATTGCCTTGGACAGCTGACAAACTTTTCCTGATCCATCTTCGAATCCGCTGGGTTGCACCATGTAAATCACCTCGTTCAGATTCCCATACAAAAATGCTGTCTTTACATCGAATGGAATGAGCTTCCAATTTTCTGACGCCGCATGACTCAGGATTAGTCGAACAGATGGGTAACTGGCAACTGGACTGAATGTACCATCATAATCGACTCCCTCCTGTTGCTCGAAACCTCGAGCCACTAGTCTCGCCTTTAGTCTGCCACTTGACTTCTTGGTGAGCACCCACCTGCATGTTAGTGGTTTCACTCCCTCAGGACATTGCACTAACCTCCACGTCTTCCTGTCCACTAATGATTGGTATTCTTCCTCCATGGCCTTTCTCCAGCTTGGGTCCTTGAGCGCATCAGACACCGTAATGTCCTCAGCTTCACCAATTAGAGCTGTGTTTTCTTGTCTCACTCCTTGACTGTACCACATCATGAAATCACCAAGTCTCTTTGGTAAAATTCCTCTTGTCGAACGAACAGGTCGGTTTGGAGTTTCAATTGCAGATTCGGGCTCTCTTGTGCTTTCTTCTTCTTCACTTTCTTCTTCGGCACTATCATCTTCGCCTTCTTCCTCTCTGACTCAGTCTCACTTGTATTTGTATTTTCTTCTTTGGCTTCTGTCTCACTTGTCTTTGTTATTATTTCAGTCTTATTTTGTTCGAACTCTTCATTGAAGTCCACATTTGCTTCACTTATGACATCACAACGTTCGGGGATGTAAACTCGATAAGTTGGTGCGTTCAAGTCGTATCCAACTAAGTAGCCCTTCTCTGACTTGCTGTCGAACTTGCCTCTCTTGTGTGGTGGTGTTAGTACATAACACTCACATCCGAATGCTCTCAACTTATTCAGGTCCATTTGCCGTCCAAACCATAGCTCAGCTGGACTTTTCCCTGCAACAGTGCTCGTTCCAGTCTGGTTGATCGTGAAGACTGCATATGAAATCGCCTCCGCCCACAGTCTCACATTTAAGTTGGTTGCTTTCAGGGCTGAACGTGCCGATTCCACAATGGTCCTCATCTCTCTTTCTATTCTCCCATTTTGTTGTGGTGTGTATGGATTTGTGAATGTGTACAAGATTCCTAAGTCTTTCAAGAACTCATCCGTCCTGACATTTTTAATTTCCTTGCCATTGTCGGAGCGTAAACATTTCATTTTTCTTCCCAGTTGATTTTCAGCCATCTTCACGAACAGTTTCAGCTTGTCTGGGGCTTCGTCCTTGGTCTTCATGAAATAAACTGTTCTGAAATGTGAGAAATCATCTTTGAACACTAAGTAGTATTTGGCGCCACCTAGCGACGGGTCTCTCATTTCACCCATGTCCACATGCACAAGCTCCAGGGGTTCCTTTGCCTTCCATTCATTTCGTGGATGAGATTTGCATCGCGCCTTGCCATATTCACACCCAGTGCAACAGTACTTGCCCCAGTCATCGACGAACTTGATTCCTCTCCTTTTCAGAACGTCCCTCACATATTGAACATTCTGGTGTGCCATCCTCTCGTGCCAAGTTCGAATTGAGATTGCTGCCATACCAGGTGCTTGCTCTTTGCGCCTCACCATCATTTCAAAAAGATTTCCCCTCCTCCTTGACAGTCCAACAGTCTTGCCATCTCTCATAAATTCTGCCTTGTCCTTGTCTGATTTCATTTCATGTCCTTGATCCAGCATGTGACTAACTGAAAACAAGTTAAACTTTAATTCTGGTACATACAACACGTCCTTCAAGATGGTTTTGTGCCAGTCATGTCCATCAAAAGCCTCCAACTCGACTGCACCGACTGCAACGCCATCTATCTCCGTCGAATCACCAAGTAGTATCTTCATTGGTACGCTCAATTCGTTGATTTCAGTAAACCAATCATAGTGCGAGGTGATGTGTTGACTCGCACCACTGTCTTGGTACCATGTGTTGATTTTGTCCTCCAGATGATCCGGGTCGCTTTCCAGGTCAGACGTCTTCAGGTTCACTGCTAACCAGACATTCGGTTTCATTTTTGGACTGTTGTTGTTGTTGTTGTTTCCTTGTTCTGGACACTCTCTTGCAAAATGGCCTTTCTGTCCACACAAGTTGCAACTATAATTCTTCTTACAATATTCAATGTATTTGGGGCATGGCTTATTCCGACAGTCTCTCTTGACGTGTCCTTTCAATCCACACTTGTAACATGGGAAGCCACCTTTCTCTTTCTTGTCGTAAGTTGTTTGTTTTCCTTGCGGTTTCCTGAAGTTTCTCCTTGCCATTAGTGCATTCGATGAAGTTGACTCCTGTCCTGTGTTTTGCTGTCCTTGTCTTTCATCCTCCATTCTCAGTCGTTCGATCATCACTGTGAGGGTTCCTATCTGCGCCTGTCACATTATCCCAGGCAGTTGCAAAGTGTGCCAGTCTCGGTGGTAACATGCTCAGGATACGTGACATCACCCAACTCTCCCTCACAGGATCATTCGCAGTTGACAATTGTTCTGTCATTGACAACAATTCCATACAATTTTCTATGGCTGACTTACTCTCATCAAACTTGAAGGTATAAAATTGTCTTCGCAAAATTTCCATACCCGCATCAGTCTTTGTACCGTACAGTGTGACCAGTTTTTCCAGCATTTGTCTTGCTGAAATACAGTTTACTATTTTGGTCGCAATGTTGTCACTCACATTCAAAACAATGAGTTGTTGTGCCTCTAAGTCCTTGTTCAAATATGCCCTTACTTCTGGAGTGTCAACTGCTCCCGCTGGTCTAGCCTTTGCTCCTGTGGCAATGTCGTACAATTTCTTCGTTTTCATAATAATGTCCAGTTTCAGTCTCCATGGCACATAATTGACCTGCCCATGCGAGTCCTGACTAAGCATCACTAGTTGTGACTTGACTGTATCCACGTTTGATTCTCGACTTCACTTTCGAATGTGACTGTACTTCCAGCGTGGCACTTCACTTTTGAGTGTGACTGTACTTCCAGTGTGGCACGTTTTCTTGCTCCTATTTTTCCTGACGATTTTGCAATTTCTTACGATTTTTCTGTGTGCTCCACTTTCCAGACTTTTCAGACTATACAGCGATTGTTTATTCTTGTGTGCGCCAAAGTCTCGTCAGACTGGGCCCATAACCTGTTGACTTTTGTGGAAGGGTTTTCTTCAAGAACGACAACCAATCGCTTTTTGTTCTATGATTTGACCTATCTTGATTAACAAGATCCTGACAATTATTCCTGTCGATTAACCATACTTTTTGTTTAATAATGTAGATTATAATTTGGAGCACACCTGTCACTTTTTCTTTCTTTTACCAGTCTAACATTTTTAGGTTAAGTTTTGCATGTCTGTCAATGTGATGCAACTAATTTTTGTTTTAAGTGATTGGTACTTCATACATATTTGAATTTGCTAAATAAATTTGATTAATATTCAACAAATTGTGTATAAACAAATTAAACAAACATCTATTAACGAAAATGTTTATTAATGCACACACACTAATGTCTTTATTTATACAGAAAAAAAAACAAACATAAAATTGCAACTTTTAATATTAACAAGGTGAGATTCAAATAACTATAGCAAAATATACTCAAGAGGTTTCTTAAAGCAAGATATTCGTTCTATTAAAATGTTTTCACGTCGAAAGATCAAAAATAACTGATTTAAAAATTTTGAGGAGTTTGTCAGGAAGAAAATTTGGAAGAGAAAAATAGTGGAGTTTTAAATTTCTTATTGGTTGAGAAAATGTGCAAATGATGAAAATTCGAATGATTGGATAAATCATAAAAAGGTGCGAATTGGGGAGGGAACCTTGGAGTTTTAGCGAATAGGAAAGGAAAGTATTAATTTGCCTGCTTTGCGTACGATTGAAATAAATGAAGGGATGAGAGGCCAAAAGGACCGTCATAAAAAACTCAGAGGGGATTTCTCGTCATTTGGAATTTCCGGATTTTCGGTTTTTACGTCTGTAAAATAATAAATTTTCATAAACATTTAAAGCAATTTTTGTACTGTTGATTTTAAAGATTACTGGGTTTTTTCGCAACATAAAGTATTGTGAAACAAAATAATATACCATTCGAAGAGTAAAAATAAAATGGAATGGAACAGGCCGTAACAAGTTGCCCCTCTTGAGAGGTTCTACCGATCAATTTAATCGAGTAATTAATTACTATTATTTTAAAAATAGTAAAAAAAATGATATATGAGATGCTACTACAATATTTTAAGGACGTTGACTAATTTTTTCTTCAGGTAACAACAGAGCCAAATCTCTGATGTTGCGTTTAATGATGTCCCTTAACGTCTTGATGGTCACAGTGCGTATCACACTGTCTGATCCTGGATGTGTCTGGATGATTCTACCCAACGGCCAGTGGATGGGATGGCTGTTGTCATCCTTTATAATAACAATTGTGTCGGTGTTGATAGCATGTTTGCCTTTATGCCATTTATTTTTAACGTTGAGACCATTTATGTATTCTTTGTGCCAACGCCGCCAAAAAGTCTGTTTCAATTTTTGAATATTCTGCCATGATGAAAGTTTATTGTCTGGTACGTTGGTCCAATTCCGACCAGGGATACTAGTCATCGAATCACCGATAAGAAAATGTCCAGGTGTAACGGCAATTGGATCCGATAAGTTAGACGTAAACGGACGGGAATTCAAAATAGCTTCGATCTGAATTACATAAGTATTTAGTTCTTCGAAAGTGAAAAGTCTATCTCCAGTAATGCGAGTCATGTGATGATTAAATGATTTTACGGCTGCTTCCCATAAACCAGCGAAATTGGGAGTTCTAGCTGGTATGAATTTCCATTCGATGCCTTCATTAGTGAGATAGTGCTTTATTGGTTTTTGATGATTTTATGAGTGCATTTTTTGGTACAATTCTTTTAATTGATTATTCGCACCTACAAAATTAGTCCCATTGTCTGAGTGGATACTGCGACATTTCCCGCGCCTGGCTAGAAATGTTCAAAGAGCAGCAATGAAACCGTCACTAGTAAGATCGCTGACAATTTCTAGATGTACTGCTTTAAGTGCCATGCAGACAAAGACCGCTACATATACCTTTATTTTTCCTCGATTTCGATGTTTCTTTTCTTTGATGTAGAAGGGTCCACAATAGTCTACACCTGTGTGATAGAATGGACGCGTCTGAGTGACACATTCCTTCGGTAGATTGCCCATCGTATATTCTGCAGTGTAAGGCCTTGTTCGTATGCACCGTACACACCGATGTATAACTCTTCTCACTTCGTTTCTATTGTTCAGAGGCCAAAATCGTCGACGTATTGCGTAGAGAGTTGTTCGAGTTCCAGATTAATTTTTCTCGTGTGTTTCTCGTACAAGAAGCGTTGTACAGTTACGTCATCCTTTGTCTCAGCGGACCATCTTCATTGAGATGAGCGATCCCTTCTTTTATTGTTTTATAACAACTAAAGACATTATCGGTTTTAAGGGTCTTGAGAGGATATGGGCCAGATGGTGAAAAGGCCATCTTATGTTTATTGCCTAATTAATAGTTTATAGAGGGTAAGAAACATTTAAATGTTAGAAAATATTAATAGTTCTAAGAAAAATTATTGTTAATATTATGTAAATACGTAGGGAAAATACAGAACAAACGAAAATGAAACTTAAGATAGTATAAATAGGTAAGACATCTATGTAAATAGTTAGTAAGTATTACTCCGTCAAAAGAAATAGACGTTATAATTTTTTGTAAGGAAATTAAACAATTTAAAATTGAATCTTTTGTCTTTCAAATTAGATAAAAAGGGCATTCATACACGATTGGCGTGCATGAATATAACTGTATATGCATGAGATTGTGGTAGGATGATTGGATGTTGCTGATCATATGTTATGTTGGCGTGTGCAAGTCGTCCACCGACTCGTAGAATTCCTTCTTCTTCGAGGAATGGACTAAGTTGTTTTAATTTACTGTTTTCCAGTAAGTTTTGATTGTGATGCAGTTGATGTAATTCCTTACAGAAAGCAATTTTTTGAACAAGTTTGATGATTCTTGATTGTGCCGTTCAAATTTCTGTTGTTGTAAGTTCTCCTGTACGTTTGTTATGTGGTCGAAAACGAAGACGAAGTGCCGTGATTCTATGTAGTTGTTGTAACGATGAGAATTGTTCGATGAATTCGTCTTCTGTGGGAAAATTTTTGATACATGTAGCGCAACATGTAAGCTTCCGTTTTTCATTATCTTCACTGGGCGGTGTGCATATCGATGTCGGCCACTCCGTTTCTGGTTGCTGAAGCCAACATGGTCCGAATTTCCATAGTATATTATTGATAAATTTACTTGGAAATTAACCTCTCGAAACCGCATCGGCAGGATTATCGTTCGTGCGTATATGTCACCAGAATTTTACATTTGTTTTTGTTAAATTTTATAAGGAGATGGATCAATGAGGAACGATTGCACTCTTCACGGTGTCACAAACCGAACTGTAATTACGATTGCACTCTTCAAGGTGGCAAACAGAACTGTAATTACGATTGAACTCTTCAAGGTGGCAAACAGAACTGTAATTACGATTGCACTCTTCAAGGTGGCAAACAGAATTGTAATTACGATTGCACTCTTCAAGGTGGCAAACAGAACTGTAATTACGATTGCACTCTTCAAGGTGGCAAACAGAACTGTAATTACGATTGCACTCTTCAAGGTGGCAAAAACCGAACTGTAATTACGATTGCACTCTTCAAGGTGGCAACCAGAACTGTAATTACGATTGCACTCTTCAAGGTGGCAAACAGAACTGTAACTCTAGCACTGAATGGGAACTGGCCCAAATTATTTAACTGGCTTGAATTACAGAGCGAAGCAAGGACTAAGCGTGACTGGGGGCAAATACGCACAAATCTATGTTAGTCAGTTACTTTTACAAAGTTTATGAGTGAAAAGTCGCTTGAGTTTTTAAGCGTACGCGGGGCGAGCTAAGCGAAACGGTATCTTCGACTATACGAGGTGGAATCACATAACTGACTGGGCGACAGGACAATGACGAAGGATGGACCCGTCGCTTCTCATTTTGTAACACCAAATCTGGTTTGTTGTTGATATTGTAGGAGGGATGATGTAGGAAAAAAAAGGTTCGGACAAAAACCTACGAGTTTAACATGTGTGCGCCTTATGGCAGTGCGCCGTGAAAAGTTTGGATGCGGAAAGGATTAGAAAAACCCAAGCAATAAAATTTTGTAAGTTTGTTTAGCAACAAGCAACAAGCAAAAAAATACATTAAATTCTAACATTTTCCGCCCGCCTTCCTTGCTCCCAGCGACGAATTTTCTGTTTCTGATGAAATGCGGAGTGGAATCAACTTGACAACTGGTCGCGTATAAGTAGAGATGTTGGTTTTTATTGTTGCGACACGAACTATGTTATCAGCTCCGGGATGAACGTCGATTATTCTGCCTGATGGCCATTTCGCTGGCGGGAACCGGTCGTCGATGACTAGCACCATGTCTCCTTTTTTGAGTGATTGGAAGTTCTTATTCCACTTATACATTGCTTGATGGCGCTGGAGATATTCCTTTGACCATTGATTCCAGAAGCTCTGAATAATTTTAGTGAGGTGCTGCCATTGAGGTAGTCTTGCGGTTTTGATTGACTCTAGGTTTGGTTCTGGAATCAGTGACAAAGGCTGGCCAGTTAGAAAATGACCTGGAGTGAGAACTCCGAGATCATCGGGATCGTCAGTAAGGGGGCATAGTGGTCGAGAGTTAAGGATGGCCTCGATTTGAGTCAGGATGGTGCTAAGTTGTTCATAAGTGAGTTTTTTCTCTCCCACTAGCCGTCGAAGATGGTATTTCATTGATTTAACGGCAGCTTCGAATTTCCCTCCGAAATGAGGTGCTGATGGAGGGTTGAACTTCCATGTCGTTCCATCGGATGCTATCAGAGCTGCAAATTTGCCTAGCATCTCTGACTGGTGTGAAAAGAGATTCTTCAGTTCTGCATCGCTTCCCTTGAAATTGGTCCCGCAATCACTTATCAAGGTAGCACAGATGCCTCGTCTTGAGGTAAAACGTTTATAGGCTGCTAAAAACGCTTCCGTAGAATAATCAGTTGCAATTTCAAGATGGACAGCTGATGTCGAGAAGCAGACGAAGACTGCTACCCATGCTTTGTAGAGTCGCGCTTTTCCCTTCCAGGTTTTTAGGGTGAATGGACCTGCATAATCGACGCCAGAATGAAGAAACGGTCTCGACGGGGTGACTCTTGACAGTGGTAACTGACCCATGAGGTATTGCGCATGTTGTTTCCTATATCGAGTGCAAGTTACACATTTCAGGATCAAAGATTTCACTGGAACTCGACACCCGATGACCCAAAATTGTTGTCTAAGGACTGCTAATGTCTCCTGAGTTGATCCATGCAGTGATTTGAAGTGAGCTGCTCTGATTACTAATGAAACTCGTGTGTTGGTTTTGCTGAGACTGTACGTTTATTATTTCAAACTTATGTTGACACATACAATGGCAGGTGGCGCTATTGTAACAAATTATTTTTATACTACCGTAGACTGCAGTCCGAATTGGAACAATACTTAATTCAAAATAACACCCTCACTTATAAAAATAATATCTACATTAAAGTTACACAATTTTAGAACAATACATAAAATTATATTTTACTATTTTCATAAACATATATTTATACTTATTTTATTTGTGTCAACCCTATACCATTTATGAATGTATAATGTTTTACATGACAAAGACTTTTGGTTAACACATCAGCTGGCATATCGTTAGTAGACAAATAAGATATTTGTACTAAATTATTAGTGACACATTCTCTAATGAAATGATGCCGAACATCTATGTGTTTTGTTCTTCTATGGTATAAAGGATTAGATGCTAACTTTTGTGAACTTTGGTTACCACTTAATAAAGTAACTGGTACATTTTCAATTTTAGTTTTCATTATTTCACAAACAAGATTTTTTAAGTAAATTGCTTCCTTACATGCTTCTGACAGGGCCATGTACTCAGCCTCGGTGCTGGACAAGGCAACTGTTTTTTGTTTCCTACACTCGTATGATATTGCACATCCAGACATCTTAAAAACAAAACCCGTATATGACCTTCTGTCAATTGAGCGTGATGCCCAATCAGCATCAACATACCCTGCACTTCACAACTGTCTTATTCACTGGTCTTTCCACTAACTTCCACGCATCTCGGTCACTGAATGATTGCAATTCTTCTCTGATTGCTTTCTGCCACTGCTGCTTTTCTGGTCCATTCACGGCGTCATTCAGGGTTATTTCTTCTTCAGAGAAGTCCTCCAGAGAATAACACACAAGTTTGCATAGCCATAATAATCTGGTTTCTTTCGAGTACGTTTCTGTGACATTTCAGTGTTTTGTTGCTGAGAACTAACCTCTCTGTCTTCTGACGTCAATGTCATTGACTCATGGTAGCTGTCCTCCGAGTCACTCAACTCTTCTACTGGAACATACATTTCGTCATGTTCGTCAATCTGTTCATCACTTTCAGCTTCTTGACTTGATAAATCCTGAACTTTTTCTGAATGTTTTTCCCCCACTGAATCCTGTATGTCACTCTTGTCTTGTATAGTAATCTGAGATGTCATACTGTCACACTCTTTTTCCATTATTATGACGTCCCTTGCAACTGTCACTGTTTTTGTTATGGGATCATATAGCCTATAGCCTTTAGTGTTGTCAGCATAACCAACAAGAAAAAGTTTCTTTGCCTTCTTATTCCATTTAAGACGTCTTTCCTTCGGGATGTGTGTCATGGCTATGCTGCCGAAGACTCGGATATGGCTCACATCTGGCTTATATCCCATCCATAATTCAAATGGAGTTTTCTGATGAATTCCTGCTGCAGGAGATCTGTTTTTTAAGTATACTGCAGTATGAACTGCCTCTGCCCATAACTTTTTTTCAAATTGGGCATCTGATAGCAGGCATCTGGCTTTTTCTACTACAGATCTATTGTATCTTTCACAAAGCCCATTTTGTTGAGGGGTATATGGGTTTGTTTTCTGATGTACTATGCCACACTGCTTCATATAATTCTCCATAACTGCTGAACAAAATTCACCTCCGTTATCAGTTCTTAAAATCTTTATTTTTGTTGATTTCTGATTTTCCACTTAGTTTTTGTACTGCTTGAAGTAGGTGAATGTCTCATCTTTAGATTTGAGAAAGGACACGTGTGCCATTCGACTGTAATCATCCACGAATAATAGAAAGTATTTGGCTATACCGAGCGACTTAGTTTCCATAGGCCCACACTGGTCTGCATGTACCAGATTCAAAACCTCCTTGCTTCTCGACAAGCTGGTGGGAAAGGGGAGTCTAGTTTGCTTTCCCTCGCAGCAAACTGTGCAATTACTTTTGTCAAATTCTGCCTTATCTTGGAAATTTAAGCCCTCCACAGCACCATTTCTCATGGCGTTCAGGTCACTTTTGTTAATGTGGCCAAGACGCCGATGCCAAGTCTTGCTGGAAGTTACTGCCATTGCTGCTAGAAGCTCTTCCGACTTTACAATGTTTAACTTGTACACACCATTCACTTGGTTTGCTTCTCCAATACATTCATTTTGCTGATTGTAAATGTGACACACATTTTTGTTGAAAATGACTCTGTTGCCACTGGCTATGATCTTGCTCACGGATAGCAGATTTGTAGTTAGGTTATGTATGCACAAAACATTGTTTACTTTTATGTTAAACTCTGTATCTCCAACACATGTTGTTATCTGCAGATCTCCAGAACATAAAACCGGCGCTCTTTCTTTATTTGCCACTACAATGTCTCGAGTTTCTGTATTGTACGAAATATTTGTCAACAAACTTTTGTTTGATTCGGATATCAAATGAGTGCTCGCGCCAGTAAAATCCCTTCGCCGAACGGGAGAGAAAAAATACAAATTTATTTTTAATGAAACACAAGCGTTTGAATTTATGTTGTTTTATTTAATCGATGGTCCGCCAGCGTGACGGCTTACGCTACAGATATACAATCACTCTCGACTTTCTTACATCAAGCCCTTTTATAAGATTTTCTTATCTCTAATTATGAATATCTTTTATTTTGCTTATTCAGATAATATATTGGCTTGTCGCTCTATGGGATTTTGGGTGGCATTGTTTATATTTTGGCTGCATTGAATTTCGCATACTCAGAACTTGAGTGTTGGATAATATGTTGGCTTATCGCCAAATGGGATTTTTGATGAGTCATTAGGTTGGGCTGGTGCCGTAACTCCTCCCCCATCTGTATGAAACTTGTCCTCAAGTTTTGAGGCGCTGGGTTCAATGGAGTTTACTTCCTGTAGAGGGATTTCGTTCTTGATTTCTACGTTAAATTTCTTTTGAGAATGCTTCCAATAGAGAAAAAGGATTACGATTATCACGGCAATTACTGAGATGGTTCCGATACCTATAAAATTATGCAGCCTTTTTATGTACTTTAATTCTTCTATTTCTTTTAGGTTTTTGAATTGGAAATCTTTTAAATCTTGAAAAGTTAATTGATTGCTTTTATTAGTAACAATTCCAGGTATGACAATATGGGCCAGATATGTTTTAATTGTGTTTCTAAATTGAATATCGTTAATACTTAATTCGCAATTACTGAAACTTAATTGGTATTTTCCCGATACGTTCCAAGTTCTTTGGTCACAAGTGGATCTAATGTACGTATTCTTTTTGTTGACTATTACTAGTCCTTTCTTCAGTTCATGAATACATTCTTCTTCTGGGACAACAGGACAATTCCCTGTTGTGTACATGCAGAGATTACTTCTTTTTAAGCTCTTAACTTTTCTTTCGTTATTGTATTTAAAAGTTTGATTGTGGATTTTAACAATTTGTTCATATTCAAAATCTATTTATTCATATTCTATTTGTTCATATTCAAAATCTAAAAGTCATCAATTTTATCTGGAAAGGGATGAACTTCATACACATCCACGATCATAATTTTTGTAGGAACTTTAATTGCAAATAGTAGTTCTTCGGTATTAAAGGAATTTACAGCCAAGCTAGATTCTATGTGTTCTAATTTTTCTACCGAAATTTCATTATCATTTATTTCTTCTACTGTTAACATGTTACGTACATTGATGTTTAATTTGGAGGACATAACATTATCCTGTAATATTTCGATTTTATCTGCTAGCATATGTATTGCATTTAATAAAGTTAAATAACGAATTTCTTTATGGATTGCTTCAATGGTGTGTGTAATTTCGACTCTGTCTATTTCGATAATATATCTTAAATACGTTAATACCCTTTTGAACTCTTCATTGATAGTAATTTGTTTGTTTAACCCTTTAATTATATTTTTGTTATTTGTATCAATTATTCTCATGTGATCTTCGATATCTTGCCTATCTTCATCATCCATTACTCCGAATAGCCATTTATAGATTGTACCAGTTGGTTTAACTATACCTTCTCTTTTCTACGTGAATTTACTTTAGGGAGCAATGTCAAATATTGGGTTTCTATGTTTTCTATCTCATTTAGTAGGATTCTTTGATGTATAGGAAATATAGGGTCGGTGTAGGCTTGAATTTTGAAGTCGTTTATAATTTCTTTTATTTGCGAGAGGTTTACTTTATGGAGGATAATCCTTTGTTCTTCGATTAAACTAATTGTATTGATTTTTACTTCGATGTATCCTGATTCATTGTTAAATGATTCTAAGGTCAATATTTGGGGTTGGATGAATCTGAGCGATAGCAGTAATAACATTATTTGTGGTAGCTTCATGATTATTGTCGGGTTTTTCCTCACTGATCAGGGATCTTTGAGCGCTTCTTGTCACACGACGTCCGTTGTCTGTAATGACAATTTTTCGTTGCGGTTTTTTAATTAGGTTGAATGCATGTTTGTTTTTGTTATAAGGTGTCTGGGTAAATCTTGGTTCTTCTTTATGTCTTTTTGCTTTATAGTTTCTTAAAGGTATGAGGTCTCTTTCTTCCCGATATTCTTCTCTATTTTTGTTCAATTTTCCTATATATTTTTCTTTGTTTAACTTCATCTTTTCATATACTTTTTCATTCTCAACTTTTCCTCGTTCAATATCTATTGGTCTCTCACCTGTTGTTGTATGTACCTGTCTATTATAATATTCGATTGACTCATATAGGGCTTCTTCTATGCTTTTATTTTTGTTAGTTCTGATCTTATCTGGCAAAGTGGAGTGTGCTCTTTCTACATCGGAGTTACCTGTGTGAGTATTGGGCTTAGTAAAGTGATAGGATATACCTTTGCTATTGAGGTATTCTTTGATCAATATTTTATCGAACTCATTGTCTGCTATTAACAGTTGGGGTCTTTCTGAGAAGGCGAATAGTTGTTTCATCCCCTTGCAAATATCTATATTATTATGTGACTCAAGTGTGGTTGCTGCAAGGTGTTTAGAAAATCGGTCTATTAGTGTCAGGATAATTTTTCTTTTTATTTCAATTATATCGATGTGCATGATTTCACGTATGTCTTTTGGGGTTTCTGTTATTTGATATTTTGGTTTAATATGATTTCTATCGTTTTTAGCTAAATTGCATGTTTGACATAGATTTATATATCTGTTAATATAATTTTTCATGTTAGGATAGTAATATTCTCTAGATATTACTGCGTAATTCTCATTGACTCCTGAGTGTCCGGTTTCTTTTAAATGGTATTCTTCTATTATTTTCATTAGTTCTTCCTCGTTCGTCGGTTCTCTTAGTATTTTATTGACACGTACAAATTTTATTAGCCGTGTATCGAAATGATCTATTAATTTCTGTTGGACTTTATTATAATCTGAATCCGTTAGTTCACAATATATGGCGGTTTTCATGGGTTTTATTTTCGATTTCAGATAGGTTACAAGACGTCCATCTATTTCCTTTGAATTTATTATAATTCGTCGGTTTATACTTTTCATTATTTCCGGTCGTTTGGAATTAGTGAGGATTATTTGTTGCTTATATTTGTTTATATAATCTTCTAGTATAGGGATGTGGTCGCTTGAATCTTCTTCGGCGCTGTGTTGGGTGGGAACCAAGGTTCCTGGAGATATCAGCTTTCCTCCCATTGCCTCTATGTCAAATTGATTTTCAGGTGCAATTAATCTGTCTTCGATAATAGTCACTGGATTAGCTTCCTCTTGTATATTGTCATTTATTATTCGCGATAGATAGTCTGCGGGTATGTTCTCGTTTCCTTTTATATATTTGATATTTATTTTATATTCCCCGAGTTTTAATATCCATCGTTGTATTCGTTGATTTACATCTTTCCCTTTGTACTTTTGGTAAAGCCAAACGATGGGTCTGTGATCGGTGTACAAATTGAATTCTCTGCCATACAGGTATGGTCTTAAATAATTGATTGCCCAGACAATAGCTAGTAATTCTTTTTCTATTGTAGCATATTTTTTTTCATGGTCGTTTAATGTTCTTGAGATGTAAACGATGGGATGATTGTCTTGCGAAAGGACTGCGCCTATTGCATAATTGCTTGCATCTGTGCCTAGCGTAAAGGTTTTGGAAAAATCGGGATGTTTTTAATAAATATAAATAAATAATAAATTTTTGGTAGTAACCCGTTAGTCCAAGGAAAGACTTGATTTCCTTTTTTGATTTAGGTAAAGGGATTTCTAGTATCTTCTGTATTTTTTCATTATTTGGTTTTATCCCTTCCTCGTTAACAATATGACCAAGGAAAGATGTTTCTTTTGTAAGGAAATTGCATTTATCTACCTAAATTTTGAGTGCTGCTTTTCTAAGTAAATCAAATACTTTCCTAATGTTTTGTAGGTGTTCTTCTAAGGATGTACCAAATATTAGGATGTCGTCGAGGTAGACGACGCAGATTTTATTAATAACAGGTGCCAATACATCGTTCATCAATCTTTGGAAGGTAGCTGGGGCATTCTTTAGTCCAAAGGGCATTCTTAAAAATTCATAGTGTCCCTGGGCTGTCGAAAATGCTGTTTTTTCAACGTCTCTTGGACACATCTCAACCTGGTCGAATCCCTTGGCAAGATCTAGAGTAGTAAAATATTGTGATGTTCCTAGTTTCGCTAATATTCCTTCGATATTAGGTATAGGAAACTTGTCATCTATTGTTACGGCGTTCAGCCTTCGGTAATCTACAGCCATACGCCATTTACATATGCCTGTATTATCCATTTTCTTAGATACCATTACAACTGGGCTGTTGTAAGGTGAGTTGGATGGACGAATTATGCCATCCCTTAGCATTTGTTTGATTTGTTTCTCTATTTCTTGGTCGTGAATTTGAGGGTTTCTATACATTTTAGAGTATATCGCTTCTTCGGTGTTAGTTTTAATTTCATGTTTTATTTTATGTGTACTTGTTAATTTGTCATCTTCTTGGTAAAATAATTCTTTATACGCTTTTATTAATCCTCGCAATTTTATATTCTCTTCATTATTCAAATGTTTTGTATCGATTTTTAAATTTTCTACTGGTTTTATATAATGAATTTCTTCATATTTTATGTTTGATTCTTTGTTTACCCATGGTACTTTTTTTCCATTAAAGTTTATAGTCTTGTTTTCATAATTAATTTGGGCGGAGGTTGATTCTAGGATGTCTGTTCCCAAGATCGCCTGATATGCCCTATTTTTTAAATTCATTATATGCCATATAATGTTAGGTTTGTCGCCGTTTAATTCGGGTGGACATTTTGTTATCGTTTTATAGTTTATTAGTTCTTTCCCCGCGAGGGTATTAATTTCTACTTTTGTTTTTTTCAAACAGTTTTTGTTTTTATATTCATCGTCTAATATACTTATTGTGGAACCTGTATCTATCAACGCTATTATGTCCTTCCTGTCCACAGTAATATTTACCATGGGGAGTTTTGAGCCGTTGAGGCTAACACTTGAAAGTTTGCCTCTTGAGTAGGAGAGTTCGAATCTTGAATATGTCCTATATCCATTGGGACATTTCTAGGACCTGTTCCTAGATTTCTTGGTGGGGGATTATTAAAAGGTCTGGCATTGTTCATGCCATGTGAAAAAAATTGTTTGCGAAAATTATTTTTCCATTGGTTTGATCCTTGATTAAAATGATTATTTGGAGAATGGAAGTTTCGATTAGCATTATAGAATGGGTTTTGATTTTGACTGAAATTTTGATTTCTATATTGTCCAGAGTTTCTTTGAGGATTTCTAAATTGATTTGGGTTACGCCATTGATTTTGAAATTGATTGTTATTTAATTGAGAAAAATTGAAATTCTTAGGTCTAGTAATATTATTAGAAAATAGATTAGTGTTAGGCTGTTGACTTCGTGGTTCTCGATGATATTTGTTGATTGTGTAGGAACCGATTTCGCATAGTTTTGTATAGGCATCGTGAATGGTTGTTACATGGTCGCATCTGAGGTATGTGGCGTCCATTTTGTTGATTTTTTCCAGGAATATATTCAGCATTCGGTTTTCGTTTGCGTGTGGTAGGTAGTCTATAGGAACTATCGCCTCTAATCTCGTTTTTCTGTTGATTTTTATTAGTTGTTCATTCAGGAGCTCGTATAAATGGTGTACATCTTTCGGTTGAACATGTTCTGCTTGATCTCGTAGTTGTATAAATGATTCTCTGATACCAAATCTGTGTATTAACGCACGTTTGATGTCTGCCCATTGTACGGAAAATGTTGATAATCTAGCGGCTGCTGCAGGACCTTGTAATTTCGTGATTATTACTCGAGTTACTGTTTCTCTGTGCTCTTCTGCTATTTGTTCTAGTAGGCGGTCTATATGTTCTACGAAATTGTCCACTGTGTAATGATTGTCGCCAGTAAAAACTTGTAGTCGTTCAGCCAATTGTACGGCGGAACCTAGATCGAATAAAGCCATCTTCAATGAAAAATATTATTTACCAAATTAAGAACGATGTTGTCGTCTTTCCGGAATCTGCTTTGTTCTTCTACGTGGATTAACTGATTTGTAGTTTATCCTTGAGTATTAGTTCGTTCCCTCACTTTTTGAGAATCACTTTTCACTGATTTCACAACACTTGTTAAATGTACTTAATCCTGTACTTGGCTCTGTGTCGGTCTCTCCACAGATTAGTTGAGCGTTTTAGACTTGCTCGCCAGGTAGTCTTTAGATTGAAGTAATTAATAGTTTTATTATTATGGTTCGTTTCACTTTTAAGGATTTACTAGATATTTGTTCTAGTAATCCTACCGACTGCGCCAGTAAAATCCCTTCGCCGAACGGGAGAGAAAAAATACAAATTTATTTTTAATGAAACACAAGCGTTTGAATTTATGTTGTTTTATTTAATCGATGGTCCGCCAGCGTGACGGCTTACGCTACAGATATACAATCACTCTCGACTTTCTTACATCAAGCCCTTTTATAAGATTTTCTTATCTCTAATTATGAATATCTTTTATTTTGCTTATTCAGATAATATATTGGCTTGTCGCTCTATGGGATTTTGGGTGGCATTGTTTATATTTTGGCTGCATTGAATTTCGCATACTCAGAACTTGAGTGTTGGATAATATGTTGGCTTATCGCCAAATGGGATTTTTGATGAGTCATCAGGTTGGGCTGGTGACGTAACTCGCCCGAGTCCACATACCAGTCTTTGTCACTAAATTCACCAGTCAAAAACATTGCACTGAATGCGTTCATTTGTTTTTCGTTATGTGTACTCGCATTCGTATTATAAGATCGGCACTGATTTTTATAGTGTCCAGTTCTTTTGCACTTATAACACTTGACATTTTTTCCCGGCTTGTTAGTTTCACTGACGTAACCTTGACCGCCGCCATTTGCTTTTTCTTTGCTTTTATGGCGCGCGTTTTGATGATTTGCACTTTTGGCAATAAAAGCACCCTCAGACTTAGTAATTTCAGAATCTGCACTCATATCCAATAGTTTCGTCTTTATAGCGTCTGCACTAATGTTCATCCCCGAGTGCTCAATGGCCATAATCATAGGCGCGTACTTTTCTGGCAATCTGGCCAACAGGAGGGACCCTATCCACTCGTCGTTGATTTCAAAGCCTGTGCCCTTTAGCTTTTGTGCCGTATCCACTAACTGTGTCACGTACGCGGTCATTGAGTCGCAACTTTCAAGACGAATGGAGATCAAGCTTCTGAGTAGGCTGATGCGGCGGGTGAAGCCAGTATCGTCGAATAACGACTTCAACTTTTTCCATAAGCTATGCACCGTAGTTTCACTCTTGATGTGTACATATAGTGATGGATCAATGGTCATCACCATCTTAGCTTTAGCCTTCTTGTTATCTTGCGCGCTTAATCCTTCGCTGTTGCTGATGTCAATGCCTTCGAGGATGAGGAAATTTTCCACTGCGAACGCCCAATCATCGTAATTGTCCCTTCCCTTGAGCTTTGGGACATTCATAGAATAATTTCCTGCCATTATCACTGTGCTGTACAAAGATCACTAATTATTTTTTTACTTTACGCGGGACTGGGCCCATAACCTAATGAAACTCGTGTGTTGGTTTTGCTGAGACTGTACGTTTATTATTTCAAACTTAGGTTGACACATACAATGGCAGGTGGCGCTATTGCAACAAATTATTTTTATACCACCATAGACTACAGTCCGAATTGGAACAATGTTTAATTCAAAATAACAATTACCAGCGTTGAAATATGTGAGTTTCGTGGTAAAATGCATGGATGTTTATTGGAGTAGCTGAGATTTGAGTGTTCCAAACGCCCACCAACGCGTAATAATTCGAGAGGACAGAGGAATGGATTAAGCCTAATCAAAGGGCTGTTTCTTGCTATTTCCTTGGATGTTTTGAGGTCTTGGATTTCCTTAAAAAAGTGTCTTCGCTGAATGTGTTTGATAATAACAGTAGTGGCTGAGGAGAGTTCCGATGGTGTAAGAGGTGATCTTAAAGGTGGTGATGATCGTTTCCGTAGAAGAGTTACTATTCGTTGACACATCGCGGTAACTCTAAGTAATTTATCCCATGAGGAGTAACGAGTGATCAGGTTCCATGAATGATTTATTGATGCGTGATGAACTGATCGCTCTTCTAGATCTTCTTCGACAGTTGGAATTTCGTTTTGCGTTGGCCAGTCATCTTGAGGAATCTGGAGGCATTGAAGGCCATTCCACCACAGTGGAAAAGACTTGATTTCTTCAGCAGATACTCCTCGAGTGGCACAATCTGCAGGATTTATTTTTCCTGCTATGTGATGCCATTGTGCTCTGGGTATAGTCTCTCTGATGTAGCACACTCTATTATGGACAAAGTCTTTCCATCGTGAAGGGTGATTGTTAATCCAAGTGAGAGCTATAGTTGAATCTGTCCAGAAGTGGATAGGAGAGTCACTCAAATGAAGGACATTTTGACAATGTTTGGCAAATTTTACTGCCATTACTGCAGCTGAGAGCTCCAATCTTGGTATTGTGATTCGTTTTATAGGAGCTACTTTGGTTTTTGAACAGAGTAGGTGGACTTCAGTTGACGATTCTGTTGATGTTCTTGTAAAAATTGCTGCTGCCATGGCTGCTTGTGACGCGTCACAAAAGCAGTGAAGTTCGATACTTCCCGTATGTTGAAGCCCAATCCATCTTGGAATTCGAATGGTGTCTAGTTCATTTAACAGTGATTGACGTTGATTCCAGGTGTTCAGTTGAGCTGGTGGAGGTTCATCACCCCATTGCAATTTAACTGCCCAAAGTCCTTGCATGAAGATCTTGAGTTGGATGAAGATTGGTGATAGTAATCCAATCGGGTCGAATAATTGAGCAATTTTTGACAAGACTGCTCGTTTGGTAATTTTAGTGGATGGAACTGAAGAGAACTTGAAGTGTAATTCGTCACTTGATGGATTCCAAAATAGACCCAGGGCTCTGATTGTATTGTCCTGTAGTTGGATTGAGGTAATTGGTAGGCAGTGTTCTGGTGGGAGATTAAGATTGATTGTGGCTCTTCCTCTTGAGGGGGAACTGGAACCATATGGTGGAGATTTTTGTATTCTTGCATAAATAACGAATATGCTGTTGCAAAGTTATTATTCTTCTCAAATCGTGTCTTCAAATGGTTAAGGGCCTTGAGAGCTGGAACGAAGGAATTCCCAAGTTGGCTTGGGGATGTCTTGAAGGGTAACCTTACAATATATTTTCCAATTGAGTCTCGTTGATGTGTGTCGATGAAATGTTTTTTACACTGTTCATCTTCAGCCGATAAGCTAGATTTATTAGTTGTAGGAAGTTCTTCTTGTATCCAGAACTTTTCAAGTAAGTCATTGTGGTCTTGATCAACCACACAATGAAGAGCTGAAACAGTTGATTGTTGGATATAACCATTCACTGGGCCAAAGATAACCCAACCAAGTTTTGTAAGCTGAGCCACTGGAGCATCAACTGGACCTTTAATAATCGAGCCTTCCAATAACTGAACCTAATGATCCACGGCGATGATGAGGCCTATGCGTTTCTGAATGAGAAATTGAGGATCAGCGAGTTGTAGATTTTCCAGATGATTCCATTAGTTAATAGGTTGATGCTGTGAGGTAGGTAGATGCGATGTTAATTTTGACAGACCGTGAGCATTTATTTCAACTTCGACCTCTGAATTGAAGTGTGGTTTAATCAAAACAGTTACGCCACTCCTGATCTTCCCAACTTGATTGGATCCGATGCTTACGATGGATAGAGATGACTTCTTTTGAGGTAAACTGAGTTCTTGGACTAGTTTTTCAGAGATCAAAGAGACTTCTGCTCCTGGATCCAAGAGTGCCCAGATAACTTTTGTCAATCCTTCAGAATTAGTGACTCGAAGCTTCGCTGTTGCAAGGAGCACGTTAGGTTCTTGTAGACTTTCTACATGTGCGTGATTAACTTGTTTCTGCTGCTCTGCTGGTTGCGAGGATGCTGCCTTTGACTCATTGATGTGCAGAATTGTGTGGTGCTTGTGTCCACATTTTTTACAGCGTCTTGTCGACTTACAATTGCTTATTCTATGCTGTCCCAGACAGTTGAAACACAGTCCTTTGGCTTTTATAAGGTCCTGACGTTGCTACGTGGTCTTTGCTGTTAATTGATCACACTGATATGTGTAGTGGTTCGTCGAGCAGATAGCACATGCGGGTGATTTTTCGACGAAGTGAGCTCGAGCTGATGCTTGTTTTGGCTTCGATCTCGGAGTTTCTGATTGCGAGATTTCAAACGACTGTAGCGACAGAAGTCGTGATTCCATAAATTTCTTCAACGCGTCCCATGTTGGTGCAGCTCGTGATGCTCCTAGGTGAAGTTCCCAGGCTTTTACTGAGTCTAAATCCAAGCGTTGTACTGCCATGAAAACAAGGAAGTCATCACAATGATGAATTCGTCTTCCTAAGGATTCCAGGTTGCGGTAGACTTCACCAAATGACATATATAAGTGTTCAAGCTCTGATACGGAATCAGTCGTCATCTTCTTTAATGAAAACAGCTTTCTTAGTGCTGAGTTGACATGATGCCGTTCATTTTCATAAAACTCGAGCACCGTCTCCCAGGCTTTTTGAAAATTTTCGTCTGTGGTAGCCGTGTTTTTGGGTAATAACGCGGCTGGCCCATCTAGGTGAGTCTTTAAATAAGTTAATTTCTGCACCGGAGGTATCGATGGGTTGTTATGCACCATCGATATGAACAGCCCTTTAAACGATAGTCATTCTGATAGTTTCCCATTGAATGTGGGAAGTTCAAGTCTCTTTAATCGAGGAAATTGATAATTCACGGCTGTGTTCATTGGCAGAGCTTGAGCAGGAGATGGATGTGGGTGGGCAGATGAAGGCTGGATAGCGTGAAGTGACGTCGATGGTTCTGAAATGCTGGAATTAGGTTGACCTCCTCGACGAAGTAGATCCCGTGGACAGGAATCTCGCTCAAGCGCCGCTGACGTTGCTGGTGGAAGTTTCTCATTCAGAAGCTCTCTCATCATTTCTGTTGCCTCTAAATAGTTCTCATACGTCCGGGTGTACTAGTCCCTAGAGAAATAGGAACGCTGCTTCACTTCCCGTCGAGTCTGCGAGTCGGCCACCGCTAACGCCAGGTTGATAGCTTGGTGATTGGTGGAGAACTGCTGCCACTGATCCTGGATTGCTTCCAAGCGGGTTTGAATACGAGTGATTGTGAGGTTTCCACGACCAACTTTTATTAAATTGGCGTATGCCACCCTCAGTGAATCACGAATTGATTCTTGTTGATCAATACGGTACTGAATATGTTCAGACCGCATTTCGATGTGCTATAATGCACGGATCCTTGTAAGGCCTGGGGTGGAGATTGGTGTCCACAAGGTAGCAAATGACTACTGCCTTGCAGTTGATCACCTTAGATTTGATTAGAGGCAAGAAAAAGATGGAAAACAAAGTTAGAAATCAAGAATTGACATTAAGAAATGACGGACAAGTTCAGAAATAAAATTGACTTTAGAACTTCACATTTACGCTTAAACACCGCGGTCAAATGTGTAATTAATCCGTAGTTATTTTCCCGAGATCCGGCTCGAAGGACCAGAAAAAAATGTTAAATTGTCTAAGGAGATGGATCAATGAGGAACGATTGCACTCTTCACGGTGTCACAAACCGAACTGTAATTACGATTGCACTCTTCAAGGTGGCAAACAGAACTGTAATTACGATTGAACTCTTCAAGGTGGCAAACAGAACTGTAATTACGATTGCACTCTTCAAGGTGGCAAACAGAATTGTAATTACGATTGCACTCTTCAAGGTGGCAAACAGAACTGTAATTACGATTGCACTCTTCAAGGTGGCAAACAGAACTGTAATTACGATTGCACTCTTCAAGGTGGCAAAAACCGAACTGTAATTACGATTGCACTCTTCAAGGTGGCAACCAGAACTGTAATTACGATTGCACTCTTCAAGGTGGCAAACAGAACTGTAACTCTAGCACTGAATGGGAACTGGCCCAAATTATTTAACTGGCTTGAATTACAGAGCGAAGCAAGGACTAAGCGTGACTGGGGGCAAATACGCACAAAACTATGTTAGTCAGTTACTTTTACAAAGTTTATGAGTGAAAAGTCGCTTGAGTTTTTAAGCGTACGCGGGGCGAGCTAAGCGAAACGGTATCTTCGACTATACGAGGTGGAATCACATAACTGACTGGACCATAGCGTAAGAACAAACAGCGATAACACTCCAACCATCGACCAATCTAACGGATTTTGCAGAATTGTATGAGTGTTAGTAAAAATATTAATTTTTTGCTCGTTTTGTTTACAAGTACAATGTAAACAGATAGACAAAATAGAGAAAAATAAACATTTTTACGAACACCAATGCAATTCTCCAGAATTTTTCAAATACTGTTAGATCGGTCGTTTGTTCGGAGTGTGAGCGCTGTTTGTGTTTACGCTATGGACTGGGCGATAGGACGATGACGAACGATGGACCCGTCACTTCTCATTTTGTAACACCAAATCTGGTTTGTTGATGATATTGTAGGAGGGATGATGTAGGAAAAAAAAAGTTTCGGGCAAAAACCTACGAGTTTAACATGTGTGTGCCTTATGGCAGTGCGCCGTGATAAGTTTGGATGCGGAAAGGATTAGAAAAACCCAAGCAATAAAATTTTG
Organism: Stratiomys singularior; assembly: GCA_954870665.1. NCBI lineage: Eukaryota > Metazoa > Arthropoda > Insecta > Diptera > Stratiomyidae > Stratiomys > Stratiomys singularior. The sequence continues at coordinate 55,420,736 of OX940879.1, read as the reverse complement.
TTAGTTTGTTTAGGCTTTAGATTTTTTCAACAAGCAAAAAAATACATTAAATTCTAACAGTTTTAGTCTGAATGTCCGCTACTCTGTTAGCTACGAAAGTCTTCAATTGATGTGATGGTGTATTTATCCAATTGTAAAACAATAGTTGAATCAGTCCAAAAGATAGTCTGAGCAAGCTTGACTTGTAAATAATCTTTGATGTTGTGATAAAGAGTAGCGAGCGTTTGAGCAGCACAGAGCTCAATTCGAGCAAGTGTGATATTTTTTTAAGGTGCTACTCTCATTTTTGCGCAGAGTAGCTGTGAATGTGTTTCTCCCGTTGGTGTGGTGTATCTGAGATGTATACAGGCACCATAAGCCTTTTCGCTCGCATCTGCGAATCCGTGGATTTGAATATCAATGGTACTTCGCGGAATTACTCCTCTTGGAAAATGAATGTGCTCAATTTTGTTGAATTCGCCAGCGTATGCTGTCTATGCGTTCTTTATGTTGACGGGTAATTCTTGATCCCATGATGTTTGTTGACGCCAGCAATCCTCCAATATTAATCATGCAGATATTATTACTGGACCTAGCAATCCTAGTGGACCAAAGATTTTGGCGATCTCGGACAAAATTACTCTCATTGTAGCGTCTATTGGTAATTTGGATAAAGTATAGATGATGATATCTTCGTCAGATTGCCACTGTATTCCCAAAGTTTTCAAAATTGAGTTTGACTCAATTTGAAGATTTTTGTTGGTTTTGTCCTTTGGTAGATCTTGGAGGACTCGTGTTTCATTAGAAGTCCATTGTCGGATGTTGAGATTGCCTTTCTTTAGTATAGCGTTGATTTGGTCTCTGATTTCCATCAACTCTTGAATATCATCAGCTCCTGTTAATAGATCGTCAACATACATGTTTGTTTTCAGTGTTTTTGCAGCCTTTGGATATGATTGTCCCTCATCCTCAGCTAGTTGATGAAGACTAAGAATTGCCAGAAATAGGGCTGCAGCAAGTCCAAAAGTCACGGTGTTTATATGGTAGTCTCTGATTATGCCATTGTTGTCTCGCCATAATATTCTTTGAAATTTACGGTCCATTGGACGAACCCAAGTTTGACGATGCATCTTCTCGATGTCGCCACTCAACACAAAGATGTAAAGTCTAAAACGCAATAGATGAGTTATGATGTCACCCTGAATCGTAGGCCCTACCATGAGCATATCGTTTAGTGAGAGTCCAGATGACAATGTGGCAGATTCATCGAAGACGACCCGCAATTTAGTGGTTGTGCTAGATTCTCTTAATTACAGCGTGGTGAGGGAGATAGAAACATTCTAAACCTGGCACATGTTCGTCTGCTAATTCCATGTGTCCTAGCTGCAAATATTCTTTTATTTTAGAAGTGTATTGTTTCTGGAATTCTGGTTGTCCCTGAAATTTATTTTCCAAGCTCTTAAGTCTATTAAGGGCTCTTGCTCGTGACTTCCCTAATAGTGTTTTATTATCATTGAATGGCAGTGCGACTATGTATTTCCCATGTGAACTTCTTTGATGATTTGATTTGAAATGCTTTTCACACATTGTCTCTTCTTTGGTCCAGTGTTTTAATTTTGGGCCCTCTTCAATTTCCCATGTCTTACTGATTTCTCTCAATGCTTGTGTTGTAGTTATGTGACAGGTGATTTTGGGTGGAGATGCCTTTTTTTGTTTCGACGGTATTGTAATAGTGCCACCAATTATCCAACCCAAAGATGTCTTTTGTAGGAATAGATCTGAGTTTCCGGGTTTTGACAAACATCGATTTTCAGGTCATATCATATATAAAGTGGGACCGGCAATGAGTACGTCGACGTTAGAGGAATGTGAAAGGTTAGGTCTGCTCTGTTGATGTCTTCAGGGATGTTGATGCTCTGATGATAAATGTGGTTGATGGGATGAATTTGTGTGATTTCTGGAACTGTGAAGAATTGTAGCGTTTTTTTCATATTGATCGTATTGAGATTGCATTGTGGCTGTGTGATGTTGATGTTTCAGTGTTACCGAGACCTCCGACCGATAAAATGTATTGTTGTTTGGACAATCCAAGACTGTTGGCTACTCGAGTTGTCATAAGTTAGCTGTGGATGCTGTGTCAAGTTATCGTGATTTAAAACGTTTACCATGGCAGTCACCATCAAATATTGCACTTTGCCTTGGCTTAGTAAAACAACACTATTTTTACGATGGTCCAAACTCCGTCCTAGTCACAAATTATTTGGTTCCTCTTGTATATTGTTTGAGTCCGATTTTTCTAGATGTAGTATAGTATGATGATGTTTTTTGCATTTAAAGCAATCGCCTCGATTGCACTAATTGGTGCGATGGTTACCACGCAAACAATTGAAGCAGAGTTTTGCTTGTTTGACTGCACTGATGCGTTGAGGAACCGTCATGTTAATCAATTTGTCACATCGATGAGTAATATGACCATCTTTATCGCAAATCGGACACTTTTTGAAAACAGTAGTTAAGGTGTGTTTTTGTCTTTGGTGAATCTTGTCAACTTGAACCTCTGCTCGAGAATTTGAAGTGGTGTTGTTGGTGTTGCTTGTCTGCAGTCTTGTGGCTTCTTCTCGGAGGAAAGTAATCAGCTCCTCATATGTGGGAATAACTGTTCCTTGTATTTTGCGGTTACATTCGCGTTTTTTTCGTCGTACATTTTCGTGAACGTGATGTACACCAACGGCACGTCCCAGTGATAAACTGGGTGGTTCATCACTTTAAGTTTGCGTATTTGCACTTGAATTTCAGTTACCAATTGTCTCACCGCTTCTGATGAACTGTTTCGCATTTTTGGGATGGCCATGAATAATTCGAAATAGCGAAAAGTAATCACTCGATCATTGTTGTAAGTGAGTTCTAAAAGCTCCCAAGCTTCTTTGTAGTTGCCGCCAGTTGAGTCATCGTTTTTGCAGCTTCTCCTGCCAATGTTTCATGCAAATATTGCAGTTTGGTACTATCGCTTACGTTTCGTTTGTGCATGTTTTCTTGGAACCAATCTGAATATGATTTCCAAAGTTCTATGCTACCGTCAAACTTTTTCAACTCAAGCTTTGGGATTTTGGAACACATTTGTTCAGGTATGTAATTGACAGGAGGCGCTTGTTTAGCTAGTTGTTGATTGTTGACTTGTCCCATGTTCCCGGCTGATAGTATCACTTCAACTTCAGCTACGACGTCCATGTAACTTTCCATTATCGTGAATTAAAGCTCGCCAGAGTCATCTTCGTCATTTGCTTGTTCCACAATAAGTTTCTTGATCAGGGTTGGTAGTTGTGTCATTACTTGTTGGAGATTATCAGCTCTTTGTCTAAGTTTTGCTTGATTGATTTCAGAGTCAACGTATGCACTTAAGATGATTTTAGTCTCGTCATCGTAGCTCTAATTTGACTGATTCTAAATTTCGTCGTCATTTTGTTGAATTGCAAATCGATCTTGGACTTTAAAATGGAATTTTTGTCACGCACACACTGATGAGTACCCTTATCTATAGTTTCAATGTTATAATTGTTCAATTGATTTACCGATATCCGGCTCGAAGGACCATTAAATGTTGTGAATTAATTAAAATTAGACAGCACTTGATAAGTTAGTGACAGGTACATGAAGACGATAAAAATTGTGTACAAACAAATTAAACAAACATCTATTAACGAAAATGTTTATTAATGCACACACTAATATATCTTTATTTATACAGAAAATAAAACAAACATAAAATTGCACCTTTTTATATTGACAAAGCGAGATTAAAATAACTATAACAAAATATACTCAAGAGGTTTCTTAAAGCAAGATATTCGTTCTGTTAAAATGTTTTCACGTCGAAAAATCGAAACTAACTGATTTAAAAATTTTGAGGAGTTTGTCAGGAAGGAAATTTGGAAGAGAAAAATAGTGGGAGTTTTAAATTTCTTATTGGTTGAGAAAATGTGCAAATGATGAAAATTCGAATGATTGGATAAATCATAAAAGGTGGGAATTGAGGAGGCATCCTTGAAGTTTGAACGAATAGGAAAGGAAAGTATTAATTTGCCTGCTTTGCGTAGGACTGAAATAAATGAAGGGACGCGAGGCCAAAAGGACCGTCACAAAAAACTCAGAGGGAATTTCTCGTCATTTGGAATTCCCGGATTTTCGGTTTTTACGTCTGTAAAATAATAAATATTCATAAACATTTAAAGATATTTTCGTTCTGTTGATTTTAAATATTACTGGTTTTTTTTTTGCAACATAAAGTATTGTGAAACAAAATAATATATCACTCGAAGAGTAAAAATAAAATTTTACGGATTTAGTAAACGAAAAAAAAATTCAGAATTGTTTAATCTTTAGAAATTTGTTTCGGAATGAAACAGGACGTAACAGGGGACATGCTAATACATATCATGGTATATACATATATATGTTAATACATCAAATGAGTTGTTTATATAAAAAAATATTTTTTCTAGGGCTTGGCCCAATCTTTATTCCTCGACAAGCTAATTACAACTGAACTAAATCTAAACGATACAATTAAAATGTTGCTTATTATTAATTTGCTGTGTCTGCAGAAAATCTTTTTCCCATGCATTGTGGGAAAATGCATTGCCCTGTTTGTGGAATTGGAGACATAGCGTCAGCGCTTTTGGTTTCGCAGACAGGTGATAATGTAGGTTTTTATTATGTTTTCTTGAAATGGTTTGTTTGGGAATAAATCCAATTCATCAATTTGAGTAATAAGAGTTTATTGAAATACACAATGCAAAAATTAAGTATGGGTCAAAGTAAAGAATCACACACTACTTGAAAAGTTATTACACTTGCAACTACCAAAAAAGGACTGTCCTCTAGGCGCTGAGCGCTTTATTTTATTCATATCTCCCACTCGCTGATTCCCACTTAAATCTAACTCCCTCCAGCTACTCTGCTCCTCCCATCGCGCTGCCTCTAACGGCAGGCAGCCGTCTGCGCCTGGCAGCAGGCAACCGTCTACTCGTTGGTGTTGTCCTGGTCATCATGAATCCCACAATAACTCGCCCTACTTTAAATACGATTGTCCTCAATCGTTAGAAAAATCGAATGTCGTTGTACCATACGTTTTTCGATGCGGGTCGAGAATCAGGTATCGGGGATGATGATGGTGTTTGAACTGATGATGGTGTTTGGACTGGTAGTGGCATTTCTGGTACTTTTTCTTTCGCTGGTTCTGCTATTAATGGTAGGTCTGAAACTTGCTTTATATTTATTGTTGCGATGTTTTGTTTGGCCTTAAGTTTTGAATATGCTTTGCAAATGATCAGTATTGTCACGTAAGCTCCAATGACGGTAAGTATTCCATATGTTGCGAATCGATAGATGTTCGTCTCGTTGCGCATCAATTGGATTTCGCTGGTGTTATTTATGTTGAGATACTTCATCATTTCGAGCGAGAGTATTTCCTTGTATGCCTTGCTTTCTCATAGTTTTCGTACTGGTCAATGTCGATGGTATGGATTATTTTAAAGTTCCCGTCCTGTATTTTGGCTGTTCCCATATGAAAGGAGATGACTTGGGAGCTCGAGAAGTCCAATATTTCAACTTTGGCGATGACGAAGTAAGGAAGAAGTCTGAAAGAGAAATTTCAATTACGTATGTGGCTTTTGTGTATAACTTTACCGGATTCTGTCAAGACAGTTGAGTTTCTGTTTTCTTTAACTATTTCTTGTTTGTTTGTTTTACAAAAATTGTTTCAACGATTTCGTACTGTTTGGTAGCTTGTCTTGTCTTATTTCGGTTTCTCATGTCCGTATTTTGTTTTTGTTTCAGTCTTTCAGTGTTGGATAGTCGGATTTTTTCTAGTTCGTCTGGGTTTGTCCTGGGGGTTCGTCCGAAGTGAAGCTTGACAGGTTTTCTCCCGGTTGTGGAATGGATTGAGAAGTTGTATTCGTGCACGGCTCGTTGCAAGAGATTTTCGAAGTATCTGGGTGGTCCGTTCTTCTTTAGGCATCTCATTATTTCCGTGAGGGTGCTGTGCCATCGTTCGACTTGCCCGTTAACCTCACTCTTGTATGGAGGTGTTTTATAGACCTTGATTTTGAGGTCATCTTCCATTAAAGAGGTTATGGAGGCTGATCTTAAAGAGCTTTCATTGTTGATGACGACAATATCTGGTATACAGAAATAGTAAAGCAAGTCTGTAAGTGGCTGCTTGATATGCTCAATAGATTTTGATGCAATGATTTTAGCTTGGCCGAATTTGGAGAATTTGTCGACAGCTGTTAACACTCGATGTTTCTCGGTACTGAAGATATCGATGTGTATTGTATGCCCAGGGTAGGATGTTAAGGTGTCGGTCATACTTGTTTTCTTTACAAACACTGCATTGCTTAACGATATTTTTAATTTTTGAAGACATTCTTGGGAAGTAAAATTTTCAAAAAGCTGCAGACGATTCTCTTCAGCATTCCGATGCGCCCTTTTATGGGTTTGTGGGATTTTCTCTTCCTGTTCCATGTCGCTAGGGATGTCTTCGACAAATTTCTGAGTGTATCGAATACGATAACTTCTAAAATGTTCGGGATATATTTCCTGTATGCGACCCATGATTTCCTCGCATATAAAAAGACCATTTATGATGTTGGGATTTAGGTATTGCATGAGAATACTAATAATGTCGGTATCGGTGGTATCGGTATCGAGGTTTTATTAATGTGTGTCTTAGATAATTTGGAAACGGATTTTGGAGTTGGTAACTATTTTCGTCACCAGTCTTTATAATGATTTGATTTTGGAATATATTTATGGGCGTTTCAACCGTGGGGATTAAATTGTGTGATGAGCTTTCGTCACTGAGTTCTGTTGGGGTAAGAGAGTTAATTAAAGCTTTAGGGGGTCGTGAGAGGGAGTCCGCAACTACGTTAGCCCTTCCTGGCTTATACTCTAGCTCGTGGTTGTACTCTTCTAAGATGGACTTCCATCTCTTCATTTTAGAGTTTGTGTTCTTATTGCTAAGAGCATAAGTAAGGGGTTGGTGATCGGTGTATATCTTCACTTTCCGTGATCCATATAGGTAGCTTCTCAATGAGTTTAGAGCCCAGGTGATGGCGAGCATCTCCTTCTCATTGGTAGCGTAATTTTCCTCGGTTTTGAATAACGTTCGTGAAAGAAAAACGATCGGTTTATTGTCCTGCGAGAGGACATCTGTGGTAAGCTGAAACTCCTTCTCAAAATTTGGATGGGTCAAAACAACTTCTTTAGATATAAGACAATTTTTAAGAGAGTTGAATGCGTTGATGGCTTTAGAATTGAGGTGAATGATCTTATTTCTCGATTGGTTCTTGGACACTCGTCCGTCCTCCCCTCTTAAAAGTGAAGTCAGGGGCTTTGCAATTTTTGCATAGTCTTGAATGAACCAACGGTAATACCCCGACATACCTAGGAATCATCTTAACTCTTTTAAAGTTTTCGGAGTGGGCATGTTTGCTATTGCCTTAACCTTTTGTGGATTAGTTTTTATACCATCGCTGCTAACTACAAATCCCAGGAACTCTATTTCCCTTTTAAAGAATTCACATTTATCCAACTGGATCTTAATGTTGGAGGCTTCCAAAGTTTTGAGCACCTTCCTAAGGTTTTCAAAGGGCTATGTTTCGTCTTTCCCGAAGATGATGATATCATCAATGTACACATAGCAGCGCACACCAATGTGCTCTCGAAGGATGTCATCGAGGGTTCTCTGAAAGATTGAGGGAGCGTTTTTCAGCCCAAATGGAAGGCGGGTGAATTCGAATTTTCCGTTATTGACGGAGAAAGCGGTTTTTGGTATATCTCGTTCCCTAAGCGGAATTTGGTGAAAACCACTCTTTAGGTCAACAATTGAGAAATAACTATTTTTTCCAAGGTTTGTTAAATCTCACTTATTTCCGGTATAGGGTATTTGTCCGCAATGGTTACAGAATTGAGTTTGCGATAGTCTATTACCATTCGGTATTTTTTTTTCACCAGAAGCGTCGTCCTTCTTAGGAACGATCCAGACTGGGGAGTTATATGGGGATTTTGAAGGTCTTATTATCCCGTCGTCCAGAAGTTTATTCACTTCCTTCTCGACTTCCCCTTTCAAGGCCATTGGATATGGGTACGACCTTGAGTACACCGGTTCGTCGGTCTTTGTACGTATCTCTCCCTTTACGGTACTCGTATAGGTAAGCTTTTCGTCGGGTTCAGTTAGCAGCTTGGAGCAACTTTTTAGAATTGTCTTTAATTTGGCAGTTTGCTCTCTGTTTAAATGGGTAGTTCTGAGATTTATGGTGTTGACGGTTTCTGACAGGTGTATTTTTAATGGGATGTAAATATTTGGATAAAGGATCATGTCATTGTCGTCTGTATGGATAATGGCTTTAAACTGTTTGAGGGTGTCATTACCGTTAATACCGTCAAATGTAATCAGACTCGGAAGTATGAAAAATTGAATTTCTTGTGTTTGAGGGCCGAATATGTTTATAAAAGCATGATGAGTGATTTTGATATTTCCTGCTATTGAATTAGCGTAAAAGAATTTGTTGTTTTGTAGATGATAACGGATATGTTTGGGTTGGATGTCGTTTTTGTTGGACCCGGTGTCCACTAGAAATCTGAGTAACTCTCCACTTCTCGAAACATATTCGAAGTAGGGAAGCGAAGAGCGCCTCAACCTAAAAAATAAATATCTTCCAATTCTTCCGCATCTTTGAGGCTTGCTTCATCACTTGGGTTTATGTAGTCCGTTAGCGTTCATGATTTGTGTCTTCGTCATTCATGTCTTTTTGGTACTGTTCTGTTGTTATGTCGTTCATTTCGTCCGGTTCCGTATAATAAACTCGTTGAACTTTGTGCGGTAGTTGGTGTCTTTGAGAGGGTTGTTGAGGGCGTTTTTGAAGGTAAAGTTTATTTTGAGGCTTGGTAGCGTAATTCACATTATGGGATCTAATAGCTTGGTCAACGTCCATAGGGACAGGACCTCGTGGTGGTCGAGGGGGTGGAGAATTATACGCATTTTCACGCTGGGGTTGTTGGAAATTCTTTGGGTGAAATCTTGGTTTCTGTGAGACCTGCGGATTATGTTGAAGTTCTGGATAAAAAACACGTCTTGGGGCTGGAATAGGCACGGGTCTGGAAGAGTTAGACACAATCCTGCGCATAGGTACCGGAGCCGGATGACCATGATGTGCTTTACGCGAATTGGAATTGGAATTAGTCGCATATTGGGCTCGATAGTCCATGTTTTGCAGCTTAAAGCACAGATGTAGGGCTTGAGGTAAATCAACTGGCTCGTGAATACTTAGTAATCGCGGTAGGTCTCCTCTTAATCCTCTAACAAATGTGTCTAGTGCCTTGACACGGTATGCTTGAGTCATGATGTTCATCGCATCCTGACTCATTTCTATGGATCCTAACTTGTTGAGGATCAGAGAAAGATGGTTGTAAACTTCCTGATAGAACTGAGACACCGTATTGCTGCCTTGCACTAAAGTGGTCATTTGGTACTCCAAGGTGCCTAGGTCTCTTTTATCTGCATGATGCAGAGTGAGGCATTTAGAAATTTTTCTCCAATTTAGAGGAGTGTTGTATGACTCCAGAGCAATGTCCGCGTGACCAATTATTTTGTTTCGAATTACTGACAAAATCCCATAGTATTTCGGAGTTCCTCTTAGATGGTCGTAAATTTGTAAGATTCTTTCGACGCTTTTGCGCCAAGAGCTGAACTCTCCTGGTTCCCCAGAGAAAGTTCTTAGGCTTTTTACCACGTCAGGGATTTTGTCCATGTCTGACAAATTTCCGCTGGTGCTGAAATTAATCGGTACATCGACATCATTATTGATGTCAGAGGCTGGGTTCATTAAAGAACAAAATATTTGCCTCCCCTGAGTTCGGAGAGTTTCTGTGACCACTCACGTAATTGTCTCAATTAGGTTGGTTTCAGAAGTGTTATTTGATGCACTAATGGATGCGTTATTAGTACCATTATATATATTGGCCATTGCCTCAGCGAGAGAGTCGAGATTAAGTCTCGGGGGCTGAATTAAGTTGCTCGGGTTGGACATTATAAGAGATCACTTTTCTTCAAGAATTAGCACTTATTTATGCGATTGTATTTGTTTCAGAGTCCGAAATTAACAACTTATCTCGGAATTGATATTGGAATTTAACGAGCTAAGGAAAACTGGTTTAGAATTCAGAAAGTATTTTGAAATTTCTTGTATTTCGGGTAAACACTAATCACGTTTATAAAATTTCGGTAAAATTGGCAGTTTGGGCATCCGGTTTCACAAATGATCAAATAACTTTATTTATCACTTATATAATCACTTCAACCACTGATATAAATTTTGGTAAATTTTCGATGTGTAAAATATAGTAAATGAATGTAGTAAATAGATAGCGAAAAAAATTCAATTATTAAGAGTTAAATCAATAAAATCATTAGTACTGGAATCCAAATTTATAAACTGTGTGGGATTCGAAATAGTTCTTTATTTTCATAAAAACGTTTTATAATGTTTATTATTTCAATTTTCAATATACCTTCTATTTTCTTTATTTTCATAAAAACGTTTTATAATATTTATTATTTCTCTTTTCTTTATTTTTTCCTTTCTTGTTTTTCTTTTTTGGCGTAATTCCACAAAAAAAACTTGTTTACTTACATAAGTATAGTTGTGAGTTGCATAGCTTCGATCCTTCGTTGACTTCTTAACAGATTTAGATGGTAGGTTCGCTGCTGATCCTATGGTTAAAGATGTTGGCTGGGCTGATCCTATGGTTACTGATCCTATGGTTAAGGATGCTAGCTGGGCTGATCCTATGGTTAAAGATCCTGGGTTGATCCTATGGATAAAGATCCTTGGTTGATCCTATGGTTAAAGATCCTGGGTTGATCATATGGTTAAGGATGATAGCTCGGGCTGTCCTCCTGTTGTCGTTTGGTTTTTTCTCCTTTTTGCACACGTTCCGTGGTTACTCGGGAACCAAATCGACGTCACACGCGTATCCTCGGAATTCGGTTATTCCGGCTAACTATACCGCGTTCGCGAAACAAGCGTTTAGTTATCGCCCCGGTTTCTCGCGTAATTTTGCGGTTCTTTTCGAGAAAAATTTCTTGCAAAACCATCGGCCAGTCTCAGCACGATGTTGAGACTTATTAGACTTGGATATTATTATCCTTGTGAATTTTGCAAGAAATATGTACTTTCTATTACGCGCGCGGAGACGGCCCCACGTTGGGCGCCAGTTAATACATCAAACGAGTTGTTTATATAAAAAAATATTTTTTCTGGGGTTTGGCCCAATCTTTATTCCTCGACAAGCTAATTACAACTGAACTAAATCTAAACGATACAATTAAATTGTTGCTTATTATTAATTTGCTGTGTCTGCAGAAAATCTTTTTCCCATGCATTGTGGGAAAATGCATTGCCCTGTTTGTGGAATTGGAGACATAGCGTCAGCGCTTTTGGTTTCGCAGACAGATGATAACTTATATATATATATGCCATGAAATTTTTTGTTTTTTCTTTCATGTTTTGTTTATTATTTAATATAGCACTTTTATATGAGTAACCATGATGAATATTGAATGGCGTGACCGTACTATGTATATGTCTATTAAAGAAGTAGATCGGTGTTGCCTGTTTGACTATTTGGTTTTGCATAGTGGTAATTAATATCGTGTTCCTTAAAAAATTAAATTACGAAAAAATTCTTAAACCACTTTGGTTGGTATGCCCATTGTAACTAAAAATGCAATTTTTTGTAATTTTTCTATGTAAAAAATATCTCTATGAAATATTTGATTGCTATCGTTCGGAGTTTCAGACATTTGAAATTTTGGATTAATCGGGTGAGTTTGGTGCCTTATACTATTGCAGGTATTGCAATTATTTATGAATCCAAAACTTTATTTTTGAAGGTAAGGATAGCAATATTTTTTCACTAGACCGTAATATGTGGAATGGTTTCCACAGTGGTCTTTTTCTGTAATATGATATTTTTCGACTTGTTTCAGTGTATCTTCCTCAAACTCTAGATCTTTGAGGATATATGTTACCTTTAAAATTTTAAAATTATAACGGTGAATTTGTTTAAATTTAAGTTTAACTTTATTGTATAGAAGATCTCCAGATCAGAATATATTGCAATTTTTTCCTTGAAAGGTAAGTTCAGGAGTTTTTAGCAAATTTTCCGCCCTGGATCTCTTTCTCTGTTATATTTATTCTTGTGAACGTTAGACTATTTGGATGCTCGTTAGAATTATCTGGACAGTATATTTATTGAAATATTCTTCTTTTATTGGTATCGGCCCCGTAGTGGTTTCAAGTTCAGAATGTATTGATATAAAAAATGTATTGTTCTACATGTATCCAATGTTGCAGATACATGACAATCTATTCTTTCGTTCATTTTTTGTTTCATGTTTATGTTTCAATTTTTGAATCAAATTCATTCAATTTCAGATTCCAGCTAATAACGTTTTGATTTGTTTCCTTGGAAGTTTTCAGTCAGATTAAAGTTAAAGTTAAAAATCCTCTTTATTTTTTTGAAATGATTAACAATAACAATACAATCATTAAAAAGAGAACAAAAAAAAAACAGATAACCATCTTAAATCTACTTGAACCTATGACCACAAACGGCACTCTGGTTTAAGCCAGTCACATTTATTGGGGATATCCCTTAACATTCATATATTTTCGTATTTTATATTTATAAAGACTCTTTTCCTTATTTTGAAGAAAATTTTAAGAAAAACTACAAATACCTATCGCTAACTTGAATCTGCTAAAAATTGTATAACATACAGATAAAAGGAATCAATGAAATACATATTTTTTGTTGATTTTTTTTTTTGTTTTAATCATTCATATTTTCATTTTTAGTAAAGTTTCTTAGTTTTTCAGATTTTAAAATAATTTTATATCATTTTTAATTTATTTTTAATATAATTTTTTTTATTTTGATAATTTTTTCTTGCATTAATTTTTTATTTTTTTTTGTTTATGTTATTTTTTTGTCTCATGATGCAATAGCATGTATGAACGGAACAGTAATACATAAATTTCATATGAATTTCATGAACATTATAATATTAGTAATCAACGAAAATCTTATAACTATAACTTAACTTATCTGAAAACTATAGCGTATTAAATTTATACACATATAAATATTGAAATTGCAAAATTCGAGCCTGAAAATCAGTCCATCAAGCCAGACTGTATCTCTCTCAATACTAAAGCCTCTCTAAAGACAACATATTTTCGTCCATTTAAATGCGAGCAGCTAGCTGACGTCACTTTCGTGATAGTATGAATAGTACAATAGCTTTTGCGAAAGCCAAACTGACTATTGCTTATGATGTCTTTGTCCACAGCTGTTACTTGACATTTCTGTTCGAGAAACAGTTGTCGGCTTCTTCGACCTGAACATAGCGTTGATCTGGCCAAACATTATGTCTGGATCTTAAGGACGCATGCTCTGCGTTCTCTCAGTCTATCGCTTGTTTATTTCTTTTACTTATTTGATCAGATAACGAACAGTCTTTATAATTCTAAGCGTTCCTTAATACGGATGCCAACTCGCAGCGAAAATCCTATATATAGAGTTGATGCACGTCATAATCAAAGCTTTCGTGTTAATGTTATTTTATGGTGTTATCTTTGGTACGTTTTCTTCCATTGTTTTCGGAGTAAGTCTGTTATTGCTTTCTTTGTATTCATCGATCTCATCATTCGGCAACTTTTTGATGTAAAGGTTTGTGTTTGTGTCTTGTATGTATGATTCATGTGCCTGTGTTAATTTTGTTTTGAATTATGCCCAATCTGTCTTTCTTAACAGTTGTGTGCACAGTGTTATCAATGAGTGTATTCTCGTGTGAGAATGTGCGGGGCAAGCTGAGAAAAAACGGTGAAAGCTCAGAAAACATTGAATTTTTATATGTCGTGCATATACGATCAATCGCGAATGCTCGTAACAAAGTGCCAACAATTAAATAGTGAAGATAGTGCAAAACAAAAGAAAAAGCAGAAAGAAGCTTACTCCATGAGGGGACTCTAGGTGAGTGCATTAGTGTTAAGACAGGCAAGATAACGTGAACTATTCACGGTTTCCTTGCCTGTCTTTTGGAGTCTCAATAGTTTTATATTTAATTTCATTATTCGTGTGCTCAACGATTACTTTTTTTGTGGGAAACAGGATTTTCGATAATAAACAACACGAGAACTCGAAAAATGAACAGGTTTATTTAGCCGATGTCTACAGGGTGGTTGTCAAAGAAAGTAACTCCACTACATCATCATAGAGTACCAACATAAGAGGAAAAAGAAAACAAACCAATACAAAAGTGACATCTATCTGAGCAGTTTAAACTTGAACACTTTTATAATATCGCAAGGAAAAAGAGCTTTCCGTAGTTCTCGAATCGTGTATAAATTTACTGCTGGGGCAAGATGTCCTGTTTCAAATACCGTATTACTACTTCTAAGACGATGTGTGTCACACAAACAAAAATATGAAAAATTTGTAAATTTACTCTAGTTTTCTTTTAAATAGTAAAAAAAATTTATTTTTATAAGAAAATTAATAACATTTTTCGCTAATCGGAATATTTGAGTGCATTCGTATTTCTATGCGTTCTTAATTAAATCATCAACTTTTTTGTTCATTTTTTAACAAAAAAATAAAAAGAGAGCATATGATTCTTCTGAGATGTGGTCTTCCCCCTCAGAATCTTCGGTTTTATATTATATCTTCAATATTTCGGATTCGTATTCTTCATGCTCTTCCGGAGAAGATGCTACTAATACTTCAAGGTCGAAGATTGTAAGACATCAACATATCAAGACATCCTCTTCTGAGCTCACTTGGGGTATATAATATTTCCCATTGCTTCTCTTCTAATACTATATACCATAATATTCTATTAGGTTACAACTCCCCTCCCTCTACCTGAAAATGAAGTAAGTTCGACCACAAAACCAGCCGAGCAGTTCTAAAATAAAATACAACAAATCAGTTTTTATATAATCAAACTCAACTTAAAACCGAAACTTATAAGAATTATTTTTTTTTTGTAAAATGACTAGTGCCTAAAAAGTAGCAATCCTGTAAAATAGTAATTTAATCTGACGCCTGGATCTATCTTCAGATGCTAAAATCGGTAAACGAGAAACTTCACCATCATAGTTTGAAGGCTATCGCGTAGTAACAAATCAACAAGAACACTCTAAATAAACACCTGATTTAACACGATTTTATCGAAGTTAGTAGAAATTTATTTGTATTGGTAAATATTTTTTCATTCGTTTCTCATTTTTTCATAAAAGTAAAATTGAATTGTCATACTTAATATGCGAACTGATGCAAATACGTGAGAGCTGAAGAAATATTTTGAATAGAGTATGCTCCACAATGCTCCAGAACAACAATAAACAACGTTTCTTGAATTGATTTGAATAATTGATTGCGGTTAACAAGTTGTCCATGGAAGTTTTGGTTAATATTGAATGTATTTACGGAGTAGTGAAAGTTTTTGGTGACAACCATTTTTTCAGGACTTTTTGGATTAAATCCATCAATTTAGCTGTATATCCTCCATTGCCTAAAGAAATTAGCGGTGATTATACCATGCGCATTTTTACAAACCTCTGATCTTGCACGCTCCCAATGTACCAAAGCAAGACTGAGCAGACCAATTTTTTCGTTCTGTACATTCTGGACGTTGGTTTTCAGCCACTCAGCGCCACGTAGCGGTAGAAACGGGGATTGACTGACCCTCGTGTTATTTAGTGTGATTTTGGTAAAAAGCAACTTACTTTAATGATATTGGGCTTATATGAATCTGTGATATCGAGAAATGTTTATTTGCAAAAAAATCAACATTTGTAATAATTTTGTACACTATAAGAAATTTTAAAATACTCGAAAATTTTAAAATATGAAAATTTCCCTAAAACCTTATCAATAAACGCCTGACAAACTTGTCATCCATCATTGGCGTTTCATAATTTTTTTTTTGAACCCTATACATCAATGACACACGTTTCTAACTGAAAATGTAACTTTTTCAACCATTTCATCCATTTACGAAGAAAATAATACGTCGAAGCGTATTGGTCAGCACGATTTTACCACCCATTTTTGTCGTGTCTCCTAACAACATTTCAAGCATATTAACTGTTACAATATGTTAACCGCGTAGTGTCATCTGGGTAGATTGTAGTTGTTTGTTGTCATAATTAGTGAGCATTGTAATAATTCTTTGTCTTTCACCGCAAAAAGCCTAATGTTGTTATTCCTGTATGTCAATGTTTTCCTTGTTTGAAATTTTTATTTGTCTCGGTGCACCTTTTCGATCGACACATATGGTGGTAGCAAGATGACAATTCAGCCTTAGATATTCTTCCTTTTTTTTTTCTTTTTAAAAGTTGTTTGTGTAAATGTAGCGGAATTCACGTGCTTGCTACAAGATCCAGCCGAGATAAATGTGTTGCTATCTGTTATCAGAAGTTATACTGCTATACTAGTTTACTATACTTTGGAAGTGTTGTCAATGAATATCCAGTTTTTGAGTCCACCAGCGCGTATATGCGTAATCCCCACATCGTTGTCTTGATCGGATTATAGGTGATAAACGCTATTTTGCCTTCAAATGTTACAAAAAATTCAACCACGGAACTGCTTTATGCGTTTTGAAATATGGTCTGAATTTGCCATAGTCGCTGACTTTGGAATACGAGTCTTTATCGCTGTATTTCTTATCGTGGGTTTCTTCAAATGTAACACTCAAAATATCTGCAAAAATCTATTTTTGCCTAGAAATCTATTGGCCCTATTGAATGTTTCCGAAAATATGGATTCTACTTTCGAATGAAGTAGACCCGTATGCTTGCATGGTTGGGAGTTGAATCAATTCCCTATATAACATGACGGCGATGAATGCTAAAAATTGTTCGTTAGTAGTGTCAAGTTGACTTTTCTGAAAGCTGTTTCTTTGTAATTTCTTCGTGGACATAATTATTTGGTTCTTTCATTATGCTGTTTACTAATTCTTCAGTGAAGTATAATTTCAAATAGTCGATGGGTTCTTTTAAGTTACTCGGTAAGTGTGGTCCGGTTATACCGCCGTTTAAATCAAATTTCATCGTTGTTGGAGGATCATCCCATCCAGCAAAATCTTTCCACTCTTCACTTGACGAAACTTTGCAATCAATATTTATCGCTGTTGCTATCTGCGCGAACTCTTGCCGTCGCCGCCTTCTTGGTTCGACAATATCACTATCACTGCTGTCGTTTTCTCCTATACTTACTCTTTCTAACATGTGTGTCTAGAAGCTTTTCTGAACTTTATCTTCACTCACGGTAAAGTGCTAACGCTTTGTCTAGCATATAATGTGCATTTTTGTGCATGTTAATACACTCTTAAAAAAACTAAGTTAAAAAAAATTGCTTTTTTAATGTTTTTAGCTTTTATAATGATCTGATGTTGAAAATCCTGAATATGGGAAAATGCTTTAGTTGAACGTCTGGCTGTTTTCCGTAGGAATCGCTGATTCCCCGCTTTTGTGGAAAGTGTTTGTTTTGTTGTTTTGGTCTCGCATGGAAACAACTCCTTAAAAAAAACGATTCCATTTTTCCCTAATTTCTAAATTTGCTGATTCTAGTTGACATGCATTCCCGTACATTATGTTGCAAAAGTATGAAATTCTGCTGATGCAGCTGTAGCTGTCTGGTGGCTCACACTGTAATTTCTCGTGTGAACAGGTGAATTCGTGTTAACTCTTCCCCTTCCAGATCCGGTTGCCCCAACCGGTTCAAGAAATATGGTAAGTCGTTTAATTTGACTTTCTTGAATGACACGCTTGCTTCAGTTGATCGGTTTTCTTCCAAAGGTTTTAGAATAGGGGTCAGGATTTGCTAGGAGGTTTGATTGTACGTGATTTTACCAGGCTCAATCCCTTCCAAGTGAGCAGTATCGTAATGATTAGTAATGTGAACGATGTAGTTGTTATCGTGACTATTTTTTGGACATCACTTTCTGTTTTTCAATTCGATGTTTCTCCTGCTGTTTATGTGAATGTCCTTCAATTTCCATTGTTAGCAATTCTTGTATCGCTTCATCTTTTACTGATGGATAGGATAGCAGATAAGGCTTTTTGGTTGGAAATTTCGTAGAATTTAAATATTTTGTCGTTAACGCTAATTGATTGTATTCCATATTATTGCTATATTTGATGAGGCAAGTACCGTTGAAGCTATGAACGTTGCCTTTGCCTTAACGCTTTCCCTCAATGACATAGTCGCGAACTGCTAAAGACTTGAGTGAGAACTGGAATTTTTATTTTGGCCCGAATTTGTAGCATTTAGACGCCTCCGCAATTACGAACACTCAAAACATCATCTTTAAGCCACCCAAGGTCAAGCTTGCTTAATATGGTCTCAGTAATAGCCGTAGGATTTAAATTTGTAGCCACAGGCTCAGACCCCAGAAATCACCAGCTCCGACGATGAGGCTACCGCAGGTCCAGGCTCCAAAGCAGACGAACAAGAAGATCGTCCAGCAGCAACAACATCAATCGTCAGTTTCAGCTTATTTAGGTCTCTACGTAGAACCTGGGCTTCAGCAGCAGCATATTCTCTTGCTATGGTGACTTTCACAGACAGGTCAGCGATGATCGAGGAGTGTTCACTTGTAAATTCCCAAAGTTCTTACGACATCAGTCACTTGCAGGACGATTCTTAATGGTTTATTTTGCACAGGCTGGATAATAGGGCTTTTTACAAGTGATACAGGTAGTAGCAAGTCTCAACGGGCGTTTAAATCTAGTACACTCATTAACTGGTGATGACATAACATTACAACCTCGTTCAGCAATTCACTTATATAGGCTAATATCAGATCACAATGGAGAATGATAATGATAACGTGAATTTCAGCAGATTTAATAGAGGACAGATAGTTCATTGGCACTTCTAGATCACAATTAATGGTATGGTAGCAATTTTATCAGTTTATCACAATAAGCTAGTGTATAGTCGGTAAACTAGGTATTGAGAGTATCTATGATAATCGAATTTTTCCATAAATCATCGCTACACACCATTAGCGCCACACAGCATTCATAGCAAAATAGCTAAAAATCAAATCACTATGCAACACAATAGAAAGATGTTTTAATGCTGCTGTTTACAATAACCACAGTGCAATTTTGCAATTTTGCTAAGTCATTCACATTGAAACAGTAGAAAAGTCCATTTAGTAAGAACACTTGAGTCAATAACAACACTTTTTAGGACAATAACAACAGTCCAGTTGGCGTCATGATATTATCAGAAACTTTTTATTTACCACAAACAGATTGCATCACAATTTGTGGATTTCTATAGAGCACGCTAGAAGGTTGACTAATGTTGGCAGCCATGTTGACCACATGTCCCATGTTGCGTATTATATTGAGAATCTTACAACTGCACTTGCATATAGTAATGCGAGTGTATTCGATTAAGCAAAAATTATTCCACCGTATTTAACATATTTTGACGAGTTTCTCTTCGAATTTGATTTTCCTCACAAGGTTAATTTTATTCTTGATTAATTTACACTAATATCTGGTACGCTGCCTTCATCGTTGGGTTCAGAGTCCCTACAAATACCGTTCAGCTTATCCTTTTTTCTTGCTGCTGCTGGGGAGCCTTCTTCGGTTTATACGTCCGTTTTTTCCTCATTTGGTTAACAGGAACACACATGCTGTTAAGGATACGAATCTTAGGATAAGTCTTTTAGGATAAGTCCTTGGTTTTCGAACTACTAATTTCCAATCGATCTTTCGCGTTCACTTCTAACCGACCGCTTGGTTCGCGAGTAGTACTGCTAGCGTTTAAGGACTTGGTTTTCGTCGGAATCTTATTAAAATCCGAAAGGTATAATAATAATTCTTCTAGGATATTTTTAAAGAACATGACGGTTGTAGGGCTCCAGTTAATTGAATCGAAGGAAACAGCTCCTTAAAAAACAATCTTTATTCAAGGAAAGTTAATTACAAACTGCGACTAAAATTCTAGCAATTACATTTTTTCCTAATTTCTAAATTTGCTGATTCTAGTTCACATGCATTCCCGTTCATTATGTTGCAAAGGTATGGAGTTCTGCTGATTCAGCTGTGGCTGTCTGGTGGCTCACATTGTAATTTCCCGTGTGAACAGGTGAATTCGTGTTAACTTATTTATATCGTTACGATGCTTATCGTTACTTTCTTTCTTTTTTGTTTGTTGACCATTTGGCAATCCGATATGCATGCAATGTGCACATGTCGAATGACATGTGTGTAGCCGGGTTGATATATGGACCTATAATTGTTTTGTCCCATCCTGTACAAGTTAAGAAATGTGAACGAATTCTTTGTTTTGAAAAAGAGGGAACAGGGGTTTTCCCAAGTTTATTAAACAAATTCTCGATTATAACTGCACTAAATCTAACTTATGAACTTAGATATGCAAATGAGAAACCTAAGCTTTTAATCTAAGCTTTTTTTACCGTGAAAAAGCATTTACTTTTTTCTGGAAAAAAGGTGCAATGTTGCATATTGCAAGTCTGCGATTGCAAATTCGATGCATGTTGTTTGGTTCGTAATCATGGTGTTCCTTGAATAAATTATAGTCCTTCGTGTCTATATACTTTGAAGTTGAATGTTTCCATGCGATTTCTTGCAGATCTAAGCATAGTTTTGGGTTAAGTGAGGTGTTAAGAAAAATTGTTTAAGAATGTGAAGAACACCGAGTTTTTTCTTATTCATTATTTAAATACATTTTATGTTTTATTTTTTTTTTTATTCATTTATATTTTATTTTATTAATTTTATATTTTATGTTTTATTAAACGTGTCCTCTTTTTTCGTAATTGTCGCCGAGGGCATAACAAGCATTTTTCGCGTGAATTATGTGGAGCCTTGCTAAGAAAATGCACTCTCCCATGCTGCACTGCTCTGCGGTGTTTTGCGACAATCTATTCGGGCATTGTTTCTTTATATTCATGGTTCAAGGCAAGTACCCCAAATCAGTCTCACTTCGGTTTGATGGAATTCATAAACTTGGCCCGACTTCATCTCAAACGCGATGATTATGGAAGACTATGTGCTGAGAGGGCGCAATACCTAGTTTGCGCAATACCTAGTTTCTTTTGCGACACAGTTTAGATATAATATTTGCTTCTTTGTGTTCAATTGATTAAATTAATCAGATAGCGGAAATGTAAATATTATCCGCTGTGAAACAAATTAGAAAATCTATTGACTTATCAAATGAGGATTTATAGAGATTATTCAGGATGCGGTGGTTCACAAAGTTCAAATAGTCAGGCTTAGACAATAGACAACCAAACAAAGCGCAACCTGAGAGTTATGGAGCTGACGAAATAACTAGGGAAAACATGGTGACAACAACTGCAGTTTTAATTGTTACGACAAGCGAGTGCTATCCCCAGAAATAAATACCCCAGCGATGCGAAGAACAATTTTTTTCCAGTATTGATTGATGGGATCAACAAATCTAACGAAAAGATAAGAATCACTCCCATGTGGTTCTTTTTGATGAACAAAAAAATAGGACTATAGGGTATCACGGACGTTAAGCAACCTGGATACAATAGGCTCAAAGTGACATTTAAAAGTGCCAGTACAGCACACAGCAGCATAGAAAATCAAATGATGGGAACGATGAACCTTAAGGCATTCATTCCGAGGAACTTCCTGTTCAGATTTGGTGTTGTAAGAGAAATCCCACTAGAGATGGATGTAGGGGATTCCATCAAAGTATCAACTCCGTGCAATAAGAACGTAGACAAACGTAAGTAGACACGGGACAGGAATGACGCCACGAAGTTCATAATGACAAACATTTTGAAAATCAAGTTTACGAGAACACTCTACCTGACTCGATAAAGACAGCTTACATCATTAATAAAGTGGACTATTTCAAGTTTCGGCCCAGACATTGCCAATGATGTGGCAGGCTCAGCTAATCAACAAAGAGAGTGGGAAAGCCAACACTCAAAACAAAACACAAACAAAGAATATAATAATATAAAGAAAAAAAGAAAGGTAGATACTTAAACAATAACCACGATCAAGATACTGCAACTCAACATCCAAAGTCTACAAAAACACAAGGCAAACCTAGAATTCCTCTTGAACAATAATAACATCTCATTCGCATTATTACAGGAGGTACTCTCGACCGAATATCCAATCAAATTGGATCTAACGAAAAAAAAAAAAATAATTATATGAGGAGATTGCAATGCCAGAGATCATACGTGGGGTCATCACATCACTAATGCTAAAGGAGAGACTTTGAGAAGATTGACAATACCGATGGACTTGCACATATTAAATACGGGGGTCTGTACTTTTAGAAGAATGGATAGGAACGGCAAATGACTAAACTCAACACCGGACATAACACTTAACAATATATGCAGCAGCCATATAGTTTGGAGGACAGAGAACCTGGACATCTGCAACAGCACTCATACCCTCATAATAATCAATATAAATCGAACGGACAAAACCGGACAGATAAGAACCAACAGGAAAAAGTACAACACGAAGTACTGAACACTACCTTTACTACGAACCTAACAGAAATCACAGACACACTTTACAACATCATCCACAATAACACAAGGAAAGGAAAACACGAATCCCAAACGAACTTCTAGTGGAATGATGAACTGAAGAAGATATGGAACATGAAAAACAAGGACATAAGTAAATAAAACAAGATTAAAAACGCACTCAACTGTGTTACTCGTCTTCCCAAGCCGTCGGGAAGTTTTAGGACCGGGAAGTAATCGCCCTGGAAGTAACCGGCCGGGGCCCTTGGTCCCGGTAGGTCCGTCGAAGACGGGCGTGGGTGCCACTCGCTTCCACGGTTTCGCTTCCACGGAAGGTCGCTTCCACGGCCTTCTTCGGACGTTCTGCCTCTTCCTGGATGACAAGCGTATTGTTCCGTTTTCCTAAAGGAGAGAAACCCGCGGCAAGTTGTTTTTATTTTTTTTTTTTACTTCCATATGACTATCTCAGACCTAAGTTCATTTCAAACAATCCTACGGCTTATAACCTACTACCTAGTTAATCCGTTGCCTCCGCTACACCACGTTATGGTCAGTCTGATAAGGCGCGTACGCCATCAATCACCGCAAGGTAATTTAATTTGTCCCAAACGACTTGTCCGCGCTAAATCCAGGCCACACGCCTAAACCACGAACGGACACCCCAAACAGTTTACACCTCCCTGCACACTGTCAGGTTTCATGGACACTATAAAAAGGTCTTCGAACTGGTCACCCACTTCCCGCGTTCTTTCCAGATTCTTAATTCTAAGATTATTATCTAAAGCTATACTTAATTTATAATAATTATCTAGTACTATACTTAATTTATAATAATTATCTAGTACTATACTTAATTTATAATACTAATCCAATTCTATACTTAATTATAATAGTTTTCCAATTCCATACTTTAATTTAAGGTTATGGTCCTAACACCTTCGAGCTTCTCTGCTTCGCATGACGAGTAGTCAATTAATTAAACCATGCCATAAGGTCAATTTTTAATCCGTGAGAGAAGCTCCCCCGAGGATGGCGAAAATGTACCGTAACAACTAGTCCAAACTACGGAAAATTAGAATACATTTGAAGGTATTGGTACAAGAAGCCAAAAAAAGTAAGTGGGAAGAAAAGCCACAACATATAGCAAAGACGGGAAACGTCAAACATTTTTGGAACTTCATCAACTGCCTAAGAATAAAAGTAAGCCAAATAAGAAGCTAGACGAACAACAGAGCAATCAGTTACTAGATAATATCAAGTAGAAACAAAATGTATCAAACTCATAGCCTCATAGCCGAAATAGGACGCAAACAGACAGAAGAAGAACAATCCCACTTCACAAAGGAAGAACTTCAGGACGTGAAGGACAGGCCAAAAGATGAACAGCTCCAGGATCGGACCTAATTGGCTATGAAACAATGAAAACTCTTCTACTAACAAACCAGGACAACATGCTAGAGGCCATAAATAACGCAATAAACACATGTCAAATTCCGGATAAACTAAGAAAAATCAGGATAGCCCCTATTCGCAAACCCGGCAAAGACCCACTGGACATTTAAAGCTATAGACCCATCTCCTTAATTAGTGTACCAATTAAAATCGCTAACAGCCTGATCAGAAACAGAATTGTGAAGCACATAGAAGACAACAACCTCCTATCCAGAAACTGCTACGCATATAGACAAAATAATCTTCTATTACCTGTCTCAACAAGCTGCATCAGAAAATCACGAATATATAAACGAGACCCATAAAAATAGCAATAGTAATGGACCTTGCTAACGCATACGAAGGAGTTGATCTAAACATACTAAGGTTAACGCTAACAGAAGCACAAGTACCTCACCAGTACATAAGATGTATAATAAATCTATACAGAAAAGACACTAAACGGACAAGCAAGCAGCATCAACAACGGACTCCCACAAGGCGATGTTCTAAGTCCCACTCTCTTGAACTTGTATACCAGCAAATTAAATAGCATTGCCAAGAATAACACCACCGTGCTACAATATGCAGATGACTTCCTGATCTTAGAAGAAGGTACAAAAGAAACAGACACCATAATATCTTTACAAGATAAAGTCAACACATTTGTCAGAACATACCAAGGTCTCAAACTTGAGGTCGATCCTAACAAAACCCAAGCAATAATCTTGACCAAAAGCCATAAACCAGCACTACTGTTCAGGATTGGAGGTAACCCAATAAATTGGCAAAACTAAATCAAATACCTAGGCCAACACATATATAGGCACAAAAAACGAAGAAATGAGAAAGAATTCCAACAGTCCAACAGGAACCATAGAAATATAATCTGTATCATAAACAAACCTACCAATAACTTCGGTCCCAACATAGCCTTAAATCTCTATAAAACACTCGACAGACCCCAAATAGAATGCCCCAGCTCAGCTTTTTAAAAGAGTAGATAATATAAAGGCCAAGGCTATTAAAAGCTGCTTAGGATTACCTCCAAGCACACCGAACAGTTATACCTTCGAAATAACCACTGAACTATACTCAAAAGAAAGAGCAGAACATCTCACGGCCAAGGAAACTGAAAAGCAAATACACCTCAAGCATCTTAGCAAAATCAAACTAGAGAAAACACACCCCACCTTAAACAGTTATAGTTACATATACCACAAATCCAAACACCATCACAATAAGATCATTCCAACCAAAAAGATCCATAAACCGATAAACTTTCAGATAATAACTGGCGATAACAGAGCACCTTGCCAGAATTACCGAGAAATCAAAGAGTATGAACTAAACACAATTTTCCACGATCATATTTTTTTTGTTTGTTTGGAAGGCGAAGGCTATTTACGCCCCTGAATGTCGGACTCCCGCTACCGGACTACCGACTAAACACCTACCCTGTCACACCGAGAACCTAGCCTGGAACTGTTTGTCACATTACTTCGGACTAGGCCTTATTAATCATCGCTTAGCGGTGCCTTCAGGTTAAGGGAAATCTCTCTTTCTGTACGGATGGATAGGAAGGAATTGCGTTTAGAGAGAACTGCAATTATTAGAGAATTGCGTTACAGGGATCCCCCCTCCCTCACCAAGCGATCCATCATGCCCTTCTTTAGAATAAGTACTGTCCGTACGTAATGCGACACACAGTTCCAGTTGTCTTTTGATTGCATCATTTTTCCCGTTACATTTTCTGGAGAAATTACGCCGATTTTCTCCGAGAAATGCGATCGGAGTCTTGTAAATCTGGTACACGTAAAGAACAGGCGTCATCCTTCATCCCCGGGCAGAACATGCAAGTTGGGGATGGTGTCTTTCCCATCTTATACAGGTAAGACTGAAAATACCCGTGACCACTGAGTAGTTACGTCAGGTAATAATTAGTATCACCATGTATTCTGTAGAACCACGGCCCCAAGTCACTAATCAGCCGTGCGGTCCACCTGCCTCGCGTTTTGTGTTTCCATGTTTGCTGCCACAAGGTTAGGGTCCTTCTCCGTTCCTCTCGGCTGACGGTTTCTCTCGCCAACTCCCCACTACGTAAGTATACACGTTTCCGTTCGTCTGCAAGTAACTTAATAGGAACCACCCTCGAGATTACCAGCACTGCAGGTTCAGAGACAGTGCGATATGCATATTCACAATCATATTAAAAAACAGTTAGAGCATAATACAGAAATTTACACAAAAATATTTTTGGAGTAGGAATTGCCTTCATTTATCACAACAAAAACATTTCTAACGCATTCAACATTAAAGACACCACAATAGTGCTAAACGCTGAGCTAATAGCAATTCTGGTGGTACTCTAAGATAGCGTAACCAATAACAGAAGCAACGTACATATCAACACACTTTCAATAAATGCCCTACGCCACAAAGGAAAAACAAGGATCAAAAGGCAACTGTAAAGATCATATGGGAGATTTTTGAGACTAACTGTTACGGTACACCCTGTGAATTTCCCTTTATTTGAACTACGCTAAATGCTGATTCCAAAATTCTTCCGTCCTAAATTTAACGACTCCGTAAATTCCATTCTACACGCGCATTTTTCTACATTAACATGCAATTGCGTTCAATGCATTTCCGCCACGAGCATTTAATTTTTGATTAGAATTTTGCTTAAGAAATATGCAATTAAAATAGAAATATGCCACGCGCATTTTTTTCGATATAGAGTTATATCTTTGAAGAATTGCACAGGTGATATGACACCTTCGAAATGTGCTATTACAATAATTAACAAAACCTAATTGCTGCAATCAGCAGAAAGAAACATATAAATTCAATCAATCAAGGAAACTCGGGCGGTCAGTTTTCTGAAATACAGAGTATGGGAAAGTCTTAATCCCTGTCAACCCAATGTGAGACTGCATTGGGCTACTCTTTCGGTTCGGGTAAACGGTAAAGATACCGTGCGGGTTTTTTTGTAAACTTAACTTAACTTAAGTTTACTTTATTAGAGAGTGTAATCCAAGTTAGTGTTCAAATAAAATTAAAGTTTAAAATTGAATCGTTTTTTATTTTTGTTACTTTTGATCCTATGAAGAACAAAAATACTAACCCCTATAAGAAATACACGTTACAATGGGTACCTGGACACAAAGGACTGGAGGATTTTGCACTTACGGACAGCAAAGCCAAAGAAGGCATACTAACCGACAAACATATCGAGACACACTGGGAACTGGACGAAATATTGGATGAAATACAAAAGGAAATAGAAGACTCCTGGGGCGCAAAGATCAGTAGACAAACAGAAAACTACCAATAAAGCGCCTGGAAACAGGCGCCTCACCTCAAAGCCGGCAAGCCATGGTGACATAGCCAAAATTTGTCAGGAAGATCTATCAAAACGATTAACAAGCTACTTACGAACAGAACCTACGAAAGGTAAAGACTCTACAAAACCAAGCAAACAACTTCGAACTTCTGCACCTACTGCAAACAGGTGGGTGATACAGAGAAATCAGGGCAAAATGTAAGCTTTTAAAAAAATTACAACAAAACCCCTAACCTATTAATCATAAATGACATGAACCTCCTGGGGGAACTTGATTGCTTCCTATCAGAAACGAACATCATCATCTAAACCCCTTATATTCCTATAATTAAATCACTCTTTTAACAAACTTCCTCCAACATAAAACACATTAAAGAAATAGCAAATGCAGATATGTCAAGCACACAAATAACATGCAACATCAACTATAATCATACAAAGAGCGATAAACTCTGGCCAGTGTTACGGTGACGGTTGTTTTTAAACCGATCTTAAGGGAAAAAAACGGAAATGCCAATAAAGGCAGAATATTTGAAAGGAACAGTTCAAAACTAGTATGATCATTAGAATAAGGCTTATACTAATCAGTAGTTAAGCATTAGCCTGATATGCGTCATCGTTCTTTTTGCTGGGCGGTGATAGAAAGGTGATATCGCTTCTCTGGGCGTGATAGAAAGATGAATGGTAGAAGTTTTCTCATCTCAGTGGTCGTTTGTCTTGTAGTAAAATGGTTGGTTACATCCCTTAATTGCCATCTATAACAACAATACAAAACTTAGAAAAGAGAAAAAGTAACTTGAATTTCGTTAATTTTTTATATTTGTCTTTGCAATTGTTTTCAATTTGTTTGGTAAAAGAAACATAAAGGAGTATTTTTTTTTCTGTGTGTGTGTGCGCATGTGTCCTGAAAGGGTCAGGGCTTTCAGGATGTCCTCCACGCCAACGCGGTAATTAATTTCCTTCGGCCGCCATTATGCGGCCTTTGTATTTTCAAAAATAACCTTGTCGGCCACCCCAATATTTATAAATTTTTTCATCATAACTACATTTTTGTTCTGTTATTTTGAAAATACACTACAATTTCCTTCTGAGAAAAGTTACTTATTTGTAAGGTTTGAATGCATGTTAGTTAGGAATTTAAAATTACATAGTCCAATTCATTTATATTCGTACAAGCATATTCGTCAAATGTTAGTAGAAACTCATCTATTTTAATGAATTTTTTTATTTTGCTCTACAAGTTTTGTTTACTTAACATTACAAATATGTCTTCTTTTGCTTTAGTGTTCTGCGGACTGACTCCACTGGACTCACTCCACTGTTTAGATATTTACGTTCAACAATTTGTAATCTTTTCACCCAGTTGGCTAAAAACCCGTTATCGAAACCCGTATCAATAGTGTGTACTATGTTGGATTCATATGCGAGCTAATACCTTAAATTAGTGTTACTTATTGATAGAGCAACGTAAGGTTTGCGCAAGTTGTGGTCTTGGTGTCATATCTAGAAATGTCAAAAGTATATATACTGTAAGATGTCGGACTCAGACAGGACCCCTGTGGAATACCCGCAGGAGCGGTTTTGGGAATGATTTTGCATCTCGAACTTTCACGTGGTATGTTCTGTCAGCCCATGATGCCAAACGCTATCGAATGCCTTTTCAATATCAGGGGTCAGCAGGCCAACCGATTGTTTTCTAGTTAGTGCTGCTTTGATGTCATTGGAGACACATAGTAGTTAATAATAATCCGTCAACCTTTTCAAGATTAATTTCTCGAATAGTTTGCGAAGCGCCGGTAGTAAGCTTATTGGCCGGTAGTTGCGAGGGTCATGCGGATCTTCACTTGGGAAGTGTGGCAAATTAGAACTATGGCTTTCTTTCGAAGGTTTTTGATGACTATATTGGGTGTTCCGTCAATTCCTGGAGCCTTACCGTTCTTTAGCTTCTTTATTTGCTCGATTAAGTGTTTCGGTTTTATTAGAGCAACGGGAGGTAAAATGGCGGTGTTTTCGTCGGTTAGCAGTGACTGAGATACTATTACTTCTACCACGTTGTTCCTCATTCTATGTGAGATATTGTGGTGTTCGTGGAACTTACCAGCAAGTAAATCTGCTGTAAATCTGCCCTTCATTAGCATGTATCTGCGTACCATTTGCGTCGTTCAGAGCATATGCAAAATCATGATGTTTTCGTTTTAAAATTTCAGTCAACTTCCAGACTTTTCTTGAATTATAGTCAAGGTTGAAGAGTATTTTGTTCCAGTGGTTGTTTCAGAGGTGCTTGATAGCTCTCGTTAGAGAGTTAACGCCAGTTTTCAAGCAGGATTCACGATTTCTCTACCACTGGTGCCGTAGAGAATTACGTGCTCTGATCAGCTTATAAGCGTCCTCATCGAGTTCAATTGCGTGGACTTTTCTGCTATATTTTGGAACACTACTGTCTCTTGCTCTCCGAATGGTACTTTTAAGTTTCTCTATATGCTGTTCTATTTTCCCCGTTGAATTTAGAGAACTCGAAGTGTCTAGAGCTAGAGTCGGTTGGTCGGCTTGGTCGGTAATAATTGAACGGAATATGCGCCAATTAGCTTTTTCGCAGCACTGGAACCGTTAAGACATATGAGACGAATTTCCTGCTGCTTCTAATGAGAACATAACGGTAAGATAAGGAGAAAAAAACGCTTGCAGCACAGTAGGTTCCGATGGATAGACGTTTACATCCCATAAGGCAAAATCCAGAGTAGAAACGATACCTAGGGGGGAATAGAAGGTTGATTCTGAACAGGAACCGACCAATGGAAAGGATGTTGTCCTGTATCATGTCATGAACTAGTTTGCCCGCTTGGTTGTTGCGTGTGCAATTCCAATGAGTATGCCGAGCGTTCAAGTCATCCCATAGTAGAAATTTGTTATGCCCCCTACAGAAACGCACTAGATCGCTTCTAAGTCTACTGATTTTTTCCTTGGAGAGTTTCGTCCCAGGAAAATATACACAGTAAACCTCAATGTTGGATTCTGCTAACATTACCCCTATATTTTCGATGGAGCAGAAATTGAAGGATGGGAGAGGGGAATGCGGGATTGATTTTTTAATAGCTTTTGCCATGCCCCCGGCAATGTTGTCTTGGCGGTCACGCCTATAAATTGCATAGCGGGCGTGCTTAATTTTATCGTGCGGCCTCAACAATGTCTCAGTAATTACGAAGACATCGCTTTCGCTTCTAAACGCTTCCATAAACTTAATTTTTAGGCTTTGTGCGTTCCAAATTAGCACTTTAAACCGCTTGGCCATACAAAAACTTAATTGATGCATTCATGATGGCGTTAAGCTGATCCTATCGACTTTTGCAGCTTGCCAAATTTTGATTATCTCCATTGCAATTTGCGGAAGCTCGCTTGGTGAGAATAAATTTTCGGTAGATGAATAAGGAACAGCTGGGCTGCTTCATATTGCCATATTGTAGCTTAGCTGCGGAGATGTTGTAGTATTAATAACTACACGCTCGGTTATATTCACTTTATTTCTACTCAACTATTAACTAAGTACACTTGACAATTTACATGTGTTTCTTCATCTGACTACTTTGATATATGGTCGGAAACGGGATGCGTCGAGCTTCGTGCGTGTGTGTCCGAGCGACCCGACAGCTGTTTATATTTTTGACTGCCATAGGCGGCTTCACAAACAGCTGAGTCGATATGTCAGTTCTGTGTGGAGAATTAAACACTTGTGTTAATTTTAAAATTTTATTCTCCTTGAAACACGTTTTTTTTAACAATAAACTAATTTGTCTTAAGCGTAACTTTTCATCCTTTATCTTATCAAATACTTTACTTCCTTTAATTTTTGGAAACTTCACTCCTTTTTTTATTAAGAATTTATTTCTTTTAACTTCAAAAACTTTAATTAACTTCATATACTTTAATTAACTTCAAAACTTTAATTCTTGGACCCTTAGTCTTAGATCTTATTTCTTTAATCTCCGTACGAACACTCTCTTCTCTAACTTCCTAAATTAAATTCTTCCATCGGATTTTCTTATCTCAATTAAGAAAACGCGAACATCATCAAAATGCATCGTTCTGCAAATCAATGAATTGCTTTGTTTAATTTCTGATCTTGTTTAAGAAAATGCACATGTCATCAACATGCGTTCTCTTGTAGATCAACATATTGTTTATGAAAGATTATGATAGTGATTTTGCAACGTATTTTAAAAGATCAAATAACATGGATGTTTATTATAATATTTCTTCTGGCAATTTACTAGATTAGAACATTGAGGAATCATCATTATGGGGCATTGGTAAAGATGCTAGGGGTTTGGATGATGACGCTGACGTCATTTTTATGACTGATGAGCAACCCCGCGGTACTCCCTCCTGAGTTTTTTCGTCCGCGAAATAACGGCTAGCGGATCCGCGGCTCTTGTAGGTTGTCTGGGTGAACGACGGGACGACGATGTTGAGTTGAGTTTGTGTTGATGTCGATCAATGAACTAATAATTAATAATTATTAGCTCATTGATGTCGATAGTGTAATACATGCGGGGCACATGCGGGATGTGATTGCCAGGTGTATCTGGAGTTAGTTCCAGGAAGGCGGGTTTGAGGCGCTCGGTTGATACGCTTACTGTATACCCATTAACGTCAATCGTAAGTAACACTACGGACAGCCGTATAATTACTTTATGAGGTCCGCTAAATGGCTGGATGAGAGCTTTTCGGACAGCACCGACTCGAAGAAAAACTTGCGAACAGTTAATTAGATTCTTGTGACGGAATGTCGACGGTTTGCTGTGGTTCGATGTAGGCACAGGTCGATGTTCTTGCATCACTTGGCGTAGGTTGTCCAGAAACAGGCGATGGTCGTTTGCCTTGTTATTGGGGACTATAAATTCTCCTGGCAGTGAAAATGTGGTTCCGTAAAGCATCTCTGCGCATGATCTACCTGGATCCTCCTTTACGGTGTTTCGAAGGCCTAGTAGCACTGTCGTGATTACGTCTACCCAGGAGGAGTTTCACTCATGGCACAAAATTGCTGCCGGTGCTCAATAGCGCCGTTCCATGCTAGGTGATTTTCGAATTCGTTCGCAACCCACAAGTTTAGTGAGTGCCTTAAGCAATGATGACTCAAACTGCGTGCCTTGATCGGCTGTTATTGTATGTGGTGCGCCGAATCGTGCAACCCAACTGCTGAAGAACGCTTTTGCAACTGATTCGGCGGTTTGATCGCTGAGAGGAATAGCTTCTGGCCACCTGGAAAAGCGGTCCATCAGGGCAAGGCAATATGTGTATACTTGACATAGTCATAGTGGTCCTATGATGTCCAAATGGACGTGTTGAAATCGATCCTCCGGGACGCCTAAATACTAAGCGGCGTTTCTGTGATGACGCCCGACTTTGGAACGTTGGCATGGGATGCAAGTATGTGCCCACTGGTGGATATCCCTACGCATAGTAAGCCATACTAATTTCTTGGAGAACTGATTGATAACGTCTTTACGCAATGAAGCGGGTATAAGAGACGAGTTCTATTGCTCTATTGATGTGTCCCATACTTGTCCGCCTTTACCATTTATTACAATGAAGGATAGCTGCAGCGATGATGTGTTGTTCATCAGCAATAATTGCAGGTCTGTGTCCGACTGCAGTTGCTCGATTAGTTCTTCTGCGCTGACTACACTGGGCATCAATATGGCTTCGACAAGTGAGAGCGCATCGGCAACTTAGTTTTTCCAACAATTACGTGTGTGCACTTTAGGTGTGCATACATGCACTTCTAATTTTAAAAAGCAAAAAGAGAAGTTTTTGTAAATTAATTTTATTTGTTGAGAATAAGTTTCTCCTTCAATGGAGTAATACTTACTGACTAGCTGTACAAAATGTATCTCTATTTATACTTAAAATCTATTAGAAGGATATGGTTTTGGTATGGATAACTTAGATTCTAAGAATTCACACATTTTACATTTTCTTTTGCTTATTTCTATGACCCTCAATAAAACATAATTATTTCCAGACATTATTAGTCTGGTTGTTCTTGAAATCCCGACAGTGTCATAAAAAAGGGAAAAAGGATTATTGTTTATTGAGGATGGTCGGCAGATGTGTTGCATGATGTAACTCCTCCCACCTTTAGTGAGAAATCTGTCCTCAGATTAAAGAATTGTTATGTTCTGTGTAATATACATACAGATACAGTTATAAATGGGAATACAGTTATAAATGGGAATAGTGTATTTTAAATTAGTAGAGAAACGTAGCACTAATATCCGGATGTTTGTTTAGTTTACTGATCGGCTTGCTCTAAAGAAATAAACTTCTTTGATTTACGATGTCTCTGAGGATGAATGTTAGAAAATCTTTTTGCTGGTACATATCGAGGTTGAAGTTTGAGGGGATCTTCTTTTCTTTTATTATTATGGTATGCATTTTTCTTTTATGGATTTTATGCGTTCAAGAATAATTGAATTTGGAACTTCCGACTGCTGAAAAAATATGGAGGAAGGTTTTTCCTTATGCGCTGAGTGAATTGTGTCGTTATAATATTTTACACACTCTTGGACAGGATTAAGTTCCATTAAATTTTTATTTTCTTGTTGCTGTCGTAGAAGATATGTTCGTAGGTTTTCATTCAGGCTCCTGTGAGCTACTTCCATGTCAGAATTTCCAGTTTTGTGTACAGGAGATACAAAATGGTAAGAAATATTGTTATCAGTTAACCAATCTTTTGTTTTTTGAGTGTTTAAGGCGCTTTCGTTATCTGTTATAATTTTATTAGGTTTACCGATTTTGTTAAAAGCAGTTTGCAGCGCTTGATTGATGGTATCCCATTGCCGATTTTCGATTGGCTCAACGGCTAGAAATTTTGATAGTTTATCTATTATGGAGAGGTATGGTGAGTTTTTATCTTTGAACCAAATATCTACGTGGTAAGTATGTCTTATATCCTTCGGAGAAGGTGGAGATTTCAAGGGTAGTTTTGCCGGGTTTCTCTCATATTTCGATTGCTTGCATATTTTACAAGAGTTTATGTAATTTAAGATATGGGTCTTGAGATTGGGAAAATAATATTTATCTTTTAATTCCAGATATGTTTTTTCAATTCCTTGATGGTTTGAATTAACATGTTGGCTTGCAATTATTTCCTTGATTTCTGCTTCGTTACAATTGTGAAGATTTTTTGTTGCTTGGACAATAGTAAACTTGTTGTTCAATGTTCGTAATTTGGAATACTCTTCCTGCATTAATAGTAAGGATTCTTTGTTAGGAAAACTTATTGCAGTGACCCCAAATTTTGCAACGTGATTGTTTAGAATATACCTATTTGTTTGAAGGGTAAGTTCTTGAAATGTTAAATGAAGTATTCGTTTACCTTGATATTTTATTAATTTAACTTGATTGATTCGTCCTATTTTTAGAAATATTTGGGCGTTGTAGAAGTTAATTGGTCTCTCAGAAATGTAAATATAGTTGATATTATCCTTTTGGGCTGTATGTTGTGTTGCAGCTATAGACTCATTATCAATAGCATTAGCCAACTGAATTCTAGAGAGGGCATCAGCCACCTTGTTTTCCTTGCCTTTTATATGAGAAATTTTAAAGTCAAAATCGCTAAGTCGAATGCGCCATCTTTGCAATTTCGCATTATCCTCTTTTATGCTATCTAGATATTGCAACGGTTTATGATCTGTTAAAAGAGTAAAATGGCGACCATATAAATAAGGCCTAAAATATTTTGTGGACCATATGATAGCTAGGAGCTCTTTCTCAATTGTAGAGTAATTAATTTCAGATTTGTTGAGTGTACGGGATGCAAATGCTATTGCTCTTGCGTTTTGGGATAGTACCGCTCCTATGGCAAAGTTTGAAGCGTCTGTGGTAAGAGTGAAGTGCTTTGAGAAATCTGGGTGTGCCAAAATTGGATCATTAATTAAATAAGATTTTAGTTGATTGAAAGATTCAACATAATCGGCATCGGAAATCACAATTTTAGAGTCTTTTTGCAACCTCAAGGTCAAAGGTTTTGCTATCTTTGCATAGTCTTTGATGAATTTCCGATAAAACCCTGTTAGACCAAGGAAACTTTTAATCTGCTTGGCTGTAGTAGGAATGGGAAAATTTTGGATTGCTTTTAATTTATCTGGGTTAGCTTTAACGTCTGCTGCGGTTATGATGTGACCTAAGAATGTTGTTTGCTTACAAAGAAAATGGGTTTTTGGAAGCTGAATTTTTAAATTTGCTTTTCTAAGCTCAGTTAGAATCTTTCTAAGTGCGACTGCGTGTTCTTGTAGCGATGTGCTAAAGACTAGAATATCATCCATGTAAACGACGCAGTCTTAATTAATATATTTATGTAATATGTTGTTCATGAGTTTTTGAAAGGTTCTAGGGGCATTTTTAAGCCCAAATGGCATTCTCAAGAACTCAAAGTGTCCCATATCTGTGGAAAATGCTGTTTTGTACCTATCTGTACCTATCTTTGTACCTATTTGGTTCAAGCTCGATTTGGTGGAATCCCTTGACCTAATCAATGTTCGTAAAATATTGACAATTTCCAAGTTTTCCAAGTAAATCGTCTATGTTTGGGATGGGATATTTGTTTTCAACGGTTAATTGATTAAGTTTTCTGAAATCTATAACCAACCTATGTTTTTCGCCCTTTTTAGGCACTACCCATATGGGATTGTTGTAAGGAGACTGAGAAGGCTGAATAATGCCTTGCTGTAAATCTTCTTTAACCTGTTGATTCACGAAATCATTTACTGACTGGGGAATCCGATAATTTTTTTTATATACTGGGATATCAGACGTCAAGGGAAGTGCATGTTTAATGGAATGAGTAAACGTTAATCGCTATTTCTCATTATATTCTAAATCTGAAAACTCTTGTTTAATATGTTTGATGAGATCAGATTCTTCTTTTGTATATTGCTCTGTGGAATTTTCTGACTCTTCCATTTCCGGAAAGTTTTTGAGAGCTTGTGAAAAATACACTTCTTCGGTTTCTTCTCCAAAGCATAAAATTTGTTTTGGGGTAACTATGGTTTTATTTTTAAAATTTATTATTGTACCTGTACTTGCAAGAATATTATGCCCTAAGATGGCATGAAATTCTTTTTGAGTGAAAGGTACAAGGTGCCACTGTATTAACATTTCTGTTCCAAATTCGTCAGGTAAATTTGTTTGAATATGATGTGTACTCATAGAGTTTTCATTAATGGATGAAATTATTGTGAAATTTCGAGAAAGAATTTTTTTGTTTTGAGGGATTAGATTTTCATCCAATAGAGAAATTGAACATCCTGTGTCGAAAAGACACCTAAGCTTTCTTCCGCGAATCGTTAGTTCAATTATGGGTAATTTTGCTTTGAGGCACCGGGACGAAAATCCAGATTATGAAAATTTTGCTCGGTTGATCGAACAGTATTCATAGACACGTAACTGTTATCAGGATAACTGTTGAATTGAACGTTTTGAGAATTGACGTTGGGCCGAAAATTATTTCTAGGCACTCTGCTCCCACGTTTCACTTCATATGACTGATTTAAATAATGTGGTTGATGACCCTCGGTCGAAAAATTTTGATAGTTTGATTGAAATAAAAT
Source organism: Stratiomys singularior (assembly GCA_954870665.1). NCBI lineage: Eukaryota > Metazoa > Arthropoda > Insecta > Diptera > Stratiomyidae > Stratiomys > Stratiomys singularior. Next base: position 55,383,724 of record OX940879.1, on the reverse strand, counting down.
TTTGTACGCGGTTTCCAGGGTGTCGGGATTTCGAGAACAAAGAATACCACGTAATGGTTCCGGACATTTACTAATAAATATATCTTTTGCTAAGCTTACATTTAAATCAATTTTAAGAGTTTTTTCGTTTTCACTTAACTCACTATTCTTAATTTTACTACAAATTTTGTGCAATAACTTACATACGTATTCGTAAAATTTTGTTGTTGTGGTGAACTTTGCTGCCTGAATCTTTGCCATCAATTGGATTTCCGATTCCGGAGTGTCGAAATGTTGTAGCAAAAGTTGGCTGACTTCTTCCCATGTTGTAACCATATGCGAATTTAGGGTACTTCGTGCTCGTCCTACGATTTTCATTAGAACTTGTTGATATAATAGTGGTTCAAACTCGCTTCTGGAGATGTACTGCGAAATAGCGTTGATTGATTCGATGAATGCGTGCAGATCTCCTTGCGTCCCATCGAATGGCGGTATTCCAGCGATGTACCTCGTAATGCTCGGGTAATCCATTTGCTTGATTATTCTAGGTGCTAACACTTATTGTGCAAGGCTCCAGAAAAAATGTATTAGTTTGAGAAAAATATTCAATTCAAACACTTATCAAATGTTTTGGCAAGTTCCTGCCTCAGAACTCGTTAAGGATTTATGGCTTGAGTCCAGCAAAACTAAGTGTTAATTGAGTACCGACTGCGCCAATTACGTGTGTGCACTTTAGGTGTGCATACATGCACTTCTAATTTTAAAAGTAAAAAGAGAAGTTTTTTCTGTAAATTATTTTTATTTACTAAGGATAAGTTTCTCCTTCAATGGAGTGATACTTACTGACTAGCTATACAAAATGTATCTCTATTTGTACTTAAAATCTATTACAAGGATATGGATAACTTAGATTCTAAAAATTCACACATTTTACATTTTCTTTTGCTTATCTCTATGACCCTCAATAAAACATAATTATTTCCAGACATTATTAGTCTGGTTTTTCTTGAAATACCGACAGTGTCATAAAAAAGGGAAAAAGGATTATTGTTTATTGAGGATGGTCGGCAGATGTGGTGCATGATGTAACTCAACGAGGGATATGTTCAATGTCTGTCGCGAATTGTGACACGAAACTTAAATGCCGAAGCTGGCGTGGCGAAGTCTGGTTTCTGTGCAAAGGCGTAGACGAGAAGCATGTGGTCCGTGTACACTGCGAAGACAGTGCCTTCCACAATGTGGCGAATACTGCTATAAATGGCCAGCAGTTCGCGGTCGTATGCACTGTAGCAGGTTTCTGGATCTTAGAAGCCGTTGGCTGTTTTGATACAGTATGGCGCCGATTGCAGTGTCCGATGCGTCTGAGACCAGTCTGGTAGGTTTTCCTTGTTAAAAATGTACTAGTAATGTACTCTCTGCCAGACAATTCATTCGAATTCTTTTTCGGACTCCGGGGTCGACTGTATGAGTCGTCTATCGTTCTTTCTGGAATTAACAAGGAATTTTTGCAACGGAGATTGCAACTGCGCTGCGTTGGGAATGAATCGGCGGTAAAAGTTCAAGGTTCCTAGAAACCTTCGAAGCTGAAGAACGTTAGCTGGTCTTGAATATCTGCGAATTGGCGCGAAGCGGGTGGCGAGATTCCGCTTTCACTGATCACATGCCTCAAGTATTCGATATTGTTTGCACCTAAAACGCACTTTGCCGAATTTACAACGATACCATATTAGCTGAGTCTCTTGAAGACAAGTCGAAGGTGATGCAGGTGTTGCTCTTGTGAGTCCGAAGCAACCAGAATGTCGTCCGAATAGCATGTGCAAAATTCGAGGTCCCTAAGCACTTCGTCTATCAACTAGGAAGGATTGGGCCGCGTTCCTACGGCCGAACGTTTAAAATCACGGCGATTTTAGGCACGTCCTCCTTGGCAATTGGGAGCTGCTGAAACGCTTTTAACAACCATATTTGTGTATTTTTCCTATTTTTGAAAATATCAGTTTGTCTTAAACTTTGAAAAAATCACAGACTTATCACGTTTTGATTGTTTTTATTCACTGAATACACATATAATTGTTCTTTGTGTGTTATTAATTTCAAATCAACCTTAAGGCTTGATGAGAATCGTCGATCACGATTTTTTTTTATAACATTAACAACATTCGATTTTATCACCAAACTTATAACATGGTGTCACTACAATCACTAAACGTTCTTTCTTTTATTTTAATTCACATTTCACTCCACTTATCTTCGGATTAAGTGTTAACCGATTGCGCCACGTTTGTAAATCTTTTCATTGATCTATTCTTTGTTACTACATTCTAACTTACAATTTACATTTCTTTAGCTTTATAACTACCTGAACTAGATAATACAATTCGAGTTCTTGCTTGCTTAGTCTAAATGATCAGCATAAAAATGTGGATCAATGCAATTGAATATACAATTGTATTGATCAGCAGAATTGTGCACAAAATTCATAATTGGGCTACAGAATGTGGTGCAATTTTATTGATTGAGAAATTATGTAGTAAGTAGGTTGCTTTGGAATATTGACTTGTTCTTATGCTGGCCAATCTATGTTGATAGGTATTGATGGATCTGGTATTGGTGGTGAAAGTGGTGGATGCGATGATGTCGACATAACCAGCGTGTGTCCGCTGCAAGATTTTGCGGAGCTCTGCAATCTCTTCTTTCAAGGTATCTTCATTATGCGTTCTACTGCAATGTATTACGATGCGGTCACTTTTGCTAACCGCTGCAACTGCTTCTGTACCCGAGCTGTCAACGACTCGGTCGGCCGCTGTGCCAAATTGTCTAACGAAGAAGTATCGAATGCTGCTATGATGGAGCGTACCCTTGGCGGAAGACACTCAAACCAAAATGCAACGCAGGACTTGCTCGTTTACATTTTTCCCGGCCACTCTCCGTAATAGTCGAAGCAACTGCGACGGGCACTGCTCGCCCGGTTCACATCCATGTAACAGCTCGCGCGTTTTCTGTTCCTCCGACAAGCCATATGCTGACAGTTTTTAGCGCTTCGTACTTGCGACTGTCAGGCAGTGACTCAATTATGTTTGCAACCTGCGTCAGCACCAAGGCATCCAGCTCCGATATTACTTTATCTAAACGGGTCGCCTCATCTTTAACTTTGCTGGCGCGGAACTGCGCCTCGACACGCGCGAACCATAAATTTGGTTGGTTCTGCTAGAAGGAGGGCGATTTTACAGCGGCCATGCTGTAGAGCTCCGCTGGCGCGAGGGTCCTCGTCGGCTTACGGAATTTTGAATATCTTGAAAATCTTTCGTAGACATTGCAGGGATCTCGTCGGCGGTCACCAATGTGGTATTTATAACTACACGCTCGGTTATATTCACTTTATTTCTACTCAACTATTAACTAAGTACACTTGACAATGTACATGTGTTTCGAAATCTGACTACTTCGTGCAAAGTCGGAAACGCGATGCGTGCGTGTGTGTCCCAGCGACCCGACAGCTGTTTATGTTTTTGACTGCCAACGGCGTTTTCACAAACAGTTAAGTCGATATGTCACTTCTGTGTGGAAAGCAACCCCCTAAAGTATTACCTCTGCAGGTGTTTGTTGCATTTGTTTTCGGTCTCGATGCTTGCACTATTTTAGAGTTGATTAGTGTTTTAGATAGTGCAGGGAAATTTACGGTTGCAAGGTTGAAGTCTGAGGTGAACAATTCGGGAAGTTTGCGACGTGGTTTCTGATTTTTTCCCCTGTTGTTCAGATTGGCCTTGGTTTACAGATATTCTGTCCTGCTCCGACATTCAGGGTCGTTGGCAAAGTGATCACCTTTGCAATTGCTACATATTATCTTACTTCTCTCCTTGCGCGTGAGGGTACACTTGGAGTAATGGTGCCCACCACTACATATGGAGAATCTTGTGGGTAGGTGACAATGACTAGATTCGTGCCCAGGCGTTTGACTATTTCGGATTGGACTTTTGCGCTGTTTAGAATAGTAACTTCATTTCACGATTGTGTGCATGTATGCTTTGATTATTTTGAGTCCAGTCATTTTTGTTCCATTTTGCATGTATAGGAGGAAGTAAGAATTGTCGCGTTCTCCCAGTTTAGAAGTGAATTTTTTGATGTCCAATGCGCATAAGTTGTGCTCTGCTTGGATGAGCTTTTTGAGTTCCTCGCACGACATGTCATGCAACCCTGATGAAATCACTTTTACAGGACGAAGATCTGACCCTTGGTGGGTGAAATAGTTAGCGTCACACTGGATAAAGAAATGCTTCGTAAAGTCGGGGTTGGCCAAAACTGGGGCGGAAACAAGCAACCGTTTAACTTCCTTGAAGGCTGCATCTGCGGCAGCAGACCATTTGAGGGTACGCTTACCCTTTAGCAAATCTGTTAGTGGAGCCGTAACAGCGGCAAAGTTTGGAATGAAACGCCGGTACCACCCGGCCATTCCCATTAAACGTCTCACGTCTTTGGCCGTTCGGGACTCTGGATAAGCAACTATTCCCGAGACTTTCTCCGGGTCGGTGCGCAAAATACCATCACTCACCACGAAGCCAAGGTATTTGATTTCCCGTTGGACAAACTTGCTCTTCTCGACATTGATGGTTAAATTGGCGTCCTTAGGACGCCTGGCGACGGTGCTTAGAAGTGACAAGTGTTCATCAAATGTTGAGCTGGTCACCAGTAAGTCATCCAAGTAAACAAATACCTTGTCTTGCAATTCGTGTGGTATCACCTTATGCATCAATCGACACATCGTTTGGGGAGCATTACATAGACCGAACGGCATAACTTTAAATTGGTACAGAGGCCGCCCGGGAACCGTGAACGCTGTCTTCTCTTTGCTTTTCGCGTCCAGGGGAATTTGCCAAAAGGCATCATTGAGGTCTAGGCTGGTAATGTACTTTGTGTCTTGTAGCCGTGCCAACAGCCCCTAAATTAGCGGTAGTGGATAGGCAGCCTTAACCGTCACTTCATTAAGGCGACGAGCATCCAAGCATAACCTGACCTTCCCAGGCTTCCTCACCAAGGTTACTGGTGAACTCCATGCACTTAGACTTTCCTCTATTACCCCCAAAGACAGCATACGATCGAGTTCATCATACAACAGTTTCTACACAACGGGAGAGACGGCATAATGTCGCTGCTTAACTGGTTGAGCGAAACCAGTGTCGATGCAGTGTGACACGAGCCCGCTTCTACCCACGCCGCTCGCATTATCTGAGGGAAACTGTTGTTTGACAAAATCAAGCCGCAGCTGGTCCGGTGGAGACAATAGATGGAACTCCGGATTTAGACGGTCTTCAACAGGCTCTACCGCACTGACCTGCATGGGCGCGATCTTGAAAAGGTCCCAGAAGTCCATACCAAGGTACACCGAGTGTATCAGGGTTGGAACAACCAGAAACCTCATCAATTTGGCGGTGTTGTTGAACCGGACGAATGCTGTGACGTGTCCTAGAACCGGATCCTTGTGTCCTGATGCTGTCTGTACTTGGGAGTGCAACGCGTGAAGACGCAATCCCAAGTCAGACAGTAGGTTCAAGTCCGGATCCAAAGATGCTCACGCTGGCACCACTATCGAGCAAGCCCGTGAGTTTACGACCCTTAATGAAGAAGTCAGCGGGGGCCTATTGTCGTAAGCAGCTGTGACAATCAATTCCAAGCAAGCACGCTTCAACAGACGCCTGACCGTAAAGTGCCTCCAGGATCGATTGAAGCAGTTCCGATGAAAGCGCGAATGGATAGGAGCATGGGATTCTTGCCCGTTACCGAGTAAACCACCACCCTGGTGAACGGTTCCATGAAAGGTTGTGTTGGTAGTTGTGTGTAAGGTTCGAAACGGTGAGGTGGAGTAGTCAAAATTGGGTCATGAGGAGCGGCGCAGTTCGGGGTCCACATTGGTAGCTACATCTACTTTGTTATGCAACCTGGAAGAAGAGGCGATCCTGGGGGAAGTGGTCACTGTTGTTGGTACACCACGTGCACGGCAGCGGGAGCATCGGGGCTTCATAGTGCCTTCTTGACCACACCCAAAACAAAAGACATGGCTAATAGGAGAACGACAGTCAAAAAATGAGTGCCCCAGATCTCGGCAATTCCAGCACACCAAATACTGTCCACGAGCTTTGCTTCCGGGGAAGACTGTTACTGGAGGAGCGACAGCGTCGAGCTGGACCGGCCTGGCGTAACCCAATTCCGATGCCTGGCTAGTTTCCCCCAATGGCATTTTCACGAGAGGTCGGTTATTAACCGCGATCTCATAAGGCGACGAAGGGTATCTGGATTCCTCACTACGAACCTCCGGAGGAATCTCTTCCCAGGGATGCAACGCTTGAACCGTCACTGTAACCCGGCGGGTAGTGTTTCGTTTCGCTGCCTCCGTTTCCTTCCACACCGCTTCCACCCTACGACACCGGTCAACAAGATCAAGTGTTGTGTGAAACTTGAATCCCGCCAAATGTTCTTGTAAGCACCAATCCATGTTTTTGGCCACAATCTATTGGAAGTCCGCGTCTAGCAGGGGCACTTGTAGCTGGAGAGATAACGATTGGAGAGCCTCGAAAAACTGAATGAAGCTTTCTCTTGAGCGCTGCTTTCTTGCGTCTATGCTTCGGCGGATGTCAACATTGGTGTGGTGTGGTGAGAATCGGTCTAGTAGGGAGGATTTCAAATGGTTCCAGCTGATGTCAGGATAAAGATCACGCATCTGCCAGTACCAATTTTCGGCATCACCCTTTAGAAGCACGTGAAGATCTCGCACCAACTCGCCGTTCGAAAATCCATGATCCACGGCCATAGTGGTGACCCGAAAAAGGAATTGCCGGGCCGGTATACTACCTGACCCACCATCATAGGACAATCCCCACTTAGTTATGGGCAGTCGGGCCTTGTAGCGCTCCGCACTGCCACATGTCTCTTGAAAATTGACACGAGGTTCCATAGTGGTCCCTGTTGCTCTTATGGCTGAAGAGACCACCACGGGGGTTTTGGGATGGTGGGTGGACGGGGCTCGTGAAGAACCTGGTTTCACTGTTGGTCCCTCCAATGCCTCATTGGTACTTGTGGATAGGCTGAGACGCTCGTTCCCGATCCAAATGGGTATAGCTGGGATCCCAGCTTGCTGTTCGCCTGCGGTGCATGACGACACCTAGGTATCTAAACACTTAAATATAAGCTAAATAGAAAATAATATAAGGTAATGCTAACTGAAAGAGAACTCAACCGCAACCGAAAGAAGCGAAAAGAATAAAAAGAAATAAAATATATAAATGAGTTAGTACAAATAATAAAAATATTATAAAACATTTCATTTCTCTCGCCCTCCCGAGCAATGATAAAAAAACCGAAAAATGATATATAAATCTTCAACCAAAGAAAACAAAAAAAATCCCCTGAAATGCACAGGCTACTATTCAAGTCAGGCACCTCAGGGTTTCACTTGCAACTTCAAAATTTTAAACTTTACAAGAATTTGGTTGAGTTTTAATAAAATTTGTCAAAGAAAAACTTTACATTATTAGACCAAAAAATCAAAATTAAATTAACACAACCCTGTACCACTAACCTCTATTTGGGCGCCATTTGTTGCGAACCACCATGTTGAGGACAAGAGAGGGGAAGCGAAGGAGGGATAGCGGGAGAAATGAAATAAGAAAACCGTTTACCAATTCATTATAGAATTATTTATTGATAACAAAAAGACAAACCAAATAAATGAAAAAAAACCAATTATTTAAAAAAATATATATATACTACTAGAGGAACCAAATATGCTAGAAAAAAAAACTCTGAAGGCAAGTAAATAAACAATTCTTAAAATTAGCGAAATGAAAAAAAAACCATCACTTAACCCTATCGGGTACGGTTTGCATGCATTAATAGATATTATTGAATTTTCACTTACAAAAATTCGATCAAACTTCCATAGACCTTAAGCAAACTAAATTCAGGTTAATTTTTTTGTTGTTGTTTTTGTCTGTAATTTTAATTTAATTTTAGTATTTTTTATTATGGAATATTCTCTAAACGTTCATGAAGAGTTCCCATACAGGAACATAATCCAAACTTTTACGACGGTAATTCGATCACAATAAATCAGCTTGAAACTCCCAGATTTAGCTTTATTCTCGTTCAACTTTAATTAACTTATAAAATTTCAGTTCAAATTTCAATTTTCAGTTTTTTCTTTCACATTCAAAAAGTCCTTAAAGTTCTTCACTAAGGGAGTTACACACATTATTAATCGTTCAATAAATTCTTAGAAAATGTTTTTTTATCACTGTTCTTTTCTCTCTGAACATTCGATCTTATCTTTTATTTTCTTATTGTTTAGTTCACTTTTAATTTAATAAACGGCAAAATCACAGAGCTTCGGCGAAAACCTTACCGACTGCGACATCTTGCTATTCACGACCCCCCCAAAACGCCACTCTCCATCAACTCCCAACCAATCTCCTCGACCACCCAACCCGAAAATCCCCATTACCGCCAACCCGCTGTCGTCACCGGTACATCATCCCGCTGTCGACAACTGTCCCTCACCGGCTCGCGGATGTTAACCTTTCACCCTTCGGTCAGGGTCAACTTCCTCAGAGCAATTCGATTAAGATATTAATTAAGATATTAATCGCCCTGAAAAAGATGAACTGATCAAAAGGTTAAAAGATTACCACCCACGATGGAATCGAACCCAGAATTCGGGGGTTCACAACCTGAAACGGATCCACTACGCCACGGAGTCACTTGATGAATGTTTTTTATAACAAAGATCAAGCATCTCCGTCGCCACTCGCAATCTTGACGTTGTGTAATTAAAGGAAGGGATTGTTGTTGGTAGAATCCAGCATATTTGAATTATACGAAATTCAAATATACTGGATTGTGTACCAACTATTTGGAGTGGATACTTGGATGAATATTGTGAGGAACAAGGTGAAAAGGAAAATGACATGTGAGAGGAAAAGGTGAAGATGGGATGAATGAACAAGGAATGACGTCGACATCCGCACATTGCTACGTAGAAAAATAGCGAAGCAGCAGTGTTCGCAACAAACCTTATGCATTAACTGACACATTGTTTGCGGGGCATTGCACAAGCCTAATGGCATGACGGTGAAATGATATAGAGGTCTACCAGGAACAGTGAACGCGGTTTTCTCTTTACTCGCAGCCTCGAGTGGTATTTGCCAGAAAGCGTCCTTTATCCTTCTATCAGCGGCAAAGGATATGCAGCATTAACATATCCTAGAGCTGAATTTTTTTGACCAGAAGCAATCTGAATTTGGGCATGCATAGATTCTCAAAATATGCAAAATATGCATGCTCAAAAAATGCTAACACTAGCTCCGCTGTCAAGTAAACCAGTGGGGGTACGACCTTTTATGGAGATCTCAGCGTAGGGTCTATTATCCCTTACAGTAGTGACAATCGTCTCCACGCAAGCCTGTCTTAGTAGCTTTCGGGTGGTAAAATATATCCAGGATCGTTCGAATCGATTTTTGTTTTTGACTCTAAACAAGGTCGAGCAGGCTGGGATAGTTCGTCATAATCACTGATCAGGCTGGAAGCCAGTGAAACGGGCGGACGGTTTGGTGTTGCCTTTCTGGACCCGAAAGACGGGGAAATGATTTGAGGTTTAGATCAGGATTAGCGGGAGAGTTCAGAGTCAATGTTCGTGGCGGCATCTAGAGTGGAATGGGAAGTTCCTCGTCTAGGAAGGAAAGAGTTGCCAGTCGCGGATCCTTCAATTCTTCCCCGAGAGTCTTGTGTACAGCGAGGGCAGTGTGGCTTCATAACGTCTTCATATCCGCAACCAAAACAGAAAGTCCAACGGACAGGCACCGGACAACCTAGAAATGCATGTCCGAGGTCTTTACAATGCCAACAGATTCGATAAAGTCTCGCATTGGTGGAGCTTGAAGTGAGCCTGGGAGAAATCGTTTTAATGGCATGCAGTTGCGATGTAATTGCTGAAACCTCGGTCTTGTCGATAGGCATAAGCTGCTGTGGACGGTAAATGGGGAGGTAATCTGCGGTTTCCTTTATAGAAGGGCTTGCAGGAGCTTCCTCTAGCTGCAATGAACTGACACAAGAGCTGCGCCTCATTAGCGGGTGGCTTCTAGAATCAGCAATTTTCCATACGGACTCAATTCGCATGCATTTTCGGACGAGCTCCCGTGTTGAGGAAAAGGTGAAGCCCCCTAAGTGTGATTGCAGCCGAGGGCTCATGTTAAGCTCGATTATTGCTGCTGGTTGTGGTCCGGTAGCTTTACTTGCAACTGCAGGGCCAACGAAGTACCGACCAAAGACTAAATTACGCTCAGGTAAACAAAAAGAAAAATAAGAAAACTATATTTCAAGTAGAAAACCCAAAAAAAAAATTTTAGTGAGGGAAAGAAAAATTCAAAAAATGAGCTCGGACAAGAGCCGCAAAAGTCTCAGGTCCCCACAGGAAAAATGATGTAAGAAGCGAGAGCGTTAACCAATTCCGAGAGCTTAATATTTTTATTCTTCACAGGATCAAAGGTAAAAAAAACACACACGCGATTCAATTTTAAACTTTAATTTTTATTTGAACACTAACTTGGATTATATTCTCTAATAAACTGAACTTAATTTACAAAAAAAACCCGCACGGTATTTTTACCGTGTACCCGAACCGAAAGAGTAGCCCAATGCAGTCTCACATTGGGTTGACAGGGATTAAGACTTTCCCGTACTCTGTATTTAAGAAAACTGACCGCCCGAGCTTCCTCGATTGATTGAATTTATATGTTTCTTTCTGCTGATTGCAGCAATTAGGTTTTGCTAATTATTGCAAAAGCACATTTAGAAGGTGTCATATCACCTGTGCAAAAGTATATCTCTATATTGAAAAAATGCGCGTGGCGGATATGCAATTGCATATTTCTTAAGCGAAATTCTAATAAAGAAGAAAAAATGCTCTTGACGGAAATGCATTGAATGCAATTGAATGTTAATGTAGAAAAAATGCACGTGTAGAATGGAATTTACGGAGTCGTTAAATTTAGGACGGAAGAATTCTGGAATCAGCATTTAGCGTACTTCAAATAAAGGGAAATTCATAGGGTGTACCGTAACATCCCCACTGTTGGATTGAGGCTCCGACGAAATGGTAAATTTACATTTATGACGGTTCAGGTATACGATAATTACAATCAATATTATCACAATGACCATTATAAAATCTGTCCCCAAACTTACAATGTTATCTGTTTTAGTTTTAAGTAAAATAGTGTCGATAGTATGTTCATTTTCAATCTGTTTGATGTATAAATCTTCAATTTTAAAGTTGGGAATGGTATTGTTTTCTTTAATGGATTTTATAAATTGCGGGAGTACAATTTTGTCATAAACTTTGAAGAAGTAATTAGAATAAGTATTATTTTGGATTCTTATTTAATAATTTTCGTATTTCACTATAAAAGTTCCTTTTATTTTTACTGTGTCTTTATTACAGTTATGCTCTATTTCCCTATAAAAATGTTTAAAAATTATAATTCCAGGTATAATTTCTTTGATTTCTTCTTGATTAAATTTTCCTGTTTTACAAGTAGTTTCTCCTGGTTCAAGGATACTCTTAACACATACATCTTTTATTTCTCTCAAATTATGTCTTAAATCATTCTCAATGTTTACATCATAAATCTTATTATTAATGTCTATTAGGATTGTATTGTACTTTATTGACAAAGACCTATTTTGGAAGATTGGAATTGGTTCTAAGGCAATTTTTATCAAAGTTTCATGAGAATACTTCGGAATAGCCAAAATTATAGTAATAATTTTATCGTTCGACGAAACAGCCGTTTAAGATATTGGTTGAAATCGTCTATTTAGTCAAGTTCTATCTTCCTAAGTATATTCCGCGTGATCAGACCTAATTTACTTGATAATATTACCTGTTCGATGTCCGTTAAGTGGTTTCGTAATAAGGATATATCCTTATTACGATATATATATCGTTGTCGATTTGGTGTACATGCTGAAGGAAATTAATTTCGTCTCTAAGGGTTGCTATGCCGTTTTGGTTAAAATCTCGAAATTTATTTAGATAGTTCGTTATGAATGATTGTTGAGTGTTAATTTTATAAGGAGATGGATCAATAGGGAACCTTTTAAACTATAATTAAAAAATTGAATTCGATTTAATTCATGGTGAACTATTTCCTTTGCTTTATTTGTTACACGTACATAAGCTAAGACTTGGTTTAATGTTCAATAGTTACAGTACGATGAATATGTAGGCTTAAATTTATTACAAAGTAAATTTTATTTGCATTATAGAGATAGATTAGTAGGTAGAAAGTATGCGAAGATCACTGAATGATGAAGGGATAACAGAGTGGATAAGTAATGAATGAGTGATCAGACTTACTTAAACTAAGATGATAACTTGCTGGTCTAAATTGATCAGGATCGCCACAAGTTTGGTCCCAGCAAGCCTAATGATTCAAACTTCTAGAGATCGGCCCAGGTTAAGTCACTGATAGCACAATTAGTTCAAAGAAACTCACTCACTGTAATTACAAATGCATTAAACTAAGATGATAACTTGCTGGTCTAAATTGATCAGGATCGCCACAAGTTTGGTCCCAGCAAGCCTAATGATTCAAACTTTGTAATTACGAATGCACTCTACTAGGTGTCAAAAACAAGACTGTATGACTGACTGGACGACAGGACGACGATGGACCATGGACCCGCCATTTCTCCTTTTGTAACAACAATTCTGGTTTGTTGTTGATATTGTAGGAGGGATGATGTAGGAAAGGGAAAGGTGATAAATCGAAAAAAAAGATTCGGGCAAAACCCTACGAGCTTAACATGTGTGCGCCTTATGGCAGTGCGCCGTGATAAATCTGGATGCGGAAAGGATTAGAAAAAACCCAAGCAATAAAATTTTATAAGTTTGTTCAGGCTTTAGGTTTTTTCAACAAGCAAAAAAAAATACATTAAATTCTAACATTGAGTATTTATGTGTAGGGTTAAATTTTTTATTTGAGCCGAAAGAAAGTTATTAGTAGTTAAGGTTCTTTTAAATTGATTAACAAGTTGCGCTTCATTGCCAGAAATATTTCTTATCGAGGTTTCAGTGTTTGTCCTGTAGTCATCGTCCATAGTTCCAGTAACGTATTTTAGTCCTTTGCCTAAAATGTTCATTAGTCCGCGTCTATGCCTTGCGTGAGGAGTTAAATTATTTATCTTTGTTTCTACTTATTCGAAATTTTTATTAATAGTTTGTAAAATAGATTTTTATTCGGTTGTAGACACTGAGAGCGTATTGATGTTTTGTCGAATGAGTTCTTTGGTGTTAATGATGTGTAGTACGTTGTTGTAGAAGTCAATGGGTCTTACGTCGCCTAAGTTGATTGGTATATATCCATTGTTAATGTTGAGGTCTTGGAAGTCTATTTTTTTTGCAGTTGTGATGGTCCACATGGCTATTGTCAGTAGTAGTAACATTTTCCTGAATGAATGGAAAGATGATGAAGTTTGAAATTTAATTACTAGCAGATGGTTGGGGTATTAAAGTGGAGTTTTTCTTCCTTTTTTTCTTTTTGAGTTTAGATTTTATTATTGGATGGTCTAAATTTTGATATTTCTTCTTGGTTTTCACGTGAGAGCGGAAATATTTGTTTTGATTGTCTTTATCAATAATGTGGTCTTCATCTATTTTTTCAGAATTAATTTTCCTGAATTTTGGATGATTTTTACTTCCTCTGGTTTCTTTAATAAAGTTCGGTCCTGTCTCAATTTCAATGTCTGTTTGATTTTGATTAAGTTTGTTTATAGTTTTGAGTTTCTTTTGTAAGGTGGTCTCATGTATAGAAGTAAATTTATCTTGATGGATTTTTCCATTGATAAAGTCAATTGGTTTTCTACTTGTAGAGGAATGTATAGTGGTGTTATAAAAGGAAATAATTTTGAGGATTTTTTCCTCTACTGTTCCCTGATTATTTACGGGATCATGTTTTAGAAGACGAATGTGTTCATTGATGGTGTTGTGGAGTTTTTCCACATCTGCGTTGGATGTGTGATTACTGTTAGATGTGTAATGGATTTCTATGTTTTCATTTGAGAGGTAGTCTCTTAAGGGGATTGCCTTAAATCCTAATTCATTATCAACTATTATTTTCTTCACCGTGCCAAACTGGCTGAAATAGTATGCAAGTCCTCTTTTAAACTCTGTCCATGTTCTTCCAAGGATTTTTATTGCACATGCATGCTTAGAGAATTTGTCGACTATTGTAAGGAACAGAAACTTTTCTAGGGTGTAAAACACATCAACGTGAATTATTTCTTTAGGCTTTTGTGTGGTTTCAGTAGTTTTTAATACAGGTCTAGGAGGATTTCGAACATGTTTTTCGCAATTGCAAATCTCGCAATTGTGAATGAAGGTTGTAACTCTGTCGTTTAATTTAGGGCAATAATACTTTAATTTTATTTCCTTTGTGACTTCTTCGATTCCTCGGTAGTTATTCTTCAGATGTTCCTGCTCGATAATTTCAGCTAATTTTTCTTCGTCCGTAACATCTTCTAGAAGAACGTTACATCTAATGATTCTGAATTTACCAGTAGTGACGAAATTATTGTTAAAAGCAGAGTTGATGGTTTGAAAGAAGTCTTCGTTTTCGATGAGTACAGTATTTAAATCATCGGGATTAAAGTGGTTTTTCAGAATTGTTATTGCATCTTGATTGTCTAGTTGTTTGGCGTTTATTGTAGTCCTGTTTTTGCCGAAAACTTTTTCTTTCTTTATCCTTAGCGATCCTGAATTTGATTTGTTTATAATGATCTAATATTTAAACACATTGATACAAGAATTACTCGTTGGGATATTGTTGTGATCTTCTACTAGATTTATATCAGGCTTGGGTATCCTGGATAATGTGTCGGCATTTACATTTTTCGCACCTTCTTTGTATCGTATCGTGTAGTCAAATTCAGAGAGCTTTAGTTTCCATCTGACAAGTTTAGAATTTGGTTCTTTGATCGAGAAAAGCCACTTTAATGGTCTATGGTCCGTTTCTATAATAAATTTCCTTCCAAATAGGTAGGGCCGAAAGTATTTTGTAGCCCATACAATTGCTAATAGTTCCTTTTCAATTGTGCTATAATTGACCTCATGCTCATTCAAAGTACGACTAGCGTAGCTGAGTGGTCGTCCTTCTTGTGATAGTACAGCACCGAGAGCATAGTTACTTGTATCCGTTGTTAACACAAATGTTTTATTGAAGTCAGGATAAGCCAGAATTGGTATGTTAATAAGAAGAGTCTTTATGGTTTCAAAGGCATGAATATATTCGGGATCGTGAATATTTAATTGGGCGTCTTTCTTCAAATTTTTGGTCATAGGTTTTATTATTTTTGTATAGTCTTTAATAAATTTGCTGTAATACCCAGCAAGACCAAGGAATTGCCTTATTTGTTTTTGGGTCTTAGGGATTGGGAATTTTGGAACACACTCCACTTTTTGTGGATTAGGTTTAATACCATCTTGTGTGACTAAATGTCTAAGAAAAGCAGTTTCTCTCTTGAAAAAATCAGATTTGTCTAATTGAACCTTTAAATTGGTTTCTCTGAACCTTCTAAAAATCTTTTTCAAGGATTCTATATGTTCCTGTGAAGAAGTGGAAAAGATTATAACGTCATCTAAGTATACTAAACATATTTTATTTATGTAGTCTGAGAGTACGTTATTCATCATTCGCTGGAAAGTTGCAGGAGCTGTCTTAAGACCAAATGGCATTCGCAAGAATTCGTAATGCCCTCCTTCTACACTGCAGGCTGTTTTATGGATATCCTTTTCCAGTATTTCTATCTGGTAGAAACCCTTCGCTAAATCTAGGATTGTGAAATATTGGCATCTACCAAGTTTTTCCAATATTTCATCGATGTTCGGGATTGGATATTTATCATCGATCGTGACTTCGTTTAGCTTACGATAATCGATGACAAGTCTCCATTTCGGGTTTCCACTCGCGTCCATTTTCTTTGGTACTATCCACACTGGTGCTGAAAAAGGAGATTTGCTAGGCCTTATTATATTTTTATGTAGCATTTCCTCGATTTGTCGACGCACTTCATTCTTATGAACGTACGGATATCTGTAGGTTTTTGCGACAATAGGGATATTATTTATGGTTCGTATTTCGTGCTTGATAGCATTGGTAAACGTTAAGTCAGAATCTTCGTTATAAAATATATCTGAAAAATGGTTTATAATTGGCATCAGTTTTTGTCTTTCTTCTTCGTTAAGATGATCTTTCCTTATTTGGCTAGAAATATGAAAGCGTTCTCTTGATTCACTTTCAATTATATTAAAGTTTTCAGTGGTAACGGGGATGGTTTCTTGGGTTGCGAACTTAACTCTCACGGGGTGGTCATCTAGTATCTTTACCAGGGCCAGCATTTTTGAGTCTTGTATATTATAGATACCTTCTTCCAGTTTGACCATCTCATCTTTGGAAGTCTTTCCAGGGAAGTGTACGAGGCCATTTTCTTGGTTTACGGGCACGGTTACTTTATAGTATCCAGCCTTATGAAAGAGACAGTATTGTTTTCCTCTTCAAGTTCAAAATGGATTGGTATAATTCTTTCACCGGCATGTAAAATTTGTTTCTTATAATCGATAATTATGCCTAGTTGTTGCAGTATGTTATTTCCTAAAATACCATCATATAAATCGTGAAATTTACATACGAAAAATTCAATTTGTTGGGATGTATCTCCTAATTCTTCAAAGAGGGGGATTCTTACTTTCTCGTGAATATCAATTGTATGTTGTAGGGTTTTGAGATTAGTGCTTGGGATTTCAATTCGCCATTTCAGGTGACAAAGACCGGGATTGATAATTGTGTAATGTTATCTCTTTTCGTTGGTCTTCGTGTGGCAATTGACTACAGTGTGTTATATTGCTTGTAAATGTTATTCTTTTCTTTTGATATAATATATTTACCTACGCAAGCGGCCTAGCCGCAGATAAGATGGCGAGGACATAATCAAAAATGATTTCTATCCACTACGCCGTTTTTACTATTGTCGCAAGAATAACCTCGCGACAGAATCCTGATCAAACTTATCTAGGAGAATAATACTCAGTCTAGTGTCTGATTCAGAATTGATTTTATTTGGCAAAATGTACAGCTTAAATACTATTCTTACGACCTAAAACTTATCATGGGTCACATACATATTTTGACCCAATTTAGTTCACACTTCATAAAATTAGTCATATGCATTCTTCTTTAATGCATTAACCTGACCTCACTCAATTCACACTCAATAAAATAAAAAATGCAATTCGACACTTGTCCAATACAAATAGTCTTTGACCACAACTCATTATGAATCACGTGTGTGGTCTTCATATGATTTATGATCATGCGACAAGTTCAAATTTGTTTTGGATATCAGTTTACATGTTTAGTGTAGACTGATTGAATTGTATTGTAGGTCAGTATGCTCATGTCATATGAGTAATTTGATGAGTGTGTGTTATGTAATAAAATTGTATACAAAAGTAACTGCATGATTTATTGCATGCGACATGGATTTTAAGTATATCCACATTGGTATACTCAGTTACAATTGTAGTATGCAATATGTATTACACCTCCACCCTATTTTGATGAGTCTTATATATTAATTTATAATTCATATATCAAGACGAATCATAAAATTTACTCTAATTATAGACATTTTATATTACAACTAATTAACATAAGTTTTAGACATTCATTATTTTATTTATATAATTTTACGTTATTCTTATGTACAAATTTTTGATTTCCATTTAAGTCTATTAATATGTTGCTATCTTTAACATCTAATACTTTATAAGGACCTTTATAGGGTGGTTGATGTTTCTTGCGGTTTTCTGTTTTTAAAAGAACCATGTCTCCAATTTTCACATTCAAAGGATTTATATACTTTTGTTTCTCGACACGTTTTGTTTTAACATTCTCAATCATTTCTCGTGCTTTTAATAGAGATGTTTTCAGTCTAATTTTTAACTCATTTGCATAATTATCCAAATCGTAAATTTTGTTATTATCTTCAATTATCTCGTTTGGAAGACTTGGAAGTTTACCGAATATTAATTCATAAGGAGAATAGTTAGTATCTACGTGGGGAGTAGTGTTGTAGGCAAAAGTATAATATGGTATCCATTTATCCCATTCGTAATCATCAGCGAAAGAATACATATATTCATTTAACACTCGATGGTTACGTTCAATTGCACCTAAGGTCTGATGGTGGTATGGAGTTGAAAATATCTGCCTAACTTTTAATATCTTACATATTTCACCCATTAACTTATTTGTAAATTCAGTTCCTAAATCTGTTTTTAATATACTAAAGTGTCCAAATTTCAAAATAAATTCTTTGACTATACCTATTGCTACTGTGTGTGCTTCCTTATTTTCTATAGGGAATGCTACTACAAATTTCGTCAATTCACATTGTAATGTTAATATGTATCTATAACCGTTAGAAATTCTAAGTGGACCTATAGTGTCTACTTCTATTGTTTGAAAACTTGTGGAAGGTGTATCGGTTTTTATCATCTTTTCGGTTGTGTGCCTGACTTGTTTACTTATACGACAAGTTTTGCAATTATTGACATGTAACTTTACCATTTCGTTCATGTTTTTCCAACAAAATCTTTGTTTTAACTTGAGCAATGTTTTACGTACTCCAAAATGTCCTCCGTGGGGTGTGTTGTGATATTCTTCAATCAACCTCGTTTGTTCATTTAAGTCAGTTATTCTTTTGGGCGGCTTGTAAATTAATATCTTTAGTTTAGCATGCTTTCTCTTTTGTTGCAACGTATTAAATATCCTTTTAAATTCTTCTTTATCCATGGATTTAAATATATCATCTTTATCAGATAGGGAGAGTTCGCCTATGTTTTCTTTCTTTGCGAATTTCAATAGCTTTTCTAATGTTGAAACGTATTTCAAATCAGGCTTATCGCTATTGCTCTCATTTGATTGTATGGCGCCATTCGTGTTTGATAGCTTCTCATTGAAGGAAACGGATTTCTCATCAGATTTATTGCTATAATACACCTCAATATCTTTATTAGTACGTACTATTTTATTTCTATCATTTTTATTGTGCAACATAGTAAATTTCAATTTTGGTATACCCGTAATGTCAGACAAACTAGTGCAATCCCAACAATAGAGTTGATCAGATTCTATTTGAGTGTTGGTGCATTCGTTGTTGACCTTATTTTTATATTTCATATTATTCGCCATGCCCCTGGTTACTATTAACAATTTTCGTTTAACACTTTCATCAGTGTTCGGAGGTATCATTGCTTTTAGAAGGTCTGAATCTAGTTCGATTCTAGACAAGGCATCTGCATTAGTATTCATGCTGCCCTTTTTGTAAACTATGGTGAAATCATAGTCTGATAAGTCTACACGTATTCGCGTTAATTTTGATGAAGGATTTTTATGACTAAACAGAGATATTAGTGGTCTGTGGTCAGTGACTACCACAAATTTTCTACCATAGAGGTATGGTCTAAAAAAATTTATAGCCCAATG
Source organism: Stratiomys singularior (assembly GCA_954870665.1). Classification (NCBI taxonomy): domain Eukaryota; kingdom Metazoa; phylum Arthropoda; class Insecta; order Diptera; family Stratiomyidae; genus Stratiomys; species Stratiomys singularior. Next base: position 55,364,159 of record OX940879.1, on the reverse strand, counting down.
GATTGCTAAGAGTTCCTTCTCAATTATTGGTTTATTGATGTCATGTTTTGCTAATGACTTACTTGCATAAGATATCGGTAGGTCAGAACCAATTTCACCTTGAGACAACACAGCACCTAGAGCATAATTGGATGCGTCTGTTGTCACTATGAAAGGTTTTTCGAAATCTGGGTATTGTAAAATCGGTGGTTTAATAAGTTTCGATTTTAATGTCTCGTAGGCTTTTTGACAATCTTCAGACCAAAAGAAAGTAATGTTCTTCTTTAGAAGAGCATTGAGGCATTTAGCTGTTTCGGCAAAATTTGGAATGAATCGCCTGTAGTAATTACAGAATGCCACAAATCTGCGCACTTCATCTGCGTTTTTTGGTACCGGGTAGTTTTTAATTGTTTGATATTTTGATGGGTCAGTTTTAACACCTTCGTTGGTGATTAAATGTCCCAGATATACAACTTCCGATCTCAAAAATTGGCATTTTCCTGGATTCAATTTCAAATTATGCTTACGTAATCTTTGCAATACTTTACAAAGATTGTCGTTGTGATGTTTAATACTACATCCAAATACCATTATATCATCTACATAGAGGAAAGCTTCATGCTTTAAACCACTGAGTGCTATGGTTAGCATTCTCTGGAAACTGTTAGATGATATTTTTAAGCCAAACGGTAACCTTTTAAATTGATAATGCCCATCGTTTGTTGAAAACGCGGTTAATGGCCTAGACTCTTTCTCAAGTTCAATTTGATGAAAAGAGCTGGTCATGTCTAAGGTGGAAAAATACTTTGCCCTACCTAATTTGTCCAAAACGTCTTCTAGTCTTGTTAAAGGAAATTTATCATTAACAATTTTATCATTGAGTCTGCGAAAATCTACTACTAATCGCCATTTTTGTCCGCCATCATTCGCCTTTTTTGGTACTACCAAAAGTGGTGAATTGTAAGGACTAACAGATGGTTCAATGATATCATTTGTTTCTAAATCCTTAACTTGTCGTAGAATTTCTTCATTTTGGGCTTGAGGTAATCTATAGTTGTTTATGTAAACAGGGCTTCTATCTGTTGTTTGTAAAAGTTATTCATTGTCAATTTTTCCCCTTCCAAGTAAAATACATCTTGGAATTCTTCAATTATTTTCAACAAACTTTCCATTGATGGTTTATCTAGATTATCTTTGCTGATCGTATTTAGCAATCTCTCAAAGCGTTCTTTGTTGTATACTTGCTTTTTACTTACAAGTATGTCATAATTTCCTAAAGGCTCAATCTCTGCATTGAATTTGTTTATGGTAATATCACTATCTGTCGTATTTAAAATCTTTACATGCTGGATACCTTTTGCGGGTATAATCGTGTTTCCAACAAAAACACCTTTTTGTATCTCAGTATTCAGCAGTATGCTATCTTCATCAAGAGTTATATCTATTGGTACTATCGCTTCTGTTCTAGCGGATACATTTATTCGATAATTGTTGGGTTTTCTAGTACTCATTGGTAACACAATTTCTTCATCTTTAACGTTAAATAAGATGGTATATGTCTCATAGTCGATTTTGCACATATATTTAACGAGTATATCTCTTCCTATGATACCATCTGTGTTTATGGGAAAATTATCGTTTACAATGTGAAATGAGTTAATTAATTTATGTTCCCCAATTATTAATTCTAAATCTAAAGTGCCTAAAGAAGTAGTAACTTCTTTGGTTATACCAGTTAATTTAATTTTATCATTAGTTCTAATATCATAATCTATATGTTTGTGAACATTATTTTTGCAAATTGACACGTCGGCACCCGTGTCTACTAAAAATGTCAAATTTCTACCTGCATTATGACAAAAAAACACTATAAAATTTGTGCAGGTATTGGTTATTTTGAATATTTTATGTTCTATACCGGGAGGTTGTTCCCCACATCCTCGCCGGTTCCTTGGTAGTTTCCCTGATCCGATATAACATTAATATTTCTTCTATTGCCGTTATAATATCTCGGGTTATTTTTATTTTTGTATCTTGTGTTATTTTCATTGTTTCTTCTATTATCTCTGTAATTCCTATTATCATTATTACTATACGTTCTCCTATTATTGTCACTAACGTTTCTGCTGTCACGATAATTATTCCTACTATTATAATTACGACTATTATAACCATTGCTATTTTGGTTATATTTATGGTATTTCTTTTTAGAGTCTATATGCATTATATTATTCATAATTTGTTGCTCAGAATTTTCCAACTCCAGAGCCAAAGATACAGCTTCACTAAAAGTTTTGGGTCTCGCGGAGAAAACTGTATTTTTTAATTGGTCGTTCAGACCATTTTTGAAGATTGTAAGTGCGTATCCATCATTGATGTTCGCAACCACTTTTTTTTCACTCTCCGTTGCTTGGGTTCCCAAATTTTGAATCTGTAACTGGTTCAAATCGCATATTAGGGATGCAACCTTATCTTTATAGGCTGTAACACTTGTTTTTCTTTGTGTTGTATTGCCAAGTAAGGTGTGGATTTGTGGGATAGTTTTATTATTTTTGAATTTGCTTGAAAGAGCATTGCGTAAAATTTCAAAAGAGGTAATAGTGGTATCATTAAGTGAGAGTCTTACTGAAGCGCTTAGCTTGACATTAATTACGAAGTCCAAAAGAAGTATTTTACCATTCGCGTTGAGGCCAGAATTTATTATCTCAACAATTTTTAAAAAGGAATCCAATTCTTTATGTTTCCCTTCAAAAACAGGAATTATTTTTATTGCTGTTTCTATTGAAAAGTCAGCCATTGTGAAATTTTCTTCTAGGATGGATAGGCTTTGCTCAAAGTCTTCTTGAATGTAAGTCTCCTCAATTTTAATTTCCTCTATATCCTGTTCGGAATATCCTTGTCTTCCTAACTGTAGCCAGAGTTCTCCTTCAAGGATGGCTGCTTCAGCTCTAAATTTTAATTTTAGATCTAAAAGTTCAGAATTGCTTTCAGATATGTTCTTAAGCAAAGAGTTAAATTCTTCTTTTTGTGTTCTTAAATTCTCTATTTTTTTTAATAAGGTCTCGAACGTATATAAATTTTTTGAGCTTTTCTTTAAATTGCGCAAGGCTTTTTCATTATCCCCTACTATTTTTAATTTTGTCCATATATAAAATTATTCAATTTGATTAAATTCATATTCTATATATAAATGTATATTTTTTTTTTGTTTTTATACTACAATATTCCTATTAATTTTTTTGCTAACATAATTTTTGTTGTATTTGTTGTAAAAATATATTAAAATTATCGCTATAAGAAACACAGCTGCTGTTGCAATCGTCTGTTCGTATTCCTCTATAACGGTTTTGTTTATTGTTGCGCAGTTATTTCCCATTTTGATTGTGTTGGTTTGAGAGCGAGTAGTTTTTGTTGCAGAAGTTTCCGTGATTCACCATGCGTTAGTTTGATGACTTGATGTAGTTCTGCTCTAGCCTTCTTTAGTTTGGTTTTGAGACCTCCCCTTGGGCGACGTTTCCTTTTTGTTACTATTAGGTTTTCCTGTGGTCTTTTGTAGAGTTCTTTTATGTGCCTTGGTTTGGGCCCTCTAAAATCTGGTGTCCCAATTGGTGTTGCTATGTACGCAGGTGCGTTAAAATCTGTTTTTCCAGTAATCTTCGGGACGTATTCTTCGAAGCCTTCTCCGTATCGATTTAAAAGTCTTTCTAGTTCTTCTTCCCACGCTTCCTGTCTCGCACCAGTTGAATCTGCAGAATCGTGTTTCGCAGTGTCGTGTGTTGCAGCGTTTCCATCAGCTAACTTCGCAACAGCTAAATTCGCAGGGTCGTGTGTTGCAGGATCGCCATGTAATGTTATCTCTTTTCGTTGGTCTTCGTGTGGCAATTGACTACAGTGTGTTATATTGCTTGTAAATGTTATTCTTTTCTTTTGATATAATATATTTACCTACGCAAGCGGCCTAGCCGCAGATAAGATGGCGAGGACATAATCAAAAATGATTTCTATCCACTACGCCGTTTTTACTATTGTCGCAAGAATAACCTCGCGACAGAATCCTGATCAAACTTATCTAGGAGAATAATACTCAGTCTAGTGTCTGATTCAGAATTGATTTTATTTGGCAAAATGTACAGCTTAAATACTATTCTTACGACCTAAAACTTATCATGGGTCACATACATATTTTGACCCAATTTAGTTCACACTTCATAAAATTAGTCATATGCATTCTTCTTTAATGCATTAACCTGACCTCACTCAATTCACACTCAATAAAATAAAAAATGCAATTCGACACTTGTCCAATACAAATAGTCTTTGACCACAACTCATTATGAATCACGTGTGTGGTCTTCATATGATTTATGATCATGCGACAAGTTCAAATTTGTTTTGGATATCAGTTTACATGTTTAGTGTAGACTGATTGAATTGTATTGTAGGTCAGTATGCTCATGTCATATGAGTAATTTGATGAGTGTGTGTTATGTAATAAAATTGTATACAAAAGTAACTGCATGATTTATTGCATGCGACATGGATTTTAAGTATATCCACATTGGTATACTCAGTTACAATTTTAGTATGCAATATGTATTACAATTGAATGGGTGGCTCCTGTGTCTAAATTTGAAGGGTTTAATTTTTATTTTCAGGGTTATATATGGTAATTTCCGTCCGAGGCCTGTGCTGGAAAATTTTCAGCCACTTCTGTCTTATTGATGTCCATTGGTTCTGGTGTCGGTTGTCGCTCAAAATATCGGGATTGTCCAAAGTCATTGGGATTATAAAAATTTTGGGCTTCGTTTAGTTTTGTCTATAATTAGGATCGTGAGGTCGATTCCTTCGGTTATTCTGTTGGTTGTTGCTATAATTATTATTATTATTAAATCTGTTATTATTATTAATATTAGGAGCCCTATTATTATTGTAATTATTATAGTTGTTTGCTAAACCTATTATTGTTGTTGTTACTAAATCTATTGCTACCATTATTATTAATGTTATTACTATTATTATGATTATTATTATTAGGTCTATTGTAGTTATTATTATTGTTTGACCTATTGCTAATGTTATTACTGTTATTATTATTATTGTTATAATTATTATTATTATAAGGTCTATTGTAGTTATTATTGTTGTTGCGATTATTATGATTGTTTTTTTTTTTTTGGGTTGGGGGGTGAAGGCAATTTACGCCCGGAGTGTGGGACTCCTAGCAGCGCATGCTACCAGACTACCCACTAAACACCCCCCCTGTCAAGAGATCCTAGCCTGGAACCGTTTGACACATTACTTCGGGCTAGGCCTCTTTTTACTTCGCGCTAGGGCGCCGTCAGTCTAGAGAAATCTCCCTCCAGCGGGAGGGGGCAGGATGGAGGAGGGCTGCTGGAAAGGAGACCTCCCTAGACCCCGCGCCCAAGGTTATCTATCGAATATTTTTTGGCAATAAGTATTGCCCGAGAGTAACGTGCCACGCAGGTCCATTTGTCGAAACTTTTCAGCATTTCTCCGACCAGATTGTCTGGAGAAAGCTCTCCCATCACCTCCCACAAGTCTTGCGGCATCCTGTTCCACCTTCTACAGTTGAAGAAGGTGTGACATGCGTCATCCCTTTCCCCTGGGCAGAAAATGCAGTCTGGGGACCGTGATTTACCAATCTTGTGCAAGTAAGACTGAAAATACCCATGCCCGCTAAGAAGCTGGGTAAGGTAATAATCAGTCTCACAGTGCCTTCGTTTTAGCCACGATCCCACGTCCCCTATAAGGCGGGCAGTCCAGCGGCCATTGGAGTCGCCTTCCCATGACTGTTGCCACTCGAGTATTGTGCGCTGCCTCTCTTCTCGGTTGACAGCATATCTTGAGCCCTCCACTTTTCGGTCATAAATTCTCCGTCGTTCTCTAGCAAGGAGGGCGATGGGTATCACTCCTGCGATCACCAACATCGCCGACTCAGAGACAGTGCGGTATGCAGACGCAACCCGCAAAGATAGAGCTCCTCGTCTCTGTACCTGGGCCAAGCGCTTTCGGTACAGTTCCTTACTGAGAGCTCCGGCCCAAACCTCAGAGCCGTACAGTAGCACTGACTGTACAGCACTCATGAGAAGTCGGCGTTTGCTCGGTGTGGGCCCACCGATGTTGCACATTAGTCGACTCAAAGCTGAGACGCCTATCGCGGCCTTTTTCGCCATTGCCCTGATCTGTTCCGAAAAGCTCATTTTGGAATCGATCAATAGTCCCAAATATTTTATTGCGACTTTAGACTCAACAGTCGCATCTCCGATCCGCAAAGGAATTATCGTGGGAATTCTTTTCTTCGTGAGAATGACCACCTCGGTTTTCTCTAGTGCCAAACTGAACCCACGGGTGGTCATCCATTCCCTCACTTGACGCATTAACACTCCCAGTCTGCGCTGCGCATGTTCGACTGTACGTCCAGTGACCAGTGCTGCTATATCATCTGCATAGCCGACCAAGCGCGACTCATCTGGCAGCTCAAACCTCAATAGTCCGTCATATGTGGCGTTCCACAAGTCTGGTCCCAGTATGGAGCCTTGCGCTACACCAGACGTTCTCTCCATACTGCGTCGCCCATCTTGTGTGTGATTGTTAGATTTATTATTATTTCTATTACTTTGATTTGAGCCATAATATTTAATTTTAGCCATAATAAGCATATCCTGCACTAAACAGTATATCCATGGCTGATTCAAGGGATTCAGGATTCCTACAAAATAAAATATTTTCATGGGCTCTGGGAGTTTGTTTTTGAATAAATTGAGGGCAGTCCGCATATTATTGGGGGCAAATTCATTGGTGGCATTTCCAGTACCTAACACTACTAAAGTTTTATTGTTCAGCCTCCTTAATTTATTTTTAATTTCGTTGTAAAATTCAAGGGTGTTAGTTTTAAATGTCACGCCGCGTAATTTGTCGTAGAGTTCGTCCACGTTTAGTCGGTCACCAAAGTTGTTCTGAAGTATCTGTTTTATGTCTTGCCAAAGGGTTGCATGGCAGTTGATATCTATTGTTTCTTCGGCTCGACCCTTTAATTTACTTTTAATAATGTCGCTAAAAAGGAGTTGTGACGCTTCATTATAAGCTTGTAATATGGATATAACCCTATCTACAAGGTTTATGAAATTTTGCGGGTTTTCGCAACTGCCGTCAAATTCGAGTAGACCATGTAAATATTTTAAGGGATCAATTTGAATAGCGGGGGCTGCTTCGGCGTTCGCCATTTTGAGAAAAAAGGAAAAAAAAAATTTCGAAGTTTTCGCAATTCCACACCAACCTTACAAAGGGTTTTTATATTTTTTACAAATTTAAAATTTTTCACAATTTCCCACTAATCTTATAAAAGATTATCACAATTTAAGTATTGTTTTGAAATTGATTTTGGGGCAGATATTATTTTCGTGCGAGTCAATATACATGTATAAATATGCGAATACCCAAACATACACATACATATATCCGCATATATGCCTTTAAATGTAAAAATTCTTGGGAAAGGACCAGAATACTTTTAATCAAGTGAGTATGTATGTAAAAGTATTTAAACATAAACATGCATATTTATATATGATAGTTCATAAAAATGTAATATAAAGTTCATATAAAAATCAAATGATTGGTTGTCAAATGGTTGTCGACTTGCTATTCTGTTTGTTGTTGATCATACATTTCCTTGTTCGTTGTGATATTTTCTACTGCTTGCTGCACTTGTGCACTTTTGCTGTTGATTTTTGTTGTTCTATTATATTTCTTCCACTGTCTTCTCTTTCAATATGTAGTTACACGTTTCGCACTGTTTGTTGCACTTATGCACTTTTACTATTATTTTTTTTATTTTTTGTTATGTTATTATACTTTTTTCCCCACTTTCTTTTGTACTTTTTGCACATTATACAATTTTTCCCACACAATTTGCACTTTTAATTTTGGATGTGAATTATATTTTCTCGCAGATATATTTTTCACTTTTTGGTAAATTTTTCCACTGTTAGTTGAGATAGTTCACTTTGAATCGCACTTAATCGCATTTTTTTTCCATGCACTCTTTGCATTTAATTTTGTCCTGTTCGAAGGACTCGTATCGGTGAATAGCACTTTCCTCCTCTTGGGGAATACTTACGTTAACGCGCGGACACGACGTGATACGCTTTACGATTTTTAACAAAATCAAGTGATCTTTCACTCAGCGCATCCTACTGACTGCGCCATTTTTATTCTTCACAGGATCAAAGGTAAAAAAACAACACATACGCGATTCAATTTTAAACTTTAATTTTTATTTGAACACTAACTTGGATTACACTCTCTAATAAACTTAACTTAACTTAATTTACAAAAAAACCCGCACGGTATCTTTACCGTGTACCCGAACCGAAAGAGTAGCCCAATGCAGTCTCACATTGGGTTGACAGGGATTAAGACTTTCCCGTACTCTGTATTTAAGAAAACTGACCGCCCGAGTTTCCTCGATTGATTGAATTTATATGTTTCTTTCTGCTGATTGCAGCAATTAGGTTTTGCTAATTATTGCAAAAGCACATTTAGAAGGTGTCATATCACCTGTGCAAAAGTATATCTCTATATTGAAAAAATGCGCGTGGCGGATATGCAATTGCATATTTGTTAAGCGAAATTCTAATAAAGAAAAAAAATGCTCGTGACGGAAATGCATTGAATGTTAATGTAGAAAAAATGCGCGTGTAGAATGGAATTTACGGAGTCGTTAAATTTAGGACGGAAGAATTCTCGAATCAGCATTTAGCGTAGTTCAAATAAAGGGAAATTCATAGGATGTACCGTAACACTTAATTATAGTTCAGCTATCCCGTCCAGAGAGATATGGCCAACGACATGACACTCAATGGTTCCAACTAACATCAACACTGTCTAACACCGCTGTCATAGCCGGTAAAGACTGTCACAAACAATCCAGCACGGTGAGGCGCCACTGCAAGAGTGGCAAACACCGAGTAATAATAAATTATACTTTATTTTCAAAAACAAAGAAAAACCAAAACAGACAAAAAATACTTGAAACGCAAAGGCCACTAGTCAAGTCAAGCACTCCAGGACTTCCGTTCACAACATTACTATAGCATCAAAGAAAGAATGATAAATTTTGATTTTATTGGAGTTGAAAAAAAAGAAATTAGTCTAAGTAAATAAAAAAACAAAACTGAGCTGTACAGTTGGGCGGCATTTGTTGCGAACCGTGGTCGCAGACATTTATATGGCAGTGATCTTGGGTCTGCAGGTGGCTTACTGAGGCCGACTGCGCTCAGTCTTTCGGGGTTCGCGTAGGCAAGATTGATGCCCACAATTACCTGTTTGAAAGTTTTAGTCTTCAAACTTCCGAATTAAACCTAATACTTTTTTAACAAAAATTTTTTTAAAAAAGAAAGAAAAAATAATGACTTATCATTCAAAGTATCAATTTTATTAATAGAATTGCACGACGCGTTTCGCTGAACTGGTCAGCATTATCAAGTGCAGTGACAGTGTGGAGCTTAAGCATACCTTATATACTATCAATGGACAAAAATTTTTTTCCTTAATTAATTATATTAATGCCTCAAATAAGGTCGACTTGAAAATATTTGTTTGGTCATTAAGGACAATAAAATTGTTATTCTTAAGGTGTTTATGGATCTCTAATGATTCTAAAATATTAAGTTTATGAGACTTAGGTAGATTGTGGAGTATTTTTAAGTTGTCAACAGATGGGAATTTATGGTTAGTTTCTAAGAAGTGATTTGCTACGTTTGAATTGGTTTTTTGATGAATGTAGCATTTAAAATGTTCATTAAACATACCCTTAAAGGATCTACCTGTTTGGCCTATATACCCGCTATTACATTCCTCACATGTAATTTTATAGACTCCTGATTTATCAAATTTTTCCGTTGATTGTTTGGCGTTGTAAAAAATTGTGGATAGTTTTTGGCTCGGCTTGAAGGCAATTTGTATACTATCACTAGCCAAAATTCGAGATATATTATTGGATATGGCACCAAAATATGAAAGGGTTACATATTTTCTATGAATGGTTTCGTCCGTTTTCGGGTAAATTTTATGAATTGTATCTTCCTTATCTTTTTTATTGATAAGCTGATCAATTATTTGTGTCGAAAAACCATTATTCCTTGCTATTTTTTGATGGTAAATATTTCGGCATTCCAATGTTCCATAGAAAGCGGTATAGAAAAAGCACGATTAACCATTGATCTATAAGCCGATATTTTATGGGACCAAGGGTGGCATGAGTCGGCTGGAATTGTTGCATCCGAGAAGGTAGGCTTTCTAAAAATGTTGAACTCAAGGTTGTTAGAATGGTTTCTGGTGATGGTCAAGTCGAGAAAATTAATTTTTCTATAATTTTCTTGCTCTACTGTAAAGGAAATTGATGGGTGTATTTTGTTGCAGAAGTTTAGAAGCTGGGTGAGTTGGTCATTATTTCCAACAAAACCAATAAGGATATCATCAACGTATCTATACCAGAAACTGACATGTCTTGCAAATTTAGATTTTAAAATAGTTACCTCAATATTGTCCATAAGAAGGTCTGCCATAAGTGGACTTAGAGGGGAACCCATAGCTAATCCTTTTTCTTGTTTATAGAAGGTGTTTTCAAATTGGAAATAGTTTTCTTTCAGGCAAAATTCTAGCAAAGTGCTAATTTCCTTTTCTACCACAGGGTCTATGTTACTGGAGGCCAAAAGATTCTTGGCTATATTCAAAGAATCTTTATAGGGAATGTTCGAAAACATGTTCGTGACATCAAATGAGATAAGGGAGCAGTTATTTGGAATATTATGTTTGACTAACTTGTTGACCAGGTCTACAGAGTTTTTTACGCTATTAGACGCATTGAAGTTAGTGGCTTCTTTGAAAAGTTTATTAGTTGCTATTGCTATTTTTCTCAAAGGGCTGTTTACAAATGAGACAACTGGCCTAATGGGGTTGTTTTCTTTGTGTATTTTTACCAGGCCGTAGAGTTTTGGGGCTATCGGGTTCATATTTACCAGTCGAAATTTGTCATTTTCTGAAAAAATGTGTTTGGTGGTTCTTAAAATATCTTTAAGTGAAGTTTGGATTTTATTTGTAGGGTCCTTTTTCAGAATGCGAAGATTTTCTTTCCCTATAAAATCCCGGATTTTTTGATGATAGTCGGCTTTTCCAATGATGACAGTGGAGTTGCCTTTATCCGCTTTCGTAACTATCAAATCTTTGGTTTTAATTTTCTGCGAAATTGATTTAATGGTAGAGGATAGGTTCGTACCGGGGTTTGGGGGAACATTTTTTATTAAACTCTTTATTTTCTCTTTTTTGGTTGGTTATACAATGGTTGGTTTTCTTGTTGGTTATACAATGCTACCTCAGCCTCTGCAATAAGGGTTTCTTTTACATTTTGTAGGTTGTTATTAGGATTATATTTTGGGCCTTTACTCAGGAGATTTATCTCTGTTTTGGAGAAATTAGTCTGTGATAAGTTAATGACACGATTAAAAAATTTTCCGTTTCGTACAGTGACGAAGGAAATGTCGCTCTCGGTTTCGTAGAAGCTCCATTTGGGTGCACGACAGGTCGCACCAGAAGACGAAGCCGTAGGTTAGTATTGGGCGAATAAGTGTTATGTAGCATAACAATTTGATTTTCGCGGGAAAGTTTTTGCTAAAGTGCATGAGGGGGAGAAGTGCGTGAAAGGCGTTTGTGGCTTTTCGTATGTTGCGGGTAACTTGGCGAATGGGGGAGAGTTTCTCGTCAATTTCGACACCGAGATAGGTGACGTGAGTTTTCCGGGGAATAGGGGAGCCTTTGATATCAAGTTTGAAATTGTTGATGTTTTGTCGTAACCCAGTTCTGGTCCGCGTGAATCTATGAACAATGATAGATTCGCATTTCATAGGGTTGAGAACGAGCTTCCATTTGGTAAGGTAATCATCAAGCTGGTTGATATATCTGTTAAATTGAATTTTGAGGAATTAAAAATTTCGGGTACTAGCGAAAAGCATGACGTCGTCTGCATATTGAAGAATTCTGATCGGGCTGGGTGGTACGGGAATGTCGGCAGTGTACAGACAGAATAGTAGAGCAGATAGAACTGAGCCTTGTAGGATTCCTGCACTTAAGTGAAATGTGCTGGACATAGATTCGGGGAGTTTCACCTTGGCAGTTCGTTTTGAGAGGAAGTTGAGAAGTAGCCTACATAGGTGTGGGTGAAAGTTGAGTATATGGGACAATTTGTGTATCAGCCCGTGGTGCCAGACGGTATCAAAGGCTTTTCGGATATCGAGAAAACAGGCAGCTGTGGGAATGTTATGGTTGGTGTGGTTAGCCAAATGGGTCTTGAAGATAAGAAGTGGGTGTTCGACGGAATGCATTCGTCTGTTGGCGAATTGGAAGTCAGGGATGATGTCGTTTTGGGTAGTATGGTGCTCAATGAGATCTTTTATTACGACCTCGAAGATTTTGCCTGTAGAGGACAGCAGAGAGTGGGTTTTCGCCTTTCTTTGGGATAGGCGAGATAATTGAGACTTTCCAAGCAAGCGGGAAATGTGCATTTAAAATGCAATGGCTGAATAGGTTAGAGAGGAATGGAGCAAGAGTTTGGTGGCATTTTGTAAGGAAAATGATCGGGATGCGGTCGTCTCCTTGTGATTTTTTGCTGGGAAGGGATAAGATGATGGATGTTATCTGGTGAGGAGTGGTAAAATGTAGGTCGTCTATTTCGATTAGGGGTTTTTGAGGAGCTTTGAGTGGTATGAGGAAGTTGGGTGATCCGTTGGGGAAGGGTTCATGTGTAGCATTGCGGACGATTTGGTGGATTGAGTTTTAGACGATCTGACTCGTCAAGGGGTCGTTGAGGTGTTGGGAGGAAATGTGTGCTTCTTGGAAATGGGTCGCGAGAAGGTTAGCTCTCTCGAATGGTGTCAGGTATTGTCGAAGGAGTTGTGAAGCATTTCTCCTTTGTTTGCCTAATCCGGGGCAAGACTTACGGAGTTCTTGAAAGGTATTGGAGGTGTTATTGCTGGAGAATTTAGCTTCTAGATGCTCGTTGTATATTCGATGGATTTGGGCTCTTATTTTACTGGTGAGCTCATTGATTTCTTTGCGGAGGTGTTGGTAGTCGGGATGGTATCTGTGGCGGAACTGTAGTCGCCGAAGGTGTTTCTTGCGGTTTATGTCACTTATTACTTCAGTCGGAAGTGATATCAAGTTGTGATAGCCCAGTTTACGCATTGGTACATATGCTTCGATGCATTCTTAAATTAATTGCGTGTACTCAGTGACTGTTGTGTCAATAGCGGTGTTTGTGGCATACTTATTTATAGAGAGTGAGATTTGTGAAAGTCTGGACGAGAGTGAGCGGTTAGTTGCTTTCCAATCAACATTACGGTAGTCAGGGATACAAGGGGGGGTGACTTTAATGGGGGATTTTGTCAGTAGAGTGTGGAGAATGATACCGACGTGGTCGCTAGTGCCGGGTACAGTGAGCGAGTATGGGGCGGTGTTGGTATTGAAGACTATCGGGAGATCGGTGCTAGTGAGAAATAGGTCGAGATACGAATGATGGTTTCCGCTATGGTAGGTAGGGAGAGCAGAACTTAAGATTTTCAGTTGGAGTGGACTTGACCACTTGTCTTGCCAATTAACAAGTGTCGTACCGTTGCTATTTAGACTACTGTCTAAGAAATGTGGGTGTCTAGCATTTAGATCGCCGCCGATAATGGTATAGATTTTTTTGCGGTATGGGTTTGTTTGGTTTTTCATATAGGTGGCGACAGCGTTGAGATCATCTTCTGAGAGGCATTGTTTAGGGCAGTAGATGGAGGCACAGGAGAAAATTGAATGTTTTGTTTCGAAGGAGGCAAAAGTGGTTTCAATTGACTTGAAGGTGATCTCGGGGAAGAGCTGCGTGCTCTTGTACGAGCATCGTATTAAGATTGCGGTGCCGCCTCCTTTGGTGGGAGCTTCTCGGTCGGTTCGTAGTAGCTTGAAGTGGTGGAATGTTGGGTTGTGCCATGCGTTTAGCTTGGTCTCGGAGAGAAAAACGACATCGGGATTGTGTTCGCTGAGGAACGACTGGAGTTCATGGCGTCTGGCTGTCGTTGCAATTGAATTGACGTTCAATTGAATGAATTTAAGCCCCATCGAAGCTGCAAACAAATTGCATAAGCATAAGGCGCTTTTCATAAATGTCTGCACATTGCCGATGTCTGGGCATAAATTCTCTCATTTTTGAGGCAAGGGTGGCCATGTTACACCCGAAAAGGGTATCCACTTCGGTTTCCAGGAAACCAGGCTTCTGGGTCGTGTGTTGCTCAGGTAAGTTTTGCCTTGTGACTTGGGCAAATGAAATTGATTCCGCGACAGGTGGTGGGTGATTGTGTTGAGGGGTGTAGGTGGTTTGGGTTTTTCCCGTCTGTTTACGGGTATTCTCGCGGTATTGTTTGAAGGCGAGGCAGTTTCTGTAGCTCGCGACGTGGGAGTCAGACTCACAGTTTGCGCATAGTGGGGGGTCTTCGGGAGTTTTAGTGCAGTTGCCTGGTCCATGGGATTGGCTGCATTTGACGCAGCGGTATTTCAGTTGGCAGTTAGATGCCCAGTGTCCAATGCGTTGGTAGTTTTTGCACTGGATAGTGTCCCTTTTTTTAATTTCCTCAAAGGAAATTATTGTGTTAAGAATTGCCTTAACACCCTCAAGACGGGAAGGAGAGAACTCAGGGGAAAACACTGCCAACCAGAGATTTAGGTTCCTCTTGTTGCGCTTGGAGGCGTTTGTTTCATAGAGTCGTACAGATTCTATTTCCACAATTCCTTGCGCTTTGAGGTCATCAATTATATCGGCCGCTGCATGGGCGGCGTGAAGGCCTCTGATGATAAAAGCTTTTTCATCAGATGGAGTGAACGAGTAGAATTTTTTATTTGTTTCTTTCAAGAATTGTTTAGTTTTCACTAAATCTTCTTTATTATTAAGTATTAATTGAGTTTTTGGTCCATTATGTTTGAAAAGGAAGTTATTACTTACTTCTCTCTTGAGGAAATTACTTTTCAGTTCTTGGAGAACCGGAAAGTCCTCCATCAGGACAATCGGAGGAATCCTCAGCCGACGTGGAGTTTGATTTGATGTTGCGCTCGGGGATGCTAATGTGGTGGCTGTGTTGGCTTGTTGCGTTGAGGCGTTTGCTGCTGTTTTCGATTTTGTTGATGTTGTCGTTGATGAACTTGTCTATTATAGACCTCTATAGTTTCGAATATGGCTTCTTTTATTTCCATTTTTAACTGAGAGTCTAGTATATGTAGTTTTTCTAGTAATGTTTAGTGTAATATTTCTATATCTGCGTTAACTGTGTGTGTTTGGTGTAGTGAAATGTGCTTCTATATTTTTGCTTTCAAAATATTCTTTTAAAATTACTTTGTTAAATTCATTATCGGTTATTTTTTTTATCGGGTCTCCCTATTACTGCGAATATCATTCTTAAGCCTTGTCGTATATCTATATTATTGCCATGGGTAATATTATTCCTGATGCGTATTTTGAAAATTTATCTATGCAAGTTAATACGTAGCTCTTTTTGACGCGTAAGATGTCAACATGTACAATTTGTCGGATATCTGTCGGAGTTTCCGTGATATTAAATTTTGATTTAATTGGATTTCTATCATTCTTGTTTAAGTTACAGTGTTAGCATACGTTAATGAGTCTATTAATATATTTCTTTAGATTTGGATAATACCAATAATATACTCCTGCGTGACTTGTTTCTTTTAAATGATCATTTTTTATTATTTCCACTAATTGATCTTCATTACTTGGTTCTTTTAAGAATGTAGTTACGCGAATACAGGGTATTTGTTTTAAATTACAAAGTTATTAATTAATATTTCTTGGAATTGGTTATATTTATTATCTAATATTTCTGTATAAATTGCGGTTTGTCTGTTATAAAGGAATTTTCTAAGTTTCTCTACTAGTTGGTCATTTATTTCATTTTCATTTATTATTAATTGTCTATGATGATGTATTTGTAAATATGATTCTTTAGAGTTGGTAAGCAATTGTTGTTGTGAATATTTATTTGTATATGTATCTTTAATCTGTATATGTTTGCTTGCATCCATCTCAGCTGAATGTTGTGTTGGTAATAAAGACTGTAAAGATATTGGTTGTAGTGGTAATTCTTCTAAATTCATACGTTCGCTTGAAGTTGCTGTTCTATTTTCTAATATGGTTAAAATGTTACGTTCATCATTTATTATATGCGACAGGTAATCTGCGAGTATATTATCTTTTCGTTTAATATATTTAATGTTGATTTTGTATTCTCCTAGTTTTAAAATCCATCTTTGTATTCTCTGGTTAATATCTTTTCCTTTGTATTTTTTATACAACCATTCTATTGGTCAATGATCCGAATATAAATTAAATTGTTTTCTGTAAATGTATGGTCTAAAATAATTTACTGACCAAATAATAGCTAACAATTCTTTTTCGATTGTTGCGTATTTTTGCTCGTGATCATTCAGTGTTCTAGATATATATGATATAGGATGTCCTGATTGACTTCAGATGGCTACTATGGCATAGTCACTTGCGTCTGTAGTAATATCAAATTCTTTTCTAAAATCGGGATGTTGTACACTGGTTCTGTAGTTAAGATTTCTTTTAATTTAGAATATGCTTCTACATATTCAGGATCATTTATTTTTATTTTATAGTCTTTTTTTAAATACTTCGTCATTTTTTATAAATTTTCTAAAGTAGCCCGTAGTACCGAGAAAGGATTTAATCTCCTTTTAAGTTTTGGGTATCGGGATTTTTTGAATCTTTTCTATCTTCTCTGGGTTAGGTTTAATTCCCTGTCCATTAATCATATGACCTAAGAATGTAGTTTCGTTTGTTAGGAAATTGCTCTTGTCTATTTGAATCTTTAAGTCTGCTTGTTTTAGTAATTTAAATATTTTTTCGATGTTGCACAAATTTTCTTCGAATGAGGTCCCAAATATTAGTATATCATCAAGGTATACTACACAAATTTTATTTATAACGTCGGCTAATATCTCATTGATCATGCGTTGGAATGTTGCTGGTGCATTCTTAAGGCGCCAAAAGGCATACGAAGAAATTCGTAATGTCCTTGCGCTGTTGAGAAGGCTGTCTTCTTGATATCATTTGGGTGCATCTTTATTTTGTGAAACCCTTTTGCGAGATCTAACTTGGTAAAGTATTGACTACGACCTAGTTTATCCAATATGCTGTCTATATTGTGTAACGGGAACTTGTCGTCAATGGTTACAGCGTTGAGTCTGCGATAATCTATTGCCATTCTCCATTTTTTAATTCCAGAATTATCTAACTTCTTTGCCACCATTACAACTGGTGAGTTGTAGGGGGAGTTACTTTTTCCGATGATATTATTTTTTAACATTTGCTTGATCTGTTTTTCAATTTCTTGGTCGTGTATTTGGGGATTTCTGTACATTTTTGAATAGATTGGTTCCTCGGTGGTTCTCCGTATGTCGTGAACAACTGTACTGGTAGCGCTTAGTTTATCTCCTTCTTTATAAAATAATCCTTTATATTTTCTGATTAAATTCGTAGTTTTATTTCTTCCTCATTACTCAGATGTTTAGTGTCGATCAATTTTTTGGTCTACTGGTTCCATTGTATTTATTTCATCGAACTTGTATATTTCTCCTAATATATAATTGGTTTTGTCTCCTTCGAATGTTATTGTTCCTTTGTTAAAATTTATTGCTGCGCGGAAGGCTTTAAGGATATCAGTTCCTAGTATTGCCCGGTATCGCTTATCTTCAAAATCCATTACTTTCCATAATGTATTCGATTCTCTATTTGTTAGTTCTTTAGGAGCTTTTATTATAGTTTCATCTTCGATTATTTTTCTACCTGCTATAGTATTTAATTGTAGTTTAATTTTTCTTTTATATTCATTATTTATATATTCTTTATCTATTAAGGATATAGACGATCCTGTGTCTATTAATGCTATTAATGTTTTATTCGGTTTAGTTAATTCTATCATAGGTAGTTTATAGTCGTTGAGGCAGGCAACTGAAAATTTGCCTCCTCTACGATTGGGGTTTATGATTTATAATTGTTAAATGTCCGATTTCTAAAAGTTTCTGATATGATGATGATATATTCGTTACACGTTCTGTTCTTAACAATGAAGAATCGTATGGTAATAACTTCTCTAAAAATATTCTCAGGAATCGTTCTTCGTTGTTTGTAGGTGAATAATCTAATGGAGGATTTGCATCTAACTTCGACTTCTGCATGATTTTATTCTGGATTGCTTATGATTGCTAATATAAATCTTCAACATCTCTTGCTGGAATTCTTTCTGCTTTTTCACGCAATGCAGTGTACGTTTCTGGTATGTCACAATAAGGATTAAGGCTGCTTTGATTGCTTCCCAATCTATTCCTACTACTGGTAATCTGGCTTGTTCGGCTCCTCGTTGTAGCTTCCCTAGTAACACGCTGTATATGATCATCCTTTGTTCAACTACGTCTGGACTGAGGGTAATTATTTGTTCGACATGTTCTATGTAATTAAACAGTGAGTACGCTCCTTTGCCACTGAATATGGGTGATCGCTCGGCTTAGTTGAGTGTTGCTGCAAAATCTAAAGCCATTTTGGATTCAAGTCTAACTGTTACCTAGTCAAATGATTTATAGTTGCTGGGAGAATGCTTCTGGATTCTTCCTTTTCACTTTTCACTTGTGTGGGGTTCGGTGGACGGAGTGGAGCGTATCGCGACTAAAACCAAAGTTTTAGATAACAAAAACTTTATTACTTATTATGTACAACGTCTATATAACTATCTTCTGGCTCGACGGCGCGAACTGCTAAATGTTTTTCCCTCGAAGGCGCGTACTGTACTTGTGATGACTGTCTGTATTACCCTCGAAGGCGAGTACTAACTGCATTTCCCTCGAAGGCGAGTACTGACTGCATTTCCCTCGAAGGCGAGTACTGACTGCATTTCCCTCGCAGGCGAGTACTGACTGAATGTGTGTTCTCCTCTTCGACGTTCACGCCAACCATCCGGATCGTAAAACAATATGAGACTTGCCGCCACACTTGTATTAATTATAGTTTGTAAATCTCGATTAGGTTTTGTACCGGTCTCTGTACAAATTTATCAGCTTTAATGGCTTGCTCACCTAATTGTCTTCGATTGGACAAACTTTTAACTTGAATATATTAAATGATTACTGTTTATTACGGTATGAACTCGTTTTTATTATTGTAATCACTTGGATGAAGTTAATATTCACTTTAGTTATTTAATTCACAATTTGAGTTTGCAATTCTAACACTTGCTCGAATAATTAACTTGTGGATTCTTTCACTTACGGATAGTTATTTTATTTAACTATCTTACCGACTGTGCCATTTACGTTCTTGCCCGAACGGAAGAAAGAAAAAAATACAAAGTTTTATAATTGATGAGAAAACACGTTAATGGTTTGATAATCTATTGAAAAACAATTGACCCGAGTCTCAAGTGAGCTGGGCTTTTTATACTATTCTTAATTACATTCCGTTATGATAATCGATTTATCTTAAACTTGTTTTGTGAACGATATATAGTTGTGTGCGTGGCATTAGTGCAGCCGATAATTTTCTTTCCACTCTGCAAATCGAGCGATGAGGTGTCGCTTTAATTCCTCATATTTGTTTTCTTCCGGCGGGTTCTCAACGACGTCAGCAATATGCTCCAAAATTTATGAATCCAAGGCGGCCACTATGACACTAAATTTGCTGCTATCGGAAGTCACTTTATGAATTTTAAATTGCGCCTCCACTTGTGTAAACCATAGCGTCGGTTTACGGCACCAAAATGGCGGCAATTTGACACTACTTATCGCCTCAACGCGGAGTTCACTTTCAGATTGTTCGTTTTGCTCGAATGGATTCATAGATGTTTATTATGTTTCTTTTTCAGCATTACTCGCGATTAACAATTTATCTTTTAGACATAATGTCTATTAAAATTTCAAGCATCGAAAGTCTGGACTGTTGAGTGACGGAGCAACAGCGTCCTTTTTTTAATTTTGTTACGTTATGGTCACCAATATGAAGGGGTTATATGAAACGGAAAGTTAATTAAATGAAACGCGTGTTTTTGAATGATATAACAATTTATTAACAAAGGTGATGCTGATGATAACGTGGATAAAGTCGCGAACCGAGAGAACTTTGTGTGTGTGTAAGCGTCGCAACTCGTGAAGATTGTACTAGACGAGTGCTGCATAGCTTAGCATACATTTAGTACATTATGTGTAGTGCATAGTTAATTCCTACAGTTTTAAAATTATTTTAAATATAAGCGGGAAAATATCATTCCTTCCCCGCGTAGTTAAATATGTAACCCCAATCTTTTACATTTTTTGACAATGAGTTACAACTTTTAGCTACATGTGCATTTTTGTATAAAACTGAACAATTTAAATGTAAATGTATTAATAAACGACAGCTCTTGACAACTTGTAGTGTCTCTAATTTACCATTATCGTAAATCTCCATATCTAAGGGAGGTCCGCAATTACGCTTAGGCCTTCTCCTCGTCTCTTGAGTGCTACTAGAAGGAGCTTGCTCTGCGCGTTTGTCAGGTGTCTTTGCCGAAGCATGTGGCTCAACGGAACTCTCCGATTCTCGTTGAACGCTTTGATTTTCCGTGGATGGATCGTCCGGGTGCTTATACCACAAATTCTTGAAGCTCCGTACCGTACGTTCTGCCACTCCGTTCGAAGAAGGGTGAAAAAGTGGCGAAAACTTGATTTGCGCCCCAGTTTTTTTTTTAAATTCTGCGAATTCCTTCGATGTCAACTGCCGACCATTATCTGACACGATGCGCGAAGGTACTCCGTAGTCTGCAAACATCTCGCGTACATTTCTTACTAGCTCTGCGGCAGACATTGAGTTGACAAGTTTGACGCTCGGAAATTTAGAAAAAGTATCTGTTGCATTCAGAAATACATCGCCTTGCACGGGTCCTGCGTAGTCTAAGTGAACTCGCTCCCAAGAATGACTGGATGTTGGCCAAGTCAATGGAGGAGCTTGTCGGACAGATTTGACAGCTGTAGACTGCTGCTTCCACATCTTAGTCCAATCCAGGCCACCATACTTACGATCGTGCTGCAGCTTTTGTGCGTACAATGCCATGATGTGAAGCGTATATAGCATCAAGAACTCTTCGCCGGAGAGACTTTGGAGCCATTACTCGATCAGAACGGAGCAGACAATCTCTTTGAGTTGAAATCTCTGCGCGTATCTTCCAAAATGGCTTCAGCTCAGGTAAGACGTTATCTGGCCATCCAATTCTGACGGGTTAGAGCACAGTACTTAGTGCAGTATCTGATGCAGTCTCAGCAGCTACCCCTGACCACTTGACTGGTCTCGATTCGACCTCTAGAAGCTGGATACCCATTGGCTCAGGAAATTCATCACATGAGTTGCTCTGTATTGGCAACCGCGAAAGAGCGTCTGCATTTCCGTGTCGACGACTTTTTCTTTCCATGAATTGGTAGTCATAAGCTCCTAATATCAGTGACCAGCCAAGCATTCTTGGCGAAAGACGTTCTGGAGTTACAACTTCTCTTTTGAAAACTCCTAATAAAGACTTATGCTCCGTAACGAAGAGAACCTTAGGTCAGCCAAAAATGTATTTTTGGAATTTCCCCATGTTTCTGGAGTATTTGTTTGAATTCATTATTTAAAAAGCTAAATGCTTCAATTCTACACTCGGAAATGCATAATAGGGGTGTAGCCTGTATTCAATCATGTAAACCAGAATCATCGATGTTACTGGGAATACCCGGATCTGTATTTTCAGAGAGTAAATTAATAAGACGCTCTGCTTTACGAAAACGCTGGGGATGTGTGTTTAATTTATGTTTATTTTTGTTAAATTTTATGTACCTAGGCTCAAGTTTTTGTGGTTTTGGGTTTTATATAAGTTAAAAAAATCAAATGGTTGATTTTATTTAGAAAAATATATTTAGGGCTTGAGCCTGTCTTTACTCGATGAAGTACAAATAAAAACTCAACTTAAAACTAGTTACAATTTATCATTATGATTTTTGATGAATGTGCAGTTCACCGGAATTGCACGTTTTCGTTGCGCTTGCATTTACTCTATTCGATACTTTTGTTTTAAATTTCGCCTTGGCGTCAGCAGATGTTGGCCCGCGCGTGTAAATAGCGTTTGCAGTTATTTGATATGGTAAGTTGCAACGTTGGATTTTAATGTGATATCTTATTTATTGAATTCGGATGTTATTGTTGAGTCTATGTTATAAGTGTTCATATCTAGGTTAGGAATATTTATGTTGCAAGTTTTAGTATTGTTAGGTTGTATAAGGGAATGTGTAACTCCTCCCTCCTTATGTTTATTGATTGTCCTCAGCAATTTTTACAGTGGGCAATTCTATATCTTTAGTTACGTTGATTTTGACCATATTTCGTTTTTTGTTGTAAAATATATAATATACAAAGATTAAAACTGTGACCAAAATTTTGGATAATACGCTTCCTGTGACAATGGTATGTTGTTTTTGTATATATTTTATTTCATTAATTTTTTCGATATTTTCTATATTATTTATTTTAATATCTTCAAAGTTTATATTATATTCGAACCCTGTTATGTTTCTAATTGGTTCTAACAGAAGGATTTGTTGAAATTCTTTATAGTCGTTCGTAAATGTTTTTCCTAGAATTTTGATTTCACAATTGCTAAATCTTATAACGTATGAACCATTTATTATGTATTCTTTTTCATTACAATTTTGTATCATATTTCCTTGAGTGTTGTAAATAAGTAATAGTCCTTTCTCTATTTCTTCAATGTTATTTTGTTTTTCCATTTTAATAATACATTCTTTCTTACTGCAATTTAATTTTTTACTTAAAGATTTAAGCTGTTTTTGATATTCATAATAGGTATTATTGTAGTGTACAATGTGCTGTATATCTATATCTAGGGTTTCCATTTTCTTATTCGGTATTTTTCTTACATAATATGAAAATATAGGGTTTGTGAGTGTAGGAACATTGATGACGAATACTATAATGTTATCTTTGGTTAAGACATTTATCGTTATTTCTTTGAGTTCGTCGAAGGTAAGGTCGTATTTATTTACTTCGTCATAGTTTAAAATTGATCTTGTCATTACTCCGGTTTTTGCTAAGTTTACATTGTCTATGATTTTTTCCAGTTCATCATTGATTAAATCTAAATTGTGGTTTAGTTGGATATCGACTAGGATTTTGTTAATATAATCGGTTGTATTGTTGATATCTAATACTAGTTTTTTTATGAAAGTATTTGTGTTATTTATATTTTCTACAATTTTATTTAAGTTGTTTTGGAAAACGTTATTGATTTCTAATTGTTTGTTCATAGTTTCAATTATATTGCGATTGTTGGTGTCAATAATTTTTAAATGTTCCATAATTTCTGTATAGTCATCGTTGTGCATTACTCCAAAGAGCAGTTTGTACATTTTTCCGATAGGGTTAATTAGTCCTCTTTTCTGTCTTTTGATTAAGTCTATATCTTCTATTTCGTTGTGTTTGTTACAAAGGTCGATGTAACTTGGCATTTTGCCTAATACTGATTGACATATTTCTGATAAGGGTAGAAGGGGGTTCTTTTCCTTAATGTTGTTGTTTTCGTTAGATACTCCTGTGTTTTGGTTCTCGAGAGTGGGTACGTTGGCTTGTGGAAGATTGGTAAGGTCTAAGCGTAGTAATTCTCCTAGTAGTTCTCCTCTAATAGTTTTGATGGTTTCGCTGACATATGGGGATGCGTGAATTATGTTTTCTATTTCAATGACTGCATTTTCATATTGGGCAAGGTCGATTTTATGATAGATTCGCTTGTAATCCTTGATTAGTTTGACTGAATCCTTTTTAATGAGTATTAATCCTGAAGTTGAATATATGTTTTCAATTGTCATTTCGGTTGCACTGATTTGGATTGTTACGAATATTGTAGTTAGCAATAGCCTGGCCAGTAGGGTATAGCTCATTTTTCTGGGGACCTGAAATGTTAATTTTCCATTAACTTTCCGTTATTATATTTCGAAGATCATAATTTGTCTCAGATCTGATATGTTTTCTTGTGTAAAGAGGGGTTTTTTGTCTTTTGCTATGTATTCTGCTTATTTACAGGCGAAAACTCCACAATCATATCCGTTTGTTTGCCGTGGGGTTTCTGTAATATTCTCCTTGGTGAACTCATATTCTAGTGGGATTCCTCTCTTTGTTATTGATTCTTCCTTGATATAATTTTCTAATATGTCCATGATTTGATTATTCGTGTCTCCTAATGAATCAAAGTATTTTATTTTTCTGGTTTTGAAGTCTATGGTTGCTAGACACCAGTGTGGTTGATTTACATGAACGGGGATAATTATAATATCGTATTCAAATATATTTGTTCTTCTGGTCCAACGGATGACGGCGTTGTATCCTGATTGGGAGAGTTGTTGTGTGAAGAATGTATTCATACAATAAATTTTGGGCGAAGTGTTGGATTTATGGTTATATTCCTCTATTAGCTTCAAATAGAAGTTTATTACTTGGTCATTAAGCCATGAGTTTCCTATTAATGTTTTCAGATCTCTTCTGTATATGTTAATATTGAATTTCGTTGTGAGGATGTCATTATCAGTTCCTGTATTGATTATTGTGTTTATGAATTGTTTCTGCTCATGGCTTAGTGGTTTTTTACGAATTTCCTTTCTTCGTTCGTATTTCTTAAGTCTTTTGATTCTATTTGGATGTATCTTTTTATTTGATTTATTATTTTGTATTAACTTGATGTCTTCCCCTTTTTTTGTCACTTCGACTTTGCGATACTTTGGTGTTTCCTTATGTCTTTCACTGGCATAATTTTTTATGAATATTTTTTCGTATGGTATTTCTTGAGGTTTTTCTCTATTTTTATTATGGTAGGTTATCCACTGGTTTTTCTTTTCTAATAGAATCTGATGTATTTTCTGTTTATCCTTGGTTCCTTGTTGAATTCGTTGCGGTTTGCACTTGGTTATCGAATGTATAGTGTTGTTATGGTACTCGGTTGCTTTGAGAGTCTTTTCTTCGATATTTAATTCGGGTTCCGTTAAGGTGAGAACTCTTATGTGTTCTAGAAATGAACTATGGCATCGATTCATATCAGCGTTTCCCGTGTGGAATTTAGGTGAAGTGAAATGCACTTCTGTTCCTTCTTTGTTTAGATATTCTCTCACATTGACTGTATTGAACTCGTTATCTGATATAATTTTCTTGGGTTTTCCCATAATTGCATTATGTTCTCTCAGAAGTTTAATGAATGTTATGTCATTTTTATCAGTAGTTTCTTTTAAGTATAGATGTTTAGAGAATTTATCTATCGTCGTGAAGAACAGTCTTTTTCCAATTGAAAATATATCTATGTGGATAATTTCGTTAATATCTGAGGGTGTCTCGGTGGTTGAGAATAGAGGTTTTACTGGTTTTCTGTCATATTTGGCTAGGTCACATGTTTCACAATTGTTTATATATCTGGTGACCATACTTCTCATATTTTGGTAGTAATACTTATTTTTTATTTCTTCGGAGTTTTGTAGTATTCCTCTATGATTACTTTTCTCATGTATCTCTTTTATTTTTGCGAAGCATTGTTCTTCGTCTAATAAATCTGTTGCGTGATTTGTGCATTTAATGAACTTCATGTTTTGGTTAGAGAATAAACTGACTACACATAGTTGAACTATGTTCCATTTAGAATTACTTAGTTCACAATATAGACCAACTTTTTCTGTTCCTGAAATGTATCGTCTTAGAATATCTTTAATCGTTGTTTCGTTTTCTAGATCTATTTCATCTATGTATATTTTCCGTTTTTTACTTATTGACTTATATTCTCTTTGTTTTCTTTTTACGATGATAACCTGAGTTTTATATATGTTCACTATTCCATTCTTAATGGGTATGAAGTCGTTTTGGTCTTCTTGCCCTGAGTGGATAGTTACATGTTCGCTTGAGTTATCTATGTCCATTGCTTCTTCCGAAATTACGTTTATTTCGTGTTTGTCGTTATATATACGACTGAGGAAATGTGGTACTTTATTATCTTTACCTTTAACATATTCTATGTTAAAGTTATACTCGTTGAGTCTTATTTTCCATTTCTGCAGTTTACTATTGGGTTCTTTCAGATTGTTGAGCCATACGAGGGGTCAGTGGTCAGTGCGGATGTCGAATTTGACTCCAAAGAGGTAGGGTCTGAAGTATTGCGTAGCCCATACAATAGATAGTAGCTCCTTTTCTATTGTAGAGTAATTTCGTTCGTGTTCGTTCAGTATTCTGCTAGCAAAGGAAATTGGGTGTCCTTTCTGGGATAGGACGGCGCCGACTGCTTTGTCTGAGGCGTCTGTAGTCAATACAAACTTTTGTTCAAAATCGGGATAGTGTAAAATAGGATAATTTGTTAATAGTTCTTTAAGTTTCTCAAATGCTGACACGTATTTAAGGTCATTTGTATTTATTTTGTTGTTTTTCTTGAGGGCGTCTGTAAGAGGGGAAGCTATTTTAGCGTAGTTATTGATGAATTTCCGATAATAGCCGGTAATGCCTAAAAATGACTCAATTTTCTTCGTTGTATCTGGGATTTTGAGTTTTTTAATGGTTTCTATCTTCTGAGGGTTTGGTTTGATACCATCTTTTTGAACGAAAACTTTTGTTTGAATGGTTCGATGTTGGAACTGGTTGAATTTTTTCCATTAATTGTCGAAGTTGTTGAACAAATTCGGTTTCCAAACTGTCGTAGTCAATATTTTCGAAAAAATCGCATGGCATTTTGAGTGTTGTTCCGTAAACCATTTCTGACGGTGTTGCTTTAATATCGTCCTTGTAAACGTTGCGTAGTGCAAGCATTATTAAAGGTAATGCTTCGGTCCAGCGTTCGTTGTTTTGACATTTAATTGCAGCTTTCATGGTGCGATGAAAACGTTCGATTAGGCCATTGGCTTGTGGGTGTCGAGGGCTTGATCGAAGGTGTTTTGCACCAATCATTTGCGACAACCCATTGAAAAGTTTCGCTTCAAATTGTTTACCCTGATCGGTGGTGATTTTTGTCGGAACACCATAATATGTAATCCAACCATTTATTAATGCTCTTGCAACAGTATCAGCGTGAATGTCTTCGATTGGAATTGCAACTGGCCATCGGCTGAATCGGTCGATAATTGTTAAACAGTAATTGTAACCGTTTGAACATGGAAGCGGTCCAACTATATCGATGTGAATCCATGAAAAACGTTTGTCTGGCACCGCAAAATTCTCGATAGCTGACCTATTGTGCTGAGAAATTTTAGCTTTTTGACATGAAATGCAAGTTTTTACCATATTGGCGATGTCCTTATTCATGTTGGGCCACACAAAACGCTCGCTGATTTGCTTAAGTGTTGATCTTTTACTTGGATGGGCCAGGTTGTGTACCGAGTTGAAGGCTCTTTGACGAAAATCCTTTGTGATGAATGGTCGAACATGCTTTGTTGATATGTCACAAACCACCTCGCTTGTTGAATTTGGAATTTTGATGAGTTTAAGTTGAAGCGTTGACTTGTTGTTTTCCAAAAAACCATTTAATTCTTCGTCGGTTTTTTGGCTTTCAGTTAATTCTTCGAAATTGATTGGATCGCAGCCAGTGATGCTCTCGATGCGTGAAAGTAAATCAGCTACGATATTCTCTTTTCCAGAAATGTGTTGTATGTCAGTAGTGTACTGTCCGATGGAATCGAGATGTGTTAGTTGTCGTGGTGAGGCTTTTTCAGGATTTTGGAAAAATTCAAATGTAATTGGTTTATGGTCGGTCAAAATTGTGCAGCTTCTTCCCTCAATCATGTGTTTGAAATGTTTGATTGATTGATAGATGGCCAATAATTCGCGATCATAAGTACTGTAACGTTTTTGTCGGTCTGTCATTCGTTTCGAGTAGAAACCCAGTGGTTGAAGTTCTCCGTCAACGAGTTGATGAATGGCGGCACCAACTGCGAAATTGCTAGCATCGACGTGAAGTATCAATTTAACGTTTGCCTTTGGATGTGCTAACGTTACTGCGCCTATCAATGACGTTTTACATTCTTCAAAAGCCCCTTCCGCATCGTCGGTCCAAATGATGGGTGTTTTGTCTTTTTTCTTGTTACCCCTAATGAGGACACGTAGACGACCCTGAATACGCGCTGCTCCCGGTAGGAAACGACGATAAAAATTCACCATGCAAATGACTTTGCGTAGTTCGTCCGCGACTTTCGGTTTATAAAACATTTTGATGGCATCGATTTTGTCAGTTGGTGGCCGGATTCCCGCTTTACTGACTAGATGTCCGAGAAATAATACCTCCTCTTGTGCAAATGCACATTTGGCCACATTGATCTTCAATTCATATTTGCGCAAACGCTCAAAAACAATACGTACATGTTTGTGGTGTTCCTCTTCGCTGCTGGATGCTATGATGATATCGTCGATGTAGCAAATAACGAAGTCTAGTCCGAATAACACTTGATCCATGAAGCGTTGAAATGATTGCGCTGCGTTTGTAAGTCCGAATGACATGACATTGAATTCAAAAAGTCCAAATGGAGTGATAATTGCTGTCTTTTTGCGATCCTCTTTGGCTATTGGGATGTTGAAATAGGCTTTTTCTAAATCGAGTACAGAAAAAATTGATTTACCACTCAAACTTTGGGTGAAGTCTTGGATATGTCTGATTGGGTAACGGTCTCGAACAGTTTGTGCGTTCAGTCGTCGATAATCTCCACATGGTCGCCAGCGTCCATCTTTTTTTGGTATCATGTTTAGGGGACTGGCCCATTCGCTGTTTGATGGTTGGCAAATTCCCGCATTAATCATGTATTCGAATTCTTTCTTTGCAACTGCAAGTTTGTCTTCATTTAATCGTCGTGGGCGTGAGAAAACCGGTTGTCCCGTTGTGATTATCTGATGTTGAACAGTTTTTTTTGTTGTAAGCGCTTTGTTGTAAAGTTTCGGTGTTGTCAAGTCAATGAATTCATTTAACAAATCTTTGTAGTTGTTGTCGCTGTTAATGGTGAAAACTGGTTGGTGAAAACTATGCTGTGTAACCGGAAACACATTTTGTTTCAAGTTTAGTTTCTCTGCCGATAAGTAATTGGCCCCTGATGTCAACCAATAAACCGTATTTGTCGAAAAAATCAGCACCTAAAATTGGTTTTGTAACGTCAGCAAAGATGAAATTAAAATTGAATTCTCTTCGCTGTCCCAAGTCGAGTGATAGCAGTTTGTTGCCGTACGTGTTTATAGTAGATCCGTTAGCGGCAAACAACGAGTATTCATTTGATTTTAATTTTTTCGGAAACAATGACGCTGGTAAAATTGAGAAATCTGCCCCTGTGTCTATCAAAAATTTATAATTAGTGTTACGGTCGGTGATGAAAAGTCTTTTCGTTTTCTTTTTGTTGCTTGTTTCGCAAACCATTGGTTTTCGCTGAGCTTCAAATTGGCTAATAACAAGACGGAGTTTTTTCTCATTACTGTCCGCTTCATCTACCGTCGATGGTGAAGCGGGTTCTAGTTTTCCTGTTTTTTGAATGCGCATGGTTCAGCGCACCTTTTTGCATCTGCTCCAAATTTATAATGGTAGTAAAAATTCGGATATTTTTCCGATTGGCTCTTCGAACGAGTGCGATTGCGTTGCTTGTCACGTGCCGGAGTTTGTGTTCGACCGCGTTTGTTGTTTGTCGTTTTGATTTCATTAATTTCTTTCCGTAAAGCGTCAATCGTCTGTTTGAGTGAGTGGAAATCGTTGGATTGTGGTAGACTTTGTACTGCCGAAACACTACCGAAATTTCCAATTTCCATCATTTTATCCGCTTGCTGAGCGCAACGATCTAATTCAAGTTCGGAAATTGAAACAACAGCTCGCACACTGCTTGGTAATCGCTCAAGCCAAAATGCCTTGATTGCGTCGTCCTTCAATGCCTTGCCGGACAGGTCGCGCATTTGTCTTAGTAATTGTGTAGGTTTTTTATCCCCAAGTTCGCATTCCCGTATCAGTCGATTCAGTTTTTTGTTTTCGGAATCTGTGAAATCTTTAATGAGTCGATTTTTAATTGCATCATACTTGCCAGTATCCGGTGGTGAACGAACAATGTCTGCAACATTTGCTAGAGTATCACAGTCCAGTGAGCCAACCACATAGTCGTATTTTGTTTGGTCTTGTGTTATA
Organism: Stratiomys singularior; assembly: GCA_954870665.1. NCBI lineage: Eukaryota > Metazoa > Arthropoda > Insecta > Diptera > Stratiomyidae > Stratiomys > Stratiomys singularior. The sequence goes on along the minus strand of OX940879.1, from coordinate 55,333,872 downwards.
TGCGCGTTTCGAAATTGTGCATCCATTTGTATGAAGTATAAATCTGGATCGCGTTTGCTGAAGATTGGTGGTTTAACGCCGATTTTACAAACTTCACCAGCTACCGTTGTACCTTCTGAAACAGTTGCTTGAGCAATGTCGTCGTTTGCCATGATTGCAGTTATATTAAATTCCGTACTTGAGTCACTGAACAATGGATATACTTTTACTAAAGTTAAACTATGGATAAAGCGTTTAACGGGTTCGGCCGATCCAATTATCTTCTTGTGAAATTTTGAATTGTATGGCGTAACTCGGAGCAAAAACAAATATGGTCGTTAAAAGCGATGTTTATAGTTCCACGAAATTTTGGTCGTCGTCGTGTCGCCGGTATGTTTTATACTCACGGTCACACTATGGGCGCGTGTACACAGTCGGTATAAGAAAAGCTTCACACTGATCGTTAACACACAATTATTTGAAGAAAATAATTTGCTAAAAATGTTTTTCACAATGCGTGAAATGGAATGTTTTTTAACACTATTTTCGTTTTGTCTGAGTTTTTTGTGCAAATATGTTCACTTTGGTTAATTTCATTGTCGATGATCGAATGATGTTATTCTTGTATTGATTGTGAAATCATGTAAAATCGCCGCACAAAAAATTGTAGCGTATAAATTCACGGGGTCACCAATTGTGGATTAAATAAAATGCTGAACACAGGAATTACGTTTATTTCATTTTATTTCCACTAAAAATATTGTCTTTATTAAAATTATTCAGAATGTAAATTGTATGTTATGTTGAAGTATGTTTCTTCTTGGAGTGCAGTTGACTGAATGAATATTATGAATGTCAATCTGATCTATGACAGTGTGTCTATAGTAAAATGGTAAATGTCAAATGAATATGCTAAGGTTACGTTGGCGCTGACAGCGCATGATAATACTGATTTGAATTTACAATTTGAACGAACGTTAGAAATTATTTTTTTATTATTCTAATTGCAAAAACGGAAATTATTGTTGGCGTTAATCGCCACATATGTCCTAGATAGTCTGTTTGCTTAGCGAAGAAGTTGCACTTGTCTATTTGTATTTTTAGTTGGTATTGTCGCAAAGTATTAAATATTTTGTGTAAGTTTGTTTGCATTTCTTGGAGTGAGGTTGCGAAGACGAGAATGTTATCTAAGTATACTATATCTTATCTTGTTAATATGTTCTCTTAGAACTTCATTCATAATTCGTTGGAAGGTTGCAGGTGCATTTTTTAAACCGAAGGGCATTCGATTAAACTCGGAATGTCCTTGGGGTGTCGAGAATGCTGTTTTACATCTATCGTGTTCATTAATTTCTATCTGGTGAAATCCTTTTGTTAAGTCTAGGGAGGTAAAGTATTGGGCTCTTCCTAGCTTATCAAGTATGCTTTCAACATTAGGGATCGGAAATTTGTCTTCAACTGTTTCGTCGTTGAGTTTCCTATAGTCTATTACTATTCTCCACTTCTGTTTCCCTGAATTATCCATTTTCTTTGGAACTATCCATATGGGAGCATTGTATGGGGATGTGGAATGACGTATTATTCCCTGTTTCAGCATGTCTTCGATTTGGATTTTCACTTCCTGTTCGTGTACTTGAGGAAATCTGTATATTTTCGAGTATAGCGATTTATTTGACTTTGTTACGATCTCATGTTTCGTCTGAGTGGTACAAGTCAAGTTATCTCCTTCTTTGTAAAATATATCGCTGGGATTCCTTAAGATGTTTTTTAACGCGATGCCTTCCTCATTATTAAGTTTTTCAAATAATTTCTCCATTTTGTTATGTTGCGGTTCAAACTCGCACTCAAAGTTTATTTCTTCGGGGGCTGCATAATTGAATTTTAGTTCTTTATTATTGATTATGATGTTCCCTGTGCCTAAATTCAGAGTTGCGTGCAGGGGGTAAAGGATATTTTGTCCTATTATTGCTTTGAATTGTTTATTCGAGAAGTCCATGACGTTCCAGATGATTTTGTGGTATGTTGGTAACTCGAATTCTTGTGGCATGTTTGATTTTAATTTTGTTTTTACGAGGTATGTTCCTCCTAGTCCGTGTACATTTATTGGGGTTTTTAATTGAATTCGTTCGTTATTTAATAGGTTTTTTTGTCGATGCTAGACGTGGATGCTCCAGTGTCTATTAGTACTGGAATTTTTTCATTGTCTATTGTTAAATGTATTATTCGTAGAGGGTTTCCGAGGCAAGTACTTGAAAATTTGTGTCCATAGGTTCTGGTTTTTGATTTTCATGTCGGAACCTATTGGATCTATTATTTTGTGCGGGTCCTGCTTGATTGTTTTGGAAGTTGTATCTATTCTGTTGGGAAGGTAATCGCAATTGGTTAGGTCTGAAATTTTGCCAATTGTATTGTCTTTGTCCAGGGGGATTTTGATTCTGTCGATAATTGAAATTACGATTTGTATTGTAACCTTTGTTGTTTCCGAAGTTAATATTTCTGTTTTGGAAATTAGGATTGGGGTTAAAATTCTTTGGATGAGTTGGATTATTACTATCTATGTTCTGGCGGATTTCTACCAGTATTCTATATACCTGATCAAGAGTTGTACAATTTTTCATTTCCAATTAATATGCCTTGTACTCCGGGACGAGGGATTTAAATTTATTTAAGATGAAACTTTCGTTTCTCATAGGACTGAATTCGCTATGCAACGCGGCTTGAGGGTCTTTTAGGTATTTGGTATTTATTCTACTTAATAGTTCGTTAAGTGTATTATAAGTATCATCAGTATTCCTATTTGTATTACTCACCCTATGTATCTTATTTATGATACTACTGTAGCTCTCGTGTTCTCCAAAGGTGAAAATTAGGGTTTCCTTTACGCTTTGCCATGAGGGGTCCAATATTTTTTGTATCGTGTTGCGGGCTTGTCCTTGAATTTTGTGCAAGATCAGTCGGAAGATGTATGTTTGTTCGTTTCCTTGCTGTGTGAGTGATAGCAGCGTGTTGGCTTTTTCGATCCATGTGTTTAGTGAATACTCGCTGTCTCTGCCTGTATATATTGGTAGTCTTCTAGCTTCTTTTATCAATTCCTCGAAGGAAAGTTGTAGTGGAAACGGCGGAAGTTGTATTTCTGGATTTGTCATTTTTTCACAAGTTTTATTTTTGTTTTGTTTATTAGAGTTTAGGGCTCCCTGGCGGTCTCACCAGAGTAGTTTAGGTACGTTTAAGACCTCAGTTTATCGTACACCCCTTAACTTTTCACTTTATTATTTTTTTTATTAGTTTTTATTTATTTCGTAGATTCGGTTCAAAGGGGATCCTCCCTCCTTTGACGGACGACTGCGCCAGTTATAGTTGTGATAAATATGTTATTATAAAAAAAGATATTCGTATCTCTTACGCGAGACTATCCTTTTTAATAATAAGAAATTTTACGTTTTAAAATATACTTTATTCAAACGGAGTTTATTTGGTATACGCTATTCGGTTGATAGCTGATTAATAACTAACTTGTTCTTGCACAGAGTTTCATTTATATACTAAGTCTTATCTTCTAAAGCAGGATGCGATTAAGATTTTGGTTGGTCAGCTAAATGATTCTTACAATGATCTTTAATCTAAATAGCGTTTATTCTGCGTTCGTTTGCAGTTATTTGATATGGTAAGTTGCAACGTTGGATTTTAATGTGATATCTTATTTATTGAATTCGGATGTTATTGTTGAGTCTATGCTATAAGTGTTCATATCTAGGTTAGGAATATTTATGTTGCAAGTTTTAGTATTGTTAGGTTGTATAAGGGAATGTGTAACTCGCGTGATAACTCTTCCACCAACAAATGCGATTGCCCTCAATCGTTTAGAAAAATCGAAGATCATTGAATCTGATGTTTGGATTCCCATGTGGAGGGTCCACTATGGTAAGCGAGGATGACCTTGGCATTTGGATCAGTGTCTCGGATCTTGGTACTATTACTGGAGATGAACATTCTGTGGAGGATGTGGGTTTAAAAATGTTGTAAATTTTATATGATATGAGGATTGCTAGGTATATTGCGATGATTGTAAGTAGGGAATATGTTGTGGTAGTTTGGATATCATTTTCGGATCGAATCAGTTGGATTTCGTTGGTATTGTTGATGTTTAAATCTTTTAGCATTTCCAACGAAATAACGTTTTGCGAGATTTTCTGAATCGAGGGCGGTTGTAGAATTGCTGGTAAGACTCGCATGCTAGTTGTATCTCGGCTGATGAATGTTCTTCCGTTTGCGACAATGGTTGAGTTTTGGAACTTTACTAAAAATGTTCCATCTAGATTGTGTCGAGATTCTTCTGTTGACAATGTTCCCATGAACTGGTTTAGCAGCACGATTCCAGGAGCGATTTCATCGATAGTCGGTATCTGCGAATTGCTTATACAGGGGCAGTTTGCTGGAAGACTTTTCAAAAGGTTAGGCAGGCATGTCGTGTTGCTTATATCTACAATCTCAGATGATTTACAAACGTTCAAAAAGTTAATTGTTTAACATTTTCCTTTTACTCCAAATAGCTTATCATCATTTTTCAGGACTTTTGTAAAGTACAAATCGATAACAAAATGATTTCGTTTTATAGGTTTTATAAGCAAGGTTTCGTAAACGATACTAGTTGTCAGAGGGATATTTATTATATAAAGTAGAGATGTAGTGTTACTTATTATTTTTGTTTCTGCGAAATTCAAGGCTTTTTCTATGGTACTGTATGGGAGTAATTCTTTGTTTAAAATATCGGTTGCCATTGTGATTTCAGACTTTGACAATACTACTGAGTTGATTACAACTAGTTTTGACCAGTGAATTGCTTGATTGATATTTGTTAATTCTTCCTTAATGAGTCTTAATCTAAGCTGAATGTCTAATATCATATTAAAGTTTGTCTGGCTATTTTCTTTGAATAGTTTTCGTATTTCATTGGTGATTCTTGTTATGTTGTGTATTTTCTAATACATTATTTAATTTATCTCTGATGGTTACGAAATCTTCATGGTCCGGATTGCCTGCGATCCATTTCCATGCAGATCCAATAAAATTTAGTGACCTCTTGATTAGACGCGGTTTTAAATTTTTAACAAGGCTGATAATTTGCTGAAATTCGTAGGATAAATGTAAAAACAGAGGATGATGTCGGACAACCGTAAGATTGAGAATTGGTTCGATTTCCTCAATGAAGCGTTGGTATTGATCGATTTCCATTATTTGGATGAGCTTAAAATTCCCGTCCTGTACTTTAGTCTGTCCAGTGTGTAAGGAGACAATTCGGGAGTTTGAGAAGTCCAGAATCTCGACCTTCGCAAGCACAATGTACGGTAGTAATCTGAAACGTAAGATCAGTTTCGTATATTACTTTTATGTACAACCCTACCAGACTCAGTTAAGACTCGGTGAGAACTGTTGAATTATTGTTCTCTTTGATAATTTCCTGTTTATATCTAGGGGTTAGTTTCGATCCAATCCTTTTGTTTTGCTTAACATAAATCACCTCCCCAATTTCGTATTGTGTTGTCGGTTGTCTTACTTTGTTGTGTGCCAGGATGTCGTTCTGTTGTTTTTGTTTTAATCTGTCTATGTTTGAAAGCCGTACCCTTTCAAATTCGATAGGGTGATTCCAGGGACGCGACCAAACTGTAGTTCTACAGGCTTTTTTCCCAGTGGTGGAGTGGATCGTGAAATTGTATTCATTAACAGCGCGCTGTAATAAATTCTCGAAAGTCCTAGGTGGGCCATCTTTCTTTAAGCACCTCATGATCTCCGTGAGGGTACTGTTCCATCGTTCGACTTGCCTGTTGACTTTGCTTTTGTACGGGGGTGTCTTATATACCTTTATTCGAAGGTCATCCTCCATGAGCGAAGTTATGGATGCAGATCGTAGGGCGCTCTCGTTTTCGATAACAACGAGCTCTGGCACGCAGAAATAGAAGAGTAGGTCTGCTAGTGGTTGCTTTATATCCTCGATGGACTAGGAGGCTATTATCTTGGCTTGGCCTAGCTTGGAGAACTTATCGATGGCAGTTAATACCCGGTGTTTCTCGGTACTGAAAAGGTCTATATGAATCGTATGACCAGGGTAGGATTGGATAGTTGTAGGGTTGAGAAATAGCTTATTGGGATGCCTATCGTAGTTGTTTTCCTTACAGACAGAACAGTTTTACACGATATTCTTTGCTTTAGCAGCCATTTTTGGGAAGTAGAAGTTTTGTAAAAGTTGTAAACGGTTTTCTTCGGCGTTGCGGTGTGCACGCTTGTGTTCTTTCAATATTCTTTCCTCTTGTTCCGCCTCGTTGGGAACATCCTCAACAAGTTTCTGCGTAAAACGAATTCGGTAATCAGAGAAATGTCTGGGAAAGATCAGCTGAATTCGCCCCATGGTTTCTTCGTCGGTCAGGAGACCATTTATAGTAGTCGGGTTGAGGTAACGTTTAAATAGATTAATGATATCAGTATCTGAATAGTGGAATTTAATTAACGTATGCCGTGTGTAGTTGGGGAAAGGATTCTGCAATTGGTAGCTATCCTCGCTTCCAATCCTTAAGACAAGCTGATTCCTGAATACATTAATGGGGTCTCCACCGTTGGGATAAGATTCTGTGACGAGCTTTCGTCGCTATGTTCTGTCGGCGTTAAGGAATTCAGTTCTGTAGGTTTCGGGGGTCTCGAAAGGGAGTCTGCCACGACATTTGCCCTGCCTGGCATATACTTTAGTTCGTCATTGTACTCTTCTAAAATTGACTTCCATCGCTTCATTTTGCTGTTGGTTTTTTTGCTGCTTAAAGCATATGTAAGAGGCTGATGGTCGGTAAAAATTTTCACTTTCTTTGATCCGTACAGGAAATTTTGCAACGAGTTAAGTGCCCATATGATTGCGAGCATATCTTTCTCGTTGGTGGCATAGTTTTCTTCTGTCTTAGTTAGGGTCCTAGACAGGTAAGTGATTGGTTTACCTTTCTGAGAGAGGACTGCCCCGATGGCGTAGTCGAAGGCGTCGGTTGTAAGCTCGAAATCTTCTTCAAAATTTGGATGTACCAGTACAACTTCTTGGGAGATAAGGCAATTCTTTAATGTATTGAAAGCATTCATGGCTTCGGAGTTTAAGTCTGTTATTTTGTTTCTAGATATATTTTTGGACACACGTCCATCCTCCCCTCTCAGAAGGGATGTTAGGGGCTTCGCTATTTGTGCATATCCTTGGATGAAGCGCCTATAGTACCCTGACATTCCTAGGAACGAGCGTAGGTCTCTTAGGGTCTTGGGCGGAAGAAGTTCCGCAATCGCCTGCACCTTTTTGGGTTTGGTTTTAATTCCATCATGACCAATCACGTATCCCAAAAATTCTACCTCATCTCGCAAAAACTCGCATTTCTCCAGCTGAATCTTCATATTAGCCGTTTCTAGCGTTTTCAAAATGGTTTCGAGGTTTTCAAAATGTTCATTTTCATCCTTCCCAAAGATGACGATATCACCAGTGTATACATAATATCGCTTCCCTATGTGCTCACGAAGGATGTCGTCGAGCGCCCTTTGAAAGATAGAAGGGGCATGTCTCAGTCCGAACGGGAGCCGCGTGAACTCAAATTTCCCGTTGTTGATTGAGAATGCAATTTTAGGAATGTCACACTCCCGAAGCGGTATTTGGTGGAAACCGCTTTTCAAGTCTATAGTTGAAAAGTAACGATTCCTGCCAAGGTTCGTGAGGATTTCGCCAATCTCTGGTATAGGATATTTATCGGCTACCGTAACGAAGTTCAGTTTCCTATAATCTATTACCATGCGGTACTTCTTCTCATTGTCACTTGACTTCTTGGGGACAATCCAGACAGGCGAATTATAGGGTGACCTGGACGGCCTTATTATGCCGTCCTCAAGTAGTTTGTTAACTTCTTTTTCTACTTCCGCCTTCAATGCCATGGGGTAGGGGTACGTCCTAGAATAGACTGGGTCGTTATTTGTAGTTCGTATCTCGCCCTTCACGCTGGTTGTGAAAGTGAGTTTCTCGTCCGGCTCTGAAAGGAGGTTAGAATGAATTCGTAGAATTTTTTCTAATCTACTAGACTGTTTCTTGCTTAGATGCGACAACTTTATATTAATGGTATTCACATTTTGCGAGAGATGCTGTTTTAGGGGTATAAATAAGTTGGGATGTAGAGTCATGAAGCTATCGTTTGTGTGAATAACGGCCTTTAATTCCTTTAGCGTATCGTTTCCTATGATACCACCAACCGAAATGAGACTGGGTAGTATAAAAAATTGAATTTTGCTAGTGTTTGGGCCGAAAATTCGGACAAATGCATGGTGCGTAATTTTAACGCTACCTGCTACTGAATGCGCGAAGAAACTCTTATTATTGGGTAGATGATTTCTGATGTGTTTAGGCTGGATGTAGTTTCTATTTGAGCTGGTTTCGATGAGAAATTTTAAAACCTCTCCACTTCCGATGGTATATTCAAAATAAGGAAGTGAAGAGCGCCTCAGCCTAAAAAATATATGTCGTCGAGCTGTTCTTCTTGTTCTAGGGTAGGTTCATCGTATGTCTCGGTATACTCGTCTAATGTTTGGTCATGGTTCTCATCTTCCTCCTTTATTTCTTGTGCGTATTGTTCTTCCATAGTACCGGTGTCTATCTCTGTGTCCGTGAAGTGGAGCCTTTGTGCCTTTCGTGGAGGATGAAGCCTTTGGGACGGCATTTGTGGACGTTTTTGTGCCCATCCTGGATTCTGTGGTCTATTTGCATAGTTTACTGCGTGTGATCTAATGGACTGATCCACATCCATAGGCTCCGGGCCTCTCGGAGGCCTGGGTGGTGGGACCTGATGATTATGCTGTTGCTGAAATGGATGTTGTTGGGAGTACCTGAAAATTCTTTGTTGCGGAAACACTCGTGGGTTATGAAACAATTCTGGGTATATTTCACGTCTGGGGGCCGGAATGGGGGTTGGCCTAGGATGATTCGGTAGGTTTCTTCGACGCGGAATGGGTGGCGGTGTATTATGATGGGCCTTTCGTAGAAGTGTTTGGGTTGAATTTGCGTATTGTGCCCTATAGTCCATATTCTGGAGTTTAAGGCACAGGTGCAGAGCTTGGGGTAAGTCTGCTGGCTGACGTATACTAAGAATTCTGGGCAGATTACCTTTCACCTTTCACCGATCACCTGGTAGAATTCGGGAACTGTATTTCCACCCTGCACCAGAGTGGTCATCTGGTACTCTAAGGTGGTAAAGTCCCTTTTGTCTGCATAATGCAGGGTTTGACACTTTACAGTTCTATCCCAATTCAACGGAGTATTGTACGACTCGAATCTTCCGCCTCTCCTGGTGTAGGTCAGCTTTATGGATTATCCTTTCGGGGTATCTTTCGCCTCTCCTGGTGTAGATCCGCCATCCTAAACAAGTCCGGCTTTGAGACCGCTTTAGCCACCCGCAGCTCCTCCACCCTCTCCAAGAAAGCACTAACTGAGCCTGGGAATTCATTAGAAAACCTCACTCCCCATTTGGATACATCCGGCGGCTTCCTCCACTGCTGCCCAAGGTGAGGTGTAGAGCATTCGGGGCTTCGTACCGCTTTTTGGGCTTCGAGCGAGTCTCCAGTCTGTGCCTTACGTTTTTCTTTGATGTTTGTCTCCTCTGCGCTCACCATCACGGAATTCTCGGCCACCGCCACGGGGAGCTGAGTTGCTCGAGTTTCTGCTGCCATCGATGATTGCTCGTCTATCGTCTCTTCATCCTCCTCCTCTTCACCTTCCGCTTTCACGATCAACTCCCCCAGCAACATCATCAAATCGCCGCGCATTTTCGCCTCCACTTTCTCCTGGTCCTCCATTTCCGTCTGGATATTCGCCAGCCTGCGCAGACCAAATTCAATTTTGGACCTTATCTTCAGGAATTCTCCGCTTTGGTCGTCCCCTACAAATTTCTCGATCAATGATCGCACTTCCAAAGCTTTCCCTGTCACAGCATCTCAATCCTCCTGGGTCGTGTATGGATATGCTGCAGTCGTAACAATGCTCGAGTCCAACGCCGACTCTGCCTTTAGTGCAGTGCTTTCCACATCTCCACCACAGATCCCGTCGCCCGATCCCGTCGCCCGATCCCGTATGCATAGCTCATATGTTAATTCGTCCGTGGAGAGCCGATCTACTAGGTTTCTGGTCGTCTTTGCCATATCGTCTTCTAGATTTCTTGGCCACTCGCTGACACACCTTTATTTTCACTTTCACTTCCACTTCTCCACTTACGGTCCGCACTAAACAATACCTCACACCCCGCAAATTCACATTCCACGGTAAACTTTGTTGTTCTTGGCGAAAGAATAAATTTAACGATGGGTTATTGCTCATCCCGCGAGCTGTTCTCCACAAAAAAAAAAACAAAAATGGTGTTATAGTATAAATATATGTATATATTATATAGTATATATAAAATGACTAGGATATCGAGTGATAATGACAGTATAGTTTTAATGAGCTAATTGATTTGAAGACATCGGTGAGAAGGAGATATTTGTTTGTAAAGAAACCCAAAGTGCTCAAAAGCACTGACGACGAAATGAATTTTTGCTAGATAATATCATTAAACACATCACCTCATTTTGATTTACTGAAGAAGATGAAGAAATCAGAATAAGTTACAATTAATTTCATTTGTATAAACTTTCTTTAGACGCATAAATAAACCTAGCAGGCATGATGTAATCGGAAGCATAACGCCCGCCACGCCGGACGGTACAGTGTGCATACCGCGGCGGTACAGTGCGCCAAGCCATGCGAAGGCGAGGTGGAGTCTGGGAAACCCAGCGATATTTCGCCGGCCAATCGAGCACTGGGGGAAAATTTTGTTCCGCCGCAGCAACAACGTCGCCGTAAAAGCTCGGGAAAGGGTTTGCGGCTATACTAAGTGCGGGGTACGGAACCCGAGAATTTCTTCCTTGCGGGCGATCACCTCACCGGGCATTGATCTTAGCGGGCGACCGTTGGGCAAAAGGGATTAAAGCCCGACGAGCCGGAGTTGAGCCCTTCTTTTCTTCTTCTAGATCCCATCCGTCGAGTGGTAGCCGCGACAATATATCGTGTAGGCAGCGAAAAGTATTAATCTTTCGAGTCTGCTCAAAATTCGGTGTGTAATTAGGTGCGAGCATAAGCAGGGACTGCAGTAATTGATATAGAACCGTGAAAAGCAAATTGCCCGGAGGTGGAAGAGTTGCAGTGGAAAATTCGAATTTGCGAAGCTCTAGACAGCAAAAGTGGTCAACGAGAACCGAACGAAGGGGAACCGAATATCGAAGTGCAAAGCAGCAAAGCCGAAGTAGTGCGTGGAGTGACAACGGAAGGCCAGTCGTCCAGTCTAGAATTTCCGCATAAGTCAAGTAGGGGAAAGGCAGGTGGAAAAGTTGCGGCAGAAAATTCGAATTTGCGAAGCTTTAGACAGCAAAAGTGGTCAACGACAACCGAACGAAGAGGGACCGAATATCGAAGTGTAAAGCAGCAAGCCGAAGTAGTGCGTGGAGTGACAATGGAAGGCCAGTCGTCCAGGCTAGAATTTTCACAGCCATCGCAGCCGAACACGAGTCGTCTGGGGGCCCCCGCCGTATTTAGTGTAAGTAGGGGTATTAGTGTAGTAGGGTAATAATAGTTTAAATATGAAGTCCGATACATTAATAAGTAATAAATTTATGAGTTAGTTATTAGCCAATAAATTGAATTTTAGATCAATCCTAGAATTTGTAAAATTTTAACGAAATTCATTTAAGCATAGGTAGCTCGCGACATTGGGCTCGCGGCATAATCATCGCGAGAGAAACGTTTAAAACGTTTGCAGCAAGGTGGTGGCTAAGCATCCACCAGAGGTTGTAAGTGTCCGGCTTCCGAGGACAGCCCATCTCCTCTAAGGGCTGGGGGTCTCTTATTGGGGTAGAGGAGTGGCGCCCACGCCCGTCTCCGACGGAGCTTCCGGGACCCAAATAACCCCACCTCGGAGGTGGATTCATGAAGCCCTCTTGTCGGGCATTGGAACAGATTGCCGAAAGGGTAATAATTGGCGCGCAACGTGGGGCCCGATTGTCAAGGGGTAATAATACGAACACATTCTTAGACTGGATTTAACTCAAGTAAGTTTTTATCTTCTTCTACTTGCCTGATAACAAATGTACCTAAGTTTTCATTAAGTGTCCTATGTGCTATTTCAACGTCTGAATTACCAGTATGTTGGTGTGGATATGTAAACTGAATTGTTACATTCTGGTTTCTAAGCCAATAGATTGTTTTAGGAGAATTAAAGGAGCTCTAATTGTCTGTGATGATATGTCGAGGGAACCCTATCATACTGAAAGTTTCTAACAAAGCATGGTTAATTGTATCCCATTGGCAATTTTTTATAGCGCACAAAGCTAAAAACGTCGTTCTAGCTATTTGCTCTTTAATCGAAGCTTCGGTGCAATTGTGAAGTACTTTAGATGCTGAAACTATGCACATGCTTGGGTTTGATAATTGATATTGACTTTATTCTTCTTGAGCCAATAAGAGGACATCGTTCTTCGGGAAAATTGATGGCAGTAGTACCGTTTTGAAAAGTATGGTTTTTTTAGAATATACTGAATTGTTTTAGATGTTAGCTCTAGAAATTTCGAATGAAGTATTTTCTTTCCTTTATATTTTATTAATTTTGTAGAATTTATGTTCTGAGAAAAATCTGTTGCTGAAAATGGTTTATAGGTTTCTCAGCTATAAATATATAATGATGATTGTCTTCCTGGGATGAGTACTGTGTTGCGATAAGTGAGTCATTATCTTCTTCATTTCCACTTTGCCTTATGCTTGTATTTTGTATATGTAGTATTTGCACTCGAGACAAGGCATCTGCAACAACATTTTCTTTCCTTTTAATGTGTTGGATATTGAAATCATATTCGCTTATTTTTAACCGCCAACGCTGATATTTGCTATTTTCTTCTTTAATATTATCTAAGAAGGTGATCTGTAACGAGTGTGAAACGCTTATCAAACAGGTATGGTCTGAAACGTTTTAGGGACCAAACGATTGCCAATAATTCTTTTTTAATCGTTGAATAATTTATTTCGTGTTTGTTCAAAGTTCTTGATGCAAATGCTATTGGCTTATGATCTTTCGATAACACCGCACCAAGAGCATATTTTGAAGCATCAGCCGTTACAGTAAATAACTTATTCAGATCTGGATGCACTAGAATTGGCTCTGTTTAAATATACATTTTAAGCCTGTTAAATGAATCCACATAAGATGAATCGTTCATGTCATTATTTTTTCTTTTTTTTTTTAATATAGTCATTGGCTTGGCTATTTTCGCATAATCGCGAATAAATTACCGGTAGAACCCAGTTAATCCTAGAAAACTCTTTATCTCTTTAGTGGTTTTTGGAAGCGGAAATTTTTTAATGGGTTATATTTTAGAAGGATTAGGTTTAATGCCTTGTGTAATAATATGACCAAGAAATTCAGTGTCGCGTGACAAAAACGTTGTTTTGCCTAGTAGAATTTTAAAATGAGCATTACGTAACGTTTGAAATATTTTCCTTAAAGCGATTTCATGTTCTTGTAAAAATGAACAGAATATTAGTATATTATCCATGTACACGATATATGTTTTTCCTATATATTCCTGCAGAATGTTATTCATTAGTTTTTGAAATGGAGCTGGAGCATTTTTTAAACCGAGTGGCATACGTAAAAACTAATAGTGTCCTGAGTCAGTGGAAAAATCTGTGAAAAATGCCGATCCGAAGGCTCCAAATCAAATTGGTGGAAGCCTTTGGCAAGGTCAATTGACATAAAATATTGACAATTTCCTAGTTTCCCCAGTAAATTATCAATCTGAGGGATTGGAAACTTATTCTCAACTGTGAGTTGATAAGTTATATAAAATCAATGACCAGTCTATATTGACCTCCCTTTTTTGGTACTTGCCATGTGGGGTTGTTATATGGTGATTGAGATGGCTCGATGATACCTTGGACAAGATATTTTTGAATTTACTTCGAGAGAAAATCTCGCACTGTGTATGGTAGCTGATAATTCCGTTGATATAGTGGTTTATTGGAAGTAAAGGGTAAAGAGTGTTTAATTTTATGAGTAAAAGTGAGATTTTGATTTTCCTCATATTGTAAATCTTAAAATTCAGTTAAAATTCTTTTTATGACTGATTTTTCTTCTATCGTGTCATCTATCTGAGGAGGCTTTAAGTTTGACTCAGTTGTATCATCACAAATGGTTTTGAAAGCCTTTGTGAGATAAATTTTTTCCTCGACATTGCTTGCAAAGGGTATTCGAATTTGGTTGCTACTATATAAGGTTTGAGTGTTATAATCAATGACTAAACCTACTATAAATGCTATGTCATTTCCAATAATGACTTGAAAATGTTCGCCCTCTAGAGAGATTAACTTCCATTCAACAAGAGTATTGGATCCAAATTCTTCCGGTGACAATGTCCTGAGACATTTGAAAGCATTGAAGCTATCGCTCATTGATTTAATGTTCAATGGTGTACTATATGCTCGGTTTTGATGTTCAGGGCTGATTCTTTCGTCAATGATAGATATTGTACTTCCTATGTCTATGATACATTTGAGAAGTCTCTAACCGGATGTGAGCTGTACTGTAGGAAGCTTTCTCCCGAGGCTGGGAGCCGAAAATCCTGCTGCCAATTTTGATTATTCAAATGAAAAGTCGATTCTCTAGATATAGCTGTGTTCATTGACACGGCAGAGCTAAGTCTCATATCGTTTGGACGAGAGAAACTATGATTCAAGTTATTTCTGATATTTCTTGAAGGCTGCTTTGGATAATTACGCGGGATTGGACTATTGTGACTCAATTGGGTGTTAGGCTAATGATATGAATAATTTAATGAACTTTGTTGGTTTAACTGGGAGCGTTCTTCAACATGTTGTGGCGGTTAAATGTAGCTAACTTGGGGTGAATTAAATGAATTAGTCCCGAAATTTGGTTTTTTGATTGAATAATTAGCTAAGTTAGACTTGACAAGAATACTATTCGCGGACTCCAGAGACGAAGGTTGTTGTGAAAAATCTCAGTGGCTAGTTGCACGTTGCATAAAATTGTTTCATTTGTACGGATATACTCGTAGTAATGTGTTGAGTTTGTGAATCTCGCACTTCGCAGCTTCAAAATGATTCGTCCGGCCATTTCCTGGCTATCAAAGGGTCGTATAAGTAGCGGCTACATTTCGTCCCATGAGGTTACTGCATGCGTTTGTGTTACTTGCGCTGCTGGTCCAAATAGTTTATAGATGATGCTTTGGTACATCAAATCCCGATCTGATTCGTCTGGATACGCTATTATTCGTGATACAATTTTATCCATCGCGCAGATAAGTTGATACAGTTGTTCTGTATTTCCATCGAATAAGGGAGCTTGAGCAGTGAGGTATGTGATGAGCTTAGATAATCCCTCTTCATGTAACTTAGTGCCTGACGAAGTGGAGGACAAGTTCAAAACCGCGGGTAAAATCAACGGGTTTGGTTGAATGAGATGATTCCCTTGTTGGGACTTTGTTGATATATTTTTCACAAGTGTAACACACAGTGCTTGAATATGTTCAGTAAAATTTTCCTTCATCAGCCTCGCTTCACTAAATTACCCACAAAAACTTTGCCAGTTCACTCCACTAAATTACCCACTAAAACTTTGCCAGTTCTCACCAATAAATTCTCCACTTAAACTCTGTTCTAAAAAATATTAAAATCTACATACGTAAGTAAATCTACCTATAAGGGATAGTAATAAAACGAAAGGAAAACCGTCAGCAAACTCACAAAAGGATATCGAGACGGTGGTTATAAATATTTATTTCACTTATTACATCTAAAATGTACGTAAATTAATAACTTGGGTAAAGTTTGTTTCAAGCAAATTATAAAGTTTATTAAATACTTTCTACAGTTTTACTGAAACGATTACAATATTCATCATGGAATTTATAATTTATTTTTGCTGATTCAGTTGCAGCTATCTTCCATGTAAGCTGCGCGAGTTAAGGATTCTACTGGAATCCCTTTTAAAAAAAACAAGATTTTTTAATTTAGAAGATACAACTTATTCATTCCAACTCTTAATTACAATTAAGTCTGATCTATAAATATAGTTTACTTTTTTACTCCAAGAACAATTTGAATTTTGCAACTTATCAAGAATCTAATACATCTATCTTGAATAACGTCTGCTAGGTGTTCCCACGTCTGGGTTCCGATGTGTTCTCATGATCTGTTGTTGGATGGATGATGATGTTTTGGATTAGGTAAACGTCAGTTATCAGGTGTGTCACATTACTGCTCGGTTATTGTTCTACGTGGATGTAACTCGCGTGTAATTATTGCATATCTCGAATTTCCGCTCCAATCCATTAATTTTGCTGACTCCTTAGCGCGTGTAATATTGTTTGCTATACATTATTGGAATTGTTGTTAACTCTTCCCCTCTTAGGACGAGTGTCTGCAATCGTTATTAAAAATAGGGAAGGTCGTGGAAACGTGGCTGCGTAGCAATGAAAGGTGGTGGTTCCATTGTTGATGTTGGAACTATTGGCACGTGGTGGGATTTACTATTCCTGTTTAATTCTGCAGAATTTTCGAATCATAAGAATTATCAAAAAAGCAATTGTGATGATGATGAGCCCATACGCACTGGAGAGTTGCATGATGGTTTTGTGTTTTAGCATCTCGATTTCGCTAGTATTGTTTAGATGGAGCTCCTTCATCATTTCCAAGGATAGTAGTTCATGATATTTCTGACCCATAGTGTTTGGTTGAAGAATTGCGGGTAGTACTTCTACAGAAGTGACTTCTTTTGATGTGAATGATTGCCCATTAATTTTGATCGTTAGATTCTGGAACTTTACTAGATAGGACCCATTTAGGACATGGTTAGACTCCGGGGTCTCAAGCGTGCCGTTGAATTGGTTCAGGAAAACGACGCCTGATGAAACTTCATCGATCGTATCCACGTGTTGGTTATTGATATGGTTGCACGTTGCGCTGGTACTTCTGAGGAGGTTCGGGATACAGGTTGTGTTACTGATATCTATCACTTGTGATTTTTTACAGATTGACAAATAATTTACTAATTTACATTCTTTGGAGATACCATAAATTTCATTTTTTTGTTTAAGTATTTTAGCAGTTTTTGTTTTGTTTTAGCAGTTTGTTTGTTTTTTATGGGTTTTATAAGTTAAGTCTGATTAGTTTTTTCAGTTGTAATAGGTATATTTACTATATAGAGAATTGTTTTATGATTTGCAATAACTTTAACTTCCGAAAAATCAAGAGCTTCTTCAATATTTGGATAAGGTAAATTTTCTTTGACTAAAATATCTGTGGCTGTTTTTACATCTGTTTTGGATAATATGAGTGAATTAACAATTCCTAATTGGATCCAATGAATTGCATGATTTAAATTAGCAAGTTCTTCTTTCATGATCTTTAATTTATATTCAACTTCTTGTACCAAATTATTATTTATGACACTATTTTCTTTTAACAATTTTTGAATCTTTCGTTGTGAAGTTGATTTATTACAACCTGTTTATTGTTATTTTTTAAAACAACTGTAATTTTTTCTTTAATTGTGACAAAATCCTCGTGGTCTTGGTTTTTTTTACTGCTGTACCGATAAAATTTAAGGATCTTTTTACTTTGTGTGGTTTTAGGTTTTTGATCAGGGTTTGTATTTGCTTGAGCTCATGTGAAATGTAACGCGCAAGAGTATGATGTTGTATCGATGGGAGATTGGCGATCGTGTGGATGTCTGATGCGAGTCTGTCATATTGGTCCATGTAAATTACTTGGATCTTGTCCTAAGTCAAATGTTATCACTTGCGAAATGGAGAAGTCCAGAATTTGGATGTTTGAGGAAGCGGCGTGAACAATGCATCTGAAAGGAAGTCAATTTTTAATTCTGTCCTTGTGCACAATCTTGCCAGATTCAGTAACTACAGCGGATGTGTTATTTTCTTTCGCGACTTCTTGTTTATACCTAGCTGTTAGTTTGGAACCTTTGCGCTTGTTTTGCTTGACATATATTACCTGTCCTGGTTGGAAGTCTTTTGTTTGTTGTCGATTTTTGTTGTGATATTTTATGTCTTTGTCCTGTTTTAGTTTCAGCCTTTGAATATTGTTCATTCGAGCTCGCGCTAGGTCTTCGGGATTTATTTGAAGATTTCTTCCAAAATACAGTTCTACGGGTTTCTTTCCTGTAACAGAATGTATCGTGAAGTTGTACTCGTTTACGGCTCTTTCCAAAAGTTCCTCAAAAGACTTTTGATGATCTTCTTCTCTCAAACACTTCATAATTTCTATAAGGGTAGAGTGCCATCGTTCTACATGGCCATTTACTTCACTTTTGTAGGCGAGTGTACGATAAACCTTGATCTTGAGATCGTCTTTCATCAAGGATGCTAGTGATGCAGATATAAATCAATCGATCGAGAAGGAAGTATTTTGGCTTTTGCGAATTTGCTGAATTTATCTATTGCCGTGAAGACACGGTTCTTTTCAGTGAGAAATATATCTAAATGAAAAGTATGTCCAAGGTAATTAGGAATTGGTATTGGCTTTAAGAACGATTTATTTGGGTGGCGATCGTACTTATTTCCCTTACAGACAGTACACTTATTCACGAAACTTTTGATCTTAGCGGCAATTTTAGGGAAGAAAAAATGTTCAAGAAGCTGTAGCCTTTTCTCCTCCTCATTGCGGTGAGCTCTTTTGTGGGTCGCTATTATCCTTTCTTCTTGCTCTACTTCGTTCGTTATATCTTCTACGATTTTCGTAGTTTTGTATTGCGTATTTTTAGTATTGAGGAAGACATTGATTGGGACAACTGATGGAATGAGGTTTTCGGATGAACTATCAGCATTGTATTGTGTGCTGGTCATAGCATGTGCCTGAGAAGTACAGCGAGGTCTTGACAAGGCGTCTGCGACTACATTTGCCTAGCCAGGTTTGTACCTTAACTCATAATCGTATTCTTCTAAAATGCCTTTACGTCTTTTCAGCTTCATATTAGTATTTTTGTTGCTTGAGGCAAATGTAAGCGGTTGATGATCAGTAAATATCTTTACTTTCCGTGAGCCATATAAATAATTTCTTAAAGATTGCAATGCCCATATAATATCCAACATTTCCTTTTCGTTGGTGGCATGGCTTTCTTCTGTATTTGAGAATTTTCTTGACAGAAACATTATTGGCTTATTGTCCTGCGACAGGACAGCTCCTATGGCATAGTTCGAAGCGTCAGTTGTTAATTCGAACTCCTTTTTGAAGTCAGGGTGAGATAATATGACTTCCTTTGATATTAGGGAACTTTTAAAATTTTTGAATGCTTTCATTACATCCTCATCTAACTCAATTTTAAGAGTTTTGGAAAGATTTTTGGACACATGTCCATCTTCCCCTCTTAAAAGGGATGTCAGGGGCTTTGCAATTTTCGCATAGCCTTTACCTTTTTGGGGTTTGTTTTAATGCGAATCTTGTGACGACATAGCCTAGTCATCTTTGGTGACAACATAGCCTGAAAAGTCAATTTCTTCTTTGAAAAACTCGCATTTATCTAGCTGTATTTTTAGATTGGCATTTTCTAGGATTTTTGACACTTTGTCGAGATTTTGCAGATGTTCTTCCTCATTTTTACTAAACATAATTATATCTAATATTTATAAAGAAATGTGGAAATAGCTCAAGCCGGTTTCGAACAAGCGTCCCTGCAGCTTCTCATCAGGTGCCAACTCACAGGCTGGGACGCGTCGATTGGCACTACCAGCTTAGGTGGATGTCGACTAGTTATTTACTAGTTATGAATATTTCTCTACAGCTTTAAACCTCTTATATATTCCAAATTGCCTTTGGTCTGGCTGTATCAATTTCAAAAGTTTTGGTAGATTAATTTTTCCATTTTCACTTGGAACTTATAGGTGATTTATACCCTTGCTAAGCTACCTCAGTGAAGACTCACTTATAAGTTCCAATTAAAAATGGAAAAATTGATCTACCAAAAGTTCTGAAATAATTATATCGTCAATATAGATATAGCAACATTCTCCAATAACTTCGCGCAAAATGTCGTCTAAAGCTCGTTGAAAAATAGCTGGTCCATTTTTAAGGCCAAATGGAAGGCGAACGAACTCAAATTTTCCATTATTTATGGAGAACGCAGTTTCCTCGCTGTCAATTTCCCTAAAAGGAATTTGATGGAAACCGCTTTTTAAATCTAGGATAGAAAATATCTTATTTTCTCCTAGATTCGCAAGAACACTATTGATTTCAGGGGTTGGATATGTATCTGAAATTGTGATGTATTAAGTTTTCGGTAATCTATTACTAGCCGATATTTCTTTTCACCAGAAGCGTCATCCTTTTTGGGGACTACCTAAACTGGTGAGTTATAGGGTGATTTAGAGGGTCTTATAATCCCATCTTGTAGTAGCTTGGCTATCTGCTTTTGGACTTCACCCGTAAGGGCCATCGGATAGGGATATGATTTAGAATAGATTGGTTCGTTGGTGGTTGTCCGAATTTCACCTTTCACCCTCGTGGTGTATGTTAACTTCTTGTCCGGTTCAGAGAGAAGTTTTGGGTGCTTTTTTATTACAGTTACAGTTTATTAGTCTGTTCTCTGTTCAAATGCGAGGTTCTAATGTTGATGTTGTTAACCGTGCAGGACGTGTGCTGCTTGAGTGGAATTCGAATATTTGATAAAATCGTCCTATAGTTATCATTGGTATGTACAATTGCTTTAAGTTTTTTTAAGAGTATTGTTTCCTATAATACCATCAAAAGATATTAAACTAGGAGGTATGTAAAATTTAAGTTTATCCGTAAGTGTTCCAAAAGGTTGTATGACGGAATGATGCGTTATACGGATATTTCCTCCTACAGAATTTGCAAAGAAATATTTTTCATTTGGAATAGGATTTCTTATATGACGAGGTTGAACATAGTTATTGTTTGAGCCGGTATCTATGAGAAATTTTAGTACCTCTCCGCTTCGGGATGTATGCTCGAAATAAGGAAGCGAAGAGCGTTTTAGTCTAAAAAATAAATGTCTTCCAATTGTTCCGAATAGTCAGGTTCAGGATTGTCGTTCGATTCTATGCACTCATCTAGTGGTTGTTCATAGTTTTGGTCTTCGTGATTAATGTCCTCCGTGTATTCTTCTATCGTCTTGTCATTGTCGTCAGCTGTTTCTGTACAGAAAATTCTCCGTCTTTTATTAGGAACATGAACCTGTTGAGAAGGTTATCGCTTTTGAAGATGTACAGGGTTGCGTGGTCGATTCATATACTTGATATTTCTTGATCTCATTGAAGGATCGACGTCCATTGGTTCTGGCCTAGGTTGTGGTTTAGGGTGTAGTTGCCAGGCATTCTGAAAGTTACGTGGGAAACGTGGTTGTTGATTCGGGTTCTGCCTAAAGGGTTGTATAGCCTGGGGGTTGTGAAGAAGTTGAGGATAGAATTGTCGTCTAGGAGCTGGTATTGGTGAAGGTTGAGAATGGTGTATATTTCTTCGAGGTGGAATGGGAGGTGCAGTGTCTGGGAATGATTTTCGGTTTCCAGTCTGAGAACAGTTAGCATGGTGAATCCTGTAATCAACATTTTGTAATTTCAGGCAGAGGTGCAATGCTTTTGGTAAGTCTTTAGGCTCTCGGATGCTCAAGAGAGTTGGTAATTTACCCTTATGCTCACGAACGAACGTATCGAGAGCTTTTTCCCTGTATGATTGAGTCATGATATTTAATGAATTCTGGCACAATTCCATTGACCCAATTTTTTTAAGTACTAAGGAAAGATGTTGATAGATCGCTTGGTAAAATTCGGGAAAGCAGTTTTCTCTCTATACCAGAGTTGTAATCTGGTATTCTAAGGTTCCCAAATCACGTTTGTACGCGTAATGAAGCGTGAGGCATTTCGCAATCTTTTCCCAATTAAGTGGAGTATTGTAGGATTCAAGCGCAATATCCGCTTGTCGTACTATTTTGTTGCGTATTACCGATAATATCCCGTAATATTTGGGTGTTCCTCTAATGCTGTCATAAATTTTCAAAATCATCTCTACACTCTTTATCCAAGAGCTAAATTCTTCTGCATTCCCAGAAAATTCTCTGAGACTTTTTACAACATCCGGGATTTTATCCAACTCGGACAAATCCCGAATATTTTCATTGTTGATGGCCACATCAACGTCGTTGTTAATGTGAGAGGCAGGATTTAGTAAGGAATTGAATATTCTCCTACTTTCACTTTGTACGGTCGCACTTACTAACCGCGCAATGTGCTGCACAATTTGCTCGTTTAAAGGATTTTCGTTTTCTGGGGGTTGTCGGTTAGGAACCTGCAGAATTGGTAGCCTTGAAAGATTATTTGGATTTGACCTCTTTCTTTTAAGGAAACACAAGGAGTAAAAAATCCACAAAACTTCCCAAATAATGCAAACACGCAAGGATTTCCGTTTCTTTATACACACAAGTCAAGTCACAAATATGCACCAATTCAACGTCAAAACGTTCGCAAAGGCACGAGTAGAAGAGGAATGAAACGATCACCAATCCACCGAGAACGCAATTAATTTACCAAATAAAAATTATTTAGTAACTTTCCATAAAATTCATCAATTCAATTTAAGGATGATTTTTACACAAAATATTAGTAAAATGAAATAATCGAATACAATGCCACAAATCAAAATCAATTTACCAAATAAAAAATGATTTGGTAAATTTACACAAATGATTCAATTTCGTAAATAAATCATAAGATCCGCCAAAAAGGATTTCGCACAACAATTCAAAATAATATGGATTCACAAAAATGCCTTTTTTTTAAATATTCACTGTACAATATTTTGTGTATTCCACAGATTAAACTTTCATATCTTTTTCATATTATTTATATGAATAAGATAAATATGTTTGGTAAAAATTTTCAAAAATACTCGAAATTTATGGTTTACAAAATAACTTACAGAATAATGAAGGTTTTTACTATTTCCATCGCTGCGTGGATTTGTGTGACAGCGTTGATAATCTTCGTAGCGTATCCTTTTTGCCAGAACCTTTTACTTGTGGCTACTTAGGGCTTCCTTAAATTTGCTATTGTTTTTTAGTGGTCTGATTACCACCATTCACAATGATTAGATCCTGTTTCATTTCACGTGGTTAGTCCTCGATCCTTTTCCCGGGGCTAAAATCACTTGTTTTAGGAAAAAAAGTTTACCTTATAATTTCCTCAAAGTGACACTAACAATATTACAACACGGCCCCACGTTGGGCGCCAATTAATAACTTGGGTAAAGTTCGTTGTAAAAAAATTAAAGTTTATTACACACTTTCTATAGTTTTACTGAAACGATTACAATATTGATCATAGAATTTATAATTTACTTTTGCTGATGCAGTTGCAGCTATCCGCCAGGTAGGCTGCGCGTATAATTATTGCATGTTTCGAATTTCCGCTCCAATCGATTAATTTTGCTGACGCCTTTGCGCGTGTAATATTTTTTGCTATACATTATTGGAATTGTTGTTAACTCGTTCATCTAGGAAAAACCAATTGATAGCGGCCTAAAATGACATCGATCATAAAAGATAACCATCGACCCTTTTCTCTTTTCTTAAACGAATGGCGCGACGGTGGTATTAAAGAAAGGTTTTTCGTACAGGTACGCGTTTCTTTTGAAACGAAGTGTATCTTAACAGTAACATTTGGGATGCAAATGTAACTCCACAAATATCATATTAATTGGAGATGGAGAGGCTGCGAAGGAACTACCAAAAATTTAAAATCGAAACGAAAAAAAACCCATCACCTAACCCGATCGGGTACCGTTTACATGCGTTAATCCAAATTATATAATTTTGTTTGTTTTTTTTTCTTTTATTAATTCAAAAAAACTATGAGTGTAATTAAAAACAAAAACAAGGAAAATGTTCAATAATACAATTTTTTTCATTATTTCTACATTTGTCCGCTATGTCCATAACCAGTATGATGTTGTTACCCCCGCTTCCCACAAACAGGAATTCATTCGTCGAATTGATTATCAAATCATAATTATGTGTGTCATACCTTCCTTCGAGATGCAGTTCCAGTCCATTTTAAATAAACCGGATGAAAGAGATACTGTTTCTTAATATAGGAAAAAAAGGTTGCTAACCAATTATGAAAGTGAACAATTCAGCAAAGCACGAGAGTTGGGTGGTCAGGAAATTTCACTTGTTTTTTTTTTCACTTGCGTCAAATTTAAAATTTATGATCGATTTGGTTCACATCAAATATAATCTCACTTAGCTGCACCGTTTAAATACTCCTTAAACGTCAAAAGGTGGGCAAACCAAAATTTCGAAAGGCAAGAACATTCCCCAACTAAATGCAACTTCCTTTTAACCTTCGAAAATTCCAAAGTTAAGTTTTCTTTATTTTTTTTTCACTTACGGATTCGCATGTGTTCTCTTCCACACTCCATCTCGAACTCCCTCTACATCCCACGCAACCCAGCACCGCTGTTCTCCCGTCCCGCTGCAGACAAGATGTTAACCTTTCACCCTCCTCACCCCATATCCAATATATCAAATATGTCAAATATATTGGATTGTGTACCAACTATTTGGAGTGGATATTTGGATGAATATTGTGGGGAAATAAGGCTAGAAAGGAACTGACAGGTGAAAAGAAGGTAAAAAAATGGGATAAACGAACAAGGAATGTCGTCAACACCCGCACATTGCTACGTAGAAAAATAACGAAGCAGTTGTGGTCGCAACACTAGTATATCTTTCAAAGCAAAATAATTTCCACTTACGTTATTATTATTTCTCGTATTGATCGCTTGATGATATCTTGATGATCGCTTGATAAGTTTCACGAACTCCAAAATTGTTGATAAGTTCTGTTTTAATTTCATCCCAGGTTGGACTCTGTCCTAACGTTCATATCGCTTGCAAGGCTGGTCCTTGTATCTTATTCAAGATATATCGGATGAATACATAATTGTTCATCATTTGGTTCCCACTGAGCATTGATAATATAAACTCAACTTGTCATACAAACGATGAGAGATCATATTTCCTTAATCCATCGAATTTCTTTATGGCTGCACCTTCTTTTAACCCTTTGCACCCGAACCATTTTTTAGTATGGGTACTCAGCTACCCGACAGTAGTTTTAATAAAAAATTGTAATACATCAAACATAAGTATTTTAAACATAAGTAGTTTATTAACATATTTCATTTTTATTTACATACTACAAACATAATATTTTAATATTAAATTTTATAATTTTCCTTAGTGTGATATTTGAGGAAGCACTCTCCAAGGTGTAACCTGGGTTTTTCAGGACATGTGTCACAGTAATACACCGTTTCACGTCTTCCGCTTATCTTTGTCGTTCGGTCAGAGCACACTCTACAATCTTTCTTTTTTCCTTTTTGCATCACATGTAGCTTACCATTTAATCGGATACTGTTATCGGTAGTTGCAGATGTCGAACCACGGCCAGCTCCACGATCTTGTCGATAATCTCCTTTTAGCTGATCCACTAATAATTTCACAAATTTGTAATGACTGATTGGTCGCTCGTTTTTCTGCTTTTTCACCATTTTATATAAAATATAGGAATTGATTACACATATTTCCAATCCCCAAAAAAATAACTTTCTCCACCATTTTAAGGATTTCCGCATAAAACAGTACGTAGATGTATATTGATCGGCACGATCAACGCCCCCCATAAATTCAATATATTTTAGAATAACGTTTGGTTTCTTAACAGCAATTTCAACACCACCTCGTTGAAACCTTTTTACGGTAGTCATGTCAGCATCGCACCAATTCGACATCATGGTCACAACCCGTTTATCTTTCCAAGCCAGGATCATAGTATTATTTTTCCGATATGCTACTGTCTTTGTTCTTCCAAATTTTGGTTTCTTTATAGCAAACGGCATTCCTTTCCGGTTGGTTTGTATTGTGCCAGTTAAATGACACTTGATTTTATATAATTCTTCGGCTAGTACAAGACTCGTATAATATCTATCTGTAAACATGTGGTGGCCTTGTGCACCGGGAACAGAATTTAGTAGCATTTTATATAAGTGTAACGGAATTCTGGTAGTCACCGGGAGGTCAGGTCTTATCAACTGTTCGGTTGTGATGCTACCATAATATGGAAGAAACCCACAAATATATCCTGTTTCTGAATCGCAGAGTACATAAATCCTTATTCCCCATTTTGTCGGTTTATGAGGATTATAAGTAATAAAACAAAATTTACCTTTAAATTTCACAACGGATTCATCGACACATATATTTTGGCCAGGAACGAAATGTTCCAAAAATTTAGTATTTATTTCTTCCAAGTAGTTACTAACCCGCTGTAAGCGAGTTTTTACATTTGTAGCTCTAGGTGTAATTGTTTTCAAGTGCAGCATCCAAAAAATTTGAGTGAACCTGTCTCGTGTAAATACATTCGGATAAAAAGGAATTCGACTATTTCCATCCGTCGACCAATATTGTGCTATATTTGCAAGCGGCATGGTTCCCATATTAAGGATGACCGCTAGGAATGCACAGAATTCTTGTGTTGTTGTTTCTTTCCAGTTTATCCACATAGACTTTTTCGATAACTCTTTATCTTTCAATTTATTATGTGCATATTTATTTGTTTCAGTGACAATTGTATCAATTAGCTGGTCGGTATAAAATAATTTAAAAAAATCCAATGGTTCCGTGACATTTGCACTAACATGGGGACCTGCAGATTTTTCACCACTTCTAAATTGTATTCTTTCAGGTATTTCTGTAGATTCAGTGACATCTTCCCATTCAGAACTATCTTCCTCTTCTCTAACGTCTGAATCAGAAGAATCATCACTTTCGCTTTCTATTATTCTTATTTTTTTTTTCTTGTACCAAATACTTCATCACTTTCTTCACTTCTATTATCTTGATCACTATCTTCTTTATGTTCATTCAGATCAAACTCATCTTCGCTGCTACAAATTTCGTCCAATGATTCCATTTTTATGGCCTTAAATGGACTAAATTTGAAATAGTAAAATATTTTGATAAGTTCACAATTCACTTACTCTCGCTTGTAAAAGTATTTCAAAAAGATACTACACACAAAAAAAGTGATTTTAAACACCAATGCTTTCGCTTAACAGAATATCAAACGTTTGTTTCGATTTCGCTTATCAGTGTTTTTACTTAACAGAGCATCAAAAATTTTGCTACGATGTTCCCTGAAACGCTTCAGTGTTAACACTGCAGGATCTAAGTGTTCACCATGTCCATGGACTAATCTCACACACTCCTAGTAAAAAAATTTACAACGCATGCACGCATGCATATGGTGCAATATTATCATAAATAGTAATGGCGCCTCTCGGGCGCCGTTCGAGTTGCAGTAATAAAAAGGATGGCGCCTGAGAGGCGCCGTTCGGGTGCAAAGGGTTAAAAGGTCTGCTGCAGTTATACAAAATTGCTATTTAATTTGGCATGCAGCGCTGTTCGATTCCAGAATACTCATCCATATTCCTCGGTGTAACATTGTCCCTTGTCACTTTTTGCTTCGTTTGTTGTTTTGTCTTTTTGAGGGTATGTGACAGCTATCACGACTAATAATTATGCAGCCACGATGAGTAGTCAATAGTTGTCACACTTGACTGTTAATAGTTAACACTTTCACTGTTTTTTTCTTCTTTTAGTTTTTTTATTTTTAATTTAACCAATCTTCGGATTTGGTTAACCACGAACTGCGTCAAATTAGTAAGTTCGCGTTACCAAAAGAAAATTAAAAATAAACACTGTTTTACTTTAATTAATTTTTAATGACTACTGCGTCTTCGAACATGGAATCAAAAACTTAAACTTCTTAATGTAACTTTATTTATAGCCTACGGTCTAAAATAATTAAATGTTGTTAAATCTTTTGGCCGGCATAAATTCATACAGTGACCGAAATGACTGTATGTTGCAAATATATGTGTAAGCATATTGCAACATGTAAGAATGAATATCGAAAAGTGTTGCAATGACTCTTATGGAATTTGTGCTGGCTAATTTACACAAAGTCCATTGAGTCCATTATTACCAAGTGGAGGTATTGATGACGCAACTCACGCGACTTATATATCTTACGATAAACCGTGAGATGAAGATAAAGATGTACAGACCTTCAGTGCAGACTAACAACTGGTTTCTTACATTCTATTGCATTTAATGTTGGTTCGGATATTGTTGCTAAATAAGCAATATGCTTGGTGATATTGCCACACCATGAATTTCATATTCTGGCCTAGATAATTCTTGGTTACTTGCAGTTGATTTTGCAACATATGAGATTGCGCCAACAGCTGAATTCGATTGAACTTTATTTAGGTTGCTATCCATTGACTTTAGCTGAACTTTATTTGGATCGCTATTGATTGAATTAAATTTTGCTTTGTTGGCAGCACTCTCATATGGTACTCGCGCGGGATAGGCTGTAATGTTCCCGCAAGCTCACTAAGTTTACAGAAGCCCGGGGCCGAGAATCTAAGTGAGATCCCCTCCTAAAAAGTTTATGTAAATTAATTAATTATGTTTTATCTATCGTAAAAAATACAATTTTTAAGGGCTGAGCTCTGTTCTTTATTAATCTAAAGCTACTTATGAACTGGTTGAAATTCTTACAACTACTTATAATCATTATTTTGCTTATTACTAGAAAATGCTTATTCGAGGGTAGTATCAAGTTGTCTGTTTGCAACTCGTGGGAATGGAATGTGTGCAGACCGCAACCTTGCACCTTGTGCACATATGCGAATGGATTGTTCATTAACATATAGTTCTACCAGCATATTTCGTTGCATAAAGCATAAGCAACAAAGAATAAGAATGTTATATATAGTCTTTATTTTCTGCTACCTGTTATACGACATGTTTTCTTGCCTTTCCTTTATATAATAATCCTCAATAACTTCAGTGAAATCTATTTCCTTTGAAACTTTCCTTTCAATTGAAAGAATGGAAAGATTCTCTCGATTCGCTCTTGGTTCATTGTAGATCAAAGGTAATTTTTTATGAGTTTAGCATGGAAAAACTAACTTCTTTCGCATTATGCAACAGAGACGTAAATGGTCAAGAAGTATTGGAGTACAACTGATATACTGGGTAGTGATTCCGTGAAATTCCATTTTGCTCTGAATTCGAGGATTCCTTGGGCAGTCCAGTTGGCAGCATTGTCCACTCTTGTGTCGGTGGCAAGTATGTTTTCGGTAGCCAATGGTTTTCATCTTTTCGAATTCGATAGATGTTCAAGCGATGATTCGTGGAACAATACTTTTAAATGTATTTTCCACCACCGACAAAAGCTGGAAATAAATTTACTAACGGTATTTTCACCCTCAGTTGCAAAAAGTCGGCAGCAGTAAACAGCACAATTTCTTTGTTGATGGTGATTGAAGCATACATTTCCTTAAGTACTTTTTTTTTTTGAAATAAAAATTCTTTATTGATATGCCTTATTTACAGAGTTTTAACTGTTCTTATGTCTAAAGATTTGAAGGGGATTTCATTACAACTGTTCTAACATAAATTTTATACAAGGTCATGATAATTTATCTTTAACAGTACTAGTATCTAGTTCGAGAGGAAAATTAACAAAAACCCCTACTAGGCTTACATCTAACTTATAACTAACTTTATCTTATAATAATTATGACCTAAAATATAAACTAATTATTCTTATTATTCTAGGACACTTATTCTTGGCTTTTAAATATCTCTAAGAGATTGGATGAGCATATTCGGGGACTATACGGCTTTTTTGATAAGATTAACTCTACGTGATTCCGCGAGTTTGCTGATATGGGTAATATTGGCTTTTTGGTGTAGTAATCTAGAGGAGTAATAGTATGGTTTGTTTAGCGCCATTTCCAAATAACGATTTGTGGTGAAGCTTAGCTTTAAGGTATTTAGCGCATTGGTACCAAGTAGGAGCTACATAGGTAATTATGGGTTGTATGCTCATTTTGAGGATGAGGATTTTATTGCGCAAACTCATGTGCGACTTTCGATTGAGCAATGGATATAGGGACAGAACCGGATTCAATGCCTTAGAACTGATGTGTTCGATGTGATTTTTAAATGTGAGTTTCCTATCTAGTTTTAGACCCAAATAGGTCAGTTCTTCAGACCAGGCAATCATTTGGCCTAAAAAGTTGATGGGTCTGTTTGGCAGCATGGTGGGCTTACGTTTTCTACTGAAATATATTGCTGTAGTCTTTTTGACATTTATTTTGATCTTCCACCTGTAGAAGAATTGATAAATTTTGATTGATGTGAGATTATCTGGTTGGGATTATTTCCAGTGGGGTACAGACAAATCTCGTCCGCAAAAGCCGCTAATTAGCAATTTGGGCTCACAGGAATGTCAGACGTGTATATGTTGTATAGTGTCGGACTCGGGCATGAGCCTTGTGGAACACCAGCAGGGGCAGTTTTGGAAGCGGATGTTGCTCCTCGGACTTTCACGTGGTATGTTCTGTCACTCAAGAAGGATGCGATTAGTTTCAGCAGGTAAGGAGGAGTACTAAACTCTTTGAGTTTGTGAGTTAGGCCATTATGCCACACGGTATCAAACGCCTTTTCAATGTCAATGGTCAGTAGGCCCACCGACTGTTTTCCAGTTAGTGCTGCTTTTATGTCTTTGGAGACACATAGCAGTTGGTGTGCTGTGGAATATCCATGTCTGAAGCCAAACTGGAAGTGAGGGAGGATGTCATTGTTTTCGATGTAATCCGTCAACCTTTTCAAGATTAGTTTCTCAAACAGTTTGCCAAGCGCCGGCAGTAAGCTTATTGGCCGGTAGTTGTTAGGGTGATCCGGGTCTTTACCGGGCTTCAGGACTGGTATTATTCTAGCGTGTTTCCAGCAGCCTTGAAAGTATGACATTTTCAGGCAGGCGTTGAAAATATGGCAAATTAGCACTATCGCTTTCTTGATGGCCGTATTGGGTATTCCGTGAATTCCAGGGGCCTTACCGTTCTTTAGCCTCTTTATTTGCTCGATTAAATGTTTCGGTTTTATTAGGGCACCAGAGGTAAATGGCGGTGTTTTCGACGGATAGTAGTGACTTAGCTACTATCACTTCTGCCATGTTGTTGCTCATTCTATGGGAGATATTATGGTGTTCGTGGAACTTATCAGCAAGTAACTCTGCTTTCTCTTCATTAGAATTTATCTGGCTACCATTTTCGTCGTTCAGAGCATATGCAAAATCATGATGTTTACGTTTTAAAACTTAAGTCAACTTCCAGACTTTCCGTGCATTGAAGTTAAGGTTGGTGAGTAGGTTATTCCAGCGGTTGTTTCGGAGGAGCTTCATTTTGGCCTTGATTGCGCGCGTTAAAGAGTTTACGCCAGTTTTCAAGGAGGCGTCACGATTTCTCTGCCACTGGCGTCGTAGAGAATTACGTGCTCTGATCAGCTTATAAGCTTCCTCATCGAGTTCAATTGCATGGACTTTTCTGCTATATTTTGGTACACTACAATCTATTGCTCTCCAAATGGTTCAATTTTTCCCGCTGAATTTAGAGAACTCAGCGTGTCTAGAGCTAAAGAAGTTTGGTCATTTATGGATGTCCGGAATACGCGACAGTTAGCTTTTTTGAAGCAGTAGGACCGTTTCAACATATGTGACGAATTTATTGCTGCTTCTAATGAGAACATCACGGGAAGGTGGGGAGAAGAAAGCGCTTATAAGACAGCGGGTTCCGAGGGGCAGACGTGTACATCCCCCAAGGCAAAATCGAAAGTAGATCCAATACCTTGAGAGAAATAGAAGGTCGGTTCTGGAGGATAGTGAATAAACAAAGTGTTATCTCGTAGCATATACCTGGTTGCTTCGCTGCTAGGGACGCTTCTCGAAGGTGGTCTTGAAATCTTACTAGTACCAGCCATTTTGTCTGCCCTATGTAAACCTTAGGGCAATCATTGCAGCTAACTCTGTAAATACCGCTCCTTTCGTCCATGTTTCTAGGATCCTTACCCATTCCTAAGTGTGTTTGGATCGTACGGTGGCGGTTTGCTGTCGCTATTTGTATCTGGTGTTTCTTGAATGCTTTTTTGATTTCTTTATGATATTTCGTGTTGTTTACACTGTTTCGCCTGCACTCCGCATTCTGTTTGCACAATGTAAGTACGGTAAGTACGGTTCCTGTACACTGAGCGAAATAACTTTTATCAAGTTCAAGTCTATCTAATACTACATTAGTTTGCAGCAATGTTGTTATTCGTGCCGACAGTTTTTTGATGTTGAATTCCGAATAATTTACTAAAATTCTTTACTACAGAATAAAGAATGGTTAAATTTTTACATTTTTTCCTGATATTTGTATTTAAAGTTCTTCGAAACGTAACGAAAATTATGGAATATATCTTTTAAAAAATTATTAAATTTACAGGAAAATTATGGATTATATTTTCCTGTAAATTAAGAAAAAAAAACAGCATGGTACGAAGATCTTTTTGTCTAACTGTATACTCTGCACACATTTCAATGCACCTGTCAGGTATATGCACTCACTGAGATCGTCTGTCAATTTTTTTTAAAATTTATAATGCACGAACTAAATCCTATTAAAATTTCAAGTTTATAGCAAATAGTTTTTTCTTTAATTTTATGTACACTTTCAGGAGTATAAGGGCTGATACCCGCCAGGTCCTCGTTACAGTATAATTTTCTAAAAATTTCGATTCCTACAGGATGATCGTTACCCGAATAGGTCTCGAGCTCTCAGTCTATCAGACGCATTGCAAGTCCGAATAATTATAGTTATGCCTCATAATGTTAGAATATTGGTACCGAAAACTTGCGGCGGTTCCACACCAAGGCAAGCTTTGTCCGCATTTCCTAATCTTAATGGAAGTGTTCAATATTTCGGTATGATTTTGTCTCGATGTTTGATGGCAAAAAATAAAAATTCCAAAATTTAATTCCTCATAATTGAAACACGAATATCAACGAAAAACAGAAACTAATTAAATTTACACAAGCAATACAGCGGCAACTCGTTCATTTCTCATAAAATATGACAAATTGCGATATATGATATCCATATGATATCCTATATGATATCCAACCACTTAAAATTTGTAAACATATTCGGCTGAAATTGAAGAAATCTATTTCCTGCGACAATTTACTAAGCAAAAATTTCCACTCGAAATTGTTTGGAATCCACGGGTCCTGTTTAGTGAACACTTCTTACTGAGTTTAGTATGTCGTTAGCATCAAATTCGTTCGGAATCGTTTATCTGAGTGCCTATTTAGTCCCAAGTGTGAAACAAAAGTGAACATAGACCAAGTGCTTTGCTTGCATCATTAAGTGTGAATGTGTTTTCATCAAGGTCTAATCAAAAGATAAATTCGAATCCCTATGGAATATGGTTTGTTAAAGACATAAGAGTTTATTAATTTGCAAATTTTATGGTAAAAGTAAAATATTGACAGTGGCTTTTGTAGTATAGACAATTATGTTTGCTATTTGAAACATTAAATTCACAAATATCGCTCTCTTCCTTATTAATTTCATCTGATACAGGACAAATCTGTTCAAAACTTTGAATTTCTAAAATAGCAATAACCAAAAAAAATTTCCAAAAAGTTTTTCAAGCGACATTTGCCTCCGAAATAATCTGTAGTCCAACTTTATTTTTCCCACGATCCAATTTAAATAATTGAAATCTGTTTTCTGTAACTTCCTCAATTAAAAAGAAAGTACATGCTGTTTATGAATTATACTCTGGTTGATTGATTTTACTTACAATTTCTTTATTCAATGCAAAAATTTCGAATGTTCTTCGGTTTTGAGATACTCTAGTCACCTGGTCTAGTCTAGTGCGTCTGATTTCGCTTGATTTTCGTTTAGGAAGCAAGAACAAGTAAACCTTGTTCTTAAAATGTCTTGAACAATTAAAACAAGACGCGATTAAACCATGAGACCCACCCGATGACAACAAAATAATCGATTTTCTGATGCTCCCAAATTTTTCTTGTTCAACTTTGAATTTGATAATTTTACATGCGACGGTAATGCTTTTCATTATTCATTATTATCATTATTCTTTCTCAAAAATAAAACACAATTCACCAGTTCAATTTAAATTTTCCGTTCCATGTTGCATTCCAACTATACCAACTATACTCAGCAGTTTTTCGGTACTTTATACGAAAAACTTTTTATTTGCTAACAAAGTGCAAACTTGTTAACTTTTTATTCAAAAGTATTTCTTCTGTTCATGGCATAGTTCTAAGGGAAACAGGATTAAGTGAGCTTTGGAATTATTTCCATTCGATAGGACAAGTTCTGCAATAGTTTTTTGAGTGATGAAACATTTGTGTATAGTTGCGATAGTTTTTCTTTGTTTGAACGTTGAAAAAATTATTCGTTTTCATGGCATCCAATTTGAGTTATAACGTATCATAGTTGGTATAATAGAAGAAAACAAAAAATTAAAAAAAATACAGGCATGGCTCTACAGGCATGAATTTTTTTAAGTGAAAAAAACATTGATTTTATTTTTCATTTTATTATTAGTTATTCACATTATATTTCTAACAATGCAGTAATATAAAAAAAAACAAAAAAAGCGAATTTGTACAAAAAAAAAATAATATCCACATATATTGATATCATATGGACGACATTATTATCATTCCATTTTAGAATTGATATGTTATCAGAAGATGTAACGATAGAAATTGAACCTCTTTCACACTTTTGTAGAATCCTTTTATAAAGAAGCTTTGTTAAAACCTCACCAGATATTCTGTTTTTTTTTCTGATAGTTCCCACAACGTATATCCAAAAGTAATTTATTGTTTTACATTTCGAAACCTGCACTTAGTCTCAATACGCTGTCACCGATTGCACCAAATGTCACCCTTATATTTTCAGATTTTCTATTCATTTTAAATTTAGAAACTTGTCCGTTTTGAGACCGCCTGACACAACATTTGAAACCCCACTTCTCGGATTTGGATTTATAAAAGTGCTTTCCCCAATGTCCTCTCTTGAATGGTATAGTCATTTCGTCCATTGCTCGAAATTTGGTTAGCGTGGCG
The DNA here is from genome assembly GCA_954870665.1 of Stratiomys singularior. NCBI lineage: Eukaryota > Metazoa > Arthropoda > Insecta > Diptera > Stratiomyidae > Stratiomys > Stratiomys singularior. Next base: position 55,298,712 of record OX940879.1, on the reverse strand, counting down.
ACATTGTCGAAAGTATCAGACAAAACATCTAATAATGGACGTATTTTTATAAAAATATGTTCACATTCGCTTGCTATTTTATGATTGCTTTTGTAGTGCAGAAATCTCTTTATTTTCGTCAATTGTTTTTAAAACATTCTAGGATACTTGCCGTGATTTACGATGTGAGTAACAGATACGTTCTCAACTTAACTTGAACTTTGACTCTGATTTATTTTTCCAATTCTTCTGCCTATATACTGATTACAATCACTTGTGTCCTAATTTACTTAACACTAACAGAATATCTAATTGCCTTTGACTCAGCAGGACTATAACCCACTTCAAAAAATATATGATCAATAACCAATGATGTAGCTAGCACATGTGAATCGTTGTGTGGTCTTCATGGGAAGTGCTGACCACACACATCGTAGACCCATTCCAAGCTATATAAGTAATTGCCCCTTGTACCAATAGTAACTGCAATTAATCTTTACCTTAAATTTATTCAATATTCTATTATTGTCGTTCTGAATCCTAAAATTAGGCAACAGTGAAAGAAATACAATTCGAATGCGTATGCACATACAGCACATTTTCACATTAAAGTGGGTTCCCATGAAAAGAGCCATACTGCAATTCTTGCATGCTCGTGCAGGTAAGGTATTTAATTTCGTATGTTTTGCGAATCCGTTGTTAACTTATAGCAAAATTGATTGTAGTGCCATTATGAAAAAGTGCATAATGGCCATCTCTTTGTTTTTCGGTTCACACACATGTTCGAGCACGTTCGGTCAACTCTATCTACTGCACCCTAGATTTCATAAATGTTAGGTTGATCGTGAAGTATGGACAAAACATAGTCAACTTTGCTTGCTTTAGCCATAGCGTAAGAACAAACAGCGATAACACTCCGACCATCGACCAATCTAACGGATTTTGCAGAATTGTATGAGTGTTAGTAAAAATATTAATTTTTTGCTCGTTTTGTTTACAAGTACAATCTAAACATATAGACAAAATAGAGAAAAATAAACATTTTTACGAACACCAATGCAATTCTCCAGAATTTTTCAAATACCGTCAGATCAGTCGTTTGTTCGGAGTGTGGGCGCTGTTTGTGTTTACGCTATGCTTTAGCGTTGTAGGGTACTTATATATTTGGGCCGTCGTAACAAAATGTTGAAATACTAACAGCGTGAGGCCTGGAGTTCTCCAGTTTTCGCGTTTATTACTGCTCTGAGTACCGACTTAAGGGGAGAATAGGGTTAATTCGTGTGAAAAAAGGCACATTTTTGTGATTTTTTTTATGGAACAGTTGAAATTTATTTATTAAAACGGGTATGAGTATGGGTACATTATAGTATGACATTTGAAGAATATTGTGTGAAATTTTTATGGAGAAATATTGAAAAATACAGCAATGGCGGCAATTATTCTGAAGCGCCTGGAAAAAAAGTTGAATGGCGGTGACACTCTGAACTCGGTGCTGGATCATCTGAAATTAAAAACCCAAATTTATATCGTTAGGTAATCGCTTTGGCCAGGTAACCCTGGAAAAGGTTTTTCAAAATTTCAATTTTTCATTTTTTGGGACCACTTTGAAGGTAAAAACACGATTTTTTGCGAAAAAGAAAATCGGTTAATTTGTTATTGTAAAATGAAAAATATTAATGAATTTTAAGAAAATTCTCCAGCGTTACTTTGTAAATTATGTACAGAAACAGTGTTCAAGATTTGAAAACGATCGGTGCAGTAGTTTTGAAGTTATGGGTGGCACCGACTTTGAAAATATGAATTGTGGGAAAAACGCTTTAAAGTTTTGAATACTAAAAAATTAAAGATCAAAGGTTCATAAGCGAGTTCTTTCGACTTAACTCACACTGAATCATCGATGCCAGGTCCATAAAGAACTTTGCAATTATCCAGTATGTCTAAAGCATCATTTTGCCCCTGTCTACGACGAATCCTGCCTTCTTTTGTTCGTTTTTTAGCTTCTTGCTCTGCTCGGCCTATACGCATGGAGTCAGTAGATCGCGCACATAAAAATAGTCATAACTTCGTCAATTTTGCTCCGATTGACTTGCAATTTGGACACAACATTTTTGAGATGTTATGCATTCATCCAAAATATAAAAAAATCGGGGGAAAAATTTTTTAAAACCCTATTCCCCCCATAAGTTAGATTGTATGGTGACAACAACAATTCGTCAGCCAAGGATACAGGCGTAATCCCGTTATCCATCGTAATGCTGTCATGCAAAGTAGATGTCATGATTTTTATGATACATGTAGCCAATGGTTGTTTTGCTGTTGTTTTATTGTATTTACTGTGTACATCAGCGGCCATCACAAGTTTTATCCCATATTTGTTTGGCTTGTTAGGAATATGCAAGTTATGGTTATTGTACTTCGGTTTTACAAAAAAAAAAAAAATGTTTCCGCTTTTCAGTAATACTTTATTTTCCCGACGATCAATTCCAACTCAACTTATCATTACTGCTTACCTCTATTTATAATTTAATTACAAGTGTTTTATACAAATTTTGTGCTGAATCAACATTCATCAATCAAATTATTCTCAAAGAAAATTATTTGCTAGATTTGCAGTTATCAATAAAATTATTCCTAAAGAAAATTATTTGCTAGATTCGCATTTATTAATAATACCTGTAGTCAATGTGCTTGCCTTGGCCGGGTCATTGGTTCAGGTAAGTAGGCTCGTGTAAATATTTACCGAGTATGCAAAAATGAGTGGATCAATATATTGTGACAGGTGCTAGCGGTCAACGTTCGGAAAGGTGAGTTGAAGGTGAGTGTGTTAACTTGCATTCTAAACAGACATCTTCCACGAAATTCAACTAGTTGTTCGTCCACAGTAACATACGACCCAGGCGTAAACTAATTTATGACTTTTTTTTATCAATTTTCGCAACAGCTCACGTACATATATGTACAAATTTGTCTTCTATTTTTCTTTCATCTCTAGTTTGCTTTTCTTCAAAATTGAATCTTTCCGCGCTCATGCAGGCTTTGGAAATGGTGCATGACCGTTGAGTAATGAATAGTGTGCGACTTGGTAAATGGTTGCTTTCCATAGATGCAGTTATAATTTGTTCTAATAATAAAACAAATAAATTGCGTGTAATTAAATCAAACAAGTTTATTATAATCCGTACTATTATTGATTATTTGATAATAGAATTAGAACTAAAAACTTAAACTCTAAATTTTCCCTTTTATAGAATTTGCATTTCCTTTATATCAATCAATAATTATCGGTAATTCGCAATCCATTAATCTATAATGGATTGTGTTGACAATTTATTATGATCGCAATACATTTGCAACCAGTTTAAATCTTTTTTATATTTACCAATTTCATTAATAATAATAATTCACAATTCATTAATCTATAATGGATTGTGTTGATAGCTTATTATTATCGCAATACATTTACATTCAATTAAAAATCTGTCGTTGACAGATCTACAAAAAATCATTCTCACGTTTAACCATTTTCATCCACAACAATAGATTAGAAATCTAAAACCAAATCACTTATGATCTGTCGTCGTATTCTAAGGTATTCTAATTGATTCACACATCAATCAGAACACGTCAGTAGATTTACTTAATGGTTCTTTGACAATGCGACATGTAATATTTCCCCAAGTTGAATTTTTACGTCTGACAGACTAAAAGATGAGATTGTGTGAGAATCATGTTTATATTTATCCTTTCGAATAACTATCTCTTCGTTGGTAAAATTCATGAGTTGTTGCAACATATCGTCAGTCATAAAAATAGAGTACAATGCAAGTGGTTCTTGCAATTCTCTTGCTTCTCCAAATAAATTTTTTGTGTTATCTGATAAGGTCCAAAATTGATTTTAGCTTAGTTTCTGACATCGGAAAGTTGAAGTAAGGGGAAGCTTCCACTTATTAAGGCTTAGGTTTGGCACCGTCTATTCGTTCGATTATATCCAAGAAGTGCTGTTTTTCGTTTCGTAAATTCGCTTTTCTTAATTTGTATCTGTAATCGTGGTTAATAAGTGGGGGTTAATAAGGCATACGCACCTCAGATTTTCTCACACATGTGGGAGCGTGAGACTCTAAAAAGAATCCCCCATAGCTACTGTTGGGGCTAGAATCCATCCTGTGACCGCTGCGCTGAGACACGAAGTGTATTCCCGTAAGGGAATAGTAGTGTATGTAAGGGTGTATTCCCTACTCTGATCTGACAAGGATCTAACTTTTCCCATTCTGTGGAGTTTTCATGGAAATATCTAGTCAGAAACTGTGAAAAATAGAAGTTCAGCTCCAACAACATGGAACGCTTACTGTCCAGCGGTACTTCTTTGCTGCACTCTGTCGAAACACTTCCATACCTGTCATTACGCTTAAGTACTAACTAGTGTTTGGGAAAATAATTAGTAATCGAGTGATTCGTCCACTCTTTGCGTATTATTTGGGATGAATTAAATTAACGAGCAACTGAGAACGGTTTTAAGTGATCAAATTTATTTAACCCGAAAAATACTGCTTCGATTCCTGACTTCATTTTAGTATTTATAGTTTTTAATTCAAGTAAGTACATGGAAATCTAAACATTCGCATTCTACAATATCTTAAGATTCCCTGCCAAATGAGCAAGAATCAATCATCACAATCTTTAAACTCAATGATAATCTAAATTATATCCTTTTAAGATCTTCTATCAAATAAGAAATCTTTCCACTTAATAGCTTTTTTAGATCCTTAAACTAAACACTTATTCCATTTGATAATCCAGATTAAAATAAACAACTGATGAACAAGCAAATCTGATTATTCTCGATATCTTTTCGATTTACTTTTTTCGATATTTTTCAATTTACTCTAAATTTTTATTTGCCTGTTTAAGAGCTCCAAAGACGTTTTGTTCTCTCATTATTAGAGCGATATACACCTGCTAAAGTCAGTAATCCGATAAAAGCATTCAACTCCGTACGTTCCATGTCCTTCCAATCTTCTTTGTATAGGCTTTTACCCTCCATATTCGTACACTTCAATATATTCGAAATTATAGGAGGTCAAAATAAAAGTTCAAAACTTGATTTTTCTTCTTCGGTAATCCTGGAAGATGAAATCAATCTTGGAGTTATGTCTTGGAGCTCTTCCATACGCATTCAAAATGGGTTGTTCTGAATATTTGACGAGGCAATTTTTCGATAATATAATTTGGGTAGACGATATTTCATTATCATACTTGCTGTCACCGCTTGGACGTTCCTTGATTTCCGCGAAACCCTCCAGTTCAGAGCACACCTCATCTTCGTCCGACATAGTAAATACTAAATTTTCAATATCACTTTCCGCCATTTTACGATCGAAATAGTAATCGATTGTTTACACTTAGAACACGTATCACCGCTATTCCGGGATGATATGACGAAATGTGAAATATAACTGCAAATCTGGTGATGACTTGGGGATGATGGATTAAAATTATTTCGGGAATGATTCCCTTGTCGTATGTTTTCAAAAATAACACGATAGTCTATTGTACAGTTTATAATATAAGTTAGTTTACTTATGTTTTATATTTTAATTTTCCAAAAAAAAGAAATATTAAGTAGTCCACGTCGGAACCAACCGTACCGCGTCGCGAACAAAAATCAACTACGCGTTTCTTTTGAGAAAGATTATCAAAAGAAAGAAAAGAAATGATGACTGGAAAATTCATACCAGTAATTGCACTTGTTTCAAATTTTCGATTGCGAAATTTGAACAAGTGCAATACGCAATATAAAATAGATCAATATGCAATACGAGAAATCGAATTGCAATATTGCAAGTTTGGTGGGTTCATTGGTCACGGTTTTACACGCGCGAATTTTGTCAACCGTCGAGCGATGAGACAAAAAAATTAAACACTTGAATCGATAAAAGGAACTTTATTGATGAAGTGTCGAGTGATCAATAAAAACCGAGATAGCGTTTAATGTTATTTACACATTTATTGTCGAAAAAGGAGTGCGTGCGTACAGTTGCGTGGCTGGCACATGACTGACGTAGGAGAACATGCGCACCGATGCTGGGCGTACTATAGATGGCGTTCAGTTCTATGTTTTAAAATTATTTTAAATATAAGCGGGAATACATCAATTCTATTTTACGACACAACAATAAGCTCTTCTCCAAAGTCGAATACTCACAACCGTTTCCCATCAACAACTGTGTCTCAGCAACTGTATCTAGATCTTTTATAATATTTTATGCGCGTAATTATGAATATTAAGTTATTTGAGATCGCGAAATTGAATTGGAATATTGCAAGCTTTGTTGATTTATTGATCCCAATTCTACACGTGCGCCACTTAAGTTTTCGTAATTTATATTGACCAAAAAAATTATTATAACAGAGCTTTCCGCGCTCTGAATCAATACACCAGAGGTTTTTTAATTTATTATTTTATTTCTTACTATGGTTTTTTTTATTAAGGTTTTATTATTATGATGGTTTTATTTCATCGTTTATAAAATATAAATATACCATGGCTATTGATGTGATAACAATAATAATAGTGAAAAGAGAAAGTTTTTTTAACATTATTTCTATTCTATCTATATTTCTATATATGTTTTGCTTCTTCGATCCTTTGTATGTTTTCAATATTTTTAATTTCCAATTTATCCACATTGATTTCGTATTCATACCAAGTAATATTTATTTATATAAATTTTACTACATAATTTCCATCAAGTTTGTCATTACAATTGTGATTGATTTTTGTTTTTATATTTGTTAGCAGTAAGAGTTATTTTTAAATTTCTTTTTCATAATATTCGTTCTCCAGGTTTACAATGTGGTTATTTACCTTACAAATTAACTTCGTTCTTAAGCATTTTGTTTGTTTTTCTATTGCATAATATTCCCCGTTATAAAATACAACTTGATCTTTTTTTAATATTTAATGTTTCTAAGTTTTTCTTTGATATCTTGTTAATATAATATGATAGTAACGGCTGTGTCGTAACGTACTTCATTTCGTAGCAGGTTTGACAATGCTCTTGCGATGGCAGCAAACTTTTCAATGTATTTTTGAAAGTATCCAGCAAGCCCCAAAAAGGATTGTATTGCTTTCACGTTGTTGGGTTCTGGATAATTCTGAACTGTTGTTAGTTTAACGTCAAATGGTGTAACTTTGCCTCTTTCTACAATTTGACCAAGATATTCGATGCGCGTCAGCAGAAAGTCACATTTTTTTCCTATTGATGTTCAGGCCATTTGTTCCTGCAACTTCTAATACTTACTCTAGTCGTGTCAATCCCTCAGATAGCGTCGTGGAGGGTATAATGATGTCGACGATATAAATAATTAAAATTATTATATAAAACCTGATTTCTGAAGATATGGTTTATCCATCGTTGAAATACACTAGGCGACTTGCAGCGCCCAAATGGTCTTTTCAGAAATTCAAATTGGCCTGCCTGTGTGACAAAAGACGTGTATTTGCGACTACTTTCGTCGACTGTTACGTGGAAAAATCCATTAGAAAAATCAAGTGTCGTGAAAAATGTTGCAGATTGTAATTTGTCTACTTGGTCGTCAATTCGTGGTAAAGGATACCGGTCTTTATAGATCTTCAGGTTTATTTTTCTGTAACCGATACACAATCTTTTCTTATCGTCTTTTTTGTTCACCAAAATGATTGGGCTTGCGTAGTCGGATGTCGATGTTTGGATCACTTCATCTTCCACCCACTTTGCACTTCCACTATTGTTTGCTCAGACAATGGTAGTTGTCGTGGTGTCTGGTAAACTGGAATATCATCAGTCACCACAATTTTCATCTTTATATCAGTTTCCGTCACTCGTGCTGGTGTGTAATTTTTAATCAGTGTGGCTTTAATATCGGCATCGACTGCTGTCACATCTACAGTTGAGCCCTCGTTCAAGATTTCCATTTGCATCATTGAATGCAAGGTCTGTTCGCCAAGTTGCTGAATATCGTTTTCGCATGCTGGCTCCGGTTTTTTATCAGATGAACACCGCTCATAAATATGAATGCCCGTCTCGTCAATAACCAAGTTCATCCGGTTTAGAATTGTAATTCCAATAATAACGTCAAATTCACTTAACGAATCTGGAACAACATGCAGATCAAAATTCTCAATTGGGATTCCGTTCAGAACGACGTCTGCTATGATGTTTCCCATTGACTTGAATTGAAATTCGAGCCCTCGTAAATTGAATTCTGTTTGCTTAAGTGTAGTTGACTTCAACTGCTTTACGATACTCTCTTTCTAATATTCTTTCAAGATTTCACTTGGTCTCTCATTTTCGGTCGCGCAACGCTCGATGAATATCAGTGCTGTCCACTTCTTCGGAAAATTCTTCACTCAAGAGACGTTTCAGTTTCGACCAAGAGCGAATGTTTCATTGTGTTCGTGCATAATTCAATGCAGCGCCTCTCAATAGCCGCTGTGTGTAAATCGTCGACATTCTCTATTCATGTTTCACTTCGCAGAAACTTAACAGCCGAAAAATACCCAATAGCGGTCTCCAAATTACCGAAGGCTAATGTTGTTGTCTTAACTGCTTGTCGTGACTTAAGTTATTTGCTTGTATCCACGCTTTGGATTAATACACAAGAATTTTTTTATAATTTTAACTTTATTTTGAACCTTTGAACCGAACCGAATGTTTTCTTAGATCAGCTCTTACAGGCTCATTACTTATTTCTTTACTGATTTCATTACTCTATCTTTCTAGTTTCTGATTCTTTTATACTGTTTTCTTGCTGACCAACAATATCTTCTAGTATAAACAACGTAAATGATTCAGATTTTCTTGCTGACTAATTGCTATTTATCTTGAGATCCAATATCACCCAATATAAACAACGTTACTGATTTAAATTAGAAATGTTAACGTCAGCAATTTCACCCGAAATTCTCAATTGCATAAACATACTTAAAAATTCTTATTCAGAAATGAATTTAAGCAAATTGAAATGTGACCCGCTACTTAACTTTAGATTGCTCAGCAATTTCTGCCTTAGGCTTGCTACTTAACTTTAGTAATTTATGGGTTTGGCAAATTGTGCTGACCCCATGTTTGGTTCTAACATAACACGTGTGTTCACTTTCGGCTTTTGTTTTGCTATTTGCTTCATCTCCAAAAATCTTTTCTCTTCGTCGTCAACATTATCGCTATCGTTGTCTTTTTCACGCAAACCATGACGATCATTGAAGCGTTATGGTTATTGCTTTGCTCGTTATGATTATTGCTTTCACTTTCTTTATTGCCGGCGACATCTACGCCATTTTCATAGTCTTTGTCAGCTTCGTCTTTATTATGACCGTCTTCGCCATCTTCCCGCTGCTTCTCATCGTTTTGTATATCGTCGTCAATTGATATTTCACCAACGGCGCCTTCGTCTTCAACATGTGAAACACCATCATTACCGTCTTTATGTCCGTCTTTTCCTTTCGAACATATAAGCGAATCAAGCAACCGCGCTTGCAGTGCTGCTTTGTTCCCTGTTGTTTTGCAGCCACGCGTACCCAATTCGTTCTTCAACTACATTACCAAAAAACTCATGACCTTACAATACGATAACATTGTCTGTCTTTTCCCACTTCACTCAATGTTTTAATTTCGGTTGAGCCCCATGTAATCAAAATAAAAAAACGAATAAAACAACTAGAAACTCGCTCAATTAGTCTTCATTTGATATGGTACGTCTTTAATGGCGTACATTCGGGGACAGACTGACTGACGAATATTCCATCACTTTGCCGGTCGCTTTGTTTCTTTCTCTTCTTCGGATTCTACATGAATGTATATTTTTCAGTTTTAATATACTTAAGAAATATGTAATTATTATCTGTTTTGTTTTTTCATTTTATTGTAATAACAAACTCTAATTCTATTGTGTATAGAAGATATTGCCATGGTCAAATTATCATTTTCAATATTGCTATGAACAAATCATGATAATAGTTTTGAAGCCTTTAATGCTTCTGCGGCAGACAATGATTCTTCGACTTCCTCTTCCCCATCACTTTCGAGTTGTTCCTTAGCATTAATGTTCTGTACGTTATTTCCATCGGTGGGTTCTTCAGTTGTGAGGAGAGCGCTATCGATGTCAACATGATCTTCCCACATTTCCTGTGCTGCTAAAGAATCTGAATTTATGTTTCGTGAACACAAAGATAAAGGGACGTCATCTTCTTCATCAAGTTCATGTTCTGCAATTTGAATGGGTAAACTGTCGTGGTTTTCAATGAATCTTGCATGTTTGAAACAGTTGTGAATAGAACTTTGTGACATTTTATACCAGGCATCATTAACCATCAGAATTGCAACTAACACTATTATTTTTGCAGAAGAGTTGTTTTCATAAGCATCTAGACAATTAATCATTTCGAGCACAAGGATCTTTCTAAAGTATGTTTTGAGTGATCATATTATTGATCCATTGGCTGTAGTACTGACGTTGTAAACGGCGGAGGGAAAGCCAGTGTTATAGACTTTAAATCAGTAACTTTTTGGATGCGCCGGGCAATTATCAACCAGCAATAAAATCTTTTTCTTCTTGCGATGATTAGGACCGTAAATAAGATAAAAAACAGTCCAAAGCTTATCCATTCGTTGATATACTTTCCGGTTCGGATCAGATCTATTTCCTTTATGTTATTTATGTGTAATTCACGTTTCATTTCAAGTGATAATATTTCCTCGAGTTTATCTTCCTCTGATTCCCGTTGCAGAATAGGTGGTAAGAGTTGGAAATCCGTTGTTTCAAATGCGGTGTATTTCTGATCGTTGATGGTGTTCGATTTATTGTTGAAGGCTACAACGTAGGTTCCCGTTAGGTTTTGTGTTGTTCCATTGATATTCACCTTTCCGCTGGATTCATTAAGGAGAACAGCTCCGAATGAGAGTTCTTCAACTGACGGTACGTCAGTTGAAGAACTCTCGGCTATAAGTTTTGTTGCAGTGTGCTAGTATGCCTTTAAGTAGGTGTGGGATACGCTCTGAATTGCTAATGGTTACAATAGTTTTAATTATGCGTGTATTTTGATAAAAATGAAAACGTCTGATATTCCGAATATACTACTTTATTATTGTTACAACTTTAGGAACTCTTTAATTCTATTTTACAATGCTTCCATGACTCTTGATGATGAATACGCGACTCATTTCTTCTTCAATTGCAATTCCCTTTTATACTTGATATTGTTGTTTAATTTAAACTATTTCGCATCTTTGGCCAATTATCCAAAGTGCAAATAAATTCTGTCATTTACTTTGCATATTCATCATAGTCATAATCTATCTCATTGTTTACAATAAAGTATCTCGCATCTTTGATCGCTTAGTTAACTTGAATCCATTCCATTAGTGTATTGTGATCAATTAGTCAAAGTGCGAGTGAATTCTATCATAATCTCCAATCAATTAGTTAACTTGAATCTAGTGTATTGTGATCACTTAGTCAAAGTGCGAATAAAATTAATCAACTTGAATTTACAGAAGATGATTTGTTTACATTTATGATTAAACATCATTTAGAAGATACTATCGCAACAAGCGTTTGTTGATGAGGTGATGACACGCCCCTCCTTAGGATGCGTGTCCTCACGCAAAGAATTAATTTTAAATTTGAGTTGTTTCCAATTTTTACAAATCAACAATACAACAGTAAACACAACTAATATGAAGAAAAGGTCAACTACTGAACTTATCCAGGATATGGTTTTGTGTTTATAATGTAACAAATTGATATGTTTTAAATTGTCTATGTTTCCTTGATTTAGATATTCCAGTGTTATATTAGATTTTTCTGTATACGAAATATTTCTTATAATGTTAGGTAGCAACATACCATTTGTTTTGTATGCAATTTTATTTCTGAAACTTTGATTTCCTATACTGATATTACAGTTGTCAAATTTAATGATTCTATGCTGTTTTATAATTATTTCTTGATCTTCACAATTGTAGATTATTCTAGTTGGAGGTAAATTTTTCGTGACAACTACATTTTCTGACCTTTTTTCAACAACTCTCTCGGTATTTGGTGCCATTGTACAATTTTTAGGGTTATCCAATACTTTTCCAATACATTCGTCCAAGATTCGTATTAGTCTATATTCTATATTTTCTTTTGTATCAATATAAATTTTATTTTTGCAAATAATGACATTCAGGTATTCAGTTAACAATTCTAAATTATTTTTGTTTGGCATTGGTACTATTCTTGTTCTGAAATAAAATTCTGATGAGAAGTTTGGTACTTGTATAATAATAAATATCAAATTCTCTTTTTGTGCAACAGCGATCCTGAGGTTCTGCAACTTAGTGAGGTTTATTTCATAATCGTAAATTTCTTGTGTAGTTAAAATATTTTTACTCAACACTTCTAATTTTGATAGTAAAACAATATCAGTAATTTCTGAAATCTTGCTAAGTATTGCCTGTAAATTGTCTTTTATTTCTTGTAGGTACCGAAACTCTAAAAATTTTCTTTCTAGAAGGTTTGAATTTTTATTTAATTTATTTACTTTTTCTAATAAAACCTGCTATCCTCTGTTGATGTGATCAATTAAATTTCTAAGTTCTTTATTTATTTGATTGTTTATAAATATCTGTTTGTTCATACTACTTGCTACCATATTCAAATTCTCGTCAACAGTTTCAAAATGTTCTTCTATATCCTGTCTGTCATCGTCATCCATAGTTCCGCCAATCCAATGTAAAAGTTTTCCATAAAGATTGATCAGGCCTTTCCTATGACGCTGAACACGATGCGGCTTGAGTGCATTTATTTTATTAATTATTTGATTTTTGAGTGCGAAAATCGAAGGATGAGACTGATAGAATGTTGACGGTACAGTATTTTCCATATACTGTAACATATTTTGGAATTCATTATAACCCACAGTGTGTACAATTTTTATGAAACTGTGAACCATTTTCATTTCCTGAACTTTAACCGAGCAATATCCATTGCCTTGTGGGATTTCATTTATTTGAATACTTTGTGCTTTCGCGTACGTCAACATAAAAAACATTTGGATGAAGGTGATAGTTCCTGTAAAAGATTAAGTTTTTCAAAATCATTCTACCCTACGCAAAGAAAAAATGATTTAACAACAAGGTATTAGGATGGATATAATTTTAGTGATGTCTGATTTTTTTATTGTTTTCTTCGTAAACAATACATACACTATCCATTTAATTGGATAAATATTCACCGACATTTTACATCTTTATGTTTAAGATGAAGTTCGGCTCGGACGTATGGTTCCTACCTGTTGAATTTTTTTTTTTCGTTTCATGAAGGCTTTCTTGTTGATTATATTATGATTTGGCCTTGTGACGAAAGGTCTATCAAATTTCTTCTTCCTATTTTTATTTTTAATAAACCTCGGATTTATCTCTTCCACTTTTCGATTCTTGTTTTTATTTTCTAAGCCCTTTGCTTGTTTTCTTTCTATATATTCTTTAATTTCTTGGTATTTATCAGATGATATTGTTCCGTTATGAATTTCTATTGGCCTATGGTTTGTGCTGGAGTGAATTGTCTGATTGTAGCACTTAAGTAATTCTTGGACATCAATTAAATTTGGTAGCTCTTAAGTTTCTGTAATTTTTAATCTCATATGTTCATTTAAAGTGTTATGAAGCCTTTCCACATCTGAATTACCAGTTTTTATACCAGGTGTAATAAAATGAAGGGTAACTCCCTCAATACTAAGGAAATTCTCTAAATTGCTTGTTGTAAATATCTTGTATTCTATTAGTCACAAACAAAGTTGGAGACATAAACTTTGCAATAAGTATATTAATATCACTCTCATTTAAATTACTTATTAAAGGAACTTGTGTTGGTACCTTTTTCTTTGATTTGTTCAAAATAGTTGATTCAACTGTGGAATTAAACCAATTTATTGATGAATACCTATAATATTTTTGTATCTCAAGCTTGTAAAGGTCATCTATTATTCCTTTATTTTGCTCAGATATCTCCATAGGGGTTTGTAAATATTTAGAAATTGCTTCCTACTTGCATCCTACCCATCCTGGGATTCTTATTTGCTCCTTCTCTCTATTAATTAAATCTTCTTCTCCTTCTTCTTGTTGGAAATATTTCACATACTCTCTTTTCATCACTTTGGGTATTTGTAAGACAAAGCAATCATTCTTGAAGTTAATGGATCTGGATCTTTACATGGATTGGCAAATCTTCGTAACAAAGTCATGTTAGTTATATCATGAGTGTCTGCTGTGTCCTTTATTTTCTCTGCCACTGATATATTCTATTTCGTAGTTGTATTCTTCTAATTGTGTTTTCCATTTTTGAAGTTTTGGGTTTGGTTCTTTGAGGTTTTCCATCCAGGATAATGGTCTATGATCGCATTTGATAGTAAATTTACGTCCGTATAAGTATGGTATGAAATATTTAATGCTCCATATTATTGCCAAAAGCTCTTTCTCTATGGTTGAATAATTTGTTTCATGATCATTCAATGTGCGTGATGCAAAGCATATAGGGTGTTGTATAGGGTGTGTGTATGTGTGTGGGATAAAACGGCACCAATTGCATAGTTAGAGGCATCCGTCGTCAAGACGATTTTTTTGTTAAAATCAGGGTATTTTAATATACGTTCAGAAATTATTAGTTTTTTCAATTTTCGGAATGAGTCAATATAATCTTTGTCAAAAGGGTTAATCTTAACGTTTTTCTTAAGTCTGAGAGTTAATGGTTTCGTAACTTTAGAAAAGTCCTTTATAAGTCCTAAAAATGATTTTATTTGCTTCGTGGTTTTTGGAACTGGAAAATTTTGAATGGCCTCCACCTTTTATGGATTTGGTTTTATACCCTCTGTGGTTACCATATGTCCGAGAAATTCCGTCTCTCTCTTCATGAACTCGCTTATATCTATCTTGATTTTTAAATTGGCTTTATCTAGTATGTCTAACACCTTTTTTAATCACATCATGTGTTCTTCTATAGATGTGGTGAAAATAATTATGTCATCCATGTACACGAAACAGATTTTTCCAATTTATTCCGACAATATATCGTTCATCAAACGTTGAAATGTTGCAGGGGCATTCTTTAAACCAAAAGGCATTCTGGTAAATTCATAACGTCCTCTGTCAGTAGAAAACGCGGTTTTATGGATATCACTTTCGTTTACTTCTACTTGGTGAAACCCTTTCGCCAAATCGAGAGTCGTAAAATACATAGCTCTTCCTAGTTTATCCAATATATCATCGATATTAGGTATCGGAAACTTATCATCGACAGTGATTTAATTTTCTATAGTCCACCACCATGCGCCACTTCATATTCCTTGAAGCAACTGGCTTTTTTGGAACTATCCAAATAGGTGATGAGTAAGGGGATTTACTCGGGCGAATAATTTCTTGAGAAAGCATATCGCTGATTTGCGCTTCCACTTCAGATCGATGTACAAAAGGGTATCGATACGACTTAGCATATACAGGATTATTATTAAACGTTTTTATTTCGTGTTTATTATGATGAGTGAAGGTCAAATTATCACCTTCTTGAAAGAGTAGGATTTTAAGTAGGAGCAGGATTTTAATAATTCCGTTAAGCATTTTCTTTCTCTCGTATTCAAATGATCCATTCTAAACTATGAAAGATGTTTTCTTTTAATCGTTGTATATACGCAATACAAAGTATTTAAATATTTTTTGGAGTATTTTTCTTCTTTAAAAGTAAATATCCGAAAACTTTTATCGTATATTTTTATAGTTTTTTCCTTTAAATCAATAATTACATGATAATTCTCAAAAATATTATTTTCTAATAATCCATCGAAATAGTTACTGAAAATCTACTCCATAAATTGGAACTTTCTATCACCTCCAAACTCTTTAAAAGGCTGTATTTCAACTATATGTGAATAAGGTAATTTCGAGTTAAGGGTATTTATGCTACAATCTCCCTTTTTGATACGCAGTTTAGGATTACATAAATTTTGTCTAATGATTCTCATACTAGTGTAATGTTTGTCTTCGTTTGGCAGGGACGCCATGTAATGTTTGATTTTCTTGGAGACAAAACTCGCTATTTTATTAAATTCACTTTATTAGTGTTCAGAAATTTTTAAAGGAATTTTCAGAAGGATTACCTAACCAAGCGGCAGAGCCGCAGATAGAGTGGCGAGGATGATGTTGCCATCATCCACTACGCCGTGATTATCTAATTGGTCGCAGAAAAATACTTCGCGACACCTCCTGGTGTAAGACCTCAATTAAAACGCACTCTCTTGTCTTACGATCAGAATTGATCTTTATTTTGAAACTCACTATCTATTTACACAGTTTTCTTACCCTAATTTTAAACTAAGTATTTACATCATTATTTACTTAATGCAACCCAAATGTATCGATTATCATGTCATAAATTAATCCAGACCACACACATGCGATATTGGCTCGTGGGAAAGACACATGAGTCCTCTTGGTCTAATTATGTCGCATGCTACAAATGTAAAACGATCTTACGTATTGAAATGTACGTAGACTCATAAGTGGGTCGTGTTAATGAAAAAAGGTCAGTTGTGAATTTATGAATTTATGACCTGTCAGCAAAATGTACTTTGAATGACCATATTATGTCATAGCATGTTGATAGTTTACTATTTATGGTATTTATGATATCGAATTCATGATATTCAAAAGGAATGACTTATTGATACGTCTGTGGATGTATTGGTGTATCATATTACACTACACTAGTGCTGGTGTCTATTAGAAATCTAAGGAGTAAACCATAAGAATCTATTTTGATATATGGTAATCTATTACTTCCGGGGCAGTTTCCGAGGCAGCTTTCTGAAAATTTTCCTCTCCCTGAAAGTTAGTACCTCCATAGTTTTGGTTTTGATTTGTATGGACTTGTTTAGTCCGATCTATTTCCATTGTCCATTGTCCATTTCCATTGTCCAAATCAATAATGGCCTTTTTGTGAATTTGATCTGATGCCTTTGCCTGAAACAATAAACCCAAGGAATTCCACTTCATTCTTCAGGAATTCCTACTTTTCCATTTTTGTTTTAAAATTGGCGTTTTGAAGGGTTTCAAAAACAGTTTCATATTTTGTAAGAGTTCATCTTCGTCCTTTCCGAGTTATGCCACCCTTTAGAAGATTTTGCATTTCCTGGTCCACTATAGGTTTTTGCGTCCTAGGACATGGATATGATTTAGAATATACTGGTCTGTCTCTGGTCGTATGAATTTTAACCTTCCACTATAGTGCTTATTACGTGGCTCCTATGTAGGGGAGCGAAAAAAATAAAGTAAAAGTAAGCCACGCCCAGTGACAATTCAAGAAAAACTACATTTTATTAGATACACGAGTTTTTTATTGTAAATCTCTAATGCGATTTCTGCATTGACTTGGTCTGGTATCAAATTTGTGTCAACTGAGAGGAGAAGTTA
This sequence comes from Stratiomys singularior, assembly GCA_954870665.1. NCBI lineage: Eukaryota > Metazoa > Arthropoda > Insecta > Diptera > Stratiomyidae > Stratiomys > Stratiomys singularior. The sequence goes on along the minus strand of OX940879.1, from coordinate 55,281,253 downwards.
TAATTTCCTGGATTTTATACTATCGAAAACTGCCGACTAAGGGTCTGGCTATTCGCATGTTTTGAGAAACGCGGAAAAATCATTCCAGACTGCTAGTAAAATGTGTTTCTAGGATTTTACTTAATTTGTTTATCTGTGTTTCGGTCAAATATTATTTTTATTCAGTTATTTTTTTTTCGTTCTGTTCCTGTTATATTGTTTTCACGCTGAAATCGTTGTTAAAATTGTGGGTGGAAACGTGAACTTTGATTGGCTTGGTTGTTTTGATGTTGGAGTCGTTGATCGAATTCGAAATAAAAGCTTAGACATAAAGGGACCTGTGGGTTCCGAAGCAATCCCGGACGGAATTCGCAGCTAGACGCTGGAATTCGAGTTGGTCTGGAAGAATTTGCTACTATTCTTCGCTGCGGAACTGGAAATGAGGGATTGCGCCTTGGGTTACGTTGAAAATGGTTCGAATTGAACTCATAATGTGCACGGCAATCCATATTCTGGAGTTTGAAACACAAATGTAAGGCTTGTAATAAATCTTTTGGCTCGCGAAAACTCAATAATCTGGGAAGGTTACCTTTCAGACACCTTACGAAGTTATCAAGTATTATTTGACGGTATGATTGAGCCATCAATATCATTAAGTCTTGGCACATATTGATTGGGCTTAGTTTGTTCAAAATAAGTGAAAGATGATTATACACCTCCTGATAAAATTGGGAAATCGTATTTCCACCTTGTACTAATGCCATTTGATATTCCAAAGTATTGAAATCTCTCTTGCCCGCGTAGTGGAGAGTTGAGCACTTGGAAATTTCGGTCCGATTCAGAGAATTCTAATGCAATGTCCGCGTGTCCGACTACATTATTCCGTGTAACGGACAAGATACCATAGTTCTATGGTGTACCTTTTAAGTGATAGTATACTATTTTTCCATGTTTGAGAAATTCCCATTATTCCTGATATAAATCAGTACATCACAGTCGTTATCGACATCAGATGCCGGCTTCAATATCAAACTGAAGAGCTATCTCCCCTGAGTTCTGAGGGCTTTTGCGATCACTCGCGAAATAATCTCTAAGCTTTCATTATTAGGACTGTTATTTGAGAATCTACTGCTAGGACCTGGGAGGTCCACATAAGGTAGCGCTTCGGCTAAACTTTCCAAGCTTAGTCGAGTTGGGTAAATTGAATTGTGGGGGTTTGACATGGTTTATTTAGAGATGATGAATTAAGAGTTCAAAATTTTCATAATTGAATAATAGTATTTATTGGAACCGATTTCAGGCACTCACTTCACTTTGCACTTTATCAGTTCACAGATTTTCTTATTATTTTCTTATATTTCATTTGAATATTTTTTCACAAATAATGATATCAAAATTGTTTAAAGAATTTCCGGGCGGGTTTATTGTTGATTTGGATGCGTTCCTGGGTATGCCACAATTCCTCCGGGTATCTGTCGAGACTGCTTGAAAAAATTTCTTTCAGTTTTTTCCTTTTTTTGTGTTATTGATTCTTACCGCTTCGTGAAAACAGACGGGTCTGGTTTTATCTATGGTTTATCAATCATCAATAGGAAATGTTCTGTAATTCTCTCTCATTTTCAGAGAAAAATGCATTAACGACTTCCTAAGATCTTGCCATCTGCCGCATACAGTAGATAGGGAGTAAAGGGATATCAGTCCGATTGGGTTATGAGGGGTTGTCCATCTAATGGGAGCACCTTGAAACCTCTTAAGCAAACTCTCGACCTGTGTATAAAGCCCAGGGAAACCTCGGGAGAGGACCTCGACGATGACCCCGGCGTGATCAATAATGTTTATATAGCGACTAAAGTCTTTTGTGTAGCCGCTTGATTCGATTTTAATTTGAAAGCCAGATTCATAAACTGTCTTTATCTGTTATTCTAATGAATTCCGGTTCAATACCGATCTTCACGAGCAAATGGTCAATCTCTCTTCAAAGAAAACTCCTTCGAGTCTCATGAGCAAGTGACAATTTATTTTTCTAGCAAATGTATTTTATACTAAATTTGTATTGGTTTATCGTGTTTTTGAGAATTACCTTTATTAATCGAATCATTCGAACTACCGGAGTAATGTCTAGAAAAAATATTGGAAAGGGAAAAATATGGAAAGAGCTTCCTCCAAACTATTTGGATTTCTACTAAATAATACGTTTCTTACAGGTTCAATTATTTTGCTCTTTAATACGTGTAAAGCAATTCTTATATTTCCATGTATTTCTTCTTTAGTATTTTCCAACTTCGACTTCGTGTTCTTGCGTTATAACGTTAGGAAGACCTCAAGAACATTACACCGAAATTCTTTAAGGCGCAAGTCATCAACTAACTGTAGAGAAGACTTCTTATTACTACGATGAGCTATCAAAATACTCCTAAGCTGGGTCCACTGGCTGACATTACTGTTTATGCTTAAAATTTTTGCAGCCTTTCCTATTAGCATGCTATTTACAATGTTGAATAATGTAAGGTGTGAAAATTCGTCATACGAAAGAGTTGATGCAAGTATTTCCACATTATCTATCCATGACTTTAGGATTTCTGCAGATCCATCAAAGATTTTTAGATAGATATTTAGATAGAAAGATATTTTTAGATAGAAAGATATTTTATTTCACTTCGTTTGAAGTTACGTACACGGTTCTATCTTGACTCTCCCACAAAACATCTCTAAAGGTCTTTTATACTTTTATTTTGATGCACAATTCCATTTGATCAGCACTTTTACATCTTACTTATTCATTTCTGTCGATAATCTTAATATGTGTTTAAATTAACAGATCAGCATAATTTTATCTTAAGAGCACAATTTCTGTTTATAATATTTAATTCTTCCCAAGTCTTTGTTTACATTTTAGTCTTTTATTGGTTTGGCAAATTGTGCTGACCCCATGGTTTTTGTTTTTGTGGTCGAGGTTGGTTCCAACATAACACGGGTGGTGGTCGTTCAGTTACCCAGTAAAAGAGTATTGGTAGTTTCTTCTAATTTATCGAGGGTTTTAATAATGTCGTTAGGGCGGATGACATGCTCTGCAATGCTCAATTTGCTCCAATTAAACTTAGTCAGTTTTTATTTTTAAAGAACCCGATGCCGAGTTAATCTTCTTGGAATCTTCTTGAGTAAATGCGATTATTGACTGTGCCAATGATTTCTTGACTATATTCATAATTAATTCATACACTTCTCTATAAAATATCAGAATATTGATTCAGTAGTTTTGAGATATTTTGCTTCTCTTAAAAATTCAGTTTATCCAGATCTAATTTTTTGAGTCACTAGTTTAGAAGTTACAGAGTTCGTTGATTACGTAGAGTCATATTTTGAAAGTTAATATTATTTTTTATTCTAATGAATTTTTCGCGGAAGGTCGAATTTGCTTCAAAGAGTACTAAAAAGTTTTGTCCAATCATGCGTCATATTTGCCACTTACTAAGTCCATTAGCTTCCCAGATAAGATTCCTTGAACATGAAGCTTATGTTAGCGTTGCTTGAACATCCCAAAGTTTTTATTGAGATTATTTCCATAGCTATACGTAAAAGTTAAAAAAGTCCCGAATTATTGAGGTTGTTCCTTTGATTCCTAAATCGTCCCGAATTATTTAAATTGCTTCTTTGGCTGATGAATTTTCTCAGGTCATTATATAAGAATTCCTTAAAGAAAACTGTCTCTGTTGTCCCGGATCACGTCTGGAAGTCATGTTGTTGTTTTAGTTTGTATGGAACTTATTATTGCATCTCTTCACGAATTGTTGTTTTGTTGCTCAAAGTTTCTTTTTAAGGTAAAATAAATATTATTTTGTCGGTTGTCCCTACTATCCTGTCAGCTATTTGAATGATACTTTTTAGGTTCTTTAGCATTTGTTTTAAATTATGGTGGATGGAACCTCATTCCATCCACCATATTTATTTTCCCATGGTTCCCAACTCATTCCATAAGTTGAGTAAGTTTGTTTTCCCCATGGTCCAACGCGACGATGGAATTCGCTTCCAAGCATGTTATCGTTTTCGCGGTTTCATGTTCTAAGCTGGATTGTTGGATCTCACTGCATAGGACGTTTGTTTATCTGGCGGTGTTGCGCAACCGCGTGACCAGGTGAGACCATGTGGGATCAAAAATTATATGAAACACCTTATGCGAATGCATTTTATGCACATTAGGTCTCCATGTGAACATGTGAATGTTGCTTCGAGTAATAATCTTCTCGTTTTTTTTTGTGAAGTCTTGTGATATATTTTTCTTTTGCTTGCAGAATATTTTCTTCTCAATCAACTTTGCGTGTTTGAACTTTAAATGGTGTACATTTGATAGTTAAGTGAAACGTTCATTGTTATTTATAACATCTAGGTTGAATTCGTCGAGGTGAATAACTTGTTTTTTTGTCAGTTTATGTTGTGCACTTTTCAGCAATAGAATTATGTAACCTCTCGCTTTTAGCTTTTAGCCCTACTTTCGTTATTATATATAATATAAATACTGCTTCTCTATTCCTAAAAGTACACTTGTCGATTTGAATTTTGAGTCGGTTTCTTTGCAAAGCTTTGAAGATGTCGGCAATTACTTTGAATGAAATTTTATTTCTACAATCTCGCAATACTTCATTCCTGAGCCTCTCAAACGTGGCAGGAGCATTTTTAATCCGTGTTGAGTCACAATGGCCGTTCTATGCCTATCTTCTTTCTCAACCAAACTCTGATGGTAGCTTTATGCAAGGTCAAAAGTTGAATATAATACCAGACCTAATTTGTCTTAGGTGAAATCAATATTTGTTAGCGGAAACTTGTCATCAATAGTTACTTCATTGGCCTTCTGTAATCAACGACTCATCGGAATTTGATTTTTTTTTAAATTCAAATTTAAAATTTAATTTTTAATTTTTGTAAAGTTCTGAATTTTTTCCATTTTTCTTGAATTCTAGACGACTACTAGAGTCTTCAAATATTCTTCTTGCCATTATCTTTATTTCTAGTTGAGTTTCTTCATTAAAATTTTTAAGAATAATAACATCCCTTGTGTCATTTTTTTATGCTACATAGAATTTTGCCGATGCACTCTAGAACTATATAATAAATAATACATTACTAAAATAATAAATTTTTAATTCGATAGCCTTATTTCTTATATTTTAAATTTCTAAATTTCATTCGCTTAGATGCTTTTCTGAATACTCGGCTCCAGATCTAGTTTGTATCACAATTTTAGTTGGTTTTAATGATCCAGTGATGATGACGATGATAGCATGATTAGCTATAGCATGATAAGATCTGCATCCTTCGCTTCTCCCAGTATGTTTTCATAGAATATTATTCAACCTGCTTAGTTGCTGTAGTCTTCATCCCTGATATTGCTCTAGTAGTATTCCACACCGCTCAGGAATGCATTTATGGTCATGCCTCCTTTTCCGGTGAATGGATTCATGTGTTAGACTTTCTCAGCAGTTTTTCCTTAACATCGGCATGGCTAACTGCTTTTTATAAAAACTGCTTTTTAACTCATCGAATCACTTGCTCATAAATCACAATTTTCTTTCGATAGTCACGTTTCGCTTTCCACTTATTTTTTATTGCTTAGGCTGATATTCAGCCTCAGATATCAGTTTGAGAATCGTTTTTAGGCTTGATTGTTTCCCAAAACATTAATAATTTTTTTTAAGTTAGTTACTAATTCACAATAAACCTTCCCGCACTTTAAACACTTGGTATTCTTCGCGACTTTCCACGGTTGAGGTTGCTTCCGTTAACGCGCCAGTTAATTAGAGGGTGTTATTGGGCGTTAAGAAACATAATATATATATATATATATATATATATATATATATATATATATATATATATATATATATATATATATATATATAATATATATATATATATATAATAAAACACGCTTGTTACTATACACGTTGACAAGACTTTATCCAATTAAACTTGTTTTAAAGCCCAACCGGTTACAACACGGGCGGAGACAGACTGGGACCCAATTACGTACGTGGTCTTATATATTCCTAAACAAACGGCTGACCAGTGTAATATTATTTCCTCTCGTTGGTCTTCGTGTGATGAGTGACTATAGTATGTTTTATTGTTTGAAAAAGTTATCTTTATGTTATAGTGTTATATATTCACCTACGCAAGCGGCCTAGCCGCAGATAAGATGGCGAGGACATAATCAAAAGATTTTTATTCACTACGCCGTTTTTGCTAAAGTCGCAAGAAAAGCCTCGTGACAGAATCCTGATCAAACCTATTCTAAGAGAATAATACTCCGTCTAGTATCTGATTCAGAATTGATTTTATTTACAAAAATGCACAGCTTAAATACTATTCTTACGACCTAAAACTTATCATGGGTCACATACCTATTTTGACCCAAATTAGTTCACACTTCATAAAATTAGTCATATGTATTTTTCTTCAATGCATTAACCTGACCTCATTCAATTCACACTCAATAAATAAAAATGCGATTCGACACTTGTCCAATACAAATAGTCTTTGACCAGAGCTCATTATGAATCACGTGTTTGGTCTTCATATGATTTATGATCATGCGACAAGTTCAGATTTGTTTTGGATATCAGTTTACATGTTAAGTGTAGACTGATTGAATTGTATTGTAGGTCAGTATGCTCATGTCATATGAGTAATTTGATGAGTGTATGTTATGGAATAAACTTGTATACAAAAGTAAGTGCATGATTTATTGCATGCGACATGGATTTTAAGTATATTCACATTGGTATATTCAGTTACAATTTTAGTATGCAATATGTATTACACCTCCACCCTATTTTGATGAGTCTTATATATTAATTTATAATTCATATATCAAGACGAATCATAAAATTTCTCTAATTATAGACATTTTATATTACTACTAATCAACATAAGTTTTAGACATTCATTATTTTATTCATGTAGTTTTACGTTATTCTTATGTACAAATTTTTGATTTCCATTTAAGTCTATTAATATGTTGCTATCCTTAACATCTAATACTTTATAAGGACCTTTATAGGGTGGTTGATGTTTGTTGCGGTTTTCTGTTTTTAAATGAACCATGTCTCCAATTTTCACATTCAAAGGATTTATATACATTTGTTTCTCGACACGTTTTGCTTTAACATTGTCAATCATTTCTCGTGCTTTTAATAGAGATGTTTTCAGTCTAATTTTTAACTCATTTGCATAATTATCCAAATCGTAAATTTTGTTATTATCTTCAATTATCTCGTTTGGAAGACTTGGAATGTTTACCGAATATTAATTCATAAAGAGAATAATTAGTATCTACGTGGGGAGTAGTGTTGTAGGCAAAAGTATAATATGGTATCCATTTATCCCATTCGTAATCATCAGCGAAAGAATACATATATTCATTTAACACTCGATGGTTACGCTCAATTGCACCTAAGGTCTGATGGTGGTATGGAGTTAAAAATATCTGCCTAACTTTTAATATCTTACATATTTCACCCATTAACTTATTTGTTAATTCAGTTCCTAAATCTGTTTTTAATATACTGAAGTGTCCAAATTTCAAAATAAATTCTTTGACTATACCTATTGCTACTGTGTGGGAATGCTACTACAAATTTCGTCAATTCACATTGTAATGTTAATATGTATCTATAACCGTTAGAAATTCTAAGTGGACCTATTGTGTCTACTTCTATTGTTTGAAAACTTGTGGAAGGTGTATCGGTTTTTATCATCTTCTCGGTTGTGTGCCTGACTTGTTTACTTATACGACAAGTTTTGCAATTATTAACATGTAACTTTACCATTTCGTTCATGTTTTTCCAACAAAATCTTTGTTTTAACTTGAGCAATGTTTTACGTACTCCAAAATGTCCTCCGTGGGGTGTGTTGTGATATTCTTCAATCAACTTCGTTTGTTCATTTAAGTCAGTTATTCTTGTGGGCGGCTTGTAAATTAATATCTTTAGTTTAGCATGCTTTCTCTTTTGTTGCAACGTATTAAATATTCTTTTAAATTCTTCTTTATCCATGGATTTAAATATATCATCTTTATCAGATAGGGAGAGTTCGCCTATGTTTTCTTTCTTTGCGAATTTCAATAGCTTTTCTAATGTTGAAACGTATTTCAAATCAGGCTTATCGCTATTGCTCTCATTTGATTGTATGGCGCCATTCGTATTTGATAGCTTCTCATTGAAGGAAACGGATTTCTCATCAGATTTATTGCTATAATACACCTCAATATCTTTATTAGTACGTACTATTTTATTTCTATCATTTTTATTGTGCAACATAGTAAATTTCAATTTTGGTATATTCGTAATGTCAGACAAACTAGTGCAATCCCAACAACAGAGTTGATCAGATTCTATTTGAGTGTTGGTGCATTCGTTGTTGACCTTATTTTTATATTTCATATTATTCGCCATGCCCCTGGTTACTATTAACAATTTTCGTTTAACACTTTCATCAGTGTTCGGAGGTATCATTGCTTTAAGAAGGTCTGAATCTAGTTCGATTCTAGACAAGGCATCTGCATTAGTATTCATGCTGCCCTTTTTGTAAACTATGGTGAAATCATAGTCTGATAAGTCTACACGTATTCGCGTTAATTTTGATTAAGGATTTTTATGACTAAACAGAGATATTAGTGGTCTGTGGTCAGTTACTACCACAAATTTTCTACCATAGAGGTATGGTCTAAAAAAATTTATAGCCCAATGGATTGCTAAGAGTTCCTTCTCAATTATTGGTTTATTGATGTCATGTTTTGCTAATGACTTACTTGCATAAGATATCGGTAGGTCAAAACCAATTTCACCTTGAGACAACACAGCACCTAGAGCATAATTGGATGCGTCTGTTGTCACTATGAAAGGTTTTTCGAAATCTGGGTATTGTAAAATCGGTGGTTTAATAAGTTTCGATTTTAATGTCTCGTAGGCTTTTTGACAATCTTCAGACCAAAAGAAAGTAATGTTCTTCTTTAGAAGAGCATTGAGGCATTTAGCTGTTTCGGCAAAATTTGGAATGAATCGCCTGTAGTAGTTACAGAATGCCACAAATCTGCGCACTTCATCTGCGTTTTTTGGTACCGGGTAGTTTTTAATTGTTTGATATTTTGATGGGTCAGTTTTAACACCTTCGTTGGTGATTAAATGTCCCAGATATATAACTTCCGATCTCAAAAATTGGCATTTTCCTGGATTCAATTTCAAATTATGCTTACGTAACCTTCGCAATACTTTACAAAGATTGTCGTTGTGATGTTTAATACTACATCCAAATACCATTATATCATCTACATAGACGAAAGCTACATGCTTTAAACCACTGAGTGCTATGGTTAGCATTCTCTGGAAACTGTTAGATGATATTTTTAAGCCAAACGGTAACCTTTTAAATTGATAATGTCCATCGTTTGTTGAAAACGCGGTTAATGGCCTAGACTCTTTCTCAAGTTCAATTTGATGAAAAGAGCTGGTCATGTCTAAGGTGGAAAAATACTTTGTCCTACCTAATTTGTCCAAAACGTCTTCTAGTCTTGTTAAAGGAAATTTATCATTAACAATTTAATCATTGAGTCTGCGAAAATCTACTACTAATCGCCATTTTTGTCCGCCATCACTCGCCTTTTTTGGTGCTACCAAAAGTGGTGAATTGTAAGGACTAACCGATGTTTCAATGATATCATTTGTTTCTAAATCCTTAACTTGTCGTAGAATTTCTTCATTTTGAGCTTGAGGTAATCTATAGTTGTTTATGTAAACAGGGCTTCTATCGGTTGTTTGCAAACGTTGTTTGTAAACGTTATTCATTGTCAATTTTTCCCCTTCCAAGTAAAATACATCTTGGAATTCTTCTATTATTTTCAACAAACTTTCCATTTATGGTTTATCCAGATTATCTTTGCTGATCGTATTTAGCAATCTCTCAAAGCGTTCTTTGTTGTATACTTGCTTTTTACTTAAAAGTATGTCATAATTTCCTAAAGGCTCAATCTCTGCATTGAATTTGTTTATGGTAATATCACTATCTGTCGTATTTAAAATCCTTACATGCTGGATACCTTTTGCGGGTATAATCGTGTTTCCAACAAAAACACCTTTTCGTATCTCAGTATTCAGCAGTATGCTATCTTCATCAAGATTTATATCTAGCGGTACTATCGCTTCTGTTTATTTGATAATTGTTTGGTTTTCTAGTACTCATTGGTAACACAATTTCTTCATCTTTAACGTTAAATAAGATGGTATATGTCTCATAGTCGATTTTGCACATATATCTAACGAATATATCTCTTCCTATGATACCATCTGTGTTTATGGGAAAATTATCGGTTACAATGTGAAATGAGTTAAGTAATCTATGTTCCCCAATTATTAACTCTAAATCCAAAGTGCCTAAAGAAGTAGTAACTTCTTTGGTTATACCAGTTAATTTAATTTTATCATTAGTTCTAATATCATAATCTATATGTTTGTGAACATTATTTTTGCAAATCGACACGTCGGCACCCGCGTCTGCTAAAAATGTCAAATTTCTACCTGCATTATGACAAAAAAGTACTATAAAATTTGTGCAGGTATTGGTTATTTTGAATATTTTATGTTCTATACCGGGAGGTTGTTCCCCACATCCTCGCCGATTCCTTGGTAGTTTCCCTGATCCGATATAACATTAATATTTCTTCTACTGCCGTTATAATATCTCGGGTTATTTTTGTATCTTGTGTTATTTTCATTGTTTCTTCTATTATCTCTATAATTCCCATTATCATTATAACTATACGTTCTCCTATTATTGTCACTAACGTTTCTGCTGTCACAATAATTATTCCTACTATTATAATTGCGACTACTATAACCATTGCTATTTTGGTTGTTATTATGGTTATATTTATGGTATTTCTTTTTAGAGTCTATGTGCATTATATTATTCATAATTTGTTGCTCAGAATTTTCCAACTCCAGAGGCAAAGATACAGCTTCACTAAAAGTTTTGGGTCTCGCGGAGAAAACTGTGTTTCTTAATTGGTCGTTCAGACCATTCTTGAAGATCGTGAGTGCGTATCCATTATTGATGTTCGCAGCTACTTTTTTTTCACTCTCCGTTGCTTGGGTTCCCAAATTTTGAATCTGCAACTGGTTCAAATCGCATATTAGGGATGCAACCTTATCTTTATAGGCTGTAACACTTGTTTTTCTTTGTGTTGTATTGTCAAGTAAGGTGTGGATTTGTGTGATAGTTTTATTATTTTTGAATTTGCTTGAAAGAGCATTGCGTAAAATTTCAAAAGAGGTAATAGTCGTATCATTAAGTGAGAGTCTTACTGAAGTGCTTAGCTTGACATTAATTACGAAGTCCAAAAGAAGTATTTTACCACTCGCGTTGAGGCCAGAATTTATTATCTTAACAATTTTTAAAAAGGAATCCAATTCTTTATGTTTCCCTTCAAAAACAGGAATTATTTTTATTGCTGTTTCTATTGAAAAGCCAGCCATTGTGAAATTTTCTTCTAGGATGGATAGGCTTTGCTCAAAGTCTTCTTGAATGTAAGTCTCCTCAATTTTAATTTCCTCTATATCCTGTTCGGAATATCCTTGTCTTCCTAACTGTAGCCAGAGTTCTCCTTCAAGGATGGCTGCTTCAGCTCTAAATTTTAATTTTATATCTAAAAGTTCAGAATTGCTTTCAGATATGTTCTTAAGCAAAGAGTTAAATTCCTCTTTTTGTGTTCTTAAATTCTCTATTTTTTTTAATAAGGTCTCGCGAACGTATATAAATTTTTTGAGCTTTTCTTTAAATTGCGCAAGGCTTTTTCATTATCCCCTACTATTTTTCTAATTTTGTCCATATAAAATTATTCAATTTGATTAAATTCATATTCTATATATAAATGTATATTTTTTTTTGTTTTTATACTACAATATTCCTATTAATTTTTTTGCTAACATAATTTTTGTTGTATTTGTTGTAAAAATATATTAAAATTATCGCTATAAGAAACACAGCTGCTATTGCAATCGTCTGTTCGTATTCCTCTATAACGGTTTTGTTTATTGTTGCGCAGTTATTTCCCATTTTGATTGTGTTGGTTTGAGAGCGAGTAATCTTTGTTGCAGAAGTTTCCACGATTCACCATGCGTTAGTTTGATGACTTGATGTAGTTCTGCTCTAGCCTTCTTTAGTTTGGTTTTGAGACCTCCCCTTGGGCGACGTTTTCTTTTTGTTACTATTAGGTTTTCCTGTGGTCTTTTGTAGAGTTCTTTTATGTGCCTTGGTTTGGGCCCTCTAAAATCTGGTGTCTCGATTGGTGTTGGTTTGTACGCAGGTGCGTTAAAACTCGTTTTCCCAGTGGTCTTCGGAATGTATTCTTCGAAGCCTTCTCCGTATCGGTTGAGAAGTCTTTCTAATCCTTCCTCCCACGCTTCCTGTCTCGCACCAGTTGAATCTGCAGAATCGTGTTTCGCAGTGTCGTGTGTTGCAGCGTTTCCATCAGCTAGCTTCGCAACAGCTAGATTCGCAGGGTCGTGTGTTGCAGGATCGCCACGTAATATTATGTTCTTTCGATGGGCTTCGTATGATGAGTGACTACAGTATGTTTTATTATTTGAAAAGTTATCTTTATGTTATAGTGTTATACATTCCCCTATGCAAGCGGCCTAGCCGCAGATAAGATGGCGAAGACATAATCAAAAGATTATTATCCACGACGCCGTTTTTGCTAAAGTCGCAAGAATAGCCTCGCGACAGAATCCTGATCAGTAAAACCTATTCTAAGAGAATAATACTCCGTCTAGTATCGGATTCAGAATTGATTTTATTTACAAAAATGCACAGCTTAAATACTATTCTTACGACCTAAAACTTATCATGGGTCACATACATAGTTTGACCCAAATTGGTTCACACTTCATAAAATTAGTCATATGCATTTTTCTTCAATGCATTTACTTGACCTCATTCAATTCATACTCAATAAATCAAAAATGCCTTCCGACACTTGTCCAATACAAATAGTCTTTGACCACAACTCATTATGAATCACGTGTGTGGTCTTCATATGATTTATGATCATGCGACAAGTTCAACTTTGTTTTGGATATCAGTTTACATATTTAGTGTAAACTGATTGAATCGTTTTGTAGGTCAGTATGCTCATGTCATACGAGTAATTTGATGAGTGTATGTTATGGAATAAAACAAATGTATTTAAAAGTAAGTGCATGAATTATTGCATGCGATATGTATTACACTAGTCTGTCCAAAACGTCATCTAATCTTGTCAATGGGAATTTATCATTGACGATCGTATCGTTGAGTTTTCGGAAATCTACAACTAGTCGCCATTTCGCCCCACTATTTGTACTTTTTTTCGGTACTACCAATAGTGGCGAATTGTATGGGCTAGTAGAAGGTTCAATGATACCATTAGCTTCTAACTCTTTTACTTGTTGTAAGATTTCTTCGTTTTGAGCCTGAGGTAGTCTATAATTCTTTATATATACTTGGCTATTACCAACAGTTTGCAGTTTCTGTTTATAGAAATTGGTTGTTGATAGTTTTTCTCCATCGAGGTAGAAAACATCTTGAAATTTTTCAATTATTTTCAACAAGTTTCTCACTGAGGATTTATCTAGGTTGTCGTTATCTATAGCGTTTAGAAGCTTTTGAAAACGATTTCGAGCATACTTCTGTTCCTTTCCAACATAAATGTAATAATCCTTTAGTGGTTAAATTTCCGCATTGAAATTCTTTATTGTGACATCATTGTCAGTGGTATTTAGAATTTTCACGTGTCTAATACCTTTTGCGGGAATAATTGTATTTCCCACGAAAACTCCCTTTTCAATTTCTTGATTTAAAACAATGCTATCCTGACTAATTTCTACATCTCACGGTACTATTGTTTCTGTTCTAGCAACTATGGTAATCTGTGAGTTTTCCAGCTTTCTTGTATCCATAGGCAACATATTTTCTTCCTGATTAATATTGAACATTATCGTACATGTCTCATAATCAATTTTGCACATTTACTTGACCATTAGATCTCTACCGATAATTCTGTCTGTGTTTATCGGAAAATTATCGTTTACAATGTGAAATGTATCGTAAGTTGTGCTATTCCCAATTCGTAACTGTAGCTCTATTGATCCCAAAGATGTGGTTATCTCTTTAGTGATACCTGTTAATTTAATTTTATTATTATTCTGTATTTTGTATTGCTAATTATTGGAAATGTTTTCTATGCAAATTGACACATCTGCTTCTGTGTCAATTAAAAATATTAGGTATCTATTGGTATTATTACAGTAAATCTTAACAAAGTTTGTACAGTTATTTGTTATCCTATATATAGTATGATTTCCTACATTGGTGTTTACTTCTGGAGGTTCTTGATACCCTCACCAGAACCTAGGGCGTTTCCATGGTTCGATACTAAATTAATAGTGCGTCTTCTATTGCCGTAATTTTTACCGTTTTTTCGGTTATTAAACCTATTTTACTGTCGCTTGTAATTATTATCGTTTACCTTCCTATTAGTATTGTTATCCCTTCTTTTATCATTATTGTAGTCATACCTATGATTATGGGTGTTACGATTTTGCGTTGTAAATCTATTTTGTACTGTAGTTGTTATTCCCATTATTATTGTCATAGCGTGAGTTTCTGTTATTAAACCTTTTATTTTGGTGATGATTAATATACATCATCGTATTGGTTGGTGTTGGTTAAGCATTTTCTAGTTCAAGTGCTAGAGACACTGTTTCCCCAAAAGTCTTAGGTCTCGCCGAAAAAATCGGATTTCTCAGTTGGTCGTTCAAACCATTCTTGAAGATAGTTATCGCATACGTATCATTCATCTGCGTTATAATTTTCCTTTCATTTTCGGTGATAGCTTCATTCCCTAAATCTTGAATTTGCAATTGATTTAATTCATCAAGCAATGCTAGTATCTTATCTTTGTACGCGACAACATTTGATTTTCTCTGCGTAGTATTGTTTAAAATTGTATGTATTTGAGGGACCGTTCTATTATTTTTGTATCTGTTGTTCAATGCTATTTTCAAATCTTGAAAAGACGAGATTGTGACATCGTTGAGCGAAAGTCTGACCGTTGAGCTAATTTTAACAGACTTAACAAAATCAATGAGGAGTGATTTTGAATCTTGTTTGAGAGTTGATTCTAAAAGTTGGACAATCTTTGAAAATGATTCTAATTCCTTAAATTTTCCGTCAAAGACAGGAATTATTTTCATAGCGGTTTCTAAATTGAATTCAGCCATGGTTAATTTCTCTTCAAACAATGGCAAACTTTGCTCGAAATCTTCTTCAAAATCGTGGTCCTCGTCAATATCTTGGATATCGTCTATTGGATAATTTTGTTTAACTAATTGTAACAAAAGTTCACCCTCGAGAATGGATGATTCAGCTCTAAATTTTAATTTTAAATCGAGAATTTCAACGTCCTTGTTGCTAAGTTTGTTAGTTAAATACTTGAATCTTTCTTTGTTTAATTTTAATTTGTTAATCTTTTCCAATAGAATTGTCACAGTATGCAAGTTCCTTGAACTTTTTCTTTATTCCTCAAGGTGTGTTCATTTTCAGAAATTAATTTCTCTAATTCATCCATCAACTACCCAGAAAGTTTCAGCCATACTATATTGTCGGTTATAATATTGTATTTTATAATACTGTTTTTTTTGTCAGTTGTCACAGTATACAAGTTCCTTCAACATTTTCTTAAATTCCTCAAGGTCAGTTCATTTTCAGTAATTAATTTCTCTAATTCATCCATCAACTACCCAGAAAGTTTTAGCCATACTATATTGTGTTTTACAATATTGTATTTTATAATACTGTTGTTTCTTTTTTATACAGTGATATTACGGTTAAGCCGTTTTACTACAAATGCTTTGTTGTATCTGTTGTACAAATAAAATACTATTATTATAAAATAAATTATTATAAAAAAATTAGTATAAAAAATACTGCGGTTGTCGCAATAGATTGTCTGTCTCCACGATGTTTGTATTCATGTTTGAGCAGTTATTCCCCATTTTTGCTGCCACTTGAGTTCCTCGTATTTTTCGTGAAATAAACTCCAATGCTTGCCCGTTGATATACGGAAAAGGCGGTGTAAATCGGCCCGTTCTCGTTTCAATTTGGTTTTCCGGCCTCCTCTTGGTCGTCGTTTTTTGGGATAGGTGGTGTATCTAGTCTCCTTCTCCCGTAGAAATCTTCGATTGACCGTGGTTTCGGTCCTCTATCATCGATTGTCCCAATCCTCGTTGGTGTGTACTCAGGTGCCTGTTTCGTGCAGGTAATTGGTTGCGGCACGTATTCCTCTAGAAGATCCTCAACATTCCTGCAGGTCTTCTCGAATAAGCGATCCAATTCTTCCGGTAAATCCTCAGTAGGATCCAAACTTTGGTCGGCTGACAATATATTTTCTAAATTCTCGCAGTTCGCAATTTTCTAAATTTTCTAAATTTTTCGCAGGATCGCCATGTGATAAGTGTTTCTCTTTACAATTGTAAGTTAATGTAGACTCTCCTTGCAACAATTGTTGCCTAGCAATATTATGCAACGTCGTGTTACTAAATTGAGAGTTTTATCATAATCGTTAAGCAATGAAACTGTTAGTATATAGTTTACTTCGACAAGCGGCAAAGCCGCAGTTGGGATGGCGAAGACATTGTTTTTATGTCCACAACGCCGTTGTTGATCTACAGATAGTTATTTGTCGCAAAAATGACTTCGCGACACCTACTGATGGCAAGACCTCAGGTGAAACGCACTCTCTTGTCTTACGACCAGAATTGATTTTTATTTGAAACTTACTATCTATTTATACAATTTTTCTTACCCTAATATTAAACTTAGCAAAAGTATTTACATCATTACTTACTTGATGCAACCCAAATGTATCGATTATCATGTCATAAATTACTCCAGACCACACACATACGATATTGGCTCGTGGGAAGGACACATGAGTCCTCTTGGCCTAATTATAAGTTAAATTAAATTCAACTCGATTACCAAAAAAAAAATTAACTTTATTTTGTATTAACACACAATTCGACTGAAATTCGACTGGGGGAAGAATACAATTGCTTTTTCATAAAAATCGGTAAAAATCGATGAACCAGTAAAATCGATATTGCTGCGCTTTGTCGTCCCTGCGGAAATTGCATGGCATGTGTATGAATATTTTGCTGATGAGGTTGCGTGTGTTCGATCGTTAACCTGTTTCGATCGTTAACTCTTCCCTCTTTAAATTCAGATGTCCACAACTTACTTTTTTTTTCAGAGATTTCCGCGCTCTATAGACAAACACTTGGATTTTATATTTCTACAGGTTTTTATTATTTATTAGTAACAACGTTATGTTTCGCTTTGAGCGTGTTCACGATTCGATTATCATTCCCCAACTTCCTTTCTTTCAGATTCTTTTATAATATATTTATGCTGACTTAATGCTTTTCTGTAATTGATACAATATTAAACTGATCTTGCCAATGCAATGGATCTGAAAATCTTACTTGGCATAATTTGGAATTCAATATTCTTCAAAACTTATTTAATATAAACATTGCTATGAATGATTTCATTCAAAGCGAAATTCAATGTGTTTCTTATCATTTGAGTCAGCAGTTCTTGGTTTAAGATCGTTCTTATCATTATTTACATCTGAGTCATTCTTTATATCTGAGTCAGTAGTTTGGGGTGTAAGCTTTGACATAACGCCTCCCCCCTTTAGTTCAAATTCGTCCTCGAATTTATTTTTTCTATTGAATTTAATGTTAATGATATTTCTTTTACAATATAGGTATATATATATAAACAAAAAGATGAGGACGATTACAATAATCGATGTTGTTATTATATAAGATACAATATGTTTTTGTTTTGTATATTTTATTTCATTAATTTTATTTGAGTTATTAGTGTAAAAGTCATTTCATTCTTGCCATGTAATTTGTTTGTCAAGATTTGTCAAATTCATAGGAATAGAATTTGGAATAATTACTTTTGCACGGTATTCTGGAAATTTGTTATTGAAAGTTATATTGTGTATAGTTACTGAGCAATTATTGAAAACAAATATGTAATTTCCTTCTAAGTCGTAATTTCTTTCATCGCAAGTATTACTCCATTTTAATTTTGATTGAATAGTCAATATGGTTCCAGTTTCTATTTCAATTATCGAGTTCATTTTGTTTAATATTTTAGTACATGTTTGATTTGTATAAAAGCATAATCGACTTTGTTTAAGATCTTTAACGTTAATTTCATTATTGTATGTAAATATTTTATTATTATGTTTTAAAATTGTTTCTTGTTTAAAATTAATTTGATAATGATTGCTATCTGAAATTGGCATTACAATATATTTAAAAAAACGTTATAATTTTATGAGGAATTTTTATAACAAATAGTAATTCTTTAGTATTTTTATTATTTATTGCTACTGCTAACTCGAGGAACCTCAACTTTTCTATACCGATTTCATAATCAATTATTTTGTGTTTCGTTAACATATTTCTACTAATTATTACTATTCTAGCTGATACGATATTGTCCTGTAAAATTTCTAATTCATCCTTAATTATATGTATATTTATGATGGATGCTAAGTATAAGAATTCTGTTTTCCACCTATTACTGCTGTCGTTTATTGATTTTTCGAGAGTTACTCTATCTATTCTTATGGTTTCTATAACTTTTTTAATTTCTTTCTCTAGCCTATCATTGATAATTATCTGCTTGTTTATTCGATCTATAGTTTCGTGATTATTTTTATCTATGATTTTAAGGTGATCTTCAATTTCTTGTCTGTCATTTGAGTCCATTACTCCAAATAACCATTTATATACACTACCAATGGGATCTATTAATCCTCGTTTATTGATGAATCTTTTCTTAGCTTTTTCTTTACAAATCTCCCTATATCCTGATTTTATTGTCAAAACGGAATTACAAAGGTCCTCAAGTTTATCTGTTGTTGATAGATTTCTTATAGTACTTGTTTCTCTAATATCTTTATTGAACTTATTTTTTAGTTCGGTCACAGTGAATTGTTCATTATTCAAGAAGTTTTCGTTTTTTTGATGTTTGTGTTCCTGTGGAAGTAGAGTATACAATTGATGTTCTAGATCTTCAATTTCTTGAGCTAAGGTCCATTGTCTGTGGTCATGTATACCTAAAGAATTCGTCTTTTTAATTTCAGTTATAGCAGTTTCTATGAATGTTAGGTCAGTTTTATGTATTATAAATTTCTTTGTGTTAACAAGTTGTATTAGATTCATTTTTATCTCCGTATATCCTATATTTGTATCTATTTTCTCAATAGTCAAGGTCGCCGATATTAGGAAAAGTTGAAATATCAGATAAATTATCGTCGTGATGATCATGATTAAATGTTATTTGCGAGGATTCTTTTTCAGCAATTAAACTTGGACTAGCTTGCTGTCCTTTACCTGTAATAATAACATTCTTTTTAGGTCTCTTAATGTTGACCTTGGCTATATTGTTATTAAATAGTTGTTTCCTAAATTTAGGTTCTAGCTTATGTCTATTGGCTTTGCGATTTTTTACAAAAACTTCTTTTCTTTCTTCTGTATATGGTTCTCTTTTACGATTTTCTTTTTCCAGCATTTTCTCTTTTATTTGCGTTATGTGTTTAAAGATGGTTTCTTTATTTGTTTTCGCAGTTTGGACATCTATTGGTCTTTCCTTTGTTGTTGAGTGAATTTGCCTGTTATAAAATTCTATTGCCTCAAAAAACTTCTGTTTTGTCGTTTAGTTAATTATTTGATTACAGCCGACTCTCATTTTTTCTTGAATTGTCTCGTGGAATCTTTCTATATCTCCATTTCCTGTATGGGGTTTCGTTATATGAATTTCTATGTTCTTAGCGGTATAAATTTCTTTTAATAAAACTGAATCAAAATCTCCATCTCCTATGATTAGTTTTGGTCTTCCTATTAATGCAAGTATACTCAATAGTCCTTCCCTCATGTCTGTCATGTTTTTTGAATTTAGAATAACTCCTGTTGCAAATTTTGAAAATTTATCTATGACTGTAAGGATGGTGAAGCCATTAATAAAGAACAAATCCATGTGTATGATCTCTATTACATCTTTTAGAGTTTGAGAGAGTTCTAACAAGGGTCTTCCTGGTTTCCGATCGACCTTCATACGATTGCATTGGTCACATACATTAATAAATCTGTTTATGTATTGTTTCAGATTTGGGAAATATATTTTTCTTTTGAGTCCTTCATAGTTTTCATTGATCCCAGAATGTCCTGTTTCTTTTTCATGGTAATTTTTAATTATCTCAAATAGCTCTGTTTCGTTTCCGATTTCTTTAGCCATTTTATCCACTTTAATAAACCTTATTTTACTTTTGTCAAACAATTCAATCAGCAATTGCTGTAAGTCATTATATTGTGTGTCAGTAATTTCGCTGTATATAAGCTGTATATAAGCTGTATATAAGCTGTATATAAGCTGTATATAAGCTGCTCTTAGCTTTCCTTTTAATTGTTCTACTTGGTTATTAAGAGAGCTCCATGGAATGATAATTTGTTTTCGATTAAATATTTTGATTTTATGTTTTTCTTCTATTTTTTCTACTAAAAGTATCTGTTGCTTGTATTTGTTAATAATATCCTCTTTTATAGGGATATGCTCGGCGAAATTTTCCTTTTGAGAATGGATTGTTGTGGTATTATTGAGTGGTTTTTTATTCTTTTTTATAATTTTCACTTCGGGTACTAATTGTATCTCTTGCTCATCATCTGAAGAATTACTTGGTAATGGTATTTCTTGAATTCGCTTAGGTAATTTTTGAACAGATATTATTTCTATTTTATTCTTTTTTTTATACTCGTTTTCTATAGCATTGATTTCTCCTGATTCTTTAAGTCTAGATAAAAAGTCTGCAGGAATATTGTCTTTACCCTTTATATAGTCTAATTTTATGTCATATTCTCCCAATTTTAATATCCACCTTTGAAGTCTAGGTGTAATATCTTTGCCCTTGAATTTTTTGTATAACCATTTAATTGGTTGATGGTCAGTATGCAAATCAAACTCCCTTCCATACAAGTAGGGTCTCAAATAATTTACTGCCCAGACTATTATATGGCTAGCATTTCTTTTTCTATAAATGCATATGTCCGTTCATGTTCATTTAATGTCCTACTTATGTAACATATTGGGTGGCGATTTTGGCTCAATACAGCTCCTAGGGCATAGTTACTTGCATCCGTTGCTACTTTGAATCTCTGAGAAAAATTTGGATGTTTAGGAACTGGTGCTGAGGTTAACAAGATTTTTAATTTCTCAAAGGCTCCGACATATTCGTTGTCGTTACGATTGATCTTTTTATCCTTTTTTAGGTACTTTGTCATTGGCTGAGCAACCTTAGCATGGTATTTGATAAACTTTCGATAGTAGCCCGTTAACCCGAGAAAAGATTTAATTTCTTTTGCAGTTTTAGGAATCTGGACCTTAAGAACTTTTTCTATTTTATCAGAATTTGGTTTAATACCTTCTGTTCCGATTGTATGACCTAAAAATTGGATTTCTCTTTTTAGAAAGTTACATTTATCAACTTGTAGTTTTAAGATTGGCTTTTCTTAGCTGATTAAATACCTTTTGTAAGTTTTGTAAATGTTCTACTAGGGATGTGCCAAAAACCAAAATATCATCTAAATATACGACACATATTTTGTTAATTAAATCCTTTAATACCTGATTGATCAGTCTTTGGAACGTTGCCGGGGCATTCTTTAACCCAAACGGCATCCGTGTATACTCATAATGGCCACTTGACGTTGAAAAGGCTGTCTTCTTTATATCAGATTTCCGCATTAGAATCTGGCGAAAACCTTTTGCCAAATCTAAAGTAGAAAAATATTGAGCTCTTCCCAACTTTTCTAAAATGCCGTCGATATTTGGTATTGGGAACCTATCATCAACCATTACTGAATTCAATTTTCGGTAGTCTATTGCTAATCTCCATTTAGCTTTTCCTGAATTATCAGGCTTTTTTGCTACTACCATAATTGGTGAGTTGTACGGTGATGTACTCTTCCTAATTATCCCTTGCGACAACATTTCTTCGATCTGACGTTTAATTTCATCGTCATGTATTTGTGGGATCCTGTACATTTTTGAGTATATAGGCTCATCAGTAGTTGTTTTTTTTTCAAGTTCTACTAAATTAGTGGCTGATAAGCAGTCACCCTCCATGTAGAACACATCTTTATTTCGTTTAGTTATGTTTTCTAATTCCCGTTTTTCTTCCGTGTTTAAATCAGTCATATCGATATTTATATTATTCGTTGGTTCCATTGTATGAATTTCATTATAGTTGTAACTAGAGGGAATTTCACTTTTTGTTATAAATGGAATAGTATTGTTTCCGAATTTAACTACTTGATTTTTAAAATCTATATTAGCGTCAGTATACAATAAAATGTTTGTTCCAATTATTGCGTCAAATTTATTGTTATTTAAGTTTGTTAGTTTCCATTTAATATATTTCCTAATTCCTATTTCTGGTGGTGTTTCTATAATTGTTTCATACTGAATATCTTGAGTTCCCATTATTGTTTTATTCTGTTGATTGTTCACTTTTCTTATGGGATGATTACCTAGCTTTTTCAAATTCAAAACTGATATTGTTGATCCTGAATCTATGAGAGCCTTAATTTTAACTTTATTAATGTGAATATAAATTATTGGAAGATTGTATCCGAGGCTAGTTTCTGAAAATTTTGATATTGAAAGTTTGATTCTTGGAAATTTGGTTCTGTACTTATAGGATTAGTTTCCATAGGTTCTGGTTTATTTCTGTTCTGATAAAAATTACCATTATTGCTTCTATATTGATTAGATCGATATGGTTTATAATTATTCTGGTTGTAATATTGATTTCTGTTGTCTTCACGGCGTTGGTACCTAAAGGAATTATTGTTTTGTCCATATCTATTACTATCTTTATTTCTTTGATGAAAGTTATTTCTTTGATATGGCATTTCCTCTCTACTTTCTACCCTATTTTGATTATTCCCTTGGTTACTATTTCTATTTTGTTTTCTGAAATGACTTGAGGAGTAATTCTCTTCGTATCCTGTCTGGATAATTGCGTTTTATGCTTCGTCTAAAGTTGAGACTCCTCTCGTTCGCAGGTACATAGCGTCTGATCTGTGCATTTTATATAAAAATTTCTCCAGAATACATCTTTCATTATTTTCTGGTTTGTATTCAATTGGGCTTTCATTATCTAATCTATATTTTAAATTTAATTTATCTAAAATGTCTGTTAAGTAATAATATAGTTTTGTATAATTTCTTTCGTAATAATGATTTGCTAACTTCTTCAGCCTTTGGTATGATTCCTGCACTCCAAATGCTGAGATTAATGCTGCTTTCACGTTTCCCCAAGCTCTATCTGCTATTCTTCTGGCTGTGATAGCTGCACGACCTTGTAGCTTCGAGTAGAGAATTTCAGTGATATAATCCATTCCTTCGTTCTCCGGGACCAATCGTAAAAGTGATTCTACTTCCATTATATAGTTTTGTAATTGAAATGTGCTGTCACCCACGAATGGAGGCATAGCCCATGCTTCCCTTAGTAACTCATGGAACGGATCATCTTTTGCTCGTTTTCTAGCGTTACTGGTTACTAATAATTACCTGTTTAACAGTTCTAGGTCCCCAGCATCTGGCGGCCATTTTTGAAGGTAGCTACCTAACTCTGACACCCCCTGAACTGTTATAACTCCTCACCGCCTACTGTGATTAGTTGTACAGGGACAACTCTTCCTGTCAACTGTTATTAGCCTTGTCTGTTTATTACAGCAAGGAGGCGAATTCTTTTATAATTCTGCCTGCGGGGCAATGCAAACCCTTAATGTATTATGTCTGTTTTATTGTCACTGTGTTTTTAAATCACTTAAATTATTTGTTCGATTTACGTTCCAACGTTAACTGATTCGCGGTTAGATTCTTTTATTTAAGTCACTCGGAGATCTGCGATTAACTATCTCCCTCCGCGAGACACCGACTGCGCCACTTACGTTTTTGATTTACACAGTGTACAAAAAATATAATTGTTCAGAGCTTTCCGCGCTCTATAGACAAACACTTGGATTTTATATTTCTACAGGTTTTTATTATTTATTAGTAACAACATTATGTTTCGCTTTGAGCGTGTTCACGATTCGATTATCATTCCCCAACTTCCTTTCTTTCAGATTCTTTTATAATATATTTATGCTGACTTAATGCTTTTCTGTAATTGATACAATATTAAACTAATCTTGCCAATGCAATGGATCTGAAAATCTTACTTGGCATAATTTGGAATTCAATATTCTTCAAAACTTATTTAATATAAACATTGCTATGAATGATTTCATTCAAAGCGAAATTCAATGTGTTTCTTATCATTTGAGTCAGCAGTTCTTGGTTTAAGATCGTTCTTATCATTATTTACATCTGAGTCATTCTTTATATCTGAGTCAGTAGTTTGGGGTGTAAGCTTTGACATAACACACATCTGCTTCTTAGAAAACGGCTGTCGTAGAATCGTGTTGGTTTTGCTAGGATTGTCAAGATCGGATGCCGTTACTGGAACTTCTTTTTCCGGGATTGGTATAATACGACATTCCGGTTTATTGGGTAGTTCTGCTCGTTGCTGGTTGGTGTTGATCCTTCTTAGTTTCAAAATTACTCCTATGGCCAATGTAGTGAATAGGATGATCGTAAGGCTGTAGTTTGATATTCTTTCCATGATGGATTCATCTAGTTAAATGCAGTTACAAATAAAGTTAATTAAAAACACAAATATCCACCAATTGCATGTATGAAACACAAGCTTTTATTTATAATTTTAATTTTATAATTTTTCTTATTTCAAAATATGACCGAACCGTTTGAATCTGGAATCAAGACTTACTCTCTATTTTTTCTTTTGATTCTTTTTGCCCTTATCTGAATGTAATTCGATACACCTTTAAGTGATTTTCTTAATCTGCACTATTGCAGGTTTTTGCTTAATAAATATTAGTATGAATATGCGTGATAAGCACCATGAATTTAATCTGTTGATTCGCGGGTTTTTGTTTATGTGCGATTGGATATATGTATGTTATTGTTTGGGGTATCGAATTAAAATTACAAAGCAAAGCATTTTGCGTTTGTTATTTAGAAGAGTGTATTTTCGATTTCCTGTTTATCACAGGATATAACTATTTTTAAGGAGTTCGATGGTATTCGTATTGTTGAGATGTAATTCATGCATCATTTCTAGTGAGAGAACTTGTCTATATTCCTTTTCTTTAGGTGTCGGTTGAAGAATAGCGGGAAATGCTTTTAGGCTAGGTACTTCGGAGGCTGTAAAGATATGGTTATTTATTCTGATAGTCGCATTGTTATAATTTATAAAATAGGTTCCGTTGAGTGTTTGCTGAGCGTTATTTACTTCGATGATTCCTTGGAATTCGTTGAGTATTAGGACGCCGGTAATGACCTCGTCTAGTGTTGGTATGTGTTCTCCATTTGTTTTGTTGCAGAGGGATTCGGAGCTGTTTAAGATCTTTGGGATGCAACTCGAGTTACTTATGTCTAATAAACTAGATTGGTCACATATAGATAAATTTAAATAATTTTTACGTTTAATTGCATTGAATATTTGATCGGATTTCCGTAAAATTGTACTATGAATAATTTCGATTATAACATTCTTCTTTTTGACTGGTTTTACAATGATTTTTTCAAAAATTTCTGCTGTTGTTACAGGAATATTTACAATATAAAGAAGCGAAAAGTGATTTGTGATAACCTTTACATTAGAAAATTCCAATGACTCCTCTGTTGTTGCGTATGGTAGCCTTTCTTTATCGAGAATATTTGTAACCAATTTCAATTCATTTTTTGAGAGGACTACTGTATTGAAAATAACTTTTTTTGCAAGATTTTCAATATTCCAATGTTCAATATTCGTTAATTCTTCTTTGAGGAGTCTCAGTTTATATTGTAAACTAGATACATATTCTGTTTTAAATTTCTCATCGTTTTTTACAAAATTTATTAATTTATTGGTAATCAAGGTTATGTTGTTTAGCCGATCATTGAGTGATTTGTTAATTATCACTTGCCTGTTGTTATTACTTAGAACGTTATTCATTTTTTCTTTGATCGTAATGTAATCTTCGTGGTCCGGATTGCCTGCGATCCATTTCCACGCGGTACCAATAACATTTAAAGACCGTTTACCAATTCCAGGTGTCAGATTTTCCAGTAAGTCTTGTGTTTGTTGCAATTCGTGCCAAAGGTATGGTTGCAGAGGGTTGTCGTCAGGTATATTGTCCTTGATAATTTTTGTCAGTTCTAAAATTGCCTGTTCGTATCGTCCTATGTTGAAGGCGTGTATGATTTTGAAGTTCCCTATCTGAACCTTAGCGTATCCGGCGTTGAGTTTGATAATTTGGGAGTTTGTATAATCAAGGATTTAAACTTTAGAGTGCAGTGCTGGGAGACAGGATCTGTAAAAGAAAGGTTAGCTTTTTATGTTGCTTTTATGAATGGTCTTTCCAGATTGTGTTAGTAATGTAGTGTTGTTATTCGCTTGCACGATTTCTTGTTGGTAACTTCGAGTGAGTTTTGATCCGACTCGTTTATTCTTTTTCACGTAAATAACTTGGCCGATTTCATACTTTTTCAAGGGTTTCCTCTTCTTGTTGTGAAGTTTTAAGTCCTTTTGTTGCTTGCCCTTGAGTTTTTCTTTATTCAGAAGACGATTTTTTTCAAATTCCTCAGGATTTATTCTGGGGGTTCTGCCAAAAAACAATTCTACGGGTTTTTTTCCAGTAGTTGAGTGAACCGTGAAGTTGTACTCATTGACAGCTCGTGCCAATAGCTCTGGGAATGTGCGAGGGGGCCCATCTTTTTTCAGACATCTCATAATTTCGATAAGACTTGAGTGAAATCGTTCAACTTGTCCGTTGACTTCACTCTAATAGGGTGGTGTTGTATGAAGGGTAATATTCAGATCACCTTCCATCATTGACCTTAGCGCTAAAGACCGCAAGGCGCCTTCGTTATCGATGACAATGTTTTCGGGTACGCAAAAAAAGAATAGAATGTCCTTAAGAGGTTCCTTAATATCCTCGGTAGATTTGGACGGTATAATTCTAGCTTGGGCAAATTTCGTGAACTTGTCGACAGCTGTAAGCACACAATGCTTTTCGGTAGAGAATAAATCGACATGCACGGTGTGTCCTGGGTATTTGGGTACAGGAGTTGGATAGAGATGGGGGTTATTTGGATGTCGGTCATACTTACTTTCTTTGCAGATGATACAGCGACCGACGAGAGTCTTGATTTTAGAGGACATCTTTGGAAAGTAGAAGTTTTCCAGTAATTGCAATCTATTTTCTTCTGCATTGTGATGTGCTCTCTGATGTGTTTTCAGGATTCTCTCTTCTTGTTCCGTCTCACTCACGACGTCTTCTAGAATTCTTTGAGTAAATCTGATTTTGTAGTCCTTAAAGTGATGGGTATATATTTCCTGAATTTTGCCCATTACTTCCTCTTCGGCAGTGATACCATTAATGGTATTTGAAGATGTCAATAATATCGTTTTCGGAATAGCTCCGTTAGATGATAATATGCCTGGTGTAATTATCGAAAGGGTTAATAATTTGGTAACTACCTTCGTCGTCTATCTTAAGGACCAGTTGGTTCCGAAATGCATTCAGTGGGACTTCTACTGTCGGGATAAGATTATGTGATGAACTTTCATCGCTGTGCTCAGTGGGGGTCATGGAATTGATTGCTGTCGGTTGAGGTGCTCTTGATAAAGCATCGGCGACCACATTGGTTCTACCAGGTTTGTATTGTAGCTCATAGTTATACTCTTCCAGAATCGCTTTCCACTTTTTCATTTTGGTGTTAGTGTTCTTGTTGGAAAGAGCATAAGTCAGAGGTTGATGGTCCGTAAATATCTTAACTTTACGCGCTCCATAGAGAAAGTTCCTCAGGGAATTTGGTGCCCTGATGATGGCGAACATTTCCTTCTCATTAGTTGCATAATTTTCTTCTGTGCTGTTTAATGTCCTAGAGAGAAATGTTATGGGACTGCCATCTTGAGAGAGAACGGCATCGATCGCGTAGTTCGATGCGTCGGTTGTTAGTTCGAATGGTTTCTCGAAATTTTGATGCCTGAGTGTAAAGTCTTCTGAAATTAGTGACCTTTTAATTTTATTGAATGCGTCCATGGCTGCTTCATTAATATGAATTGTCTTATTTTTTGAAAGGTTCTTGAACACTCGTCCGTCTTTCTCTCTTAAAAGGGATATCAGGGGCTTCGCTAGTTTCGCGTAGTCCTTGACGAAGCGACGATAATACCCTGACATATCAAGAAATGATCTTAAATCCTTCAGGGTTTTAGGAGGAGCCCTTTCGGCTATTGCCTGGACCTTTTTCGGATGGCTTTGATACCGTGCTTCTCAATAACGTACCCAAGAAATTCAACTTCTTCACCAAGGAATTCGCATTTGTCCAGTTGGATTTTCATATTGGCTTTTTCTAAGGTTCGGAAAACTGCTTCGAGATTTTTGAAGTGCTCGTCTTCAGTTTTCCCGAAAATTACGATGTCGTCTATATAAACGTAGCAGCATTTGCCAATATATTCTCTCAGAATATCATCCAAGGCTCGTTGAAATATGGAGGGGGCGTTTTTGAGCCCAAATGGAGTCTTGTGAACTCAAATTTACCATTATTTATGGAAAATGCAGTTTTTTCGAAGTCCGATTCCTTAAGTGGAATTTGATGGAATCCACTCTTAAGGTCTATTATGGTGAAATATTGATGTTGGCCAAGGTTAGCAAGTACTTCTCCAATTTCGGGGATAGGGTATCTGTCGGAGATCGTAACGGAATTGAGTTTCCTGTAATCGACTACCGTCCTGTCCTTTTTTTGGCCTGAAGCATCTGCTTTTCTTTGTACAACCCATACAGGAGCATTGTACGGGGACCTGGATGGTCGAATGATCCCATCCTGTAGAAGCTGTTCAATTTGTTTTTCTACTTCGTCCTTCAGGGACATAGGATAAGGATAACTTTTCGAATAGACGGGGTCGTTTGTTGTTTTTCTTATTTCTCCTTTAACAATGGTAGTGTAGGTAAGACGTTCATCGGGATCAGAGAAAAGATTGGGGCAGCTATGTATGATTTTCTTAAGTCGTGCAGATTGTTTTTGATCCAATTGTGATATTCTTAAATCAAGGTTGTTTACAGTTTCTGAAATGTTTTGTTTAAGTGGAATTATAATATTTGGATGAATGGTCATAAAATTATTATTGGTGTGAATAACGGCTTTGATTTGTTTGAGGGTATCGTTTCCGACGATGCCATCAAAAGATATCAGACTGGGTAAGATAAAAAACTTAAGCTTTCCTATTTCCGGACCAAATAATTGTATCAGTGAGAAATGTGTGATTTTTACATTTCCGCCGACTGAATTAGCAAAAAAGGGCTTTTCGTTTAAAATTGGATTTTTAACGTGTCTTGGCTGGACATAATTTTTATTCGACCCTGTGTCGATCAGAAATTTTAAAACTTCTCCACTCCTTAGTTTATATTCAAAGTAGGGGAGTGAAGAATACCTTAATCTAAAAAATAGATATCCTCAAAATTTTCTGTCTCTTCGTAGTTAGCAGTCACGTCTGAGGATAGGTTGTCGTTAGTGTGGATGTAGTCTACGAGGGATAGGTCATGTTCTTGGTCTTCGTCTTGAATGTTTGTTTCGTATTTGTCTTGATCTTCTGTTCTTCGCTCGGCCTGAGTGTGGAAGGTTCTCTGTATGTTGTTAGGGCGGTGTATTTGTCGTGAATGTTTCCTCTTTTGCAATATTCTTTGTTCTTGAGGTCTGTTTTGGTAATTAACAGCTCTAGAACGGATAGATTGGTCTATATCCATTGGTTCCACCTTAGGTTGGGGTTTGGGTGGTAGTGGCTGATAGTAATTACCTTGTGGTTGTGGATAGCTATACTGAGGGGTTCTAAATTGCGGTCTTTGTGGCCTTTGAGGGTTGCACATTAAATCTGGATTAAAAGCTCCCGGGGCTGGAATATGATGAACACGATTTGGGAGAGTATGAAGCCTTGGTGGGACAGGAGGTGGTATATTACCTTGTGCTCTGCAGACTGTTCCTTGGCTATTGTTTGCATATTGCGTACGATAGTTTACATTTTGTAAGTTAAGACAAAGGAAAAGAGCTTGTGGTAGGTCCACCGGCTCTCTTATACTCAATAGTCTGGGAGATCCCCTCTTAACCCACGTACGAAGGTGTCCAGAGCCTTATCGCGATAAGCTCGCGTCATTGCGTTTAATGTTTCATGGCCAATACCCATAGAGGACAATTTATTTAAGATAAGAGACAAATGGTAGTAGACCGCCCGATAAAATTCGGGAATTGAATCTGTGCCTTGGACCAAGGTTGTCATCTGGTATTCGAGGGTCCCTAGGTTCCTCTTGTCGGCATAATGCAGAGTCAAGCACTTGGATTTCTTCTCCCAGTTCAAGGCAGTGTTATACGACTCCAGAGCTACATCGGCCTGGCCAACAATTTTATTGCGGATAACGGATAAAATACCGTAGTATTTTGCCGTTCCCTTAAGGTGGCCATAGATAGTGAGTATCCTTTCGACACTCTTCTTCCACGAGGAGAATTCTCCTGGTTGCCCAGAAAAATCTCAAAGGCTTTTGACCACATCTGGGATTCGGTCCATATCACTCAAATTGCGGTCATTCCCGTGGTCGATAATTTGATCGACGTCATTGTTTAGATCCGAGGCCGGATTCATAAAGGATGTAAACATTTGTCTACCCTGGATCTGTAGGGTTTCCGACACTAACCGCGTTACGTAGTCCACCAGTTCACTATGAGTCATGTTTCGTCCGTTTTCGTTCGGGGAATTATTAGGATTGATTGCACCAGAGGCGGCTGGATTTACTCTTTCGGATGTATTGCTTGCGTCAATCACCGCGGGTCTAATTAAATTATTTGCGTTTGACATGATGGTGTTTGAAGAAGAACCGCGGACCACAAATATGTATCGAGTATAGTGTCTTAATCAAACCAAAAATCACAACAGACAGGTTTCGGAGAAAATCACTCAAATCACTTCACAATAAATGTAGAATTATGATAAATGAAATGTTTTCTTTTATATATTTGTTATGTTTTGATATGCATAGATGATAAAATGTGCTAACAAGAAAACTAAAACGTTTCACAAAAAGAAATAATTTTCCGGACACAAATGTATAATACCTCAACACTTTATTTAAGTTCTTAAGTTCTCAAAAAAGAAGGTTTCACATGGTTCAAAAAATAACAAAAATTGCAATATATGTTACAAGACTTACGAATAACACTTATGAATTCACACACATGATGTGTTTTGTATGAAGGTAAGTAATGGAGTGGTCTTGATGTAAGCATGAGAGAGATCAAAAAGGGTTTGTTGCGTCTTACATTAGGTAACGTCATAAACGATCTCAATATAACTGCTTGAGTTGTGGGAAAGACTGTTTTGGGTTAAGTTGTAAAATTTTATGGATATTTAAATTTCTAATATGTTTCTTTAGCAAAAAATAGATATATTGAAGTTACATGTATAGATAAAAGGAATATGCTTTAAAAGAAAGATGATTACAATTGGTGAGCAGATGCTCTTAACAATCGGAATTTTCCGTGTAATAAATGGATGGTCAGTGTTGTATTGTTATTTAAATGTAAATCTTACAACTTTAATTTTATGGCTTCATTCTTTATTTAACTGTCTTTGAGACGGAACATCTTCCCCCTCTTGAGAAGTTTACTGATCAAGATTATTCTTTATGATGAGTTCGTGTTCATTAGGAAGAAGATTTGCCAGACTTCTGACGTTCCTATCGATGATGTTCTTGCCCGTTTGAATAGTGACTGTGCGTATCACTCCGTCTGGACCTGGGTGTGCCTTGATGACTCTACCAATGGGCCATTGGAGGGGCCGTGCGTTGTCGTCTTTAATGATGACGATGGATCCTTCTTCGATATCATGATTTCCTTTTACCCATTTGTTCTTAACATTTAATCCGTTGATATATTCTTTATGCCATCGCCGCCAAAATGATTGTTTCAGTTTCTGGATTTGCTGCCAAGATGATAATTTGCTGGAAGCTACATCAGACCAATTCCATTCTGGAATGCTTGTTATTGAGTCTCCAATTAAGAAATGGCCTGGAGTGAGTGCATTGGGATCATTTGGATCTGATGAGTTTGGCGTGAGTGGACGTGAATTTAAAATGGCTTCAATTTCTATAGTAAATGTATTGAGTTCCTCAAAGGTGAATAAACACTCACCGACTATTCTGACCATATGATGCTTGAAGGATTTTACAGCAGCTTCCCACAATCCGCCAAAGTGGGGCAATCTTGCTGGAATAAATTTCCATTCGATTCCTTGGTCGACAAGATAGTGATGTACCTTTGATTGATGATCACTTGAGTGAAGTTGACTGTAAATTTCTTTGAGTTGGTTACTAGCTCCTACGAAATTGGTACCATTGTCGGAATGTATACTGCGACATTTGCCTCTCCGAGCGATGAATCTTCTCAAAGCATCAATAAAACCATCAGTGGTTAAATCACTAACGATTTCCATGTGTACTGCCTTGATAGCCAGACGTACGAAAATTGCGATATAGACTTTGACTTTTCCTCGATTCCTGTGTTTTTTTTCCTTAATAAAAAAAGGACCACAATAATCGACGCCTGTGTGATAAAATGGACGAGTTTCATTGACTCGTTCCCTTGGAAGCTCGCCCATTGGGTAGATCGCTGTTTGTGGATTTGATCTCCGACATCTTATGCATTTGTGTGTTACTCGCTTAACTTCGTTTCTGCCGTTCAGTGGCCAAAATAATCTTCTTACTGCATATAATGTTGTTTGTGAACCTGCATGATAATGTTTCAAATGTGAATCTTCAATGATCATGCTCGTGTATTTATGGGAATGAGGTAGAATGATTGGATGTTTTTGACCATAGGAAATGTTGCTCTGCCTCAGCCGTCCACCTACTCGTACAATGCCGTCCTGGTCAATGAATGGACTGAGATATTTCAACTTGCTTTTATCTGATACATTTTGTTTATGCTGAAGAGCATAACGTTCTTTAGAGAACTTACAAATTTGGATTAATTTTACAATTCGAAGCTGTGCTTGATGAAGTTCTTTGGGAGTAAGTTTGCCATAGAATTTATTGTGTGGGCTCCATCTTAAGCAAAAGGCTATAACGTGATGGAGGTGGTTGAGCGAAGAGAAATTATTGATGAATGAGTCGTCTAGGCCTTCTGATTTTGCACTAGTGGTGAGACAGAAAAATTTTCTCCTTTCTTTATCGTCTGATGGTGGAGATATGATAGACGTTGGCCAATTCTCATGGTGTTTAATGAGCCAACTAGGACCTGAAGTCCATAATGAATTTTTTAAGAATTCTTGTGGTGATTGTCCTCTGGATAAGGCGTCTGCCGGGTTATCTTCACTTTTGACGTGTCTCCAATTGCTCGCTGGTGTTTTTTGTTGAATTTCGGATATTCTGTTGGCAACAAATGTTTTTAATTGGTATGTTGGTGTTTTGATCCAGTGTAAAGTGATTGTTGAATCCGACCAAAATATGGAGCTTGAAATGTTGATGTTGATGTGTTCTCTGATTGTTTCATAAAGATTCGCAAGCATATGAGCTGCACAGAGTTCTAGTCGTGCCAAGCATATATTTTGCAGTGGCGCAACCTTAGCCTTTGCGCATAACAATCGCACTTGAGTATCACCTGAGATTCGATGGCATCTCAAGTAGATACATGCCCCATATGCTTTCTCGCTAGCATCAGCGAACCCATGGATTTGAACGTCGGTGGTATCAGTCGGAATCGTTGAGCGCTGATAAGAGATCTGATCGATGAAGTTAAAATTGGTGGCATAAGATGACCAACTTGATTGAATGTTGGTAGGAAGTTGTTGATCCCAAGTTACATTTTGTCGCCAGCAATCCTGTAGAATCAAGCGTGCAGATACAACTAAAGGGCTGAGTAGTCCCAATGGATCGTAGATTTTTGCTGTTTCTGCTAAGATTGCACGCATGGTGACTTCCGTAGGTAATTTATTTAATTTGTAAATGATAGTGTCTGTTTGGGATTGCCAATAAACTCCTAACGTTTTAAGAGTTGGATTTGTTTCAAGATGAAGCTTCTTGTGGATATTGTCCGTTGATACTCCTTCCAAGATACGTGAATCATTCGATGCCCACTGTCGTATATTGAAACCGCCCTTGCTTAGTAGATGGTCAACTTCACTGCGTATTTTTATGGCTTCTTCAATTGTGTTTGCCCCGCTCAAAAGGTCGTCAACATACATATAAAGCTTAATAATTTGTGAAGCTATTGGATATTGATCTTTCTCATCATCTGCCAATTGTTGTAAACTGCGAATGGCAAGGAATGGTACCGATGATAAACCGAAAGTCACTGTTTTCAATTGATAATCGTGTGTGTTGCCTGTTTCATCCTTCCATAAAATCTTCTGATATTTTCGATCTTGTGGACGAATCCAGATTTGACGGTACATTTTCTCTATATCACCACTGATGACGTAGATATGAAGTCGAAATCTTAAAAGATGTGTAAATATTGTATCTTGGATGGTTGGTCCGACCATTAACGTCTCGTTTAATGAAATTCCTGAGCTTGATTTTGATGATCCATCGAACACAACTCGTAATTTTGTAGTTAGACTTGATTGTTTAGTTACTGCGTGATGGGGGAGGTAAAATCCTTCATTAATTGATGAGTCTTGTACTCTTTCAATATGACCAAGATTGATGTATTCTTGGATAATTGCCGTGTATTCTTGTTTTAATTCTGGTTGATTTTTAAATTTCCTTTCGAGTGATTTAAAACGATTCCATGCTCGAGCTCGTGTTTCGCCTAGTAGTGATTGCTTTGAGTTGAATGGAAGTGCAACTATATACTTTCCATCTGTGTGTCGCTTTGTGTTTGATTTAAAATGATTTTCGCAGAATACTTCTTCATCGGAAAAATGTTTCATCTTCGGGCCTTCCTCGATAGCCCATGTTTTTGATAGTTGTTGTAATGCTTGAGTAGTTGTGATGTGACATATTTTGTTGTTGTTTCCCTTTGATGTTGCTTCGTGGTTTGACATTAATACGGCTCCGCCGATAACCCAACCTAGATGGGTATTTTGCATGTATAGATCTGGACCACCCGGTGGTGACAGATCCCTTTGACCGTTGATGATTGTTGATAAGGTTGATCCTGCTCCAATCAGCATATCGATGTTGCTCGGTATGTGGAATGTTGGATCCGCAAGGTTTTGATTGGAGGGAATTTTGATTTTTTCCCGGTCGATGATATTCCTGGGATGTTTCCGCGTAATCTCAGGAACTATGAATAAATCCAATCTTTTTTCGAAATCATTAAACCGTGATTGAATTTTCGCATTGATTTTGTATGATGAGGTAGTCTGTAAGTCGCCGAGTCCTTCAACAGTTAATAAATATCGGCTTTGTTGTAAGCCCAGGTTGTTGGCTAGTTTTTCTGTTATTAAATTTGATGTAGACGCTGTATCGAGTAATGTTCTGCAACGTATGGGTCGGTTGTATTTATTGATTATGTTTACCATTGCAGTAACCATTAGCTCTTCTACACGACCTTGATTTAATAGCACGATGCTACTAGCAGCTTGACTCGACGATGGTAATAGTCAAGTGGTATTTTTATCATTGTCTTTCGAATCAGTTTTGTTGAGGTGAAGAAGTGTATTATGTATCTTCCCGCATTCACGACAATTACTGCTACGACATTCATTCGTCCGATGATTGGGCCGTAAACAATTAAAACATAAATTCGCGGACTTTACAGCACTAATGCGTTGAGGTATTGCAAGAGCTAGGAATTTATCACATCGATACGTTGCGTGTCCATTCTCTTTACAAATTGGGCAGTTATCATGTATTGTTGTGGTTAATACTTGCTTGGATTTTCGATCCTTGTTAGGCGCTGAATGTTTGCTATTTGATTTTGAAGTGTTTTTAAAATTATCATTGTTGGTGATTGCTTGCGTCTTCTTCGCCTCATCTCTCAGAAATTCAATTAAATCTTCGAACGTGCGTCTGTTTAATCCTGATTTTTTACGATGCCACTCTTGTTTAGTGATATCATCTAATTTCGAAATTGTATGATATAATAAAGGAGTATCCCAACTATCAACTGGTTCTCCTAATACTTTCATGCTACGTGTATGTACCAAGGTTTCATTGATGAGCTGGCGTATTGCCTCTCCAGAATTATTTCTCATTTTTGGAATTGCTACGAGCAATTCATAATGGCGAGCGATTATTGTTTCCTCATTGTTATATGTAGATTCCAGCAGGTCCCAGGCTTCTTGGTAATTTTCGTCTGTGGTTTGAAGACCCGCGATGGTTTTTGATGCTTCTCCGATTAAACTATCTTGAAGATATGATAGTCTTGTACTATCACTAATTCCACGTCGATTATGTATGTTATTTTGAAACCAGTGCGCAAATGATTTCCACTCTTCTATTTTGCCATCAAATTTTCGTAGTTCTAACTTTGGCATTTTTGCTACCACATGATTTACGTTATCATTAGAATTGATTAATGGTCGGTTACCTGTTGAAGCTTCTGTTTTATTTGATAATTTTGGGAGTATATCTTCGGCTGCTGCTATGACATCCATATAATTTTCCATGATCTCAAATTCTATGTCGCCATGATCACCGTCTGGTTCCAGTTCCATGAGTTTGTCCGTGATGTCGCGTAAAGGTTGAATGACTCCTTGCAAATTGTTGATTCTTTGGAATAGCCTTGATTGATTTTCTGGTGTGCCGTCGTATTCCGTGATAAACGTTTGTAACTTTGTGATAGCGGCTTTGATTTGCCCACGTCTGAATATTAGTGTCATTTTGTTTGATGAATGGTCTTGGACTTTATTATTATAATGGGAAGTTCTTCACATAAACTAAACAGTTGTTCTAAATGTATTCACTCTAAAATGTTTTGTTCAAGATGAATGTTTCTTCACAAAAACCGTCTACTTCATTGAACTATATCACTTGCACTTGTAATCCGGCTCGAAGGACCAATTTTTCTGTTATGTTTTGATATGCATAGATGATAAAATGCGCTAACAAGAAAAACTAAAACGTTTCACAAAAAGAAATAATTTTCCGGACACAAATGTATAATACCTCAACACTTTATTTAAGTTCTTAAGTTCTCAAAAAAGAAGGTTTCACATGGTTCAAAAAATAACAAAAATTGCAATATATGTTACAAGACTTACGAATAACACTTATGAATTCACACACATGATGTGTTTTATATGAAGGTAAGTAATGGAGTGGTCTTGATGTAAGCATGAGAGAGATCAAAAAGGGTTTGTTGCGTCTTACATTAGGTAACGTCATAAACGATCTCAATATAACTGCTTGAGTTGTGGGAAAGACTGTTTTGGGTTAAGTTGTAAAATTTTATGGATATTTAAATTTCTAATATGTTTCTTTAGCAAAAAATAGATATATTGAAGTTACATGTATAGATAAAAGGAATATGCTTTAAAAGAAAGATGATTACAATTGGTGAGCAGATGCTCTTAACAATCGGAATTTCCCGTGTAATAAATGGATGGTTTGTGTTGTATTGTTATTTAAATGTAAATCTTACAACTTTAATTTTATGGCTTCATTCTTTATTTAACTGTCTTTGAGACGGAACAATATTAATAAAATAAATTCAATTGTACCTTTGAAAACGTGGTTATTTTGGAATTGTTGATATTTAGAAAATCACTTAAATCACTTGAAAACATATAATTATAATATAAACGAAATATTGTATTTGTTATTAGAAAAATTCGATTGTACTTTCAATAAGATGGTGTTATTTAAAAAAAATTTTATTGTACTTCCAATAATATAATTGTTTTTAAGTCAATTTATCTTAAATAAAATATTTGACTTACATTAATAAAGTATAGAAATGGGTGCTGGTGTGCATCTCCTAATCTGCTCTGTGAACCGCGTCGCTGTACGAAGGGCCAAGGTCACTCCCGGATGAATTTTGGTTGTATTTCCTTTCCGGGTGAATCCCGTTTATCCTTGCAGGACTACTGAGGCAGCTCCTTTCGTGAAAACAAATCCTTGTTGTGGGGTTACTCCACTGCTTAAGATTTTTATTATCCGCAGGATCAAGTGAGAAAAAAAACACACGATTCATTTTTAGATTTTAATTTTTATTTTGAACACTAACTTGGATATTAACTTAACTTTATTTAATTTACAGAAATAAACCCGCACGGTATCTTTACCGTGTACCCGAACCGAAAGAGTACCCCAATGCAGTCTCACATTGGGTCGATAGGGATTAAGACTTTCCCGTACTCTGTTTTTAAGAAAAACTGACTGACCCGAGTTTCCTCAATCGATAGAATTTATATTTTCCTTTCTGCTGATTGCAGCAATTAGGTCTTGCAATAAAATATTTAGAAGGTGTCATATCACCTGTGCAAAGTTATAATTCTATATTGAAAAAAATGCGCGTGGCGGATATGCGATTGCATATTTCTTAAGCGAAATTCATGTTAGTGGCAAAAATGCATTGAATGCAATTGAATTTGTAATATATAAAAAATGCACGTGTGGAATGGAATTTATGGGTCATTGCTACATTTAGAATTGAAGAATTTTGGTGTAAGCATTTTAGCGTAGTTCGAATAAAGGGAGATTCATAGGATGTATCGTAACACCCCCACCGTTGGATTGAGGCTCCGACGAAAGGTAAATTTACGTTTATGACGGTTCAGGTATACGATAATTACAATCAATATTATCATAATTACAATTATGAAATCTGTCCCCAAACTTACAATGTTATCTCTTTTAGTTTTAAGTAAAATAGTGTCGATAGTATTTTCATTTTCAATCTGTTTTACGTATAAATCTTCGATTTTAAAGTTGGGGATGGTATTGTTTTCTTTAATAGATTTTATAAATTGCGGGAGTACAATTTCGTCATAAACTTTGAAGAAGTAATTAGAATAGGTGTTACTTTGGATTCTTATTTGACAATTCTCGTATTTTATTATAAAAGTTCCTTTTATTTTTACTATGTTTTTATTACAATTATGCTCTATTTCCCTGTAAAAATGTTTAAAAATTATAATTCCAGGTGTGATTTCTTTGATTTCTTCATGATCAAATTTTTCTGTTTTGCAAGTAGTTTCTCCTGGTTCAAGGATACTCTTAATACATACGTCTTTTATTTCTTTTAAATTATGTCTTAAATCATTCTCAATGTTTACATCATAGATCTTATTATTAATATCTATTAGGATTGCATTGTATTTAATTGACAAGGACCTATTCTGGAAGGTTGGAATTGGTTCTAAGGCAATTTTTGTCAAGGTTTCATGAGAATATTTCGGAATAGCCAAAATTATAGTAATAATTTTATCGTTCGACGAAACAACCGTTTTTATATTTAGATATTGGTCGAAATCATCTATTAAGTCAAGTTCTGTCTTCGTGAGTATGTTCCGCGTGATCAGACCTAATTTACTTGATAATATTATCTGTTCGATGTCCGTTAAGTGGTTTCGTAACAAGGATATATCGTTGTCGATTTGATGTACTTGCTGAAGGAAATTAATTTCATCTCTAAGGGTTGCTATGCCGTTTTGGTTGAAATCTCGGAATTTATTTAGATAGTTCGTTATTAATGATTGTTGAGTATTTATGTGTAGGGTTAGATTTTTTATTTGAGCAGAAAGAAAGTTATTAGTAGTTAAAGTTCTTTTAAATTGATTAACAAGTTGCTCTTCATTGCCAGAAATATTTCTTATTGAGGTTTCAACGTTTGTCCTGTCGTCATCGTCCATAGTTCCAGTAACATATTTTAGTCCTTTGCCTAAAATGTTCATTAGTCCGCGTCTATGCCTTGGGTGAGGAGTTAAATTATTTATTTTTGTTTCTACTAATTCGAGATTTTTATTAATAGTTTGTAAAATAGATTTTGACTCGGTTGTAGACACTGATAGCGTATTGATATTTTGTCGAATAAGTTCTAATGTTCGTTCATATTCTGAGGTGTTGATGATGTGTAGCACGTTGTTGTAGTACTCAATGGGTCTTACGTCGCCTAAGTTGATTGGTATATATCCATTGTTATTGTTAAGGTCTTGGAAGTCTATTTTCTGTGCATTTGTTATGGTCAAGATGGTTATTGTCAGTAGTAGTAACATTTTCCTGAAAGAATGATGAAGTATGAGCTTTAATTACTAGAAGAGGCTTGGGGTATTAAAGGGGATTTTTCCTTCTTTTTCTTTTTTTGTTTTGATTTTATTGTTGGGTGGTCTAAATTTTGATATTTCTTCTTGGTTTTCACGTGAGTGCGGAAATATTTGTTTTGATTGTCTTTATCAATAATGTGGTCTTCATCTACTTTTTCAGAATTAATTTTCCTGAATTTTGAATGATTTTTACCTCCTCTGGTTTCTTTAATAAAGTTCGGTCCTGTCTCAATTTCAATGTCCTTTCGATTTTGGTTAAGTGTGCTTATAGTTTTGAGTTTCTTTTGTAAGATGGTCTCGTATATAGAAGTATATTCGTCTTGGTGGATTTTGCCATTGATAAAGTCGGTAGGTTTTCTATTTGTAGAGGAATGTATGGTGTTGTTATAGAAGGAAATAATTTTGAAGATCTTTTCATCTACTGTTCCCTGATTATTTACGGGATCATGTTTTAGAAGACGAATGTGTTCATTGATGGTGTTGTGGAGTTTTTCCACATCTGCGTTGGATGTGTGATTACTGCTAGATGTGTAATGGATCTCTATGTTTTCATTTGAGAGGTAGTCTCTTAAGGGGATTGCCTTAAATCCTAATTCATTATCAACTATTATTTTCTTCACCGTGCCAAACTGGCTGAAATAGTATGCAAGTCCTCTTTTAAACTCTGTCCATGTTCTTCCAAGGATTTTTATTGCACATGCATGCTTAGAGAATTTGTCGACTATTGTAAGGAACAGAAACTTTTCTAGGGTCTAAAACACATCAACGTGAATTATTTCTTTAGGCTTTTGTGGGGTTTCAGTAATTTTTAATACAGGTCTAGGAGGATTCCGAACATATTTTTCGCAATTGCAGATCTCGCAATTATTAATGAAGGTTGTAACTCTGTCGTTTAATTTCGGGCAGTAATACTTTAATTTTATTTCTTTTGTGACTTCTTCGATTCCTCGGTGGTTATTTTTCAGATGTTCTTGCTCGATTATTCTAGCTAATTTCTCTTCGTCTGTAACATCTTCCAGAAGAACGTTACATCTAATGATTCTGAATTTACCAGTAGTGTTGAAATTATTATTAAATGCAGAATTGATGGTTTGAAAGAAGTCTTCGTTTTCGATGAGTACAGCATTTAAACGATTAGGATTAAAGTAGTTTTTCAGAAGTGTTATTGCATCCTGATTGTCTAGTTGTTTGGCGTCGATTGTAGTCCTGTTTTTGTCGAAAACTTTATCTTTCTTTATCCTTAGCGATCCGGAATTTGATTTATTGATAATGATCTGATACTTGAACACATTGATACAAGAATTACTCGTTGGAATATTGTTGTGATCTTCTACTAGATTTATATCAGGCTTGGGTATCCTGGATAACGTGTCGGCATTTACATTTTTCGCACCTTCTTTGTATCGTATCGTGTAGTCAAATTCGGAGAGCCTTAGTCTCCATCTGACAAGTTTAGAATTTGGTTCTTTAACCGAGAAAAGCCAGGTTAAGGGTCTATGGTCCGTTTCCATAATGAATTTCCTTCCAAAAAGATAGCGCCGAAAGTATTTTGTAGCCCATACAATTGCTAATAGTTCCTTTTCGATGGTGCTGTAGTTGATCTCATGCTCATTCAAGGTACAGCTAGCGTAGCTGAGTGGTCGTCCTTCTTGTGATAGCACGGCACCGAGATTAACCGTTGTTAATACAAATGTTTTATTGAAGTCAGGATAAGCTAGAATTGGTTCGTTAATAAGAAGAGTCTTTATGGTTTCAAAGGCATGAATATATTCGGGATCGTGAGTATTCAGTTGAGCGTCTTTCTTTAAAACTTTTGTCATAGGTTTTATTATTTTTGAATAATCTTTAATAAATTTTCTGTAATACCCAGCAAGACCAAGGAATTGCCTTACTTGTTTTTGAGTCTTTGGGATTGGGAATTTTTGGACACACTCCACGTTTTGTGGATTAGGTTTGATACCATCTTGTGTGACTAAGTGTCCAAGGAAAGCAGTTTCTCTCTTGAAGAACTCAGATTTATCTAGCTGAACTTTTAAATTGGTTTCTCTGAATCTTCTAAAAATCTTTTTCAAGGATTCTATATGCTCCTGTAAAGAAGTGGAAAAGATTATAACGTCATCTAGGTATACTAGACATATTTTATTTATGTAGTCTGAGAGTACGTTATTCATCAGGCGCTGGAAAGTTGCAGGAGC
Source organism: Stratiomys singularior (assembly GCA_954870665.1). NCBI lineage: Eukaryota > Metazoa > Arthropoda > Insecta > Diptera > Stratiomyidae > Stratiomys > Stratiomys singularior. The sequence goes on along the minus strand of OX940879.1, from coordinate 55,238,599 downwards.
TGTCTTAAGACCAAATGGCATTCGCAAGAATTCGTAATGCCCTCCTTCTACATTGAAGGCTGTTTTATGGATATCTTTTTCCATTATCTCTATTTGATAGAAGCCTTTCGCTAAATCTAGCGTTGTGAAGTATTGGCATCTTCCAAGTTTCTCCAATATTTCATCGATGTTCGGGATTGGATATTTGTCATCGATCGTAACTTCGTTTAGTTTACGATAATCAATGACAAGTCTCCATTTCGGTTTTCCACTTGCATCCATTTTCTTTGGCACTATCCACACTGGTGCCGAATAAGGAGATTGGCTTGGTCTTATTATATTTTTTTGCAACATTTCCTCGATTTGTCGACGCACTTCATCCTTATGAACGTACGGATATCTGTAGGTTTTTGCAACAATAGGGATATTATTTGTGGTTCGTATTTCGTGCTTGATAGCATTGGTAAACGTTAAGTCAGAATTTTCATCATAAAATACATCTGAAAATGATTTATAATTGGCATCAGTTTTTGTCTTTCCTCCTCGTTAAGGTGGTCTTTTCTTATTTGGCTAGAAATGTGAAAACGTTCTCTTGGTTCACTTTCAATTATATTAAAATTTTCGGTGGTAACGGGAATGGTTTCTTGGGTTGCGAACTTAACCCTCACGGGGCGGTCATCTAGTATCTTTACTAGGGCCAGCATTTTTGAGTCTTCTACATTATAAATACCTTCTTCCAGTTTGACCATCTCATCTTTGGAGGTCTTTCCGGGGAAGTGTACTAGGCCATTTTTCTGGTTGGTGGGCACGGGTACTTCATAGTATCCAGCCTTATTGAAGAGACAGTATTGTTTTTCCTCTTCAAGTTCAAAGAGGATTGGGATAATTCTTTCACCGGCATGTAAAATTTGTTTCTTATAATCGATAATTATGCCTAGTTGTTGCAGTATGTTATTTCCTAAAATACCATCATATAAATCGTGAAATTTACATACAAAAAATTCAATTTGTTGGGATGTATCTCCTAATTCTTCAAAGAGGGGGATTCTTACTTTCTCGTGAATATCAATTGTATGTTGTAGGGTTTTGAGATTAGTGCTTGGGATTTCAATTCTTATATATGTGTATATATATATATGTGTATCTTATATATATATATATGGTTATATATGGTAATCTCCGTCCGAGGCCTGTAGTGGAAAATTTTCTGCAACTTCTGTTGTATTGATGTCCATCGGTTCTGGTGTCGGTTGTTGCTCGGAATATCGGGATTGTCCAAAGTCGTTGGGGTTATAAAAATTTTGGGCTTCGTTTAGATTTTGTCTATAATTAGGATCGTGAGGTCGATTCCGTCGTATATTCTGTTGGTTGTTGCTATGATTATTATTAAATCTATTATTATTGTTATTGTTATAAGGAGCACTATTATTGTTGTAATTATTATATTTGTTGCTAAACCTATTATGGTTGTTGTTGTTGTTGTAACTAAATCTATTGCTATCATTATTATTAATGTTATGACTATTATTATGATTATTATTATAAGGTCTATTATTGTTTGACCTATTGTTAATGTTGTTACTACTATTTTTATTATTGTTACTATTATAAGGTCTATTGTAGTTATTATTGTTGTTGCGATTATTATGATTGTTAGCTTTATTATTATTGCTATTACTTTGATTATTTTTCGTGTGGTAGATTTGACCATTTGAGCCATAATAAGCATATCCTGCAGTAAACAGTATATCCATGGCTCATTCGAGGGATTCAGGATTCCTACAGAATAAAATAGTTTTCATGGGCTCTGGGAGTTTGTTTTTGAATAAATTGAGGGCAGTCCGCATGTTATTGCGGGCACATTCGTTGGTGGCATTTCCAGTACCTAGTACTACTAAAGTTTTATTGTTCAGTCTCCTTAGTTTACTTTTAATTTCATGGTAAAATTCAAGGGTGTTAGTTTTAAATGTCACGCCGCGTAAATTGTCGTAGAGTTCGTCCACGTTTAGTTGGTCACCAAAGTTGTTCTGAAGGATTTGTTTTATGTCTTGCCATAGGGTAGCATGGCAGTTAATGTCTGTTGTCTCTTTGGCTCGACCCTTCAATTTGCTCTTAATAATGTCGCTGAAAAGGAGTTGTGACGTTTCATTATAGGCTTGTAATATGGGTATAACTCTATCTACAAGGTTTATGAAATTTTGCAGGTCTTCGTTCCTACCGTCAAATTCAGGGAGACCATGTAAATATTTTATGGGATCAATTCGAATAGCGGGGGCTGTTTCGTCGTTCGCCATTTTTGAAAGAAAAAAAAAAAGGATGAATTTCGAAGTTTCCGCAATTCCACACCAACCTTACAAATTTAGTATTCTTCACAATCGCACACTAACCTTACAAAGGTTTATCACAATTTTAGTATTGTTTTGCAATTGATTTTGGGACAGATATTATTTTCGTGCGAGTCAATATACATGTACAAATCTGTGAATACCCAAACATACACATAAATTTATTCGCATATATGCCTTTAAATGAAAAAAAATTTAAATTCTTGGGAAAGGACCAGATTACTGTTAATCAAGTGAGTATATATGTAAAAGTATGTTCGGCTATTTAAACATATACATGGGTAATCATATATGATAGTTCATGAAAATATAGTATAAAGTTCATATAAAAATTAAATGATTAATTAATGGTTGTCTACTTGCTATTCTGTTTGTTGTTGATCATAGATTTCCTTGTTCGTTGTAATGGTTTCCACTGCTTGCTACTGCTTTGCTGTTAAAAATTTTTTTTTTGTTATGTTATCTTATTATATTTCTTCCACTTTCTTCTCTTTTAATATGTTTTGCACTGTTTGTTACACTTATGCACTATTACTGGTTTTTATTATTTTTATTATACTTTTATTATATTTATTTCCTCCTCATACGTTTTGCACTGTTTCTTGCACTTGTTCACTTTAACTTTTGGATGTGAAATATATATACATATATATTTTTTATAAAAAAAATTTCCACTTTTTAGGCAATTTTTCCACAGTTAGTTGCGTTAATATCACTAAATAATCCACTTTAAATCGCACTTAAGTTGTTGTTTTTCTCAAATGCACTCTTTGCACTTACTTTTGTCCTGTTTGAAGGATTCGCATCGGCGAATAACTCTTTCCTCCTCTTGGGGAATAGTTACGTTAACGCGCGGATACGACGTGATACGCTTTTCGATTTTTAACAAAATCAAGTGAACTTTCACTTAGCGCATCCTACCGACTGCGCCATTTTTATTATCCGCAGGATCAAGTGAGAAAAAAAACACACGATTCATTTTTAGATTTTAATTTTTATTTTGAACACTAACTTGGATATTAACTTAACTTTATTTAATTTACAGAAATAAACCCGCACGGTATCTTTACCGTGCACCCGAACCGAAAGAGTACCCCAATGCAGTCTCACATTGGGTCGATAGGGATTAAGACTTTCCCGTACTCTGTTTTTAAGAAAAACTGACTGACCCGAGTTTCCTCAATCGATAGAATTTATATTTTCCTTTCTGCTGATTGCAGCAATTAGGTCTTGCAATAAAATATTTAGAAGGTGTCATATCACCTGTGCAAAGTTATAATTCTATATTGAAAAAAATGCGCATGGCGGATATGCGATTGCATATTTCTTAAGCGAAATTCATGTTAGTGGCAAAAATGCATTGAATGCAATTGAATTTGTAATATATAAAAAATGCACGTGTGGAATGGAATTTATGGGTCATTGCTACATTTAGAATTGAAGAATTTTGGTGTAAGCATTTTAGCGTAGTTCGAATAAAGGGAGATTCATAGGATGTATCGTAACACTTAAGCACACGCGATAATACTTGATATCGTACGCGGCCTATTTTCTACCCGTTAACTAATCCATACTCGCTTGATTATCGCGACGCACTTGTACAAGCTTGGTTATCGCGGCGTACTTCTCGATCGTTAACTCGTTTTAAGATTTGTCGCGAATGCGGTCCCTTCTCGGGCGCCAGTTAAATTAAATTCAATTCGATTACTAAAAAAAATTAACTTTATTTGTATAAACACACAATTCGACTGAAATTCGACTGGGGGAAGAATACAATTGCTTTTTCATATAAATAGGTAAAAATCGACGACGCAGTAAAATCGATATTGCTGCGCTTTGTCGTCCCTGCGGAAATTGCATGGCATGTGTATGAATATTTTGCTGATGATGTTGCGCCAGTTATGTTTTTTATAACAACAATTATAAAAAAACTACAGGTTTTTATTTTAACACTTTTATTATACTTTATACACTTACCTATTCAACTTTACATTTGAACTTCAACTTTGATATTGTACATTCAACTTGATACTGCAACTCAAACTTATAACACTCAAACGGTGTTGTACACTCAACTGAACTTAATCTCTATGAAGGGATCTTTATATAAGATAAGAATGCTGATCAAGCATTCTCTTTGTTTCTATGATTTATGCTTCTTGAATTGATATTTGATATTACTAAATGATGATCTCAGCAATGATTGATTCTTTATGTAGAATGAGTCATCATGCAAGTTAGTGAAATTGTATATTTCTTATGACAGGATGTTTATAATATGATCAGGTTTCGGGATGTGTGTCATAAGTGATCAAGATAGGGAATTGGTAAAATGTGTAGTGATATGCTGAGGTAAGGGTTTTGGATTATGTTTAATTCCTCCCTTCTTAAGATCAATGTTGTCCTCAACATGACCAATTTTTTGTCAGTCAATATCTTCAGTAATATTAATTTTGATAAGTGATTTTCTTTTCTGAAGATAAACGTATACAACAATTATTATGATTACTACAAAAATTATGAATATTGTTGATCCTGTTCCAAATATGTTCATTTTATGATTGTATTTAATTTCATTAATTCTTTCTAAGTTTTTAAAGTTTTCAAGTTTGACTTCTTCAAAGCTCAAATCAATCTACAACATTTAAATTAAACATTAAAATTTGTTGAAATTCTGTAATATCATTTGTGAATGTATCATTTGCTATATCAACTTACAATTTGCAAATCTAATTACATAATTTCCATTTAACATGTAAGTTTTTTCATTACATGATTGATTAATTTTTGTTTAATATTTGTTAACAACAGTAAGCTCTTTTCTATTTCTTCAATATTTGTTTCATTGAATTTTATTATACAAGTGTCAGTTTTACATTTCAATATGTTTTTCAATTGTTTAACATTTTTAGTTATTTCATAATATTTATTATTTGAATTAATTACTTCATTAATTTTAATATTTTATGATTGATAATTCTTACTATGTACTTTTTTAACATAATATGATAATAATGGTTGAGTAAGTATAGGTATACTAACCACAAATACAATAGTTGAATCCTTAATTAAAACATTTATTGTAATCTCTTTTAGTTCTTCAAATGAGAGATTATACGAATTGATTTCATCATATGTTAAGATTGATCTTGACATGATTCCGGTTTTAGCACTGTTTACATTATCTATTATTTTCTCAAGTTCATCTTTAATTAGATCAAGATTATGATTCATTTGAATTTCCAACAGTATTTTATTTATTTGTTTAGTCATTTGATCAAAATTGTATCGATTTCACGGAATGCATTATTTGTTTTGTTTATATTTATTATGATTTTGTTTAGATTATTTTCGAAAGCATTATTTATTTGGATTTGCTTACTTATTGATTCAATTAGTTGATGATTATTCGAGTCAATGATGTCTAGGTGATTCATAATGTCAATAGAATCATCATTGTCCATAGTTTCATAAAGCCATTTATAAATTTTACCGATTGGATTTATTAAACCTCTTTTGTGTCTAATATTTTTACACATTTCTATGTAACCGGGAAGTTTTCTTAATGCTGAGTTACATGTTTCTATTATTGGACTTAATGTTTGGGTAAATTGATTCTCTTTTGGTAAAATTTTCTTTGGTTGTGAGAAATCTATGATATCATCGTTTTTAGGTAGGTTAGTATGATCAAAATGAAGTAGTTTTAATTCTCCTTTAATTGTTTTAATAGTTTCGGTAATGTAAGGATTTGGTTCAATGTATTCTGATATATTTCTTAAAGCTTGCTCATACTGTTGAAGATTAATTTTATGATAAACTCTTTTGTAATCTTTTATTAACTTTACTGAATCCTTTTTTATTAGTATTATTCCTGAAGTGGAAGTACTTCTTTCGATAGTAATATCTGCGTTTGTTGATAACATTGTAGAAAGTAAAATTATTCTTACATCAGTTACTATGTGGTATTAGGAATTGAAGATTTTAGAAGAACGTTTCTGTAATTTTGAGAAATGAAATACTTGTTATATTTACTTTGATAATTGTCCTTGAATTATTTCGTAATGTTTTTTTATTCTTTTGATCCTGGTCGGGTGGATCTTTGTTCCACGTTTATTATTTTTTACTGAAATAACCTCATTGTCTTTATTTTTGATAATATCGATTTTTCGATATTTATGTTCATGTTCATGCTTAGCATAGTTTTCAATTAAAATTGTCTTTTTATTAATATCTTGTGGTTTCTCACGGCTATTTTTGTGATAGGAAATCCAGTTATTTTTCTTCTTTTGAAGTAGATCATGAATCCTAGTTTTGTCATTTCGACCTTGGAAGACTCCAATGGGTTTGCAGTTTATACTCGAATGAATAGAGTTGTTGTAATACTCTGTAGCTTTTAATGTTTTATCTACAATATTCATTTCGGGATTAGTAACAGTTAATACTCTAATATTTTCTCAAAGGGTATTATGACATCTATTCATATCTGAATTGCCAGTATGTGCTTTTGGAGAGCAGAAATGAGCTTCTATTTGTTCTTTTCGACGGAAATCTCTAATGTTGATCACATTAAATTCGTTATCTGCAATTATTTTGCTTGGTTTTCCTAGAATAGCATTTCTTTCTTGAATTAGACTAATAAATGTAATCGCATTTTTATCTGTTACTTCTTTTGTGTACAAATGTTTCGAAAATCTATCAATAGCGGTAAAGAATTGTTTTTTACCAATGAAGAATATATCGATGTGTACAATTTGATTAATGTCATTCGGTGTTTCAGTTAAATGAAACTCAGGTTTTACAGGTTTTCGGTTATACTTTGCAAGATTGCATGTTTCGCAATTGTTAATATACTTAGTTATGATCCTTATTAATCCTTGATAGTAAAACTTATTTTTTATTTCTTCATAATTTTCGATGATTCCACGATGGTTTCCTTTCTCGTGTATTTCTTTAATTTTCTCGTAGCATTGATTTTCATCAATTAGGTCGACAGCATGATCGGTACATTTGATAAATTTTAATTTTTTATTATTAGAATATAGTGCCACAATCGCTAGTTGAACTTTATTCCATTCATGATTATTTAGTTCACTATAAATTCCAACGGTTCCTTTTTCTGGAATATACCGTCGTATAATGTCTTTTATAAGATTTTCATTTCCTATATCGTTTTCGTTTTTCTTTTCTTATTTTTCGTTTTTATTTCTTTTTGCTTTTTCTTGACTATAATTATTTGCGTTTGATATATATTTACTATTCCTTCATTGATAGGAATATAGTCGTTTTGATCTTCATATCCTGAATGTATTGTTGCAATGTTACTTTCAATTTCCATTTTCTCGTTTTGTATGTTGATATTAATTTCAATGTTTTCTGCATTTATTCTGCTAAGAAAATCTGCAACCTTATTATCCTTTCCTTTAACGTATTCTATATTGTAATTATATTCATTTAATTTGATTTTCCATCTTTGAAGTTTGCTATTAGGTTCTTTTAAATTATTTAACCAGACTAGTGGTCTATGATCTGTTCGAAAATCGAATTTTACTCCATATAAGTATGGTCGGAAATATTGTGTTGCCCATACTATTGCAAGTAATTCTCTTTCGATGGTTGAATAATTACGTTCATGCTCGTTTAGAGTTCTGCTTGCAAAAGAGACGGGATGTCCTTGTTGCGAAAGTACTGCTCCGATTGCTTTATCTGAAGCATCAGTGGTTAAAAGATATTTTTGTTTGAAATCCGGATATTTAAGAATAGGGTAATTTGTAATTAAATCCTTGAGTTTTTCAAATGCTGCAATATATTTTGGATCGTTAATATTTATTTTGTTTGTTTTCTTTAGAGCATCTGTTAATGGTGAAGCAATTTTTGCGTAATTATTGATAAATTTTCGGTAATAGCCTGTGATACCTAGAAAAGACTTTATCTTTTTTGGAGTATCTGGGATTTTCAATTTGTTTATAACTTCTATTTTTTCTGGATTAGGTTTGTGGATACTTCAGTGGATAGAATATGTCTTAGATAATCGATTTCTTTGGAAAAGAATTTGCATTTATCAATCTGTATTTTTAATTTTGCGTTACGAAGCGTATTCAATTTTTTTTTTTGTATTATCTTCCATTTCCTGGAGAGATGTTGCGAAGATCAGGATATCGTCTAAGTAAACGACGCGTATTTTATTTATATATTCGGTCAATACTTCGTTCATCATTCTCTGGAAAGTTGCTGGTGCATTTTTCAATCCAAAAGGCATGCGAATAAACTCGTAGTATCCTTGAGGGGTTAAAAAGGCGGTTTTACTTTGATCATTTTCGTTGACTTTAATTTGGTGAAAACCTTTAGCTAGATCCAAAGTTGTGAAATATTGGGATTTTCCAAGTTTATAGAATATAGATTCAATATTTGGGATAGGAAATTTATCATCAATAGTTTCTTCGTTTAATTTCCTATAATCTATAACGATTCTCCATTTGGTTTTTTCAGAATTGTCCATTTTCTTTGAAACAATCCATATTGGTGCGTTGTATGGTAATGAAGAGGGTTTAATTATTCCTTGTTTTAGCATGTCTTCAATTTGCGTAGCTACCTCTTGATCATGTACTTGTGGAAATCTATAAACTCTTGAGTATATGGGTTTATTTGACAATTTCATGTTTACTGTTTGTGGTACAAGTCAGATTATCTCCTTCTCTATAGAACAAATCTTCATTCTCCCTGAGTATTTGTTTCAGAGAGTTTGACTCTTCCCTATTTAATTTGTCATAAAGTTTTTCCATTGTATTTTTAATTGGTTGTATTTCATATTGTAAGTTAACTTCTTTGGGTACAGAATAATTGAAAAAAATTTTTACATTAAATATTTCCATTGAACCTTCCCCAGAGTTGATTATTGCATCAAGGGGGTGCAGGATATTTTGTCCTATTACGGCTTCAAAGGTTTTGTGCTCAAAATTCATGACATTCCATGGCATTTTATGTGTTTCAGGCAATTTAAATTCTTTTGGCATATTTTTTTTTAATTTGTGATTAACGTTGAAGATTTCACCTAGTCCGTGTATTGCAAGGGGACAGTTTAGATTTATTATTTTTATATTTTTTAAACAGTTTTTATCTATACTAGATGTCGATGCACCTGTATCAATTAACGTTGGAATTATTTCATTTTCTATTGTCAAATTAACTTTGGGTAAAGGGTTTCCGAGGTACGTATTGAAAAATTTGTGTCCATTGGCTCATGGTTATTTTTACTTTGACCAGAACCGTCAATTTCCATAGGTTCAAATTTGCTATAATGACGATTATTTTGAAATTTGCTACTAAATTTCTTGTGTTTAAAATAGTATTAATTTGATTATGTTTTAGAAAATTCGCTTTGTTATTATTTAGATAATTTTTTGGAAAATTCGGTTTATTATTATTCTTGAAGTTTTTGTAATTGTTTTCGTTATAATGCCTTTTTTCATAGTTAGTATTTTGTTGGAGTTCTTTTAATAAATTAGTATATCCCTGATCCAATGTTTGGATATTTCTTGTTTCTAAAAGGAACATTTTATATTCTGGTATAAGACTTTCAAATTTATTAAGAACAAGACTCTCATTTCGAAGAGGACTAAATTCTAAATGTTGACTTTGTTTGGTATCTTGTAAAAATTTAACATTAAGTTTATTTAATAGTTTACTCAAGTTATTGTAAATGTCGTCAATATGACCTACACTTACCTTACGTATTTTATTAACAAGACAATTGTATGATTCGTTGATGCCGTATGTTGCTATGAGGATGGTCTGCACATTCTGCAAACTTGGTTCTGTTGATTTCTGGATTGTTTGCCTTGCTGCTCCTTGTAGTTTGTTGAGGATGACTCGGAATATGTTTGCTGCTTGATTGCCCGGTTGTACAAGTGACAGGATTGTGTTGGCTTCACTGATCCAGGAGTTGAGTGAGTATTCAGAATTGTGTCCAGTGTATGTTGGTATAGCTCGTGCTTCTTTGGGCAGAGTTTCGAAGGACAGTTCGAAAGTTGATTCCACCATTTTGCTTGTGGGTGCAGTAGTGCGTTGAAAGTGTTAAATTTAGTGTATTATTAGCACTTTTTATTTTTCCAAAAAGGCCAAGGTCAATTTTTATCAAATTGATCTTGATTTGGATTATTTTATTTATTATTAAGTCACGGTTTTGGTGCTTATTATAAATTTGTTAACTAGCTCTTTTTATCATTCCAAAAAGGCTAGGGGTAAATTCTTTTTGAATTTTACCCAGTTTGTATTATTTTGTTTTTATCATTTTTGCACCTTTTATTTTTATATTAAAGATGATAAGCGGTGCGATGAAGGTTCACGAACATTATTTTTACACCTTTCACTTTTATGTTAAAGATGATTAGTGGTGTGGTTCGTAAATTCGATGTAATCAATGAAGGTTCCTCCCTCCATTGACGGACGACTGCGTCAGTTATGTTTTTTATAACAACAATTATAAAAAAAACTACAGGTTTTTATTTTAACACTTTTATTATACTTTATACACTTAACTATTCAACTTTACATTTGACTTCAACTTTGATGTTGTACATTCAATTTGATACTGCAACTCAAACTTATAACACTCAAACGGTGTTGTACACTCAACTGAACTTAATCTCTATGAAGGGATCTTTATATAAGATAAGAATGCTGATCAAGCATTCTCTTTGTTTCTATGATTTATGCTTCTTGAATTGATATTTGATATTACTAAATGATGATCTCAGCATTGATTGATTCTTTATGTAAAATGAGTCATCATGCAAGTTAGTGAAATTGTATATTTCTTATGGCAGGATGTTTATAATATGATCAGGTTTCGGGATGTGAGTCATAAGTGATCAAGATAGGGAATTGGTAAAATGTGTAGTGATATGCTGAGGTAAGGGTTTTGGATTATATGTAATTCGCGTGTTCGATCGTTAGCTGTTTCGGTCGTTAATTCATATCGCGTGCTACAAATGTAAGACACTTGATAATGTATACAAACGATCTTACGTATTGAAATTTACGTAGGTTCATAAGTGGATCGTGTGAATGAACAAAAAGGTCAGTTGTGAATTTATGAATTTATGACCTGTCAGCAAAATGTACTATGAATGACCATATTAAGTCATAGCATATTGCTAGTTTACAATTTATGGCATTTATGGTATCGAATTCATGATATTGAAAAGGAATGACTTATTGATACATTTGTGGATGCATTGGTGTATCATATTACACTACACTAGGCAGTCTAAGGATTATAGGCAATGAACGCGATCCTCTCTTAAAAATCTCCACACCGACCAACCAACACACATTCTTTTTAAGGAACAAAGTTTTCTCTTAACTTAGAGTCAAGGTGTTCTATACAATTATTTACTTTTTGTGTTCTTATCCTCAATGTTAATAATTTCAATTAAATGAAGCAATCAAAATATTTGAGAAAATCTTTCTCCTTCAAGGAAAAAAGAAAATCATATAAGCTTAGTGAAATTATCAATTCTTTTGCATATTTTTCGCTGGACCTTTCAATTTTCAATGTAGTCCTTGAAATACGCCCATTTCTTCAATAGACATCCACAAATTTTATTTAAACACTTAAAAAAATCGATCGCTCTGAATTATCTTTTTCTTTTTGAGACAGAATAATTTACGATCTTGTAGCCTGTTGAAATCTCTTTTGGAAAATTATCGAAATTCTCGTCAATGTCGACGTAACTTACTGTCACTCGAATACTCAGTACTACCAAGCTTTTGTTTTTAGTTAACACATTAGACAAAAATCCTCCGTTTCCTAAGTCAATACACAAGAAGTTTTGTTTTGTGTTAGCAGAATTCCAAATACAATTTAAATGCCATTCAAGATCTAAATTGAACAATTTTCAACCCCAGCACTTTGGAGCTTGATAATTTTGTTATGAACGAACCGGAAAGCCCAAAAAAATAATAAAAAGACCGATTTGTCTATTTTTAACGTCTATTTCGTGTAACTATTTTAAGTTTAGTATACATGAATCGACAAGTACCCCAATGCAGTCTAGTGATGGGCTCGATACCGAAAGCATCTTTAAAGAATATAAAATGATGTTAAATCAAACGAACGGTTTTTATTTTTTTGCAAGAGAAAAACTCTTTTTATTTTTTAAGTTCGATTTGATTCTACGTGGAGTCTAAGACTAAAAACTTACCTCTCATTCACTTAACTGTATATCTCGGACACACCTGGGATTCCTGAGTAAGCATTTCGCATAGTTCTTAGATAAGCATTTAAATTATGCAAACATTGAGTGGACAATCGTATTCAGATGTCAAGTGTAAACATCCCTTCATGCACGCAAATTAAGTTTAATAGATTTTAAGTTCACAAAAAAATAAATGAAACACGATTTTTACTGCTAAAACACGTCGAAGTTTTAATCTCGTCAAATTCATGCTGATCACATTTTATTAAAATTATATTTTCGAGCTAATTATGTTGTGGGAAGCGAGCGGAGGGAAAAAATAATAAATCCCCCCAAAAAAACACCGGGATTGAAAGAAAAATGAACCAGTTAACTGATTGAAAACAATTTTATTAATCGGTTAAGTTTTAACAGATTTTGGAAGCCGAACGTTAAAGTGACGAAAGTATACGAGCAACTGGGCGAAAAGTTCATCTTCCGCGGTTTATATAACTTCTCCCCCATTTGACGTTGAATTCCCCTGAATTCGATTTATAATGTTTATCTTCCGTTTCTTTTGCTTTTGAGAGTAAAGTATCAATACTAAAATTACCAAAAATAAACTGATAGTCAAACTTATGTCTATGACCAAATTTCTGGTATGATTAAACCTTAGTTCTTCGGTTTTCTTTATAATTTTAATATTTTTTATCACTATATCATCTGAGGTTAATTTTGTTTCTGAATCTGGGTAGGCAAACCTTTCATGAATTTTTTCCTAAATATTTGAAAAATAGTGATTTATTGCTGCAATCGTACAGTTATTAAAATGTATCAATATATTTCCTGTTAGAGTCAAATTTCTTACATCACAAGTTTGATTAAGGCTGGGGTTACAGGCATTTTTGATAACAATAGTTTCTTGATCGGTTTGGAATATTTCAGTGTTTACATTTTCGATTAATTTACAATTTTTCTTAAAAATGCAATGATTTGCTACTTTGAATTCGTTAAAGTTTTTAAAATTTTCGTAAGTACACTGAGTTTTCTTATGGTGGCAAAAAGTTCATTTGGAAAATTGATTTTTTTTAAATTTTTTGTTTGTCATTGATTGGACCATTTGAAGTTGGATGTTAATGAAATCTACTGGAGTCTTAACAACGAAAATTAGATTTTCTTTTGATTTGCAAAATCCAACTTTTACAAACTGTAGTTTATTTACATCAATACTAAATTTTTAAATTTCTTCTTCAGTGAGAATGTTAGGTTGTAACATGCCATATCTCGCGGATGCAATATTATCCTGAATGTGATTGATTGGACTTTTAAGAATTTAGATTTTGAACATTTGATCGGAGTAAAGATTATTGTAAAAACTGTTGTTGAGAATACTGTTATTGTTGTTCGTAATTGTTCGTCGAACTTTGGTTATTATGTCGCCTAGTCCTTTTATTGTCTCGCTTAAATTTCTATTTGTTTGAATTTGTTGATTAACGTTTGAAATGAGATTATGATTATTGTTATTAATTATTTCAAGGTGATCAACTATGTTTTTTCTGTCTTGGTCATTCATTGTTCCAAAAAGCCATTTTTGTTTGTATCTTATTAAATTTATAAGTCCTCTTTTATGTCTTTTGACTAGTGGTGTGATAGTTTTGACGTTGCAAGTAAACTCATTAATTATATTCAAAATTTCCGCTGGGTTGATTACATGCAAAATTATTCTTGATTTTGTGGGAATTTCTACTTTGCTTAGCTGTATTCGGATAAACGCTGAACTTCCTTCGATTTTATTCACTGTCAACTTTCCGTTAACTGGGATCAGTACTAAGAGTAGTATGGAACAGAATGTAACGATAAGCTGAAAAAAGTGGGGAAAAATGGGAATAGTTTGATGTTGTCTCTTGTAAAAATGATGTGCTATGAAGGATTAAAGTAACAATTTACCCTGAATAATTTAAAGAACCTTTTTTTTCTAATATAGGGAATATCTTCCAGCGTGAAATGGATTACTCCACTACTTGAAATATTTTCTGCATTAATACAGCAAAAAATGCCGCAATCACTTCCATTTTCTTGTTGTGGCGTGTCTCATTCTATTTTCCTGAAATCTGATAAATCAATAGATACTCCGCGCTTATCAATCGATTCTTGCCCTAAGAAGTCAGCCAAAGTATTTACAATCAGAGGATTTGGTGCTCGTAAGGAGTCATAATTTTTAATGGTTTTATGTTTAAAATCAATGATATTAATTGTCCAACGGTTTTGCTTGATATGATTTGGTATGACGAAACTATCTAGATCGAAAATATTGGTCTTTCGCGTCCATCTTCTAATAGCCTGATATCCTGCGTTGAGGAGTCGGGTTGTAAAGAACGTATTCATTGCGTATATTTTGGGTAGATTTTCTGAATTATTATCTTCGCTACGTTCGGCCATGAGTTTTAGGTAGAAGTCGATAATTTTACCATTTTTGTTCTGCTGTTAATCCTGGAAGTTTGCCTGTTGTATATTTGCAGTTTGCTTGTATATTTGCAGTTTAGTCTTTATGAATTTGGGTTGTTGTTTAAGTCTCTTTGCCTCATAGTTTTTGATAAATCCTGTTTAGTTTTCGCGTTTTTCATTTAATTTTTGAATCCATTTGTTTTTAGTTTTCTTTAAATTTTATCTAATTTTGTGAAATTTTATTTTATGCAACTGAACATCCTTTGGTGTACATTTGATTGTTGAATGGTATCTCTCATTGTAGTTTCGAATAGTCGGCCACTACGTTAGCTTTTCCGGGCTTCTATTTTAACTCGTAATTGTATTCCTCGACTATTGCTTTCCACCTCTTCATTTTGGTGTTGGTATTTTTACTGGAAAGCGCGTAGGTTAGTGATTGGTGGTCTGTAAATATTTTGACCTTACGCGAGCCGTACAGATAACCTCGAAGACTGTGGGCTTCCCATATGATAGCTAGCATTTCTTTCTCGTTAGTGGCGTAACACTATTCAGGTTTTGTGAGTGTGCTTGAAAGGAATGTGATGGGCTTTCCATTTTGTGACAAGACGGCTCCTATTGCATATTCCTACTGCAAATTTGCAAGCTTCGCATAGTCTTTGTTGAAGCGCCGGTAGTAGCCTGACATTCCCAAAAATTACCGTAGATCTTTAAGGGTCTTAGGCCGTGGAAAACTAATGATTGCCTTGACTTTATCTGGATTAGTGCGGATACCATCTTTACCCACAATGTAACCCAGAAACTCGATATTCGGTTGGAAAAATTCGCACTTATCTAATTGGATTTTCATATTCGCGGCCTCGAGAGTGTGGAATACTTTTTCGAGGTTTGCGAGATGTTCAGCCTCGTTTTTCCCGAAGATAATGATGTCATCTATATACACATAACATCTTTTGCCAATATGGTCCCGCAATATATCGTCGAGAGCCCTTTGGAAGATGGATGGAGCGTTTTTTAGTCCAAAGGGGAGCCGAATAATTCATATTTGCCGTTATTCACTGAGAAGGCTGTCTTCTCAATGGCGGTCTCCTTCAGCGGTATCTGATGGAATCCGCATTTTAAATCGGCTATCGTAAAATATTGGTTTTCACCTAAGTTGGCCAGGACATCATTGATTTCTGGTATTGGGTATCGGTCGGAGATGGTCACCGAGTTTAGTTTTCGGTAATCGACCACCATTCGATATTTTTTTTTCCTTGGAGGCATCCAATTTTTTCGGCACTAACCACACGGGGAAGTTATACGTTGAGGCTGCTTTTAGTTCCAGGCTGGTAAAAATCCTTTTTGGCGTCTGCTTTTACGTTCCGCTTACTTGGGGACCTTATTCCTGGGAAACGTCGTTGCTTCCTTCAGGGATCACAAAATACTAGCTAATTGTGTTGCACGGCGTAATTAGTTGTACACTTCTGCAAACCGTCCTTTTATTTTATCGCGGAACGTTACTCCGTTTGAATTTTACTTCGGAAGATTTTCCGTTTCTATTGGATGTACTACCGGCCTCGGTTGGTGTCTTATAGGACTTTTATAGGCTCGTCCTCCAACAGAAAATTGGAAAAGGAAAAAATTATCACGACGCTAAAAAGCAGCCCCACGTTGGACGCCAGTTATTAAAAGACGGTTATTTGAGGTTTGAAAAAAATACAATTTAGGGCTGATGCCCACGTCTTTATTGCTATGAGTTTAATTACAAACTGATCTAAGCTTATTACAAATATGAAAAAGTAGAATAATTGCGATTCCGGGAAACTGCATACATTGCATTTCTCACGATACTTGCACTCGATGGTAGACGCATGATCAGCATTTTTCGTTTTAATGTTATCCAAGATAACTTATATATTCCAGATTTATAAACGAGGAAGAAGCACCAGTATCCATCAGAAATTTTAAAGGTCGCCCAAAGGGGGAAGAAATTTGAATACAAGGGAGTGTACTACCGTGTTTGTTTATGTCTAAGTACCCGATTGGTGTGTTAAGGCATTTAATTGAAAATTCTCATCATCTTTTTCTTTGTTTTGTGGGACTTCATTTTGGTTGTAGTTCATATCATGAGGGATGTGGTAATTAAGAGGTTCGTTATGGTTTTCATGCATATTTTCGAAGTATGGCAAGTTGAGGATTTTGCATACTATTAATGTTTTGAGGGTCAATTTCGTGTTGGTCATATTCTTTAGGGTCTGAGCTATTCTGTTCTGAGACATTAAGTAGTTTTTTAACCGTATATCTTAGAGCTGTTTTTGAGGTCTAAAGAAGTTATTCTTTTCAGGGTTAGGCTGGGTTTGATTTCTTCTAATTGTGACAGAGATATCCATGGTTCAGGTTTGTTTAGTAGCTGGTTATTTGGTTTATTAAAAACATATTGATTTTTTTGAAAGTAAAAATTATCGGGGAATGTATTTGGACTTGATTGATTACCCCGGAGCTTGGTTCATGGTTAAAATTTGGATTTGAGGCTGGGTGCCCAAATAGTGTTTGTTGATTAAAACGCAGTGGATAAGGGCTTGAGAAGAGCGGTTTTTGTGATAAAATATTAAGAGATGACATCATAGGAAATTTAGTGTTACTATTTGTTTGGGGAACTAGCTGTGGTAATATAAGTTTTGGTATTAGGTCTGTATTCTGGGGACGTGGTCTTAAATGGTTCATGTTTAGAAATTGTCTGTTTGAGTAGGAATTAGTATAAAATATATTCTACTCTTTAATACAGTAAGCCTATGCTTCAGCTAGGGACGCTGGTTTCATAGCACGAATGGTAGAGTCTAGTGGCTCCTTAAGTCCAGATAAAAATCTGTTCAAACACATTTCCGACAATAAAGATTTCTTTGCCACCGTTACGTTGGCATCTGTTTTGTGTATGTTTACATGATGGTTCATACTTGAGAGTATTTCGACGATTTCGCTGTAAAATTTCTGTACGGAATCGTTGCCTTGGCGTAGACCGTGAAGGTCTCTAATAAGATAGGTTTCATTTCTTTCGTCCGAATAATGGAGAATCAAATTTTCTTTGATTTTGCCCAATCTAGTGGCGTACATATTTACAATTTCATTGGCTTCACCCACAACTTTGTTTCTTATTGCTTTAAGAAGGAGTTGGTCCCACCCTGTACCACTTGTAACGCGGATAAGTTTTAAAATTTCGTCGACAATGTCGAGAAAATCAAACAGAAGTCGAGGGTTCCCGTCAAATCTCGGTAAGTCCTTGATCGCATCGGGAACTCGAAGGTAATTAAAAATGTCGATAGTTGTCATAGTGATAGTTTCGTTACCGGGCTGAGTCATATTAGAATTCAAAGAGATTCAAGAGAGATTCAAGAGGTATTTAGAAGATCAATATTTATTAAGTTATCACTGTGATTATCAGAAACAATATCACTCTGCACCAAATTTTCACTTGATTCACCATAATTATTTTCTGAAATAAATTCGAATTCTTCAATCATTAAATTTCTAAGTCTACTTGGGAGAATAGTGTAAGGGCTGAAGGCGGATTTCTTTCTAGGGATTCGTGGCATAGGAAACCAAATCTCGACTTACCAGAAGATGATAATAATCCTCATTTTCGGTATTTATTCCATACTTTCGGGTTCGATAAACCGTCGTACCACTAGTTTTGAATTTTCAAATATTGTTTCATTTTGTGACTCGAGGCACTTGGAGCGCTTAGAAAATTTGTTCGATTTTCCGTCGAATTGGTTCCTCCCGAGAATCCGTCGGATGCACTACGACGAACCACTAATTATTTCACTTTCGAAACTCTCAACTTTTTCGATAATCCTTATGTTTTGTTTTATGTAATCTGTGAAAAATTCTAAAGAGCGCAAAAAGGATACAGATTTGTACTAACATGAATACTGGTTCTAACAAGGATATTGTTATTCCAAATATTTGACTTATATTTTTGTAAAATTGAAGGAATTTAAAGATTCTAGATTTTCAATATGTCCTACAGATATGTATTCAAAGCTTATTGTTTTTGGTAAATTAAGATTATATTCTTCTTCGTAATAGAACCTGTCAACGAACTTTATATCATTATTAGTGAATGCTTCATTTAGAATTTTTATTGTGCAATTGTTGATTGTTATTAAATAATTTTCATTCATTTTAATGTTTGTCATCACAAGAATTTATAATTTGTTGGTTTTACATGTTCTTCTTTTGATTATACAGTTTTTAATTTCTTGAATTTTATTTATTCGTGTGTAGCAACCGTTTTTAACGATACAATTATCTACAATTTCAAGTTCTTTTTCGTGCGGGATTTCTTCCTCATACTGATATTTGGTTTGCTTTATTTCAATTACAAATACATCTCGTATAATAACTTCAACATGAATTTTACTTGGAATAAGTGTTATCAGCTTAAGATCAACTATTTCATATTTACTGGGAATTTTAATGGCAAGGAAAGGCTTGCCTTTGTTTAGTTCTAATAGTCCTGTTTTAGCGTTTTTGAATCTGTAAAGTCTAGGCTTGCAGTAAAAATTTCGGCTGTGGTTAGTAAATTAGGGTGAACGATACCATGTCTACTGAAAGCTACGCTTGCCATAATTTGGTCGAGTTTTTCTTTTAAGCAACTACAATCTTACCATTTCATCTAGTTGCAACTGTTTTACTATAATTATTCTGTTATTAGCCATCACCTCACCGTAAGTTTTCGTAATTTGTTTTCTTTCTGATTCTATAGTACTTTTTAGAGTTTTCAGCGAATCGCTGGTATACAAATTGATTCCAGTTTGTGTTTTAGGTTACAAATAGTTTTGTCTTCGTGTTATTTAGCGATTTCTTTTTTGTCATCGTCATTCATGGTGCCAAACAGCCACAACAACATTAAGAAGTCCCCTTTTCGTTCTAGGACTAGGCTGAATGGTTCTATATTTTGTACGGATGTTTTCTAGTTCTAATCTAATAATCAAGTCATTTCTAAGTTTTAACCGTTTAATATTTTCATTCGCTGAATCGATTGTCTCCTTGAACTGATTTATAACGTGAATTATTGTCCTAGTGTCTTGAATAACCGCTATTGTCGTTGCTTGTTGCTACTGTCTCCGTCGATATTGTTTGAATGTTTAATGTCTCCTGATTTTATTGATTTTATCATAGAAATTAGGACCAGCCATATGACGATTACGACCTTAAGTAAATATTTTAATCTTGAAAATCTACAAACTAGATCGCAGAAAAGCTTGAACTTAGACTTTTCCTTCTAAAATCTCTGCTATCATTTTCTTTCTTAAATAAACCATGTCTTCCTGTGAAAACTTCGGTTCATTTTCACGAGTTAAATGAGTTCTCATTGGCTCTTAATATTTGAGAAATTTTTCTTTTGGATTCACTACGGCTAAACACCAATGAGAATGGTTTAAGTGCGCTGGTATTAGTATTAAATCGTATGAGAATATATCGATTTTGCGTGTCTATCGTCGAACTAAACTATAACCAGTTTTCTTTGAGCACTGTGTGAAAATGTTTTCAAGTTATGTTTATTACAATTTGGTTTTTAAAAAAAAAACAATATTTACGCTTTCCAAGGACAATTTATTCTTCCGACGATCAATTCCAACTGCCCTTATCATTACTGCTTACCTCTATTTATAATTAATTACAAAAAAGGAATTAATGCTCGTCATCAATATACAGAATTTTTTGCTATATTTGTTGTTATCAATAAAATTATTCAAGTACAAATTATTTTCTATATTTGCATTTATTAATAATATCTGTAGCAAATGCGCTTGGCTTAGCCTTGACCGGGTCATTGGTTCAGGTAAGTAGGTGGTTTAGAGTGTGCAAAAATGAATGAATCAATATCTTGCGACAGGTGCTAGCGGTCAACGTTCGGAAAGGTGAGTATGAAGGCGAGCGTGTTAATTTTCACAGCATATACTTTCGGAAGGTTTTTCATATTGCGTCGTGAGCTTCTTTCCACTAATAGGTCTGGGTATAAGTTGATTATAATATCATTTTCCAAGAAGGCTTCAACTTCGCTCCTTTCTATTGATAAACTGAATTTTGTTAATAAAACTTCGGACATTGGGCCTTCTTTGGCTTGCTTTTCTGCATTCAACATAAGTTTTTCTTCGTTTGTAACTTCTTCTGAATAGTCGTTAAGTTTTATATATTTTAATTCTCTTTTAATATTTGTGGGTTGCTATTCTATATCTTGACATTTCCTTGTGTCTTACAGCTTTGTAATCCTTTATAATAACAGTTGTTCTGGTTTCCTCGTAATCTTCACGCTTTTTAAGTATTTTTAATATTTATAATTACATAGAAAAATTATAAAAAATACGTATATATATATATATAATAAGTAAAAATTTTATTATTATATTATTTTTGATGCATCTATTCGTTGTTCGTGAGCATCTATTGGAGTGCATTTGATGGTTAAGTGGTACCAATGATTATATGTTCTTACAATCTGTTGTGCAATGTGTTTTGGGGAAAAGTTTGCTTTATTTAATATTAGGGTTCTACATATTGTAAGTAGTGTAGTATGGGAATGTATGACGTCCGCATTACCTGTATGGCTATGAGACTTTGTAATCTTCAGCTCTATATTCTCTTCTTTCAGTAATTCCCTTACGTTTATAGGGTTCAATTCATTTCCTGCTATGATTTTATTGGGTTTTCCTATTTTTGCAAAATGCTCCTCCAATGTTGCAACGATGGTAATATGATTTTTGTGGGGTAAGACATAAGCAGATCCGAATCTCGAAAATCGATCTAATATTGTTATTCATAAAGGTATGTAAAATATAAAAACAGGTGTTTTGAATGAAAAAAATAAAAATATATATTTTTTATTAAGCTTACGCTACCGATGTGAATGATATATAAACCGATCTTAGAACTAACTTAAATTCTAACAACTTCGCTCTTTTATCACTTTCGATTGCTGGCTCATCATTCCACCGTGGGAATGATAGTTTTCTCATCAGATGAGTGCATTGTCGATGCATCTGACAAAATAAGCTTCGGGTGTCATTACTAAATTAAACAAACAAACGGGAATGTGGGAAGATTTTATTCAAAGTGTTCTCACTGTATGTTATTGAAGCTTGCAATATTGGGATAGGGTGTCCGATACGTAACCTGTATATTCATATTGATGATTTCATTTTTGTTGTTGCGAGTTTCTGTGTAGCTGAACTTATATTACGTTTAATCGGTTTTCTGTCGTACTTCTCTCTTTCCAAAACATCGCACTGATTTAGGACAATCTGTATTAGTTCTTGTAATTTTGGGTAATAGATTTTAGTCTTCATTGAGTTGAAGGTTTCTTGCATTCTTGAATGCATGCTTTCCTGCACATGATAATGAGATATTTGTTTTACTGCTTCAGTTTCTGTTTTAATATTCTGAGCTCTATTTGAGCATCGAATGAATTTGACTTGATTAGCGTTTGCATACATTTTCCGTATTGTTGTTGTTAAATTCTGGAAATTCCGTTCCGTTATTGATTGTTGCTTTGTCTTTACGAAACAGACTTCAATAAACAAACAATTTCAAGGGCCTTTTAATATTGTTCGGATGTATGTTTATAGCATTATATTATGCCACTACAAGATGCGTAAACTTTACCCAAATTTTGGAGGCTTGTTGACCGAAATTGCAAGTCTGTTGTCTCACTAGATGTGTTGGTAATCCGCACTGAATTATCAAAATTATCACCAATTTCTTTAATATGATTACGCCTTGATCTAGATCAAGAGAGCGCAGTATAAGGTTTAGGCTTAAGAGAAATTTTTTGAAAGAATAGGCATGTATCCAGAATCTTTGACTTACATGAATGCTAGCGCTGTTTTTTTCATCCTTTCTGATTTTCCGTAGCTTGAATAACGTTTATCCTTTGCTGAACCTGCTCCGCCTTATACATGCCTTTAGCGAGGCCAAGTGTAGTAAAATACACACATTTTCCGATTTTGTTAAAATATCTTCAATATAGGGAATAGGGAATTTATCAACAATTGTCATATTTAATTTGCGGTAATTTACAATAAACCCCATTTCATTTTTTCCAATATGTTAGGCTTTTTGCGAACGACGAAATCGGCGAAGAATATAGGAATTCACTCTATCGTATTAGTCTTTGCTCAACCATTAGATTTTTCCGTTTTTCTACCTCCTCTTTATGTACCTTAGGATATCTATATTATCTATTAAAATCCGTTGTCTCAATTCCTTTTTATCGGTGAAGATCAAATTGAAACAATTCTTGAAACAAAATACGCTTACATTGTTGCATAATAATTAATCCATCACTCCCCACAAAATTTAAATGATTGATTCCCAGTAAAGACAAAGGATCCGCCACCTTAGAAATATCATTCAAATAAATTCAACTAATATATATAATCATCTGATTTTGCTTCTTTCGAGTGGTGCTACTTTATTTTGTCACTTATGGTAATGACCCCTTCACTTAAAACTATATTAACACTAAATTCCGGAGCATGTTATTTCCATTTTTTATACCGTTGAAAAAATTATTAAACTTCAAGCCCACAAAATTTAACATTTTTGATCCAGCGTTTTCTTTAAAAGGCTTAATTTTGACAGTATCATGGAAAGATGTAGATGTTTTCAGGGCTGGAATACTGTATTTATCATTTGGAACTTTTAAGGAAGGGTGGCATTGACCAATGCTGCCCTCTATCAAAAATCAAAGGGGAAGATCGTATCGATTTATTCTAATAAACGACAATCTGCTAAACAGGGATGTCCGAACCAGTCGAGAATCCGGAGGACGAAACCTTTTTATAAAATTCTTGATTGCATTGAGTGAAACTACAGTCGAAACCAGCTATAACGATATTGAAGGGACCACATATCTTCCACGTATTCGATAGTTGTTATGAGCAATATGCACAATAAGTCTATAAGTAAGATATACATGTAAAATGTTTATTCTGAAAAACTTGCAGTACCAACAGTACAGCTTTATTTAAAGCTCAAAGGTGTTTTGCATTTTACTTTTCATTCTCGTCGAGATTCCTTGATTATCATCAGCATAAAACTCTTCGTTAAAAGCAAACAAATTTTTGTAAAACTACTACAGCATTAATAGTAGTTTATATCCATTAATAGTGTTGTTGGTTGAAACTGCTCTTGATAGTCTTCGTTTTCTTCATCAGTGTAACGATTTATTATTTCCAACTTCAGCAAGAATCGCTTCCTCAGTAACTACGGCGCACACAGCGAAACTGCCATCTACTCCAATAACCTCTAGTTTAATCAATGATTCAGTAGTAGTAGATCTATGTAATTGAGCAGCCAATTGAGCTAGTAGCTGTAGAGAGCTGTATCATTCTTGCTAGTGGAATATCATTATCGTCCATTATCGTCCTGATTGAGAGAGATCTTTAAAACGTGCACCGCGAAATCAATTCGCTATGATGGGCTGTGTGACCTTTTCCCGAGCTTCCGATAACATTAGAATTGCAAAACGCTAAGACCGTTTGTATCTTCGCCAACCACGCCTTGGTGTAAGTTCGCATTGCGGCTCCATCATGACAGTCCTAAGCCTGTGCAAAGTGAAACGGAAGATGGGAAGGAAATGAAGCCGAGTTAGGTAACCAAATGGTGGATTTCAAACGGAGTTGAGACGTTATATTCCTTTGGTCTTTTGTTGAATGAACACGTTGAAGTGAAGACTGCTGCTCAATTGAGTTGATCTTGAAGATGTCTTGCTGAATCCGCAGAATTGATGTAAAGAAGAAGAGGAGTGATGTTATGAAGGATTGGGAAGGTTGAAATGAAACGAATCTTTAAGACGTCACCTTATGGGCTATTTCCGGCTCCCGCGGCATGTGGTTTATCGGAAAAGGGAATTGAGGCCTGACCGACGTGCGTTCGACGAGTTGTTGACTGACGAGCTACTGAACAGCTAGACTATTGAACTGAGGACTAGAAGAAATTATGGCGGACGCATGCTGAATTAGTAATACGTATTCGAATTATAAGTTTTATAACTCTTCAAGTTTCTTATTTAATTTTTTTATGAAACACTATCTTTTCATTTTTAAACACATATAATATACTTTTTATTCCACCTTTTTTAAAATGTCACATTTTACAAAGTCTATTCTTTTACTCAAGATTTAACCAGACCGTTTTGATTCTTTTTCGCAACTTTGGTTTATTTAAATTCGATCAATCCTTATCTCTTATTTCCTAATCTGACGTCGTGCAGATTTTTGTTTATTTACATGCGGACAATTGTTTTCATTATGATTTTCGGAATGGAAGAGATTGTAAAAGTACAATCTCGCTTATTTGATTTTAGTATTGGTTTTCCCACATTGCACAATAGAATTTTTCAAAATATCAAATTTCGCTTTCAAAGAATTTGAATGAATGACTTTCTTTTCAGAATTTTAATTTATGAAATTGAGACTAATGGATCAATTGATAATTGGATTAATTGATAATCGATTTCCTGTTTATTTATGATGCAATATTTGAGTTTTGTTTTTAAAATAATGAATTAGCTTCCTGTTTATGATTTATAATAGCTTCAGATATGACTAATTGAAGCAGACTAGATCGCATTTGAAGATATCGGACTGAAGCGAGTACTGTTGACGTCGCCAAAAAGGGTTCTAAACGCTGAGAAGCTGGGGCATACCGAAGGAATGCTGAAGAAAGCCGAATCGACATGTAAGAGGTTCGGATGGGGTGGGAGAAAGTGCAGCTTCGACTGTGTTTTGCTGAAAATCCTTCTGATAAAAAAAATTATAGTTAAAATTTTTGTTAGGGTTATTCTGATGTAGATGATAATTTTTTAGGATGAAAAGAATCTTCTGAATCTGAGAGTCTCGTAAATTGATAATTTTGGTATAGATTGATATTTTGATATGATTGCTTCAAGTTTATTGTGAACTACTATCTTGTTGCTATTTATTGAGTTCTTTTGTTTGTTATCTCTTTTCAAGTAGAGACGTTCTGGTTCTGTTTGAATGTAAATAGTTTTCTCTCATGTATCAGGATTTATACACAATAAAATTATTCATACTGGTCTTGGAGCATTTTTTTAGAATATCTAGAGCAACCAATTGATCATTTAAAATTATTTGTTAATAGTGCGAATCTTTACCTTGATAAACTTTTAAATGAAGAATTGTACGTCTCTTTCGAATAATATGTACCGAATCTCAACCTGAACCCTTGAATTCCGTTGTCCGTAACTCGATGAGCAGTGGCACACTGCTGCGTTGATCATTGAAAATTGCATTTAAAGTTTATTTCATATCCTCCGATTTAAGGTCATGAAGGTTTGGGTGTAAAATAAGTTTTGCTCTGCCAATGATTCAGATCCAAGATCTGGGATGAGGCATCATACTTCTACAAGATCGGCACCAAAGCATCAACAATATCCTTGAAACACTCGAGTTGATTGCGGTTTGCGTGAAAAATGGGAATTCGAGATTCATACTTCACCAGTCCAAATCGATGGTAAGCTTTGATCTAGACTTTGGAAGACTTATGTTGCCATTGTCCACGGTGTTGACTGTCATTTTGTTAATCATATTATTTTGCGCTATCTCAAAAACACAAGTTAGATTTTTAAACACACAAATAAACAAAAATCCTAGAAGTTATTGTCGTTGAATACATTAGTATCAAATACTCTTATAAAGTACTAAGTTACGTTTGATGGTTTTACGTTTCTATTAGCGTTATTAATAATGTTCGGAGGTTTCAGATTTACTGATTTGGTCAATGAATTTTGCTTAAGGTGAAGGACAGGACATGTACAGCGGTGCAGGTATGTTAGGCTGTGTCGCGCTCAGCTTAGCTCAGAAATTACCGCAATAATAAATTCCAGGAGTAAAGGGATTTCCCACTTCCCCTCTTTTTTATATGACTGTTAAGAAATTATTGTTTGACCACATGTCACAATTGCTTTAGTGTAGGGAAATGCCAGTGATAAGGGAGTCAATAACTTTGGAAATTATTGCTGAGATTTCCAAACTATGAATTTTTTTTTTTTTACCAACCCATTCGTCTTTTTCCTCTTCCTTCATTTTAATTTCCTTGAGCGGACCTTTCACTTTTTGGAAATCCTCACATGGTTTTCTTTTTAACCAATTGCACTCAAACATTTTTTAAATATGTGTGCTCGGTTACTCGTAGGTAAATTTTAATAAAAATTGTAAGAATAAAACATAAGAATTTTAAATTTTTTAAAACTATTTTATTTCGATATTTCCTGTTTATTTGTGTATTACAAACATAATATTAGAACATTATTCTTTAAAATTTTCCTTTGTGTAGAAGCAGAACAACGGCCAGCTCTACAGTTTTGTTTGTAATCTTCTTTTAGTTGATTTATTATAACTTCACATGTGTTAAATGGCTCACTATAATCTAATTTCTCGGCGTTTTCACTATTTAATATAGAGTGTAGGAATCGATCATGCATTTTTCCAACCCCAAAAAATGGTTTGTGCTACTAATTCAACGATTCCCGTAAAAAACAGTATTTAAGTGTTTAAGATCGGCACGAACAACGCCTTCCATTAATTTAATATATTGTAGAACAACGTTCGGTTTATTAGCTGCAATTTCCGCACCATCTCTTTGACATCTTCTAAGAAATAGTCATGCTAACATCCCACCATTTTGTCAATATGGCCACAACCCTCTTATCCTTCCAAATCAAGAACATATTGTTATTTTTCCGATTTACTTCTGCTATTTTGTTTCCAAATTTTGGTGTCTTTATCGTAATTCGTAGTCCTTTCCGCTTTGTTTTTACTGTGCGGGTCAGGTGATACTTGATTTTAGCTAATTCTTTGGGTAGCACAAGACTCGCATAATATTTTTCTGTGAACATATAATAGTCCTGTGCGCCGGGAACAGAATTGATTCGCATTTGATACAATGGCAATGAAATTCTGGTAGCCGCGGGTAGGGCAGGTCTTATCAATTGACAAGTTGTTATACTTCCATAATGTGGAAGGATTTCACAAATAAATCCTGTTTCTGAACCACATATACGTATTCACCTTTTCGCTGGTTTTATAGGATTATAAGTGATTAAAAAGGATTTCATTTTAAAATTTCACAACGGATTCGTCGACACATATGTTTTTGCCAGGAACGAAATTTTCATCACTTCTCAATTAGAATCTTTAAGGTATTTCTGTAAATTCCATGACATCTTTCTATATATCTTCATTTTCTGTAACATCTGAATGTTCATTTTCACTTTCTTTTATTCTATTATCTTCTATATTATTAGTATTAGTATTAGTATTATCGTCTATATCACTATCTTCACCGCTGTCGTTGTTGTCGCTTTTTTCTTTGTTTTCATTCAACAAATTATTAATCTGTCTAAACATTATCAAATCCAACTCATATTCGCTTCTTAAGGTTCTTCCTGTGAATGCATTTGTATGACCCATTTTCTATAATTGAAATTTTTTTAATGTTTCTAAGAGCAAGAATAGTGCAGTATTTTAATCGTTTCACGATACCTTTACTATTCACTATTACTATTCAATCGCTATTATCACTACAAAATTATTAGGTAATTATAATTGATTTAAATATTAATATTTTCGCTTAAAAATTCACAAAAAACTGATGTTACGGTTTTGTTAACAATAAATTCAATGAATTACTAAAGAGAATAAAACAATTTCATTAAAATTATTCTGAGTTGGTAAACAAATACCTTTTATTGTTCATTGTAATGGCGCCAGGGATTCGAGTCCAAAGTTTTAAATTTATACCGTCACTGTTTACAATTTAAATTTGCACACACAAATGCTATGTTGAAAATTTTAACCCTAACTATCTTTAGAGGCCACAAAGAGTTATTAGAGTTATCCGATTATGAGAAATAAAACTTTTCGCTTAAACGATGAAAATCCCGTACTTGACCGTCAACATCGTACCAAATGCGCCAACTATAAAGTTGGACCTTACAAACTTTGAATTAATACGCAGACGTTCTAATCAGAAACTTTATTCTAAAAAAACCTAAGTGTTTTGAGGGTAAAATAAAACTCGAATTAAAGTCTTTAATCCGAATTCCGTTTCATCATTGTTGCTAGAGTTGCTGGAGATCCACTGTGTCTACCTAAATGTTATCCGAAGGCTGAGTTGTTGCTGAGGTTTTGAGTACTTACTCCTTAAACTAATATTTGTTGAGGAAAGGATGACCCTCTTTGCGGTGCCCTCATTGTATGTTACTGCCTTTTAAAAAGTTGTTTCCTGGCTTAGAGTGGTAAATGTTGGTTTGTCCTTCATTTTTCTGTATTTCCCCTTTTTTTCTGCTATCCCCTTTATTGTTGATGGGTTGAAATCACTGCACTTAATGGCAGGTCTAGCATGCGGTTAATCATTACCCGAAATTGTGATACCTTAGTTTGTTGCGTGTGGTTCGAGAAGTTAGGAATTGTTCTCCGCGTGTGGGTTGGTTTTCTATAAACTTCGAAGTTTAGGCAGCCATCCGTTCTTGATACTAGCGTTTCCAGGAATGCTAGCTCCCGGTTCTTTTCCTCCTCAATTGTGAAAGTCATTTTATTGTGTGCTCTGTTGAGGTCCGTAAGAACTCTCGAAGACTCTTTTTTTTGAAGTACGCAAAGATATCATCTACATATCTTATCCACACCCTTGGAAGCTTATCCTTATATCTCAGTTCCCTCTCCAGCCTGGTCATAAACGTATCTCTGAGGAATGGTGAAAGCGAGTTTCCCATCACGACTCCTCTTTTGGTTTTGGAGAAGCTCCCTTTGAACATAAAGTCGTTCTCCGTCATACACAGTTTGCAAAGTTGGATGTATTGTCTGGTTTTTACTTTTCAAGCATGAGAGTCGTTCTATTTTGGGAGCCAGTCCTCAACGTGCTGGTTTACTAAGAAGTTGTTGCTTGCAATCACGTTAGTTTTCTCCAAATATGGCTGAGTGTGGAGTCTTTTAAAGGTTGTCTTCTATCCAAATTTAAGGGTGCTACCGTCATTTCCGACCACTTCAGCTTACCAGCATGATAATGAAAGAAGAAACACGATATCAATTGTATTTTCCAAAACAGCTGTTATTTGCCAACAGCCTGCTACATTCATACTGAATGATAAATTGAACTCTGGAAAAACTCCAATATGAGTGTACATTCAATAACATTTCATCTAAATTTTATTTGAAAAATTGAGTTAGACGGCGATTACTTTACAATGAAAATGAAATATAATGTAGAGCCAGGCAAAAAATGTTGATAAAACTTAAAGAAATTCGATTTTGATGACGAAGTGCGTTAATAGGTAAGATAAATGAAGATCCTGATTGAGTTTCCAACGCAAGAAAATTACAAAAACCGTGAAAATTACTAACACAACGAAGAAAACTCCTAGGACGAAGTCTTTCGAATAAGAAGAAGGGAATTCTGTACCAAGAATTTAAAATTTTCGAAACCCGCAAGTTTTTAAACATAGGACGTCAGTTAGTCATATTATCCATGTACCTTCGTTAAAATAGAAAAGGGACAGATCAAGATAATTATTAGCACAGGGACCTCATAAGCTGCGATGTATATTGCATAGCAACAACTTTTTAAAAAATGTTTGCCTAATTCGCTTCATCTCCTTGAAATCTGCTTAACACAGCAATTTCCAATCCAACTATTGATACTTGCTTAACCCACCCTTTTCTATAAAAACATACTACTATAAAAATAAAATTGCACTATAAAAAAAACATGCATCATTCTACTTTTCCATTGCCAGGATCAGGCAAATAAGATTCAGAGAAATCGAAACGCATGCCAAAATAAATCAATATCACTCCCGATCAAACGAAAAGATAGAACATGATAGATAAAATAGCACAAAGTCCTGCAAAACGTCAAGAAAGAGTTAGCACAAATAACTCTCTGTGACTATCGATTCTGGCAGATTACTGCAAAAATTCTGCATCGAAAAATTAGCTCAAAGTTATATTAAAATTTAAAACAAAAAATACAAAAGGGTTCAAATTTTTCATTTTGATAAATTCTTCAATAATTTAATGAAGTTGAATGAGCTACCTTGAGAAGACAAATCAAATAATGTTGGCCTCCGTTTTTTCAAATTGAAATTCTATTTGATAGAATTGATTTATTTTATTAAGTATCGAAACACCCGTGTATCGTTCACCTATACAAAAATTTATTGCAGCTATACAGCTAATGCATTGCATCGGTGTTGAGAGTAAAAAGCAATCAAAGTTAACATATTGTTAATTTAATTGTTATTCGTAGCAAGGCATTTTTCGTCTATTATTAAGACTATATAATAAAATGTTATAATTCTATCCCCCCGTTACAAAACTGTGGCATTTATTTATATTATTTGGTACAAAACAATATTAAAATTCAAAAACACAAAATATCAACATATAAGTACAAAATGTGATTATAAAAAAACTTTTTGAATCAATATCTTAAAAATAAAGAATATAAGTTTTTTAATGAAAGGAATAAATATATTTTGTTAAAGTAAAGAACGCAATGTCAACTAACTTTAATGTTGAAAATTCAGATAGCTAATTTGTTTCATTTTTTTGTTTGATAAGGATTAAAAATTTACATTTATTCAAATATTATTGCATTTATTTGAGAAGAAGAACAATTGCATGATCTTATAATTAAATATTGTTTTCAAAAAACTTCCAGAGACGCAATTGCGTCATTTCCTTTTCATAATTGTGTATTAATTAACAGGTTTTATAACTAAAAACTAAAATTGTTATAATTCTATCCCCCTGTTACAAAATTGTGACATTTATTTGTATTATTTGGTACAAAATAAAAATTCAAAACCACAAAATATCATTATATATCATTATTAACATATCGCTATAAAAATACTTTTTCTAAGATAATTTTTGAATCAATATCTTAAAAATACAGAATATTAGTTTTTTGCAATATAAATTGTTAATTGTTTAATTTTGAAAATTCGAATAGATAATTTTTTCCTTTTTTTTGATCATGATTAATAATTTACATTTATTCAAATATTATAACATTTGTTAAAGAAGAAGAACAATTGAATGATATTATAATTAAATATTGTTTTCAAACACTGCCAGAGGCAATTGCGTCATTCCTTTTCATAATTATGTATTAATTAACATGCTCTTAAACTTTTTATGTGAACCGAAACGATATATTGCAGTCAATTTACAGAAATTGTTAAATTGTTAAATTTTATTTGAGGCAGTTAAGCTTAAATATATCGAAAAGATAAACAATTTAAATAAACTAAAATACAAATAATTATAATAACAAGTAAATATATATCAGAAAAAAACCAAGAATTCATCTACAAGACGAATCTACATGAGTGCCTTCAGTGCTAGATGGCAGTTTCCTTTGGTCCTTTGGTCTTTCCAGGTCTCATCCATCTTCGAAATTTGCTGGGTGGCAATTGACATCGACAGCATTCCATGCTTAGTTGAACATTCTACATAGTAGGGTGAACTTCAGCAAGCTGTGAATATATTTAACAGAAATTAGATTATATAGAAACACATTCTACTTTGTTCTGGTGGAAACCATGGTGGAAATTTACGAGAATAACGAGGAAAAAAAAACAATTGAAAAAATAATTCAAATTTCGAAACCCATCTACAATTTCCCATTTCGATTTTCTCGATTTGCACTCAACAATTTGCATCTGCGTTAAAACAAACATAAAAACAGAAGTCAAACTTGACCCAAACTTAGTCTAAGCAACAATATTACACGGAAAATTGCTCTTACATTCTACTGAATTTTATATAAAACATACTTAACTCGTACTCAAAGCGAACAATTATATAAAAAGTATGTTCTTGGATTTCGCTCTTACAAAGTGCCCATATAGCGAAAAATTATTTGAGAGAGAAAATTATATCACAAAATCCTTTGAAACCACGCAATGAGTTCTTCAATTCCAATGATTTTCATCGCTTCTCTGGCCGCATTTTAGTTAGTGCTGATAAAAATATAAAACTATCAATATGATGCTCAACTCGTAACTAGAATGTTAACATATCGCGGCCAACGATGACTAAGAATTCGAGCAGCGCGGAAGATTTATTCAGCGAAAATATTGCTGGAAAATAACGAATAAATTGTAAGGATCTTTGAAAAGGCTCGAAAATTCATTTTTTCACGAAATTTAAAATCCGTCAATAAAACAAAGGATACAGATTGCTACAATATGAAAAGACACCAGAGTACAAATTGTGCAGCGAGGGAACATTAGGTATCCTGAAATCTTTCGAATATACCCAGCGTATAACAACCAAATGTATACCAACCATCAACGAGTTCTAAACTAGAACTACTACGTAAACTACTACATATCTGTTTATACATCAAAAATAGATTATAAAACGAAAATATATGATTGATGAAAATATACGGGTGCTGATTTTTTGTTGTGCTTTTGAACCTACAGGAACGGATTTTGGACTATTTTATTATATGCCCTGATATATGCACTGTCCTTGATAGTGAAACACAAAGGGACAATACAATCTTTTGACAATTTAAAGAAGATTCAACAAATCGGAGCTGATTTTGCAATGGTTTTGAATGAATCTGTATACACAAACTCCATGCAATCATCCATGAAATCCCAGCCTTGAAGTAATTTATTTCAAATTCGAAACGAAATAACTTCTTTTTATTAACTCCTTTCGAAGCCCAAAACAACAACATATACGCGCTGTATTGAAAAAAAAATAGTATTCAGCAATAATTCAAATGAATCACGTGCACTTAAATATATTGTACCATAATTCCATACCGCTAAGCAATGATAATTTTAAATAGCTTAACTGACGTAAAACTACCTAGTTATAATGAACTTTTACATACTGAATGAATAAACATCTTTTATCTGAAATGAATTATCACCAAGAATAATATGTAAGCACTTTGATTCTGGCAGTCACTAAATGTCAAAAATTTGTAAAAACCTAAAATAAATTTAATCTTAGGTAAATAAGTCGAATGAATGTTTCTTCAATAAAGTAAAAGGATATACATGTTTTTGTGAATAAGTCGTATAGAAAACTCTGCCTTAGATCGTAGTACATGATCATCAAAACAATAGATTGTTTTTTGTCAAGATTATTTGATGTTTTGTATAAGATAACATGGAAGAAATTTTCAAAATGTAAAGCGAAGAGCCCCAACCTCGTAAGAGTTAAACTCTCTTTAAAACAAACTTGTTTAATAGAAAATGCTAGAGCGATCCAGAATGGAAATTTGTGCTATCTCAAAATCACCAACGTTTTTCACATACAATATAAATTTTGTTTTTGAGTTACGATAAACTGCAAAAAATAGATTATCAGGACCTTTCAGTGGTGCCTACTATTTACGAAAATAACTTTTCTTTTTATAATATATACATCAATTATCTAACTTCGTTGTAGCTTACAACGTGAACTAACTTAATCGTAACAGTTGCAGATCTTTTCTATCTACGATCTCGCCCAAATCACTTATTTGTTAATCATTCATCCGATTTGTTGAAGTCAGCATGTTCGCAGGTGTTCGGATTCTTTAGTTTTGAACTCATCAATAATCGTCTCGTATGCGCATGTACTATACATTACTGCGCATGTACTATAATTACAATATAAATATGATAATTATGAAGGATCTTTTAGTTTTTTAAAAACAGTAAACCCCTGTCATCGCACAAGCTTATTGCAGGGCAGTGTCGAACTATAAAATTTGTCGGGATACGAAATACTGCCTAAGATCCCCTACAGTCAAGGATTTTTTTATAATAGAGCTCCTTTTTACTAAAGAGTACCAATTTCAAGATTCCATACGTTGTACTCTGAAGTACATTTCATACTTCATTTTGAATGTCGAATTTAGTAAATAAAACAACACAATAGAGAGTTTACGTTTTTTATAAAATTAACGCCATTAAAGCTATAGAAAAATACAAAAAATAATAATTACAAAATAATGACAAAATATAATATCTTTAATAATTTCAAAAAGTAATAACTTTACATTTACAAATTATTGTCTAAAAACAAATGTACATACTAAAATCATCAAAAACTAGGAATATAAATCGTAATATAAATCAATAAATTTTTGAAGTATGAAAATGTTCATCAATTGTTTTTAGTTTGTTTTGATGACACGCGAGATCAAAGCTTCGTCCTTAAGCAGTCTTCTTTGAAGTAAAAGTTCGTTGTAAGATGCACCTTTGCGCCAATTGCATCTTGTGCTGTCATTTGCGGAGTAGTTGCAATTACGTCGTTATCTTCTTATATGAAGATGTAATCTTCTTCTTGCTTTGTTAGAACTAGAACTTATTAGAACTTAGAACTAGAAATCCCTTATATAATCTCTTTGGACATTTCATGAAAAATTTTTTCCTCTCTATCCATTCCACGGCACCAGATTTTCATATTTTTCGGACTTTTCTGTGTTTCAGCAGCAACATGCTCGATTACTTCCAAAGAAACATTGATTTGTGGATCGTTGCTAGGAGTGGTGATATATGGCTATGCAACCATAACTTTTTTGCAAGACGATGTAATAGTTGATGGAGTAATACATTCCACGATTGACAAAGAGCAAGAACCAAGTCTTACATATAAAATTCGTTTAACGTTTTTTCTATTGGCGGGGCTTTTGATAGGGCTCTCAAGAGTAGGTTCTTCTTATAATCTTGCATAACAAACTGAATGATATCCTGATCCATTGGTTGAATCAGTGCAATGCAGTTTGTTAGAAGAAAAACCGTAGTGATGCACTTATCCTTAGTTGTCAGTTCTTCTTCAGACGGATGACCGGGAGCGTTAATAGGCAGCAATAAGGCTTTTTCAGAAAAACTTTGATCTTTCAATCATTTTCTAATTTTAGGTACGAAACATTTATCAAACCACTTTTTAAAAAGGTCTTTTGCCATCCACGTACATTTTGACTATAAAAGTGTACAGCAAATCAATGTTTCTGAATGCAGATGGTTTTTAAGATTTTCCTCCGGCCTAAGTTTATCTTCAAGTTTGCTCGCTAAAGCTAGTGCAGGCACTCAAGCTACAGTTTTTATGTTTTGTAAATTTCTCTGTTTTTCCTATAATGATAATGTCATCAATTTAGGCGAAACATATCCGCCCGAAAAAAGGGTTAATATAGCGTCGACCATCCTTTGGAAAATGGCTGGAACAATCTTAACCGTCCTTAACTGGTTTCGCTATTTTGGGCGACACTTCATGCACCGTGAATCATTTTCGCCCCATGACAGAAAAGCAGCCGCCAAAACCTTGTTTTTTTTAAATGAAGATATAATATATAATTTGAACGGAAATCAAATGAAACAAGTCTTTTTCATAAACGCATCGTAGTTCAGTAATTCATCATCGGAGGAAGAAACACAAATACAACCTTATAGTATCATAATCACTACTATTATTCCTAAATAAATTTATATAAACATTAAAAAAATTACGATTTATAATGTTCTAAAGTATGGTTCCGTTCAAAGCAGTCACCAATATCCAGTCGACACTTACGGGTGCAAGTGTCACAAATGTATCCAGTTTTCACATTGAGCCTGCCACCTGCCACCTTGAGTTACCTAGATACAAAGATATGTTTCTTCGTTGCTTTATTGTTTACAACTGACTCCACTTAGGATCTGAAAACTTACATTGGCTTACTATCTACCAAAAAATTTATTATACAAATTAATAAAATATTTATTTCCAACTTTTCCACAAAGAATTTACAAAGCGACTGATAACTAAATTCTAGTATCGATAATTTCTTTTATCCGATGTTTCTGCTGGTGATGCGTCTATGATTGTTGCTATTGATTTTTACCGATGCATTTTTACCTGGGCGCGAGTTCGCTGCGTTTACGGGAACATGTCGTTAACTCTTCCCCCTTCAGAAACGATAGTCCGCTATCGTCAAAAATAGGGAAGGTTGTTGAATTTGGGTGAGTGTTGGTCAGCGGATGAGGGCGGACAATTTATTACTGGTGGTGACGGAGAAGGTAATATTTTGACTTCTGGTGTGGGTGAAATGATTGTTGTCGTAAGTTCGCTTTTCTTTAGACAAGTTTTCAGGAGAAGGTAAGCTGATGCTAGAGTTTCCAAAGATATAATTAGACCATAACTCGCGTACTGGTGTATCTTATTTTCGGATTTTATCATTTCTATCTTGTTGGTGTTTTTGGTTCGTATTTCATTCAAAATTTCGAGTGAAAGATGTTCTCCGTGCATTTTCCCTTCAGGCGTAGGTTGAAGGATTGCAGGTAGTGCATGAATGGTGGAAATTTCATGCGATTCGTAGCTTCGTCCGTTAATTTTGATTGATGTGTTATGGAATTTTATTAGATACGTTCCATTCAAATGGTGTGTTCAATCTTCCGTTTCGAGTTGACCGCAGAATGCATTCAGCAGCAAATTACCAAGTGAAATTTTTTCCTTGGTCGGAATGAGTAAACCGCTGATCTTGTTGCAGGAGACGTTTTTGCTTAGTAGCAATTCCGGTATACATTTAGTTAGGCTAATATCGATTATTTCTGATGCCTTACATATGAACAATTTGTGGAAATATTTGCAATTCTTTTTTAATACATAAAATTTTTCATTATTTTTTAAAATTTTGTCAAATAATATTTGTGTTACGATATTATGCTTTTATATGGATTTTATTAACAAAGTTTCATATATTTCTTTTCTTGTAATTGGAATGATAATTATATACAGAATAGTTTCTTGGTTAGTGATAATTGTAATATCGGCAAGCTCTAGGGCTTCTTCTATGGTTGAAAAGGGCAATAATTCTTTGTTTAATATATCAGTAGCAAGTTTAACTTCTATATTTGATACTTTATTTGATGATAACTCCCATTTTGGCCCAATGTATGGCATAATTTATATTTGTCAATTCACGTTTAACTATTTTCATTCTATACTGTACATCCGAAAAAATATGATTATTTACCTGATTTCTGAATATCATTTTTTAATTTCGTGATTTTATTTATTTATTGATTATACAACTCATTAATTACAACTTGCTTGTTATTATTGTTTACGACATTAGTTATCTTCTCTTATTAAGTCCTCGTGATCGGGACAACTCATTTCCATGCCGAGACTAGAAAGTCCAGTGATATTTTCACCTTTCGGGGTTTCAGATTGTGAATTAATGTCTCGATTTGGTGGAATTCATGCATTAGATACTGAGAGAATGGGTAGTGCTGAACAATTGTCAGATTTAAAATAGGATGGATGCCTGTAATGAATCGTTCGTATTGGTCCATGTTGATAACGTGAATAATTTTAAAGTTCCTGTCCTTGATTCTTGTTTGCCCGAGGTGAAAAGAAATTATTTGTGAGTTGGTGTAGTTTAAAATTTGTACGGTCGCGTTAACCGCGTGGATGAAGAACCTGAAAAGTTAATTACGTATTTTATACTTATACAACTTAAGTTTGTACTTTTAAACCGAAATAAAAAAATTTAAATCGTTGTATAAGTTTGCAAGGATACCGCTCCTCTGATTATACAGGATTAATATTTTAAATGACAACACAGGATAAGTCTTATTACTATTTATTTTATTTCACTTCGTTTAAAGTTACGTACACGGTTCTATCTTGACTCCCCCACAAAACATCTCTAAAGATCTTTTATACTTTTATTTCAATGCACAATTCCATTTGATCAGCACTTTTACATCTTACTTATTCATTTCTGTCGATAATCTTAATATGTGTTTAAATTAACAGATCAGCATAATTTTATCTCAAGAGCACAATTTCTGTTTATAATATTTAATTCTTTCCAAGTCTTTGTTTACATTTTAGTCTTTTATTGGTTTGGCAAATTGTGCAGACCCCATGGTTTTTGTTCTTATGGTCAAGGTTGGTTCTAACATAAAATGCATCATATTGTTGTATTTCTGCTTTCTGAAAAAAAAAAATGCACAAATTCAATCGATATCATCAAAATTCAATTAAGATCACTTGTGTCACTTTAATTATGTGAGGGACAAATGCGCAATTTTATTTAAATTTTATCAATATAATGAAAATTCAGTATAATCCACAATATAAAAAAAATAAAAAATTTTCGATTAAAGTTTCAATTCCTTTATATTTTAAATATCCGAGAAATTAATCGTTTGTTTATGAAAATAATCAAATATTACAAATTTTTAAGGACTTACATTAGTATAACAATATGTATGTTATATTTATTCCTTCGGTCCATTTGTTGAGTTGTAATCGGCTGATCGTAGGATTCGTCCTCGATGGATGATCGTGGGATTCGTCCTCTGTGGCTGATCGTGGGATTCGTCCTCGATGGCTGTTTTCTCTGTCGTAAACGGGCTGTCCTGATGAACTTCCGGTTTGCCTCACTTTGTACGTAGAGGTTACTGCGGGGCCTCGATTACGGGATGCGCGTGCTTCGGAGCTTAGTTTTCGTTCCGGATAAAACTGTTTTCTTCCGCTACAATCGATTAATCACTTGGTTATCGCGATTATAAACGTGGTTTATAGTTTTACTTTTCCGATCGCGGTTTACTTTTACGAACAAGAAGTGCAAGAACCATCGGCCAGTCTCAGCTCGATGTTAAGATCCTTTTTTGACTTAGTTATTGTTAGGACAACACTTCACGCAAATAACGTATGCAGTAAACCCCGACGTGAAAAAAAACAAACGTTCTTTTCCGATAGTAGAACCTTTATTCCTCCGTCTCTTATGGTAGCGATACAACAACTCCTGCTGTACGGTCGATAGCTCTTTTATTGATTCTTTCTCATGTTCAGCAATAAAGCTTGACCCAATTAAATTAGTATTATGCTTATTAAAGAGCGATCGGCCGTTCACATTATTTTCGCAATCTGCAATTTTGCGGTTTGCATTTTCATTTAACCTACTTATGCTAGGTGAATGGACATTAAATATGTTTTCATTTAACCTAGTTATTGTATTAGGTGAATGAACACCGGTCACATTTGTATATGTTACTCCTCCCCGGTTTAATTTAAGATTCTCCTGAATCTTTTTATAAAATTTTCTATCCAATATTTTCTTTCCAACATAAAATGCAATAATAATTATTGTACCTGATACAAATATGATACTAACATTGATACCATAAGAAATGACTTTATGTCGTTTTAATTCCTTTATTTCCTTGATATTTTCAAAACTATTTGAAACTAAATTATCGAACGTTAGTGATTTTGAGAAGTTTTGGTGCACTTTTGAATGTGGGTAAAAATATGTACTATGTACTATGTTCTCTTTGTTATAAAAAGATTCTTCCAATATTGTGATTTGACAATTATAAAAGTTGATAAGATAGTTATTATTTAATGTAATGTTTCTATTTTCACAATTATGTTTTAATGTCAACTCATTAGCATTTTTCACAAGGATGCTTTCTTCGCCTAAAATTTTTATTTGCGTTTTATTATTGTATATGAGCTTACAACTTCCATCTAATACACAATGTTTACAAGCTTTTAAATCTTTCATCATTACATGAGGTTTATACGTATATGAATCATTGTTAATTTCTATAATAAATTCATCTTCACTATTTATCTGAAAGTTTTCATTATTTGGTACTGGAGTTAGCAGTTTTAAATCTGTTTCAATATAATTTCTTGGAATCTTTCTAGCAATGACAATGTATTTATTTTTATAATCTAATATTCCCATTCGTGTTAACTTAAGTTTATAAAAATCTATTCCATATTCCTCAATTTCTTCCATTGTTAAAATACTTGGATGTAGCAAATTATGTTTTGCTGATACAATGTTGTCTTGAATCTGATTTACTTTGTTCTCCAAAACTCTAAGTTTCATTTGTAATTCACCCTGTCGGTTTGGCAATCCTGGTCGGATTGCCATACTTGAGATGCAAATTATCCCATTCGTATCGCAAGTATGGCAACACGAAACGGAAGGTCACACCGACAGAGGGAGAGAGGAACATTTCCGGAACGGGGGAGTTCGTCGAAGGCCGCGAAAAGTGAAGCACGCGCTTAGAAAAAAATATATAACAAAAAAAAAGGAAAAGAAAAAGTGGTCAATAGTGCACAACTACGGTTCGAATATCATTCCCCGAAACGTGTGTGGCAAAACTAAAAAAAAAGAAGTTTCTTTTTTTATTCAGAAGGAGAATGTGCGAAAAATATCGGCGACGGGTTAAAGGGCAGCCGTGTTGTAGAGTCATACGCAACAAAAAAATCACATTCTTTCCTTCCAGCAACCATTTTTCTTTCAGGAGGAAATGGCGCGAAGGTAAGTGCATGAGGATGTAGGGCCAAAATTGTGTTTCGTCGCTCGGGTTCCGCGGTGCTGTAGGTTTGAATCGGGAGTAAGTGGTAGTCGTGTCGCGGACTACTTGTTCGGTTTTCAATTCTTTGACGGTCGCAAAAATAAAGTAGTTTGTTTTTAGGCACCGCGGTATATCGGTTCGCGAATGCGCGTTTGTCGTCGGGTGTATTTGGATTTTGAATGGTAGATAAAAAAAAATAACGTAAAGAAAAGTATAATATTTCGAAACGTCGCATAGGAAAAATCGGGTTTTCGGTGGCTGGTTCAAAATGGAAACCAAGAGCGGAAGTTCACTTGGGTCCGACCCACGACCGTAATCCTCGCCGCACTGGGCTAGTCCGCCAGCAGCCACCAACGCGAGTGAATTTCCGAGTGGCCGAAAGGTTGACCCGCTGGGGTATATTTCGTTGCCGCGTCTCGAGGACTGCACGTCCAAGTGTCGGTGCGAGGCCGACTTCAGTCCTTAGTCGTCGTCGTGACGACTGGGACCAAATCCATTACAATGGCGCCCAACGTGGGGCCCTTAAACAGTTAGTTTTCGGTCAGTTTCTGACTTAATATGATCTATTCGATCCGGATATACTCCGAATGAGGGCTCCCACACACGGAGTGGTGAAATTTTGTGTCTGACACACTTGAGTCGCTTCACGCGAGCCACCACTTTCACACTCTGATTTGTTTTTGATTTGAGTGATACGCGATAGAGTTTCTCCGACGTGTTGTCTGTGGTAGCAATACCAGTAAGGACGGTTGGGCTATTGATGAGAATGGCCGCTAGTGGGGTCATACTCCGCTAGTTGGACTCTCAAGAGTACTAACCCTCTCCTTACCTTTGTGTATTGGGGAAACTCTCGGTTTTTTTTGCGTGATAAGGGATGCGTCTATCCGCGTAACAACCGATCATAGCTGGAATTACGAAGCGCTGTAATGCCAGGGGCGTCGCGCCTTCGTCCGCATGATCGTTGTTATAGGCGGGTTCACTCATTTGCCTCGTAACGAGTAAAGTAGCTTCTAAATAATAAAACGCGAAACACTTTGTAATGGTATAGACGAAACCCTGGTTGGTCCTGCGTTAGTCATAGCACCCCTGAGCGCCTCGCTTTCCGACTGGAATTTGGTTTGTTGGAAGGGAAGAAGAAAATCATTGTACCCGCTTTTCTCTAACGTTCTAAATTTGTTAAATTTTACTTATTTCAACTTTAATCTTAACTATAAATTCAAATCAAATATTGTTTTGTTTGTCAGTAACGAACGCGTTATGGCAGTACGTCGGAGCCCACAGCTATTAGGCCCCATGATTGATGTTCCCCAGTGTGTGATCTGCTGCAACGAATTCCTCGCGGCAGATCCCGTAATGCTGACCCCCTGCGGTCATTCGTTTCACCCGAGCTGCATTACAGGCTGGGTCAAGCACTCCAAGGCTTGTCCTCTGTGCCGAAAACCAATCACTCCCGGAGAACTGACCCGGAAGAAGGAGCACGCACGACTCTCCGACCTCGGAGCTGTCGGCTCACCAAGGCAACAAGGTGCGATACCTAAGGAGGCACCCTATCAACTGAGGTCAAGAGGCCCACTCCTTCCGGCATCGTCACCGATCCCAGCGGTAGCCGACCGATCGGGTCGGGAAGTGGGCCAAAATACTAGCAGCGATGCTGCATACATTCCGCTGAGGTCAACTCTGCCTACCCCGCCTCCGATAAATTCACCCGTGGATGAAAATCCCGATCAGTCGGGGAGTTCGGAGCTACAACAGGTCCTGAGGCTCCTGCAAAACCTAAATAACCGGATCGACTGGCTGGAAGCAGGCCAGAGGATGCCTAACACCACTGTTCCCCCACCCCCCACCTGGAACAACACGACACCACCCCGATCGGACGCGGCCCCACTCCATCAGAGGGCATATCCCAACGATATGGTGCGAACCTTGGTGCGAGATCCAACTCCACGGATCATTGAGAGCTGGCACATCAAGTTCAGCGGGCGCCACTCCAGTACCCCAGTGGACCGCTTCATATTCCAGGTGCAGTCGTTGACAGAGATGTCCTTGGGAGGTGATTTTACGGCCCTTATGCAGCACATCCACCTGCTGTTGACTGGAAACGCAGCCGAGTGGTTTTGGGGCTACATCCAGCTAGTTCGACGCCGAGATTGGACCGCTTTCTGTGCCGCGTTACGAAATCAATTTGACGACGGCCTGACCGATCGAGAGATCCGGGAGCGAATGAGGACGCGAAGGCAAGGAGCACACGAGTCCTTTGATGATTACTATGACGAAGTCATGAGGATTGCCGCACGACTAAGGACACCCATGTACGAGGAAGACCTGCTGGGTTTAATCCAAGACAACATGCGGATCGAGCTGCGGAACAGTCTGCTACACGTCCCCATTTCCAACATCCACGCTCTACGAATGCATGCCCGGAAACAGGAGCGGTTAGACGAGCTGCGAGGGGTTTTCCGTCTTCCCCAACGTTCCGCAGGTTCCGTCGTACGAACCCGCAACACTTCTGAAGTAGCCGTACCCTTGGACGCCGTAGTCGAATCACAGCCGCCAGTCCCCGAATTTCAGCCGCAGACAGCAATTCCACAGGCCGATACGGACACGCTTGCCGCCGTAGCAGTGGTGAAACCCGCGGTCTGTTGGAACTGTCGAAAGCCTGGTCACAGATTTACGACATGTACAATGGAACCGACGATTTTCTGCTACCGCTGTGGTAAGGCGAATACATATGCTCCGGATTGCCAAGACTGCAGGGCTCATAAAAAAAAACTGGCAACCGAGTGCTCAGACCACCCCGAAGCACTCGAGGACACCCCACTAATCAGTCCTACGAATGATAACGGACCCCGCGATTTGACCCAGCCCTTGACACTGCCAACACTTCATCCCGAAACACCGCTCATTCAAATTTTGACCCCGACAACGACTGCTTCACCGTCAGAGACCCCTAACTCCGAAAAGCCGCAGACCATTCCACCATACAAGTGGCCATACCACGTGCGACTGCGGGAATACCAGCTAGTCCGCGAAAGAATCTTTGCCGAAGAATTGGGCCCAAAGTTACCTCATCGACCCCGAAGATCCACTTTACGCCTGCGGACCTACTGGAAGAGGGTCCGACATTCCCGAAGGTTTCTGCGAAAGGCGCAGATATTAGAACTGGCCTCGCATGATG
Source organism: Stratiomys singularior (assembly GCA_954870665.1). Lineage (NCBI taxonomy): Eukaryota > Metazoa > Arthropoda > Insecta > Diptera > Stratiomyidae > Stratiomys > Stratiomys singularior. The sequence goes on along the minus strand of OX940879.1, from coordinate 55,194,094 downwards.
TCCGTCCCTATGCTTCGGTCGAAATCCTTGACAAGCAGAGGATAGGCTTAGTGGACACTGGCGCCAGTGTCAGCTGCATATCGTCTGACTTCGCCAAGGAAGTCCTGGAGAGGCATAGAGATCGACTTCAGCGTCTCACATTCCACCTGAACACTGCGGACGAAACTCGACATTCCATCCTGGGCAAGCTCACTGCCGACGTCACCTTCAAGGGCGTGAGCAAAGCACTGGAATTCTACATCGTGCCCCAACTGACCCAGAATTTATATTTGGGAGTCGATTTCGTCCGACAGTTCAACCTGGCCCCGACCCTATTTGGCTCGACCCTACTTAGGACTGTCGCGACCTTAAGCGACCCAACACCTACACCGCTTCCCTTCCAACATGGCCTGGATAGCGCACAGCAACGACGGTTGGACGCGGCCATATCAGCTTTTCCATCATACGAAAGTGAAGGTCTAGGCCGGACCGGCTTGGTATCTCACATTATCGATGTGGGAGATGCTAAGCCGATCAAGTAAAGGCACTTCGCCATATCGCCCGCGAAGGAAAAGCTGCTATGTGCTGAAGTCGACCGAATGCTATCACTAGGCGTCATAGAAGAGTCGCAGAGCACACCCAACAAGGTTCGGCTATGCCTGGACGCTCGTCGTGTGAATGCTGTCACTATCAAAGACGTGTACCCTCTCCCTCTGATTGACGGTATCTTGAGTCGCCTGCCGAGAGCTCACTTCATTACAAGTCTCGACCTGAAGGACGCCTTCTGGCAAATCCCACTAGACCCTGGCTCAAAGAATAAGACCGCCTTCACCGTGCCCGGCCGGCCTCTGTATCAATTCGTCACCATGCCCTTCGGACTTTGCAACGCACCTCAAACCATGACGCGGTTGATGGATAAGGTCATACCACCAAACCTACGCCACCAAGTGTTTGTCATCAGAAAGGCGGGCCTTACCATCAACGTGCGTAAAAGCAAGTTCGTGATGACGGAGGTGCGTTACCTGGGGCATATTATTGGACACGGCACCATCAAAACAGATCCGGAGAAGACCCGAGCCATCGAGGAGTTCCCTCTGCCCAAGACAACTAAGCAGTTGCGACGGTTCTTAGGCGTGTGCGGATGGTACCGAAGGTTCGTCCGAAATTATGCCACGTTGTCATCGCCGCTGACAGACATGCTGCAGAAAGGCCACAAGTTTCTCTGGACTGAGTCCAGCTTGCAGGCATTTGAAGAGCTCAAGAAAAGCTTGACCACTGCTCCCGTGCTTCACAGCCCCGACTTCACCAAGCCCTTCTCCATCCATTGTGACGCCAGTCAACATGGAGTAGGGGCCGTTCTGGTGCAGCTCACTGAGGCCGGTGAGGAAGCTCCCATAGCCTTCATGTCACACAAGTTGAACTCAGCCCAGCGAAACTACACCGTCTCTGAGCAGGAATGTCTGGCAGCAGTGATGGCAATAAAGAAGTTTCGGGCGTATGTAGAGGGCCATCCCTTTGAAATAGTGACCGACCACGCCTCCCTGAAGTGGCTCATGAGCCAGTCCGATTTACATGGCCGACTAGCTCGACGGGCCCTAAAATTACAGGGCTTTAATTTCACCATCCGACACCGGAAGGGTGCCCAAAATGTGGTCCCAGACACGTTATCTTGAATGTTCGCACCAGAAGGAGCTGAACTGGTGAGAGACGATGATGACACCTTGGAAATAGATTTAACCAGTCCACACTTCCAGTCGGACAGCTACAAGGAGCTGAGGCAAACCATTGATACCCAGCAACCACAGCTGCCCGATTTGAAGGTGCTGGACGGGTTCATATACAGACGGTTAGAAACCCAAAATGGAGATCCAACGTCCGAACAGGACGAGTGGAAACTGTGGATACCGGCAGAGATGACCGGGGAGCTAATCGCCCGCGCCCATGATCACCCTTTGAGCGCGCATGGTGGCTACGGTCGCACCATTCGGCGATTAAGGACATACTTCTTCTGGCCTAAAATGTCCTCTCAGGTCAGGGAGTATGTCCGTGCTTGCCACACCTGCAAGAGCACGAAAGCTCCGAACCAGAACACTTGTCCTCCCATGGGAAAACTCCCGATCCCAGAGCGCGTGTTCCAGCGTCTGTATATCGACCTAATCGGTCCATACCCACGAACCACCTCAGGGTATATCGGTGCCATCGTTGTTCTCGACCAGCTCTCCAAATTCCCACTGGTCGAACCCATCCGGAAGTTCACTGCACCACCCATAGCGGACTTCCTCGAGCGGCGTGTCTTCCACGTATTCGGCGTGCCGGAATACGTGTTATCTGACAATGGGGTCCAGTTCAAGTCTAGGCAGTTCCAAGGATTACTGGAGAAGTATGGCGTTACCCAACAGCTGACCGCCCTCTACTCTCCACAAGCAAATGCTTCGGAACGCCTGAATCGTACACTACTGGCCGCTATTCGCGCGTACATCCACCCGATCCAGAAGGACGGGGACCGCAAGTTGTCCGCTATCACTTGCGCCTTGCGTTCCTCGTACCACTCTGCCACGGGTTTCGCACCTTACTTTGCCGCGTTCGGGCAACATATGATCTGCCATGGTGGATCATATAAGTTGCTCCGGCAATTAAAGTGTTTGGGTGAACCCGTCGTCGCAGTAGAGCCCCACGAAAAACTTCGGGCTCTGCGGGATCAGATTCGGCAAAACCTACAGGACGCAAGACGCAGGAATGAAAAGCAATACGATCTGCGATCCCGTCCTTCTGAGTTCAAAGTCGGAGACGAAATCTTCCGACGAAACTTTAAGCCCAGTAGTGCCGCGAACCATTGCAACTCAAAACTGGATCACAAATTCGTGAAGTGCCGAGTTGGGCAGGTGTTGGGACCCACTCGGTACCTCATCACAGACCTGAACGGTCAAACAATCGGGGTATACCACCCAAGGGACCTACGGAGGTGAAGCACAGCAAGGCCTTCGTCAGCATCACCATCACCAGCACAATCATCTGTTCCACACGAACGACCAAGCGGTAAACCTTCAGTCTCTCCAGTCTGTAACCAGCATCGTAGAGACTGTCCTGTTGTAATTCACCCTGTCGGTTTGGCAATCCTCGTTGGATTGCCATACTTGAGATGCAAATTATCCCATTCGTATCGCAAGTATGGCAACACGAAACGGAAGGTCACACCGACAGAGGGAGAGAGGAACATTTCCGGAACGGGGGAGTTCGTCGAGGGCCGCGAAAAGTGAAGCACGCGCTTAGAAAAAAATATATAACAAAAAAAAAGGAAAAGAAAAAGTGGTCAATAGTGCACAACTACGGTTCGAATATCATTCCCCGAAACGTGTGTGGCAAAACTAAAAAAAAGAAGTTTCTTTTTTTTATTCAGAAGGAGAATGTGCGAAAAATATCGGCGACGGGTTAAAGGGCAGCCGTGTTGTAGAGTCATACGCAACAAAAAAATCACATTCTTTCCTTCCAGCAACCATTTTTCTTTCAGGAGGAAATGGCGCGAAGGTAAGTGCATGAGGATGTAGGGCCAAAATTGTGTTTCGTCGCTCGGGTTCCGCGGTGCTGTAGGTTTGAATCGGGAGTAAGTGGTAGTCGTGTCGCGGACTACTTGTTCGGTTTTCAATTCTTTGACGGTCGCAAAAATAAAGTAGTTTGTTTTTAGGCACCGCGGTATATCGGTTCGCGAATGCGCGTTTGTCGTCGGGTGTATTTGGATTTTGAATGGTAGATAAAAAAAAAATAACGTAAAGAAAAGTATAATATTTCGAAACGTCGCATAGGAAAAATCGGGTTTTCGGTGGCTGGTTCAAAATGGAAACCAAGAGCGGAAGTTCATTTGGGTCCGACCCACGACCGTAATCCTCGCCGCACTGGGCTAGTCCGCCAGCAGCCACCAACGCGAGTGAATTTCCGAGTGGCCGAAAAGTTGACCCGCTGGGGTATATTTCGTTACCACGTCTCGAGGACTGCACGTCCAAGTGTCGGTGCGAGGCCGACTTCAGTCCTTAGTCGTCGTCGTGATGACTGGGACCAAATCCATTACACATTACTTGTTCCAAAAATAATTGTTGATGTATAATTTGTTTCGTTGTGCCTTCCAATCCTCTAAAAGCTTCTAATATTTTTCTTCTATCGTTATTTATAGTTATTTGCAGAGATCTGATAGATTCATTAAAGTGGTTGTTAATTCTAACTTGCTCATTGAGATTTTTAATTGCATTATGGTCGTTCTCTTCTATAACTTTTAAATGGGTCTCAATTTCTTCCCTATCCTCGTTATCCATCGTTCCGAAAAGCCATTTTTGTGCATTACCTACTATGTTTAATAATCCTCTTTTTTTTTCTTTCAGAATAAGGCGTAATTGACTTTATTTTCGCTACAACCGTGTCTATTTCCCTAGAAATTATTTCCTTATGATCAATGTCTAAATGTTTTATATTAACTCTTATACTTAATACCGCGTCTAAAATATCTCTTGGATTAATTAAATGTAAAATGGTATTTGTTTGATTAATAATCTGTACTCTTCGTAAATTGACTTTTGCATACCCACTCTGTTCATCAACTGAAATTGTTTGCAGATCCCTTCACCGTTGATATTGTTAAGACCACAAGGAAGAGAATTACCTGTAAATTTATATGGTCTCTTTATATTTGATACGTGTACATTCTTAAGCTTTTTAATTTTGTATCTGGTTTCGTCATTATGCCTAACATGTTTATAATTCTTAATAGGTCCTACATCTCTGTTTTCTATATAATCTTCTCGTTCTTCATTTATTTTGCTTATCTTCCTTTCCTTGTTTTCTTTGACAGTTTTACTTAAAATTTTCACATCTACCTCTTCTTTAGCTTTCCTAGGCGTAGTTTTAATTGTTGAATGATATCTATCGTTATAGTTTCCTATAACTAATTGAATTTTCGCTTCTACTGGTAAACTTTTATCTTCAATGCCTGTTACCTTTTCTAAAATAGTTGAATGCAATCTATCTACACCTGTGTTCCCTGTATGGCTATTTGGTTTTGTCCAATGTATTTGAATATTACATTCCCGAAAATATTCTTTCAACTGTTCTGCAATGAATTCATTGTCAAGAATTATCTTTTTTGGTATGCCAAATTTCGCAAAATGTTCTACTAAAATTGCTTTCTTTGCTCTCCAATTTTCGTCATTTATGGTATAAGCTATAGCAAATTTAGTAAGTTTGAACCAGAACCAATTTCACCTTGAGACAACACAGCACCTAGAGCATAATTGGATGCGTCTGTTGTCACTAAGAAAGGTTTTTCGAAATCTGGGTATTGTAAAATCGGTGGTTTAATAAGTTTCGATTTTAATGTCTCGTAGGCTTTTTGACAATCTTCAGACCAAAAGAAAGTAACGTTCTTCTTTAGAAGAGCATTGAGGCATTTAGCTGTTTCGGCAAAATTTGGAATGAATCGCCTGTAGTAGTTACAGAATGCCACAAATCTGCGCACTTCATCTGCGTTTTTTGGTACCGGGTAGTTTTTAATTGTTTGATATTTTGATGCGTCAGTTTTAACACCTTCGTTGGTGATTAAATGTCCCAGATATACAACTTCCGATCTCGAAAATTGGCATTTTCCTGGATTCAATTTCAAATTATGCTTACGTAACCTTTGCAATACTTTACAAAGATTGTCGTTGTGATGTTTAATACTACATCCAAATACCATTATATCATCTACATAGAGGAAAGCTTCATGCTTTAAACCACTGCGTGAGTTATAGTTGTGATAACTATTTTTTATAAAAAAAGATATTTGTATCTCTTACGCGAGACTATCCTTTTTTATAATGAAAGATTTTACGTTTGATTTAAAATAAACTTTTATTAATCTAAACTGAGTTTTAAGTATACACTTATCCAGTGGATAGCTGATTAATAACTAACTGTTCTTTCACAGAGTTCTACTTTATATACTAAGTCTTATCTTCTAAAGCAGGATGCGATTAAGATTTTGGTTGGTCAGCAAAATGATCTTTAATCTAAATAGCATCTATTCTGCGAATGTTTGCAGTTATTTGATTTGGCAAGATGCAACGTTTGATTTTAATATGATATCTTATTTGGTTTATAGTTATTTGATATGGCAAGTTGCAACGTTGGATATTTAGTGTGATATCTTATTTATTGAATTCGGATGTTATTGTTGAGTCAATGTTATAAGTATTCGTATCTACTTTAGGAATGTTTATGTTGCAAGTTTTAGTACTGCTAGGTTGTATAAGGGGATGTGTAACTCGTGCTATGGTTAGCATTCTCTGGAAACTGCTAGATCATATTTTCAAGCCAAACGGTAACCTTTTAAACTGACAATGCCCATCGTTTGTTGAAAATGCGGTTAATGGCCTCGACTCTTTCTCAAGTTCAATTTGATGAAAAGAGCTGGTCATGTCTAAGGTGGAAAAATACTTTGCCCTACCTAATTTGTCGAAAACATCTTCTAGTCTTGTTAAAGGAAATTTATCATTAACAATCTAATCATTGAGTCTGCGAAAATCGACTACTAATCGCCATTTTTGTCCGCCATCACTCGCCTTTTTTGGTACAACCAAAAGTGGTGAATTGTAAGGACTAACAGATGGTTCTATGATATCATTTGTTTCTAAATCCTTAACTTGTCGTAGAATTTCTTCATTTTGGGCTTGAGGTAATCTATAGTTATTTATGTAAACAGGGCTTCTATCAGTTGTTTGCAAACGTTGTTTGTAAAAATTATTCATTGTCAATTTTTCCCCTTCTAAGTAAAATACGTCTTGGAATTCTTCAATTATTTTCAACAAACTTTCCATTGATGGTTTATCCAGATTATCTTTGCTGATCATATTTAGCAATCTCTCAAAGCGTTCTTTGTTGTATACTTGCTTTTTACTTACAAGTATATCATAATTTCCTAAAGGCTCAATCTCTGCATTGAATTTGTTTATGGTAATATCACTATCTGTCGTATTTAAAATCTTTACATGCTGGATACCTTTTGCGGGTATAATCGTGTTTCCAACAAAAACACCTTTTTGTATCTCAGTATTCAGCAGTATGCTATCTTCATCAAGAGTTATATCTATCGGTACTATCGCTTCTGTTCTAGCGGATACATTTATTCGATAATTGTTGGGTTTTCTAGTACTCATTGGTAACACAATTTCTTCATCTTTAACGTTAAATAAGATGGTATATGTTTCATAGTCGATTTTGCACATATATTTAACGAGTATATCTCTTCCTATGATACCATCTGTGTTTATGGGAGAATTATCGGTTACAATGTGAAATGAGTTAATTAATCGATGTTCCCCAATTATTAATTCTAAATCCAAAGTGCCTAAAGAAGTAGTAACTTCTTTATAACCAAAGAAGTTAATTTAATTTTATCATTAGTTCTAATATCATAATCTATATGTTTGTGAACATTATTTTTGCAAATTGACACGTCGGCCCCCGTGTCTACTAAAAATGTCAAATTTCTACCTGCATTATGACAAAAAAGCACTATAAAATTTGTGCAGGTATTGGTTATTTTGAATATTTTATGTTCTATACCGGGAGGTTGTTCCCCACATCCTCGCCGGTTCCTTATAGTATAAAGGTTTCCCTGATCCGATATAACATTAATATTTCTTCTATTGCCGTTATAATATCTCGGGTTATTTTTATTTTTGTATCTTGTGTTATTTTCATTGTTTCTTCTATTATCTCTGTAACTCCTATTATGATTATTACTATACGTTCTCCTATTATTGTCACTAACGTTTCTGCTGTCACGATAATTATTCCTACTATTATAATTGCGACTATTTAAACCATTGCTATTTTGGTTATATTTATGGTATTTCTTTTTAGAGTCTATGTGCATTATATTATTCATAATTTGTTGCTCAGAATTTTCCAACTCCAGAGGCAAAGATACAGCTTCACTAAAAGTTTTGGGTCTCGCGGAGAAAACTGTGTTTTTTAATTGGTCGTTCAGACCATTCTTGAAGATTGTAAGTGCGTATCCATCATTGATGTTCGCAACCACTTTTTTTTCACTCTCCGTTGCTTGGGTTCCCAAATTTTGAATCTGTAACTGGTTCAAATCGTATATTAGGGATGCAACCTTATCTTTATAGGCTGTAACACTTGTTTTTCTTTGTGTTGTATTGCCAAGTAAGGTGTGGATTTGTGGGATAGTTTTATTATTTTTGAATTTGCTTGAAAGAATTGCGTAAAATTTCAAAAGAGGTAATAGTGGTATCATTAAGTGAGAGTCTTACTGAAGCGCTTAGCTTGACATTAATTACGAAGTCCAAAAGAAGTATTTTACCACTCGCGTTGAGGCCAGAATTTATTATCTTAACAATTTTTAAAAAGGAATCCAATTCTTTATGTTTCCCTTCAAAAACAGGAATTATTTTTATTGCTGTTTCTATTGAAAAGCCAGCCATTGTGAAATTTTCTTCTAGGATGGATAGGCTTTGCTCAAAGTCTTCTTGAATGTAAGTCTCCTCAATTTTAATTTCCTCTATATCCTGTTCGGAATATCCTTGTCTTCCTAACTGTAGCCAGAGTTCTCCTTCAAGGATGGCTGCTTCAGCTCTAAATTTTAATTTTATATCTAAAAGTTCAGAATTGCTTTCAGATATGTTCTTAAGCAAAGAGTTAAATTCCTCTTTCTTGTTTGTCTTTGTCTTTGTCTTTCATCTTTGTTCTTAAATTCTCTATTTTTTTTAATAAAGTCTCGAACGTATATAAATTTTTTGAGCTTTTCTTTAAATTGCGCAAGGCTTTTTCATTATCCCCTACTATTTTTCTAATTTTGTCCATATAAAATTATTCAATTTGATTAAATTCATATTCTATATATAAATGTATATTTTTTTGTTGTTTTTATACTACAATATTCCTATTAATTTTTTTGCTAACATAATTTTTTTTGTATTTGTTGTAAAAATATATTAAAATTATCGCTATAAGAAACACAGCTGCTGTTGCAATCGTCTGTTCGTATTCCTCTATAACGGTTTTGTTTATTGTTGCGCAGTTATTTCCCATTTTGATTGTGTTGGTTTGAGAGCGAGTAGTTTTTGTTGCAGAAGTTTCCGCGATTCACCATGCGTTAGTTTGATGACTTGATGTAGTTCTGCTCTAGCCTTCTTTAGTTTGGTTTTGAGACCTCCCCTTGGGCGACGTTTTCTTTTTGTTACTATTAGGTTTTCCTGTGGTCTTTTGTTGAGTTCTTTTACGTGCCTTGGTTTGGGCCCTCTAAAATCTGGTGTCCCAATTGGTGTTGCTATGTACGCAGGTGCGTTAAAACCTGTTTTCCAAGTAGTCTTCGGGACGTATTCTTCGAAGCCTTCTCCGTATCGATTTAGAAGTCTTTCTAGTTCTTCTTCCCACGCTTCCTGTCTCGCACCAGTTGAATCTGCAGAATCGTGTTTCGCAGTGTCGTGTGTTGCAGCGTTTCCATCAGCTAACTTCGCAACAGCTAATTCGCAGGGTCGTGTGTTGCAGGATCGCCATGTAATGTTATCTCCTCTCGTTGGTCTTCGGGTGGGAATTGACTACAGTATGTTTTATTGCTTGTAAGTGTTATCCTTTTTTTTTTTTGATATAATATTATATATTTACCTACGCAAGCGGCCTAGCCGCAGATAAGATGGCGAAGACATAATCAAAAGATTTTTATCCACGACGCCGTTTTTGCTAAAGTCGCAAGAATAACCTCGCGACAGAATCCTGATCAAACCTATTCTAAGAGAATAATACTCTGTCTAGTATCTGATTCAGAATTGATTTTATTTAGCAAAATTTACAGCTTAAATACTATTCTTACGACCTAAAACTAATCATGCGTCACATACATATTTTGACCCAAATTAGTTCACACTTCATAAAATTAGTCATATGCATTTTTCTTCAATGCATTAACCTGACCTCATTCAATTCACACTCAATAAATAAAAATGCGATTCGACACTTGTCCAATACAAATAGTCTTTGACCACAACTCATTATGAATCACGTGTGTGGTCTTCATATGATTTATGATCATGCGACAAGTTCAGATTTGTTTTGGATATCAGTTTACATGTTTAGTGTAGACTGATTGAATTGTATTGTAGGTCAGTATGCTCATGTCATATGAGTAATTTGATGAGTGTATGTTATGTAATAAAATTGTATACAAAAGTAACTGCATGATTTATTGCATGCGACATGGATTTTAAGTGTATCCACATTGGTATGTTCAGTTACAATTTTAGTATGCAATATGTATTACACTTGCTGCAAGTTTTCACTTCGCGGTGCTGATTTCACCAACTTGATCAATTTCATCTCTTCTTCGTCCAGCGTCAAATCTCCTATGTGATCAACTAGTTCGTCAAAAGTCTTGCATCTGGCTACTGTCGCACAGTCTCTCATCCTTGGTATAGGAATCCCGTTGATTATTTCTTTCAGCAGGTCTTCTTCAGATACGTTTCCTCTCAAATTAGCCAGTACTTGCTTGTCTCTGGCGTACACTATGAATAATTCCCCGAGCTGCCAGGTACGCTCTTCGAATTGTCGCTTCCTCTGCCGAAACTCCCGTTCGTTGTGGAACCTTTTCTCAATGAGTTTGAGCAAATCACTGTACGGTAATCAGGCGTGAGCCGGATTTGAATAGTACCATTCTGACGCCGCTCCGGTTAAACTCGATTCTACCACTGATATGCACATGTATTCGTTTAACGCGTAGCGTTCCTGCACATGTTTGATCTGTCTCAACCACACCCGGCAATTCGCGGCCTTTCCATCAAATGGTTTCACAGATCTTCGCGCCAACTCGGAGTAATAATACACTGCATCTCGACTATACTCGTTGCGCCCTGGTGCTCCTGTTCCCATTTGATCGTATGCATTGCCTCCGTGCAATTCCTGTCTCGTATTCGCAGACTCGTTCACTCGTTCGCCATTTACCACGCCCCTCTCGCGAGTCACATCACTAACAGGTACCGGTAATACGCTCTGCTCATTCACCAGTGTATTACCCACCGATTTACCTGATATTCCTGACACCTCTGTGACTGACTACACACTTCCCTGGCTTGACTCCGGTATTGCAGCCCTTCGCGTCACAACCTCAATTAGCGCCGAAAGCCTCTCGTCCATTCGGAACATTGCTTTATCTAGCGCCAACATCCTTGCTTCAGAACAGGCACGCCTGTCGTCCTCCTCTGGTCCTATCCCACTGGGTCCTCCTGCTTTATCCTGGCTCGATGACCTCTCTTTGGCTTCCCGCTCCTTGGCTACCAACTTTTCATGATAAGTTGTAGCCCACTTTCCGCTCGGGTCCGCCGCCGTCAATCTCGACCAAAGATCCGATTTGTTACCCGTAGTAGGTAGTCCTATGTCCCTCAGAATCTCTTTCAGTTGCGGCAACGTGTAATTCGCTGGATCCACCGTTGTCGTCTTTTGCTCTGTACCTTCGCCGCTGGTGTCTGCCATTGCGTCGTGTACCGTTCACTAACTATTCACTCACTTTTCACTCAAATGACTGGGATATCCCGGTTGAGCCCCCAAAATGTAGGTTTTTATTATGTTTTCTTGAAATGGTTTGTTTGGGAATAAATCCAATTCATCAATTTGAGTAATAAGAGTTTATTGAAATACACAATGCAAAAATTAAGTATGGGTCAAAGTAAAGAATCACACACTACTTGAAAAGTTATTACACTTGCAACTACTAAAAAGGACTGTCCTCCAGGCGCTGAGCGCTTTATTTTATTCATATCTCCCACTCGCTGATTCCCACTTAAATCTAACTCCCTCCAGCTACTCTACTCCTCCCATCGCGCTGCCCCTAACGGCAGGCAGCCGTCTGCGCCTGGCAGCAGGCAACCGTCTACTCGTTGGTGTTGTCCTGGTCATCATGAATCCCACATATGCGCCACTAAGAGCTTGCTATTATGGTATCATGGTTTCAGATCTCGAACGTTGCAGTGATGCGTTGAGGTGTTTATGGGTATGTTTTGTTTTCATTTGGCTTAGATTTTACATCATGTGAATGAATGTATCAGTTGGTGAATGAAATTGCATGCTATAGTGGCCGTTTTTTTTCAAAATATTGTGTATTAATTAAGTTAATAGGTGAAGAATGAATTAAGTTAATAGGTGAAAAAATAAAATTGCTAAGATGCATTAAAAATATTTCCATGCTATATCTTATTGTGGATGTTATTGCGGATTTCCGGATGGTGTAGTAGTTAGAGTACTCACCTTCTGTGCAACAGATGCCGGGTTTGAATCGCGCTGGTGATAGCGATGGTTGAATTCGTGTTTCTGGTGTCGGAGTATCAGCCCACCTAACTGTGATAGGTACCATCGGGGAAATTATCAAGGTCAAGCGTGATTCTGACCAGATCACCTTCTCGTGTACCTTTGGTCTTGAAATGAAGTGGTTCTAACACGCCTCACGGCCCAAGTTCTGTGCGAACTGTTGTGCCATAAAAACAACAACAACAACAACATATCTTATTGCGTAAATAACATGCATTTATACAGAAAAAATTACAATATAAATATATTTAATGCACCTTAATTTTTATAGTAGATTTAAATTTTAATGTGAAAAGTGAACTATAGTTTCTAATATTGGTGTATAAATAATGCTTAAATTAAGATGAGTGTGTTTATCTTTAATTAAATACGATAAAATAATTCGAGTGTTTACGATTTGTCAAACAAATTTTTGTATTTCTAGAAACACAACATTTAATGTAAACTATAATATTGTGACGTGTTCAGGTCACGCGAACTGTAGTCGGCGTAAATAAAAAGTCGTAAACATGTTTACGACTATCTGCTACCAACACATCGATTGTTCTCGTGTGCGCAAGCATAAACACGTCACGCGCATCAAGTACAACAGATCCCGGTGCAAGCGACTCGACGCGTACACGCGAGAACAATCTGTATGGAAGGTTCTGGGATGGTTGGTAGTGGTATATAAGCGACTACGGCGAGCGACGAGACAAGCAGTTGTGAATGAAAAACGCGAGAGTACGCGACAGTGCGCGCCAGAAAAACTCAAAATAAGAAAAGTGAGAAAAGTGTTAAATAATTGAATTAGTGTTTAATTATGTTGAATAAGTGTTAATTAAATAATTTAATTCATTAAAGTGATTAGTGATTTTAGTAAATTAATCATAAAGTGTAGAAGAAACTTAATTAAATTTTAAGAATTAATTTTAAAATAGTTCGCGAGTGTTTTATTTCACTATTAGCAATATTTGCGAATAGCAAACAGGTCGCGCACCTGCTCAACGCGCAACACTGGTGTCAGAAGTGGGATAATTCGTGCAATAGTGAAGTGAAAAATAACTCAAACACTTAAAAAAAAAAAAAAAAAAAAAAATCGTGAACTATAGTGAACACTTTTGAACATTTGAAGTAAACTTGTAAGAAAAATGCCGCGTAAAATCAACGCTCTCACTTTGCGGGAACTAAAGGAGGAGTTGGAAAAGCGGAAAATTTCCACCGAAGGAAGCAAGGCTAGATTAATCACCCGGTTAAACGAAGCGCTGGTAGCGGAAGGAATGGATCCAGAGTCCTTTGAGTTTCCCGATGCTGAAAGTTGCACTGGAGGCGAGGAGGAAGAACAAATTCTGAGTGCGCAAGGGTTGATGCGAATGTTGATGGTAATGCAAAAGCAATCAACCGAGTTGAACGAGAAGCTCGACCGGCAGTCAACTGACTTAAAAGAAAAGCTTGACCGGCAGTCAACTGACTTAAAAGAAAAGTTCGACCGGCAGTCAACTGACTTAAATGAGAAGTTCGACCGGCAGTCAACTGACTTAAATGAGAAGCTCGACCGGCAGTCAACTGACTTAAATGAGAAGCTCGACCGGCAGTCAACTCAGTTAAACGAGAAACTGGACCAGCAATCAGCAGACTTTAACCATAAACTGGACCAGCAATCAGAAGACTTTAACAAGAAATTCGACAAGCAATCTGCTGAAATAAGAGAAGATTTAAGTGAACTAAACCGAAAGCTTAACCATCAAATTGAAGGTTTCCAAGAAAGGATGGACAAAGTGGAAGAAAGGATGAGCAAAGTGGAGACGGTTCGGGAAGAGATTGAGAGAATAAAAGAAGACTTAAAACAAGCGAAAGCAACGATAGCGAGTAGCCCGGCCCCGATAGTGAGTAACCCGATCCCGATATCGAGTAACCTGAGCCCAATAATGACTAGCGCAAGCCCAATAGCGAGTAACCCGAGCCAGATAACGAATACAGCCAGTATCACAACAAGGAGTGTGAAAGCGCCGACTTTCGATGGACAAATGGCTTGGAGCATTTACAAAACCCAGTTTGAAGCAGCCGCTCAAGCGAATCACTGGAATGACCAGGAGCGAGCAACAGCCTTAATTCTTGCCCTGAGAGGTCCGGCTGCGGAAGTACTTCAAACTGTTCCTGTCGAGTTGCAGTCAAGCTCTGTCGCCATCATGAACGCACTCGACATGAGGTATGGAGATAATCACTTGAAGCAGATCTATAGGTCACAGCTGCGCAACCGGATCCAGAAACCAGGTGAAACTCTACAGCAGCTGGCTCAGGATACTGAAAGGCTTGCACTTTTGGCTTACCCTGCATACGACCCAGAGCATCGGGACGATGCAGCAACGGAGGCTTTCATTAGCGCGTTGCAGGACAGGGAGATGCAACAAGCTGTCCGCCTAGCCGAAAAATGTTCAGTAAAGGACGCCCTGGCATACTGTTTAAATTTTGAAGCTGCCAAAACAACAACTCGTAACACAGCCAGGATCCGACAGGTTACAACGGAAGAATGTTTATGTGAGCGTGTTGACATCAGCGAAGAAGCGCAGGTGAATGGTGCGGCCATATGCTGGAATTGTGGTGAACGAGGTCATCTCCAACGAAACTGCAAGCAGCAAAGGAAATTAAGCTACTGCTCGGCATGTGCTGCTAGAAGGAGATCAAGGCCAAAAACAGAGCCTGGCAATAAGGCCCCTCAAACCAAGGGGTCGGGAAACGCGTAAGAGCCAACTTCGTGGGGCAGAGGTTGGCTAGGAGGATCAAAGTCCCCAGAACCACTATCATCGTATCTAGGCTACATCGGGGAGAGGCAGACTTATGTGTTCGTGGACAAGTCGATGGTGAATCTTGCACCCTCACAATTGATACTGGTGCAACAAGGTCAATATTGCGACCAGATCTGGTGAGCGGGCATGTTCTCTCCAAAGGCAAACCACTTTTGCTACGAACAGCAACGGGAGAAGCAGCACCCGTATACGGCGAGATCAAACTCCAAGTACAAGTAGGGGATTTACTGTTTCAACATGAGTTTCTTGTTGCTGATATAATGAACGACTGCATCCTGGGAATGGATTTCCTAAGACCACACGGGTTTACGTTGGATTTGGGCAGACGGGTCTTGAGATGGCGGAATGTTGAGATCTTAATGGAGGGTCATTACGACGACATTCCAACACCGAAAGTGGTCGTCAATGCCGACACTGACGTACCGAAATCTTCCGAGAGCATTGTATGGGCCAAATTTGAAGGTGATCCTGGAGACCATAGATCCTACCTAATTGAGCCAACAAAAACACCGGCACTGCGTAATTTAATTTTGGGACGGACACTCGTAACAACAAATAAGAGTGGATGCGTGCCGGTTAGAGTCCTTAATACCTCGGACTCAGTTACCCACATCAAAGCTGGAACCATTATTGGGAGCTGTCAGCTGGTCTCTACTGTAACATCTTTGGAAGTAGGAGATAGCCAATGTCCAGCTAGGAAACGAAATACTGGGGAATCCCGTGAGTTAGTGTCGACTTTATTGGAACCAACCAAGATATCACCAGAGCAGTTCAAGAAAGCCTCGGAATTGGTGAACAAATACCGCGACATTTTCTCAACTGGTGACGACGATCAAGGACGTACAAGTATGGTGACTCACGTTATTGACACACAAAACGCTAAGCCGATTCGACAAGCACCAAGACGACTTCCATTAGCCAAGCAGGGAGAAGTAAGCACAATGATCTCCGACATGGAAAAACAAGGAGTCATCGAACCTTCAATCAGCCCGTGGGCATCGCCTGTAGTCCTGGTAAAGAAAAAGGATGGAAGCACTAGGTTTTGTGTCGACTACAGGCAGCTCAACGATGTCACGAAGAAAGACAGCTACCCACTTCCGCGCATCGACGATATCATGGATACAATGGCGGATTCGAAGTGGTTTTCTACTCTCGACTTAAAGAGTGGATACTGGCAGGTTGAAATCGACAAGAAAGACAGAGAGAAGACTGCATTCTCTGTGGGTACTGGATTGTGGCAATTTGTAGTGATGCCATTTGGTCTTTGCAATGCTCCAGCAACATTCGAACGCCTCATGGAATGTGTACTCCGCGGGTTAAGTTGGAAAACATGCTTGGTATATCTGGATGACATCATTGTCATAGGGAGGACGTTTGACGAACATGTGCGCAACTTGGAAGAGGTGTTCTCCAGGCTACGACGGGCCAACTTGAAGCTGAGCCCACAGAAGTGTACACTTTTCGCATCTGAGGTAAAGTACCTAGGACATGTTGTATCAGCAAAAGGTGTGAAAACGGACCCTGAGAAAATAGAAGCTGTGAGAAGTTGGCCGAAACCTAATAACAAACGACAACTTCGAAGTTTCCTTGGACTGGCGACCTATTATCGCCGATTCGTTAAAGACTTTGCAAAAATAGCGAAGTGTCTCCATCAGCTCACGGAAAAGAATCGCCCTTTTATTTGGAATGAACAGTGCGAAAAAGCCTTCGGGACGTTGAAGAATAAGCTCTGTGAATCACCGGTTTTAGCATATCCCAAGCCTGGAAGAATTTTCGTGGTTGATACCGATGCGAGTAACAACGGGATCGGGGCCGTATTGTCACAGCAGATCGACGGTGAGGAGCGAGTAATCTCATACTACAGTCGAGTTCTGTCAAAGAGTGAAAGGAACTACTGCGTAACCAGGAAAGAACTACTAGCTATAATTGAAGCAACAAAGCAGTTCCACAAGTACCTTTACGGACAGAAATTCGTTCTTCGCACAGATCATGCTTCCCTGAGATGGCTGCTCCATTTCAAAAACCCAGAAGGGCAAGTTGCTAGATGGATAGAAAGGCTACAGTCCTATGATTACGAAATCGTCCACCGAAAAGGAGGAGTGCATGGGAATGCCGACGCTTTATCCCGTCGCCCATGTCCAACAGCTTGTAAACACTGCCGACGGTCTGAGGAAAAAGAACAAGGCGTGGATCTGCGTGTAGTCACAACAGAAGTCGACGAGGGTTGGACGCAGCACGCACTGCGGGACGCTCAGCTAGCAGATGATGATGTTGGACCATTGTTGGTATGGAAGGAGACAACTGGACGTCCTGAGTGGAAGGACATATCAGCACGCGGGACGGTGTTGAAAAGTTATTGGGCTCAATGGAACTCCCTTGAGGTCGAAGATGGAGTTTTGAAACGGAAATGGGAAACGGCAGATGGCACTTCACATAGGATGCAAATTGTTCTTCCCAAGAGTCGGGTCAAAGGAGTAATGAAGGAGATGCATGAAGGCACATCGGGAGGTCACCTTGGGGTAAACAAAACCCTGGCAAAGGTGCGAGAAAGGTTCTATTGGCTCCACGCTCGAGAGGATGTTCTTGACTGGTGTCGAAAATGCACAATATGTGCTTCCGTCAAAGGCCCAAGTCGAAGAACGCGAGGACGAATGCAGACCTATAACGTCGGGGTACCATTCGAAAGAATAGCTGTGGACATCGCAGGACCCTTTCCCGAGTCCGAATGGGGAAATCGGTATTTACTAGTTGTAGCTGATTACTTCAGCAAGTGGCCAGAAGTCTACCCAATTCCTAACCAGGAAGCAACTACTGTAGCGGAACAAATCGTTTCTCAGTGGGTTAGTAGATATGGCGTACCCCATGAACTACATTCAGACCAAGGCAGAAACTTCGAGTCACAAGTTTTTGCTGAAATGTGTGAACTGCTGGGTATACGGAAAACACGGACAACGCCACTTCACCCTCAGTCCGATGGAATGGTCGAACGGTTCAATGACACGCTTAATAAACATTTGGCCAAGATGGTGGATGAAAACCAGAGAGATTGGGATCGACGCATTCCATTATTTTTGATGGCATACCGAACTGCGGAACATGCATCGACTGGAGAAGCACCCGCAAAAGTCATCTTTGGAAAAATGATTCGTCTACCAGCTCATGTGAAGTTTGGGACACCCCCTGAGAAGCCCCAACCTATTTCGGAGTATACAAGCGATTTAAGGCAACGGCTGAGTCAGATACACCAATTAGTGCGGAAACAAATAGAGTCAGCCACTGATCGCATGAAAACCAGATATGACTTAATGGCAAACTCATCTGGTTTCCAGACGGACGACTTGGTTTGGCTATATAACCCCCGGCGTCGTAAAGGCAGATCTCCGAAGCTACAGCCGAATTGGGAAGGACCCTATAGAATCGTCAAACGGATCAACGATGTGGTATACCGGATACAAGAACACCAGAAACCTAGGGCAAAAATGAAAATTGTGCATCTGGACCGCCTTGCCCCATATTATCAGCAGGAAGACGCGGAGATGGTTAATGTCACACTTTTTCGGGGCGAAAAAGATTTAAGGCGGGGATAGTGTGACGTGTTCAGGTCACGCGAACTGTAGTCGGCGTAAATAAAAAGTCGTAAACATGTTTACGACTATCTGCTACCAACACATCGATTGTTCTCGTGTGCGCAAGCATAAACACGTCACGCGCATCAAGTACAACAGATCCCGGTGCAAGCGACTCGACGCGTACACGCGAGAACAATCTGTATGGAAGGTTCTGGGATGGTTGGTAGTGGTATATAAGCGACTACGGCGAGCGACGAGACAAGCAGTTGTGAATGAAAAACGCGAGAGTACGCGACAGTGCGCGCCAGAAAAACTCAAAATAAGAAAAGTGAGAAAAGTGTTAAATAATTGAATTAGTGTTTAATTATGTTGAATAAGTGTTAATTAAATAATTTAATTCATTAAAGTGATTAGTGATTTTAGTAAATTAATCATAAAGTGTAGAAGAAACTTAATTAAATTTTAAGAATTAATTTTAAAATAGTTCGCGAGTGTTTTATTTCACTATTAGCAATATTTGCGAATAGCAAACAGGTCGCGCACCTGCTCAACGCGCAACAATATAGTGTTTTTAGTGGTATCAACAAGTGAAATAGACACAGTTTCTAGTGAAATTAGGACATTTAGGAGAAAAAAACAGGCCAGATTTGTAAGTTACCTTAATAATTCTAATTGGGTTAGTATTGGAAATCACCTTTTTTTAAGTTATTTCATTAGTATAATCCTTCTGTACGTATTTATTACTAAGCTCGCTTATTTTGGAGAGCAGTTATGTCTCTTTCTCCAAAATTTTAATAAACACAATGACTCCTGTGTAATTTTAAGTGCACATTATTTGTTAAGAATTATCAGTTGAAGTGCGTGATTCCAAATATTGATCGAAGTGCATGTAAATGCATAAAGTGGTTAAGTTAAAATACGTATTTTTCTTTGATAGATTGCTTTTCGAGAATATTACGGCAAATAAGAGTATTTACTGTCGTTGATGTAGGTGTAACATTACCCACTCTTAATTTATATTAAATAATTTTTAATTTAATAGTATTAAATATGGCTGCTGCGGATTAATTTAAACGGAAACGTAGCAACATTTGGATGCATTTTTCCATTGGTGTAGAAGGAAAAGCGAAGTGCGATACATGTAAACAAACACTCTCCTGCAAAGGTGGTGCTACTTCAAATTTAATAAAGCACTTGAAGAATAAGCACCCAACACTTGAAATTGCTGAAAGGACAACGAGTGCTTTTCTTGCAAGTGAAAGCAGTTTTGTTGAGGTGGCAACTCCACTAGTAGTACATGTGGATCCAAAAAACTGTTCGGATGCCTTTACAAATGAACAAACTGTAGTGGCGCTAAAATCGCGTTTAATGGGTCAAAAAAACCAACCAAAAATTACAAAATACACTTCTCGTCCACTTACAATCACTCGTGAACGAAAGATCACTCAGTATATTTTCAAAATGATAATCAAAGATCTGCACTCATTTTCGATGGTTGAGGATGAGGGTTTTAAAGAGTTAATGTCGGAAATCGAACCATCATACAAAATTCCATCCCGAACAACCTTTAGCAGAAAAATGCTAGAGCAGCATTATGCTGAATCAAGGAAAACGGTTCAAAATATTATCAAAAGTGCCAAAAAAATCACGCTGACGAGTGATGCATGGACATCTTGTGCAAAAGAAAGCTACATGGCTGTTACTGCACACTTTATTGATAAAAACTGGGCAGTGAACACCGTTTTACTTGATTGCTTTCATTTTTCTGATCGTCATACGGCGGTCAATATAAAAAGTGAATTGATTGCAGTAGCAACTAGCTATGATATTTTGGAAAAAATTAATGTCATAGTTACTGACAATGCTGCTAATGCTGTTGCTGCAGTAAGATTATCTGGATAGAAACATTTGCCATGTTTGGCTCATACATTAAATCTTGTTGTCCAAGCTGCTCTTTCAACAATTGATACCATACACAAGAAAGTTAAGCGAATAGTAGATTTTTTCCACCGAAGTGTTCCGGCCACTGAGAAACTTCAATCAATACAGCAACAAATTGGCGGTAGTAGGCAGCCATTTAAACTTATTAATGATGTAATTACCCGGTGGAATTCAACTTATCTTATGTTGGAACGATTCATGAATATACAGGAATCAATAGAAGCTGCTCTGGGTGTTTTGCACAGTCCTGTTGAAACGTTGACAGCGGAGGAATGGAGAATACTGCAAGAATGCTGCCTCGTCTTAAAACCCTTCGATCTCTGTACAACAGAAATCAGTGCGGAAAAAGCAGTTATCATTTCAAAGGTCATTCCATTGGTAACTGTTTTGCGAAAAGCTGTATCAAAAGCGAAGGATTAAAATTGAAGGACTCCTTGTTGCAAGGCTTGCACAGTCGCTTTGAGTGTCTACAATTTAATGATGTATATGCCAAAGCGACATATTTAGATCCTCGCTTTAAACAAAAGGGGTTTGATGACACAGTCGCTCTAAGCAAGGTCAAAGAAACTCTTCGCGTTGAAGTTTCTGAATTAATCAGAGCAAAATCACGTGCTGAAAACGTTGTTTTTGCAGCAGATCAGAGATCAAGATAATCAGTTCGTCCTTGGAAGAGACTATGGAACCGCATATCCTTTGGGGGGACTTTGATAACGATGCTGAAATCGAAAATACGTCGCTATTATCAGACGGAATATTAGAGATTCGGCAATATTACGAAGAAAAACGCATACCTCGTCAAGAAGATGCTCTAGCATGGTGGAAGAGTAGGGAAATAATTTACCCGAATCTTGCACAATTAGCACGAGAACACCTAGGGATAATCGCCACATCAGTGCCCTGTGAGAGAGTTTTCTCTAAAGCTGGGCTTATCATTTCTGAAAAACGAAATCGATTAAAGGCGAAGAATGTCCAGAAAATTATATTTTTGCATTCAAACTCCAACATTACTTTTGTATAAACTTTAAATTTAATTTTAACAAAATTTCAATAATTTTTTATTTAAATACAATGCTGTGAATTTTCAATCATTTTAAATATTATTAGAATTAATAGTCGTGACTTAACAAAGTTATTACATATGAATAAAAATAAAATGGATTTTGTTTTATGTAATTTTTTGAGTTTCCCCGAGTCCCGATAGTCCCGATTGAGTCCCAAAAAAATTGTGCTCAGTTTTCCGATTTTTATTTAAACAGTAACTTTTATTCGACAGCTAAAACCAGTGTTCTATAAACAAGAATAAATTGGAAAGCAACGTATTCGTAAGTATTAAGTTCAAAAGCAGGACTAATGAGTACAAGTAATTTGTATAAGTAGGTGGGATACAGAAGAAATAAATTCAAACACCCAAAACGCCTCAAGAATCAGGAGAAGTATAAAACAATCTCGGCTACTCTAAAAGATATTTGCCTTCTTAGAATATCCTTATCTAATGGTTCGTGTTTATTTACAATAGTTTTGTATACCCGTCACTACAAATTTCTCACACATGCTCGCCACTGGTATGAGGGCAAGCAATCCAACTGATTACTAAGTATCGAATACTTAATACCGAATACTTGCGTCAAAGTAATCGGTAATCACTTGTTACACAAAAGTAATCAAATTGCACATACCTAATTGACTGGAGTTTCTACAGAAGTAATTAAATTTTGCCCTGAATTATCGTCGCTATGTTCCGCAGGTGTCATAGAGTTAACTTCGTTTGTGTTGTGTGTCACAGGTGTTGATTTGTTGAGGAGGTCTCGAAAGGGATTCAGCAACAATATTTGCCTTACCCAGTTTGTATCGCAGTTCATGATTATATTCCTCAAGGATGGCTTTCCAACGTTTTAATTTACAGTTTGTGTTTTTTGAGCAAAGTGCATATGTCGGTGGCTGGTGGTCTGTGAAAATTCGCACATGACTGGAACCATATAAGTAATTTCGAAGGGAGTTTAATGCCCAAATTATCGCTAGCATCTCCTTTTCATTGCTCGTGTAATTTTCCTCAGTTTTGCTGAGTCCTTGACAAGAATGAAATAGGCTTGTTGTCTTGGGATAGGACGGCGCCGATCGCGTAACTGGGCGCATCGGTTGTTAGCTCGAATGGTTTTTAGAAGGCTTGATGTGAAAGTACTACATCTCGTGAAATCAAAATGTTCTTAAGCTTGTCGTGTGCAGCTGCTGCTTCTTTATCAAGAAAGATCGGTTTATTTTTGGTTGAGTTCTTTGATACTCGTCCATCCTCCCCTCTTAAAAGGGATGTCAGGGTCTAGCGATTTTGGCGTAGTCGTTTATAAATCGTCGGTAATACCCTGACTCGCCAAGGAATAAACGCAAATCTTTGAGACTTTTTGGAGGCGGGAATGAAGCATTTGCTTGAACTTTTTTGAGTTTGTCTTAATGCCATCTACGCTGACTACAAACCCAAAGAACTCAACTTCCTGTTTGAGTAATTCGCACTTGTCTAGGTTGATCTTCATGTTGGCATTTTTTAGAGTTTTGAAGACTCTTTCTAGATTTTCAAAGTGCTCCTCTTCGGTTTATCGTCTATATAAATGCGGCAGCGTTTTCCTATATGTTCCCGGAGAATGTCATCGAGTGTTCTTTGGAAGATGGCTGGGCCATTTTTAAGGCCAAATGGAAGACGTGCAAACTCGTGTTTATCATTGTTGCGGTTTTTTCGATACCTCGTTCCCTCAGGGGGATTTGATGAAACCCGCTTTTCGGTTCTATGGTGGAAAATATTGGTTCTCTCCGAGGTTGGAAAGGACGTCGTTGATGTCGGAAATATGAAATGAAAATATGAAAAAATGCATCATTAATTGTAACGAAGTTTAGTTTTCGGTAGTCAATGACCACCCGAAATTTTTTTTCTCTTGATACATCTTGTTTCTTTTTGACTATCCAGACTGGGGCATTGTATAGTGATTTGGAAGGGCGTATAATGTTGTCCTGAAGAAGTTGCTGGATTTCTTTCTCGACTTCGTCCTTTAAGGCCATTGGATATGGATAAGATTTCGCATAGACGGGGTTATTTGTTGTTCTACAGATTTCTCCTTTGATTGTGGTAACGAAGGTTAGACTTCTGTTCTGGTCCGATGATTAATTTGTGTATTTTTCAAGAATATGTTTTAGTCTTTTAACTTGGGATTCGAACATATGGTCAGTTCTTAAATTTAAATGGTTTACTGTTTGAGACGCATGTTGCTTAAGGGGAATTAGAATATTTCGTTCAATTGTCATAAAATTGTTATCCGTATGTATGACTGCTTGGAGAGCTTTCAGACTATCATTCCCAATTATTAATATTTTTAAGTGAGGTACTATGAAGAATTTTATTTTTTTATTTTCGGGTCCAAATAAGGGAATAAAGGCGTTGTGTGTAATCTTGGTAGATCCATCGACAGAGTTTACGTTAAAGGGTTTTTCGTTTGCTATGGGATTTCGTATAAACCGTGGCTGAATGTAGTTTTTATTTGATCCAGTGTCGATAAGAAATTTAGGAAATTCAAGTTTTCTCAGCTCTTCGCAATATATTCCATGTAAGGAAGCGAGTAGCGAACAGTCTAAAAAATGAACATCGCCGTGTTCTTTGTTAGGATTACTATCAGGGGTGTCTGAAGTCGCGTTGTCTTCACAATACAATAGTATATGTATTCAGTAGGTGGATTGTCCTGTGGGGAGCTAGTCGTTTCCTCGTAATTATAGTATTGTTCATATGGTTCATTGTCATAAATTTCGTCGTTGTCGCTGTTATTTGGTTCCATGTTATGAATTCTTTGTAGTTTGTTTGGTGCATGAACCACTTGGGATGTTGGTTGCTTTTGGGGAAAGTTTTGATGCCGGTTTTTGGGCCGATTTTGGTAATTAGCACCTCTTGATCTAATTGAATGGTCAACGTTCATTGTCTCGGTTTTAGAGGTAATTGCCTGAACTTTTGGATTAGGTACAAATGACCTATAGTTTGTATGGAAGGGATTGAATTGTGGAGGGTGCCAACGAAATTGTGGAGGCTGTGGGACCGTAGGGTTGTGCAATAGTTCTGGGTAGAAATGTTTCCCAGAGTTATAATTCTACATTGGTGGATGGTGCACGTTGTTCCTTTTAACCTCAAGGCATGTTGAGCCCTGAAGTCTATAATTTGAAGTTTAAGACAAAGGTGAAGTGTCTGTGGGAGATCGACGGGTTCTCGAATACTTAGAAGGCGCGGAAGATCTCCTTTGAGGCCGCGGACGAAGGTGTCTAATGCTTTATCTCGGTAGCATTGTGTCATATTTCTCAAGGATTCGCCTCCCATGTCCATGGAAGATAATTAGTTAAGGATAAGGGGCAGGTGGTGATACACGACATGGTAAAATTCGTGTATTGTGTTATTTCTTTGCACAAGAGTTGTCATCTGGTACTCAAGGGTATCGATATCGCATTTATCCGCGTAATGTAATGCTAAACACTTCGGAACACTTGGCCAATTTAATGGAGTATTGTAGGACTTCAGTGCGATGTTCGCTTTTCCCACAATTTTGTTACGGATCAAAAAGAGAATGCCGTAATATTTCGGTAATCCTCGTAGGAGTCTTTAACTGGCAAGAATTCTTTCGAGGCTTTTTTCCATGAGCAAAATTTACTCGGATCGCCGGAGAAAGTTCGTAGACTTTTCACGACGTCTGGGGTTTTATCCATGTCGGATAAATTCCTTCATGAATCCTGCATGAAGGAATGAAGCATTAGTCTTCATTGAATCCATAGAGTCTCCGACACTAATCGCGTGGTTGTAGTGACAAGATATTCATTAATTTCAGCATTTTCAAACACAAACACAAGCGCTGGTCCAGCTTGCTCCACCACTGGCGGGAGATCACCCAGATTAAGATGTGCGAAGAAAAAGAGCTTGAAAAAATCTAAAGGTTCTGTACAGGTTCTGTACAGAACCTTTCGTACAGGTTCTGTACGAAAAAACACCGAATTTTACCCAACGTATTAGTTATAAAATTGAGTAATATTCAAAACCCGAAAATGGTGCACGTGTGAATACTGAAGTGGTTGTAATATATAGATCAGCAGATATAAACCATACAAACCTAAACACCTTACGATAGCAAGTCTAAAATAAATATCAAAATAAATATCTTATAATTTTACATAAACAGGTACTAAACGAAGGTTGAAGAAAGCAATTCAGAAGTATTAGAAATGGGCTTAGGGGATGACAGACCGGCAAACCCGCTGTAATGATAATACATGGTGTGCCGCCTATACGGCGACATACGAGTGCAAAGGGCAAACGTATTGTGGTGACTATACAGCGGCATACGAGCGAGTTAAGGTTACGAGGGTATCCCTTCCGAAATCAAAACAATGTTTTGGTTTTTTTAAAAATTTATTTGAGCAGAGTTTCTGTCTAGAATCACGAAGTACAACTCTTCAACTTAGTGCGCTAGTATACTTTATTTTAGGAATTTTTGCTGATCTAGAAATGCACATCCAGCGTGTGCAAGAATTAGTTTGCAATAGTACATTTGCCGGAAAGATATATTCAATTATAGTTCTTTGGAAAATGCAATGCTGACAATAACGATTAGGTTCAACAAGTGCAATGACAGCATTAACGTATGAATTTATATTTAGGGTGAATCGCTACAGGGACATAACAAGCGCAACGGCAAAACGCATCTTCCGCTCCTACGGCGACCTACGAGTGCAAAGGGTCAATTAAACTTACACGAATAACTTAAAATATCACTTCTTATTCCTTTCGAATGAACAAAACAGTATTTTGCTTGAAATTAACTTAAGCCTGAAAAAATGACAACGAAATGGAAACAATTGTATATTCCTTGGAGATTTTAGTATCACAAAGAGTCTTGCTACGTTTTGACAGCTGTTGGAAATAACGTTGTAGAGGGATTGTGTGTTACAAATAAAATTAAGAGCTTACTAACTAATTTAAGAGCTTACTTACTATCATTCCTTATCAGTTGCTTTTCTAGGTTCACAGCTTTCCAGAGTTATCCATAAGCCGAAGAAATGT
Source organism: Stratiomys singularior (assembly GCA_954870665.1). Lineage (NCBI taxonomy): Eukaryota > Metazoa > Arthropoda > Insecta > Diptera > Stratiomyidae > Stratiomys > Stratiomys singularior. The sequence continues at coordinate 55,167,404 of OX940879.1, read as the reverse complement.
TCAAAATTGCTGAAAATATCACTCCTGGAACAGTTTGCACATTTGTGATCCAAAGAATTTACGCCTCTCTTGGTACTATTGTAAAATTCAATAATTTCGGCTTTTCCGGTCTCTCGATATACGGCTTAATCATGATGGAACGAAGAAATCATAACTACGCTTTTAAGGAACATAGGAGCAAATTGTCTTATCGTATGTGAGCGTGATTTATGAGGAAGTAACTCCATGAGGATTTCTTGTTCGTTTGCGTAAAGTGTTCCGAAGTATGTCAACCATATTTCTATCAGATTATCGGCCGATTCGATCGAGGCAAGCCAATTTTCAGCTGTGATGTTTCTGTTGAAGTTTTCCAAAGATCCAACTGATTTAATAACAGTACGTGTAAGTACACATAAATCACTTTTTCTAACTGATCTCGTTTTTATTTTAAGTATAAATAAAACCATTAATTGCGAAAATTTTAAATCCATATTTCGCTGGTTTCTACTTTATGTACATGCGAAATAGGCATTTTCCACCACGAAAGGGGCAAAACATTTAATCAATAGTTACGCATTAAAAACAAATACAATGTATCTGGCTGTTTTTCATAAATTCACTGAATACTTCGGATATAAGTGCAGCTCTATCATGGACTTTTCTATCGGATCTTGTTTTGATGTCGTCAAAACTCTCAGCAGACAAAATGAAGAGAAACCTTTTCTAGGACATGGTCACTTAAAAATTTCTCCTCCTGTACCATCTGTATTCCTTAACCACTCGAGATCTTCGTCTCCTGACTTTAAAACTCCAGCTTATAATGAAAGTTCTAAAGAAACGTTCAGTTCACCAGTCCAACAAAATTTGTTTGAGCCGTGAAACACATCTTAGCATCCTTGAATTCTCTTATGTTTTCGTTTGTATGCAGAGTTATAATTTCAATGATTTCATTCGATACAAGTAATTGCATGATTCTGTCATATTTATTTTGTTTCGAGATGGCCCGTCCAAACCAGGAAGATGCTTTGTTATTCTATGCCTTTTGCTTGTGTAACAAGTTGGTTTTTGTAGGATCATCTTCGAATGGTTTTACCACGTCAGGTTTGTTATTTTTAATTAGTTTTAGCACAACAGACTTAAGGCTTATTATTTTTTGTTCATATATCTAACCAAGCGGCAAAACAAAAGATAGAGTCGCGTGGACGTTGTTGCCATTGTCTTCTACGCCGTGATTATCTACTGTTAGTGTCGCGAAAATACGTCGCGACTTGTCCTGGAGCAAGAAAATGAAACGCTCTATTTCGTCTTACGAAACGTTCGCTTTCCAATATGGAATCAACTCATTGAACTTCTTAATGTAACTTTAATTATAACCTACGGTTTACATTTATTTAATATTATTAAATCTATTGGTCGGCATAAATTCATATTGCGAGTGTTTGCAATATTTGCGATTTGGAAAGTGTTACTAAGTATTAATAGGACTCTTATGGAATTTGTGCAGGCCAATTTACACAAAGTCCTTTGAAATTGCTGTTATTAACAGGTGGAGGTATTGTTGACGTAACTCGTGCTACAAATGTGAGTCATTTGAGAATGTAAACAAAAGATCCTACGTATTCAACTGTACGTGGTTTCGGAGTCATTTTCAAGTAGGTCGCGTGAATGATGAAAAAGGTCAGTTTTAAAATGTATGACCATTCAGCGGAATTTATTATGAACAACTTCTCCACATGTGCTATAAATTAAATCACCAAGAAGCAAATTTGGTAAAAAAATATAACTTTATTGTTTTAACTCTAACAATCGAATGACTTAGTTTCCTAAATTATCTAACTCCTCAACTCCTAGTTGCTGATCCCGCACAACGTGATTCCACATTTGATGGGTCACACAGGTGTAAAGTTCTCCAAATCGCGACACATGCCAGAAAGCCTGGAATGCACTTTTGATAGGAACGGAAAAGTGCAATGCTTTTGATGGGAAGAAAAAGTGCAACTCGTGCAAAACTGCTAGGAAAATTTATCATTGGTTGAAGATGATGTTCTGTGCGTTAACTTATATAAAATCATAGTACATTGCTGGTCTATTAGTGTAAACATTGGTGTATCGTATTACATTACATTTGTACCTGTACTAGAAGCTTTTTTGACCATTTAAAACGATTCTTACCCCGATAATTTGACAATCAATCCCCCATTTCAACCGTCGTCCGTTTCTCCACGTTCGGTGTTTGAATCTTCCGTACAGCTAACTGTCTCGGGGCTGTCGCGATTACTTATACATTCATCCTCACACAGTTCACTAATATCTGACTCGTACTCACTGGTTCAACAATTCATTTATTTGTTAATCGTTTAACCATCCCGCCATTGTTATTAAAATTCTCCTGAAAAAAGAAAAAGTTAATAAATTTGTTCCGTGTAAAAAGTTACATACTAGATATCCTGATATCAGCTAATATAATACGTCTGTTCCCATACAAGTTTCAACACTACTCTTTCGCTTGCCGCGACAGCTTGCACACTATTTGTAATATGTAAGAGTGCGTTCTTGTAGGTTGAGAGTGAAAAGAATACAAGTCGATATTGTTCGGATGTGGGTCCATTTTGACCCACGATACCCGTTAAGGGTTAACGACGAACGGTAGCCTTGTAAACTCGAACATCCTGTTTTCGGTTGAAACGCCGTTTTCGGAATATTATTTTCCAGCATTCTGATCTGATGAAAACCGGACGGAGATCGAGCGTAGTAAAGAATTGCGAACTTCCATAGCTGGCAAGCGTGTACGTGATATCTGGAATTGGATACGTGTCCGATAATGTGACTGCGTTTAATATTTTTATTATCCGCAGGATCAAGTGAGAAAAAAACAACACACGATTCATTTTTAGATTTTAATTTTTATTTTGAACACTAACTTGGATATTGACTTAACTTTATTTAATTTACAGAAATAAACCCGCACGGTATCTTTACCGTGTACCCGAACCGAAAGAGTACCCCAATGCAGTCTCACATTGGGTCGACAGGGATTAAGACTTTCCCGTACTCTGTTTTTAAGAAAAACAGACTAACCCGAGTTTCCTCAATCGATAGAATTTATATTTTCCTTTCTGCTGATTGCAGCAATTAGGTCTTGCAATAAAATATTTAGAAGGTGTCATATCACGTGTGCAAAGTTATAATTCTATATTGAAAAAAATGCGCGTGGCGGATATGCGATTGCATATTTCTTAAGCGAAATTCATGTTAGTGGCAAAAATGCATTGAATGCAATTGAATTTGTAATATATAAAAAATGCGCGTGTGGAATGGAATTTATGGGTCATTGCTACATTTAGAATTGAAGAATTTTTGTGTAAGCATTTTAGCGTAGTTCGAATAAAGGGAGATTCATAGGATGTATCGTAACATTTAATCTCGTGAAGTTTATAGCAACCCTATATTGCATCTCAATCGCCGAATTCGCATTCTTAGGAACGGCCTAGACTGGAGAATCGTTAGGACTGTTCGAAGGTCGGATAATCCTATCCTCATTTAATCTATTTGTTTGTCGACTTCTGTCCTCAAATTATCTGGGTAGCTAGAAGATTTGGTGTTCACAGGATCAGATATTGACGTCTTAATTTCGGCGGTTGCGCTTGTTTCGCCAACCTCTCTGTCATTTATTGGTCCATATACCTTCGCGTACTTATCTAGTACGTTCCGCAACTTCGCTCTCGTTGTATCGGGAAGCTAATCGCATAGAATTTCTATATGATAAACTTGTTTAAATTCCTTTGCTTTTAACTCTCATCCGGATTTCATTTTCAGAAACGAGTTCGAATTCCAATTGTCAAATTGACACTGTTGTATGAATGATTATTTTTAATAGTTAAATATCAGAAATTAAGGAAATTAAGAAAAACCTTTACATAATTATTAAACGAATACATAAAAGGGAGATAAGCAGTAAAAATTTCAAAAAACAATACATTGAATGAAAATGGTTTATTTTCCATTTCTTTAGCACATTTTTCACTTAAAATAAAACGATGTTGTGGACATCCATTTGTCGCAGCTTGCATTACGGACATTTGCGTTTGAAGTGTATTTGCACAAATGGTACCGAGCACTTTTTTTGTTGGTTGTTGTCGTTCATTTCGGACACTACGAACAACAGAAAGAGCGTGTGCACCACGGACATTTTTTACGTTCCTGAATATGATGAAAGCATAACGATTGACCACATTCAACCGGAAATAATCGGCGCCCAAAAGTTTTTATGGATATTCCACTCAAAATTGAGTTTTAGAAAAATAATGAATGTGTTAGTGGCGGAAACATCAACCATATTGAGAAAAAGAGCAACAGGCCAATGATTTACCATTCGTTTACAACGATAGGTTCCAAAGAGCTTGTCTAAAATATCGACGCTTCCTTTCATTTGGTTTTGAAATTTTATTGTTTAAGATTTTTGTAAGTCGACTGTTATATCAATATTCACAGTAGTATGGAAGGTAAAAAGTTATGAAACAAACATCCCTTTTTCGGTACGTACGACCGCATGCAGGCCCGGAGGCTATGTTCAAATAAAAACTCGATATGGTAAAGTGGCTTCCTTTCATATCAACTAAAGCCAGTGGTACTTCTTTTCGATTTTTTTAGATTGTACAAGCCACTGTCTATTGGCGCTTTTTCATTGCAAAAGCCAGATGATGTGACGTAAAAAAGTTGTCGCAAGTTACATTTTTACCATTCAAAGCTACGTAAAAATGTAAGATGACGCGAAAAATAATAAAAAAAAAACTATAGATCAAAATACCCTCAGTCATTTCTAGGACGACTCTTTCGCCTTGATTTTTTCTGAAACAACATAGTAGCGACCGCTACTATGTATGCATTATAAAAATTGTAATTGCAAATTGTATGCATTATACAATTCTGCATCAATCGCAACCCAAAACTTTAGCCAATACTTTGCTGGTTTCGATGGGATGTATTGCGTGAATGGTGATCTACCACGAAAAGGCAAATCATTTCATCTACTGTGATGAAATCACCTGGAATATAAATTACATCCAACCGCTGAGTCCATTTGTCGTAAATTTCGCGGATTCTGGCCAGTTTAATTACGTGTGTGCACTTTAGGTGTGCCTTCATGCACTTCTAATTTAAAAATAAAAAAGAGAAGTTTTTTTTGTAAATTATTTTTACTGTTTGAAAAAAAAGTTTCTCCTTGGATGGAGTGATATTTACTGACGAAATGTGATATTTACTGTGACTAAATATATCTCTATTTATACTTAAAATCTAGTACAAGGATATGGTAATAACTTAAATTATAAGTATACACACATTTTGCATATTACATCATCTCTTACTAATTTCTATGACCCTCAATAAAACATAATTATTTCCAGACATTACTATGTGATTAGTTTGGTTGTTTTTGAAATCCCGACAGTGTCATAAAAAAAAGAGAAAAAGGATTTGTATTTATTGAGGATGGTAGGCAGATGTGGTGCATGATCTAACTGTTTGTCTCGCTCTCTATCATCGAAGCGGAGAGAACGGATAATTCTTATGAACTGAATCAGAAACATTGTAGCCGCAAAAAGTGTACTTCCATGTTTATCGTAAACGATCCGGAAACGAAGCTGCAAATATAATATACTAAAAGCCTGGACTATTTAGATATTGTCAATTCGACACTTGAAATACCAATTCGTTACATTTTTCCCACATTCTTTTGATAACATTTTTCCGTTTCGTCGAAAAAGAATTTGAAAACTACATATACGATTTTTACGTAGAAAAAAAATCTTAGGCAAATTTAGTTGAAACGTTTCTGAGTTATACGTAATTTAAGTTGGAAAAGTGCCAAATTGACAACAAATGCAGATAAAGGTTAAAGGAAAATTAACATCCGGCTTACTTTTTAAAATATTGCATCCAACTCTCTGAGAGTGTCGTCTCCAATTATACCATCAACTGATTTTAAATCAGGCAGTACATAGAAATTGACTAAGGTATTGCTGCCTCCAATTTCGAAGAACTTCCCTGACACTTTTTTCTCAGATATTTCACCCGAGTTACGTTATTAATTTAACGTTACAATAAAAAAAATATTTTTTATAATAAATTTTTTTTATTATTATATTTTTTTTACACTTGGTCTGATTAAAACTAGACTCTTATCCAGACTGAACTCATCCTATGGAGAACTGGATCTTTTTATATTGTTAAAAGTGCAAGATTGCACTTTTGGACATTTGATATGTGGATACTTAATTTTATGATCGAAAGGACGGATGTTTACATAACATAGCTTGAGAGGAATTTTAGTGATACAATTGAATATGCACATTTCTTGACTTAGCATAAATTTAGTTTGGTTGCTACAATTGAGTCACTGTGATATTCTGATGACTTCAGCATTACTTAAGTGTGGGAAAGGAATTTAATGATAGGAAATGCAGAGTCGGCATTAAATGAATTGGGAATAATCATGCGACAACTTAGTTGTTATTGTTGAGTCTTTGTTAGGTTTTGGGGATTCAGCAATTATAACTCCTCCCTCCTTAGGATTTTTGTTGTCCTCAACAACATTTGTTTTAGAAAGTTCAATATCTTTTTGTTTGTTATCATTACGATTGATGTTAATTTTGAAATTTGTTTTCTGATTTTTACAATAAAGGTATATTATGAATGCTGATGTTGTTATAATAATAATAGTGAAAAGCAAAATTCCTGTTATTACATTATTTTTGTTATGTATATATTTTGCTTCTTCAATTCTTTTTATATTTTCGATTTCTAGTTTATCCACATTAATTTCGTAATTATATCCAGTTTTATTTTTGATAGGATTTAAGATGAGCAAATGTTGAAATTCTTTAATTTGGTTGGAATATAATTTTTCTTTGGTTCTAATTTTATAATTTTCATAATTTCCATCGAGTTCATATGTTTTTTCATTGCAATTATGATTGATTTTTGTTTTTATATTTCTTAAAACTATGAGTCCTTTTTCAATTTCTTCTTCGTAGTACATATTTTTCATTTTTATAATACAATTATTCTTTTTACAATTTAGCTTATTTTTCAAGTATTTTGTTTGTCTTTCTATGGAATAATATTCTCCGTTATAAAAAACAACTTGATCTATGTTAATATTTAGTGTTTCTAGGTTCTTATTTGGTATTTTCCTAACATAATATGATAGTAAAGGCTGTGTAAGCACAGGAACATTGATGATGAATACTATGTTACTTTCTTTGATAAATGTATAAATCTGTATTTCTTTAAGTTCGTCAAAGGTTAAGTTAAATTCATTTATTTCGTCATGGGTAAGTATGGATCGGGACATGATACCTGTTCTGGCTGAATTTATGTTATCAATTATTTTTTCGAGTTCATCTTTAATTAGATCTAGGTTATAACTTAGTTGCATGTTCACCAGGATTTTACTTATTTGTTGTGTAGTTTTGTTAATATCTTTTATTAATTTTTGGTGTGTTAAAGTTGTTTTATTAATGTTTTGCATTATTTTCTTGATATTATTTTGGAATACGTTATTTATTTTTATTTGGTTATTTGAGGCTTTTATTAATTCGTGATTATTGCTATCTATTATTTTTAAATGCTCCATTATTTTTTCGTAGTCATTATTATCCATTAATCCGAAAAGCCATTTATAAGCGGTTCCTATGGGGTTTATTAGTCCTCTTTTAATTCTGTTGTTTTGATTAAAATGTAAAAGTTTGAGTTCTCCTTTAATTGTATCAATTGTATCTGCTATGTGAGGATTGGGTTCGATTTCCGTGGTAATTTTCTCTAAGGCTGTTTCATATTATTTTAGGTTCATTTTATGGTAGATGCGTTTATAATTTTGAATTAATCTTATAGGTTCTTTTCTAATTAATACAATGCCAGATTCTGATTTGATTTTTTCGATGGATATTTCGGTTTTGGCTTCGTTAATTATTGAGAATAAAAGCAAAATAATTGTTAATGTGCTAGTCGAAAGCATCTGTAATATGTAAAAGGAGGTTTGTTTAACCAAATAGTTTTCCTTGCATTATTTCGAGTATCATCTTTTGTCTAAAATATGTCATGTCTTCTTGGGAGAAATCTATTTCTGCATTTCGGGTAATGTGTTCTGCAAACATACAAGCGAATATGCCACAGTCACTTGTATTCTTTTGTTGGGGGATATTTATTTCATTTACCTTGGAAAAGGTGGTTTTTAAATTTTGATTTAACTTATCTTGAGATTGTTTATGTAAGTATTCTTCAATTGTCTTTAGGATTTTGTTATTAAGTTGGCCAAGAGAGTCGTAGTACTTGATGGTATTATTTCTGAAATCTACGATTGGCAGAAACCAATGGGATTGATTGACATGTACAGGTATTAGTATGATGTCAAAGGAGAATATATTTATTTTTCGAGTCCACCGTTTAACTGATTTGTATCCTGAATTCGAAAGGGTCGGAATAAAGAATGTATTCATTGCATGAACTTTTGGGAGGTTTGTTGAGTTTTGGGAGGTACTTCTTTCCGCGATGAGGTTTATATAAAAATTAAAGATTTGATCATTGATCCAACAGTTTTCTGTAAGGGTCTTTATATCGTTTCGAGTGATTTGTAAATTGAATTTAGAGGTTAAAATTTCATTTGAGAGTCCTGAATTTAGAGTTTGTTCAATAGTTGTTTTTTGTTCGTCATTTAGGGAGTAATGTGTTTTATTTGTTTCGACTTCATTATCTATTGCTGTATAGTTTTTTATTCTTTTAATTCTAATGGGGTGTATTTTATTGTATGGTCTTTTTGTAAGTATTATGTCGCTATTTTCTTTTGTAACTTCTATTTTACGATACTTTGGTTTCTCCTTATGTCGTTCATGTTCGTAGTTTTTGATATATTTATTTCCGGGCTCTATTTGTTGTTCTTTGTCTCTGTTATTATTATGATATTGTATCCATTTTGATTTTTTACTAGTGAATAGTTCAAATATTTTTCTTCTATCTTTATATCCTTGTTGCACTTCTAATGGTTTACACTGGATAACGGAATGTATGGTGTTATTATAGTATTCAGTGGCTTTTAACACTTGCTCGTCAATATTGAGTTCTGGATTTGTGAGACCTAATGTTCTGATGTGTGACAATAATGTATTATGACAGCGATTCATATCAGCGTTTCCTGTATGAGCTTTTGGTGATGTATAGTGTGTTTCTATTTGTTCATTTCTCAAGTACTCTTTCATGTTTATCATGCTGAATTCATTATCGGCAATTATTTTTGTAGGTTTTCACATTATCGTGTTCCGTTCTCGAATGAGTTTTATGAAAGTTATGGAATTTTTATCGGTAGTTTCTTTCGTGTAAATATGCTTAGAGAATTTGTCTATTGCTGTAAAAAATTGTCTTTTTCCGATTAGGAATATATCGATATGTATTATTTCGTTTATATCTTTAGGTGTTTCGGATAGTTTAAATTCCGGTTTGACTGGATTTTGATCAGATTTAACTCGGTTACATATATCGCAATTGTTTATCTATTCTGTTATTAATTTCAGTATCTTGTCGAAAAAGTATTTATTTTTTATTTGCTCGTAATTTTCAATTATGCCGCGATGGTTACCTTTTTCATGTATTTCCTTGATTTTTGCATAACATTGTTCTTCGCTTAATAGGTCGTCTGCCTGATTGGTACATTTAATAAATCGTAAGTTCGTATTATTTGAATATAATTTTGTGAGACATAATTGAACTTTATTCCATGTGTGATCATCTAATTCACAGTAGATGCCTACAAATCCTCTTTCAGGAGTATATCGTCTGAATATGTCGATTAGGTTACTTTCATTGTTAACATCATTACTATCAATGTAAATTTTTGGTTTTTTGTTTATAGACCGTATTTCTTTTTGTTTTGATTCTGTAATTATGATTTGAGTTCTGTAAATATTAACAATACCTTCTTTGATTGGGATTAAATCATTTTGGTCATCTGTTGCAGAGTGAATTGTAGCATTATCACTTACATTATCATACTCGTCAAGTACATTTATTTCATGTTGAATGTTATCTATTCCACTAAGGAAGTCGGCTACTTTGTTGTCCTTGCCTTTAACATATTCAATATCGAAATTGTATTAATTAAGTTTTATCTTCCATCTCTGCAATTTACTGTTAGGTTCTTTAAGATTATTAAGCAAAACAAGGGGTCTATGATCAGTACGAATGTTAAATTTAACGCCAAATAGATATGGCCTGAAGTATTTTGTTGCCCATACTATAGCCAATAGTTCCGTCTCTATTGTGGAATAATTTATTTCATGCTCGTTGAGGGTACGACTAGCGAAAGAAACCGGGTGTCCATTTTGAGAAAGGACAGCGCCTATTGCTTTTTCAGAAGCATCGGTCGTTAGAAGACATTTTTGGTTAAAATTGGGATAATGTAAAATTGGGTAATTAGTAATAAGCTCTTTGAGTTTTTCGAATGCTGAAACATATTTAGGATCATTTATATTTATTTTTCTATCCTTTTTTAGGGCATCTGTTAATGGGGAAGCGATTTTCGCGTAGTTATTAATAAATTTACGATAGTATCCTGTAATTCCCTGGAAGGATTTAATTTTCTTTTGTGTATCCGGGACTTTCAAATTCTTTGTAACATCAATTTTGTTAGGATTTGGTTTGATACCCTCAGTGCAAAGTATGTGACCAAGATAATCTGTTTCCTTAGCTAGAAACTTGCACTTGTCGATTTGAATCTTCAACTTATATTTTCGTAATACGTTAAAAATGTTGTTTATGTTGACCTCCATTTCTTGTAAAGAAGTAGCGAATATGAGGATATCATCCAGATATACCACACATATTTTGTTTATAAAATCGCTAAGAACTTCGTTCATCATGCGTTGAAAAGTTGCAGGTGCGTTCTTTAAGCCAAAGGGCATACGAGCAAACTCGAAATGTCTTTGTGGTGTGGAAAAGGCTGTTTTATATCGATCATGTTCATTGATCTCCATCTGGTGGAAGCCTTTTGGCAGATCTAAGGTCGTAAAATATTGGGCTCTACCCAATTTATCGAAAATATTTTCTGTATTCGGAATTGGGTATTTATCCTCTATTGTTTCTTCATTAAGTTTCCTGTAATCGACCACAATTCGTCATTTGGTCTTTCCAAACTTGTCTAATTTTTTTTGGAACCACCCAAATTGGTGCGTTGTATGGGGAGGAGGAATTACTTATTATACCTTGTTTAAGCATTTCGCTTATTTGAGTTTGAACTTCCTGTTCATGAATTTGGGGGAAACGATAAATTTTGGAATAGAGTGGTTTGTTAGATTTCGTAACAATTTCGTGTTTGGTTTTGGTGGTACATGTTAAATTATCACCTTCACAATAGAATAGGTTAGAGTTGTTTTTTAGTAATCTATTCAGTGTATTATTTTCTTCCTCATTTAAATGTTCAAAAAGTTTATTCATTGTACTATTTGGGTTTTCTAGTCCGTAATGAAGATTTATCTCTTCAGGTACAGCGTAATTGAAATTCAACTTTTGATTGTTGATTTGATGTTGATTGTTGATAACATTTCCCTGTTAGTCCGCTGACGGGTATTGGATTTTTTAATTGAAATTTTTCATTATTTCGAAGGTAATTTTGGTCTATGCCTGAGGTTGAGGCTCCGGTATCTATTAACGTGGGGATTATTTCCGAATCAATTCTCACATTGATTATTGGTAGAGGGTTTCCGAGGCAGTTAGAGGAAAATTTGTGTCCATAGGTTCAGGGGCAGGTTGCTGATTTGGTCTGTTGCGGTAAACGTTAGAATTGTTTGTTTGCCTATTATTGAAGTCTTTGTTAAAATATCTATTAGGATAGTTTTGATTATTATAAAAATTATGTCGGTTATGGTATTGATGATTATAATTATTATTGGGGTAAAAGTTACTATTATGTTTACGTGGGTGTGGATTATTTTTATGGCGGTTATATTTAATACGACTTTTATTAAAGGGTTTATGAGTGTCTTCGGGTATACTATCTGTATTTTGCTGTATTTCTTTAAGCAAGTTATAAGCTTGATCTAAAGTAATGCAATTCTTTGTTTCTAAAAGAAAAGTTTTATATTCAGGAAGCAATGATTTGAACCGGTTGAGGGCAAGATTTTCGTTACGAACAGGGTGAAATTCAGCATGTAAGTCTTGTCTAGTGTCTTGTAGAAATTTTGTATTAATTTTATTTAGTAATTCATTTAAACTAAAATATGCGTCATCAATATTTGTTGTACTTACTTTATGTATTCTATTTACTAGACTGCTGTAGCTCTCGTTGACACCGCAGGTTGCTGTTAGAATCAATTTGATGTTTTGCCAGGTGGGTTCCGGAATCTTCTGAATTGTATTTCGGGCACTTCCTTGAAGTTTGTTAAAGATGAGTCGGAAAATGTATGTTTGTTGATCGCCAGGATTAGCTAAGTTGATGATAGTATTAGCTTCATCAAGCCATGCTGTCAATGCGTACTCGTTGTTGTTTCCATTGTAGATCGGCAATCGACGGGCTTCCTTTAAAAGTTCTTCGAAGGGGAGATGGAGTAGCTGCTGTTCAGGGTTCGCCATTTTTATTTTTGTTCACTTTATTGTGCTTTATTCAAGTTATAGTTTCTTTTAGGTTAGCTTTGCTTTTCGCAAAGTACACTTTTTATTAAACTTTTGCTTTTCGCAAAGTATGCTTTTTTATTGACCTTTGCTTTACGCAAGGTACACTTTTTATTAACTTTTACTTTTTTTGTAAAGTTCACTTATTTTGTTAACCTTTGCTTTTCGCAGGTTCACTTTTTTGTTAACTTTTACTTTTTGTAAAGTACATTTTTATTTTACCTTTGCTTTTCGCAAGGTTCACTTTTTAATAAACTTTACTTTTCGTAAGGTTCACTTTTGTACGAGTCACTTTTTTTTTCAATTTTCACTTGAACTTGTTCCTTGTACTATTGTACTTAGCGGAACTTCGCGACTTTTATATAAGAGGTTTTTTATCATAGAGGTTCCTCCCTCCTATGACGGACGACTGCGCCAGTTACGTTATTAATTTAACGGTACAATAAAAAAAATATTTTTTATAATAAATTTTCTTTATTATTATATTTTTTTTACACTTGGTCTGATTAAAACTAGACTCTTATCCAGACTGAATTTATCCTATGGAGAACTGGATCTTTTCATATTGTTAAAAGTGCAAGATTGCACTTTTGGACATTTGATATGTGGATACTTAATTTTATGATCGAAAGGACGGATGTTTACACAAGATAACTTGAGAGGAATTTTAGTGATACAATTGAATAGGCACATTTATATATAATAGGCACATTTATATATATATATAATAGACTTAGCATAAATTTAGTTTGGTTGCTACAATTGAGTCACTGTGATATTCTGATGACTTCAGCATTATTTAAGTGTGGGAAAGGAATTTAATGATAGGAAATGCAGAGTCAGCATTAAATGAATTGGGAATAATCATGCGACAACTTAGTTGTTATTGTTGAGTCTTTGTTAGGTTTTGGGGATTCAGCAATTACAACTCCCGCGGCGGACTGAATTTAGCAAGGGGTCGAAATTGAAAGTTTTTATTGGTATCAGTATCAATTGAAGACCTTAGAATCTGACCGTTTCGTGTAGTATATTCTATGTATGGAACGTTAAAGAGGCGTCCGTCATAAAATTTAGATGGTTTTCTTCTAACTCATCAATATACCATTTTGTAAACCACCACCATCATTCTCAAGATACTCCTGACGTTCGGAGCCATAAGGAAGCTCTGAATCCGATTCTACGATTTCCTAGGAAAATTCGTCGGTTCCGGTGAACGCTTCTGGCTGGAGTAATTTGATGGCCGATTCGTGTAATCAACCTGTCCTGTTTGGAAATATTTATCAACGTCCATCGGTGTTGACAGTTCGGGTTGAGTGGTCCTAAGTAGTGGATTAGTGGAATGCTAGAACTTGCAAATCTGACTCCTTTCTGCTAAACTCCTCGATTGATGGGGTTCATATGCTTTTGGCTTGCCACGCTTAAAGCGAGAACTGAAAAATCGATTGATAGGCGCGGAAATATTATTATTATCTTGCCGTTGATGAAGCAAAAATTTCTAAAGTTTAAATTCTGAATCTCTAAGCAAGATACGCATGGACGCGGAAGTGTTTTTTGGAGAATAACCATTGGCGAAAGATCACCATTTAAGCCTCTTGCAAAAAATCAACTGCTCTATTCCTATAATTCTCAGTGAGTGACGCGATAGTTTCTTGTGACTTGTTAATTTTATTTATGAGGAGCGATAATTGATGATTTACCGCCGCGTAAAACTCATCGATACTTTTATTGTGTTGAGACATTGAATGTGGCTGATGCTCTAGACTGCGAACATCCTGTCTATCAGTATAATGGAGTGAAATACAGGGCCAGTCATCATCAAATATATTGTATGAAATTAGGGCAGAATCAGCTGACTCTCGGATTTTTGAATATAGGCAAAGTGTAGCCCTAATTATTGGTTTATCAATTTCTTTTTCATAATCACCGAGAATAGTTTTAACACTATGCACCCAAGACAAATATTGGATCGGGTTGCCATCAAATGTTTAGGGATCCTCTACAGAGTCGGGAAGTTTCTTGATATCATCAAGATCTTTCTCTGTTCTAGGTAAACCTGATTCTGTTGAAATTGAGGAGCTTGGAAATAAGTTGGTTGATGATCTACGTTCCAATGCCAACAGCCTCTCCTCACTCTACTTATACGTGCCAATTCAAGAATTTATAGCAGAGACGGTTTGCTCAAGGGCAGAAAGTCCCGCGTCCGCTTTCTTCATGAGTTCAATTGGACATTGACTGCTCCTATAAATCGCCGAATAGAACTTTCTCTATTCTTAACATGAGAATACACAATGTCAATCAAATAACCGAACACAAAACTATTTAAAAGCACAACGGCAGACCTAATCTTTGATAACACTGGGGAACAAAATTTGAACTTTGTCGTGTCACACGAACTTCACTCATATTTTTTAACTTTGGTCGATGATTGTTAGTAAACCTTAGTAACTAAAAAAAATATTGGCAAAGAACTATATTGATTAATGTAATTTAAATATTCCAACTAATAATGGCCGTTCGAAATAAAAAAAAGTAAAACAATTCTATTATGGAGTTACGATTTAGGATTTTCCGTCAAATTTAGCTCCTTTTGAACGTCAAACCGTAATCAGACAACATCTTTGGGTTCAATTTGCCCTGACAGCGCTTTTCCATCTGTGAAATGGTCTGATGGAACCTTTCCCCGTTTTCATCGCTCATCTCCCAAATTCTGAGGAAAAAAGTCCAGATGTGAGTCTAAGAAATGAATCTTGAGTGACATGTTGCAACCCAATACTTGATAAGCCAACAACAACTCGCTAACAAACTCTTTGTACTTCTTACTCTTATGATTTGTTACGGTGTGGGTTCGCTGCCCTCGGCGGAGCTTCCACAACGCAAAGAACCCGGCGAACGCGTCTTCCGGGAGTAATGTAAATGTCGAATGAAGTAAACAAGCAAAACCACTGCCCTCCGTTAGTCCGCCAAGTAGGAGTTGAATTTGTTGCTCGTTAACAAAATGCGCGAAGAGAAACTCATAGGAATTAAATTAAAGTTATTCAGTAACTAACCGGAATATTGTAACCTTAAGGGATAGGAGTAACTCATAGAAGCTTAGACGGCGATTGTGTTTGAATTTATAAGAAATGAAGTAATTGAATTTATAGAATAGTAAAATTATAGAATGATAGTTAGTTTGTAAGGGTAGCAGCGAATCAACGGACGAGTCATACGTGGTCACTTGTTGATGGAAGCCAGCGAGCAGCGCAAGGATCCACCGACACCAACTTCAGAATAAGGAGCTACCGGAACGAGCTCAACCGATTGTATGCCGACTAATAAAACCGACACAACCGAGCCACACCCTTAGCCGCGAATCTGGCTCCCTCTCGCGATTCGCGAACTGTGGCTGGGCGTAAGGGGCCATGGACACATCAAAAAACAGGTACTTACCTCCATATGATGAACAGTCGCGGCAATGGACATTTAATAAATAACAAACAAACACAAACTTAAACTTAATACACAAACACAAACTGAAACATCGCAAACCGCCCGGAGAACACCTCCATATCGTTTTCCCCCATATCACGAACCGCCGCGGCAATGAACGCGTCATAAATAATGAAACAAATAAACAATCACACAAACTTAAACACACATAAACAAAGCAGTTGTCATAGGTTACCTGTCAGCCGGCAGTTGCGGCGAAGGGTGATGCGGTCCACTGTGGATGGTGGATTTCGCCGCATCATAATTACAGCGATTCCGGCGAATGGTTCAAAGCTCGGGTAGGTCATCGATCGAAGGGTGAACGGCCGCAGTGCGAGGACCTTATACCCGCTAAATGCAGGGTCTGGACCCTGGAGGGTCCGAAGTATTGAGGCGGTGCAGTGCGCGGTGAACGCCCGGATAATGGTAACGGGGCTCAGAGCGCAGCGAAGTTGCAGTGCAGCGGACGGAAGTACGAAGAAGAACCGCGAGGGTGGCCACCGTCGCACAAGTAATAGAGTCGTAGTGTTAAGTAGTGTAGAGTTAAGCTTTTGGATTATTAGTATATTAAGATCAGTATTACTAGAATTAGCCTATCAAAAAAAAAACAATACCGTAGTGTCTAATAAATTAAACTAGAGTCTAATCACCACGAGTTTCTCTTCCGCTAGTTACTCAGAAGCAACGCGGACGGTAGTCGGTCTTGTTCCAGGTTGTTTTGTTTTTCCTTCTTTTCGTTTACGTTTTCTTTCAGGATCGGACGGCTTCCGCGTGAGTGTGGAGGTTCCCTACGAGGAGAGTGGTCTCGTCGCATTCTCGCTTGGCGACGTTTCGGGGCTCGGTAAAGCGAGTGGCGCCCACGCCCGTCTCCGACGGACCTACCGGGACCGAGGCCCCCGGCCGTTATCTCTCCGAACAAAGAACGACCGTGGGGGTGCATCGAGCCCAGCACTTTCCCCAACGATTTGGGTTGAAGGCTGGGAGCTCAAGGCCCACCAACGGATTTAAAGTGTAACAGATTTGCAACAACATTTTTAAAAGATATCCATGCTCGTTTTTCTAGATCGTTCAATTTTTCTTCAAATACTGTTTCTTTTATTAACTCATTGATTTGAGGTCCAACGAAAAAACCCTCTTTTATCTTTGCGTCGCTTATTTCAGGGAATTATTCTATTATATACAAAAATCCACTCCCATTGCGATCCATTGCTTTAACAAAATTTTTAATTAGGCCTAACGAAAGAAGAACTTTAGCGAGTTTACAAGAGGTAAATATTTCACAATTTTCTGTCCAAGGTTTAAAGATGTTCGCGTAGGCCATACATTTTTAAGGATAATGGTTTCTTTTGTCCCGACTATCTCATTCACAAAGAAAACAGCAGAATAGGTAGAACCTAATCTAACCTAATTTTTAAACGAGCCCTAAGAACGAAACCTAACCTAACTTTTAAACGAGATCCTAAGAGTTCTGATTGCTTTTTTGACAAATTCAAGTCGCGAACCAACTCGTTTAGGTCTTTTTGAGTCCTCAATTGTGGCTTGTTTCAGATTTCTTCAAACTCAGATTCATCGTCATCCACGGCCCGCGATTCGCTAGACGTTGAGGGCTGTGAACCGTTAATCGGTCAAGAAATATGTTTACATACAAACAATAGTACGCTATAAGATATATAATGAACAAAAATTATCTCAATTGAATCAATGGATAATTGCTCTTTCCCAGTTATGCCAGCTGTCTGCTCTGCCAATACACTGTAACCGGCTGCTGATTTCACTTTGGCAATAAGATAAAATTCCAGCACGTCGCCACAATTATTTGATTTTGAATGTCACCACAACGATAACTCGCATTTTTTTCACGTGCTTAATGTGTGACTTTAAAACCGCATCCCCTGAATGAATTCGAAGCCTCAACAAATCCTCCAGTATTCCTTCGCCATGATTTTTGCCTTAATTTTTTGCCTCCTTAGTCGTGGGCCCCACAAAATGTAATGCAAGAAATAGTAGATGTTATAATTTTTCTGTTTTCAGAGATCAGATTCTGGGAATAGTACTTGAGTTGTATATCCACTGCGTAGCCTCGAATGAATGACCTAGCACTTTCGATCGCTGCCTTATGAACGTGAGTTTCCGCATGCTTTTTGCACTCCTCGTGAACGTCCGTGAATTTGCAAGACGGCTTAACAATAAATGGTCCCAGGACACCTCAGAAAGAATTGGCATTTGGCGGAAACAAGGCACAATATTTACAAAAGGATCCTTTCTGGCGGCGGGAATAAACAAGCAAGCCATGGCGACTACGTCTCCAACCACGAAAAATTGAATTTTCGTTTCAAATCAACAGCGTCTTCTGCGGAATTATAATTCGGAGCGTTCATCCAGCACTTTTCGAGTAACTCTTTCTTTGTTTCAGCGGATAAAAGCGAGGCACGATCAATAAAATGACCAATATTACTTTGATTGCATTCATTCACCATAGAAACCATACCAGCATTGCTCTGGCTCAGCTTGTATTCCCGTAACAAAGCCATAATTTTGCGCGGCGATTTCGGAGTTCTTCCCTTGTGTGTCTTCATGTTGCTCGTCCGTGTCGCTTCCCCATACTTCGACCCTTCATCTTTTTAAAATTTACTGGAAAACGGAACACGGAAAATTGTGAAAAAAGATATCAAAAAGAAGTGGAAATTGATTTGCGGCCTATTTGCAAATTACTCACGCAAAATATTCTTATGTCCATTATGAAGAGAAAGGAAAAAAAGTGAATGCTTTGTCTTTTGCGGCGATTGCCTGACGATACTCACGGAAAAATAAGAGAGAGAATACAATCGAATCGTTGACTGGGCGCTGCATTCCACTTGAAATTTTTTGTTTATGCTTTTCCTCGAATTGTCGACAAAAAATCCTAGAAGCGGCAGTATTTACACGTGCCAACACGCGACTTTGTTTTGCGTCTGAATTCTTTTTAAATACGTTTGTCGTAAAAATTTGTTCGCCCAAACCCTCCCATACCAAAATACTAAGGGTCGTTACGCACCGGCGACTAATCGCACAGCGACTTAAATATGTGCGACTAGACTGAGAGCCTAGGCGAGCGACTAAGGTAGTGTTTCTTGTATTTTCGTTAGAATGGACGTGAATTATAAGGTTCTTCGTAAAAAGTTTGATTTAAACACGGACGAAGTCAAACACTTGGGTTCAATGTTTGAAATTGTTTTAGTTTCATAAAAAGTTTTTTGTTTCGGTGTTTGTTGCTATTATTACGGTTTAAGACAAATGGTCTATCATGTTTTTTATGTTTGAATCTATTCTTTATATATTTATGGTTTACTTCTTCGCTTTTCCTATTTTTGTTTCTATATTCAATACTCTTTTCTTGTTTTTTAAGGATTCTATTTCTAATCTCATTGTACTCTGAAGCAGGTATTGTACCATTATGTATCTCAATCGGTTTGTGATTAGTAGAAAAATGTATCGTGTTGTTATAATATTTCATAATTTCCTGAACATCAATGCAATAAGGTGCCAGTTTAGTTTCTGTAATTCTAAGTCGAACATGTTCGTTTAAAGTGTTATGAAGTCTCAATGTCGGCATTTCCGGTTTTCATGCCAGGCGTTGTGAAGTGGACAGTTATTCCTTCGTTGTGTAGGAAATTTTCTAAATTGGTCTTAAAAGCACTTTCATTATCCGTTATTATCTGTTTTGGTTTTGCACATGTTGCAAAGTATTGATTAAGGGCGGATCGAATATCCATCCAGTTTCTGGATTGCAACGCTATTACTTGTCCGAATTTAGAGAATTTATCAATAAGGGTCAAAAAGAAATGATTTCTATCGAGAAACCATATGTCCATATGGATTGTTTCATGAGGCTTTTCTGGAATAGGGGGTTTTTCAAACGGAAATTTGGTTGGAATTCTTTCATACTTACTAATTTGACATGTGTGGCAATTATTTATAACCTTTGTAATCTCTATTTTTAAATTGGGATAATAATATTTTGTTTTTATTTCTTTGTAAACCTCCTCAATACCTATGTGGTTGTTCCTTCTATGTTCTTTCAAAATCTCCTCCTGAATTTGCCCCTTATCGGTGCAATCGAAGAGTAAATAATTACATTTCACCATCTTCAATCTGACGTGTGGACTTTTCCACCTTAGGTATTCATTCTGAAATCTTCTATATATACCAAGGTTAGGGATAAAAACTGCAACCATTCCTTTATTCGGAATATGATTGTTTAAAATATATTGGAAGTATTTTTCATTTATTTCTTTTGAGATACAAGTTGTACGAAGCTTCCCGAAATATTTTTCTTTATTCTATTCTATTTTCCTTTCCCTCTTTAATTACTATTTGATTTTTAAAAATGTTGAGGGAGGCCTCTAATATTTCTATGTATTCCAAATTATCCTCATTTGCACTATGGCATGTCATTACGGATTCATTATCATCATTATATTCGTTATTACCGCTGTTTTCTTGATCACCATTATTTCCTTTTTTAGTGCATTCATATTCGCAAGTACCGCATTATGATTAACTGTGGGACGTGATAGTGCATCGGCCACATAGTTTTCTTTACCCTGTATGTACTGAATATCGAAGTTAAATTCTTCCAGTTTCAATTTCCACCTTTGCAATTTAAGATTTGGTTCCTTCAAGTTAGCCAACCAAGTTAATGGTTTATGATCGGTTTTGATAACAAACTTTCTCCCGAATAAGTATGGTCTAAAATATTTGGTCGACCAGACAATTGCCAACAATTCCTTTTCAATTGTTGAATATCTAGTTTCATGGTCGTTTAAAGTACGTGAAGCGTAACATATTGGATGACCTTCCTGAGAAAGTACTGCACCCATAGCGTAGTTTGAAGCATCTGTAGTGAGAGTAAACTGTTTTTCAAAGTCAGGGTGTTTCAAGATTGGATCGGACATTATTAATTGTTTAAGTTTCTCAAATGAATCGACATAATCTTTGTCGTTGATATTTATTTTAGAATTTTTCTTCAATCGGAGTGTTAATGGTTTTGCTAATTTAGAGAAGTCTTTA
Source organism: Stratiomys singularior (assembly GCA_954870665.1). Taxonomy (NCBI): domain Eukaryota; kingdom Metazoa; phylum Arthropoda; class Insecta; order Diptera; family Stratiomyidae; genus Stratiomys; species Stratiomys singularior. The sequence continues at coordinate 55,146,251 of OX940879.1, read as the reverse complement.
AGAAATTTCCTGTAGAATCCGACCAAACCTAGAAATGATTTTATTTGTTTTGTAGTCTTAGGTATAGGAAAGTTTTAGATTGCGTCTATCTTTTTAGGGTTAGGTTTAATACCTTCGGTGGTTATTACGTGTCCTAGAAATTCTGTTTCCTTTCTAAGAAATTCACCTTTGTCAATTTGGATTTTCAAATTTGCATTTTTTAGGGCATTCAGGATTTTATTTAATGAGAGTATATGTTCATCTAAAGAGGTACTAAATACAATGATATCGTCCATGTAGACGAAACAAATCTTTCCAATATATTCATATAGAATAGCGTTGGAATGTGGCGGGGGCGTTTTTAAGGCCAAAAGGCATTCTGGTGAACTCGTAGTGTCCCCTATCGGTTGAGAAAGCGGTTTTTTGAATGTCCTTCTCTTCTATCTCAATCTGGTGGAATCCCTTTGCCAGATCTAAAGTTGTAAAATATAAACTCTTTCCGAGTTTGTCTAGAATTGAATCAACATTTGGTATTGGGAATTTGTCATCTATGGTAATGCTATTTAACTTCCTATAGTCCACTACGATTCGCCACTTCATTTTCACTGAAGCGTCGGTTTTCTTAGGGACCACCCATATTGGTGAGGAGTATGGGGATTTACTTGGTCGTATAACCCCTTGTTCTAGCATTTCCGTTACCTGTGATTCCACCTCCTTTTGATGAATTTGTGGATATCTATAGGACTTTGTATACACTGCCATACTATTGGTAGTTTTAATTTCATGTTTCAACCCGTGAGTGAAGCTCAAAATATCACCTTCCTGGTAGAATATTTCAGTAAAACCCTTCAACAGATTAATCAATTTGCCTTTTTCTTCTTTATTCAAATGGTAGATTTTTATAAGTGATAAAGGATCTTTTCCCTTGTAAGTTTCATTTAGATAAATATGATTGACCTATTCGTTCATTTCTTCATCTTCCATAGAATAATATAGTTTTAATTTTTTATCGTTAAATTTAATATACTTATTATGCAGATCTTTTTCTGTTATGTAATTTTGAAAAATATTGTTACCTAATAATCCATTGAAAAATTCACTGAATTTGAATTCTATAAATGAAATTTTGTCGTTTCCGCCGATTTCTTTAAATGGTTTAATTTTTATCACATGGGAATACGCCAGAGTTGAATTTAAAGTTTGAATGTTAGATAAATTGTTTTGTGGGATTCTAAGGCTTGGATGGCAGATATTTGGTTCAATAATGCTAACAGAAGCGCCTGTATCTATTAGAAAACGCAGAGGGATACCATATGAATCTATTCGGATATATGGTAGGTTGTAGTTGTTGGATTTTCCGAGGCATGTTCCCGAAAATTTTCCTGTTTATTAGTATGGACAATCTGCTTAGAAGGATCCACATCCATTGGTTGGGGAGCCCCAAATCTTTGAACGCGCTGTTCAACTGAATTTTGATTATTAAAGCGGTTGTATCCTTGCTGCAAATTATTCAGATTATGTGGACTCGAATTTTGATAAAAGCGATTATGATTTTGATAGAAAGGGTTTGGGTTTTGAAAATGATTTCGATTATAATGGTATTGTGCTTGGTGTGGACTTTGATAATATTGACTTTGCTGGTTATTATAATTTGGTTTATATTGTTTGTTGTTATTTTTAGAATTAAATATAGAATAGAATAGAATTAAAATGATGATCTCCTTTTTTATCATAAAGGTGACCAGTTTCCGATAAAATAAAAATAGATTGTTCTATTGTGTCTGGATTTCTACAAAAGAGAATGGTTCTCATAGGTTCTGGAATGTTTTTCTTTAGAACATCTAAAGCAACAATTTGATTATTTTTTATGATATGCAAATAGTTTCTTTCTTGTTCCTGTTCGACTTTAAGATTAAGGTTGGTTAGCCTTTTTTGTATAATATTTATGAATTCCATGACAGATCCCCTAAATTCTGTCATTCGTAATTCGTTAAGGAGCTGATTACTGGTTCTCTGGTCTGAGAAATTCGCATACAAAATTTTCTTTATTTCCTCCCATTTTATAATATGGGGGCTAGAATCTAGAATCAGTTTAGTTTTGCCAACTATTCTACTTTTAATTATGTTACAGATTATATTTTGCGACGCATTGTCGTAATCTTGCAATATTGGTAGCATGACATCTACCATATCTGTAAAACTTTTAAGTGTGTCTCTACTTCCATCGAATGGGGGTATTCGAGACGCATGTTTGATGGGGTCAAGTGTTATTGTTAATTTGGAATTTAATTGAGATGATCTTAAAATGTCTTTACCTTAAGAACCGGTTGCCATTCTTATTGTTTGTAGTGTAGAGCTATTACATGAAAATCTGGATTCTTTTGCCTTTGGGTTGTTTTCCTTTTTGATGCCCGCTAACTTCTCTCTGCTGATATGTTGTCTCCTTTCCTTGTCCGTTGTTTTTTATTAGTTGGTTTGTCGTTTTCTTCCTTCTCTGCGAGGAGCGATGTTCAATTCAGGTCGTTGTGTGATCTTCTTTATTTTTCCAAATATGTTTTAATTTATCGTTGTATAATCTTCTTTATTTTTTCAAATATGTTTTAATTTATCGTTATATAATCTTCTTTATTTTTTTTTTCAAATATGTTTTAAATTATCGCGTGTATCACTTTGGAGCCCTTGGGTTTGAGTCACTGTTCATGGGTTGCACCTTTTAAACTTTGCTTATCACGCAAAATTAACTTCATCGTTTTACCTAAATACACGGTAAAGTTAAGTCTTATCGACTTATTGTTTGTGGATAAATGTCACTAGGAGTTGAAACTTGCGTTGGTTTTTTGAACGGAATAAGTAGTTTTGTCACTACTTCCACTTTAGCTTTGTCGTTAATATACAAAAACCGCACTTGACACAATCCTACCGACTGCGCCAGTTAAACACTTGGGTTCGTTTTAAAATGTTATTTCTCCTTGATACACTTATTTTCTTACAATAAACTATTTTTGTTAAACTCTTGGGTTTGTTTTAAGATTTTATTCTCCTTTGATTTTTAAAACTTCACTCCTTTTATTTATTAATACTTTACTTCTTTCAATTTATTAAACTTTATTTCTTTTAATTTATTAAACTTTATTTCCTTTCAAAAACTTTAATTCTCAAACTTTAAAAACTTAAATTCTCGGACCCTTGGTCCTAGGTGTTACTTTTTCAACCTTCGTATTCCAACTCAACTTCTTCAACTTCCCAATTTAAATTTTACCGTCGGATTTTCTTATCTCAATTATGAAAATGCGAACATCATCAAAAATGCATCGCTCTGCAAAATCAATAAATTGTTTTGTTTGATTTCTGATCTTGTTTCAGAAAATGCGCATGTCATCAATATGCGTTCTCTTGTAGATCCACATATTGTTTATGAAAGATTATATTGTTTATGAAAGATTATGATAATATTTTAAAAGATCAAATAATCATGGATGTTTATCTAAAATATTTCCTCTGGCAATTTACTAGATTAGAAAATTGAGGAATCATCATTATGGGGCATTGGTAAAGATGCTAAAGGTTTGGATGATGACGCTGACGTCATGTTTATGACTACAAATTGATCGAAAAATAAATTCTTCATTAAAAAATGTCGCCGTAACTTATTGGAAGCTACAATTCAAATGATATTATTTAAAATTCAATTGTAAAATTCTAATTTCCAATCATTTATTGCCCACTCAATATCAATCAGCAAAATCAATTAAATGACTTATTCGAAAGTTTAACTCATTCGAGTGTTGTTTACATTTAAATCAATAAGCTGAGTTCGGATTCATTAAGGTTGAAATTGGTCTTGATGATTAAAGTGTCAAATGACAATATTTCAATTAGAGATATTGTTTAAAGGCTTTTAAAAACTTGAAAGTGATTTGATGATAGATTGCATTCAGAGCACATTATTATCATCAAAGTTATTTGGATTCATGACATTATGTAATATATGCTGATTATTATTTTCACCGTGCGACGTCGTGCTACTGTGTGTTCAGAAATTTAGATATTTTAGAGTTAGTTACCTTAACATGCGGCTAGGCCGCAGATAGAGTGGCGAGGACGATGTTGACATTGAGTAATGGTTAAGCGTGTATTTTGACGATTTAAAATAAAACGTCCGATAATTTGATATAACACTTTATTATTTTTTAACTGATTTGTAGGAATTTATACAACTTGTACGAACTCCGAAATCTATCTGACGACTTTCCGATGATTAATTCACGACTCTCTTATTCCTCATTTACATTTTCTTTTTGTACTTAATATTATTGTTTGTATTAAACAGTTTGCGATCGTTAGTAAAATTCCTAGCTTCGCTGTATTAAAGTTCTCCGGATATTTTTAATTAATTAATTTCACTTTATTAATAACAATGCTCAACAATACAATGTTCATTAGACTCTAATTTTCATCAATAAATTTAAGTTGCAAACCATCGCAACAAGACCGCAACAAGACCGAGGGGATCAAATATTTGGGCCGTTTGCGAAAGTATTGTCCGTTTCGTGATTTTTGAGTTGGATTGATTATTAACGGTAATGCTGAGTGTGTCTGGAATTGTGAGCCATTTCAAACCTAAAGTTTTTGGATCCTTATCTACCTGAATATTTAATTCATTTGTTGAACTATCTTCAAGAATTTGTGGTTCATTGGAAGCCCATTTTCGAAGTTCAAAACCTCTAGTTGTTAGGATACCTGTTAATTCTCGTTTTAATTGTTTTGCTTTTGTAATGTCATTTGTACCGGTTAGTAAGTCGTTGACATAAAAATCATTGATTATGATTTCGCTGCTCTCTGGAAAATTTGCTTTGTTGTCTTCGTCGACTTGTCGGAGACATCTTTTTGCCAAGAATGCCCCAGATCTCGTTCCGTACGTAACTGTGTTTAGTTCATAAACTCGAATAGGCTGGTCAGGTTCTTCTCACCAAAGAATTCGTTGGTATTGTCTGTCCTCCTTTCTGACTAGAATTTGACGGTACATTTTCGCCGCATCAGCAGTCAATATGTATCTATGTTTTCGGAATCTTAGAAGTATAGAAAATAGTTCATCTTGGACTTCATATCCAGTATGCTGAATGTCATTTAGCGAAAATCCCGATGTGGTTTTACCTGACCCGTCAAATACAACTCTAATTTTTGTGGTAGTACTTTGCTCTTTAAATACAGCATGGTGAGGCAAATAATACGAGGGTTCATTGTCATTTATTGATTGCGATACTTCCGACATGTGTCCTAATTCTTCATATTCCTTGATGAAGGCGGTATAGCTTGATTTAAGTTCTGGAAGCCATTTGAGTTTTCTTTCAGTGCCTAGAAAACGTTTGTAGGCCATGTTATAAGAGTCACCCAGCTTGTCCTTGTTATTGTTGAAGGGCAACGACACGACAAATCTGTTACTATCACTTATCCTTGTTGCGGCAAGAAAATGTTGTTCAGCCGGATCCAACAAATCCAATGGTGGAACACCGCTACCTTGACTACAATCTTCCAATTTCCAAAAATTCTCTATTTGCTCGTGCAGTTGATTATTCGTTATTAGATGACATGCAATGTTATTTTGAATATCCGATTCATATTCGAGACTACCAACAACAATCCAGCCTAGCTTAGTTTTTTGAAAGAAGGGTTGATTAATCCCCATTCTTATTTGTCCAACACATAATAATTGCCAAAATAATCCTCCACCTATGAGGATATCTATAGGTCGACAATGATCAAATTTCGGATCTGCTAATTCCAGCCCCTTTGGAATTGTAATGTATTGTCTATTTATTTTACTATTTAGCATATTTTCAGTAATATTATTAGTAATTAAAAATTTTATTAAAGCGAACCGAAAAGCCAAAAAAAAAAATAAAACCCGATTTACTTTTTAATGCGTTTATTGATTCGTGTAGAGTATACGTATACAGGAATCTAATGGACAAGTACCCCGATGCAGTCTCACACCAGGTTCACGGGATTCATAGACTTGGCCCGTACTTGTCTTTAACGCGAAATCTAACTCACTCCCGCGGGGCCGCTGGGTTCCGATATTTATGGAAAATAATATGCTGAGCTGTTGCAATAATTAGTTTGTGCTAATTGTTGCAACAGCAAAAATCAAAAGTGTGCATATGACACCTGCTTGTGTGTGCTTAATTGATTATATTTAATTAATGATAAAAAATGCGCGTGGCGGAAATGTAATTATGATCCGCTACGAATTAAGTTAGGAAATGCAAATGCATATTAAATTAGGGTGCATAGGTGTGCAATATGATGCTACGGTTCAAATAAGTTCAAATAGTGAGGGGCTTATGCTATGTACTGTAACACCCCCACGGTTTGTTTGAGGCTCCGACGAAATAAAGAATTTTTGACGGTGTCGATTCATGTATACGTATGATACAATTAACAATGTTATTACAAGAATAATTACGGTATCTAAACTAAGGCTTATGATATTATTCCTTGATTTGAATAAAATTGTATTTATGTTATTTTCATTATCAATTTGCTTTAGATAAAGCTCCTCAATTTTGATATCTGGATAGGTATTATTTGCTTTTATAATTTTAATAAATTCTGGTAAAATTACTTTATCGTATGTCTTGAAGTAATAGTTAGAATATGTTTTATTTTCAACATCGACTTTACAATTTTCGAATTTTACTATAAACGTTCCTTTCATTACATTTTTACTTGAATTACAATTGTGCTCAATATTTCCATAAAAATGCTTAAAAATTAGGATTCCGGGTGTTATTTGTTTAATTTCTTGGTAATCAAATGATTCAGTCCTACATAAAATTTCTCTGGATTGTACAATGCTATTTATACAGTTATTTTTTATTTCTTCTAAGTTGTTAATAAGGTTATCTTTTACATTTGAGTAGTATACTTTATGGCTAGAGCTTACTAAAATTGTATTCACATTCAGCAACAGTGACCTATTTTGAGAGGTTGGGACTGGTTCCAGAATAATTTTTGTCAAACTTGCTTCGGAGAACTTCGGTATTGCTACTGTTATTACTATTATTTTATTGTGCGATGAAACCGTAGTTTTTATGTTTGAATATTGTTTGAAGTCGTTTATGAGATCAAGTTCTGTCTTGGTTAATATGTCCTTTGTATTCAACCCTATTTTGCTCGAAAGTATGGTCTGTTCGATATCTGTAACGTGGTTTCTTAGTAAGGAAATGTCGTTGTCAATTTGATAAACTTGTTGGAGAAAATTAATTTCGTCTCTGAGGCTGGCTATGCCGTTTTGGTTTATGTCTTTGAATTTATTTAAATAATTTTTGATAATGGTTTGTTGTATTTTTATGTGGTTAGTGATATTTTTAACTTGAGTTGAGAGAAAATTGTGAGTGATTATGTTTCTGTTTATTTTATTATCAAGGTTTGCTTTGTGTTCTGAGATCGCTTTCAAGGCGGATTCTACGTTGGTTCTGTCGTCGTTATCCACAGTTCCGGTGATATAATTTAATCCTTTTCCTAAGAAATTCATCAGTCCTCGTTTTTCCCTAAAGTGAGGAGTCAGGTTCTTAATTTTAGCTTTTGTTAACTCGAAATTTCTGTTCACAGTTTCCAGTATCGTTTTAGCTTCAGTTGTAGAACTTGAAAGGGTGTCAATGTTTTGTCGGATAATTTGGAGCGTTTGTTCATAGTCTGAAGTATTGATAATATGGAGAACGTTATAGTACTGGTCAATAAGTTTCACTTCGTCCGTTTTAATGGGAGTATAGCCATAGTTGTTGTTTAGGTCTTCAAATTGTATTGTTTGGGTGTTGGTCACAGCCAGAAAGGCTAGTAGCAATAACGGTGACATTCTCTGGAAGGTTAAATTAAACTTTACTAATTAATGGGTATTTTATGAACTGTTGGTAGTGGAGGGAAAGGGTGAGGGAGTGTTTTTATTTCTTTTCTTTGTTTTAGCTGTTATAGTAGGATTATTTATTTCTTGATGTTTCTTTTTAGCTCTAATATGGGTGCGAAAGTATTTATTTTGGGTTTCTACATCTACTATATGGTCTGCATCTATTTTCCTTGCATTTATCTTCCGAAATTTGGAATGGTTCTTTAATAAAGTTTTGACCTGTTTCGATATTGTGGTCGGTTCGATTTTTATTAAGTTTGGCTACAACTTTTTGTTTCTTTTGTAGGATCATCTCTCGTATGCGTTCATATTCGTCTTGGTGACTCTTTCCGTTCACAAAATCAATGGGTCTTTTATTTGTTGAAGAGTGAATTGTATTATTGTAGAATGTTATTACCTTAAGGATTTTTTCTTCAACTGACCCCTGGTTATTAACGGCATCGTGTTTTAAAAGACGGATATGCTCATTTATAGTATTGTGTAGACGTTCTACATCTGCATTAGAAGTATGATTGCTGCTAGAGGTGTAGTGAATTTCAACGTTTTCGTTATTAAGAAATTCTCTTAGAGGCATAGCCTTAAACCCTAGCTCGTTATCGACTATTATTTTCCTCACAGTACCGAATTGGCCAAAGTAGTAAGATAGGGCTCTCTTAAACTCGGTCCAGGTTCTGCCAAGTATTTTGATCGCACAAGCATGTTTGGAGAATTTATCTATAATTGTTACAAATAGTAGTTTTTCTAGTGTATAGAACACATCTACGTGAACTATTTCTCTGGGTCTTTGAGGAGTTTCTGTCAGTTTGCACAAAGGTTTAGGTGGGTTCCGGACATACTTTTCGGAATTGCAGACATCACAGTTATTTATAAATTTAGTTACTCTGTCTACAAGTTTCGGACTATAATATTTTAGCTTAAGTTCTTTTGTTACCTCATCTATTCCTCGATGGTTATTTCGTAAATGTTCCTGCTCAATTATTTGAGCTAACTTTTCTTCGCCTATTATGTCTTCTAACAGAACGGAACATCTAACTATCTTGAATTTACCATTGTTTGAGAAATTATCATTGAATACAGAATTCATTTTTTGGAAGAAATCTTCATCTTCAACAAGTATGGCATTCAGACCGTTCGGGTTAAAATGATGTTTTAGTATCGTAATAATGTCTTGCTCGTCTAATTGTTTCGCGCTGATCGTTGTTCTGTTTTTGTCGAATACTTTTTCCTTTTTGATTCTTAGTGATCCTGAGTTTGATTTGTTAATTATTATTTGAGTCCGGAATACGTTGATGCATGAATTGCTAGAGGGAATATAAGCATAATTCTGTGTTAGATTTACTTCTGGTTTAGGGATCCTAGATAAGGTATCGGCGTTTATGTTTTTCGCACCTTCCTTGTATCGAATCGTGTAGTCAAACTCAAGGAGTTTTAATCGCCATCTTAAGAGCTTCTAATTTGGTTCCTTTAATGAGAAAAGCCATGTGAGTGGTTTGTGATCCGTTTCAATGATGAATTCTCTACCAAAGAGATATGGCCGGAAATACTTTGTGGCCCAAACTATAGCCAAGAGTTCCTTCTCTATGGTACTATAGTTTATTTCGTGTTCATTCAAAGTACGGCTGGCGTAACTAATGGGGTGATCTTCTTGTGAGAGTACGGCACCAATGGCGTAATTGCTAGCATCTGTTGTTAGTACGAATGTCTTATTGAAATCAGGATAAGCCAGGATGGGCTCGTTGGTGAGAAGGCTTTTTAATGTTTCGAAGGCGTGAATATATTCGGGGTCTGAAATTTTTAATTTTGCATCTTTCTTAAGGTATTTCGTCATTGGTTTGGCTATTCGGGAATAATCCTTTATAAACTTTCTGTAATAGCCGGTGAGACCAAGGAACTGTTTTATTTCTTTGGGGTTTTTGGGAATAGGGAATTTTCACACGCAATTTATCTTCTGTGGGTCTGGTTTTATACCGTCATTGGTAACTATATGTCCGAGAAATGTGGTTTCCTTTCTCAGGAACTCAGATTTGTCCAACTGAACGTTCAGGTTGGTTTCTCTGAGTCGATTAAATATTTTGCTTATCGATTCCAAGTGTTCCTGTAAGGATGTGGAAAAAATGATAACATCGTCTAGATACACTAAACATATTTTATTGATGTAATCAGAGAGGATGTTGTTCATCAGACGTTGGAATGTAGCTGGTGCTGTCTTCAGCCCGAATGGCATTCGAAGGAATTCGTAGTGTCCGCCTTCTACGCTGAACGCTGTTTTATGAATGTCCTTCTCTATAATTTCGATTTGGTAAAATCCTTTCGCTAAGTCTAGCGTGGAGAAATATTGGCATCTTCCCAGCTTCTCCAGGATCTCGTCAATGTTGGGGATCGGATATTTGTCATCGACAGTAACTTCATTTAGTTTCCGGTAATCGATGACAAGCCTCCATTTGGGTTTCCCGCTTGCGTCCAGTTTTTTGGGTACTATCCAAACTGGCGCTGAATAGGGCGACTGGCTTGGTCTAATGATGTTCTTCTTTAACATCTCTTGAATTTGCTTCCGCACTTCGTCTTTATGGACGTATGGGTACCTGTAAGTTTTCGCAACTATCGGTATATCGTTCGTGGTACGAATTTGATGTTTAATTGCGTTTGTGAAAGTTAAATCTGTATTTTCTTTATAGAATATGACTGAGAATTTCTTAATGATTGATAGTAATTTAGATTTTTCTTCTGTGTTGAGGTGTTGAGTTCTTATTTGACTGGTAATGGGGAGGAAATGAGATTCCATATTAGTTTCGATGATATTGAAATTTTCGTGAGTAACGGCTGTAGTTTCCTGTGGAGTGAACTTAACTTTAACAGGATGATCACTCAGAATCTTTACTGAGGCCATCATCTGAAAGTGTTGCACGTCGTAGATGCCTTCCTCAAGTTTGACTCTTCCATCTTCGGAAGATTTAATTGATTTAATTGCCATTTAATTGCCTTAGAACATTATTACCAAGTATCCCATCATATTGGTTGTGGAACTGACAGACAAATAATTCGATTTTTATAGTTGTGTCTCCTAATTCCTCGAAAAGGGGAATCCTAACTTTTTCATGGACGTTTATAGTGTGCTGCAGAGTTTTTATGCTTGTATGTGGAACATCTAATTTCCACTTTGGGTGACAAAGGCCAGGGTTTATCACAGAATGAGTAGCGCCTGTGTCTATGATAAACTTCAATGGTTTTAGTTTGGTTTTTACAGTTATATATGGTAAGCTTTTTCCGAGGCAATTGACTGAAAATTTTCTATTGCTTCGTTTTTGTTAATATCCATAGGTTCTGGAGTTGGTGGTCTATTAAAATGCTTGGGATTGAAATTATTAAAGTCAAAATTGTTTGGGATATTATTTCTATACATTCCATTGTTCTCGTAGGTATTGGAACGATGTCGTTGTCTGTAGGAATTTCTACGGGTATTGTCAGATCCTATGTTATTACTGCCATTATTATTATGTTGGTTATGATAATGATGGTTACTATAATTGTGGCTATTAGAATGTCTGTTATCGTTATTATTTTCGTATTTGTTAGGTTTATTGTCCTTATGGTATTGTGGTAGGTTTGTGTGGGTTTGTCCGTGTGTTAGTTTTTTCTGTCTCTACGGTGGTTTTGGTTATTGGGGCAGAAGTATGCGTATCCTGCTGTAAAGAGGATATCCATGGCTGATTCGAGGGAGTCAGGGTTTCTACAAAATAGAATTGTTCTCATGGGCTCTGGAATTTTATTCTTGAAAGTGTTAAGGGCTGTCCTCATATTATTTCTGGCGCATTCGTTTGTTGCATGATTTGCACCCAAAACGATTAGAGTTTTGCTGTTGAGTCTTCTCAACTTATTTTTAATTTCATTATAAAACTCTACTGCGTTTGTTTTAAATGTGGCACCACGCAGGTTATCGTAGAGTTCGTCTATGGTCAGACGATCTCCAAAATTATTTTGTAAAATTTGTTTAATATCTTGCCAATCTGTAGCATGGCAATTTATTTCGATTATTTCCCTAGCTTTTCCTTTCAATTTACTCCTAATGATATCATTAAATAAGAGTTGCGATGCATCGTTAAAGGATCGGAGTGTAGGGTTGATCCTATCTATCAATGTGGTAAAAGTTTGTAAGTTTTCGGGCCTACCATCGAACTCAGAGAGACTGTTAAGATATTTCAATGGGTCTAATTGGACGGCGGGGGCTACGTCTGGGTTTGCCATCTTTGATATGAATTTAGTACCTAGTCCGAACCACTCTCACAATATGTTGAAAAATTCGATATATATAAGAATGTGTATATATGATAAGATATTAATATATTTATGAGATAGATAGTTATATGTTTTTATAAATTAATGTAAAAGTTTGAAATTATACACAGAAATAAAGAAATTTTTATTTTTATATGTATATACATGTATAAATCTTAAGAATAGTTACTTAAGTTTGTTCTCTGTGATTCGCTGGTAATCCGGTCGTTTGTCTGGAACGTACTGCTACTTATAATGTTCTGCTGTTTAGGATGTTCTGCCACTCAAGATGCACTGCCACTGATGTTAAAAGAAGATTTTTTCCAATATTTTTACGGGACACGTTGTAGCGCTCTTGTTGGGTTTCTGCAGAATTAGTTTACTCACTTTGATTCTGATGGGTGCGTATATTCAAGTAGTTAGCATTCGAGAGTTCCAGTTGTTTTGTTACACAGAGGGTTTTCGGTTTTTACAAATAATTTATTGTGCAAGTTATTTTATATTTCGCATTCACTCTATGAATTTGTTTCTTTTCTTTCACTTATTTCATTTCACTTATTTCATTTAAATAGTTTATTTTATATACACTTTTTGGAACCACTATTATCCATGATTTTTTTTTTCCACTTATTTCACTTTATACACAAAGTAACTAGTATTAACGCAATCTGTTGCGTGTTTCGGAGTTAGACGGTTTTTTCTAGTTCGGCGACGTCTCCTTCTGCGAGGCGTTTTTAGGTTCGAACCGCGTAAAAAAAAAAATTTTACAAAATTGTCTCCTCCTCTTGGGGATTTATTGTATCAAAACTTTTTTTCGTACGCGACGCGGACGCGCTATTAAGATTTTAAAAAAAATCAAGTAACTTTACTTAGCGCATCCTACCGACTGCGCCAATTTTATTAAAGCGAACCGAAAAGCCAAAAAAAAAAAATAAAACCCGATTTTCTTTTTAATGCGTTTATTGATTCGTGTAGAGTATACGTATACAGGAATCTAATGGACAAGTACCCCGATGCAGTCTCACACCAGGTTCACGGGATTCATAGACTTGGCCCGTACTTGTCTTTAACGCGAAATCTAACTCACTCCCGCGGGGCCGCTGGGTTCCGATATTTATGGAAAATAATATGCTGAGCTGTTGCAATAATTAGTTTGTGCTAATTGTTGCAACAGCAAAAATCAAAAGTGTGCATATGACACCTGCTTGTGTGTGCTTAATTGATTATATTTAATTAATGATAAAAAATGCGCGTGGCGGAAATGTAATTATGATCCGCTACGAATTAAGTTAGGAAATGCAAATGCATATTAAATTAGGGTGCATAGGTGTGCAATATGATGCTACGGTTCAAATAAGTTCAAATAGTGAGGGGCTTATGCTATGTACTGTAACAATTAAACAGGCAATATTACATTTGAATCCGGTAGTTTTTGACTTTATCTTTAGTAGAGATTTATGATTTAGTTCCTTCTTTGACTGATGGATTCCCGATACCGTGGTTTTCGACAATATTCTAATTGCGATTAATCGTTTACACAATTCGGAAGTGATAAAGTGAGCCTGGGAGCCTGGATCCAACAGAGCTCGAGCCTCATGCCAATTACCTGTAGAATCTTGGATTTCAATAATTGCTGTACCTAAGAGTACATGTGAAATTGTGGTATCTGAGGTTTGAGCGGCTAATACGGTTGGATTTTCTATAGTAGTTAATTCTTGATCTGCATTTGCTTTGTTCAAATGGAGCAAAGTATTGTGTCGACGGCCGGACCTTTTACATGGGCCTAAAGTGCAGGCCCTTCCTTGATGACCTGAGCCGAGACAATTGTAACACAGTTTCAGGTTTCTGATCTTATCAACACGTTCTGGTACCGATAATGCCTTGAATGCTGAGCACGAATAAATTGGATGTTTTTCCCTACATTGAGGGCAATCGTCGATTGCGACGGCATACGACGAAATATGATCCCTTGATTTTTTTATATTTTTATGATTATCTGGATTTTTGACGAGTTTTTCAGTAACCAATTTTTGTAAATATTTACAATGATTTTCCAATACTTGTATAAAATTGCTGTACGTCCGCCTATTTGTCGATGAAAGATCGCGTTTGTTACATTGTTTTTTAGTCTCGTCATCGAGTTTTTTGCGGATTAAATATATCAACAAGGAATCGCATTGAGTTGTTGCTTCACCCAAAGTTTCTAATGCTGCAAGATTATTCGTTGGGTCATCAATAATGCGACGAAGGTCTGTGTATGATCCTTTAGCCATGGGCGTGATTTCACAAAAGGCGCGAGTGTGAAATTCGACAAGTTCTTCAGAATCTTCATATCGCTCTTGCAGTTTTTTCCAGGCGTATTCATAATTGGCTTCTGAAATGCCCAACGACTGGATCGCGCGCGCGGCTTCACCCTCTAATGCGTCATTTAAATAATTAAATTTATCGATACTTGAAAAAACTGTCTGATTATGAACTAGTGAGTTGAATGAATCACGAAATTTAATCCACTTTGCTAAATTTCCATCAAATTTTGGTATCGATTGTCTAGGTAATTGTTTAATTAATGTTCCTGCCGTTTGCTGCGTGAAATTATTTTTTATTTGTCTATCCGTAGTTGTAGCCGCCATTGAAGGTGGACCGTTCGCAAGCTCCCTTCCCAACGAAATGAGTTCATAGTATTCGGATTCGAAAAATTCGCGTTCACCGGTTTCAATATCAATTACTTGAGAATCAGCTGCTGCTACTTCTTCTATTTTTTTCTGAATAGCCTCGAATTCTTCATACAAGGGTTTGATCTTTTTTAATCGCTCGTTTATCTCACTAGTTTTTGATCTATTGTCAGGATTGCTTAGGAATTGCCGAAATCGAGTTAATTTAGCCTTGATGGCACCGCGTTGGTAATTTAAATTATCGTTTGGCATTATGAAATTGAAGCTTGCAAATTTTAAGGAAAAAGGTGAATGTTTAAGAAAGGAAATAGATTTACTCATAAATTGTAGAACCACTAGGACTTCTTTCAGGCGTTGTTGTTAAAAACTGCTTGCTCAGGAACCTCGATGCGATGATGCACTACGTTGACTGGCAAGATAATAGCTGGAACCTCTGGTACTGGCTGGGGTCTGCAGCGTTGATGGTAAGATTATGGCTGGAACCTCTGGTCACTTGATGGGCTCTGCAGCGTTGATATGAATTTGGCTGGAACCTCTGATCGCTGGATGGGTTCTGCAGCGTTGATGATTTTGGCACTATTTTAATGCACTGATACGCGTACAAGTCCTTGTCACACGCGAATTGCACTTTACAATATATTGGATCCGGCTCGAAGGACCAATGTTTGCGATCGTTAGTAAAATTCCTAGCTTCGCTGTATTAAAGTTCTCCGGATATTTTTAATTAATTAATTTCACTTTATTAATAACAATGCTCAACAATACAATGTTCATTAGACTCTAATTTTCATCAATAAATTTAAGTTGCAAACCATCCGTAAAGGCTTCTCTAACCCGACTATTCTCACGTGTTGTCTGAACGCGTATCACCACCCGTAATTCTTTAACTGTATGTTGATACTCTAACGCATATGCGTACATACGTCGCAGCGTCCCAAGTACCTAGGTGCAATAAAAACAAAGGTCTAATGAATCGGTAAACTGCACGTGGTGTTGTAAAAGATTTGCTTATTTTATATCCTTATGATGGAAAATTTTGGGTTAGGAATTTTCCCGACGACTGTCTGTCGAAATAATTATTGCTGAGCCTTTACAGATGGTTGTATGGGTAACAAAATTGCAACTACGGGTTTCTTAAACAAAACTCTTTCACATCTTTGGTCAACTATACAAAGTACGATGTCTATCATTCATTTGACATACTGATCATAGTTGCAATTTAACTCATTGTTTATATTAAGATGTTTCGCATCTTTGACCAATTATTCAAAGCGCCTTAAAAATGCTATCCTAATCTTAATTTGAACTGGTCAATTTAGTTAACAGTTAACTTGAATGTATCCCATTAGTGTATTGCAAACAAAATCAGAAGATGATTTTCTTTACATTTATGATTTAATATCCCTGTAGCAAAGAGATCGCTTAGAAAATATCACAACCAGCACTTGTTGATGAGGTGGTAACACGCCCCTCCTCAGGATGCGAGGTTTGTTCTCGAGCGAGCGAGAACAGAAAAATTAAAATTCTTCTGCTCCGCGCTTGAAATGAAACAACACTACTCTTTCGGTCAAATCCTTCATTTAAATCTTATCTTAAACTAATAAACAGTTATAATTTATTCTAATAATAAAATAAATTGCGTGTAAACAAGTTTATTAGAATCCGTATTAGTATTGATTATCTGAAAATAGAACTAGAACTGAAAACTTATACTCTAAATCTTCCCTTTTATAGAATTTTCATATCCTTTATATCAATCATTAATTATCGTTAATTCACAATTCATTAATCTATAATGGGTTGTGTTGACAATTTATTATGATCGCAATACATTTGCGATCAATTAAAATCATTTTCACATTTACCAATTTCATTATTAACAATAATCCACAATCCATTAATCTATAATGAATTGTGTTGATAATTTATTATTATCGCAATACATTTGCGATCAATTAAAAATCTGTCGTTGACAGATCTACAAAAAATCATTCTCACGTCAGATCCATCACGACAGATCCATAGAATTAATGTTAAAAACTCAAACTAACGTATTCTAATTGATCGACACATCAATCAGAAACCGTCAGTAGATTTACTTAATGGTTCTATGGCACACCCTTTTAGATTTCGTGTCGGCACGCATAGACTTAATTTTAACTTTAAATAATGATTTGGATCCTTTCCAGTTCTTGTAAATCAAAAGTATAATGGTAAGAACAATTAATATAATTAACAAATCTGTTGACGAACTGACCTAGGAAATAGTTTTGTGTTTGAGATGTAATTAATTGATACTTTCTAGATTGTCAATATTCTTTTGGCTTAAATATTCTAAAGTAATGTTCAATTCTTCGGAATATATAATATTTCTTATTATATTGGAAAGTAACATCTTATTGGTTACATACATGTTTTTGTTTTTAAAGTTATGGTTTCTCATTGTTGAATTTAATAATAATATGCTGCTTTATTGTTATTTCTTGGTCATTACAACCATGTTGTACTTTAATTGGAGGTAAATTTTTTGAAACAATTATATTTCCTGAATTTCTCTCTACACTTTCATCAATATTCGATTTCATTACACATTTATTAGGGTTATTCAATAGGTTCCCAATACATTCATCAACAATTCTTATCAATTTATATTCTATATTTTCTTTAGAATCAATATAAATTTTATTTTTACAAACGATAATGTTCAAGTACTATGTTAATAGTTCCAAATTATTTTTGTTTGGTATTGGCACTATTCTAGTTCTGAAATATGATTCTTGTGAGAAATTTGGTACTTGTATAATGATAAACATTAGGTTTTCTTTTTGTGCGACAGCGATCCGGAGGTTTTGCATTTTAATTAGATTCATTTCATATTTAGAAATTTCTTGGGTAGTCAAAATATATTTGCTCAATACTTCCCATCTTGATAACAGAATGATGTCAGTACCTAGAAATTTTGTGTAGTATTTCCTGTAGATTCTCTTTGATTTCCTGTTGGTATCGAAACTCTAAAAATTTTCTTTCAAAAAGGTTTGAATTTTCGTTTAATTTAATAATTTTTTCTAATAAGACTTGTTGTACTCTATTGATATGACGATTTAAGTTTTTAACCTCGTTATTTAATTGGTCATTAATAATAATCTGCTTGTTCATATTGCCTACAACTATATTTAAATTATTATCGAAGACCTTAAAATGTTCTTCTATATCCTGCCTGTCATCGTCGTCCATGGTTCCACCAATCAAATGTAAAAATGTTCCATAAAGATTGATTAGGGCCCTTCTACGACGCTGAACATGATGTGGATGGAGCGCATTGATTCTATCGATTATCTGATTTTTTAGTAGGGTTGATTGAGGGATGACATTGATAAAATGTTGGTGGGACAATGCTCTCCATATATAGCAACATGTTTTGGAATTCATCTATATTCACGGTGTGTATGATTTTTATAAAGTTCTGAACCATATTTATTTCTTGAAGTTTGACCAGGTAGTATCCATTTCCCTGTGGGACTTCATCTGTTGCGATTCTTTGCCCCTTTATACACAATAGGTTGGAAAATGAAAGGACGAAGGCGACGATCCCTGTAAAAGAGTATGGGCTTAAGACTTCCTCCATTGCATACAAAAAAATGACTTGCTAAACATCCCCAGGAGACACTATTACGTAATTTTAGTGATGTCCGATTTATTATTGTCATCTCCATTAACATTACGCGCTATCCATTAGTATGGATGAAGTTTCACCGACTGTCTACACCTTATCGTTAAGATGAAGTTCGGCTCGAACGAAGACCTTACAATATTGGAATCACTTTCTCTTCATAAAGGCTTTCTCGTTAGTGACATTATGATTATGCTTTGTCACGAATGGTGTATCGAATTATCTTTTCTTGTTTTTATTCTTTATAAACTTCGGATTAATTTCTTCCTCTTTCCGAGTTTTATTCTTATTTTCTAAGGCTTTAGTTAGTCTGTTTCTCTTCAATATATTTCTTAATTTTTCGGTGTTCGTCGGATGGTATTGTGACATTGTGGATTTCTATTGGTCTATAATTTGTACTAGAATGAATGGTTTGATTGTAATATTTTAGTAATTCTTGGACATCGATCATATTTTGTGATTCTTTAGTTTCTGTTATTTTTATCCTCATGTGATCATTTAGAGTTTCATGAAGCCTTTCCGCATCTGAATTGCCAGTTTTAAAACCAGGTGTGATAAAGTGTAATGTAACTCCTTCGGTGTTAAGGAAATTTTCCAAATTGCAAGTTAATGTACTTTCGTTGTCTGTGATCATGTGTTTGGGTTTTCCACAAGTTGCGAAATGCTGATTTAATGCCGATTGAATATCTATCCAATTTCGAGAATTCAAGGGAATTGCTTGAGCGAATTTCGAGAATTTATCAATGAAGGTTAGGTAAAAATGGTATTTATCTACAAACCATATGTCCATATTGATTACTTCATGTGGTTTATCTGGAATAGGGGGCTGAAGAAAAGGTAATTTAGTAGGTTTTTTTCGTATTTACTGATCTGGCAGTTATTGATTTATTTGGTTATTTCATTCTTTAGGTGGGGTAAATAGTATTTGGACTTTAATCCTTTATAAACTTCTTCAATTACTATGTGATTGTTACGTTTATTTTCCTTTAAAATTTCTTCCTGTCTGGCTCCTACGTCTGTGCAATCGAACAAAATATAACTGCATTTAATGAATTTTACATTTGTATGTGGAGTTTTCCATTTAAGATATTCAGTTTGAAATTTACTGAAGGCTTGAATATCTGGCATTCATAGTCCAATGACTCCTTTCTTTGGAATGTGATTATTCAAAATGTACTGAAAGTATATTTCGATTGTAGTGTTTGAGGACTTTATCAAGTACGTCCCATTTAGCATGTGTAAGAAGTAATTGACGGTTATGTTTCCACAGAAGTCGTTTAAAAGGAGGATGCCAGGAGAGATATCGTCGATGGTTTGGATGTTGTTATCGCTGATAACGTTGCAATTTGCTTCTAAGCTGTTTAATAATTTTAGTAAACATGCAAATTACGTGGTTCCGATTTTGGGGAGCGAAAAAATAAAGAAAGCCACACTCAGTGACCATGTAAAGAAAACGAATTTTTTATTTTATCGTACGACTTCCTTATTTAAATGTTCTAAGTGCGATTTTCGCATCGACTTAGTCTAGTATCTCGTCAGTATTCGCGTCAACTGAGGGAGAAATTCTAATTTCCCGGATTTTATACAATCTAAAACTGCCGACTAAGCGTCTGGCTTTTCGTATGTTTTGAGAAACGCGGCAAAATCTTTTCGGACGGTATCATTTTTCTTGTCTTCTAATATTACTGAATTTAACGGATTTGATGCAGGCGCGTGAGTTATGTTATTGATTATTCTCAACAACAAAAAAATATACTCTTACGAGTTCCTTCCTCGGAAATAAGAACACTTGATTTGTTATTTATGAAACACTTTATTCTTTATAACTTTTGAACAATGAATTATACGTATACTAACTGAACTGTATTTCCTAGTTGTATCTCTGAACTGTATCACTTGACCAACTTGACTAACTGGACTTGAACTATTACCCCCGACTCAGAGTGGTCTTTTGCTTAAATAGTATTATTTTGATTAGGTCTGCAGTTTGCATTTCGCTTGGTGATCGCATCATATCTTTGTATAAATGTGCTAAATATGCATAATATTTATATCAATAAACAATCGTTGTTGAGTGGTCGTGTGACTATCATATCTTTGTATAAATGTGCTAAATATGCATAATATTTATATCGATAAACAATTGTTGTTGAGTAGTCGTGTGACTCATAGGTAACTTAATATGTTATATGTTTATAAGGGATATTTGATAGTTTATTGTGAGTCCTAATTATAATGATTTGAACTTAGTAACTATAATGTAAGTATTATAATATAAGTTTTAATTAAACTTAGTGGTTATATCCTTATTATTAGGATTAGTATTGAGGTCTTGAGGGTTATGTGTAATTCCACCCTCCTTAAGACTGCTGTTGTCCTCGACAGTGTTTTTTATCGGTTGTAATTCTATATCCTTTTTGTTAATTATTTTAATCTTGTTTGATTTATGGCATGTAAAGTAAATATATATTATGAAGGATACAGTGAGTATGATAATTATGAACAGTAATGTTGTTCCAATTGCAATGGAATTTTTTTTATGTTCAAATTTTATTTCTTCGATTTTTTCTAGATTTTTGATATCTTCAAGTTTTAAATCTTCAACATTAATTGCGTGATTAAATCTTGAAATAGTTTTAATTGGTTCCAATATTAAAATTTGTTGAAATTCTTTTATTTGGTTTGTAAATAATTTGCCTGCAATTTCAAGTTTACAATTGTTAAATCTTATTATGTATGTTCCATTTAGGTAATATGTTTATTCATTACAATTTTGTTTTATCTTAGTATCTATGTTAACAGTAAGTATTAATCCTTTTTCAATTTCTATTACATTATTATCATCCTCATGTGTTCTTATACAGTTAATATTTTTACATTTTAAAAGATTATTTAAAGATTTAGTCCTTTTTTCTGGTTCATAATATTCTCCATTGTAAAGTACAACTTCTTTAATGTTTATTTCCAAAGTTTCTGATATTGAATTAGGTATTTTTCTTACATAATAGGATAATAGGGGTTGAGTTAAAATAGGGATGCTAAAGACAAATATTATTTTTCTTTCTTGTGTTAATACATTTATTGTTATTTCCTTTAATTCCTCTACTGATAAATTCTGAAAGGCTATCTCATCGTATTTTAATATGGATCTAGTCATGATTCCTGTTTTAGCTGAATTTACATTGTCAATTATTTTTTCTAACTCGTCCCTTATAAGGTCAAGATTATAATTTAGTTGAATGGTTGTTAGAATTTTATTTATTGTTTGTGTCTGAGTACTAATGTCTCTAGCTAACTGATTATAGGCTTTGTTAGTTTTGTTAATGTTGTCAACAATTTTGTTAAGGTTAGATTGAAAAACGTTGTTAACTTGAATTTGATTATTCATTGACTCTATGATGGCGTGATTATTTGTATCTATTATTCTTAAATGTTCTGTGATCTCTTCGTAATCGTCGTTGTCCATTAATCCAAATAATAAATTATAAATTTTTTCGATGGGGTTTATTAATCCGCGTTCCTTTCTACTAACAATTACAGAATTTTGTTTGTCAGATAAATATGTCGTCGTAGTTTGTCCAGTATTTTGTCTGTTATCGTATTGTCGTTTTGGTTTAGGTGTATTAATTTGCATTGAAACTTGTTTAGCTTTCTCTCTATCGAAATGCAACAATTTTAATTCTCCTTTTATAGATTCAATTGTTTCTGACATATGGGGGTCGGGATAGATTTCGTTAGTTATTTCGTCTAGTGCCTTTTCGTATTGAACTAAGTCTATTTTGTGATAAATTCTTTTATAGTCTTTGATTAGTCTAATTGGATCTTTTTTTATTAATATTATTCCTGATTCGGTTTGTAGCTTTTCAATGGTAATTTCTGCTTGTACAATTGTAAACGTTAGGATCAATAAAAATGGTATGAGTTTGGGTGTCCAATGATTGTTGGGTGTAGGTTTCTGTAAAGGCAAAGGGTTTTTATTGTAATAATTTTCCCTATATTATTTCTAGGATAATTTTTTGTCTAAAGTATGGGATATGACATTGAGAGTAGTCTAATTTATGATTTCTGGCAATGAATTCTGCTGCTATGCAAGTAAATATACCGCAATCATTTGCGTTTTCCTGTTTTGGGGCGTTTCGCACGTTTTCTTTTGTGAATGTATTTTTATCGAGGACTTTACACAACTTATCTTCCGATTCGTCTACTAAATATTCACCTAATGTATCTAATATTCCATTATCGCTGCCTCCTAATGAATCATAATATTTTATTTCTTTACTCTGTAGATCGATCGTAGCCAAACACCAATGTCTTTCATTTACGTGAACCGGGATCAGAATTATATCGTATGAGAAAATGTCTACTTTTCGCGTCCATTTCTTGACTGCACTAAATCCTTTCTTTTTGAGTGTCCTGACAAAGAATGTGTTCATGATATATACTTTGGGTAGGTTTACAGAATCCTTGTTTCGTTTACTGATGAGGTTCAAATAGAAATTAATTATTTGATCGTTTACCCATTTTTGATCAATTAAAGTGGAGATATCGGTTCGAGTAATATTCAGATTGAAGTTTGACGCAAGAGTCTCGTTTAAGGGGCCATTATATAATGCATTATTAATGATTGTTTTCTGTTCTAATGTAAGCGTGTTCGGAATGCTTACTGTATTTGGTATTTCTGATCTTGGTTTTGATTCTGTTCTCGTATGCTTCTTAATTCTTTTTATACGAATTGAGTGTATCCTATTTTGATGTCTACCTTTTTTTGTTGAAATTATATTTCCTAAATTATCTTTTATTATCTCAATTTTTCTGTACTTAGGTTTCTCCTTATGACGTTCATTTTTGTAGTTTTTGATAAATACTTCTTTTTGGTCGATTTCTGGTAATTTCTCTCTATTTTTATTGTGGTAATCAATCCATTTAGTCTTTCTATTAATTAACAATTTATTTATTTTGGTTTTATCTATTCTACCATATTGTATGTCGATTGGTTTTGCTTGGGTTACTGAATGTATATTGGTATTGTAATGCTCTGTTGCTTTTAGAACTCGTTGCACAATATTTAGTTCAGGTTCGGTTATCGCTAATGTTCTAATTTGCTCTAATAATGTGCTATGACATCGACTCATGTCTGAATTACCCGTATGTGATTTTGGTGAGTTAAAATGAATTTCAATTTCTTCTCTTCTGAAGAAGTCTTTTACGTTTATCATATTGAACTCATTATCGGCAACTATCTTTCTGGGTTTTCCTAGTATAGCATTTCTTTCTCTGAGAAGTTGTATGAAAGTTATCGCATTTTTATCTGTAGTTTCTTTAACGTATAAATGTTTCGAAAATTTATCTATTGTAGTAAAGAATTGTCGTTTACATATAAAGAATATGTCAATATGTACTATTTCATTTATATCCTCGGGGGTTTCTGTTAATTTGAATTCTGGTTTTAAAGGTTTTCTGTCATATTTTACCAAATTACATACTTCGCAGTTATTTATATATTTTGTGATTACTTTTAATATTTTATTAAAGTGATATTTATTTTTAATTTCTGCGTAATTTTCTATGATTCCACGATGATTACTTTTTTCGTGTATTTCCTTGATTCTCTCCAAACATTGTTCTTCACTAGTTAAATCTATTGCATTATTTGTACATTTAATGAATTTGAGGTACTTATTATTTGAATATAATTTTATTATTGCTACTTGCACTTTGTTCCATGTATGGTCATCTAGTTCGCAAAATATTCCTACATATCCTTTTTCTGGTATGTATCTCCTAAGTATATCTATTATTTTGTTTTCGTCATTTATGTCATTCTTTTCTATGAATATCTTTCGCTTTTTGTTTATTGATTCAAATTCCTTATATTTTCTTTCCACTATTATTATTTGAGTTTTATATATATTTACTATTCCTTCCCTAATTGCTATATGGTCATTTTCACTCTCGGGAGAACTGTGTATAGTTACATGTTCACTATCGTCTATTTCTATTGCGTTTTCTTGATTATTGTTGTTGGTTAAAACGTTAATTTCGCCTTTTTCTGCGTCGATTCTGCTCAAGAAGTCTGCCACTTTATTATCTTTTCCTTTTATGTATTCAATATTGAAATTGAACTCGTTCAATTTTATTTTCCATCTCTGTAATTTAGAGTTTGGTTCCTTAAAGTTGCTAAGCCATACAAGGGATCTGTGGTCTGTTTGAATGTCGAATTTTATACCGTATAGGTAGGGTCTAAAATATTTAGTTCCCCAAACTATAGCTAATAATTCTTTTTCTACTGTCGGATAATTTCTTTCATGCTCGTTTAGAGTTCTGCTAGCAAAGGATTTTGGATGTCCTTGCTGAGATAGTACTGCACCTAAAGCTTTATCTGAGGCGTCAGTAGTAAGCGTGAATTTTTGTTTAAAATCAGGATAATGTAATATGGGATAATTAGTAATTAGATCCTTCAACTTCTCAAAAGCCGCGATGTAACTGGGATCTTCTGTATTAATTTTTCGATTTTTCTTTAGAGCATCTGTTAAAGGTAAGGCTATTTTTGCATAATTATTAATAAACTTTCTGTAATAGCCGGTGATACCTAAGAAAGATTTTCTTTGTGTTGTGGTACCGGGGATTTTTAAATTTCTAATGGCATCAATTTTTCCAGGATTTGGTTTAATTCCTTCGGTTGTCAATATGTGACCCAAATACTCAGTTGATTTGGCAAAGAACTTACATTTGTCTGTTTGAATTTTAAGTTTGTTTTTTCTCAGAGCGCCAAATATTTTTTTTATGTTAATCTCCATTTCTTGGAGTGATGTGGCAAATATCAAGATGTCATCCAAGTATACTACGCAAATTCTGTTGATGAATTCTCTAAGAACTTCGTGAATCATGCGTTGAAAAGTTGCCGGTGCATTTTTGAGACCAAAGGGCATTCTAATGAAATTGTGGGGTTGAAAAAGCTGTTTTATGACGGTCATGTTCGCTGACTTCGATCTGGTGAAAGCCTTTCGCCAAATCCAGAGTTGTAAAATACTGTGCTTTTCCAAGTTTGTCAAATATTGATTCAATGTTAGGAATCGGAAATTTGCCATCAATTGTTTCCTCATTTAGTTTTCTATAATCGATAACTATTCTCCACTTTTGCTTTTGTGAGTTATCCATTTTTTTGGAACTACCCATATTGGAGCATTATAGGGGAATTTGAGGTTTGGATGATTTTTTGTTTTAGCATTTCGTTAATTTGATCTTCTACTTCCTTTTCATGGACAGGCTGAAAACGATAGATTCTGGAATACAGGGGTTTATTGTTTTTGGTGATTATTTCGTGTTTTGTCTGAGTGGTACAGGAAAGATTTTCTCCTTCCTTATAGAGTAGATCCTCATATTCATTGAGTATCTTTTTTAGCGAATTTACTTCCTTTTTATTTAACTCATTAAACAGCTTATCACGGTTATTCGTCGCACTGAGCTTACTCTGAAAATTTATCTCTTCAGGGATGGCATAATTAAATTTTAATTTTTGATTATTAGCTTCCATGGTTCCTTCTCCCAAATATAATTTAACGTTTAATGGATGCAGTAGATTTTGACCTATCACTGCTTTAAAAGTTTTATCATGGAAATCCATGACGTTCCACATAATTTTGTGAGATTCAGGAAGTTTGAACTCTACTGGCATGTTGGTTTTTATTTTTTCCGTGACATGGCATGAGCCACCTAGGCCGTTAACTGTTATGTGATTATTTAATTTTATTTTTTTTATAAAGGGAAAAAATTTTTTGTCTATACTAGAAATAGAAGCGCCAGTATCTATAAGTGTTGGAACTACTTCATTCTCTATTTGTAAATCGATTACTGGTAAAGGGTTTCCGAGGCACATTGCTGAAAATTTACGTCCATAGGTTCTGGATTATTGTCTCTGTTCCTGTACATGTTCGAGTTGTCAACTTGCATCAGTTCTTGTCTGTTATTTTGATTATTTTGTGGGCGATTATAATGATTAAAACGATTATTGTAATTGTTTCTAGAAGGATAATAGTTATTTTGTTGGCGGTGCATAAATAAATTTTGATTGTGTCGGTTATTTTAGTGTGAATTTTGATTATACCGATTGTTTTGATTTGAATTTTGATTGTATCGATTATTTTGATTTCGGTAATTGTTTGGATTTAGGTTATAATTTCTATGATTTGGACGAGTACGAGGGTTAATGTTTTGTATTGGATTGTTATTGTCAGTGTTGTATTGAATTTCTCTAAGGATATTGTATGCTTGGTTGAGTGTTTGACAATTTCTCATTTCAAGTAGAAATGATTTGTATTCTGGCAGAAGGGATTTAAATTTGTTTAAGACCAACCCTTCGTTTCGGACTGGGTTAAATTCTAAATGTACATTTTGTTGCGGATCTTGTAGGTACTTAGTATTTATTCTATTTAATAATTTATTTAGAGTATGATATGCGTCGTCGACGTTTTTGAAGCTTACCTTATGTATCCTATTGATTATGCTGCTGTATGATTCGTTGATTCCGAATGTTGAGATAAGGATTGCTTTAATCGTTAACCACGTTGGATCTGGTATTTTTTGTATTGTGTTTCTGGCTGGTCCCTGAATTTTGTGCAGGACGAGTCTGAATAGATACGCTTGATGGTTTCCCTGAGCCAAATTGAGAATGGTTTGTGCTTCCTCTAGCCAAGAAGATAAAGCGTACTCTCTGTTGTCTCCATTGTATATCGGTAGTCTGCGTACTTCCTTTAGTATTTCATCGAACGAGAGGTCCAATGGCAATGGTATTTCTTGTTCCGCCATTGTTTATATATTTTGTAGATGCGTTTAATTTATTTTGTGAGACTTTTGTCTCCACTGTACAGTTTATGGTACTGGAGGACCTTGTTACGCTTTTTATTAGAATTCCTCAGTGTTTACCACAGAGAATTGAGCGCTTTTTCCTAAAATGCAGCTCACTGCTTTGCAATAAATATACTGTATTTATAATTGGTGTTATTATTTTTATTTTATTATTTTATTGATTTTTGTTAAAATTAGATTTTCTCTAATTTGGGTTTTATTTTATTAAAAAGTTTTGTTTCTTGTTCCTACCCTAATAGTCTAAGTTTTCCTTAGCTACTTTTGTGGGCGTACTTTTCAAAACTTTTGTTTTATTTTACTTTGACCAGATTTTCTCTAATCGAAGGATTTTTGTTAAGTTCACTTTTACACGAGTCACTTTTTTCCAATTTTTACTTGAACGCAACTCTTTGTGTCAGAGGTTCTTTGTCATGGAGGTTCCTCCCTCCTATGACGGACGACTGCGCCAGTTATGTTATTGATTATTCTCAACAACAAAAAAATATACTCTTACGAGTTCCTTCCTCGGAAATAAGAACACTTGATTTGTTATTTATGAAACACTTTATTCTTTATAACTTTTGAACAATGAATTATACGTATACTAACTGAACTGTATTTCCTAGTTGTATCTCTGAACTGTATCACTTGACCAACTTGACTAACTGGACTTGAACTATTACCCCCGACTCAGAGTGGTCCTTTGCTTAAATAGTATTATTTTGATTAGGTCTACAGTTTGCATTTCGCTTTGTGATCACATCATATCTTTGTATAAATGTGCTAAATATGCATAATATTTATATCGATAAACAATTGTTGTTGAGTAGTCGTGTGACTCATAGGTAACTTAATATGTTATATGTTTATAAGGGATATTTGATAGTTTATTGTGAGTCCTAATTATAATGATTTGAACTTAGTAACTATAATGTAAGTATTATAATATAAGTTTTAATTAAACTTAGTGGTTATATCCTTATTATTAGGATTAGTATTGAGGTCTTGAGGGTTATGTGTAATTCGTGTGACATTTTTGTATCAGTGTTGTATGCTGAGGCATACAACACTGCGTCATGGCTTATATCTAGGAGGTCTTTGTTTTCACAATTTGAAAAATAATTAAATGATTTACATTCGTTTTCTATTGCGAACAAATTTTGATGGCTTTTTTATTCTGTCTTCTTGCATTGAACTGCTAATTTCTTTTGAAATAAATACAATTTTTCTTGATGTGTCCTTCACGACCACACTGGTAGCATTTCACTTTAGATTTACCTTTAAATGAGTTTTTTTTTCTTGATTTTATATTTTGATAATACTTTCTGAAAGGAACTTTATTTTTATAAGTCTTGTAACTATTTTATTTTTTGCAACCAACATTTTGGTGCTTGTGTCACGATTTTGTCCTTTAACTTTAATTTCATGATTTAAGAAACGACTTTTCACAAAATCTAAATTGAATTGATCTTCCGCCAATGTTTCAATATCAGTTATCACGCCTTCATATGATGATTAGAGTGTTTTTAATAAATGAAGAACTTTATCAGGTTCGTCCAATCCACATCCTAGGATCGTTAACGCGTGTGGCGAAAATTGAAAAAATTTTCCATAAGAGACATTTCACTTCCTAATTTTTATTCTGAAAGTTTTTTTCTCATGGTCATCTGTGTGGGAAGACTTTTACTATCATAAATAGAATCCAATTTACTTAATACATTTTTAGCATAAGTAACGTCGGTAAAATGGAGCAGTGAATCGGCTAAATGTGAACCAATAATGCTGTGCGCTATATTATTCTTCTTCAACCACTTATGGTCTGGATTAACTGGAATTTTTCCATCTATAACTTTAAGCAAATTAAGTTATTTTAAAAATAATCGCACTCTCTTTTTCCAAACACTATAGTTAATTTCATCGGAAGGAATGATTCCTGTTTGTGGCTTTGATGTTTCTATTATTAGAAAAATAGTATAAATATACACACACAAAATTAATAAACTGTCACTCACTAATTATATGAACAAAATACAATATAAATGATTAATGTGCCATTCGTTATGATTTTAATGTTGGCAATATTTAAAGCTTCTTCAATAGCAGAATATGAAATACTATCTTTATTTATTAAATCTGTAACCTGTATCTGTAAATCTGTATCTTGTATTTCTTTTCTTATTAATATTAATGAATTTATTATACCAAGTTTGGCCCAGTGAATAGCGAAGTTTACTTAATTCTTTTTTAATCAATTTGATTTTGAATTGCATTTCACATATGCTATCATTATTTATTCTTTTATCTCTTTTAAAAAGTTCTAAAAATTCATTATTGATTTTGATAATATTGTTAATTCTTTGATTGTATAATTCATTTATGGTGACTTACTTGCTTGAGTTTCTTAGCTTGTCATTTAAAGTTTCCGTTATGGTAGTGAAATTCTAGTGGTCCGGATTGCCTGCTATCCATTTTCTCAATAAAATTAAGGAATCTCTTAACCTTTTTTTGTTTTGAGGTTATGTAAAAAATAGAATAAAAAAATTAAATCAAAATAGAATTAAAAAAATAAAAATCAAATAGAGTTTGATTTATTTCGTGTGTAAAATATCCTACAAGTGAGTTGCGTTTGACAATCGATGATTTAACTACTTTTTCGCTTTCTGATAACAATTTCTAATATAGTTTCAAGTTAATTTTATGTATAAGTTTGAAGTTTCCATTTTGTATTCTTGCCTGTCCCAGCTGTAATGTCACGATTTCGGAGTTTATAAAGTTGAGAATCTGCACTTTAGCCAGAGGCGATACGAAGGGGAACCTCAAAATTAGCTACGTTTTTTATCTTTATGGATGATTTTTTCCGGATTCTTTTATGACGATTGTGCGGTAATTTACTTTTATATTTTCCTCTTTGTATCGTGGGGTAAATTTCGAGCCTTTACGCTTGGTTTGTCTAACGAAATTGCTTATTCTTATTATGAAACTTGAGATCTTTTTATTGTTTAGTTTTCAGCTTTTCAATATTTTCTTTTCCCATATTATCTATTTGTTCAGGGTTTGCATTGGGGAAACGGCTTTTTCTCTATAACGGAGTGTATTGAATAACTATACTCTTTGACAAATCTTTCTGAAAGCTGCTCGAATTGACATGATGGATCTTCCCTCCTCAAACACCGCGAAGTTTCTACTAGTGTTGAATGCTATCGTTCTACTCTTGCGTTTACTTCACTTTTATAAGGTGGAGTCCAGCAATTTTTTTATCTGGAGCTCGTCCTCCATCATGGACATCAATATGGGTGACCTTAGTCCTCCTTCATTATCAATTAACACGTATTCTGGTATACAAAAATAGAATAAAATGTCCCGGAGAGGGCTTTTTATACCTTCTACTGATTTAAATGCAATTTTCTTTGCAAGAAAAAATTTTGAAAATTTATCAATGGCTGTAAAGACTCGGTGCTTTTCAGTTTAGAATAGATCGATGTGGATTGTGTGGCCTGGATAGTTTGGGATAGGAGTGGCTCCTATAAACGGTTTGTTCGGATTGAGGTCATACTTGCATTCCTTGCAAATAGTACACATCTTTACAAGTCGTTTGATCTTCGCTGCCATTTTGGGAAAATAAAAGTTATATTTGCAGGCGGTTTTCTTCTGCGTTCCTATGTGCTCTTTTATGCACCTGCGAAATTCGTTGCTCCTGCTTTATTTCATTTCGTATATCCTCTACCAGTTTCCTGGAGAATCTTACTCTGTAATTTCTGAAGTGATTGGGGTAGATTGCCTGTATAAGTCCAAATGTGCTTCAGTCAGTATGGAGTCCGTGGATCATTCCTGGGTTTAAGTATCAGATAAGTATTTGGACGATGCCCTGATCTGTGAAATTTTGGTCTCTTTTACCGCTTGGGGATAAGGATGTCATCTCGAATAGACCGGTTCATCTGATGTAGTTCGGATCTCACCTTTCACTATGGTATTATACTTTTATCCAGGTTTTCCGAAAGAATATTGGGACAGTCATTAGAGTTTTTTTAAACAACTTATTTGAGTAGTGTTCATATGATTGGTTCTAATTTCCTGATTGTGAACAGAGTTAGAGATTTGTTGTTTGAGAGGAATGTGCAACTCGGTTTTAATGATCATATGGTCAGTATCGGTATGTATCACTGCTTGTATCTTCCTTAGGGTGTCATTCCCAATAATGCCTGCAAATGTTTAATGTTAGGTAGAATATAGAATTTTGTTTTTCAGTAAAGGGTCGAAAACAAATTTATGTTGGAATATGCTGGAATCTTTTTGGTGCACATGGAGGCCTCGCGCCAGGTCTGTTTGCATAATTGACGGCATGCGTCCTAATAGATGGGTCAATACCCATATTGGTGTTCCTCGTGGTGTGGATGGTAAAGGTAGTTGATTTGGATTCCGCTGATAGTACTGATTGAATCCGGAATCTTGTGGAACAAAAGGGTTTTGGTAATATAAATGCCTGTGAAATTGTGGTTTTTGTGGTACTCGGGGGTAACACAAGAGTTTTGGATGGAATTCGTTCTTTACAGGCTGATGTTGATAATTAATAGGATGCTGCTTAGGTCCTTCCCTTTTTGGTGGCAGAGGTGGGGAATAAGAGAGTCAGGTTTACGAAATGTGTTGACCGCATGTTGTGTTCGATAATAAACGTTTTCTAATTTCAAACACAAAGACCGCGCCTGTGGAAGATCTACTGGTTCTCTTATACTCAGAAGACGAGGTAAATCACTTCTAACTCGACTAATAAATGTGTCGAATATCTTTTCGCGGTAACATTGGGTTAAATTATTCCGGACGTATATTTTATTTAAAATTAAGGACAGGACAGGACAGGTACTTTATTTAAAATTAGAGAAAGGCGATGATAGACCCTTTCCTTAAACTCGTTTATGGTACCTGGACCGTGGATTAATGTTGTAAGTTGATATTCGAGGGTGCTCAAGTCCCGTTTGTCGGCGTAGTGTAAGGTGAGATATTTAGAAATTCGGGGCCAGTTGAGAGGGGTATTATAAGTCTCAAGGGCAATGTCGGCTTGTCCTTGAATCTAATCCCGAATAACCGAAAGGATATCGTAATATCTGGGAGTCCCTTTTAAGTAATGTTAAATTTTGAGGATATCTTCAACGTCATTGAGTGTTCATGTCTCTAAAAATTTTCTTTCTAGAAAGTTTGAATTTTTAATTAATATATTTACTTCTTCTAATAAAATCTGATGTCCTCTGTTGTCCACACTCTTGGGCAGTGTGTATAATTTTTATGAAACTGAGAAGCATTTTCATTTTCTGAAGCTTAACCAAGCAATATCCATTATCTTGTCGGATTTCATTTATTTGAATACTGCTTTCGCGTACATAAAAAACCTTTGGATGAAGGTGATAGTTCTTGTAAAAGATTAAGTTTTTCAAAATCATTTCACCTTACGCAAAGAGAATGGGATTTAACAACATGATTTTAGGATGGATATAATTTTAGTGAAGTCCGATTTTCTTTTCTTTTTGTTCATGAACAATACACACTTTTCATTTAATTGGACAAATACCCACTGATATTTTACGTCTTTATGTTAAAATGAAGTTCGGCTCGGACTACCCTTGAACTTTTTTTCGTATCACGATGGCTTTCTCATTGGTTATATTATGATTTGGCCTTGTGGTGAAAGATCTATCAAATTTCTTTTTTTCTTTCTTTTTATTATTTATGAACCTCGGATCTATCTCTTCCGCTTTTCGATTCCAGTTTTTATTTTCTTGTTTTTTTTTCAATAAATTCTTTAATTTCTTCTAAATTCTAATAAAATTAATTTATCAGATGATATTATTTCGTTGTGAATTTCTATTGGTCTGTGGTTTGTGCTGTAGTGAATCGTCTGGTTGTAGTACTTAAGTAGTTCTTGGACATCAACCAAATTTGGTGGCTCTTAAGTTTCTGTGATTTTTAATATCATATGTTCGTTTAAAGTATTATGAAAGCTTTCCACATCGGAATTACCAGTTTTTATAGCAGGTGCAATAAAATAAAGAGTAACTCCTTCAATACTAAGGAAATTCTCTAGATTGCTTGTTAGTGTACTTTCATTATTTGTGATTATATGTTAAGGTTTTCCACATGTGGCAAAATGCTGTTGCAGTGCCGGTTTAATATCTATCCAGTTTTGAGTGTCTAGAGGTATTGCTTGAGCAAATATTGAAAACTTATCAATGAAGGTTAAGTAGAGATCATGTTTATCTATGAACCATATAAGTTAATAAAAATTAACGATTTTTTTTTTAAAGGCGGGTCATGTTTGACCCGAAGTTTATTCTTCTAGATCTAAATTACAACTGAACTATCTATCTTACAAACTACGATTAATTTTGTAATTAATTTTGTCGACGTTGCTTTCCTAGATTGTGTTAATGCGATTTTCATTTTCCTGGGAAATACAATGCTGCAAATTCCATGTTGCGCTCGTAGACGAATTTGATCCACCTTGTCTGCATTTTATTGAAGTTGTTTGTTAAATCCTCCGCCGTCAAAAACATTTGTCCGCAATTGCTAGAAATATGGCAGTTCGTTGAATTTCATTCGCTGCATTGGTTTTAACTATTGGTAAGTTATTTGTGATGGTAGTCTGCTCTCTGGTGTGCAATGAGCCTCAAATTTGGTCTCTTGTACAGGTGATATTTTTTTCAGTTTGGAGGAGTTTAATTTCTTTGATATTATCGATTCCTATCGCCTTGGGATCTTCAGTAGGAAACGGATCTGTGTAATTTATTGCTGCCGGTTGAAGGATCGGAAGAAGAATTTTCATCGAAGAAGCTTGCCAGGAAATTCTTTATTTATTTTGATTGTTTCGTTCTCAAATTTTACTAGGAACGTGCCATTTTACATTTTACATTTTACGTGCCACAAATTTACATATGGTAAGATTATTGATATTCTTGCAATTTCTTTTAACGCCGAAAATTTCCTCTTCGTTCTTCAAAATACTTTTAAGAGGAATTTTGTTGATTGCGTTGTTATATTTCACTGGTTTTATTAACATTGATTGATAAATTTCTTTTGTTTTGAGGGGAATGTTTACAATGTATAAGAATGAAGAGCTATTGGTAATAATCTATATCTCTGCGAAATCAAGGGCTTCTTCTATTGTCTTCTTCTATTGCATATGGTCTAATAATTTTGTAAAATATTTTATTTCAGACTTAGAAAGGATGAGTGAATCTACAATACCTAACTTTGCCCAGTGTATTGCGTAATTTACATTTTTTAGCTCTTCCTTCATTAATCTTAACCTGTATTGTACATTGAAAATGACGCTATTATTAGTTTGATTATTTTCTTTTATAAGGTTTTAAATTTCGTTAGCAATATGAGTGATGTTATTTATTCGGTCGTTGTATAATCGATTTATTACTATTTGCCTGTTGTTTTCCACGACGTTATTGATTTTTGCCTTGATGGTTACGAGATCTTCATGGTCGGGACTTCCGGCCATCCACTTCCAAGCGCTTCCAAGGAATTTTAGTGATCGTCCCAACTTGTGGGGTTTTAGGTTGTGGATAAGGTTTTGGACTTGTACTTTGTACGATAAGAGCGGTTTAAGAGAATTGTGTTGGATTGAT
The DNA here is from genome assembly GCA_954870665.1 of Stratiomys singularior. Taxonomy (NCBI): domain Eukaryota; kingdom Metazoa; phylum Arthropoda; class Insecta; order Diptera; family Stratiomyidae; genus Stratiomys; species Stratiomys singularior. Next base: position 55,111,283 of record OX940879.1, on the reverse strand, counting down.
GCACTATTGAGTTTTGGTTCTATTTTTTCGAGAATATGTTCATAATCGTCCAGGTCTATGATGTGTGTATGAATTTAAAATTGCCATCTTGTATTTTTGACTGTCCTGTATGAGAGGAGACGATTTGATTTCAGAATTTGAAGTTTGGATGATACCGTGTGAACGGTGAGTCTGAAATTAATGATTAATTAATCTGATGTTACTCTTGTGTATGACTTTTCCTGATTCCGTTAAGACTGTAGAGTTGTAATTATTTCTAATAATTTCTTGCTTATATCTAGGGGAAAATTTTGAACCGTTTCCTTTTATTTTGCTTTACAAATATTATTTCACCAATGTTATTATTTTTAATATACTTCTTCTTCTTCTTTCTTCTTCTTTCTTTGCTGTGGTAGTCGATGTCTGATCTCTGGTTTTAAATCTGTCTAGGTTTGTCAGCCGAAGATCTTCGAAATAATCGAGATCAATACCGGGGACCCGTCCAAGATACAGTTCGACTGGCTTTTTTGAGTGTGGCTCTGAGAAGGGATGTTAGGGGTTTGGCTATCTTTGCGTAGCTTTGGATGAAACGTCTATAATACTCCGACATACCCAAGAACGATCGTAGGTCTCTCAGTGTTTTTAGAGAAGGAAAGTCAACGATAGCCTGAACTTTCCTACGATTTGTTTTTATACCATTTTTGCCAACGGCGTAGCCCAGAAATTCTACCTCATCCCTCAAGAACAACCAGCATTTTCATATTTGCCTCATTCAAAGTTTGGAAGACTTTGTCGAGGTTTTCGAAGTGCTCAGTCTCATTCTCCCCAAAGATGATGATGTCATCGATGTATATGTGACACCTTTTCCCAACGTGTTCACGAAGGATATCATCAGTAGTCGCGTAAACTCAAATTTCGCGTTATTTACGGAAAATGGAGTCTTTTCTATGTCAGAAATTTTTAGGGGGGCTCGATGAAATCCACTCTTTAGATCCAGTACTGAAAAGCATCGATTCCTACCAAGATTTGCGAGTACCTCGCTGATCTCAGGAATGGGATATTTATCCGGGATTGTTACCGATGCATCCATTTCTTTGAGCACAATCCACACCGGGGAATTTTAGGGAGATTTTGAAGGGCGGACTATTCCTTTTTCGAACAATTTGCTTATTTCTTTTTCTACTTCTTCTTTCAGGGCCATTGGGCTCTGGGTAATGGGAATTATTACCCTCTCGCAATTAATTCAATTGCCCGGCAAGAGGGATTAGAGGAATCCACCTCAGAGGTGGGGTTATTTGGGTCCCGGAAGCCCCGTTGGGACGGGCGTGGGCGCCACTCCTCTACCCAATAAGCAACCTCTAGCCCTTAGAGGAGATGGGCTGGCCTCGGAAGCCGGACACTCGCAACTTCTGGTGTATGCTTTGCCACCACCACGCTTCAACCGCGTCTCTCGTGATAAACCTGCCGCGTTCCCAATGTCGCGAGCTGTTCTCTTCACAACCAAGCTGCTGAATTTAAATTTATTTTAATTAGGGTAAAATATGGGTTTTATTTTAACATAAACCAACTATACCTTAATTATATCTAAGACTTACGCTAAAAAAAAAGAAATACAACGGAGGTCCCCAGGGGACTTGTGCTCCTCTTCCACTCGTTTCCTTCGCAACTTGTGCTCCTCGACGGATAAAGAGGAGGGCTATGGGTAAGAACGAGAGTAGACTGGATCACACGTTGTCGTTCTAATATCTCCTTGGACTCTCGTAGCGTTTGTCGATTTGTCATCGGGGTCCGATAGTAGCTCAGCATGCTTGCGTATTGATTTTAATTTTTGCGTTTGTTCGTGCTTGAGATGGTCAGTTTTTACTTCAACACTATTCACAGTCTCGGATCTAAACTGTTTAAGAGGAATGGATTGTCATGAAATTTTCCTTAGTGTGTATTACTGCTTGAATACTTTTTAGGGTATCGTTACCGATTACCCCATCAAAAGAGATAAGGCTCGGTAGGATAAAGAATTTTTGCTTATCCGTGTAGTTGCCGAAAGGTTTTATGAATGAGTGATGAGAAATTTTTATATTTCCTAAACAATAAATGGCTTCCATCAATTTTGGATCGTCTAACGATTTCTCGTTAGTTGTATCTATATACGTCGCTAGTGTTTTGTCATGCTGTAGATCTTCATGTTACATTTCTTTCTCGTATTGTTCTATGTCCTATTCGTCATATTCCTGAGGTGGTTTATCGTTTTCCAATTCTGTGTTATACATTCTTTGCAGTTTATTTGGTGCAAAATTCTTCTTATAAAATTCTTATAAAGCTTATTAAGGTGAGGTCGTTTTTGCATAATTTGCTTACCATATGAGTTTACCATATGAGTTCTTATGAACCTGTCCACGTCCATAGGTTCAGGTCTTGGGAGAGGGTTCGGTGGAAGTGGATTGGGATTTACGTATGGTCGTTGCCGCTGGTAGACTCCATTATTTTGGTCAAATCGTGGTGGTTGTGGATTTCGAGGATAATGGGCTAACTTGTAGTAGAATTCCCGCCTGGATGCTGGGATAGGAGTAGGTCTTACTGCAATCGGAACGTTTCGGCGAGGGGAAACAGGCGATGGCAGATGTTGGGTCTTATGCAACATATTCTGTGAGCTGTTGGAATGTTGAGCTCTATAATTCATATTTTGTGATTTCAAGCACAAGTACAAGGCTTAAGAAAGATCCGCTAGTTCACGGATGCTTAGTAATCTTGGTAAATCGCCGTGTAGGCCTCTGACGAAAGTATCGAGCGCTTTATCTCGATACGACTGTGTCATTATATCTGAATATTCCATGCTCAGGTCTATAAGGGACAACTTGTTTAAGATGAGAGAAAGGTGCTGGTAGACAGTTTGATAAAATTCTTGTACTGAGTTTGATCCCTGTACCAAGGTAGTCATTTGGTACTCAAGCGTACCAAGATCTCGTTTGTCTGCATAATGCAGCGTAAGGCTTTAGATATCTTTGCCATTTCAATGGCGTATTGTATGATTCTAGAACGATGGCTGCGTTGCCGACGATCTTGTTCCGAACAACGGATAAAATACCGTAGTATTTCGGCGTTCCCTTGAATTGTTTGTAGATTTTTAAAATTCTCTCCACACTTTTCCTACAAGAACCAAATTCTCCGAGCTCACATGAAAATACTCTGAGGTTTTTTTCGACGTCGGAAATTTTGTCCATATCGGAAAACTGGATACCCACACCGGTCGTATTTCCTATGAGCTTGCTGAGTTCGTTTTCCCTGGAATTGTACTTCCTTTTTCGAGCTCTTCTTTTGGCGGATCTTCTCTTTCGGACACAGGCTGTCGTAATTCGACGTCCGGTTTGCCACACTTTTTACGTAAAGGCTACTACAGGGCCTTATCTGCGCGCGCTTTTGAACTTCATTTTTGTTCCGGAACATAATCAATTACCGCCGGAATCGACCACTTGCATAATTCGCGTTTGGTTAACACGTCTTACTGATAGCGATTTAATTTCGACGGACTAGAAGTTGGAACATCATCGGCCAGTCGCAGCACGATGTTATGACCTTTTAAGGCTTGATTATCCTTAGGATAATTTGGTTTCCCTTTCGCCATATCGAGCGTCGTAAAATACATAGCTCTTCCTAGTTTATCCAATATATCATCGATATTAGGTATCGGAAACTTATCATCGACTGTGATCTCATTTAATTTTCGATAGTCCACCACCATACATCAATTCATATTCCCGGAAACATCTGATTTGCTGGAACTATCCCAATAGGTGATGAGAAGGGGTATTTACTCGGGCAAATAATTCCTTGAGACAGCATATCGCTGATTCGCGCTTCCACTTCAGATCGATGTAAAAAATGATATCGATACGACTTAGCACTTACAGGATTATTACTAATCGTTTTATTTCATATTCAATATGATGGGTGAAGGTCAAATTATCACCTTGTTGAAATATCGCTCATTAGTAGGATTTTAATGATTCCGTTAAGCATTTTCTTTCTCTCGTATTTAAATGATCCATTCTAAACAATGAAAGATGTTTTCTCTTAATAGTTGTATCTACGCAATACAAAGTATTTAAATATTTTTCGGAGTCTTCTTCTCCTTTAAAAGTAAATATCCGAAAACTTTTATCATCTATCTTTCATTTAGTTTCGCTTTTAAATCAATAATTATACGATAGGTCTCAAAAATATTATTCCCTAATAATCCATCGAATTAATTACTGAAGTTATACTCTATAAATTGGAACTTTCTATCACCTCCAAACTCTTTAAAAGGTTATATTTTAACTATATGTGAATAAGATAATTTCGAGTATATAATTTTATGCTAGAAGCTTCTTTCTTGATACACAGTTTAGGATTACATTAATTTTGTTTTATAATCTAAAGGGTACACCATAAGAATCTATTTTAATATATGACTTAATATATTATTTCCTGGGCAGTTTCCGATGCAGCTTTCTGAAAATTTCCCTCTTCTTGAAAGTTAGCCATACCACCATAGTTTTGGTTTTGATTTGTATGGACTTGTTTAGTCTGATCTATTTCCATTGGTTGCGGACGACCGAACTTGTGTATTCGATTTTGTAAAGATTTATCAAATTTTTGATGATATAATGGTTCGTAAGGGGTTATTATCCAAACGCTCATTATTCTGGAAAGAAATTCTATTTAAATTTTGCAGATGAGTTTTAAATGGTTGTTTATTAGGTTTTTTATTTTTATATTGGGATCTAGCGTTATTGTAATACAAATGTCCTGTTTCTGTTAAAATAGAAATAGCTTTTTCTATGCTATCTGGGTTTCTGCAAAAAGACTTCTACTGGGTCCTGGTATATTATTTTGCAAGACTTCGATAGCAAGCTTTTTTATTATTATTTATTATTACTTCTTGTAGATTAAAATGGTTTTCTTGTTGCACTTTTATATTTGAAGCGGTAAGCCTTTTTGTAAAATGTTAATAAATTCGGTTGCAAGACCTCGTAACTCTGTAATTCTTAGTTCGTTCAGCAATTGAGAACTTTTTCTTCGATCCATAAAATTTGCGAATAGTAAACTTTCAATTTCATCCGACTTTGCTAAATGTGGATTTGCATCGATAATTCGCTTCGCTTTACCTACAATTTTACTATTTATGATACTTAAAATTTCTTGTTGAGATGCATTGTTATACGCCGACACAGTTGAAGCCATCTGGTCTAACATATTCACAAATCGTTTTAACTCTTCTCTTTCTCCATCAAAATTAGGTTATTTTTTATGTGTGTTTCAATAGATCGAGTTGCCATTTTGGAAAAAGTGATTTTGATTGAATTCCTACTCGTTGTAGCCTTTGTGTCATATGCCCTTACACAATCCTTAACGTGAAAACTTGTCCAGAATTTTCGCTCACGCAAATAATAAAGTTGACTCGTATGTGTACAATTAATGCACTCTGATTCAATCGGTATACGGTTTAAATAAAAAAATTCAAGCCAAGGGTCCCCCTCCAGCCTCAGATGGAATTTTGAAATCAAACATGGGCTTGACACCTAACTCCCTATAACTCGAATTTTTTTCACTCGATTTTCTTATATTTTAAATTAAATTGTTGCGGAGTTTTGGATCCGCCACTATCATGATTTTCGTTCGCGATTATATTTCGGATCTTTTCGAAAAGATTCTACTGACTGCGCTAGTAATGATTATGCGTTTAAGATAAAACGTCCGATATTTCGATATAACACTTACACATTATTTTATCCGGTTTGTAGGAATTTATACAACTTGTAGGACCTATCTGACTAACCGATTTTGAATCCACGACTACTCTTATTCCTCGTTTACATTTCCTGTTTATACTTAATATTATTGTTTATCAAACTATTTCGCATCTTTGGCCAATTATACAAAGTGTGAATTGTTATGGGCTCTTCAAGGAAAAGCCAGTTATCACAACTTATTCAATTTTGTCTTTATTCACAGTGTCACTTGCACATTTATAATTTAACTTTTAACTTAGTACTCTAAGGTTTTTTACAAGAATTAAATTTCTTAACACAATCGCTAAAATTTTCAACACTAAGCACCTAGTTGACAATTAACAACTGACAACTACAATTGGCAACTCGACAACTACAATTGGCAACTCGACAACTCCAATTGACTACTAACTACTGAAAAAGTGCCTTTTTATAGGCAGAAAATGTTTATTAATGACTTAGTACGCAAATTCCACATCTTCTATTAAAATATCAAATTTCACTATTTTATTGCTGATTTTGCCTCGCGTAGAATTGGTGGTACCATTGCGATTCCCATTGTAAACACAATCTGGAGAATTGTTTATTAAATTTGCAAGAGTGGCAAAAACACAATATTAGATAGGGAATGTCGTTTGACTTAAATGTAATATTTCCCGAGGACGGCTTTGTTTACGTTTCTGTAATTAATTACGTTAACGGAATTCGGATATGTTTTTCTAGTGTAAAATATTAATTGTGTGCGCGAAATTTGTTGTGGCATTTCCTAGAATCAGTTATTAGATTGTATCTTAAGAATGACATTTTTTATATTCCTGTAAATTGATTTCGTTAATGGAATTCGGTTATTAATTACATTCGCGGAATTTATATGGCTTTTCTTCGACACTAGTCGATTATCGGATCAAATTTCGTTGATGCGACTTAAGTTTGTACTTTTAAACCGAAATAAAAAAATTTCAATCACTGTATAAGTTTGCAAGGATACCGCTCCTCTGATTAAACAGGATTAATATTTTAAATGACAACACAGGATAAGTTTTATTACTATTTATTTTATTTCACTTCGTTTGAAGTTACGTACACGGTTCTATCTTGACTCCCTCACAAAACATATCTCAAGGTCTTTTATACTTTTATTTCTATGCACAATTCCATTTGATCAGCACTTTTACATCTTACTTAATCATTTCTGTCGATAATCTTAATATGTGTTTAAATTAACAGATCAGCGTAATTTTATCTTAAGAGCACAATTTCTGTTTATAATATTTAATTCTTCCCAAGTCTTTGTTTACATTTTAGTCTTTTATTGGTTTGGCAAATTGTGCTGACCCCATGGTTTTTGTTCTTGTGGTCGAGGTTGGTTCTAACATAACACGCGTGCTAGATTAAATCGCGATCGATTGCTGGGCAAGTACGAGTATATGGATCAGTGTACGGATCAGTGTATGGATCATGGGATCCATAACAACATCCCCCTAGGAAAAGACGAATTTCGTTTTTTAATTTAGAATTCGTCATGATTAAGTCTACCTATGGAAGATCTGAATCGAAATTTGCTTTTTAAAGCTCTTAAAGGGATTCTAACGTCCGTATCCTGAGGTAAAACAACCGGAGCGTCACTAGGTATAGATGTAAGTTCCATTTCAACATGATGCCTAGGTAACGAGGGAGGTGAATTGTATTGATTAATTGTAATGGCTTTGCAACATCCACGGTCAATTCTTATCGAATTAGGGAGTAAAGGTTTTATACAATTGTATAGCTTGTAGAGGATATATCCGAGGACGAGGATTGATATTATTGTAATGACAATTCTATAGAGATTTTCATGTTTATAAAAGTGAGGTTGCGAGTGTAGTCGGTTCACTTGTTCGTTCAAATCATCTAATTTATGAGATGCAATATTAAGATCGTCCAATCTTATGTTGGATAAATGTATCTGATCGAGATGGTAATCAAAGTTTGTTTTGTTTATTTTTTTTTCTTCGCAACAGTCGCTTTCAACTATATTAAGACTTGGGATGATATTTTCGTAATATGAAATGAACTCGTTATGGGTAATTAATTGGGTTTGTGAAGAATATGCTTTGCAATTTCTTGCGAGAGACAGAATTCCAGTTTTAGATATCTCGACATCTTTTATTGTATGATTCCATTGGATTGTAAGCATATGAGGTTCACTCACCACAAATACCCAATTTTTTTTTTTTTTTTGCGAGATTTCAATTTTTCCTGCCAAAAACTTTGTTACACAGTCGATTGGAATTTTTTATTAATTTTAGTAAGAAGGGAGACTTCGCAAATGGGCTTATTTAGAGTTGAGTAAGTAATATAATTTTCACAAATGTATTTATTATTTTCCAGTTGCTTACAAGAGTCAATCGTCTGAAATTGTGCATATAACAACTTATTGGTTGAGATTGCTAAGTATTTGAAGCTGGGATCAATATATGCATATGTTTTCCGTTCGGCATGAGGTATTGGTAAAGGTATTAAATGGTAAAGGTTGAAATCAGTACTGTCGACAAGAGGGAAAGATATGACAAAGATCTTCCGTTGCTTTCTGAATGAGTATTGTATTTTGATAATATCCAGAATCTGGTTAATGTTTTTAATGTCCGGTTTGATTGCGTATTTGCGTCCACTCTTAAGATATTAGTTAAATTTATTGAATTCCTCAGTCAATCTCCTAGGACTAATGAGGCTTGGATGAAGATAATTTTTCCTTGCGGCCATAACCACATCGATTATTTCCTCTAATTTTAAGTCGATTTCATTTAGTAGAAAGGTAAGGTAAGGTAACTCAAATGTTCGACAATCTTTTGTTTTAAATCAGATTGAGTGTTAACTTTGTTCTGTTCTTTCAAGAATGCATTAAATATATCGATATTTCTGTTAAATTCCTTTTCCGAAAATTTTAATTGAGATATGGTACTATTGAAGTTGGTGATTGTGGTTTTAAAAACGTTTATTTGATCTTTAATAAAAAGTTGTAATTCAGATTCATCGTGTTTGACTTTGTTAATCATGTCATTATAATACTCGGCGTCGTTGGAACCCATTGTTCCAAATAGAAACTTTGCTACAGATCCTACAATGTTTAAGATTCCTCTACGATATTTTGGGTCTCCTATTATGTCTCTGACCGATTCTTCCTTATTTATGATTTCAGGCATTTTTATGCTAAAAATGTCGGGATTTTGCGTGCAAAATAGTTTAACATGGTCTGTAGTAATTCTATTACATAATTGAAAAGATAATTTAGCTACTCTTTTGATTAAACCTAATCTCTCTGTATATGATTTGATATCGATGTGAGTAACGATTTTAAAGTATTCAGAATAGAATTTTGTGGTCCCTAGGTGTTCGTAGAAAAGTCCGCTTCCGCTTTCTATCCTTTTAATTTCCTATTCGCCATTGACTTGGATTTGCAATCGGCATAAACAGCTGAGTAGAATTGTAATCGAGGGAACCATCCTGAAAGAGAAATCGATTTTAGAATTGAACTATTTCAGTTCATGAAGGATGTACTGAGTTCAGAAATTTTTTTTTTCACAGATGAGATATTTGAGATTGTAACATAAGACAGTCTTCCAACATTTTATCGTAGTAGAGATTTTAATTGGAAGAGCGTTTTGGAATAGAAGCTTGCTTTAGTTGGTTCTTATGAACTTTGAGGCATTTCTTACTTGTAATTTTAATGATAATATTTTGTTGTCACAGATCTTTGCGACTTCGTAAGGACCTTTCCAACTCGGTGAAAGCTTTTTAGAAATTCCAGGTTTACTTGTATTGTTCTTCAGCAAAACAAAGTCTCCTTTTCAGTATTGTGGGTTGTGTATTTTCCTATCATAATAGGTTTTGCTTGTTTGTTTTGATTTGATTATATTCTCTTTTGCTATTTGCAATGATCTGTTCAATTTGTATTTCAATTGATCTGCGTACGAATCATAAATATATCTGAACTCAGGGATACTAGTTATTGAATTTGGTAATGAAGGTTTTGTTCCGAAGATCAACTCATAAGGAGTAAATTTGGTAGTAGTATGGACTGCAGTATTATATGCGAACATTGCTAGTGGAACATATTCGTCCCAATCGTTTTGTTGATTATTAATGTAATGCTTCAGATAATCTTTCAGTGTTGAATGGGATCTTTCAAGGGCTCCATTAGATTGCGGATGATAGATCGTCGTATGTAGGAGCTTTATATGGAATAATTTTGACACTTCCTTCATGAGCGTGGAAGTAAAGTCTGAGCCTTGGTCAGTGAGAATTTGTTTTGGGATTCCGAATCTTGTAATTAATTGTAATAATTGGTTTGCCCCTGTGGCAGCCTCGTGATTTGGAATGGGATAGGCATCAGAGAATTTGGTAAGATCATCTTGGAGGGTTAAAATAAATCGATTTCCGCTTTCTGTAATGGATAATGGGCCCACGATATCCAAACTAATCTTCTCGAAGGGAGCATCAGCTGTGGAAGTGATCTCCAGTGATGCTTTCGTCAATTTTCTGGTAGTTTTGGTAAGTTGACATGACGCACAAGTTTTTATGTATAGCTTAATATCCTTCTGCATATTTTTCCATTTATAATACTGCTTAATTTTATTGTAAGTTTTATGATATCCGTTATGTTCAGCAGTTGGGGAGTCGTGAAACTGAGTTAAAGTTTCAGGGATTTGTTCCGCTGTCGGAGTAATGATTTTATTGTGATATATGTTGATCTTAATTTTCTCGGTTCGAAAAACGAATTGAATGATGTCTCTTAGTTTATTGTAATTAAACTGATTGATTGAGTCTACAGGATTTGGAATGTTCATTTCGGTTACTCGATCTTTGACGAGTTTCTTCTTCAAATCTAGGATACAGTCGAAGAAGTCTTAATATGAAGGCTTTCCAAAAATGAATAGTTTACTTATGCATTGTGGCTGATTTTCCTACGTCATAAACTGCATAGATTTTGTTTAGAATAATTTCTTTGTTAAGGCTCTTATCCAGAAATATAGTGGTATGAGGGTTTTGATCATCCTTGTCTATTGCAGTAAGGCACGCGATGGGTGATTTCGTAGTGTCGATGGCACCATTTAAGTCGTTATATTCGTAAATATTAGGAGACATGGAATTGTAATAAAATTTCACATAATCCTGAAATGCATCATCTATTAGAGTATGCAGAACTAGAGGGTTATCAGAATCTACTTCGATTCGAGAAAAAGCATCGGCGTTCGAGTTAACTCTGCCTTATTTGTACAAAATGTCGTAATCGAATTCTTCAAGTTTCAGCCTCCATCTTATCAACCTACTGTTACGGGTCGACTCCTCTCCTCAGTCAACTCGCTAGCCGACACGCCGCGACCATATTATTTCTTGTGTTTTTGGCGAAAGAATAAATTTAACGATTGGTTATTGCTCGTCCCGCGAGCTGTTCTCCACGAAAAAAATAAAAAGTAAAGTATAAAGTATAGTATATATAAAATGTAAAGTATAGTAAGGTATAGTTTTAATGAGCTAATTGAATAAATAGTATAAATATATAATTATATAGTAGATATAAAATTACTATGATACCGAGTGATAATGATAGTATAGTTTTAATGAGCTAATTGAATAAATAGTATAAATATATAATTATATAGTATATATAAAATGACTATGATACCGAGTGATAATGATAGTATAGTTTTAATAAGCTAATTGATTTGAAGACATCGGCGAAAAGGAGATATTTGTTTGTGAAGTGCTCAAAATCACTGACGACGAAATGAATTCTGCTAGAAAATATCATTAAACACATCACCACATTTTGATTTACTGGATTGGAAGACGAGGCGGAGTCAGGGAACGAGCAGCGATTATTCGCCGCCCAATCGTGCACTGGGGGAAAATTTTGCTCCGCCGCAGCAACCAAGTCGCCGCAAAAGCTCGGGAAAGGGGTTTGCGGCTATACTAATTGCGGGGTTCGAAACCCGGGAATTTCCTCCTTGCGGGCGATCACCTCACCGGGCAATCACCTTAGCGGGCATTGATCTTAGCGGGCGACCGTTGGGCCAAAGGGATAAAAGCCCGACGAGCCGGAGCTGAGCCTTTTTCTTCTGCTGGATGCCGTGAGGTTAGATTGTGTGCGAGTTATTGATATAGCACCGCGAAAAGCAAATTGCCCGGAGGTGGAAAAGTTGGAGTGGAGGATTCAAATTTGCGAAGTTCTGGGTAGCAAAAGTTGTCAACGACAGCCGAACGACGAGGGATCGAATATCGTAGTGCAAAGCCGAAGTAGCGCGTGGAGTGACAACGGAAGGCCAGTCATCCAGGCTCAGATTTTCGCCTAAGGCAAGTAAGTGCAGCAAAAGTGGGAAGCGACAACAGAAGGCCAGTCGTCCAGGCTAGGATTTTCGCCTAAGGCAAGTAAGTGCAGCAAAAGTGGGAAGCGACAACGGAAGGCCAGTCGTCCAGGCTAGAATTTTCGCAGCCATCGCAGCCGAACACAAGTCGTCTGGGGCCCCCGCCGTAATTAGTGTAAGTAGGAGTAATAATTAGTGTAAGGAGGAGTAATAATTAGTGTAAGTAGGATAATAATAGTTTAAGTCCGATACATTAATACATTAATAAAATTAATAATATGAATTAGTTAAGTTATTAGCCATTAAATTGAAGTTTACAGCAATCCTACGATTGGTAAAATTTTTAACAAAATTCATTGGTCTAGGTGAGAACAGCTCGCGGCATTGGGCTCGCGGCATAATCCTCGCGAAAGAAACATATAAAACGTTTGCAGCATGTTGGTGGCAAAACATCCACCAGAAATTGTAAGTGTCCGGCTTCCGAGGACAGCCCATCTCCTCTAAGGGCTGGGGGTCTCTTATTGGGGTAGAGGAGTGGCGCCCACGCCCGTCTCCGACGGAGCTTCCGGGACCCAAATAACCCCACCTCGGAGGTGGATTCCTTAAGCCCTCTTGTCGGGCGTTGGAACAGATTACCAAAGGGGTAATACTACTTCCAGGATCCTTACAATTATTAAGCCAAATAAGAGGGCGATGGTCGGTGACGATTTTAAACTTCCTCCCATACAAATACGATCGGAATGTCTGGACTGACCAAACGATTGCTAACAGTTCCCTTTCTGTGGTACTATAATTGGATTCGGATCTATTAAGAGTACGGCTAAGTCTACCAGTTGATTACCCATCTGACTAAGAACTGCGCCGACTGCATAATGAGAAGCATCGGTCGTAAAAATGAATTCTTTTGTAAATTCTGGGTATTGTAGAATGGGAGCGGTGATAAGCTTTCTCTTAAGATTTTCGAATGCATTATTTTGATCTTCTGACCATTCAAATTTTTGATACTTGCGCAGAAGTTTTGTGAGTGGCTGTGTTAAGTTAGAAAAGTTCTCTATGAATTTTCTATATTATCCGCAGAGTTCCAAAAAGATTTGATAGATTTTGGATTCTTTGGAACAGGAAATTCTTTAACGACTTTTATTTATTCGGGGTTAGGTGAGACTCCTTCGCTAGAGATAATGTGACCCAAATACACGACCTCGTGTCGGATAAATTCGCATTTAGCTGGTTCTAATTTTAATCTGCTTTCACGGATTCTGTCAAAGACGTTTTTGAGTTTCAATTGGTGATCTTCAATGGAACTGGCGTTCCATTTCCATATATCATCGAGATAGACAAAACATTGAATTCCCTGCAAATCGGATAAAGCTGTATTCATCAAACGCTGGAAAGTTGCTAGAGCGTTTTTCAGTCCAAACGGCATTCCCAAGTATTCATAATGGCCCAGAGGTGTAGAGAAAGCTGTTTTATTGCGGTCCTCTGGTCGCATATCGATCTAACGAAACCCAATTGCAAGATCAAAAGTTGTAAAATATTTAGAATGACCCAGTTGATCCAATATTTCGGTTATGTTGGGAATCAGGAAAATATCTGATTCAGTGACACTGTTTGTGATGCACTAATTTTCTATAATCTATTACCACTCTCAATTTAATTTCACCTGATGCGTTTCGTTTCTTTCGGGACAACTCAAAAAGGTGCCGGCCAGAGATTATTTGATGGTTGTATGATACCTTGATTAAGCATTTTCCCAATTTGTTAATATACCTCGTCTTTGTGGATTTCGGGATACCAATAAGTTTTCGTTGGTATAGGTCGGGAATCTTTAAGATTAATTTCATGTTGACACAAGTTTGTACTTGTCAATTGATCTCCTTCCAAGTAGAATATATCGATATACTCGATATAATCCGCTGAATTGATTGAGATTTTTGTTTATTAAGGTGATCTAACCTTAATGATTTCTCAAGTAAAGTTTTCCGTTCTTGGGATTTAGTATATTTAGATTGATTGCCTGTTGGATTTTCCAACTGTTTGATATGGAGATTTTGATATTTGTTTGATTTACTTGAGTTGGTTTTATTTTGGTCACCATTTTGATTTAGGATACCAGAATTGAATTTTTCAAGATAGGTTTTAGGTTTTAGAATTTCTTGGTCTTCCTCATTTATATTTAAGATCGAGACAAGAGCTTGTTGGTTATTATCGACGGAAGTGAGAGCTTTACTGAAAAAGATTCCAGGAGATAACTCACTCCGATTCACGAGGCCCTCCAGGGCCTCAGGATTTTCCACTTGGATTTTGACAAAAGAGGTTTGATTGTTAACATTGGTAAATTTATTGATTTGTTATAGAACTTAAGATTTGGTGTGGATTGATCATATGATATCTGTAATTTTGCCGGAGTTTCAGACTTTAGATATTGTGGAGGATCAAGATGTGAATCTGCTAAAGATTCATCGCCAATCTCATAGGTGTTTTCGGGAAGTTTACAAATTTCGACTCTTACTTCTTCATACTTGACTGTTATTAATTTTCGTGAGAAGTCCACAATACAATTGTGTTTGCATAAGAAGTCACATCCCAATAATCTATCAACAGGTGCATTAGAATTCTGGGTGATAATTGAGAACTCGTCGATTAGGTCTTGTCGTGGAAACTTCAGACTTATCTGAGAGGAGCCTACTGCTGAAGTAGTTCCACATATTCCCAGAAGACTGGTAGCATTATCCACGTTTACGAGAGTTTTCCCGTCAATGATTCACATTTTATTATTGAAATAGCTGCGCTGGAATCGATTAGGAACCTAAAATACGATTTTTTTTAATAAGGACTAGTAATGGTTAGGTAAGGCCATCGCCAAAATAAAACAAATGAGGTGGATTTATTTCTTTTCCAGGATTTCTGATATAGTCCAAACACTTGATTTGGGAATGTTACCCCGTTTTTTGAATGATTGCTATTATGTTGGTTAAATTGAGAGGGCTTTGCTTTGTTACTATTGTTTTCCCGTTTCCGCACTCCTGGATAACGTGGCCTTTCCTTTTGCAATAATTGCAGTTTTTTTCGCTAGCTATATATACACGTTGAGGAGGAGTCTGTTTATTTTTAAGATAACATTCAGAAGTGAAGTGGACTTTCTTACGCATAAACTACAAAACTACATTTATGGGGGCCGAACTCATTGGTTTTGCTTTTATGAGATTCGCTAGTTTTTCTTCCTCGATTGCAACTTGCATAGCCTCTATTAACGTTTTAACGTTTCTTGCACGGAGTATATGCTACTAATGGTTGGATCGATGTTGAGGCTAAAAGTACGCAGGATAAGATCGTCCATTGCTGCAATGCGAGCTTTCAACTCTCCTTCATCCTCGACTGACTGTTTAACACAGATTATTAGGTCTTTCGCGGCCGTCTCGAGTCGGCCGATAAATTGGGATATACTTTCTTTTGAAGCTTGTTTGCTGCATGAAATGATTGTAAGGCTTCTTGTCCTCCTTAAGTAATTTGAAGAAATCGCATACCTCGTTCCAAATCACGAAGGTGTGGTTGGTTGGAGGTGTCGAGTCAATGCATAGTGCAGCAATGTAGGTGCTTGTTCGTGGTGTGCTAGTTCAAATGCAAAATTTCATCCGGTCACAAAAGTATTTAACTTGTCCCTATTCCCGTAGAATTGTTCTATAAACTTTAACAAAATTCACTTTTTATACGTGGAAAATTTCGGTTACACTTCCCGAATCAGACTGGATGTGTTCAACACCGGGTTGAGTGGAACCTGTGCCATCTTACAAATATTAGATTTACTCTGAATTACTTTTAAATTTAAACAATTAAAATGAATTTACATTATTGAATTTGAATTTTGAATTATTCTTAAAAAATTTAATAAATAGTTTTGGGAATATATTTTAAAACTTTTCCGAATTATGTGCAGCGAGAAAAATTTTTGGCTTACGTGCGAATTACTACAATCTTTGGTTGAGAGCAGGAGATTTTAATGCAGATCTGACTGATGATGATGCGACTTAGTGTAGCAAATTGATGTTCGGAGTGCAGCAGATGAGTTAATTTGATGAGCGACTTCATTTGGTCAGCTTATCGACTAAGTTCAGCGATTGATTTGAGTTGGCGGTCTAGTTGTCCTGGTGTAATGTTTGTTTCAAGTTTTCTGCGTTGGCTAGTGCCACAGGATTTACTGTAAGATAAAAATTATCGTTAAATTGTTAGAATTCCTAATCACTAGATGGTTTTTGTGCAGCCATCCCACTTCTGACACCACTTTTTTGCCTGTTATGGGCTCTTTTAAATGAAAGTTACTATGCACAATTAAAATTAATCTTCCTTTGATTCACAGTCACAGCGTCACATGCACATTCACAATTCCTAAGTATTCTAAGACTTAATTTTATACTAAGTTTTCAAAATTTTAAATTTTACACAAAATCTGTTTTCGTAGCGCAACCGCTAGTACTTATTACACATCAGGTATCAACTGGACAAATACATGTTAGTAATTAAAAGAGTGCCCTTTTATAGGCAGAATATGTTTATAAATGGTTTAGCACGCAAATTCCGCATCTTTTATCAACATATCGGTTTCGAGGGTAGAAGAGGGTATGGATCATGAGGTCCATAACAGAATATCATCATGAATGCATCGGTCTGCAAATCAACACATATTCTTCAACTTTTGATTTAGTATCAGAAAAAACATATGTCATTAATAAGTGCTCTCTTGTGGATCAAGATATTGTTTACAAAAGATTATGACAGTGATTTTCCAACGTATTACAAAAGGTTAAATAACATGGATGTTTACTATAATCCTATTTCTGGCAATATACAGGCTTTGAATATGGAGGAATCATTATGGGGTTCGCATGAAAATCGCTAGTTTTGATGCATAGTTGATGATAGTTTTAACATTATAATCAAAGACGCAGATCGGTGTGAGTATTGACAATCCGGTACTATATCTTATCGGTGCTTGTTTTGTCAATGATGTGTGACGAATGGCAAGTTGTTATCATTCACCCACCTTGTTTGGTATGCCATTTCCACACTAATAAATTATTGCGCAAACAAAATAAAAAGTTGCCTCGTTTTACATTTTTTTAGTTGTTTAAATTTTTTTAAAGTGATCCGCAAGCATTCTTTTTTAGGGTTTTGTAAGTAAAGAGGGGACCCGCAACAAATGTAGGTTCTCCATGTTTCTTGTGAAAAAAACACAAGTCTTACAATTTTAATTTCCCGATTTTTATTAATCTACTGGTTCTTCAGAACTCACTTTAAATTTTAATGATTCTTTTCTTTGATGCTTTTCCGTGTACTGATCAAACCCTACACTTAAAATTATGCTTACACTCATTGATCAGTATATTTGCAAGTGGTTCTCAACTTATGAATATAGTGAATAATTTTCATGATTACGAATATGCTTACTTTCTATGAATTGAATTCTAATTGTACTAACGAACTACGTTAACCAGTTGAATGTAACTTCGTTGGCACGGTCATTTCAACACAAATTTTAGTCCACTTTTAGAAAAATACACTTCTCCCAACGTTCCTGCCATTTTTCAACCCCTCCAAACAATAGGATTTGTAGAATGTTTTTTCTCACGAACAATTTCTTCTTGTAAAAGAATAAGAAAAACTCATAGGGATCCAGATCAGGTGAATACGGGGATAACGGCAGCAATTCGCAATGCAATTCATGCAGTTTGGTGGCAACAATTCCGGATGATGTTCTGGTCATGGTGGAACAACGCCTTCAATTTTCATCGTTAAAAAAAAGTCACAAAAAAAACTTCTTTTATTCGACAAACTTTGTTTATTTCTCAAAGAGCTAGGAGCTGTGACGAAACTAAGACTGAGGCTAAGACTGATTTCATCTACTTGATCTTAAGTAGATCTTCTTTCTAATGTTATACTTTCTGGAACGTGGAAACTATATTCATTTATCAATCAATTACCACTTATCCCGCTCAATTAGGCAAACGCGAATTATTCTATTCTTCGATTAGATAAAGCTATCAATCACGTTGCATTATCGCAGGTTTAAAATTACGCGACACATCGGCGCTCACTATTTGAGTGGATGCGACATTATTACTATTTTGTTTATGTATCACGTCGTCACATATTATTTGAGTGGTCGTGATATCATCTGACATAACTCTCCTCTTTTGCCAAATGCGGCCATGTCTCCTTCAATCTTCGATTGTTGCTTAGTTTCAGGTGTGTAATGATGAATCCAAGTTTCATCGATGGTGACAAGTCGACGCAAAGACTCCTGGATCTGACTTAAATTGCTCCAAACACTGCTTCGAAGTTAACAGATGCATTCACTTGTTGTCCACCGTGAGTAATCGCGGCACCCATCGGTCGGACAATTTTTTCATCGCGAACATAGCGTGTTAAATATTAACACATTACATGCGGGAAGGGTATTAATACCTTTTACGGCGACTGATCTTTATCTGCGGGAGAGGTATTTTTACCGTTTACATAGTATGATAGTTACCGTCTGGTAAAGTATTAACCATATGCGCTCGAGGCTGTTTTGGTATGGGGAAACCTACAACTGATAAGGATTACATTCACATTTTCTTTCTCTATTTAGGTTTTCCCTAATTATAAGTGCTTACACAGGCGACAGCTAAAAAATAACCCAAATAAAACCTTATGGCGACTCTCAGTCGCTACTCGAGCTGCATCAGTACTTTGAGTGGCGACTGAGAGTCGCCCCTCGAGTACAAAGGGTTAATACCTGCTTTTATCTCATTAGTAACTTGCTCTTGAAGTTTAAATTTTACATTTTATTACCTTTTTCCATATTTTTTTTTTACCTTCACTGAACATTTTAAAGCACATTGTGTCATCAAGGGTTTTTCCATTTCACTTTCCAGAAGTATTCAAATGTTATCTTTCAGAATTGGGTAAGAAATTTCCGATTTTCTGCACAAATAGCATTTCAGTAGTCTTGATAACACTTCAGTAGATTTTCTACATTAAATTGTTCGGTCTCAAATATCCCCTAGTAATAAATTATACTTTTTCTTTAAATCCAATATGAGCTCGCGCGAAATTAACGATGATGTATTTGCTGATAATTTATCGGAGTGCTCTTGTGATAGTGATATGCAACACTTGTTAGATAACATAAGTGACGACAGTGATAGTGATAGTTCTGTTGGCCGAACCAGACGGAGAACCAGGATTTTTCCACTGCAGTTCAGTGACGATGAAGATGATGATATTATTGAACAATGGACTGAAATAGACAATCCGCCTGTAATTGAATCGTGTTTGGGTCAATCGGGTTTAAGTGTTTTCCCAAACAAAAACAATAGTGTCAGTGAGTCCTTGAATTTGTTTATTGACTACAATTTATATGAAATGATGGTAGAAGAAACTAATCGCTATCACAAACAGAATGAGGAAAAATTCAAAGACTACAAAAAATCCAAAAAATGGACAGACGTCACTACCACTGAATTCAAAAAATTTTTCGGCCTGTTGATTCTGATGGGTCAATCTCCTAAAAGTTCAATGGACGATTATTGGACAACAGACGAATTATTGCAAGCTCCGATATTTCCGAAAACAATGAGCCGCGGCAGATTTAGGCAAATATGGCAATCATGGCATTTTTCAAATAACGATATTACAGACTCTATCGTTTGTTCAAAATTAAAACAGGTTTTAGATAACTTATTGGAAAAATTTAATACTGTGTACACACCTCGAAGGGAAATTTCACTTGACGAAAGTATTATACCGTGGCGTGGAAGATTAGCGTTCAAAGTATACAACGCTTCAAAAATCATTAAGTACGGGATATTAGTGAGAATGGTGTGTGAGTCAAAGAGTGGTTATATTTGCAATTTAAAAATATACTGCGGACAAGGTAAAAAACTCTCGGAGACAATTCAAGATGTCCTCAGCCCTTATCTGGGAAAATGGTATCATGTGTTCATGGATAACTATTATAATAGTATGGAAATCAACCAGACACTTCTAAACATAAAAACGAGAAGTTGCGGGACAATTCGTGTAAATAGAGGATTACCTGATTCTCTAAAAAACCTAAAATTGAAGCGTGGTGAAACAATTTTTAGAAGAAAGCAAGATATATTGTTACAAATTTGGCAATCGAAGAGAGAAATAAGAATGATTTCCAGTATACACTCGGCTGAAATGTTAGAAAGTCACAATATAGACTGGCACACGAAAAGTAAAATAATTAAACCGACCTGTGTGATAGAATACAATAAATTTATGAAAGGAGTTGATAGGGCCGATCAGTATCTTTCGTATTATTCCTTTTTGCGAAAAACGAAAAAGTGGACTAAGCGTGCCGTTATGTACTTATTAAATTGTGCTCTTTTTAACGCATATCTAGTCCACAATATTTATAACAATACAAGAATGACATATAAAAAATTTTTATTAGAAGTAGTTCGCAGTTTGATAACAGACCAGTTGCCTGCGGAACTAATGGATACTGCAGAGCCGGGACCATCAACTTCAACGCAAAGGACTCGCACATCTAAATTTGATCCGCCCGGGCGTTTATCATTGGATATGAAAAAACATAAACCAGAAAAAATCGAAAGCAAAGGGAAAAAAGTGCATGCTCAACGGCAGTGTCGTGTTTGCGCTGCACATCAAAAGAAAAGTTTGACTTGTTATAAGTGCAGTTTTTGTAATATACCCCTTCACGTAGGTAATTGTTTTTATGAATATCATACTCTTAAAAAATACTAGTGTATTATTTATTTCAACAAATAAATCAATGAAATGTTCCTATGTCTTTTTTTGTAGTTTTAATTTGTTTGTTTTTTTTTCGAACATTACACGTGACTCAAAATGTTTATTTAAACTTCTTGATAGTTATGCTGCTGCTCCTTAGTGAGTTTAATAGTGTAAGAATTATTAAAATATCTTAAATATCTTGAAAATTGTGACATTTTATGCTGTCATTTTTTACGCGAATGCTCAAATTTTTGCCCGCGCTAAGTCATAAACAATAAGTCGCGGCGCCCCGCATGTAATGTGTTAATTGCCGTTCCACTCGACACAACTACAGAATCTGCTACTTTGCGCACAGCGGGAATCATGTCTCAGACTTTTTGAATGAGTTCCTCGGTAACCACGTCTACCGGGTGTCCTTAATCGAAAACGGATGTCCGCTCACGTTCCAATTCGTTGAACCAATATCTAACTGTGTTCATAGATGGCGAAGTGTCTCCATAAAAAACAGCGAACTTTGTTTCATCTCCTCAAATTTTTCCCATACAAAAACAAAAAGCGAATTACCGAACAATACTCCTCTTTTTCCATCTGAGCGAAAATCACGAAACACGTCTAACTAGAATGGCTGCCAAGTCCAAACAAACCTATTATCAGTCTGCGATTTGTTGTGTAGTTGTTTGATATATGGCAGCACACGATGAGAAGACCAACTTCCTTCATAAATGCCATCTGTCGTCAAACACGGGTACTTATTGAATCGCCATCGTATTATTTTGTAATGACAGCGTTGATGTTGCCATTATTGATTCATGTAATGGAGGTAGCCGCATCAATGACGTCTTCCCTCCCTCGTTTGATTGAAAACACTCCTGGGCTTTCTTTGTAAATAGATTTTTAAGTAAACTGTACTTTTGCTTCAAATACACATACATTTAAATCAATAGAATAGTAACTACGAATCGTCACAAGTACTATTAAGACAGGTTTTGTTTACATTTTTTAACAAAATTGAACCACGCTGGATTTCTGTAACTTCCAATTTAATATGTATTTGATAGGCAAATGATCAGTCACAATTTTAAATTTGTTTCCATATAAATACGGACGAAAATATGTCACATAATAAACAATCGCTAAGAACTCTTTATCAGTGACACTATAAATTTGTTCATGTCTATTGAGTGTTCGTGAAACAAAACACACTGGATGACCATCTTGCGACAAAACAAACCCCACTGCGTAGTTACTCGCATCTGTAGTTAAAACGATTTTTTTCGGTCAAACTCTGGGTACTTCAAGATAGGGTGCTCCATAATTAACCGCTTAAGAGTTTCACACGCCGATATGTATTGTGGGTCACGAACATAAATTTTTTCATCCTTTTTTAAGTATTTTATCATTGGATAGGCCACCTCGGCATAATCCCTAATAAATTTCCTGTAAAACCCCGTTATTCCCAAAAATCATCTAAATTGTCGCTGTGTGCTAGGCAAAGATAGTTCTTCAATTTCTTTTATCTTATTCGGGTTCAAACGTATGCCTTCTCTACTTAAAACATGTCCTAAGAATTCTGTCTGTCTTTTCATAAAACTACAATTATCACCTTGGATTTTTAAATTGTGCTGCTGTAGAATTTTAAATATGACTTCTAAAGATTCGAGATGTTCCTGCAAACTCATGGAAAAAATTAAAATATCATCCAGATAAACGATGCAAATTACATTTATCTAATCCCGCAAAACATCATTCTTTGAAATGTTCGAAGAGCATTCTTTAAACCGAATGGCATCCTTATATATTCAAACAAACTAATAGGCGTAACAAAAGCTATTTTCTCAATATCTTCCTCAGCAATAAGGATCTGATGATATCCTTTTGCAAGATCCAAAGTACCAAAATACTGTGCCTTCCCCAACTTATCCCATATTCCTTCAAGATTTGGCAATGGATGTTGGTCATCAACGGTTACCTCATTAAATTTTCGATAATCCACCACTATCCCGTACTTTTAAGCTCCAGAATTGTCCTGTTTCTTTGGAACCACAATTATGGGTGAGCTATAACGGCTATTACTGTTGCGAATTATCCCTTGGCTTTCCATCTCTTCAATCTGTCTTTTCACTTCAACTTCATGCTTAGGCGGATACCTGTATAATTAAGAATTAATAGGCTAATCCGTAGTTGTCTTAATACGATGCACCACTGAATTTGTATTTGTAAGTTGATCGCCTTCTTTGAATATTGAGCCCTCATACTTTCGAAGTAGCCTTTCCATTCCTGTCCTTTCTTCCTCATTTAAATGCTTCAAACAAATTTGCTTAACGTCGGTTGTCTCCAAGCCATTCATCTCCTCTGTACATTTTGAAATAAACGGAATTCTCTCCCCGTTTAGCAATGTAATTTTTTTACTGCCTATGTCTATCGATTTCACATTCTTTCCAATCCAATCCATTCGAATAAGGAAGTCATATTCCTTATCGAGTGCAATTTTTACCCATCTCATTCTAGCATTACTTGGCCGTTTAAATTGAAATGGACACTTTGTTTTTACCTGTTTCGTAAATTTTTCCACAACACCCTTAATCGTATTGATTTGCATTGGCCTTGAATGATTTTTTTCATACAACTGGCATGGTACTCTATTAGAATTTAATAAACTGATCGTTGAAACCGTATCTATCATTGCTACGAACTCATCATTGTTAAACGAAATTCTTATGAACGCTTTTCTATTATCCGAGGCTAGTTTATAAAAAACTTTTCAGATCCTAACTGATACACATCTACTTTATGGATGTTATCAGCAACCATTGGTTCTACCCAATTTCGTTCTATTCTCCTCTGCCCGGAATTTCTGTTATCATTAAACTGTTGTCTCCCTTGAGACGATCGATTTGAAAAATTCTGTCTACCCGGAATGGGCTCATTTCTTCTAACTTGATTTGAGTCACTTTTCCTAAACTGACTCGATTCATTTAGATTCAACTCTTCTAATTTATCACCACTATTTCTCACAGCACTACTTGATTCACCTTTACCATTTGGTCTTGAACTATTGAAATTCGAAAGTTTCTGAGTTATTCGTCTATCGGTATTCAAATTAAATTTGTCTTGTCCAATGTATCCATGCAAAATCGTTCTAATTGTTTAGAGCGAAAATTGATTATGAAGTTCAGCCGCTAATGAACCAGCTGTGATTTCTTTTATTTTCAAAATTAAAGCACTACTTAAACATACCACAATTTCTTCTCTATTCTCACTAAAACTAGCAAATTCCGTAATGTTATCAACTATTTGTTGTATTTTATTAAAAGCTCATGAATTGTAAATACGTTGAGATAACTGATTTCCTTGGCTATCGCTATTTGATCCTTCGTTGGCCCATAATGGACACGTAATTTCTGCTTGCATTGCTCCCATGACCGTGGTTCTTCCGTAGCCAGGTAATTCTTCGCATCTCCGATGATCTTCTCATTATAGAGGACCTCAAAAGCTACACCAGCCTGATCGTCAAACTCCTCAAGAATGCGATCCACTGTTGTAATAAAAGATCCTAATGTTCCCGGTTCACCTTTGGAGACCTGCATATGTTATCCTGTTTTCCACTGCAGCCCGAATGCTCACTGGCTGACTCTGTCTTAGCTCAAGTTCCGTCAAGGCCATCAGGCACTGCACGATTTGAGATTGATTAGTCATCCTGCTCTAATCGACATAGTCGTCATTATCGCCCTTCCGCTATTCTTGTAGCTCGTTTCTTCGTATAGTAGTAAATTTTTCCTCACTACACTTCGTTTTCCATCTTCCAATTCAACGGATAAAATCACTTTTACTTCTCCTCGTATTTCGGTTCAAACACTTTCCTCTTACTATTTGTATCTTGAGGAACACTGACTGCACCACTTATATATTTTAGGATGAACCGTGTTAAAAAAACACTCGAAGTAATTTAGCTTAATCGACTTTATTGATTAAAGATGTCCAGACCTTAGGTTCAGACTAACAACTGGTTTCTTACATACTATTTAATTTAATGTTGGTTCGGATATTGTTTACAAATAAATTAACAATACTGCTTGGTGATATTGCCACACCATGAATTCCATATTCTGGCCTAGATAATTCTTGGTTACTTGCAGTAGATCTTGCAACATATCAGATTGCACCAACAGCTGAATTCGATTGAACTTTATTTACGTTGCTATCTATTGACTTTAGCTAAACTTTATTTGGGACGCTATTGATTGAATTAAATTTAGCTTTGTTGGGAGCACTCTCATATGTTACCCGCGCGACTAACATAATAAGTCGCGATTATTAAACGCAACCTATTGAGCATTTTTCAAGCCTTAGCATCGACTTCACTCGACTTATTTGGTTTTGATACAATTCTTTCTAGCATGTCAGGAACTTTCATGAGCACTCTTTCTTCCAAGACACCGTTTGAATATGCCGTCGCAATATCGAACTGCCATATCTGAATATCGAATTGTACAGCCAAGGCCAGGTATAATCTTAACGATTCTAGTCGTGCGACAGGAGCAAAAGTTTGGTGATAACCAATGCCATACTTTTCACTGTAACCTTTTGCTACCAAACGGGCCTTGCGTCGCTCGACGTTCCCTCCTGAATCATATTTGTTAGCCAGCACATATTGGCATCCAACAACATTTTTAATTCCACTGTTCTTAACTTTGTCAAATGTATCATTTTTGACTAAACTGGTGACCTCGGATTCAATGGCATCCATACATTCGTTGCGATCGTCTCCATTTAAAGCATCTTGTACGCTAACTTCAGCAGCACCAGTGAAGACATCATCGTCAACATCCTCATCACATTGAATACCCTCTCCAGATTCATTTCTTCGTTAGTCACTTGCCGAGAATGGAAAAGCTTTCTGGGGCGCCCTCTGCTCCCAGTGCGTAACACTCGCGGTCTTCCAGGGACTCTTTTGCACTCTCCCTCAGACGATTTATTTCACTTCGGAGTAATAGTTCGTTCCTCCTTTTTTGGCTCGTTGACAGTTTCATTTCGGTTCGTTGAGAATTCAACAACCTTGGGCTGACTTATTCTATTGTCATCTTTGTCTAGCGATGTAAGCAACTCGTCTAACACGCACGTGTCACCAAAATTCTTATTTGTGTTTTCGATAAATTTCACATCGCGCACATTTATAATTTGATGTGTGTTAGGCAGCCACACTCGGTACCCCTTACTATCTCTAGGATACCCCACAAACACACCTTCATCAGCTCTTTGGGATAGTTTGGCTTTATTAAGATCCTTAGCGATTTCTGATATGGCATGCTGTCGCCACGGCTTCAGACCAAAAAGATGCCGTCAAACCGGATAGCAATAACAGACAACTCGCCATGTTTAACAATGTGCGGTTCATCCTCTCCGCCACGCCATTGCTGCTTGTCACCTGTCTTTGTCGGGCACACATTTGCCTTATGTCCCGGGGCACCACACTTGAAACACCTTATTTCTTTCCTTTCTTAGGGAAATTTTGGTGTGTATGTACTCGATTTCCAGCCGCGATTGCTGTGACAATGCTGCTTGACGCTTGCTTTCGCGCCTCTCTTTCTTCCAGAATCTTGACCTTCACAGTTTCAGCGGTGGGAAGATCATCTCTACACTCGATCACACATCGGAAATTTTCATAGGAGGCGGATAAACTATACAGAAGCATAATGGCCAGCTGATCGCCACTTATCTGTACATTCATGTTCGCCAACTTGTCTACAGCATCGAAGAATTTTGAAAGATGATCCCGAATATAACCACCTTCTTCAAGCTTTTGAAGCATAAGCTGCTTCAATAAAGTAGCTTTCCTTGCAGGTCCTTTTGAAGCATAAATTGACCGCAGATTAAGCCATACTTCACGTGAAGATCCACATCCACGAATCTGATTGAGCTCAGACGGTTGAATCGACATCACTAAGTCAGCTTTTGCTTTCCTGTCCTATTTCAACCATGCTGCTTCTTTTTCAGCCACCTTTGGCATCACATTTGTGCTATCCACGTATTCCCAAAGATCATTCTTCGTCAACAGTAGTTCCACTTATATACACCAAGTATCATAATTGTCTTTCGACAGCAACTCAATACGCGAGGAACTAGATGCTAAACTCGAAGCCATCTTGAACACGATTTTTCCACTTTTATAACTTTCAACTTGAAACTTGACTACACTGGGCCCATAACCTTTTGAGGTTAATAAATTAAAAGTGGAATCGGAGATTAACAAAAGATAAGTTTATTGATTAAGAATTGATATAAAATATATAACAAAATAATACAAATTATAAGTTTTAGAAAAGGTAAAAAATTGACGAGTCTTAATTCTCACTCAAATCACAACAAGTTCATTAGGTTCTCACAGACCAAACCACTCCACGGTGTTTTGTTTACACCAAATGGTCACACAAATATATTCGACTTTGTACTGCATGTGAGAATATTTTCAACAATATGATCCACATTTTCCCTACTATTAATATCAACTTCCATTGGTTCCTGTCTTCGTTGGCTAGACCGGCTTTGCCCTGAATTTCTGCAATGTAACACAATCTGATTGTGGTAAGTTAATTTGATCTTTTATCACGTAATTTAAATTCTATTTAAACACTTTTATCACCAGTATCACTTAGAACTGATTGTTATTGATTTTTATTAAATTTGCTTTTATGGGAATTTCTATCAATTTCTATGTCTATATTTATATTATATTTACCTATAACAATATATTTACATAAGATTGTCCTAATATTGGCTAATGAAAATTCATTTTAAATCTCGGTTGCCACTGCACCTGCCGTAACCTCTTTAATTTTTAAAATGAATGCACTCATTAAACTATTAAACTAAACTAACTATTAAATTAAACAAACTATTTGGTTTTTCTTTTCAAAAAACGCCGCAATTTCGGTTATCGAGTCCACAATTTCTTGAATATTAAACAATAATTGATGGATTGTCAATACCTTGATATTGTTTATTTCCTTCGTTATCTGTAGCTGTTCCTTTACTGGACGATAGTGTATTTTCAGATTCTCCTTGCACTGCGTCCACGTTTCTGGTCCGTCCACTGCTAAATAGTTTTTCGCTTCCCCTTTGATTTTTTCATTGTAGATGATTTCGTAAACCTGTGGTGCTCGTTCGCCATATGCTACAAGTATCTGCTCAACTGTTGACAAAAATGACGGTAACGTCCCTGGTTCTCCTTTGAAGGGTTGGATATATTTAATCCGTTTCTCCGCTTATATTCTTCGATTATTTTCCTGGTTTAGTCTAGCCAAGATCTCCGTCAGAACTACCAGACATTGTCCGAGTTGCTGATTCTGAGCCATTTCCTTATTGGATAGTCGTTGTCTTGTATTGAACTTGTTTCTGCGTATCGTGCTAAATTTCACTTCATGCGACTACGTTCACTATTCTTCAACAAGTTATTTCTTTTTATCCCTATTCCATCACTTTCCATAAGCAATCTACTTTTTTCAGGAATGAAAACTGCGCCATTAATATAATAAGTCGCGGTTCTTAATAAAAAAAAAAGAAAACGCTAACTTCTTTTATGATAATACGTTTATTTACGACTCCTATCACTTAGGCTCATGAAACAATAGCTCTCTATTGATCAGTCAATTGCTCTTTTATTGACTCGGCATTGCTTATGGTGTCACCAATATTACCTGATTCTGAATTCTACCTGATTCGATTCTTAAACAATTTCCTGATTATTAGTTATCATTACACAATTGGCTTCTTTGGCTTTGAATATATGTTCTAGGCAATCGTTTTTGTAGCGATTTCACCAATTTATTTTCAACAGCTACATTGTATGTATTTTTATCTTTATCAAATATTATGTTATATTCGGTTAGAAACAGTGTCTTGTTTTCAGGATTCGGAATAGGTTCAATTAGCACAATTGAATAGGCTTCGGTCGAGTATTGGGGAATGTGTCCGTTATAATAAGCGACTACTATTTTAATATCCGACAAAAGTTCTACAGCTGAAACTAATTCTTACTCTTTCTCTGATAATATTATATGTCTTGAGAGTATGTTAAGTCTACTGCTGAGAAGGATCTGTTCCAGATCGTCTACGTGGCTTCGTAATAAAGTGACCGCATAGTTAATTTGGTAGATTTCCTCGAAAGATGTGATCTCCTTTTCGAGTCGCGTTATCCTATTGTTTTGGTTACTCAAACGATATGATATTAGGCCAGAAATAACCTTCTGCTATTTATTAACATATGAGGTAATGTTTTTTACTTTGTCAGACAGTTGATGGTTTATGCTAATTTGTTTGTTGGATTCGATCAGATTATGTTTGTTTTTGGTTAAGTCGTCAAATTTTGCTTTGATAAGGGTTTCGTCGTCTGAGTCCATGGTCCCTGTTAAATATTTTAGTCCTTTTCTTACAACATTTAGAAGTCATTTTTTGTCTAATGTCTGGTCTAAGTCCACGAATTTTGTTAGTTAAGAGATTAAAGTTATGTATAAGAGTGTGGAGTATAGAGTTATTTGGAATCGGCAAATATGACTCGATTGCCTTGATGTTTTCATCAATATTATCTCTACTGACTTCCAATTCAGTCATGTTTATTGTATACAGAATTCTACGACAGCTTTGAATCAATTTAATGCTACCTAACTTAATAGTCCAGGAGCCACCAATCCTGAAAGCTCCGTAATCACGGATTCTAATATTTTTAATAAAGATTTGCTTGGTCGGCGTGGATTTGATTGGCCGGAAATATTTTAATTAAATTATTTTTTATTAAATTTCCATAATTTTTTTCCGTCATCACTGATTTTGATCAATCTTATATAGAATTTTGTGTGAAATATTATGTTCAACAAGAAAAAATCCGGCCGACCAATGATTTTTAGCCGGAAAGGTCACGCATACATATTTGAATGGTGTGATAAGGGGTAAAATTTATCCATTATCACGGAAACCTTTTTTTTTAATTCACGCGTTTTAATGTCACATTTATAATTATCTTGGTATGCGTGCTTACAAACTGCCGAAAGTATCGCGCATACCAAATTTTATTGTGTGAGTGAGGATTATACTGTTATAGATTTCACTTACTTGATGACATTTCTTTTATAGTATTTCTTCTACCTCTGGTCTCTTCCTTAAGTTTTTAACTATTTATTATACTAATTAATATGGAAAAGAGGAAATACAGGAACATTTTTAATTGGGTTGATTATATAATAAATGAAGGTTGATACAAAAAATATGTTCAATTCAAGTTTATTAATCAATAATCATCTACATCATTATCATCAAAATTATCATTTCTCTCTTTTTCTGATTCTTCGCTTTCTTCCTCATTCTGTTGGCAACTTAATATTTCCTCAACCTTTAACGGCGCCGATGGGCCAATGTACCACAATGGTTCGAGTTTACTGGATTCATTTACTTGCCATCCACATTCTGTTGGATCATATAATGTACAAATAGGTTCAGTAATATTGTACAAAAATGGTGCGTAATATTTTTTGCGTTAAAGTTTTCCAGCATGGTGGAATATTATTTCAATTGAAATTTATCATACCTTTGTAAAAAATTTCTTTGTCGGTTCTACTTGCAAAAAATTTTAAGAATAATTCAAATCTTGCAACATTAACATCATTATTTTTTACGTTATACATTTCATTTGTAAATCTTTGGACTAAATCTGTCTTTTCTTTATCATTTATGTCTTCCGGATTTGTCAAATGCTTGTCCTAAATTATGTAATAAATGGAAACCGTCGATGATTTCAACGTCTATATTCCTTGGAACTGAAGTTTCTATTGAAGATATTATTTTTTTGGCCAATGCTGATTTGTTGGTTTTAAATAATTCTCCTGTAGGGTACGTTAATGCCGGTGGAAATGGTGATAATGGATATTTCCCAAATAATTCCCCATAATTCCCAATAATCGACCGAAAATATTACGTTCCATTCTAATTGTGGCACGTTTGCCATCATTTGTATTGTGAGATTTTTTCAAAGATTCGCTTGCAAAATTCAATATTTTATTTTTTTTTTGATGGCTCTTTCGAATCTACTCTCATCAACCGCACATTCTTCAATAAATTTACGTTTTTGTTCTTTACCTTTTTCTCTGACATTTAATAAAAACTCACTTGTTTCATCAGAAACGGCTTTCCCAGTTGCAATATTAAATAAACTGTCTGGATTTATTTTTGGGCTGAAGGGATTCATAGATTTCTCTACAGCATCAGAAAAATCATTGAATGCCTTGCGATCTTTCGCTATTCTACTTGATTCTAATTCATGAGTAATGTCATCTGGTTGTGTATAATTTATGGATTCTAATAATTTGGTAATTATTTTTGTTTTAATACTTGTTACCGGGATTACTCCGGTACGGCTAGGACTTCGCGCGTCCTAGGCCGAAACCCCTCCGGTTGGAGCTCTGGGCTCCGGTAGCTCGTCGAAGACGGGCGTGGGCGCCACTCGCTTACCCAGTTAAAGCCCCGATGAGCCGCCAAACGAGAATGCGGCTCGTCCGGATTACGCTCCTGAAAGAAAAGGAAGAACACTACTTGACAACACACGGGGCGAAGCCAGAAGCGGAAATTGTCGCCACACCAAATCAACTTCGGAGAGAACACGAAATCCTCACACCACCCCCCGACGTCACCTCCGTGGAACCTCCAACCCACTGTGTACGCGCGCTCCGCGTTCACGCGCACCTCGCTTCGTCGCCACTCGCAAAGCCGGAAGGAAACCTGCAATACAAGCAACAATCTAGCTCTCACCTAAGAAAAAGAAAACTTCCGGTAATTCTTGATCTTTATTCCTAAAGAAAAATGTACGGCAAAGAACAAAAAAACAAGTGATTAAAGAAAAACAAAATAACACGAGAAGAACTTAAGGCTAGCTTACGACTACCACTAATTAGTCTTCCACGATGGGCCCCTTGCTCCGGTCCGGTCGCGCCGCGCACTCGCGAATTGAATCGACTTAATTTTCCGATAAGTTAGAATTCGCGTTTTCGACTTCACTCACTTGGCTGCACGTCTATCTTCATGTCCTTGCAAGGTTTATCACTATCGTTTCTGAATTTTACACTAGCACTCTCACGTCTTTAGTCCTTTATTTTTATTTTTAATAGAATTTTAAACGACCACTCACTTTCCTTCTGTTCGTCTACCTCGTCCCATTCCCAACGCTAACAAAAAAGAGAGCGACCGCTATTCGCCTTCGTCCTTATATATCTTCCTTAACGGCTACCACCAACCAAGATTCCGTTCCTCGAACATTCACCTCTCGTTGGAACCAACAATTAACGCTTCCCTCGCCTGCCACCGCTGTAATCCCAGTTCGCCGTAGATCGCCGCAAATCTTCGTCGCGAACTACTTTACCCAACATTCGCCGCGATGATGACAGTTCGCATTGTTTACTTAACAATGTAAACAAACTTCACTGAAGAAAGTGACTTCAAAGAAGACTCCACCATTAAGAGGGAAGTTGGTGAGTAAAAAACATGGCCCCTCTGTTTTGTTTTTCGGATTCCCTGCGCTGCGTCCGGTGGTTGACTTCGCCGTTGGCTCCGGGTGATCTTAGTGGCCTTCGTTTCCGCCACTTCCGACGGCGGTAGTGATCTGGCTGAAATGCCCTTAGTGCCCGTAGTGTTGCTTTGTGGTTGCCGCCGCTCCTCCAGCCTGCCTTGGTAGCGCCATATGTGTGTAGCGTCGTTCCAGTGTCGAAAAATATCCTCGCCGTGATGTGCCGGCCGACGGGAGTGATCAGCTTCTGTTCAATTTTCACACGCGCCCGTATGTAACCCTCACTCGTTAAAACTTCAATGCCTGCGCTACCGTATTAACGTGAGTTATTTCCCAAGGTTAATCCTTGAACCCTTGATCGGTTATCTAAACTCTAGGTGAACTTTTGATCACTTAGCTTGCCCAGCTTTTCCCGCGACATTTCACTCGGTCCCAATTGCGTATTTTGCACGTTCGTATTGCGTGTCAGAAGATCATTGGTTAATGCTACTATTATTACCTTAACGCTAACTTACTAATGACAATGTAGTCTTACATCTATGCTCCTTACCCACAATTCTGCTTCCCCTACTCCGTCCAGCATCGTGGCTTGAAACATGGTGGCCCTTCTTCCTCCAACTCCGGGTTACCATTCTCGTCCGTATCGCGTGGTGACAGTGCCGCGGAGGTCTCGGGAAGGGGTGAAGTCAACCAACCCGTAACATACTGTGACTTAAAGCCCACCGCTGTCTGGTCGAGATCGAGTTTGTAAAATGAGATATTCCGGTTAGAGTATTTACAGCATCAGCATTTATGGTTTGCTCTAGAGTGAGATCAACAGGAGCTCTTGCCATATTCTTATTCGTTCGTTTTATTGCAAAAGCGCCTCGTTAAAAATGTTGAAACAGCGGACTATTGTTATCTCTCATATCGATTAAATTGCTTCGGTAAATTAATATCCATCTTGCATAATTTGCTTGATTAAATATAAAAAATAAGTCAGCCATTTCAAAAATTGATTCTATGTATAGATTAAAATTGCTTGTCCGGACACTCCTTGAAAATCGGAAATATATCTTCATGAATTCTACATATTGTATATAAAATTTAGCTGTTTTCCCATGTTTTCCTTCCAAAGTCGATTCAATAAACACCTGATATTTTTGTAACAATTCTTTTAAGGCAATCGGTATCACTAAATCAACGTTACATTCTGTTGGAGTCATTTGAATATGGATCAGGTCATTAACAAAAGAATCATCAAGTAACTCTTCATTCTCATTTATAAATTGATCAACATGTAAAGATTGGAATACAGCTGCACAAATGGGATGGATTTTTTTACATCGGATGAAGTGTTTTGCATTTATAAAACCATTTACAGAACCAGATGCAAGAATTTCACATTCTCCGAGTAATACATCAATACCACAAGAATCAATATACTTTCCAAGGGCCTTAAAAAATGCCATTTGTATGTGAATGCCACCCATATTAACGATAATATTATCATAAGCTGGACTTTCCAGAAAACGGAGTAATTTTCTCTTTAGTTGATGTAACACTTCATATTGAAATTGTTATGATGAAACGCTGAGATTGGATCTAGTGCTTTAAATGTTCTTTTATAACGCAACAGACACTGAATCAATCGTCACTATATCACTAAAATGGACACAATATCACCAAAAAACCAATATCTGTTTAAAATATCAAAAGATGTACAAATATTAGACGGTTTGACAATTTTAAATAATTATAAATCCAAAAAAAAATGTTTTTTTTTTAAATATTCAACAGTGAATTTTGTTAAATTAATAAATATATTTAGAATGCTGATGTGTAGTAAGTTATACAAAATAACGACACTTTTGACAGCTAGGAAAACAGCAGACTGAAATGTCGAAATTATCTGAACCCCCAAAATGCTGTAGGACAACGTAGGTATGCTGTGACCTTTTCGGAGTAAGAGAGAAAGATCTATGGAACTTTAACACAAATTCGATGTTACTCTTATCTCACTTACTCTTGGAGCAGTGTTATGGACTTGAAAAGAAACCGGAGTAAGAGAGTTAACACTATGCAGCCCTGTCGTAGAACAACCTCACTTTACGGTATTGTGTATCTTTGAGGCAGATAAATGTTAAATTCGTAGGGAATAAAAAGAGTCGAACTCATGCAAGGTTTCAACTTGAACTAAAAATTTGCCTCACTCACTCTTTACAGAAATATAGAAACCGTTAAAAAGCGAAGAGTTAAAATTTGGTATGCGCGATACTTTCGCCAGTTTGTAAGCACGCATACCAAGATAATTATAAATGTGACATTAAAACGCGTGAATTAAAAAAAAGGTTTCCGTGATAATGGATAAATTTTACCCCTTATCACACCATTCAAATAGGTATGCGTGACCTTTCCGGCTAAAAATCATTGGTCGGCCGGATTTTTTCTTGTTGAACATAATATTTCACACAAAATTCTATATAAGACGGATCAAAATCCGTGATAACGGAAAAAAATTATGGAAATTTAATAATAAATAACTTAATTAAAATATTTCCGGCCAATCAAATCCACGCCGACCAAGCAAATCTTTATTAAAAATATTAGAATCCGTGATCACGGAGCTTTCAGGATTGATGGCTCCTCGCCTATGAGGAGTATGTATCCGTTGTTCTCGTTAAGACTCTGTATTCCAATGGTGTGCGTTTGCACTAGTGGATGCAGGAAGGAAATCATCATCAGTACAGAACGAATGGGTTTGTTATTCGATTTAGTGTGTTTTTAGCCGTAATATTGGGTTCTGCGTTATTTTGGTGTTTCTTAGGTCTCCTAATATGCTTATTATATTTGTGCCCTGAGTTAATGACAACGCAGTCGTCATCTAATTCTATTACATCGATTTTTCGAAACTTGGCATTGTTCTTTCCGCATCTAACCCCCTTAATGAAGACTGGACCTTGTCGACTTTCGATCCTCCGTGTCTGTGTTGAGCTTATTAATGGTCCTTTCTTTTATTTTCTGCGTTCTATCTTTTATTCTTACATATTTGTTAGAGTCAATATTGCCTAATAAGAAGTCGATAGGTTTTTGCCGAGTTGTTGTATGGATTGAGTCGATGTAAAAATTAATTGCCTTTAGTACTTTCTCCTCAACACTGTCAGTATTTTTAATAGGATCATGCTTTAAAAGTCTTAGGTGCTCATTAAGCGTGTTATGGACTCTGTTCATATCTGTATTTGATGTATAATTCTTATTAGATGTAAAGTGGATTCTTAGGGTATGTTCTTTGAGAAATTCTTGGAGCGGATTCTTTTAAATTCGGTCTACGTTCGTCCTTGGATTTTTTTGCTTGAGCGAACTTAGAAAATTTATCTACTAATGTGAAAAAGATATCTTTTACAAACTGTAAAACACATCGTCACAGACTATGTCTCTAGGTTGGTTCGGGGGTTCTGTAACTTAAAATTTTTGCTTAACAGGGTGCCTGTCGTATTTTTCCAAGTTGCACACCTCACAATTGTTAATAAATTCTGTGATCCTGTCCTGTAATTTGGGGTGGAAGTATTTTTCCTTGAGTTCCGCAAAATTTTCTTTTATGCACCTGTGATTATTTCTTAAGTGCGCTGTCTCGATTATTTCAGTTTATTTACTTTCATCAGTTATATCCTCTAATATATTTTTTCATCTTATTAACTTAAATTTACTAGTGGTGTTGTGAAAATACGAGGGTGGTGTGAGGGAAAAACGAAGTTTCTGAATTTTTTGGTTTTTTTTTTGTTTTATTTTTCAACATAATCTCCATCAACACTGATACATTTCTCACAACGGTGTTCTAATTTTTGGTCAGTTTCAATCACGAACTTGCGTCCGAAATGTAGGGACGGAAATATTTTGTCGCCCATATAATGGCGAGCATTTCTTTCTCAATAGTGCTATATTTTTCTTCATGGCCAACATTTTCTGGACTTCTTCCTTCTTTTGCATAGCCTCTTGTAGATTGTTTGCTCCAGTTAAAAGGTCGATATTCGAAAGGGATATTCATTCCAATCCAATCAGGATGGTGAAGAGCTCGTCTTATATCGTGGGACCTGTGTGCAGCACATCGTTCAAGCTAGTGTGACTGGCAGTTTTTTCTGACGCATCAAACACTACTCTGAGTTTAGTAGTAGAACTATCAGGTCGAAGTACATAATGGTGTGGAAAAACAAAATGAGGCTCTGAAGTATTTGACATGTCTATTTCTGTCATGTAATTTAGCTTCAAATATTCCTCCATGATATGTTGGTAAGCTTTTTGGACCTTCGGATCTTTTGTTAAGCGTCTTTTACTTGAGAAAATCGTTTTAAGGCCATACCTTTCGATTGTACTAGTTGTAGCGGATCCAGTAATCCACTATGGTAATCTAACAATAAAGCGCACATTTTCATCTCGCTTAACATTTTGATAGAAATGTGCTTCAGATTGGCGCTTCTTGGAGGTCATTGTGGTGTTTGTTTCTCACCTTCTTCTAGCTTCCAGAATTTTTCGAGTTCTGCATCTAGCTTTTCGCCTTCAGTACGATATATTCCACATGTGGCTGCTTCACTGCAGGCGACTGGGACTTTGGATGTGTTAAATCTTCCACCAACCATCCAACCAAAGAGAGTATTTTGTAATGTGGGTAGGGTCTCGCCTATTTTTATTTGACCAACTGACAATAACTGGTAATACCACTCTACTCCGATAAGCATCACTACTGGTCCCGCTTGATTGAAGCTCGGGTCTGCTAAGGAGATATTTTCCGGGATTGGCCAGGTTTCTACATTGAAAGGTTCAAATGGCTGATGTGTCGTTATATGCTTTACCACGTAAGCATCCACCTGTATCTTGTACTTCGTCTTCTTGGATTTTATTGACACTTATTGTTATTTGTTTAAAGGCTTTTTGATCCCCCAACGCTACTGACGGCAACGCTAGCGAATTGAGCCTAAAGGTAAAGTTTTTTGAATTATATATAAAAAAGGTGAATTAAAGGATGAATTAGTTTTCCTTGATGATATTCTGCTCTCATTTCTTGTTTTAATATGTTTGTTGACTTCATCCTCGTGATCCTGGGGATACCTAAATATTTTTGAATAATTGGGTGTATTAGCTGGTAGTGCCTGTCCTTCTTAAAAAACTACAATACTCAATTTATATAATTAGTTTATCTTTCTCTTTAGATTTCATAACTGTTTTTAAAATTTTCCTAAAGCGTTTATATCCTAAAACTTGTAAGCACAAGATTTTACAAAAGTTGTTGGTTTCATTTAATCTTTGATCTTTTCAATTTCTGTTACGATGCGGGGATTGAATATTTACCTCACTATCCAAACAATTCGCTTCCATTCAGTACGCCTTGAGGAGTTATGGAAACAGTCCCTAATTGTATGAACCCTCATAAAGAGTCATAAACGAATGCATTATCACATACGTTGAAATTGACCCTTTTTCACTAATTGCATGCCCATCATAAACACTGACTCACCTTTTCCAATATATCATGGTTTATGATTGTCGGGCATGATAATTACGTTTTTCTACGAAGTACGTCTTCGTCCTACCATATAAGTTAATAAAATATTTGTTTATTTACTTAAAAAAAATTACTTCGTTTATTTAGTATGAATTTTACAATTACGACTGAAAAATATCTAACATCGAAATTCGCTTTTATTGAATAATTTTGCTGATGTAGTGTCTACCTATTTTCGATCGATTCCGCAATTGATGCATCTTACCTGTGGCGCGTGTATTGCTGGTGTTGCGGGAACGTGTCGTTAACTCTTCCCCCTCTAAGAACGATAGTCCGCTATCGTTAGAAGTAGGGAAGATTGTTGAACCTGGGCTGTTGATGATGCGTTACAGGTAGTGGGCACGTGATAGCTGGTGGTGTAGATGATGCTATGTTTCTTATTTCCATGATTGATGGATCAAGTGTTGTTCTAGGTGTGCATTTCTGTATGTAGGATCGAAGCATAAGATAGATTGGAGCTACTATCGTAAGTATCGTGATAAGGCCATATGTGGTATATTGGTGAATGTAAGTTTGGTTTCTTAAGGTTTCGATGCTATCCGTATTATTGATTCGGATCTCGTCCAGCATTTCGAAAGGAAGGTGATCGTGTAATTTCCATTCGGGTGTATGTTGGAGAATGGCTGGTAATGCGTGAATATTTGACGTTTCATGAGATTCGTAGTTCTGTCCGTTTAGTTTTATTGACGAATTGTGGAACTTAATTAGGAAGGTCCCGTTGAGATGATGTGTTGAATTCCCGATGTCTAGTTCGCCACAGAATCCGTTAGCTAGTAAATTCCCAGGCGAGATTTCCTCGATGGTAGGAAGGTGTAATCCGCTGATTTTGTTGCAGGTAGCGTTGGAGCTTTGTAGCAATCTTGGGATGCAATTTGTTTCACTTATATCTATTTTATCTGTTTCTTTACATATCAGTAGTGTATTGAAGGTTTTACAATTCTTTTTTATGCCATAGAACTTACCCAAATTATTTTTTAGGATCTTTTCGTACAATATTTGTGTGATTACATTTCTTTTCTTTACAGGCTTTATTAGCAGTGTTTCAAATATATCTTCTCTTTTCATAGGAATATTTATAATGTACAGTATAGTTTGTTGGTTTGTGATTATTTTCAACTCTGCAAGTTCTAATGCTTCTTCTACTGTTGAGAATGGTAGTAATTCTTTATTTAGTGTTTCAGTGGCGAGTTTAACTTCTTTTTGTGAGAGAATGAGGGAATTTATTACTCCTATTTTGGCCCAATGTATGGCATAATTAATGTTTTTTAGTTCCTCTTTAACAATTCCGATTTTATACTGAACTTCTAGTACAGTGTTGTTATCTGTTTTTTTTTTTTCATCTTTCAATAATTTTTGTAATTCATTTGTGATTTTTGTTATTTTATTAATTTGTTGGTTGTACAGTTCGTTTATGACTACTTGTTTGTTATTGTTATTAAGGACATTGTTTACCTTCTCTCTAATAGTTATTAGATCCTCGTGGTCAGGGCTCCCGGCTACCCATTTCCATGTGGACCCAAGGAAGTCAAGTGATCTTTTGATTTTACGGGGTCTTAAATTTTGTATCATTATTTCGATTTGATGTAACTCATGCATTATGTAACGGGAGAGTGGGTGATGCTGAACTATCTAGAGGTTGAGGATAGGCTGGATGTCTGTGATAAATCGTTCGTATTGGTCCAAGTCTATTATGTGTATTATTTTGAAGTTTCCGTCCTTTATTTTCGCTTGTCCGAGATAGAAAGAAACAATTTGGGCGTTCGTATAGTCTAGTGTTTGTATGGGAGCGTAAGTCGTGGTAATGGTGAGCCTGAAAGGAAATTTAAGTTTTAATTTTATCTTTATGTATAATTTTCCCGGTTTCAGTTAGTACGGTAGTGTTTCTGTCCTCTTTTACGATTTCTTGTCGGTATCTTGGGGTTAGTTTAGACCCTGTACGTTTGTTTTGTCGAACGTAAATTATCTGTCCAATGTCGTATGTCTTTATGGTCTGTCTTTTTTTGTTATGATGTTTCATGTCAGTCATTTGTTTCCTCTTAATTTTTTCTATGTTGCTGAGACGGGCATTCTCGAGTCCCTCGGGGGTAAGGTTGGGTGTTCGACCGAGATATAGCTCTACTGGTTTTTTTCCCGTAGTTGAATGAATGGTGAAGTTGTACTCATTCACGGAACGTTCAAGCAGTTCTTCGAATGATCGAGGAGGTCCGTCTTGTTTTAGGCATCGCATTATTTCTACGAGAGTCGAGTGCCAACGTTCTATTTGAGCATTGACCTCACTTTTATAGGGTGGAGTTCGAAACAGTTTTATTTTTAGTTCATCTTCGATCATAGATTCAAGGGACGCGGATCTGGGTGCTCCTTCGTTATCTATGACTACTATTTCAGGGATGCAAAAGAAGAATAGTATGTCTCGTAGTGGTCGTCTTATATCCGCAGCAGATTTGGATGGTATTACTTTCGCTTGCACGAATTTTGTAAACTTATCAATTGCGGTAAGTACACGTTGTTTTTCGGTCATGAAGATATCAAGGTGGACAATGTGTCCAGGGTATTGGAGAATTGGAGTTTCTTCTAAATACGGTTTGTTTGGATGCCTGTCGTACTTGTTCTGCTTGCATACGTTACAGAATTTTACCAATTGTCTAATCTTGGAGGCCATTTTTGGGAAGTAGAAGTTTTCTAACAATTGAAGGCGGTTTTCTTCTGCATTACGGTGGGCTCGTCTATGTGTCTCAAGGATCCTTGTTTCTTGTTCTACCTCACTAGGGATGTCTTCAACAAGCTTCTTAGTGAATCGTATCTTGTAGTCTCTGAAGTGGTGAGGGTATATGGATTGAATTAGACCTAAGGTTGGTTCGTCTGTAAGCAGTCCATTGATGGTGTGGGGGTTTAGGTATCTCTTGAGGATGTCTATTATATCTTGTTCGGAGTATATTGGTTTGATAAAAGTGTGTCTCGTATAGTTGCTAAAAGGATTCTGGATCTGATAACTGTCCTCGTCTCCTGTCTTAAGAAGAAGTTGGTTCCTGAAAGCGTTAATTGGGGTTTGTACGGAGAGAATTAGGTCCTGGCCCGAACTTTCGTCACTATGTTGTGTCGGTGTCATAGAGTTGACTTGGTTACTGTGAGGCATAGCAGTATTCAGTACATGTGTTTGTTGTGGTTTTGATGGTGGCTTGGTGGTAAATCTGCTAGTCTCTTGTGGCGGTCTAGAAAGAGAATCGGCGACCACATTTGTCTTGCCTGGTTTATACCGAAGTTCATAGTTGTATTCCTCAAGGATAGACTTCCAGCGCTTTAATTTGCCATTCGTATTTTTGGAGCTGAGTGCGTACGTGAGAGGTTGGTGGTCAGTAAAAATTCGTACTCGGCTAGAACCTTATAGGTAATTTCTAAGTGATTTGATTGACCAAATGATGGCTAACATCTCTTTTTCGTTTGTCGCATAGTTTCCTTCAGTTTTACTGAGGGTCCTCGACAAGAATGAGATGGGCTTGTTGTCCTGTGATAGGACTGCACCAATTGCATAATTTGATGCGTCAGTTGTTAGTTCAAATGGTTTCTTAAAGTCCGGATGAGAGAGTACTACATCTTGAGAAATAAGGATGTTTTTAAGTTAAGTCGTAAACTGCCATTGCTTCCTTGTCGAGAGAAATCAATTTGTTCTTGGACGAGTTTTTTGATACTCGTCCGTCTTCCCCTCTTAAAAGGGATGTCAGGGGTTTCGCGATTTTAGCATAATCCTTAATAAATCGCCGATAATACCCTGACATACCAAGGAAGGATCGTAAATCCTTAAGCGTTTTAGGGGGTGGGAAAGATGAAATTGCTTCCACCTTTTTAGGGTTCGTTTTGATTCCATTCACACTGACGATAAAACCCAAGAATTCAACTTCCTTCTTTAGGAATTGGCATTTGTCTAAATTGATTTTAACATTTGCGTTATTGAGCGCTCTTAGGATAGTGTCCAAGTTTTCAAAATGTTCCTTCTCGTTTTTGCCAAATACAATAATATCATCTATATAGATTCGGCAGCGCTTCCCGATGTGTTCTCGAAGAATATCATCTAGTGCCCTTTGAAAAATGGCTGGGCCATTCTTCAAACCGAATGGAAGGCGAACAACTTCATATTTGCCATTGTTTATAGAGAACGCGGTTTTCTCGATATCTCGTTCTCTTAAAGGGATCTGATGAAATCCGCTTTTAAGATCAATGATTAAAAAGTATTCATTTTCGCCCAGATTGCAAAGGACATCATTAATCTCAGGGATAGGATATGCGTCAGCTACAGTAATGGAATTTAATTTCCGATAGTCAATGACCATTTGGTGTTTCTGCTGACCCGAGGCATCCTGTTTCTTCTGGACGATCCAAACAGGTGCGTTATAAGGGGATTTGGAAGGGCGTATGATATTGTCTTTTAACAATTGGTTGATTTCTTTCTCCACTGCATCCTTGAGGGCCATAGGATATCCGTACGTTCTTGCATAAACAGGATCGTTTGTCGTTGTGCGTATTTCACCTTTAACGTTAGTAATGTATGTCAGTCTTCTATTTGGTTCGGCAGATATGTTTGGGTATTTTCCTAAAACTTTTTGAAGACATTTGATTTGAGAATTCGACATGTGTTCAGTCCTTAGGTTTAAATGGTTTACTGTCTGTGATACGTGCTGTTTCAGTGGAATTTGCATATTCCCTTGTATCGTCATGAAATTGTTGTCCGTATGGATAACTGCTTGAAGTGCTTTCAAACTATCATTTCCAATTATTCCTGCGAATGTTTTTAGTGCAGGTAGAATATAGAATTTAAGTTTTTCAATAGGTGGTCCGAATAGATTGATAAAAGAGTGGTGAGTTATATTGGTTGATCCGCAAACAGAATTAACTTTAAATGGGTTCTCATTTTCAATCGGATTTTTTATGAATCTTGGCTGGATATAATTCTTATTAGACCCAGTGTCGATGAGGAATTTTAGGATTTCTCCGCTCTTCGCTTCATACTCCATATAGGGGAGCGAAGAGCTCAACAGTCTAAAAAATGGACTTCTTCCTGTTCGTTTTCGGGGTTCCCTTCGCAGGGTACTGAGTTCTGGTTGTCGTATTCGGCTGACGGTTCTTCGTAGTTCGTCGCCTCGTCATAACTGTTATTCTGTTCGTACTGTTCGTACTGTTCGTTGTAAGTTTCGTCATAGTCTACGTTGCCTTCTTATACATTGAATATCCTTTGTTGCTTATTTGGCCCGTGGACCATTTGGGATGTAGTGCGTTTTTGAGGAAATTTTTGTTGTTGGATTGGAGGCCGGTTCTGGTAATTTATTATTCTTGAATGAATGGAATGATCTACGTCCACCGGTTCGTACTGTCTAGGTTTTGGGGGTAATTGTCTATAACTCTGATTCGGTGCAAATGGTCTGTTGTTTGAGTGGAAGGGGTTATGTTGAGGGATGTAGCGTCGAAATTGT
Source organism: Stratiomys singularior (assembly GCA_954870665.1). NCBI lineage: Eukaryota > Metazoa > Arthropoda > Insecta > Diptera > Stratiomyidae > Stratiomys > Stratiomys singularior. Next base: position 55,067,889 of record OX940879.1, on the reverse strand, counting down.
GGAGGCTGAGGAACGCTCGGATTGTTTAACAATTCCGGGTAAAAGTTCCTTTTAGGTATGTAGTTTTGCATAGGGGGCCGATGTACGGTGTTACGCTTTGGAGGTAACGGGGGTGGCGTGTTTGAGTAGTTTTTCCTAATTGGGTTGCGTGTATTTAAAGCATGCTGGGTTCTGTAATCTACGTTTTGTAGCTTTAAGCATAGATGTAGAGCCTGAGGGAGGTCAACTGGTTCTCTAATACTTAATAGTCGCGGGAGATCCCCTTTAAGGCCCCGCACAAACGTGTCTAAAGCCTTGTCTCTGTAACATTGCGTCATGTTTCTCATAGACTCGGCTCCCATGTCCATGGACGACAATTTGTTAAGAATCAGGGACAAGTGGTGATATACAATGTGGTAGAAATCGTGAATCGAATTGTTCCCTTGCACAAGTGTCGTCATTTAGTACTCAAGGGTACCAAGGTCACGTTTGTCTGCGTAGTGCAGGGTGAGACATTTCGAAATTTTCGGCCAGTTTAGTGGTGTGTTGTAGGATTCAAGCGCTATGTCAGCCTGACCTACAATTTTGTTTCTAATCACTGAGAGTATTCCGAAGTATTTCGGTGTTCCTTGGAGGTGTTGATAAATAGTCAAAATCCTTTCAACACTTTTCTTCCAAGAAGAAAATTCGCTAGGATCCCCAGAGAAGGTACGAAGACTTTTAACCACATCTGGGATTTTGTCCATGTCGGATAAATCCCTTCCAATACCTACGTTTATAGGAACATCCTGATCCTGATTCGGATCAGAAGCAGGATTCATAAAAGAATCGAACATTTGCCGTCGTTGGATCCTTAGTGCTTCGGAGACTAGCCGTGTAATAGTGGCGACAAGATCCTCATTGTTTTGAGGATTTGGGGGGTTCACTACCTCTAGCTCGCCTTCCTCTGAAGGAAGTTGACCGAGGTTGAGGCGCGCGGGCCTAATTAAATTGTTTGGGTTGGCCATTATATAGAGGTTTTTGCTTTTAAGGTGTAGTCTTAAAGGGTCACGATGTAGACAAGAGATCACTTCGTTGTCGTTTTTAAGCGGTCGCGTTAAGAAGACAGAAGGTAAACACTGTTGATTTGCGCAAAATAAACGAGAATATCACTGAGGTAATTTGGAGTCAAAACAATCAGAAAATACGAGGAATTTTCATTAATTCGAAAGATGGTCTAACACAATTTTCAAAATTTCTCACACCACTGTTGAAAATAATCACAAATATAAGTAAAACACTGCTGAAAATAATAATATTTAGTAAAGATAAATAAAAGAGGTTTCTATGGTTTTTAATTATCAATATGATCTGTTATTCACCAATTAGTACGGATAAAAATCTTTTCTTTTTACAACTTCAATTAGTTTTTCACAAGGTATGATTTATTATTTTCTCAGTTTTGTACCAAATGATAGGTATATTTTTGTTTTTAAAACTTCAATTCTTTCTCAACTTTCCACAATCTTTTCCTCAATTCTGCAATTCACTTTAATTCATTCCTTTTCATACAATTTATTTATTTTCGTTTTAACTTTTAACATATATTGTAATAACTACACAAATCAATATTTGTAATCGAATTCATTTTTTCTCCTTTTTCTTCACAAAATACTCCACGTGAGCAAATAAATAAAAGCTTCCTTTTAATTTTGTGTTTTATTTTCTTTCTCGAAACCGGTTTTCGGTTAGTTGCACGGAATTATGCCGATTGATTTTTCTTTTTATCCGAGTGCTGATACCTTTATGGTAGGTCAGTGCCTTCCAGTATATCCTTTCCGTGCTTGCATTTGGTAACGTTGATCGCTCCTGTCGCTGTCTGGTGTTTTGGATCTTCTGTGCCATTCACAACAACTAAAGGTCTCCCCATACAGAGCTATGATTCACCGAATGCTCGATTTGCCGCTAAGTAAGGAAGCTAAAGAAAAAGAATGGCAGTACATCGTTGAAACAGCGAGATTAAACGGATTCAAACGCTCGACGATCAGGAGAATGGCACAGAAGATCCAAAACACCAGACAGCGACAGGAGCGATCAACGTTACCAAATGCAAGCACGGAAAGGATATACTGGAAGGCACTGATCTACCATAAAGGTATCAGCACTCGGATAAAAAGAAAAATCAATCGGCATAATTCCGTGCAACTAACCGAATCAAGCAGCAAAAACCAGCTTAAAAACATACTCGGATCAACGAAGGACAAACGGGAAACACAGGAAAAATCTGGCGTTTATCGCATAGAATGTTCCACCTGCAACGAAGTGTACATAGGGCAAACGAGGAGACTTATTGGCACGAGAATCAAGGAGCATCTAAGCGAAGCAGCAACAGCAAAGAAGAAGGGAAGAGCTTCAAATTTCAAGTCTGCGGTAGCGGAACATATGATCACGAAAGGGCACGACATAACAATGGGGGATGCAAAGGCCATCAAGGAAGCTAGGGACACACGTGAGTTGGATGTCATAGAAAGCCTCGCAATAAGCCGGGAGAAGAAAAAGCTGATGAACCAGGATGAGGGAAATTGCAGGTCATGATTATTCCAACTAATTAAGTAACTATCTCTTTTCAAAACGTTGAAAAATGTAATTAAAAAATCTTTATCTGCTCATATCTTCACTAATTACCCCTTGAAAATTACGTTTTATTGCTTTTATTCGGTTAAGTACCTTTAGACCTGTTAGTACATAAGCTGAAATTGTTATAGAAATTAGTTAAGTCGCTGAAGAAGACCGAACGATTACGGTCGAAAACCGGTTTCGAGAAAGAAAATAAAACACAAAATTAAAAGGAAGCTTTTATTTATTTGCTCACGTACACAAATCAGTTATTTTCTTTTTTCACTTTTTAGTTTGTTTTGTAACTTTCTTTTACTTTTTATTAATATTGTAATAGCTAAACTTACAAGATTGCTACAAATTTCCATACGCTGCTCCCACGGTTTCCTTGCGGATACATATGTTCGCTTCTTCAGGATATCTTGTTGGTTGCTGCTTTTCCCTTTTTCGCTGTTGCGGGCGGCTGTTAGTTGCTCCTAACGCCCGTTTACCTTTACGGTTACTTGGGGGCCTCGTTCCCACAAAAAAACCACCGAATTACCGGTTAGATACGCGACGGTACTTGATTTTTTCCCGATTTCCTTAGGATCTATCTTGGCTCACGTTCCCAGTCTCAGGAAGTGATTTACTGATTTTATTGAGACTTGATCGACCAAGACTTAAAAGATCCTTGCGCGAGCACTTACTGTGCTTTTACTTTCGGTATACTAGTAGGCGGTGTCGCGAAAAAGGTCCCTGCTCGGGTGCCAGTTAATAAAATATTTGTTTATTTACTTAAAAAAAATTACTTCGTTTATTTAGTATGAATTTTACAATTACGACTGAAAAATATCTAACATCGAAATTCGCTTTTATTGAATAATTTTGCTGATGTAGTGTCTACCTATTTTCGATCGATTCCGCAATTGATGCATTTTACCTGTGGCGCGTGTATTGCTGGTGTTGCGGGAACGTGTCGTTAACTTATATTAGTTAAGTAATTAAGGACAGATTAGGATTAACATGTATGTGTAAGAAATGGTTTAGTTGGTAAGATATAAATGTAATGTCTAGTCTTAAGATTTTCAGAATATACGAGAAGTTAACACAAACAGGTTGTGTTATTTTGTATTATTTAATTGATGGTCGGAAACTGGCAGTGCTTACTTGATTGACCATAATTAGTGTTTCTGCGGAATCGTCCCGAATTTTGATGACTTGCATTCCTTTTAAACATGCCATTATTTTTTATTGTTTTTCCTTTCTACACCTTCGTTGGAATCCGGTATCTCTATTGAAATCAAATTAGTACTTGCATCTACAGTGGCGAGCAAAACTGGATAAATGATATTCGAAATCTATTATATCTACCTATATATTTCTTATTTCAAATAATTGTAGAATAAAATCTTCATAGTTATTAGCAACTGCAGTTTATCAATATAATTCAACAAAAGTATAGGAAGTATTTAGATGCGGTAACACAGTAGTCGTCAATATAACTCAACTTCTCAATGTATCCAGTTTTGCATGTGTTTGTTATCTTTTGTTTACAGTTAGTTTTTTGTGTTTTCGCTAGAATTTGACATTTTCATTGTTCTAGTTTGTTAGTTTCATCAGATCTGCTTAGATGGTAAGTGAATTTTGGTCAGATTATTCTATTATTAACCTTTTTTGAACAATGAGGAAAATTTTACCGGATTTAGAAAACAGTATCGTTTCTTTGACTCAAAATGGGTACTCTTCGAGAGTAATCGCTAGGAACTTGAAAATCTATCACAGAACGGTACTGTTAGTAAGAAAAAGGAAGAATATTTCATCCGCGAGAAATCTTGGAGGGCGTCCAAAACTCCTATCGGATGTCGACGCGCGATAAATGGACTGACTACTAAAGAGTGAAGATTCCAAGGAAGCAAGGACACCAAAAACAGTAGCGCAACTTATAAACAAGACTGTTAGCGAGTGGACTGCCAGGAGATCACTCAGAAGAGTTGGCTTTATAGCATCTATCAAGCCTAAAAAACCATTGCTATCCGAGAAAAACATCAAAGAGACGCTAAAATTTGCCAAATACCATAAAGACTGGACCGTGGAAGATTGGAAAAGAGTAATTTGGTCTGATGAAACCAAAATTAATCGATTCCAGTCTGATGGCAAAGAATATTATTGGCATCGACCAAATGAGAGCCTTCAAAAACATCAAGTGAAGCAAACATTAAAACATGGACGTGGTAGTTTAATGGTGTGGGGCTGCTTCACATGGTGGCATCTGGGTGCAATGGTTAAAATAAATGGGATAATGCAAAAAGAACATTATCTTGATATTTTGAAAACAAATTTACCAGATTTCATCGATGAGTGCGCCTATCCTATTGAAGAGATCGTTTTCCAACAGGATGGTGATCCGAAGCACACCGCTAAAATTGTGCAAAATTGGCTAGGTGAGCAACAATTCTTGAAAATAAAATGGCCAGCGCAAAGTCCGGATTTAAATCCGATTGAAAATTTGTGGGCCATTTTAAAAAGGAGGCTGGCACAATATGATAACCCTCCAAAAAATGTGATGGAACTCTGGAGTCGAGTGCAAGCTGACTAGGAAAAAATTCCACATGACACCATTCAGAGGCTAGTTGAAAGCATGCCAACACGCATGCAGAGTGTCTTGAAAAACAAGTGGACAAAGTATTAAAAATCTCCTTAAAATGTCCTTAATTGAAAACGTGCAAAACTGGATAAATGAAAAAAATATTATTTTATTTTTATTATTTTTTTGTAGGAAGCTCATGTATTTTTACTTTTCTGTAATAAAGTGAATTGATCTTGTATTATGGTATAATGTCATTGTTATTTCAAAATTACTGAAATTATGCAAAATAGCAGCCTTTCATTAAAATTTTCAAATCATGTATCCACTTTTGCTCGCCACTGTGTATCTCTAATTGATCTGTCTAAAGAGTCCTGTCTCATCTAATAAGTAACACGCTTCTCTCAAAATTTTTGCTTTCCTACACCTTCCAATAACTATAGCTTTTGGTTTATTCAGTGCGGGTGAAAATTCAAATTTTCACCAACTCCTATTTAGGATTTAGTCTGTATAAAATACTTGTTCAAATAAACTTAGACGAAATCCAAACGATGATATTTACTTCATTGAATTCCTAGCACTAATGACTTGATGATGAAGAATGTGATATGATTCTCTGATTCCAAAATTTTTGAACAGCGCCGCTTTTACTTGTTCCCAGCTTTGGTTCTCTCCTGGTGTTTTTAACGCCGTGACGCTCGTCCTTATATTTTGTTGATGATGCAGCCATTGTAAACTATTTATACTCGTAGAAAGCGTAAGCTCAACTTCTCCGATGAAGGAAGATGATCCATCTCTTGTGGCCACAAAACCTCTTTCTTGAGCTTTCTTTTAAATTTTAAACGTTATCCTTTTTTCGGTGCCAAGAGACAATTGTAAGCTATTTGTTTATTTGAAAGGAAGGAGCAAATCGGATCTCAGCATTTCAATTTTGTTCGCGTAGTTGATTCGTATCTCATCTAATATTTCGAGTGAGGAATGTTGCCCTTTGATTTCGCCCTCTGTTGCATGCCAAAGTATGGCTGGTAGTATCTGCATGGTTGATCACTCTTTGTCCATTGAGTCTTTTTGAAGTGTTATGAATTTTAATTAGGTATGTCCCACTAAGATGGTATGTAGAGTTTCATGTAGGTACTTAGCTGGCCATAGAATTCGTTTAACAGTTGGTTACTTGCCTCGATGTTAAGGATGTGCTATTACATGTCGGATGTGCGAACGATATCTTGTTACATGTAGCATTTCAACTTTGTAGCAATTTCGGGATGCATTTCAATCTACTTATATCTATATAATATCGGATTCCTCACATAAAATATATTATTATAGTATTATTAAAAATAAAAAGATTTTTACAATTGTCTTTTATTACATAAGATTGATCATCATTGATCTTTATGATTTTCTCAAAATTTGGGTGCGGAATTATATTTCAGGTTTGACTAAAACTGTTTTGTAACTTTCCTCTCTTGTGATATTTATATTTTAATGTATTGATTCATTTTTGATCCATAAGAGAATGTATTACTCCCGTTTTCGTCCGATATAACTATATTTATAACTACTTGTTTGTTATTAGTGTTCAAGGCATTGGTAATCTTTTCCTGAATCGTTATCATAAATCTTCACGGTTAGGAGTCCCGACTAACCATTTCCATACGGAGCCGTTGAATGGGTATGAGTCCTTATTCGCAGTTTTATTCTTTAAAAATGGTTTTCTATCACTTCGGTTCGGCGTTAGTATTCTTAGGACTGAGTGCATACGTGAGCGGTTACTGGTCTGTAAAAATGCGTACTTGGCTTGCGTGATGTAGATAATTTCTAAGACGATCAATTGATTGGATAATCGCCAGCATTTCCTTCCCATTCGCGGTAGAGTTCGCTTGAGTTTCTCTGAAACTAGTTGACAGGAATTAAATTGAATGTATAAGTTGGATGCGACGGTCGTTATACGTGTTTGGATATAAGGACGTTGTTAATCTGGTGATATGCCTCCATTGCTTCTTTGCTTAGTCAAATTTTCTTATTTTTGGATCAGTTTTTTGATACTCATCCATCTTCCCCCCTGAAAGGGGATGTCAAGGATTTGCGATTCTCGCATAGTCCCTTATAAATCTGAGATAGTTCCCTGACATATCGAGAAAGGAGCACAGATCTTTCAACGTGATAGGAAGAGAGAATGAAGCAATTGCTTTGATCTTTTTAGGATTACTTTAAATTACATCTAATCTGGCGGAGAAACCCCCATTAATTCGACTTTCTTTTTTAAAGAACTCACATTTGTCCAGATTTATTTTAATATTTGCGTCTCACAAGTTCTGGAAGTGTTGTTTTTTCATTTATGCCGAAGACAATAATATCGTCGATGTTCACTCGGCATCGTCTGCCGATATATTCCCGAAAGGTATCATCTAAGATACTTTAGAAAAAAGCTGGGCCATTTTTAAATCCAAATAGCAGATCTACGAATTCGTATTGCCTATTATTAATGGAGAAGGCTGTTTTTTCGATGTACCAATCTGGCAAGACATTCGTTGAGATAAAATAAAAATAGATTAGAAAATGTGATTCAAAACAAATTAATGGTATCTGGATTATTTCATAAATTCGTTGTGGATAATTGACTTTATTTATTTCAATTAAACACAAACACTTGACAGTATAACTTTATTTATTATGCATTCACTATTGGACAGGAAAGAAAGAGAGGGCGCAAGAATTTTCACTCGGATTCGATTGAGTTAGTTAAGGTTTGTTATCCTGTTGGATGTCAACTGAACTTGTTTGAAGTTTTGGCGTATAAGGTAAACTTATTAATTGGTTAATTTTAAAGGAGTAGAAAAATCGAGGTGGATGGCTTGCGCTGAGTAATGTCATAAATGACCTCAATAAAGGCGTGAAGAAATTTGGATAGAGTGTTTTTGCTTAGGATAGTAGTTATAAATTTAATTTGCGTTTTACAATAAACAGTTAACGTGCAAATGTACTTAATGGCTGGTTTTTTCAGATAGTAAATTTTGGAATTATTTTACTTTGTAATTTATGGATGGAAAATTTGAGATTGGAGTATGGGAAATTTTCTTTTCCTTTCTTTCTTTTCTACGTCAGACATCGGGTTCGCCTACTTTTTCACCTAACGTTAGTGATAAACGTAAGACATCGGAAGCCTAGTTTAGATATTTTTCAAGAATTTGTTTGAGGATTTTATCTTGGAATTCATGTAGCCAGTACTTAAGTTCAAGTGGTTTACTGCCCGTAAAATGAGCTGTTTCAGGTGAAGTTGTATGTCTCCTTTGATTTTCACGTAATCGTTGTCAGTATGAATGATTCCTTGAAGTGCTTTCAAGCTATCGTGCCTAATAATACTTGCGAATATTTTTATTGAAGGTCGAATTTAGAATTTCAATTTTCGCAATTGAGGTCCAAACAAATTTATGAAGAAATGGTATGTTATATTGATAGATCCACCAACAGAATTAACGCTAAAGAGTTTTTCGTTCATAATAGGTTTCCGAATAAGTTGGACGTCATTCTTGTCGTCCTTGTGTCGATCAAGAATTATCTGAATCTAATTCGATTTTTAATCTGATTTTCTTAATCTGCACTATTGCACTATTGCATGTTTCTTACTAAATATTATTATTTATATGCATGATAAGCATAAGGGTTTTTTGTTTATGTGCGATTGGATATATGTATGTTATTGTTTAGGGTATGGAATTACCAAGCTAAGCATTTTGCACTTGTTATTTAGAAGAGTGTATTGGAGAGATTTCCTGTTTATCACAGTATATAACTACTTCATGGTAATTATTATGCTGTGTGTACTTTTCATAGTCATAATTTTCATGGAAGTCTACATTGTGTTCTTCCAAATGAAAAACCCTTTTGTTTATGCGGTGCATGCAAGTGAATTAATTGAGAACGATTTTATTAAAATAATATAATTTTAGGGCTGAGTCCAATACATTATTCATCGAATGCTAATTAAGAACTGAACTGAAATACTTAAAAAGTATTGAAATACTTAAAAAAAATACTTAAGTAATTAAAATTACTAGTTCGGTTGTTGCTAGAAAAATGTTTATTCTACATGGTTTCAAATTGTCTGCTTGCAACTGTGGGAACGGAATTTGTGTGCTCCGGTTTTCCTAGAAATGGAATTCATGTGACCGCACTTTGCACTTTGTGCAGGTATGTTAACGGATCGTCTCTTAACTTGCACCAATGGGGATGTTGGCCAGTTCTTTCCGAGGGTATTGGGTTGCATTTGGGGTCAATTCTAGAAATTTATAGCTCTTGAGTTAATGGAACGATCTACGGCCCTTGGTTCGTACTGTCTAGATTTTCGAGATAATTGTTTATGGTTTTGGGTGAATCCAATTGGTCTACTGTTCTGATATAAGCGAATGTGTCGAGGAATTGGTCATCGAAATTGGGGATGCTGAACACGAGGGCTTTAAAGCAGTTCAGGGTAAGAGTTAGGATGCAGGTTAATGATGTTCTTCAATTCGTTTTGGAGGAAATGGAGGTGGTATACGTGGATAATATTTTCTGATAGGAGGTTGTGAACTTAAAATAAGTGCGATTTATAATGCATGATCTGTAATTTTAAACAAAGGTGTATTGCCTTTACCAAACATTAAACGCATAAATCATATTAAATCACTTTAAAAAGAATACCACTGTTCAAAACATATTTTATAAAATCATCAAACACAAGATGTAAAAAGATCTTATCCTTAAAATAAATTCAAAGTGGAATTATTGTTGAAAATTCTATTGTTTATCTATTTTCTCGTTCGCATTGTTGTGAAAGTACTTTTATATTTTCCCGGTTACTGATGGATTTCTGGTTCACTTTGCGAGTCTCAGGCAGTCAATTGTCACTTTTCATTGAGGCTTATCGAGTGGCCGGAAAATCTTTTCACGAGCACTTGACCGTGCTTTTAAGATTGAAAAGTACTTTGCGGTATCGCGGAGAGTGCTCCCTGCTCAGGCGCCAGTTAATAAAACGTTTAATCAAAAAAATACTTTTTATTATTTGAAATTACAATATCGACTGGGGTAAAATTCTATAACCGAATAATTTTTATAATCAACTTCCACTTGCGTAATCTCTAAGTATACTAATTTCACATGCAACACTGAACTCGTTACACATTTTGTTCAGTTTGCGAGATCGAGTCGTTAAAACGCCAATATTTTTGGGTTTGAGATGAGAGCTTTTTCTACGACGATTTTCCTGTTTGTGCTTTATTTTCTCGATGTTATCAAGGCGGTACCATAGCGTAACAACAAGCAGCGATAATACTCCGACCATCGACCAATCTAACGGTATTCAAAAAATTCTGGAGCCGTTAGATCGGTCGTTTGTTCGGAGTGTTAGCGCTGTTTGTTGTTACACTATGGCGGTACTTTCAAGTTAATCTTAGCTTGATATAATGCTGCGTCTATGAGAGAGTTCGATGGGCTTTTCCCTGTAGTAGGAAATTCCCTGTGCAAGAATGCACAGTAAAATTATATCTACAACTCAAGGTGGTATTTCGTTTTTTGACTGAAATGAAATTAAAAAAGAGTGAATGAAAAGCAGGAGAAAGAAAAGTCTTTTGAATGAAAAGACCAAATTCTACGCTTGCTTCCACGGCCAGGGTAGCTAGTTAATTAGAGGGTTTTAGTAGGCTTTAAAAAATATATATATTAAATAAAACACGTCTCTTGCTTTAAACGTTCACAAACTTTATTCAAATAAACTTCTTTTGGACTAACCGGTAACGACACGGGTGGAGATCGACTGAGAGTCAATTACGTACGTGGTCTCATTTATTCCTAGAAAACTGCTGACGAGCCAAGTGCCCGTCTGCAGGATCATATTCTAATTTTCGGGTAAATGAAGCGTGAGAATGTTACTTGTTGGTCGTGTACCTTGATTTTGATGATCTAGCTATTTGTTTGTCTGCAAGATCATATTCTATTGTATGTTTTGCATAGCCGTGTGAAATTAATATCGTAATCTTATGCGATCAGCGTTCATAGCTAGCTAGTAATGGGGGCCTTGTTCGAAACAGTTTTAGTTGGATAGCGATAGTATTTGCATCTTTTTTATAATCTTTGCGGCCATTTAGCCAAACTAAAATCTGTAATCTTGTGCGTTTCTGTGGGCTCTACTTTGTGTTTGAAGTATATCTTCTTCCTGTTTCTTTTCGTTTGGAATGTCCTCGACTTTCTTTTGAGTTAATTTGATTCCGTAGTTCCTTAAGTATTCGGATTAAATTTGTTGAATTTTTCCCTTTACCTGTTTTAAAGATCGTTAATCGTGTGACAGTTGAGGTACCTGTTGAAAATGCCGATCAAGCTGGCTTCAGAATAATATAATAATATAATAATCGAAAGGGTTTGACATTTTGCAATTGTCTTTCTCTCCTATCTTTAAGATCAGTTGGTTTCGGAAGACGTTTACAGGAGTTTCCGCTGTAGAAATAAGGTTGTGTACCGTTGTGTTAGCATCAAAGAATGGATTGCTGTATGTTGAAAAGGTATGGATAGTTCACTCCTTATAGCTACTACGTTGGTTTTCCCGGGCTTATATTTTAGCTCATAGTTGTATTCTTCAAGTATTGCTTTCCACCTTTTGATTTCACTGTTGCAATATTTATTGGAAAGCGCATAGTTGATTGGGTGGTCTGTGAAAATTTAAAGCTAACGTCAGCGATATAGGTAGGTTCGAAGATTGTGTAGTGCCCATATGATTACCAACATTTTCTTTTCGTTTGTTGCGAAACACTCTTCGATTTTTGTGAGCGTTCTGTTCTGTTTTAAAGAAAGGGGTAGGCTTTTGGTTTTTTGACAGGACCACTTCTATTGCAAATTCAGAAGTGCCTGCGGACAAACTATTTTTTGAATTTTGAATGAACGAGTAAAACCTATTTGGAAATAAGTGCATTTTTTCTCTTTTCAAACGCATTCGGAGCCACAGGATTCAAAAAAATTGGCTTACATTTTGAGAGGTTTTTGGGCACGGATCCATTTTCCCCTCTTAAGAAAAATGTCAGCACGAAATTAGTTTTTTTTTCAAGTAGCCCAAGGTTCTGATTAGGTGGAAACTCAGCAATTACTTTGACCTTATTCGGATTAATGCGAATGCCATCCGTGCCAAATTTGAAGTCTTGAAACTCAATATTTTCTTGAAAAACTACACATTTGTCTCACTGAATCATCATATTTGCGGCCTCAAGTGTGTGAAATACTTTTTCGACATCCGGGAAATATTCGGCTTCCTCTTCCCCGATTATTATGATATCGTCAACTTAACAACGTTTATCTATTTGATCTCTTAGAATAAAATTTAGCGTCGGCTTTTATATTGAGGTAGTGTTCTTAAGTTCAAACGGGAGCGTCCATTTTCTTAGGAACTATCCACAAAGAAAGTTATGAAAAGATCTAGAAGATCTTTTTCCACTTCAGTTTAATGATTGTATAATTTGGGTAAGGGTACTTTTTGAAATAAATGGATTTATTTGTTACGGCACAGATTCCGCCTACAACGCGAGTTATATATTTTGGCTATCGTCAGGATTAGAGTATAGTTTTGGACGTTCGTTAAAAATTTGCTTCAATTTGGCTGTTTGTCTTTCATTTACGTGTCAGGATCTTACGTTGTTTGTTTACAGATTCCAAATGGTGTTGTTTAAGCGGCATTTTTAAATTAGAATCAAGTAACATGTGATTATATTTTGCGAAAATAACTGCGTTCAATTCCTTGATGTGCCTTTACTTATGATTCCATTAAAGAATAACGGACTAGGATTACGTAAGATGAAAAATTTTATTTTGTCAGTTTCTGGTCAGAACAAATGTTTGATTTGCTGTTTAATACTTCATAGGCACCAAAATAACAATAACGGCGAGTGAAAGAGACGAAATATGCCGAAGAGTACAGCTCGCAATTAAAACGTTCATCTCAGTTCTAACGATTATGAAGACTAGCTGCATACACAGGAAAACAAGGCTTCAAGTTTATATATCTGATGAAGACCAATGACGGATACAACCATGAGCTATGTGAAAATTTTGCCGAGTCGGAGGTCGCAACGATTCTTAAACTTCAGAAGCTGTAATGGTCTGGCCATATTAATATCATGAACGAACAACGGATATCCAAAAAGGTATTCGTTGGAAGAACAGAAGAGCGGGCAAATTTACCCAAAATTTGAACAATGGTTTGTATTTGTCCAAAAAAAATACAAATGATTTCATTGATTTCAACAATTGATTTGAGTCAAAATTGTAAATAATGAAATAAATAAGAAACAAATTATCACTAATAATTCACCATGTTTGTAGATAAGATCAAAGCCAAGGTTAAACTATCATATAAGCGATAATGTGAACAATCACGATAACCACAAATAAGGATTTTACAAAATGCTCTGTTAACATTCATTCAAAAAGGATTTTGCAGCGATTCCACAAGAAAATACTCTCATCATATTTACTTTAGATTATTTTGTATTATTTCAATTACTCCACAGATTCACGTCACATTTATTCATACAGGAAAATATTTTTTTAAATCCATATATTCAAGGAAATGTGATAAATATGTTATATATTTAGTAACATATGATTAAATTCTGAAATTTATGGTTTTCAATGGTATCTCACAGTACGAGAAAAGTTTTAACTTGTTTCATTTCTGTGTAGGTTCGTTGCTAGTGTCTAGATTTGACACATGTCGCTTCCATGGCAAAAGTGTAGCATTAAGGTGAATGCAACGTTTTGCAGTAATTGCTTAGTTGAATGGTGTTATACATGACTGACATGGTTTATTTGTTAAGCGTCTAAGATGACGATCAGTGCCATGAGGATGAAGGATACCACTCAAGAAGAATGTGAAATATTTTAAATTTATTTAAACAAAATGTATCTTTGGTCTGCAATGGAATACAAAAGATTGAAGTATAATTCACAGTATTGTACAGCTTGTGAAAAACTAAGCGTGATTTGAAATTTCACCAACAGATGGATCTCCATGGAAATTAATTATAGCGTTGACGAATAACACTATTTATTTACATGAATATTTATAAGTATATATAATACACCGTATATAATACAAGTATATATACGTCCACCGACTAGACTCGCTTGACAGCTGAATAGTTATGGCGTTGACTGCGATTGTTTTCCTTGGCGCACGTGTCGTTGCGAGCGCCCTACAGTACCCCCCTCTGAGTAATGTCATAGTTAGCGATTGGTATTGAATGAGACGCGTTTCGTTTTGGGCCCAACGTAAGTTCTTAATGTAGCGGGTGATTCGTGTAGTCTGCTGGCTGTGGGTGTATCTAATTATGATGTTTCACTTAATTTATTTTTATTTTACTCGATCTAAACACAACTTATGGATTTCACACAAAAAAATATTTATTAAACTTCTCTTGATCATTTACTACAAGAACACTTATCTTTTTACTTAAACTAATCGGACACACTTCATGGGTGGATAGACGCGAAGTTATTTACTCACTGGCCAAAGATCTATCCCTTTGCTCCAATTTATACTTGAAATTTATCTGCATGTAATTTGATATTCTTTCAGTATGTTTACATTAATTAATTTCATTGTTTCGGTTTTGTCGTCTTTTGCTAATTTTAATATTTGATGTGTGGGCAATTATTAATATTGTGTTTATGAGATTGGCACGAATCGCAATAATACAATTGTTTATACTTAATTTTCTTATCGTTTCTATTTCCGGTTCTTGGTATTTTTGCTATACTTGAGATATTGAATTATCATGTGAATGCAAAATTTTAAATGAGATTGAACGCAAATATTGAAGATTGTTATTATTATGGAATGGATTGAAATGTGATATGTTTACTGTGCATAATTTGCGTTTTAAAATAGAGTGTCTTGTTGTGTTACAGAATTATTTGGTGGTGATGTCATCGGAATTTCCGAGGATATGACTCCTCCCTCCTTAGGATGCGAGTCCTCGCGCAAAGAGTTAAATGTTTGTTTAATACTTGTGCCCTTTTTGAAAAATTTACAACATAAAAGTAATACAATTATGATTATTACCAAAACAATAGATAGATCGGTGATCAAACTTGTCCATGAAGTCTTATTATGTTCTAATTTCAATAATTCTATATGGTCTATGTTTCCAATGGTTTGAACATGGATTTCTTGCAATGTAAAATTTTGTTTTTCGCTATAGGATATGTTTTTGATTATGTTTGGTAGGATCACGTTATTATGTATAATATTTTCTTTACTTACAAAGGTTTTATTTTCTATACTTATTTTACAATTTGCAAATTTTATAATATTATGACCCTTAATAACAATATTTTGATCATTACAATTTTGGTATATTTTTGTGGGATTCAAGTTTTTTGTTGTGATTACATTTTCGGTTATTTTTATTATACTTGATTTGTGATTTTTTCTCATAGTACAATTTTTAGGGTTTTTCAAAAGTGTACTAATGCAAATGTTTTTTATTGGTGTTAATTTATTTTCTATATTCGCTTTTTCGTAATATAGAAATATTTTATCATTATTTGATAATATTTCTGAATATGGTGAAATCAATTCTAGGTTTTCTTTATTTGGAATTGGGATGATTGATAATTTATAATATTTCCTTGAACTAAAATTTGGAACTTGTACTATTATTAGTATTGTCTTAGTTTTTTTGCGCTACTGATATTTTTATGTTTTGCAATTTTTCTACATTTATTTTGTATGTTTTTATTTCATCTACTGTAAGAATATCTTTGCTTAGAACCTCCAATTTTGACAGCAACACTATTTCCTCAATTTCCATTACTGAATCTAAGAGTGTTTCTAAATTTTCTTTGATTAAAATGTACGTTTCAAATTGTATTAACCGCTGTTGTAGGCTATTTGTTAAATTTTTTAATTCGTTAATTTTAGAAACCACAACTTCCTGTTGACTATTAATATGTTTGGTCAGATTTTGGATATTTTCATTTATTTTATTATTGACTTTAATTTGCTTTTCTGTGTTATCTACGAATGATTTCATGTTCGATTCAATTTTTTCAAAATTTCTTTCGATATATTTTCTATCCTCGTCGTCCATTACACCGCCGAACCATTTAAGGAATGATCCGTAAGGACTAAATATTGTTCTTTTATTTCTATGAGGTTCTAGGGTAAATAGTTTATTTTTAATTTTTTGTATTACTATCTTGATGTTTGGGTATTTGAATGATATTTCTTCAGTTATAGTGTTTTCTAAATTATTTAATATGTCCTGATAAGTTTGCAGGTTCAAGGTATGTATGATTTTGGAATAATTTTCAATAATTTGAACTTGCTCATTTCTGATGAGAGTATACCCATTTCCTTGTGGGATTTCATTTACTTCTATATGTTGTCCTATTGCAATTGTCAGGAAGACGGTTAGACAGATGACTGACAGGTATTGTCCTGTGGAATAGAGTTTTGGAATTTCTTTAATTTCATAAATAGTTTTTTATTAGTTAGGTTGTGATTAGGTTTAAAGATAAAAGGCCTATCATGCTTTTTCTTTTTGAATTTATTCTTAATGTATTTAGTATTGAGATCCTCATTTTTTCTATCTTTGTTTTTTCTCTTCAGATTTTGTTCCTGTTTTTCAAGTATTCGGTTTCTAATGTTTGAATATTCGGAAGATGGTATAACTCCATTATTTATTTCTATTGGTTTCTCATTTGTTGTAGAATGAATTGTGTTATTGTAGTATTTCATTATTTCTTGTATGTCAATTGAGCTTGGTGAAAATTTAGTTTCTGTTATTTTAATTCGTACATGTTCGTTTATTGTGTTATGTAATCTTTCGATATCTGCGTTGCCGGTTTTAATTCCGGGAGTTGTGAAATGTAAGGTTATACCTTCGTGTTTAAGAAAATTTTCTAGGTTACTTGTTAGGGTACTTTCGTTGTCCGTTATTATGTGGTTGGGTTTTCCACATGATTGAATATCCATCCAATTTCTAGATTTTATGGCTATTGCCTGACCAAACTTTGAAAATTTATCAATTATGGTTAGATAGAAATGATTTTTATCCAGGAATTTTTTGTAGGGATAGGATATGCTCATTCAATGAGGTACTGAAGATTATAATGTCGTCCATGTAGACGAAACAGATTTTTCCGATATATTCGTGTAGAATATCGTTCATTAGGCGCTGAAACGTTGCAGGAGCATTTTTTAAACCAAAGGGCATCCTGGTGAATTCATAGTGACCTTTATCTGTTGAAAAAGCTGTCTTGGGAATGTCATTTTCAGTAATTTCTACTTGATGAAAGCCCTTGGCTAGATCCAGCGTTGTGAAGTACATGCATTTCCCGAGTTTATCTAAAATGTCATCAATACTGGGAATAGGGAACTTGTCATCTATAGTGATATTATTTAGTTTCCTGTAATCGACCACTATTCGCCATTTTGCTAGTCCTGAAGCATCAGATTTCTTTGGAACGACCCAGATGGGTGAAGAATATGGAGATTTGCTTGGTCGTATAATTCCCTGTTCTAGCATTTCACTAATTTGCTTTTGTACTTCTACTTGGTGTACCTGCGGATATCTATAAGATTTTGCGTAAACTGCGGTGTTATTGGTGGTTTTAATCTCATGTTTGATTTCATGAGTGAAGGTCAAATTTTCGCCTTCTTAAAAAAACACGTTTCTATAATTTTTTAATAAATTTCTTAGTTTTTCTTTTTCTTCATTATTTAAATGTTCTACCCTTATCATTGATAAGGGATTGTTTTCTTTATACGTTTCGTTTACATAAATATGATTTAAATATTCATCTAAATCTTCCACTGTACTTTGATTTATCTCTTTGTTATTGATTGTAGTTGATTCGATAGCCGATTTTGAATCCTTTTCTTTCTCCTTTTTTATTCTTATCAATTGTTCGGGAGGTGTGGAAACAGCTTTGTCCACATCTGCTCGTTCAAAAAGTTCTTCTGGACGTTTCCACACAGACGTGTGAGTTGATAAATTATAAAAGAATACTTTTCTATCTCCCGTCCACACAACATAACATGGGGTTCCAGAAATGGGAGTGTTTGAGACTGGTCGGGTTTTATCCTGAATTTTCACGACCTGTTTAATTTTCACTTCTTCTTCCTCTTTTGAATAATATAGTTTTAATTTTCTATCGTCAAATTTTATTTCTTTATCATGAAGGTTTATTTCTACTTTATAATTTCTGAAAATATTATTACCTATTATTCCGTTAAAGAAATTGTTAAATTTGTATTCGACGAAGTTACATTTTTCATTTCCTCCAATTTCCTTGAAGGGCTTGATTTTAACCATATGTGAAAATGGTATTGTTGAATTTAAAGTATGGACGTTAAAGCTTTCATTAGGGAACCTCAATTTTGGGTTACAAAGGTTTGGGTCTATTACACTGATAGCTGCACCTGTATCGATTAAGAATCTGAGAGGGGTACCGTACGAATCTATTCTAATATAGGGTACGTTGAAGGATTGTTGATTTCTGAGGCATGTTCCCGAAAATTTTCAGTTTGGGTAGTATGGCAAATTTGCCTAGAATCATCCACTTCCATTGGTTGGGGTGCGCCGAATTTTTGAATGCGATTTTGAATTGAGTCTTTTTGATGATAATTCTGGTGTTGGTAATTATGGTTTCTAAAATTTTGATTATTGTTAAAATTTTGATTTCTGTAATTTGGATATTCATGATTGTACGTTTTAAAATTTTCGTTCTTAAAATTATTTTTAAAGTTTTGTTTTCTGAAATTTGGGTTTTGATAATTCTGTTTCTGATAATTTAGCCTTTGGTAATTTTGCTTTTGATTAATATGGTTTGTATTTTTGTTTCCAAATTTATCATTATTACAATTATCTCTCTTATTATAGAGATGCCCAGTTTCAGTGAGAATGTATATAGCTTTTTCTAAAGTATCGGGATTTCTACAAAATAGTATTGTTCGACTGGGTTCGAAAATATTTTTCTTTAAAATATCTAGCGCAACGAGTTGATTATCATTAATTAATTGTTGATAATTTACAGCATGTTCCTGTTCAACTTTTAAATTTAAATTTGGTAATCTTTTTTGAATTATATTTATAAAATCTAAAATTGAGCCTCTAAATTCTGTAGTTCTAAGTTTATTCATTAATTGTGTACTATTTCGTTGGTCAGAGAAGTTTGCGTATAAGATATTTTTGATGTCCTGCCAAGCAACAATATGAGGGCTTGCATCCAATATTAATTTGGCTCTTCCAACTATTCTGCTTTTGATTATGCTGCTGATAACAACTTGTGATGGGGTGTCGTATTTAGTCAGGATAGGGACCATTACATCCACCATATCGACGAAACTTTTCAGTTGATCACGGCTATCATCGAATATTGGGATACGTGACGCATGCTTTACCGGATCAAGAGCTAAACTTAATTTAGTATCACTACTATTACCTGATTCCATTGGCATTATGGCTGTTGTCACTATTTCGTTGCTTCTACGTGAAAACCTGATGAACTAGACCGAGTTTGCGGTTCGTTTACTTCTGCGTAAATCGTTCCTTTTAAATTGTCTGTCTTAGCACTGATTTGACCGAATATAATTTTCACTTATATTCACTAAAGCAAACCCGTAAATTAAGACTCATTAATCGATAGAGTCGTTAAGAGTTAAAACTCACGTGTAAAGTTTAATTTTTCTTTTAGTAAATTCAGAATTTGCGTTTCTGAACTGAACTTAACCGCCCGCACTAAAAGTTAAACTTCTCTTGAAGTTTTTATTAAATTAATATTTTTACACTCGACACTATCCTACCGACTGCGCCAATTATGATGTTTCACTTAATTTATTTTTATTTTACTCGATCTAAAAACAACTTATGGATTTCACACAAAAAAATATTTATTAAACTTCTCTTGATCATTTACTACAAGAACACTTATCTTTTTACTTAAACTAATCGGACACACTTCATGGGTGGATAGACGCGAAGTTATTTACTCACTGGCCAAAGATCTATCCCTTTGCTCCAATTTATACTTGAAATTTATCTGCATGTAATTTGATATTCTTTCAGTATGTTTACATTAATTAATTTCATTGTTTCGGTTTTGTCGTCTTTTGCTAATTTTAATATTTGATGTGTGGGCAATTATTAATATTGTGTTTATGAGATTGGCACGAATCGCAATAATACAATTGTTTATACTTAATTTTCTTATCGTTTCTATTTCCGGTTCTTGGTATTTTTGCTATACTTGAGATATTGAATTATGATGTGAATGCAAAATTTTAAATGAGATTGAACGCAAATATTGAAGATTGTTATTATTATGGAATGGATTGAAATGTGATATGTTTACTGTGCATAATTTGCGTTTTAAAATAGAGTGTCTTGTTGTGTTACAGAATTATTTGGTGGTGATGTCATCGGAATTTCCGAGGATATGACTATCTGCTGGCGCTTCTGCATCTGGAACGACGATGAATGCCGGTTTCAGCCTCTCGGTGTATACACTGCCTTCCTTGTCTGCTGTGCGAACCTTGTATACACGGTCGCTGATCCTGTCGATAACTTCGTATGGGCCAGAATACGGAGGTCGCAAAGCTTTTTTCATTCCCTCCTGTTTAAGGAATACGTGCAAACAATTCGCAAGGTCCTTGTGGATGAATATGCTACCGGTTCTGTGACGGCTCGCTGGTGTGGCTCTTATTTGCTGCATGTCCTTCCGAAGCTGATCGACGAAAACGTGCGGTTCCGCGAGTGTATCGCCCTCACAGAGTAATTCTCCAGGTAGGCGGAGCGTTGTGCCATAAACTAATTCTGCTGGTGAACATTTCAGGTCGACCTTGAATGCCGTTCTTAGCCCTAATAAGATAGTAGGAAGTAGTTCCGTCCAGCGCTCAGATTCGTGACACATGATGGCTGCTTTGAGCGATCTGTGCCATCGTTCCACCATCCCATTTGCCGATGGGTGGTAAGGTGTCGTTCGATGCCTTTTGCTTCCGATGAATTGTGTTAGTGTCAGGAAAAGAGCAGATTCGAACTGCGTGCCTTGGTCCGTCGTGATGGTGCGCGGCGATCCAAATCATGCAATCCAATTTGCGTAAAAAACCTTCGCTACTTTTTCCGCGGTGATGTCGTCGATTGGGATTGCTTCTGGCCATCTGCTGAATAGGTCGATCATGGTCAGAATGTCTCTCTGGCCATTTGATAGTGGCAGTGGTCCCACGATATCAATGTGTATATCGTCGAATCGTCGGCTGGGCAGGGTAAAGTGTTGCGGTTCGTTCCGGGTGTGTTTTGATACTTTTGAACGCTGGCACTGCAAGCAATTTTTCACCCGATCTGTGATGTCTTTGTCCATGTGCGGCCAAACGTATTTTTTCATTATCTGCTTGCTTGTGGCCTTTCCGCCTGGGTGCGACGCTCGATGGAAGATCGTGAATACTTTCGATCGGAGGGATGCGGGTACATATGGGCGTATGTCGTTGGTGGAGGTGTCGCAATAAATTGTATTGCCGGTTCCCTCGAGAGAAATTCTTTTCAGTTTTAGTGACGTGTCCGATTTAAGAATTTGCTCCAATTCGTTATCTTTATTCTGCTCCTCCGACAGTTCACGAAAACTGATAATCTCGGGCATGGTGATGGCTTAGACGTTCTGAATCCTCGAGAGAGTGTCAGCAACGTTGTTTTGGTCTCCAGTTATATGCAAAATCTCGGTTGTGTATTGAGAAATGTACTGGAGGTGCCGACATTGCATTGCGGAAGCTCGATCAGATTTTTGTTTGAATGCGTATATCAATGGCTTGTGGTCGGTTTTAATTATGAGGCGTTGTCCTTCGACCATGTGGCGAAAGAATTTAACGGCCATATATATCCCTGATAATTCTCGGTCGTACGCGCTCGAACGTGCTTGTGTCGCTGTAAATTTTTTCGAAAAGAAGCCAAGTGGTTGCCATATGCCCTTATGAAACTGCTCGAGAACTGCTCCAGCTGCTGTTTCGAATGCGTCCGTGGTTAGCGATAGCGGTGCATTTTTTGCCGGGTGCGTGAGAAGCGTAGGGGTAGCAATAAGCTTTTTGCTGTCTTCAAATGCACGTATTGCTTCTGCGGTCCATTCGACTTACCTCTTATCTTTTTTTTTTTTTGTTGCCGTTGAGGAGGTCGTTGATAGGCGCGAGTACCGATGCGGCTTTATGGAGGAAACGTCGGTAAAAGTTAATAATACCTAAGTATCGACGGAGTTCACAAATGGTTTTGGGCATTTGATCTTCCAGTATAGCTTTCACTTTAGCTGGCAGCGGCTCTATTCCTCGTTCTGAGATCCGATGTCCCAGGTACTCGATTTCCTCAGCTGCGAAAACGCACTTGAACACATTGATGCGCAAGCCGAAGTTCTTGAGGCGCTCGAACACAATTTTCAAATGTTCCTCGTGTTGTTGTTTGGATGCTGATGCTATCAGGATATCGTCAAGGTATGCAAATGCAAACTTGATACCTCGTAGCGCTGAGTCAACTAATCGCTGGAACGTTTGAGCGGCGTTTCTCAATCCGAACGTCATGGCGGTGAATTCGTAGAGTCCGAATGGCGTTATGACAGCCGTTTTTGGGATGTCTTCTTCGGCGATGGGCACTTGGTTGTAAGCCTTCGCTAAGTACAATATCGAAAACACCGAAGTACCATTCAGATGCTGTGTGATGTCGTGAATGTGTGGGACCTGGTAGCGGTCAGCGACTGTCACAGCATTTAGTCGACGGTAGTCCCCACACGGTCGGCATTCTCCATTTTTTTTCTTTCGCATGAGCAAAGGGCTTGCCCATGGGCTGTAGGATGGTCTGCAAATCCCTTGTTCGAGCATGAATTCGAACTCATCCTTTGCTGCTTTGTATTTTTCTGGCGGCAGTCGTCTGGGTCGTTCGGCTACTGGAGGTCCATTTGTGACGATCTAGTGCTTGATGTCGTTTTTTGCTTTCTTGTGGCAAAGCGATGTCGACGTCAGTTCTGGGAAACTTGCTAGCAAGCGGTGGAACTGATTTGCTAGATCGATTGTTGAAATCTTGTCCTCGTGTCCGCTGAATGATTATGAGAATTAGAAAGAAAGGTAGAAATAGGTCAAGTTGGTTTCGAACACGTGCCCCTGCCGCTTCTCGTCAGGTACTAGGTCGAAGTTGATCTAAACTTCCGCACCTATGAATCCTCGCTGAGTTAGCTTAGCAATGGTATATGTCACTTCCAACTGGTAAGTGAGAATCGATAAGTTGATCTACCAAAACTTCTACAATTAATAAAAGTCTACCAAAGGCAATTTGGAAAAAAGGACAAGTTCAAGCTGAGACCAATAATATCAAGTACAATAAACAGACGGTATCCATCTATCTGGTAGTGCCAATCGATGCGTCCCGGCCTGTGAGTTGGCACCTGACGAGGAGCGACAGGGCGCGTGTTCGAAACCAGCTTGAGCTCTTTCCACCTTTCTTTCTAATTATGAATTCTATATACGGAATCAGAAAAGGACTACCATATGTATTTATTCTGACAAATTTTGTCTGATTCTCGTGGAAACAAGATTTTCTGAGGCTTTCTCTGAACAATTTTCTGATATATACATTAGTGCGGACAAATTGTACCGAGTTTTCTACCTCAATTGGTTCGGGATACCAATATTTCGTGACTCGATTTTGATTTTGTGCGAAATTTGGTCGGAAAGTCTATTGATAAAAAGGTTGATGATTGTGTCCTGCATTTTCATAATTGTAATTATTTTTTTCAGAAATTATTGTTTCTACTTTGGAAATATTGATTTCGCTGATTTTGATTTTATTATTATTAAAAGGATTTTGATTACAACTATTATCTCGACAGTTAGAGTTTTTGTTGGGGTTATTTTGATGTTGCTTATTATTATTTTCGTTAGTTTTATTATAAATTTTGGGTTTTTGATAATCTCTTTCATAATATAACAGTTCCTGCTAAAATAAAATAGATTCTACAGTGTTCAAATTCCTCAAAACAATGTTGTACATCTTTTTAAATGCTTGAATGGTTTTTCAGAGGAGTGTAGGGTCTACCTTCTTAGCCTGTTCGAGTGTCATTCTAATTGTTGAGTGGTATCTATTATTATAATTGCTCATAGCCCTTTTTTTCTGAACTTATGTTATGTCCAAGTTTCTCAAATTCTTTCGATATATCTGTTGCCAGTGTGAGTGTTAGGCTTAGTTAAATGGTATTCTACGATTTGATTTCTTCGGCATTCTTGTAAGTTTAAGGATAAAAATTCATTGACAATTACAAGGTTTTTGGCTTGCCAAATTCGGAAAAGTGATACTAAGGTTTCCATCTTCCTTTCCCAGGTTTTTAGTGGCAAATGATAAGCATACGCTTTCTTCAATAGTTTGTCTATCATGGTTAGAAAAGGCTGCTTCATGAAATAAATAAATATAAATACATCCATATGGAGGATTTCATTTTGCTCTTTCGGTGTTATTCTAACTTTAAATAGGGGTTTAATGGGTTTTCGTTCGTATTTTGTTTCGAGACATGGTATAATAATGAATTGCCTTATTTATTTTGTTTATTAATTTCAGATAGGATATTTTTTTTTTGTAAACTGTGATACGTTTCAATAATTCCACTATGTAGGCTCTCTTGGGTGTGATATAGCGATATTTTTTTATTAACTTCTTCTATGGTTTTAATTTCTTTAGCTCTAAGAATTGCCTTGATGAATTTCATATTTTTATCATGTCCGAAAAATTCAAATAAGATTAACTGTATTTTATTAAGCTGATGGTTTGAAAGATGTGTGTATATTCCGATAATTCCTGGTTCGATAAACTTCCTTAAACGATATATCCATTCTTCTCTGCTCCTGATCATGTCGAGGTAGATTATCCTTCTTTTTGGAGAATTTCGATTTTTCGATCGACATCATACGATCAAATAAGCTGTGTCCTATATATATTTACTATGGCTTCTTTAATAGGTATATGATCTAATTGATACTTATCCTGTGAGTGGATTGTTACATTGTCCGATATTTCATTTATTGATTTATCCTGGTTATCTTGTTCCGGTATTCTACTTAAAAAATGAGCGACCTTATTTTCTTTGCCCCGTAAATACTCAATATAAAATTGGCACTCTTGCAATTCAAGTAACCATCTTTGTGTCCTTTGGCTAAATTCTTTGTCAGAATAGTTTTAATAGAAAAGGTTTGCTAGTCAGGGAATTTCAATAATGGGTGATTAGTATTGTTAACCCGTTAGCTTACAATAACGTGATAGTTCTACAGGGCCAAACATAAACAGGACGTCTCAGAGACGTGGTAAGTCTACCGGCCCAAACATAAACAAAACGTCTCAGAGACGTGGTGGGAATCAACTAATCGTTATTATTTATCAAACATCTTGCAAAGTTAATTATACCATGCACGTGTTTATACAAATCATAAAACGTTGTTAAAAAAGTAAAATAAAAAGTTGTTTATGTCCCTACGCATGACCGACTTTGGTGTCGCTTTTGGTACGCAAGTTTTGTATCGTCGTGATCGAACTTCCAAAAAAATTTAAATCAAAGTGCTCCGCGCACCTTTTATTTAAAACACTACTTTTAGTGACGGACAGCGTAACCTCTTACGATTCTATTCGCTAACTCTCCGAGGGTTCATGTATATGCCTCTATTTATTCAAAAATATTGCTTACCAATCAAAAGTGTTTTCCCAAAACTTAAATTACATTCTACTTGTTACTGGCCATGTGACACCAAGTAAAAATGCTGCCTTGTTGTCTAGACATGGTTCATGGCCGTGGCTGATTCGTTGCATATAGGTAAATGCAACGATTGCAGTAATTGGTCAACGTGGGAAAAGTTATTTTTATGAGAAATTGAAGTCGGCATATACATGACTCGCACAGTTAAAAATTAAATCGTAAGGCGTGGGGTTAAGTTTAAGCGGCTCAAATGCTTGGCTATATTCAGGATCGTTATAATTGATTTTCGTTTCTTTTTTAAGGTATTTAATCATCTGGTATGGTATCTTAGCGTAATTTTTAACAAATTTCCTATAAAAACCTGTAGCTCCCAAAAATCCTATAAGTTGCTCTTCCGTTTTAAGCAAAGGATAATTTTGAATGCATTGAAGTTTGTTAGGGTTAGGCTTCATTCCATCTGCTGTTAACACATGACCTAGAAACTCAGTGTTACACAAGCATTCATATAACGTATTAGTTAGTATAGTCTCTGGGAATTTCGTTCATTAGACATTGAAACGTACTTTTGAAGGCGTACTTTTAAGACCAAATGGCATTCTCAAGAGCTCTTAGAGTCCGTTTGGGTTTGCAAATGCCGTTTTGGTAATATCAATCGGGTGAACCTTAATTTGGTGATATCCTTTAGTTAGATCTCAATATGTACAATACTGCGCCCTCCCGAGCTTATCTAGAAAACTATCTATATTCGGAAGACGGTATTTATCGTCAATTCTAATATCATTTAGTTTGCGGTATCCACGCACAAACGAAATTTTTGCCTTCCCGAATTATCTATTTTTTGCTACAATAACTATTGGTGGAGCGTATCGGCTATTCGACTTCCGAATAATACATGTTTCTTCCATTTCTTGTTCCTGACGTTTTACCTCTTCCTCGTGTTTTGGTGGGAGTCTATATATTTTAGAGTGGATTTGTTGATCCGTAGTCGTTTTTATCTCATGGGTAATTGAATCCGTTTTTGTTCACCCGTTAACCTCTTTATAGATTAGGCGTTGAAATTCATCTAGTAGTGCCCTAATTTCGCTTCTTTTCTCCTGATTTAAATAGTTTAAATCTATTTCACTTGTATTTGGAAGCAGTTTGAAACATTCGAAAGTTGTTTCGTTTTCTGATAAATAAAGGGGTATTTCATTTCCATTATTCAACACAAGATACCTTCTCTTTAAATCGAGAATTTTTAAATTTCTCGACAAAAGGTACATTCAGATCAGCAGATCGTAGGATTTATTTAGTAATCCCTTTTGTACCAGCGTACCACACAATTTGAATCGTATTTAAATTCAATTGGGGTATTAGTAATTACTCTGTCCGTAATTTCTACTGTAAAAATTTTAATAGTTTGGAGCCTGAATTTGCTTCTATTATACACTCTAAATTTACTACAATCAACTCTTTTGGAATTGATATTTAACACTATTTATGATCAAATCCATAAAAATTTTATTTCCGAGGACTTATTGATACAAACTCGGAGTCTACAGTATTCACACTGTTTACTATATTATTTTTCGATCCGATGAAAATTTTACTAGAATTTCCACAGTCAACTTTTACTAGATCTATTTCCATGGTTTCAGTTGGTTGATTTTTATTATTATTGTTGTTATTATTCTTAAGCTGAAAATTGAAATGAAAAATTGAATGAAAAATTTGTTGTAGGCCTTTTACATTGAACTGAAAAAGACTTTTGACTAAGCCTTCCAAGAGCGAACGAAGAGTTTTAAGACTGCTGGTCTCTGGTAAAAGTTCGCCTATATTGTCCCGTATTAGGTTTGGATGATTAGTATATTAAAGCAAACGATGATAGTTATTACCGTTTTGATAATGTCGTCGATCACGTCCTTGGGTATTGTCTAGTCGAGTTTGGTGTGTGTTTCGTTTGCCACGATTGGTTCACAGTCGGAATTCCCTACATCATAGCCAACATAAGAATATAATACTCCTTTGATCATAATTTATTTGATTCGATTCACAAGCAAAGAGTAGAATATTTTTTTTGCTTCTGATGGTTTAGTCGCATATATCGAAAAACAGTTTATTACTCGTAAAAGAACTTCAATTTTCAATTAAATCAGATATGGAAGTAACACGTAAATTAGTATTTTGTTGAGCAATATCCTTAAAAATAATTTTAGGTTGAATTTGTTGTTTTAACAAAACTTTTGCGTCAGCCCATGATACAGGGTTATTATTTAATAATAGTTCTTTCGCCGTTCCAATAATTTTTGAATTGTACATTGGGAGCCATACTTTGTCTTTCGCTTGCGGAGCGATTGATTGTAGATGCTTGTCAACGATGCTAATGAATTGTATTAACTTCTTAAGATCGCCGTCGAATTCCTTAATGTATCGCTTTTCTCTGAATACGCTCTTTGCTCGATTAGATGCGCTGTTACGAGCGTTTATCGTTGCGCCAAAGTTGCATCCATCTCTTCTTCCTCAATTATATTTCTCCAGTAGTGTAAAATTCTATTTATACGAGGAATCTTGGCAAATTAAGTTTCTTAAGTCTAGTCTACCTTGAGTTTCATTTTCAGCTACTCCAAATGAGTCTTTAGTGAACTTCCATCTTACCTTGGTACACAATTCGTCAATTATTTTTTATTTTATTATTCTATTTATTATTATTTTCTTCCTTGCACTTCGCTTTCTTTATCACTGATTCGAAGTAAAAAATATAATTTTCGTTCGGGATGCGAAAACGGTTTTTTTCACTTTCACAATTTAAGTTAAGTTATTTTCCGATCTCGTATTCCCGTTTATTACCGGTACATTCTCGTTTGGATCCTTGCAATTCTAACACAAACACTGTGTTTCTTTTAAATAAATTTTATGTAAACTGGTAAAAATCGAATGATGAAAAATGGACTGTTGAAACAACAATTGAACTGGATTACGTTCATCACAGTCTTTTTTTAACTCTATTTTGCTGATACATTCTGTTTAATACGTGAGAAGATTTACAAACGTTTCTCAGATATTTAGCACCTGCTACAATCCGAGATGGTTTTCTATTACATTATTGCTAGATTGTTGCTGGATTAATCTAAACATACATTATGGTAATGGTATTTATTTTTGTGATTTCTCAGCAAATACAGAAATGGATGGGAAGCGTTGTTGCGGGGCTGGCAATTACAGCGCCGAGAACGTATTTATCGGTGTTTGTTTTGACAAACTAATTATTTATTAGGTGTATAAGTATGAAATTCGTATTTTACTAACAGATGGCATAACCACTACATATGGTTTGTGTCGGGGATAACTAATATGGTATTTTGGAGGGTAAACATCTGTCGAAAAATTTCAGTATGTCATAGGTTTTGATTGTACAGACAACATAGTTTTTTTTCGCTTCAAAAATTTCGAATTACGTGCCAGAAAAAGAGGTTTTGCGGGGAAGTCTAATAACCTTCTTTCATTTGAAGAAAACGGCAGCAGAAACTTATCGATTGTTAGTGAAAGCATATGGTGAACATTCTCCAAGCCAAGACACTTGTGAACGATGGTTTGAAAGATTTAAAAGTGGCGATTTCGATGTCAGCAACAAGAACCGTGGAAAACAACCTTAAAAATTCGAAGATACAGATTTGCAAGCATTATTGGATGAAGACAACACACAAACTGAAAAACAGTTGGCAGAAGCATTGGAAGTTACTCAAGCAGCCATTTCACAACGTTTAAAAGCCATGGCAAAGATCTAAAAAGCTGGAAAATGGGTGCCGTATCAATTGAAAGAAAGAGACATCGAAAGGCGAAAAACCATTTGTGAAAAATTTTGCTTGCCAGACAGAAAAGAAAAGGTTTCTTGCATCGGATTGTTACTGGCGATGAAAAGTGGATTTATTTCGACAATCCCAAGCGGAAAAAATCATGAGTAGACCCAGGCCAGCCATCAACATCACAACTAGTCCGAAATATTCATGGAAAGAAGACTTTGCTGTGTGGGATAGTACGGACCCTTTGTATTACGAACTGCTGAAACCTGGTGAGACTATTACTGGCGAACGTTACCAACAACAACTCATCAAATTAAACCGCGCACTTAAGGAAAAACGACCAGAATTTCACCAAAGACATGATAAAGTCATTTTTCAACATGACAATGCTCGGCCGCATGTTGCAATACCTGTCCAGAAGTACTTGAGAAACATTAATTGGGAAAAATAACTGTTCCCGATTCTTGTAGATATATGAAAGAAAACGAGCAGCCTCTCCCTCTACAATAATGTTTATTTTTTCGCATATACGCGTATTTCGGGAGCGACTTGCTCCCATCTTCAGTACTTAGCTACTAAATCATTGACACTATTTTAACTGCTTAAATAGTACTTTATACATTAGTTTTAAGTTCAAGTACTATTATTCAAGTAACATTATTGTAGAAGGAGAGGCTGCTCGTTTTCTTTATTAATCGGGAAGTTCTGCCCCACCCGCCGTATTCACCAAACTTGGCTTCTTCTGACTATTACTTGTTTCGATCGATGCAGCACGGACTTTCGGAACAGCACTTCCATTCTTACGAAGAAGTTAAAAATTGGCTTGATGAGTGGTTAGCCTCAAAAAATGAGAAGTGGTACTGGGACGGAATCCATTAATTGATGGGGAAAAAGTCGTAGCTAACGATGGCCAATACTTTGATTATTGAATTCATTCGTTCTGTTATTCAAATAAATGCATATTTCAAGCAGAAAAAATCCGCATTTCATATTTATACACATATTAGATTTTCTAAAAACCTTCTACGAGCTCATTTTTAAGGTGAGAGAGATCATAATGCAAAATTACCAATGTTTTTAGTGTAAAGTTAAAAGTTAAAAAAAAACTAGTACATTAAAGCAGACAATACCTGAAAAATATTATATACGCAGCTAGCTGTTGACCAAACTGCCGTTTTTAAGCATACAAATCACTGGAAGCCACTTGTAATACGGGTCACAGTTTCTTCATCGCAAGCACCGATCATTGATAGCCAAATACCGAAAAACAATTAAATTCATTTAATTCTCTTTCGTACGATTCCAAATGTTCCTTCATAGCGAAATAAAATTGTTCTGTGTTTATACATGAAAACAAACATTTGTTTAACAATTTCTTTAGTAACTTACTCTAACTGAAAATCAAAATAATAAAAAATAATAATATTAAAATTAAAATATATCACTAATTTGTTTGCCACCCCCCTTAGTTTCACGTTTTCCAATACAACAACCATCACCTAAAGTACAAAAAATGCTTCAGAATTGCTACGCGCCAGCAAAATGTACATCACCAGCTGAAAGTATGTGTCAAGTCGGAATGACAGCCTTCAGCTGTGCCGGTTCATCAACTGTTTTCATTATTATTTATAAATAACTCAAGTCTTACCTGCGCTTTAAACCGAAAACCACAAAAATGCACGAATTCATGCTGAATATCGATAACAAGGAGATCCTTAGTGAGGTAAGACTATAAGTTTATCACGTAGTTATTATGCACGTCGTAGACATTTTGTAGATTCTCCATCACTCTGTGGACTATCTGATCGGGACTCTAACCAAGGACACTTCGATTCTTGACAAATATTCTCATAAATATGGATTCGCCAACTCTGAAGAATTCGAATCGGCAATCAAAGTAATTGCCAATGCTTACAAAATGTATTGCCAGGAGAAGTTGTCGGACGCGGAACTCCTTGGACATTTTTCACATATAAGCCAGGATTTGCAACAAGCTGTTCTTGACGTTGTAACAGCGAGGAAGTCCGAAATCACAACGTTTTTGATACGCGAGCACGACTCCCGTGATGGAAAACTTTTGGAGTCATTTGATTGGGATGTTCGCTTTATTATGGGCAACAGTAGTTTGTCTTCTTACCGTTCACAACTAGCCACCATTGTTCTAAACTGCATTGAAGGCGACGGCCAGCGAAGCAACATCCACTTCGAAGTAACTCAACCGCAAGTAGAAAAGATGATCAAAGAATTAGAAGCATGTCAACAGAAATTGAATGAAATGAAAGCACAAAGCGAAACTTTGGAGGAGAGCGGCTGAAATGTTCATTGTATGACTTATAATTTATATAAAGTAAAATATCACTTTCGCGCATTATTTACTGTTGAGTGCAATCATCATAACATTAGTTTTAAGCTATATCTAAATAAAGTGATCTAATTCTATTTAAGAGAATTTTTAAATTTCTCATTATTCTCCAGACAACACTTGCTAAATCTTATAGCAAATTTAAATTCATGCTTCGTAAAGCGGTAATATGAAACATTGTTGGAGTTAGAGTTGCCTTTTTTTGTATTCATATCCGCGCAAACATCGGGTTTTTTTTCCAATAAATTTTGCAGAGATTCGTCACATGATAGTGAAAAATTAGTTAAAGACCGAAACAGGAATGGTCCCAGTACGATACATGAAGGTATATGAGGTGTGTTCAAAAAGCAAAGTGACTGTATTTATACGAAAAAATATATATTTATTCGTCAATATTAATGTTGTCCGCTTCAAAGTGATCCCCCTCAGATACAATATTCTTGTGCCAACGCTTTCTTAAATCCTCGAAGCACTTTTCGGTATAGCCTTGAGCTCTTGCAGCGATGCAGTCTTTATCTCCTCAATAGTTGCAAATTTTCGTCCTTTCACAGGTCTTTTCAGTTTTGGGAACAAGAGAAAGTCACATGGGGCCAAACCCAGTGCATATGGTGGCAGAGGCATGTTTTTGGCCAAAAAAAAACCTCTCACAAGCTAAGATGAGTGAGCAGGAGAATTATCGTGATCTAAAGGCCATGAATAGTTTCTCCACAATTTCGGACGCTTTCTTCGTATTGCTTCTCGCAAGCGGTGCATAACTACATGGTTAAACTCTTTATTGACCGTACGACCATATGGAAAGAACTCCTGATGCACTCCACCACGTTGATCGAAAAAAAGACATATATATATAAATACATATATATATATATATATATATTTAAAATGCTGCTTTTGATTAAAATCAAAAGAATTAAATCAACGACTTTCATGTTGTGTATATACCAGTATCAACATACATGTTTAGTATTTAAAACCTGTTAGTTTACTGGCAATATTGTAGTTGAGAAACTCTTCTTTAAATGTGGTTTCAAATTGAGAACCTTGATAAATGAATATGTACTATTCTAACACAGGAATTCCAAATAAATAATGAATTCAAATAAAGAAGCATGCCTCCATATATACTTGCATTCATTTTTATTTATATTATGCTTATTGAAATTAATGCTTGTGTTTAATCATTAAAAAATTATTGAAGACCTTTCGAGTTTATAAATAACTTGAAAAATCAAACTCCAATGGGTTTTGGAAATGGAGTACACTATCTATTCTACTGGGTAGATCCACTGGGGCTACAAGGTAGAACTACCACCACAAAATAATAAAATACTCTATGGACACAATGTGAAATTATTGTTTTATTTTTTAATTCATTATATTCCATAGCAAAAAATCATTCGACAACCAATACAATGAGAATTATTTGTTATCAAGTTTTCGTTAAATTTTAATTTGTAATCATATGTTTAAGTTAAAAGAAAATCTTACTAAAATCATACACACTAAAATAGAACTAAGACTAGAATTAAATTGAAATTTGTAATTAGATTAAGGTATTAAGTATTATAAGAATAAAAAAAGTCTCAGTAAAAATAAGAAAGAAAAAAATCCCCCATTTAATTCTGGGAACTCTAACTGGAAAGAAATTTTGCATGACTATAATTCGGGTGTTGGTAATGAGCCACCACCTATAAGAAGGTTAAAATATTAACGTACAAGTCGAAATAAGACCCAAATCTGGAAGTAAATATAAAGCTAAGAAAAAGAAAATACTAGAGAGAAGAACAAAAATGGAAGTAAAAATAAAGCTAAGAACAAGAATAAAGTAGAGAAAAAACAAAAAGTGAATTTAATATAATGATAAGAAAACGAATATTGTAGAGAAGGAGAACAAAATGTGAATTTAAATATAAAGATAAGAAAAAGAATAAAGTTGAGATGAAAAACAAATAGTGGATATTTGGGAATTAATTGTGAAAGAAATTGAATTGGCAAATAATAAAGTTAAACAAAAAGTTCAATATAGGAATTTCCCGCATGTTCGCACGACGTTTCTCGTGTGAATTGTTGTATGACTGAACTGATTTTCGAATCAGACAAGGATGAGCTATTGTGCTGTTCTTTATGGATTTCCGCCGGTTCAAAATAATTCGTTTCGTTAATACATCAGCGCCCACGCTCCTCGACAGCTTAGCCACTTGATCGGTGGCGTAATCATTCAAAATTTCGATCCAGTGAAAAAAAAGTGGAACATGAGTTTCCAATACAAGGAAAAAAAAACATCCTTGAAACTGAAAGGGATAACGGGAGAGTGCATATAGGACGATCGAGTAGCGCGACGTGGATGTGTTTGTGGATTTTGGATTCCCGGTAAAAAATTCATGCACCGGGTGGAGTGGAAAACTCATCATCAATCAAGTCGCAAAAATAGAAGTTGTTTGACGTGTGATTGGCAAATGCTTCTCTGGACGTGATTGACAAATTTGGCCGTAGAAGTTTTCTCATCTCAGTAGTCTTGTGTTTTGTAGTAAAAAGGTTGGTTACACCCCTAAATTGCCATCTATAATAACAATACAAAACATAGAAAGGAGAAAAAGTAAATCGAATTTTGTTTATTTTTGTATTTTTCATTGTATTTTTTTCATTTTTTTATAAAATAAATAAGATAGAGTAAGTTTCTTTTCTGTGTGTCTGCCCTGAAAGGGTCAGGGCTTTCAGAATGTCCATCACGCCCAGTGATGCTTCAGAGAAGCATCATTTGTGAACATCAGATTAAGGCCCATAAAAAGTGCATCTTTCCGCCCTCTAACACATTTTAATAGAAATGGAGAGAACGACCCCGACAAGAAAAATTTAAAGATTTCGAAATTATCAACAACTGACCCGAAGCAAGCAATTTGAGAACCATAACTTATTTTGCCAGTTGGATCATATATAAACTCTCAGACAGCAGGTTAGGACTGTAAACGCTTGCCTCTAACTGCGTAGTTTGACAATCAAAGTAGTGTTTAAAGCAGGCCCGCAAACCTGTCAAATGTCAAATTAACATGAGTCACTAGACACAGTGATGCAGGAGGAAATGGAGCAACACACAATCCGACTGGATCTACCGACCCACTTGAACTGTAACAATCAAAGCTACAATAGTAATAATAAAAAAGGAATTACATGAAACTCTCTGGAAAGATATATATACGGGTTGGAATGGCATAAAAGGCAGCAGGATAACCAGATATTCTTTGAAACACCCTGACAAAAGTTCCGGAGCGAAACAGAAAAATGTTGGTGGTAATACTTACGGACAACAGACTTTAAGTGCAACCCGTAAAATGATTTGGAATCTAGACAGATGATACATGCTGAGCTTGTAAAGAAAAAGAAGAAAGTACAATGCAGTTCGCTTCTCGATTTTTTGAGTCTGGCCAACAAATGTCTCAATTAGATGAGGCACATTAACATAACAGAGCTGGAACATTTCATGACCTTTGAACGAGGGTAGCTCCTTGGCTTCTGTAAGACGACAGGATGGAGCATCGGTAAACTAAAGAACCATACGCGGAGAGCTAAGGGCCGGTGCCTTATCAAAAAGTAGACCCCAGGTTAAATGACAATTAACTAATGTTTTTCAAAAAAATTCTAATCTTTTGAGATATTTTTCTCACATAAACTATGAAAGTTGTTCTATTTCGAAGAATAAACTGTTATCTGAATCTGTCTCCCACAAATTCTTCTTTCTGAATGTTGTGATAATTAATTTGATTTACTTATCATACATTGGGTTTTGAAAGTGGAAGAAGAAGAAAGAGCATCTCAAATGGTTCTCTCAGTAGGTAACAGAATATTACCCGTCTTTATAGTCTTGAACTATACAATCTGATAACCATATAAAGTCATATATATGATACTTCGTGAACAAAAAAAATTCTATTTTTGAAATGAGTGAAGTGTGAAAATTTTACCTCTTATAATTATTCAAATTTCAAAACTATTTTATTTATATTTCTCTGTGTTTTTTTAATTTGACAATTTGGTTTTGAGATAAGAATTTACTTCAATGCAACCTTAATTCTATAAAATTTAGTATAGCTTGTATGTATTTTTCTTCATTGAGGGTTATTAAGTTTAAATTTTGAAGGAAAAAAACAATAAATTAAAAAACCTTACTTCACCTTACAACTACCCTAGCCTAACTTAAAATACCTTATGTCTAAACACTTTATTGCATATTATTGATTTAGTAAGCTAAAGATTAAGAAAGAATGATTGCTATAATGTGCTAATACTTAGAAATGTCGAAATCAATGGATTGGGGGAGTAGATAGCCCTGGTCAACATTTTACTTCGTCTTTTAAATGCGAGTTGTTCAATACTTTGTGTTCCAGCAAATTTATGCAGCTTTTCAGTGGAGAAATTGAATGGTTTGTTGAGAGCCATTTTCAGGCATCGATTTTGCAAAACTTGAAGTTGAGGTTTTAGGTATTTTGCACATGAGCTCCAGGCAGAGGCTCCATACAACATAATAGGCATAATCACCATTTTGACGATAAGGATCTTGTTTCTTGGGTTGAGCAGGGGTTTGCGGTTCATCAGAGGATATAGTGCTAATATTGCCTTTGATACTTTAGTCATAGTCGATTCAATATGGCTTTTGAATGTCAGCTTTTTTGTCAAAAGTAAGCCCAAGGTATGAAATTTCATGTGACCATACTATTTCCTGACCTAAGAAATGGATGTTCCGGTCAGGCAGAAGGAAGAACATTGTTTTGGGAGATATTGACTTTAATTTTCCACCGATGGTAATATTGGTACATTTTTTCAAGCGATGTTTCTAAGCTTTTAATTATTTTATTAGGGATGTATAAAAACACGTTTCGTCCGCAAAAGTAGCCAGTTTGCATGTATCCAGGACAAGCATGTCCGAGGTATATATATTGAAAAGTAGTGGGCTTAGACATGAGCCTTGGGGAACTCCTGCAGGTATACTATGAGAGTGGGATAGAGTGTCTCAAATTTTAACGGAATATTTCCGGTCTTTTAAGAAGAAGTTGATTATGTTAACTAAGTATGGAGGGAATGTAAGTTGAACCAACTTGTAAAGTAAAGCAAAGTAAAGTAAACATTTCTCTTTATTATTTCAGAAAAATCATATTACAATTTACATAAAATCAATAAAAAGAGAACAAAAAAATGATTATGCTATCTAAAATCTACTTAAAGCTAATGGCCACTTAGGGCACTCTACTCTAAATATTTCGCTCTTCGAAGGTCTAATCCTACTTCATCATGTTTATTTTTATTTCAAAAATCATTTTTATTTAAAATTTTTAAAGAAAAATTACAAAAAAACTTTAAAGGACATCTTAACTTATATCAAGTCTTTTAATAGCATAACTTATTTCTAGTAAGTAAGCTTACATGCTAACTTACATCTATTTCGAAAATTAGATCTTTACTTTGTTGGATTACAGATTACTTTAAAAAATTAATTTTATCTCTTTGCTTTTTATGTTATTTACATTTGCAGTTCTCCAATATCTTATTATTTCAGAAATATTTAATGTATAGATGTGGAAGTTCTATGAAATTTTAATATAGACCATTCTTTCTCTACTTTAAATTAAGTTAATTAATTAATTTTTTTATACAAGACGCAAATCCTCTTTTCTTCATATTTGTTGATTTCATCGAAAAACTTCGTTCAATCAAAAGTTTGCCTTCCAATGAGTCGTGCAATTTTCGACCCATGGTCGGCGAGTGTCTGCTAGATTCTTTCCAACCGGTCGAGAATATTTTTTTTTTTTTTTTGGAAGGTGAAGGCTATTTACGCCCTGAGTGTCGGACTCCCCCGCTACCGGACTACCGACTAAACACCTCCCCTGTGACACCGCTCATCGCTTAGCGATGTCTTCAGGCTAAGGGAAATCTCTCTTTCTCCACGGATGGATAGGAAGGAATTGCGATTAGTAACTATAATATTGCGTTACAGAGATGTTCCCTCCCTCGCCAAGCGATCCATTATGTTCTTCTTTATAATGAGTACTGTCCGTACGTAATGCGACACACAGTTCCAATTGTCCTTTGATTTCATCATTTTTTTCGTCACATTTTCTGGGGAAATTACGCCAATTTTCTCCGAGAGATGCGAACGGAGTCTTGTGAATCTATTACACGTAAAGAACGTATGGCAGGCGTCATCCGTCATCCCCGGATAGAACACGCAAGTTGGGGATGGTGTCTTTCCCATCTTATACTGGTAAGACTGAAAATACCCGTGACCACTGAGTAGTTGCGTCAGATAATAATCAGTCTCACCATTCATTCTGTAGAACCACGGCACGGCACATTCCAGAGGTCCGGGCCCAGAACGGAACCTTGCACGACCCCTGATGTCAAATCAATTCTTCGCCGGCCTTCCAACGAGTCATAGATGAGTTTCCGATTTTTGAGGTACTCCTTCAATATCCGCATCAGATACCTCGGCACCCTGAAATATTCCAGAGCACCAAGAATATCTGTCCATCTAGCAGAGTTGAAGGCATTTCTCACATCTAGAGTTGTGAGCACTCACTACCACTCACACTCACTACCTCTGCTATTGCACCAATTGTGGATCGGCCAGCCCTGAAGCCGTACTGCCGAGGAGACAGATCCCCGGCAGTTCGAATGGGTTCTCCAAGTCTTTCTCTAATGAGCCTCTCGAGTACCTTCCCAGCGGAGCCTCGCCTCTTTCCAGCAATTTGGAAACACGCCCTGCCGCAGACAGGCAGAAGATAATAATGAGAATAATGTTAAAGATGACTCCGATATCGTTATTATGTTGCTCGGCAGGTTTTTACCTTATAACTGCTGCAAATGAAACACCAGGTTGTACTGGAGTTGCAGCTGATCTTCCATTAATATTTGTTGTAGACGGCGGAACATTTTCTATTTGTCGACTTTGCATCGTCTTTGGCTTCCAGAGCTCATAATATTTGCAGCGTTTAAATGAGGCTGGATGACCAACTTGTACCAACTTGTAGAGGAGGCCATCATGCCATACTGTATCAAATGCCTTTTCGATATCAAGTGATATCATTCCTGTAGACTCCTTTTCTTTCAAGGCATGTTTAATATCCTGAGTGACACGGTATCATTGTTGCTCGGTTGAGTGCCCATGTCTAAAACCGAATTGAAAATTAGGGAGAATTTCATTATTTTCAACACATTTGTTTAACCGGTCGAGAATTAATTTTTCCAGCAGTTTGCCGAGTGACGGTAATAGGCTTTTTGGCCTATAGTTGTTTGGGAGGTGACATTCCTTATTTGATTTTAGAATCAAAATACCTATTGCATTCCTCTATGTAGAGGGAAAGTAGCTAATGTTGAGGCAGGCGTTAAAGATGTAGTAGTGTAGTAGAGTGTAGTAGGATAACCGCTTTTCTGGGGAGATTCTTAAGAACTATAATCGGTATCCTATCGTGGCCTGGTGATTTATTGTTTTTTTTTAATTTATTGATAATTTCATGAAGATAGACGCAGTTGATCTCTTTTAATTAGTACAAATTAATTTAATAATTAATCCATTCACTATCGTTGACGGTGGAAATTTCCCATTTTGATGCCCAATCACTTATTTATAAACGAGTTGTATAACAAATAGATATTTACTTTTCAAAAACCTTTCTTTAATGGAAATTTGTTGATATTGCTGATTAAATTACGGGTTAACAAAAATAAGACGGCGGGGAGCAACAATATCTAGCAATACAAATAGGCTGATCCTTTTTGCAAAGGCAACTGACTCCATCAGACCGACAGGGATCACACCTGGTTTCTGATGACCTAAATAATTTAAAATTTAATAAAACTTTCCATTTTCTTAATATAAATATACTTTTTTCGATTTAGGTACTTTAGGTCTCGCTGCTCTAAGCGTATTCGCATGTAGTCTGGCATGGTTAATTTTCTTCCTGTAGCTGGAAAAAATTTTAATCGTTCAAGTACGATGTACAGATAAACATATATCACCGTTGTGCTTTTCTATTTTTCGTTTGTACAACCGGCCAATTAAATTTTCATCGACGGAATCACCATCCTTTTGTGCCGAATCTACTAAATCTCTTGGATCTATACGCAGGCTACTGGCTTTTGATCTTGAAGCCCAACGATTCCGCTTATGTTTCTCCTTAACTGTTCTCATGTCTTCATTTTCCTGTATGCGGGTATATGTTGCCGCAACCTTGCCAGGATTTCGTTTTCGATTACTTGATCGTATACTCGCTTGTTCATTGTCACTAATGATTGTTGCGATTCCTTTGAATCTACCTTCTGCTCCAGTTGTTTCATTTTCAGCGATTGATAATACCTGCCCTCCTTTGTTTTTACCTTTCGCTTGGTTTTCGTCTCCACGTTGAAAACGTCCTTTTATTTTCGTGTATTTTGTGTCTTTATTTGTTTCTACTAGTCCTTTGTCTGAATTCTTATATTGCTCCCTCTTTTGACCCTTTTTTATTTTACCTCTCAAAAGAGCTTCATTATCAGAATCGGTGAAGGCATTTAATTTACCCTTTGAAGGTATTTTTTGAGGTTTACCCTTTTTATTTTGAACGGATTCATCATCCTCAACCCTATCAACCAATTTTTCCTTTCTCGTGCCCCCTTTATTAAAAAAGTTATTTTTTCCAGATTTTCGCAAATCATCGTTTAATCCATACTCGATATCATTTTTACCACTTCTTTTTCCTCTATCCAATTTCTTCTCAACCGGCTGATTGGACTCCGACCGAAGCTGGCTAATTTTTTTGTCTGATTTATTGGTATCCTCAAGTTTACTTTTTGCGATTTTGATGGCTCTCTTTTGCTTCGTGTT
This sequence comes from Stratiomys singularior, assembly GCA_954870665.1. Classification (NCBI taxonomy): domain Eukaryota; kingdom Metazoa; phylum Arthropoda; class Insecta; order Diptera; family Stratiomyidae; genus Stratiomys; species Stratiomys singularior. The sequence goes on along the minus strand of OX940879.1, from coordinate 55,027,033 downwards.
CTTCTTGCTTATGTCGTCTCTGGAATCTGTACTTATGTTTTTTCCCGATTTTGTAGTTTTCTGCGCGAGTTTTTTGTCACCTTCCCTACGGTCAGGTTCACCTTTTCTCCTTGCTTTGCTTATTTGACTGGCAACAGTTGCAACTTGATCAACGACTCCATAATAGATGGATTTTTTAGCTGTTCATGTAAAAGAAAGGAAGATATGGTCAAATCATGAAGATTAATTCAAAATTTTAATGTTTATATAAATAATGCCTGCTAAATACTAAATCATCTCACAATTATCCAAATTTATCAGTTGTTTTCAGCTGCATTGGATCTTTCAATATGGACAAATTGTGTATGACTTATGTCAAAAATAACAATTCTGTGACCTTTATGCACAAGTCATTTAAGAGTGAATCGAATGGGCTAAGAATATTTGGATATGTTGAATAATAATGATGGATAAACTGTGAAATATGATTAACCTCCCGTAATTATTTTAAATTACCTTGAAACTTTTCATCATGGCGAGTCCAAAAGAGGCGCTAAGACACTATTCTTTTTAAGTTTTTTAGTTAACTTAAGGAGTACACCTACTTTACAAAAAAAAATCGATTTTTACGGATTTCTAAAGAAAAGTGCTTTGATAATACTCAGTTAAATTTTTAATCTATCTCTCGTTTCTCTGCTTTTTTCACATACAATACATTTCTATACAATCTATAACATTATAGAATGTATTTACATGTATATTTCTCAAGAAAATAAGACCTTGATAAATTTTTGGCCATAATTTAAAAGCCAGTTTCGATTACAATTTTAAAGCGTACACATCTTTCTTGTTGCTCGAAATAATGGTTCTTGTTTGAAAAGAAAAGCATCGAAGCACAAGAGATACTTCGTTTTATATTAATGTGATCAAATGTTGGTTTATTGCCTCCTGCATTTTTTTTAGTTTTCTCCACACTACGAAATTACGTAAAATGTAAAGTTTGTGATGGAAAATTGTCATTTTCAGAATTGGTACACCAGGACTTGGTTTCAAAGTGCGTGTCGGTTGTACGAATTGCCTAGATCGTTACATAAACTCGTGTCCCATGATCAACACTGATTATGAAACATACCGCTATTTAATTTTTTTGGGTACGCTTATGTGCAGTTTGACTAAGTGAAACTTTATTTTGGATCTAATGGATAGAGAGGAACTGGAATTTTCGTCGAAACTTATTGTGATATACTGAAACATATCAAAACTACATGGAAATGTGTCTGATTTGTGTCTTTGAAAGCCATATTCAAAGCTGCCAATGAAGAAAAACGTCTCAAGGTTGAACAGGGAAATGCGGAGAATGTATTATATATATCTGGCGATGGCTCGTGGACAAAAAGGAGCTTTACTTCTCTGGCCGGTATAGTTGCGGTAATCGGGAAATTTAACGGAAAAATTTTGGAGGTTACTGTGGGATCAAGTTTTTATAAGTTTTGCTTATATTGGAAAAGAAAAAAGGATTCAAATGATTTTGCTACTTGGTATGACACGAAAAGAAGATTGTTCTGCAAACTATGAAGGTTAAACAGAAGGCGAGTTAAATCGAAGTCGATGGAGTCCTCGAGATATTTTTATGATCCATCGAAAAATTCAATATACGTTATGGTTACTATATCGGAAAACTTTTAAAATGTTGTTAGATGTTATTCCGTATGGTGAAAATTATCCTATAAAAAGTTAGAATGCGTAACCTTCAAATTTCTCCAAAAATTATTGACTTATTATGGACTAGCTTTCATCAGAAATAGAAATTCAATATAGTATATGCGTGATGAAGTTTGTGCAACTTTTTTTTCATAAAATATCGATCGCCGAGAATCCGCAACATGAGCGTTGTCCAAAAGGCGATGGCCCATGGTACAAGAACCAAAAATCCAGGTCACTTATTCTTTGGATAAATTCAAGCATTCTACTCCTCTTTCAGAAGAAACACAAAGTATTTTGAAGCAGAATATGAAGATTTTACTAAAAATAAGTTCTAAGGAAGATACTTAGATGGAAATACTCATAATAACAACGAAAGCTTTAACAACTGTATTTGGTTCATGGTGCCTATGCATCAAATTTACGACCCACAAATAAAAAGCAACATATCTCGCCGTTTTTAAACACAATGAAGGTTTGCATCCATTTTAAATTAGTAATAGAGAGAAATGCACATAACGTGCATCAAAGTCGGACCTACAGCCATAAATTATGTGTCCAGGCGCGACGACACGCGTCTGCAAGCGACAAATTGTCTCAGCTCAGATATCTTCCAAACAGCTAGGAAAAGCCTCAGACAAAAAAATTTAAAAAAAATTAAATAAAAATTAAATTAAAAAAAACAATATTTACATTTTTCGAAATCTTCGGCTACCTTCGGTTTTAACTTTGACAGTGGAAAAAACATTACAGTTAGAAAAGCAATTTCCGTAAAAGAATGGTCACACATACAACTTGAATGTTGAAAATATCAAATCGGTCGCTGAATCATGCCTTTTAATCAGTCAACGTTAATTAAAAATGCGCAAACGCTTATATTGTGCATTTCCGATTCTAATAAAGTATTAGGATATGCACATTAATGGCATTAACAACCGAATTATAGATTTGAACATATTTGATTAGCTTAGTGTTGTTACGGGTCGACTCCTCTCCTCAGTCAACTCGCTAGCCGACACGCCGCGACCATATTATTTCTTGTGTTTTTGGCGAAAGAATAAATTTAACGATTGGTTATTGCTCGTCCCGCGAGCTGTTCTCCACGAAAAAAATAAAAAGTAAAGTATAAAGTATAGTATATATAAAATGTAAAGTATAGTAAAGTATAGTTTTAATGAGCTAATTGAATAAATAGTATAAATATATAATTATATAGTATATATAAAATGACTATGATACCGAGTGATAATGATAGTATAGTTTTAATAAGCTAATTGATTTGAAGACATCGGCGAAAAGGAGATATTTGTTTGTGAAGTGCTCAAAATCACTGACGACGAAATGAATTCTGCTAGAAAATATCATTAAACACATCACCACATTTTGATTTACTGGATTGGAAGACGACGCGGAGTCAGGTAACGAGCAGCGATTATTCGCCGCCCAATCGTGCACTGGGGGAAAATTTTGCTCCGCCGCAGCAACCAAGTCGCCGCAAAAGCTCGGGAAAGGGGTTTGCGGCTATACTAATTGCGGGGTTCGAAACCCGGGAATTTCCTCCTTGCGGGCGATCACCTCACCGGGCAATCACCTTAGCGGGCATTGATCTTAGCGGGCGACCGTTGGGCCAAAGGGATAAAAGCCCGACGAGTCGGAGCTGAGCCTTTTTCTTCTGCTGGATGCCGTGAGGTTAGATTGTGTGCGAGTTATTGATATAGCACCGCGAAAAGCAAATTGCCCGGAGGTGGAAAAGTTGGAGTGGAGGATTCAAATTTGCGAAGTTCTGGGTAGCAAAAGTTGTCAACGACAGCCGAACGACGAGGGATCGAATATCGTAGTGCAAAGCCGAAGTAGCGCGTGGAGTGACAACGGAAGGCCAGTCATCCAGGCTCAGATTTTCGCCTAAGGCAAGTAAGTGCAGCAAAAGTGGGAAGCGACAACGGAAGGCCAGTCGTCCAGGTTAGAATTTTCGCAGCCATCGCAGCCGAACACAAGTCGTCTGGGGGCCCCCGCCGTAATTAGTGTAAGTAGGAGTAATAATTAGTGTAAGTAGGAGTAATAATTAGTGTAAATAGGATAATAATAGTTTAAGTCCGATACATTAATACATTAATAAAATTAATAATATGAATTAGTTAAGTTATTAGACAATAAATTGAAGTTTACAGTAATCCTACGATTGGTAAAATTTTTAACGAAATTCATTGGTCTAGGTGAGAACAGCTCGCGACATTGGGCTCGCGGCATAATCCTCGCGAAAGAAACATATAAAACGTTTGCAGCAAGTTGGTGGCAAAACATCCACCAGAGATTGTAAGTGTCCGGCTTCCGAGGACAGCCCATCTCCTCTAAGGGCTGGGGGTCTCTTATTGGGGTAGAGGAGTGGCGCCCACGCCCGTCTCCGACGGAGCTTCCGGGACCCAAATAACCCCACCTCGGAGGTGGATTCCTTAAGCCCTCTTGTCGGGCATTGGAACAGATTACCAAAGGGGTAATAGTGTAGCCTTGAGATCAGCTTCAGATTGCAATTTCCCCATGTAAATCCAGCTCGAGCAAACTAAATCCGAATCATGCATCTGTTTAAATTGTATGGAATGGGCGGGTTTTAAATCTTCGGGTAATGATGTTCGTGTGGAGTTAACATTCCTGTTAAGTATTAATTAAGTGAATTTGTTAATGGTGGGACACTTAATGTGATTATTGACAAAATTTAAAAAAAATTTTATTGACAAAATATTGTTTATGAGTATTTGGATAATCAAATGCGAATAAAAGCAAAACATGTGTTTGAATTATAGCAAGCAAATATTGTAATGTTTATGATCATAGTTCAGAGCGGGAAATTTTCGACCATTCATTTATACTACCTCTGATTATTTTTAAGTAAGTAGTGTTGAATTTGTGTTAATATGCGTTACTTTTGATGATTTCAGGCAAAAATGAGAGCGTAGGGCTCATTAAAAGTTTTTTTGGCGGTTATTAGTGACCCTGACTAAATATTGATGTCATCCGCATAGGGTACCACTTGGCTTGATTTGTATGATAGTGTGCTTCTTGTATCAAGTTTTCTTATGTCATATTCCAGAGCCAAATTGAATAGCAAAAGCGCCAGTCCATCTCCCTACTTTAGCCCGGTATTTGTGTCAGATGTCGGTGAGTTGGGTACTGATAAGGACTGCCGACGTCATTGTCATTTTCGTAACACGGACTTATTTGGCTGGAATACCAAAGCGAAGCATTATTTGATACAAAACATTACGATCGATGCTGTCGTATGCTTGGATATAGTCAACTAATCTGGCAATCATCATTCTTAAACTCCCAGCGCTTTTCAAGTATCTCCTTAACAGTAAACAATTGGGCTATCGTCGATCAACTAGCTCTAAAGCACCTAGATACTCCCCAATAATAGTGTTGATGTATGATCTGATTTTATTTTGCTTTTACTTTACCATTCGTTCGGCATATGTTCTTGTCGCTAAATTAAATGATGGATGATTTTGTGGATGGCTTTCTGAACACTGCTGTCACCATATTTAAAGACTTCCACTGCAATCTCATCGATGCCCAGCGCTTTATTATTCCTTTGGGCTTTATGGCGGAACAGACTTCACCCAGAGTTGGTGGGGTCAATGAAAGCTCTTCAGGAATGTTCATATCTGCATGCTTCAGTTTTTTTGGAGCTGTGTGGAGGATTAAGGTGCTTCTTGAAATATGAAGCCCATCTTTCCGTAATTCTACATTCATCAGCACCGATGTTGCCGATGTCATCAAGGTAAAGCGTGGTCTTGGGTAGATGACTTCGGTTCACGCTTTTCACTACTCTGTGTGCATGTCTTGTGTTGTTGATCGCGATTACATCGATGCTTCTGAGTTGTTCTCTACTCTTCTGAAATTTTTACAATCTTCTCTCAACGTCCTGGTTTTTCTAACTTAATATTATTTGTATGCCCGAAGCTGTTTATCTAACGCATCCTGGCATTCGTCATCGAACCAATAATTTCTTCTCCACCGGACTTGATTTTCTATCTTCTGTTCTGTCACGGTCTTGTTTGCCTTTTCCACTTCTACCAATATTTCGTTACTTGTTTTCATCGAGGTATCTGATCGAATGGGAGCTAGCTGGTTGACGAGGGTCTCCTTGAATTTTTCGTCGTTGGAATATAAGTCTAATCTAGTACTGATCTGTGTTACAATTGGCTCATTGATATGTGGGAACGTCAAGTATGCTCGAGGCCCAACGTTTTTGGATCAGAACATGGTCGATCTGACTTTGAGTCACCAGGTACCCAGGTCATTTTGTTTACGCATTTTGTTTGGTGTGGGAAGTAAGTCAATCAGGCGTTGGCCATTGTCGAATTTTATTAGTTTTAGCTAAATTATTTCGTCATTTCAGTCGTTTGCGGGCAATGATTCAACCAGTATTTCCTGGAAATTCTATAACATTTCCTTTGTTTTTTTCCTTTCTCCGGTCTGGTTTTGTACGTTTATCAGCCAAATTTTGAAGAATTTCGCTTTTATTAGTACCGTTCAGAAGAATTTCGCACACAACAGTTCATAAACTGCCTTAAAGTCAATAGCACGTGATTTAAACTCCATATCCACAATGATGGGCAGCCAAAATTCTTGCTTTCCATCAGGCTTCCTACTTTTGAATTAAGTATGCAATCTGCTATCTTTCTTGAATGGCCGGTATGTTTTATCTATATTAGCTTGCTTCTGGTAAAAGGTCCTTAACAGCGCCAGGATTATTCAGACATATAACTTCCAGCATCCAATGCCATAGTCCTTTTTTATGTTGCCAGGTCGTTGCCGTGGTTCCAATCCATTCCGAGGCACTGCCACAGATTTCGAGGGGTTTAACAGGGAACATATCGCCCAACCTCCAGTCCGGTGGAATGGTTATTAATTTGGTGCCGTTATCAGGTGCGAAATGCTCACCTTGCTTTCTCTCACGTCCTTACAAAGAAGTGTAAGGAGGATTTAGTAGTAAAGCTGTAGGTGTATCTACAGTTATGGGCTTTTCTCGGCATTTAATGTCCCATCATTAGGGAACCATTAAACCCAATATGCGATCCAGAGACTAATTGCAACCATTTATTTGTGGGCTTTGGGATGAGGAACCATGGAAGTCGGAACTATAGAAGTCCCAACCAGGCTTGGGACTGTCTATGGAAAAGTTCTAACTCCAATATGTTGTAAGATAAATTCCCAGTCATACAAGAGGTACGCCGCTCTATCAATCAAACAACTTCCTAACTCATCCAATTTATATGAACATCCTATCACTTACCTTGCATTTATTTATGAAACCCTTCTAGAAGCAAAGAAGGTTGAACTATAAGGCAACTTCTCTAAACAAAGTACATGATCTATACAAGAAAAAAGTGAGACAAAACGGGCCTTATATAAAGTCGATTAGTCTACGAGTAGAATACATTAATTGATTTAGAATAAAGGGAAACAAATTTTTAGAAAGAATTCGACGATTCGTCCTCTATGACTAGATATATATATAGCCCTCATACAAGACGTTCGATGCGGTGACAAGACCTGTTAAAATACGATTTTGAAATCTGTGTTATGCTAGCAAGTCCTGAAGGTGGAGGAGGTAAATGGCGAAAACTCCAATATTGTAAAAATGCCGAATTAACAACTGACTGACCGTGTGCATTCCTACGAAAATCCCCAAAGAAAAAGCTGGGAGACGAAGATCAGTAAGAAAGCCCATATTGAAAATTATATTGGGCTTATTGTGCTTAAGTGCTTACCTGCATTTCGTCAATTTCAAGGATATTACTGAGTGAATTTTGTACGTTTTTTAGAATGTTAAAAAATGTTAAATGAAAGTTAAAAAAAGAACAAAGTTGTAAAGGCGCAAAAACACCAAGGAAACTAAGAAGTTAAATATGTTTGCCTCATATTGGACCACTAGCCTTATGATGAAATGCATATCTGTGAAATCAAAACTGTGATGCTATTCGTTTCAACGTACTCACTCTTTGCTGAATGGGAATGTGATGTTGATTGACCTCCGTCAAATATCGAATAGCGTTCCCGAGGCGTGGTCTCTTTCCGATATGCATCGAACGTCTCTCGACATAATCTTCGTACTAAACATATAGGACATTTCCGGTAAAAGGAGCAGCAACACAATGGTCCTTGCGGTTGTGCACGAGACACTTGGCATGCAAGAGTTGAGATTGGTTTAGAATCGCTGTTAGTAACGCTCGCAATACAGTAATGACAACAATTTACAAAAGGTTTATCAAATAGATTACATGCATTAGACGAACTGAAAATAATTAATGTGTATTATTTCTAATTTAACAGTTGATCTTACCATTTGCAACAGTTCACGGAGTAAAAATTTGACGGGATACACGAAAATGCCTGGAAAGTAACTCCCTTTAAAATACGTTCAGTATCTTAAATTCACTTACGCTGGGATGTGTGTTATTAAATGTTGGAACAAACCATTTATAAAAATTTGGTTCAGTTTGTTGCATACTATGCAAATTAAATAGGAAACGTGAGGCTTATTTTTCACAGCATATGTGAAACGGCCTGCATCCGAAAATTTGCAAAACCAAATATACATGAATGTCAAATAATTTCAAATTTAGATGATAGATGCCAATTTGATTATTTGAGATAAATTTGTTTTAAGGTGATTTTGATATCGATTATTTGAGCACTTGATTTTTGAGTTTTATTCTATTCTGCAAATGCAATTTATTAAGCCTTCGCATAACTATTTCGTAAATAGCTTCTACGTTAATGTTGAACTGTTGTCAAAGTATTCAAGACATTTTTCTTTTAATTATCAAATTGTTAAAGTATTTATGTTTTCCCCCATCTTTCTATGTAATTTAAATTACAGAGAAACAACATCTTCTGATTTTTAAATTATAACAGATGGGTTTTCAAATTATCTTTCTTAATATAAAATGTTTTTGTTAGGGTGCGTTCAGTACCTTTAAGTTATTTTTTGAATTGTTGTTTTTGGTTTTGCTTCACATTCCTGGAAGAATACGTTTACCGTTATAAACTACATTTTGATTTGACATTCAATCCCCTTGGCTGAGGCGCACTAACGTTGTATAGATGGAACATTTGGCGACCTTATAACCAGTGGATTTCCTTGGTTACGACGGTAGAATAGATCCTTAGGAAATACTACTACCTTACTCTGGAGCTAAGGGCAGACACTGGTCTATGCCTTTTCCAAACTAGACCCAGCTTAAAACAAAAACAAATCATGGATTTGAAAAAAAACACTGTTTTTTAATCTTTTTTTTTCTCATAAATTAATTCAAGTTTTTATTATATTGTACTGCATTACGTTCCTATTTGATCCTAGGCTTTCAAGACACAGAGATCTGTTTTCTGCTTATAAAAACAGTTGCCGCGATCGGAGGTATCATGAAAAAGGAGAACGGAAAAGCCGAGAACGCATCTTGACGCTTGAGCACTTTCATTGGAAACTTTTCAATCTAACTTAGCAATGACATAAAAAACAATCTAGAGGGTGCAGATAAGTATGAATTAAGAAGAAGAAGTCTTTAACGTGAACTGCATATTCCATCTAGAAGGGGATTGTGTGGCTTATATAATTATATATTATTTTAAAGATTAAAGTTTAGTCTATCTTCTGTCAAAAACTGAGTGTGATAAGTAAACAACAAGTTAGTTAAAAATTAACTTGAAAATTCACAACCAAAGGAAACATCGTCAGAATACTTCAGCGAAATACTTCAATACTTTTATACTGAATCATTACCAAATCGACTCATTTCTCAAAAGAATCATAACGGGTGATGTAAAGTGGATTGTTTACAAGAACGTAGTCACGATCATGGATCAAGCCCATGGATCGTGTATGAGCACCCATAATAAGCATCGAAATATTCACCAAAAGAATATTATGCTTTCTGTGGGGTGGAGATTGTAAGGGTATAGTCTTTATTCAAATTCTTGAACAGCTTCCGAGAAACCAAACTATTGATTCGGATATCTACTGCCATCAACTATCGAAATTGAATGAGGAAATAAAAAAAAACACCCTGAACTGGCCAATCGCAAAGGTGTGATGTTCAATGATGATAACGCCTGACTGATTAATGGAGCTCAGTTGGGAACTGTGACACACTCACCCTATAGTCCTGACTTAGCACCATAGTCCCTTCAAAATCATTTGAGTGGAAAGGCTTTCAGTTCCGATCAGGTAATCGGTCCGATTATCAATGAGTTGGATTGGACCGATACTTCGCTTTTAAAAACGAAGGCTTCTTCGAACTCGGATTTTTTCAACTCACCGACTCATAAAAAACTTATTTTTTAAAAAAAAATACATTAACTATCGAAGAATCCCGTAAATCCTAGTATCTACTGACGCAAACCTGTGTAAAGTGTTCGCATACTCTTGCTGCAAAACATATAACTCTTATACCACCCATCCATGGCCCAAACGGCAGCATGCACGAGAAGTCCAGAAAGACGAATGTTTTTCTGGCAACTTAGAAAATCTGTTTCGCACTTTAACGATGAGGACAAATAATAGGTACAATTACACACAATTGAACATCTAGTACTTCACTGAATTCGCAAAAAACTAATGGCTACAATCTTCGCACAGTAATAACCCTCTGATTACTTCCCGGTTATTATACAAGTATATCTTCAATGCGTTTCCGACAATTTTATATGTCAGCTTAATGTATATATAAACGTAATCATAAACATAAACATCATCAATTATATTTTCCGTTTGAGGAGATTACGAAACGCGAGGAAAGTTACAAAAAAGTCATTCTTTCTAGACCAGGCGTAAATTTGTGACAATCTATACCTTTATCTTGTCTTGTCAAATTCGTGTTAAAGGCAATGCTCATATGTTCCAGTATTCTTCTTCTTCGTAGCACATCCATCGTAGCAAATCAACTAGCTCATTGATTTTCAACGTTTTTAGCCATTCGCTAAAGTCTACAATGCAGGGCTATCATTGAAAAGGCAACAACTAAAGGCAACTTAAAACTTTGTCCACAACGCGGCTTTTCGCGGCACAGTTGTCAACTCGCCGTACTGAGCGCGAATTTGACGCTGGAGTCCCTATGGATCGACAGTGCTTTAGTGTTTTGTAAGTTTTGCATGGCATACCTTCCGATACTCCCAGTTGTTCAAAGTTTTAACACTTTAACTCCCCGTTGTTAACGTGTTCATTTATCCTGATAACTCTTGCATATACTTATCAATATTTAAAAACTGCAGCAATCCATAAATACGCTATAAGAAACTTCCGCAGTGGAAAATTAGAATTAAAGCAGAGAAAATCCAGAGAATCTTTATAATTTGAAGAAGAATCTAAAGACCACCAACTGTAACAATACTTTGAACTTAAACTAGATGAACAGAATACAACTTACATACATAAATTACAAACAAACAAAGAGAACACTAGCGTCTGCCACCCCGCCTCGGTATTAAAAACAAAATGAAACAAATCGATTTTTTTACAAAAAATATATTTTGGACAGAACCGCATCCTGTCAAAAATTCAAAGCTAACAAGAAAATCGCCTCAACAAGGACTTTCGGACAATCAATGTATGTAAGACCAACAGTAAGATCTATGCTTAGAACTATACTAGGAACTAAGACTAGGAACCATCAAAAAATGCATCACAGACAGAGCTTTGAAGCTTTTTGATGAAAAAAATCAATACCAATACAACAGATCGAAACAGATCAACTTACGTAACTCTAAGCCAAATATTAGACTGAGCACCAATGAGCAAATTTCAGCTGCATCTGGTCGAATGGCACGAAGAAAAAATTTTATCCAGGCTCTTGCGAAAAAGCCAGACGGAGAAACGGCGAACGGAAGCTACCAAAAAATCGCCAAAAATTATGAGGAAACAATCTTTCTTTGCATGGCCTCTGCCAAATCATTGACTGGTTTTCCGAATATGACGATATATCCTAAGGAATAAAATTACCTAACAAAGACCACACCCTAACCCAGACCAGTGCAGATAACAACAATGAACCGAAGCCTAGGACAACAGCCCCAGTTTTACTACCAAACGCTTCCAACTTGATAAGGGATAACATTTAGTTGTCTTCGGTAAAAAGTCTATTTGACATTAAAATCACATTGGAGACCATTGACGAACATAAGTGGCTTGCAAAAATTCTCTCCCGTGGCAAAAAGGCAATACGACACGTACCTACTAACGGAATAATTTCAATCGTCGTAATGAGGATGGTAATAAGGATGATTTAAAAACCAAGGAGTTCATCGAATCGAGTTTTTAAATTTTCACTTGCGATTTTCTCTTGTTAGGAGTGGGAATGAGGTCGAAATAAATGTTTTTTTCGAAAGCTTATTCATTGAAGAATTTTCAATTTATTTTTAAATTAGTGACCAATTTTATTAATTTGATGACCCAGGATGTACTATTCTTTTTTATAACGAAACAATAGCAGGCGTCGGTACATTCATGCAGCCCCGATGTCATGCAGCCGAAAAACTGAATATGGCATTTATTTATTCTTACATTATATACCGTGAAAACAATAAATGGAAGCAAGAAAAGCCGCTAAATCGCGGATGTAATTCATGGAACAACTCGCGGATAGCTCAGTGAGTCAATTCCAGCTGAGAAGGCAACTAACAAGAACTTTGTCGAAGGTTTTAAGGGAAAAAATAGCGAAAGTTTTACCCAAGAAATCTGATGAAGCATCCACATCAAACAAAAATGTACGTGATCCGAAAAGACGATATTGTGCTTTTTGTCCCGATAAAATTTAAAGGATGCCGAAGCCAATATACGATAATTGCATAAACTCAATTTGTGGTGAACGTAAATCGGGCGCTTTTTTCAGTTGTATTTAAGCTGTAAATGAAGAAAAATGTTGATCACTATCAATGTTTATATTCGAAAAGTATAATTTTTAAAAACTTCAGTCATTTTCCTAAGTTTAAAAATAATATATGTTTATTTTCTAAGTGTGAAAATAAGCTAGCAATATATGTTTCAGTTTTGTAATGCAAGAAATGCTTTCTCTTTTTATTTTGAAGACTTCTCTAAAAATTTTGAAACAAATATTGATGCTTTTGATTTATTCACTGGAAAGCAAGTTGTTTAACGCCAACGTATTGACAAAATTGAAAAAATATGAAGATAATGCTAAATTCGAGGATGTAAACATACATACTTCGACCCTTAGGTCCCCGTGTATGGCGAGAATTAAAAAATTTGCTTCTCATTCGTGCATTCTGTATTTACCAAAACAAAGATGGTCCCCTATATCTGCGGTCGCCAGATATTCCAGTTAAATGATGGCCAGACACAAACAATCCGGAAAAAATTTTTGTGTATTTACTTTTTCTTTGCCACAAGTTCGGCATACACCACCTGTTTGGAATCCTAATCTTTTCAATAGGATTACTACTACTGCAAGTTCTACTACTTCTTCATTTAGGAAGAATTCCAGCTCATTCTGCTCGCAATACGACCGAAAAATTGAAAGAGCTACATTATGATGTAGCTAAACAATCGCCGTATTCTCTCATTGTCCCCAGCGAATATTTCCTTCCTACCCTGTTGAAAACTTAGCTCGGCAGGAAGAGATTTAATTCAAACGAGAAACTTTAGTATGAAACAAATGCCTATATTCAGGACAACATGCGGACCACTATATGAAGGGCATCAAAATGTTGGAAGATAGTTAATCCCTTAAAGATTCAAGATAAAGAGAGGCCAAAGACAAATTTTTTGTCAGGAATTACCAAAATTCACGCATATTGACACAAATTCGCCAATACTTTAATAATACTCATAGGCGGAATAACTGAATGGACAATAATTTCGTGACCTGAACTATGGTTACAAACAATGTAATATTTTCTTGCTATGATTCAAGCACAGGTTTTGATTTGATTCGCATGGAGTGTTAAAATTCTGATAAACAATATTTCTTCTTATTTATAAAGAAATGTGGAAAGAGCTCAAGCTGGTTTCGAACACGCGTCCCTGCCGCTTCTCATCAGGTGCCAACTCACAGGCTGGAACGCGTCGATTGGCACTACCAGCTTAGGTGGATATCGACTGGTTATTTACTAGTTATGAGTATTGCTCTACAGCTTTGAACTTCTCCTATATTCCAATTCCAATATTTCCACATTTCTTTATAAATATTGAATTCACTATCGAGGTACTCGAAATATTTGATCAGAACTTCCGCATCCATGAGTCTTCGCTGAGTTAGCTTAGCAAGGGTATAAATCACTTGTAAGTTCTAAGTGAAAATGGAAAAATTGATCTACCAAAACTTCTGAAATATTTCTTCATTCAACTTATTAAATTTCAACTTCACGGGAATTTAACTCCACTAATAATTTCGAGTCGACTTTGGATTGAATTTGCTCGAGCCGGATGAACATGGGGTAATTGCAATCTTAAACTGATATTAAGTCTACACTAAACTAATCAAAGATATTCAAATCAATCCGTTATTAATTTCATTACTGAGGATGTCCTTGTACTTAATGAGAATTGGCAATGATAACTATAAGTGCCTTTCACACTTTTAAGTATCGTCTAAGTAAAATGCATGATTCAGTGACCGATTTATTTCAGGATTCAAAAAATATGTGTGACCATCTCCTTACGGAAATTACTTTTTTAACTGTAATGATAACTCACTGTCAAATTTTAAACCGAAGGTAGTCAAAGATTATGTAACATGTATATATTGATATTATTTCACATTTCATGAATGAAATTGTTTTCGTTTTGCAAATCATATGTCGGTAGTGACATTGATGGATAATTTTCCGTTTCAACGCAGGAATGTGCCGTCCATCAAAACATGTAAAAGTAATTCTTTTTTCCAGCTGTTTTTTTGATATATGAATTCAGTTTTTGTATTTTTACCTATGATTAAATGATACATTGTGAATATTAATTATATGTACTTTAATTGCGCGGAAAACATTGAAATTTATTAATTTACATATGACAAGAATGCCAGGAACGAATGGAGCCGAACATAGGCACAACTGATATATACATATGTATGTATATCAGTTATCAGAGGGAAATATAAATTTAAAACGTCGGACCATCATGTACGCTCATGTGTACGGATAGGGCCTCTCTATATTTTATCAATCAATGGTTACACCAAGTGCATTATTCTAGATGGAAGTTTTTGCCCTAAAAATATCGTTTTTTCCATTGTCGGGCCAAAGACATTTCAGCCTATATAGTAGGGGAGAAGGCTGGGTTGTGAACCGGGCTGAGTAGTGAACCATCAGCACTTTTTTTCCCCTAATTGACCGATATCGCCATCTGTCTCCGTAAGCCTGTATTTTATTATGAGCCAGTTTTTGCGCTAAAACAAAAGCATATAGTCAGATTGCTTGTGACAGCTGTAGACGTGGTATTGACGATTGATCGCGAAAACTTATCGATAGGATCACGCTGACCCGTTACGTGAAAAAAGTTTCCGACCATTTCACGGATATTTCTACCGTCAGTGATGTTGATTTGTTTGAATTCATCCGCACTTCCAATACGCACATTCCGTCGAATATGGTTTTCTCTCCCTCGCAAGAAAGAGCCCTTGTTGAATATATCCTGAAGTGCGTCAATCATTATTATGGCCTCAGCATTAATGAATTAAAGGAATTGGCGTATCAGTTTGCAGTCAAACTCAAAGTCGATTATCCTGAATGTTGGAATGAGAACTCGAAGGCTGGTCGTATGTGGTACCGAGGCTTCATGAAGCGCAATAAGAAGCTAACGTTGAGGACACCCGAGCAGACGTCAATGAACCGAGTCAAAACTTTTTGCAAGACAAACGTAGATAATTTTTTTTTAACATTTGGGACGGTTGCTTTACGAACACCGCTTTGACAGCACTTCCATTTACAACATGGATGAAAGTGGATTCTCAACGGTGCCAACAAAAATCGGCAAAGTCATTGCCTTGAAAGGGGCGAGGCGCGTTGGGCAATTGGAAGCTGCTGAGAGAGGCACCATGATTACGATGGCTCTCACTGTGAGTGCGAGTGGGAATTCTATTCCTCCCTTGTTTTTGTTTCCGCGCAAGAATATGCAGGCGTGTTTCATGGACAATGCGGCAAGTGGTGCAGCAGGATACGCCAATTCATCTGAATGGATGTGCCAAGAAGAGGTTGTGCGTTTTATCGAGCACTTCATCAAGTTCGTCAAGGCGACAGTCGCTTCGCCAGTTTTGTTGTTGTTGAACAACCACACGTCTCATCTATCGGTTCATGCCTTGGATTTGGCGGCTGCAAATAGGTTCACATACTCTCGTTTCCCCCCTCCCCACTGCAGTCACAAATTGCAGCCACTCGACGTTTCCGTGTTTGGGCCAATAAAGAGTTACTACAAGACCCAATGTTCCGCTTGGCAAAGAAACAATGCTAATAAATGCTTGGAAATCCGGCACGTTGCTGGTATTGTTTGTAAGACATTGGACTTGGCTTTGACGCCCAAAACAATAAAATCAGGATTTTCGGCAACTGTTATTCAACCATTTAACCCTGACATTTTTAGCGATGCTGATTTTGTCCAGGCTGTAGAAGTGAATGCTCGTGAAGTTGAAGTCGATGCTGATCTCGGTGAAGACGAACAACGACGAATAATTTTCGATCCATTGAACGTCGGGGGTGAAGAAACCGTTGACAGCACTCTATCTACTTCTTTTGATTGATCTACTTCTCGCTCTGTAACAGTCTCGCTACTCAGCACCAGTGTTTCGTCGCTTCTGGACGAAATTGGGCCATTACAAGGAGCCACACCCCGCAAAAAACAAAACGTGGCTGAAAGTCAATGGCAAGCTGCGAATTGACTTCTCCAGACAACATTCATCTTTTGAAGCAAAAAAAAAACAAGCAAAAAAGTCACCAGGAAAGGCAGCGAAAAGGAAAGCACGACCACCACCAGCCAAACGTCTGAAGACAAAAAAAATCATCAACACCTTCAGAACCATCACCAAATAAAGACATCGATTTTTGCACCATTTGTTTGCGGTGTCTGCCAAAAGAGCTGACTCCTAACAACTCCATCAAATGCAACTCATGTGGCCGGCCTCTCCACTTGAAGTGCGCCAAAATAACGCGTTCGTATTTCACGTGCAGCCATTGCGATACTGATGTGGATGATGATGAATGAAATAGTGATAAAAAAATTCCATTCATTCCGATGGTTAATCCAAAGTAGAGTCATTGCTTTATTACTTTCACAACTTGTACTTTACTTGTTTTGCCTCTTAAAGTGTTGTAAATAAAAGCACTTATCGTTTTCCATATAATTATGAGTGTTTCACTTTGATTTTTCCAATTTTCATCAGGATTTGACCAGTGGTTCACAACCCAGCCACTTTTTTAAAACAGCCAAAAATCACGTCCTTCGAAAATTGGCCGTAGAAATTTACCGAACGATCAAAACAGAAATTTGTCCAAACAAAAAAGTTGCGTGTTATATTCAGCTTTCAAAAAGATATCTTGCATTCTTTGATATTCATTCTATATGCATTCATTCTATAAAAAGTTACAGATCAAAAACAAAACCCGGTTCACAACCCAGCCTTCTCCCCTACATTTGTTCTTCAAGACTCGCTTTCAAACCATTAAATAATTGAAATAATTGCTTTAACATATTCTCCTTGTAGATAGGAGCGCAGTCCTATGCAAATCTTAACAAAATCATTAACCCTCAGTCATGCATTCTCCTTGTTTGTTTATGAATGCAATTTTTGCTTCGTCCATGAAACTTTTGTTAAATCTTAACATCGTTTCCAGACGCGATTTTAAAGTTACTTCCGGCACCGCAATTTCAGGAGTGAATAGGCAAAAGGAAAGCTCTCTTATAAATAATGCGCTAATCCGTATATCCAATTACAGATTTATTTCGCAAATCTTCAATCACACATCAGCTAAATAATTTCTTATTACTGGACACGAAAAAAGGAATGCGTTTAGGGGCTTTAATAAATAATAATACTGCCTAACAAATTGAATTAACGGAATTGGATACATAACTTTTTCTTCTTTTGGTTTTGTTTTTTGATTTTATTAATGTTTAAATATATTGAGATGATATATCGTACAAAACTTGAAACTGAACAAAACCGAATAGCATCTGCATTAAAACAAATTTCTCAGCATTTATCCTGTAGTCATTTACGTGTTGGTTCCTTTATTTTTTTTTTTCACTTATTTATAACATACAGATTTTAATTGGTTTTATTCATAATTGTATTGTACTCGTGTACTAAAGACAAAGTGCATTTTCACATTTTAAAATACCATCAATATTAATATAAAAACACATTCATAATATATATTATTCATGGTAATATTGGAAAAACCTATTATCTACTTACACTAGACGTTTTGTGTCATTTACGATTTACAAATGGCTTGGAAAGTTCTTTTGAAAAGTTTATTATTATGCCCTAGAAGTGAATTTCGGAAATTTAATATCCAATTATACCCTACCGATTCAGTTAGTAGCAGAGGTATTTTACATGGTTACAAAAATTCCCTGGAATTTTAAATAGCTATCACATTGGTTAGGTTACGTTATTATTACTATTATTATTAGTTTTTTTGGTAGATATGAATGATAAATAGGTTACGTTCTTGATGTTCTCATTTGTCAAATTTTGAAAAGACAATGGACTTGTTCCCAAACAAATTTTTAGTAAAAACAACAAAAAATATAATTGAATTCTTCAAAATCTAATGAGCAATAATATGGACAACGAAGAAGGATAAAGTGGCAAAACGATAAAAATAATATTAATAAAAAGGTTTTGCGTTGTATGCCTGGACAGTAGAACCATGTGCGTGTGCCTTCCAAAATGTTAGGGCTACATACAAATTGACATTAAAGTGACATCTAGTTTTTCATCTCGAAAATTTGCTGCAATTTGACAACATTTAAAAGAAGTGTATTGAAAATGCCTTGAAAACATCAACGATTCAAAGAAGACTGGGACAACTGCACACAATGATCGAAGTACTATACGTGCTTTGAAATCGAGTTCATTCAAGTCTTTAAAAGATATTAAATTAGAATTAAGATAAAATAATTCTTCACAAAGCATTCATAGAAGGCTTGAAGAAAGTAATTTGTACGGTAAAATTGCGAGAAAAGTACCATTATTCACGAAGCACAATATTGAACAAAAAATAAAATTTGGGAAACACATTAAAAATTGGAGTGGGAGAATAAGAATCAAGAAGTGGAGAAATGTGTTGTGGACTGACGAATCCCAATTATATTTATTTGGAAGTGTTGGCAGGTTAACCGTCCAAAGACTACCAATGCGACAATTCAGGTCACAATTTACAAAAAAAAAACCGTGAAGCATGGAGAGGGGAGTATGAACTTAATGGGATTATTTTCCGGGTATAGAATTCGATTTATTTTTAACATTCGATTTATATTTATAACGGCAATATGGATCCAATTCAGCAATCAATATTTTAAGGCATGCAATGCTGTCTTATGCAGAAGAGCATAAGCCTCTTAAATGGGTGCTACAACACTATAAAAACACGCATCCAATATCCAATATCCACGCATATTCATTCAAGATCAAAAAACAATCTAATGAACTGGCCAACGCAATCGCACGATTTGAACCCTATAGAATACCCTTTATTTTCGGCGACCTGAAAAGGGCTTTTGGTGTTCAGGGAGTAAAAAATAAAACAGAGTTATCAGATATAATTTAAAGATTATGATCCAAACTTCTTATTGAGTGATACCGTTAATTAGTCAATTCAATGTCAAAGCGATGCGCAGATACACTCAAGAATAACGGTCATGTAACTGTTTTTATTTGTTTCAAATAAAATGTGCGAATGTTTAAATTATTTGATTTTTTAGGGTCTCGATTTTATTTTTTTCATTTTATTGTTTTTCAATACAGCTTACTGGAAGAAAGTTAATCTGTTTGTAAAGCGTCTAAGTAGAATTATTCATGAAATAGTGAAACAAATTAAAACTCTCTTTAATTTTAAAGATTCTGTGTTTTTTTGAACAATTTTTTTCTGTCGCTATCTTAATGTCCATATCTGTATATATTTTCATACAACATATATAATGTCGTTGATTGATTTAAATTAAATGTTAAAATAAAAATTAAATTGATGCAATTGCTCGTATGTTTGTTGTTCTTTGCTCGCTATTTTAATGGTCACTCGATGTTATACTGAGAAATTTATGCAAAATTTATTTATATTTATAAGAGGTTCTAGTTTATATGAAATAAGGAAAAAAAATTTTACGGAAAAATGTTTTTCAATTATATGAATCGATTTAAATCATACAGATGTAACAAGGTTGATACAAATCGTAGAATATATGCTTGAAAAATGCTAGTAACCATGGGAAACTGCAAAACATATAACTCATAAATAAGTAAGAACTCATCCAAAACTCAGAAGGAATAAAATTTTTGACAAGTGACGAATTTATAAAAACAAAAGAAAAAAAACGTATTAAGAATCATCCACACCTTAAATACAACAAAAAAAATCACTACCCTGAAATTACATCATTGCGTTTGTGTTTAAGCTAGGAATGGAGTTATTTACTCTGAAATCCATATTCCCATTGATAGGCACAGGACCCAGAAATTTCCTGTTCCCAAAAAAAGCGAAAACTGGCAGAAGAAAACAACATGAAACATTAAAAATAAAGCAACACAAAAAAATCCTTTTAATCATATATAAGAGCTGTTTTTACACTTTAGGACATAATTCTATTCGTCATCTGGAAGTGACACTGCCCAAAAAAACTGTTCATAACCTCACTGGATTACCCTTTTTTCCTTTTGTTTCTTTTGTCATCAAGGCAAAAACTGCTACGCTTTCTTATAGGGATTTGAGCTGCTATGAATCACAGGGTGAACAATTTGATCCTAAGTTGTGAGAATTCGCGGTTAGTCATTGAGAAAAGTCATCAAATGAATCATTATGTAAAATATCGCAATAATGCTATGAAATAGCTACAAACAAAACTAGACACAGCAATACTCTATAGTTCCTGTCACTGACGCAAGTTAGAAAAGTGCTACCGTCAATAAACGGTCCTTTTGTGTACGAAACTGATGCACCCATCAAATTATACTTTTTGTGCTATTATTACTTCTTTAGTCACAAGCTAAAGTACTTAAAAGTACTTTCAAAAAATTCGTCCCTGCAAACTAATAATTATTCAAATATCTTCTAAAACGTATTCTTATTTATGTTCTGATGTGTGCTGTTGGCAGATGGCCGCTCACCCAGCTATGATAGGTGCCTTCGGGGAATCTTCCAATGTCATTGTTAAATTGCATGATTCTGACCACATGAGTTTCTCGTTTGCCGTTTGTCTTCAAACGATGGGGATCAAAGTCTCAATTCTGAAGTGAACTATTGCGCCCAATTAACCACATCTTCTAGAATAATCAATATGTCTCACTACTGTTCAAGTCCTCAAAAAATGTTTTTTTTGAATCTATTTCAGATATAATGTACTACCATGATTCAGGTTAAATTTCATTTCCCGTATCAATTTCATTGCTTCATCCGCATGTAACATTTCTTTGTGTATACAAAACTGGAGGATTCGTAAAGATGTGTGTATTTACCAAACAAGAAGTTCCACTCAAGTTCTTTAACTTTCAAAAAAGCGTCCAGTGAAGCAATCAAGGTACAAACTTAACGAAGGAAAGACCTTATAAAGCATAATTCAGCAGTGCGACACAAATATGTTTTAATTTTCTTAGGCGTTTTTATACCATCAACGGAATCCAATCAAATGAATTATTACCATAATATAATATTGGAATCAGTGCGCAAATATATGTTGTAAACTAATTGATCACCAAGAAAAGAAACAAAATGAAGTCAAAAGACTACAAAAATTGTGATCACTAGAAAAGGTACTACCACGGGCAGGATGTCAAATGTGGTCCTAAGATAATGTCACACCAAAGTAAAAGAAATAAAACTAATAACTAGTCAATCATCAACCGATTTTATAAATATACTTTCAACACTATTCATTTCCTGCGAAACCAATCATAATTGTTTTTTGTCGTTGTTTTTTGTCGTTAGGAGGTGAAGACTATTAAACTCCTACCGACTATCGTAGAAGTGTTTGTCACATTACTTCTTACCAGGCCTCTGAGGCTTCGACAAATGGCACCTTCTGGTTACGATGATTCCTCTTTGACTGTCCCTGGACCATTTCCCGCATGCGGAGAAGGTATGACATGCATCATCTCGGGTCTCCGGGCAAAACAAGCAATCAGGGGATGGTGGCTTTTCCTTCTTATACAGGTAAGACTTAAATTACTAAATAATCTCACCATGCTTACATCAAAACCATAGCGCCCCCTATCAACAAGCGATGGTTTTTTGCGACCAGAATTTAGATATTGCATTAAATTTATATTGACGAATTATTCAATACATTCGTCATTTATAAACGATATTCTTCCTAGAGTTTTACCCTTGTTTTCGCAGTAGGCCTCATACTCAATTAGAGATACGAAGGAAGAATGAAATCCGATGGATAAATTGTATGTAGAATTGACAAGCGTAAAGTCAAAGCGGGAGCCTGGTCGCAATTTGCTTAACTATTTTTGAAGATGGCGTAAACTACGGTAGTTGGTATCCTTCTGCCAAAAAGTCATTGCAGATGTTTGGGGAAAACAACTACTGACAAGAGAATATATTCCTATAAATTGGAACGCATATAATCGTTGTTAGAAATTATACCGCGAGTTTGTTAGATCCCTTGATAATCAAGACGATAGCCAGGCTGACATTTAGTATGCAGCAGTAGCACAGGAAAAATTCTAATATGTAGAAGGCACAAAGCTTTAGAAAGGCTGGTAAGTCGAATTGATAGCATAGATGTTATAGAAATAAGATACAAATGCTAGTAACGGTAATCATACTAACATTTTTATCGCACGGAAAATTGCACTTCTTGTAAACTTGAATAAGGACAACTGTGTCATACGACACAGCGCCTACACTTGGTTATGTTCTGCAGGGGTAACATAGCCATGTGTACATGTAAATTACAATTACAAAACATGTAATTGATGTACATGATAGAAACCTCATAGACTATAAGGAATTACAAAATCCACATAAACTAGCTCAAAAGTGTCACTAATCTACTGAAAAGAGGACTGGAAAATATCTTTACTGAATTCAAATACCAGAAGTATCAATAATTGACTACTGAGGATCGTGGAGGGGAGGCTAATAGACTTATAGTGTAATACAAATTAGGTTGCGGGAATGTTTCTTTCGCCCTAGAATCAGATACATTATGTTGTACGTTATCATATAGATTATGTCGAACCCATACACTGCACGCACATCAGCATAGACTCTGCATACCAAATTATTTTTTTGGCTATAAGATACATATCTTCAAAAATCTCGAACTTATGTCATCGACAGATAACGGAATACTCAGAAACCGAACCATTGAGTGAAAATGAGTAGGCTTCACAATTAGTCCAGATGCAGCCCATGCCAAAAAAATTTTCCTGTCAAGGAAATAAGATTCCAGCCATAATCTAGATCAATAGAAAATCACCAGGCAGACTAAGGTTGTGCTTAGATGAAAGGAAACTTTCTGAAAATACGGAGAAAAGGTTTGATAATGCCATCAAAATAAAAACGTCGTAGCTAGATATGTGAAGGTCTGATCAAGAATCTTCGAAATCCAGTGCAGCTACAGCTGTTGGCAGTTGCATTTGACCAAATCAAACTAGACAGCAATTGCTTCAGTCCTCATTCACCTTTATTAATTTCCCACTTCAGATCATTCAGCCGTCTTTTCGAGCGTAATCATAACCTTTTTTAAATTTCGGTCAGAGTAGGGGTTTAAAGTATTTCCGCAAAATTCAAAGAAAAATTTAATAAGTTGCTCTAAATATTTCATAAATTATTATACACAATTATTTTATATTTATATATTATTATTCATAAATTAAATTTTTCGCGAGAAATGAAGAATGTATAAATAGTGTCCAGGCTTGAGTATGTTGAACTAATACAAATAAAATTTAGAAACTCTTATGATAATCGGTCTTTACAACCTCAAATCTTTTAAATTTATTTTTATAATGTATTTGTATAATGAATTTGTATATTGTATTTAATGGCTCGATAATACACTTTGGAATGAATTAAGCAAGTGTGTTGCAGCCATTTCAGCCATGGTCGGAAGCATGTTCGAATGGAAACTCTACGACGAAGGGTCTTATTAACGCTTAGTTCAACTCAAATCCCCTACCCGAAAAACCGAACAAAGTACCACTATAACGCTGAAATATTGGTGTGTTTTTTTTTTCTTCTTTAGAATAAATCTAAAGCGCAATAAGTTTTCAAGATTGAGAGTTAAATATAACTTAAAACAATGAAGTTAATTCTAAATAATAGTTAATTTATTAACGAACCCTGACATATTTATTTTAATACCTTTTTAAATCTATAAGAACAAACTCAACGTGAAAAAAGTATACTTCCGAGTAATTTTTAACTAAATTTTGACTTAAGTTATCGTAAATCAATGAAACCTTTGAGAATTTAAAAAAAATAGAGCCAACTTGCAGTAAAATTACGAAATCTCTCGCTTTTGTGCTAAATTGTGTTAAAAGTTGACATTTTTTGAAATAAAACCACGTCACAAAACCCATCGGTTAAGCACATAACGAACGTCAGTCTAGTACGCAGCACGAGATGTTTTTCAATAAATTTTCATTCCGACTATATCTTGCCCATATTGCTACATACTGAGTTGATGGCTACAAAGCATTGTTAAACAACCAACAAAGATACAAAGATACAAGTCTCAAACAAAGAATTTGGCAGCCAGCAATTGATATTTGTCTACGATTTGAAGACCGAAGCCAATAAATGAAATTAAATGTAAATAAAATGGATTTTATGTCTTTAACACTTAACTCTTAACTGGTATACATAAAATCATGGGAAACTGTTCAACTGTGTCCGATGCGTCTTTATTTCACTTTTTGTGAACCGCTTCCTTACAGTCATTTTCAAAATCTTTTCGTTAAAAATTTACCAGGTTTGTATATCGCGCAAGGTTAAGACGATGCGATATTAATAAATAACACCAACAAAAAATAATCTTTATGAATTTATAATGAGTTTTTGCCTGACAGAAAAAAAGGAATTTGTGTAAAACCTTACTAAATTTCACTAATTCTTGCGAAGATGCAAAAGAATGCAAACATTTTTTCTAGTTTCCTGGACCTTATGTCTAAAAACTAGCATATGACAGCATAAAAAGCTAGGCAAAATATCCACAAATATGTAAGTCTTTGAACAAATTCAATAGGAACATTCCGGTAAATATTGCCTTGCCAAAGCAAAGTCCTATGAAACTCTTAAGAAAATTTGAAACAAAAATTTAGTGAGAGGTGAATCGATTAAGAAGTTACCTTTGCCGTTCAACCGACACGTTGAAAAACGCTCGATAGCTAAAAAATACTTCTTATCTTACTTTACCAGAGTGATCCACTACTGAAATCAGAAAGTGGAAAATCACTTCATCATATATTATCGAACTTCAAAGGTAAAATGTAACGGAAGAACTGCAATGACAATTACTCAGCTGATATTTCACGCATATTTCACTGCATACTCTGCTGTACTGTAAGACACAGCTCGCTTACAACAAATGTAAGTAATCAAAAAAGTCATTGGACCAAAAATTGCAAATTGAATCCTCAATATTTCACTTCCTAAGAGCCCACTTTGTGTGATATTCGAAGAGCTTTCCTTTCAATCTGAATCGAAAACTATCAATTCAAGTTAATCAAAATTTGCGCTTATATTATAAAATCAGATATTTTCAATTATTTTACATTTTAAAATTATACACAGTCTTCTACAAGGCAGTTGGCCTGGCATATACCCTAGTCTCAAAATAGGATTCTGTTTTTAAGTGATGCTTACATCATCCCCAACAGTAAACACAATGAAACTACCTAACTTAACGTCAGCATCTATGTAACAGACAGTTTTAATATGGAATGGCACAGTTGTAATTTCATTTTATTGATAACTTGCCAAAAGGATCGATCAAAACCTACTTGCAATTAGATGACGCTTGATATTGCTGAGAACTGACATTTAGTTTTCATGATATCGCACTATGATCTTCATCTTTATCTATTCACTAGTCGAGGGTCGTCAAAATATTTAAACCTTTTTACATGCTGTACCTGTTGTTTTTCCTTCCCACAGAAATTAGTTGTTAGCACCAACTGCGATTCAAAGAATATTAATTAGATAAATTAAAAATGTTTGCATGAAATAGAATAATATAGAACTTATATTTTTATGTGTTCTGTTCTATATTTTTTTAAGGAATAATCGTTTAAGGACGGAAAATCACTGGAAAAGTGAATCAGCATGGGACTCAAATAGACTTTCAAATAAAAACACGACTCATCCCTTCAGCTCAACGACTATGACAAGATCAAGATGATCGTGTTACGTTCCATGCTGATAATTCCAAATTATTTATATATAACAGTAGAATGATCCTACCAAGATCTATCATTTTTTCTATAGTCAATTTGAATCCCATGGGCCAACATTAAATTTTATAGGTAAATCAGTAACTAGTGTCGCCGTAGTGAAAAACAAGACCTAGTTACGTATTGCTCAGGGACCAACTGATATTTTGCTGTAAGTCGTTAATAGACAATTACACGGCGTCATAAATCGTTGCCCATTACGTAACAGATGGTGAACAGTGATCCTTAATTTGTAAAGGACATCTTCGAATCGTACAGTAACAAGACAATGAAAATATATCCCCATCCTATCACCGATTAACGCCTTAAGTATGAGATCCTGTTTTTTCACTGGTGAATAGTTAAGCGGCGCGGCGATCATGGATATCACACAGAATTACATTCACAAATGCTTAACTCTCGACTTCTCAATTATAGAGAGGCATATACAAAATTATAAACAGAATGGGAGATGTAGCAGAAAAAGGTAATGGATTTTGTTTTATATTTCATTCCTGGAATCAAAAACAAAGAATAGAGGCTAAAGGAGAATCCTGCTACAAATGTTAATATGATTTCAGAAGAAATTGATAAAGCCAGACCAAAGGCAATTTGGAATATAGGAAAAAGTTCAAAGCTGTAGAGCAATATTCATAACTAGTAAATAACCAGTCGACATCCACCTAAGCTGGTAGTGCCAATCGACGCGTCCCAGCCTGTGAGTTGGCACCTGATGAGAAGCGGCAGGGACGTGTGTTCGAAACCAGCTTGAGCTCTTTCCACAATTCTTTATAAATGTTAATATGATGCTAATTTTAGCTGCTATCCACGTCCTCAATTATTGCGAGTAATATTTTTAACATGAGGTAACATTAGCAATTACCAACCAAACCACATTAACTTAAAAAACACCTAGGCGACCAACAACAGCAAAAAAGCAGGAAAGAAATTGGAACTTCCAATCGCCAGTAGCGAAACATATCATTATGAAAGAGTATGCGATAACAATCACCAGAAACATTAATTGGATGTCACAGAAAGACTCACAATAATCCGAAGGTGGAGGAGAGTGATGGTTATCACCATTATTCAAGTAGAAAACTGCAACTTTTTATAGCTTCAGTAATTACTTCCATGGAAATTAAGTTTCATTCATAATTTAACAAAATTAAAAGGAAGCTATTCATTTCCATACCCACGTTGAGTATTTTGTGACGGTTAAATCTATTACAAATGTCTTTAATAAGATCAGTTGACAAAAAGTCACTTCATATTTTGTGGAACAGTACACAGTTGTAGCGATAAGATTCATATTTTTTGGCAAAAAGCCAAAAATAAACTTTTATGGCACTCTTACCTAATATTGAACTAATGTAATGCGAAATATGGCAGGGATGAGTAGTTCACAGTTCCAAGTGCTTCGAAAACTGAAACACTGAACTGAAACTACATGGTTTTATTAGGGCTTTAGAATTACGCGAAAAGAAATGAACTAAAGAATTCAAGATGGGCCTCTTTCAAAACTAATCTTCCGAATTCGTTTATACGTTTCTTTTTAACTTTTGGAAGCTTCAACTTTTGTCCTGATGACAACGAGTTGATTAGTGAGATTGTAGTCATCACGTGCCAAGTGTTTGGTGACCTTGGTTGACTCGTTTCAAACAAGTTTGAAAGCCATTGAACTCCATTATGGCAGTAAATTTCTCGCATCGTCAACAGCTTATGGCGCCCTTTCAAAATAAAATTGGGTTGTTCTGTGAAAGCATTGAAAAAATCAACTCCAATACACATAAAATGTTGATTTGTGCACACTTACGGGTGGATGTTCTGTATAGTATTGCTATTTGTAGTATGAACGGAGCAGTCACTCTCCCAATCAACATTTCATTTGGAAAATGTAGCCTCCAGGCTACAAAAACAGATAGAAGATGAAATAGAAAATAAATGATGAAGAAAAGCAAGCGTGGACACCATTCATTAGTCACCAAAAAGTTTTTAGGAAATCAAAGATCCTCGGGATATGTTGATCTTGTTGTAATGGATTGCAAGCATTCTGCAAGCATTGAAATGCGATGCCGCATGTCCCAAAATATATTTTTGTATTCATACCTTGACTTTTTCTCAGAACGATCGCAACTAGAATGTTGTTCACGGAGATCGATTCCACCAAGCATCGCTGTTATTGAATAGCGATATCGAGAAAAATGGAGTTACGCGATGGTAGCGACTACTACAACTACAGTACTTTCAGCAAATGAAAAAATGGAAATTGTCGGAAAACTAAATAAATAAGGATATATCATAGAATTGAGATGATTAGAATGATCAATTAGAATTTTTACATTATTTCCAGTTTACAGAATACGACTCACTTGAAGATATTTGCGAAATAAAAGAATTTTGTTATGTCGACTTGTGTTATTGACAACTTTGCGTCGCAATACCTTAATTGCGATTAAAGCGAAACATTATGCTTCACTTATGGAAAGAAAGCGTAGATCCTTTTAGGGAAGAAGAACACTCACTCAAAGAATGTGTCTAGATAATATGTTTTCAGTTTTTGATGAGATTGCTTTTAATAAATAACACGACAAAAAAGAATATTAAGAAAATAGTGTTTAAATTCTTTCGGATTTATCTTTGGTGTATCCAGGTTAAGCATTCGATGCTATGCAGGCTATTCGATGAAAATCATTAAAAACAAAACTGAAGTGGACCCATTTTGCACACAATTTTATTGAAAAAAACATTGGGTTTGTTTAAAACGCGCATTTAATTTGAAGAACTCACTATTTTGATGTTAAATAAAAAATTAAAATCAGGATCATATAAACCGGTAAATTTCGGCCATCCCGAACGATTGTGCATAAATTAATACGCAAAACCAAGACATTCCGACTTTGACTTGTAAAAAACTCTATCGAGTTCTAAGACTATCGCCGCTATATTACAACTTCATAGTCTTTTGTACTTAATCGATTGTGTATATGTTTCGTAAATTAATTTGATACAACACGGGTATGATGAACAAACAGGAATTGCAAAGCTTTATAGCGCAGGCTTTTCAAATAATGCTACAAATATAATCTAAGTAAAAGTTGTATTGCATTTATTGCATTATTTGCATTGTATTTTTTGTGCAAGCACGAATGCAAAATGAATTGATATAATATATTCAAAGCGTGCTGTTTCTTTAAATCATTTAGCAATCATAACCAAACTAGACGTACCTTCCGTAATGCAGAATAACCAAATGAAACACGTTGAATGTCTTTATTATAAAATCACTAAAAAGTTTATTTCTGCAAAATAAAACTATATAATAAAAATAATGAAATTTAAAAACACAAGCCTAATGTATATGTGCTTTTTCTCTCCTAAATGAATAAACACAAAGATAAATATGATATACTTTACGCGAATCGACATTGAACTAATAATAAACAAACAATTTTTTCTCTCTTAAGGTAAATGTAAAAGTATTAATGCATTATGTGTATTTAATTACTTATTAATATGCCTTCAATTTCTTGCGTTTACTTTTCTTTGATAATATTTATACAAATTTTGATTCTACGATTTCACGTTTTTTTATTTTTTGCTATGAATTTACCATTGTTTTATTTTTATTGCAAGCATTAATCTTGTTTTCATTCGTTTCAAATATTGTACGTAGTATTTTCTAATGTGTACTCGTTACTATGATACTGTAGAAATTGCTGCGTTGTGAACAAATTTAGCTTCACCATTAGTGTGGACAATAATTTCCGAGCACTTTTAATAAAAAGGATCTTGTCTAGTCGCATTAAAATGCAAGTTCGTTTTAAGTCGAAATTCGAGCGTTTAGATACAGCTGTAAAAATTTTATCAAAATTCTTGTTTGTAAACTTGCAAATTGTATAATTCTATTTCGAAAATTTTAGATTTAAATAGATGGTTCCACGTTGGCCATTAATGGATTTCAAACGAATTATGCATGTGTGTGTGTGTCAAATCTAAATGAGGAAAATATGTGAAAATGTTCGATCAATGTGACAAAGAAACTGCGAAAAGCCAGAAAGGCCTAGAGGCTCATTTCTGAACAATTTCCCGATGTAACGTTCATAATATTTATAATCAAAAAGAGAAATTAAATTTTTATACTTATTAATACAAATATTTATATATAAGGATGCGTAATTTATAATAAAATATGTGAGAATTTAATTTTCGTTTCCCTTAAATATCTTTTTAGTTTTCTTTCTTTCGTTCTTTTTTTTTTGTGCAACCAATAACAATTTTTGTCTTTACTTTGACCTTGCATGTCTTAATAACCAAAATTATACAATGAATTGCGATATTGAATGTTAGTTTTCATAGCGATTATGTTTATATTTGTCGTTGGAAAAGTTTATTTGTCACTTTTAAAAAACATATATAAAGATCAAAATTGGAAACTGTGTAAAACCTTTACAAAATTTCAAATGTTTTATGTACTAGAGTTTATATGT
Organism: Stratiomys singularior; assembly: GCA_954870665.1. Taxonomy (NCBI): domain Eukaryota; kingdom Metazoa; phylum Arthropoda; class Insecta; order Diptera; family Stratiomyidae; genus Stratiomys; species Stratiomys singularior. Next base: position 54,996,252 of record OX940879.1, on the reverse strand, counting down.
GTTCGTATATCATTTTTAATATCTCTGCTGTTGGTTTAATGTTCTTAGTCTTAGTCATCTATTTTGCATTTTGAATTTTTTTCGTGTGAAATAAATTTATGTAATAGCTATTTACTCATTATTCATATAATTATTATATTAAACTCTTTTTTACGATAAAGATCCAAAGTGATGTCCAAGCTTACTCTTTAACCTCTATCGCACCTGCAGCTAATTCCGTCGTTGGTTCGCTCGCTAATTTCTCGGAACAGTCAGATTTCATTTCCTGTTGACGTTAAAAGACACATAAAATATATATAGAAAATGATTTGAAAACAATCAGTTAATGAAATTTTTAGTTAATAATAAATAGTAAAGACAAGAAAGACCATTAGGAGATTTTATCTGTATTTTATAAACTATTCGTTTTTATAAATTCAGTATAGATCAAATGACAGAGATTTATCGACCGCGATCGCATAAATTATAAGGAAGAGTTTTCCTTTATATTACAGCAGATATATTTTGTAAAGATGAAGCAGAAGCAGAATTAACAAATCTTCACGAAAGTTTTTAATAAAATCTCCGGACGGTGATTAAATCTCCAATTTTTACTCGATGGGCAAATAAAAAAAGTTTCGAAAACGATGTTTCCTCCATTGCCAAAAAGCAAGAATTGGATAACCTCTTAAAAAATTAACAATGAAAACTTCGCACTCGAAAAAGAGGCTAATAAGGAACTGCCTAGATCTTCTTATCCGTTCATAGACCTTCTAGTCAATAATAATCAACAGTAAGCTTGAGATGTACATTTATCGCAGAACGACAAACACCCCGAGGGAAATGCCTAAAACACGCTTTCTTGCAAAAAAAAATATCGAGTGTGAATGCAAAGAACGATAAAGAACGGCGGTGTTGCGGCACAGAAAATCATCCACAAGATGATCGAACACGCCTGGGATCAAGAGCAGATGCAGCCAGAGTGGTGCCAATCCATCATCATCCCTATCCACAAAAAAGGAGACAAACTACAGTGCGAAAATTACAGAGGTATATCATTACTCTGTACATCTTACAAAATCCTCACAAAAATACTTGAAGGTAGATTAACACCATATGCTGAAAAAATAATGGGGGAGTATCAAGGTGGTTTTAGAGCCGGACGATCAACTACTGACCAACTGTTCACAGTTAGGCAGATCCTTGAAAAGTGCTGGGAATTTAACATCGACGTCCACCAAATTTTCGTGGACTTTAAGCAAGCATACGACAGTATTGATCGAGAAGTACTGTACCAAATAATGTTTCAGCTTGGAATCCCAGCGAAGCTAGTCCGCCTGACAAGAATGACAATGGCATCAACAACAGCACAAGTCTGAATCAATAACCAGCTGACTAATGCCTTTGAGACAAAGGTAGGATTGAAGCAGGGCGATGGACTGGCGCCACTGCTATTCAACCTAGGTCTAGAATACGTCGTACGGAAACTACCTGTGGATACGAAAGGAACACTACTCTACAAATCGAGCCAACTGGTAGCCTATGCGGATAACATCAATATCCTGTCAAGATCCTTTTCATCTGCCAAGGAACTCCTGCTCAAACTAGACCAAGAAGCGAAGCAGGTGGGGCTGCAAATCAACGAGTCCAAAACAAGAGTTAGGATACAAACCAGGAGAAACACCCCCAACCGGCAAAACATAACAATCAACGAATTCAACCTGGAAAATGTGGATGAATTTACATATCTTGGCTCCAAGCTAGTGAAGGATGGTAATGAAACGGCGGAAATAAAGCGTAGAATTCAGCTCGCTTATAAAGCGTTCTACTCAGTTTTGGGTATTCTGAAGGCCAGCTTCATACATAGGAAAACAAAGCTGCAAGTATACAAATCTGTGATAAGACCTGTGTTGTGCTTCGGATGTGAGACATGGACCCTCACTCAAGCTTCCGCAAACATACTAAACGCTTTCGAAAGGAGGGTCCTAAGACGAATCGTGGGAGCAACGCAGGAAGGAGGACAATGGCGAATTAGGTACAACCATGAATTGTACGAACTTTTCGACGAGCCAGAAGTCTCCACTGTGATAAAACTGCGGAAGCTGCAATGGGCTGGCCATGTGCAGCGAATGAATGAAGGTCGGATACCTAGAAAGGTATTTGTCGGAAAAACTGAGGGACGCAGGCAAGTGGAAAAGCCAAGAAAGCGCTGGTCCGACTCTGTAGACGAAGATAGCAGCACGCTACTCGGATTCCGAAATTGGAGGACGCGGTCGATGGACCCAGACAACTGGAGGCGACACCTGCGGGAAGCCAAGGCCCGAAATGGGCTGTAGTGCTACAACGACGTGAATGCAAAGGATGCTATCAATACTTTAAGTAAGAAAAGTCGGTAAAAGAAGCAGGCTTTATTTTAACAGCTGCGAAGAACAAATGATTTCCATTAAGAAAATGAAATTGAAACAAAAAAACGGAACGACAGTACATATACGAAGGACAAAATTGAAAAAGCAGCCGTAAAAAATTATAATCTGAAAGACAGTTCAAAAAAATATTGAAGGGTGTAAATATTTAAAGTCCATCACAGCTAAAATAAATATTAAACAATGTAAAAGATCCAAGCGAAAAGGAATAAAAAGAGTGGCATCTACAAAATCTAGTCCAATCATTATGATAAAACATCAATTGCACAAACTAGACGAACGTTGAAAATCAGACACACAACAAAGCAAAAGCAGCAATGACACAGAGCGACGAAAGCTTGAAGTCATCGGTAGCCAAATACATTTGCGAAGAACACGAGAGGGCAAATGTCGCAGTCGAAAGCAATTTTAAGCTAAAAACTTGAGAAAAATCACGAATCGTGAAACAATGTCCATAAACCATGTTGAACGAAGATCTAGGAAGCAAATATACCACTAACTCCAAAATAATGAAATAAAATAATCAAAAAAATTACCTTAAGAAATTATTATAAACAAACGAATTGATGACAATCAATCATCAATGATATGAACAATTGAATAAATAATTAAATACCCAAATAACAATAGGAATTAAATTTTGAAGAGTTCGTAACCATGTCAGGGGCTTGGTTTTTTTTATTTCAAAACTAAATAATACTATTTCTATATTTATCATCAAAACAAAAAATACTATTTATTTCGCGTCAATAACGACCAGATTATGAGAATTTAATGCCTTGGGTGGGTTTTATCCGGGACACTTTGTCGATTTTCTCAGTGATATCTGGTTGCATTTCATCCGAAAAGTATCCAAGGAAAAATGAAGAATATTTGCGGTGATGGAGTACAGTACAGCCACTTTTTAAAAAGAGTGAATTTCGTACTATTAAAATTTATTTCCATTTTTCACAAGGCAACTTTATAGACAACTTTACTGTCTGCACCAACCATGACTAGATTTTAAAATTTGATTCCCAGAAACAGATATATGCGATATAATCATTCAAGCGCAGAAATTTCAGTCGGTTACATGCGTGGTCTTTTTAATGTCGATCACTTCCCAGCATTTGAATCTCTTACTACGTTTCCGTTGAGATGAATTGTCCATGTTGGGAAGTAACAGTAACATATCGTTAACTCCCCAATATGAAGACGCGATGGCCAACGGAGAATATTTGTCCGAGACTAAACAGGCATAACATCACAAAAGCAGGCATCACATCACAAAAGCAGGCATCACATCACAAAAGCAGGCATCACAAACGTCACGATGTTGAAAATTATCGTGGATCTAACCGCACCCTATGATTCAGATCATCTTCTAATCAGAATGTCTAATCCTAGAAATCTGGGTAGAAGTCATTCTTTTCGAAAATGTCATCTAATATAATACTCATAAACCCTTTTAAAACGACCTTCAGGATATTGAAATTAAATCTATTAAGTTCATGAGTTCCGCCTGTGGCTTTTTCACTACTCTTTAAAACTTCTATGGGCCCTTAAAATTCCTTATGCAAGCATTATAGGTAAAAGAAGTATATCTTCAGTTACAATTAGGTAGAATAATCTTTGCAGCTTAAAAATGCCGGCGACTTGCCACTTTTTTTTTCTTTTTTGATACGCACTCAACAAATGTCGTATGTTCTTGTGATTTTTTTTCTAGACATATTCTGCTTTGTTAGCTTGCCATACATTATTAATTTATCACGATAATTTATCGAAGACAGGTATAAGCGTGTGATAGCGTCTGACCTTCCAATCTACCATTTATTAAATATAAATAGTAGATTTGACATCTCGTTCTTCATTTGCAATCTAAAAATAATCAGTTTATCAAAAGAGTTTTTTTACTAGCTATCCAATGTTTATCAAGAATAATTGTGATTGGATTACAGACATGTGGGTCAAAACAGGAAAGTAGATGGTTATGTTCGGGTGACTAGTGCAATTACTAAAAGATAACTACATCGAAAGTATATCAGCGTTTATCTATGCTAAAGGTTCTCTGGAGAACATAAGGAAGAACCTTTGAAAAAAAATATTGCAATTTGCATGCCCTTGCCAAGGAAATATGTAGAAAATTTGATAAGAATTTTCTCCTTAAAGATATCAGGCTATAATCGAGCTGCCTGGACCAGAATACACAACTTATGGTTGTATAACCATCAAAGTCGAAGTATAATTCTTTCCATGAAAGTATATCGATCTTTACATATTTTTTCTAATGAAAAAGGATTATATATAAATGTATCGTTAGTTGTAGATAAACTTCCACAAATGTGCAATAATTATTCCCGTTTTTTGAAGATATTGTTAATATTATTATTATATAATTAACGCACGGTGTGTATTTTACGTGTTTAGCAATTTTAAATTAGCTTATATTTTTTGAATTTCCATTCCAAAATGCTATGTTTTTAATTTTGACAGATATATATTTCGGGAGTAAGTTGCTCGCTTAATTATTGAGAAAATAATTGACATTGAAGAAGGGAACAACTTACTCCCGAAATATATACCTGTCAAAGTTAAAAAGATAGCATTTTGGAATGGAAATTCAAAAAAATATAAGCTAATTTAAATTTTTTTTAAAAACACCAATCATTGGAATTTTTTCAATTGCCAATGAAGCGCCTAAGATTCTCTGCCAACTAAAAAGTATGATGGAAAATCTAGAATTGATATTTATTGAACAAGTTACGTGGAATGGCATGCACAGCACCGAATCTTAGGATGATGAAAAAATTTAAAAAAAAAGTCTTAGCCAGATCCGCAGATCTTAGAAAGCCTACAGGAACAGAATTGACAAAATCAACGGAATTGTCTCGACTGGTGGATGAATCACGAAATGAAGGTGTAGAGGCATAAAATTTTCAATTCGGCACAATGCAATGGATGCCAGATAAATCTCGACTTAATGGGTAATTTAAATGATTTAATAATGATACTAGCGTTTTGATAAATGCGTTTTAACACATCGCGCGACTAGAATTTTGTTAAATATAGACACAATTATGCCGTACCGATAATACTTCAAGTTTTCGAAACAAAACTAGTAAAAATAACCACAAGATCAGTAAAAATACTTATATAACACGTACATCTATGAAAGTATGAGTTTTAAACCTTCCGAAAAATTGATAAAATGAGTTCAGTGTAAGGCTTGGAAAGCCTTTCATACCTTCTTACGACGGGAAAAGGGCGATTAAATCGGTTCGAATTTGTCAAAAAACATGTAAATTTGGCAGCTCAGGATTGGCGACAGTCATGAATCAAAATATAATTTGTTCGGACAGGATGTGAAGAAGAATTTTTATTATATGATGAGTACGTTAAACAAACTATGAAGCATTAACCGTATGCTAAGGTTTGGGGAAATATATGTGAATGTGAATGCTTCAAAATACTAGGAAATATTCATACATCAACTTAAGTCGCTTATTGAAAACCTGAACGAAAGGTCGCATTCCTTTATCAAAGAGCACATTCGGTAAGTATTCCGAAAGTAAATCAATACTTACTGAATATAAGCGTCAGGGGGAAGTGTACACGTATGTGATTACATATGTAAAGAGTCATGACGTAATTTCTAGATATCCGATTTTTAAAGTTATTTTTTTCCTGGGATAATACAAAAAAACCAACTTGCTAAGACAATCATAAAAAATCAATAAAAACCAATTAAATAACTAAAATTTTATACAAAGAGGAACTTATGTCATTGTGAGAAAACGAAGTTTCCAATAACATAAGCAAGCAAATTTGAACCATTGGAACTTTAAAATCATATGGAAAAACACCAAATTTAATAAAAGAATTCCAAAAAGAAATTCAATTATAAAGCATGGTAGAATAGGTATAGTCTAGAATTCTAATGCGGCGCCTGGTTGGTGTTTATTGAAGGTTTAGTTAACGAAATGAAGTATTTGAATTTGAGGCAAAGTTATCCGGTTCGTGTCACAAACTTGGGATTAAACGCATCATGAGTCTGCTAGCGGGACAACACAATACATTAGCAAAGCAATTGGACACCCTTCGCAATCCGCAGGCCTTTACCACATCAAATATTTATGAGATTATCTGGATATGTAAATAAAAAAATCAAATATACGGAGGAAAGAGTCGCAAAAATCAATTTCAACGGAAGAATAAAAAAGATTTTGACAGAAGTATTAATTTTTTGGTTTTTTTTTTTTTTTAATGTCAACAGTTTTCTTATGGGAAAATGAAGTACATTTGCTATTTTGTCAATGAATTATTATATTGCCAATAATTAATATTTTACATGAACTTTTTTGTTTTGTTATTCGAATATTCAAAATCTTTCCAAATCAGTAAACATACTTAAGCAATTAAGCGTACACTTTCTTTTGACGCTAAAAGTATGTTTTCAGCAACATAAATTGAAGAATTTATTACTTTGAAATCTTCGACAAATTAAGTGTTTTGCACTCAAGTGTTTTGCACTCCAAATATTGTGAAATTGACTCATTACGTACTTTTGTATGTTGCAAGGTATTCTAACTTCAAAGCGAAGACGTCAACTTTTTCAAGACAAGGATAGCAATTATTACGTCTTAAGGGGTTTCATTTTAGCCATTGAGTGATTAAAACGAGCACAAAGAAAATTTCACGATAGAAAAATGTCGTTTCATCAATTCATACATCGATTCATAAATTCAAAGTCGCATCAATAGACAGACGAAGAAGAGGTTAATAGAATTTTTGATGAAATCGATGAGACTAACTTCAACTAATAATAAAAATAATAAATAATAAAACTTATAAATATTGAAAAATGAAAAATAATGGTAATTTATTAGGATTTTCGTTCGTTACTTCTATATGAACCTTAGTATCAAATCATGTTGAATACACCCAATAAATTTTTAAATTATTACCTACCTCAATTGTTTTGTGATCGCTTTGTCCATTCAAGCTTTCAGTTGCAGAAGTTTCAGCTGAATGATTTTCACCAAACCCGTTTTCCTAAAATATATGACGAGAAACGTTTACTATTAGCATATTTTTAAGTTAAAAACTTTTTAGTCATTATTTGCAACAATTAAACACTGAACACTAACCAAAGCTATTCATAATCACTTTGCATATCCCGCATGTTTTAAAAACATTCCCAAATTACAAGAAAACAAAAAGCAAACAGTCCGTTATTACATATTCCATTATGTAGGAAATATGTCTGCAACGTAGTTTTCATTTTTGTTTTTTTTTTCTACCATAAGTTAAAAACAAATTTGTTTATGTCTTATTATAATACGAATACATAGCAACAAACAGTATTAGTAACCATCAAGCCAGTCTAAATTTCTAGTAAATTGTAATCAGTCCTTGGTTTGGCGACAACATTGTTAATAACAGTTTCATTCGTGCAATCTTAATGTGGGGATAAAAGGATAGAAAATATCTGCAAATGGAACATAAAAAGACAAATAATTTATATATGTAACTATTGAATTGATTTATCAGTGGGGATAAAAACTGATTCATTTCCAACTTTTTTTTCGTATTATTTTATTCATTGTAGAGATTTTTTCGACAGAAAGTTTTATTTACGCTATTCAATGTATTTTTGCATTAAAATTTAGAACGAAGAATATAATATGTAAAATTTAATTTACTTCAAAAAAAAAAACTAAATCCAAAAAAAAGGGGGCTTGATTAAACTTCATAGTAGATTTAAATCTAAAATCAACCAGTTCCAGCAAGTTTCCTGCCAATATGTCTTAAAGTATTTATTACTTCTTGTATAAGACATTTTCCTTTCGGCTTTGAACATTGAAGTTCATTTGTATAAGAATACCCTACTTAAAGATGGTGAATTTATCAGTTAAAGATGGTGTATTTATTAGTTGACAATTCAAAAAGTTGCTGCCAAGAAATCGTACAAACAGCATCCAATTGGCAATCAAACAATTCATATCATTTATTTGTATATTTTGTATATATCACGGGGGGGTTAGCTTAAGTTTTCGTTTAAATCCCTAGAATATTAACTAAATCAAATGAATATCGTGAAAGGAAATTGTCCGGATCGTGTGAAAGATTCACACTCATTCAATTGTTTTATTAAAAAAATTTTTTTTTTAACTTTTAATGTACCAAATTGAGCCACGGGACGCCAAAATTCGTTGTGTTGAAGGAAATAAACAAAAACTTCAATTTAGATTGTTTGAAAATAATTTTCAATAAATGAATGGCAAAGATAGATTTCATCCAACGATATAAGGTTTTTGTGAGGATCAATTTAGCGCAAAATCTATGTTCTTAATATTGGTGAAAGATGTAACTACCAAAAATAATTATCATTTTCCGCGTATTTCCTTCACAAATCGAAACAATACGTATTAAAGATATATTTTAACCTGAACCAGCCATACGCTCTAAACAAAGCATTTCATTTATATAAAACCTCCCCACTGCAAAATCAAATTACAAATTTTCGTTTTTAAATTCTACCGAACTTTAGACTGAATGCAAATTAATATTTATGTTCCACTTTGGCATCTGAGAACAATATGCGATATGAATGGGAAAGATATTGAGGACTGGGAGCCATTACAAATCCTATTTCAACTTTGGATGAAGAATTTCATGTTCTTTTATGATTGTTCAATTATACCGAGTTTGCCTTGGTTCCAAAAAAGTTTGAACTATCTAAAAAAATCTCCCGAGATTATTTTCAACACAGTTTATTTAATTTTTTATTGGACAAGGTAGTATGTTCTTACCATGTGATTTAAAATATCGCTTCAATGTATAGATAGGTAAAAAATTAATTTAAATCTTCACAAAACTAAGCTCTATGTTCGAAAATTATGTTTTTAGTTTTCTTTGCATTAGTGGCTGATGGACACATGACTTTTTTATTACTGTATGGTGGCGATGTTGTTGTGCGTACTTTTTTTTAATTTGGACATCAGGCTTTTAATTCGAAGCATATCAGAGCTTTTCATGAACATAAATGAAATACTTCAACCAATATCACTTAAGAATTTCTATTTTATTTCTCTCCTTGTTTAGCAAATCATTCAAGTCCAACAAGGCTATTTTTGTCCAAATTATTCACCTTCATATTCGCAACCTCAGTGACACCTTCCGTTTCCGTGGCAGTTGGTGATGATAGAATGGTTAGGTCTTTTTCGTCAAGTGGGGCTTTCTCTACAGAATCATCTACATTGGCAACAAGGTGTTGTTCTGTTACGCTGCTCTTTTCTTCTTCTTTAACTGCTAAGCTAGTGGCATTCATATCAACTGTTTGGGTAAGATTTCTATGATCACCAATGAGCTCCATGGGAGCTGACACCATTTCTACTTTGTCTGCAACAGCATCCGCATTTAACGAAACTGCAACAGTAACTTCTTTTTGCAAGTTAGCTTCTACTTCTACTCCTACTAGGTTGGACGTTTCTGTTAAGTTGACAGCTTCCTCAGGAGCCACGGATGTTTGGTCATAGGGAAGAGATGGATGTATAGGTAACAATGTTGCAGATTCGTCATTTTGGATCTCACTAGTAGCCAGTTCTGGTAACGCTGGTTCAACATTTGGGATTTGAACTTTTTTTATTTCATTCAGTTGATTGCTAACACTAATTGCAGCTTCAGTAGTTACTTCATCAATGAGAGCCAATGTTTGCGCAATTTGTTCTGTATTGACAATGCTTGATTCCGATAAATCCGAAGAAGTCGGTCCTTGTTCGTTTATTTTATCAAGTTCTCCCTGTTCTCCAATTGCGGAAATGTGTCCTTCCATTGATGTTTCTTGAAGTGAAATATTAATTTCTTTCGATATTTCCTCTTGTGGCATGCTTTCTCCTGATTTCTCCAAATTTTCTTCAATTCTTTGAGGTTCATCTTTTGTAACTTCTGCAGCTGGCAAGCATTCAGGTATCTCGGTAACGGCAGTCTCCTCTTTTGTAGCTAATGTTATTTCTTCAGGCTTCACATCGGACACATCAGGCAATGGGACTGGAAACTCTGCTTTCTGTGGTTCCCCCTTACTACCGTCGTCACTTAATGCAAACACCGACACCTGTGAAGGAGGAGAGGTGCATGGGAGAGGGGGTGGGGGAAGGTTTTGTGCACTTTCACTATCACCACCAATATTTTGATTGATTAATTCATCATCATTATTTTTATCTTCCTTATCAATATCGCCCTGCTGTTGTTGATCAGAAGCAGTTTGTGCTACCTCTGACTTGTTTTCAATTATTTCATCTTGAACATTTTCAGCGTTTACCTCAATTTTGGTTGCAACGGGAACTTCTTCTGTTTTAGCGGATTCAGCAGCGACAACTGGTGCTGACTCTGTGACTGGAGCAGCTACTGGCTCAGGAGCAGCTTCAACTTTCGGTGGTTCTTCGACAACGGCTACAGCGGGAGCAACAGGGGCAGCGACTTCAACTGATTCGGAAGCTTTCTCTTCGGCTACAACTGTTGGTGCTACCTCGGCAACTGGCTTCTCGTCTTTAGTATGTTCTGATGAGCCATTTAATACTGGAGTTGATTCAACAGCGGGAGTAGCTTCAACGGCAGGAGTCGTCACATCTTTTGACTCAGTTACAGGTGAGGTAGCCGGAGATTTCTCATCCGAAGAAGCGTTGGCGGCATCGTTTTCTTCAGCAGAGGCATCGCCATTTTTAGTCGGTTCCTCGGTTCCCTGGATAAAAAAAATTTGTAAAGGTTTATTACAGATATTGAGAACGAATATTGTTTTTCATGAAAACAAAATATATATTAGCCGAAATTAAACACGTTCAAATACATAAACATAACTGGGATGTGAACGAAAAAATTTAAAACAAACATTTTTAGATGGAAAGACTGATATGTTCTTCACAAAAATATTATGAGAAAAACAAAAACTCTATATTATAAGACTTATTTTCAAGAATGTCAAAAATTCAATGAAAGAAAAAAACAAGGACTGTAAAACGTTCTCTAGCCAAGAATACTTCTTTTTGTGGAATATGTTCAAACCTTGGATAAAATAAATGTGAAATTAATTTGACCGCATGTGATCTTCTATTTTTATTTTTGTATGACCTAGTTTGCGTAGAATTATCAAATTTTTCAAAGGAAAACAATGAAAATGGGGAAGGGAGTAACTTACTCCCTAAAATTACATAAATATCTCACAGTGAACAAAACAACGAAAAAATTAAGAGAAAGCTGGGAGAATTTTCGACATATATCAGTCCTTCGCTTACTTGTACCTTCACTAAAATCTAACGGAAATATTAGTAAACACTATGGCGCTCCAGAAGGAATGCTAATGAAAATTTTAAAATTATTTGAAATCTTCTCCTTAGTTCGTATTTTACTTAGTTCGTATTATTTTCGTATTTTAAAACATAACATAATAATAATAATAATAACAAAGTACTAAAGCATAAGCCGCTAGCTTCCATATCTTTTCGAGTTTACAGGATGATCGCGGGTTTTAAAATTTAAATCAATCGGCAATTATAATCTAAAAAATTATATTTATATATATTTAATTCAATAATTTCTGGACAGGCAATGTTCAATGAAATCGAATAATGGAATAAACTAGAATACTAATAGTGTATATCATATTGCTATTTTCGTGCAGTATGATATAATGCTGAATACATTGTATATAATAAAGGAGAAATTATCAAAATCTTTGAACTAAGATTAAATGTGACACATTTTGCGTTAAAACATTCAGAGTAAAATCGATAGAAAGATTTGTGTACATGTGCTTCATATTTCGGATGTTTTTTGACTTAAAGTTAAAAATTCTCTATTGAAAAAATTCTTTAAAATACAATATGTTGATCAGAAAAGAAAAACAAAAATAATTTTCTGCAAAAGTAAATAAAGTCGGTTAAAATAGTTTCTAGAACGTTAATTTGAAATTAAATTGAAAGTAAGCATAACTGGAGGATTTGAGCAAATATAATCTGTAGCAAACTGTAGCTGTATACTGAATGTGAAGTGGATCAATAGCTATTTCAAAATCGATTTTGGAATCCAACAAATAACATTTTTCCACAAACTATATCTCTAAATTAAATATTCACCCGCTAAAAATGAAAACATTTTCTAACTACAATGATGCATTTTTTTATCTAGGATTATTGTTCACAATTTGATATCACATACTACAAAACTACTTGCCAAAGAATCCATTCTTCGTATGAAATTAGTACAAACAGGAAATTCAACACTTGAACTGTATTTTATACTTTATCAAGAGCTATTAGCGAATGTCTTATGATTATCTTATTTTACTAATATTGTGTTCAACGATGAATATTCTTTATGCAACTGAAGATGTATCCTTTGCATTTACGATTTATATTGAATTTATGCACACACACCTACATCTAAACAACTGACCATACATCTGCGAACATACATGTGCATATTGGATTTATTCAATTAACCATGCCAGAATTACCATAGGCCCCCTGTATACCACACTTGTAGATAATATTAATGTGAAGCGCAACGTAAATATTTTATACATGATCAAAAGCTACTGCGTCAATTAAATTTACCGGGAATGCGAATAAGTGTATTTTCAGAATATATGAACACGAGTTTTATTCTCATATTACGTTCTGTTAAATATTGAAAAAGAAATACTTGAATTTGATCAGAATAACAAAAGAAAGTAACGGATGAGACTTCGATTGAAAGAAAAATGATATGCCTCGAAAAATGGCAGAATTACGGCTGGAGTTAAATCGTTGTTAAGTTGAACAAATGCGGTGTCACATTATGAAAGTTAATGAATAATCGATCGTTTGAAACAATCTTGAAACTTGAAATTTCCCCAACCAAAGCGATAAACAGTAGAAGTAATATCAGGGAAGATGAAAGTAGATTTAACAAATCTACTACTGATATTGCAAGTCTTATCCACACCTCAGATTAAAAAGCCATTTGCATTTGAAAGTAGAGCTATTTATTTCCATTCAACAAAATATGCACTCAAAGAATATCCTTATTTTGAAAAGAACCCAAGAAGTATACAAAATGATGCAATGAAAAACGCCAATCAATGACGGTTTTCGAGCTGTTCCCCAATATTAACTATTAAAAACGCAATAAAAGTATTCAATGCCATTGATTTGAAGTCTTTGAATTCATATTCCTCGTTCATACTAGGAAAAATAAAATCGAATAACATGAAAATTTCACAACATACACCAGTTTTGGCTAATCTAAATGGATCACAATTTATAAAATCTCAATCGCACGTCACGTTCATATGTTTTGGAGCCAACGAGTGAAATTACGCTGATTGATGGTAAAAAAACCGGGAAGTGGTGCATCACTTTAGAGAACGTCAAAACAGCTTGAAATTGCTATTGCATTTGCCAAAGTTGAACACCCAGTGCTAAATGGAACCCTATCAGGCCTCGCTGCGCATAGCAAAAACATGAATAAATTTCATATTTATTTATTACCAACATTTATGTTAATTTTGTTTTAATAGCCCGAAATGATGAATAATATTTCATATTCTACAAATTTTTCGATTAGATTGCACTAACGATGGGGAAACGTTTTTTCGATTCAGTGATAGAATATGCAATTAACTAAATAATATTAACCAAAATAACTAGAAAAGGTATTTATAAAATGTTAATATGTAGAATCGGATTGGATCCCAAAATAAATAGTTAAAGTATTTATAAAATGTTAATGTAAAGAAACGGATTTCTAAACACAATGCTGCGTATAAAGTAATTTTACGTATTAACGCGACGACATAGCCACACGGTCGCTGATTCTTTTTAAAAATTCATGGTCCAACGATCATGATACACAAATCAACTAAATATTACAATAATGAACAATGGTGAACGCGAAAAATTCTACACTGAGCTTCGATGTTTATAAACACAAAATGTACGCAATTAATCCTCACGAATTTTTGTTGTCATGTTTTTTTTCACCGAATAGACTCAACGCCAGGCGCTAATACATTTATAATGTTCTATGAGCTATAGAGTATATATTTCCCTGCTTTTGTTTGCAGGAGCAATGATAATGGAATGGTTAGTAATACATCAAAATATTTACTACGAACATAGAAGCGTGTATTTTAGACAGTCCTATGTAATTTGTCAAGTTGTGATAATGAACTTGAAATTTTTGAGGAACCGCATGCCAGAAATTCTGTGTGCCAAGTATTCAATCTTTGGGTATTTTGTTAAGATATTTTTTGATTGATGCAAGTTTTGACATGATATACTTTAAAAATTATGTTTGCACGAAGTATTAATATTTTTTAATTGAGAACATTGTCTTGATAAAATTCAGTTTGGTAATTAAACAAGAAATCAATTGAAATTTAATATCTGGAGAAAACAATGTTCGATGTAGGATTTTATTCGTAATCACAAACTAAGGGCCTTTTTTGAATAAGTAATAAATAAATTTAAATAATTTATTAAAAGTTACCAAGGTTCCAATCGAGAACCAAATGCAATATATGATGAAAAATAAAAAATTTGGATGTTTTAAATCTATTGTCTTACTAGTTTCTTCTTAAAATAGCTTTATACTTTTGTTTGAGTAATATGAGCCAACACTTGGTCCAGTTATATCAAAAATGATTATATGAAAGCATAGCGCCAAGTAGAAATCATCAGTTTGAAACTACAATTATCACATATTCAACAATTGGGAAACTCCGTAGATATTTATTTACTTCCTAATATTAAAGTAAACTAGACGTAAACGTAAACCTCATTTTCACAACGAAAAATGGAAAAAAATTAACAAAACTTAAATCACACATCTTAAAGTGGGACTACACGGATCCGTTTGTTACCAATGTTCAAATTGAATAAAAAAAAATCAGGACTAACGTTCGTGAATCATCAGAATTGAAAGAAAATAATAGTACTGAAGAAAGGAGAAAGTAGCTTCCGAAATGTGCATATGTTTTAAATAAAAACCAATGTAGCATCGATGATTGTTACTTTTTAAAGAATTTGAAAGAAAATACAATTTTAACTTATCTGCCAGATCTTATGCCCGGTACTTTGCACTCGACTATTCCTCAAGCGATTTAGCAACTCGAAACAATTTTAGATTCACATTAGAGAGACAAATTATTTGCAATCAAGCCAAAAAATAACGATGAAAATTATTGAAGTTTAAATTGCATATAATTAAATGTGGCATTAAATTTTTTGATTAACTTTTGTATATTTTTTGAAACGTGCTGAAAATGTAATTGTTCGCTGATATTATTGATATGGAAATGAAAAAATAATAGAATACTAACATATTTATCTATTGAAACTTCTTGGTTGAAAATCATCAAAAAAAAACATAGGCTGACGAAATAGGATAAAATTGAACTAGATAAGATTTCAGAACAAAAAATTTCATGACAAAGAATTTGAAAAAGCAATTATGTTTAGCTTATTCCTGGGATCTTGTTACTCTCGTAGACTATGTAATTTATTTACATGAAAAGTAAAAAGTAAAGTTTTAAGTTGGTTGGAATTACTGGACTGGGAAGCGCAAATTACACTCGAAATGCGATGGATGATTGAATGAATAATTGAAAATCGAGAATCAATACTGAATTATTGAAGTAAGCTAGAGTACTATCAGTTGAAAATCTCTCTAGTATAAATATTCATACGTCAGTGGCTATTTTCACTTAGAACATTTTCAGAAATATTATGAAATATAGCATATAGATAGACATATAAATAGACATATAAATAGACATATAGATAACATATAGATAGACGTAAATATAAATATAGAAATATATATATATAAATATAAACACAATGAAATATAGTTTCTTGATCATAATCAAGTCAGTAGTTCCCTAAAAACCATTTCACGACAAACTGAACTAATACACTTTATTATAAGCGGAACTAATATATTTTGACATGAGCGGAACTTGTATTATTCCCGATTGGGAAATGACAGAACGGCGTTCTGACATGAACACTATAAATGCCTATTAAGAAATGCAACAGGCAATGCGTGATAGGAAATATTTATGGAGAATGAAACAAATTTGTGACAATTTATTGATAAATTCAAACATCAAAACGCGGAAATTTTATCATGGCATTTCATATATTCATCTGATCAATTATTTGTCAACAACATTTTTCAAAAGAATTCGTTTCCTGATAAAACTTCGGCTGAAAGTGATACTGAACAAAATGGTGATATTATCTGTAGCCGCTTAAAGCGAAATGGATCCAAAGGAAACTATTAATGAGTGCAGCATACTACCGTCACTATAGTGAAAGTTATTTAAAAACAAATTGTCTTTAAAGCGGTTCAATTTTGTTTTAAGTAAATTTATTGAATTTCTATGGGAATTGATATTGGTTTCACTTAGTTTTCAAAACAAAGAATAACTTGCTGAATGAAGAGAAGGCCAATTAATAATTTAAGCAACGAAAGAGTGAATTATCGTTAAGTAAAAATTATTCTAAAGAAAGTTATTTGCCCAAGCTTTAACAACGCTTACATTAAATTTTTACGGCAAAGAACCGTATGTCATATATTATAAGGTGCAAAACATCATGCCAGCATCTCGCCAGAAAATTAAAATAATATAAACAGTTTTATTCTGTTTTATTTGCTTTTGAGTTAGTATAAGTAAAAGTTGTTGGGAAATATCACACAAATCAATATATATTGATAACTCAGCTTAGCACTACCCAAAACAACAGCTAGTACCATTCATAATAATTTAAAACAACGCAGGATCAATTAACTCAGCCGAAACTGCCAAAAACCCATGCAGAGTGGATACAGCAATATCGTATGTCATAAAATGAAAAGAATATCACGAAAATTCCAACTCATCATAATCTTGGTAAAAATCTCGTTTGCTATTGGTAGGGAGAAGCAGGTAAAGTGGATAGAGATTCTTAAGAAAGGGATGAAGGAAAAACATTTGGAGCAGGATACCAAGGGTAATTGATGGCTTTCATTGTTTCTCCTACCTAAATCTTCAATCAAGTTCTCAATGATGGCAACCAACCGAAATCTATGGAAATCGCTATGCAAAACACAACCAAAAGCAGAAAATGCGACAAATTCAGGGTAAACTGCGAAATAAGAAAAACACGGACAAACAGTACCCCTTAAGTCTTTAGTGAGAGAAAGAAATCCGTCAGATTACAAAGAATTGTGAGCCGATATAGCATTGAATTCATCACTGTAATGTTCAATTTAGATCTAGATTTTGAAATTTCTCACAACTTCTAGCCATTTCACTTCTAGTCTTTGACGGATTCTTCCGTGATCAACCTCCGGTTGACCTCTTTATAGAAAGTATGTAGATGACGCACTAAAATAAAGGAAAAACAGATAGTGTAAGTTTTTTGCGATGTATCAAAAGTGAATCAAACAAAAGATGAACCGCCGTAGACAATAAGGACTAAAGATGAAGAATCAAATCCGGAAAAAATGGAACACGGATGATCCGTAATGAACATAAACGTATCTCATAATTAGATCAATCATTTCCGATAGAAACGATGGGAAAGTGGCCGAAAAGTAGAGCAGTAGAGACTATTTTAGGAACCGGAAGACATAATAAGAGAGTCCCCTAATCAGGACTCGTGTAGGACTGACAAACATGATGCTAGATCCGCTCGTTATACAAATATAACCTAAAATAGACAATAACTGATATAGAACTATTTCCTGTCAGACACCATTGAAGAAAAAGATTATTCACATAATTGCAGTACACGTTCATATGAGCGAATAAAGTATATATAGTGAGTATATATATATTTTGTCACTGGGTTTAGAAAATTGGCCATGTCTTAGAAATTTTATCCATCAAAACTTGTTCTACGTGTACTGCTGGTAAAAGTTATCGGATTGGCTCAACAAGCGAGGGTGTCCAATATTTTTTTCCAAAGACTGAACCATTTGCCTTTCGGGCAGTCTTAGTCGAGATCTGCCAAGAAATAAAGCAATTACTTTCAAGTCACCACAAACTTTAAATGGTAGTTTATCGTGCTGGTTCCTTGTAGTATCAGTTATATGTTTTCATAGGTTTCGTTCATACCGAAAGCATGTATTACCAGAGAATAATAAACTTCCAATAAAATACAACCTGGCAGTTCATAAATTGGTTTAAGAGGAGTTATCAAATAAACGCCAGCTTTAAAGGCAATACCTAGAGAGTTCTTGACGGAAATTATATCATTGTAATAAACTAAATTTTCGTCGTTTGTGAAGCATTTTATCAGTTTTTCGTAATAGCCACGAAAACACGAAAAGCTTTGATGAAACTAATCCACACTTCAAATTTCAATTCTTATAATTCAGTTTCATGATAATTTTATCAAATGATGTTCACAACTACAGGATACATATCTTAGAAACATGAATTTCATCTGCGATTGCACTACATCAAAATAAATCGATGACATCATCATTTCTGGCTCCTTTGCCTGATTTGACTGCGGGCATAGGTAAATCAGCTTCATGAACAAATTGTCGTGTTACAGAACGAACATTTGTATATTTCATAGTTTATGTTTTGATGCCATATTTATCCCATTTATCTTAGTCTGGCAAAAATAGCAATCAGAAAAGATACATTTACCGGGTCCAATTTGCCCAATCTACAAAATTTTTTTCACATATTTTATAACATATGTCCAATGTGAATATTGATTAGCCTAAGAAACCGAAATTATTCCGACAGCACTGTTCTACCAGCTCGGTGAAATTTCTTCGCTGACTTTAAAAGCTCATTTATACAGCGATAAAGTCTTTGCATTATGAGAAACTAAACTCAAAATTTCACATGTTTTAAAATGAATACTTGACGCAATTCGTCCAGTAATATTGGAATACGGGAAAAAATAGAAATACAGGGAAAAACAAAATAACGTGTGTTTTAGAAAAATCATTCGCGTCTTAAAAATCTTGTTGTCCAATTTTAATTAATATTTTCAGAAATTAAGCGCAATTTTTTCTAAATAAGATATTCTAAGAATAGCCAAAAGGAGAAGAATGAAAATATTCTAAAAACAGTTGGAATAAATGTATTGTACGGACTGACCTTTCATTAAAAAATCCAGACGGAAACCAGAATTATTTCCTTTAAAGTGTTCAGAGGACAAAAGCGATAAAAAAGGACACATTATATTCAACCGAAACCATTCAATGGATAATTATGTCCGTCCAGCTGTATGAAGATTCAAATAATTTAAACTCTTTAATTTCATCAGATGATGAAAAGTGTCAAGTTAAAAGTGACCCGTTGCACTCTGACGGAACAAGATAATTCATATCACCTGGAAAATTTATTAGCGATTCAATTAAAAATGGATGTAGGCACAATATCTCCTTCCTTTCAAAAGAAAGCAGCAAAGTAATAGCAATCACAATTCTAGTTTCATACGATCACATCTCAACAAAGTTGGAAATAAAGATCTATAAAACTTTGTGCTGGAGTACATTAGTTTTTATACATTTATCTTATTTTTCTTCCATTATTCTTCCATGATTCTTTAGAAATAAATCTATACACTATTAGTTCAGCAGATTCAGTAAACTGAAATAATTTGCATAAAACGTATATGAAAGAATGTACAACTAATATACACACAAGCGTTACGGGCTGCGACTTCTTTCTTATTTATTTAAAATTTCATTTCAAATGAACTCAGTTCAACTATCTTGGCGGCTTATTTAAACAGAAGATTGAAATATCTCAAATTACGTTGATATCAATCCAGTTATGATCATGCGTTAAAGTTCCAACTAAACATTATTTACAGGGCACTTCTTAGCACAAAATTCTTTTCCGAAGAAATCAAGTGCGAAACAGACACCTAGTATACTATATTTATCGTGCATGATTTATCAATTGAACCAATTAATCTATAAGGTATTCATTCATCTATAAGGCCAGTTTAAAGACATGAGAAACTAGCTAGGACTAAGTATTCAGTGAACACAACAAAACTACCAATAAAGAGATATCATATGTACTGCATTGTTGTTTTTATCCACAAATTTCCGTTCATTCAACAATAAATGTAGAGGAAAAGAAGAAAAAATAAAACCAGCAACGACAATTTTTATGTTTCGCTTGGTAGGTAACCCAATCCTTTTAAACGAAAATGGAAAATTCGTCGAACAAAAAAAGCAAACGACCACAGCTTTAGTAAATTTGTACGACTTCTTATCGCATTTTGTTAAGTGATACTTTTGTGAAGAAATTCGAATACAGATTGTGCAAAAATGTGTTTTTTTCGTTTTAATTTAAGATTCTCGACAATCTCCAGTTGTTACGAATTTGCACAAAGGTAAGCTATCAATTTTTTCAAAGATTGACGATCGAGGGGCACAAATTAAAATTATACGGATATAAAATTTGATGAGGCAAAAAATATCTTTTAATTGTATGAATTAATAATTTCAAAAAACAATTATCAACTAAAAATAAAGGCAAATGGAAAATTTAAAGTATTTTTTTCTTGAGAATATGCAAAGAAAGAAGACCAAATTACCTCTTCAGGAACTTTTTCACATTCGCCATTCGTGGTGGTCTCTTCCTTTTTGGGTGGCTTTTGTTTATCCTTCTTTCCAAATGAAATGCTTCGAAGAGACCATTTCTTTTTTACTTTCTCCTTTTTGGGTTTTTTACTACTATCGCCATTTTCGTTCGTCGTTTCATTGGCATTTTTACTTTCATTTAATGTATCATCGTTGCCATCTCCATTTTCCATAGGTTTATCGCCAGTTGGTGTAGTCGCTGCTTCAGCTTTAGTTTCATCGCCACCTTCAAGATTTGTTTTAGGTTCGGAAGGTTGTTGTTCTTTTTCTGTCGATAAATCTTTTTCATTTTCTGTACCATCAGTATCGGCGCATTTTTCTTTGTCCTAAAATGAATGAATTAAATTGAACACTTAATATGATGATAAAAAATGAATAATTTAATTTTCGCCGACATGGCATATTCGAATTTCGTTATTCTCCAACATTCTTCGTTTATTCGAAACTTCAGCCGATTTAATTGAAATTGAGTATTAAATAAAGTTAAGAAATGAATATTCGTTTAAATCTGGCCAAGTATAAAATTAAGCAGTGGTGACAGGGCAAACTGTTTGAAGTTGAGTTTTCTTACTGAAGATTGAACTACGTACTGGAAGAGAATTTAGATATTTCCTAGACAATTACACTAATTTTAAAATTGGCAATGCAGTTCGAAAATTTCAACAATTTATGTTCGGTACAATTTGGATGCAGAACAAATTATAAAGACTGTACAAGTAGTAAAAGTTTATACATAACAGTGAGAACACTCTCGGGTGGCTTCTAGTGGAAAGAGGTTCAACAAGCAATACTATATTAATAGTTGTATTGCCTTTTTACCAAAGTATTTTGAGAGTTTCTCAAATCCATTCATTCTTCTTGAAATAAATGAGAATATAATTACCAATAAAAATGAAACTCTTATTATTTTGATGAGTCCATTTAGATCGCAAGTTTGTTTGTAGTGTTCTCGCTGTTTTGCCATTACGCTTTAACTTCACTCACACTTAAAATCATCTACCAACCTAACGATATTCTTCCGATGACCACCAAAATTAATTTGAGCATATTAAGCGAACTGAATTTTCAACACAAGAAATGAAAACCCCCTTTTCATGAGTGGCTAAATTTTATTTAAACAAACAAATTCATATTATGAGTTCTTTCTTTTCACACGGCAAATAATGTATAATTTTTGATAGAATTAAACGAAAATGACAAATGATCTCTCTCGTTTAGTTTCTCAATCCATTTCATTGGTGGTCTTAAAATTAGCAATTCAAATTTGTCTTAACTATATAACATATGGGTTTCAGCTGTATGCTATGATTTTCATCAGTAAAAGGAAAACAATTAATCGGAATAGAACGTATAGATTTTGTGTATTTGTGGGCATCTGACAAATAATAGACCAGAAAGGTGAATATTGAAATTGCACTCGACTCGGAATACAAAAGAAAATTATTAAAATTTCTATGAATGTGTTTATTGTATCAATCCGTGGATATGTTATGTTTCTGGTAATGCATGCTGCCGGGAGTCGGTGTGATTTAGAATCTTTAAGGCAATCCTGTGAGCGGTTACTACGTGTAACCGCTACTGTGTATACTACTACGTGTATATTACTCAATACTTCACCAAATTTCAAATCATTAAAAACGGCTATTTTTACTATACGAATTTAATTTAGAGCACAACGCAATGGATGCATGCCGGAAACCACCCTTCATACAAAGAAAATATTGGTAACTGTTTGGTGGTCTGTAGCTGGAGTTATCAACCATTCGTTCCAGCAACCTGTCGAAACCATGAATGCTGAGAAATACTGTGCTCAATTGGATGAAATGCATCGAAAATTGATAATCCAACGACCTAAGCTTGTCAATAGGGATGGAGTGATACTGCTTCATATAACGCACGACCCCATGTATCGAGAACAACGGTCCAAAATTTAAACGAGTTGGGCTCTGAGACTCTTCCTCACCCTTCATATTCACCAGACCTCTCACCACCAGATTACCATTTCTTTAAACATTTGCACCGCTTTTTGACAGGAAAGAAGATTTAATAATGAAGCTGCTGTCAAAAATACCTTCAAGGAGTTTCTTCGAACCAGAAACTCAGACTTCTACAAAACTTGTATCTCATTGGGAAAAGTGTGTTGCATCTATTGGTACCTATTTTGATTAAATAAATTGTCTTTATAAAATGTTATAGCTGTTTAAAATTTTATTACTAAATCGGCTATTTCATCTGCAACAACCCAATATTTTTGTGGCGACCTCCACCATACATAAAATTATATATTTGCAGCACATCTTCGTCTTATTTTAAACAATATGCAAATTGATTTATTATTAACCTTTTGCAGTAGATACATTGTTAGGAATGTAATATAAAATATTAGAAACAGATGCTGTATATAAAAACTGTCAAAACAACTGCAGACAAAAAGGCGAGGCTTTTCTAGAATAGAATAGAAATAACAAACAATATGGTGATTAATATAAAGCAAATTTATTCAGATAAACATCGAGAATGAAATAGTGTATTTAGAATTGAAATCAATTAATTTCAAATTTTAAGAGAGAATTGATAACTTGGAATGAAATATCAGCATTAGAACTAAATTAAAGAAATTCGAGCCTGTTGTCAAACTCGAAGATAAAATAATATAAAATAAATGCTTCATCAAATAAAATGAGATACTATATTTTAGGGACATAAATTTCTAGATGGATAACAATACTAAGTCAAAAAGAACATCGAAAACCGCTTCATATCATTTATTTTAATTGGTCTAACTCGAACAGAATGCAAGGTGAATAGGCAATACAAATCATTAAGTGTGTTTTTGCAAAAATTAAAGACGAATTTCTTGTCAGTACCGAGCAACACACATATTTAAATCCTTTAAGTCTTATCATGGCTTTGTAAACTGGAGTGGCATGTTTTAAATAAATGTTTCCCTGCCATGACATGGAACATGTTACATAGTAAAATTAATTGAAAGCATCCCCGAATACTGGCATCAAATTGATCAGAGGTCAAGTGGAAGTATCCTTAACCCGTATGAACATCATAAATGCCTGCTCATCACTATACCACTGCAACCGTTGAAATTCTATTGAATACCCTCAATCGCTTTATACTCTTCGCACGCAAAAGAAAGAAACCTTTTTTCTCGAAGTCATGGGATGTTAAACGGAAGAGAAGTATCTGTCTAATTTATGCATTCATCCCGTGACTATTGTACTGCAATCAAATCTACCGGCATCACTCAGATTATCATCTTGATATATTATGTGTGTAGTAGTTGATTGAAGTAACTCTAGCAGAGGGAGTTGAACGATGACGATTACCAATTTAAAGCATTCGAATCTTTTTTGTCGCCGGTTCCATTCAAAAGCCCTCAGCCTGAACAGCTCAAGATTCAAGAAGCGTAAATATATCCATAACGACAACGAACATGGATTCAATCCAATCAAAATATATGCGTGTATATTGTATTACACAGTCGCAGACAATTCGGTAATGTACTTTAATCACATATGAAAAGAATCAATGTTATATCTTGGGATGGAATTGTAACCGTAATTGGATTTGAATAAATAATTAAGTGAACCATGTTCAATTGAGTTCTTTCAATGCTATAAACCATTTCACGTATGAATCTTTAACACTAGTGAGAAAACTTGTCTTCTGGAAACCAGAAGTTGAACTTTATATTTTTGGTTCTTATGTCGCACGAGAAGTTACATAGAGAAATTTAATAGATCACATACCTGATATATTGAGCTGAATACTATGAAGGATAACATGGAAAAATTGGAATCATAGATAGATAATAAGAAAATTGATTATCGCATCGTTTGTGCAAAAATTCGTTTATACTGAAGATTATTGAAACATGAATTAATTTTAAATCAATGCTTAAACGATTACGTAGCGTACAGGTGATATCCGTTTCAATTAACCATTTATAGTTGTCACATAAAAGTTGTTGGTACCAAGGAAAAGTCAACTTTGTAAGTGCTTCCTGAATTTTAAATATTACCGAAACGAATCTCAGGCGGATTACCTTAGATAAAAATCTGATCGAAAACTTAAATCAAAGTAATTCAGGAAGAATGCGGATACAATCAAAAGTAGTTCTTGATCTAGAGTTCTTCGGAAAGGGATCAACATATAATTCAAGTGTTATGAATTTTTGGATGTAAATTAAAAAAGTAGTAAAAGTTCATTGCAATTAATAAAATTCATATGAATTTCAAGTTATGAGTATTATTGTCTTAATTTAAAATATACCCGTAAATTTGTAGAAATAGAAAAAAAAGGATCCCTTCTTTTATAATAACTTATATAATAATGTCATCATTTCTCAATATTCTCGTTGCATTTCTTTAAAGATACACTCACAAATCATGAAATTTTGCTAATACGAAGCTAAATCGATTGTTACCCTTAATTTAATAGCCGAATT
This sequence comes from Stratiomys singularior, assembly GCA_954870665.1. Lineage (NCBI taxonomy): Eukaryota > Metazoa > Arthropoda > Insecta > Diptera > Stratiomyidae > Stratiomys > Stratiomys singularior. The sequence continues at coordinate 54,970,761 of OX940879.1, read as the reverse complement.
AATTGGCAGTTACTGGAAATTGCTTAAAATTTTCATATTTTCAGAGGTATTTGTAAGACTTTCAAGACCGATTTAGTAGGCTAGCTATTCGCTGAATTAATCCTTTTATACCAACATCAGAGATGACTAAATTTACCTTTGTGGTTCTGTTACTCCGCAATACGCGGTCAATATGACTCGATTACTCGCATTTTTTAAATGTTAGGCAATATTATAACAATATATTTTTGAAAAATTGGAATAAACCAAAGTTTTTTGAGTTTCGAAGGTTGACCCACAGGGTGCATTCTACAGGTGCATAAAAACATCTGAACTGTGAAAATGCGTGTGATATATGTCAAAGTTGACAATTCAGTGACACTTTTGTTTAAGTATGCACGTATTGTTTTTGGTTTTCGTTCAGTATGATTTGCCATTTCAGTATTTTGTTAAGTGAGATTTGACATGATTTTTTTAAAGACATTAATTAATTTTTGTTCAGTAAGGTTTGTCAGATTCTGCTCATCATAAAATGAAAATTGATCCAGATTTTTAACGAAAAATTTATTTGAGAATTAAACATTTGGATCAGTGGATATGTCAGCAAAAAAACTGGCGTACATAGTGAGAGCAACCCAATGAAAACCTTAAAACTATATGATGTGCTTTAAATACATTTGTGGTGTAGTGAAAGAGAGGAGATGCCTTTACGGTAAACATTCTACGTTATCGGACAATGTTCTATGAATTTTTTCAAAAATCAATGAGACAAACATCTATAATATTTGGTTGCAACACAATGGCACTAGATTCCTTGCATTTATAGATTCCTTATTTCAATTAGAAGATGTTAGGCTTTTAAAAAATACTCTATGACTAAGAGTTGTTCTACAACTGGCCATCCATGCTAGAGTATCGGGACAATTGGATGCAGCACATTATCAAAACTACATCTTCACTAGGAGCCTGCAGTTCCCCCGTTGCAAACTCGGCGAAAATGATTTTTTTTACTTTTATCGACGATTAGGCTAAAATGAAAAGTTTGTAGAAAGCAGAAAATTCAAAAATGCGAAAAACTTGGGCAAATTTCAGGCCAAATCAAAAAAGTGAAAGAATTGAACACCGTTGTTCTTGCAACGATGCTAATACCAAATATTTGTGTCTACTATGTTGCTGCAGCAAACATTTACACAACTAGGTTTCATTTAAAAAATATTCAATACTTACACCAACATCAGATTCGCTGTGATTTGTATCGCCGTTTACATGTGGTTTAAGCTGATCAATATCTTCAATTTTCCCCATTTTACCAGTACCTTCCTCAGGAACATCGTCTTTTTTAACTTCTGTGGTTATGTCTACAGATCGCTTACTTTGCCCTTTACCCATTTTGTCTGTAATTAATTAAAAAAAAAAGGAATTAATATATTTAAATAAAACTACGTACAATGCTTTATTATAAAATATATAAAATCGGCAAAATATGGCCTTTGTTTAAGGCGTTGGTATATAGATTAGTCTTGAGAATATAGTGTTTTAGTATTCGTCTGAACAAGATGCGCTAAAAATTCGAACAATTCGAACGTTGGGTTGGACCTTAGCAACGCAACAAGGTGCGCATGTTCGCAGCTTTCAAAGTTGTGAATTAAAATCAATGAATCGAATAGAAATTAATAGGACTAGTCAAATTATCACAAGAAACAACGAAAGATAAAAATAAACAGTCAAACTATTTTCATTAATATGTAAACATATAACAAATAAACAGTTTATACGATAAATAATGCTTGCTACGAAAATTCAGAAACAAGGAAAATGCTGTCTAGTTCTTAAATGAAAAATAATGTGCAAGAATCCATGTGTGTATATTTCGGATGATAAATCGTTTATTAACATGCTGGTTCATTTTATGAGATTTATGAATACTCAAAAGAATTGCTTACTTTCGCGTGCACATGTCCGTTAAGATGATTTATACTATAAAAAATTTCCCTTTAGTGTTTTTAGACGAAGATTAAAATAATTATCTAGTACAGTCTAAAAGTAACGGTTCAAAAGCAGAACTAGTCAGTACTTTTATCATAAGCCATCATTAATTGCAGGTTGATGGAACAGGAATATTCAATGATCAAGTTGGGCATCTTTTGTCTATCAGGTAACGTATTATTGGTTTAAGCTTTATCTAAAGTCATTAATTTGAATAGTGGGACAAAAAAGAGTAGCGAAAAGCGGATTCATCATTTTGGAATATGAAAAATTTCAAAGCAATTGCGATAAATTTCAGGGCTTTATATTGAAATTCTATCCTAGAGACTGAGATGACCCCGCAATAGACAAGTTCAAACTGGGCTAGCACAAAGTGAAGCTCGAATCTGCAATTATCTCCTCCTCGTGTGTAATGAATTGAATTCGACTTCCTATTATCTAGGCAAAAATGTTTTGCCAAAACCAAATAAAATATTGCATGCAACACTCTGGGTATGGACGCAAAAAAACAATCTAGTACTACCTGTTGAACTTCTTTAAGAACGAGCACGTTTATCTCAACATCGCGAGCAGTGCGATTCAGTTTAGATACAGTCAAAGTGATGTTGTTTGTCTACTTTGAATCGCATACCATCTTTTTTCTTGAATATATCGTTTCATGCAACAAATACATCGCAAAAATACTCTACAGTTTCGAATTGAACGCAAACGTATTAGGAGTCTCTTCAATTGATTTAAATGCTCAGAATACTTTACAGATCAGTGCACTTAAGTCGAACACGAATATATTTAGATTAAAGTCTTTTTTTAAACTTTTATTAACTGGCGCGGCCAAGCACCGCATATCAAGTTTGACATTACGACATACATACAGATCTTTCATCGTGGGATCGCCATATGGTAATTGACAGACATATTAAGATTTCAATTGGAGTTAATAAACAGAATAATTACTATGTTATGTAGAAGTCGTATTAATTTTATCAACATAATTCGATCATTCATCATGAGCATTTTTTGTAACGAATTAGCATTTCTTTACACGGAGCAAAGAACCAAATGTAAATAGAATGTCATATAGCCCTTTAAACAGATGGATTAAATCAAAGTAAGATTTTCACGTTTTATATCACATTAAACTTTTTGACTCAGTCTTTTGAAAAAACTGCGATTCAGCATTTTAAACGCGTGCTCTGGTGGCTAAATTTAATTATAAGATACATAGTAGAACCCTTCCTAATCAGCTTCAGATCAACAGGTCCTAATGGCCTAATGAATGAAACAATTTAGAAACAATCAAATAAGGGATTATTTTAAAAATCTTTCGGGAAACTTACAATGACTGAGCGAATATTAGGTGATAGAATGTACGTTCTGCCCTTAAATCTACATGGGATTTTAAATTCAGTTTAATTCTATTGTTATTAATTTTGAATTGTGCAAACAATTTTGATTAGATTATACACTAAACTACGCTTATAATTTTTCAACTAGTTGATAACATAGTAATAATATTTTCTTTTTAAAATTACATTTCTTTAAGGCGTATCAGTTAAAAATTCTTAGAAACCTTTTATGTCAAAATTTCATTCAAGCAATGAATCGAATTCAATATTTTACCCATCGATATGCGTTTGTCAGTCAGTTGACAGCTCACAAGAACTAATCTCAATCTCAATCGATATGGTCTCGAATTTGTTCACTATTTGAATGTTTTCTGCATAATTTGACTACAAATTTTGGGTAAATTTTTATCGTAAATTTTAATATTTTTCACTTTGCTGTAATTAAATGTCAATACTAACTTAAATTGTAACGCTAGGCTTTGACACAATCGATTGTCGATCAAATCTGAATCGCGCCCGTTCAGATCACACACGAGAATGAGTCGTAGGCCAAACCACAACCAAACATTTCTAATCAGATACTTTACTATCCATATACATCCTTTGACCGTATTGCTCTTGTTTGCCTATTGAATGTTCATTAACATGCATCCCTCAAGCAGCTGATCTAATAGTCGCATATATTACGATGTATCACACGTACAAGATGTATCCTTAACATTTGGTGCGCTTGGCCGTTCATACGGCCTGAACTACGATACAGAGAAGATCGTACATAACATTTGATCTTAAGCGACACTTCCTTGAGGCGCTCATCATACTACTAAATTTTCATTACAGTTTAATTATCCGCTAAACAGAAAAAGTGAATAAATTTGACAGCGTTGCGTTTGCAACGATGCAAATTTCAGACACCTCATTGTGCATATGAAGACGCACCTCCAGGTTCGAAAGAATTGTTAGTGGCGAGTATGTGGCAAAAATTGCTAGGATTTGAACGTGTGTAAGAGTATCAACCATGAACGATTGACGAAGGAACAGACGAATTCATTGAAGACTTTTGTCCAAACCCATCAGACCCCCCAATTTTAAATGAAAAGCTGTGACAATTCACCAGAAAATTGAAAACAGACAAAAACTCGTAGCGAGTAAAGATTAGACTGATCGATGGAAAAATTACATGACGTTCATTTTGCTTCTTCTTCTTCAGTGAGAAGAAATTGTCCGGGTTGGTACTGGTTCTGCTAATTTCAAAAGTATATTCGAAAGGGATAGCAACAAAGGAACTTTCAAAACCACAATAGGCTCTAAACGGACTGACGGGGCTGAATTTTAAAATGTTGGCGGATCTGTTTTCAATTTTCGTTTTCAATCTGTTAAGAAAAATCGGGTGTCGCTTTCAAACAAAATTAGATGACAGTGCCAAAATTCAAAAAAATATCGCTTTTCTTAATCGGTAAATCAGCGAAATTTAAAGAAGTCTTTTGGGTGTATAGTGCATACTTGCCAACATTTTCTGTAAACCATTTCTCTTTTCTTAATTAATTGTACACGCTTTTTGGTTATTTGTTTTTTCCGTTTTAATTTCTAAAAACAAATCATAATCTGAAGCTTATCTTGAGCACTTGTATCTACTGGACTGCATAGTTAAAATATCAAAGTTTAGAATTTTTATGAAGCAAGGGTTTTTAACATTGACATTTTTCAATAAATTCACAACCGATCAATTACAATGGACAATTCTCACCATATAACCCATTTTAGAGTGACCAGGAATTGTGTCACTCATTCTATAATTCTTATTGGAAACTTACTTATAGTCATGAACATAAGTAATCTTTTCATAAACTGATTTCAATGGGAACGTTTATTTGTTTTTAAGCGAGTTTTAAAGAATTTCACACTCAAATGTGTAAACACAGATGTATTCTGTGGTGTTTCAGCATTCTTTCTATACTACACTTTGTTTAAAATTGTAAGCCTCTATATACGATGTGCAATACAATGCATGATGCATAAATAACCAGTATTGAAGAAAAATAAATTATTAAAAGCTAAAAACGTACATGTTAACGATCTTTTTACACAACTGTTTGTGATATCCATCACGACTTAATGCCCATAGTTCTAAAAAAAAGTCCTAGAATAAGCTTAGTACAAAATGAATGTAAATTATTCATAAATATTTCATTGATAAATATTTCAATTATATTACATTTATAAATATGAATTTATTTTAATATATCATTATATTTCCAAAGGATTATGAATTGAATTGATGAACAAATGAACAAATGAACAGTCATGGCGAGGGAGTTCGATGTTGCCGAAGCTTTTGACAAAGTCAAAAATACGGGACTGAATATCAAATTGCAGCATGAACTTGTTCGAATGCGAAAACCTTTTATTCATTTCTTGATAACAGATAATTCTGAATAAAGGAGGAAATAATTTTTCCAAACCAAGACTGGTACACAAGATTCCCTGATCTTTCTAATGATAGACAATTTATATACTACGGACTTCACTCAGACGCAGTAAGCGTAAATCATTTTGTACAGATGTCACATCAACTTTTTATCGCTGTTGATAAGCAAAAGTAATGTTTCAATTAATTTCTTAAGAAAAAATTCATTTCTTTTTTAAGATGAAGATTAAACTCCGTAACGACAAGATCAAACTTAATATTTTAAAAAGACGCAAACAACGCCATTCTACAATTTTACTCAATAACTCAGACAATACACTTAGGACCCGGATGGGTAAATATTTAGGATTGAACTGATTGAACTAAATATAAGGACTTGAACTGAGCACAAACGAAACAAAAAATAAACAGTGCATGGACATTACCTTCTTTTTATGCCCTGCTCAATTTTCCTAACATCAAAAGTAAACTCCTCATAACCGAAAAATTAAAAGACCAACACTGTTGTAGACATCTGGAAAACATCGTAGACGTCTGGAACGAAAAATGCAGTCCAATCTTTACGGAAAATGCTTACGGAAAGGTCCACGGTAGGAATATCCATAAGGACCAGCGGCGTACACAAGTTCTTTTGGATCGCTCTTTTGGTAGGATAATCAAAAATATAGGCACACATTTATCCGAACTTTTGAGTGAACTTTAATGCTCTTTCCTAGATTACCAGTTCAACAAAGATGATCGCACATAGGAATAGAGCAACAAAACTATTGAACCTTACCAGGTTCTTAATCTAAGTAAGAAGTTATCTGTTAACAGTCCTAGGGTGTGATTAATTTTGTAAATGTGTATAGCCTCATAACACAACAGCGAGAACACTCCGAACAAAATTCCAATCTAAAGGGATTCAACCAAATTTTTTTAGGATTCGATAATAATTTTTATACCAATGATTTATAACTATAATATACAACAAATTCCGTATTTTGTTGCCCATTTTCAAAACACAATGTTATCTTGTAAAAACTTCCCGATAAATAATGTTCACTGTTTTAGTTTGAGCCACTTGGAACCATTTCGAACAATACGTTTGAACAACATTTTTTAATCTGTTGAATTTACAAAAATTAGCAACGATTTCTGAATTAGCGCATCTAACCATATTTTATATTTTTTGGAATTGTTAGGTTATAAATTGAATAAGGAAATAAATTCCCAAATAAAGAACTGTTCCTCAGGCCTTTTTTGTATCACTGCACTTTTTCTGTAATTTTGTCATGTTAATTTTGTGTTCTTAAAGATAAAAATAAGAAAGCACAATATCATATACGAATTGTATATGTTTATTGTATTACTTGATGCTGATGTCACTAGTTTTGAATCCTTTTTATCAAAACATTTTTAATTTTCAGGCGACTAATCTGTCGTTAATGAAGAGAAACATATTTTTTAAGGTTCAATTCCGATAGCTTACAAAATGATAGACAATCAGAACATAGTTTATAGAGACGGATGCGGGCTTTTATTTATGCATTGCATTCGTTCCTTAAGTGAATGAAGAGAAGTGAAATGATATGGTAATTTTATTGCGAAATGACTCCTTCCAGCACTCGTTTTGAAATATCTTTCTTCTTGACATGATTCCTTCTCGACTTTCTTTCATTCTTTCTCCGTCATGAAGATTTGATGCAGAACACGTATGGGAAGCTCTTGCGAATGGAAGTGTGGGGGACTAAGTTGAAATATGATTGGGCAATTAAATTGAGCGAAAAAGCAACGATAGCGACGAAATTATTTAAAAGTCTACAGAACAACGTCGGACTTTCAATGAAGATTACGATGAATTAAGTAAGCAAATTAACTAAAAATATCTAATCATTTTAATAAGGAAAGGATACAATCTGATTTGCGATTTAAAAAATGTTCAGCTGCAAAATGATGAAATGGTTGAAAAAATAAACTATGATTAAAAAGGCGATTTATGGGGAGGTATCTGAATTTTGTTTCGTTGCAAACTCAAATTTTTCTACTTTTTGAATTGGTATGGGTGATTGGACAGACATTTTTGAAATTTTTTTCGCAGAGTGCAGAATTTTTTGCACACTATAAGTTTCTTTTATAGTTTTATTCAAAATCAAAAAATCAAATAGTGTAGAAGTTTTGTTCATTTTTAATTTTAAATTGATGAAAAAAATATTTCTTTGGCTGTAGCGATGCAAACTTCAGATATCTTGAATGGCGTTATTTTCCATAAAAACAAATACCTTGACATAAAAGTCATTGGTTGAAAAAGAAACTTAAAGAAGTTGTGTGGAGAAGTTAAACAACACTTATTTTTGAGTTACTTACAAGGCAAATTCAAAATACTACTAAATATACATTCAACGATTATTTTTCAGTCGTTCTGTAAACACAGTATAACTTAGAAAGGAAACCTTGAGTACAGCCAACACGTCTAGTAACCCATTAGTAGTACAAAAATTGTATGATGTTTCTTTTTTCCCGCCCATCGAGAACAAAAAGCAACATATTATCGAATGTAACCATTATAATCGCCAGAAGAGACACATCAAGACGATTTTCTACGATTCAACTGCATGGTTGTGGCCCAGCACCAATAAATCAATGTCAGGGTTAAGAGGGAAGCCGCGTACGCTAGCTGAAAATTCAATAGCAGCACCAACACACAACAAATGCATGATGCGGGTCAATGCGCTGCATGGTACCATCCATAACATTCACCCAGCGGCTAGATAGCCTGGTCTCCCTTCGTTCTCCTTCAATAGCTAGCAAGAAGTTCGGCAGAGACTATTGAATATATACAATACCCTTAAAGAGTTAAGTGGATACAACTATTTGTAATCCACCAAATATTTCATAGAGTACTCACATTTCACGTTAACAGCAAATATAATGGAGAGAAAAGAAAAAAAAACAATGCCTGTACATCACACATTACATTAAGCAGATATCATTATGAATTCTCGATGGGCAAACGAAAGGAAGTGTCACTGCCTAAAATGATATGATAGAAAACTCCGGAAACTATAGACATTGAAGCGAATAGAAGATGCGCAACCAGTTTCTATTATATAAGCGGATGTACTATCAAACAACGTTAGATAGAATGTATTACTCGATAATGCTCATAGTCGTCAAACATAGCCTTTTAAGGCATTCTTAATGCTTCCAAGCTGTGCATGTGTGACATATGTGTATGCAATCTGCTAGCCAGCAATAGTTTCAAATCCTTCTGTTAAACGTTTGCATGGATGGTGTGGTTACAATATCCACAATGCAAAGTCTATCGCTAATATCGAAATTGCCAATAAAACAGTTTCTAGGATTTCCCGATCTCGTGGAATGGTTGCTAGAGCCAAAATGCATCAATTATCAATTATCATGCACTAAATTCTCCTATTCCTGAACAATTTTTGTTTAATGACGCTATTGTCACCTCCATTTCGGTCAGCTTCAATTCTCAGCACTAAAGGTCAAACCTGACTCCCAGCTTCACATTTTTCTCAAGATTTCCTGCACTTTGCCTTATCTTTCCTTCAAGACTTTTGCACTCAGCCTGCAAGAAACTTCACCTTAAAAAAACCACAAAGAAAAAAAACAAGAAAAACTCAGCTTCAAATAGGAAGATTATTTTCCGAATGGTGCACGTAACTATTTAAGGTGGTGTTGTACATCCGTTAAAATGAGCAAAGCAAATTCAAGGAAGACATTGGTTTTGGTGCTCAAAGTGTACACTATGAATGCTTAAGACGTCTACTTTAACACATTGATGGCCAATCATTTTTGTTTCCACTTTGCATATTTTCTACATAATTAAGAGTAGAAGTTAAGAGTAGAAGCAACCGCACGTTAAGGTTTCTTACACATATTTTGAAGCTTTTGTACACCGTGTCTCGTCTTCTTGTCCGGCTATTTACTTCCTTTCATTTGTATTTGGATTCAGCTACACACATTCTTCATTGTTTGAAATGCAAAAGAAAAAGGTAAGAATGCTTGTCGACATTCATATGAACTTTGTATGCCCTGGTGAATTATGCACTCAGTACGTAGTTGGTTGGGTATATTTTTTCCTATTTCGAATAAACAGTTAGCTTCTTATGCATTGAAAGTAAGTGTGCCATTCCTTGCCTACCTTTGTGATGCTTTCAATGGCAACAACATTGTGATTGCATGAATATACGTACTGGCCTCCTAGGGAGGTAAGGAGTTAAAAAGAGGATGTTTATTATGGTAGTTCTGTAGATTTCTAATGTACCAAAAGAGTAACGTAAAATATAGCACACCATGAATGTTTTGACTTTTGGAAATGCAAAAATTCAAAGTGTGTCATAAAGTCATAAGAAGTGTTAAAGTGATGCCAAGCGAAAGTCGATTAGCATGCATAGAGTGATCTAGCGGTTAGTCTACTTAAGTTCTTTTATCACTGAACTCACACTTATTGTGAGAAACTTAATTGACCATGCATAGTCGATTTGATTTGGTGAGAGCGATTAAATTGCATGGCTTTGATTTGGAATTACTCTATAAGCAATACTACAGAACTAACACACTAGGATGCACTAGGAATATTACACTTAGTAAATAACAAAATACGAGCATCAAAACTTTAAATTTTTGACGAAACAAATATTTCATGTGTTTTTTGACGTGTCTTCAAGGACCTTATAACAGCGCTGAGGACATAACAGTCGGTGGACCTGCTGATCATCGATATTGAAAAAGCCTTCGATACAGTTTGGCATGACGACCTACTCCATAAGCTCAAAGAGTGCAGTATCCCACCATACCTGCGCAAACTGATTTCATCCTTCCTGAGAGACAGATCGTACTAAGTTAATGTTCCTGCTGGTTTTCCATAAGATTCATGCCTGAATCCAACACTTTTCAACATGTACAGGTCTGAAATACCCACAAGCCAAAACTGCCAATTAGCAGCTTTTGAAAACTATACTTGCTTATACACTTCTGGCTTACAACCCTAACCAGTTGATGTGCACCCTCGATTAAATGCTGGAAAAATTATATTACTACAGGTGGAAAATTGAAATCTTCGTTAGAAAAATCACAGCAATATTCTTTAGCAGAAAACGTAAAAGCACCATGCTGTCTAACATATCCATGAACTTCCTAGATCAAATTCCCCGGTCTGAAGATCTGATCTATTTAGGTCCAAAACTAAATGGAAAGCTGACGTTTATAAACCATATCGAGCTCATAAGGTCTAAGACATGCAAGTCTGTCCTGCTCTGTACACCCACGAGTGTTCGTGACAAAATCAGCATCCTTAAAAAGAGCATCCAACGAGTAATAATCTACGGAGCCCCCACATGGAACCAATGCACTAAATATCTTAAAGTGAAGCTTGAAGTCACCCAAGATCACCCAAAACCCAAAAACGAAGTGCCCCAAAATCCTTATTTAAAACTATAAAAATATCCGCCTAGGTTAATTTGTTTATAAACTAGTTCATTGTTAATATAAGAAAAAGAGTTTTAAGTCAGTCAGATGTAAGCATAGCAGGGGGTCTTGTCAACATTTTCCACTTAATCCAGTCGTTTGAATTCTGTCCAAGAAAACTAATCACGAATTAAGAATAATTTTATGTTATTTTTTTTTCATAGGTTAATAACGTTAGTTTTTTTAAGATTCAGAGTATGTTTCGTGTATTTTATTGAATGGATTGATAAGTGGGACAGAGGATTCGAGATATAACGTATTAAATATTGAATTGCCTTTCAATGAAATAGTATAGGCGATTTCGTTGTGGTGTGATAGATGTAGCGATGTCCCTAGAACGGAAAACCCTACTTTAATGATAAATTACGGATACCGTCGAGGTAAACTAACACGTGAATAATCGTTCCTTCGCTTAAAAGTTAAAAATTATCCACGCCAAAGTCCTTGGCTGCTTTGAAAATGTCAGACTATTGGACAAAACAAAAATAACAATTGTGAACTATCAACGATAAGCTCCTAATCCTTGAAATCGGTCAATTTTCTAAAATGGAGGATTGTTGGTGATTCGTTGATTGATTTTTGATGATATATAATATGAACAGCGACAGCAAAACTCAAAATGTCTAATCATCGTATGCATGGGTCAACGAAAATTTTCATTCCAAAACCTGGATTAATGACCTAGAAGATCGTGCTATATATTTGGTGGAATGCGAAGAGTAGAACTAAGAGAGTTCTAGACTATGAACAAATAGACAGATAGTACCTGTACCTGGCGACAAAAGTGTTTCATCAAAGCTACAGATGAGCTTATTGAGTCCCAGAAACTGAGCCATGACCTGTTTTGCACATGGTGAATTGTACTCGCCAGTGCTAAGTTGCCTAGAAGACTTTGGAAAAACCTTGCGGGTGTTTTTGCCAATAGGACAAAGGGGTTTTATGGGAGGAGTTTTATGAAGTAGCGTCGAAAAAAACTGTGAAACACGCACTACTAATGATTTAGTTGTACAATACGAGCGAAGAACCAGTTCCGCTATATTTTGTATATGGAACAATGGACGAAAAGCAGTATCAGGATGTCCTGAGAACTGCTTTGTTTCGATATCATAAATCATTGAATTCCCCAAATTTAAATTTGCTTACGCCCAGATAGGACATGAACATCAGGTCAAAACGGCTCCAGAGCTTGTCTTCAATGGCGCGGTAATTCACTGAACATAAGCCCTGTGGAAAATGGAATTTCTATTGTTTATTCGTCCAAAAATATGAATAACGAATAAAATCGTGAATGGTTTCAAAACCAAAATACTGCGAGTTTGGCAAGACGATGAGGACATTAAAAGTATGATACGATCATGTATTTGAAATATGTCCGAAAGAGTTTTCACAATCATTGCATCAAAGCTTGAAATGTCAACTATTTGTTCACTTTATATCTATAATTTTTTACATTGATTTTGCCGGTTCTTTTTGTTCCTTGTAAACATTAAAAAAATGGATAAAAATGTAAGTTGTTCTAACTCGATGATCATGATCGGTTGCATTGAATGCTCAACAAAGGGCAACAACATTATTACGAGCAGATATGTAACAATATATTGCTTCTATTTATCTCCAACTTTTCTAAATTATTCAGCTAGCAATCAGATCTTATTTATAATTAAGCTCCTTCGTAGCTACGTGTGCTATGAGCTTAATGAAATCATAGTGCGATCGTTGAAGGAATTATAATGGATTAAATACTGTGTGTGTAATAGTATTTCCGATTCAAAACCCACTAGTACACTATGTATGAAATTTTATTGAGTTGCAAGTGATTATCAGCCAATATGTAGAAAGCGCTCATCGATATACGATTGATTTAAAAAAAAATTATATTAGAAATATCTGAGTATAAGCTTTAGTAATGCTAATTGAGTTCCAAAAATTACACAAAGGCAGGACTCTTACCCAATGAATTTGGGGATGTCGAATAGTCGATAAAAAAAATTCATAAAAGTTCTCTACAGTGAACAAAAAGGAAAAGTACTATGCTCATAAATTTCAACGAACCATTGTTTTTTCCATCAGTCGTTTTCATCTAATATAGTTGCATAAAATTATATCTAAATGTCATACTCATATAGGACCAACACTAAAATTAGTCCAGAAGACTCATTTTAGGAGAAAATCAGTAGTGTCTGTCATTACATAAAGAGAGTTATTTTATTGATTAGAATAATGATAGCGCATAAATATAAATGGTTTGGGCGAATATTTCAGCACGTTGTTTTCCAAAGTCTCATTATTGTCAATGCCTCATTTACATTCTACTAAATCGTATACCTATGAAGTTTATATTATACTCATGATCCATAGTGTAACATAGGGAAACGAATCGTACCATCATTCATTTCTTTGTAATTTTCTAGCAGATTTCTTCTCTTTGCACGTATTATACTACTCAATATTGCACCCTTCGATAGAAATTAGTTCTGTGTTCGACGTTTTGCTTGCTTGCTTGTTTAGCGTGTGAAAAAGATTGATTTGAGGCAATTTAGTGTAACATTTTTTAAATAAATTTGCTAGAGCGTCGATTGTATTAATATTAATTATGAAACTCTCAAGTATAGCACATATGTGCACAGGTAATACAATTGGCATAAACACTATAAACAATTGTATTGAGAAACATGTTGAGGAATAAACTTAGTTTGCTCAACATTCTGTACTGTTCAGATTTCCTTCCCGAATGTCCAAAAATCTAATAGTCGCTCAAACTCTAATTTGAAACATGCATTACGCTTGAATTACTCGTTTTATGAAATCACGTGTTTATGGCAAGGTTAACGGACTCTATAGGAAATTATAACACCATGATATAGGATATGTCCCTGCAGTAAAAGTCGTTGAGCCGCGATTGCCTACGAAAATTCATCATATAAACACATGCTCGCTCCATTAATTGTAGAGAGCTGTTTCGTGTCTGGAATTGTTGGCGACAACTAGATTTATTATTCATGTAATCGCCTTACAGAAAAACGAAGGAACATTTAAAAATGCAGCCTGACGATTTCAATATGAACTCTCAAGGACATTAAAACAACAAGAGCACGTAAGAATTATCCAAGAACATGTCCATTCCGTGTAAACAAAGACAGAGTTAATAGTCCTAAATGAAAAATTTTACATTGCAGAGATATTTAACATGTTCATAAGTACCAATTGCATCGCAACAATAAAACATTCAAGTACCTTTCAAGGGAGTCATTCTACATACTTCAGATAGGAAAATGTTTAGAACTCAAGAACGGAGTAGATGATAAGAAAATTCCCCGGAGCAAAAGAATCGAGCAAATTTTGGAATAAAATATATCAGATACATACTTGACCTCTTTTTTGTTCACCCAAGTTATCTAGGACATAGCATAACAGATTAACTCTAATCTCGATTACGCTCAACATTACATGGCTGGGGATCGTCTCTAAGCCAACCCCAATGTTACATGTACCAGCCAGGATATCTAAACTTGCTGTCTACTACGTCAAGTCGTAAAAGTCATAAACCTAGAAAATAAAACCTCCCGTTTGTCGGATAACTGGCGCCAGCCTATAAGTACCTCCGTTTTCCATGCTTTTGTACATAGTGACTATTGTTAATTTTATTATCCTTGCATGGATGGAAGCATGACAACAAAGAAAATATAGCCTAAGGTCATTGGAAAAACAATCGATGATTTTCGAAATTATGTTACACGTGGTATTAAAGAACTTTTTTTGTAACTAAATGTGCGGAAGCTATACCACTATTATGACTCATGCGAGGAAAATGTGTGAAAGAGCTTAGTAATAATAAACGGCTTTACTATTGAAACTAGGCGTGGTCACGTAAACAGATTGCCAATCACTCATACACGAATCTTTATAGATTGTGCTAATAAAAGGAGGGCAACGTAAAATCAATTGTCTTCCTATTTAGTCATGCTATGACTCAAGTGACTAACTGTGAGAAGTAAGAATGAGAAACACGAAAAAAATAAATAAAAAAACTTAAAGTTTGTAATGAGATATATATATGTATATATATATAAAACTGACACAGCCTAATTTAATGAAGTCTGTATTAATTGTATAGTAAACGTTAAATAGGATACTTAAGAAAAAAGGTTTCATTGAAAATAAGAACATGGGTGGGAACATTGATAGTCCTATTTACAATCAGTCGGTTTACATTATTATATTTTGTATTATAATTTATATATATATACATATATTATATTGTTGGTTGTAGATAGTTGGATGGTGTTACTCAAAATGTCATCAAAGTCTCGTTCGACCAATCGAGCAAATCGGACAACCGCGAAGATTTTCTGGTTGAAGGTGCCCTATTACATAGGGGGTAAGACTGCAGTTTATCAAGGATTCTGTGTTTAGATCTGAACTCATTCCTTCAAAAAAAAGATAGATCATCAAATGAAAATCCCTGCAGAATACGTCAACTTGTATGTGGGAAAATGCTTGCAGCGATCCCTCCTGAGGCAGCCCTCCAGCAGCGACGAGGCACATTTTTACCTAAACTAGATTGTGAATAAACAAAGTTATCCCTATTGGAGTTATCCCTTCACGAAAAAACGCTACATTCTCCTAACTAACGGTTTAATGTGCCGTATCACAATTCGACATTATAGGCCCGAACTTCTTTGCAGAGGCAAGCGTGCCCGGGGCTCCAGACATTATGTTTCAATGTTGTAAAATATTCAGCAGTCTCGATTGCAAGTGGTTGTTAAGGAGGAGGAGTTAAGGGACTTTTTGTTCCAATGGGATGTAGTATAAACCGGAAATTCTTTGAGTGCTCTGAATGAAATGTTTCCCGGACGTCTAGTGTCTTTGAGGGTTGAAATTGGGTGGCTTCTGCGGTCGACCGATTTTAGCATAAGATAATTCTTTCCTTGGGAATATCTTCAGGTAAACTTGTTTAAACGTTCGCACCAAAAGCTGTTAAGCTGGAGTTAATGGAGCGGTTTATAGAAGTAAATGCGATATCCCGCGAAATGTGTCGACGAGTTTCAGAAACCGTACCGATATATTACAGCTAAAGCCCGCCATCTTAATGACATTATTTCTACAAATTAATGAGTATGAAATAGAAGGTCCTACTGATGTCAAAATTGTTGGTTTCTTGTTCCTAACTCTTCAAAACTACTATATTTGTTCTACAGCACCCTTCAGTAATAAAAAAGTACATGTCAAAGTCAACATGTTTTGCATGAGTTACCAACTGTCAGGAAGATATATATGTTTCAACACTTCCTGGAGAGATGTTATTTTTTTTCCAACATACATTTAAATTTAAGTAACACGAAAAAAAAACAATATTTACTTATTCCAAGTATGCGGAACAATTAAACTTTACTCACATGCATTCAATTCTGTTTGCAACACAAAAATATGAAAACGATCACTTCTTATTAAAAGCAAAAACATTGTTCACTCCATCATAAAAGTATTTAAGGTCATCGAGAGAAAAAATAAAAAAATCCTTTGAAAGAAAAACAAGACTTTTATTGTTGGCATACAACCGATTGAGTGACAGCTACTGGATTAGAAAGTACAGTGTAGTAGAATAGAGATAAGACCGTAGCCAACAATGCAATCGATAATTAGTTGATTGTAATTTCATTATGGACAGGCTTTGATGTGATTTATAACCCTTACTTGCATGTAATAAGCTTCATCTCATGTTATTTTAATAGAAGCAAAGAGGAGCTCGAATTACCAGAACTTTCTCCACACTGTTTGCGATTGAAAATTGAACAAACTTCTTATTATGAAGGAAACAGCAGTAGTTTTCTTTAAATCTAAGTTTATATGATTGATTGATTCGAGTTGCATAATTTGATGGATATCCTAGCGCATGAGTTTAATTATTTAAAACTTTGATAACAAGGCAAATATTAGCTTTGAAGATTCTGCGTTTATTCAGGTTGCAGAAGTAATAGTTGTTCTAATACAGCCTAAACACGTTTAGGGATTTGGTAATGTCTTATTTGTAATTTTTCTGAACTGTCTTAATCAGAGAAGTCGCAATATCTTGCAATCTACACTACAATACCTACTCTTAATATCAAATGCTGCTTCAAATTTCAAATTTTGGAATGAGATACATACAAACTTGATACACGTCAAATTCACATGTTAACGTAAATGAAATTTTTCGCATCATCATGACTAGACTTGCCAGCATGTTAGGCTCCTTTCAAACCTCCTCAATACAGACGACCACCGTTAAATGACACGCGCCTTCTACCAGAAAATCCGCATGCAGAGCAGTATCTGTCCTGCATTAAATGGTAATATAAGTTAGCAATCTCTGAGCAGCGAAATTATTAAAGACACAGTTAAGTGCCTTCACAAGTTTATTGCTTGGACACAAAGAGACCACAAAACGAGCCCACAACTGCCAGCACAGCCATTCAATTCTTTGATGGATTTGGCATTAATCACGCGGTAATGAAGATTCTATTAACCTTTTCTTCTTGTATTTCTCATTACCTGGACTCTGGATGGAATGGAGCCAGTCATTGTCTTCAACTCTTTTCTTGGCTTGATATGTTGAGCAGAGGCCACAGAGATTCGAAACCTAGCTGAACAACAGTTGAGTATATTCGACTCAATACCTTTGGATTGACATGGTCCTGAAACATTCGCGTAGTTTTACATCGTCGCAAGTCAAGCGTGAAATTAAAGTTAGAAAATTGTGCTTGAAAGTCTTTCGCTGGCGCTAATCCCACCATACAACCAAGAGAAACCCAGTTAACTATTTCTGCCTAGTTGAGTTTATAATGAAGATGTAAGACAACAACTGGAAAAAATGGTCGAGCAATATCTCAACACTGAACTGCAATAAGAAATGGGAAACAAGGAAAATGATGAACATCGAATAAGGGACACACCGAAGTGACCTAGATGTAACATAAATCCATCAGATATGGTAACTGAAATCGTGCACAAGCTCATTTGAAGTTGTAGTTGCTTTTTCGTCAGAGTTATGTCTTTTTTCGGTCCGCAAGGCAAATGGGTGAGTAAATTGTTCCAATGTTAGATGACGGCAAAAAGGAAAGTAAAAAATAATTTTAAGTTGAAATTATCTGGGAAAAGTAATGGTAGTGGGAAGCATCTCATTATAACTGCTGTATACGGGCAGGTAGTTGACATAAAAAAAAGGAAATCTTTTCTTCAAACGATGATTTGATTTTCATTTCGCTCTACTTTTTAACAAAACAAAGAAAACTGCAAGGGTAAAACTAATACTTTCATTTGTTTCGATATATTGATTTAAGAATATATAGTTTCATTTCGTTGGAAATGTTCAAGTGTTTTAGCGAAGGATTAATTCATCACTAACTCATCTACCCTCACCGACAATTTTATACCGAAAGGCAGATAAAATCTTAAAGAAAAAACCATCGTCATGAAAGACAAGATTCAAAAACTGATAGTGAAGTAGTCAAATCATTTCAATCAACCAAATGCAAAGATATCGTGCAGAGAATATCCGTTAAATGAAATTAAAGAAAACTTGCAAATGGAACGTTAACTTCAAAATTACGGAAGAGATGACGCAATCACTATAAAATACAAATGTAAGAAACAATGACATATTTGATATAACATCATATAGATGTTATATCAACTATATATTAATAAAGCGACGGGATATGCGACTGAATAATAATACCAAGCTTGCATTCCGAAGTCATATCTATAGAAAAACTTTCGCCATATTACATTATTATTATTATTGAATTATTCCTTCCTTCAAAATCATACTTGATGTTGAGCAATGGTAATTGCACACGTCTCACGAACCTGGAATTCAACCATGACTGATGCCAGTGGTATAGAACATTAGAACTTGCTACAGTATGGCTAAATCATCAAAAAGTACAAGGGTCTGGTAAAAGTTTTGCCAAAGACTCAAAAACCAAGAATTTACGAATGGTCAAACGCTTGTGCAAGCCAATGACATGAATATCATGTCAAAACTCCTCACATTTTGGATAAATTAGCACCCATAGCCAAATAAACAGGGAAACCCAGACGAGCAATCTATTGACAATCTCTGTGATTGAAGTTCCGAAATCCGATCTGAAAGTGATGGAAGATTGCGGCTTCAGCTTTTGTTGTAAGTTTCAAGTGTTTGAATCTAAATGACAGAGGAAGGTGTAATTAATAGAGATAGAATAAAGATAATATTCTCTCTGTGTATACAGAATGCACAGAGAACCGAGAACCATTTACGAGTAATGAATGAGTGATATTACCTACAGGATGGAGTCGGAGCCTATACCTTCGCCTTCGAAACATCTAAAGACATTTTCTTCAGATTTAGCTTGAATGGTCAAGAAAAACACCAGTGCTAAATATAGTTGTCATTAGCATTGGTGTAGCCCATGTTGTGGATAATGTATTAGACATACCCAAAAAAAAGTAAGAATTGATTGTGCGTCTATAAAATGAGAGCAATGTAATTACTACACAGGACACAGGCAAAAAATGTGCCAAACTTTTCAAAAAGGAACAATTCATGAATGTGTAGAAAGCAAAAGAGATTATAGATCTTAATAATCATATAATTTATTGCCATCCAGATTGCGGCAACGGGAACGATGGAACAAATTTTAAGGAATTTGTTTTATTGTGCACGTTTATATCTTACACCAGATAAAAATATAAGGAACACTAAAATACATCAACTTCGGTTTCTAACATTTAGTAAACTATTACAATACTCCAGTGTACGACAAACGTGCAGGATGAATTCTGTTTAAAAAAAACTTATCTAGCTGTTCAAAAGATCTCGGAAAATTACTTTCACTCAATTTTCAATCATCTTTTATGACAAAAGTTGAGCTAAGGTAATACATCTGATCGTTTAAAAAGCGGTCACAATATTTTTGGAAAGGTTCTCTTTGCTAACCAACAATTCGGTATTGGATTTTCAATTGAAAAATGTATTTGAAGTTTGAATAATTGCATATATTTTTTTGTTTTTGGAAATAGGACTGAAATTTTTTTCGTAATTAACATCTTCTTGCACTGTACTTGCTTTTTATTTGAGGCCGCTTCGTTCGTAACGATGCAAACTTCAAATATCTGTTGATTATCTTCAGATGCATTTTACGAAAAGCAATTCTCGTAGTATTTTGAGTATTTGTTCGCCGTCACATGAGCAGTCACAGAAGGTTTTATCGAAACGATTATAGTATAGCAAGTTTTTAAAGGATTTAAAGTAGTCTCTCAATGAAATGTTACCACGCATGATTTACTAGATCAAATTAATCAAGAGTTTTTATGGGAATCTCATATCGACGTAGGTTAGTTTTTCTGGATATTTAAAAAATAGATGAGGAATTCATAATCGAGTCGTTCGAAATGAAATATAACAACCAAGCATTTACACTGGTCTACATAAAAACAGCCTTTTCCAGAGAAATATACCATTATCTGCAGTATTAGTTTTGCTTCATCTAAATGTAGACCTTAAAATTGATGTTTAGTTCTTATTGATGATTTATGGGTATCCCAAGTTTTAATCGTTGAAAGAGCAATCAACCAACAAAAGCAGGCAACTACGAATTTCAAGCTTTAAGAACAAAATCAAAAAGTAAAATTTTTCCATAAGGTTGTGTTTACACCGATGTAAACTTCAGACATCTTGATTTATGCCATCTTGATCATACATATGAGGTAGCTGGATGAAACAATGTATAAATATAATTTTGATGATGAGAGTTTAAAATGCCTCTACATAAGTGATTAGCTGCTTAAATTTTCTCAAATTAATCGTATAATACAATAATACACTAAGTTAATTATTCGATTCATCGTTATCACGGAGTTTTTGTATCATTACAAAAAATTTCCCAAATCAATATACGAAAAACGCAAATGAGTTTAGTTTTGAAAAAAACATATCATACGTATGTATATATATCACTAACACACACTAAAGTATAAGAAACCCTTACCTCCGAAATATATATATATATATATATATATATTTATTTGTTTTTTCAAAACTAAACTTATTTGCGTTTTTCTCATGCAAAAATCTAGCATTTAAAATTTTTTGTTAGTGTTTTGTGTTCAGCCTGAGCTCCAATTTAAACTTAAGTTTTAGTATTTTTTTTTTCATTTTTTGACTTGCTTTTGATGAAAAACAATCGAATTCGTGAAAATTGTAAAGAAAATACGTGTATTAACATGTGTCAAAACATGAAATTAATAAGTCTTAGATGTGCAATATCTAAGCGTTTTGAAAGTGTTTACTGCTATTATTTTTAAAAAAACCAACACAAATCCTCAGTTATACAACCGTCTTCCTCAACCCCAAAATATTTTGATACTGATGAAGGCATTAAAAAAAAGAACGAAAACATCTTTCTAATAAATGCGGAATAAATACCCGCAACTCAATGACCGCAAAACAAAGAAACGAATCTTTATGAGGCCTCAAATGAGACCAAAATTTGATCCACTTTATTGAGATTTGAAAAGGAGCCACCAAAGCCTTTTAGATCATTCGTTGATTGTTCAGTAGGTCAAGGGGTGTGTGACTTTTTTGATGGGTCAAGGGGAATGTTACTTGTTGCTTTAAGTATGATAAAGGGTGAACGGAGATCTGAAAATAAAGCTTTTATTTCAAAGCTACACGAATAGTTAGATTTTGCACAGCAGGTGCAAAAGCGTCCTTATCATGAAGATATATTCTCAGCCCGTGTATCAATTAAAAATAAGTAATATTATGAACTATAAATTACATAAACCCTTTCACTAGAATATTACAATCAAAAATGCTTACAATTAAAGTGGAAAGCCACCGCTCCCTCACGATTCTAAAAATGGCAAAACAACATTTTGGATATGACAATTTACAAAATACAACAACACATTTGCTTTCAAAAAATAAAATAATTCCTACATCCACTTTATTGTGGAGCAAATAACTAACTAAATTTTCCATGTATGTGCCTCGCACAAAAAACCCATTTGATTCACTTGAAAAATATGTGAAAACAAAAATATATCCGCATTTTATTTATGATGACCGTCTCTCTTTTCTAGGGAGATTTCAAGCGCATATGCATTAATCATATAAATACTTTTTCATACTTAAGCCACACAAAGGGAAGTGGAGAGAATTGAAACGCAGGTGTTGAATGATTTTATTGCACTAATTCTTGAATTACTTTATCACATTTTATTTATGTATTGTTGTTTATTTATTCCAGAGCGAGTTTTATAAAGTGTTGATGTAAAAACAGATTCTTACCTTTTCCGTTTTGAGAAAGTACAAACATTTTTAATGTATATGCTTAAATTGTTGTGAAGTTTTTTACGAATTGGAAGAAGAAGAGCGTGTCTGAAGTGTGAAACGAGTGAGTGTAAAATACTGTAAATAGAAGCTAAAGCATATGCATATGTTTATACGATATTGATCAATTTATCCATTGCAAATTTATATGCCTGCAATTCAGAATTTGGCTAAAATCAAAAGTTCCTTGATAATCAAATATTATAGTACTTTAATATAAAGAGGGTTATTCTGGAAAATCGATGATTTTAGGATGAACATTTTGATTTTAGCATAGAAAAAGAAGTGCTTTGGTACGCGGAAAGACATGTTAGATTGGGGAGGTTTTTCTTTTTGAAATTTTCTTCGCCTATGATAACTGACCATGATTCAGACATGGAGGTCAGAGGCAATCTCGGTGCTACTCTGATAACAAAACATTAACAATTGTCAGGGAAGAGTAATCGGGGAAGTAACTTAAAGGAAGATAAAAATTTCCTTTTCTTTCAGTGCGAAAGCTTTAAGCGTGATGCAAAACGTAGAAAAGATTGCAGGAAATGTATGTGTTCCATTCAGCATAATAACATAAAGCAAAAATGAAAATATAAAGTGAAATATATGAAAACGTCAGCCACTGTCATTACATGCCGGTTATATTAAAACGTATATTTAACAGATTCACCATCAGATCCACCATCTACTGGTAAATATTTATTACTCAATCAGTAAATTATCCTAAACAATTTTAAATGAATGGTGGACAGGTTAATTTAAATTTAAAATTTTACATCAATTCAAATTCCGATATTGATCAAATTCCAAATGTGGAACATATCCGACAGTTGCTTCCGTTTACAAGACAATAGAATAAGTTAACAGACAGTTACATGGTGTTATAATGGTGTTATAATACACATATAATAACATAAAACAATTATAGAGAACAACAATTTTTGCATGTTATCACATATGCAAATGCATCTCTCACACGCGAAAAGCGAGTAAGCCAATATGCGGATTATATGGCATTTAATCTTTGCAATTTATACTCCTTTTGAGTAAACAACATAAAGGCAACACAACTGCACTTAAACAATGTCAAATCAACAATTGCTTTGCACCATAACGCAATAACATTAAATTATTTGGATAGAAGCTTCAAACCTTTACCTCTTTTCGGCGAATCGAATTTTATGTGACAATTTATTGGTTCACTGAATTGGTTGATACGCGGTCCCTCACTGTGTCGGCC
Source organism: Stratiomys singularior (assembly GCA_954870665.1). Taxonomy (NCBI): domain Eukaryota; kingdom Metazoa; phylum Arthropoda; class Insecta; order Diptera; family Stratiomyidae; genus Stratiomys; species Stratiomys singularior. Next base: position 54,946,960 of record OX940879.1, on the reverse strand, counting down.
CGTCGTAGTATAGTGAATCCGAAAATTCGGCAAAGTATGCAATTTAGTTAATATATGATACAATACTTTGCGGAGAACAATCACTGTTTAAATTTTGTACGAAAAATTTCAATTTTTGAATAAACAAAATCAAAGATAATATGGCGATTCCGCGAAATTTTTCTGATTTTTGCAACGATGCACAAATTCGGTTCAATAATTGTCATTCGAACTAATTTGAAAATCTGTGCACTAAAATATTATCGATGCTATCGATTATTATTCACACTGAATAAAAGCTTCATATTTTATTTGGAACATTGGAAAGATTTGTTGGATTTTTTGACGGGAACTTGACAACTGACGCATGTGAGTCAAAAGGAATTTTTTCTCGGAACACTCTGTAAGTGGAACAGTAAAACTAAGAAAAAATGCATTGCAATAGAACAATCAGATCTCGACCTCATTTCTCGCTTTTGTATTGTGGTGTATGCTGATATGGGTGATTTAGTAAAAGTGCATGCTCATTATACATATATTTGACAAAACCATTTTAAATATCAAAAATTTAATCTATTATTTCAAAATATTTCAATCTTGAATAAAAAATAACAGGAAAAATAGTGGTTGCGAAAAGCATTATGGAGCATTATGGATTTGAAATCAAGATGAATTTGTATCAAAAAGTATGTATGTTAAAACGGGCATTTTGGATCATGTTATATGCAAGGTTATATTTCACCTTATGGATTCAATTGGATAATTTTTTGAATAAAATAAAAAGCATTAATCAATTTTATGTTTTTGGATATTTTAAACTATCACTGATAATCAGTGTGCATTTTCATCAAATTGTATAATCATAATTGATTAAATTATTATAAATAATAACGAAATAGATCATGATGAGGTTACATTGCCAGTGAATCAAAGTGACTGAACTACCAACTTAAAACTTTTGTAAGATCTTGGTTGGATCTGTTTCCATTTCGGACGAGGCCAGTATAGTCTGTTTAGTGTCTTTGGGTTAGGGAGACTCCTATTTCAGCGGTTACACTTAGAAGAAAGTAGGGTTACTGACAAAGTTGCCTCTTTTGCTTTGCGTCAGTTTGTTGACCTTTGCTTTATATTTATTTTATTTACAAATTTTTCAGCATAAACTAAGGACCGTTCTTCTCTCTTTTTTAACAAAAGCCTATTTTTAGTTCTACTTTACGTAAGTAGACTCTAATTTATTCGACAGTTAGAAACCCTTTCTTTCGCGGTGATAGGTGACAGCGGCGGTAAGGTATGGAGCCACAATTCGCAAATATCGCATTTATACCATCGATGGCAGCATTCGATATGACTTCGAACTCAGACCATACAAACTTAGACCAAACCTCAAACTTCATACACGAGTCCAGATTATTTTGCACTGCTTTCTTTTGATACCGCTTACGAATTTTTAAGGTCATGGAGTGATTGATTATAACCTGACTCTCTCAAAATCACCTTTTCTACCGTAGATCTAATTAGATTAAAGAAGCATATCATCGAGCGTATAAATCGATACTCACTAATTCATGATCATTTCTACAATCTGAACAAGAATAACCCAAGTAGCTAAAATTTATTGATTGAAAAAAAAAATTATTTTAATTTCCTTTCATTTTTCTTTTTTTTTCAATCTGAATTTGCAACGTCAACTAAACTTCAACTCTTTCTTGTACGATATTAATTTGTAACTTTTTTTTTTGTTTATTGTTGAAGTTGATAAGCTGTATAGAAACTGTATGAACCGATGATGTCCATTGAGGCTAAATTTAAGCTGTAAGGAAGATTTGCTACAATTTCAAAACCAACTTTTTCTTCGTTCTGTAGCCATCGCAACTTGCGTCTTGTGATCGAGTGCATTGTTGTGGCAAAGGAATATTCCTTAGGTCAATTTCAATTTCTGTAATTTAATTATCACAAAAATTACTTTTCTAAAGTTAACAAAAGTCTCTAGACAGAGAAGTATGGCATTTGAGTTATAAAACAAAAGGAGCATAAAACATTCCCGAAAAACGGTTGACTTGTTTAACTAGAAGCCAGTCCATGCAGTACCGATTGCAAAATGCCTAAAACACTTCTACAAAACTTCAGCTAATAATAATTAGACAAGATTGACAGCTAATAATAATTAGACAAGATTGAATTGTCTTTGTATTGGAGAAGTAAATCATGAAGGACATATATCGTAGGTTTTTAACGAAAAATATTCCAAAGTCTAATGAAGCACGCAGTCCTTTTGACAGACATAAATGGAAAAACTTCTGTGAACCTCCGGTTTTGATTGATTGTGCATCTAAACCTGTACATTTGTTAATCAGTTAAAATGTACATTGAGGAATAACAAAGTATTCCTGTAATTAAATTTTAAAAAATGTGCTCAAAATGAGTACTTTTGAATGATCACATCGTAGTGTAACACATTCAAAGCTATTACATATCGGTCAATGCTTATAATTAAAAAATTAATATTTTGTTTTATATATTACTATTTCTACTTAGCGCATAAAGGCATAGCAAATTCAATAATTCAATTTGATGTATTCTGAAGGAAAGAACACACGAGGAAGAATAAATGAAAAACCAATTAACCAATGGAAGGATTCAGTTGACTTTGCTAGTAAATGCTGCTCTGTTTTCGAAATAATGGAACACGACAGAAAACCGAAATCACTGAAAGTGAATTCCGACGGAGGACTAAGCCCGAGATTGAACTGTAGCGCCATGGAAGAATGAGAAGATGAAGAACTACCTATTTGTCATAAAAAAGTATTTAATATCAATTTTAAGTAATAGTAGTAAGATGTTCGTCATAAATCATGAATTGTTGTCCAAAGATTTTGATGGTATTATAATATGACACTGTATTCTGTGATTCTGGCAACAGATAACCGGCAAACGTTTATCACAAAGGCACTTTAAAAGTAATTCTGTTCTAAAGTTCTCCATTTGAAGCTTGGCCTGATATCAGATGGTTCAGACACATGAAATTAAACCCGAGTCCGTACGAAATGTCTCATTCGCCATCGATTATTATTATTGTTTTTGTTACAGCAAGAATCAGTTCTTGATTTCACTAAAAATCCTGATATGTTTATCTCCAGCCGTAATTTCCCCATTACTCTGGTCCAATTTATGAGTCATACGGGAAAACTAGTGACAATTGTTCTCTTAATATTAAGCAAATGTTTTTACAGACTGCCAAATAATTTAATAAAACTATCTAATTACCAACACAAAGAATATTAAATAATAGAATATTAAATAAGAAATACCTCTTTTCCATTGCATTTTCCAAAAGAGATTTTACTTAATGCATAATTTCAAGACTATGAGGCTTAGTGTAGGCTTCATGACACATTGAAGTTAAGTACGTGAAGCAAATGAATCCTCAAAAAACCGAGAACATGTAACTTTAACAAAAATTATAAGTCTAGATTTTTTGGCAGTAAAATAGCTTCTAATTTAGATTAGCAATTACTAGCACCTTTGATTAGCACCAGACTCGAAAATAGTAGATGTATATCAAACGATTTTCGATCCTAGCCTTTTAGCTTCAAAGAATTTTTTTCTTTATGCATCTCAAACCTTAAATTTAATTCCCAACAGCAATTATTTCAGATTTTTAATTCATTGCGTAAAAATAAAATTTTACTAGAAAGTTAAATAGAAATGTGGCAGGAAACCATTTCACTATAAAGTTCTGATTACCTCCCAATTAGTCACACTTGGCTTAAATTATATCAAGCATTAGCAAACCAAACTTCACAGAGCAGTACGCATTAAAATTTTGTGGAGTGTTTTTTTGGCGTGTTCAAGTCAATAAAGCACTTCCCGAATTAGGCTCCCTAAAATACATTTAATGGAAATTAACATGATAATTTATTGCAACACTAAAACAGAATGAAGACGCACTTAAGCTCACAGTGGTTGCACTAGTGCGTGAACTTGCACCAGATACTTATGTTTATCGTCTCATAAAACGTGTCCCTAGTGAGAGTTCAATTTATCCAAAAGCATTTCTTTTGCGTTCAAAATCACCACACCCTGCTCCGTGTGTCACGGAAGTCGCATTAGCTCTATATTCGCACAAACGTGATTCCTTGCAGCAAAATATACACCCATTAAACTGCGAAGGGACATTCAAACCTCTCGGCTATCTATAACCCAGGCGCTTGGTATCGCCAGCTGTACGTAGCACATACATTGCGAATGCAAATAGTTTAAAAAAATATTTTGGAAATTAAAATTTCTTCGCATTTACAAATCGCCTTTTAAAAAGGAAGATTTGAAAAAAAATCGTGTAAACCAGAAATTCGAGAAAAGTATAAATTTTAATTAATTCGAAATGTTAGACATGTTTCCCAAGAACTGTGACATGTTAACTTCAAATCCAGGAAAGTCGTTGATTAAACACTTTGGGCATGAATCATCGCATAAATATTGCAAAAGACATGCGACACATAGAATCAGCTCAAGTTGAACGAGTGTTAGCTGCTTTGAATGCGAAGTTAAAGGAGAATGGAACTGTTTCGTGGTCAAAGTTGCTGCATTTGTGGAAAAAGGAAACACCATAGAATACGTCAAACATATTTCGTCAGCCATTTAAGAATGGCTGGGTTTTTTAAAAGACGAAAAGTATCTTTTGTAGTAAGTATCTATTCATGCGACTTACTTGTAAGTTATTTCCAAACTTTTAAGAAAAATTAACAACAAAATATCAAACTTGGTTTCGGATGGAACACTTTTCACTAGTACTTTCGCTTCAATTTCCACTATTCGTTGTATAATGCACAATTTCAGTAAGGATTATTCATCGTATTTTTCGATTTCACTTGTAAACTTTCCTTGAATCAAAAATACAAAGCACTCACTTCCTTTGTCGCAGGCGGGGTTGACGAGAAAGCGAGGAACAGCTACGAACGCAAACTAAATTTACACTTTTTCAGTAAAGAGAATAATTACACTAACTGGTTATTCGCAACGATCGGCGACCGCAACAAGGATCGTGGACGATTAAATTATATTGAAAATAATCACTTTTCCTTCTGCTGGTCTTGTTTTGCAATGGGTAGCTACTACTTCGCGGCGATGGCTGCTAAGGAGAAATCACTTGTTCTTTATTTTATTCCTTTTTAGGAAATTTATTTAATCAGTTTCTGTCTGCTTCGGGGGCTCTTGTATATACTCTATTTGAACCAGCACACAACGATAACGACTTTGCAACGAGAAGACTGTCCGCACCCTTGGATGATCCAAACTTCAATAGTGATAGTCTTCTACTGTAGCCAAGTGTAACGCGCCTCGTTGTTGCCACGACTCGGGACCGGCTTTGGGCTCAGGCTTATGCTCGGGGGCCTTCCTTCCTCGCCTTCGCTTCTTCTTTGTTCTCGCGAACTACGGAGTCGAGTGACTTATGTAGATACAGATAGTAGATACGCGAGTATGAGTACACGCCAAACGCCGAGTGCGATGAGTACGCAAGTAACCACAATAACTGCGACCAGCCACAACAGACAGCCACAAAGTTTTTAGAGTCATTCTTCCAACCATGAAATGTGAACAAGAAAGTGCATATGTGAAGAATGTAGGTGAGACGGGGGTGACAAAAAAATTGTGTGTTAAGCGAGGATATTTTCCACACCAGAGCCTTCCTTAAAATTGTATCGAATAGAATATCAGGAGCAAATAAAACCAACAGCTAAGAAAGACAAATAGTCCTGAACCACATAAAGATTGCTTTTCTCCAAATCATGTGAACAGAAGACGACATATTCCCACAAATGTTCGTGTAGTATAGTATGTATAGAATTGAAAGCATTGATTTTTCATATTTTTTTGTTATTCGATTCGAAATTGCCTTATACTTTTTTAAATACGTTAACGGCAATTTCACGTTAAGGATCTTATTGAGAATTCAATTCCGTAATACTGTAAAAAACAAAATACCGTAAAGCGTTCATATAATATTTCTAAAACCGTATGCTGCTTAGCATATACTCACATTATTTTATTCCTGAAATGCGTAAAAGCCCTTTAAAAATTTCTAAATGCAAAACCTTGGAAAAGAACTTCGAGGTAATAATATAGACGAAACGGCAAAACTTTCTTAAAGATCAAAATGTATGCTTTCCCTTTAACTTTGCGTCGGCTCTTAGTCATGTTATAACTGTATTTTTATGTCAGGATAATAGTACATGTCTTTCGAAAAATTCAAAACTAGTATTTGCACACTAGAAATTCTGTTTAATGACTAACTGCAGTGTGACCAAAATATTGCAAAATTTAGCAAAAGTTTTGAATGTTGTACTTGACAGTTGTCGTAGTATCAATTATTTTCGCAGGGTGACTGTCATTTCTAGAAACTAGTTTTCGCTAAACTTTGTTGAATATAAAAGATGTTTTTCTTGAAATTTCGACAAAATAGTTAAAACAAGTGAAATGGGCATTGACGGGCAATCAGAAATCGGGGACACATTCAGAAAGGGGTTTTTAACGGCTGATATCGATTTAGCCTATAATGACGAGAACGCTAAAAGATAAAAAAAAAGCAGCAGACGGAAACGTACGTCTATCGATAAGCTTAGGGTAGGCTGCAAGATAATTTAATTAATTATGTGAAGTTTAAGAAACGATTTATGTTATTTTGATAGAAGTTAAAAGTCTAGGTTTTCCCGAGAAAAAAATAACATCGAAATTAGCTTTATAAATAAAGAACATCGAATTTTTGATCAAATGATAAAACATCTAGATTTATTCAAGAAGGATGTTTCTAGGACGTCGGCAAAAGAGGTTAGTGATCGAACTTTAAGAAGCTAAAAAGCTGGCATTGAAACATGTCACGCAGAAAACTCCTTATCCGAAACGGAGGATAAACCCAATGTTCACAGTTTAGAGCATAGAAAGAAAATCTAAGGCGAGGAAACCGCCACAAAATCATGGACACGGCCCAGTTATATTCTGAGGATTTCATTGCTTTCAAGGTCTTGGATATATATGTGCGCCTAACACTGAAATCACAATGCAAGTTTCGTAAAGTCTATTTTTAAACGATAATACATTCCCTTCTGCGATAATTGGCATAAAACTCTCGACTGGACTCTCCAACATGATAACAATCCGTGTCATAAGGGAAGACATGTCACAAATGTTATCAATAGCGTCGGTATCAACATTCTAAATTGACCCCTTCAATGTCCCCATTTTCAAATGATTGCAAATCTTTGGTCCTTTTTCAAGGTTTCTCGTAAAACCAACACGATAAGAGCACGAGAAGAGACAAATGAAGAAATTGAAGGACTTTGCAAATAGGTGCCATTGTATTACACACAACGAGTAGGAGACTCGATTTTTTTATATTTTATAATTATTTTTGAGGTTTTATATTCTGAATTATTTCGTTGCAATACCTTCATACAATCATTGAATTTCGAAAGGAAATATTGGTTTTGGATTTTTTGAAAGACATTTACTGACTTAAGACATTATTGTTTCATGATAATATTTCAATCCCTCGAGAATCAACAGAAAAACGGACATTAAGTCCTTCCGCGAAAGCAAGCCTGGTTTTTGAGTGGATGCTGCTGATTTACCACTTTTACAAACTATCCGACGCCTTTTCACGTTATTGTACAGGGACCACTTTTCACATGGGGTAACCATTGGATAAGTGGAAGCATCTATAGTGGTTCTGTGGAGATGGAATCCCTCCGATCATACTGCGAAGGTAATCTTTTCACCTCCCTGGGCTGCGCAGTGTTCAAGATCAAATTTGTATATTAAGAAAGCTCTCACATTTCCCGTTGTGTAGGTGACACACAATAAAAAACAATAAATAAATACATAAAATAATAATAAATAAGACTAAGCGCTATTGGATGAGGATTATTTGTTATGATCAAATAAAGTTTTGGGTAAATTTTAATTTGTACTCATATTTTTAAGTTAAAAGAATATCATACATAATAAAAGAGAATTAAGACTAGAATTAAAATGATTTTTGTAATTAGATTAGGGTATAAAGCAATTATTAGGTGAATAATATAAGAAGAAGAAAAAGTCTCAGTAAAACAAAAAAAAATAGAAAAAAAAAGATCAAAAAATCCCCTATTAAATTCTGGGAACTCTAACTGGAAAGAAATTTTTCATTGTTATAATTCAGGTGTTGGTAATGAACCACCACCTATAAGAAGGCGAATATATCAAAGTAGAGAGAAGAAGAACTAAATAAAGTGCAATTAAATTTAAAGTAGAGAGAGGAAAAAAAAACAACAAAATAAAGTGGAATTAAATTTAAAGCAGAGAAAAGTACAAAAAAAAATTAAAAATATTGAAGTAGAAGAACAAAAAAACTGAAATTATATATATTGAAGCAGAGAAAAACAAAAAAAAAAGTGAAATTAAATATAATAAAGTAGAGAAGAACAAAAAAAGTGAAATTGAGTTTCCAATACAAGGAAAAAAGACTTATCCTTAAGACTAAAAGGGATAACGGCAGAGTGCATCGTGGACGAGCGAATAGCGTGACGTGGATGTATTTCTAGATTTTGGATTCCCTGGATACGTCTGTGGAAAAGTCATCATCAATCAAGTCGCTAACCTAATTTTGTTATATTCTATTATGTATCTGTTTTTTTACTTTTTCATACATAAAAAATATGAAAGAGAAAGTTTCTTTTCTGTGTGTGCGTGTGTATGTGTCCTGAAAGAGTTAGGGCTTTCAGAATGTCCCCCACGCCCACGCGATGAGCTAGTGGTAATTAACTTTCTTCGGCCGCCATTATTTGTATTGCCTTTGTATTTTCAAAAATAACCTTATCTCTTATTGCTGCAGATGCGACCACCCAATACCATTTCAACCCGGCATTCCCGTTTTGAAGCAATGACAGGTGCCAAATTCTCCAAAAATTAAATGCCTCTATTTTGTGAGATACGGAAATACTTATACAGCATAGTTATCCAGCATCAATTTTGCTTGTTTTGATAAATATCACTCGATAAATAAATAAATAAATTCGAATTTCTGCATACTTTTTATGTGATTTTAACATCCCCCAATCGTTTCAGAAGCCCGACGAAGTAACATTAACTGTATGGGAAGTTTGACCGATTTGATTTTATCTAGCGTATATTTATCAGCAGAATTAATGTTATGAAATTTTTGGCTATGGGATCCTATTTGAGACGGTTTTTATAGGGACTAGTGAAAAAGCAATAATTGTTGATAAAGCACAAAGCGGAAATCCCACGATAATTATCAAAAATTGACGAAAACCACATGGGAATATCTTAAAAATATGTTGATTTCGTTATTGAAAAATTAAACTAAGTTAAATTTACGCATGAGACACATACGGGTCCCAAAATCGTCGACTCGAAATCTGGAAGGAACTTTTGAAGCATAACTGTGACGAAAGATATGATTTGTTACGAATTTGGCGCCAAATGACAGCCTAGGAGTCCATTATTCCGATCGAGGGTAGAAAAGTGGATGAATACAAACTTCCTCTCCATGTTTTGGCCAGGCATATTCTCTTCAGAAGTTCAATCCTCTACTGTATGCAGGGAAATTTTTGTGTCACTGTGTCACGGGACGCTTACTGCGTTTATATGGCCGAGTGCACGGACCGAGGGTAAACAGTAATACCTTCTTCTTAGACAAAGCATTTTAAATGCGTCTTTTGTCGAAAATGAAGTTATTGAGATAACCACCCACCAATAAATTTGTAATTAGACAACGCTCATTTATATATTTTAAACGCAACTGAATGGATTAGGCAAAGCCTAAAGTTTTAACCTCTGAAGTATCAGATTCAAAAATAATTACTAGACCTTGGACAGTAAGAATCAAGGCTCCAACTGTCTCCTTGGTTTTAGAAAGATTCGCGGAAGTTTTCACCCCCTGGTTTTGAAAGATAAGAATCATACTTTTATTTTTTTCATTTCGCTATATTTTTGAAATCCTAATATATAAATAAAGGCAAGGTGCGGGCGGTAATAGTGAGAAAATCTGTTGTTGAATATTTCAGATATTGAAATTGGAGAAGAAGAGGTTCAGTACATACGCATCATTGGAACCACGGCTATTAACATAAAACGGGAATGGGAATTGTAAAGAAAGTTGTAGAAGAGACAATGAAATTATTGAGAACCCTAAGGGCAGAAGCACATATCAAAGTTTAGAATTATAAAAAAGTTGAAACTAATACCTTTATCATAGGAGATCAAAATAATTCCCGAACATCTTTACTAATGCTGGGATATATTATTCGCTATGAGCCACAGTGGAGCTACATTTGAATTTCTCAATTTCAATACCTAGGAAAACCAAGTCAAATCGTGTTGAAAAGCCATTCAAGGACAGAGAATATAGATAAAAATAGACAATTGAAACAGTTTTTAGCAAACTTCAAAGGAAGGAAACATAAAATAGCAGACATATGAATGGACCACGTGATTAAATAGAACTTTTCCTTTTAGAACTTTTTGAAAATCATTCAGAATCGAGAAAACAAAAAAGATTCAATCTTGCGTGTCAATTTTAAATTAAGTCAAATTCGCATCAATCATTTAAAAATAGCTACCTGACGATTATAAAAGCATTCCTGGAAGATAAAGAATAAAACGCATCGCTGAGTTGGAGTGCATAATAAGGTCTCACTCTCCAAAGAATATTAAATGAAGAAAAATTTATGAGAATTTGCACTGTTTTTTTTTTGCAATTGTTTTCAAAACTTTCAATGCCAGCAATAGAATTCGATTTGCAACGAGTTCCAATAGAATGAAACCAATTAATTTTCAACCGTACACTACAGAATGTGGCTAGGAAAGCGTGTTATAGCGACCTCATTTCCGGATCGAATGCGTGTAAAGAGAAGTATTTATAGAACATTTATATTGAAATTATTTGCAGAAGAAGTATTCATCTACATTTATAGAACAGTGTGCGAAGAGACAGGCATCTAGTCAGAATCTTACAAGATTTTTAGAATTTCTAGTCAAGAAGGTCTGACCCTATCTCTCGAAGGAAGGTCCTATCACCAGTTCGTTTCAAACTCAGCTTGGTGTTGACAGAGGGTGTGTTCTTTAACTTCTATACCCTCCACTTATACTTTATTTGATCCATAGTGGGTGAATAAAAGGAAGTGGGGAAAGGACAACGGTGAAAGTCACTAGCTATCAAAGATGTGAAGTTCTGGCTCAACTACTCAACTTCTACTGTTTATTGGAGTCATGGATGTTTTCAGTCTGACCTGGCAAGTCAGATCAAAGATTTCTTCTTATACAACAGACAACAAGGACTTCACTCAGGGAATGTTTGACCAATGGAACCTTGTAATTAAAAAGGATTTATTTAATCGTCTGGTGCCATCGGTAGCGGTGTCTCTCTTTAAGCAAATTCTTTTTTCCCTCTTCTCCGTCCCTACGCTAGGCTACGAGAGAGAGAGATCGTATTGAAATACTTAAGATTGAAATGGGTTTTAATAGGAGTTACATTTTAAACCTGTCCTTTATCATATCATTATGATAGTAAATACTTTTCTGCAGACACTTCATATTGACAGCTGGTTAAACGCCAAAAGTCTAGATATATTAAAAAAGGAAAATAGAAAGTTAACATTTTTCAAAAGGTTGAAAAAATGACCACATTCTGGTTGACCTAGAACATTAAATCCTGCAAAAGCAAAGAAAATTACAAATGCAGAGGAAAGCAACAATGCGCAAGTGCAGTAAAGTATTGGCAATGATCCAAAGAAGTTTTTAAGTAGCCATTTTGAAATCAAATCTTTTGCATGGGCGAGTACCAGGGTACAGCGTAAATACATACAGCGCTAGCACTAACGGGTGGCTTTTTTCAGACAGAGATAGAAAAAGTACAAGCAGACTTGAATTGTTAATTTACGTAAGCCAAATAAAATTTCACTCACTTTCGTCCGAAGTTTGTTCCAAGTTTCATCGCTTGTTCTAGCTACACTGTGACCAAATGACAAGCCTAGCCTATATCCGACAAAAACGCACGGAAATCTGTATATATGTATAGTATAAACAGTAAGAACCTGAATTCTGGACATTTGTACTCTTCACTGATGAATTCGCATTTGGGATTTTCAGAGCAAATATAGAGCTACTGAAGATTTCTTATCCGCAGAAAACACATCTCCTTTAGAGTGGCACACGGAAAAGAGTCGGTCATAATTTAAGGTGTATGCTGGCGACAGTACCTCGTCTGTTTACAAGCAAATTCGACCAAGATTGTGGGTCCTTCGGCAAGACAACCGCAAAAATACTTTTCGCTTGATGAAAAAATGTATTGTACTTTCACACTTGATAACCTTACTTAGTCTTCGGACCTTATGGGGAATTTCGGATCAGCAAATTCCGAGAATGCCTATGTCAAACAGAGAACTTTTGAAAAACGTCTTGTTTGAATATATAGCGAATGCATAGCGCCAGATGTTATAAAAAAACCTTGTAAAACGTATGCAGAGGCGCATGAAAGTTGTACGAAATCAAATGTGGCTTAGAAAAAATCAAAAGTTGAAAATTAAGTGTGCATGTTTATCTGTTTAGTAGAAGTTTGACAGTATTTTTAGTTCTTAAAATAGCATCATAATTTGATTTTTACATAAGAAATTATAGATACAGTGTAAACTTCTATGAAAAACCATCATTTATTTGTGGCATATAAAGCTTTCTGCTCAATGATTAAACAATTTTTTGTAGCTCAAAAGTAAGAAATATTCTTATATATCATAATTTTTTTATTTTTGCAATTATTTATAGTAAAGGGACAAGAAAAGATAAGAAATGGGACAATTTCGTTTCGGAATGAATGAGTTTATACCAGTATAGTTAAGATGCAAATATCAATACATTTCTAAAACCAATAGAAGTGAAAGCATTAAAAAGTTTTACAATGATATTGACGGCAGCTCAAGGATTGCATATATTGCTGCACGAATTTTCGATTCAATGAAGCTAAAATTTGAATATGCTTTTCTCGGAACCAATAGAAGTCGGAACTTTTATATAATATAATATATATATATATCAATTTTATATAATATAATATATACATTGTATATATAATATACATTAAAATGGTAGTCGAAGAGGTTTTTGCCGAAAGAACGAACAATTCAAGAGAGTAAAAAAGGAATTTTAAGCTAATCGCTGTTTAATTTAATTATTTTTAACGCTAATTTATTTTTATGACTGAATACTTCAACTAGAATGTCTACAAGTACATATTATATCATACCGTTTCAAATATGATCCTCTCAGCGGCGGAACAGTTTCCATCTCTCCTCTACGATTATTTATTCTACAAGCCTAAGCCCTTAAACACCAAACTCTCAAATGGCATCCTTGTAAAATTTACGACCAGACAAAGTAGCATGTGTTTTCCAGCATAGCCTAACTGCGCGCCTTTTAATACGCACACATTATAAACATCGTCATGAGGAATACTGATGAGATCCTCCAAGAACATTATAAAAGATCTTAACGAGGTTTATGTGTAGGTTCCGGAAATACTCGTCGCTTCTGCAAGACACAGTCAGAAAGGAAGAGCAATTTAGGAAATTCAACATTAACTTCAGTTATTGTTCCAACTAAGTCACAATTTGTTGATTGCATTCAGTACAATTTTCCTATGAAGCCTCTTGTCGAGATTGTCGGACTTCAAAATTGTCATATCTCAACTCAAAACGTAAGACGCCCAAAAGACGAATAATTTTCTTATCTACGGAATGCATTTGAATGCATTCAAGACTTTGTTCCGAGGTCGTCTGTCATGCGTTCCGATGTGCACGTATGTAGAACTACTTACTCTCACATATCGCTGAACTTCATCTATGCGTAAACAATTTGGAAGACGTAAGCCGATCACATTCTAAATACTTCGAATCGTTTCAACAATTTGTTTACTACTTGGGTCATTGAAACTCGAGAACAGCGAAGAAGAATGTGCAGATAGCTCAAAAATTGATGGTTAAAATCGATCTTGAACAAATAGAGTTAGACGATCCAGTATTACTCTATGCAACATGGTAGCGAGTTTGTAAATAATTCGATACTTCCGATTGAGCGGCGTCATTTTTTGTTTTATTTCCAGTTATGATCCCTTAAACAGACATCATGATGCTGCAAAGGAATCGCTTTGATACGACTTAAAATACATTAATCTCGTTAAGACCTACAATGTAAATAAACTACTCTCACAGCCCATGATCCCTAAATTGAAGGTCGATTAAGATCGATTTCTGTGCCAAATCCCTGTCCACTGTAGCTCGTACACCGGTCATGGTAATTTTTCCATAAACCGAATGCTACTTGGTCGCGGCAAGACAAGGAGCCCTCATCATTCATTTCGGGCGTTATCATAACAACTTCGAAGAATGTATCTGACAAGCTGTATTAAAAATGGAATTCTTCTGCGCTGCCATCGACTTGTTGTTTTTTATTGTTTAATGCATGACAAGATTTCCATTTCTCAATGAGAGTCCATTGCGACGGCTGACCGTTTTGTTCGGTAAAACCTTGATTTTGTGCCTTCTCCCTAGTTATGGAGAGCCTTCCTTATTTAGGGAGTACAGGGTCATGGCATGGAAACTTCTGCTGATCTGGCCTGTTCGGATCAGATACTTAACAGACAATAAGTGTTCCTATTGAAAAGATGCACACACGGGGTGATACGCACAAATGTGATGATGTATGTTTATGTGCATATGTGTAATGTTGAATGATGTAAATTGGTTTCTTGTCTTCCATAATACTATCATTAAATAAGGAATTTAGTGGGTTAGGGTTGAAATTTTCATATGGATCAAACGAAAATCAGATAGAGTTCCGCGGCCTCTGCATTCTGAGGAGCTTAAAAGATTATTGATGCTGGAAAACGAAGACTTCTTTTTATATTGATTAGTTGGAAAATTGATTTTAGTATTAAGATAGCCAATAGATGCAGCGAGTTTGAGCCGGAAGCGATAGGGCTTTTATCAGCTGTCACCTATGATCTATAGAGTCTAACCCTAAATCCATTAAAAGTAGTTATTTTAAGAATCACTTTCCGAAACGCAAATATATGTTGCTAATTGCGTGTCGAATCAATGCTTGCCATTGGTAAAAACTCACGAGCCAGCCATTCACGACCGTACATTGAAACGCTGATGGTGCATCTGAATGCTAAAAATTAGCCGAGGTTTAAATGCAAAACAGGAGTTCTAAAGCCAATTTCAATAAATAAAGACACCTGATTTGCGTGTTTTAGTACAAGTCTTTATTTGTTTCAACATATTATCGGCAGGAAGGGCATTAATGCCTTCCACACAGACTCGCGGCGATTGGCGGGACAGGTACCTTTATACCAAATACCTTTTATGCAAAACTTACGCTAAGTATTTAAGCACTATAAATGTTTGTTTTTTTTTCCTTTCATTAATATTAATTTTTTTTTGCACTACTCTGTGGAAGCAAACCTTCACGTTTTTTTTTTGTTGGCATAACCCATATCCCTGTCTTACACTTCGTCCTTTATAAAAATGAAATACGCGTATACATTTCCTAGTGAAATAAATAAAGGTTAAAAAGAAAAGGACTCTGATAATTCATTTCTTTATTTGAAAATTATTCGAGGTCGTTATTTTTTTAGACGCAAGATTGATTTGATTTTGTGACATTTTCTTCACCGGGTAACATCAATTTTCCATTCGCTTGACTGTTTTTTTGTTTCTGGATCATAACAAAAGCTGCAAGACTTTGACAGGAAGCTTGGATCTGATTCAAGCTGTTTTTTTTTTCAAAGCATGGCACAGATGAACTTGACGTTGTTACTTGTAAGCCAGAATCCAAAGAACTAACTTGTCAGCAACACTTCCCGTTTCCAAATTTTCAGTTGAAATTCGATGAATCAAACTTCATGATATTGCAAAAATTGTCGACAGTTGAACAATGGTTGTTTGTTGTTCGGTGAATAAAAGTTCAAGAAATATTTTGAAATTTACGTTTATGCAAGTAATTGATATGACCAGGAGGTTCGCCTTCAACCAACGTGTCGCCAATTATAGATCGAAGAAACAGCATGAATAGTTAAATTAGTTCGCAGCGACACATCTATAAGGTGCTGTCAACATAAAAACAATTTCAGTGTATTTTTACCAAGCAGGAATCAGCATACACCAGCCGCACTATGTTCCCTGTTATATCAAAGCAACACTATCAAACAAAACGATCACTCTAGGAAAACAGAATAAGCCTGAAGCAGTAGTGAACTACACTAATGTCCCTGGCCGCAGACATTTGTTCTAGAAAACGACTGCTGGTGGTAGCGCCAACATTTTTTTGGAAACCACCCAAGTAAGAAGGAGTTATCCAGTATTCTATGAGAGAGTGTTCCAAAAAGTAAATATAATTGTAAATATATCTTTTGCAGATAATAAAGCGAACTAAGCTAAATATATCAATGGCACTATATGGCACAACAAGATCGATATTTACTGTTTTTTCAGCCTGACATCTGCAGAATATAAGCGGAATCAGTGACTTCAAAAAATTTCCACATGTCACAATCACCTAAGCAACGTGTAAGTTCGAACGCAAATTATATTTATTTATCTGATTTTAAGTCGTCTGAAATCGTCTTCCGAAACTACTTCAGAATTTTACAGCAGACGTGACGGATACAATTTTTCAAATTATACCCGGCTTCCGTAGTGGACAACATTTTCAAACAAATTGTCATTGACTTTAAGCCCGCGAAACGGAATGATCTCTATATTTCGTATTAAGAAAAAATTCTTTAGCGTCTGGCTGCTCAAACTGTCATGCGTCTACTGAAGACGAGGGGGAGAGGATCAACGACAGTGTTTACAGTATCCTAGAACGGACCGTAGATGTTTTGCCGTCTAACGATATTAAAATTTTGTGGGAAACTTCAGTGCAAAAATTGGCGAAAAAATATGCATAGAAGGTCGACTAGAGGGAACAACACAGAATGGAAAACGCCTGATAGACATTGCTTCCAGCAGCAGCTTTAAGATAATTTCAACACAGTTGCCGCATCGAGGAATTCACAACAGAACGTGCGAATCCCCAGATGGTCGCCCATTCAATCGAATCGACCACGTTCTCACACAAAAACGTATTGCCACTAGCACCCTCAACGTATTTCCGTTACGCGTCCCTGGCTGCGATTCGGACCACTACCTTATAAGTGTCAAGTTCCGATGCCTCATCTTCAAAAGCTGAGAACACGAAAAAAATAATCAGCCCAAGATATCACCCCCTTAGGCTAAACGATAGCTCAGTAACATTCACACACATGTCAATGCTAGAGAACGATATTAACATGCCTCCGCCGGTCGAGGAAGGTAGTGATGACATTATAACTATATGGAGGACAGTGGGAGACCCGGTAACAGAAGCCGAAAAACGATTCGTACAACCTGGAGTGCAAAGCAGCGATGGATTCAAGAACCAAGGCGTACAAAGAATATATTCAGCGATCTACCCGGTCCAAGAGAAGATCACTATAACACACTATGAGGAAAAGCCAAGAAAATGTGCAAAAATAAAGCCAAAATAAAGAAGTCACATGATCTTCGATTGGCGTATGATTCTATCAAAAAACCCAAAGAAGGCTTCAATTAAAAAACGAGACTTTGCAAAAAAGCACAATTATCAATTAAAAGTAACCCAGTCAAAATCAACAAACAGATTGCTATAATTTTAGAAAAGCTATCCACAGCGCCCCCAACAAAAATTGAAGCTATGAACGTTCCTGAAGCAGAACAGGAGCTTATAGTCTTCCCGTAAATTAGAGGCGAAGTACAAGCACCAGTGACAGAGTGAAAAAAAAAAAAAAAATACCGGTGATTGTGATGATCAAAGAAGAATTCTTTGTAGATTTCAGGCCGGCATGTGACAGTATCGACAGAATATCCTGTTAAAAATGGTGCTTTAGTTTAGTTGCCTAAAAATACTTGTCTGAATGGTTAAAGTTTCAAAGTTGCTCAGTACAGTGTCCAAGGTCAAGTTAAGGGAGAATAACTGACAGCTTTAAGCTTAAGGTTTAAAAGGGGATAAACTAACTAATTTTGCTCAGAAACACGGCATCACAAGGACAACAGGTGAAACAATGTTCAAGCCCACACAATTAGTAGTGTATGCTGATGATCTCAAGATTATGTCACGTTCAATCTTAGATACGTAAGAAACATTTTGAGTCTTGCATCTGAAGCGCCTACGAATAAATGGAACTTTAGTTGTGACACAAACGAGAAAAAATATTCCAACCCAACAAAACCTGTCCGTAGGAGGCTAAAATTTTGAAAATGTATTTGACTTTGTGTATTATGCAGCCAACTTCAATAAAAACGCTGAAAAGTACAAAGTTCGACGTCGCATAAAAACTGCAAATAATGCCAATACTTCTGTACTCAACATTATAAGGTTCAAATTTGTGCAGAGACAAAACAAGCTTCGTATATACTAATCATTAGTCAAGCCTATGCTGTTGTCTAGAAATTAAGAATGGACCCTGAAGATCGAATCAGAAAAGGCAGTGGATATAATTGAACACATAGTGCTCCCGGAAATCTATGTCCCAGTGACAGAAGGTTCTGAGTTGGGACTACGAAATACCGATGAGTTATTTAATCATTTCTTGAGCCATCGGAATCTAATTGCGTAACATTCACAAACTGCAATGGGCGGACCATATAGAAAAAATTAAAGAAAATCAGGTGGCCAAAAGGACATTCAAGCAGACATGACATACGTCCAGCAGGAAGACCGTGAATTCTATTTGAAGATACTATAAATACTGACAGCCGATGCTTGTTGGGCCAACTGAAGAACAGTGACGATCGGAGGAGGTTAATCCTGTAGACAAAGGAGCCATGTATGATATTTTGATACACAAACCTTGCAAACCATGATAAATTCAATTTTCAACTAATGGTGTTATACATTTTGATTTTAAAACTTAATTGAAAAAAATTGAAAACTTTATTTATTTGAAAAGAGTTCGAAGGAAAGTAATCTGAAGTTTGTGATTGAGACATTCAACTATTAAAGAAGATGTCGGTGAAATTTTATGCTATGTTGGCAGCATTATTGATATTACATCAGAAATGATGTTAGCTTGATGTATGCCGTTTCGAATTAAAAAAATAAGTACATAACTTGATATATGTATATCAGATGGCAAATTTTCATTTTTACAAATTCTTAGTTTTTTTTAGCAGAAGGTTGTGTATGTAGATAAACGATATGTGTGGATGAAGATACATAATAAAGCACAAATATTTTATGAGTTCCTGAAAATCAGTTCAATGTGGCCTATAAAATGATTCTTTGCGGATTGATCCAGACTTAATGTCAATAACCGAAATAGCCATATAGCCAATACAGAGTACTAACGTACAATATCAATGTTATTACCTGTTTAAGGCGAATTCTGTCACATCGAATGATCGTTATAAAAAAAACCCCTATCGTCAAATTAAGCTTATAAAACATAGACAAGATCTTTGACGAATCTTTTAAGCAAATTTGCGACCATTTTATCCCATAAAACATAAAATCTAAGTTAAAATTGCCAATTTTACTGCAAATAGTTGTCCAGTGATATTTTTTTTTTTTGGTTTTTTAACCCTAATCGCTTAGCAATTTTCAAAATTTCACAACTTTCTGTAAAGATATATGCAGTTCATTTCATCTCTTTACATGCTGCCTATTCATATTTATGGATAGTCGAGATTTTTATTGTGAACATTAGAATTTAAGCAACATTTCCTTAATCAAGAGTCCTGATAGTTAATTACAATTACTCTTAAAACTAATAAACTAAATTCAAATTACACAATTAGTAGTGTATGCTGATGATCTCAAGATTATGTCACGTTCAATCTTAGATACGTAAGAAACATTTTGAGTCTTGCATCTGAAGCGCCTACGAATAAATGGAACTTTAGTTGTGACACAAACGAGAAAAAATATTCCAACCCAACAAAACCTGTCCGTAGGAGGCTAAAATTTTGAAAATGTATTTGACTTTGTGTATTATGCAGCCAACTTCAATAAAAACGCTGAAAAGTACAAAGTTCGACGTCGCATAAAAACTGCAAATAATGCCAATACTTCTGTACTCAACATTATAAGGTTCAAATTTGTGCAGAGACAAAACAAGCTTCGTATATACTAATCATTAGTCAAGCCTATGCTGTTGTCTAGAAATTAAGAATGGACCCTGAAGATCGAATCAGAAAAGGCAGTGGATATAATTGAACACATAGTGCTCCCGGAAATCTATGTCCCAGTGACAGAAGGTTCTGAGTTGGGACTACGAAATACCGATGAGTTATTTAATCATTTCTTGAGCCATCGGAATCTAATTGCGTAACATTCACAAACTGCAATGGGCGGACCATATAGAAAAAATTAAAGAAAATCAGGTGGCCAAAAGGACATTCAAGCAGACATGACATACGTCCAGCAGGAAGACCGTGAATTCTATTTGAAGATACTATAAATACTGACAGCCGATGCTTGTTGGGCCAACTGAAGAACAGTGACGATCGGAGGAGGTTAATCCTGTAGACAAAGGAGCCATGTATGATATTTTGATACACAAACCTTGCAAACCATGATAAATTCAATTTTCAACTAATGGTGTTATACATTTTGATTTTAAAACTTAATTGAAAAAAATTGAAAACTTTATTTATTTGAAAAGAGTTCGAAGGAAAGTAATCTGAAGTTTGTGATTGAGACATTCAACTATTAAAGAAGATGTCGGTGAAATTTTATGCTATGTTGGCAGCATTATTGATATTACATCAGAAATGATGTTAGCTTGATGTATGCCGTTTCGAATTAAAAAAATAAGTACATAACTTGATATATGTATATCAGATGGCAAATTTTCATTTTTACAAATTCTTAGTTTTTTTTAGCAGAAGGTTGTGTATGTAGATAAACGATATGTGTGGATGAAGATACATAATAAAGCACAAATATTTTATGAGTTCCTGAAAATCAGTTCAATGTGGCCTATAAAATGATTCTTTGCGGATTGATCCAGACTTAATGTCAATAACCGAAATAGCCATATAGCCAATACAGAGTACTAACGTACAATATCAATGTTATTACCTGTTTAAGGCGAATTCTGTCACATCGAATGATCGTTATAAAAAAAACCCCTATCGTTAAATTAAGCTTATAAAACATAGACAAGATCTTTGACGAATCTTTTAAGCAAATTTGCGACCATTTTATCCCATAAAACATAAAATCTAAGTTAAAATTGCCAATTTTACTGCAAATAGTTGTCCAGTGATATTTTTTTTTTTTGGTTTTTTAACCCTAATCGCTTAGCAATTTTCAAAATTTCACAACTTTCTGTAAAGATATATGCAGTTCATTTCATCTCTTTACATGCTGCCTATTCATATTTATGGATAGTCGAGATTTTTATTGTGAACATTAGAATTTAAGCAACATTTCCTTAATCAAGAGTCCTGATAGTTAATTACAATTACTCTTAAAACTAATAAACTAAATTCAAATTACTTACTTTTATATTTTCGATGGAAACGATTGAAATGTCTGAAAAAGAAAATTATGTTAATATCCATTTTTGAAGATTCAAGCATAAGTGTGTATTAAATCATTCCTAACCAATTTGTTTCCTATTAAAAAAATAAAAGTAACGTGAGAACCAACAAGAGAATAAAGGTTGAATATATAATTAAGATTGTCATTCACAACAAAAGCATGTGCGCTTGAACGGAAGACTTAAGTCTTCAATCCAAACCTACATTAGCTAGAGGAAAAAAGAACACGTTAAACTAGTTCTGGCATCGATTAATGACCTATAATTTACAATTTACCGGACCTGCTCATCTGGCCGAACCACATATCAGTCCAACTTGAAGACCAACTTGAAGATATGCATGCATATCTTTATCCATCGTGATCGTGATTATTCACCAATTGGTGAAATTAACATATAGTTAACTTGAAATGGACCAAAAAGTCGCACACATTAGAATGCAGTAAATGTGAAAAGCAATTTATCAATTTAAGAGGAAAGTAATGAAGATGAAAGAATTGGATTGAGAAAAATATTTGAGATTCGTGATTTAATAAACGTGGACTTAGAATAAGGAGAAATCGATAGAGATGCAGAAATATTGTTTTCAAGTGATCAGTTCTTCAGTTGGCGCATGCAAAACATATAGCATAGCTATTCGAAATTTGTTTTCTTTGTCAGAAATAATGGTCCTCCCTTTGTGTAATTCCTCTCAGTCGAGCTAGCTCCATTTCTGAATATTGTATATTATAATGCCATTTGTAAGAACGTTAGCAAAACAGTTCTATAAATGGGCATGCAAAAACAGTGACTTCAGATATCAAGGATCGTAATATGTATCTTCAGTAACAAGTATATCGTGTAAGTATTTCGTAAGTCGGGAGGTGACTTTAATTCACCATATGGTCTGATGCTGCATTTCGAGATGTGGCTCCGCCCCCCAATTTCTTTGCTGAGGTAGCTCAATGTCCTACAGCAACTTATGACATTCAGTTTGTTCGAAGTGGGTTCCTACGCTCTTTTACTATACTGCTTTGAAGTGTAAATTGTCACCCCTCAAATATAGATCAGACTTTGTTATGTGAACGTTTTCCGTACCCACGACTGTGTACTACCACAGTAGTGACACAAGTGATGAAACTAGAGTCGTAAGACGACGAAAGATCAAAGATGTGACAGCAGTACTAATACTACTGAAACCCTCTCCCTTCCTCATTATTGAAATTTGACAACACACAACATGACAAGGATCAACTTTACTGTATCTACGAAAATACCATTGCACCTTTATGCTACGCGACTGGAGAAAATACCTGGTGCTGAAGGATATCTTGTGATATTTACTATACAAGCTTGGCTGAAGAATTATTTAGAATTGAAATATGACCTCACAGGAACTAATCCTAAGAAAGAGAAAGAGACCTGAATAAATAAAAAGAACTAAATTCGGAAAAAACTTAATAGCATTGCGCAACAGAAATACATCATTTTTGAAATGGAAGAACAAGAGGTTTGTCATATACTTGACTAATTGGAACAATGCGGAAATTACTCTTGCGGAACTAAAAAAAATCATGACTAAAAAACAATTAAAAAATTTTCAATTTATTTATTTATTTTATTTATTTCTTAATTCTTATATTTTTTGGGGGGTTGGGGTGGTTTAGAAATTTGGTCAATAAATTTGTCATTGTTTAAAGCCACTAATCAACTGAGAAGCGAACAGCCGTTTAATCATTTGCGATTTATGTAAACATTGTTCACCAATTGGCGGGGGTTGTGCCTCGTATATAACCTTCGATTTCGTTAATATTCACTCCAAATCAGTTAGGAAAGACTGCAAAATTCCTTTTTTCTTGTAGGATTCCATCGACTCGAAAAGAACTAAACGATTTCGACGAATTCGACCGAGCCCTCTGCACTTAGCATATTAAATGCACCTTTAAAAAGATGAACATCGCCACAGGGACGTCAGGATGGGTTAAAGATGGAGGTAGGATCCTGACCTGCTCCTCCGCATGTTCAACGCAGGGCTATTCCCAGAGTGCTGGAAGGTGGCGAGACTTGTGCTCATTACTAAGGGAAAAGGGGATCCCGAGTCGCCAGCTGTATACCGCCCATTGTGTATGCTTGACACGGCCGGAAAAGTTTTTGAAAAACTTATCAGGGGAAGATTCGCTGACGTGATTCGTACTGCCGGGGACCTATCTCCACGGCAGTATGGCTTCAGCGCAGGCCGCTCCACCATCGATGCAATTGGAGAAGTAGTGAGCGCGGTCCAACGTGCAGAGTCTCACAGTATTTCCACACGAAGAGTCGTCCTGCTAGTTACTCTGGATGTCCGAAATGGAAGTGCTAGAAAAGCGTTTTCAAGTACCAGTGTACCTGATGCCGATTTTCAGGAACTATTTGAAGGACCGCAGCCTACTCTACGAAGGAGGGTAGGCGGAGTACAATTCTTACTCCAGGTCTCGCTCAGGGCTCTATCCTTGGGGCGGACCTGTGGAACATGTGGACTGCTGCAGCTTGAACTGCCGGATGAGTCACGTTTGATCGGCTATGCGGCCAATGTCGCGGCGCTGGTCGCTGAACGCACAGTGGACCATGCGCAACTCAGACTTAATACGTTAATGCGGCGGGTAATGGACTTTATGACCGCTCACGGATTCAAGCTGGCACTGGAAAAAACCGAAGTGGTCATCCTAACGTAGAAGAGAATCTCCAGAGTAAGGCCTATCAGTACAGGGGACGAGCTGGTTGAATCGAAATCAGCAGTATAGTACCTGGGCGACCTGATAGACTCGAAGATGAGTTTTTTCCAACAAATCAGGGCAGCAGCTGACAAGGCTGCAGCGCGGGTGACGGCACTCACTCGATTAATGGCCAACATAGGGGGCCCACCACATCAAGGAGACGACTCTTAATGAGCGTTGTGCAGTCGCTTCTACATTGCGGATCAGAACTGTGGGGCGACGCTCTCAGCAAGGAGTTTCACCGGAAGCGGATGGCACAGGTGCAGAGACAAGGAGCATTGCGAATCTCATGCGCATATCGAACGGTCTCCGGGGCGACAGTGCTGGTAATCGCAAGGGTGATACCCATCACCCTCCTTGCGAGAGAGCGCAGAAGTTTTTACCTGCGCAGAGGCGAAGACCGAAGAGAAGAGATCACTAGGGAAGAGAGACGTCGCTCTCTCAGCGATTGGCAACAGTCCTGGGAGCAAGAAACAAGGGAAGGTGGACTGCACGTCTAATCTCTGAACTGAAGCCGTGGTTCAGTCGAGTGCATGGAGAGACCGATTTCTACTTCACCCAGCTCTTATGCGGGTACGGTTCTTTTCGGTCCTACCTGTACAAAATTGACAGACCACGGTCTCTTAACTGTGTGTTTTGTGCAGGAGAATTGGATGAAGCCTGTGACAAATTCTTCTACTGTAAAAGGTGGAGCCAGCAGCGAGGGGACCTCCTCAGTGAAACTGCAGAGCCTTGTCCGGAACTATCGTGGGAGTAATGCTGAAAACTGTTGACAATTGGAATCGCGTGGCACAATATGCTCGGGCAGTGCTGATACTAAAGAAAGCTTTATTGGAGCGCTGGGAGGCATCGGGGATGGATGAATCTCTTTTCTAGCACTTCCTTCCTCTCCCTTCCTTCCCGTTAGAGAAGAGATTCCCATAATCCGAAGACACCTCTAGGCGTAGGAACACGAGGCCTAGCCCGAAGTGATGTGTCAAACGGTTCCAGGCTAGGCTCTCAGGTTGGCAGGGGAGGTGTTTAGTGGGTAGTCCAAAAATATTTTGCGTCTGGGAGTCCCACACTCAGGGCGTAAACAGCCTTCACCTCCCTACCACAAAAAAAAAAGATGGAGGTAGGATGAAAAGATTCCGAATTCGACAAAGTATGGCGCGCGTATCACAAAATTGATAGCTAAATTAGGTAATCTATCGAATTTCAAGATACATGAGTCTAGTTATTTTTTACCAGGTAGTTTTGTAAACTAATTTCGGAACTTGCAAGATTGGAAAAATCGAATTTGTAATGGATGCCTTGAATGGAGGGGAGAGCGACAAAAATACGTGATATTCTGCAGTAATTTTCGGGCACTTCAATACCTTCAGTTTCGACCCATCAGTTGAATGAGGGTGGGAGAAATTTGACCGTAAGAGCATCAAGGATGGACCATTGGACATCAAAACTAGCCACAAGTGAAAAAAGTTTCATCTAGGTCCATGATCACATATTAACCAAGTGCCTCAAGTAGTAAGACCACGGGCAATTCATACGCAGGTATTGATTACAATATGCACGAACATTTGGCTATGAGGAAGCCGTAAGCGAGACAGCACGCGGAATTGTGTGACCGCTTTGACGGAGTGTTTGGCTATTCAACGGACTTTGTCGCGACCGTGCACGAAACACGGACCACATTTTCACAACAGAGACGAAGCAGCAGCAGAAATTGTGGACTTTCCCAGGCGACTCTGCTCCGAAAAAGGCAAAAATGCCCGTAAAGGTTGTGGCCACTGTTTCTTAGGATTCGCAAGATGTATATCGTTTTAAATCAACTTTTTGCAGACAGGAAAAACGATCATGAGCGGAACTACATTGTTTTATTGGGTCGATTCGACTCAATTTTGAAGGTGAAACGGCGTTCAATACTCGGGGCTAATTATACCAAATTGCCGTGGTCTAATTTGACCATAATTTAAATGGGGCCACTAGGTGAATCCCTTGTCCTGGACAGATCAGGTCACGTGCAATTTCTTTGTGTTCCCAACTATGAAGGCTTGGTGCTTAACGTTAAAAGAGGAGACTATCGCTGTCGCGAACGCCTAACATATTTCTCGAAAGCGTATTATTTCGAAGCATTAAGAATGGAAAAGTTTCTCTGGGAAAAGTATATCGTCCTGAAAGGGGGACTTTATTGAAAAATGAAACAAAAATCAATTCAACTTCTGTATTTTTTTGCTCAGTCTGGGAAATCTTCAATCTAACCTCGTTAATACTAACAAACCTCAAATAATTAATAATGGTTCAGCTATTATGGATCCTTTATGATTTATCGTTTTCGGCATCGAGTTCTTTTTCACTCGTTCCACTGGAAAAACAATTTTCGACATTTTTTAATCGTTACTGAGTTTGATGGAATATCATTAGGAGATTTTCATTTTGGAGTGCTATTTTCAATATTTAATGGCGCCTTCTTATCCTGAAAATGCAGAATTTATTCACTTATGTATTCCTTGGCAAACGCAATAGTTTTTTATGTTGATCAGTGGAAATAATGGATTTCTTAACAGCATTCTGTTTGACACTCGACCTTCTTGAGATTTTCTCTTGCAGTTTCCGTTAAAAGATATTTCTTTGACATTGAGTTGCAGTCAAACATAAATTTTTCATACTGGCGTCATGACATGTTTTTTCGTTTTATTTATTCATTCTTACGCTTGTTAATGTGAAATTTTTTATAATCCTTTGCAGCGAAGAATATTGTCTTACTTCTGTATCTTAGTATCTAATCCGTTTTCATCTTAATTTTGTGATAAAAATAACCATTAATTAAAGTGAGTTATTTTATACTCAGACTAATTTCTATCTTTTTATCTTTTAAAATCAAATGATTTACAAAAAAAAAGCTTTTCAAACCACTTATCTAGGTGAATCACAAAACTTTGCAAGTGGACACAGACATTTTCGCCACATTTTGGTATATTGTTTCTCAAAAGTGCATTTCGTGATATTTGAAGCTATGAAAGGGAAATAAATAAACTTAATTAGAAAATATATAATAAATAGGTGAAACAAAATCAGCAAAATGTTTGTTTTGGATTTGTCATAGTTACAACCTCTCTGAACTAATTGACAGCAGATGAATTTAGACTTTTCCAACAAGTCGATGTCATGTTTAGACTCGAATTTCAAGACTTTGATTTGGAAGAAGAATGTCAAGCATATTGAAAAACACGGCCAGGAAGCATTCATGAAGACATGAGTACTGTTAGTGAAAGGGTATGTTAGAACGAAATTGTAAATTGATTTTACTATTTAAAAATGTGGTTAGTGTCCTTTGAAATATATCCAGCCTGAAAGATAAATGACTATGGCTAAATATTTCAAACAAATTTTTATTAATATTTACAAACATGAAATAAATTCAAAATCAAAATAATTTCTACATTGAAACTTTTGAAATAAGGAAAATATGAAATAGAAACAATGGCAGCAATTATTTTGTGTCGAAAAAATGACCACGAACTCAATGGAAGACCATTGGACAAGTTACGTCGTATGTTAATGACTAACATGAACGGGAGAGGCGTACAAATCAAAACTTTGAAACAATTGCATTACATAATCGTGGCACTAACATCATATTCTCATTACCAACTCGTTTCCTGTTCTGCGCAATCACACCTGATAATTGACATCATAAAAACAATATTATGACAACGATTAATTTCCCAAAACCTTATAAGCTTTCCTTTTCCTGAAATTAACCTTCAGTCTCTTTAAAATTGATGAAATTATGATCATAGTCGAAAAACGTGAAGCATACTTTCAACATATCTGAGGAAAGCAATTAACTCTTGAAAGAAGCCCAAACCCATCAATTTTCACCACGAAAATCATTAATACGGCAGGAAAGGGGCCTGTCATGTATTCTTACTTGGAAAGGATTTTCTATTTTATACTCATTCTGCCGGTATAGAAATCGAATCAAGATCACCTACGCGAAAAATACGAGCAAATTACTAAGCGCGCAGATGGTTCGCAGTGGCGAAGAACTCTTCCATAGCAGCAAGCAAACCAGCACAGCCCAAGAAATATAAGAAAAGAAAAACACAAATGGTAGAAAGGAAGAAGAAATTATCATTTCATGACGCGAATAGGAACGGGGCTATTGCAAGAGTAATGCACGACTCCAAGGTCTGTAAAGTAATTACGCACGCGTTGTTAGAGTATAGTTCATTGAATATGCGATGACACCTAAGATGGTACATGCGTATGTAAGACGTCCATTGATTTCGCGTGCACATTAAAATGTTTTGGAAGAATGAGCATTTGTTAAAGACTTTCTCAAGTTGTCATACCAATTGCTTTGATTATTCAAATAATTGAGCTTTTCAAATTGTTGGAGTCACTCATCGAGGCACTAATACGCGTTTCACCAAGTTTATTAAGATAATTTACGGTTTAGTATGATCATAGCAAACATTATCGGCTTGGTCTGAGGAATTTAAGTAGAATGATTCACTAAAATTTTGAGAAATACCATCATTATACGCTAGGTTGTCAATGAAGAAATACATTTCTTCGTACGCGAATACATCAAGCAGTCTTGAAATATATACCAACTTTTTCTATTCTAAACATCATTAATATAATTTCGACGAATCGACCAAGTTTCATTGAAAGCATATCATAATTAATCTGGTAATTAAAAATTTCGCCCCATCAAGTTGTGCCTCACGAGGTTCAACTCAACTTTTTCTACTGATTTCTCTTTTAAAAATTTTTGTTATAGAAATCAAGGGAACGGGTAATGAAATTTCTAACTTAGTAATTATTACTCATTAGCAAAAAAATATTTTTGAATGAATGCATTTAAGCATCATAGCGAACTGACTACAAATTTTAGATTTTCGACTCTAACAGAGTTTTGGTTTCCATATCAAGATCAAAAGTACGGTATGAACAATTTTTTTGGCTTCTACGAATTATCTTTTCAAATTAACCAATAACGCTACTGTTTCCGCATTTTAAGCTTTAGCGCCTTAAACCATCGAAGAATTTGAAAATTTGATTTTTTTGTGTATGCTGTGTCTGTACTGCCATAGAAATATCGGGGCGAAAGTTCCCGACCCAACATGCAACCCTAATTGTTGGATTTCCCTTGTAAAGTGCGAAAGTCTTTTTACTGCTGTAATCGAAGGACGAATCGGATTCCGCACTGCGCTACAGGAAATGCAAATTAGAGCAGCTGTTTTGCAGATGGCAACAATCTCATTTGTTCTCGTGAAGTCTAAGATTTTAAAAAGTATTGTCAATGCGTAAAGATGTCATTACTGAGATTCAATTACAGGATAATCATTCAAAAACGGACCCTACAACACGTACGTAGTGACTAACAGCTTACTTCTTGCACTGTTATTTGCTGCTATTTCTTGAGAATATTGTCTTAAAAATTAATAACAAAATCATAAAATGTTGCATGCAGATTCAATATTTTTTATTTTGATTTTTGATTACAATAAATACAAAAATGAAAACTAAATTGAGTTCCAACATGATGTTGGACTCAAAAAAAAACTGATTGTGGAAGAGAACGTCAGTCCACGACCTACTTCTCAACTGTGGTTAGCTTGGTTCGTTTTAAATGTGGGCTATCGTACTGTATAATGGAACTTTTTTGTATTCTTTGATTAAATAACTCACAACCTTAGCCTAATCAATAAAGAGCGAAAACAATCCCGAAGGACATCACAAAAAAATAGATACGAATACCCAATGTGGCAAATAAAGGTAGCTTTGCAAGATAGAGAGCTTAGGAATTCAACATCATAGGAGAGTGGAGTGATTTTGATGAATACTTTTCGCCCCAGAGAGCTGCGAATCTTGGAATACCCATCAGATTTCGTCTCTTCCAGCACAACGACCTCAAGCATAGGTCTAGAATTGTACAGTGGTTGTCTGATTTGGAACCGCGCTAGTATTGTGGCCAAACCGACACAGAGTCCTGATTTGAATTTAATTTAAAATTTATGGGCAATTTTAGAAAATAACATTGGGAAATAAGTGTTTACTATACTTAGGAAACGGAAAGGAGCTATCAAAAAAAGGCTATTTTCGAGGGCGTAAATTACTCCAGCAACGAAATTTTTTACTACTACTAACTTCTGGATCCCATTGAATCATGACAAATAGGGGCTCCGGATGATATTAATGTAATTAATTTAAAAAAAAATTGTCAAATTTTGGCACTATCGAAACCTATTTTTCAATCGTTTCATGATAAGATTGTCAAAAATATTCGTGAATTTACGGAAACTGTTTGCAAGAAAAGTATTCTACCTAAAATATAAAACCTCTTCACTATAGGAAAAGAAGAGAAAGGAGGAATCAGGTAATAGAATACAGAGAAAATGTAGGTTTTCTTCTTTATTTGGCTTAAGTATGATATGATGTAACGTTTATGTACTAGATTATACAGTAAAATAACATTGCAAGATATACGAATTTTGGAGTATGAAAACATATACTGATGATACAAGTATAGTCACAAATATATGTGATCGACTTTAAACGAACCACACAGGATCAGCTGGAAAAATGGAAGTAGATGCAGCCATTGAGATGCTCAAACGCTCTCAGGCATAACATATTCTAAAAAAAAACCACGGCGGTAAGGTAAACAGTGAACCTTCAGTTTATTACGGGTTAGAAAGATGAAAAATGAAATCAAGGCCACCATAATACCGACAGGGTGCAAGCCGCAACAGGATAGATGCCCGCCTGGAGAAGAATCGTGGTTTTCGTGACAGAAAACGCAAGCTATCAATAGCCTTGACTCATGACTAATTAAATATGGTCTCTGGAAGAGAACTTATCAAAGAATGATTAGTCAATCTTACTGAAATCTTACTAAAGTACTGAAAACATGGAGAATTGAAAGAGTGGAGATCTTGCTCATTCATTATCAGATAAACTCCGCCGATTTTCTGATGAAAAATGTTTTTCCGTTGAGGGGAAGTTCACAAAAATTGACAGATAGTGAGCTCACTCTAGACAAGTAAAAGAATTTATCAGAAGGAATTAGAGAGGTCATGATTCTTATTCGTATTCGTATTAATTTAATGGCAAGTCAAATTACCAGAAAACTGCATCTTTCACAAAGGGTCTAAATTCGATCGAAAATGATAAAACTTACTTTGTTTAGTAAACGCTAATTCTACTCAAGGATACACTTTTCAACTCAAGGCTACACTCCAGCTCTCATGGTGACAACTACACAGAATTGATTGAATGAAAAACGTTCAGTTTGTCAATTCTTAAAACTGGCCTCCGGATAGCACTATATGGCCAAAACCTGAGATAAAAACCAACAAAGAGGCACATCGTTCGTAGGACTGGCTAAAAATTGCTCTGATGTAGACTGTTCAACATTTCTTACAATAAATACTGAGTGCTGCAAATCTGCTATCTTCTGAATTAAAATATATGAACAAAACTTGGAGCCTTTTTCGGATTTGAATGAGTCCAGCTGAGTTTTGGTAAATACCCTTGTGCGATCGTATAGTTGTTTGGAAGTAGCACTTAGAACACAACCCTAAAAACCCGCCAACTGACTGTATGGAAATCTTCAGCCGAAGTCCATCCTTGGAATTTGACTTTGATGACTCTGCTGGATTACCCAATCTTTTCGCTCCACATTGCCCAATCTTTTTGCTCCACATTGCTGTACAAAAACCACTCCTGATTTACTCATCAATTCACTCCTCCCGATCAAAATACATTAGTTTCTGTGCGTTTCATTTAATACAAATGAATAGGGTCCGCATGGGTTCATTCAGTTCGTAGAAAACCAAGAAATGGAGGCTGCCGAGATTGCTAACCTAATACAGATTATTTTCAATGTTTATAAAGAATTGTGGAAAGAGCTCAAGCTGGTTTCGAACACGCGTCCCTGCCGCTTCTCATCAGGTGCCAACTCACAGGCTGGGACGCGTCGATTGGCACTACCAGCCTAGGTGGATGTCGACTGGTTATTTACTAGTTATTAATATTGCTCTACAGCTTTGAACTTTTTCCCATATTCCAAATTGCCTTTGGTCTGGCTTTATCAATTTCAGAAGTTTTTGGTAGATCAATTTTCCCTTTTCACTTACAACTTATAAGTGAATTATACCCTTGCTAAGCTAACTCAGCGAAGACTCATGGGTGCTGAAGTTCTGATCAAATGTTTCGAATACCTCGATAGTGAATTTAATATTTATAAAGAATTGTGGAAAGAGCTCAAGCTGGTTTCGAACACGCGTCCCTGCCGCTTCTCATCAGGTGCCAACTCACTGCCAATCGACGCGTCCCAGCCTGTGACAATTCTTTATAAATATTAAATTCACTATCGAGGTATTCGAAACATTTGATCAGAACTTCCGCACCCATGAGTCTTCGCTGAGTTAGCTTAGCAAGGGTATAATTCACTTATAAGTTGTAAGTGAAAAGGGAAAATTGATCTACCAAAAACTTCTGAAATTGATAAAGCCAGACCAAAGGCAATTTGGAATATGGGAAAAAGTTCAAAGCTGTAGAGCAATATTAATAACTAGTAAATAACCAGTCGACATCCACCTAGGCTGGTAGTGCCAATCGACGCGTCCCAGCCTGTGAGTTGGCACCTGATGAGAAGCGGCAGGGACGCGTGTTCGAAACCAGCTTGAGCTCTTTCCACAATTCTTTATAAATATTAAATTCACTATCGAGGTATTCGAAACATTTGATCAGAACTTCCGCACCCATGAGTCTTCGCTGAGTTAGCTTAGCAAGGGTATAATTCACTTATAAGTTGTAAGTGAAAAGGGAAAATTGATCTACCAAAAACTTCTGAAATTATTTTCAATGCTTAATTTTGATGTTTCAAGTATATACGCTGTCACAATATTTATGACGTGGCTTGCTGTTAAATAGCACCTTCAAAATGTTGACTTGTTGAAAGGCGATGCCGCCTTTATCTCCTCAATCGCGGCGTAGCGTCGTTCTTTCATGGGCCTCTTTAGCTTGGGGAACATGAAAATACGGCGGATCGATTTGAGAGTGTTGCGCATTACTGGCAGGTAACATTCCTTACAGACCGTTCTACCCTGTGGCAAGATCGCATGATGCAGCACGCGCTGCAATTGACGCAAACTGTAAGCAAAACCTTTATATTCGACCGAACTTGTCACGCTTTTTTCGTTCTTGGATCGTGTAGCAGCTTCCATTGGGATGATTGAGTTTCTCAATCATGGTTATGGCCCTCTGGAGGAAATCCTGGTCGCCACGGAAACCAGCTCCAAATGTTAATGCGATGCTCTTTTTAGTCGAAATTTAGCAATTTTGATATGCATATCGCGGCGACCCGTCTCAAGACCAAATAAATGGTAAAAATCGAATGACACGCGCCAATCGATAAGTTTAGGTCCTAGGAGCAACTGCTCCTAGGTGATTCGCCAATTGGCAAATACAATTTTCTTCACTTTATCAATGTTTTCGTCCGTTGTTGACATGCTCGGCCGTCCGATGCACGTTTCGTCGTTTAAATCTTCTCGGTCCTCTGGAAACATTTTGTACCTTCGAAAATATTTTGTACTATGTTGCTTTGTTTTAAGTAAGCTTCACCATATGCCAGAGTAAATATTCGGAATTCGGCCGCGCACTTAGAGTTGTTTGTCACACAAAATTTGATACAGATTCTTTGAATCATTTTTAAGAAAGACAAACTACAACACGTCCAAGCAAAATAGTTTTTAAAAATTAACTGAAAATTCGAAATGACCGAACTTGTCAGCATAATTGACTCACATGAGTACCAACCTCACGCCCCAACAATATCGAAAATCTAATATATGTATTTTTTCAAGTGTAAGTTTTCAAGTTTTAAAAAGACTTTCAAAAAGTCGAGTATGTCGATAAAGTTAGCCTTTGCCCTTCATCTTGATGTGGAAGCCACGAAAGCAAAACACGACTCTTCATGGAATGTGAGCTGATTAGAAAAAATACTAACTAGAAAATTTTAAATTGAAGAGAGTAGTATTAACGCAACTTTTCTAGCCAGGGGTTTGTTTGATAATTTTCTAAGAACCAATGAATTTAGTGTCCAACCTGATATAAGAAAATTTAATTTAAAAAATTTAAATTTAAAAAAAACTCAGCAATCAAATATTTTAATGTTTGTACAGTGGCAAAACAATACTTTATAATAATTTTTTGACGTGCGATTTTGGACTGTTATCGTTCTACTTTCACTAGAATGTCATTCATTACTGTAAAATAGATTAAAATGTCCTAAGAAGGACATATATTACATCAAAACTCCTGGAATGAAAGAGATTCACCATATGCCAAAGTATATATTCGGAATTCGGCCGCGCACTTAGAGTTGTTTGTAACACAAAATTTGATACCACATAATTTACGTTTACGTTTACCACGTAATTTCCAGTTGACGTGCTCTGCCAATTGATATCGGGCATATGACAGTTAATAATCGACGGATAAATATGTTTCATGTTTTCATTTCAAGGAAGCAAATGGCCCTCCGAAAATGAAAGGAATGTTCTTTGCATATTCTTCAATTGTTTCACTTCCCTAATCATTCAATTATTGTCTTTTAATTATTGTATTTATTTTTGTTGTGATATTTATATGAAGGATCATTTTGGGGTGATTTGTGAACGATGGTTCAAAGTTGAAGAAAATTTTTGAAAATGTTGACCATTGAAATAGTGTAATTATCTATGTTCACAACTTTCCACAGAGATCTAGTCAGCATAGGGTAGTAGTGATGATAGTTACCTACGTTAAGCTTTACAAATTCATCTTTTTTCTGGTCATCGAAGAAAATTTGTTCTTGTGATAAAGGTTACTATTTTAAATATAGAGGTTAAGTAACAATGTTATAAGTAATAGAGGCCTAACCGATAGCTATCGAATGGAATCAGGCTTAAAACGAAAGGATAACTTCTCCCCCACTTGAAATTCAGAATTCAAATTGGTCAAAAGTACATTTGCATTTGCTCCATGGATTTCATACAGTGAATTATGGAATGGTGTGCAGATAAGAAATTAATAGCATTTATGACTTAACCTGCACTTGTGTTGTGAAACAAACTTACTAATCGAATACTTCCTAGACCAAGCTAAGGAAGAAATACTGACTTGCTTTTATTATCTGCAGTTCAGAAAGCACGAAAATCTAAATAAACAGAATAAGACTTGAACATCTGCATAAGTCCTATTCTTTTTTTTTATTTTCTCATGTTATATTTACAAACATAAATTGAAATGTATTGTTTATCAATAATATAGTTTATAGTATGAGTATAGCATGACGACCAAAATAAATTTTCTACCAGTTTATCAATGCAACAGTTGATAATACTTAAATAACAATAAAGTTTTGCAAACAAAAGATGATTGATCAAAAGATTGAGTACCCAAGCATTGTATATCCTTATTTAAGCTACGAACGGTCAAGATAACACAAATTATAAGCATTTTCAGGAAAATTTACGCCAAATTTATGACACTCATTACCAGCTGCTGTTTGTTGCCACAAGAGCAAGTACAGACTTGAAGTGTTTTCCAAAGAAAAGACAAAGTATCTTTAAAAAAAAAACACGATTTATTCCCAACTATGCTTTGGAGGTTTCGATTGATTTCATTTCAGATTCTCTGCAGCGAGTGTTGTTGTTCCTTGTTTTATAGGAAGATTTGGATGCATGAGTTTGTGCAGAGGTTCGTTCAAAAACAAAATAGCGGGACATTGGGTTAGATATCAGCAATTATAATTTAAAATTAAATTAATTTTCGTAACTGAAAGATATTAATAGGCCGATTTGAAATATTTATTGTTAGTAAAGTTTGACAATCAAGCTTTATTATAATCGTACTACCGCCGCGGTGTGTCAAGACTTTTTCCATATAAACAAGTATTCCAAGACGTTCAAGAACTGCAACAGCATTGTAATCGCCACACATATGCTAGCTCACGAGTTGGGACTCTTAGCTCTTGGTTTCTTTACCTGTACGCAACTACACCTCGTGTGTATTGTTACCAATGTATCTATGCTAAACAGCTATCTAAAAATATCGTTACAAAAAATAACAGAAAATGGCTTGGTTCGAGCCTTCCAACAACCATAACAACTTAACTGATGATCCGCAATCATTTTTCAATTTTTTTCTTGTATGTGAACTTCTCGTTCTGCGTTTTTGTGCTTATGTGCTAGTTAATGTACATGAAGGTATGGAAAACCAGTTTTCCCTGCAACAAGGTGTCCGATTCTAATAAAATTACCTGTAAGCCGGCAAATAGTTGTTGGTTACTTTACCAACTCAGATTCGAAGCTCACAGCTAACTATTGATTCTGTTCTTGGCTGGTTAATCTTCTTTGGCCTGCCCCTGTGCACAGGCCAAAGAAACTACTAAGGAAAAAAGGGATCTACTAAATGATGCATACGCTATACTAGTGGTAAATAATCTTGCTTGTTTGGAGTACCAGTTGGTTGGCATGCAATATTTTCTTCTTGTAATTAATAGTTGATTCGCAACTATTTTCATTTCATAATTGAGCGGGCAGAAGGGCTCGGGCTGTGTATTATTAATGAAATTGCCAATTTGTTCCATTTTCCATGTGCTAATTATTCATCTGAATGTTTTCTTTAATCGAATGTAGGACCAGGTGTGAATTTAAATTTTTCGATTTGATGTTCATAAGTTGAACGCAAAATGTTGAGGGATCAATACACATGCATGTGTGTTTTGTTCACCACCTGGTATTGTTGCAGAGTGGTTCTGAACTTGGAGTTTGGATGTTTTGTTCTTGTTATTCATTGCAAAGAGTTTGTTTTAAGAAATATGCAAATATGAAAATTTTGAATGGAGGCCGGCTTGACATTTCCACCCTACAGCCAATCACCAAAGTGCAAACTCAGTTCTAATATGTTACTCAAGTTCATTAGCACAGTAAATTCAGATAATAATTTATCTGAATTCCAAGTCTAAGTAATTGTTATAAATTTGATATGCGTTCATTCAATTTTATTTACAAAGAAATCCTATAAAAAGGACAGGATGGACAAAAATCATAAGAGATGGTATCGGAGCAAATTGAATGTTGCAAACCTGAAAGTGAATCCTTTTTCAGTATTCTCTATGCTTCCACTTGATCATTTAGTAGCTTTGAAAGTATAAAAAAAAGTTAGAAAAGGACCCTTAAGAAGAAAAATTATTGAAACTTTTTCTGTAAGCTAATTTGCTGGACAAAATTGTTAACAAGCCCGCGCAGTCACAAATCTCAGTGAAAAAAATATATCAATATATATTTACATATGTAATATATAAATATTATAAATATAAATACATATGCAATATATGTATAAAGTTTAAAAGACAAGGAATAATAAAAGCCAGCCGGAAATTACCTACAATACTAGAGATAATAGAGACACGTTAAGGATAAAAGAGAAAAGTAAAAAATAATAAACGAAGTTAGGCACTACAAAAATGTTAGGACGTGCGTTGTGTGACTTAAATGTGGAGAAAGTTTGGTTTTGGGTTCTTAGGCGGATGGGTAGGATCAATATCGGCTAGGTTAACGCACGAGAGAGAGAATGGTTCAAGTTCCAAAGGTGGTATTTGTACCTTTGATTACAAGTGGTGAAGATGCAAGCCCAGGAATTATGGTAGCTGTTGACGGCTTTCGGAACACTTGTACTTCCGAAAAATTAAACAACCTAAACATGATATAACCTTAAAAGTTCACGCCAAAGGCTTTCTAGAGCTGGAAATGATCAAGGAGTGTAACTCGTCCTACTAGCGTACAGATAAAGGAGAGGTGATCTTCTTTCACAATTAATTCTAAAGACTAGAAGAAGAGAGACTGATCAATGAGCCATATATATAGAGCACTACTCTAATTTAATACAACAGGTTACGCAGCGATTTGGGGTGTTGATTCACAAAGCATGACCATTTTGGAACAGAACCTAAGAGATCGAAGTTTTCATTTATTGCATGCTAAAGTATTATCAAAAGCTTAACTTAAATTGAACTGATATACGGTGCGAGGGTACGTTATTCAGTTCGCGAAATGGAGAGTAACCCATTAGTAACCCAAAAATCGAGTACCGCACCAAGGATAGTCTGTTGAAACCCTACTGAAAGAGATGGCGTCCGTTTATTGGGATTCTTGCCCTTGTAAAACCATGGTTTAAAAGTGGCACAGTCTCTTATAACAGGGTATGGACTTACTTGAAGACGAGCCCAAAAAGAAAGGATCCTGTTGACAAATTACAAAGATGATTGCGTTTCCATAACCGGAGAATACTCAACTACTGTTCACAAATGCCGTGTTGCATTAGGTGCCTTGCACAAGGTGGGCATCGACATTTTGGATCATCCGCTCCTCACCTCGCACCCAGTGATTATTATCTGTTCCCAAAGCTCAAAAAGAAACTTCGTGGGAAGAAGTTTTCAAGCGATGAAGGAGTAACACAAGAAGTATATTTTTCCGACAGACAAGCTAATTGCAGGATTTGAAAACTGTATAAGAGTAGCAGATGAATAAACTGATAAAGAAAAAAAAATTGGTATTTTTATTCCCACTTCTTACCCTCCATTCCGCTATCTTAAAAACGCGCCCTTGTCATATTGGCACTTGCCCTAGTCGGGATAAGAATAGGTAAAATGTCAACATATAAAAGCCTGGAATTGGAGTATATTATCTCAGAGCATGGCTTAAGAGAATCAGACAAGCCGAACTCACCATTGGCTGGTGATAGAGGATTCTCTTGATAGTAATTACAAATATAAGATCATGCAGGTTCTAGGTCGCCGCAAAAAACCTTGCAAAAGTCAAGGAATGAAGAAATGAAATGAACTGTCCTCTTCTGTTAGTTTTCTAGAAAGCTGTCAAAGCTTGCAGTCTAATACGCTTTTAAGGTGGCAATTACACGCTTCAAGAAACCAACATTGAAGTTGTGGTCAGGAAGACTATAGAATGCATTCATCTTGCCTACCCTGTTTCGATACAACAAAGTTTACCTCATAAAGAGTCATCGTATACCGGTGCACCAAATTGTGACTGAAAGTGATCGCTAAAAGAAGGAAATTTCAACACACATGGAATTGACAAGACATTTTCAATATTCTGACACGATATGGGGATGTCAAAAATGCGATGTCTACAAGGGCCAGCAAGCAAAGTAAACTACAAAACGGACAAATATTCTGCTGCGAAACGAACTAAAATCTCTTTATCCAGAGGTAGCAGCTTTGACGTACGGAATTTAGCGGTATATAATCATGCATTGGAATAGATTCAGTGAAACTGAAACACATGGTTGGCGAGATATTTCACGGTTTATCATGACAGCGCACGACAGCATACAATTGAACGAAGTAGCATCAACAGCTTATCAAGCAGCTCAACTCCGCAAGCAGCTTGGCTGAATAGAAAATAAAAATAAAGCAGAAGCGCGAATCAAGGAGTTTTGTGGGCGATCATTTTAGTAACGTTTTTGATGTTTTAAACATAAGATGATAGGCTGATATACGAGTACAGAATGTGAATTAATTATGGTAAGATCACCTAACCAGGGGCACGATTATTTCCTTAAAACCTTTCTTAACAAGCAAATGGAGGAAGACATTATTAATGCATTGCCTCGAAACTAATGTCGAAAAGTTCCATTTATTTTTCATTTGAAAGGAAAGTCGTAAAGGTCTTTTTCTTCAGAAAAGCCTCTAGAGTTATTCGAATTCCTAAATGAACCATCGTGGAAAGGCTAAGAACAAATTAATCTGAGAGCAACGGCTAAGTTTGTCGAACATTTCCTCATCTGAAGGACTGACAAGGGTAAGAGTAAAAACGAGAACATAGACACACGTAAATTTCAACCCAGACGTAACGTACGTTTGTATGTTTCGTGACGTCTAAATCAGGAGTTCATGACGAATATATTGGAGGAGAGATGCTTTAAGTACACATCCCTTACATACCATTCCCTGAGGAAAACTAAGGGGTTGCGATTGGAATTTTTCTAACTTCCGAACGCGAGCAAAAGAATTGGATCTTTGGGTAGAAGGGGTGCTGAGATTATCGAAATTCGAGTAAGTGGACATATGATATATACGCTGACATTACTTATTTTGTTTAAATAGAAATATGATAACAATAGACATAGGCCAATATCAGGTGATGAGGGTCACGGTTGGCCTTGATTAAATTTTAATATCGAACTATTTTTAACTTTTATGGTAGACAGCTGTTACTTAAATTGTTCTCTTCCTAAATTAGTTTGAAAAAGCGACTGGTTCTTTGGTGTTTACTTTTCAACAAAATGTCAAAATATTTTCCATAATGAAAATATTTTCCACTACCATCTTTTTGTTCAAACTTTTGTTTTGTTTACATGAATGCAAATAAAAAACATAAAAGGATAAAAACTGAAGAAACAAAAGGATTAACCGTCGCAATCGAAAATGAACAATGTAAGTGAAATCAGTCGCAAGTTAGCAAGAGGTATATAAATAAAATAAAAGGGAAACATTTTGTGAAAAGATCGTGCATGACCGATTAGAGATTTTTGGAATTGAACACAAAATGGTTGATTGTTAAGGCGTTAGATCACCCTAGAATTTTCTAAAAATCGATGTTTTTTTGTTTAATTGCCCCTTAGGACCTCAAAAAAGGTCTGCCAAAAGATTAAAGTCGGGAAATCTTCTAAGTACGGGGTTTTTGAATATTAGTACGAGGCCCCCTGGTCTATCTATCTGACTGCTTTAGAAAACGGACGTTAGGGGATCGGCAGATGTTATTGAAACCATTTGTGTATAGACTATTCTAGACAAGTTTATACTTGCCTAACGTCTTTTCAGTCAGTTAGGCACAGCCAAGCACGCTTGTGATACATGCTTATTTTAATCGTGATACATGCTTATTTTAATCGTGATACATGCTTATTTTAATCGATACTTCTGTGAGATACTTTTTTTCACCTGTATAATTAATTTATTTTTACAATGAGTGATAAAATGGTGTACAGTGGAAAGAAAGGAGGAAAACGGTATGTGGCAACAGCAAGAGAGCAAAAGCGTCTCGAAGAAGACGATTGAATGGCCATGAGTTAAAAGTACCAGATGCCTTGGATGCCAGAACATTGCCAGAAAAGCTGAAACAATCAGAAGATATGTATGATATCGAAGTGAATGAAGCGTTTCGTTATCATATAATCAACTTTATTGGTGTATTTTCTGCTATTTCGAACATTGTCGCTTGTAAGGTATGTCATGCGGAAGCGAAATTTACTGAAAGCTGCAAGCGCGGTGTAAAGATGACGACACCGAGTTGTTAATTTGTTAACAAAGGATATTAAATAAACCGTAGAATCGTACTTGCCATGCGGTTGCTTGGAGTTGGTTGGCACGGAATACGAAAACTTTGTGCATTCATGGAATAACGTCGGAGTACCTTTCCCTCATTCTACGATAAAATTGTCAAAAGAATCTCTACTGCAACCAATCTAGTTTCCATGTACAGTATGGTGAGAGCTGCGGAAGAAGCGAAAACGATTTCTTCTGAAAATGGAATTATAGTACCAGGCGATTGTTCGTGAAGAAAACATGGGTTTACGTCTTTGTACGGGTTTGTGACCATTTTCGGTAGCAACTAGAAAAAACGTTGATTGTGTAGTCAAATCAAAATACTGTAAATCTTGTGAATTTTGGGCTCAAAAAGAAGATACCGAAGAATATACGGAGTGGTCAGAAAATCATAGAGAAGAATGTGAATCATGATGGATCTGCAGGCAAAATGAAAATCGACGCAGCATTCGAGATGTTTCGGCGCTCTGATACTTTGCGCCAGGTCAAATACACTCACTATATTGGCAATGGTGATTCTAAGACTTTTAAAGGCATTGGAGATGCTAAGCCGTATGAGGATTTCAAGAAAGTTGTCAAGAAAGAGTGTATACATCACGTTCAAAAACCAATGGGCACCCGACTTCGTAATTTTAAATATGGGAAAATTAACTATAGGTATGAAAAAATTTATTATGGATTAGTAATTCGCAGAAACAGCGATTCAGTTGAGAAAATGAGAAGCAGTATATGGGCTACAATGAATCATAAATTATCTGCTGATTAAAAACCGCAGCACGACCAATGTCCTATTGAAGAGGATTCATGGTTTTCATGGCAACAGGCTAAAGCTACGAATACGTTGGAAGAGTATTAGCATAAGCCAACTCTTCCAATTGAAGTCTATGAAGCTATGAAACCAGTCTATGACCACTGAAAATCTTCAAACTCGATACATCGGCGGTTACATACAAAATAGTAACTAAAGCTTCAACTCGACTGTATGGGCGTTGGCCCCGAAATCCATTGTAAATGGGAAAACAGTCTTAGATTTGTTGATGTGGCTACGGATAGTGCAGTTTGTGTGTACAATGACGGGTTTTCGCCAATTTCACACATAATGGAGGCAATAAACTTGAAAATCGGACCGAAAAGCTACGAAATCTACCTGGAAATCAACAAAGAGCGTATAAAGCACACAGAGGCCCGATTCGCTTCAAGATCAATCAGAAAAGAAAAACTACAGCAGGACGATAACCTGGAAGGCCAGGGCAATTGTATGGTACAGGCATCGCTGATTAAAGATATTCAAAAATTATTCATGATTTTCTACTTCTCAAAACTTCAAACGCGTTTATCTCAAAACTGTCAATATCTTATCAGTTTATCTCAAAACTGTCAATGTCTTGAAAAATATTTTGTTTATAAGGGGACGTAGGATTAAGAAGTACGTACGATTAAGAAGTACGATTTTTTTAATTGCATAGTACATTTGTTATTAACAATTATCTGATCATCGTTCAAGCAAATTTTTCACTTTTCACATGGGATGTGCGCCATTTGGCCAAAAATTAAATTATTGAAAAAACCTAAGTACTTCCATAGCAGTTAGTGCATAACATAAAAAAAAATGGTTTATTGAAATTAAAAAAATTATAGGAAATGTTTGTCCGGCCGTGTGCCTTCAAAAGACGTCATA
This sequence comes from Stratiomys singularior, assembly GCA_954870665.1. Taxonomy (NCBI): domain Eukaryota; kingdom Metazoa; phylum Arthropoda; class Insecta; order Diptera; family Stratiomyidae; genus Stratiomys; species Stratiomys singularior. The sequence continues at coordinate 54,903,530 of OX940879.1, read as the reverse complement.
TAGATGGTCATAAAGACGTCACCCCTTAATATAAACGGAAGAATAATGATGTTGACTTGTCAGAAAAGAAAAATGATAGAGATGAATTAATCAGTTTATTATAGTTCAGAAATATAAGAAATAATATAGTTCTATCTAATAAGATAGATAAATTATCCGCAAAGTAGTTCGATGAGTTAGTAAAAAAAACAGCCACAAATGCAGATAACATGTATATTTTTCTGAAGTTTGCTTTATCTGTTATTCATCCTTTTTTTGTTTACAGTCCTTAAGACAAATCGAGGACACTTAAATTGCACATGTTGACATTAGCTTACGTATACTCGAAATTGGGGCTGTCAACATGCTATGGTTGTTGAGGTTAAACATACCTAAATTTATCATTTTGTGAACTGTGTAGTGTAAGAAATTCGTGTTCCAAAAGTTAAAAATATTGAACTCCGTACAATAAATGGAGAGAGAACTTAGTAGGAATGTCACTGAATAAAGCCAAATTAGTCAAATTAGACCCAAATTTTTTGATTAAATGTCGAGTAGTCCAATGTTTTATCATAAGCTACCGAAAATGCAGTTTCAAATAACACAAAAAAAAAATTCAGGGAATTTCCAAGTACAATAAATTCCCAGATTTTTCAGAGATAGTTTTATATGATGAGAAAGTGGAATTTCTGTCTTCCGATTTTCATATTTTAAGAAGAGCAACTACCTTGCTTACATTTAATAGACAGTCTATTGAGCAATTTGTGTCATGGTTTTCTCTGGGCGTCAAAATCACGAAATTTCGTAGAAATTATAAACAAGCCCATAGTCTCTATGTTAAACTGTTCACATTGCATCAAATTGAAATATGTAGATGCAAGACTCGCTTTCATTTACACTTTTACTAAGCACTTATCATAACCAAGCTGTCAATCATTTTCCGATGCAAGTTCCAAAGTAATTATCGGGCAACTAACAATCCACCCAATTTTCACCTGGCGTTTACCCATTCTCGCAACTCCTTGAGAAATACTTTCTTTATAAAACCTTTGCAAAGTGTTTGCATGGTATTGAGAAGCTTTTGAGAAGAAGTATTAAGAAGTTAATTTTTATTACACTTTCTTTACCGTAATCAATATCTTTGCATTTAGTACCTACTATTCATAGCATTTTTGGGAACTTTGTAAACGATTCATATCTAATCAATGCGCAAATAAGATAATTGGTTCGGTAAAAAACAGCCGTCCAAGTATGCAACAAGACACCATGTGAAAGCGCCGGCACTACTATTAAATGAATTATTGTTCGAACGAAAAAGAGTTACACAAAAAACTTTTTTTTATTCTTTTGTGTTGAAACGTACAATACTTGCATATCCGCTTATATATCTTGATAGTAGTCAACTTACTCATGCACAACATTCAAAGTTATTCCGCCATAACGCTTACGACTGTTTTTTCTTAGCGGAATTCCATCTAGCAAAATTTACGATTGTGATTAACATGGTATCCGTATTACTCTATTGGTATACGAAAGAACGTAGAATGAATTTTTTTCTGTGTTTCTTCACATTCACACAACCTTGAAATTCATTAGATATGTAGTAGGTCAGGTCATACGTTATTATGGACGGTGGACTTATGAAGAGTTTTATTATAATTTTTTGGTTTAGTCGTTGAGCAAAAACTCAACCAAAAATAAAATAAAATTTAATTGCTATAAATTATTCATGAATTCAATGGTTTGCAAATCAGAGGTATAAATCGAATGGATCTCACTAAGAATTATACGTTTGGTTTCGCTTACCACAAAAGTGAGAACAACTTCCGGAATTTCGCTTAATTTTCCTAGGGTAATAAATCAGCATACGTGTAATAAAATTTAATTTAAAGAAATATTCAGAAAAAAATGTTGGACTGGTTGTCTTTATAACTGAAGCTACTGAATGGGACATGCCTATGTCAGATCTAAGGGGGGGATCAGACGAATCTTGGAGCCACAGTGGGACTGATCCTTGTGAACAACGGTAGCAATCAAACTTGCCGCCGCTTGAGCTGGCTTGGTACCATCCCAGACGTGACTTTCCCCTCATAGTCCTTGTCTTCTCTATAATCTGAGAGCTCTAGAGGACTATTCGGGCAATGAGCATCAGTTTATTGCATTCGAGATCTGTGACAATGCTCCTACACTCAACGCTCCGCTCTCGTGTGGAATACTGGCATGATGGATATGGAGAAGTGTCTCGACGTGCCAACGAGGCCAGCACCGTAATTCAGCTCTTCGTCAGGGATCAGACGGCTCGCTGCTAACTTGGTGAGCTCTACATTAAGAACAATCAAATCTGCTTTGAAGTCATCTATGATCCAGCGGAGGAATCGGTTAGTCTCTGATATACTAGTGGTCAACTAAAATCGCAGAGCAACAAAGAGAGTTTCACAAAATCCGGTGTGAAGATCAACGGGAGCGAAGCTAAGATGAAGCATGCGCCAGAATGGCAGTATATCGATCGGCCAGAATATCACACGGAAATGCTTTCCCGGACTAATCAACAGAAGAAAGTCCATCCGTTGGCAGCATCTAGAGAAAAAAAATCCCCAATCGCTTTATGTACATCGTCCGTAAGCGACATAGAAAAAGTTCTCGAGGAACTCATTAATACTGCTTCCAGACAATTTGGTTTTCGAGTAGGACAGTCAACTCCGCTAGATGGACTGATATTCTGGATAAGATTATCCGTTTAATAAATAGATATTCCTGGAAAACTTATTCCAACTACCAGAATATCTGATGTGGATAGATTTGAATTAACTGACGGATCGCAGTCTGATTTACGATACGACGCAGACATCGGAGATTGCTAGTCACATCAGGTGTCTCCCAAGGCTTTATCCCAGATCCAACCTGTGGAAGATCCCCTATGACGGACTGCTCAGACTCGGACTGCCGGAGGCAGTGAATACGCAAATAATGTTGCGGCTATGCGAATAATGTGGCAGCACTGGTCGATGAGCGCACAGTCTTTCAAGCACACTTAAGACTAAATGAGCTTATGCAACGTCTAGAGAGCTGAAAGATCACTCAAGGATTTAGCCTGGCGTTAGAAAAACTGAAAGGATCAACCAGACAAAGAAGGGGATCCCTAGAGTTAGAATGATCAGTGTCGGGGATACATTAGCAAAATTGTAAAACATCTAGGGCTTGCTGATAGACTCTAAGCTGAGTGCCTCAAAGCAGATCAGGGCAACAGCAAATAAGGCCACAGCAGAGATCTCGGCAATCAATCGGCTAATGGCAACTGTTAAGGGACCAAATCCAACAAAAAGCGACTCTTGATGAGTTGCAGATGCATGAGGTACAATCTACGTTTCCTTATAGAGCGAAGCTCAATAAGGTGCTACACCGAAAACGGCTGTCGCGGATTGCATCAGCATACCAGACGTGTCTGAGTCGGCGGTGCCCATATATTCGCAGGGGAGATACCCGTCCTCCTTACCATAGGACGTGTAAGAATCCACTTCGGAAGACATGAGGGTCACAAAGTATGAGTCGCTAGTGATCACAGCACGCACTCTCGAGGAGTCGTAACAATCTTGGGAGCGTGAGCAAAAAGGAAGAGGTACCGCGCGGCTAATCAACGATTCGAGATCGTGGCTCAGTCGAAAGCATGGGACCCAGGTACTGATAGGACACGGTTGTTTTCAGTCTTGTCTGTACAATATGTATAAAGATAATAAATGTATAAATGCTGAAATCAGAAATGCTAATAAAATGGAACCAGGCGGTGCATTACGCTCGGCAAATCTATTAACAAAAAGGCGCTCCACCAGGTCAAGTTGACCACTTCGAGGCATTGAGGGTCTCTACTCTAGAAATCCATCTACTACTTTGTTTCCCGCTAACAATGGAATTCCGGAAACCCAAATGCGCTATCAGAGGTACAATAGGGAGGCCAAGCTCGGAGTAATGTGTCAAACGGCAGCAGGCTAGATACTCTAGCGAGCAGGTTGCCGGGGATGTGTGCAGTCGGTAGTACAGTAGGTTTGAGCCACCCTGAGTGTGCGACATTAGAGCGAAAATAGCGTTCGCCTCCCAACCCAAAAGAATGTAAATATGAATATGACATCAGAACTAAGGAAGCATAGTTCCTTTTGATAGTAAGAGCCATTTCCGGAGTTCTTAAAGCACATCGTGCTGAGGCCATACTTTTCGGTTTTTTGTTTTCGCATATAATTTCAATTCTATTTGAATAGAATCAAAAAGTTAGTTAAAATACTTTGATTTTAACCATTATTTTAGAGAAAAAAGGTCATTTCATTTTCAAAAACCCGTCGCCAATTTGTAATTTTTTGCATTTATGTTCAAATTCCTAGTATGTGAGATTGCAATTATCATATACTTAACCTAAAAACTTTTGGTTTTTTAATTTCAAATGAATTATCACGGAGATTTCGTCAACAGGGCAGAAGTATCCATTTTTTGAAGAATTACGAACTTAGTCCTCAGGAAGAAATCACATAGATAGCATATTTTCACAGTGTTCAAAGTAGGTGGATCCGTTATGAAGAAAGAAAATTCTAGTCGAAAAATTAAAATTTGGTTTATTTTATAGTAATATGATTTTTCTTTAGATAAAAATTAAATTATAAGTAAATTGCACTTTTTTGAAGAATTTTGTTGTTAACCTAGTATAAAGCATCATTTTTATCATTTGAGCGTAGTTTTCAGTGCGAACATTGAGGCCACATACGACTGAAAAAGACTTGTTCGAGTAGTAAAATAAAAAGTTAACATATGGAAAGCATGCAGTGAATTAACAGCAGAAGTTGGTGGATTAGTCCAAAAATTGCGTGATGACGGTAAAATCTTCAGAGAAATCGGAATTCAACTGTTCAAAGAGCTATAAACAATTTCAATTGTACTGAAATGTTTACACCTAAGGCTTGTTCAGGTCTTCCTATAGTATTAAACGTAAATAAAGAACGTGAAATTGTTAAAAATAAATTAAATCAAATCCGAACATTTATGCTCTGAAAGTATCGTACGATACCTTCAAAAGTAGTGGCAAATCAATTCATCCAGAAACCAGAATATTTTAAGAAGAGCCGATTATCATGGACGCTTTGTTCGTCATAAATAAATTCATTTATTTCCAAGATAAACAAAAAGAAAAACATCATAAACCACAAAAACTTTGGAACAAATTAAAATCTCCAATGAGAGTAAATATAATAACCTTGATAGCGAGAGTGTCATTATGTGGGGGGGACGGCATAGCAGCAATTATCTCAACTTTTAAAAAAAAAAATTAAAAGCTAGCGCGATCAAATAAGGTTTAACGACGGATTATTATTTTCCAACAGGATAATCATCCAAAGTATTCTGCTTCTATGGTAAAGGAGTGGTTACTCTCCAATGTACAAAAACACTTGCAAAGTCCTCCCTTACTTAAGAACTTAAATCCAATAGAACATTTATGATATCTTTTAGGAAGGCGTTTATGTCGGCAACACATACGTAGCAAATAAGTTCTTAAATGTAAATTTTTGGGGGGATGGCAGGCAATAACGACAGATGATATGTCTAAATGAGTAAATAACATGAACAAACGTCTAAAGGAGACTTTGAGCAAGAAAGTATGTCCCTTAAAGTATTAAAATAATTAACAAAGTATCAAAAGAAGTTCAAACTTACTTTATGATATAATATTGTACATATGCGAACAAAGTGTAATTTTTTTTATATATTCTCGTAATAATAATATTTATATTTCTATGATAATATAAACTAAGCTTAACCTTTTCATATTTGTAGACAAATTTATTCGAATTTTTGGCATTCTGAAGTCTTGTATGAAGATTTTTTGACTGACTGTAGCTGTTTTTATTTTCGACTTAAAAATTTTAAAAATTATCAAGGTGAAAATTTTAGAAGTTTATTTGGTAAGCTAGGTTGATGCCCTGATCAGCTAGCATTCAGTTTTGCGGTAGTGACTTTTATTTATGACTTTTTACAGTTTCAAATAAGGTTAATTCGACTCACCTTTATTTTTACCCCGGATTTTTTGATACGTTATCCTAAGATGCCTGAAATTAAAAAATTACTTTATAACAGCGAAAATTATATATCTATGAAAATTATACGTGATTAAAGCAAGCTAGAGCTGTATGACAACAGTGGGTTGGAAAATGAAAATGATGAAAACGACAAAGATAGTAATAGTGCTCATAGTGAAGCAATGCCGGTAAGTCAAAAACACACGCAGCTTTCATCGAGTGTTAGTAAATCTTCTCTCGAACAATTGCAAGATATTATAAAACAATTTCAAGGAAGAGCTGGAGGTATTGTTTTGTGTCAGCGTATATTAGGTGATATAACCACACTATTACAAGCACGATACCAAGTTCTCACTAAAATTTTCGACATTTTTTTGGGAAAAGAAACGAATAGATACGTCATTCAAGTCATAATTGAGAATGAAGGCTATACAAATAAAGGAAAACTATGGCGATTTCCAGGAACTGGGGGTGAAATAAATAGATATGTTGCGTTATGTATTATGATGTGTTAAATTTAAATAAATCAATGAGTTCATATTGGTCAAAGAAGCGTTATAAATGCTCTACATTTTGAAGCCACTATACCGCGAGATTGATTTTTGATACTTCAAGATCCCTTCATTTAGCAGTTATTAAAAAGTTGGATGAAGACGGTAAGATTGGGAAGATCACAAATTTCGCTGAATATTTGAACATTTCATTCGGCAATCATTATACTTCAGAGAGCACACTATCACTAGATGAATCTCTCATGAAGATTAAAAGGACGATCAATTCTAATCAGTTCAATCTATAGAACATATGAGATTTTCAAACTTTGAGAATCTTGATCAAGTTTTTTCATGAGTTTTGAAATCTATGTTTGAGAAGGTAAAAGACCGGGAACCAAAACATCGGCTTCTTCGTGTTGTCCTAGAAGTGGCGCAACTATTTTCACTGGACAATATACATGGGCACTTGGTATTCGTCTCCGCAATTGCATTCAAATTTATTAGACCAAGGAACAAATGTAGTCGGAACCGTGTGAACGAACAGTAAAAATATGACAAAAGAACTTCTTTCCCCAAAATAAAAAAAGGGAGGCCAAAATTTTATCATTCCACATTCCACGGTTTATGAGCACTGTAACGGGAGAGTAAGAAAAATGAATACATGCTAAGTACAAAACATTCATTGAATTTAGTTGATACGAAAAGCGAGACAACAATTTTTACAAAATTAACAAACCATCATGTGTACTCGAATATAAAACTGGTATAGAAGGAATTGATAAACAGGGCGAATTGCTAGCGTGCAAATGCGAGGGAAAGGTTACTAATAATGGTGTTTTATCTAATAGATATGACTATTTTCAATTGAGACGTTCTACAAAATCAATTGTGGAACCAAATCAGATAATATCCAAATTCTTTTAGACAAATTAAAAAACTAAGAGATTATAATTAAATTGAGTGACTATGCACCATATCATTCGCAGGCAAAAAAATTGGGGGCATTTTCCAGTGAATACAACAGAGGAAAGGGATAAACAGTTGCAAGGCAAAAAAAACCAGTATTCTTGTTTCTTTGGGGCAGAGGTCATTGAACATCAATAATTAATTACATTTATTCCATTTATTGCAGATTATTCTAAGGATTATATTTATTATTAATTGTTAAGTTTGAAATTATAAATAATTTTTTTTTTAAGTTTAGTAAATCCTAAAAAAAGATTCCTTCAGACCAATGACCATTCTGGTTCATAGATTATTGCAGCGCATTATATTTATCTGAGTAATCAAAGCAAAATTTGCCTTTTAACTAATCAAGAAGTTTAAAAAAAATATTCTAGATAGGTTTAAAATAAGATAGCGAATAAAACCTTTTATATGTGAAGGTTAAACCCAGGAAAAAAAGACTAAAGACAATTGAATAGTTTAGTCAAGTGAACTGTTGACAAAGGGTAGTGCAAAGGTAGTTACTATCGACAAAATAAGCATTGATAAAACTACACACCGAAGGATGGCCTAGGACAGACGTTGCTCGGATAGTGATGCGGAGCAGGTGTGTAGTTCGTAACATTCGGGAACCTGAAAATTCTGACAAGAAGTCAAAAGGCAATACAAGTGCTGTAAGTTATTTGTATGAATCGAAAACTATTCGGATAGCGCCTTATTCTTTGGCAAACCACGGACGCCTTTTCCAGACTTCTCTATGCTGAAAACTACTTGCGTTGTAAGAAAAATGGGGTCGCGAAAAAACGGGGCCCTACTAGTTTTTGCAGAATCGAATAGTTACGATTTAATTCTAGTCGGGCTAGAATTAAAGAAAGCTAGCATCTCTGCTTTGCTTTCGATTTCGAGAAAATATAAAAAGAATGAAAGAAATTAATTAGAAATTATTATTATTAGAGAAAGCTCAATATAATACTAGGATAGCATGAACAGTTGCATTTCATTACTTACATTTCAAACTACGATGGTAAAAATCAAAGTCTCTATCTGTTTTAACCTACCTAAAATTTAACTTCCAATATAAATCGATATTTTAGTCGGGTAGCCCCCTAGTAATTACTTGAATATAGAAACAGCTCCTTGAAATGGGAAGATTTTGAAAATTAGTTACTAGAGTTGTTCGACACAAGAACCAAGCCTTCTGTGAGAGAGGCATTATGAAGTACACTGAAAGTGATAGCAAATTCGGAAAAATATTAAATAGTCTTGAAGTTCACGTAAAAACAATGGATTTGTTTTCATCAGCCCAATAAACATAAAATATAAATCGAATATATATTCTGATATGTCTATTTTGGCATTTATAATAACATTAGCCTTTGTACGTTGTATCTTGCAATTTTAATTTTTCAGTATGAACTCTTGATTTCTTGACTCACAAATTGAAGTGTTGTTGTCGCAGAACTCATCGAAATAAGTGAATCATCAACGTGTTAGTTTGATTGAAATGGTGGACAACTTTGTATCATTTTATTGTAAAAGGATCGGCGATTATTTGTCTAGATCCTTCATTCAGGAAAATTACTCTAATATGTGAACTTAAAATATGGCTTAAAACATTATTACATATTATTGAAATTATTTCAGGTTTGATGCGGATGTTTTGAACTTATATTATGATTCCTGAAATATGAAACAATGATTTGGAAATCCGACAAAAGCTGACAATCCAGCGTCTATCAGGGCCGCATTTTCATTTTATTTATGAAACTTTTTGTCGCATTCTACCTCTATTGTTTTATAAACTTATTTGCAAAGTTATTAGAATATCTTCAGACGTTCAAAAATGTTGATGGGAAGTGAGCACAACGATTTGAACAACGATAAATGCCTTGATTTTCCATTGCCTGAAATTGCTTTAAAAATTTGCCTTTTTGTCAGAAATACCTGCAACTTTCAAAATCAACCCACAATCTATCGTCTTATTAACATTTGCGAAAAAAACATTAAAGTCATAGTCTGAACAACGTAAAATAACGAAATTTTCCAATTACTCAAATTGAATTCTGATGACTCATAGCAACATGCTGAACAAACGAAACCGAATCATTCTACTTTTACATTTCTCGTATATCCTTACATCCTCAACAAAGCTAGCATGGCTATGCATTCTCTGCACAAATAAAATCGAGTCTAAACATTTCCCCCTTTTTTCTGTGCCTTGGCAGGAACAAAATGTTAAGCTTTTACTACTACCCAAATATTGATTTTTGTGAATGTGGAATCGCCTGCATCAAATCCACCCCCTAATTCATTATCTGAGGATTCGCGAATTGATTACAGCATTCAAAAACATATAAAATGCAATACACCAGTTACTACTCCTCACATTTGGGATGAATATGACTCAGATTGTTCCCTAATAGCTTTATGAGTAAGCTTTGAAATACCTTTTTTATATGAAGTAGATAATTTTGAAAAGAAATGAGATGCAGGATTTGAGTACAAATTGTTATATCGTTCGACTTTCCAGCAGGTTACCAAGTGAAAGCAGCGTCCTAGGACGACAACTAATAAATATTTCAGCAACTTCCAGTCAACGCTGTAACCACCAAACAAGCCGCTTCACTTGGCAACCCGTGTGAGTGACCCTGTCGTCCATAGACTACCTACTTATGTTCTACGAAGGAGTGTAGTTGCAGAAAAACCACATTTGCAACATCTGTTACTAACTTCGGAGCAGCAAGTCGACTGTGCTATTTCGCAACCTGACTGTAAGCAAAACTTGCTGTAATTTAATAAGAAATCAATAAAATTTTAACCGAGGAGTGAGTGTATGACCGCCATTGTTGCGTTTAAGGAAAGGGAACAAGGCAGTGTTTTTGTGCGCTATACGAAACTACCGGCAACTACGGATAACACACTGGACGAAGCGATGATCACGGCAAGGCGCGACTATCAAACATGCACTTATGCCCTCCGCGTGTCTCCGAAGTTAACTACTTCCGGCCATGGTAGGTTTTAATCACCAGTTACTCGCTACACTACGGAATCAATAACACCCGTGACACAACCTGATGAGTGCTGGTGATGGCGTCAGGCTTGAAGGTTATGTGGTTGATGTGTGTTAGTGCTTCATAAATTTCAACAATATAAGTATCTGTTGTCTCGCAAGTCAAATGAAACGATTTATAAGTACGTGACTTAATTTCAAAATTGACATGCTAAATTCAACGGTTAAGGATTATTACAGTGAAGCTGTCAATTGCGGCATCTTCATATAATGACTTTTCTTTGATTTTTCAATGAAAAAGCTTTAGTTGTTCATCTATGTTTCGGGAGTAATTTGCCCAATTCACCAGTGTCAATTACTTTCTGAAAAATTTTTGTTCAGTACAAAAGGAGCTCTCATCATTTTCAAAACTTTTTCATAATATTCATTTAAAGTGTCATCAAAATTTTGACGATGTTTTCATTTTATAATAATGCCTGTAAATATTCTGGAGAGGTTTCGTAGACTATAGAAAATCTCGGTAATTTCCCCTAATTCTTACAAGTAATATTTCGCATGTTCATTCTAGCGGCTACTATCAAATTAAGAGTTATCCTCGTGTAAATCGGGTGGAAAACTACAAAGTCGCTTATTTTCCACAAGTACTTGGAAAGCAAAGGTGTTTGATTTGTGAAAAGTGTGTGGAGACAAATGGAATTGATTTGTGAAAGCAAAATATTTTAAACGTGTTCGTGGTTTATTGGATACCTAAATTGTTACTCGTTTTTTATAATGATGTCCGATATTAGAACAGAAAATATTGCGACCGTAAAGAAAAATCAACCTTTAAAGTAGATTTAAGAGCACAACTTTTCTTTTCATGTAATGGAGGTTCTCGTCAACCGGTTATGCGAATCAATAAGATCGCATTGGAGAGTTTTTTGCAAATTTCAAACAAACGACCAGACCGAAGAATTATACAGAAAAATCACGGAAAAGGTTTTTGTAGGTAAAAAAAATTGTGTGAGGATCTGGAAGCCCAAGGAATATTTATATAGCAGATGCCACGAGGCGATTAATAGACGCCATACCAATCGACCAGCAAAAAAACCTTACATGCCAATACGCCAGCTTAAAACCGAAATGTATGCTTAAAATATGCAATGCTAGATTGGAATTTGCAAAAACACTTTAAATTTATTCCCTTGAAAATTTTCGAAAGGTTATTACCATCATTTAATAATTTTCTGCTGTTTTTGCTATCATTTTGTCAACCGGACAAGAATACTCTCCGGTACTTTGACGTTATGAAGGATATATTGATTCTATATTTCAATTCATTGAGATGCACTGGGACCTGCACCACATATATGCATGATGCTGCTCTATGTCATTGTGCCCAGTACTTGCGAAACATATTTGCTAGCCCCTGTATCCCTGCTCATCCGTTGTTTTGCAATTCTTCCGAAGTTCATGCTTTTACTAATCCTACTGTCTATCATATTTCTACAAAAAATTGATGGCTGAAAATGGCTTATATTACGTAACTTGTTGGTACGAAATAAATGTTGATCGTGTATTATTTCACCTCTCAATGTGGATAGATTATTGGTATCATGCTTAATTTTAAGCATAATTTAAGCTTATGTGTTTAGATAGGTGGAGCTCTAATATTGTAGTTTATTAGTCATGTTATGTTTTTTTCCTTTTTCCCCTGTCAAATTCGGAAATTTCTACATTTTCTTGTTTCTTTTTATTAAATTTTTTTTTAAATTAAATTTAATAAATTTTTTATTAAATTAAAATTTTTAGAGGTATTCCAATTAGAATGAATGGTTTAGTTTTGAGATCTAAGTTGTGATATTTTTTCGTCTAGGATTACTCCAAGTATTGCAGCGTTATAAACAGCGGAAACGCATTTTAACTACGGAACGCCATTAGAACACCGAGTTCACTCAGAGACTTTGCGGAATTTTAACTCGTGGTGTTCGCAAGTGTTCGCAACGGGAAAATGGCTTGTGTGTACTTTGATTAGACGGTAATATTAATCCTTATGGCAAAAAAGGCGAAAAAATCTATGACTATCAGTGATTTTCCCTACAGGAACAGACGGAGTTCTCTTGGCCCTAACTGGACCATTAACCCAAGAACGTTATCTGATTTTAGCAAGACAGCGCTTGCTGTAGCTAAACAAGGGTTTAATGGCGTTTTTGAATGAAACCGAGTACTTTTTGAAATCTTTTTTTTTTTTGTTTTCAACATCAATCGGTTGCACAATTTTCAACATTAAACATGTGAATAATTCGTAGAACTGTTCCTATACCGTGTCGGAACATGGATATTCCGGGATATTTATATAAATTTGCAGGGAAGTTTATGGAGGGTATTAAAATTCGAAAAGGGATACCGGTTCGCTTCAGTGAAACAATTTTCCCAAACATTTATCCACAAGAACATATAACATATAACAGGGTTCACGATAAAATAGGTTAATAAGTTTAAACATAAACTATAAAATATTTTACAGGAATAAAAGCCTTTAGAAAATTTATATCGGTCTTGGAAATTAATTGCATATAACAACGGTCACGATAAAATAGGTTAATAAGTTTAATCATAAACTATGAAATATTTTACAGGATTAAAAGCCTATAGAAAATTTATATCGGGCTTGGAAATTAATTGCAATCATTAAACGATTTGAATAAAAGTAAGACAGACATATGAGTATTTAGTATGATCTGTAGAGATTGTTACAAATATTAATTATAATTTAAAAATTCCAATGAATATTTATATCATACTATGCATATTTGTCGATCCATAAACCACGATTATAAAACTGCGAGTCTCCAAGATTAAAAGATTTCGGAAGCTGCATCGGACTGGTCACGTGCAGCGGATTTCCCAGGAGATTTTCACAGGCAAGAAAGATGGACGAAGACCAATGCAAAAGCCAGGAAACGATGGTCGGATTCTACTGATGAGGGATAGCGAAATGTCATTCGTATTTACCAATTGGAGAACGGGGACGATGGACCGAGACAGTTGGAGGGGCATCACATAAGATAGGAAAACGGCCAAAAAGGAGCTGTAGCGCCACAACGACGGACGTTAATATTTCAGCTTTTATGAAAGGTCAAATACCCATAAGTTCAAATTAATCTGACCAAAGATGAAACTTTAAATCAATTTTGAAAATTAAACATACATTGTTATAAGCAGCAGCTCATGGTATTAAAAGTTCGAAATTTGTTATTCAAACCTTTAAATTATAGATGAATATTAAAATGATGAAAAACTAGTGGACCTACTTTAGTTTGATTAAAAAAAGGATACCAAGAACAAGAAGGGAAAACAGATGTACGTGATTTATCATTTTTATGAAGGAACTCATTTAATGCCTAAATTTAATCAAAGAAAACAAGTGGTTTTTTGTGGTTGGTTGGTTTGTTGTGTTTTTTTTTTTCTTCAAGTGGTTTCCCCGCAATAACGCGGATTACGCAAAGATGTTGCAAACAAGATTTGAATTTGGGTAATCCTGTAATATGTAAAGTCATGCTTATGGCCTCAAATTTTTGAATGTCTGTAAGATAATTTTCATCATTTTTAGAATGAATTTAGTTAGGTCGGTTTGGATTTCATTTTTTGGTCTGTATTTCGTTTATCAATTTTGTACTGAAAACAATTACATTTTCATTTTATGTAGGCTGTGTAATAAGTACCCGCATTTAACTAAGAGCAAAAGATTTCATATATATATATATTATATTCAAATAAATCTACGAATTATAAAATGTGTATTCGAATGACAACTGTCGTAATTTCAGATTGATTTATCATGTATGTGGATTGTGTTTGATCGCTTTTGTTTGTAAGTTTGTGTTTGGCTTTCGCCATGGTAAATGGCATGATCGATTAGTGATTCGATTTGTTTAGGTTAAAACGCGCATGTGGAATTTTAAATGAAGTTTCATGGCTTCCATAATGGTTCTGCACCGCTGATGGTGGTCAGAAGAGCTACTCAGATTATATCCGATTGCTCGCAAATTTCTAGAAACCAGGAATGAAATAACATTCAAAGCAGCATCAATTCGCTATAAGGAAGGCGAAAGCGGTTCCACCGGTTGAAAAAGTAATGGATACTTTGTCGTTTTCGGGATTTTCAGGGCGTCGTCAGAAACTTTTAGAAGAAAGATAGGGCAACCCTTTGAATGAACTAAGATCTTTTATTCGACTGATCTGATGCTCAACTGATGAATTTAGCATGGGTCAAGGGATGGTCCCATTTGGCGAATATAAGATTCCTTAATTTGAAAATTTTCTTCTAAAAAACTGGGCTTTAGAATTTCCTGTGCCAACCCGACTATACTGATCATCCCATGCTTTCCGTCGAAATTGAACTTTTTGAGAAATATTCGAAAATTTTAAATACAAATGATTTATGAAACAAAAAAATTAGAAACTTAGTCTAAGCATGCGTTGAATTACTAAAATCAATTTCAGTTTTATGTTTCTTTTTCTCTTTTTTGCTTTTGAATGGATACCTTTTCTGGTTAGCAAAGGTGCATTTATTTATTTGAAACGTTCTTCCTGTAAGGAAACCTCTGCAAAGCAGTTACATCGTAATCATCGTAAAGCTCATATTGATCGTTACATTAATGCAAATTCATTCTTTTGTATTTTGCGAGTAGAAGAGCTAAAACGTGAAACGAACAGTAACACAATACCACAGAGCTTGCAAATTAAATGAGTGCAGGAAATTTTAACATCCTCAAAAACGTATGATATACCCCACCCACCGAATTTTCCAATTTGAGTTAGACCCCTAAGTGTAGTACAACTACCACTACCAATTATAAAAGGGGTTCTCCCCATCGTCTACTTGAATCGAAGATAGGAAGCAAAAGTGCGCTATACTGTACACAAAGAACTCTTCAACACAGCACACACGTATCTTTAATCCGCTGCTTCGTTCATCTCTTGGAGAAAGGTAGGGCTAATGAAGCTTCGTACCTGACAACAGCAATTTACGCCGTACGTCATGATGGTAATGATTCCTGGTTATATACATACGACAGCGCTTCCCAATCCTTTACCCCCATTAAGGAGGCAATTTACTGTCTCTTCTGCCTCTTAGGATGTTTGAATTCAATTGCAAATATTTCCCCAAAAACTTTGTTTTTTTAAGCAGTTTCAAGCAGTAATTTAAATAATTTAAAATGCATGTGAGAAATTGAGAATAGAATTGAAATGTTTGACTTCATGTTTCTATTTGGTTTCATACATTACTCCTTTCATCGATATTTGGAAAACAAACGCTTCCGTTAGACCTATCAGTCGTTTTTATTAGGCTAAACCTTCTTGGACAATAGTCATTTCATGCCAGTCACCTGTACAACCTGTAAATCACTTTAAACTCTTGCAGAGTTATTTAACATAAAAAACAGTAAACTGAAACACTTCCTCTGCATCGAGAAGAGTGGACAAATGTATTGCAAAACAATAGAAAAAATCAGATTATCATTTAAAACAAATGAGGTGCTTGCCACAGAAATGTTTTTATCTTCTCTTCCGTTCGGTTCTTTTTTGGACTATCTACTATGCATCTACGCAAGCAAAGCGTTGCCAATAAAACAGAGCAAATAGTTTATAAATTAGTTAGTTGCAAACGAATGTACTCAATACTCCTATTATATTATCCGCGACAATATGTTCTACATACACACATGCATAAATAGCGGACTGATGTCCCTATCAGACTGTGACATCAATTTATTTCACATAAAGCGCTAACCGACAAATTCTAACCGAACAAAAAAATTAAAGAACCATGAACTTATGCTGTGTTGTCTTGTATGCATTGGATAGCTGTTAACATATGGCGTTGGAATTGAGTCATATGAAACAACATAACTCATAACCCAACATAACGTAATGTATCAGAAGGAATTTCCATGTAGCAATGACCCTAAAAAAAACTATGAATTGAAGAATGTCGCTCAATTTGATCTCATATGGCAAATACTCGTATTTCCTCGAGCAATCGAAACTGATGGGGTCATAGAGGCATGCAATGTTATACGCGCGGGTAGTTACGGATTCGTTAGTCTGAAAATTTTAAGGACGTAAGCGTAGTGACGTGGGAGAGAATGAACTGCTGGCACAAACTATTTTGGCTAAGTTGCAATAAAATTGAACATTATTTCAGCTGCAAAATACATAATATGTGTAATAGCAGTTATGATTGAATTGATGAGTTTTTATGAAGAATGAGTAAGAAATTGATTTTTCTTCCTTCTTACTTGACTGAAAAAAAATTAAAAATAAAAATCAATCTTTTTCTTAAGTATCCATTTTCTATTTTTTTGCGAATTGAGCTCCTTGAATAGACATAAAGATATACTTCAACACGGTTACTCAAAGAAGATTTAACGATTAGAAAAATAGTTAGATATGCAAAGTGAGCATTTATAACAACAGAATGAAATACCACTGTGGGAACAAAATAGTAAGACTTAGTTCATAATTTTAAAATTCTTTATTTATTTTTCCAAATCTATTTCGTCTCCCTCAAATTACATGACCTTGATTTTCGACTTGCCGATTTTGACTTTTGATTTCTGACGTTCTTTTTTTCGGTTTCAGCTCACCTTTGGCGCGATATTCGGCTGATTGATCGTCTGTTTCCGGGTCGTAAGCATAGATCCAAGACTCATCGCCAGTTATAATAGGTTTCATGACATCCTGGTAGTCGAAAAGCATTGTTTCACAGACGTCAACGCGACGCTGTTTGTCAAGAAAATTGAGTGATTAACATATCGTGCTTTCACTTTTCTTATGCTCAAATGATGAGTTGATTTTATTGACGTTTTGATCATCAGTTGATGTTGATGGTCGTCCTGATCGTGGTTCGTCGTCAACGCGTTCTCGACCCTATTTGAACAATTTGTACCAATCAAAAACACTTGCTCCCAACATACAATTATCTCCCAAGTCCGTTTGCAACATTCTGAACGTTTCGGCACCAGAAATTTGATTCCGCATCCAAAATTTGATGGCACTTCTTTGTAAGATAATTTCACTCATTGTAAAAATCGCCGAATCCACTTTTTATATTTCAGAAAGACAAGCGTATACTAAACATTAATGATTATTTTGATGTGACATTTGGCACCGATGTCACTGACAGTCATTGCAACATAGAAAAATATTTCGACGAATGGGTTTCCGCGCGAAATTTAAATTAAAAAGTTTGACTATTTTTGCCTACAGTAGTATGTTGTAATTTCCATGAAATAGGCATTTCGTAGATGTCTTTGTCGATGGGCGTAATGGTTTGGTTTTGCAAAAATCGCTCACGCGCAGGCCAATGTGGAACTCTGGAGCGTAAGTGGTGTTAGCGTATGGAGTAATACAGTACGTCGGTCTCTTCGAACTGGATGATTGCCAGCCAAATTATAAAAAAAAAACCAGCACTTTAGATTGTGGCTCATGGTCATAAGAAATTTTTTCTTATCAAAAAATAAAGCAGCGTTAGGTTTAACATTTAGGTAGAACATATCCCTAGGGAGCTGATGATGCAGTGGCGACACATTCCATGTTTGGAATCACCCACGAAGGGAATGAAATGAAAGCGATCACCACCAATTTGGTCACAATAACCAATTAAAATTAACGAAGATGTCCTTTTCATATGTAAACCGTCGGGTCGCATTACGGCTGCATTAAGCTTTCACATTTTGTTTAGCAATGAGTGACAAGAGGGAAGGGAGCGCTGAATCAAACATAAATGTCTGAAGACAAGCGACACGATGGTATAATGGTTCGAAGACATCTGAGCGAGCAGAATTGGGAATTTTTGGACCTGGCACCAAATGTTCCCAACTGATGAGAAGTATGACAAGTAACTTCCTGGCAGAGGGCATCGCTGGAAGTGCGTGTTTAAGCATAGGATACAGGGGATATAAAGGTAAAAATCTAGTTTTCCTATGCGAAAGCGTAGCAGCCGCAAAATGCTAGAATATCGCTAGAAAAACTGCTATAATACACTCAAAAATTTGAGAGTGTAAAATAGGGTTACCCTATTCTGGGTACATAGGCACGCATGTATATCAGGTAATGATCAGGCGGATCAATCAACGAGAAACTGAGCTTCGATCGCATTCATCGGTCCAAAACTCTAATACAACTGAGATGAAAATTTGCAGGCCCATAAAGCAAAATTTTGGGAAAAACTGCATTACGAAGCATTGTGCCGCAGATGCAGAGACAATCTACGAAGCTCATTCCTTGAAGAAGAAAAATTTGGACTCCTGCGGACAAAGCAGATCATTAAATTTCTTGAAAAGATCAGTTTCCCTGTGAGATTCTCGCTCTAGGTGCATCGGGAACGAAGACACAATAAACAATTAAAGGTTTAAGTGTACTCCTTTCGATACAATTGATCTTTTATGTGGTCATTTGCCTAACCCCTGAATAGTGAGAAATTTCAGATATCAATACTTGGTAGTTTTGATCACAGTAAATCTTGTAGAAAAATGTTGTTTACAAGAAATAGTTCAATACAAGATAGATGATTACAAGACAAAAATTACGACGCAATGATATATATAGAGTCAAAATTTATGAGGAAATGACAAAACTCAAGTTAAAGTTCAGTTGAAATAAGGCAACACAAAGTAAAACCGCAAAAATACTATTTAAAGAAATTAAATTCAACATATTACTTAAATGAACCGAAACTTATTTCTGAATCCAGAAAATCTTAGGAATTATTTACACGTGTCCTTCAAACGGATATATGAGTTTTAAGGTAATAACATAGGCAGTATAAGATGGAAATCCTTCTAAAGAGAAATGGAAGACAATTCCGAATTCAAGAAATGATTATGAATGATTGGCAAAACATTGTATGGCTATATTGCAAGATAGTGTATTGAATTTCACATGAACATTTCATTTAAAAACTTTCACAAAGACTAGTATTAGGCGTGGTCTAAGTAATCTTAAAATTATCAAGCTTATCTACTGTAATCATAACTAATTTCTGCAAAATGTATAAACCATTATGATAGAATCGTTTATACATAGATGCAGAAACTAGCACATAACTATACTACAGAGACAGAAGAGCTACAGTTTCTAATTTTGAGTAAGTTGTAAAATAATTATTGAGGCTAACACTTTTTTTAATTTTTTTTCTTGAATTCCTTAATGGAGTTGAAGTGATGATTTAAAAACGTATTAAGTGCACCCGATTAACAAGTCTCTCCATCTACTTCTAGGATATCAATGAATGACATTTCTGTCATACAGACATGAACAAATCATTAGACTCAAACAGGTTTTTTCTCGAATTTATGATATATTTGAGTAGTCAAATAAAAAAAAATCTTATAATAGAACTAGAAAACAACATTTTAATTCGATAGCAAACCCAAAATGACCAGAAAGGCCTTTCTTTAATTTTTCACTTAGTAATATTAGCTTGTCTGGCATGCCTTGAATAAGAGTCTTACACATCCTTTTGCCCTGTGGGTCATTATAAATTTCCTTAATGTTTTTAAGTTTTCTTTTAAGTTCTCTATTAAGAAATTCCGCGAATTATGAAACATTTGCGTCTGCATTAGCGCTTATCGTAAATCTCACCTCAGTGCATTACCAGTGCTACCAATATCACCCGTATTGCCAGTGAAGTACAGTTATCAAAACATTTATCGTAAAATTGCTTGTGCAATACTAGGAAGCGTGTCATTTGGACTTTCAACTACAGGTATGCCTTGAGTCTACTTCGTAGGCCACGTCTGTACAATTTTCACTTTAAGAAATTTGTCCCAAATCAATAAGATTAATTCATTGAAAAATTGCCGAGAACAATTAAATTGCACCTTCCTTTTGTATTATAGCATAAATAAACAAATGTGGTTTTCAATGAGGATTTGACTCTAATCAAATAAGAATATTATTACGAATGTATTCCAAAAGTTCTACAACATTGCAGTACATATTGAATGTTTGGTATAAAGATTTCTGACCAATAATTATGAAATATAATTTAGGTATGGAATCAGATATCATAAGAAATACAATAATTGAAAATATCTAAACTGAATTGTAAATATTTAATATTTCCAGCATGTTAGCCATAAGGCGATTATCTATTTGTTGCAAAAAGTTTTATAGCTAACGAATGAAGTCTTTTAACATGCTTTTTCAATACGGTTCCATCTATTGAACAATGCTTTCATACATCACTTGGTAATCCATGAACTTGGGAGGATCGTATTCAAGGCGCAAGAAAGCTATCATTCTTATTAGCCGTTCTTTGAAATCAAGACCCACATAGAAGGAAAAAGTGCTGATTAACGCCATGCCCATGCCCACACTCTTATAAGTATATACTATGTTATATGCCTCGAATATTTTACACGCCTCAAACACGATATATGTATGTAATGTCATGTTGTATTGTGCTAATGGTTTAATCATAGTGATCAGGGTATGGAATTAAAGAAGTAAAAATAAGTACCAGTATGAAAGGTTCATTGCACCTACCTTCAAAACTTTTGGAATTATACTGTGAAAAGGAAAACTTTTTATACTAAGCAATGGAAATCGAAATGGAAACGCTAAACTAGTGAAGCAAATATAATTTAGGGCATGTGCGTGATGAGGTTTATTGAAAATTGATTACAAAGAAATGTTTGTTGAAAATTGTCATTAGCTACAACTAGGACATTAAATGAAATACTGAACGCTCCAGCATTTAGTAACACAGTCTTTTATTAAAGTGCAGGAGAGGGGTCCTAGCCGATACTACTGTTTCATTACAATATTTACATCATAGGATTTAAATACTTTGCAATTGCAATAAAAAAAGGGTATTTCAGGAACGATAAATTTTGCAGCGTATTTTTCTTATATATCTATATATATATCTAGAAACCTAGATATGTTAGATCAGGATAGCATTCCAGCTAAACTGGACCCTCTGTTTCGTTTGCTAATTTCCCAGAAATGCGTTGTTTTGATTTTTAAGTTTGATTGTGATTTTTTTCAAAAAGAATGCTAGAAGGACTCTTTGCATTTATTAGGACTGCGATTATCTTCTAATATATCGAATTTATCTCTCTATCAAAATTAACTCCCGTCTTAGCAGTTTTGGTACTCTTAAATTGTAAGATTGGCGGAGCAGCCCACTGACAGGTTCGTCAATTGTGGTCCGAGTGTTATTTAACTAACAAAAATAAAATTAAAAAAAAAACACCCTGAATTTCATAACACCACTTCTGTTCATATTAAGGATGTATGCATGAAAAATCTGTGAAAACAATTTTCGATTGCTCTTGTAGTCAACCACCTGAATGTACTTTTAAATGAATCATGTATGTATTTGACAATATGAATTGGACCACAATGTATACGGCATCTAAACGATACGTTTTAAATATTTATGTTAAAGGGAGACTTCTCAAGTGGTTGGTTAAAATAGTAACTTTAATCGATTGTTAAGATGTTCATGCTAGAAGAAACTTAGTCCCTGTCATTCGTATAACATTTATCTCATATATTTCATACGGATGACTACAACTGTCTGCTCTAGGTGATTGGAAATTTATCAGATTAGATAAATAACGTACGATGAAATTATTACATTAAGGAAAGCGATTCAAAGAAAATGAAGATTTATGTTGGCAAAGATCAGGATAGAACCGAGATTGTAAATGGAAAATTTCATAAAACAGCTAGATTTGAAGATGTAAAATTTACTTACCAAAAAGGATATACAGTTCCAAATTAGAGTACTGGTTGGATCTTATCAAAAACCGGTTCCATTGGTTTTACTGGCAATCAATTATTTTCAATAACTTTCTATAAGTTAACTTAAATTATGATAACATAACCGAGATTTTAGGAAATCAACAGACTGCTATCAAAATTTTTAACTTAATTACTTTCGATATTTACATTGTAATTATTTTCTATCTTTATGTTTCATAAAAATTCAATTTGATTTTTTTAGCAGAAAACTATGTCGTTTACTACATAATCTTGGATTTTTACAACTGCAAGAGAACATACTGCTTTCCGGTGATCAGTGGAGAAGACCAATTAGAAATTCTAAATCAGATTTATTCCTTGAAAACCTAAAATCAGCACGATTCATGTCTGCAGTCTTTCATCGATTCTCATAAAATCAAATAGCGACAAAGCAGAAAACAAGGTTCTAACCACTTGTGCTCCCTTTAACTACCATTTTATGGTGGGCTCTACATGAATGCAAAAAAGCGAAAGATTGCAAGGATTGAAATTTGTGGTAAAAAGGCCGATCTATCAAAAAGGGACGTCATTGAATAAAGCTTAAGCTTTAGAAACCAAACTATTTATGAGCGAAGACATAGTAAGCACTCCTAGGACGTAGAGTCTTTACCTTGGAAAGCTAATAGTAGTATTTTGCCAATACTATCAATATTAGTTCTTTGTAAAGGCTGTTTAGATATTTCTACCCTTAGATGAAATTAAGTGAAACAAAGTGTTTTAATTTTTCTAAAGAAAATTCTAATCTTTTCTGTGGGAGGCCACAGATCGATCGCCGCTGTACCGGTGTGGAACTGGATTTGGAATCAAATAGTTCTCATCTTAATGAAGCTGCAATAAAATGTCCTCAAGTTGACGATGTACATCATAAAAAGGTTGGTTGCCGAAGTGACAAAAAGATGATGAAGACAATAATCATGTTATATCTCATTTTTTGACTACATCCAAAATATACTAGTCTCAGAAATATCGGCGCAAGTCTTTTTATTTAAGACAAACAATTGTCAATGTTTTTAGCATTCAACTTCATTGATTCTCAGATTTTTCCGAAGGCAGAATAAGAATCATGTGTTATCTAGGCTAATTACAGCTTTGACTGAGATGAAGAAGTCTAAGAAATTCGGGCAATTCTATCACACATGTGGACAATAATATTTGCCATGCGATTGGGACTTTAATGTTGAGAAAGTGTGTGACCTTATCAAAAAATATATGAACAATTATAAATTTGTTGTTAGCTATTCAGGAACGTAGTGTTTCAAAAAAGTTATGTTCCAAAAAAATTATGTTTCCGATGAAACTAAACGAAAGCAAATTAACGTATTGCACATAATAAAAATTTTCCATCAAAAGTTTCAGGACGGACAATGATAGATTCTATCCTTATCCAAACTTTTCCCTTCCGCCGGCCTGGTTAGCCTAACTTGTGTCCTCATAGAAGCAAAGAATATCCAGCAGGAAATATGTGAATAAAAACACCCAAAATGGAAGATACAAAAAAACTGGCACCATGCGTATCAAAAGACTTTGAGGAGTTTGACAGTGAAATATTTTCTTGATTGTTGATTGGGTCCGCCGGGCCTTACTTTGATTTTTTGTCGAGGACGTTTTCGACTATATGCAGCTGTCTTCAGCTTGTCCCCGGACCTGAAGAACAAGAAATTAAAATTAAATCCATATGATTTATACAATCGAGTTTTCTCGGAGTCAAAAGATCGCAAGGAATACTCTCCAACAAAAGATTGTTGAATGTTTTTGAATTACCATCGACATTATAAAAATCGTGCTTAGCATCTTCTTTTTCCTGATCATTTTTCTATGATTGCGGAAATTTTCCATTTTTAGGCGTTTCCTTTTCTTTTTCTTTAGCGTTCTCGGCGTAACAGTTTTTTGATGCTCTTCATCATCAAGCATCATTTTTAAGATTGCCCGTTTGACCATTCCAAAAATCTAAAAAAATTTACAAAAAATATTTTTTGGTTCGAAAAAAAAAATGTTTTTCAATGAAATCTGACAGCAAACCAAATCATATTATTGCAATACCAAATTCGAAAAATGCTTAAGGAGCACTTGGGTATTTTTACTCAAAATTATTTGTAACATGTGATGGTTGCGTCGAAAAAGTTGCAAAGGATGAAAAAGAATTCAGAGTATAGAACTAAGTTCTGTCTCAGAAGACGACTCATGATCTACGCAAAGGTTCCTTTCTTTGATTTGATTCAATTCTTTCATTGTTTTAACTATCATATTGGCTTCCCGATATGATACGTAAACGTTCTTTGGTACAGCTTTTGAATATTGGGCGGTCAAGAAAGGAACTCTATAATATGATGCTTGGTTCGAAGAACACTAAGATAACTGCTGCGCGAATTAGACTGACAGCCGCGTTTGATGTTACCACAACCATTTAAATTGTTAATTCATTCAAGATAAATATGATACTAAGTATGCATTTTATATTGTCAATGGTGACTCAAAAGCGTTCTTTTGAGTTTTTTAAATCGTTTGTTCGAATATTATCCTTAAGATGATTTGGTTGTGACAAAAGTGAAATGTCTCAAACACGTATATACAGAGGCTTATACCTGGAACGGAGAAATCCGTTTCAACTTTAGGAAGTAATTCTGACATTACCGACATTATGATGTGAAGAACTAGTTCAAACGGCGTTGTCTGTTCTAGGCATAAAAGAAATGCAGAAAGATGTGCTGGTGCTGTGCTGTGCTCAGATCACTACCATTCACCACTTATTTACAACATATGTACATATGTAGAGGAGCTTTGCGGGTTGCGTCTGCATACCGCACTGTCTCTGAGTCGGCGGTGCTGGTGATCGCAGGAGTGATATCCATCGCCCTTCTTGCTAGGGAGAGACGGAGAATTTATGACCGAAAAGTGGAGGGTTCAAGATATGCTGTCAACCGAGAGGAGAGGCAGTGCACAATACTCGAGTGGCAACAGTCCTGGGAAGGCGACTCTAATGGCCGCTGGACTGCCCGACTTATAGGGGACGTGGGACCGTGGCTAAATTGAAGGCACGGTGAGACTGATTATTACCTTACCTAGCTTCCTAGCGGGCATGGGTATTTTCAGTCTTTTCTGCACAAGATTGGTAAATCACGGTTCCCAGACTGCATTTTCTGCCCAGGGGAAAGGGACGACGCATGTCACACCTTCTTCAACTGTAGAAGGTGGAACAGGATGCGACAAGACTTGTGGGAGGTGATGGGAGAGGTTTCTCCAGACAATCTGGTCGGAGAAATGCTAAAAAGTTTCGACAAATGGACCTGTGTGGCTTACTGCCAAAAAATGTACAATGGATAACCTTGGGCGCGGGGTCTAGGGGGGGTCTTCTTTCCAGCAGTACTCCTCCATGGCTGGGGGGAAATTTCTCTAGGCTGACGGCGCCCTAGGGCGAAGTAAAAAGAGGCCTAGCCCGAAGTAATGTGTCAAACGGTTCCAGGCTAGGGTCTCTTGACAGGGAGGGGGGGGGGGTGTTTAGTGGGTAGTCTGGTAGCATGCGCTGCTAGGAGTCCCACACTCCGGGCGTAAATTGCCTTCACCCCCCAACCCAAAAAAAAAACAACATATGTACGGCCCAGTTTTAAAGGATTCGTCGCGGAAATGGAAAAGAACCCAGACTACTCAGAATTCATACGCTCATTAACTTGCATTTTGCTTACATATTTTGACTCTAGATTTTAAACTGACATTATTATGGAACTTATAGGCGTTGCTAATGACAGGATGCACATGATTTTTGCCTGAGATGTGATCGAAAGAAACTGCAAGAAAAAGACGAGATGAAGGATCGAAATAAATTTATGTGGCCAAACCGAAAAGATTTCGAAGGCACGTTTTATAAACCAAGAATCGCTGATTAACTGTACGTAAACTTTTCTCGAAAATTTTACCAATAAATCTTTTTGGAAAACTTTAAATACGTTTTTCTCGAATTTACTACTTTAGTAGGGGAGATAAGAATGCCAAAAAACGAATCAGCTGATTTTTGAATTACAATAACATAATTTTTGAAAAAAATCATTTTAGCCCTTAAATGAAAAAAAATGAATGAAAAAAAAATTCATGACGTATTCAGGTCTGTATAAAATCGCGGAATACATTTATTCCAGACTATGGTTCATACCGTATCTAAACATTCACATGGATTCAGATGGGTAATTTTGGTGGGATTTTATAAGGCGCGAGATTTCTTTCCTACCGCGTTGTGTTCCAGTGCCGGCCAAGCGTGGCGGCCATTTTGGTTTCAAAGTGCATTGATCCTTAAAATCTTATATGTTATATATCTTCGTAAAGAAAGTACCGATAGGAAAACCATGAAATCGATAAGATGCGCCAGAAACATTTGCCAGCAGATTCCTGTCAACTGAAAATATTTCATTGATATCGTTTTGAAATGAGTTTATGATCAGTAGCAGATATCGGTTTTGAAAATTTGATTTTATAATGAAAGTAAATTTTTTACTGTTAATTCTTACCGTGGAAGCAGTTAATATAGCAAAATATCTGTAAATAAAAAATTAAAATTATTAATAACGTTTAATTAAATCGAAAGGAGAAATCATTTTAAATAATTTTGATTGATTCCGTAAGATATTTCCTTTACCAGGAAATAAGAAATCTATACAAAAGTAACCGCATATAAACAATAAATGAATGGTGACTGATAGTGGTGATTCAACTATAATTAAATTCATACTGTTCTAAATTTAAGAAAGTTAAAAAAAATTCCAAATCTTTTTGTAAGGAACTATGAAAATAATTTGGGAAGTAGATGGGATTTGAAATTTTAGTAAGAAATTGCTATATGAAAAAGTTTAATAATTAAATATGCAATCCTACCAAAATTGCTTTTATATAGATAGCAAAGCAAGGGTATTTTTCTCATGATGATACTTACACCAGGTAAGCAAGTTTAAGTTAATTTTAAGTTAAATTTTAAGTTTAAGTTTTAAGTTTAAATTTTACGAAAGTATCCCTAAAAAAACAAAAAGGCTGTCGTCGAAATTACCGAAATCAACACTTTCAGATAGTATATACCCATATTCATCCATAATTTCTGTATGCTATTAAAAACCATCTACTGTATATACTTCTAGTGTTACGCATAAATCAATCAAAAGAAAAGACAAATTCAATAAAAATCCAAGGTTTGATCCTTAGGAAACTAAGTAGAATTTCGCAGACATTATTATGCAATAAAAATCTAGTAAATTAATCAGCAGCGTCATTAAAACCGTAACCGCAAAAATTAACCACAATTCAGCGTTAACGTAGCACCTTTACAGAATAGAGAGCAATGTAAATGGAAGAAAAATTGTGGCAAATCTTGCGATAGAGCTATTGCAATGTGGAAACCACGATTGCAACGAAATCTAGAAACATGAATCAAGGTTGTGGTGGTACTATGACAAACATATGGGAGGGTGTATGGACCTTTTGTTTTGCTTATCTACATTGAGAGTGTTATTTATGTGGTTCAATTTATACAGTTTCAACATACTGCAATTTATCTATTTATATAATTAGATGCTGACGTCTAATTTGTGACCTATTCAAAATTATTGAAACGTGAAAAACATGCGAACGCTTTGTTTAGCATAAAGTGAAAATGCTAGTAGAATGAAGGTATTGCTGCGGGACACGATGAATTCTTTAGATAGGTATATTTAGATATATATATATGTGCATATATGTTGCCCGATATAAAATACAAAAACCAACATTCCATATGTTCTTATTCTTCTTAAAAAAAAAAAGGAAATCTAATAATCGCAGAACATTCAGTGCAAACTATTTTATCAGTTTTAAAGTTCAGTTGATTTCAGTTAATGATCTTCACACAGAAGCCAAAACCAAAATATGCATTCTAAAAGGTGTTTTTGAAGAGTTTGAAAACTGAAAAGGAAAATTTAATGCGAATAACTTTGAAAAACTCATTCCTGGCAAACAGCCATCATCACTGATAAATACAATTTTTAACACCGTTTTCCGATCCATCTGGCCTTATTTCGTCAACGTCACTTCCAATAATTTCCTCCAATGCTACTAACATTGCGTGTGACTCATTTTTTGCCTAAAGAAGGTGATTTTAACAGCGTGAGGACCTCTTCAGCGAAATTTCTTCCTGGAAATTAAGCTCCGCGAAATTATAAGCAAGATTGGCGAATGGAATAGTTGAACTGGGGCAAACCTAACAATTAAAAATAGCGTACTAGAGCGCCGGGAGGTCTCGGTAATGGAAGGATCACTTTTCTAGCATGATCTTCCCTCTAATCCTTCCCACTAAAGAAGCGATAACCGCGCTCCCACACCCACGCTCAGTCCGGCGACACACTTCAACTTCCTACAACAAAAAAATGTTTTCAATTTTGGCGGTTTGATAGCATTCACTAAGAATTTAATATCCCCTTGAAGATATGCAATAAATAATAGGGAGACGTCATTATTCGAGGCAATTTGAAAGGACCATTTTGCGAAATAATGTCAAAATTATTACAAATATTAAAAATTGAAAAAAAGTCAATGCTTTGGTAGAAATTATCAGGAACACCATACAAATTCAATGATCCGAAATACAAACATGTTGTTGATCAGAGGTTCCTTAATTGAATTCAGTTATTAAGTGTTTGACCTTTAATGATTTTATTGAAGCACCTTCAAAAGAAAAGCAAAAGAATCATGCCTAATATGTACAGTCCTTATATCAAGGAAATACATGCAAACTTATCGACATCATTAAAATACAATTTCAAATGATTTAACAGAAACTCCTGATAAATAAAAAGCTCTCTTTCTCTTTTACTTATAATAATTTTGAACATCTACGATTTGTATTTTGATTTAAAATACGCATAGGTGACAGAAGACTATGAAATGTATATTTTGGAAATGATGGTTCAACCAAATCCTTCAAGTTTTTGGGATTTGTATTTATCAAATAATCAGTCAATTTTTCATTTATTGATCTCAGAGCACTTAGTTGATGGAAGTTTTGTTTGATTCCAGGTGGAAATTTTACAAGCATCAAGAATCCAGCCTGCTGATCTTAATTTTAATGGGATTTATATAAGTAAAAAACTAGCGAATATTGGTTATTAAGGAGCGTGGTTCAAGATATCTTATGAAAATAAACAACAGGATACTTTTAAGCGCAGAGTTCACTGATGAATATGAAACATTTTGCCTGCATTGCGCACTGTGAACGGATGCAGTACGACTAGTGAAAAGAGCAAGAAAAAATTGATTTTACACTAATGGCCCTCGCATTTTTTGAAAATACCTTCACTTAAATGTTGAAATCAGTCAGAAATAGTGTGATATTCATTATTTTTGACTTTATTAGCATGAAAAAACCATCAGATATAATTTTTATTGACTGCTATCTCTTTCACTATATAAAAAAAATCATCTAAAATTGAAATCTAAAGCTGCATGCACTGGCGAATTTTTCATATATTTTCATTTTCGAACGACTGGAAAAACTAAGAAATTTATTAAGTCTTGATTTTGGTAAAAAAAATTTTATAGCATATTTTCGATGACGAATACTTCATATCAATATCCTTCAGAAAAAAGTTGGTACGAAAACACAGATTGCATCTAGTTTAAAGATTGTAGTTTTGCTATTTCTGATAAAATCTCTTATGACCTACCACGATTTGAACCAAGATGGATATTCAAAAAGCATGAACCAAATGAACAATAATGGTGAGTATATCTTTTGGCATGATCTTTTCTTACACCAAAGTAGTAAGCAGATGTGGGCAGTTTTCTTTTGAATACGTTGCGAATAAGAGTACTTAAAAAAATGAAAGTCACTGGTCTAATCGTAGGAGATTAAGATAATATACGTTAATCTATGGCAAATGAAAATGCATATTAAGTATAAGACATGTTAAAAAGATACCACACTTAACCAATGTAAAAATTTTGTAGAACATAAAATATCACCAAAGGCGGTATTGAAGAGGAAAATTTTGTACTCAAAACATTTTCCCATATTTCAAAGACGAAACAAACGAAACGAAAAATTTCTATGGGTTGGTCAAAAAGGGTTCAAACTAGAAATTTAGGAATAAAGATAAAAGATAGAAGAATGCTAGAAGAGAATGTGGAAAATTTCGAAACTTTTAGTTTTTTTCAAATATACTGTTTGAAGACAATGTAGAAGTAGCTTAAAATGCAATATTATTTTTCAGGAGCACTCTCTAAAGATGATTTTATTTCAGACAAATAATCCAACAAGAGCAATAAGACAAGATTTTTCAGCCAAGATGAAACGCCAAAAATGATGATTTTCTAACTTTTCAATTGCATCATCTCCATCACGTGTGATTTTATCTTGTTACGCTTATGTCAACACACAATTTAAATCGGATTAAGTGTAAGCGTCCACAAACTATTCATAAAATCTCCGACCCATGAAAAGGCAAAAAAAAAATTGACCAGTACCAATGGTCAGCCAAAATTACATGTCTTCGTCATATTTTCCATTCCTTGCTTCATCAACATCAAAACTCATTTAGGAGATTACCATCTGGTTTGGCGAAATCATAACCTTGTCATCAAAAGTGACAACCTGAAGGACAAGAATAATATGGGCAAGTACATACACACTTATAATAATACATCAATGATCGCACAACTGACCGGATGGATAATTGAGCAAAAACAAAATAATCATTCTTCTCGGAAATGTTTAATTTTACACAACGCCCAGAGCTAAAAGTCCTACTCAACATTTTTTAATCTTCTTTTTTCTGCAAAATATTTTCACGATACATCAATAAGTCGGTATCATTTTGCGGGAGGGATGATAATCTTGAAAGTGATGCGCATTTATGTCTGGTGATATGTGATGCCCATGGTAGATTATTATTCGTTAATTTTTTAGTTCTTTTTACAAAGACCAAGGAACGAATGTTCCCACAGCAATTTTATCCGTCATATTAATTGTGAAAATACCGATTAAGACGCGTTGGAAGCATACGATCGGACAGCATGAGTCAAAGTGTTGGATAAATATCAGATAAACGGTGCTGAAGATTGTCTAGAGAAAGAAATGCGATTCAAGGCATAATGCTTTAGTTAGCACTCGCAGTTGCTATGAATTTCTTGTGAACTTATTTGCATTAGAGTGAAAAACGAGGGTAGGTGGACTGTCAAAAATTTAATTTAGAAGTTTCTTAAGTATCATCAAGTAATAATGGTCTTCAGTGCCAAAGCATTTACAATACCTTGTGTACTCCATTAACCGGGTTTATCGGGAGCAACTTACTCTTTCTTCAAATTTTTGAGGAGAAACATTTTATATTCAAAAGAAGGATCAAAATTTTGCTTCGCGGACGGCTGTATTTACCTGGATATCCAGAACAGAAATTTGTATTTCTGACCTCATATCGGGACACCAAACAATGAAGAAGAAATCCTTGCACAATGTTCGCTTGTTACCAAAAATTTGTGTTTCAATATAAACGCGATGGATTTTATCTTTTTATCCAGCAAACTATACGGCTCGCTTTGCTCATCGAACAGCACTGCATCAGGTCTCATTCCTTACAGTAAACCTGCTCTTGCAGCAAAACAAGTATGTTAACGCGCCCAATGGAATTGACAGTGCCAAGCACACAATAAAGTAAGCCATTCGAAATTTGAGTCCTTGCAGGAGAAGATTGAAGAAATCAGGTATTTGCGTCTGATATTCGCTTATCTGCGGAAAACTTCAGTCTCTGTTTAAATAAAATGCGTGAAAATCAAGACAGCACTCCAATATGTGAATCAGATCCGACGCATACAGCAGAAGTCGATCCTGAGAAGAAAGCAGCAATCATTTCCGAAGGGATAAACATATGAGATGATTTGACAGATGATAATGACACAATTGTTAAGAACCCGGTGTGCTATTGTTTCTGTTTCTTGTGGAAGAAGAACAGAATTAGGGCCGTGAGGCATGTTAGAGCTACCTCATTTCGGGGCCAAAGGTATACGAGAAAGTCATCAGGTCAGATTCACGCTTGTTCCTGTTAGTTTACCCAAAAAAAAAAAAAAAACAAATTCAAAAGACCAATGAAAAAGCCCGGGAATTTATTCTATTCTATTCTTCTATTTATTTATTCAATAGCAGCTGCGCAATGTATTGGAAGGCTAAAATCAACACAAAAGTACTGCGCAATACAATGTTAAAAAACAAAGAAGGAATTGCCACTAGAAAAGACAGAATTATCATCGTTTTAAATCAAGAAATAACAACCTGGTTCGCTGAGCAAAGTGATAATGCTATCAATGAAAATACAGAGAGAAAAGAATATATGTATATCTTTAATTGAATTTTATGCTTTAAACATTCTCCTATTGAAGAAAGCCATGAATCAAAGTTCTTCTCGGTAAATAAAACTAACGCTGTGTTCTAATCATTTTTGAAAAGAAATCAGCCGAGCGATGATCTCGCTGGTAAATACAACAGGTAAATACGACCAACCCTCACATTTGACATAACAATTTCGCGCCCTATTTTAGTATGATTTTTGATCCTTGAATTATGTTTTTAGTGTTTATTTAATATTTTTTTATGTTCTTATGCTCATTTTTTGATATAATAATTTTTTCTTTCATCACGGTAGTCAGAAACATTGATAGAGAAAACTGACGAATGTTAATTCCTGAGGAATCTGCTTGGAAAGAACGCTTGTGATACTGATGACGTGTGTGAAGAGGATTACGTGAATGATTGTAGCCAACCGAGCAATACGGAAGACGAATGTTCAGACTGTAATGACGATAATGACCCACTACATGACATTAGAACGCAGTTGCAATCCTGGTTCAATACCGCCACAGCAGGGGCGTCCTGTTTTTTAGAATCGTCATCACGTCATTAGGTACGTCCACGCTATATTGGTAAAAATGGAAGTTTTTGGTGGGCTTCAAGTTAAATAAGGTACCGAGAAGTTTCAGGATTAAAACTTAAAACAACAAAATACCGTGTTTGATGGATGGATAGTGAGCAGAAAGCAAAAAGTTTGTCCGCAAAAAACTTTGATCAGAAAAAAATAATTTCAAATGCGAAACTAGTTTGAAATTCTTATGTTGTACTTGATGTTGATGTATCTTGAATGATTTGAGGAGTTCGAGTCCCCAGAAAAAAAAATTCTTCCGCCATTTTAATGTTTCTCTGTTTTGTCATTCTTTTTTTTTTGTCTTGTCTGTTAAAAATCAAGAATGCAAACGAGAGATGTAAGTACGCTGCAAGTGAGAATTCCGAAGAAAATGGAGACATTTTACATGGGGCTGGCATTGCTGATAACTGTAAGTTTTAATCTCCTGCCTTTCTAAGATAAAAACGTTCAACGGGTTTTTCTCAAAACTATATTTTTCATGCCACCCAAAGTACTTCTTCAAAACTACTAAACGATTCATTTGCACATTTTGACACATATCTGTGACATAAGCAGGCATCGCGTAAATGTAAGACGTTTAGATTTTCACTTTTTAATATTTATTCTCCATGTTACTTTATTTTTTTTTAATATTTATTATATTTGTGGAAGAGTCCCGGTTTTGAAAATATATACCGTCTGAAATAAAGTTTTTTTTAAACATATTTCAAGTTTATTTATTCAGTCACAAAAAAGGTTGTACATTTATCTTTTATAAAATTCTTTAAAAAGGTTACTTTTACGTGTCAAAGTTGACAAGCCCCTCAAATTAATTAACCCTGAAAGACTTGCCTAGGTCAACTTTTACCATAAATTTAGTCCAATTTATTTATATTCTTTCGTTCTCAATATTAACTTGGGTAATTTTTCCTCCGTCCCTTTTTTTTAGCAAGCTAACAATTTTCCTTCCTATTCTTTTCCACTCGTGAATTTCGTTTTTTTTTTCAAAGCAATTTTTTCTTCTGTCTTTTAGCAAATTTTGGTTTTTAATTCCTTGGGGTAATCCTTTCGGTTGAGGTTTACCTTGCCAGTCAGATGACATTTAAGTATTAGTATTTCGGCAGGTAAGATACATTTGTGTAATAGCGATCAATGAACTGAGTACTGCCTTCAGCTGATGGAATTTATTGCAAAAAGTATTTGATTAAAATATACCGGTATTCTGGTAGTTATTAGTATTTCCGGCTTCGGAAGATTTTCCGAAGTAGAATACAGAAAAGAATATCTTTGTCCAGATTTTAATTTTCTGTGGTCTTTAAACCGTGGTGCGAAATTATTTTGATTGGTGTGGTGCAACAGTTCGTCATTAAATTGTAATACTGTTCCATTCTCTGAGACATGATGCCATGGTACGCACTGCTGTGGAAACAAAGCTGACACATAGAACACATGAAATTTATGATTTTTCAATATTGACTAGCTCTTTGAAAAGGATTATCAGGGTTAGAAGAAATTTGATTATCTTTTGCTTTTGGGAGAAACTGAGTTCGCTATAAAATATCGTCGTGTTCAGTAAAATCTACCCGACTATTTGAGTTCTTACTGTCACTTCTTAGATATTCGCTTTCGATAAATTTATCATTAGTATTGCTATCCACATCATTAGTATTACTTTAGTAAATGTCGGTGTCAGTACTTATCATTTCCTGAATCCTCCTTTTCAAAAACAAAAATTGATCCTAACTACTAGAATATTCATATTAATATTATTATATAAAATTAATATATAAAATTATGAATGTCAAATGGGTTTCAAGTATGGACTCAACTCAACGCTTGGTTCAGATCAGATTTTAACAAAGTAGTAATTATGCCTCCAGTAATCGTCATCAAATTTAAGTCTAGCAGTGCTATGACTTTACGTCAAATTGTGGTTTAGCAAACATTCTCCTTGTTTAAACTATTTGGAAAAGAATTTCGAATACTAGGGTCACATTCCAAGTTCAACCCTCTAACAATTGGAGACTACGAAGCACCTGTGTTCTGTTGTTATAGTAACACTAAGCATGCCACGACATTTTAGTTTGACTCGTGATCAGTCTTCGAGTTTTTACACGAAAATTTTTTTTTCAATCTCAAATGAAATCCTCGTTAAAAACTCGACTGAGTTTTTGAATTCAAAGCCTCCTTCGACACTTTTAACTTTAATTGAAATAATTTCACTTATAGAGGCTTTAGGATGTGCTCTTGTAGATATCTAGGTTGTGCATTGAAATTGACAGGACCTCAGAGATCTCAAATTCTTTTTGTTTCAGCTAGGTTTGCATGATTTTTTATCTTATTAGTTAACTTAACACTTTAAATATTCCGTGAAATTGAATATTACTTGCCTGTATAAATTCTTTCCAAAAAAAAACAAGCGAATCATAGTCAAACAGTACAATCAAATGTAGAACTTATTTCACTAGGTTTTATACGTAACTCTAGGGACTTACTAACCCATTTTCTGAATAGTTAATTATATATAAACCAACCAAAAAAAACTTTTTTCTCGTGAGACTTCCAACAAGGAAAAATGATTTTTGACATGACTTTCCAAAAAACGCAAACATCAATTAATTGAACAGTTAGTCTGTTGCTAATGGCATTCTTGTACTTCATCTAATGATAATGATGACCAAGATGATGATGATGATGATGGAATTGTACTTCATATATTCTTCTACCCACCCGTTCTATCTGTTGGCCCCTGTATAAGATACGAACATTATATAAATTGAAAACACTTAAAATGTTATTTAACGAGTTGCGTCGCTCACTATTTGGCAAACATTAGTGCACTTTTTGTCGTCAGTTTTCCAGAGGCGGTTATTTTCAGTTCAATTAAAATTTTCGCAAATTGGGAACTATTTAGTAGTGCAGCGTTGTATGAAATTGCGGTTAACTGTAGAGTTCTATACGTTTCTCTATCTCAAATCCTCCTTGTATTCTGCGCTTTCTTCAATAAATAAAGAGTATTTAACGGTCCATATGTGTGCATCTTCGTGCCACTCTTTATGCTTATTTGCTTGATATGATGTTGCAAAATGAAATTTTATCTTTCTGGTTTTCAGTTTTATTAATGATGTCGTTGGGTTAGATATAATTTTCCTGAAATAAGAATTGGATATATTCTTCGACGTTAGGGTATGGTTACTGCCACGCAGAGTTGTTATATGCATGTATTTGTGTTAGACTGGTTGCAAAAGCCAAGTTTAGAACTTGAATTTGCGGTTATTGCATGCTAACGATTGAAAATTACACGCATAAAGGGAGTGGTCCATGGCGCACTTGTTGTTGTTCATTTGTTGGGTTTAAAGCTTCCCTTTGGCAATGCCATTTATTTCCGTTGAATTTTTATCTAGAGTGGCTGTGCTGCACGCATTTTGCACGAAGCATTTCTAGTATCCGTCCTGATTTAATTGAGACGAAATGAATGCAATCTTCCATTTTTCGTCTTATGCATCTACCTACATTTAACCGGCATTCTAACCTGAATTCTTCAAACATTGCTGAATGACATTCACAAATCGTCGATGAAAGATCTAGGCTAATTCGACTGCTTACTTTTTTCATCCGAACACAGTCAAGTTATTCATAGCTCCAAATATAACTTTAAACATTCACTAGAAATCTTTAGCATATCAAATGCACATTTTTTTCTCCAAGTAGACGGCAAAGTCTACTACGTGCTGACGCATTAACAACAAATGAATCATCTACATGTCATTCTATTGTCGACACAATTTCGCTCCATTCTTCGTTTCGGTGGAATTCTCATGGTGATACATTTTTTTCACGAAAATGAATAACAAACATTTTATCAGATAAAAGTCGGCCGAAGTCTTATGGGAGATTTGACGATTTCATTGAAAATTTCATAAAATAAATCAATACCGGCTTCCTCGCCGAAAGCATTTCATAAACTTGTTGTTATTGTTTAAGGCTTTTGAATGATTCGATAAGAGTTGGAGAATGCCTTTGAACTACTCAATGAAATGAAAATTTATTCATTTCGTGTCCAGGCGGATTAGAAAGAAAATACACGTAGAAGCCGGAAAAATATTCTAACAAACAGCTGAGACGCCAGTGGGTGAACGTGAAGAGACTTGAGGAAATGGTAGCCTTGGCGGGCAATCTTTTCGCGGAATGATAGTAGACAGCGGTAATTTAGCATTTAAGTTTTATCGGGTGAGTCAACGCGAGAAAATTTATGCGTAAAATTATACACAGAAGTGATTGTATGGCATAATGTTTATTTGCATGTTTATACACTTGATATGGTATTTCAGATATTTTATAAAGGCAGCGATAACAAAGTGCAGTATGCAAGTGAAGTGTTGCAATTGCAACCCATTGGAGCAAATAGTTAAAGGCGGGTCAAATTATAAGAAATCACTTTGGTGACTAAAATATGCTATTGAAGTATAATATTTCGTTTAAATTAAATTATCAGGATGATAAAGGTTGTTGGTATATCCAAGCAGTCATAAATGTCTTCAGTAATTTTTGCATTGGCGAGGTTGATAGTAGTGAGAATGAGCGAAGTAAAATTCACTCATAGTATAATTCTTTTCCTTTCCAAAATATTCGAGAAGAACTGAACCAAAAATTCACCTCACATCGTACGACGGGGCAGTAATAACTCTTTTACAAAAAGTAATGATGACGAAGAAAAACTTTAAACGAACACGGCAAATAATTAATGATTTGATTAAAAATGGTTGATGAAAAATTCGGAGAAACGATTCCTGAAAGGCGTTTAAAGTAGTGAAAATCTTATAACATGGATATCAGCCCAGGACCACATCATGGTCGAAAACGACAACACGGGCTAATTTTTCTGAGCAGCACAATAACAACAGATACTATGTATGCATCAGTTAGTCTTCTTTGGCAGTGTCAACGTCGGAAGACATCACTATTTTGACATCATGAACCCGAACAGCAACAAAGTGCCACCATTGAACTTGATAAAATTTAAGCAGGACTTATCAAATATAAAGGCAGATTTACCCAACCTCCATTCATAAACATATCGAATAAATCTGGCATAAAGAGCAGATGCCACAGGTGTAGTGCCGAGTATTTATAATAAGGAAGTTTAGGAGCTTTTCGACCAGCCATTACTGGATTACTGGATGGACCAATATTAAATATTTTTCTAAAATATTTTTTCTAATACAAATATTTACTATCATTCCAGTT
This sequence comes from Stratiomys singularior, assembly GCA_954870665.1. Taxonomy (NCBI): domain Eukaryota; kingdom Metazoa; phylum Arthropoda; class Insecta; order Diptera; family Stratiomyidae; genus Stratiomys; species Stratiomys singularior. The sequence continues at coordinate 54,865,105 of OX940879.1, read as the reverse complement.
TAAAAATCCTTTAACTCTTCCTTTTGAAATGGCGATTAGATCTTATAATGATTTTTTATTTAAATGATGGCGGCAAAAATTTTCCATGTCATAAGTGTCTTGTGAAATGTACAAGGCATACGGATGAATTAGGTAATACAATTCGGTTTTTTTCCCAAAATATTCCATACAAACGGAGAGTGTTATTATGATCAATAGTGATCAAAAGTTACACTACTGCTGGGTAGTTTTCCATATGGACAGAACTGTAGAAATTGATAGAAACAGCAAGTTTTAAAGATCTTGTCGAGTTCAAGCCAGCTTCTTTCTGCAAATTTCATTCAGAATATTGTACTGAGATCGCAGTCTTGTCGAGCTTTGTGACGACAGTTCTACGAAATTCTGAAGTTTTCTTACTTTTTCTTTTCTTTCAACTCCTTCAATTCACAACAATTGTTCTGAAACATTTTCGTAACAGAGGGTTTTGAAAAACAGGTTCAAAAAGCGCCAAGGATGCGATCGAGCATATTCGATTCGGTGTCGAAAAAATCCGAAGAGCGCGAAAGCGCTTATGATTCAATCTGTGAATAATGCGGTACCACGATTCTCGTGCTTGTTTCTTATATATCAACAATTTTATTGCAACTGGAGTAAAGCAGAAGCTGGGTGAAGTGTTAGCTAAAATTTATTTAGCCGGAAAGTTATAATGACAAGCGTAAACGCAAGTTCAAGTTGTGTGATCGAGATCGATGACACTAACATAATCCCCATTAGGTAGAATAAAAAACAACGTTTTTTCAGTAGCTCGGAGGGTGATTGTGAAAGGACCCGCTCTAACAGTAGCCGACGAAAATACCTGCAATTCTGAAGCCAATAGCAATCTCGCAATGAAAGCAAACCGATTTAAAACGTTGACATTCTTTGATTTAGAATTATTGTCACCAATGGTTACCGAAACCAATAATTACGCTGAATATTCGAGGCTTACAAGCATTAGATGTGTCTAAACTAGATAAATGAACTTCAGTTTCATAGCGATTATACTAGAAATTGGTGTCACAAGGAGATCCAATATTTCATCGTACTGCAGCGATAATCCCCCGCGAATAACCTGGTCCAGAAGAATGTTTTCAGAAAAAAAAGTTCTAACAAATTATAAAATATTTTCATTTGGTTGATTTTTCTTTATGTTTTCCACCTAGTCATATTTTGAAATGAGTAGACATTTGACTTTGAAAGAAACGTTTCAAATCGTTAAAACAATTTCTATTTAAGGACAAAGCGTCTTGAATCGATTTCTAAGCCGTAATTTTTCAGAAAACAAAACCGAAAAACCTTTGCTAACGTATGAAAAACAGGGATGTGTTTACGAACAAGGTTTTTGTGTAACCTATACACGATGCAAACGGTATAAATTACTGTAAATTACGAAAAGCGGAAGCCTTTTGACACGCTGGAGCTTCGATTTCATGACAATACCATTTGCAAGGAGGACCTCGACACGCAGGATAATTTATTAAGAAAAGTCAATGAACTCATCAAAACTGAGCCACAAACGATATGGTTTCCGAGAAGGGTGAAATCCTCAAAATCCCGGCTAATAAAAGTCGAGCAAATCGATCACACAAGACAGATAAGAGTAGAATTTTTGGTTAATTGGTGGCGAGGGTTCTTATACTCATAGACAGGAATGGAGCAACAGTGCTCAATGCCACTAGCTCGACTTTTTCCTTACTTTAAGTCAAGTTGAAATAAGCTGTTAGCCACCCAATTATTGACCCAATTATTGAAAATTTACAAATTTCTCAAACTGGGTTCATCCTATTGAAATTGATATAATACATTAGACGTCAGAATAGCCATTTAATTGAAATCTGAAATGATGAATCAGTCCCACGTACCATTTTCAAGTCGAAGATATCAGAAACCATTATCGAAATCGGAAGTTTTTTTTTTGCTTTCTATTATCTACAATAAGATATCCATCAACAAGCCTTCTTTTAAGAATGTCGGGAGAAATGAAAAGAAAAAGTAGTAACCGAGCTGCTATCAAAATATCACATGAAAATTCAATAAACAAAAAGCCAATGCCGTATACTATATTGATGGTATTTTGTTACAATGAAAACCATGAAGCACCAAAATACCCCCAAATGTGTTTGAGAGTATGAGTAGTTTTGATACTTGAGGAAAACATTTCTGGAAAAGATAAATTTTATTGATCAGCGAGATGAAATGTTTTGTTAGTTATACTTTCTACTAGTTTCTAGTAGAAACAGAGATTTGGCCGTCTATATTAGCGTTAACATTCAGGATGAGCTAATGGAATGACTGAAATGGCACAAAGGAATGATTAATACCAACGGCCTCAACCCATCCAAATTTGACCTGATGACATGATAATTATTTCAGAACGTTAAAATAGTTCTAATCCATAACTTTTTCAGTTGACCCATTAAAAGTATCTTTCCTTTTTAACAATTTAAAAGTTTATTTCCTAAATTTCTCAGTTTCTTGCAAAGTTGTTTTGAGGTGGACAGAAAATAAATAAAACAGACAACCCAAATAATTACAACTTTATTCATCACAATTCCAGAATGGGGAAAAGTAAAAGTAAATCTCCTCAATATTTAATCTCCTCATAACACAGAGAGATTGTTGTGCGGACAAATAAGACTGTTTTGAAAAATCGACGCATTTAACTAGAAGCATCCAGACAAAAGTACACAACCGCCAACACAACACATTTATTGACGCATCAATTTAAAAGAGTGAATAATTCAATTGGAATTGTTTACAAAAACATAGCCAACGACAAGAAGGCGACAGAATTTCCGATAACCAAGAATGTATTAGGTGCAGTAACTTATTTTTTACTTTAAGGCTGCCAAATTTGCTAAAGTGTTGACAATTTTGTCGGTGATTATCATGCCGAAATTGCTGGAGAAATAATCGTTTAAATTTCTGGGATTGTTACTAATTGGGTTACACACTTTTTGTTTGTATGCAGAAGTTATTCAGTACATTAGTACACTTATGTATGAATAATGATAATATAAGAAAGATAATGGATTTATTGTTCAAATTATTTCTTAGGAGCTTTCAGGACCTGGTTTTAACTTGTGTGATTTATTCTCTTTATACAAAGTAATTACGCCTGAATTATTTTCAAAGTATCAAAAGGTTTGTGGTTGGTATTTCTTTCATCAATATCAAAAATTTCCACACGTGAGAGACGATATACGTCTATTAACAGCTGAATTGATTGTTAAAAATTGACATATGACAACACTTCTAGTCAGATTGAAAAGTTTTGAATTTAGGATAGGAAAACTTTGAAGTAACTAGTCAAAATATATGCTTTCTGAATGTTTGCAACAGTAGGGCTTGCAAACCTCTTTTTATTGTAAAGCAATACAGAATGAGAACTTTCATACAATTATTACCAACCCTGTTCAAACAGGTTTCTTCTTCTTCATCATTTCAACACTTTGCACAGAATGCGTTTATTTAGAACGCTTTAACGGCTTCTGAGCACAAGTCGATGCATAGATACAAACAAGCACTAACTGTCAAATATAGAAAAGCGCAGAAAGGGACTACCAAACGAAAAACCCGATCCCGTGCATGTAAACAAGCGCGAATATGAAAGACGTAGATGAAAGAAAAGAACACTATACTGCTTCATTTTGTATGAATAAAAGTTGTAATTATGCTTAAAGGCGATCCAAATCAATATCATCTATTGATCCTATCCCATCCATTTATGTTTACGCAGATAGGAGAATGACCATTGAAAACCTATGCCTAACGTTTCATTAACCAAAGTTTTTTTTTAAGCAAGAATGAATTCCCTTTGAATAAGTTCCCACGTGCAGCCTTCCCGTCAGTTTTTGAAATTGAAGATCTCTCTGACAGAGGTTGATTTTCAACGTGTTCTCTTGTACTATAGATAAGCAATATTCCCAACTTTTGAAAAGTCCCACTTTCCACCAAGTGTAACACAAAACTTGATTGCACAATACTGCTCGAAATATGATCCATTTTTTTTGGCAAAAACCAAAAACACAATTCCACTGAAGGCGCTATCAAAAATAATGTGTTAACTGTACGTTGTTGAAACGGACTGAGAAATTGGAACGGATACGCAAATCGGTCTTAAACAGGCCATGAACATTACATTGCCAAATCGCTTGCAGTGTTGCCAGTTTCATTACTTTTCTCAAACAACTCGTAAATGCAGTCTGTTGGTTGGTCATACATGGAGTTAGTGTGATGAAGCACCTTTATTCCCATGTGTTAAGAGTGCAGATAACACAGCAGTGACCAGCAGTGATAAACAAAAATAGCAGGTAGATCAACTTCATTTTTTTAATCGACTCTTGTCATTTAGCGCCCTTAAATTTTAGGGATTCCATACTAGTATTGTCGGGTTGGATGATTTTGGCAAATAGTTTCAATACTCGGTCACGTTTGAATTTAACCCCTTTAATGCCTATTTGTGCAGATCGGAAGATTTTCCTTAATGACCTTCTCTGGGAAATTCTGGATTACAGGACCGCATTTCTTTCGCTCTTATGATATGGTTGGTTGTAGATCATAGATTTTTTTTTGTCATTTAAGTGTACTTTGTTGACAAGGGGATCCGTCAATTCGCAGATGTTCATTGCTTGCCCCATTTTTTATGAATATGTCCAGTTCTATCTAGTTCAGTTTTCGTCCTATTAAAATTCAAAGTAATTCAAATTGAAAATTTGCACAATATGTGCCACACACATTGCTCGGGCAATCCATCTCCGGTGAGGTAAAACAAACGAGGATTGATTCGCAATCGATTAGGAAGGAAAGGGAAGAGGAGGAGGAGAATATGGAAGGCTAATAATATGGTGCAGGTGCAGGCATAACAGAATAGAGGCTTATCAAATTTATCCATGATTATTAAATAACTTAAAACTTTAAACGCGTTTATCTCGGAACAAAGTTTTTCAAACTGGTCGGACTCCTTTCTTAAATAATTTTTGTCCTATTTTCTCGAAATTTATAAAGCATATTCAAGCTAGAAGTACGTAGAATTCGTACTTCTACGTACGTACTTCTCTGGCTATTTTTATGGTTTATCGACAATTTTTGTTTGATAACCATAACCCTTAAAATTTCAGGAGAAAACAGTTCGATTGCGAAGACATAAAAAAAGACGTTTCTGGAAAAATGCTGGGGAGCCGCCATTTTGTTGTTTTAAAGTTCTAAAAATTTCAAAGAGGATGTCAAGTACTTGTATTGTTATATAGTGATATATTATTTGGTTTATGCGAAAAAAAATGCCAAAAACGTCTTTTTTACCTCTACAGCTTTGTTCCCCCTTAAGGCAAGTACAAAGAGTTGTGTATCCGCGTGTCAGTAGTTACAAGCTACAAATATACTCAAGTATTTGACATTGAAATAGGCAATGAAAGACGAACTCGAAGGTGTTAAGGTTAACAGCTAAATTCTGACTGTGTTTGTGACCGCATTGTCGCCTATAACCCTCATTTATCGCTGAACTATATTAAGCGTAGTTCCGCAATAAACGTGGGTGCATAAGTGGGAATGCGGTGGGATATATAGAAATATATCTCCAATCTCCAAAAATACTAAGACCCCTGAATAATAGAGCCGATTTTCAAAGGACGGCATCATTTCTTTTGTATGTACTACATGCCAAATCCGGTTGCACTGTATTTGGAGGCTGTCAATAGTTTATATAGTGCTATACCTTAATATGTACGTATATTTTGTTGTTGATATTGAGAAAATTCGTAAAATGCTTCTGCAAACACAAGAAAGAAGAATTATTGCAGGAAAGATGAAAGCCCTTTGAAAATTTAAACGTAAAGGGCTTGATAAAGTCTGGAGGAGCAGTCAATGCAGGATAGTCATTGTGACGATGGTGCAACACTTATTCTACTGTATAAAAGGAAATCTTCTTAAATCCATATTGGTTATGTATGTTGCGGAAGTCATTCATCTAAAGCGAGCCCTTACATAAACCGATTTGAATACTTAAAACGTCACGAATAGATAGTTCTGTATTATGAAATTCTAGAACCAAAAGGTGTTGATTTGGCTAGTAACTGCGTAGGCAGAAGAAGGTGATGTTAAAATATCTAATATATACACCAAACACTTCTCCATGGGATAATTATCTAATTCAGTCACTGACAGCTGTGTCTTTATTTTTCATTGTTAGCAGTAATAGTTCAGGCTGCCATTTGTGCGAAAAGAAAACATTAGCAACAATTCCATATTACATACCTCCTATTCGACTTTATGGGCTTTGCGGAAACTTATTTATCAAGAAAAATCAGCCAATGTACTCAAATTTTGTGAAAAATTCTATCCTTATAATTGATATGCCTCGCCAATTTGCAAATCTATTTGCCAATCTATTTTAAAAAAAAAATTTCAATCTTGATCACATATTTTTTCGTCGTATATAATCCAAAATACCAATTTTCATGCAAATACCCGTCAGAATCATTCTTATTTTTAATTTTGTTTGTTTTTATTTGTTTCTTTCTAATTTCTGTATGCTGAGCATATTATTTGCCTGCAACAATTATTCATTTCTTTATCATTAGTTTGTATTCCCCAATGGCATCTTAAGCTATTTATAAACGCACGAACAAGTCAATAGAATATTGTTTTTATATGACTATTTTCTTTGCGATAATAGCTTTTGCGGACATCAGAATATTTTGTCACATACCACAATGCAATAAAGATGGCACTGTCGATGGTGCTGTTGCTGTGCCTTCTGTTTGTGGTGCGAGTTCCAAAGCATAAATATTTATTTGAAGCTTTTATTTTCATTAAAATAACGCTACCAGAATAACTAAAAGAGTCGTTGTGACATTTGTTATACGAAACCTTGAAGAAAAATCAGGCAATCTAGGTCTTAAGTTGACGAAAAGCAACTGAAATAAAAATTAAATGCACATTACACAAATGAAAGTGATAGCCTTGGAATGCGGAGGGAAAAGTGATTGCACTTGGTCAGGTCGAAAATGTCGAATGATAAGAATATCAGTCAATGACTGCTGAGTATTTTAATCGGTTTTAATGAAACCAACGAGAAAATGGAAAACTTGGTGTTAATAAAAAATAAATAATAAAAAATAATAATCGTAGACTATTCAAGTATAACTAATTCTTATGCGCATTCAAACATGTCAAAATGGATTTCATATTGATATTTTTTGCAAACTTTTACATTTCAAAATCTATAAATTTTTTAAAATGAAATAGCGATCGAATAACTTCAGCAAATAACACTTTAATAAAATTTCTGATTTGTAAAGTGCTTCCTTAAAACCACTTCAATCGGTTTTTATAACAACTTTGCACATATTTCATGGTTGAATTATCATGTATAAATATAAAAAATATTGACAGTTGACTCAAAATTGAACTGTTTAAATAAATTACTCATTATTTATCTACTTTTATCAGCCTTATCTGTCCTAAGCAACTTCTTATGAAAGGTGTGTGCATGTTTGTATTTGGATAGAAAGATCAAAAGATTAAAGCAACATTTGTCGGTGTTTTTACATGGTTAAATAAATCTTTTTAATTTTTGCTTACTGATAAATTTGTATACATTTTGCGTCTATGTACTCGAAGTCGAGTCCGTAAATTCGAGAAACCATTATAGAAAATCAGAGCAAATTAAATTAGGTAAGTCAACGAAATTTAACTGAAAATTAAATTTCCTGCAGATTATAATATAAATTCGTTATTCGATCGATATGAAATCGTTTTTCAGTTGTATAAATTTATGATTATGGTAAGCATTGTCAGAGATGAAGAAAGCTTCGAATACAATGACCGCACATTGCGAAATTTTGGTCCCTTGTCGAATTTCCGTAAGTATATCAAAGGATGCGATGAAGTTATTACTAGGAGACACATCATCAGTTGCAAATACACATCGTAAGAGGACCCCGCAACAAACAACGATGATTCAACGATCCTCAGTTGCCTTTATGTTGTCATGTGTACCATGCTTTCTTAAACATCGTCAAGACTGGAGCGCTAATAGCTTTGAGTGCAATACATTCTAGGATTTCAATTTTTTGCAAGACACTTTTATGGCCTAAATGGCGGATTCTTAATGAGATGAGTATTCCCGGCAACATTTGTTCATCGTGGTTTATATTAACTAACGCTCAATCCAGCCTCCTGAACAATATCTCGATTTCTCCCGAAGGATCGGTGTTCGGCCCACACCTTTTCACTTTCTACCTGTTGACATTAGTGCTGATGACATTAGTCAACACAAGTGTCATCGCCAAATAACATAGAGCAATGCACATGGAACGTTATCCGAAACTTATCCATAAAACATGTATGGCATTCTAATTCGCGTTATCTATGTAACTCATTGGAATTGCTGAAGTTCATCATCACACAATACGAAGATATATGCAAAGATGTGCCTCAAAAGAGGATTTTTCAATCATGCCGAAAAAAAAGACTAGAAGTGACTCGTTCGGAGGAAAAATTTAAAAAAAAATATTTAAAATTTTTCCATTCCCCATTCCTTCAAAAAAGACCTCTTAAAATATTTTAATGAAATTCAAAAAATTGCGTTCTCTGTGACTGTTAGAAGTGAAGAGAGCTACTTTGGTTCTTCCCAGTGTTCTAGCAGCTACCGGCTACGTATATTCGTAAAATCGCGTGGGTCATACCCTGCGCGAATTTTTGGAAATGAAAAAGCTGTCGGCACGTTGGGTGCCGCGTTTGCTTACTCCGGACAACAAGCGCAACGTGAGACCATTCAGAACACTATTTGACGCTATAAAGGCGTAATCCAGAATTTCAGAGTCGTTTCGTGAAGGCCGACGAAACATTGGTCCACTGATCCATACCAGAGCACAGTTGAAACTGAGGTCTTCCTTGACGAACGTGCTCCAAAACAGACGAAGACTGTCCTATCGGCCGGAAAGGTGATGGCCACTGTTTGCTGGGATTTACAAAGTTTAATCTGCATCAATTACTTGGAGAAAAGCAAAACGATCACAGAGCTCTACTTTAAACCAAATGCAGAAAAAGCCGAAATGTTTTTTCTTCAGACGGATCAACGAAATTGGAGAATTCCTGGGTCAAATGTATCGAGCTAGGAGAATTTGTTGAGTAATAAATCGCCGCATCTCCAAAATTTTCGTGTTTCTTTTGTAGGCTAAGTACCATTAGGACCGCCCTCGTATATTTGTGTGTCGACAAAATGCCACGATTCATAAAAGGCTGTAAAAATTGGAACCCAAAAAAGTACTATGAGAAAATCTACAGAATTTGGCGGTCATCAGCATGCTGCTGAAAAGTCTACTTCATACGAGTTCATCTGCAAAAAATTTATGAACTAATACCGATTTTGAAGTTAAAATTGAATATGATTTTAGTTATTCCAATCTCGACACAACTGTTTCACAAGCAATGTCGAGTATGCTAAAATGTGAAAAGTGTGACAAAGATGTCAAATTAAATAGAAAAAATATTCTCCTCGACTTTGATACAACGAATGAGTAAAACGTATGAGTATGATACAACGTATGAGTGTATCTACATGATACACTCATAGATAGTATGATACAACGTATGAGAGATAGAATTCGTGGGATTTTATAAACACGGAATACGAAATAAATTGCTTTATCGTTTTCGTTATGCGGCCGATCTGTGTTGGTGGTAATGGATATAATATCAAATTTTAGGAAAAGAACTGTACTTCACTTTAGAAAACTTTGAAATTGCACCAATAACTGTAAAAAAAAGGCAAAAAAGGATTCCCTGACGTTCGCCCGTTTCAGGAAGCGGCACCTGGTCAAAACGCGGCTGCAGTTCTTTAGTTTAGCGTTTCAACTGTGATTGGTAAACATACTTATTAGACTATATGTTATTATTACTAACTTATTAGATTATACGGTTTCTCCAAAAACATATAAAACATGCGAAGTAATGAAAAAAATAGCGAATAAGCAATCTGGTTTGAGATCAAACACAGAGAAGAATATACGGGAAACTATGAGGTTAGCTCCGTTGGTATGGAGATATTAGGTATAATATGTTCAAAACGTCTGATAAACTTCATACTGTCAAAGATTTCTTCCATTGTCAATTCCTACGGAAACAACTTCATCGTTCAAAATCTGGAGTTCTACACGTAGGTAAACGTATGTTTCGGAACCTCAAAGAAACCCAAAAAAAACTTAACAGATATGTGCAAAATTAAAAGAGAAGACGAAATTAGAACAAAGCCGGAAGGAATTAACAGAGAAGAACGAAGCAACACCAAACTTAAAAACCCTCGCAAAAAAAGAAAATTTTTTGCCCACGTGCCGACACTTTCAAAATCATCGATTTCATGGAAAAAGTCGTCAAGACAATGTCAGTCAATTACTTGGCAATACAAGGATATCCTGATGATTAAGCTAAAATGAATGAAGTGATATGGGTAGGCTTTTACCATCTCATTTAGACCGATGAAGTTCCACAAAATCAATTTTGGAATCCAGTTTGGTGCAACTATAGGAAGACTCTATCTGAAAACAAAGAGCTTAAACTGAATTCAGCTCTAAATTCAGAATATTAAGAGTGGTTCGGGAAAAACATTGTGCATTTCACACAATTGTTGGCAAAAATGGCGTGGAGTTCGCTGTAAAAATTTCACAATCCATAATCAACGAAGACCATGTGCCCGTTTCGAAAATTATGAATATTATGTGCTACAAAATTCGTTGGCAGGCTATACTTATGTACTGCACAAGTACGAGGAGAGGATCTTGACGGCTGAAAGGGCGACGCAGCAAGGAAAGTTTACAAGGAAAGGTCGTTTGAAGAGTAAAAGGGACAGAAAATAGCAGAGTAAGCATATATTGATGAGGGAACACATTTAAATGGCCCAGAAATAGCAGACTAATTGATTGTAGGAGAAAAAGAATCAATTTTCCCTGAAGAATTCAGTACAAATAGCGAATAAAGGTTAAAAAGTTTTGATTTTGTTTCTATTGAATAACGAGAAAAGTTGAAAGAAAAAATTTGAAATTTTTTAAACGAAATTTTTATTATTGGTGGTGGATTTCTATGTGAGAAACCTTCCTTCAAACCTCATTGAAACATTTTATTTCAGTTGGGCCAAACCCGAAATTATCAGTAGGAAAAATGATCCCGACTTGGCGCCTTCATTGAAATATTAAGGAAACTGACAAAAAAATTTGCATTTTTGGATTTGTAATTCGAACTAGCTCATAAAACGTTTCGCAACTTCGGAATGCTTCCGGAAAACCTTTTAGAAACTCGCCAGATCAATGACTAGATTATGATTTTATGTCAATATATTTCTAAGGAACAGATTCAAACGATTCATATATGCTTTACCAACATTGTCTTAACCCTCATTCTGAAGAAAACGTTGAAACAGAAGTCCTGATTTACGGAGCTCTTGCACCCTACTCAAGTCCATCACAAGAATTGCTTAAAATGCTCATAAATAACACAAAACTTTGCTTACAGGCTTACAATTTTTCACAAGACAGCAAAAGTCTTACAAATTTTTACGAAAATCTCGGCCCAGGTGATCAATCAAAATAACATTACCATAGCTTTGTACTGGATGATGAAAGAATCATGAAACCTGTCTTCAATAAAAATAAAAATAACGTGTAAGTTCAACCCCTTGAAATCATAGTAAATAAGGTATCGTACCCCTTGTCTGCATGCTTTCGCTCCTTAAAACTTCTTAGCTACTACTCTCTAGTACGAACGAAGATAATAAGATAAAATAGAAATTATCCTATCTCATAAGTTTTCTTCAATTTATTTTATTGCTGTTAACCCCTTTTTCGATTCCTTTTTTTTCTGGATTTTTTTTTTTTTCATTTTTGTGCAGATACAGGGGTTCAAGCATTTTGTTTAATAAAATTAATCTGAAAGCTTAGAAAGATGTGGTCCAAACCTATTCTTTGTCACCATACCATTCTAACATTTTGAGTTCCATCAATTTGATTTTTAGTTTGGACAAAAGTCAGGTTACAGATAAACATCAAACCATACTTTACAGGTAAACATAAAAACTTTAGCAAGAGAAAGTCACTTGTTATAATTGAAGCACGAAAATTATTGTAAAGAACTGAATTTCATTTTACTGGACACAACACAAATCCTTAAGAAATTTCACTACTTTCCATAACAGCAGTATATCAAATTTGATTATTGAATTCGAAAATTGTTCATTATTGTTAACAATTGCCCGTGACTTTTCAATGCATTACGAAAAGCATAAATAAAGCTTCGAAAATTAGAGCAGCTAATGGGTTATTCAGCCGTTGCAGCCATCATATCGGAGAGGCAATGTAGGTAAATCTTTGGAAAAATACATTTCAGCTCGATCTATTCAACCAACTTGTATTGTGCAATAACAACCTTATCTATGCATCAATGATCATTTTCTAGACGACGAGATAAATCTTTGCATGCGTTAACTTCTTCTATAACCAGATTTTCCAAACTAGATTTACAAATTTCAATTACTTTCAATTTCTTATCGAAGGTTCGTTTCGGGTTTTTCTTGAACTATTGAAATTAAATTTTAAGAAGAATGGTTGAGCTTCCATTTTTTGGAAGTTAATCGAGAATGCAAAACCATTTGTTATGGCATTTTTCTGCCAAAGATTTAAATACCCGAAGATATTTTTCCATTTAAAGTTTTATAATTAGAGGAGAAAGTTGCAGTTTCAGTACTCCGTGTGTATTGATAGGTTAATGCCTTCACTTGTTTAATGTTATGGAGCAAGTTAAATGTATAAAAACAGACTTTTGTATAGACTAAATTAAATTTTCCTCCTTATTTAACACGTTGACTGCCACGTCACCCATATTCGGGTGACAGTGAAGTTTCTGATCGGGCCGCGTCACCCGTATTGGGGTGACGCTTATTTGACTACTTGCGGAGGATATTCGTAAGTGTAAAAGATATTTCGCTGAGGAAGTACCAAAACTATTGAATATTAATTAATATAAACTATATTTATTAATATAAACTTAAATTTATTAATATAAACTTAAATTTATAATAGAATATTCATTAATATAAACTATTGTTATAAAAATAATACGAAAATGGTTTATTAAGAAAACTATATAGAATGTAAAACTTTAAAACATTTTATACAAAGCTGAGGCTGGTCGGGACAACTTGGACAATAAGTTGTTGTTTTCTGTAAATTTTTTCTTGTCTCTGATCGGCCCATTCGACGACTTTTATCTGCATAACATTGTTTGCATGCGCGTCTAATGCTTTTTCCGGAATCATTTTTCCGAACGGCGATATTGTGCTGACTCTCACGACGTCCAGGATTTATTGTATTTTCAGTCAACCCTAATAATTTTGCAGCTATCAATTCCCTAAATCTTCTAATATTTACATTCTTCTTTGTTGCAATTTTGTAAAGCGTCAAAGCGTTTACGACAGAAATTCCCAGAAGTAGCTGAATGCCAAGCTTTCGGTACCACTTGATTCCTTTTCTAATTGTGGTGGCATAAGAAACCATTTGGTCAGAATAATCTATACCACACTTTCCTGCATTATATTCAAGAACAGCTAGTGGTTTTCGTTTTGCGGATGTCTGTTGGCTTGGAGAAACAGTACGAATGCTACGAATTTTTTTTGTACTTGGTACCATGATAGGAGCGTGTTTTGTGGATAAAATTCTCACATCCCGCGTATCTCTCCATTTGAGTACCACAATCCCGTTATCATCTTCTTTTGATATCATCTCCCCTTTTCTTAGTTTGCAATGGAGGATATCTTTTGGGAGGAATTTTTTATTATTCCTAAGTGTTCCCACTACATGGGTTTTGCGGTTTAGGCATGATATCGCTAACTCATAACTCGTGTAAAAATTATCAATATACAATGTTCGTCCTTGGTAAAAAAGTTTCTCTGCAAGCTGAAGACATACATTGTGTGCTAATCCCGTTTCTCTAACACCATCAGCTGATTTACCAGAGTAAATTTTCATCGCCCATGTATATTCCGTGCTTGAGCATAATTTAAATAATTTGATTCCGTATTTGTGCGCTTTATTTGGTATATATTGTTTGAAGATGAGTCTTCCGCGCCACGGAATCAACGTTTCATCAATAACAATGTGTTCTCCAGGCGTGTATATTTTTTGATACTTTCCCTCCAGTTTGTCAAAAAGTGGACGTATTTTTCCAAGTCGATCGTTACGAGCAATGGACACATTATTGGCAAAATGAAAATTACTCAATAGTAACTCGAATCTATTTCGTGACATTACAGTACGCGGTAATTGAAAATTATACAGTGGGCTTTTCGACCAATAATTGGCAATGGGGTTTACTTTTACAACTCCCATATATAAAATCAGTCCCAAGAATTTTTTTATTTCTTCGGAATTAGTGGGATTCCACTTATGCATCCGTGAGAACGGTGGTAGGTCAGATTTATTTAACTTTTGTTCCGCGTATCTATTTGTTTCTGACACAAGTAAGTTTATCATCTCGTCATCAACGAATAGCTCAAACACATCATATGGATTAACATCACCTGGTAATTGCCTAACGAGGCCGCCCGTCTCGGAAAAAGAAAATGACTTTTGCCGACCACTAAATTCACTCCATTCACCAAATTCAATTGTATTTTCCTCGGTATCATCACTTCTTCTTTCTTCATCCATAACCAATTCTTGCAAAATCTCGTTAATGGAATCTTCATCACATTCAGTATCACTATGATTGCACTGATCAATATCCGAATCGGAATCAGACGATGTAATTATATTTACATTTCTTTTTCTAGGAAATCTGATTTCTTCCTCATCGCTGCTGTATGAATTTGTGTAAGCCTCGTAAAAGCTTTCTTGTTCACTGCTATTTGACTCTCTAACTAATAAGTTTTCCCTTTTTCTTTTCGACATTTCAACGAATTAGGGTAGAGATTTTAAGTTATACCGCTCGTTACTTGGCAAAGAGTCAAACTAATCCTGTACAACAATCGCGAGATGATTTATAAATGCGAAGTAACGAAAACAAATGAACGAGCATGATACCATGGAAACGAAAGAAGCGAGAGATTATTCTTGCGACAAACAGCGAATCGCATTCTTAAAATATCAGTGAGAATACCCAGCAGAATACGCTTCGTATAGCGGTACGCGTGGCCTGAAGGAGATTTTACTGTAAACGCGCGTGGCAGTCAACGTGTTAAAGGCGCATTAAAGATTCGGGTTTCATTAGAACTGAATACGTGACTACAAATTTGAGATTTCTATTTTTTATATTATTTCGATGTAGTCAAGAGATCGGATTCAAAGACTGCTCAGGAGGAAGAGCGCTTGGCTTTGAAAAATGGCACCGAATTTTTCCTTGCAATAATTATTGTAATGTTTTGCCCGAAAAAATACATGAGTTTTATTCGAATGAGAATTTTTTCCTAGAGATATACACATTTTTACCAGATATCGGAATAAATTTTACATAAAAATGCATATTATTGCGAGGCTTTTCGAGTTACTTAATCATAGTACGAACATTTTTTTCGCTCAACTGTGGAGCAGAGCGATTGAAGGTTCTAACCTTAAAAAACAACTTAGAACCACTAATGTAAATCATCTGATTACCCTAGAATGGTTAACTTATTTTCAGTTCCGAAATGTTAATGCTTATTGTCCACTAAATTTGAAAATCCGTTCAATAATTGTGATGATAGTTTCAAGATTCCAGTTCTTGGACAAGGCAGGCAATGCGAATCCTCGAGATAAAAGTCCTTACAACATACTCATGTCTACGAGCGACATGCAAAATAGTCAACGTAAGCGGTGTAACTATTTTCATCGTTCATCTTATCCGAAAGTAAACAGTAAACACAGGAATGATTGTTAACTCAACGAAAGATGTATAATAACTGAAAACGCCGCCTTACCGATTCACCAAATTTTCGACTTTCTATCAAGCATGTAACCGAAGGAATAAAATGCAGAGCATAGTACAAACTGCAAAACGAAATGGATGACATCAAAAATTAGCTCACTCAAATGGGAAGAAATTCTATTAGTGTATCTTACCATACTTACTTACTAGGCATCATCAACTAATTAACCCTTTAATTACTAGAGGTTTCATATGAAACCGCTTAGAGAACAATTTTTTTTTCTTTGGTGGTTATAATTTCTTCGAACCACTTATGGATTTCGGGGAAAGGATTTTTTTGCCTTATGAGCAAATTTTTTGAAAAAAGGAAAATTCGTTGGATAAGGCATTTGATGTGCATTCTTTGAAGGGATAAGTCGAGTTTTAAATTTTTAGTTTTGTCATTATTAAATCTTTGTCTTTACAGTGTTGCAGTAAGATGTCTGGTAAGTGAAAACTGTTTTCGAAAACTAATAAATCTAGCTTCCGCCAAAAATAACGGTTCTATGATTCTTTCGAAAATTTAAGTACATACGGCTTATTTTCCTTGTGGTTTCATATGTAACCACTAGGAAACACGTAACTTTTTTCGTGTTTTGTATATAAATTTTTTTTTATTTTATAGGATATACAACCAAGTTTTCTGTTCGCGATGTAGAGGAAATGAAGTATGAGGAATTCTCTGTATTCTTTGTGAGCATTCCATCTGATGTAGAGTCGAAAGTTTCCGGACCTATTGATGATGAATTCGAAAAAAAATTATAGAAACCTTACCAGTGAACGTAATCATCGCAGAGGGTGTGTGTGGAAACTAAAGAATCTATCTGGGATCGTGAGGATGAGGTTCCCCTTGTCAGCCTTAAAACCTTAAGTGGACCCCCAGTTTGGAGAAAAAACGCCGAATTTTGCACACATGCAAAAGAAAACTTTATGGAGGATAGTGGTCTCAGCGTCCCGGAAGAACTTGCAACACCACTGGATGTATTTCTTCATATTTTTCCGGAAGAATCGTTTGAGAAAATGGTATACGAAACAAATGTGTATGCTGCTGAAAAATTCGATGGAAGCAATTCGGTCCAGGTAACTGACTCACGTGAAATGAAATATTTTTGGCGATAAATTTGCTAATGAGTGTAAAGAAACTGCCAAGTAATTTGGATTATTGGATACGTCAATGTCGGAAATAAGAGGCCATTACATAAGCGCTCTGATGCCTAGAGACCGATTTTCTTGGCTTCTCCGCAATATTCATCTGAACGACCAAACACAAGAAGCTGTGAAATGTAGTACGACAAATTGTACAAAATAAGACCACTGATTGATGCATTATCGAAAACGCTCCAAATATCGTGGAAACCTTCCGAGTATCAATCTGTGGACGATTCCATGGTCACATTCGAAAGCCGTAACAGTATCCGTCAGTATATGCCGATGACGGCCATAAAACGAGGATACAAACTATGGATGCCAATTCACATATGGATATGTCTGCCAATTCTAAATATACACTGCCAAGGTCTCGGAAGTTGCGGAAAAAAATTTGGGTTCACGTGTGGTGCATGACTTGACAAGGTATTTAGGTAGTAAATATCACAATGTCTTTTTCAAAAACTATATTAATTCAACGAGTTTGATGAAGAACTTCAAATCTCGTGGTATATATGCATGTGGAACTTTAAAAAAAGGTAGAAGATATTAACCGAAGGATTTAAACATAACAAGATTTACAGAGGGGTGAGTCTGACTGGCGTGTTAGTAAGGATGGCCTAGCTTTTTCTAAGTCGAAAGACAGGAAAGCGGTTTATTTGCTGAGCAACTACCATGATCCTTCAGTAAATGATACTGCGTCGAGAAGAGAAAGGGATGGAAGTCGTCGAGAAGTTACATGCACGAAAATTGTTGTCGATTATAATGAGCATATGGGTTACGTGAGTTATATGCTCAAATCGCTCTATAAAATAGATCGCAAATCCAAAAATGGTGGCATTGATTGTTGTGCCGTTTCCTTGACTTGGCAGTGTTAAAAAAGCAGCAAAGCAAGACTGCCTACATTGACTCTTTCTTTAAAAATGTTTCGGATGTCAGTACGTTCTGTTCTCATAAGGACAAGAATACTGCCGTCTACAACGAGAAGACCGACTAGAAGTGGCAATATACCACCAAAACAATTTAGGACATCCGTGCCACAAGAGAAGAGATATGATGAATGTAGTCACATGCCAGAACATGGAATTTCACGCCGTTGTGGCTTTTGTAGCTCACGAGATGAAACGCATCAAACGCGGTGGTCATGCTCAACGTGTGTATTATTCCAACGTGTATTATTCCATTGTCTAAACGACCAACGAAATTTTTTTTTTTATTTAAAAATTAAATAAAAATTAACCTTTTTAAATAAAAAATTAGTTTTGATTTTAAATCCTTTGTTTCCTAGTGGTTTCAATTGAAACCACATTTTAAAAATGTCATAATGATACAAATGATACAGCCAAGGTATTTTTTTCCTGCGAATATGCGACCACCAGGCTTGGATTAGCAGGAGGCATAAAAAAAACCATTGTTTGTGGAAAAATTTAATAATTCCGTCAACAAAGGGTTAAAAAAGACTCAATCGGTTCAAATCATTACGCATTATTCAATCCAGCAATAAAATTTCGCTCTAAAGAATCCTAAGCTCCAAAAAGGAAACGCTACAACTTCATGTGAAAGATATAAGTATTTAAAGGGCTTCAATATTATATACTAGCCTCTCTTTAATGAAAGATTGTCAACGGTGCGGACTTTCTTGGATTCCATTTGTTTCCCATTCTTTTTGAGCATCCAAATTGTGATAGCATCCAAAAAGTATAAATAATAAAGCATCCGTTGTATAAATAATTACTAAAATATAATATTTAAATCATAGATTTATTTCAGCATTCACGGTAATTCTTCCAAAAGCTTCCTTCACTGCAGTATGTATTTCGAGCACTTTTTACAGAACATAATTTCAGTGCAATTTAACGCACGCTTAATTTAGGCCTGATAACCTGTCCTTCCTTTCCTTTTTTTTGACATTTTCCATTAAAACGAATCCCAACACACCGTGAAAGCAACATGTTCTAAAACTTCAATCATGACACTAAAAATTCGATAAGCTGCCCACTGTGCCAAATGTTTTGCAAGGGCTGCGCGTTACTTTTGGCACAGCCCTCGTAATTTTTTTCTTCTTTGATTTATGTGTGAAAAATAATATTATATTAGTAATAATTATTATTTAAATAGCATTTAATAAAGAGGTTTTGAGCAAGAGAGCAATTCATTTTTTTAAAACGAAAAAGAACAAAGTATTTGGATCAAATTGATTCAAACTTCTGATTGAATTAGAAAGAGTGAGATTTAGCAATTATAAATGAAAAATGATACCAATGCTGTGAAAAAAGATCTTTTAATCTTTCGGCAAGATGCGATTTTATTCCACGTCGCAATCATGTTAGCGATTTTGAGTTTTAAGGTTGCAACCGACTCGATTGGCTCCGTATGGATTCTGTCACTAACAAAGCTCCACAAAAAATATTCCCTGGATTTAAATCACATGATCAGACCGGCTCCTTATTAACGAACTTTGGTTAAATTATGTTATGTGTATTTTCCTGTGTTTCGCACTTCTAAATAAGCTTTTATTTTTCGATTTTCCTTTCCAAAATGCTATGTTTTTAATTTTGACAGATATATATTTTGGGAGTAAATGATCGCACCAGTATAACAGCAGCACTTAAAATCACCTATAAATTTGTTCATATATATTATAGGGATTTGAAATGGTTGGTGCAAAAACTGCGTCATGTATGATAAGTGATATATTGGACGGAGGACCTGTTGCAGCGAACTAACAAGAACAAGAAAAAACGCGGCACGTGGAGTCCGTGTCCGCGGTGGAGTCATGCCCAGCAGGATACCGCACCTCTATTATATTCTTTCTACATAGAAGTATGTTTGTATTAGTATATTCTAAAACACCTGCCCGAGTTCTAAAGCCTAAAAGCAGCTGCATATCCTTTCTGTGAACGTTCGAACGAAGTACGTTTGTAAACATTTGCTTGAGTTTCGAAATCTGGAATCAGTATCGTCTGGAGGTTCGAACGATCAACATCGTATACGTCCACTCCTCCCTTTACGTAATATCGTTCATGGCAAGGATTATGTGAAGAACAGCAAGATAATGCAACTTTTATAGCATATTTTGATAGCATCTTTTAAACACGCTTATGCAGTTATTTCTGCAGAAGTTCTGAAAGCGATTAAAACTATGAAGTTTTTTCAAAGAGAAAGCTGCCTGAACGAAGCGTTGAAAGATTTACCCAGAACAGCAACGAAAGTTGCAATCAGCTCAGCGGGAAAATCTCGCTGAAGCATCTTCCAGGTAGCGCGATATGCTTACATGTACAACTAAGGTTACATTCCCCTGGTCAAGATTTTTGAGTCACTCCGAATGCCATGTGGTCCTACGTCACTCGAGAAGACGATGCGAGTGCGGCGTTTGCTAGAAACGCGCGTATCAACCACCAAATAAAGTGGATTGGTTCGAAGACAACATGAAATCAATGTTTTAGATGCCCATGTAAGTTGAATCCAATTTTAAATTGGAAAAAGGAAAAAGTGAATATCTTTCAAAAATATCGTTGCGGTGGAACTAAAAAAAAAGAACTTCCTGGGACATAGATGCAGTCCCGTTATGTATAAATATTTTTAAGCGAAAAATGGACAGGTACATGAAGACAAGCACTCATTGATGTTACTAATAGTTTTGTATTAAATACTATGATGCTGCAAAAAGATCGAGAAAATGTCACTACTTGGGATGTTTAGTCACTCCTGTAAAAAATATGTATCCTGTATATGAAGTAGAAACGAAAGATTTTTTCCCCCAAAGTGCTCATAATGTAAGTGGTAAAAAACGTAAAAGGTAATAACCCCGAGCAAAACAGTGCGTTCGTTTAGTGAACTAAAAACTTTCTTTTGTAACATCGAATATTGAGAATAAGCATATTCCTGTAAGGTTTTATTGTTAATATGATAAGCAATGCTAATATTAAACAAAATAAATACAAATTTAAATACATTACAGATCAGGCAATCCATTTATGATAATGTATATGAAGACACATTCCAATTATATTAGATACGGCACATGATTGTCTTATCTCACATTTACCAAAATCCACAACATCTTTCAAGTCAATAGCACCGAGACGAAGATAAGTATCTGCCACAGTTGTTCGTAAGTGAATAACAACACGGCGTAAATTGATTCTAATTGAAAACACAATCAAAGTAAATGTACGATAGTGAAAACGATAGTTAAATAAAGCTGAGGTAGTGCAAAGGAACTATCAGATAGATGCATGTACAACTGATTGTTTAGTTTCAATGCCCCTACAGCGGAAATGCGAAACAATAAAATTTAAGGAGGGCTGGATAAATATCTGCCGGATAAGAATCTTATAATTGCTTTATCGTCTGCCGGGAAAGTCTATAATTAACATTTTTTGTAGAATGTTTCGATTCATCTATCATTGCAACAAAGATTATAGAGTTTCTAATGAACTCTACCGACTCGCAAGAATTTCAGCCCGTAGTGCATTTAAATTGAAAAATTAGTTTTTATAAAGTCTAAACTTGCAAAATTCAAATAAATCGATTTTTTTTCTACATTTTATATGTTCGAACAAAAAAAATGAACAAGAACCTTTGAAAAACATCGTCGATTGGTACAATGTACTTCTTATCTGATACACTTTCGAATAAATACATATTCAATGTTCATGCTAACATTTAAGTGAACAAACAGAAACAGAACAGACACTGAAAGTGTTTATCGTCATTTTGAATTACGCAGCTTTGATATTTGGCAGCACCGATAACACAAAATTGCCTATGGTTTTTATATGAACGCTATGGTTACCCTTACGAATTTTGAATTCTATAAAAATGAATATTTTCTCACGTTAGTGTTTAGAATACTTTTGCCACGAATATTAAAGATATTCATGTACGGGTTAGGGGTATACTACGATCATTTTGACTTAAACGTACTATACTATCCCGCCCTCATCATACTTACAGGTACAAATCAATACATAGAAACATTGCGTTCATGGTGATCACGGATTTCAGATCAATCTCTTCAAGGATGGCTCCTTTTCCAGTAACAGTAATTAAGAACGCCCATCAACATAAATGAGGAACCGAACCATTTGGATCAAAGTAAGCAGATACACCGCAGTTGATCAACTGGACCTGCAAAAGTTGATAAGCCAGCAAATAACCGAAAGGCCCAGCGCCGTTGCAACAATTTGAGAGTTAAGAAATATAACAGGTTGAAAAAGACACCACACCTTCATTTCGGACAAGAGTTACTAAACATATGAACGCCCACTGGAAATTAAACACTTGAAAAGTGGACGGGATTAAGTATGCGGAAGAGCTAGGAGCACAGGTCACCTTAGATTCAAAAAAAATTAATAATGTAAATAATAAGTGTATTTCGAAACGAAAAGTGGGAAATCTTCTCGATACACTCATAGTCCTAATGGCATAGTGTCAAACATTATTAGCAAAGAAGTTTCAAACATGATCCTGAATGACAAGAAAGAATCGCGCGATCAATTTTCGAATTTCTTATAACGATTTGGAATCGCCACGTCGCAAAATAACTGAATTCCAGAAATTAAAAACAAAGTTACCCTCACCAAACAAACGAAAATCCCCTCGATCTGATTTGATAATCGATAGAATTTCAACCCAGTTTTTGGACGTGATTTGGACGTCGACAAATTCTTCCGGACATAATAAGAAATATGTTCGAAAAGGTTCCAATCCTTTGAAACCCGCAGTTGTTGCTCGTCTAAAATCGATAGACAATATTCCATCACGATGAACTCTTTCACTGTCCTGGACGTGAGACTCTATCTTGGAGGAACAATTTGAACTTAACCCTTTGCACTAAAAATAGCTAAAAAAAATAACAAGTTGACACGCAACAACTTTGGAAATAAATCGAATGCAAAGGGTTAAACATTTGCATTCTACGCATCTTCATACAGAATGGGTGATAGAACGTATTAGAACTTATTTAAATCGCAAAATACACCTGGCCATGTTAACCTTGCCATGGCGAACACATTTGACAATGTCTTGCATGCTGAATTAATATTTACATTACATGAACTTCAAGTACAGCAGCCAAGTATTTGCTCATCTCAAGGTATCAAAAAAAATATCGACTCGAAATTTCACAGATGTGTGACCAAATGAAGTTGAGGTTCCTCAAGGATCACCAATATCTACTACTTTAGACGCCATATTCACTTGCTCTGAAACGTTAAACATGACAGAGACTGATCATTTATAAACATATATTAGAACCGGCGCTATTCTAACTTCGGGTCGATTAATACCAAACAATAGACCAGCAAAGGAGCTCTTATTACTTTCCGAATAGAACGATGGGTAAGAAAAGACAATGACAAGGACTTAAATATACAGACGGTTGGAAACATTTTCTCCACAGAGCACTGTAATTGTTAGATATAAATGAAAAGCATCAGAATATTGGCTGTGAAGCTCCTTTGTCGCCGTAGCCGTATATCCAAGTTTAAATAAATTTGTAATAAATTATCTGTGTATGAAAGGAAAAAAATGCTACATGTAAGAAAAGTCATCTTTTGAGAAAGGCTCATCGGGTTCGCTGGAGTTTTTTCAATGTGCTTGTAATTTTCAGAAAAGTTTCATAAGGTATAATTTTTTTTTTGAAAATTTATCGGCATTCAATCGAAAATTCACGTGGTATTTTTTTATTAAAATTGATGCAAATGATGTGGCACCCAGGTTTCGCTGTTAGTTGTTCGATAACAACAACAAACGTGAATTCCAGGTTCAGACAGTTCTGTTGTCAAAAGACAAAAAACCGTTTATTGAATTATTTATGAAAAAATTTGCTTATTAGAATATATTAGGGAGAGAATGTTTCCCTAATAACCGCAGATCGTTCTTCTATACCACAGACTTTCTGTGACAATTAAAGATCGTCTACTTCTTCTGAAAACACAATGAACATAGGTGTCCCCAGGTATAACCAGGGTCTTGTATCTGTAAACATTGACCTTTTGATCGATGTAACTAGAATGAAAGAGTTGTCAAGGGAATATTACCCTTCTATGTGCTTTACTGACCATTAATCAATGTAGTCTGGATACTGCTCGAGATCAACACCGAGGTATCGAACATAGGATTTATGTGCATTCATGTACCAAAAAATCCTCATCATACATAATGACAAATGCGATGTTGAGACAGACTTCAATAGCCGCGAATGAGGAACGGTATATTTTCAGTCTTAATAACAGGATTGGAGTTAAGGTGTTCAATTTCACCAACTACCAGGAGCCCATTATCCAAGCAAACAATCAATTGTTTGGTAGGCAATCTTAAAACAATGACTATTTTGATTGGCATACTGAGCTATCGCGGTGTATTTCGTTCGCCTCCATATAAAAATTCGCCGAATTTCAAAAACCACAAAAGAATAAAACATATTGCTTATACCCTTAATTATTTAAAGTTAGTGTTAGTTTAAATTCCATTCCTTGGTCAACGATTTCATATCCTAATTCATTTAATCAATTTATGACATTAATATCAATGCTCACATTACTATACAAAAATCAGTAAATAAGGACGAAGTGATAAAGCGGACGTTATGCGAATTAGGCTCCCATTGAAACACTTTTATATTCATTTTAAATTTTTTTCACATCTAACGATGTAAACAGCGAGTTTTCTCCTTGCTTTCAAATGATTCAATATTTAAAATAAAAAATTTTTAATCTTGTATTTTGTAAATTTTTCCTAAAAATTGGTGCACTTCTGAGCGATATTATGCCCATTTACTAATCTGGGATGCATTGCTCTACTAATTTTCTTCAAATATTGATTTTAAAATAAAATTCGGAAGCTGGAGTACGCTTGTGCCATACCTCTCTAGTTTCTTTTTCTTTAGGATGTACATACGTCTGTTTTGTCGAATATATTCATATATATCTGGTGTGTCATGGAATTGAGCAGACTGCTCTTATAGCCGTATTCTGTGAGGATTGGTAAAATTTTCTGTTTTTTCTTGATGTTGTCTGACAGAAAGCGATACTGTAATCTTGGGTAGTGCCTGCAGTCTCCCCTATATAAGTAGTGAGGGGCGTAGTACCTGTTTGTACAACAGGACCTTATTTTTAATATTTTGGGTGGCGTGATTCGAGAAAGGGACATAGCGAAGATAAGATTCATATTTTGTTATGTCTAGTTTCGTATAGCAGGCTGGTGTACAAAAGTAAATTTCAAATATTTGACCGTTTGGCTCCAGTTTATTGTGTAAGAGTCACCGTGTAATCTTAAAGACTGTTCTCTTCGACGGCTTGTTAAACTGTTGGTCTTGTCAATCTTCTCATGTTGATCTTCAATCAGCGAAAATATTCATGCATTGACGGATTTTAACAGTTACGACGCGATGACTTCCGCATGTCGCATGGAATAAAGAATATATGTATCACCTGCGTATAGAGATATTTTATAGGTTTTTGCTTAGGTATGTCAACAGTAAAGAGCTATATATTGGAGCGATCCTGGTGGAACTACAAAACTTAAACCGCCCCTAGAAAATAAACAAGGTTAAAATTTCACACGAAACAATTTTCTTTGAGAAATGACTGAATAATTTTCTTCGTTGGAAGTTTTAATCAATCCCTAGAAATTGAATGTAAAAATCAAATCATACGGACGGCTAACGTGATTCAAAATTCTTTCCTGTATTAGATGGATGTGGGACATACCCCACAAATGAACGTTGTCAGAGAATATCTAAATTTCCATTATTTTGTAATTCCATTTATCACATGCATCTTCACATCACAATTCATAGGTTTCAATGACACTTTGATTATAGAAAATTAGTGAGTTTTCGATAGGAATTCAAGCTTTTGTAGTTTTCAAATAGTTTTCCCTTTTTCCGGGCTGCAGCTCAATGTGGTTCACGGAGATGGAGTTAATGGTGATCAAATTACCAAAGTATTTGATTTTGTGAAATGAAAAGTTTATGCTATGAATTCAACACAAAATTTCAATTATACTCTTTTTCGATCTCTTTCACATTAGCTTCACAATTCTCAAAATCACTTTATTAAATTTTAATGTAATTGCAACAATTATCACAGCATAATTGGCTACGACTTTTAATTGAAAAATTTTCAATTAAATAGCAAACTTGATATTGAATATTTGCATTTTATCCTTTTAGCATTACCATTTACGAATGTAATTTGTTTTCAAAAGCATCAGGCTTAAGAGTTTTACCCGCGAAAAAAAGGAAATTGACTGTCCGAACGCCACGCCCATCACTGTAGAAATAAAATGGTTAGTTTCGAAATAATATTGAAAATCTGCTATACATAATATAAATAGGCGTTAGTGACTGGTGTAGCTCTGGAAGGTTAATCTCATTAGATAAAACCCAGAGATGTCATGTCGATTCCGGGCTTACCTCATGCTACATGACATTAATCTGAACTCAATGCGACCAAATTTATGAAATAATTGTTTTGTGTATTTCACCTATTGAATTACTAATATATCAAAATCGATATGAAAAGTTCCAGGATTCTGGAACAGTTCAGCTTAAATTAACCCCACAATGATTACCTCCATATCAGACAAGGTACCTATGATGAATCGAATTGATCCTTGTTGGAACAATTCATCAGTCTTAAGGCCACTTGCCACAAAGCAACTCAGATCCGAAAAAATTCTCATTTGAAAGGAGAAGTTCAACCACCGTCGAAAAGACAAAACAAGGACCCAATCGTCATGTAACGACCTTAAAATAATGTTGTAGATGTTAACGACAAGAAAATGGGTGAACCTCAAATTTAAATTTGATTAAAATGAGCTCATATCCAGGTGATGAATAATAGATCAGTTTTCACAGACTAATAGGATGATTTCTGTATCGGCCACACGAATTATAAATTTTGTTATTTGCCGAGCAGAAGCATTCACAAACCTTCAAAGGACGAACAAGCAGATCCAAAAAATAAATTCGCTAACGTTACTCTACCACAATGTGTCCCCGAAGCACCCTCTCGAGCAAAATCTTACATTAAAATTTTACTAACTTTCTACTTTGAAAATCATCCAAAGAAAATCATCCCAGAAATGCTTGCTGTGGCACTTTAAAGTTCTCAAAGAGCCTAACGGACACCCTGAAACGTTCGCGACGGAAAGGGTGCTGCAACGGACGTGAGAGTGACAGCAGCACAAGCAGTTGGCAGAAACCACTCGGTATGGGATAAGGATACGGTTCTGCGCGACACATGAAGCATTGCAACTCGAGCCATGGGCGCACTGCTGCCCACACCCCGTCAAATTCGAAGTCTGGTGAGGCAGGCAAAGGTTCATACTCAATTCCTCGTTCGATGTCGTGCGACTTCAATGTAGGCGCCCAGATTTTCACCAATTTTCCTCCCCAACTGTCTGCAATTCGCCTTTCGCTTGCTATGACTTCTGTTGCTGATGGCAGCTTTATCGACCATGCGAAGCAAACACATTTCATTAACGAGATGCACGAGAAGAGAAAGAAGACAAAGCATTTTATTCGCAATATGTGCATCAAAAACGGTGAAATAACATGAGACTGCTAGCACACCGGCGTTCGGGCGACAAAGAGGAGGGCCCCGCTGCGGTTTTTGCAATTGATCTTGGGACTATCAACGAATATTTCCTTTGTTCTGCGCACATGGAACCCGGTGAGGGCCGCCGAAATTCACACCAGCAACTGTCGCCCCTGCAATCCCTGGCCGATTCATCTGCTGAGGCACTCCCATTGTCTGGCGTCCGACAGACATGCTCCTTGCCATCTTGAAGACCGCACAATTTTGTAATTTCTACGACCTACGACTTACCTCCTTTAAATTCACGTCCTGCGACAAACAAACAACACCGCACAATTACTGTTGGACAGAGTCGTGTCCTTTCAAAAAATTTGCTGCGCGTGGAACGCAAGAAACGGCAACAACGTCAAACACAGGGGACACACTTTGGACCAACGTCGAACTCCGAATTTCCTTATAACACAATGCAAATTCGAATAATCGAATCCGTGCTAAGATTTCCGGTAATTCTGATCCCGTACAGTTCGCAAAAACTAGTTCTTAATTCAAAAACGACTTTTTCAAATTTCGTCCGAAAAAACGTTCACGACACACACGGGCTCTCGCCTCGACACAGAGCTCACTCACAATACGGGAGATCTCTCAACTCGGTAACCAATTGTTAACGGCAGGGCAGAAGGCAGCGAGAAGCACAGAAGCGGCAAACACAAGCGCAAAGAACAAATCGCACAAGAATTGAACCGACAGCCGTTTTGGATAAATGAAAATCGAAAGAAAAGTCAAGATAACACACGGAGCGACGAAAGAGATAAACATAGGTGTTGGCCCAATCCTTAGGAAATGTGTTAGGTGAGAGCGAAGTGCATGCATGGAAAATGCATTGGAAGTACGCCGGCAAAAACGATGCCGGAATGAGACTGGAATCAAATTGGAAATGTAGTGCTGCCAGTAGATAATTATAATTTCTTTGATATTAGGGAAAGAGTGTCTTACCATATTCATACATGTAAGTAGCCGAGAAATATTCGACGGGAGAACTTGTATTTAACTTTTACGTTAAAAGATTTACTAATGATAGTACGCATCAAATTCTCTACTTACTGCCTGGCAGTTGTCTTAGCAACTGAGGCATTTTATTCTTTCAATGGCTCACTTATTTAGCCCCTTTAGTACGCATTAAAATTGATCAAATATAATTATATCATTCGTAAGTTTAAAATCCGTGACAATTACTGTTCCAACGGATCTAACTGCACTCATTTTTAAAAGATTTACATGATATTGATGATATTGACGATATTTGATGTCTACTAAAATGCTTACTTTTACTCACACAGAATTTTGTCAAGAGTGTAACAGAAAAGTATCGAAACAATCTTAGAGTTAAGTTTGAAATTGTATTTATTTGCGGTTGAGACCAAGCGGGTGTAGTTTTAATATTAGGTTTATGGTGACGTACAAGAAATCGTAAATAATCGAATGATCAGGCCAATTGATATTAAAAACCCTTAAAGGCTCAATTTTTTTACAAGACAAATACTTTCTTGTATATTTAGAACGGAGACTTAAAGGAAACAACTGTACAACTGAACAAAACATTAGGTTCTCACAACATTCGAAGGCACTCTAACCAACCAAGTTTCCGTATGCATTATTTATGCTGATTAAATCTGAACTAAAACTCAATCGGGCGAAATTCGATATGCGTAGTAGGGTAGTGCGATATGCGGGTTTGAAAAGCAATTAGAAGAAATATTTACATAAGAATAAAAGCTATATTTCGTCGCATTACAGATCACATGATTTCTCTCCTTACATAACAATTCCTCAAAAGATCTCTCCTTGAAAACGGGTGAGGAGTAAAAAGGCGTATTGAAATCACATGTCCGAAGAGTTTGCATAGTAAGCTTTGGTCGGCCAGTGCATTGATACGTTTATTTTTAGATATATATGGATCAAAAACTCCAACTGAGCATTGCAGTCAGTGAAAAGATGAAAAAATAACTTGTCTTTTTCTTCTTCCCAAATGTGAGATTTCAGCACTTTCACGGGTCTTTCAATTCCAAAATCAGCTTCATTGGTATAACCTACATTTGACGCAAACCATTTCTACAGAACGGTATTGAGAGAATGTTGACAATCCTATGCCTTCAATTCTACTCAAATCGCGCGATACGGGTATTAGACAACTAAAATTGTAATAAAGTTAGTAATATTTTAATGTTTGGATTTCAAGTTATGTTTTAACTAATCATAATGATTTTTCCTTATAGATCAACACGACGAACATAAGTTTATTTGAACATATCACGTTTATTTGTATGTTTTGGAGGACGGTTATACCCAGAATAAAAGTTAGGAAATTTTTGAAATATCCTTTTGCCTGATTAGTTTCTACTAAAAATTCTAATAATTTGTAGAAAACTTTTACTGTAGACCACAAAAATTGCTTCAATTTTAAAAGCAAATAAAACTTCAAATTCAAATTGCAGACGCCTGACAATGACATTTATGAATGGATTATTGAATCAAAATGTATATGTTACATACAACCCATTGTTTCACCACATCCAACCTCCATGGCGACTGTTGTCTTCAATATTTTAAACTTGCATATTCTATCACCAATTATAAAATATAAATTGAATCGCTTAAAAAATTGAATTAAGTCTACGAAGCTCACTTGTTGATGTGAGATTCGTAACTCTGGATATCAAGGGTTTAAAAGAACACTTCTGCCAACTCTAACGAAAGATTTATTGTAGATATTCTCTAAAAATTCTGCATAATCAAATCAAAATCGATCAAATTATATGCTGTAATGAAAGCACACTCATATGTGATATTTATCTGGGAAAGTATGAATCAAATTATGGCTAACACACCCTCGGACAAAGCTGGAATATAAACCAATTCCATGATGGTCACCATCATGGGAAGTAATGGAAGCTTATCCATTTACGATCCAGGAAGAAAGAGCTAGCAAAAAACTTTCAGTCGAATCTTCCTCGCAACTCGTTGCACTCTTTTACGCGAACTAAACATAGTGACATAAAATGTTGTTCGTTTTATCTCTTTTTGCCACGAAAGATGAGTTGTGTATACGCTGTTCATCCGTGCCAGAGAATTCTTTATGAGAGTGTGAGTACGAGAAGAAACTGGAAACAAGAGCCAAAGGAGTAAACGCGCTTACCGGAAAATGGGAACTGAATGACGCTTCAGGTGGAGAACCTTCACGAAATGAAAAATTTGCGAATCGGTTCATTGATAATTGGCGCAAAATATTTTACGATTTTTGTTATCAAGTTTTTTCAAATTAACATGGTTGATATAATGTCTTTGGAATAGTAGTAATTTATCGGTACTGTTAGGTGATCATGTGATAAAAAAATTTAAAGTTTCAATAGGTTTTTTGGTTAGAACCGATTCAGCTTGCGCCGGTGAAACGATAATAGAACATATTCTGTCAACGTCAAATTTACAATTTGCAGATTGTTCGCATAATACGGACGAGTGGGGATTTTATTTGAATTTGGGGTATTTGGCTCCAGAAACAAACATGAATTGAGAGACTCGTCGGAACCGCCTCAAGTGTGCAGCCGGAATGTGTAGTGCGTTAGAATACTTGAAGAGTCCCGAGCTTGTTGTGAGGATTCAGGAATATTTCGGTGTCGAGTATCTAGATCCTCGTTTCAAGTCATCTGCGGGGAATTTTGAGAAGAGGAAGGAACAATTCCAAAATGGGCATAAATCAAGTGCGTCTCGTGCTACAGATCCCAGAGGTTCTGAATTTCGGATCCACAACAAGTGGTGGTACTATTTGTTCATAATTGGCACCGAGCTTGGTGACGAGATATTCTACGCGAGCTTCATACCGTTTTGGTTCTGGAACATTGATAGTGCAGTGGGGCGTCGTGTTATCTTCTTATGGGCGATTGTGATGTACATAGGTAAGATAAAGACCTTTGATATCGCTATCACGGTATAATGACTGTTGTACTTTTGCGCGTGTAGGTCAAAGTTTCAAAGACATAATCAAGTGGAGCCGGCCTGGACCGCCGGTGATTCGCTTACAAAACAAATGGGCCCTGGAGTATGGCATGCCATCGACACATGCCATGGTCGCCGTGTCAATACCATTTTCGGTTTTGATATTCACATTGCAAAGGTTCGTGATAAGACTTTGTATGACCTTTTTAAGTTTCGAATATTCGTGTCTGGCCAAGGACAGTAGAAGTAACATTGAAATTCATTTTAACGAGCTATAGCTATACCGAATATAGCAGAAATGTAATACATACATAATACCAAACCATTACTAAAAATGCTTTTGATGATTTGATTGATTCCCTTCAACCTGGCACGAATCTTACGATTAGGAGTTAGTAATTACACATTTTATCTTAGTATCCCTGTTAAGCAATAAAAATTATATTTTTCAGATATCAATATCCTGCAATGGTAGGGGTTCTATTGGCTACAATATGGTGCTCAGTGATATGTGTGAGCCGCGTATATCTGGGAATGCACAGTGTTTTGGTAAATTATTTAACAATTTGTTCTTGTACGAATTACTTTCTTATGTTGAAAAACTGCTTCGTGACATTATCTGTATCAATATTGTAGATAAATTACTTTACTGCGATTGAACTGTATATATTTCCGACGAATTGATTCATAATATTTCATAATTCCACCTACGAATCGAAGATTTTGCTGATAATACATAGGGAATGTTTTTGAAGCCTGAAATCACGTAGATCTAAGGAAAGGGATTTGAATAATTGGTTGATTATATCGGAAGTATTGCGCATCAACCATTTAACGTTTGTTGTACTTCCCACCTCGGTTCACCTAGAGCGCTTCAAACAGATCGAATTCTCTCTGAAAGTCAAGTTTTGCTTAGACTTCAAACTTCCCAATACCTCTTCGCTAAGTAGCTTTCTATATTGTCTCTTCTCCTGTGCGACATTTCTTCACAATGTGCTAGCAGATGAAATAGTAATAGAATCTGATCTCGCCGTTCGCTTTCAGGACCAATTTCTTGAGATGTACTCCGTGTTTTGGCTCGTGAAGACCTCAGTGATGATCCTTTCGGATCTTTCTCTTGTCCAATTGACAATTTTTTACTAGTCAATGGCGTCGTGTCTTCCAGAGCCTATACCATTCTGTCTTCTCATTTTCCTAAAGATTCCTGTAAATGCAATCCATTTCAGTTGCACTGGCGCAGATTCAGGTCCGATGATTGCAGTTGAAGCCTCTTTTTTCTTCTCTTGTTTTCAGATCTTTTTTGTGATATTTGTCAAAAATTCACAGCATATAGAAATATAAATTACCTTCGACCGTTAAAAACAAATAAAATTGCATTTTCTTAACATCGATATTTTGAAAATATTT
Organism: Stratiomys singularior; assembly: GCA_954870665.1. Classification (NCBI taxonomy): domain Eukaryota; kingdom Metazoa; phylum Arthropoda; class Insecta; order Diptera; family Stratiomyidae; genus Stratiomys; species Stratiomys singularior. Next base: position 54,832,067 of record OX940879.1, on the reverse strand, counting down.
CCGCGACATGTCTAATGATGAGCAATTTACTGACGTGGAAGATACGATCTCAGATTCCTACTAGGAGTGATTGTTATTGGAGCTAGTACCTAGGAGTTCAGCTGGGGCTTTTTGTTCACCAAAATCTGTTGCCAAATGTTATTCCTGTACTTTGCTATGTATTCTGTTTCATTGTCTGTTGTCTAAGTTGATTTTAAGTCGGCAAGACTGTAGTCGTCAGCGTCTTGTAATGAATATAGCCTGGATTTCTTGGTGATGATTTGAATCTTCCATCTGCTGATGTATCCAAAGACGGTGCCGATGGACTGTTGCAGTTAGAGAGTAATGGTTTCTACTTACGGCAATGTGTAATATATGCATGTGTTATAGTCGTTATAGCTACATTGTTCGGTCGATTTGGCATATCTGTCGTATATCAGTTATTAAAGAATTCGTGAGATGGGTGATCCTTGTTGGACTTCAGCTCGGATTGTTCGCTTTATTGCAGTTGTCTAATTTGGCGAAAAAAAAACTACCGAGGAGGAACGAGTATATCATTTGAATAAATGGGAAGTGAGATATTGAATTCATTCATTTTAAAAAAAGTTCCGTATGCCGGACTTTATCAAAGTCCTTGGCTATATAAAATATAACTATGTCAGTTGATTTTCTACGTTTCAACATAGCAAAATTGCATGTCAGGGATAATGTGTCTTTCTTCAATTGTTTTTAATAATAATCTATGAGATTATTGATTAAATCTATGAGATTTATAGGTCTCCAGTTCCGTGGTTCCATGTATCATCATCTGATTTTCATGCATTTCTTCTGGTCACACCTTGTGATCGTTATTTCTCTGAGAACTTTACAATCTGGAAATTATCTTTTCTTTCTCGAAAGGTTCATCTTCAGGAAAATTGATTTCCTTGAATTGTTACGATGGGTTGCGTTTTTCCCTCGTTATCGAATTTCATTCCATTGGGATCTTGTTTGTGTGATAAACCTTTTTTTATTTTTCAGACTCTTCAAAAGTTAAATTCACCTGGCTCTTACCTCTGCAGGAAGCTCTTCTATTCGCTGTTCTTAAATTAGGCTGCTTGTTTGTCAACCGGTTTGCTTTCAATTTAAGTCTGTTGTCACTCGTGCTCTCAGCTCTTCTCGGTATTTGGTTCTTCCTTATTCAATTTCTAACAGTGGGAATTCGTAGGGATTATATTTGATTGTATTAACAGTGTTATTTTCTTTATTTTCAATATAATAATTTAATTTATAATTCGAAAGTTTTGGTTGAATTCTCGAAAAATAACGAAGTCCAGAATGTTGGCATGTACTTGAAAAAGGGTGTTGTTTCGTTAAGCCTACGCTGATTTGCATCTCTTTGTTTCTTTTAATGATGAATCTATTTAGAATGATCCCTGTTCGATTGCTTCTCAGACTTCCCTAGTGCTGTTAGTTCATTGTCACCAATAATCAAAAGTAGTTCGTAGTTCTAGTTCTTCAAGTTCAAAAGTATAGTTCGATATTGAGCATAGCGGCAATTCTTGCCTCAGGGGTTTTGACATGAGCGTCAGGGGTGAGACTGACATGAGTTAACCTAGAAAGAGTTGGTGTCTATTATTGCTATGGTTTTAGCACCCTTAAGCTGCTGTGTTGGGATTAAATGATGATTAACTATCCCTCGTAGGAGATTGGCAATTTCAACTCCTCAACCAGTCAATTTCATTTCTGTAAATTGAAGTATCAAAAGTAGAGACGAATTCCAGAATTTATCGAATTAGAAGAATTATATCGAATTTTCGTCTGTTAAGCAATGCTCAATTTCTCCAATTCACATTCCATATGATTCAAGAGTTGCATCATTATTAGGACATTGATTGAGTAGGAAAAATTACTTGCAAAAAATTCACTATTAATAGATAAAACTGATATTGCATGTCGCTGAAGAGTTCATATCATTCATATCAGGAGGTAAGAGTGTTGGATGTTATTTGTGGCTGTTTTTGTGTTTTGAGCCATTGATTTTGAAATATTTTTAAAAGAGTTCTAGTTTCTTTTTTTGTGCCCGTAGCGGATATTCTCCTCGGCAATTTACGCACTTCCCTGCGTGTTTCTTATTCGTCTTTGTGCTTTTTGTAGCTGATCGTCCTTTACACACTTGAGCGTGATAGTTCGTTGAAGCATGTCCGAATTGCTGACAGTTATAGCACAGAACTGGTTCTGCTCGTGGTTTTAGGAACAACTTGGCAGACTAAATAACATTCTTTCGATTCCGAAAAGAAATGGACTATGGTTATGATTTGAGTTTAAGCAAAATAAGTATCGTTTCCTATCCAGAGAATGCCAATTCCCAGTCATATTTCCGACAAAAGCGGGCACAACATAAGGAAAATAATTGACTACTATACTCTCTAATATGCAATTTTCACAATACACTTATCTCCAAATTCACATTAAATTAATTATTTCAATCTTTTCTTTACCACATTATTCCTCAGTACATTAGAGTTGGTATCTAACCGCTATGCTAAAAATTTCGTTGATAACATGAATTTGAAACCGAAATAACGAGTGTTTTCTTCGAAGCTGTTAACGTTATTAGAATCGAAAGCGCTTATGAGGTTATTTTGGGGATAGAGATTACGAGAAGACCCAATATTACTTTTATATTGGCAGTAAAATTCCAGATTAATTCCGTAGTTCAAACAAATGTTCCAGAGAGCTCACTTTCAGTTAATTCTGATGTGTTTCCACATACTTGGCAGTTGTACTTTTGCTCCACCAAGTTGCCTGAGGTATCACGCCAGGTATCACGCAAGCGCAAGACTTGCGTTTACAGTTGATCATGTCGAAAAAATATTTCGCTTCTATCACGTAAAATAAAGCAGTACATACCAAATAAAAAGCACCACATGTGAGGAATATCATTTTCGACAAACACGGGAGGAAACATTTTGGATGCTCATACACATGCTAAACTACGATTTTGATCTAGGGCAAGCCTCGTCATGCATTCTGGGATTTTGTCTAGCCAAAGCCCAAAGCTCTATAGGAGATGCTTAGCCTCACCTCCATGGAATACATCCATCGTTGGATTCCCGGTTTTCCCAAGGACTCGCCTGTAATGTCTTTGTATACCATCAAAATTTTGGTAGCCTTTGCAGACACTGTCTTAATGTGCCCGTTCCTTGTGAACCTTCCGTCCATAAGCTCTCTGAGAAGTCGGTCTGTGGTCATTTGTGCAAAGTCGGTCTAAAATTCGATTTATTGTGAAAGGCAGTAATGTCTTTTTTATTGGCAATGAGCCTTAAAGTTATTTCGCCCCACTAGTTGGTCATAATTCGAAGTACCATTTGCATTAAATCACCTAATCTGTCCTCTTACTCTCCTGGTTAAATTGCGATATCATCCACATACGCATGTCAAATCACCCCAGCTTCTGATAGCTTAAATTTGATTTCGTCTACCACAATTGTCCTTAGTATGTGTCAAAGTGAAGCTCCTTGTGGATATCCACCATTCGATCATAAGGATTCGAATAATACAATCTTACATAGGAAGGTTCGCAAGAAGTTGCGGATTCAGCTTCCTTATTACCAGCTTTCCTCATTTCATCAAAGCACGAATTGACAAAGGCCAAGGAAAGGTAAAGGCTCTGGGTAGCTTGGGTCCGCCGGGCCTTGCTTCGTGGGTCTCGAGGACGCATTTCGGCTGCATACAGCCATCTTCAGCTCGTTCTGATGTCTTTGTAAAGGTAAAGGCTTTGTTTGAATCGACACTATTACTCTATTACTCATTACTGAATTACTCTAAATATTTCAAGTACGAAATGAAACTTTTGGCATAGTTCCCAGAGCAATAGTGATGCTGGAACAGACCATTTGCTATTTTTTTTATTATTCTTTTAATTTTATTAGTCTTTTCAGTTTTTATAATGCTGGCGACTAAACTGTACGCGAATTTGGCTTAATAAGGATTGTAATAATATTTTTAAGCATCTTCATTGCATATTTTTAAGCATCTTCTGCAGCTGTGTATCTGTCGTATCAATCATATTGTGATTTGCTTATCACATATTCAAGGATAGATTAAACAGCAGTGGGACTTGGTTCAGTTTTTCCTTTATGTCTAAGGCAACAGTCAGCTGGTTACGATTTTTATTGTTGTTGAGGTTAGCAGAAAAAATGAGGGGAACAATAAATCGTAAGGTTTTGATGATTTATTAATATTGACAGTAGAGTTGTTGTATGCAATGTGTAAAGAATTCTGAAATAAAATAAAATAACCTTCAATAAATAAACCAGATTCAGCGGTTACTTATCTACGGTGTTAAGTGAAACATCCTCGACGGATTTCTTGTGTGCTTATGACTGAACGGGCAATATTTAGACGACCTATAGTAATACACTTGATAATGCTGACGAGTATCAGCGAAACGCGTAGTGTGTAAAGGAAAAAATATATTGATCTAAAGAGCAAACTAATTGTTTTTATAAAAAATTCTTTTCGAGGATATGCTGTGAAATAATATGCATTGAATTGAGGGATTTTAAAGTATAGCAACCGTTTTATAATTCTTATAACTTTTTATTTTTATTTTGCTTGCCATTGTAAAAAAAATCAAACATCTTATAATAAATCCTTATAATATCATCAAATAAATCCTTATAATCTTATAATAATATGTACACCAAATGTAGGAAATATCGTTAGTTATTTTAGCACATTTTACTGTTTCGTTAAAATTTCTAGTTTTACGCATATTACATATTCTAAGATTTGCACAGCTCTTAGGAAAGCGTCATAAAGGCCATCAAGAGAAAGACTAGTTTTTTTCCAAATCTAACCTCATGAATGCCATAGGTGTTCAGTTTGATTTGTTGCATAGCCAGTTGATTTGTTGTATAACTCGTGGAAGTCCACAACAGAGTCTATTGCATTCTCTGTCCTAATTTGCCATTAGAGCCCAGTAAAGGAAGTTAACTTCAGTTGCACTAAAGTTTTCCTCCTGTTCCCAAAGATGCCTTAGAACCATTCGTATGCCATCTGATCGCATTCCGTCCTATGACGTGTATGTTGGATTCAACTTCCAGCCTCTTTTCACCCAGCACGACACATAATTTATTGTGAAAGCTGAACTGTGCCGTCATGCGATCTGACGGTGCATCAATTAATGAGGACCATTTCGCTCATTTAACTTAATCTCTCTGCACAATTTTTCCTTAGATCTTTTCTTTCCTTTTCGATTCTTTCTCTTTCCTTAAATTTTCCTACTTAGGTTCTTTGCCCTCCCTTATGAAGCATACAGGACAGCTTCAACAGTGTTCACAATTTTCTTATTTACTTCGCCTCCAGCATATTCGGGTTCAAGAGTATTTTTGGGGGTCTTGGCATGCTGGAGATTTCTTCCCAACCTGTAGCAAGGCAGCATTGAGGCCAGAATACAGCAAATGTATGCTAAGTAACAAGCAATAGGTACTTCATGTCTTAAGTTATGATTTTTCAATGTTAGAAACACTCCCTCGGTCATCAGTTTCAGCCCGGTTACCTTGAATCCTTGATTCCAATCAGTTATTTATATATTGTTCTATAAGGGCCATGAACATTTCTTTATAATAACTTTGCTTTGTTGATCCTGTTTTTGACTCAAGTACAGGCTTCAAAGGCTTCAAAATTACGACCATTTCCTATTAAGTGGCGGCGCTTAGCTATGACTTTTAATTAACAAACGGCCCCCAAACGTTACAAAACATAAACTCTTCATATCGCGCTTCCAAATTTACAACTTAATTAATATTTATAACAAATTTTTGAGATGTTTTACCTTCACTTTTAATTGCAGGACGTTATCGCTGGAGTCATTCTAACAGTCATACTTATGATCTTATTAATTCCTCTAGTCGATTTTTTGGATTATTACATAGTAACAAATCTATATTCACCAGTTTTTGTGTTTTTTATATCGATTATGTTAATCGTATATCATCCGAAATCTGATAAATGGACTCCAACCAGGTAATTTTCTTCAGCAATTTATGTGGATTGCTATTTCGATTGTTAATGTTATCCGTAGAGGTGATTCAACAATGATGGTCTCCGTTACGGTTGGTCTGCAAATAGGTGCCTGGCTTAATTATCAACTCGGGAACATGTATCCTACAAATATTGAACCGCCTTATGAAATAATTTGGCCTACATACCAAATGTTGGGAATGCTACTGCTACGCACCGTTTTGGGCTTGTGTTGCATTGTAGCCACCCGAGCTATAGCAAAATCTCTTTCATATGCAGTTTTATGTGCAATTCTAGGGCAGAAAGCGAATGAAATACGCCAGTCAGAAAGTAGTTTAGAAAATCGTAACAAAAATATTGTTGATTTATGCTATAAGTATTTCACATGTGGAATGATCGGTTTTAATACCCAATATCTGTTGCCAAATGCCTTTAAATTAATCGGCTTGGGTCGACCCGACTTTTATACTGAACTTTAGGTGAAAACAGCAAAAAGAATTGTAATGGTTGTAATAATTATGCTTTAATCTGAATTCCAAGGCAATAAATAATGGGAATCCTAGATGTAGATAAAAATAATTAATAATTTACAAAACAAATGGTTTGGCATTAAGTATTGATTTCAAACATCGGGGACTACCAATATACAATATAATTCCTAATATTTTGTTTGATTCCTTTTAGGTCCCACTCATACGTTGAACGTTTAATAGTTATGTATAATTGATGTAATTACTTATATTTTCCATTCCGAAGACGAATCGTTGCGTTTTAAGTTGAAAGCAATAACACTTTATTGTTACTTTGATGATTGTTATTTAATTTTATAGTGATATTCAGCAATTTTACATATCCAGATTGCTTCAAGATGTTCATTAGCACAAATGTAATCTCTTTTGCGAAACTGATATTACTGTATAGAGTATAAGTGTTTAATTTATGGTGTACCAGCAGGAACTGATATTAGTAATGAAAACATATCTCGAAGCTTATATGTTAAATACTAGATATTTGAAGATAATAAAATCTTAATCGCAAATGAAGTTTAAGTAATTCAACTCAATTCGGGCTTTTTTCTTTTTCATCACATTCTCTTGTACTGCAAGTCAGTGTACTCATTGTGTTTGACGAAGTCAATCTTCCATGTGGTCCTTGAATAATGTCACATCCATTCGTTTTATTTCAACCCTCACGCGCAAATCCAGAGGACATTCTATCTTTATGTCGGTGGTCCTTCTCTACAAATGGTAAATAATCGATACGCCATCAGAATTAAATACATACCTATTTCTGTCTAAACAAATGAATTCTTCGGGGGTTGTGGAGCGAATTATGAGACAAGTCGCAATGTTCCTGTTTATAAGGTGTAACGATTCCATGTAAGGCGTTCGTCAATTGTTAGTCCTAAGTATTTTGCTGGCTTGTTCCATGTTATCTGTTCATCATCGACTTGTAGCAAGCGAGGGCGTTGCTGTTTCTTTCTAGTGACGAACAGTGCCTGGGTTTTGTCCTTGTTAAGTTTAATTTTCCATTTGCGGAAGTATTCCAGGAGGGTATCGATGGAGCTTTGCAGTTTTCATGTAATGACTTCTGCTTGTCGATCTATGAAGAAAGTTTTCCAATTGCGGAAGTATCCGCATGCGTGGAAACTAGCTACAATAATAAGTCATCCCAAAACCAGGCAAAGATCTCAAATTCCCGCAAAATTGAGAGAAGAGGAGACTAATAGGTATAGTCTCCTCTCCTCTCCTCCATTTCTAAAATTGTTGAAAGTGCTTTTCTATATAGACTGCATAGAGACGGTCGTATTACGTACTCCTTCTGTAGCGGCGAGGATATTATTTTCCTGGCTTTTATATGGATTTCTTCCTCCTCACCAGGGTCCTCCCCCGGATAGGTGTTTTCGCATAATTGTCGTTGTAGAGTGACCGCGAACGCGTCCGCCTTACCTAAAGTGTAACACTGGGCTCCGTTTTGTCCGTGGATAGGTAGCACAACTGCTGTATTTCTGGTTCGGCACTGTTTGGACATCCTCCGGAAGGTATTCTCGCCAGGCTCCATGCTTTGTAGGAAGGACTCAGTCCTTCACATTGTTCGTTTCGGAACTCAGGTACTTGTTTTCGGACTTTGTTTGTCCAACCAAAAAGAGTTTTAGTCTGGGTTTTTAGTATAGTGATTCTTTCCGTCCCTGGCGGAAATTTTAGCTGCGTAGCTCTCCTTTTCCTGTTTGATCTTCTCTGTATTCTATTGGCGAGATCCCTAGCTGTTTTTAATTCTTGGGTGAATTTTGAAAGCCTTCCAATTTTTTGCTTTCTTTACTTTCAGTGTGTAGTGAAATTCTCGGGAGATTTCGAAGTCTAAAATGGTTGCTGAGTTTCTTGGGAAATGTATTGGCTCGTCTGGCTTGGTTACTTCTCACTGCTCCCCGACCGCGTTCAAGTCATAGTGGGCCTTGAAGCGTGAAAAGAGCTTTCAGATCTTATGCAAATTCCTTGTTGTTTGGGGGGTTGCAAAGAGAAATCACGCAGAACTCAAAGGAGCTCGTTTGAACTTTGATAGCTGTGGCTTCTGTTTTTGCTAACTGGCTAACCTCACGAGAATTGCTGTTCTACCTCCTCTACCTGACAGTCTGTCATTTCTGTTCAAGGTGTAGTTAGGGAAATCGGAAACGGATTCCTGGTTTCAGAAAGGTTTCCTAGAGGAAAATAATGTCAAATTTATAATCCAGAATAAATTGTTTAAACTCTCCAGTCTTCTGAGACAAGGAATTTGCATTTCACGTGAGTATGGAAATGGGGTTAGCCAGATCCATTAGTGTTTGTGTGAGTTTGTGTTAGTGATTGCGGCTGTGGGCATCCCCTGTAGCATCTGTAGTATTTCTTGCATCATAAGTTGAAACTGATTCTGTGTAGAAGTGAAAAATTGTCCCATATTTATCGTTGTGAGCTCGGGGGCAGATTTTGCTTTTGGTTTGTTTACGTGTTTAGTGTTGAGTGGAAAGTTTGTTTGTGAACGTATGTTATTTAGTGCTGATATTTGTGCAAATGTCTTCTTAACGTTCTTCTTTGGCTTCTTATACAATGGCTTCTTGGCACTTTACACACTTCGATTGCGCAAGGCAATTGCCTTTTTTTGTGTTAGGGAGGTGAAGGCTGTTTATGCCCTGAGTGTGGGACTCCCAGACGCAAAATGCTTTTGGACTACCCACGAAACACCTCCCCTGTCAACCTGAGAACCTAGCCTGGAACCGAAAGGCAATTGCCTTAGCAGTGTCCGAATTACTGGCAGTTATAGCACATCGGCAAGCCATTCCGGGGCTTCGAGGTCTCTACTTGGCATATAAGACATCTTTAATATTCAATATTGCTTGGAGGGTCCTGATCGAAGTTTAATGGGGAAAACTTCTATGGGCCGGAAGCTCTAAGCTTTCAAGTCTTCTTTGATTTTCTCACAGCTAAGTCCGTGAAGTCCTTGCAGAACAAAATTCAACTTCTTATTCTCGGGGAGGTAATAGGTGTGGTATTGTATTTTCTGGTTCGTCATCTTTCTGTAGTCTTTTGTCGTTTATGGAGTTATTTTTATGCCAAGGTAAACCCTCTTGGCTGAGACAAAGTTAATCATGTTTTTCATCAGTTCCTTGGCCAGTGCGGTCCATTTTTCCGGTTCTCTAAGAATGACCGGTGCCGTGCGTTGTTTGTTGGGTTCTTCTTGTAACAGTGCGTCTTTGGGTTTGTAGGCGAGAGATGGGTACTCCCTCTCATTGCGGGCCTACGTCAGAGCTTGCATTATTTTTGTTACGTCGCCCGAGAATTAGGTAGACTCCGCTGATAGTAACGGAGAGCTGACTAACTTGCGTTTTTTGTTAGCCTTTTGAGGCTTATGATTATTTGCATTAGATTCTCGTTTTTCTTTCTTTGCTCGCGAATTTCTTCGTGCGCCTTTTGTAATTGCAGTTGCGAGCTTTGTAGCTACTCTCGATTGAACTTGAGTTCTTTCTTGAGTTCATGAAAGTATCTATCCTGTTCTTTTGATAGTTTGATAGTCTTCGGTTTGATGTATAGTATTTCAAATACACTTTATGGTTTCTGTTAAAGCTATTGCATCCACGAAGACATTTTTTACAAAACTCTTAATGCTTGCATTATACTAGAACTGTCAATATAACAGATATGACAACTTCTAGCCGTATGACAACTGTTGATGATAGAAGTGGTAATGACTGAATATTTGAAGTTCGTTTTGATGTTGCCGCAGGCCAAAATTAACTCTGGGTAGCTTGGGTCCGCCGTTGAGAACGAGCTGAAGATGGCTGTATACAGCCGAAACGCGTCCTCGAAACCCACGAAGCAAGGCCCGGCGGACCCAAGCTACCCAGACTGAATATTTGTCGTATAATGATTGATTCCTAATATTATTTTTACAGAGTTGGTGTCTACCTCTAATATTTTTTTGTTCAAAGTCATCTTTTTTATTTTCATTATTACTTTACAAATCTGAAACTAAATTATGAGATTAATTTAAAGCAAATGTATGAAATATTTCAAGGGCTGTAAGCCGATGAACATAATTGTACATGAAAAGGTGAAACAAACATTTTTAATTTCTTTTAAGCCTGACCGGTAACATCACCCACAAAAATTGTAACAAGAAAAAGAATGTATAAAATTGGCTTGAGTGAATTCACAGTGAGTGGGTGAGTTAATTCACGACAAATTACGTATGGTTTTGTTATAGAAGAAGAAGCCGATAAACTCCGTTATGAAGCAACAACGAGAAAAGTCATTTCAGCACATGGCGGTTGAAGCTGCGGAAAATGAAGGTATTGAAAAGGCAATAAGACCTCTAATTGGTTCAGAGGAAATAAGGCCTTTGAACTAATCATCCCTTGATTCAAAGGTAAATTAAAAAATAAACAGTTCGTTCCCAACGTCACGATAGAGTGCAATTTATCGAATAATTGCTTTTTAACTACTGGTTCCGTTTTGGAATCGAGTCGAAAGTCATAGGACTTTTTTATTATGCACGGTGTTAGATTTCAAGTTATAAAAGGTCCAGCTTTGTTAAACTTTTAAATCAAAAAAATAAAAATTACGTAAGCCACTGTCATAAGAAAGCTAAAAAATTTTATTCCATCAATACAAAGATATTTTTCAATTGTAAAAATCATTTACATATTTTATTTTTTCTTTAAGAATGCAATCTGCGTATTAAAGTGTTGCTCACAGTGTTAGAAGATTATTTTTTTATGGTATGAAATCTTACATTTTTTCAATCCCTGCACTAAAAATTTTTCACCTGTAACTGTAAACAATTCACCTGTAACTGAATTTTTTTAATTGGATTGATTCAAACTCTACATTTTGTACAAATAAGTAAATTTTACAAAGCAATGTTCATATAATTTGTTATTGACATCACATTGTTACAAAAATTAACAACTGAGACCAAATATTCAGTTTTACAGCATCACTAAATAAGTTTATACATCAGCTATGGAACCGTAAGATTTCATTGCTTATCGCAGAACTTTCTGAGGTATGATTAAAGTTATAAGGCAGTAGTAGTTTAGTTTGTAATTAGATTTTAAAATGATTTTTGTCTACTAAGAAATTTGTTGATACTAAAATTTTAGTAATTAACTTAGAAAAATTTGAATGTAAATAGTAAGTACGAAATTGGTAAGTATTTTAGTTGCTCGTTCAATCATTTTGATGGATTAATCAAAATAAGCTTAAGCGCTTAAACAAAAATCATACAAGTTTTAAATTAAGCCCTATATGTACCATTTATCATTGTTCACAAATTATATAAATTTTTTTTTATATTTTGCCAGATATAAATCGATAATTTTCAACTCTTTGTTTAGTTTTTGACTTTAATGAAATTTACATATGAAACATAAACTCTATTTGCACATTGAACAAATTATTTTGATTTAAATAACTACTACAACATAAATCTAGGGAGATATTTCATTGATATTGCTATTTAACAACAAAAAACAATACTGTTAAAAAAGGAAAAAGAAATTAAAAGAAAACAACAGAATAATTAAAGAGTATGAAATTTAGAATACATATTCACATTACGTAATCTGGCCGTATAAGAAAAGTATAACGCACGTACATCTAAGATTACATACAAACTAAGCCTGAGCATTACTACGCGATTCCTGCATCTCTCGCCATACTGTAGAATGCCGAGCGTCTATTTTGTAACAAATTTGTCGGTGAGTCGAACTCGGCAATTACACCTTTGTCTAATACCATGACTTTATCTGAATCCATTATGGTGTTTAAACGATGAGCGATTGTAAGCACTGTACAATCTTTAAATTCAGTACGAATTGTTTTCTGCAAAAATTTAAGCCAAAAGTGTTAAAAAATTTAATTTAATGATCAAATCTTGTAAGGTAATCCAAAATACACTTTTAAAAGTCAATATATATCACTAGATTGTGTGCGCTTTTTAATTTGAATGCACATCTATATAATAATGACGAAAGAATGCATATAAATTCCCCATCATCCCAATATCAATCCATTGATAAATAAATAAACTTTGCTGCATGTATTCATTACTGGTATCAATGTTAGTAGTAAACGTGGTTGCTGCTTGACACTGCTCTCTTAGAGTATGGCTTCTTAGGATTGAAAGAAATTAAACAATTCAACTCCAATCCCGTTTGTGAGCACTGAATGTTCACTGTCCATACACATGACCCTCGAAGCGGTTATTTTTATAAGCAATATTAAATTTATTTATTCAGTCATTTAATTTTTTCGCAAATTTAGATATATCTTTCGGGACCCTCCAGCGAGCATCTCAGGACTGCCAAAGATAATTTGGATAATTCAATTTGTCTAGAAGCTTTGGTAGATCAACTTATCCATTCTCACTAACAACTTTGTAAGTGACTTAAACCATTGCTAAGCTAACTCAGCGAGGACTCATAGGTGCGGAAGTTTAGATCCACTTTGACCTTGCACCTGACGAGAAGCGGTAGGGTCGCGTGTTAGAAATCAGCTTGAGCTCTTTCCACCTTTCTTTCTAAAATATAATTCAATCATATTCAACTGATTCTTTGTCCTGAGGCATACATATTTTTAACCGTGCCTAGCGTCTGTGAATTTGCAATTTCTATTTAATTTAATCCTGCATATGTTAAAACTAAGGGTGTTATTAAAATATTAAGGACCCGTTAATATTTGTTTGGAAATACCTCATTTATTACGATGAGAATGAATGCAGCTCTCTATGCTATTTAACTATATGCTAATCGCCTGCGCGTTGGCTTTTATCTAAAAGCACTTACTGACGTAATGAGAACTGCAAACCAAAATAATGTATTTTGAAAGGTTAGCTGCCGTGGAGCATGCAGTGATAAAATAACAAAAATGATAGGCTTCCCCATTCTTCAAGGATGTTAACATTATTATTGAAAGTAATTTCGGAAATCAATTTTTTGATTTCCGAAAAGTTTGTTGTCTATTCTTGAAATTCACGATCGCAAAATGAGAAAAAAACCATTTTGAGCTGTTCTTCGGGCATAATCCAAAAGTTTCAAGGTGGAAAATCATTCCTATCTGAATGAAATTTTTCTTTCGTCGTTAATTTATTCAAAGACTTGAACATTCAATACAAATACAATACCACAAAGGTATTTTGGTTGGAAAATTTACAGAACCTTTTTTTATATTCAAAAAGATTTTTGAAATGAGCACTTGTAAGACTCCAGGGAAAAATGTAGAGGTGGTTATGACAGCAAAAAATGAGCAACCATAATTTATCAATTAATAAGGCGTCATTACAGTTAACCCATGTCTTATTTACTTCATTTACACCTCAACAATATTTTCAAACTTAAAAAAGTCACCAGGTTAAAATTTCTTTAAAACTTATGAGTATCAGTCAAAACTGTTCTGAACTAAGTTTAGTTATTGTTACTTGCCTGTAGCATAAAAATTGAATAAGACTACCCCATTTCAGAGTTGGATTTGCGTTCAAATTGAAGCTTAAATTTCATTAAAACTAAAGGTTTCAAAGAAAACTATTTTAGATGGAGGATAAAGCACATCGGAACGGAAAGCCAAAAATCGAAATATAATTTTTTCCAACTAATTACGGCATGGCATTTTTGGGAAATTTGGAGCATTTTTTGTCCATATGTTTTAAGCTTTCTACATATATTTTTAATTTTAGCAGTGATATACTTAAAGATGCTATATAAAATATAAATAGATGAAATGAAAACAAAGGAACCCTACAAAAGCGGAGGAGGGACTGTCATCGAGATGAACACCTGCTAACGAACTTTTATTCTATATATATTCAAAAGAGAGATATTAGTTAGTTAGATAGACAACAAAATGAAAATTAAGTTTGTTAAGAAAGATAAATCGTATTTAATTTTTTGAAAAATTTAGATTTAAGTTTGAAAAAGTTAAGTAATTAGTAAACTACACACTTTGAAGAGAGATGCATTTTTGCACTATCAAGGGCACACCAAAATGGCCACCTAGCATTATATCAGTTTTTAAGTTGCGGGTGTGTACAGTATTTTAATATTAAATCAGATATGCCTTTATGAAAATATAAGAAACAACAGTCAAATAGTTAACATAGTTAAAAATCTTTGAAACTATAAATCAGTCATCATTTTCGGATGTACACTCTCTATTAACATTTCTAGGTCTTACAGTTCCTGTGCAACGTTTGCAAGCAATTTTACAGTAGTATCTAGATATTCCAATCCTACCAGTTTGACGCTGGCTACTCCCAGCATCACAGCCTTTGCTACTCCAGCTCCACAATTGGTATTTTTCAGAGTAAACGAAATTACGACATGCAAATGTTTCGTTTTAGTTGATTAAGTTAAATTACAACAAAACATAAAACATAATATAATACAAAACATATACATATACAAAACAAAGACCTAAAAACCAAAAGGGAAACTCCTGAATATCCGTTTTATTTATTGGCGATCTATTTTATAAACAAAATGGTATGAAATATTAAGAGCAAATACATATTATTTGATTATTTGAAAAAACGTTAATGAATCGAAATTTTTGAAAATGAAGATAGAATTAGGTACAAAAATAGTTAAACGTTTCAAATTGTAGAAGGGGAAATTGGTAAAGAAGGAAGAAAAGTAATGAACTAAATTATTTAGGAATATTAGTAACCAAACCGAACTATAATAAGCTGATTACCTACAATCGAACTATGAGACTCATTGGCAGTTAACTTTAGTTCTTTGATGCAATTTAATTTAAATTATCCTAGTATGAAGTATACCTAATCCATCTAATTTTTTTTGTTTATGTTTCGGATACAAGATAATACACAAACCATCGCGAGTGAGTAGTTACAATAAGACAAAGTCAACATAACGACCAGTATAATGTTAAGAAAGTGCATTTAACGCAGATTGCTTTAAATGATTTCCTACCCAAATCTGTTATCTAAATTTCACATTCTCTTCTATGCAATTCATATTTCCAAACAAGAAATTATTCAAATGAAGTTTACTTACTTGAATAAGTTCATCAGTTTCCAAGTCAACAGCTGCTGTCGCCTCATCCAGCACAAGGACTTTTGTTTTGCGTAATAAAGCACGCGCCAAACACACAAGCTGTCGCTGGCCGACTGAAAGGTTCTCTCCGCCTTCGGTGATTTCATGATTAAGACCGGCTGTAAGTCCTTTAACGAATGATTTCAAATGTGCATGTTCAAGTGCACGCCACAACTGTTCATCCGAGCATTTGTTGAATGGATCTAAATTGATACGCAATGAGCCGGAGAAGAGAACTGGATCTTGGGGAATAATAGTGAGTCGAGAGCGTAAAGCATGAAGACCGAGTGTTGCCACGTCGATTCCGTCAATTAGAATTTGTCCGCCGGCTGCTTCAATAATTCTATCGGAAATACAAAACGCAACATTAAGTTAGATTATTCATTTTCTTCACATATTTTCGAATTATAGTCCACATAAATGAATAAGATTGTTATTACCTGAATAGCGACAATGTTAAGCTCGACTTGCCAGCGCCAGTTCTTCCGACAATACCGACTTTTTCACCACCAGAAACGCGGAAGCTAATTCCTTTTAATACCAAATCTAATCCTTCTCTGTACCGAACTTTGAAATCACGGAACTCGACAGCGCCTACTTCTGGCCAGTTGGGACTAACTGTCGAATTTTCTATTTCCCATGCTGCTTCCTGCTTTGATTCACTGTACTCTTTTATACGTTCAACCGCAACGATATTTGTCTCAATATCAGACGACATTCGTACAAGCCAGTTAAGAGTTTGGGTAACTTGGAGGGCGTATGACACAGAAAGGCCTACTAAACCAGGGTTTGTTTGTCCACCCAATACTGCGAACAAGGCAGCGAAGAGAATAATCAAATTTCCAACCATTTCTAAACGAATGGCGAGCCATCGATTTGCAATGATGCTGGGATATTTACAAACTTGATTTGCATCAACTTTGGCATCTGACTCATCGATGAATCTGTACAAAATACGAGAAAAGTAGAATTGGGGTAGAATCTACGAAAAAATCGTGCTCATGTGATAAATTTATTAAGACTCAAACTTAATGACGAAATGATAACCCTTACCTTTCCTGCACTCTGTATGCTCGAATAGTTTGTGTTCCAGTAACAGTTTCGCCGAAATGAGAATATATTGGTGATCGAGAAACCGATTCCAATCGCATCAACTGGCGGGAGGTTGCTACGTAGAATCTTTGAGCGAAGTAATAGAAGATTGCAATTGGTATTACAACTGCGATGAAAATTGGTGTTGATATACTAATCACGACAATTGTTGCTAATACCTGAATGTTAGAAATTAAGAGTCGTAGAAAATTCATTTTTATTAGCATATTATATCTATAATATCTAATAAATTTTATTTGATTGCATTTATTACTTGATTTATGTTAGAGTCGAAATTGATTTTTTTTAGGTAATTTCTTCGAACGATTTTCTCTGCTTGGAATCAGAATCTTAGTATTAGGAGAATGAATTTTATGAAAAGATGCTGTGCGAAAATATGACGAACCTTTTTCAAAGTTTGGCGGAACAAAACATTTTTCGCTATTGCGAATATTTACAAAAAAAAACACCAAAATAAAGTTAAAATATTCATTTACAAATAACAACTATACGCATAAAAAATTATACTTTTGTTAACAAGATATGAAAATAGGAAATGGGACAAAATAAATGATTTTCAACTCAGAGTTAAAGTTCTGAAATTTGTATAACATCACACGTTTCATTAGTTAAACAGCTTTATTACAGAATATCTTAAATTCGATTCATTTGTCGAATCGTTAAGTTAAAACGTGCAAATCTAGTAGAAAATATTCAAATGAGATGTAGCAAAAACATTCACAATAGAAGATACAAATAACTCGAGCTTATTATAGCACGACAATGCAAGAATTAAACAATAAAGACAAAGTATCGAGAAAGAATGTAAGTTCGGACTCACGTCTACTTAAGAAGGTTTTGGGAAATGAAGATTAGTTTTAGCAACTGAAATTTAAAGGCTACATAAGATATAACATTCTGTATGTAACATGTATGTAATCGCAGTTGTTTCAGCAGTTTTTTGTGTACTTTCATAGAAAATCGTATAACGTTTAAACATTTCATTAGTTTATCAATGTTTCATTTTGAATTTGTTTTCAGCTTTAACGACGAATCTAAATAAAATCCAGAAAGCATAGAAGAGATTGAAATAAAATTGACTTCATGGATAAGGGGAATAGAATTTCACAAGTCTTTGTTGAGAACCGAAATAATAAGAAACATTCAAGACCGCAGTTACCATACACGAGTTGAAATATGCCATTGAAGAATTAGTTCAACAAGTTCAATTTAAAGGAATGAAACCATTACCGAAAATTAAAATTGTTGTATACAAGAAATATTTAGGTATAACTCTAGTATATATTCTACAGGGTTATAAAATATAATAATAATAGTAAAAAAGTAGTATTCTTTGAAAATTATAAATTATTCAAAATTAAAGATGTTTATTGGAAAATATGACCAACGATTCTATAAATTTATCGCAACAAGATGGCGAAATTGAGCTACTCGTGTACAGCATGGTTTAGGCACAAAAAATTATAACTCGTCAATTCAATTCTCAATGAAAAGCGACAGTTTAATTTTGAATTGAAGTAAAGTTCGGTTTAAGATGCGTTAGCATTTTTTATCACTACTTCAATATTTCAAGCGAAGGCCGTGCGAGCATTTCAACGCACATGACCACATGACGCTGATTCAAACTAAGTTTGATTGAACTGTACCATCTATGATACCGAAGTCAGCACAGAACATTTTAAATGGTAGTCAATTCATAAGTTCAAAACGAACTGATTCTATCCTGCCAAGGAAAAAAGCAGAACATAATACAAAATATAAAGTCCCGTAGTCATCTTAAATTGGCAGAAGTAGAAGAGCGAGTGACTTAACACTTATATAATACGCAAAATATTTAAGCTTTTAAATGTCATGATAGATTAACTGAATATTTCTTAAGATGTCTTGGTACATTGCATGCTGGAAAAGAATATTTCTAGCACTACCTCTAACTTTAACACTTGCCTTCTCCAACATGCATTTAATACAGGACCTTATGTGTTATTTACAAAGGACACAGGGTTTCAACATCATCTCTTTCTATTAGGATGCGGAAGTAATTGACGGGTTTTGTTTTTTACCTCATACAGACAATAGCTGAATGTTGATAAACTTATTGGTAGATCACTATCAATTATTTCAATATCTTTGGAGAATCTTGATATTATCCGACCTGTTGGAGTTTCATCGAAAAATGCTAAAGGTGCTCGAACTATTCCTTGCAAAATTTCTTTATGTATAATCATGGCTGCATGCAGACAGCCTAGCATTGGTAGTAAATCACTGACGAATGAAATTATAGCTGGAAGTATAATATTCAACCCTAAATTAGCATTTTTCAAGCAAAAAATAAATTCATTATAGAATGAAATTTTCCTTTGAAATTGGAAGATGCTTCCAAATGATATGAAAATATAAATATTTCCATGCAAGATAATCATGAAGCCGATATTGCTCTCATTTTTTTTGTTTAAGTAATGTAAAGAGAGGCAATTTAATACGGTTTGTGGCGTTTATGAGCATGCAAAGGAATAAAGCCATCACAAGGAACATGAGCGTCATTCCAAAATAACCCCAAAATATCATAAATTCATAAAATTTGTGCCAAATGACGTTAAAAAACCCTTAACAATGGCTAGTTTTTATCTTCTTCAACTTCTAGTTGGCTAGAAGTTTTCAACATATTGAACAATGTTCATCTGAGACGATACCATTTCCAAGTTAAAAATTTTACTTTATATCAAATGTGATGTATACTCAAAAGTTGCCTAGAAATTTTGCAAAATTTGAGAAGGGTTTAGATAGAAATTACTCTCTCGAACAACGGATTCGAATGAATAGTCTTCCTATCACCATCACATCCTAAATACAGCTATTGCGAGATGAATTAAAATAATAATTGAATTGTCAATCATCAAATTTTAAATTGCTATGCTTTCTTACTGAAAAGATTTTCTTCTAAAGATAAGTTCAATTATGCATATACCAGTAAAAAAGATGTTGAAGTGTGAAATGGTGGTTCTGATTATCAAAAAACGAAAGAGTTATTGCAACGCAAATATTAGTTTCCAAATATAATCTTATGTAAAGATATTACAAAATAAAATTATTTTGACTGAACTTTCACTTAAACACTGAGATCTTTGTTAACAATTAAACTTAAATCTTAAGGTTTAAATAAAACACTCGGAAAATTTAAAGAGGCTTGACATTTTCAATAAGCTTGCGAATGTTTAAAAATTTTTAGTGAGCATTTCTAGTTCAACATCAGTGGCGTAGCAAAAGGGGGGCGGTCCGCACCGGGTGTCACCTTTTTTGGGGTGACACCCACCCGGTCTCTCAACTTTAAGAACAATGAACAAACAAAAAATAAATAAACCACTAGCACAAAAATTTCTTTTTCGGGGTTTATCCACTAGCACTAGCTCAGCTCTATATATAATTCGGGGATTCCCGCAAAAGAGCCTGACGCTGTCATGGGAGATTCCCCGTCCCATACTCGCGATCTTTGACGTCTCAGTTCAGTTGCAACATTTCTCATTTGTTTCGTGAAGGAAGTGTGTTATGTTTGGTTGGCGTGAATTGTTAAACGTGTATTATTCTAGAGTGATAGATAATAAAAATAAACAACAATATTTTAGAAACTTAAATGCTGTTTTGTGAAGATTAAAAAGATTGATTGATTCATATCGAATATTTTACAGGTAAGATAATTTTATAATTACATTAATTTCCTAGTACTTCTATGGACGAAACTTATAGGGTTATGCAAATATGGCTAATGTCATATCAGTCATTTTTGCGTGAGTACGTATGGACTGGCACTATAAAGTCAACTTGGGGGGCTAGCATGCTAATTTTTACGTCGGATTATGTGGTCACACAACTGCCCATACGTTTTTGACGTTTGTGTTACTATAAAACCGTGGATAAAATTAGCATGTTAGCTACACTGGGCTAATACGTCATTATACTTTTAACGGAATTTTTATCTGATTATAAAATACATAATATATTTCCTTATAAACTAATATTATTATAATTTAAGTCAGGAGATTTTATGTACTTTCATATTTTAATATCATTTTATGTTGTAAATCGCACGTTTTGCACAATAATAAATTGAAATTTACACTTCGACAAGTACGCGACTATGAATGATTTCGTTATTCGAATGAAACCGAATTTACTAATAACTTTATTTGAATGCGAAATTAATAATTTACAAATCTTGTTATTCGAATAATTTTACTAAGTAGTCTAATTAATTTCAATTTTTTTAAATAAAGTTTTTAGTAAATTTGTTTCATTTTGCTTAACTAGTTTATGAGAAAATACTCTCACATTATAGACCATAACAACTGGGTTTTTGTTTTAGTGTAAGAAACAAACATTAAGTGAAAAATGACCCGGGGAGTGCATACATCTAAAAGAAAAAGTGGATTTCAGCAAAGGAAAGCCAAACAGGCTAGATTGGATGTATCTCAGAGTATGTCTGGATCAATTTTTAAGTATGTTACAAAAACTGATGACAGCCCAAGTTCATCAAAAGAAACTGATTTTCACCTTGATGCAAATGCAAGAGATGATTTAGATTGATTGATTGATGATTATCAGCTCATCTTCAGGAAGCAACATTGACAGTACAGAATTAATTAACACAAACGAAGAAGATGCTGAAAATAATAGTAGCAGTACTATTATTTCTACCAATGAACCATTGCCTCAATTGAATGAATTTCTGTTCCTTACAATGTTCGCATTGAAATAATAAAAAAGGAAGTGAATATTTCCAAAACAAAGAAGAACCATTTGCCACTGTTTCTAGACACGGAACCAAAATAAAAGGTGACGCTCGTCATCTCTCAAAAGAATGGTTTTATAAAATTATGCCTAATGGTGAAAAAATCCTACGGTCATGGATGGTTTATTCCCTCACCTCTAAAAACCTGTACTGTTTCTGCTGTCGTTTATTTGCTATGACCAATAATACCAATGCGGGAACATTTACGACTGGATTTCAAAAGTGCTGGAAATTAAATCCGAAAGTAGCTGACCACGAATGTTCAAATGAACATCTAGAAAATCTTGAGAAATGGAAAACTTTAGAAATGAGACTAAAATTGAATAAAACAATAGATTATGCAGCTTTGCAATTGATGGATACAGAAAAACAGAAATGGAAGCATCTTTTGACTAGATTACTGGATATAACTTTATTTCAGGCTAAACAAAACTTGGTGTTTCGTGGACATGATGAAGGACAAGACTCTAAAAATAAAGGCATTTTTTTGGAATTAGTAAATCTATTGTCAAAGTATGATGTAGTGTTGAAAGAACACATGATAAAATTGGAGGAAGATTGAAGATATTTGTCGCCAGATATACAGAATGAATTCATTAATGTTCTATCAAACCATGTGAAAACTAAGCTTGTCAACGAAATTAAATCAGCGAAATATTTTGGTATTATGTTTGATAGCACACCTGACATTTCACATATTGACCAAATGTCTGAAGTGATACGTTATGTGAAAATAGAAAATAGGAAAGTGGAAGTCAAAGAAGCATTCCTTCGATTTTTTCCTTTGCAAGGAAAAAAAGCTGCTGATCTAAGCGATGAAATTCTTGACAAGCTTAAGACAGACGATTTAGATATTATAATGTGTCGTTCCCAAGGCTATGACAATGCTGCTGTTATGAGCGGTGTGCACGGAGGAGTACAGTCCATTATTAAAACAAAAAACAATAAAGCAATTTTTATTGGTTGAATTGATCACTCGATTAATTTGTGTGGTCAACATTAGAGAGACGATTTATTCTTTTTTTTTCCGCCTCCACTAGCCGTTGGGAAGTGCTTATGAAATACAGCAAATTATCTGTTAAAAGACTCTCAACAACGCGTTGGAGTGCTCATTACCGTGCAGTAAAAGCACTAGCAGAGAATTTTGAAGGACTTGTAGACGCAATTGAGGAGTTGTGTGATGGACGAGAAAATGTAGACACCAGAGGTGCTGCACAAAACCTCATGCCTGCTGTGTGCAATTACACTTTTTTATGTTATCTTTTCTTCTGGTATGATGTTCTTCGGGAAACAAATGATGCACAGATTGCATTGCAAATTAAAGGCTTGACTGTTGACGAAACTGATACAAAAATAGAGGCACTTCGTTTTTATATCGAAGAAACACGTGATCACATTGTGGAAGAGGCAATAGACATTGCAACAAAAAAATCAGAAGACTACGATATTCCAACAGAAAGACGACTTCGGCGTAAAAAACCGATGGCTGGTGAGATGGCCAGCGATGCAGGACTCACACTGAAAGAGGAACTTCAAAAAGATATGTTGGAAAGTCTTGACCGATTCAGAGTTGAACTCCAAACAAGATCGAAGTCTCTTCAAGATGTAGTTTCATTGTTCGAGATCGTACAAACTAATGCTTTGCTTTTGGCGAATACTGAAGAACTGAAATTAGCTACATCTAAATTTACTGATTTTTATGATGAGGTCTCAGAAACCGAATTACTTTTGGAGATACCAAGACTGCGAAGACACTTAAAAGCCGCTAATGTTACGGTTACTGATTACACCCAAGGTAGCTACGCCACTGTTCAACATTTTGAATAAATCAATTTTGTTCTCTATATACATTCGTAATTAGTGCACAGTAGTTTATTTAGATCACGAAAATATGCGTGCATACAACTATACTTATTAGAGTGGTTCGGTGTCGAAGGGCAACGTGCGATTATGTTTTCAACGCACATATCCGCTTTTTGGATACAAATGTAGGTTTCACATATTTCTAACATCATTTTGTAGAAGTAGAAGAATTAATTCTAGCAGTAGAATAATAATTTAATTTTGTATTAACGCTCGTTTGTTATCTTCAAACGTCAAAGTCGTTCCCAGTATTATTTAAAAAGCAAGTGTTTGGAGGCAAAAGTTATTACCAACTTAAAGCAAAAGATTTCAACTTTGTCGCGGTTGATTGGATTCCTGATTCGTTTCGAGTAGTTTATTTTAAAGTCGGGCCTAAAAACAACATGGAAAAATGTAACGATTTATCTTTGATTTAAAATGTGTCCTTAACTGCATTACTAACGTCAAATTATTTATTTTGCATCAAATCGCACAAATGGAGGTTTTTCCTCAAGGGATTATGGGAATCAATAACTCCGCAATTAAGAACTGAACGAAAGAATTCTGGACGGAAAATGGGTACAACGACTCGAATAGACAGATGAATTATACAGAGAGCCTATGAAAAGTGTTTCGTACATAGGAAATTTGCATTAGGATCTGGTCGCCAACGGAATATTTTTATCGCGGATGACACTCCGGAGACGATTAAGAGAAACGAACGTATATGTCAGGCGAACAGTGGAAACCCGTAACTGACGGCCACAATGAGTAAAGTTAGATTGAAGTTTGCAAAAACACTTCAAAATTATTCGGTTGAAGATTTTCGAAAGATAATTATTATCTAATTCTAATATTATATAAAATTATATCTATATAATTTTCTGCTGTGTTCCTTATGTTTCTTATTTCGCAGATTGTATTTAGGGGCGAATGCAGTTTGGAAGCGGTAAAAGAAAGCCACCAGTTTGTTTGAAGAACGCTACAATATGCTTGTATCGTAAGGGCCGTCAGGTTTTCATCAGCCGTTATTATTCGGTCCTGCATTTCAGCAGATGGATCTGGACTGCTGTATTTTGTCAACAATTGAATACTCTCCAGTACTCTGACCTCATGGAAGACATATTTATTCTACATTTTTGAGATGCAGTGGGACCTGGCTCCACTTTTATGTATCATGGTGCTCCATGTTTTTTGCACATTATGTGCGAAATATATTTGATGCGCCAGAGCCATATAGAGACATATAGAACAGAACATACAAGAGCCATATAGAACACAAATAGAGCCTCTTGATACCTGACATTTATGCCTCTCTTGAGCCCACTGTAGATATATTAAAGGAAAATATTCGTAATACTGGGGAAAACAGTGGAATAATCATGGAAATAATTGATAAGCCCGCAAGAATAAAGGCGATTATTAATTCTAAGGGTAGGGTTACGAAATATGAGTATTTAGGCACAGCTTGTATTTAAATTGTTATGAATAAATAGTCAAGAAATATAAAATGTATCAAGGTTTTTTACTGTCATTTTTGTCATTTTAAAAAGTTTTAAAATGTTGAACGTTGTTGAGAATATACAATCAGTAGTTGCATGTAGATGTCAATAGACAATAAGATCCTAAATCGGCGTTTTGTGTTTGCGTTTATACCGCGTTGGTTTAATCATTTTTGTATAATAAAAGGTTATTGCTGTTCATACCGCTCTTATAACAATATAATGTAATATATATTTTATATAAATATGTATATATACTATACATATTACATATATATATATATATATATTACAATATAATATATACATTATATATTATAAATAAATAAATATATATATATATATATATATATATATATATATACACATATATATATATATATATATATATATATATATATATATATATATATATATATATATATATATATATATATATATATATATAGATAATGTGCTAAGGAATAATGAAACATATTCGAAAAGTGTCGAGAGCGCTTGTTTTTTTTGCACTTGCATTCGACGAAGAACATAAGAGCTCATAGTTTCTGGTGAGGGCTCTTGAGCTCGAGGAGACTTTTATCTGAGCAGAAAAGACCCATTAATTTAATTAAAAATCAAATTAAATTCAAAAAAACTTCTCGGCGTTACTGACAAAGAACAGATCTTAAAGGTATCAAGTTTGGTATGAAACGCACGAGCCCGAATGAAATGCACATCAATACACAAAAAATTACGAAATCTGGCCTTTCGTTATTTCTCACTCAAAACACTTGTTTCTTCTGGTGCGGGATATAGCATCTTAGCTATATTTTAATATCTTTCATTAATTTTTTTTCACCAGCTTAAAGTTCTGTTAAGAATATTCTAGTATATTGCTACTGATTAGCTATGATGATTAACAGCATCAAACAAATTAAAGAAAAGAAATTGATAGAATATAAATTGTTTGAATAGAATGTAAAATATAAAGGCCTTTTAAATTTTTATATTTATAATTGTACATTAGTGGCATAAAAATTTAGTCAAAATTACCAGCTGGACTCATAAACTATCAAATCATACTTTCACTTTCCACTTACGATGCTACTTTTGGTTTTATCTTGTTAACAACCCAGTCATTTTAAATAAAGAGGTTTAACAATTGATAAAATATTTTATCTTGGGGTACGAACTAAACATATTGCCAAACATGGGATCGTCTCTTATACGGCATACATCCACATTAAGACAAGTGTTCCTAATTTTTTCCAAAGGCGATGTAGTTTTTTTTTATAAAGCAATAACATTGATGTTTAGCATAGGTATAGATGAAAAGAATTTGTTTTCGCTAGGAATAAGTTCGCATATGAACGTAATGTAATTAATTTGTGTAGATGTTTGTTTAGCATACTTTTCATTGTGTGGGCAATGTATTTGCCGTTCAATCGAATTAAGGTTAAAAGATACGTTTGTTAGTTTACGCCTAAAATTAAGAAGAAATAAAGGCAGCAAAATATAGGCAGTGCATTAGATGTTCGTATACATTGTTAATTAGGGTTAAAGGATACGTTTGTTTGTTTACGTATAGAGATAATATTGATTTGTTTCGGCAAAAATACACTATAAATAAAGATAAGATTATGGTTCCTACAAAATTCCACACAAGGCGACTTCTTTAGATTAAGATAATATATAAGAAGATAAATTTGAAGATAAAAATCAGAGAAAGATAAAGACTCAAAGTTTTTTTGTCCAACAGTTGAAAGATCAGCGCAATAAGTTTCGTGGATGAGGGTTTCCCAAGTCGATCGAAAGCGAACTCGCAAATAATAGCTGTACTATATAGATAACGCGTAGAATTCTGGATTAGAACTTCCTAAACCCAATATACTACATATTGACTATAACAGGGTAAACGTTGCATATTACTGGTTCTAAAGAGGACGTAAAAAATTTAAAAGTTGATGGGAAAAAGTCTTTTTGATTTTGATTACTGTTGACAGATTTTTAAAATTATTAAAATTTTTAAAAACAGTCTAAAAGTAAATGGCCTGGTACATAGTTTACTCATATTTTTAGAAGACACATTTTTACAAAGGACCGTTGGGTAGTTGAGGTAGTAATTAGCCAGCTCAAAACCGGAGATTATGTTAAATCATGCTTATAATTTTTATTGCTTTCCATTCGACAACCTGATATTTTTGAGGATGGCTGCATAACGAACAGATGCTGAATTTAGTTGTTTGGAAAAGCTTTCAGTGTAAAGAAAATTATTATGTGTTATGAAATGGCCGATGGACGAAAAAAGACATGCTTAAGACTTTTTGGACGATTCTTCAGAAAATCAAGAATGGCACTTAATGGATTACTTTGAACAAGCATTTCCTTTATCTCGGTGTTCGAGCAAGGCTAAGAAATTGCAAAATTAAGATCAATAATTACTTATGAAGAAGTATTTCGAAGGACTGACTGTCACATCATGAAATTATATTCAATTATATTCAGTTGGTTATGCATCTGCAACTTCCGCGATGTTATAAGAAATTGAAGTTTTGATAACGTACTAGATATTGAAATGTTATATAACTATTTTTATAATAAAAATTACTGATTTTGTAAACTGATTTAAAGAAATTGATGTGCAATGATGTGCAAAATATTTATGATATTGT
Source organism: Stratiomys singularior (assembly GCA_954870665.1). NCBI lineage: Eukaryota > Metazoa > Arthropoda > Insecta > Diptera > Stratiomyidae > Stratiomys > Stratiomys singularior. Next base: position 54,804,605 of record OX940879.1, on the reverse strand, counting down.
TAATAAAGGAGCATCTATCACCAATTTTGTGTGTCGAATTATTTAAAGTTAAGCTTAAAGAATGTTATAACATAGAATATTGTCTTTAAAAGTATTGAAAGTGTCATATATTCCATGAAAATCTGTCATTTGTCAAAATGTTCAGCGATTAAAGTTGAACTAATTTTTAAATCACGTTAAAGTGAAAAATTTTGATTGTTATTCGGACTTGGATTTATTTTTTTCAGTTACAGAAGAATTAAGCCATAGAAAGTCGAAATCGTATTTGTTAGTCGTTGAGGAGTTAAATTTACTTTAGAATTCAATAGATTAATGAGTCTAGCGTTTTTTGTATATGGTAGTTACAGTGCTGTTCATCTACTAGAGCATTTCTTATAAAGACAAACGTCGACGAGATTCTAATAATGAGAGGTTTTTTGATGAAAGAATAATTGAAATTGTGACGAGGCAGTCGTGTACCTATTATCCAATGCAATTATGGAAAGAGGATCGAACAGAAAATAATATAGCAAGCCTATTACCTCGAATAAGCAGTACATAGAATCGCTAATAAGCTGTGGCAAAGTATTATCCACAGTTTCTATATCTTTGGAAAATCTTGATAAAATACGTCCAAGCGGCGTGGTGTCGAAAAATGATAGTGGCGATCGTGTCATATTATTCAGAAGAATGCTATGTAGTATTCTTGCAGCATGCAAACACCCGAGCCATGGAATCAAATCATTGAAAAATGATGTGATTGCTGAAAAAACAATGAGTTTTATTTATGGAGTTACTCGAATACAACTTACAAATGGTTATATGTTTTGTATATTCCAATTTTCACCGAATTTGCATAAAGATGGAATCTAAATATGAAAGCTACAAATGCTCGAATATCCGTTTAAGAATTTACAAAAATTTCTACTTTTTGATCATTCAAAGTTAAATCTTCAATTTTCGAACAAAATACAATAATTTATTCTAAAAAAAGAAATTCTACATCAATTATGATGAATTAGATGCAAACTAATAAACCAGAAAAATAGACATGCCACTTTCATTAAGCAAAGCTGAATAATAAATTAAAATAGAATAACTATAATCACGTAGAAAAAAAAGTTGTAATGCTAATGTGGTGAGGAATAATTGGAGTCTTGGATTCTATTTCAAGGAACCAGGGATGAAAGGCATTGTTTTGACGTAACTTGAAGTATAAGTCTTTTCATTCTGTTATAAATATTACAAAACAAGTGACGAACTTATATGTATTGAATAATCTACATTTATAATTTACATTAGGTAAACACAAATATTTCACAGGTAACTATTTTTATTACATTCCACGTTTGGACTAAAGAAGTAAGAATTTTAAGAACTAAGAGAAGAAAAGTGTTGTGAATTCAACGTAGCCAAATTTAAAAGAGGACGAACAACTAAGTTTGAGATACCATATTGACGACAAATATTGTTCTGCAGTATGTCACATTCAAACCAGTAGTGAGTGAACAAATTTCAAGGTAATATTGTCTGGATCGATTTTAAAAGGTCAATTTAAAGAAGACAGTATCCCCTCCCGTTTTTTACCATCAAACAATTTGTGGAAACCATTTTGTCCGTTTATGTTGCATAAGAAGATCCAATATATTCAATTACATTGAGAAGAAATTTTGGCGAAGCGAAAAATCAGTTAATTTTACCTTTGTAATATTTTATGAAACATTATTGGTTCTAATGAGATAGCAAATTCATCAACGTTGTTATTGCCTTTCCAAACCTTGGAACGTAAGCTTCCTCGTTGAGGGAGTGAATGCAGAATTTACTTCGATGGGAACAATAGTGAATGGTTCGATTGAGAGTGCATATTTGTCTTCTTATCGCTGCTATAAAAGATAAGTCCGAGTTTCATTCTGATGGGGATAGTTCAGTGCTGGTAATGGAGCAAAGCAAAAAGGCTCACCTGACAGAAACGCATATCGAAAGGAACTTCTGTATCGCCTATTGTATCGGCATTCAACAAAATCTAAAACCGATGTTGGAAATTTAGCATAAATCAATCCTATTTTATAATCTTTTATTATTTGGCATTACGTTTATATAGCATGCGATAAAACAATGCATGAGTAATAAAAATCACTGCTTCACCTGTATAATTTTGTAATTTTTGAACGGATAAACACAAAAACTTAGATGATAAACACACACAAAATGTATCAATAAAGACCGCATACATACTTTTTTACGATTAGGAGAAATATGTTTGAGATATGTCATCATAATAAATATATATAAAGTACTAAACTATTTTTGTGTTGTTAGTGTAAATAAAACCAAGCTTAGAACTATTAGAAAATACTAAAAGGTTATTGGAATTATTTGCAAACACCACCAGTCAAACATTAGTAATTAAAACTTAGTAAAAGTGTTATGCATTTCAACATACCTTGTAGGCATTCGTTATAAATACTTTAATCGTAGAGATCATTTGGGTTTCTATCTTATTTATGTCGTTACAACATCTATCAAGTATACGACCACGTGGTGTCGTATCAAAAAATTCTATAGGTGCGCGCATAATTCGCTTGAGCAAAAGGTAATGCATTATACTAGCAGCTTTTAGAAGTCCTATTGTTAAAGTCAACGATCCCCAAAACATTGAGATTACTGTATTCAAAAATATTAAATAAGTTCGATCAATTCCAGGATTAGTTACATTAAATCGCTTATATTTAGATTTAGGTTTATATTTCTGAACCAAAAATATAAATTTGAAGTGATGATGTTTAGTTAGTATTATTCCAAAATGTTGTACACACATACATATACAACTTTTATATGTTATATATGGGTGTATACATATAACAACTACCAGAATCGCCTGACATTGTACCAGAGGTATTTAAGATATGAAATGTGCCAGCTATAAGTGCCGCTGATGAGAAGAGAAAATACAGAGTTAGCTTCAAAATTAAGTGGCGATTCGGAGTGTTCGAAATAGAATATAGAGCATATTGTGCTTCAAAAATAGGGAGTATTCATTAGGATATAAATAAATAGGGAAATTCTTATTAGGAACAATTGGAAATAAATTTATCCTCTCGATGAGAAAATATGTAAACGTAGAACATCAGGTAATAAGTTGGTTTCGGTCAGTTTCACATGATTCTGAAGTCAGATGAAGTTTTAAATTTCAAGAAATAATTATAAAATAGAGCTTCATTTAGAAGACCAGATTGCAGCAATTAATAACAATAAAATATTAAAGAAGATTTTACTGCTGGGATTATTTGCTTATATTCAGTTAAACGAGACTCCCAAATTCAGAGAATAGTGAAACGGCCATTAGAATATTTATTTATACAAACTTGACTGAAAAAAGTAGGTTTTGCTAATAAGTTTCGCTTGGATAATGAAAACCATCTTAAGATGAGTAATGGTAACGAGTAGTTCGTTGAAGCGGAAGCAAATTTTCATATTTTGCAACTAAACGGGTTGTTACTGAAATGTCTATAGCAAAAATATAACATTTAAGAAAATCCTAACATTTTTGAAAAAGATTTTCCTCTTTCGATAATTTGGTATATTTAATTCTTTGATTCATGTCAAATATTTTTCAATTTTCAACAATTTCAAATATTTCGGGAACTACTTGTTCCCTTTTTTAGAGTTTACCGACGATTTTTATTAACACTATTCGATATATGTTTCCATTATAAATGAGGACGGTATACAATACGCATTAAATACAACTGTTTTTTGTAGGTTAATTGTTTGTAGACGAATTGAATTTCTTTTAACAGAAACAATTGTTCCTTACTAAACTCGTCTTTTTTAATCCATATGCGCAGGAAACAAAAGCACTGAAGAAGGGAATGTGTACATAGTTCCCGAGATGCGCAAATGCTTGGAACAAATAAGCGCACATATAGCTTCCCCACGATGATTTAACGCAGCTCAGGTAACGTTCCGCTCAAAGACGCTTTTCTACAAAGGATAAAGGATTTCAAAGATGTACAGATCCAGTTTTAAATACTGGTTATCGAGGCAATTAGGTTTTAATTTGATAGCCAACTAGCTTGTGGCATATCATATGTGGCATATTTCTGCATATCAACATATGCAGAAATTTTGCTAACAAGTTAATTATACTAGCATATACTATGTATATTTATAGATAAAAATAATTATTAAAATTTCAATGGACCTGTTTTTGAATATAGTTACAATAAATGATCCCCTGATTGAGAAGTTTTGAATTAAATATGCCCATAGGTAAGAAGTTGACAAGTTCGAAGTACACGTAAATACATTAACAGGGGGAACAAAATAGATGAAAGTAAAATTATGAAGACTTATCGCATATGTAAAATCCAGCCACTATAGCGCAATAATTCTACATAACTCTTGGCGTAATAAATTCGATTTCCCTTAAAAAGTCATTCAAGGAAAAGCTTAAAAATGTTAAAATGAGTTTCAGAGTAGTATATCATAAGTCAAGTTGCAAATTTATGTTAAGAGATTAGGATTCGAATTGTAAAAAAGCAAGTTCTTTAAAGAAATATGAAATATTTCGAATATCTTGTAAAATGAATAATTAATAGGATTTATATACGATAACTCTGTGAAAGTTGTGAAGTGAAGTTTTATCTAATAACTTTAACACTAAAACTAACAATGCGGGAGCTTAATAATGTAATATTGGTAGGTGTACTTACTTTGCCAATTCCATTTAAAGTTCTCTTCAATATTGACTTTGATAAAAGGTAAGATAATGAAGCTCATGAATAAGCTCAAGAATTATTTGTAAAGAGTAATGAATATTTTGTCAAAAGAAATTTTATAAGAATATAATTATCTCAAATGAAGCAAGATATTATGTTGATAGCACAGCATTCTTATGAAGAGCTGCAGAGAAGAAGATTTACGAAGAGAAAAGTTTTTATAACTACTGCCACAAAGTCACCATTGTATATATTATTCATTGAAATGTATTGCCGGTTTGTTGTTAACACTACCGGGATAGAAATATATAAAGAATTGAAGGACGTTAAATGGCATGCATTCCCATTCTAAAACCCATGAATCCATCAATATGGAGAAACCTCGTTTATGAATAATTATGTACCGCAAATAAACATGAGGACATAGCGTGCAGGGTTGCTGGCAGTTCTTCATCAATTTCATCTATATCCTTGCTGAATCGATTTAGTATTCGCCCAATCGGTGTGACATCAAAGAAAGTTGTCATTGGTGCTCTCATAATATTTCTTAATAGTTGATTGTGCAGTCTACGCGCAGCATTAAATGCTCCAATGTACAAAGTCATAACCGTCACAAAAATGAATATAGCTAAAGTGTAAGAACGTATAAATATTTACATTAAAATCAATCAAAAATTGCGATTAAACTTAAATTGTATGAGATGGAAAAAGACAAGGGATGGCACCAAAGTTTGGAAATACGTAAAAACATCGCCAAGTTCATCGATATATATAAAGAATTCAACCTGACAGCCAATTGATAATTTAGTATTTTGTGTCATCGATAATATAGCATTTCAAATAAATCAAGTAATAAATGAGTGGTATAGATCCTAATTAGAGAATTTATTTACCACCAAAGCTTGCATGAGCCAGGAACGCATAACAGCTGGCAGGACGTTGTCGACAACATCAACGTCTTTAGAAAATCGATTTATTATACGGCCAATTGGGGTTGTGTCGAATACTTGCAACGGCCATTTCATAACGTTAGCCAGCATAGCAAGATGCATTTCCCTAGCTGCATAGAGGGTTCCCAAAGCCACAGTTATTGAAGCGACGAAATGTGCAATTACTGGAGTCGAAATATGTTTAATGATTTTGAAGTTTAAAAAGACTTTGTTAGACTCATTAAAATGATTTAATATCTAAATTATTGTATTTTGTTATTTGTCGATTTTTTAGTCACTTGCGTGAATTTTCAAGTGCTTGATAATGAAGTGAAATTGGTTTATCCTTCTAATCAAAAGTTTCTGTAGATTAAAATATCAAAAGGAAATATATTTGCTTCAAATCAGAACATTTTAGTGTATCTATATTATCGCATCAATGTTCAAAAAGTTGAAACTATTTCACTACTTATATCCTCCAAAAACTTTTGATATTTTGAAGAAAAGTAGAAAGTTTTCTAGTATGTCTAATGTTTCTGAAAATTGAATTTTGTTGGTTTGATTTTTGAGGAGTGATGTGTTTAGATATGTTTCTCCTAATAGTTATTTACTTGTTAACAATACCTTGTCCAACGCCAAATCCACCGTATACACCTAAGTACATATCCCGAACTGAAGTATCATTTGCTGCATTTTTATCACTCGACCATTTACTAAGCCATAAATTTGAACCAATAGAAAATGCTTGGAATGCCATATTAAGTAGTACTGTAACTATACTTATTTTCCAACCTATACTTTTTAGGTAATGTTTATATACAGCAAATTTAACCTGAAAGAAACAAAGAATTAAATAGAAAATGAGATAAAAAGGGTATGCCGTACTCCGCCGGTTTCCGACTTTTCTTGTTCTATAAGTTTTGCATTATTTGCATTCTCGGATTTTTTCTCAGGTGTGTCTGACTTGATTGAATTTGATCTTTCAGTACTTTTTCGCTTTCTTAAGTTTGTATCACCGCCTTCTAAGTTATGTTGGGAATCAGATACGGAACTGAAATTTCATTTTGGAGCTGATCAATGAATTTGAGTATAATGGTTGAAATACATACGCTGTATCTGATTGGCTATCTGAACTACGTTGTCTGCTTATAGCACGTTCCAAGTTTCCAAGTATCTCCGAATTGGGCAAAGTTCCTTCTAACTGTTGTTTGATTTCATCGAGATCTTAAAAATAGGAAATAAAAGTTGAATTTTCTTCCAACGAATTAAAAACTGTACATTGATTCATTTATATTTTTCAAAATATATTATATTAATCAACAAACAAATATATTATATTATTTTGAAAATAGAAGTGAAATAAATATACTATATTTTTAAATAAAACATTCTTCTAAACATTTAGAAAAGAAAATATAAAAAAGATATTAATTAAAATGAGTAAGCACTGTAATGTGCTTCGCAAATTAAACTTTTGAAGAGTACCATGTACGAATGATTAATTAATTCTTTTGAAATTTCTTCCTTACCTTCCACATCGGGATTAACTTCTTGTAAGTGCTGGATCAAAAACTCTGCGAATGATCCTTTTTTATTGAGCAATTCTTGATATGTTCCAGACTCGCTGATTTCGCCATCTTTCATGACTAATATATTATTAACACTTGGCAGGTAAGTAATGCCATGTGTTACTAGTATTCTAGTTTTTCCTGCTAATAATCCATTTGGTCCAATTACTTCTTCGAAAATATGTTTCCCAACGTGCGAATCAACCGCGCTCAATGGATCATCCAAAAGATATATATCAGCATCGTTATAAACGGCACGAGCTAATGAAACACGTTGTTTTTGTCCGCCAGATAAGTTTATTCCTTTCTCGCCAATTTCAGTGCTATCACCAGCCAGCAAAATATCAATATCAGGCTTGAGTGCACAGGCTTCAATTACGCGATCATAACGTTTCTTATCGTATGGTTTGCCGAATAAAATATTATCACGCAGTGTTGCATTTTGTATCCAAGCTTGTTGAGGAACGTACGCGATTTTTCCATATGTATTGACTCGACCGGTGATCTTTTCCATTTCTCCAAGGAAAGCGGATACTACTGAGCTTTTTCCTGAGCCTACTGTTCCTACCAATGCAATTAATTGATTCTTTGCAATTTTAATATTAATATTTCTCAAGCATATTTCTTCATCGCCCCACGAAAAGCTTCCATTCTCGATTTCCATAGGATAAGCTGTAAGATTTTTCATTATATGTTATATGTGCATAGTTACATATATATGATTGTTCCATACCCTCATTTGGCTCATGGTATACATTGTTTGGGTCCAGTTCTTCACTGTTCATGAATTTGTTAATACGTTTAACAGAAACTTGAGTCTAATTGAGAATACAATTGACAATTAAATATTGAAACGATGTACTCAGAAATTTCTTCATTTATGGTCAAAGATTTTTATAAATTCTTGCGAACTTGGAAAACTTACAAAAAAGAAGCATAACATCGAATCAAACAAACTATTCAAATATTCTTATTTACGATCAAAGTGAAAGTGACTACTGGATAACTTAAACTTTGTAATCATGTTAATTGCTACGATGGTAGCAACGAGTAACCAGTGTTTTTTTACTTTCCTGTATCACTTATCGCTGTTATTATAGGGCCCATCTGAGCCAAAAAAAAAAGAACTTAGATAATCGTGATATAGCTTAAGAAACTGAAAAACATATGCAAATTTTGATTTGATAATGTTGAAAGAGCTATTGGTTGTGTAAATATCTTAAGAAAGTTACTCGTTTTATTACATTTATTAACCAAACATTTCTATATATTGCAAGACTAATTGATTTAATATCACAGAACGAACAAAATAAAAACATTAACTGAAGTTTTCACCAACCTAAAGCACAAATCAATTTTTTAGAGAATATAATTAATTTAATACCAAAAAATAAATTTTGAATTAGTAAAGTATAATATATGATTTAAAATTTTGTACCTCTGGGTGGGCAACCAATTTCAAAAATTTGGAACGCATAAACGAGCAGGCTTTTTATGCAACAACACGGAAATATATCTTCCATGGTTGGAATACATATATTCAAGGAAGCATAGTTTTTCAACCTTTTAAGAATAGAATAAGAATATTATATTCGCAAAGAGAGAACTAATTTGAGCTATTTTGGAACATGAGTTAAAATATTTCATTCGTATACTAGTTTCTCTGATATAAGTTTTGATTTTTTAAGTAATTGGATTCTTTGACTATAAAGTGAAGAGATTTCGCTGTTCATATGTAAGTACTAGTTTAAAGCAAGACTAGGTAAAACACGAATGTAAACATGTTAAGTAATAAAGTACTATAGATAAAGTAAATTCATAAGAAGAATCCCCAGAACAATAGCTTCATGGATGAACCGATGAAACACATGATATGATTGTAGTTTATTAGCTGCAACTAGTCTTGCTTTCACTTCAATGTAAACTTAATAATTTTTTATGAATTATGTAAGTTTATATTTAAGGTATGCATGATTTTTTTATTTCTGTCAATTATGCTGTTAATTAGTTTCATCATGCAGACCTTTTTGGAAAAAGTGTTTTGTTTAATGCGAAGAGGAAACTTACTTGGACTATATAAGAGATGAGCATTGGTAACATAGCGAGAGGGAAACGTAAAATGTTGAATAAAGATAAAGAAACGAAAGCAGTGGTTGCGTCAAGTACGTTGTTTTCATCTACCAGTACGTAAGTAGCGAAAGTAACCAATGATACCTAAATGTATAAATTATCAGTGAAAATTATGGACACCAATGAAAATGTTTAATAATTTGAAATTTATGTTGTGTTTCCATTTTAAAAGACGAATGTGGGAGTCCCTTGTCGAATAGTTTGAATGAAGAAATGCTTAAATTATCCGAAGGATAGAAGTTCCGAGAAGGCTAAACGACTTAGGCCTTACACCAGTAATGACTATGTAACGTCATCTTATTACCTCTGCTATATAAACTATTAAAAGTGGTAACACTGCAAGTGGATATTTCATCACATCGAATAATGCTAGACTGACGAACGCTTTTTGTGGTGTTAAGTAATGATCGTCGCCAGAATAAACGTAAGTTGTAAACGTTACAAGTGATACCTTGTATTCATATACACGAGAAAACAAAATTATTAAAACTTACAGTAAAACAATATTAACTCAAATTAAAATGCTAATCCGAATCATAACTTTCCTAACCTTGTTAGAAATATATGAATTTATTTTAAGAATATTTTTTTTAAAGAATCTGTTTTCGTAAATGTCTTTTTATGAAATGTTCTCGATGATTTTAATGAGATTTAAACTATCGTAAATTTTGTTTTACGAGCAGACTGTTTGGAAATGCTCGTCAATCATAAATTTGGGATTCGATTTAGTACAAAATTAAAATAGTGTGATTATTTTCATAACATTACCAAAAATGGTGCACAAGACCATAAAAATGATGTTCCTGCGTTTAAGTAAGCGGTCTTCTTAAGTATATCGATTTCTTTATCACGAATATTTAAAACAAGCTTTTCAAAACTTGGCTCCCATGCGTATAATTTCAAAACCTATGAAATTGAAATATTAAGAAAGGATTTTTAATGAAAATAGCACTTTTTACCTTCATTCCACTTAACACTTCATTCATCAGTTTTACCCTCTCGTCTTTGTTTTTCATTTGCTTGACTTGATATCCTTTGATTTTATTTGCAATGAAGCCATTTACTGGGATCAATATTATCATGACGGCTAAGCCCGCAAAAACGGATGGCCCCAATATTTCCCATAGAAAGTACAATGCGAACCCAATCTGTAGCGGTGCTGACCAAATCATATTTAAGTATGTTGTTAAGTCCATAAAACGTTGGGCGTCTACTGCCATTAAGTTCACAATTTCACCAACCGTTGATTCTTTTCTGGCGTTATTCGATATGATCAATGCTTTTCGATAAATAGCATTTATTAAAGCGGTACGAATACGAAGACCAACAATGAACATACGATGGAAGTATTGACCTAATATTAATGTTTGTACTGAAGTAACAACGAACAATAACAATGCGTAAAATATCCCTCGCCATTCTGGTTCAGGTTCTGAGCTTGTATTTTCCACGTAGCTAATGATAAGCTTAAGTACTTGGGGAGAAACGAACATGAGAACATCCTGCATTAATTTAAGAAATGATCCAAGAAGAAAGACTCCACCGAATGATTTCATTATAGCTGGCATGATTGATGCTTTCTTGCGATTTTCATTTGGTTTTTGGTTCGAAAATTTCACACTTGCTGAATTTTTCGAGAATTCAGCTTTATGATCATCAATTTGAGACTGCTGAGTAGGTGTTGATTTTTGTACAGACCGGTCCCAGTGCCTAGCGAAAATCGGCATAACTTCTTTGGAAGAGTCTTCAGGTTTTAAATCCCAAAGATCTTCGGCAACAAGAGGTTTTCGGAAACCTGTCCATGCAAGTCTGTCGAACCATTGATATGTAATCTTCGACAAGAAGCTTGCACTCAATTCCGGACATTCTTTCTGAAAGAAGAGAAAGCCAAGAAATCGCAGTAAGTAGTAAAATTGATTTAATTTTATTCATTTAATTTTATTGATTATTGATATTACGAATGAAATTTTAATAAATTTGAGTTAAATTATTTAACGCTTCGAAAAACATGAAGGAAAGCTGTTAACTGAATTTGAGGAAACAATGTAAGAATATCCTTGAATAAAGAAACACTTTTGCCAATGTCTGATTCTTGGCTACAAAAAGAAAATTCTACGAAGGATCCAATTTTGTAAAGATATTATTTAAGGAAATTTGAAAAAGAAAAATGAATAAAGGTAATTTTATAACTTCTCAAAGATATTTACTGATCGGCCAAAGGTTCTACAGATTGTGCTCGAAAAATGTTCATACAGCGCGCTTGCAAACAATTAATAAAAATTTTATTTGTTGCAGTGCCCCTATTTTAAAATTCATAATCAGGGGGAAATGAAAATCTAATTAAATACGGTTTCTTGTTTTGTTGGTGCCGAAATTGAACGTTTGTACCGAACCGTAAACACTGGCTGTCAAGTGGGCTGTTGAGTCATTCTGTAAAATTATCCTTTTTTTGTAATAACTGATTCGAACAAATTAAGATAAATGATTGAAAATTCGTTCTCGTTAAGGAAGTTAGGAAAGATCAATTTTATAAACTCATCTACATATCAATGTGAAGAACTAGGCAACAAACTAGGAATTTGATTCTAACCGTTTCATCATGTTTAAAAGCTTCGGTTACTGTTGCTGCGGCGCATGATCAACTTAACAGCCAGGCTTTGACAATTTACCAACCCAATTGTCAATATCAGTACAAGAAAATAATACATATCTACGATTAAATTTTGTCTAAAATTATTTTGAGAAAAATATTAGCTGTCTTGATCCAAATATCATTTCGTCAAAAAAGATTTCAAAGATTAATCGAGATCCTCCAAAAAGTTGCCACATTTTCCAATATTAATCAAAAATACAATAATTAACATTGTCTAAAAATCCTGAGGTAGAAGTAGAAAACTCACCTCCGTTGTTTCATATTTCATATTTCGAGGCTTTTTGTCCCCAAAACAATTTAATATTACTAAGGCACAGCATATAGCAAATGATACCATAAAGCTGATGTATTTGTATTCGGCCCATGAGTCCTCAATGCCATTGTCTATACGCATCTGCTTCTGTCGTACTTCAGTCCTACATCTTGGTATACTTAGTATAGTTAACAGAAACCAAAACAAAAATATGAGTCCAGATGTTCGCACCCCGTTTCTCACGTTAAGGAATGTGAGAACTGCGACAAGTGTCTGTAAGTAATAGACAGATGCGATTTCATTGACTTTCCTCGATATATGAAATTTAAATATAGATTATAGATTGAATTACCAATTAGTTTATGCTCACTGATAGTTAAAATAATACTTACAAAGCTCGCGGCCTTGATAAGCGGCGTATAGTAATCCACAGGCGCTATGGTACTGTCGCCTGACCATGACAAGGCGGAAATTAGGTCGATCACACTTATTAGTGCCAGAACAATTGTTAAAGATATTCTGCTTATGTTTAACGGATTCCATGGTATATTTCGGTTGAGACTATTACGAATATAAAAAATATCTAGAAGTGCGAAAACCCATAGAAAAACGCAAGGCGCCCAAACCAGTACGGTTTGTTGAAAACACGGCAAAATATCCGGGTCATCATTGTTCCAAGTTACATTTGAATTCTGCAATGTAAACGATAATTTGAATGAAATTTTAAGTTGGGTTCCTGTTTAATTTTCAAGATTTCTTATTTATGTTATTACAATTAACTTACCCAAAACTGCGACCCACAAAACTCATCCATCGACCCATTAGCCATGCCGATTGACTGTGTTAATTACGTCAGTGGCTGAAATGTCAAACAGTTCGTAAATATTTTATACAAATATTCTACTTTGGTCGATTTTATTTGATATCTTTCAGTGCGTGTGAGAACGAATCAAAGGTTTTATTAAGCTGCACAAGTCAAAATACAATAATTTTAACTTGAATCAAACTCAAATATATAATTCCATTAAAGTTTAAATAGTTGAAATTTCTGAACTATATCTAACCGCCATTCAATTGTAAACAGATGAGACATTCTAGTACTACAATTCGCTGTACTTGACATTTCACGAGTCTCGTAACACAGTCGTGAATTGAGTGTTGAGTATTGTGTTGAAGTTGCTGAAAATGCCGAAAGTTAGCAGCTATTTGGAATCTGATCCTTCCATAATGGAGAGCAGTCTTCGTTTTGTAAAGGTAAAAATAAATTAATATAATTGTGCAAGTCTGATATTCGATCGATTTCAGAACGAAATGGAAGAGGAGCTTGAAACTTTGTTTGGTGGCGGGGACGGGAAAACAATTCCAATTGCAACCGATTCTAAAGTTGTTTTGCCGAAGCAAGGTATGTTATTGATCGCATTCATTTCAATTTCATTCAGTTTATATATTGAGACACATATTTCATATAGATAAGTGTTTAAAGAGATTTTATAAGTATTGCGAAAGTGTTATCAGCAAGTTGATTGAATGTCAACCGCTATCAAAAAATTCTGTTTGCTTTTACAGGTTTGAATTTTTGATGCCCAGTGTTAATAAGTGAAAGAAGCAATGTTATCCTAACAAAATACTTATGAAGATCTTGCAAATATTATATTGCAGTGAACTTGTTTAAAAGTGGCTTTAATGTAGCTAAGAGTAAGATTCCTTTCAGCCGAGTGTTGGAAAGTAGGATCATGCCTCTAAGGCAAAGGTTGATCAATTGATCAGATAATTATTCAGGCGAATTCAAAAACGAGATCTGTGAGGAGTCGTGACAAAATTTGAATTAGAGTAAAGTTGATTCGAGAAAACCGGGTGCAAATGTATAATGTTCACAGAGATAGCTATAAACAAGATCAACACATCCAATTTCGTGCCACTAGTATTACACTTGAATCTTTATTTGTAAAAATTCTTCCGTTACCTCTATCTTGCTTCGGCTCTATTTGTTAGTGGTATTGACTGTGGTGCTCCGAACATTAACCATCGATTCACAGGCTGAAAAGGTATGGGCCCGTTTGGGGACTCGGCTGTAGTTTAAATAGACTTTGGTGGCTTAGTATTATCGATATTCAGATTGAGAATGTTGTGAGGACGATGAGGATGAAAATTCACTATAGGATCTCAGTTCCAGCAGGCTCAAATATTGCGAGCCTCTCTGCGGAATGTGTTTGGTTTGAATAGAGTTTAGTGAGTTTGTTAGCATTTTAGATATTCAGCTGGTGAGTAGGACTACCTGAAAAGGAATTTTGTGACGATGAGGAGTGAGGTTTGATTTATTTCAGTTTTGTCTTGTCCTCTAAAAATTTTCCCAGTTGCTAGATAGTTTTGCCCAAGGGAGTTGACTATGTCGTCAGAGAGATCACAGAGATCATGAGAGAGATGTTTTTTAATGATGCAACTGTCAAAATGTAGTTCTTAAACTGTGAAGGTTAGAACATTTGAAGATCAGATGCTTCATCATGACCATTGCATCTTTTGCAATGGTTAGATGTCGTTGTATCAGTTTTCTTATGAATTGTTTCCAATGCTCTATTTATCGGTATCTTTTTTATTTGTTTGATTATGTTACTATCTGGTATCTGGTGAAACTCACTTTTTTGTCCTCTTCAAGGTTGGTTTTGGCCATGGGCAATATTTTGGATTCCTATTTCGTCAGGTTCGAAATGAAGAGAAAAGTGATACCTATTTATGACGGAACAGTTGATACTTAATGGGCAGTAAATATTGCTTTTTTAAGACAATTTACTAAATTCCAATGACGTGATCAACTTACTGAAACTTTTGCGATGAAAAGTTATCATGGAAAACTTTGTTTATTGACAGTCAGCATTGCTTAAAGAGCACACTTTTACACAAGAGCAGTAAAAATGCGTTCATTCCGCATATTCTACTTACATGAAAAAGACTATCATAAAATTGCAAAATAAAATATTCGGAACAATAATGAAAATGCTTTGGGTTAAGAATGTTTTTTTGTTCAAAGATGTGGTTATCGAAAGTATCCCAGCTTGAGTTGTTCCTGGCACAGTCGAGACAAGCCAAGACCGCACACAAAATACTTGGTCTAGTAGAAGGGATGTAACTATTGACGAATGTACTAAGTCCGAATAATTCCTAGGAATAAAACAATTCTTGGAGTACGAATAAAGAAACTCAAAATATTTCGATGGACCTCAAGTATGTTATCTCAATAAATACTACAAATATTAAATTATCTCTAATTGAAGTCGAACACTTTGCGTGGAAATCGTTTTTTTTTGTTTGCTGTGGCGCTAAAGATCACGACAGAACTTAGACCCTGAAGCATGTTAGTAGACACCTGAAGACCAAATAACACGACAAATAGATCAGAAATCGTTTACGACGTTGCTTTTCTTTCTTTGGAAATAAAATGGACGACTATATACATGAAATGCTTGAGCCTTACAAAAATTTGGGCTTTAATTCTAGCATAATAATGCATGTCGAGTTATGTCTGTCATGGATATGGTTATGCTTTATAGTTATAGCAAAGCTAGAAACTAGCAGTATCCGTTGGTGGTCGTACCGCTTAGAAAAAAAACCTATCTATGAAAGAGTGTGTTATCCTGAAAGCATGCAGATTAAAAGGGAAATTAAACAGAACTTCCGAAATAACATTGTATATGTGTGGCAACATGTATGAATGCGAGTGTTAAGCGAGTTGGTATATTTTTTGCACCTGAAGCTAAAGCAGTTAATTACGATGAAGCAAGGCGTGTTTTTGAAAACCGAATCGATTCAAAAACCATTTTAAGTTTACATTCGTAGGAAGACGAAACAAAGTTTTAACTTAACGTATAGCTTAACTTGACTGAATTCGTAAAGCTTAACTACATTCATTTCTGGTTTGTCTAGATTGTTGTACTTATGAGGCAAAACCGTGAAAAAAAAGGATGGAGATCGATGGTTATCCTTAGAAGAGATAAATATTTGGGCGTTGAATTTCAATTAAAATGAAAAGAGTTATGCCATCTATAGAGCAAGAGATTATGTCGAACATTGAAAATTTAAGGTTCTTTGATCGAATAATCCGATCAGAAAGCCTAATTTAATTTTTGACATCAAGAATAATAATTAACAAATGAAATGAATATCAAACGTGTACTTGACCAGATTTCTCATTACAAATTATTCAATATATCCAAATTCTTCATTCAATAGATCTAGTCTTGGATTTGAAACGCAATGAATTTGAGTAAAATACAAGATTTTGTTTTTTCAAATTGATTCAATTTAGACAAGGTTTTCGCGTCTTTCGTCAACAGTGTAAGATTTGCATTCTAGGAGCTTGACATTTTAACAAATGGATTTAAATAAATTCATTGCAGTGTAGCTTACTTTTGTAAACTTTATCTATAATGAACTGCAACAGTTTAGTTATTCAATGCTTAGGCAAATTCAAGAATAAGATTGTTTTCCTGTATCATCATATGAGAAACTTAAAGACTCATCCAAAGGGCATATTAATAATCAAAAGCTTCATTTCAAAGTTGTGATTGGACCGCAACTAGTATCGATGATTGAAAGAAACAGAAACCTATTTATTTTAACAGATTAGTTATCAAATTTAATAAGGGATTTCAAAGGCAAAAGTTCCCTACATTTGCTAACGGTATTTCGATGTACTATTCTACGAATTTTCAAATTTGGTTGACTTATTTCATAATAGTCGCGGACATTGATGGAGTAGTTTAAGTGTTAAATAAGAAAATTGGCAAAAAGCAATTCGATTCAATTTTCGATTCATCAAGTATTCTGTCACTATAGACATAAAATCTGTTGCATTATCAATTAAATAAGTGCACCTTCACTTTTTCAAGATCGCATTATGGTTAACAACAATATGAATGGACCAATGATGAAACAACATTTCAATAAAACAGGAATTTAGCCTCCTTTTCGAATATAATTAATTGGTAAACAATTCATATTTCACTTTGCAATTTTTCATCATTTATTTCATTATTGTGTATCTTTCCTCGTCCGCGTCATTTACTGCATTCCGTGCAAAACGTATATGTATGCAAAATTTCACGATCAGTTAAACCGGTCTTTTGTCAATTCTATCAGTAGTTACGTATATGAACGTGAATGCTGACCATTCGCGCCGCTTAAAAATATAATAGTGAATAATATGAATTCCGGAGAGATATTTCGAATGAGGCGCCCACCAAAACTTCCAAATTATTGACATCTTTATATATACATATGTATATTATGTTATTCAATCATATAGAATTATTGATTATACGACTGGCATTGATTGCGTGGGATTCTGAACGATAGGAATAATTTGAAGGTTTTTCCTAAAATTGCTGAGAATATTTAATTAGGTAAAGGCCAGACATTGAAACTTGAAAAACGTGTTCTTTTACATTCATATGACATGTGGTTAAAATTCTAAATACATCTTTACAATCTTCTAGGTAGTATGTGAGGATGTATTTTTTTCTCCTGTAAAGTGTATACTCGAAAATAAGAATGTTGAAATTTACAATACACTGTTATTGAAAGGAGAAGTTTTGAAGGGATTGATAGGAATCTGACCTTGGAAGGTTTGAGAAGATTCATGAATTCAAACAATAAATATAAACATGTAAACAAAGTGATGTCATCTTTCTACCTACAGTATCGTTTTCTAACCGGAATTATGAATAGTAATTATATCAAAATCTAAGATTATTTTTTCAGAAGTTTAAAACTAAAAGAAATATTACATTTTTATAAAAAAAAGATAAAATTCGGTACATCAATTGTTAAAATCTATTTAAAATGAAGTATATGAATAATGTTTTTCTCCCAATGTTTCTATCCAGTTAGAAAATCTGCAGTAGATAATAACACATATAAAAATCATATCAATTTATGATTCCAAAGAGCTCATTAGGTAGATATCACACAATCATTATATAAACATCGCCTTTGTGAAGGTAGCAATAAGGCGTATTTGGTTTGGTTGATAGTTCAAAAATTATCAAATTTGCGAACAAATTGATGAAACGAAAAAGGAGTTCATATATGTTTCTTCTAAAATTAAACTTGCATAATTACATACACTTTCAAAAAGTAAACAAAGCATTGAGAGAAAGCGACAACTTTTAATGATTTTCAACATATTCGAATGGGGTTTGGTGTATTTTATTTGTGTATTTTGAAGAGTGCTTAAATCAAATGTAAAAGATTCTTGCGTTTAAACATTTGCTTTGTAGAATTTTCATTTCACTCGCCCATGTGTTTAATTTATCATCTCTAAATGTTAAAAAAAATCAATTGAATGTATTTTAATAACTGCGTAAGGTAAATATTCTACGTTAAAGCATGACTTATGCTAATGTAATATTAACTAGTAGTATTAATATTAAACAAATCATGTCTAGACTTTGCTTGTAAACGTATTGCATCTTGATTACGAGATAAATTTGGGTAGCAACCTCATGTTTTCAAAAATATCTCTGAATTATCGTAAAAAATTTAGTTGAACCTACCCTTGCAGGGAGCAAAATCTGTTCGAAGCATATCTTATCCCATAAATTGGTTTTCTGTTTCGTAAACTTGAGGAGAAGCCATTTGTTTCAACATGCCCTAGCAAGATAAACTTAGATAAAGAGTTTCTTATCTACATCCAATGTTGAATTGAAAGTTGGACATTTATTGTACAATTTAATTTTATTTGGTAAATGGAAAGAAATTTACGAAATTACAATTCCCAAATATGTTTAGTTAAATTAATTTTGCTCAAGCGTTTGCGAAATTTCAATTATTATTATTAAAACGTTTTACAACTGACAGCCTACGTCTTATATCCAGATTAGCTCAACGAATTTTTCAACAATCCTTATTCTTTAACTAAATCGATAGTGTTCTTTGGACTTTAACATACCTTGAACAATCAAAAAGATAAATGTCCTCCACGTCCATATTTTGTTACACAGCGATGAGCACATAATTAAAGTCAGTGCTTCAGATAAATACAAAAATGGAAATAAAATGCACAGTTTATTGGAAATAAAATAGAAATAAAATCCAAGTACATTTGTAGGGTTGTATGAAGTGAGCTCTATGAGACCCTAGAAACATTTTGTTCATAGGACCTATCCCACTGTGGTCGCGTGTTATCAATAAAGTCTAAATAAGTACATTTCAAAGAAAACATACTTTTCAAATCAAACACACAATCTGTGTGGTGGTTGGACATTTTTCAAGTTTGAAAATAAAAACCAAGTACATAAACAGTTAAAAGTGGAAATAGATATTTAAAATAATATTCTATCTATTTTTGAATGCAATGCATCGTTATAAATCGAATATCGTTCTGTAACAATAACTTATAAATAATCGTTTCTGTGACAGGAATTCGATAAATATTTTTAATGACCCATTCGAATTATCTCATAGTGACACGCATTGCAAATTGCCTTTGCAACTGAAAAGCGAAAGCGGGAAACATTAACTGTATGTAGATGTAGATGGATCTTAAAATTTCTTAAATCAGAAAATAGAAAAAACCAGTTTTAATCGACAGTATGGTGGAAAGTCATGAACGCGGTTCCACCGCTCATAAATTTCTAGTGATCAAGTAAAGTTGTTATACTCAAACAGACAAGTACTATATGTACTGATAGAGTAATGCAATGTAATACTGATAATGTAATACCAATAGAGGAATAGGTATTCATGAAAAAAGTGATTGAAGGTTAACAACGATACACACGGAAGACAGCAGTCATTCAATTCGAATGCTTTTTAAATGAATTGAAGTTGCTCGAAGAAGTCAAGAAAGTTATATTAGAGCAACCGGCGCAATGTGACTCGATACTCTGTCAGATCATTCCATGATCTACATATGAAGCCTGCCCCTTTTACTAAGACTACATCGACTTTGAACTGATTCCCCGTTAATAATCCCTTTTCTTATTGCTTGTTTCTTTCCGGAGTATAAAAATTAGTACGTTCACCTTAAGCAATGGCTATGACCTGTCTATGTAAGATGACAGGATGTGATATAAAAAAGCAAAGTGGCATCTGAGTCTAACCAGCATTTACGTTGAAAATAATCCCGACAGAGCCAAAGTGCTGCTAATAATCGTTTTCGTTGCTGCGCTACAGTTCCTGTAAACCTCCTCTTGAACTGCCATACCTTCCATATTTATTCACTCCCTTTTTATTCGTTGCACTTGGCAAACCTGCTGCCCCTTAATATTATAATTGGAGACCTATGGTTTGTAACAAATAGTACAGCTCCCGATTGTCTTGTTTACCCTTTTGTCTCATTCGCGTTGTGCTCCTATTATGTGCCCAAAAAACCGTCTTTCGAATGCATTTATTTCTTTGCGCCAATGCCCAGGTCACACTATCGTTTCGTAAAACAGGCCTTGTGACGGGAGTTTTTATATTTGAAGTTTTGCTCTCCTGTGTATGACCTAATTGAAAATATTGTGGAAAATGTCTTATGTACGAGTTATATTCTTCTATTTACTTAAGCTGATTCATTTCTTTCTTTCACAATTGTTCGTACCTCGTTGTTGAATTTAAGAGTTTAAAAATGCTTTGTATTGTGCATAGAGTAGTGATAAGACTCTCTAATTTGTACTTTTCAGTTTGTCTCATTTTTTGTAGTAAGTAAAATTTTAGAGTTGAATAGAGTGAGCTCTAAGAAACCCCATAAAACATCTAATCTATGTACCGTGAAACCTAACCTATAAGCTAAAAATGTAGTTTGTTTTCAAACTTTTCTGTTGCTGGGGATTATAATGGTTTGCTCCTTCTGCAGCACCTCTTCTTGGTTCCAAAAGTATTGGATCAGTTAAAAGTTGGCTATTTTAGCACTTTTCGCATCATGTTTTGTAAACAATACCCGGCGCTTTGTTTTTTTCCTGGCTTTATATGGTACATTTTTTTCCAGGCAATGTCCGATATTATTAGGGAGCTTTTTGGATTAGATAGCCAATCTTTCTTTCATTCTGTTGCCATCATGGATGAGTGGGAAGTGTTCCAAGATTGGTATACATGGCTCAAATTAACTACTCTTTAGGCTTGTCTCGTGTTATTTCTCGGTAGTATATCTTATTTATCGTCAAAGTTATCATTGCGCACCTCGCAATTAGAAATTTACTCGCATTTTTATTCTTTGACCACTTAAACGATATTGTGGGCTTTGTCTATATTTTTTCGTAGTAATTACATTCGCTACTTTCGAAACGTTCCAAAGGACGGTTGCCTTTTAACGGCTGTGATTCAACTCATTAAGTAAATAAGTAATTAATTGGGAACTTTAGAGCAGATGTTTTATGATTTCGATTCAATTATCGTTTGATCTTGATGTTTAGTTTTTAAATCATTTAACTCAGCTTCGATCTGTTTTGACATTAAGCCATTTAAATCGTCACTTAAAACTCCGCACATAAAAATTGTCTATAAAAATTAATTTTTAATTAATATTCCATACTAAATTTGAACATTTTTGTAAATTTGTGGAAAAGAAAATTTTAGTTTGTTTATAATGATACTTGTCATAAAAGAATAAACTTTTGTGAAATTTATGAATTTTAAATATGGTTTTTTCTATACGGGTTTGAATTTGTCTGACTGTTATACTATTAGAGATGCTATAATGTAAAGCATATTCGGTGCATGATTGACTATAAGCACACTCTAAGCATATTCAGTGCATAAATGAAGAGAGAAACTAATAGTAACATATTTGAGCTTTTATCTGGTGCCTGTAAATATATGTGCACATTTAAAAATATTATTTATAAACTGGCTTTTTCGCTGCTATATTTCACATAAACGAATGAACATAT
The DNA here is from genome assembly GCA_954870665.1 of Stratiomys singularior. Taxonomy (NCBI): domain Eukaryota; kingdom Metazoa; phylum Arthropoda; class Insecta; order Diptera; family Stratiomyidae; genus Stratiomys; species Stratiomys singularior. The sequence continues at coordinate 54,782,506 of OX940879.1, read as the reverse complement.
AACGAAACAAAAAAAATATATTTGCATTTTTTAGACTTAAAAAGGTCTACAACATCGCATTCGACTCGATTATGTACGAAAATCGTTCTTATCATTGCTACTTCATTTAGTTGATAACTTCTTGGACTTATCCATTAAGTCTTCTTATCAATATTATCGTTTGATATTCCTTTGGGTGTTCACGTTAAAGGTAATCGCAAAATAAGTGACCACCGGGGTCAGTTTTGCGAAAACAATCGAAGTTTCTTGATTTTTTAATAAAAAAAAAAAATTCATTTAAATGAAAAAAGTTGATAATTTATTTTGCATACCAAAAATGTCGACTCTATCTATTTATTTAATTTGAAATAGCAAACATTGATTTGAATCGAAGATATTGTTCATAATATATCATTATATATGTATACATAAATTCAATTGTTTTTAAAAGTTCTGCTGTAAGATACTAAAGATACTAAAAATGTCATAATTTAGGGAAATCTTTGTGCACGCATCGGTTATTAGTATTTATATAAAGAAAATGTACGTAGTATCTCGAAAATTTTCGCTGTTTCTAAAAGGCCATTGATAATTCCAATTTTTACAAGAGTGTCTTGTTATTTATTGTAAAAAATATGGCAAAGATTCCATGAAAGTTATGTTTGCCAAAATTTCTCGAGGTGTGTCGATAAGTTGGATTATATTCAATGACTGTTGAACTTCAGTCTCGGAAATAGACCTAACTTTTTTCACTTTACCACCTCTCATTATTTGAGCATTGTTTCTATAGATTTCTCCTTTAACATATTCCCGGTGGAAGTATTCTAATGGTGTCAGGTGCGATGGCTTTGCTAACAAATTGACATCCCTATTTCTTGATATAAATCCGAACAAAATTAGAGTGCAGGATATCGATAGTTTTCTTAGCTAAATGGTGCATATCGCTATCACGCCAAACCAAATATTGATAAGATTCACATAAAAAAATTGGGATTATAAGCCGGCTGCCTTTAATGGATTCTGCACTAGTATGCTTTATGTACCGGAAGCACGTCAGTCAGCGAGACTTTGGTAGTAAAATCCTCTCAATATGGCAGTTTTCATTTTTATAGGTGTTGTCATATCAAAATGAAAGTTGGAAAAGTAAATTGTTTTTAAAAATCTTGATATTGGATTCATTTCATTAACACTTTTACTGAACCTTAAAAGTTTTTAAGGGGAATCTTGTACGTAAAACACGTCTTTCCGGCGCGTTTAGATTTCGCTCATTGTGAGCGTTACTCTCCTAATTAATTGCCTAATTTTTCCTTCTCCCAATTATGCTAGCAGTGTGAAATTTTCAAAAAGACACTTTGACTAGCCATAGCGGATTGATTTGACTGAGTGAACACTAGGTCATCTGCTTTAATCCACATTTCATTGAATAATTTGCTCTGAATTTTCGAAATAAAGGGCATCACCGACGAGTTCCGGTCCTTAATCGTTGATGTTTGTATCGCCTCCAAGTCTACTACTCTAGTTTCGTTCCACTAACGACGTCATCCAATCAGAAATATTCTAATTAACCGTGTCCAATTAGCGCTTCCTTGGTTAACCAAATTTTGCGATGTTTCTCTTCAAGGAAATGTCATTAGGGAACTTTTTTAGGAGATAATTTAATTTAAAGTCAGTATAATAGCTAAGTGAAAATTTTGATCTCGCAATAAAAGGTTTTCTTCGTAGAACTTCATATCCGAGGAAAACAATGAATGCATACAAAGAAATCCACAAGGAATTGGTAGATATACTTGGTGCGGTTCTGTAGAAATTTTTCTTATCACTGGCACCTATGACAAAAGAAACACGTACATTGAATTTTTATACAATGTCATGCTCTCAGGTGTCGAAGAAAATATGCCAATCTGATAGCCTTTCCAGCAAGACAGCCGAATATTCTGCGGAAGCAACTGCAAATGATTGTAAAATAATGGAATTACTATTCTGAATTAGCAGGACTCTGTCACTTGGCCAGAAGCCGACGAAGAACATACCTCAAATTCAAAGTTTCAAAGTGGTGGCAATCGAACATGAATTTTCCACCTTTCATATATTTTGCTTTGTGATAGCCTCAAAACTGAGCTATGATTATGTCTGTTAATAGATATAATAAATTATGTCTGTGAATCATAGACCATAGACACCAAAGTGAAAAAAAGTTATATACATGTATATTAAATAAATTGTTTATTTAAACAGAATTATTACCCGAAAATTCAATTCAGGTAAACGTTAGGTATATCTCATGCTGGCACTGGGGAACGTTAATTACCCTCACCGTTTTTGTTAAGTATTTTTTTGCAGAACCAATTTGATATTAATTTTATACAAATGCTGTATAATCGCGGCGCAAAGTATACACCCATCTTGAGGTGCTTCTATTTCTTCCCAAATGACAGTGTATGCACATATATTTTTTTAACCAAAACATTTTTCACTTTATGTCACACGTCAATAAAATTTGTAGCGACAAAAAGCATAAAATTGATTCGTCATTGTCGACCTAATAATCTTTGAATACAATAGAAGATAGGAAATTGTGATTAGAAAAGACACAGCAGCCACCGACAAATTAAGAGAGGCCGAAACGACCTCCATGTAGACTATCTAATCAAAACAAGTAAAAAGAGAACTCACTGAAGCGTGATTGAAAACCACTAGTGAAGTCGTTATTGAATGCTCTTTAAAATCGTTTAAAAGAAAATGTTGCATATATCGATGCCCACAGAACTATTTTTTCTCGGACATTTATTAATTAAAATTCTATCAATTGTTAATTTGCGTTATTGATTTTGTATAATTTCATATATTGTGAAATACGGGTTATTTACGTCAGCATTACTTGTCTAAATTCATACTGCAATCATATACATTCGCAAATTATATGATAAAATTTAATAACCTTTTTAAACGTACAACTGTAGTCAAATATCCTTCTTGACCGGATTACTGTAATAAACCCAAACACATCACAAACATCACTTCATTTCTTGCACTTATTTGGTCGTTTTGAATAAAAGTGATCCACTCACTACACGTGTAATTTTTCAACTGTGCTGCAACGTCTTTAGTTGAACAATCACTAAGTAATTAAGACTACTAAAACTTAACATATATTTTCTTCTCACCGCTTAGTATATCGAAAACAACCGCCACGGTTAAGCGCCACCAAATAACTGAACAATCGCGGTGTCAGAGTGGTAAAAGAGAAGCAAACCTTCACTGCACTGTGGCTCCAAATGTGTTACGAAATACCCAGTGAACTTAACTATATATGTGCTTTCACATATATCCAAAATATATTAGTAATCTGGCCACCCAAAACTTTCTCTCTCAAGCGGACATTTTACGTTTGCAAATTAAATAAAATCAAGCTCTTTAGTTTCAGCCGGAGAAGTATTGGATATTTCATGGAGAGTTAAATAAAGAGGGGTTTGATTGCAAGTATTTATCTTTGTTTTCATTGAGAAGTCTAAAAGTACACAGTACACAGATTACAGTGTGCAGACTGCTACACTATGGATTGAGAAAAATAAGTTAATTATACTGTGATGTCACATGTTGAATTTCAAGCACAACTGTTTAAGTTAATTGTTGATTAAAAATTCTGACTATATTTATTATAATCCATAAGCCTAATTGTTTCATCCCATACAAACTAGAAAAGATTAATTTAATTGTTAAATTGCGATTGAGCTTATTGAAGTGATAACAATCCAAGGAGTTAAGTATTTATTTTTGTAAGTTCTTTACCCTATGTGATATCCTTCTAAATCAGGCTTTTGAGTGATGTGATTTTCTTGGAAAACACCTTATTACTATAGTCATGGGAAAGCTATCTGCTTCCAATATAAATAGACTGAACTCAAAGTCAACTAGCAAGATAAACATAATGCACTGAATTCTACTGAACATATATTTCCAATCATTAAGCTCCTTACCTTTTATTTCCTAACTACAAAATATAGTTCATTTTCAGACAGTTAGTTACATCATTTCGAAATTTCAGATATTTATATGTACATAATACATCCATTGCCGTTATTATGAAAAAAAACAAGAAAAACTTCCGCGGTAGTCTTTTTCATTTGCTTAGTCTATAGAATGATTCTTACGTTTGAATTCATTGGAGCCTTGTCCATTTGCATAATCAAATTTCATCAATATAAATTTTCTACATCCTTATAACGACTTCTTTACTACTTCCAGTTTTTTCTCTATAAGTTTTATGCATTTAAAATTGTTGAATAATCTATTACTTCTTTTAAACAATTATAACAATTATTTGCAAACATGCTAAAAATTGCACAAAAAAGCTCTCTTTAGTATGATGGTGTCCCTTTTTTTGAGATGCAATACTGCTGGCGACTCTCCATGGTTTTCATTCTTACTTTTTTCCAAATATTCTTTTGAAATTTCCTAAATTCGTATCCAAAATATCTTATATTTACTAAACTCAGCAAGAAATTAATTAAATAAAGCAGGGGCGGCTCGTGACTATTTGTATTTGGGGGGCACGATTTGAGGAACACTCTATGTCAGTAAGAGTACTCAGGTCAATCATTCTATTCAACAGAAAAAACCAATGTGAAGGTCTATAGCTCCCTCGCCATGAAAAGGATGGAGTAAAGAAAAGGGTAGATATTCAATTGAAAATAATTAATTCATAAATGTTTATATATAAGTCAATTTTACGATCTCTTAATTCAGCAAAATGATCAATAACGTTATCATAAAATTTAGTGTCTGGATTTTATTTAGTTATGTCATCACGGCCTGATCGATAGTAATTAAAGAAAGTTTGCTCAAACGCAATTTGACTCATAGAGTTTCTGGAGTAACTTTTGGTACTTATAAGACCAGACAAACTTCACTCAACTGATGCTGACACAGCCAAGCACGAGAGCTGATAAATCTCAAAAACATCATGTTTTAATTATTTTTTGAAATAAATTTTGAAGTTTCAACATTATCTGTTGAAAGACCAATAACACTGGGTCCACAGTAACAAACTGAAAGTTCATTATTAAGTTTTTGGTTTTCAAACATTTTCAGATAATGAAGAAAAAGACACTCTAGAAAATCCATTTGAAATTTGCTTTTACACTCTGAGATTTTTCGCGGTTTATTAGGCTTAGGAAATTTAATTTATTCGCCAAATCTATAATGATCTACAATGATTTTTCAGGTATACCATTATGATGTAATTTTCTTTTCTTTAATGGTTGACCCACGAAACAGCATCGAAAATATTTTCAAAATATGCATCCTGCTCTCAATCCCGCTTAAGGGTGGTGACAAAATTATTAATTCTACTTTTGCAATAAAAAAAACTGGAATTCTTGACTGTAAGACATTGAAAATAACATCCGTTTGCTGATAGAACAAATGAAGTGATTTTAGTAAAAATTTAATGGGAAATCTTTCAAAATACATTGCTACAACAACACTATAGATTCTCGCAAAGCTTCTCGACAGCGGACAAAATTGTCGCTCTCTAAACTTTCTTCAAAGACTTTAAGCATATCACATCGGTTATTCAGCAGAATATCAATAAAACGCGTTTTAAAATTCCAACGGGGGTTCGTTTATCAAAAATTTTATCTTATACATGCGTCGGTTTGCTAGAGTTTCCAAAAAAGTAGAAAAACCGAATAAATAAGCAAAAAAGATACGACATTCATTTATTTTGCAAGCAGCATCTTGCTGAACCAAATGTAGTCTATGAGCCAAACAATAGATAAACAATGCTTGTGGAACAGTTTCTTTGACTTTTTTTGAAACCATTTAAGTCACCTGACATTACAGCTACTCCATCGTATGTGTGGGCATCTAACTTTTTACTTGAATTGATGCAAGTAAAATTATCATTTAAAACTTGAAATAAATCGTGTGCAGTTTCGCCCGCGGGAACATGAACAAATCCCATAAATCTATCAACAAATGCACTTTCTTTTGTACCATATCGCAAAATCACACATAGTTGCGGAAAATTGGAAACATCAATGTTTTCGTTGGTTTGTCATGAAAAACTAGGTGCTTCATTTATTTCAAAAGATATAAAATATTGAATTACTGAGCCGATACAATAAATTAAATCATTTTGGATAGTTTTGGAAACTCCACCAATAATGGATGATGTGTCCAAAAAGCTTTTAAAAGCGTAATGTTATTTGGCAATTAAATATGTTAGAGTCCGAAAATTGCCCCAAAAATTGAAAAATGCTTTATTCAATGTTTCACTACCAATGAGCCAATCACATTTCACGTACCAAGCACAATTGAAAGATCGCGATTTGTTATTATTGTCCAGAATAATTAAATTTTTAATGTTCGGATATGTTCATCATTTTACAATAAATAATTTATTGTGCAAAGATAAGGAACCGCATTTGTCCTTGTCTTCAAAAAGGATTATTTCTTATTTATTGGGCATTATTGAAGATAGCACTCTACCAAAAATTTTCGAAAATATGTAAAAAGTCTTCTTTTTGGATATTTGGTGCATCGTCTTGCCAATTCAATCATTAAAATAAAAGATACATAAATGGTAAAATTTTGTTCTTGTATGGTTTTATATCCCTAATTGATTCCCATTGGGAGAAGGGACACAAACGTCTTCGACACAATTTTCTTGAAATTTTCTGAGGTTGGGCTTGCCCATCAGAGCAACGAAAAAAACGTATGAAAGACAATCGAAGCTTCTTATTTTCTTTCCTACACAAAGCAAAATGTGTTTGGGGTAGTCTCTGGCGCAATGGGCCACCGAAAATTTGCCCTCCCTGGGACCGAGCGGCAGATCGTTCCGCTCGGATGCGTAGGGGTTTGTTTACTTTTCGGACTTTGGCTAACGTAGAGGACGGGCTCGCCCAGTGCCATCGTTTATGAATGAATTTAACTTTGATGAGTGAATTTGTATGCGTTGTAATGCGTTTCAAAGGAAAATGTTTTGCTTTTCTTTGTATGCAATTTTGAATGAATGACAATATTCATGGGAAAATATTCGAAACGTGTAATAAGATCAAATTTTTCTTTCTTCAAATTGTTCTTCAAAGCTAAACTTTGAACTACTGTAATTTTCTTTCATGTCCATCATATAGTAAATAAATTTGAATCAAATATATTGACATGTGAATGTTTGATTTTTTCTTTAATTAGCTGAGATTTGCATATACTGATATGAAGCTTGTTAACCTTAAGGGGATATAAATAACTAGAACCTTGATTTTCACAATCTTGAAATTATTCAACATTCTAAATTGTATAGCCCATATAGACTAGTTTTTAATTTTGTGTAAGTATAATGTGTAATGGAAAATAGAATACAGTTGAATAATTGTGGCTGCGTTTGTTGCGGGAAGCACTCTCGGTGTCAGAAATTCGCGAGGATCGATTATAATCGATTATTAGAAATTAGTCCTTTGTTGAAAATACTCGTTAAGAATGAAGTAACATCTGTTTAGATTTGAGAATACCATTTTGAGAAATATACATATACTAAAAGTATCATATTTTTAGTATATGTAAATTTCTTGGTAAAAATTAGACATTGGAGCATATCAAAAACATGCCATGTTAAAAACTAGATATTACCATCTTAACAACCATGCAATATTTGAAGCAAAACCATGACCGTGAAATGAAGAAGTTGATTGGGCACAATGGTTTGTGACAAATGCTTTTAAAAACTTGATAATCAGATAAAGATAATAAAGAAACATATTCAGTACTTAAATATAGACATCTATTCTCGGGCCTTTTTTTAAGCTTCTTTCTACTGATATCGGAAATCGATACAGTTCATTTCTCTACAGAGGCAGATGGAATCTTCCTCCATGGCATTTTCTCTTCAGTAGCACACACACTGTTGAGGTTGGATTCTGTTCCTTCTGACAGTGGGCATTTCGCCCATATCAGATTCCTAACCTGTGAAGAATCTAAAGTTACTGAAGCACAGTTGTTAAACAAAGACAACAAAGGTGATTGCGTCCATTCAATGACAGCGATACGCACGATTTCCGGTCCCTTTGGCAGATCTTTTGGCGGTATCTTCCAAACAATTTGATTGAAGCTTTCATTTTTCTATTGTGTGAAACCTACCAAGCATCTTTTCAACAAACATTCTATGCTTAAATTCTAAAATAGCATTTAAAACATCTTCGTTTTGGGATTTCTTATGCCTATAGTTAAATACTTCGTCTCCAAGTACAGCTAGTTGGTAAGAACACCCTGATTCTTCTTTTTATGGACAAAAATCATGCTGTGGGTGCTATCGAACTGTAGAGGTAAAAAGTTGCGTATTCTATGGCAGTGACGACGTATGGCTTACCCGTAATATATCGGTAGGTTATCAATTAAATATCAAATTAATTTATCACGGCCACCGCGACCTTTACTGATTCTTCTAATTTTGGAAGATGTTCTTCCAAGCGTTCCTGAATGTAACCAATGCTTTTTTTAATTAACAAGCTCATTTTCGCCATAAAGATAAGCATCTAGAATTTCCCTTATATATTTGCGTAACGTCATCGCCAAAATAGTACCCATAAATATTTTAGTATACTATTAATTTGTCTTTGGAACATCCCCCTTATCTCCCAGCTAATAAGAAATTATATGTTTTATCGTATGGCTCATATAATCCTTGAAGTTTTATACGATCCTTTATATCTATCCATTACAAAATTCACACTCCCGAAGTGATTTATGTCAATCACTTCTGTCTTCACGTTTATTTCATTACCTAAAACGGGTGCGAACTAAATTCTCGAAATTTTGCATCGTCAAATGCATATTTTTACCGCTTACTTTCCTTTAATACATCTTTTTAACAAACAACATGTATAATTAAAAAAACTTACGCAAAACTACACAAGTACCATTAACTCAATTGTCCCAGATAAAGCTCAACTAAACCTCTCTACCTGAAGATGCCTTTAAATGCTTTTTTCTGGAAATTTTCCAAAGGTGAACGCTTTACAGTATCGGGAAAATACTCAACTAAATATAGTCCCATTTTCTCTGATATTGAGCTGTCTCACGATTAGGTTACATTTGAACTCATAATTTCTAGAGCAGGGTGCTCATTATTTGTGGCTTTTCTAACCGGCTGATGTGAAAAAAAAAAATATCCTGTATTGATTTCCACTGAACGTTCCACTCTTATTGCTGATACTGCATTGAGAGCTATAATTTAGCCTGGCCAAGTAATCGTCCTTGGAAGTTTTATATTTTGTACTATCAGCGCTCCTATTAGGCGCGAACCTAGAGGTTCACTTTCCTACTATTCCTACTAGAGGACTAATTTCATCTAATTTCAAAACCTTCGCTCTGATAATTTGATACAATTTAGAAGACGCGCAAGTCCTTGATTTGACAGTTTATTAGCATCTTTTCACACCACAAAGTTCATCTTTTGTTCAACACTTTCTTCGCATCGGGCATAGTTTTTGAAATTTACCCTTCCAACCCTCTTAAACAAATGAGGGCCAAAATTATGTTAACAGACATATTTATTGAAGGCAAAAGTAAGTGTACACACGAAAAACGAATGTTTCGTTCCAAATTTAAAAAGAATGTATGTAGCCAAAGTGAATCTAGTTTAGTTAAATGTAAGTTTGTAGTATGTAGTTTCAAATAAGATATGCTTTATTAAAAAAACAACATAAAAGTAGAGAATTAATTCCATATCATTTCAACAATGCCTACAAAACGAGTCAAAAGTGAGTGTCGTAACACCAACGTCTGAATTTAATGAGATCTAGAAGAATATATTTGTATATTGAAACAGAAATTAGTGGAGCATAGTTTAAAGTCAATTTTTATCTCCATTTAATACCATATGTGTAAGATTTCGATCATCACTTGCATGTTAGAACTTATTAAATTACCACTCCGCACAATAACTTCATAAATTGTTAGAAGCGTTCCTCAAACAAGTTTACAAACATTTTCATTGAACGTTTGCTTTGCCGATGATGACGAATATTGCGCAATTGGTTGGGCATCAAGTGTGAAATTGGTTTTCCTCACTCCGCGATGTTTCAGAACATATTCATTCCCGTAAGATGATTTTTAACAAACACTGCAATATAAGCAAATTAATTTTAACAACCCAAACCAAGGTGAACCGGATGTATCCCATCTTTTTTCGCCTTTTTTCTTGTCACTTTGAACAACTTTATTTGTTAGTATCTAACTTGGGCAGAAATGAGTAACCTAACTTTGGTTAAATTTTTAACGAAAATTTCATAAAAATGTGCAAGTCACGGAAACAACATTAAATGAAGTAGCGAACTAACAATTAAATAATTTTTATTAATCAATATATTCGTCATTGGGAGATAATGAATATAATGGGTAGCTTACAGTCACACAACAAGAGATGTGTTTGAAGTGACTAGCTTAAATGTTATCACATTCACTGAGTAGCATTAATTGTGAAAATAGATAAACCTCGACATAATTTGTTATAATGAGAGATAGCCGGGTAGGCTGAGAGTCTTTACCTCGCAGCATACGCGGAACACTTGGTATCACAAATGTATTCACACTAAAAATGTTATAAAAAACTATTTATATGCTATATAGTAGATAGCAAGATTGTTTTATATAATTAGAAGGTATAAGTTGAATATTTACAGTGTAACAAAATGTAATTCGGTTGGTTTTCATAATGCTTATAAATTTTGAAAATAAAAAATTCTTTTTTTAAATTGGTTCATCTTATTGTACATCTCAACGAAACTGCTTTTCAAAAGTTTTCAAAAGTCAATCTGAGCAATATTTGATAAGAAAGAGCGATTTCCTCACTTGGCCTCATCAACTGTCTGCATCGTTTTTTCGACAATGTCAATTAGGTATTAATTGCTGCGCGTATCGAGATGCGCAGCCTTCTACTTACTACACTTACTACACAAATCACACTTTTTAAAGTTCTTTAAAATTCTCTTTTATTTATTTGAACACATTCATTAAATTCATCTAACACATCTCTAAATTGTGCATCATTTCTAACTTCCATTTTAGATCTATAACTGTATTTTTAAAACGATCACCTTTACTCGCGTTTAATTAAATTTCACTTTTACATTATTTATTTAGTCACTTTCGTCGACGCGCACTGTTGTTTCGCGCTTCTCGTTATTCCTTGTCGTCGCCAGCTTCTGTAGACGCTTATATACTTGTATCCAGCCAATCCGGAATCTTCTCAGACTTTCTATATAGATCAATCTCTAGTTCACCCTCTAAATCACTTGAATTGGCGTTATTGGCTTTATTGCTAATCTAAATTACCAAATTAACTTGGCATGATGATTGAAGATGAGCTTCTTCGATCAAATCAGAGCGTCAGGGGACAAGGCCGCAGATCTTGACAAGGAGATCGGACAAGGAGTATCGGCGCTCAGCCATCTAATGGCCAACATTGGGGGACCCGTCGCGACCAGCAGACGCCTACTGCTGAGCGCAGTGAAGTCGGTGCTGCTATACGGCTCCGAGGTTTGGGCTAAAGCTTTCAGTAAGGAGTTGTACCGGAAGCGACTGATGCAGGTGCAAAGACGAGGTGCTCTGCGGCTTTCAACTGCATACCGCACTGTCTCTGAGCCGGTAGTGCTGGTCATATCGGGAACGACACCTATAGTGCTCCTTGCTAAGAAACGGAGGAGGCTCTATCTGTGTAGGGGAGAAGAAGGTAGAGAGGGTGCTTCACGCGAGGAGAGAAGAAGGACTCTTGCTCTGTGGCAGGAAGGGTGGGTAAATGAAACACGGGGCAGGTGGACCTCGCGCCTAATCAGGGACCTGGAGCCGTGGCTCAACCGGAAGCATTGCGAGACTGATTACTACCTAACACAGCTTCTCAGTGGACACAGGTGTTTTCAGTCTTATCTGCACAAAATTGGAAAGTCACGGTCTCCTGACTGCCTGTTTTGCCCGGGGATTGCGGATGATGCTTGCCACACCTTCTTCACATGCGAACATATTTGAGCCCTTCCATGTCACATACACTCACATACACACACACATAGAAATAGCCTACTCTTTCATATTAGATAAAATAAATAAATAGAAATGATCAAATAAATAAGTAAATATAAAGTATTTAATTTACGTGAATTGTGCTGCGCTGATTCTGACTACCTCTGCTTGATTTCGGGACTTTACTTGCTTCTGCTGCGCTGATTCTGACCACCTCTGCCTCCTCTAGCACGAATCTCCACCTCAGCTTGGTTTCGGGATTTGCATGAATTCCACTGCGCTACCTCTGATCACCTCTGCTTCCTCAAACACGAATCTCCACCTCAGCTTGGCTTCGGGACTTCAATGAATTCCGCTGCCTGCTTACTATCTTCTTGGCCTCGATCAAAATGTTCTCTTGGGCTTGGTGATTCAAAGATTTTGCGATTCGAGGACTTCTGGGGCTAAGTACTTCAAACAGTTGCTAATACTTCCTGATTCTCTTTATTATCCTCAATAATTAAATTCACAATTTATATCCTTTTTTTCCATCACTTGATACTGGATTTCTATACTTTATTTTTCCATCACAAGTCACAATTTCTATCCCTGTTAAAGTGATATCTTCACAACAAACAAGTGAATCATATCAATGGAAAATTTATATATCAATATATCAATATATCAATATATATTGATACATAAATCATATGAATCATATGATTTATAAATCATATAAATCACTCTATATCAACGGAAAATTTCTTGCAAAAAAAACTTCAAAAAAATTCTTTTGTTTATTTTTTTACTGGGAATTTTTTTCTGAGAATTTTTTTTCTGACATTTTTTTACTGAGACTTTTTATTTTTTTGTTTGTTACTAATATTATTTAACTAAATATTACAAAGAAAGGTGGAAAGAGCTCAAGCTGGTTTCGAACACGCGTCCCTGCCGCTTCTCGTCAGGTGCCAACTCACAGGCCGGGACGCATCGATTGGCACTACTTGTTATTATTATTACTATCAGCTTGAACTTGTCCTATTTTCCACATTGCCTTAGGTTAGCTTTATCAATTCTAGGAGTTTTTGGTAGATAAATTTACTTACAACTTGTAAGCGAAAATGGATAAATTTATCTACGAAAAGCTCCTAGAATTGATTATAGACACTTTGGAATATTATTAATATAGAAATCATACGTCGATTGATACAAAAGAAAAAAAATGTGTATTCATCAGGCCGGAAAACTTTTTACATTCAGCAACAAACCAACCTCAGATGCGCAAAATGAAAATAAACCTACGATTAATTTCATATACCTTTCCTGTTTTTTTTTATGGAAATAAAGCGCGTATAACAATTTTCACTGTTTAAACTGTTAAACTTCACTATTTGAATTCAACTTTTTCATTGCACACTATCCCTTAACATTTCCATTTATAATGTCAGAGCACTTCACACAACTAAAGAGTCCTAAAAAAATTTTTTAATTCATATTAAACTTTCATCTTTGAGTCGGATTTTTTTGCTGATGCGCTGGATAAAATTGCCTATGCAATAACGTGATCTTCCCGAGGTGTGTTTACTTGGGTGCCGGTGTGCCCTATTGGAGGTGGACGTGGATGCCAATCCTCCACCCCTGCTGAAGACCCCGAGCCCTAGAAGGAGCTTGGAAGACCTCTGTCGCTCTATATCTTCCCTAAAGGGACCTTCACTGCCGTGCACTCGCAAGGTCGTGATGGATACTCCACAAACCAATTCCCTTAAACGCACCGTCTACGGTGCGCGAGTGGCGTTAGCGCAAGCTGTTCAATTACAATGGAATACAAGAAAAAAACAATGAATGCATAAAAATATCGAGTAACGTCAACTACTACTTAAGTCAATACTTTAACAGAATAAAAAAAAAATAATTAATAGCCAATCTACAAACTTACGTTGTATAGTTACAGCTTATCTGCGTTCGATGGGGGCCCCTGGAATAATTTCGTTGTCTTTGCTGCACCTTGTCCTCACTAAAACGTTCGTCTGCAACGGCGTTCGTCCTTGGATTGGAATAGCTCGTCCTTGCAAAAGTCCCCTAATTAAACTCTTCCCTGTAACATCGATTTGATACTTTGAAGTTAAATTCTATATCACATTTTCAGCATTTTAAAAATACTTGTAAATGTTTTTTTTTCTCAAACCCCTTAAATATTAAATAATTGTAATAATGGCACATTGCTTTATCGCAAATTTGTTGAAACTAATAGCTTCAATTGGTAACTGCATCATTAACTTCGGAACATAATGGCACCGACTAAACGAACAATCGTGTCAAATAATAAGGGAAAAGAAAATAAATCATTTTCAATTCTTTGTTAATTTGAATCTGAATCAATACTTCTTTTTATTTTTAAGGTTGATTATTATTTTTAAGTTCCGATTCATCTCTAGTAAGAATTCGATTCAGTAGTCTCACATCTAGCGCTAACCTTTGTCGTACCAAGATGAACGTGAAGAATCTTAAAAATTGTCGCATCCGATATACCAACCATTGCTGCAAGGTGTTTTTCTTAAGCCTAACAGCTTTGTATATTAATATTTCGACTTTTTGAATCATTTCCGGAAGAGTCACTTCGATCGGCCGTGGGTCGTCTTCAAGTGAGTCCCTAAACCATGATTTAACGCGGACAAAAGTACTGGGGGGGTTTAACTTCAACACAATATTTATTTCTTTAACTAATACAATAATTAACAAAAACTATTTTACTAATTTTGCGCGTACAACTATATTCGCGAGGATCGTTTTTGTGTCCTTCTTGTTCCGAGGTCTACCGCTGTGTCGAAACGTTTCGCTCGCGAGCACTACTCCTTATGAGGACTGCCATATATCTATTTTTTGCTGCAATGTGTACTGCCATATATTTTGGCTGTAATGCTGCCATTAAAAGGTCGCCACAATATCCTTCCCCAAGTAAATCAGTCAACTTGATTTTGACTGTTTGTAACAGTCGTAAGTCTATTTAGCGTTTGATTGAGTTGCGAGTTTGACATTTTTTACCCGTGAATACGTCCGGATTGGTTTGGGTGCATTTGTAGATGATGATTTTGTTGGTGCGAACGGTGTCGATTCTTCGCTTGTTGAAGTAGTTGCATGCCTTTCGATGCATGCCGGCTTGACCCTTTCGGTTGAAATTGTTTGCGACTTTCCGTTTATTTTGATTCGGAAAACGCGATCCGATAGCCTTTCTTCGATTTCGAAAGGGCCATCGTATGGCTGCTGGCACGGCGCTTTGGTGGAATCAACACGAACGAATACATGGCTGCATGTGTCCAAATCTTTGAATGCGAAAGCTTTTGGATAATTGTGGTGAATTGTAGTAGTTGGTTTGATTTGCCTCATCAGTTGTTTAAATTTCCTTGCAAATATTGAAGGATCCAAGGGAGGTTCGTCCAGATTATCGAAAAAAAATTTCACCAGGAACTCGCAGCGTTGTTCCGTAAACAAGTTCAGCAGCCGTTGACTCGATATCGGGTTTAAAACTGGTCCTTAATCCTAATAGGACAAGAGGAAGGACTTCGACCCATTCCCTATTTTGATGACACATGATGGATGCTTTTAAGGATCGATGCCATCGTTCGACAAGTCCATTCGATGCCGGATGGTACGCTGTTGTCCTGTTTCTGGAACAACCAATTATTTTCATAAATGAATCAAAAAGCTGCGATTCTAGTTGGGAGCCTCGGTCGGTCGTTATCGTTTCGGGCGAACCAAATCTTGATACCCACTGCGTGAAAAATGCAGTTGCTACGGTATCGGCGTTCAAATCGGCGATTGGTGTTGCTTCGGGCCAGCGCGTGAATCGATCGATCATCGTGAGGCAATACCTGTAGCCTTTTGAAAGCGGCATCACAATTATGTCTAGATGTACGTGTCGGAAGCGGGCTGAAGGAATTGGAATTGCCTCATGAACGTTTTTTACATGACGGCAAACTTTGCTTTTTTGGCACGCTACGCAACTTCGTGCCCATACTTGAATGTCTTTATTCATTCTAGGCCACACGTATTTTTCACTGATGACACGCTTTGTGGTTCTTCCGCTTGAATGTGACATTAGATGGTACAGGCCGAAAATTTTTCTTCGCATCGTATCCGGGAT
Source organism: Stratiomys singularior (assembly GCA_954870665.1). NCBI lineage: Eukaryota > Metazoa > Arthropoda > Insecta > Diptera > Stratiomyidae > Stratiomys > Stratiomys singularior. Next base: position 54,766,395 of record OX940879.1, on the reverse strand, counting down.
ATAAATTCGAGTGGTACCTGTAGATAAGTCACAGTAGATAGGCGTTTCACAATTTCCAATTCGCAACGGCGTTAGCCTTAATGATGATGATGAGGGCTCTTTCAAAAGATGCTGTAGTTCTGCGTCGGCGTTTTGCTGCTCTACAAGTTCTTGCCAATCGATACTTGATGGCATTGTTATCTCTTCAATGTGTGAAAGAGTATCGGCTACAATGTTATACCTGCCTTTGACGTGTATCAATTTCGTCGAAAATTGACCGATAAACTCTAATTGTCTTAGATGCCGAGGTGAAGCTTTGTCTGATTTTTGCAGGAAAGCGTACGTCAGCGGCTTATGGTCGGTGAATATTGTCAAGTTTCGTCCTTCTACGAGATGACGGAAAAATTTGACGGCTTGATACACCGCAAGAAGTTCACGGTCGTATGCGCTATATCGCTTTTGTGTTCTATCCAACTTCCGCGAAAAGAACCCTAGCGGCATTCGTTTTCCTTTGATCTCCTGCTCTAAAACTGCTCCAACAGCCACTTCTGACGCATCGCAATGAAGAATAAGTGGCGCATTTTCGACGGGATGTGTTAATAAAACCGCCTTTGTTACCAGCTCCTTGCATTTCTCGAATGCATGCTTATCATCAAGTTCCCATTGCACCTGAGGATCGTAAAAAAACCGCCGTCATTACGCCATTCGGACTATTTGAATTTAAAGTGATGACTTTTTACGATCCTCAGGTGCAATGGGAACTTGATGATAAGCTCTATTAAGGTCCAGTGTTGAAAAAATCGTACAACCGGCTAACTGTGTCGTGAAATCGTTTAAATGAAGAATCGGGTATCTGTCGGGAATGGTGATGCTATTCAGACGACGATAGTCCCCGCAAGGCCGCCATTCGCCAGTTTTCTTCCGTACTAGATGCAACGGTGAGGCCCATTCACTATCCGATGGTTGGCAGATATCGTTTTTCAGCATAAAATCGAATTCTTCTCTTGCTGCTTTAAGCTTCTCACCAGATAGCCTGCGTGCACGTTCTACGATTGGTGCACCTTTAGTCAGAATATGATGCTGAACTGAATGAGGCACTGTTTTTCGCAGATTCAATCGAGTAATTTCTCCATATTCTGTCAAAAGTTGATGATATGTGTCAGTCAGATTGTACGTATGGATCGATGGCATTTTCATTGCAACAACTGGTGCATTAGTTCGCAACGCTTTATTTTATCCACTAGCTTCCTAGCTTTTAAGTCGACTATTAGATCATGGTGTTGCAAGAAATCGGCTCCAAGGATTGCCTGTGTAACGTTCGCTACAGAAAAATTCCATGTAAATTTGCGCCGTAAACCTAATTCCACTGTCAGAGTTTTTGATCCGTACGTATCGATGACTGAGCCATTCGCAGCGTAAAGTTTTAAATTAGACGAATGCTGTCTGTTGCATGAAGATCTGGGTAGGACGGATATCTCCGCTCCCGTATCAATTAAGAATTTATACCCAGATTTTCTGTCATAAATGGAAAGGCGGCTAGTTTTGTCGTTACAATATGCGTTCGCCGATTCGCATGCCGTTGAAACTAGTTTTTTGGGTGGTCTGATTTAATTCAAGGCTCGCGACACTTTCTTGCACGCTCACCAAATCTTTTGTGATAAAAACACATACTTGTTTTCCCGGCCTTCTTATCTCGCGACATTGATCTATTTCGCGTCTTTGATTGGGAACGTCCTCGTTGCAACCGCTGAATGTCTCGGAATAACCTCTCGATTTCCTTTTGTAGATTTTCCATTTGAATAGTTGTCTGGTCGTTTGCTGTACTAGCTGATACAGCCGCGATCGATAGGCGCGAAATCTCTATTATTTTGTCGGCTTGCAACGCTAATTTCGCAACGTCTGTTACTTCGCTGCCTACAACGATCCCGCGCACATAATCTGGCATTTGCTCCAGGAACATTGTCCTTAACACTGCGTCACTGATTTGGTCACCGGCCAAATTTCGAAGTTTCTGCAAAGAAGAGTGACGGTTTCTCTTCTCCGATGCTTACGCCACGCAATACGCGACGTAATTTCGCCTCACTCGATTCCGCGAATGACTCTAAAATTCGCTTTTTTATTGCGTCATATTTTCCGATTTCGGGGGGATTAATTGCAATGTCCGAAACGGCTTGCAGAACCGAAGAGTCCAAATTTACAATCACATAGAGAAATTTAGCCTTGTCCGACGCAATGTGGGAAATTTCAAAGGCCATTTCCACTTGTACAAACCACAAACTTGGGTTGTCTTTAATAAAAGGGGGAATCGTGACTTTATTTATAGAGTGCATATGAATTTCGGAGCAATGATGGCGCGGTACTGCCACATTGAAATTTCTGATTGACGATAGTATAAGATTATAGCTAAGACGATAGCTAAGATTTACTGACACGATTGAGACTGGTAATGAGTTACTGAACGCGTTGTCACTCTGTTAATTACATTTACTAATGACCTACCCCTTCATTCCGCGAACTTAAAGGCGCACCTCCGTATTAATGAAGAATATGCCACTTTTTCAAATAGCAGCCACGGGCAGCCATGTCGGAGTTCTATCTTGGGAATTTCTTAAATGCTGCTTGGTTTCTTGTCGATTATTTTTTATTGAGTTTCATGTTTAAATATTAAACACAAATAAAAGCAGTTGAAAGAATTAACAGAAACGAAAAATTCTTGATGTTAATAACAGGTACATACATACATTTACGTAACCGGTTAAACTAGTTAAACTTGAGCTCAAAGTAATTGAAACACGCAGAAACATAACGATTAAAAATATGTCGATATCGTTCGTATCGTTCACGGCAATTGACAAATTTTTCAAACCTTTTCAAAGAAGCTTCAGACAAAAATTATATTAACATCATGAAGTTAATCCAAGACAAAAATGAATGAAACAATATTGTAAACATTAAGGACACCTTGAAAAAGGACAAATATAATCCTGTATACATTACCAAAAATTCTTACCGGAAACGCTAATATAAATCGCTGTCACAATACTTTGAAATCGCTTTTTGGAACATAAGTTTTACAAATCCAGCTTAATTATTCAATAACTCATACTTGAGGCTGTACATCACCCCAATAACATCTTACATTCAGTAATCTAGAGTAAATCATTAAAAAAAAAAACTAGTAAAAAATTTGGATTCCTTGCTGACAAGAAATTTAAGTGGAACGTTAACCGAAATGCAGAAATAGTTTTTTTCCCAAGAAACCATGACCAAAGATTACTATCAAAATCATACAAAGTAAACTGCATACTTAAACGATCCTGGATATTGCAGATATATTCGATTAAGATATTGACGATTACCTTGCTCATATTCTCAATAATTATGAAAATCAAAATCGAAATTTTTAGCGAAGTAGTCGGATCAGAATCTGGCACTGTGTTTATTAGTAAAGAACTTCCAAAACTAGTGCAAAACTTTAACATATCTATGAACGATAAAATTGACCCAGACTAATACGAAATATATTTAGAGAAAGTTAATGTAGAAATCGAGAAACTCATATAATAGATTTAATTGCCACTAAAGAAGAATTCAATCTTTTACACTTAAATCAATGCAACAGAATTAAAGAAAGACTAATAAACTTCGTAGATACGGTTTGTAAATTGCTTTTTCGAATTAATAGCTAATAATGACTATGAAGATATAAGAAAAGACAATTTCCTAAATAATATGACCAAAACAAAGCAAAAATTTAACAAAACAAGCTTAACATTTTTAAAAGAAAATTTAAAGATATGAAGAAAAAAACCTCAAATGACTAAAACGTGAAAATGCAATTTAGTTGTAACCTAGATTTAATTAAAGATTAATCTGCAAAATCAATAGCTAACATATTCAACGGAATAAAAATCGCGTCCCAATCCATTCGGAAATAAATTAATTTGAATTAACTTTTGACAAACTTAAGGAAATACATATTAACACCCTATCAAAATAAGTAACATTGACTTCGTTAGCAACATTTCTGATCTTGTATAGCATTTATAGTATTTTATGATAAAATATATTCTATAGATTAAAGCCTTAAAAAATAACTTATTATATGAGATTGTATTTAAAAATTGATAAATTATCAAAAACATTTTTTTTTGATGTTTTGATATCAGCCTGTGACTTAATTTTGATTATTCTTTTTCCTTGATTAATCCTTGTATATTAAATCGGAGAGTTTGAGTCGGCAGTCTTTTGTCAGCACCTCCCTGTCAGAAGACTTTCATCCAACTTTTGTTTTCATGTTCTGTGCTATTAACGTCTATAACGACAGTCTCTGGGGAATCAGAAGCATAGTTCATATCATTTTCCCAATGTTGCCATAATTAAAGAAAAAAATGCGATGGCTTTTGGTTCTTCAGTTGTGCTCTGCATATTTTCGTAAAATCATTTTCGCATAATTTCGTGACTACCAGCAGTTACGGTTATGAACGAATACAAAAAGTTAAAACTTAGTTGTGAAGAATAGGAATACCCAGAAATTTCTCTGCATTTATTTTTTTAAACATGTTAAAACAAAACCTTAGAACTGAAAGGTCATTATATTTATCTAGTATTAAAACCAACTTCAAGTAATTAATCACCAGTTATTTCCAGGATTTTGCATAAAGTGTTTCAAAGTGAACACAAATGAAAAATTCTTCATCAATATATGCCAGACAGATGCTATACCATCTCCGGAAGATATCACTGAAGACGAATTGATGAACATTCTAGATTCAGATGAGCCAAGCTCTTATCGCATCCCAATGAGCATAAGTGAACCCCGGCTGACGACTGATAAGTCGGGCAATCCTGCAGATGTGTGTGATATAGCAATTAATCCTGACTTTTTGAAAAAATGTGAATCAAATATCTGTTTTCGCGACTTTTTTGTTGCCCTCGTTCTTGAAGCACTCAGTCATAAGTATAATATCCAAGTAAAAGCGGATAGTTGGATTATTTTGAAAAATCGTAAGTGCATGGGTCAGCTAGTTGCACATTGTATTGAAAATCGCGACGTGAAAACAGTGTATAAAAGTTATAAAAATCCAAACGTTTCGCAAAAGAAAGTGATTGAAGAACTCAAAGTTGAAAAGAAGAAATTGATTCAGGAAATAAATACAGCAGAATCGAATGTATTCGACATTGGCAAGACAGAATATCCAAATTCACCGCGTTCTTCAGAGGAAATTACACAATCGATTGCCCAGGCGAATTCAATTGAGCCTAAATATAAATTTATAGGCAAAGTTAAAGGGTCAAATGTTGTTCAAATTATCGCAGAATTTTTCTTACCACGATGTGTAAGTAAATTTCAAAAACCCTAATAAAATTGTAACTTCATTGAATTATTTTAATGATGTTAAAATCATTTCTTTTGAACATTGCTTCCTTGTGTATTTTTTTCTCTAGAGAGATTAATAAATGAAGTGTTAGAATACAACGTGAATCTTTTTTATCAATTTCAGGTATCAGCTGATGAAATTTTAATAGATATAGGAGAAGATCGCGTATTATTAGAATCGATAAAACATCGATATCTCTTCGATAAGTTTGTGAACTACACAATTGATCAGGATAATGTCATCGCGAAATTCAATAAGACAACGAAGGTATGCAAGGTTATGCGAATGTTTTTGTCACTTTAAACGATTATTCTACTTACAGATGCTCAGCATTAAAATGCCAATTAAAAGCACAGATCCCTACACCAAATGAGGAAATAAGTTAATTTTTATTGTTACTATAATGAGTCTTTGTTTTCCAATTTTGATTATATTTCCAAATTATTTGTTACGTTCAGTTTTTGATATGTAATCTTTCATTTGATGTTTCAGTGACGAAGATTTAAATAAAACTCTATGTGAATATTTAATGTTAATAAATGCTCTATCCATTGTATGTGTTGGAGTTTTCAATTATCGCGCCTATTTTGCTTGTTTCATGTTATTCTGTTGGCACCGCCTTTTGTTTTCACCATTTTGATTTCTAAATATGTAACCTTCTTTTGCAACATTCATCCAGATCAGTTCACAGTCAATAAAGTTTCTTTCCAAATTAATTCTGTATTTCCACTGTGCCTTTTAACCTAGCCAATAGTGTGTGCACGTATTTTTAAATTATTTATTTTGGTTGAGGTTGAGATTGATATAAATATACAAAATCAAGAGGGTAGTATGAGAATTAAAATATGTTTAAATATATTATGCACACCTACTATTTCCGTTGCAACAAATTATTCCTGATTGTACTGAAATTGGAAAACAATTGTTGTCGATTCTTGTTCGCAACGCAGTTTAATCCAAAAATTGAGTGAAATGAAAACAATGAAAGTCATGAAAAATAGTGAAATGAATGTCAAATGAGAAATTGTGCTTGAATTATTGTATAAGTATTTGGTGCTAATTTGCCACATGACATGAATCGGTTGAGAGGCTTGTTCAAATCTACTTATATCTCCCACATTATAATACTTTTACCTCTAACAACGCCAACATACAAATTAGCTTCACCTAAACACCTGATTTAGTTTTAACCCACCTGATTTTAATTTAAAGAACGTGGTTTCTTCTAGTAATTCATCTTTGTATTTTAAAACTTCATTTTATTTTGTCTTTAATTTCCAACAAATACATTCATAATATGCTCCTACGTTGCACAACAGAAGAAACCAAAAATTTCGAGTCCTAAGTAATAAGGAACGGAACATCCTCGATTTCGTTTCAATTTTTTAATGGCCAAATACTATAAAAAATTGCTTCTTCAATGATTTTGCTTACGCGTAAGATGACTTTTTAATGCTACAACCAATTTTAATCTCCGACATAGTGCCTTCGTTTTGTTGCAAAGGAATCACCATGAAAGGCGTGAAATTCATACAGCTTCCTTATTGTAGATGGAGACAAATAAGCTCATTGGAGTACGGGCATTCCGGTGATTTCGGCAAGAGTCATATTTAATCCTGTCACCCTCCGGGTTGCAGTGAATTCGAACGAATGGGAAAGTCGACAGTCGACAAAACGCTGTCGCTGTGCAAACGTAAATAACTCGTGCATCGCAGTCTGTTCCACTACTGGCTGCTAAAGAACTCCGGATGCATATATGGTTAGTGTCACTCTACCTTCGGTTTTCCGGCAAGCTTACACTCGAAACCAAGCACACACTATGGCTTTGGGCGCTTTGGTAGCCGAAGTACCTATTTCACAACGATCTGGAGCTTGTTACTGCTATTCTGGATCATTGTGGTAATGTAGTTGCCTTTCGAATTTAACCCTGTTAATGTGTTTATTTTAAATAAAATTCTTAGATCAATATTCCAAAGACTAAATTAAATCATTGTTCTAGTTACAATTAATCTCAGCGGTCCGTCTGTCGAAATCCAAAATTTATTCCTAGTTGAGTGTACTTTTTGGCAACGGCTTCTTGTAGTTTTCTAACTTTAAGATACTTTAAGGTTTCTTCTTTTCGTCCGTAAACGCAATTTTTGTTGAAAGAAACCAGTTTTCGTAGGTTTCTAAAGTTATTTATTAACTTGTATTAACAAAAGATGTATAATGAATAAATAACAAGAATAGTTACTTTTAACCTTAAATAGCTCAGGGCTAAGTTATAAACATATATTAAAATTATTTATAAACGTATAAGTCTTTTTTCCGCAGCGCGTTAATGTTTGAATTTCGGTCATGCCTTTTGCATAAGCATTTCACCTGATCCGTACGAGCATTTATCACGTGAGTTACGACGAATTTCTAAGTCTTCAATGTAACCTCTTTGATACCTTGGTCTCATTATTCCCCGAACATCATTGATTGATATGTCTAGGTCTTTGAATGCATTCAATAGAAATACTGCTATTATTACAACGAAAAATCCACATAAATCACCAACAACATCAGCTGCCTCCATTTTGTGCCATTCTTTAAACAGAATTGCAGATGCCACAATAACAAGCGTGGTGAACATTACGTAATATACCGGTGTTACAATACTTGTGTTGAAAATATCCAATGCCTTGTTTAAATAATTCATCTGTACTGCGATACAAAGAATTGTAGCTAGAATTAAGAACCATGGAACCCAGGTTCCAAAATCATTTGAGTTCCCTGATAGAGTATCTCGAATGGAGAGACCCAAAGCTTTACAAAACATTACGGTTAAGCTGCCAATTGATGAGCAGAGAATAATGTAAACAGCAACATTTACTCGGCCGTACTTCGGAGCAAGGTAACAGCCGATAAAAATTGCAAAGGTTATAATTACAACCACGTATGAAATGAAACCAGGATCTTGGAGTTTTTCGATTAGAACATTCAAGTCGTCAACTTCCGCTTCTCGCGGAGAATGTAGAACGATTACAGTTGATCCCAAGATGCATAGCAAACAGCCCAGCTTTCCTAACAAATTTAATCTTTCGTTGAGAAATCTTGACGCCATTATGGCTGAGATTATTACACTTAGAGCTCCTAGCGGTGTAACTAATGACGCAGGCGCAAATGCATATGCAGCAAAATTAGCGGCTTCACCGATTCCCACTGCAAACACAATACAAAATAAAATGTCAAACATTATTGATATGATTTTTGAATGAGAAAAAAGTTAACTGTACTATACTGATAAGATAATTGTACATAATAGGAGGTATTTCTGTAATTATAATTAAAAGCTTAAAACAGTATCTCAACAAATTGTTGAGTTGATGAAGATGCTAATTTCTTGATGCAGTGATCCTAGATTGGATCTTATATTGGATATGAATGGTAGATAATTTTTCAATTCTTTAGCTATCGATACAAAGTTGTTCTTCATATTGTATTGATTCTAAGGATAGTTTTTAGATTTCCAAAGACGTTGACAATCAAAACTCTAAATACAAAAAAAGTTAAAGGGTGTCGGGACCATCCAACTGAATTGCCTATTCAACTTCGCTTTGAAGCTAAAATTTCAAAAAACCTAAAAGCGAAAATGAAATGAAGATGCAAAGTTTATTGTGATTACCTGCCTTCATCAAACCTTCCTTAAAAGTTCTTTTTAAGATATAAGTTAGGATAGACCGACTATTGTCCCCTGTTAAACCGGAACAGGTATCAATTTACATCGAAGAATAGAAAACGAGGTTGAAAATTTTATTATACATTTTCCTTGAATATTTTATTGTGTTTAAATTAAATAATAAGAAGAACGGTTCCTAAAAAACCACGTTAATTCACTTGCAAACTTTACAATACAGAATCTTAATCTATGTCTTAATTAACAGTTTATAGAAATCAACTGCTTGGATTGCGTACCATGCATTTCCATGCATTCGGTAAAGGGGTAACAACATTATTCGTCAGACTGTTATTTTAACTATTTGATATTTGTTGTGTTAATTTTCGTTACCTTGAAGCTAACCTCATAACGCTTAACCTCACAGTCAATTTAGATATGAGTTGAGCTTGTCAACTGGCGTCCCCTAGTTTATCGTAATGAGGTAACAATAAACATGGACGATCTCCGACCTTTTTACAGGCAGATACTTGTAAATACCCAAGAGCCCAGCTATTCCTGACGCTGAAAGATCTAATTTCACCCTCACACACCACAAGCCAACACGATACTCCCCGAACAGCCATCCATTATGTTGGCAGGTATACCGCCATCCGTGGTATTTGCGTATAAACATATTCACTATCTACAAAACAGGAGGCAACCTGCAGTGTGAAATTAAAGAGGCATATTAACTCTGCGAATGATACAAAATGTTTACTATGTGACTAGAACGGAAAATCGCCGTTAACGCCAAAAAAATAATTGACGATGTATGAAGCAAAAGACTGAACTTTTCACAGTAAAGTAAATCTTGGAGAAATTATGGCATATCAACATTGGTTTCCACAAAATCTTTGTGAACATGAAAGAGGCATGCGACAGTATCGATCAGAGCTTATTGTAATGAATTTTGCTTGACTTTGACATCTAAGCCAAACTAGTCCGTCTGCCCATGTTATTAACGTCAACATCACTAGTCTGTGCAAAGCATGGCAGATACCATTGACACGAAAGTCGGGTTGAAGAAATTTGCTGGTTCCATTTGTATTTAACGTAGCTGTGGAATATGGTACAAGAAAACTCCTTAGCGATACTAGCGGTACACTGCTCTATAAATCATACAAATTGTAGCCTTCGTTGATGATAACAACATCCTAACAAGATCCTATTTTTATGCTGAAAAAATTATGTTGATCTTGCTCCAATCAGCAAAGCAGCCGGGAATACAAATTATGAAAAACGTCACAAAACCGCCCTGACATAATGCTGGATAGTCAAAAAATACACCACATGCATGATGTTGCCAATCCTTAATTCTTTCGCAAGACGGGTGTATAAAAGGAGCAAAACCCGAAATATATCGATAGTGAATAACTACAATCATGAGCTTTACGAAGTTTTTTTTTCGAGCCAGACGTCTCCAAGATTATGACATCGGGGAAGCGGGAATGGGCTGGCCACTGCAGCGGATACCTTTGAAGGTATTCGCAGGTAAGGCTCATAGGCGAACATCAGTGTGAAAACCAAGGAAGTCCTGGTCGGTCTCGAATGAAGAGGATATCGAACTGCCACATGAATTTTTTAATTTGATGACTGTCGATGATCATTGTTTTAGGTAAATTGGCATGCTAAAATTACCTTATATATCATGGAGCTGTCTACCTCAGTAATTATATTTATCCATCGTGAATGCAGACAAATGGATAAAAATGGTAGTGGAATAATCAGAGATAAGATAAAAATCAGAGATAAGATAATAATCAGAGAGAATTCAGAGATATTATTTGCTTTTTAATATGAAGCATACGTATTGGTGATGAAAATTCGGGTTATACTAGATAGGAGCGAATATTAATAATAAATTTGTATTTTAACGCATCAAAAGTCAATTTACTCACTCCAGAGCATACGCTTAAATGCTAAATTAATAAACATGAAAATCATTAGGCATTTAAAAGCATTCTTGCGAGAACAATATAAGTACAACTGTGACGAGGATTGTGCGAGTAAAAAGACGTTTAAAGCAGAACGTTTGTTTTAACCACTTAATGTCGCTTTGAGTTAAATTTTACAAGCTTCAATTAATTTTAGAAGCAATCTATTTGGGTACCAGCTATCATGACGACCGTGAAAACGTTTCAGAGGTAAGAATAGGGCTAAAATTTTCTCAAGAATTCTTTCAATCTATTAAAATTACATTTTGCTTTACATCGCTAGGGATGTAAATCTTATGAATATGCTGTTCATAAATATCTTTTGAGAAAACGCATAATACAAAGCCTTCTATAAAAGACAAGCAGGACCCTCATATTGAAATCAAAAATGTGAAATTAAATTAACTTTTAGAATATATGCTGATCTTTGTGGTTTTCAAAGATTCTGCACTAGCATTTGTTGGACCAATGTTCTGAAGGCAATGTACAATAAATCAGTGCATAGAAAAGAATTCACCAACAAATAGGTGAAAACAAATGAAAAACGACCACAGACGTAATGAAATACTCACTTGTAAGCAAGCCAGCCCACCAGATCCATTCTTTCAAATAACCATAGCCGCCTGCAGACGCTCGAGTTTCACCAATCCTGCTAAGCCGAATAAGGGCGAGCTTCTTTATTATGAAGCTAGACCCAATGAAGAAGCTTGATGATACAGCCAACCCTAGTCCAATGTAAAACTCACGCCGGGATAATTGCTGACCCAAAGATCCCTCTGTCGTGGCTTCCATTTGAATGGTAATAAATTAGCGATACGACAAATTTTAATATAAAATTGAAAACAATTTGATTGAAAGTCCAATATCAAAGTTGATTAGACGCATCGCACTTTTGACTCGTAACACGAACGACGCCAGAAATGACTTTTCATATGACTAACGCTGATAAGAACGATAGTGAGGAGTGTCTTATGTGATTTCATGCATGTCAGATAATGCAGTTTAAACAAATTTGGCGTTTACTGTCTACACTGACTCAAATTAAATTCGTACATGGATATATATACTAAATACAATTAATGATGTACATTATGTATTCTAGTTTACGTAAACCCATAGTCAAAAAGGAACACTCCTTTCAAATCAAATATTTTATTTTTAATGAGAAAGGAATGGATGTAGCAAAGATAACTCTAGATTGGCAAAATATGTCTGGGGGTTATACAAATAACAAATATCTATCAAGTATGTTTTGTATTATTTGAAAAGCAAACAGCAATGGCAATAAATTAATTCAATGCGTTTAGAACTTATGCTAAAAGATGAGTCAAAAATTAGTGTAAAAATTAACAGATGTACATTTTTTTATTTGTTTCATAAAAAATGGGTAATTTATATTTTGTTTGTTTTCCCTTGGTTTTTAGAACTGTTTCCGTCCTCCGATAAGATTTCTTATAAATTTAGCCCATTCTCTTTAAAAATCACCTATATAATAATATCCAATTTGTGAATCTGTCTGTCTGTCCAAATGATTCAATAAGTGCACAATAGAAATGTCTGGTGTTTCGAGAGAGCTATCCAATTATGTCTGTTAAGTAGCCATTCTTGTACTTGTGAAGTGGTGTGTTTCAATGTATTATTTCGTTGGAAAGTCTATCACCTAGGCACTTTTAAATTACGAACAAGGGTCGTTCTTCGAGATTATTCAAATAGCCATTGTGAAACAAAATCAATGAAAACAAAGAGTTCGATGTAATGTTGATTTACTTTTTAATTCATTCCTAGACTAGAATTTTTTATAAAAAAAAATAATTAGTTTGCAATTATGAGATCAATATATTTATCTTTTTTATTGCACGACGCGTTTCACTGAACTAGTCAGCATTTTCAAGTGCATTGAAGTGCATTTTGGACTTAAGCCCACCTTTTGTATCATGTAAAATTATTAATGAAAACAGTAATTATGCTAATGCAGCAAAGAGGGTGGATTTAAATGTGTTGGTGTGGTCGTTAAGGACAGTAAAATCATTAATCCTCAGTAGTTTATGAATTTCTAATAGTTCGAAAATATTCAGTTTATGTGACTTAGATAAATTATGGAGGATCTTTAAATTTTTAATTGAAGGGAATTCATGGTTGATTTCCAGGAAGTGGTTTGTTACGTTAGAATTGGATTTTTGATGAATGTAGGATTTGAAATGCTCATTTAATCTGGCTTTAAAGGATCTACCTGTTTGCAGGGGCGGCTCGTGACTATTTATATTGGGTGGGCACGATTTGAGGAATACACTATGTCAGTAAGAGTACTCATGTGAAGCATTCTATTCAACAGCAAGAACCAATGAGTAGGGCTAGTGCTCCCTCACCATGGAAAGGATGGAGTAAAGAAAAGAGTAGATATTCAATTAAAAATAATTAATTCATAAATGTTTATCTATTAGTCAATTTTACGATCTCTTAATTCAGCAAAATGATCAATAACGTTATCAGAAAATTTAGTGTCTGGATTTTATTTAGTTTTGTCATCAGGGCCTTATCGATAGTAATTAAAGAAAATTTGCTTAAACGCATTTGGTTCATGGAGCTTCTCGAATACCTTTTGGTACTTTTAAGATCAGAAAAACTTCGTTCAACTGATGCTGACACAGCCAAGCACGAGAGCTTATAAATCTCAAAAACATCATGTTTTAATAATTTTTTGAAATAAATTTTGAAGTTTCAACGTTATCTGGTGAAAGACCAATAACACTGGGGCCAGAGTAACAAACTGAAAGTTCATTATGAATTTTTTGTTTTTCAAACATTTTCGGATAGTGTAGAAAAGGACACTCTAGTAAATCCATTCGAAATTTGCTTTTACACTCTGAGATTTTTCGCGGTTTATTAGGCTTAGGAAATTTAATTTATTCGCCAAATCTATTATTTCAGCATAAAGACGCTTGAAATATAATGATTTTTCAGAAATAACATCATGACCAATTTTTCTTTTCTTTGCCGCTAAGATTGCCCACTTTGCCCACTAAGATGAAAACATCATCGAGAATATTTTCATCCTGCTCTCGATTACGTTTAAGGGTGGTGATCAAATTGTTAATTCTACTTTTGCAATAATCAAATTCGAAAACTATGACTGTAAGACATTGAAAATAATATCCGTTTGCCCATAGAACAAATGAAATGCTTTAGTAAAAATTGAATGGAAAATCAAAAACATACAATAAATAAACATAAACATACATACAATAAACATACAAAATCAAATACATTTGAACCCTATAGATTCTCGCAAAGTTTCTCGATTGCGGACGAAATGGTCGTTCTCTAAACTTTCTTCAAACACTTCGAACAGATCACGTCGGTTATTTAGCAAAATATCAATTATACGCATTTTAAAATTCCAACGAGTATTACTACTGCGTGGTAGTCGTTTTTCACAAATTTTATCTTATACATGCGTCGTTTTACTAGAGTTTCCAAAAAAGTAGAAAAACCGGATAAATGAGCAAAAAAGATAAAAAGATAATAAGGTGAACTCATAAAAGTGAAATAGTGATTCAGTGGAATAATTGTAAGGTGTTTGAAATTTTAAGAATAAATGTTAAGCACCTAATTTTAAATTATTCGGGTGTGTTTTATTCACTATTGCTAATGTTTGCAAAGAGCAAACAGATCACGCACCAAGTAAAGCGCAACAGTATAAAAAATTTAAGGTAAGGGAGCATCTTACTCTGACAATTTTTTTTTTTTTGGGTTGGGGGGTGAAGGCAATTTACGCCCGGAGTGTGGGACTCCTAGCAGCGCATGCTACCAGACTACCCACTAAACACCCCCCTGTCAAGAGACTCTGACAATAAAAATGATTATTTATCAAATATATAGAAAAAAAGCTAAATTCTAAAACAACTTATATCTTAAGTGTTAACGTCCGACCAAAATAAGTTTCTGACACATTCCTAACTCAAAGTGAAGCTAAGTGATGCTTTTCCATGGAAGTCGGGTTAATGATCAAGTGAGATAATACCACATAAAACAAAAAATTCATAAAAGAACAGGGACAATCACTTATCTATCAGGTAAGTGGCCGTTGACTGTAACTTAAAAAAGCTGCAAAACTGATGAACACCTTATATCCTATAGGAGGAAGTAAATCAGGCATTATATCCTATAGGAGGAAGTAAATCAGGTATTGGATGAAGATTGCGTAGATCAAGCCTTAGATCGGGACTGGTGCGTCATTGGTGGTGACACTGCCAATAAAATATTAGAAAAGTGAAAAAAATGCAACATATCATTCAAGATTACAAAAATTCGAGAGGGAACTTGTTGGCACATGGAACAAAAGTATCTGTGCAGCGAAAACAGCAAAGAAATTACTTTCTTTTATTCCATTTAAGAAAACATGTTTTTGTTCCAATGTAAGACTTTAAATGAGCGGGTTATTCCCTACGAAACAAGGGATTGGTGTTTGTTTATTCATGGCTCAAAAAAAAGTGTGAAGGCAGTTTTGCTGAAAAATGGTAATAAGTAGCAGTCCATACCAATCGCTCATTCAACTGCTTTAAACGAAACTTTAATTTAAAACTTTAAACTTAAACTTTAAACGAAAAAATGAAATTGGTATTCGATTTAATAAAGTACATGATATTTGATTTGCAAAGTGGATTCATCTAGTTTTTTTGCTGCCTTTGTATGTGGTACAGAAAAGCCAATAATAAATAATATAAGCCAATAATAAATTGCTGAGATATACTGAATTCGAGTGCGGTAAATCTAATGTTTGCCGTTAATTGATCCTAAAGATGTAACTTTGCATCCTGCATATCAAGTACGGCTTGATTTGAGATTATTAAAAGATGATTTGAGATGATTAAAAGCAATGAATAAAAATCGTCACGAATTTTTGTGTTTGAAGTCTATTTTTTTCAAAAGTTACTGACGCAAAGTTGTAAGAAGGGGTATTTATCGTACCGTAAATACGGAAACTAATGAAAAATTAAGATTTCCATAAAAGGCTTTTGAAAGAGAGCTTAGCGCATTTAAAGCTGTTGTTCCCGGATTTTTTTGAAAACGTAGAGCCGAAAATGCAGATATATTAGGATACAATTCGTTAAAAGCGTATAAAAAGATGAGTTACCAAATGCCAATAAAAATTCATTTTCTCCATTCACATTTCTCATTCTTCATATCATGCCGTAATTGATGAACAGGGAGAAAAAGTTCATCAAGTTGTGTAAAGGCTTGAGGAGTGATTTCAAGGCCGTTGCGATACAACTATGCTAGACGATTACAGCTCGCGTGTAAAACACGAAGATACTATCCCAAAATGTAGATTCACGAAGATATAACGCAAAGGGAAAAGTTGGTTATTTTAATGATTTTGAGTAGACTTTTTGTTCTTAATAATATTAATAATAATAAGTTCTTTATTGTTTCTAAACGTTTACAGGACTAAGTTTATGACTTAAAGTGAGAGTTCTGAATTTGTTTGTGCCACAAATGTTTCTTGTTCATATAGTATATTTATAATAGTAGAGGAAAATTCAACAAAAACCTCTTTTAAACTTAACTTTAACTTAAACTACTACTACTACCTATGCTATAACCTATTTACATACTATTTTGGATCTTAGTAATAACTATCAATATTCGGTTGAGGACGCATGATCTATGTTAATCTAAATCCGATGAGTGTTCTGCCTTAGCTAGAAGGTTATGTCTGCGTGAGAGCGCGAGTTTATTTTGTGCATTGGCTTTAAGAAGGTGCTCCGTATAATATTATAAGCTGTATGATCATCTTTAAAATTATTATCTTATTCTTTATGTTCAATTGGGACCTTATGTTAAGTAGTGGATACAGTTGAATACAGAATTAAACGCTTTAATGTTCGTTTAATGTGGTCTTTGAACATGAGTTTCTTGTCCAACATTAGCCCAAGGTACTGCAGATTTTCGGACCATGGTATGGTTTGTCCTAAAAAGTTAATCGATCGATGAGGCAGCAAGAAACGTTAACGTTTTTAACTGAAAAATATTGCCTTAGTTATGTCGATATTGATACTTATTTTCCACCTGTAGAAAAACTGATATACTTTTTCAAGCATTTTCTCTAAGTTAGCTGTTATGGTACTTGGGTGAGTTCCTGAAGTATAAAAACAGGTATATAGGTAGAGGTGCTATCTCGGACCTTTAACTTAAATGATCTATCTTTGAGGTAGCAAGCTATCAAATTACGTATGTATCGTGGAGTTTTGTCCTCTTGGGGCTTATAAAGTAAACCTTCGTGCCAGACTCTATCGAATGCTTTCGCAATATCAATGGTGACCATTCCAACTGATTGTTTCCCTATTAGAGCTGTCTTAATATCCTTTGAGACGCGATACAGCTGGTGCTCCGTTGAATAGCCGTTAACTGAAACTGAAAGTGTGAAACTGAAAGTTAGGAAGTATGTTGGCATTTTCCAGGAAGTCGGTGAGTCTTTTGAGAATTAACTTTTCGAAGAGTTTACCAAAGGCTTGCAATAGGCTTATTGGCCTGTAGCTATCTGGCTCATGTGGATCCTTCCCAGGCTTTAGAAGTGGTACTACAACAGCTTGTTTCCAGGCGAGTGGAAAATAAGAGAAAATGTTTTTTTGTATAATATGTTTTTATGCATCAAATGTATTAATAAGAGCTTTTGTCAGCAATATTTCTTGATAATCTTTCATACAATTAAATATACATTTTTTCGTGTTTAAAGTAGGTACTTAAATTTTCATAAAATTTGTAACACAGTGTTATAGATCGAGTTAGAATTTTTTCTATAAAGACACTGTACGTGGCAGAAATGTAACATTTCTTAAACGAACAGTATTTGTGAATTTATTTATGCTTCATTTTCAGTATTAAACATGTATCAAGTTCATCAAGAGAGAATTATATTGTAATATAAAGTCACTAAATCACATATGAAATACGTTTGTGATATTTATAAGTAATAATTTATATTTATAAGTTGATTGGCAAATTGTCTTCAGCTCTTGCGGATATCCTGAATACGATCCTCAATTTCCGAACCTAGTGTTTTGTTATTGATTTTAACGAAATAAAGTGAAAATAGATACAATAACATAAAAAAAAAACGTTTAAAAGGTTCAGCGGACTTGCTAATGCTGATTTTGTGGTTTAAACGTAAATTGTTTATTTTTCTAACCACATGTCTGTTTGGAGTATAACGACGTAGCTATATTAAACTACATATGTATGTATGTCTAGCTTAGGGCCATTTCACTCAAAATTGCAATTTTATTTTTATTTTATTTGTCACGAGCAAAGCGTTTGCATTTCGTGGCAATTAGTTATTTTCAAAGATATTAGCTTCTCCTTTTTTATCAGCACAGTGCTCAATACTAATCCGGCGAGTAACGATGAAGACGCTGTGTGCGGTCTTAATATTGTTTCATTTGTTTCTCATACAGACGTCCTTGGCTTGTGTATGTATTACAATTCTGCAATATTCCAGTTTCTTTTATTTCATTTATTGCAGAATGGACATGATATAAGGATCATCGAAATTAACAAATGTGATGAAGCGGATCAAATCGTGAGAGTATCAGAAGACTTCAATTTGAAATTCACTAGGGACTGCTTTTTAGTGGCTACGGGATGTGTTTATTATAAAGGATTAAATTCAGCAAAGGTAAATGAAAGTTAAATACATGTATAAAATCAAGTTTTATGATTTGTGAACAAAAATCTATAGCTGGAAGTGTCTCTAAAAAGAGGAAAGGAAGTTTTGCTAAACCACTCCGAAGATCTTTGTAAAAACAGTATACTAGGAGGACGATGTCCTGTTCAACAGGTTCAAAAACTTTTCAATGAATAATTTATGCTTGCGCTTTAATGTTTGGCTTTCAGGGTAAACACTGCTTCAATAATAATGATTTACGATGGAGTGTTAGGCCCATAAGAAGATTGATGAGCACTTTGGTAGGGACGTACGATGCAGATTATGTCATTCATCATGATAAAGTATTATTTATTAATAAACGCGATCCTTTAATAATTTTAATTTGTTTCAGGCGACTAGCTGCGGAACAGTGAAGTTCCGTATAGTTCAAGTTTAATTCTAGAAAATTTACGAACACTGAAAGCAGACAACTATGAATTTTTGCGAAAGATACAAACTTTAATTGACAGAAACAAAAAAGTGGACTTAGGACCTATTAGAGCTTAACTAACATTTATCACAGTGCTATCTCATTCAAAATCTCTTGATACAGTGACTGAAATAAATTAAATTAAATTTAAAAATGTCCTCTGTTCGTTTTTTAGACCATTTTATGTGTAAGAAATGATTTTTGAGTTTTATTTTTAGTTTTGAATTATTATTACTATCACTGCGATTATGATTATCACTCTTGGAAATTCTCTCGTCCAAACTTTAAACCAGCCTCTGCAATCTAGAGTCAACTTTTGGAAGCAGCTTTGCTGATTGGCTTCAACAGAATCATGGTCAAAAGCATGAAAATTGCTTATACTCACTCACTGTCTTCGCAAATTAATAGTTTATGATTTTCGCCAGCTTTATCTTTTTGATAAGGCCCTTAAATTAATTCATATCTGAGTGAACATTTATGACATAACTTGGATTGTAATTTGACAATCATAATAAATTGATAAAAATCGATAATCCAACTAAAGTATGTAAAGTCAAATATAAGTGAACAAAATATTGTTTACAGTCCTTGATCAAAAAATTAGGAACAATTTTTCACGGTTTTGCCATTTTTTCCTTTATTTTCCCATCTTTTTTTCTGACTTTATAATAAAATAGAGGGAACGATTAAGGTATTCAATTTGTCACGAAAAATGTTAAAATCTTTTGCATTGACAAATAAATCATTTTTTCTACTGAACAATTTTCAAAACCACAAAATTCTTGAAAGGATTTTGTGAATGTCCTAAAGTAAGGAGCCAGTTTTATTATATATTTTATTCCAAGATTCAGGCAATTGTACAAATCAGAAAAGAATAAAAGAAGACGAACGAAATCATATGGGATCCTGTTAAATTTGCAGGAAAATTTTTAAACAGCAGCTCAAAAAAATCGTCAACATACTCTTTATGATGCAAGCAATTTAAATTTTTCTATATGGAAAAACAACCTTGAGCAATTCTATCTTGTAAACAATTCAATTAGTATTCAATCTAGGAAACTACCAATCATTGCTTATTTTTATTGAATCAAATTTACTATTGGCAGCTGATACCATTATCACCTTGTTAGCGGACTTTTCAGTACCAAGATTTAACAAACTGTGCAAAGTAATAATGTAATAACATTAAATAGCAACCAGATTATGAAGCTATCATTTGTCAATTTAATGACTAATAATATCTCTCTAGTAAGACACTATTTTATGACCATAGATATTATTCGTTCAAAAAATAAAATACATATATAAGGTGTGGTAGGAACTCGATCCTACAGTCATAAAAATGAGTGTAAAATTTTTTATTTTACTCAAAATAAAGACAAATAAAACAAACAAACGAAAGCTTTCACTTGTGAAATAAAATCTATATAAATTTACTTCTCAAAGATTACAAAAATAATAATCCTTAACAGGTCATTCAAGAAAAATTGCATTGAGATAAAAAATTGACAGATATTATAAATGAGACAAAAAATAACATAATTTTTATGTATTTATGGTCTTCTGAATATAATGTTCATGAATAACTGAAATTACTGAATTTAGCTTTTTATAATAAAAATCAATCTTCCATGTCAATATTTGTAAAAAGCGTTTAAGTAATTGTAATAAATGTCTTCTATGCATCTGTTGAAAAAATTATATCAGGATTACACTAGATATTCCCAATTATAGAAGATTCTGCCAAAATCTTTCGAGCTATATGGCAATATATTTTGCCTTTGACGGTATTAATGATGAGGAAACATAGTAATAAAAGATATAGTGGAAGCCAAGTGGTAGGAAGCCAATGGACATTGTTCAGCATCAATAAATAACCAAGATGACTATTATGTATTAATCCGTCAAACCCTTGTAATAACCACCACTAGAGACGCTGCCATAAATAAGCAGTCATATGTCATAATTGTCAAAGTGAAAAATTGTTAACATAAAAAAAATGTACACAATATACAGATCGAAACGGAAGAAATAAAAAGATACACAACAAAATTGGCGACGAGGTGAAACGTGAAATTACGATTACGTTGCGTTTACTTGTCCAGGTAATCTATTTTTACATACGTATTAAATTTGACATTTCAGGCCGGGATTGAAATGGATCAAACACAGTTTCAATCGTTTATGGAAGCCTTCAATAACCATGAAAAAAAATTCATTGGGACTCTCTCAAAAACTCAAACCCCATTGAATCCACAAGTTCTTATATCGCTGTTCGAGAATTTCAATGCTTCCAAAGAAAACTTCAAAATGTTCAGGGCCCGTTTTGAGAATTATTTGACGATGAAAGGCATTTTTCAAGACAAAACGTTGTGTGCCCAAATGCTCCTGAACTCAATAGGTTCTAGTAATTACCAGCTACCTGTGTCGTTGTTCGTGCCCAAATAACCTATCGAAATATCGTACGAAGACATTGTTAAAGTACTTGAAGCCCAGTTACATACTTCGTGTATCACATATGCCGACTATTCTCATTATCGTAGAGTGACGATACAAATCTATCCTTTTTGCTTTTATGGTTTTATGAGAGTGTCGGAATTTCAAAGACCATGCGTAGCTAAGGAGCAGACTAATCACTTATGATGTCTTGCGAAAAGGAAAACTTTTATAGCGGTTAAGATTTTATAATGTACGTTCCGAATAAGTAAATAGCAACTAAGTAATTATGTACAACCCACATAGAAATACAATGATCTAATTTAAGTATAAATAGTTAAGAATATTATGTAACTAGTCAGTAAGTACTCTGTCGTCGACGAAGCAATAAAATTGAGAAATAATAAAGCATATAATTTTAATCTAATCTTCCTTTTTTCAATTTAGGAAATAAGGAAGTACATTTGTGCACAACTGGAGTGCATACATGTAATTGCCCATTTGTGCCCGAAACGAAACATTTTAGTCGCTCAACACCGTTTCTTGTCTTTGTATCAACAAGACAGTCAGTCCATTGCCGAGTACGTTGCGGTTTTGCGTCGGGATATTTTCGATTGTGCTTTTGTGTGCTGCGCAGAAACTTGTCAAGCCAGTATTGCGGAAATATTTTTACGTGCTTAACTCATTCGAAGCATACGGGATAATGCGATACGGGAACAAATTTTACAATTGGATGATGAAAATTCGAATTTGACTACATCGTAAACAAGGCACTTGCACTTGAGATGTCTAAAATTGACAGCCACGAAATTGCTAATCGTCAACCAACTTCATCAGTATCTCTTGGAGGAAACGACATCAACCAAATTGGCCAACACAGGTCGCGTGGTCAAAGTCGATCCACCAGCCATGACAATCGAATCAGTTCTTCAAAATACTCATCTCAAAGTGCGCAAATTTCATCTCGTGATTCGTACTCAAAATCACGGTCGCGACTAAATTACCAGCATCTTGGACTCGACAACCGCTGCCTTCGGTGTTCTTTTAGGCACCCTACCAAAGATTGCCGTTCTGATCGATCGAAACTCCGGTGCGATTTATGCAAACGAACGGGTCATGTGTCAGCCGTTTGCATTTCAACACGCATTCAACAGAAAATCAAGAAGAAAAAATCGGACACTGAAAGCACACATTTTGTCGACATAAACTCTTTCCGTGACTTGAGTGCCATCAATCAAATTCTCGACATCTTCGAAAAATCCAGCCCTGCTCAAGACTCAAATAAATATTTTGTTGAGGTTCTCATTGAAGGAAAACCTCAAACCTTCGAAGTGGGTTCCGGCGGTGGTCTGACGCTTCTCCCGGAACCAGATTTTAAAATACTGAATTTCAATAATGCAGTGCTCTGGCCGACCCATGTTAAATTTCGTTCCTACACCTCCAGAATTTTCAAACCTCTTGGTGCCGCAGAAGTTACAGTCCAATACCGTGATTGAAAATCGACTGAACTGCTGTTCATTGTACCAGCCCAGTTTTCCCCACTCCTGGGTAGAACCTGGATTCAACACTTGAAAATTAGCCTTGGAGATCTTGATAAACAAAACCATGCATTATCGAATATTAACTCACTTTACGTTGTTACAGACATAATGAGCCCAAAGTTGGATGCGTGCCTGGTTTCACTTGCTCCCTCGAGTTGCGTCCTAATTCAAGACCAGTTTTCATCAAAGAACGACCTGTCCCGTATGCTCTACTGGACAAGGTTAACATCGAACTGGACAACCTCAAAAAATCAGGTATCATCTCAAAAATCGAAACTAGTGACAGGGGTTCTCCCCTTGTCATTATTCCAAAGACTGACAACTCGCTTCGCCTTTGTGTTGACTACAAGATTAGCGTAAATAAACAACTCAAATCGGCTCATTATCCTATACGGAAGATTGATGACATTCTTAATAACCTTCGAAATTCAAAATTTTTCTGCCATCTGGATCACTTCAAAGCATATTTACATATTCAAGTCTGCAACAAAAGCAAGGTAATTCAAACCATCTCAACACATCAGGGTACGTACCTCATGAAGCGTCTATCGTTTGGAATCAAAACCGCGCCAAGCGAATTCAACAGAATCCTCGATCAGATTTTGGTCAACCTAGGTGGAGTCATGTCGTATTATGACGACATAATCGTCCACGGTTCAACATTTGAAAAGTGCAAGCAGAGGCTGATAGCTTGCCTTGGAAGGTTAAAAAAGAACGACTTGCATCTGAACAAATCAAAATGTTCATTTCTCAAGTTCAATGTTTAGGGTACTGTGTCAGATATAATGAAATTTCGAAATGCCCTAAGAAAGTTGAGGCTATTGCCAACATGGAGGAACCAAAAAATCCTGACGAATTACACCGTTTCTTAGGGATGGTTACCTATTATGCAAGGTTCATACCTAGACTGTCTTCCATAACCTATCCTCTACGTCAATTGCTTCACCAAGGAAGCCAAAAGGAATACCAAAAGGCATTCCAGCATCTCAAAACAGAAATCATCAGCGATCGAGTCCTCATGCCATATGATCCATCGCTGCCAGTAAGTTTGGCTTGCGATGCCGGTCCCACAAGGATCGCTTGAGTTTTATCTCACGACATTAATGGCGTAGAAAAAGGCCAATTACCTTCATATTAAGATCCTTGACAAACGCAGAGAAAAATTAATCCCAACTTGACCGGGAAGCGCTCGCAATAATTTTCTGTGTTTCAAGACTATACATGTATCTCACTGATCGTTCATTCACGCTAATTACGGATAACCAGCCACTCACCAGAATTTTCCACCTGGAAACGAAACTGCCATCTTTCACATCAGCGAGGCTACTTCGATACGCGACTTTCCTTCAAGACTTCGACTACAAAGTCATCCACCGGAAAGCAGAGGATCACGCACATGTTGACTGTCTCTCCAGAGCTACTTACGCTACATCACAAGTTAGTTCCTCTACAGAATGCACCATGAGCCTCGAAGTTTCAAACATGGAAGACCACATCATCAACCAAATTTCTACTGATGTCATCACCAGTTCAATTATTGCTGAAGAAACAGCCAAAGACGCAATTCTTTCAAACCTTCATCATGACCTCATTTCTGGAAAACTACGTGACCCCGAGTACAACACTTCAAATGGCATCATTTTCAAGAATCAACGTGTTTTCATACCTGAAGCCCTTCAAAATAAAGTTCTCCTGAAACTGCATCGAACACACGTGGGCATAGTAAAAATGAAGCAGTTGGCCAGACGGCACTGCTTCTGGAAAAACATCGACAAAGATATAGAAGCAATGGTAAAAAATTGCCGGGAATGCGCACTATCCCAGAAAAGTCCAACTAAAGTCCCTCTTCATCAATGGGATGATCCCCAGCATAATTTTGAACGCGTGCATATTGATTATGCTGGGCCCTTTTTGAATCACCATTTTCTCGTTCTTGTTGATTCCAATTCGAAGTGGGCCGAGATTCGCATCATCAAAGACGCCCCGACCACTGCAACTACCATAGGGCTGCTCTTGGACTTTTTTTGCGCTCATGGGTTCCCGGAAATCATGGTATCGGATAATGCGACAATTTTTCATAGTGACGTTTTCAAAACTTTTTGCCTGAACAATGGTATTTTGCAAAAGTTCATAGCGCAAGGGCATCCTGCAACCAACGGTTTGGCTGAACGATATATACAAACCTTGAAATCAAAACTCAACTGTATGACCGAGCCAGGTACTATTCAACAAAAGGTCCGTGAAATATTATTCAGATACAGAGCCACCCCTCTCCAGAATGGCAAAACTCCAGCCGAATTGTATTTGAATCGGAACATTAGGTGCCAGCTCGACGTTTTCAAGCCTCCTACTCCCAAAATTCAAAAACGAGTGCGATTCAACCTGCCACCATCACGACACTTCAAAATTGGAGACAGGGTACTCGCAAGATGGTATTCGAACAACAAGGATACTTGGAAAATTGGTTCGATCATCCAAAAATTCGGCCATCTCCACTACAAAGTCGAACTCGATAATGGCTACCGTCTCAAACGACACACTAACCAGTTGAGAAAAACCAATGTCGATACCAGCCCCAACCATCAGCCACCCTTGCAACCTCTTCAAGCATCTTCAGATCCGGAATCACCTGAAATCAATCACCACCACGAAAAATTAGCGCCCCTGCTCCTACCAGCCAATCCCGGATCGGACGTGATTCCTGATGCCGAAACTGAACCTCCAGAAACTGGACAATCTCCAACAGTGGAATCCGCCTGGCGATCTGCTCGAACTCGCCGTTCTCCAGAACGTTTTCGAGACTATGCTATGTGATTCAAACAGTTGTTACAACCCTGGATCTTTTTTAATTTTCAATTTGTGAATTCAATTAATTGTAGGGGGAGACTTTTATGTATTAATCCGTCAAACCCTTGTAAAATCACCACTAGAGGCGCTGCCATAAATAAGCAGTCATATGTCATAATTGTCAAAATGAAAAATTGTTAACCTCAAAAAAATGTACACAATATACAGATCGAAACGGAAGAAATAAAAAGATACACAACAATGACATTAATATTTAAGGATGGAGATTCATTCGACTGAAACGACCATCCGCCAATGCGCTGCTACCAGTTTTTATCAAAATAATTCAAAGTTCTCTAAATAATCGTTCAACAAAGTTAATGAACAATAAAAATTTTTTAACAACTTGATTAGGGTTTCGACTCTGCCATTGTTTTTTGTGAGTTGCAAACATTGCTTCTACTACTACATTTTTTTTAGAAAATATTCCCTTCCATTTTTTGTGCTTAATATTACTAAATTATTGGTTAGTTAACAGCGTAAATGTGGAGAAACATTGAGGTAAAATTATTGTCTATGTATCCACACGTTTCGGTACAATTTTCCTTTTTGGTGTTCCAGATTAGAAGGAAAATTCAATTGAAATGTTAACATAGCATGTTAGCAAGCAAAAATAAATGGTTCTCAATAACTTGAAAGTTTGTTAATAGCGTAAGTAGAAAGAACAATGACACTTCAGACAGAGATAGTGAAAGCACAAGTAGATTTTTATGTGTGTTGAATTTTATGCAAAAGCTTTGAAAACGATGTTCTTGTGTTTAGGCTAAAATAAGTTAAAATTATCCAATTCAAATAAAATTCTTTTGATTTTGATTGAATATCATTCGATCGGTAGTTTGTTCGAAGTTTTGGCGCTGGTTAGCAGCTAATCTGTGACATGTGTTAGATTAAGCAATAACATTACCACATGATCATTAAAGGATTTAAAATATATAGCATGTGCACAATATTTATTGCTTAGTAGTGATGTGAAAATAAACTTGATCGCTATATCGGCTTTACGCGCACAAAGCAATTATCATTTTCTGTTGTCATTATTTTCTTTGTACTTTTACAAATCGCTGTTTCCCACTAGTTTAGGAGCGCAGCGTCCATTTTTTTTTTCTTTCTCTTTTAAAACTCAAGTTCTTTTTACATAAAAAACACATGCAGTCCTATAAAAGAGAGAATACAGTATAGATCGATCAATATAATAAACAGTAGTATCAAGACAATCAAGTAGTCTATTAAGCACCAAATAGTATCGGCAACCTGATAAAGTAGACAAGTGGCACAATAGACAGTGATCTATTGGACAAGTGATGCGATGAAAAGTGAGAAGCGGAAAGAAGGGTAGTGAACGATAAAGGACCGAGCGGTCACAGAAGCTACACTGATCCCTGAGAACTAAGGAGCACTGCGAAAATAAGCGAAAAGGTAGCATTTCTGGGTGTATATAAGAAGATTTTTCCCACATTTTTCCATAATTTTTCTACATTTAACATTTATAATTGAACAAATCAATTAAATTATTTAAATAATAGTTCAGAGGTATTAAAAAAATCGCTGTAATATTCGCAAGGTAGGGGAAAACAAAGAGACGAACAGGCACGTCGTTGGTCAGCCAGATCGGCGAGTCCGAGATCGTGAATACTTACCTAAGGGAAGTCTTGAAGGAGTTTAGGCCAATTAAAGAGCATTTCAGAGTGATGCAAGAAGGACGACAGAAGGCATTCGACGAGGACGACGACCAACATCGTGAGTATATCACCTTGAAAGGGGAAAAATTTTCAACACCCCTCAAACAAATAAACAAAACAAAATGCAAAATCACATACAAACATTCACACCACCGGAAATGGCGCTGCTTTTCACTACAGTTTCAACTGATGATGCAAGCCATTGTGCCGATAATAGTCCAAACCATGTATTTAGTACAAGCCACTATACCAAAACAATAATGTCAATATGGTGTTGATATAATATAATAATCAGCTGAGCCACATATCTCTACTCACGTGGAATGCTAATTCCTTTCTTCAATGAACTGGAGAGTTAA
This sequence comes from Stratiomys singularior, assembly GCA_954870665.1. NCBI lineage: Eukaryota > Metazoa > Arthropoda > Insecta > Diptera > Stratiomyidae > Stratiomys > Stratiomys singularior. Next base: position 54,738,422 of record OX940879.1, on the reverse strand, counting down.
GACAATTTATTCTAAACAATAAATTTGAAATAATGCTCATCCAGGAAACTTTTTTGAAGCTCGGAACGCGTCTCCTCTTCTTAAACTACAATCTATACAGAAACGACAGATTAACAGGTAGGGGAGGCAGTGTTACGTTTCATTCTTGGGCCTGGTTCTTAAGCACGGCCCTTTTCCCAAATCGTTGGGGGAGTGCTGCTCCGAATGTTGATGGCATTTCCTGCCCTGAAAGTAACCGGCCGGAGCCCTCGGTTCCGGTATCCATCTCCGACGGACCGGAGATGGGCGACGGCGTCACTCGCTCTCACCGAGCCCCGAAATGCCGCCAAGTGAGAGTGCGACAATCCGATAACCTAGCTAACTACCATACTTATATAACCTTATTATATAACCTAGCTAACTACCATACGACTAACTTGGCCCCTGTCCGATGCCTTCGCTACACATTGTTGTTATGTTATAGATGATGATAAGCCGCGTACGTAATCAATCGACGCACAGCACAGCCGCTTTCACTGCCAGTTATCTAGTTTCCGACTTGGCTTCGCGGAAGATATTCCCGGCGCTTCCACTCACGCCCTAGCACAGGCAGTTTCACTTTTGTCCCACACAAACCTTGTCAGCGCCAAAACCGAACACCCCAAACCGTTTCAATCTGTTCGCCAACTTCCCGCGACCAGTTTTTAGTCTGCTCACCAACTTCCCGCGTTCAGTACCGTCTTTACCATAAGGGCACACGGGGCCCGTGCCCAGGGCCCCCAATCTCAGGGGGGCCCCGAAGGACCGACAATTTCTCTCACACATTTATTCTCAGAACATTTTTGTCGGGCACATTACACTTTTTTCACAAATCAGTAATCTTATCAGAAGGTATTTACAAGGCATATACTACGCCATTATATCGATGACTGCGCCTATTCCTACTGTACTAATTAATAATATTTCCGAACGTGTCCTACCTAATTTACTAAGTACACCATCTGGCGATCACTCACGCAATCCCTCCGATTCCTAAGTCAAGCTGCACCGTCTAAACAAGGCCTAACATAAATGTCGAAATTGTCTATGGTTGGGGGAGTCCCCGAATGATGATAGTTTAAGTCCGATAAGAGTGAGTGGCGTTATTTTGTTTCGTTTGATATCAAAAATTGAGTAAGATAAACAGAAGTTTCGATTTGTTCATTTAAACATTATTTCATTATGTCGATAAGAACATATTTAAGTGATTCACAAAAAAGAAAAAAAGTTATAGCTCAAAAAGAAATAACGGAAAAACTTCCAAAGCTCACTTCGTTTTTTACGGTTGAAGAAACAAATAAGCCGAAGGATTATTCATTCTCATTACCGAAAGACAAAAGTACCTCTGAATGTCACCAGGAAAAAGAGGTTACCTGTGACGAAAATGACAAACACACTTTAGATGCTGAACCATCGACTTCAAGCTACTGTGAATTAATAACTGCAAGCTTAGAGAATGTATCAGTGTCTCCCGACCCTGGTACTTACTGTGACGACATTTTACCGGAAGAAGTCCGTGATATTTGAATTCGAAAAGGGCCAGAGTTTTTCCAAAAAAAAGTGACTTCTCTGAAACTTCTACAAGTTTTCCAGATGCAAATGTTAAAACGAAAACTAGATACTTGACTAAAAATATTTTTATCCGTAAATTGACGAACGGTGAGTCTTCAGAAAGAAAATGGCTCCTTTATTCACCAGCAAAGAAATCTGTATACTGTTATTGCTGCCGTCTATTTAAAACCACTACTGGTACTGGACATAACTTAAGTTCTCCTGATGGATATAAAGATTGGAAGCATATAAGTAACTTATTGATAGAGCATGAGAACAGTTTACAGCACAGGGAATTTATGATGAATTATGTTGCAAGAATGAAAACTACTGGACGAATTGATACTGAGTTGCTGTCCCAATATAATACAAAAATTAACTATTGGAAGAATGTACTCAGGAGAATTGTTGCAGTCGTGAAATTTTTGGCTTGAAGAGGTCTTGCTTTCCGTGGTGATAATGAGACATTAGGATCGCAAAATAATGCGAATTATTTGGGATGCTTAGAACTGATTAGTGAATTTGATCGTTTTCTTGCTGATCACATACAAAACTACGGAAATCGTGGAAAAGGCAGTACATCATATTTATCGGCAAATATTTGTAATGAATTCATTAATTTAATGGGACAGCAAGTTTTGAAAACCATTGTCAAAGAACTTAAATCAGCAATGTACTCCTCTATTAGCGTCGATTCTACGCCCGATCTGTCCCACGTTGACCAACTGACTTTCATAGTTAGATACGTAAAAGACGGACAGCCTATTGAGAGATTTTTGCAATTTTTGCCTATTGATGAACATAATGCGCAACATATAGCAGATACCATTTTAAACTTTTTTGAAAGCCTTGATATTCCTATAAAAGATTGTCGCGGTCAGAGCTACGACAATGCATCAAATATGTCTGGAAAGTACTCTGGTGTTCAGTCAATAATAAAAGAAGTTTGCGAATTTGCGATTCACGTTCCATGTGCAGCACATTCGCTAAATTTAGTGGGTGTTCAGGCTGTTGAGTGTGTTACTGAAGCAGTAACATTTTTTCAACTTGTACAAAAATTGTTCAATTTTTTCTCGGCTTCGACAAAACAGTGGAAAATTTTGACAGATCATTTAGGTGCAAATAGAGTCCTGAAGTCTCTTTCGGAAACTAGGTGGTCTGCCCGCGCTAATGCTATTAATGCCTTGCAAAATGGTAATGTAAATATTTCTGAAGCATTGTCTTCTATCGCGAGTGACATCAATCAACCAGGAGACACTAGAAAGGAAGCCCAAAGCCTAGCAAAAAAAATGGGAAAATTCGAGACTGCTCTTCTAACGGAAATATGGAATGATCTTTTGGGAGTTATGAATAAAACAAGTCTAAGTTTACAGAATATCACTATGACCATGGACGTTGTAACGAAACTCTACGAATCTCTAATCAGTTATGTCAATACCGCACGCAATAATTTTGATCAGTACGAAACGGCTGCTAAAGAAAAAAATCCATATGCTGACTACAAAGATACATTTGAAAGAAAAAAATTTCGCAGCACACGCATCACTTTTTTTGAAGTATCATCAGAGACTGCACAGTTGAGAGGCAAGGAAAAGTTTCATGTAGATACTTTCATTCCCATAATTGACACATTAAATACGCATTTAAAAAAACGTTCGGCAGCATACCAAGAAATTGATAGTCGATTTAGTTTTCTTTGTCAGTCAACAACAATCGAATCTGATGAGTTGACCAAAAAATGCAAAGAATTTGCAGAATTTTATCATGAAGACATTAATGCAGATGAGCTCAAAACAGAATGTTTTCATTTAAGCCAATATTTAAAAAACATAGCAAAGCAATCAGTGGATTTAAATATCTCAACCTTACATAACCTAATAAAATCAGATAAATTGGAAGAAACTTTCCCAAACGTAAAAATTGCTACAAGAATATTCCTTTGCCTAATGGTTACCAATTGTAGTGGAGAGCGGTCATTTTCGCAGCTTAAGAGAATAAAAAATTAATTGCGAACAACAATGTTACAAGAACGACTGAGTAATTTGTCAATTATGTGCATAGGAAGTGATATTCTTCAAAAAATTGACTTTAAGGATATATTAGAAGATTTTGCTCAATAGAAATCCCGAAAAAAACCGTTATCGTAATCGTCACCAAAAAACCAGCAGCATTCCAATATCATTAATGACATATTATATCATACTATATTTGATTACCTATAATAAATGGTCATACTCATACTTATTAGTAAAAATGTTAAAATGTTATTATAATTCGCTTTTTACTTTCCAAAAGGGTCCAAAATTCTTGTGTGCCCCAGGGCCCCAGCCTAGTTTAAGACGGCCCGGCCCTGCCCGCGTTCCTTACCACATAATGTTGGGTTTATCCACAAAATCGTCCTGATGTTTCGCGAAACCCGCGCTCCAGTCTGCAGCCGCCTTTTACAAAGATTTGCGTTCCGAACTACGAACTGTTGCACTCGAGTGATAAAATAGTTCGTCGAGATAGACTTGCCGTTGCAATTTGACTTGGGAAATTCGCTAAAAATGTGGAACGCATTCACGGACCAAACACACAGAGACACTGCAACGCGAGTCATTCAAATCAAAAAAGAGACCGCAACCATCTACCCATCTAGCGGGTTGATGATCCTCCTGCTGCGGCCGTTCACCCTTCCGGCGATGACACACCCGAGACTCGACCCACTCTTACAGAACTGCGGCAATTGCTGTGTGGTGAGTTTTACCAACCGCACCAGATCTCACCACACCTCACCTCGACCCTTGACCGTAGACAGGTATTGGCTTTGGTTTGAGTTGCGGAAGTGGCTCGAATTCGCCGCTGCTCGCCGGCCTCCAACATCGAATGCTAATATCAAATTCTAGCCTAATTAACTCTATAATTCTTATCTAATTAATTCTATAATTCTAATCTAATTAATCCTATAATTACAAATACCAACTGTAATGGATTTCTGGAATCCCCCGGCTAGCTCAGAGAGAATGCCGAGAATGTCTTCTGGAGGATGTTCAAATACTTCCGCATGCGGAATAAGTTGATTGTGTCACCCATGCACCGTCCAAATGGTATGAGGTATGACAGATTCGGAACTGTAGAAGCCTTTGCAGACACGCTGGAGCTACAATTTCAGGTAAGTACCTTCGGGGATGGAACAAACGGACGCAAAAAAGCTCATCTACAGACAAATAATTCGACCGACATTGTCCTATGGCGGTATCGCTTTCTGTCATACAGCAAAAATCCACAAAAAGGAGCTGCAATCCCTGAAGAATAGAGCCCTACGTTATATTTGTCGAATTCCGTGATATGTTGGGAACAAGAACATACACAAGGACTTGATACTAGCAACTATAAAGAAATACATAGCAGATAGAGCATTGAAAAAATGGACAAGATTTCCAACCGCACCATGGAAGTTCTCAAAGTCGTGGCTTATATTAAATCTGAACAAATACCCAAGTCTCCGACCTATCACACAAGACAAACACGACAAGACTTTTTGGTTAAGCAGTCGTGAGTGTTCTCGTACTCACAGACAAGGGTGGAGAGAGAGAGGTTAATCGCACTAGCTCCACGTTGACTTTACTTCAAGTTAACAGAGGGAATCTTGTTAGGAACAGATCGCGGATTACATCGAACGGTGGCAAGTGATCTGTTCAAATCTCATGATGTTTTCTTGAACACACGTTGAAAGTTTCAGGACGGTCACAGGTGCACAAGTGATTTCTAAAAATCATATGGTAATAACACCTGTGGTAGTCACATAAAGATTTCTTTGAAACATGTAGAACGTTTGGTGACGATCACAGGAGTACGACACCAGTAATCGTCACATGCGTTTATTGTAAAACATATGGAAAGTTGCGTAACCGTCACCAAGTATCTGACACATGAGCGATTTAAATGAGTCCTTGATTATCATCACATTGTGTTCAGTTAAACGCAGAAAGTGGCATGATGATTGTCAGTTACTTTAATCCTTGAAGAAGAGATTTAGATAAGCACTGTTGTCTTTCTCTTGTCTTTTGCATTTATTCTTATTCATTTCAGAACTTACAGCGAAATTGCCATCAAAAAGTCGTATACAAGACTTCCTCTGTGTTTTCGGGCCCTTTGTACGGTTATATCAACTCAAAATATTGTGTTGGTTTGAAATCAGGAGACTCCGAACCAACAAAAACGTAGCCATAAAAAAGCTGATTTATAAACTGATGATATGAACTTCCTGTAGGCGTTATTTATGAAAATGAAGTGAAATCTATCAAGAATTTCTAGTAATCTAGAATTTATATATCTTTGCCTTGCTGCTTTTTCCGTTTATTACGAATGTGTTGTATGTTTAGACAAAATAATACTTGTCCTTAATTAAAAAATTTTTGACCATGCTGCAAACTGAATTAAAAGTATTAGCAAAGTATTATCAAACGGAAAAACGTCTAAAGAACAAGACAATTTGGGAAGAAGTTTTAGTTTTTTGAACTAATAACACAGTCGTATGCATTTCAAATAAAGTCACTTCTTGCACATCGTTCTCCGCGGAAAGACACATTCTTCATAAGTATAAATACTTAAATGCTTTTACAAGCATTTTCGTCGTGCGATATATTCTTTGTAACTTAAGAAATGATAATTAGTGCTTGGGCTTGAACTATAATCCCTGAATTCATTTTTGGGTTGGGGAAAACCGAACCGTGAAGTTTCTTTTATCCATCGAATAAATTTTCTTTCAAGAGTAATTAAATTTTAAGCGATGAATTATTTTCGAAGAGCATTCTAGCCGCATATCAAGCGTTAGATTTGTAGGAAGTGCTCCAATACAATAAAATTTTCATGAACGGAAAATTTTCGAATTTTCAAGTGTATTCAACAACTTACCGAAAAGATAAGAGTCTTTACATGGAAGCAATCATGACGGTACTAGATGTAGGTAAAAAATATAGATCCAGAAATGCAGAAATGTTTCAGAAATGCTTGAAGAGCTGTTTCTTTAAATGAAATCGGTGGCAAACTGAAATACGTTCGCAAACGCCTTAAACTACGAGTTAAGAGTATAAAAACGAACGATTTCCGAACAAACTAACATCTTTTTGGATCTCAATCATATATAACGTCCCACAGATCGCTACTGTTCAAAGCTGCTAGGTTTTTCTGGCGAATATAAATTCGTAGTTATAATAAGAAAGTCACTTAATTATTACATATGACATTAAAGTACCTGAACTATTTGTATTGTTACACTGATCAAATTTAATAATTAATAAAAAACGCAATATTTGATATAAATTTTATTTATTTTTATATCTTTAAGCAATATCAAATCAAAAAATATTGCTATTCACTTTTATCAGCATATAATTTCGTTTGGAATTGAATGAAATAACAAATATTATAATGAGAACCATTATTGCCATTTTGTGATGTTAGCTTAATTAGTACTAAAAGATGAATAAAGATTTTTCTGGTATTATTTATAAGAGCAATCTTGCAGGATATGTATAATAGGGATCAAATTACATCATGATTAATAAAATGAGTATGGAAACTATGTAGAATATCAAATAGTTCTTTAGTTTTGGGTTTCAAGTTGGAAGATCATCTTCGTCACATTTTCGTTTCTGCGCGAAATATGGAGTTGTTGCATGTTTTATTGTCACTTATTTCAAATATAGTCAACTAGATTTCAGTTCATGAAACTCGCCTAAGTATGGTGAATGCTTGATTCCAAAGCTGTAGGCTGGAACATATCCCAAGTTGATCTGGAAAATAAAGAGTTTTATCATCAACGTGATTAATTTATTCAGTACACAAATGTGTATCACTCACATTCCATGCCATTATTTCGTATTTCATACAATCCAATTAACTTTATTAAAATCTTCAATATCATACTAATTGATTCATCGTTCTGTTAATAGCTTCTTCTCAATTTCATTTCAATTGCTCAGCAATGATAGTTCATTAATTTCGTATATTTTGGAATTTATTTACTTCAAAAAGCACCCAAGTGTAATTCAATTTCAATTTTAATTGTACACTGGAAATTTACTTGATCAAAATTATTGTGTTCATAAGTTAGGAACATAGACCTTCTGGTAGTAAATAAGCCTTTTGCTTTCCCAAATATGGACTATGCAGTATTCCAAACGATGGTGGTGGTCTACTCTTGTAAAGATGGCATAACTTTAAAAGAAGACAAGGATTCTTCAATACATGAAAATTAGAAAGTTGAAAAATATTTCGTTATCATTAAGTTTTCAATGTCAAAACAACGGGCTTTGAAAAGTACGACCTGAACTCTTAGGTTCATTTACCACAGTTAAAGCTTCGTTTAAAGTTGAAATTTTGTGGGGCTTACATTTAGATATTTGCTTTGTAAATTAACCAATGATCGCGAAATAACATGGCACACATGGCAGCAGACTTGTCAATTCAGGCGGGTATGGTCCAAAAATCGATTTTTTTTGTATAGTACTTCGAGAACTTTCATTTAAAATTGAAGCCAATCAATTGTGTGAATCAATTGTGTGAAAAAATGAAGTCACTTCAAGTCAAGCAAAATTGACGAAGTTACTGGCTTTAGAATATCTCAAATTCATATTTTCGCAAAGCAGATGAATTTGGCATTTGCAGAACTGAACCAAAAGTTGCAAAGGAATGCTATACAGCTCGAATTCTTCGAAGGCAACAGCAGAAGGATGCTGTGGACATACTTAATGATGACGCTACCCTTTATGGACCACGTATTGACGATTACGTGGGAGAACGTTTTCTTACCAAAAATATTTTAAAATGAGTTATTGAGACTTTTTTAATTTTCAAATTGGTAACACCCGCAGCACAAAAACTACTTGCGCTCACTATTTATGTAGAGGTACTGACGTCGAGATATTTTATTTTTTCAATGTATTTTTTTATATAGAATTTTTTCCAATTGATTGCAATTCCCAAAAAAAATTTCATTTTTTTCGTTTTTTCGACTTCAAACCCACATGAAAAATTTAATAATCAAATAAATGAAAAAAACTCAACTTCATTACCACAAGAAACTCATTCACTAACAAATTTTTTTTGGTTGTTTTATTTCACATGATCTAGCTATTAGTTATGTTTCTCATCGCAAATCACTTTTATTATTTTTAGGTCTACGTGGATGTGGAGTTACTTGCTTAATATTGGATATTTTTTGACGAAAAATTGCTAAATATACTTCAGATAGTGTACTTGAAATTTATTTCAATAAATGAATTTACCTTTACCGTATTGCAAAAAAAAAAAATCTTAAAATTATGCTTAAAAAATCAAGAATGGAAAATAAATAATTTTGCGGCCCATGGATGGTCTGCAAGTGAATCTCTGCTTGCTTAAAGAGACTGTGCCACTTGTAAAGTATGATTTTTGTCAGAAAAGAGTCCTCGTAAACGAACGCAATCATTTCCAGTATGGTTTAAACTGACTTTCCTTGTTTGGTAAGGAACTAAATGACGACGCGGTACTCGATTTTTTCTATAATTCATATCTACTTTCAGATTGAGACGTTTGTTCGTCGATAGTTCAAGGATTACCGATACGATTAAGACAAAGTATTTATACTGATCATGAGTTACTGAACGCTTATCACTGTATCGAGTAATCGCTCGACAGCCATCACGTCCACCGCGAATTATCGTATGGAAATAAGAATAATTATGAAAGCGACCAAGCATATATATTTAAAATGCCAAAAAGTCAAGTTGTTACGAAGCACAACGCAACTGATGAAATATTTAATCGAAGGAATATCTGATTAATCTTCTCGTTCTCCTTCTATTAAATTGATACCGTATGGTTTCTAGGATATTAAACAGCTCATGGAAATTTTCATACATCATAAAGACGAAGCCAGAACAAATATGCATAATCGCACGATCATTTTGGAATTTATTAAAAGCTTATAAAAAAGCAATAGAGAAATTCAGAGTTTACTTATTGGGTATTCTTATACAATTATGGCCAATTGTCAAGTGTTCACGATGACAATGGATAAAAATTATCTTGGCATAAGAGTTGCCAGTTGAGCCTTATTGCTCGAAGAATACGAATACAGGCTTATTCATATACTAGTAACACGAATGGCTCAGGTAGACGCACTGAGTAACATAAATCTGCCATATATTATTCAGTACAACAATGCGAAACCTGAGTTTTGACTTAAAACGGTACGGTGTGAAGATGAAGCATTACAAAAGATATTTAAAGACATAAAAAACCAAAGTAATAGTACCTATGAGCTATTAGTAGTACCAAAAATTGTTCCACACATAAAAACACAAAAGGAAATTGTCACGTACATCCGAGCTTTCTTTAAACATTGTGGCGAGTCCCGAAGGCAGAGTTGAATTTCTTCGCAAAGACAGCGGAATGTCGGTTACATTTCAATGTATTTCTATATTGTACTCTTGTACATTATTTGGTGCCTTTAATTTTAATCAACACTTTTAAAAAAACTTATAAAAATCCTTCAGCGACACTATTGTTATTCCCATAATACAATACCGAGAGTTGCAAAATTGGTTCATATTAGATTAATTGATTAATTAACTATAACAAAATATTCAGAAATTTCTCCTTTCTCAAAGGATCTAGTCGATAAGGGTTCATGCCACAAGGACGAGAAATATGAACTTAATGCAAATTTAGCTCGCTTTACTATAGGACGATAAAATCAAAAGCCCCAAAATCTCCCGAACAATATTTATATTAGACACAGGTAAACTGTAGTGACTACCGACCTGAAGATGGTGCCACCATCTTTTTCCCGCAGGCGAAAGTTCAGCGGACAGGTCGAAAGTCAGCTGACCTACGACCTGGCGACCACTTCAGGTCGGAAGAGAGTTTTTTTTGATTTCCGGAACGGGGAGTTGGGAGAGGACCGCGAGAAGAGACACACGCGGGTGGAAAAGAAAAGTGATCTCGTGGAAAATCACTCGACGTAATTTTATTTCCAAACGTGAACGTATCTGGACAATTTGGTGTGTCTTTCGCGCGCGATTATCTGTTGGAAAATAGAAAAGCGGTTTCAAATCGATTTATGGGTCGGTCGTAAAATATACGGTGGATATACGAATTCGTCGCGGTGGAGAGTAGAACGTGAACCGTCAGACGAAGACGGCAACAGCATCACCACCTAAAACTCTGATTGCAATGCAACCGCAATTCTCGTGTCGTGTCGAATGTGTCGAATGCAATAGATATTTGCGTTGTCATCAACGCCACGAAAACAAGGATATCGCCAGAGGTTTGATGACAGTGTGACGTGAAAACCCAGGCGGAAGTGTTTACGAAAGTGTTGTCAGTGTGTGCCCGTGAGCATAACCACACCGCTTGACAATTGCTAGTTTGTATATAAACCTATGTGATTGCTCAATTGGAAAATTGAAAGGAAACCCTTACCGCTGGTTCCTCGGCATTTCAATAGCAAAACAAACTGTGTGAAAATCCGCCAAAACGTTGTGAGCGCGAAATAACGTAGTGAAGCCACATTGTTATGTATATCTGCCCTTGAGTTTTGCATTTCATTCAACACCGGACTTTTATTGTTTTTATTACAAGGAAAAGAAGCCTGCATACAAATTCAATAATGAACCGGGAAAATTAACGGGTATATTTCGCCTGACGCCGTAATTACATCTCACATGTGTAAATGTGGATGCAATAAGTCTTAATGATAAACAAAGTGCTATGTTACAAAAGTGAAAACGCAGCACTTATGGAAAAAGGTTCTTTGTTCGATAAACATAAGAATCCATTGCTGATTCCATTTCGGCGGGGGGATTAAGGAGTTGTAACAGATTGTGAAAAGAAAGACATCAATATAAGAGCATTGTAGTAGTGCTAAGGAGTCTCAGAAAAATTTAGAAAAAAAAATAATTCTTGTAGGTAACACAAACTCTAAATGAATTTTTTTTATATGCCGATTTTATATAACTTAAAATGTATATTAAAACATTAATGATGAAGTGAAAGGGTATTCCAATTAAAATAAATGGAATAATGCAAGACGAGGAGAAGTGCCGGCACTCAGTGTAGCGTGGAATCAAACACATATTGGATAATGGCAACTTAAAGATCGCAACGTGTGTTGTAAAATCAGGAAAAATAAAAACGAAGGAAAGTAATCATTGCAAAAAAAAAAAAAAAAAGAAAAAAAAGTAGAGTTAAGCAGTTGAAAATATATTTGATGGTAAAATATTTTAAATTTAAAATGGATCGCTTCCTCTTTGATTTGAACTCATTGGAGATTTCGACACATCAATGAGAATCAATTTAAGAACTTGTAAAAATTTTTGAATACTTATATTGATAGTGGAAAAGAAATATTCATTTGTGTAAGAATAATGTGCAATTCAAAAGTTTGTTATAAACCCAATGAATGATTAAGAATAATTTTTTTGAAGTAGGTTAAGCAAGTATGTGTACACATATAATAGTATTTCGATGTTTCTGCTTCACTATCGTGCTTTCTTTTAATTTGATTTAATCAACAGTGGACTTAATATAGCGCGATTCTGGTACGTTTGTCTGACTTGTGTGATTTGACCTATAAAGCGTTAAAATTTTTCATAAATTTTTAAGAACCAGAATTAAAATGAAGTGCTAAAAGAAAAACCACATTCTTTCCTTCCAACAACCTTTTCTTTCAGGTGGAAATGGCGCGAAGGTAAGTGCAGGATGATGTAGGGTCAACAATGTGTTTCGTCGCTCGGGTTCCGCGGTGCTGTAATTTTGTTCCGGTAATAATTTGTAGTCGTGTCGCGGACTACTAGTTCGGTATTTTTCGGGTTCGCGTGTTTTACGGTCGCAAAATTAAAGTAGTTTGTTTTTAGGCACCGCGGTATATCGGTTCGCGAATGCGCGTTAGTCGGGGAGTTTGATTCTTTGATTGTATCTTGATAGTAAAAAATTCGAGTAAAGTAACGTAAGTTGTTTAGAAACGTCGCGTAGTAAATCGGGCTTTTCGGTGGCTGGTTCAAATGGAACCAAGAGCGGAAGTTCACTTGGGTCCGACCCACGTCCGCAATCCTCGCCGCACTGAGCTAGCTAGCCAGCAGCCACCACGCGAGGGAACTTCCGAGTGGCCGAGTTGTTGACCCACGGGGTACGACTCGTTGCCACGTCTCCAGGACTGCACGTCCAATTGTCGGTGCGAGGCCGACTTTCATCCCGAGTCGTCGCCGTGACGACGGGGATTAAATCCATTACAATGGCGCCCAACGTGGGGCCCTCTAACCGTTACTTTCGGTCAGTTTCTGACCTAGCATGATCAATTCGATCCGGATGTACTCCGAATGAGGACGCCCACACACGGAGTTGTGAAAATTTGTGGCTAACACCAATGAGTCGCTTCACGCGAGCCGTATCGTTCACTCTCCGCTCTATTTTTTTTTTTTTGATTTGATTGATACGCGATAGAGTTTCTCCGACGTGTTGTCCTAGGTTGAATGACCTGTAAGGACGGTTGGGCTTTTGATGAGAACGGCTACTAGTGGTGTCGTACGCCGCTAGATAGACTCTCAAAAGTACCAACCTCCCTCCTTACTTTTATGTATCGGAGGAACTCTCGTTTTTTTTATGCGTGATAAGGGGTGGGTCGATTCGTCGTGACAGCCGGCCATCGCTGGAATTACGCGGCGCTGAATGCCTTGTGCATCGCGGATGCGTCCGCTTGGTCGTTGTCATTGACGGGTTTACTCACTTGCCTCGGTTCGTAGAGTAAAGTAAAATTAATAAAACGCGAAAACTTTTGTGATGGTACGAGACGAAACACCTGCTGGTCCTGTGTTAGGTATTGCACCCCTGAGCGCTTACTTTCCGACTGAGGAATTTGGTTTGTTGGAAGGAAAGAAGAAAATCATTGTACTCGCTTTTCTCTAACGATCTAAATTTGTTAAATTTTTCTTATTTCAACTTTAATCTTAACTATAAATTCAAATCAGATATTGGTTTGTTTGTCAGCAACGAACGCGTTATGGCAGTACGTCGGAGCCCACAGCTAGTAGGCCCCATGATTGATGTTCCCCAGTGTGTGATCTGCTGCAACGAATTCCTCGCGGCAGATCCCGTAATGCTGACCCCCTGCGGTCATTCGTTCCACCCGAGCTGCATTACGGGCTGGGTCAAGCACTCCAAGGCTTGTCCTCTGTGCCGGAAACCAATCACTCCCGGAGAACTGACCCGGAAGAAGGAGCACGCACGACTCTCCGACCTCGGAGCTGTTGGCTCCCCAAGGCAACAAGGTGCGATTCCCAAGGAGGCACCCTATCAACTGAGGTCAAGAGGCCCACTCCTTCCGGCATCGTCACCGATCCCAGCAGTAGCCGACCGATCGGGTCGGGAAGTAGGCCAAAATACTAGCGGCGATGCTGAGTTCGGGGGGAGTTCGGCGGGGAGTTCGGAGCTACAACAGGTCCTGAGGCTCCTGCAAAACTTAAATAACCGGATCGATTGGCTGGAAGCAGGCCAGAGGATGCCTAACACCACTGCTCCCCCACCCCCCACCTGGAACAACACGACCCCACCCCGATCGGACGCGGCCCCACTCCATCAGAGGGCATATCCGATCGATACCGTGCGAACCTTGGTGCGAGATCCAACCCCACGGGTCATTGAGAGTTGGCACATCAAGTTCAGCGGGCGCCACTCCAGTACTCCAGTGGACCGCTTCATATTCCAGGTGCAGTCGTTGACAGAGATGTCCTTGGAAGGGGATTTTACGGCCCTTATGCAGCACATCCACCTACTGTTGACTGGAGATGCAGCCGAGTGGTTTTGGGGTTACATTCAGCTAGTTCGATGCCGAGATTGGACCGCTTTCTGTGCCGCGTTACGAAATCAATTTGACGACGGCCTGACCGATCGGGAGATCCGGGAGCGAATGAGGACGCGAAGGCAAGGAGCACACGAGTCCTTTGACGATTATTACGACGAAGTCATGAGGATTGCAGCACGATTAAGGTCACCCATGTACGAAGAAGACCTGCTGGGTCTGATTCAAGACAACATGCGGATCGAGCTGCGAAACAGTCTGCTACACGTCCCCATTTCCAACATCCACGCTTTACGAATGCATGCCCGGAAACAGGAGCGATTAGACGAGCTGCGAGGGGTTTTCCGTCTTCCCCAACGTTCCGCAGGTTCCGTCGTACGAACCCGCAACACTTCTGAAGTAGCCGTACCCTTGGAAGCCGTAGTCGAATCACAACCGCCAGTCCCCGAATTTCAGCCGCAGACAGCAATTCCACAGGCCGATACGGACACGCTTGCCGCCGTAGCAGTGGTGAAACCCGCGGTCTGTTGGAACTGTCGAAAGCCTGGTCACAGGTTTACGACATGTACAATAGAACCGACGATTTTCTGCTACCGCTGTGGTAAGGCGAATACCTATGCTCCGGATTGCCAAGACTGCAGGGCTTATAAAAAAAAACTGGCAACCGAGTGCTCAGACCACCCCGAAGCACTCGAGGACACCCCACTAATCAGTCCTACGAATGTTAACGGATCCCGCGATTTGACCCAGCCCTTGACACCGCCAACACTTCACCCCGAAACACCGCTCATTCAAATTTTGACCCCGACAACGACTACTTCACCGTCAGAGACCCCTAACTCCGAAAAGCCGCAGACCATTCCACCATACAAGCGGCCATACCACGTCCGACTGCGGGAATACCAGCTAGCCCGCGAACGAATCTTTGCCGAAGAATTGGGCCCAAAGTTACCTCATCGACCCCGAAGATCCACTTTACGCCTGCGGACCTACTGGAAGAGGGTCCGACAGTCCCGAAGGTTTCTGCGAAAGGCGCAGATATTAGAACTGGACTCGCATGATGTCCGTCCCTATGCTTCGGTCGAAATCCTGGACAAACAGAGGATAGGCTTAGTGGACACTGGCGCCAGTATCAGCTGCATATCGGCTGACTTCGCCAAGGAAGTCCTGGAGAGGCATAGAGATCGACTTCAACGTCTCACATTCCACCTGAACACTGCGGACGGAACTCGACATTCCATCCTGGGCAAGCTCACTGCCGACGTCACCTTCAAGGGCGTGAGCAAAGCACTGGAATTCTACATCGTGCCCCAACTGACCCAGAATTTATATTTGGGAGTCGATTTCGTCCGACAGTTCAACCTGGCCCCGATCCTATTTGGCTCGACCCTACTTGGGACTGTCGCGACCTTAAGCGACCCAACACCTACACCGCTTCCCTTCCAACATGGCCTGGATAGCGCACAGCAACGACGGTTGGACGCGGCCATATCAGCTTTTCCATCATACGAAAATGAAGGTCTAGGCCGGACCGGCTTGGCATCTCACATTATCGATGTGGGAGATGCCAAGCCGATCAAGCAAAGGCACTTCGCCATATCGCCCGCAAAGGAAAAGCTGCTATATGCGGAAGTCGACCGAATACTATCACTAGGCGTCATAGAAGAGTCGCAGAGCGCATGGGCGTCACCGGTAACGTTGGTCGTTAAACCCAACAAGGTTCGGCTATGCCTGGACGCTCGACGTGTGAATGCCGTCACTATCAAAGACGCGTACCCTCTCCCTCTGATTGACGGTATCTTGAGTCGCCTGCCGAGAGCGCACTTCATTACAAGTCTCGACCTGAAGGACGCCTTCTGGCAAATCCCACTAGACCCTGGCTCAAAGGATAAGACCGCCTTCACCGTGCCCGGCCGGCCTCTGTATCAATTCGTCACCATGCCCTTCGGACTGTGTAACGCACCTCAAACCATGACGCGGTTGATGGATAAGGTCATACCACCAAACCTACGCCACCAAGTGTTTGTGTATTTGGACGACTTACTGCTGATCTCCGAGACTTTGGACGACCATCTAGTCCTACTGCAGGAAGTCGCCCTACACATCAGAAAGGCGGGTCTTACCATCAACGTGCGTAAAAGCAAGTTCGTGATGACGGAGGTTCGTTATCTGGGGCATATTATTGGACACGGCACCATCAAAACAGATCCGGAGAAGACCCGAGCCATCGAGGAGTTCCCGCTGCCCAAGACCACCAAACAGCTGCGACGCTTCTTAGGCGTGTGCGGATGGTACCGAAGGTTCGTCCGAAACTATGCCACGTTGTCATCGCCGCTGACAGACATGTTGCAGAAAGGCCACAAGTTTCTCTGGACTGAGTCCAGCTTGCAGGCCTTTGAAGATCTCAAGAAAAGCTTGACCACTGCTCCCGTGCTTCACAGCCCCGACTTCACCAAGCCCTTCTCCATCCATTGTGACGCCAGTCAACATGGAGTAGGGGCCGTTCTGGTGCAGCTCACTGAAGCCGGTGAGGAAGCTCCCATAGCCTTCATGTCACACAAGCTGAACTCAGCCCAGCGAAACTACACCGTCTCTGAGCAGGAATGTCTGGCAGCAGTGATGGCAATAAAGAAGTTTCGGGCGTACGTAGAAGGCCATCCGTTCGAAATTATCACTGACCACGCCTCCCTGAAGTGGCTCATGAGCCAGTCCGACCTGCATGGCCGACTTGCCCGATGGGCCCTAAAATTACAGGGCTTTGACTTCACCATCCGGCACCGCAAGGGTGCTCAAAATGTGGTCCCAGACACGCTGTCCCGAATGTTCGCACCAGAAGGAGCTGAACTGGCGCGGGACGATGATAACACCTTGGAAATAGATCTGACCAGTCCACACTTCCAGTCGGACAGCTACAAGGAACTGAGGCAAACCATTGATACCCAGCAAGCACAGCTGCCCGATCTGAAGGTGTTGGACGGGTTTATATACAGACGGATGGAATACCCAAGTGAAGATCCAATGTCCGAACAGGACGAGTGGAAATTGTGGATACCGGAAGAAATGACCGGTGAGCTAATCGCTCGCGCTCATGACCACCCTTTGAGCGCGCATGGTGGCTACGGCCGCACCATCCGGCGATTAAAGACATACTTCTTCTGGCCTAAAATGTCATCTCAGGTCAGGGAGTATGTCCGTGCTTGCGACACCTGCAAGAGCACGAAAGCTCCGAACCAGACCACTTGTCCTCCCATGGGAAAACTCCAGATCCCAGAGCGCGTGTTTCAGCGTCTGTATATCGACCTAATCGGTCCATACCCACGTACCACCTCAGGGTATATTGGTGCTATCGTCGTTCTCGACCAGCTCTCCAAATTTCCACTGGTCGAACCCATCCGGAAGTTCACTGCACCACCAATAGTGGACTTCCTCGAGCGGCGTGTCTTCCACGTATTCGGAGTGCCGGAATACGTGCTATCCGACAATGGGGTCCAGTTTAGGTCCAGGCAGTTTCAAGGATTACTGGAGAAGTATGGCGTCACCCAACAGCTCACCGCCCTCTACTCTCCACAAGCAAATGCTTCGGAACGCCTGAACCGGACACTACTGGCTGCTATTCGCGCCTATATCCATCCGAACCAGAAGGACTGGGATCGCAAGTTGTCCGCTATCACTTGTGCCTTGCGTTCCTCGTACCACTCTGCCACGGGTTTCGCACCTTACTTTGCCGCGTTCGGGCAACATATGATCTGCCATGGTGGATCATATAAGTTGCTCCGGCAATTAAAATGTTTGGGCGAACCCGTCGTCGCCGTAGAGCCCCACGAAAAACTCCGGACTCTGCGCGATCAGATTCGGCAAAACCTGCAGGACGCAAGATGTAGGAACGAAACGCAATACAACCTGCGATCTCGTCCTTCTGGGTTCCAAGTCGGAGACGAAATCTTCCGGCGAAACTTTAAGCCCAGTAGTGCCGCGAACCATTACAATTCAAAACTGGACCACAAATTCGTGAAGTGCCGAGTTGGGAAGGTGTTGGGACCCACTCGGTACCTCATCACAGACCTGAACGGTCAGACCGTTGGAGTATACCACCCTAGGGACCTCCGGAGGTGAAGCAAAGTCAGGCCTCAACATCATCACCATCATCAGCATCATCATCTGGTCCGCACGAATAAAACAGCGGCAGACCTTCAGTCTCTCCATGCTGTAAACAGCATCGTAGAGACTGCCCTGTAGTGACTACCGACCTGAAGATGGTGCCACCATCTTTTTCCCGCAGGCGAAAGTTCAGCGGACAGGTCGAAAGTCAGCTGACCTACGACCTGGCGACCACTTCAGGTCGGAAGAGAGTTTTTTTTGATTTCCGGAACGGGGAGTTGGGAGAGGACCGCGAGAAGAGACACACGCGGGTGGAAAAGAAAAGTGATCTCGTGGAAAATCACTCGACGTAATTTTATTTCCAAACGTGAACGTATCTGGACAATTTGGTGTGTCTTTCGCGCGCGATTAT
Organism: Stratiomys singularior; assembly: GCA_954870665.1. Lineage (NCBI taxonomy): Eukaryota > Metazoa > Arthropoda > Insecta > Diptera > Stratiomyidae > Stratiomys > Stratiomys singularior. Next base: position 54,719,520 of record OX940879.1, on the reverse strand, counting down.
CTGTTGGAAAATAGAAAAGCGGTTTCAAATCGATTTATGGGTCGGTCGTAAAATATACGGTGGATATACGAATTCGTCGCGGTGGAGAGTAGAACGTGAACCGTCAGACGAAGACGGCAACAGCATCACCACCTAAAACTCTGATTGCAATGCAACCGCAATTCTCGTGTCGTGTCGAATGTGTCGAATGCAATAGATATTTGCGTTGTCATCAACGCCACGAAAACAAGGATATCGCCAGAGGTTTGATGACAGTGTGACGTGAAAACCCAGGCGGAAGTGTTTACGAAAGTGTTGTCAGTGTGTGCCCGTGAGCATAACCACACCGCTTGACAATTGCTAGTTTGTATATAAACCTATGTGATTGCTCAATTGGAAAATTGAAAGGAAACCCTTACCGCTGGTTCCTCGGCATTTCAATAGCAAAACAAACTGTGTGAAAATCCGCCAAAACGTTGTGAGCGCGAAATAACGTAGTGAAGCCACATTGTTATGTATATCTGCCCTTGAGTTTTGCATTTCATTCAACACCGGACTTTTATTGTTTTTATTACAAGGAAAAGAAGCCTGCATACAAATTCAATAATGAACCGGGAAAATTAACGGGTATATTTCGCCTGACGCCGTAATTACATCTCACATGTGTAAATGTGGATGCAATAAGTCTTAATGATAAACAAAGTGCTATGTTACAAAAGTGAAAACGCAGCACTTATGGAAAAAGGTTCTTTGTTCGATAAACATAAGAATCCATTGCTGATCCCATTTCGGCGGGGGGATTAAGGAGTTGTAACAGATTGTGAAAAGAAAGACATCAATATAAGAGCATTGTAGTAGTGCTAAGGAGTCTCAGAAAAATTTAGAAAAAAAAATAATTCTTGTAGGTAACACAAACTCTAAATGAATTTTTTTTATATGCCGATTTTATATAACTTAAAATGTATATTAAAACATTAATGATGAAGTGAAAGGGTATTCCAATTAAAATAAATGGAATAATGCAAGACGAGGAGAAGTGCCGGCACTCAGTGTAGCGTGGAATCAAACACATATTGGATAATGGCAACTTAAAGATCGCAACGTGTGTTGTAAAATCAGGAAAAATAAAAACGAAGGAAAGTAATCATTGCAAAAAAAAAAAAAAAAAAAAAAAGAAAAAAAAGTAGAGTTAAGCAGTTGAAAATATATTTGATGGTAAAATATTTTAAATTTAAAATGGATCGCTTCCTCTTTGATTTGAACTCATTGGAGATTTCGACACATCAATGAGAATCAATTTAAGAACTTGTAAAAATTTTTGAATACTTATATTGATAGTGGAAAAGAAATATTCATTTGTGTAAGAATAATGTGCAATTCAAAAGTTTGTTATAAACCCAATGAATGATTAAGAATAATTTTTTTGAAGTAGGTTAAGCAAGTATGTGTACACATATAATAGTATTTCGATGTTTCTGCTTCACTATCGTGCTTTCTTTTAATTTGATTTAATCAACAGTGGACTTAATATAGCGCGATTCTGGTACGTTTGTCTGACTTGTGTGATTTGACCTATAAAGCGTTAAAATTTTTCATAAATTTTTAAGAACCAGAATTAAAATGAAGTGCTAAAAGAAAAACCACATTCTTTCCTTCCAACAACCTTTTCTTTCAGGTGGAAATGGCGCGAAGGTAAGTGCAGGATGATGTAGGGTCAACAATGTGTTTCGTCGCTCGGGTTCCGCGGTGCTGTAATTTTGTTCCGGTAATAATTTGTAGTCGTGTCGCGGACTACTAGTTCGGTATTTTTCGGGTTCGCGTGTTTTACGGTCGCAAAATTAAAGTAGTTTGTTTTTAGGCACCGCGGTATATCGGTTCGCGAATGCGCGTTAGTCGGGGAGTTTGATTCTTTGATTGTATCTTGATAGTAAAAAATTCGAGTAAAGTAACGTAAGTTGTTTAGAAACGTCGCGTAGTAAATCGGGCTTTTCGGTGGCTGGTTCAAATGGAACCAAGAGCGGAAGTTCACTTGGGTCCGACCCACGTCCGCAATCCTCGCCGCACTGAGCTAGCTAGCCAGCAGCCACCACGCGAGGGAACTTCCGAGTGGCCGAGTTGTTGACCCACGGGGTACGACTCGTTGCCACGTCTCCAGGACTGCACGTCCAATTGTCGGTGCGAGGCCGACTTTCATCCCGAGTCGTCGCCGTGACGACCTGGGATGCTAAATCCATTACAAAACATTATGCATTCTTCATGAAAATAATAGCTTCTATGACAGCGGCTTACAGCAATTAACCAACAGTCGAACATGTCGTGAGTGCTTTTAAATCTTACATAACTTGTAACTTGATTAGTGAAATAAAAGTAATTAATATAGTAACTTTTAAATATACCTTTTCTGGGCAGTGCGCCCCCGGTCCTGGTTTCTGTGTATCATCTGTAGGAAGTTTAGTACGAGAGCCCATGGAGTAAATTGGCGGTTTTTTTAAAACAGCATCATAGACACTATCGTAAGCACCAGGACCGGGTACAGCAGCAGTAGGTATCGCTTGCTGTTTCTGTCTGCCTGTAATGGTAAATGCTGGAGCTGATCGGATTGGACCTTCTTTACTTGTACCCAAAACTGTCGGAATTTTATATACGTTTGGAGCTGAAAAGATGCAGCAAATTAATTGAACATATAAGATTGAAAATGTTTTAATCTCCAGTTTCATATTGATGTTAGTCATCAGTCTAGTATATCTTTATGAATTATTATGAGAGGAACCTCAAACATTTAAATGGGATATAGCCCGTTTCGACGAATAATCGTAATGAGTTAAGAAGCTTGTAATATAGAAATATATTCAAGTCATCAAAAATAGAAGTTCGTTTTGGTGTTGCCGCAGGCCAAAATTAACTCTGGGTAGCTTGGGTCCGCCGGGCCTTGCTTCGTGGGTCTCGAGGACGCGTTTCGGCTGCATACAGCCATCTTCAGCTCGTTCTCCGTCTCCGTTCTCTTCAGCTCTGAGAACGAGCTGAAGATGGCTGTATGCAGCCGAAACGCGTCCTCGAGACCCACGAAGCAAGGCCCGGCGGACCCAAGCTACCCAGAGTCATCAAAAATACTTAAGCCCCCGTAAGAACCTCTAACCACATTTGTCTGTTTGATACCTGGTTGCAAATTTTCTTCTGAAATAATTCCGAAAACGTTTTCGAATTCGGGGGCTTAACTTTAAATATCTTTTGAGACCTCACATCGGAATTTTATTTTATATAATTTGAATTTAGTTTAGACAAGACATACTTGGTAGAAATTCATACCAGAAGTTCGATCATTCTGTAAGTTTTTTACAAAGATGTTGTTTCACGAAAACTGGTTGATTGAGCTGGGAAAAAGTTAATTATAAAAGGAAGAGGAAATTCTGATTCGGGTAAGCCTTGATGATGGTTGTTTGAAATTGTATACATATTGTAAGTTTTACATACCTTATGGTCGTTGATTTAATTCCAAATGTGTAACTAGGCACATGATCTAGACAAACTTTTTCAGCCATGTAGGCACAAGGAGCTAAAATGCACGAATAATTTACAAATATATACAGAATAATTTCTACTGGCAATTATACAAAATCAGCTTGCTAAGCTTACCTGGAGTATCATTGCAAACTTTTTTTTCTACTTTAACTCCAAAGGAATAGGCTGGAGCATGATCTAAAGTTACTTTTTCTACACTATATGTACCCGGAGCTAAACACAAATATGAAAATCATAAAAATAAGCAATAATAAAGCAAAATAAATTCCAACGAAGCGAAAATTTACCTGGAGTACCATTTTGCAAGCTTTCTTTCTTTGTTTTTGATCCAAATGTATATGCTGGTGAATGGTCTAATTTAACTTGTTCTGGTTTGTAGGCAGTAGGTGCTAAAATATGTCGAATGATATGATATATGATAACTTGTTAAAATTATTAATATATATAAAAACCTTTATTAGAAATGAAATCGTATATAGATAGTATTGTACTTAGCGAAGCAACATTTTAAACTCAACTGGGGAATTGGCAATCGGAAGAAAACATGGGGAAGGTATTTTTTTTAAATAGAAACTATCTAAGGAGAGAGATAAATAAAATAGAGAGAGATAAAATAAGTAAAAATTAATCGTGCGTCTTGAAAATGCATTCTTTATCTTGGGACATACATAATCAGTAGCAATGAAAGTTAGAAACTGTTAAAGTAATACGAATTCTTTTCAACTGACAGATTGTAATGATTTGAAAACGTCGAAAAATCGATTTTTTAATTGAGTTTTACTAAACAGTACAATGTACAATGTCTACACCGATGGTTCCAAAACGGATGAGGGAAGCGGCGCCGGAATCGTTTTTCCAGATCACCCACAACTCAACCGAAGTTATAAACTGGAGAGCCACACCACAGTTCTCCAGTCGGAAGTGCTTGCAATAAAAGCGGCAACAAACAACCTTAATGGAAGAATACAAATAATCTCGGACAATAAGTCGGCACTGCAGGCGCTTGCCTCTAACCGCGTAGTTTTACAACTGGTGCAGGATTGTAGGCAGGCTCTCAAAGCCGCAACAACCCGAGTAAATGTAAAACTGACATGGGTTCCTGGACACAGCGGTGTAGAGGGAAACGTAAGAGCGGATGAGCTAGCGAGAGCTGGATCAGCCGACCAAAATGCCATTGGAATAGACACAATTAATGTGCCACTAGCAACGGTAAGAAAGGAACTAGACGAAATCCTCTGGAAAGAGACAGATACGGCTTGGAATGACAGGAACGACTGTAGGATAAGCCGAGCTCTTTGGCCCTCACCCTAATAAAAAACAGAAATGGCGTTGGAACATTGGTGGCAGTATAAACGGGCCATAATCTTGTAGGTCAATACGCCAAACGAATGGGAATCCAAACGGATGACACCTGCCGAGCTTGCGGCGAGGAGGAAGAAAGTGCAGAATACTTCCTCCTAGATTGCCCGAGTCTCGCCAACAAACGCCTTATTTGGGTGAGGTGTACTGGCGTAACAGAATTGGAACACTTGGCGACCACAGAATTGGGGGATCTCCTTGGCTTCTTTAGGACGACAGGATGGATCATCTGTAAACAATAGTACTACACATGGGGAGCTAAGGGTCGATTCTGGCCTATGCTAATTTCCAGCACGTGGACCCCAGTACAATAATAATAATAATAATAAACAATACAATGTACCTAAAATTTCACCCCGAAGATTTAAGCCAAATGGTGAAAAAGTCTACGAGATAAGACTGGCAAAGTCCTCCTCATTTGACAAGGTTATTCTGATATTTTGAGTAGTATATCACAGATATATTAATGAAACTTCTCAGTTATCGCTTGTCGCATGGGCGATCTAGCTGAGGATGCTCATAGGGCACTTCGCCCGGAAAGGGAAAATGGCATCTAACCTGAAAGTTCAGAAATCAACCAATTGTTTCCTTTACCAGTACGTCATAAATACTTAATGGGCAAGACCAACAACATGTGCCGACGTACGGTACTTTTTCATATGGAGTTGGAGACTTATTTTTTTTTTCAAAACTTTTCAGACTTTTGGTCTAATTTGTTGAATCAAAATGTTGATTAAAAAAATTGTGTAGAGTTTGCACTTTGCCTTAAAATCCAGTTGAATTACATTGAATTGCTGCTAGTAAATTATAATTTACTAATGAAAACTAAATCAGCGATTTATCTGATAGCAACTACAAATATTGCATAACAAATTAGAAAATATATTTTTTTGAAACATCTTCTATTAGGAGGCGGGTTTTGTAATATTTCTTAGACACAGTCGTCTGACTCCAGTCGTTTCAGTGGCTTGGGAAAAAATTATTAAATATCTTACAGCAAAAGAATTCTATAGTATGATACGGGAATAGCACTTAAGTTACATTGCAAGAAAAAAAGAAAATAAGGAAGCGCATATAAACTTACCGGGGGTATCTACAGAGAGCTTTTTCTCAATTTTCACTCCAAATGTGTAGGAAGGTGTGTGATCTAAAACTACATTTTCTGGTTTATATGCTCCCGGTGCTAAAAAATTTGTATTAGTAAAGAAAAAACTCTGAGATTTACGAATCTTATCATACCTGGTGTTTCGCTTTGTTTTTCGTGATTGACCCTAACTCCGAAACTATAAGCAGGTGTATGGTCTAATTGCACCTTTTCGGGCTGATAGGCTCCAGGAGCTGGTGTATCGCTAGGTTTATCGTGATTTACGCGATGGCCGAAACTGTAAGCCGGTGTATGATCAAGGTTTACTTTCTCAGGTTGGTATGCTCCAGGAGCAGGCGTTTCACTCCTTTTTTCGTGATTCACTCTATGCCCAAAGCTATATGCTGGGGTGTGGTCTAGGTTTACTTTCTCGGTTTGATATGCGCCGGGTGCTGGAGTATCACTAGGCTTTTCATGATTTACTCTGTGCCCAAAACTATATCCGGGAGTATGCTCGAGGTTTACTTTTTCCGGCTGATACGCTGCCGGACCAGGTGTGTCACTAGGCTTATCGTGATTTACTCTGTGTCCAAAGCTATATGCTGGGGTGTGGTCTAGGTTTACTTTCTCGGTTTGATATGCGCCGGGTGCTGGAGTATCACTAGGCTTTTCATGATTTACTCTGTGCCCAAAACTATATCCGGGAGTATGCTCGAGGTTTACTTTTTCCGGCTGATACGCTGCCGGACCAGGTGTGTCACTAGGCTTATCGTGATTTACTCTGTGTCCAAAGCTATATGCTGGGGTGTGGTCTAGGTTTACTTTCTCGGTTTGATATGCGCCGGGTGCTGGAGTATCACTAGGCTTTTCATGATTTACTCTGTGCCCAAAACTATATCCGGGAGTATGCTCGAGGTTTACTTTTTCCGGCTGATACGCTGCCGGACCAGGTGTGTCACTAGGCTTATCGTGATTTACTCTGTGTCCAAAGCTATATGCTGGGGTGTGGTCTAGGTTTACTTTCTCGGTTTGATATGCGCCGGGTGCTGGAGTATCACTAGGCTTTTCATGATTCACTCTGTGCCCAAAACTATATCCGGGAGTATGCTCGAGGTTTACTTTTTCCGGCTGATACGCTGCCGGACCAGGTGTGTCACTAGGCTTATCGTGATTTACTCTGTGTCCAAAGCTATATGCTGGGGTGTGGTCTAGGTTTACTTTCTCGGTTTGATATGCGCCGGGTGCTGGAGTATCACTAGGCTTTTCATGATTTACTCTGTGCCCAAAACTATATCCGGGAGTATGCTCGAGGTTTACTTTTTCCGGCTGATACGCTGCCGGACCAGGTGTGTCACTAGGCTTATCGTGATTTACTCTGTGTCCAAAGCTATATGCTGGGGTGTGGTCTAGGTTTACTTTCTCGGTTTGATATGCGCCGGGTGCTGGAGTATCACTAGGCTTTTCATGATTCACTCTGTGCCCAAAACTATATCCGGGAGTATGCTCGAGGTTTACTTTTTCCGGCTGATACGCTGCCGGATCAGGTGTGTCACTAGGCTTATCGTGATTTACTCTGTGTCCAAAGCTATATGCTGGGGTGTGGTCTAGGTTTACTTTCTCGGTTTGATATGCGCCGGGTGCTGGAGTATCACTAGGCTTTTCATGATTTACTCTGTGCCCAAAACTATATCCGGGAGTATGCTCGAGGTTTACTTTTTCCGGCTGATACGCTGCCGGACCAGGTGTGTCACTAGGCTTATCGTGATTTACTCTGTGTCCAAAGCTATATGCTGGGGTGTGGTCTAGGTTTACTTTCTCGGTTTGATATGCGCCGGGTGCTGGAGTATCACTAGGCTTTTCATGATTTACTCTGTGCCCAAAACTATATCCGGGAGTATGCTCGAGGTTTACTTTTTCCGGCCGATACGCTCCCGGGGCAGGTGTGTCACTGGGTTTTTCATGATTTACTCTATGACCAAAGCTGTAGGCTGGTGTGTGGTCTAATTTCATTTTCTCTGGCTGATACGCTCCGGGAGCGGGTGTATCACTTGGTTTTTCATGATTGACACGATGACCGAAGCTATATGCTGGAGGTTTATCTAAATTTACTTTTTCGGGTTGGTAAGCACCTGGTGCAGGTGTCTCGCTGGGCTTTACGTGGTTTACTCGACTCCCAAAGCTATATGCTGGCGGCTTATCAAGGTTTACTTTTTCGGGTTGATAAGTACCCGGGGCAGGTGTGTCACTGGACTTCTCATGAATAACTTTGGTTCCGAAACTGTATGCGGGAGGCTTATCGAAGTTAAAATTTTCTGGTTTATAAGAGCCAGGTGCTGGCGTATCATTTACTTTTTGATGATTTATTTTGATTCCGAAACTGTACGCTGGTGTGTGATCTAATTTCACCTTTTCAGGTGTGTATGTCCCGGGTGCTGGTGTTGTGCTTATTTTTTCATGGTTTACCCTCGAACCAAAGGAATATGCTGGCGGTTTGTCTAGTTTACATTTCTCTGGTGTATATGAGCCGGGGGCCGGGGTCTCGCTAACTTTTTGATGAACTGTACGCACGCCGAAACTATAAGCGGGTGTTTTGTCCAGTTTAACCTTTTCTGGCTTATAGGCACTAGGAGCTATTCAAATTGATAATTATTTTTAAGTATTTTTATATGATGAAATTTTTGATTTTTGGCGGAACACGATCGAGTTAAGTTCACAAAAAAAGTAGTTTGGGATTTTTAATTTGAACTGTGTTTATAGATCGTATTTCAACTGCTGGTCACCTTGTCTTACCAGGTGTATCCACCACCTTCTCACGCTTAACCTTCACCCCAAAGCTGTAGGCAGGCTTACGATCTAAATTAACTTTTTCAGGCTTGTAAGCTCCGGGTGCTAATTTAAGCATAAAAATAGAAAGTCATGAATTGTGATGCATGAATTTTTACAAGAAGATTAATGTTCGTTCATAAAGCCAACATCCAATACAAACCTGGAGTTTCACTCTTAGATTCTTTAATGGGTTTCAAACCAAAACTGTACTTGGGTGTGATTGTTTGCTTAACTTTTTCAGGAGAATATGCTCCAGGGGCTTTAAAGTGCAAATCAGTTAAAGAGAAAATAGCATGCTTTACATTAAGTCCGATTTTATTGACATTCATGTTTACTTACCTGGAGTATCGTTTATTTTTTTGCGATTGACTTTAACCCCGAATGAAAAAGCAGGAGTATGATTAAGACTAACCTTTTCTGGCTGATATGCTCCCGGAGCTTTAAATTGCAAGCAGAAGTAAGCCATGCAGATAATTTTCATCGATAATAGCAGAAAAAGTCTAGGATGAGTACTTACCTGGAGTATTCTCTATTTTAACATGCGTGTTCCTGAGTCCTAACATATACTTTTCTGATTTCACCTGTTTTGTCTTTACTGTACATGTGCCTTTCTTTTCTAAAAGTGCATACAGAAAAGAAGCAAATCCCGAAATAAATGATTTGGAACACGAAAATGAATAACGAAAATGAGGAGATGAAATTCAAATGAAATTTGCAGTGAAACTGGATGAAATGAAAAAAAGGATGTGTACCCTTCTTCTAAACTGTTCCGTTGGCTGCTTGGGTGAAAAAATACAAACAATAAGAACCAAAATGAAGAAGCAAATAGTGCATTCATGAGAAGACAAGACACACGAAAAAAAAAAACTGTACAGAAGACACCCCTATTCAAACATTCGCGTGAAGCAAAAAGCCCAATTATTGTACATTCCTAAAAAAAGATTCAATTTACCTGGAGTTTTACTATCAAAAGTGATTTTAGTTCGCCTCCCGAAGGAATATTTTGGAGGTGTAGTTCCAATGTTCAATTGCTTAGGATAGTATGCGTTTGGAGCTACAAACAATTTTCAATTGATCAATGTCAAATATTTCGAAAAAATTACTAAACATACATAAAAATGGCGGTAAATAACACAAACAATAACTCAGTTGATGTAAGTGAACACATGACTCCTGATTTCGGCAGTTTTGACAAAAAGGTAACAACAAAATGCAAAAAAAAACCTGAATTTTTTGTCAATTTACTTGAAAATGCTATAGTGCTTAGCATTAAAGGCTTACCTTCATCGATTTTTAAAGCAAGAAGAAGAAAATAACAAAAAATCTTTATATTAAAAATAAGTAAAATCTTGTGAGTGAATAATTTAAAATTTGAATGACTAGCAATTATCGTAGTGAATGCTTCGCAGTTTTAAAGAAAAGAAAGTGGGCAGAAAGAAACGACTATTTCAAAAAGGGAAAGAGGATTCAGTTTAGAAATACTGCTTGAAAAAAATGGTTTCGAAAATACAATGGTAGGTCATAATTTTAGCAATGGATCTTACAAAATAACTGGCAAAACGAAGCCATTTTAATAGCGCAAGTAGAAACGATGACCATATTATGTACACATTCAAAAATTAAATGAACGATATCATCCTAATAATGGATGATATAACCATTATAGATAGAATGACAAAATGACAGTACAATGACAGCTATAATTGGAAGGGGATAAATCTTTATTCTGTGGTCAAAACAGCTCCTACTCAAAACGTCACTCGTTTTTTGGGTTCTTCTGAAATAATGAAAGGGAAATAAAAAGGTACGGGTTTATCTGAAAAAGATTTTCAGATAAACAAATTTTTAACTGACAATTATATTGAACAACTTGTATTCAAGTGGGTCGAGGCAAAGACGTTAGCTTTGATAAAAAACAAGTAATTAAAGCTTTGAAAAATATATGAAAAAATTTGCGGACCAGCATGAAAAGAGAATGTATCAGCTTCTACAGTCGATAGGGTATTCTGAATTTCTGAATTTTGAAAACGTTAGGATTGCGGTAGAAAATGGAGTAAAGCAATAAATAGGTTGCTTTCCAACAGCAATGGGCTTCAGGTCGCAGATTAAAACAGCAGCTTATTAATAAATTGGTTGACGTATCGATTGTGACACTGCGAAGAATATTATAGGAACGGAAATTAAGACGCATGCGCTCTGCTAAGAGGTCTAAATTAACAGAAGGAATGCGAAAGAGGCGGTACATTTAAAAACAGATCGTCAACACCTTACCGTTGAAGATTGAGGAAAAGTATTTTCAATTCAGGGTCAACAATTTTTTTTTTAAAAAAGCTTTGAAATGAATTGTTGCCATAACTGCAAATTTTACTGACAAATTTTACTTTGTCTTGCTAGTGACGCTTGACGTCAGGAATGCCTTCAACTCCGCCAGATGGTCGGATATTCTTGGCACATTGGAAAATTTTTTCCAATTGCCAGGGTATCTGATGCGGATTTTGAGGGATTACTTAAAGGACCGCAGACTGCTCTATGACACACAAGATGGGCGGCGCAGTATGGAGATAACGTCTGGTGTAGCGCAAGGCTCCATACTGGGACCAGACTTGTGGAACGCCTCATATGACGGACTATTGAGGCTTGAGCTGCCAGATGAGTCGCGCTTGGTCGGCTATGCAGATGATATAGCAGCACTGGTCGCCGGGCGCACAGTCGAACATGCGCAGCGCAGACTGGGAATGCTAATGCGTCGAGTGAAGGAGGGGATGACCACCCGCGGGTTCAGGTTGGCACTAGAGAAAACCGAGGTGGTCATTCTCACGAAGAAAAGAATTCCCACGGTAATTCCTTTGCAGATCGGAGATGCGACTGTTGAGTCTAAACTTGCAATAAAATATTTGGGACTATTGATCGATTCGAAAATGAGCTTTTCGGAACAGATCAGGGCAACGGCGATAAAGGCCGCGATAGGCGTCTCAGCTCTAAGTCGACTAATATGCAACATCGGTGGGCCCACACCAAGCAAACGCCGACTACCATGAGTGCTGTACAGTCAGTGCTACTATACGGCTTTGAGGTCTGGGCCGGAGCTCTCAGTAAGGAGCTGTACCGAAAGCGCTTAGTGCAGGTACAGAGACGAGGATCTTTGCGGGTTGCGTCTGCATACCGCACTGTCTCTGAGTCGGCGGTGCTGGTGATCACAGGAGTGATACCCATTGCCCTCCTTGCTAGAGAGCGACAGAGAATTTATGACCGAAACGTGGAGGGCTCAAGATATGCTGTCCACCGAGAGGAGAGGCAGCGCACAATACTCGAGTGGCAACAGTCCTGGGAAGGCGACTCTAATGGCCGCTGGACTGCCCGCCTTATAGGGGACGTGGGATCTTGGCTAAATTGAAGGCACGGTGAGACTGATTATTACCTTACCTAGCTTCCTATGGGCATGGGTATTTTCAGTCTTATCAGCACAAGATTGGTAAATCACGGTTCCCAGACTGCATTTTCTGCCCAGGGGAAAGGGACGACGCATGTCACACATTCTTCAACTGTAGAAGGTGGAACAGGATGTGGCTGGACTTGTGGGAGGTAATGTGAGAGCTTTCTCCAGACAATCTAGTCGGAGAAATGCTGAAAACTTTCGACAAATGGACCTGTGTGGCACATTACTCTCGGGCAATATTTACAGCAAAAATACGTGAGCATGGATAACCTTGGGCGCGGGGTCTAGGGGGGTCTCCTTTCCAGCAGTCCTCCTCAATCCTGACCCCCCCCGCTGGAGGGAGATTTCTCTACGCTGACGGCGAAGTAAAAAGCGGCCTACCCTAAAGTAATGTGTCAAACAGTTCCAGGCTAGGGTCTCTTGACAGGGGGGTGTTTAGTAAGTAGTCTGGTAGCATGCGCTCGTAGAAGTTCCACACTCCGGGCGTAAATTGCCTTCACCCCCCAACCCAAAAAAAAAAAATGCCCGGAGAAAGTTACTGTGTACAAAAAGTAGCAGAAGATCCACCGTCAGTTATGTGGTGGAGTTGATGGTGATGGAACATTAGCGGTTAGGGTTCTGAACCTTTTCTTCTTGTTAAAGGTACGTTTGGAAAAGCGCAGTGTAAACAATTACTTTAACTTTTTTAATCCGCGCATAAATCTCTGATTCGAAATTAATTACAGATTTTTTAGAGGTAGAAAACCGGCAGAATGGATTTTTGATCTTTGATCTTTGGAAATGAATCCAACAGAAAATTGAAAGAATACAGTAGAAACAAAGCTACAGTTGAAACTTTAAAAGAAAACGGTGAAAAAAAAACAATGAAGAGAAATTAAAAATGATAATAAGCTCTTGCATACAAACTATGCCGGATAAGGTTAAAATACTGATCATTAAAGTATAGGGAAAGTAACAGACTTTCAAATTAAAATACATTTTCAATAAATCAGTAAATATTATAAGGAAAAAATTATTTTAAGAAATAAATGCATTTTATAGCAAAAATTTTCTCTTGTTTGCAGTGCGTCTCGTTTTTCGAGCAAGGACTCTATAAACATTTTTTTACTGCTTCAAAAACATCGTTATCAATATTATATTTGAACAGACAAAGCATGTATTATACTGGAACTCTGCGTCTGAAATTTGTAGTTGTGTTTGAAATATTCCATAGTTTATGTCTACTACAACATGCGAACATTAATTTAGTATAATATTTTAGACACTGCGCTCAAACTTATCAAATACGCTTCGATGCTATTGATACTAGTCCTTCAATGACATTGGTAGGGAAAATTATTACAAGTTTGTGCTATGTTTTTTTGCTGGCAACGTATATTTTTAAGGTTTTCCACAACTAAAAATCGCAATTTTCGAAAATGATGGTCAAAACAAATAATGACTAGTGAAAATAGAAGAGTTTACAACCATTATTAAAGTTTTGCTACAGAAATTAAAGCATGGGTGGAAATTTAGCGCTTTTGTATAGAATTGAATAAAAAAAACACTTTCAGAAATACAAAACTCAGTGAAAGAACATAATTTTAGTTGAAACTAATATCTGTGAACATTATAGCAGAGCGTATTGATGGAGACTGAAAAGTAAGCTGTCTAATACCTCTAACTAAAAAACGAATAATTCAAAATGAATCACAAACACCAAAAAACTACTTAAAAATGTGTATTGTTCCAAAGCACAAATACTAGAGTACCTTTCTTTTAAAAATATTTTCTTGTTTTTCGCCTCAATCAGTTTCCGTGAAACATCCTAATCTTCACCGCTCAGAATTGTTCTTCTTTTGGAACAAATCTATCAAAAGCATTTTCAACATTCAATGATGAACTCCATAGATGATGATTTATGTGCAAATGGATAATAAGCAATGTTAATCTAATGTTACCTGGTGTTGTGCTGGCTTTATCAGTATGTGCTCTTAAACCGAACGTATATTTGGGAGATGTTTCGACAATCATTTTTTCTGCACGTGTTACGTCATATTCGCCGGGTGCTGGTGTTGTAAACTTCTGTTTGTCTTTTGGACGACTTTGTAAGGACATTGCTGGCGGGTTATCACGACCTTTAGCTCCTAGTCCAATTATATTATATTCAGCAGGTCCTGGTCCGATTGAATCGTCCTTGGGTCGACGACGGGTTCCAAAACTGAATGCTGGAGAAGCTTGTTTTTTCGAGTCTGTAACTTTGGTGCCTATGAGAAAAAGCAAAATTAGGTTGAATTTTAAACATTTATTCTACATTAATGTGTTATTGTCACAGGGTTTATACGAGACAACAAAGCCATACTGTACTGCCATACTTATTTACAACTTCCTTAATTTTAAAAAATTTCAACACTAACACAAAGCAAAGTAAAACGGACCAGGAACGTTTTTCAAGCGCAGCATGCGACAAATAGCCTTGCATATGAAACTGTCTGATTATTTCGAGTTGTAATAACTAATAAAAAATTCGGAGTTACTACAAAACCAAATCATTTGGCTTACAGATAAAAATTGAATGTTGTAATGGTTCGTGAAATAACTGTATCTGATTTTTTTTTTTAACAGATTAGATTTAGAAAACTAAAGGAATTAGGAAATATACGAATTAAACGTATGCAACCTTGCCTTAAGAATTTTATGACTGTATTGAATTTTGATTTACAAAAAGTTAATTCAAAAGACTCATCATCAAGCCCGAAATTTTGATCCTTACATTTAGCATCAATTTGAAATTAAGTACACCAGCTTATGATTATTTAGATAATGGATACATAAATTTTATTGTTTTCTTCATGTAGATTTATACCAGCAGACTTCATTCCTCCTTGAATAAATTCAGAATTTCAGTTTTAACTCGGAAAGTCATAAGAATACACAAAAGGCTTCACAAAACTCAAAATGAAGTTTATTAAAAAATACAAAAATTTTAGAAACGCATGATTATCGTATCTAATACCCAGAATATATGACGTTACTCTTAATTACTTTCTCAACTCTTCCGAACATAGATGATATTAACTAACGATCAGTTTCTACGGTAATATTTTGGCAATCTTTTTTAATATTTCTCTTAACTGCATTTAGTTTAGGCAAAACTTCTTTGAAACTTATCGTTTAATTTCAACCCAGAGGTTTTCAACAGGATTGAAGTTTTGGGATTGACATGACCATCCAAAAATGTCCGCAGTATGCTCTTGGAATCGTGTTCTGACCCATCTGAGATGAGTGTGTAGGATGATTATAATGCTGAAAGGTCCACAACAACGGCATATTATCTTCGACATATAGTAGCATTACCGTTTCCAAAAAATATGTACACGGATCTATTCATTATGACAATTCTACGCAACGTAGAATATTTGTACCTTCAATATTTTTTGTAAAGCTTAGATGAAAATTTACTCCGCCGTATGACAATTGTTTTTTCCGATACATAACCGAAAAGAATTATCCAAATACAGCGGATAGACAGAGACATTTGTTTCGGAGTTCTTAGTTCCTATGTTATACAAATGGAGGGTACTGGAGGGCTACACGGCGAGTAATCACCTGTATTCCAGATGACTCACACTCCCGAATGTTGGCATACACGTCGACTAGAAAAATTGTCCATAGCTTGATCAATGAAAGCAAGGCTCACTGCTGGCATAAACTCATTGAGTACATCAACAAGGATCCGTGCAGCTTGGGTTATAAGTTTGTAATGCGAAAGCTTGGACCATTACAGTCCCCTTGTTTGCTTCATTGGAAAAAATAGATAAGGTTATTCGGTTACATTTTCCTGTGTATCCCGTTTGTTCGATGCTTCACGCAAGAAATATCCTGTTTTGTGCCCACTTTTCAGTGGAAACTAGCTGGACAATGCGATTACGTTAATACTGGACAATGCGATTACGTTAATACTGGACAAAGCAAGGTAAAGGGATCAGCGAGCATCCCATCTGAAGTGTACAGAATTCTGGAAGGAAGCGGGGCTGGTGAAGTAAGGAGAAGAGAAACCAAGAGCTACCATCTGCATATTGGTTGGAGGATCATGCTCGAGATGCTTATCAGAGAGACTCGGAGAGGCCATCCGAGCCGTTGAGAGTATATCTGAGAAAGAAGTAGCACGGCTTCAGGTTTAGACAACCGGCGATTGGTGCACTAACAAAAGGAGTAAACTGGAATACTAGTTCTAGTAGTGTGAGAAATGCCATCATTTATCCTAGGTGGAGAGATATTCTTAGAAGCGAATTTTTCATGCTGCACCCGACAGAGAAATTACAGGACTAGAGGAGTTTGAGTTGAAAACGTGGGGAATATAACAATGATTTTCATCCCGTTTACTTGCGACTTCTCAATGCCTCGTCGGCGGTCATGATATGAAAAGCACGCTGCTACTAGTGGTAATTGAAAATCACTTAAAACCTAAGAAAATTTGACAATCTAAAGTGTGAAATTGAACGTTCGAAGATCCTAGAAGAACCAAATTCTGAAATATAGCATATTATAGTTCAATGAGGGCAAGGTTCGTTGCTGGCAAAGCCTGGCCTACCTTAACTTTCGTTTTTTCGCCCCGGCAGGATTGACTACCTCCACTTCAGTGCTAAAGTGCTGTACGAAGCATTGCAGGAGATAAAAATGGGAAATGCTACGTAAACAGCCGGCAACCAAGCAGAAGTGCTGAAATTAGTGACCATTTTTGTCCTGAAATAAGCACGGATTAGCATGTTCGACACAGGATATGTGCTTATCAGTAACGGAAGGAGACCCGCTGTGCCTCTCTGCATAATGGTAAATGATTGATGCTATCACAAAAGTCATGAATGTTGTACAACAAACAAAAAGCAAGATCATCACGCAAGGTATGTTGTATTGCTTGTAACGCTCGATGGTAGTTTGGCTTCAATTCTGGTATATAGATCATTTCAGCATTCTGAAATTTTTCCGGACGCCGAAGTGTCTTATGCGAACATTGAAGGATTACCTCAAGGACCCGTAGCTTCTATACGATACATTAGGGCAACTGTAAAGTATGAATGTGTCATCCGGGACAACATAATCAAAGTTGATGTAATGCTGTGTCGAGTGAGCTAGTTGCTGTTGTTACTGTGGGTTCAGTCTATCGCTAGAAAAATCTGAGACGGTTATTCTGACTGAAAGGCAGATTCCAAGAGTATTAGTATTCAGTTTGGTAATGCGCTCATCAAGCCCAAGAAGACAATAAATTTCCTTGGCTCGGTGATAAGCTCGAAGATGATGCTCGCGAAAAAGACCGCTTATGGTTCATCGGCTAAGCATTTAATACTGCGAAGGTTTTGAGATTTTAGTTGAAACTTCTACTATAGCTATACCGGAAGTGAAAGATGAAGATGCGTGCTGAGATTTTTTGTGATATGCCGTCCCTGAGCCGATGATGCTAGTTCTCATGGGAATTATGCCCGCAGTGCTTTCTACTGACGAACAAGGGATGAACTCATTGCAAGGGGCATGCACGGGCATTTTCAGTTGTATACGGCAATATGGGAATACCACTGTGTCGACTGTTTTCTTTCCCTGACGGATTTTCTTCAAGGGAAAAACTTTGTTTAAGGAAGTAACAGAAACCCGGAAAAATGATAAATTAGCAGATTTTTGAAATGTCTAATACGTTCAGCATTGATTCTTCCAATTGTTTACAGTCATAAGAAATTTGATAGTTCATTTGATATCTCCAAATGAGAGGTTGGGACTGTATTAATGGATTGATGAGCAAGCGTACTCATTAAAATCTCTATAGAGTTCCAATTTATATGGAAGCCAAAACTCATACACGAAAAATTGAATAAAAGTATCCCTAATTGTAGAGGATTAAGCTCTAGGTTACTTATTGTGAAGGTTTCCGTTGTGATTTCTTTGATCATCGAGTATATACTGAGGACGACGGCAAGTAGCAGCTGAAATTAGTAAAATTCTATTTGTATATGGAAGTTGCTCGGTGTCATTAAATAAAAAATATTTATCTGCTAAATTACTATTATTCAGGCTTAAAAGAATTGTTGAAGATCTTTACTGATATCACCTCACCATAAAAGTTTCCAAAAAGTTTGGTGATCTTTTCGCGAATTTACATTTCCGGAGATATCAACGATGGGAAATTTCTAATTTTCTCATTACACGGTAAAAGTCGTCAATAATTCAGTAGTAAGTATATCTATCTACATTCTCTCTGTCGAGTGTTCTGTGAAACGCAAGCATTTGATGTAAATTATTACTAGATCATATGTGCACAATCAATGTTAGATGCATTTTAAGAAATCAACAATATAAATCATTTAATTACGCAACAAACGCAAAGAAAATTGTGCAATCGATTGTTCTGTTTGTTGAGATGGAAATCAAGTTGACGTTGCAAGTTTGATCCATTAAAAAACTACGATTGCAGCCTATCATAGGCAATTACTACTTGCAATGTTTATAGATTAAAAGCAGATAATTGTTTTACCTAATAAGGAAGGTAGCAGAACGCAGGCGGGCCCCGGACTTGATGACTCAGCTGCAATCTTCCCACGCCTTTCTGTTGGTTTCCATGGTCTCTGTTCAAAGCCCGGCCCCATAATGCATTGCACTAGCGGTTTCACTGGTTCCAATTTCTTTTTGGATTCCTTCTTTAGTTTTGCATGTGACACAAAATCAAATTTGATCACCTGTAGCATGTTAAGAGAAATGTTAATCGGTTAGTATGGTGAGTGGCCAAGAAAGAAAGTAAGAAGATGTTCAATACGAACCATCTTGATTTCTAGTTAAAGTCAATAAAATCAAATTAAGTTGAAATGCAAAACTTGGTAGTGAAAGAAATTCAAATATTGACAGTTTTCAGTTGAATGTCCATAATTGCTAAAATATGCCCAGATACATCCTCTATAAATGTATGAGTGGACAGTCAAAGTTTACTTATGCGTAGAACTAGTAAAGTATCAAATTTTGAAACGATTTGACGAGAATTGTATTTTTGTCTTAATTTTATTCTAAATCTCAGCTTAAGCTTTTCTAAAATATATTTGCCTTGGATCCGATTTCCTCGAATACATATTTTATTTTGATACGTTCCAAAATTTATTGCGGGATTGCTTGATAATAGTATTAAATGTTATCAGATCATGCTAAATAAAACTAAGTTGAATGATTAAAGAAATTTAATTTAAGAGTTTAATTGTTTTGTTTAAATAGAACTAAATTTATTAAAAGGTTAATATTGTCTCACAAAGCGTATGTTAACATATGCTTTGATTAAAGGATGTTAACTTTTCAATTTTTCAAAAACACTTGTTTGCAGAAAATATTTGACCAATTATCATTCACGTTCTTGCAAGGTGTACAGTTTAAATCATAGCAAGTTTTTTATGATATCAGTATCATTGGTAAGTCGAAAACATCAATAGTCTCAATCAAACTGAGCTAGAATTATTATGTTTTAAAGGTTCTGATCCTTCCCAATCGGTTTCTGATATACTTTAATAATTCAGATAGTTTATTGTGTTCTGTATCATTTTGCAATGAGTGATACCTCAATAGTAACACGAACTGAATAAATATAATAAAGCATTTTACTGAGAACTCAGAAATGTAACATCACAGTGTTACACCAACGGAGACCTATCAAATGTTTTCCAAATGGAATCAGATCACAAACAAGGACGGGGATCGGACTTGCCCACCATGCCCCCGAAGCAAAGAAAATTGGCATAAGAATGAATGAAACCAAATGCATATTCATGTCCCAAACAAGACGCAACATCCCAGCAACAGACAAAACCTGACATTATGGAACTAAGGCATTGAAAACGTGGACAATTTCTAATATTTTACAGTCTACCTTGTCCAGAAAGGATTCGAGACGGATGAAGACAATGCTTACTTTCCGATCTTCCCACTCTAAGGTCAAGAGATGTGTCCAAAGGAAAAAAAGTTGCGCACATATAACCCCAGACCCCATCAAACGATCCTGAAAAGGCCCTGTTCGATTTCGAAGGATCAAGAAGACCGGTTAGTTACTATTGAACTATTGAAGTTACTATTCAGTTACTATTATTCAGAAAGTCAGGGTCCGAAGTGGCATTTTATTTTACGTTAATTATAAAGTTCCTGAAAAGAGTTTTTAAATAATAGCTAATTTATCTTTGACAGGAAGAATCAACCAAAAATGTACTCATATAGCACCAGTTAAAATTTCGGAATCTTCGAAACTGAAAGTAGAATACTTAAAAAACAAAACTTCGAAATTTAATCTCTGCATCTCATACAAAAATGAATGAAGCTTATTTTGTCATACGTCAGGTGAAGGCTGTTTACTGCCTGAGTGACGATTTCCCAGACGTGTAATGCTTCTGGACTACCCGCTGAATATATCCCTTGTGAACTTGAAAGCTTTGCCTGGAATCGATTGCCGCTTTACTTTTAGCTAAGCTTCCTATCTTGCCAATATATGCCTAGCAGGAAGGAGCTGAGTGTTTAAAAGTGTTTTTTTAGAGGTATAGAACTTTAAAATAAATAAAATACGGATAATTTGTCTTCATTGCCATGAAATTGATTTTATTTGAAAGCGAATTCTTAGCAATTTTTATTGGAATATAATTTCGGACATTTGAGCGAAACGACTCACGTTGGGGAAGTCCAAATGAAAGGACCGATTTCCTAAAAGTCTTACCAATTATTGGAGTCATATCGCGCCAATATAGCGAAGACTATTGTCTTCTAATTAGTCAAGTCAATAGCCTCGAGCTTGTGTGCGAAGAGTGACTTAAACGTATCCCCTTAAGAAATATTCCAACGGTGGTAAGTCATAGGATCTTGCAGGCCAATTTGCAGGTCCAAAATAAACGGTCTATAATGAGCGAGATCATTCAACGTGAAATTTTCAATTAACGAACTCAAGCAACGAGAAATTATGCGCTCATCAAATGTTTTTTTCAATATTGATGGTATGACGAGCTGTTTGGCATGAGAAAACGAGAAAGTCATTGATCATTGCTCTTTAGTCATCACTGTACTGTTATTCCCAGCAACATTTTTGAAGACATATAGAACAATGGTCTACGAGTCCATAAAGCACACCAAACAGTGACTTTCTCTGGACGTAACGGTGTTTGGAAATCCGCCTGCGGTAGCTCTTCACACAAGCTAAAATCTTTCCGTAAAATTTTCCATAATGTCAATGGCCACAGGCTTATTTGTTGAGAACGATGTCGAATGGACTCACTTTTGTTTTCTGATATGGTTTCTTCATTACGCATTGTACGACATCAGGATGGGTGCGTATTATCAGTGAGAGTAATCGTGCTGCCTAAACGATGTATGGTTAAAAGGATTAATTGTTCTCGTGGACGATTCTATCGGCCAATAAAATTGACAGTGTGCGCGATGAGTTTCTCGAACAGCATCTTTTTTCGAAATAAATCTGCACAATTTGCAGACGTTACTCAGGCGTCAACCTATTCAAGATAAGATGGCATACCAAATTAACCACCAAACGCATTACATGTGCCATACCCTACGCAGCATTAAAAAGTGTTGCCAACTTAAAATTCAATAACTCTAAAAAACGCACTTTAGTGAAGAGATCCCACTATTCCCAACGCCCTAGTATCCCATTTTTAATGGTTATAACTGCCAGAACATAATAAGTCACACGCCAGAACTGAATGTGACTACAGTTCTGCGATTTCGCCAAAAAGGTCACCACTGTCATTTGCAAGCAATAATCGTTTGACCGACTTCATCTACCTTACTTATACCAAACATGCCGGTCGGGGATCGTCCCAACATCCATGCCCCCTCATCAGCTGGATCAAGTAGAAATCAGTTCTGTATTGTGTAAGGAGGGTGATACCCATCACGCTGGGCTGATGAGTATTGCACCGACGATCGCCAACACCACTATCACGGAAACTGTTCGATATGCACATGAAATTCGCAACGATCCTTGTGTTTGCACTTAAGTCACCCGCTTTGGATGTAAATCCTTGCAGAGAGTGTCGATGCAAAGCTCTGCATCATGAAGTATAGCATACTAAGCAGCCAACTATGTTGCTCATTAATCGACAGAGTGCCGTAGTTATTTATGGATATTTAATTACGGGTTTCTAAAGTTTGAAAGGTTGGTAATAAATTTCTTAAAATAATAACGACTTAAATATTTGATAGTTATTCCTTCTATTAGAGGCTCACATTTTCATTTTTAACCTTCACCAGTATCTTGATTTGTAAGGATAAGCATACATAAAAATTTTAACATGACAATTAGAAAAACTGACAATATATGATTACTAAATATCTCACGTCACTCAGTCACTCTATTGTTGTAAAGGACTACACACTAATTTTCAGTAACCTTTATTCCAGGAGACTTTACTTTGCACCAAATTTTGACATTGTAACGCAGCACAAAGAGATAAGTGGAATTATTTCTACGTAAAACAATCCCTACAATTTTTAGGGTAGAAAAAATTAATATTCAAATATTCTTAAAGTATATTTCAAAACCGCTAAAAACTTTTTGTATATAATCAATTAGCCTGAGAGAAAATAGTATTACAATTCCTATTCAAATAATCCTTCTATGTTCCAGAAAATATATAACATATTGCAACTGTAGAGCCTTCGAAGTCTCAAGAATTAATCAAACATGCATAAAAGAATTTAAAGTTCACAATCTTTTTTGTATTTTTAATTTCTGGTGAGAAATTTCGTATTGAATAAAAAAAAGCAATAGCGTATCCGCAGCGTAAACTGAAACAAAGAAAACTATACTTTGCGGCTGTTTTATGCAAACGTTGAAAAACACAAGAAAATTGATTTTTGTATTGCGCTTTTCCTCAAAAACTATGAACAGGATAATGAACGCAATAATGAGAGAAATCAATCCATCCAAATAAAGTTCTACTTATTTTGGCTGGATCGTCTGTTCTTTTCGTTCTTACATAATGGCATGACTTTGATAGCAGCGATTAAAGAGAATTGCATCATTCGAATCGCTTAATATCAAATAAAGGAAGCTGACATATGATAAGGAAAATTAAACATGAAAAGATAAAAGGCGGGAAAGCGATACCTGCTTTTATGACTTTGATTGAAATACCCAAAAATTTTCCAAAGTAATTGAATTATTGTAAAGTGAAAAAGTATAGATGCGCATCTCACCGCACTTTTGCATTCATAACCTATATTCAACCATTTTGTTTACAAATTCAAATGAATTTGCGATGGCGTCGTTTGAATACGCTTAGATTTGCATTTTTGTTCCGTGTGTTGGCGCTGTCTTGTACCTATGATAGAAACAATGGACTATATTTTTATTTGCTAATTTTTTTAAGTCTCCCTAGACTAGTTAGTTCGGCGTTTTAACATCATTGAAAATATATTATGTGTTTCATTCACTCTTGAGACAATTGCAAATGTGGAACCCCATTAAAAAGATTTGAATCTCATAATGTCCCATACAGTCCCCAAATGCCTATAAAGTATTGGATAAAACAAATTTATCTGCTTCTATATCGAATTGACATAAAATTTTCCTTTAATCAAAACACGGCCCTATAAACCACTTTTTGAATCTTGAAATCCTAATCGATATATGCAGAAGTTTTCATACTGCTCTTTATTGTGTAATCAATTCTAAGAAAATATTAAAAAGTTTTACTTCAATAAATTTCAATTGTCCCCAAGGTTAACATTTTGCATAATCGTGCAATTATTCCACTGGCAATGTACCGAATTCCGTCGACACTGACACGTTTTCAGGCCTCGTGGTTGTAAATTTGTTTCTATATATTTGGGTTCCTCAACATATTAGTGTTCGTCGCATTTCTTGGATATTGTACTAGGTGAGGAATATACGTATCACTCACGGCAACAACTTGACTAGCGATATAACATGACCTACATAAAAAGAGAATCAGGGAAATCTATTTTCCCGACATCGCAACATACTTATAGACAATTTGCGCGAGTATATATTTTCCGACGACGGAAGGAGTTCCTATGATGAAATTCAAGTCCGAACCAGTTCCGCCTTATTGTCAGATTCTGGATTTTTCCTTCCATCTAATTCGTGGAATCGTTTGTATATAAGCTCCTCATTTTCCTGAACACGTTGCACGATATGTAGGTTTCAAAGTAGTTATAATATGTGCCATTCGGTGCCAGACAACATCAAATCCAGAATATCGTGAACTCTGTTACGGTTTTAACTTCACTATTGATTTCTGTAGGAAGATGCCTCATAACACTGTCATCTACCGTATGAACTTGTTGGCATATTTATAATTCTGACACACATGTATTTTACATGTCAAGTGTATAATTTCAATTTGAAAATGACCACATGTGAGCATATCTGCGAACGCAACTAAATTATTATTAAGGTCATTTTGCTCCTTAGAGAAACTTGAGGTGGATCGATTTATTTTATTTAGTAATACTGAAAATTGTACAAAACAAAACAGACATTCAATAGTTTTCAATTTAACAGATGGGTACGAAAGGAACTCGGACAATATTAGTGATTGAATTCAAGCCTATTATTTTTATCTTATATTACATAAAAGTAGAAACGCAAATATACTTACGTGAATGTCCATGTTTAAAGCATACAGGAACAGGATTGTAAAACATTTGAAAATACTTCATGGAATGCTCAGGCATAATGCGTAGCGCTTTAATCCTTATGTATTGTTGATATAAATCTCTAGAGTTTCTTCAAGGTATAATCCTGCATGCGATTTTAAAGTCGTATTCAAAGTCTTTGTACGTTTCACACCGCTTTAAATTATAATTGAATGTGTGAATTAAAAGCCAAGCGATCAATCAATACCTGTACATATCACGCAAGGTTTCAATCAGGTTTCACCTCTAAAATCCTGCTAGTACAGTTTTAAATTGAAAAGGACGACTTTGTGGGGAAGTGGTGATGATTTATTGAAACAAATCTTATAAGCTTAATTGAATATATTCCCTGCAGCTCATTTTTTCTAGTTCTTTTCGACATGAATTGTTATGAACATAATTGTTTATTGTGGACAACTCTAGATAGTGCCTAACTGCTCTAACTGGTGCCAAGGGTTTTTTTTAAAATATTCTTATTTTTCATTATCAGTAGGAACAAACAGTACAGACGGAGTTTGCCATTTGATGCAGGCATGATACCAGGCATGATCATTGTTTTTAGAGGAGATTCAGCAGAAAGAGCTGCGCTAATTTCGTAGGTCTTTAAGTTGTCTTAAGTGATTCGATCCCAGTCATTTTAGGCAATAGTGAACCAGCCGCGGTCAGCCTACATAGTATTAAAAGTATCGTGAAATGCAATTCATCTGAAAGTCAATTCGTTTGGTATGTTTTGAAAAATGCCAATTGGTCCTTATTATCCTCTGATTTTCGCCTGATTTCTTTTTGATGGTTGTTATTAGGACTGAAGTTGGGCCCACTGTTGCTGTATTTCCACTTGGTCGTCTTCGTTTTCATCGAGTTTTTGGTACTTTGAAGCCAATGCGATTGAGCACTCTTGCTCAAATCTTGCCTGTGAGCGTTTCAGCACTCACTGAAACCTAAGCTGATTTACTTGTTTTTGTTTGTATTGATCTGATGGTTGGATAAGTTATTTTGGGTCTTTTTTCGAGGATCTTGAGGAATTCCATGGTTTTGTTAGAGTGTCTGTCTATTTGGTTGAAAAGTTTTAGTGCTCTATCGTGTTTGTAGTTTTCTATTTTATGTCCATATGTATGATGTCTGAGGTCCTTGTGTCTCAATTCTGAAGTCCTTGTTTATGTCCACGTTTCTAATATACCAGGGAATTGATCCAATCCATCTCATAGCCTTATTCTGTATTGTCTGGAGTGCTTTTGTATTTGTCTTCGATATCTGGTAAAATGCAATACTGCCGTAGAGTCAAGTGTTTTGTGGGTCATGTTCAGACGGCCGGATTTGAGGATTGGTTGTAATCCGAGGATTTGGATATAGTGTAGTCGTTTTTGTCATATGTGGTCATTCCATGTAAGGTGCTAGTCAAATGTTAATCCTAAGTATTTTGCTTTCCTGTTGCATGTTATCTGTTCTTCATCGACTTGTAGTAAGTGAGAGCGTTGCTGTTTCTTTCTATTGACGAACAGTGCTTGGGTTTTGTTCTTGTTATGTTTTGTTTTCCATTTGCGGAAGTATTCCAGGAGGGTATCGATAGAGCTTTGCAGTTTTGATGTAATAACTTCTGCTTGTCGATCTGTGTAGAATATAAACGTATCATCTGCGTATAAGGATAAACGCACGTATTCTGGCAGCCTAGGCTAATCCACAGTGTATAAACTGTAGAGAATTGGTGATATAGGTGATCCTTGCGGAACTCCACCTTCGATAGATCACATGCTTGATTGCCAATCCTGACACGAAGTTTCTGCCTTAGAAAAATGAGTGAAACCTTTGTATCACTGGGAGTGGAATATGAAGTTCATGCATTTCGAAGCTAAGTCCTGCATGCCAGACTTTATCGAAGGCTTTTGCTATGTCAAACATAACGAAGCCTGTCGATTTCGTGCGATTCTTTCCGTTGCGTATATCCACCCTGATGACCTGGAGTTCAGTGAAATGTTCGGTACAGAAACCCAATTGTTCGTCGGGGATGATGTTTCTATCATCGACCGTCTCTTGCAGTCTATATAGAATAGCCCTTTTGGATATTTTGGAAATGGAAGAGAGGTGGCTAATATGTCCAGAATTATGCAAGAATCTATGATATTTGCCTGATTTGGGGATGACTATTACGGTAGCTAGTTTCCACGCTTGTGGATATTTCCGCAAATGCAAAACTTTATTGGTGATGTTCGTTATTGTCGTTAGTATGTTGTCGGGAAGCCATTAAAGCATTGTATTTGTGATCATGTCCGGACCAGGCGTTTTTTCAGCCCCAGTGTATTATTTTTTGTGTCGCGGAGATCCATTGGTCGTGTTACGTACTATTTACTATTTTTATTTATTTATTTATTTTGTTACTATTTTATTTATTCACTATTTTTTTCTGGTTTTTAGAAGAATTGCTTCCTCCTCGTCAGGGACCTCCTCCGGAAAGAAGTTTTCGCGAAATTGTTGTTCTTAGGTACCCGCAAACGCCTCCGCTTTCCCTAAAGTGTCGGATCATAGTCCGTTTTGTCCGTGGATAGGTGGCACAACTGTTTCATTTCTGGTTTGGAACTATTTGGATATCCTCCAGAAGGCATTCTTGCCAGACCCCAAGCTTTGTAAGAATCCTTCCCATTATTCGTTTCAGAACTCAAGTATTTGTTTTCGGACTTTGTTGGTTAACCAAAAGGCATTCTCCCCAGGCCCCAAGCTTTGTAGGAATCCTTCCCATTATTCGTTTCAGAACTCAAGTATTTGTCTTCGGACTGTGGTGGTCCGGCAGGCTTCCGTTTTTAGTCTAGGATCACCCGTGCTCCTAGCTCTTCTCCGTCTTTGATTCTTCCTCCTTATAGGATTTTATAGATCTTGGGGGAGTTCGTAGAAACTATGTTCCCTGGCCAGAGTTGTGGCTGTGTGGCTCTCCTTTGCCTGTTTCATCTTCTCCGTTTACTTCTTGTATTCTACTGTCGAGATCCCTAGCTGTTTTTAACTCTTGGGTGAAAATTTCATTTGTCTGAGTTTCTCGGAAAGCCTTCTAATTTGTTGTTTTTTTTACTTTCAGTGGTACATCTATGAGGACGTCCTCTAAAAGAAAGTGGACCGGTTGGTGATCAGAGGAGAGCTCGTTCAGGACTCTGATTCTGATGTTCTGGTGGAATTCTCGGGAGATTTTGAAGTCTAAAATATGTTGGCTAGTCTGGGATGTGTAAGTTGCCATGTGCGCTAGTGATGAACCTAGTTAGCTCAGCCCCGACTCGGTTACTTTTCACTGCTCTCCAATCGCGGGGATATGCGTTGAAGTCACTTATGAGTAATAGTGGGCTGTCAAGGGTGAAGAGGCCGTCTAGGTCTTGTGGAAATTCCTTGTTGTTTCGGGGGTTGCAAAAAGAAATCACGGATGTCAAATCTATGATCCAAAATAAATTGTTTAAGCTCTCCAGTCTTCTAAGACAAGGAATTTGCATTTCACGTCAGTATGGAAATGGTGTTAACCAGATCCATTAGTGTTAGTGGTTGTGGCTGTGAACATCCCCTGTAGCATCTTCGTCATCATATCTTGGATCATTAGTTGAAACTGATTCTGCATAGATGTGAGGAATTGTCCCATATCTGGTGTTAGGAACGTGGGGCAGATTGTGGTTCTGGTTTATTTACGGGTTTTGTGTTGAGTGGAGAGTTTGTTTGTGAAAATATGTTATTTAGTGCAGCTATTTCTACAAACGTGTTCTGAACGTTCTTCGGGTTCTTAGGACAGCTTCCGTTATTAGCCGGATGCTCACCCTTAGAATTAACCATTTTTGGAGCTTGTTCTTTTGGTTTCTTACAGTTTTATTGTGGTGGAGCCCGCCGCACGATACGCATCTCGATATCGCATGGCAATTGCCTGAGTAGTGCCCGAATTGCTGGCAGTTATGGTACATCAACTTGCCATTTCGGCGCTTCATGGCCTCAACTTGGCATATTTCATATGGTGGCAGATATCTTTTATGTTGAACATCGATGTTTTCTCCTTTTGGGGAAGGACCTTGACGAGTTTAGATGGGCCGGATTGAGGTTTGATGGGAAACTTCTATGGGATGGAAGCCCTGAGCTTTCAAGTCTTTCTTGATTTCCTCACAGCTTATTCTGTGAAGCCCTCACAGAAAAACATCCAACTTCTTATCCTCGGGGAGGTAGTAGGTGTGGTATTGTATTTTCTGATTCGTTATTAGTTTTGTCATCTGTCTGTGGTCATTTGGTGTTTCTGGAGTTATTTGTATGCCAAGGTAAACCCTCTTGGCTGACACAAAGTCAATCCAGTTTTTCCTCAGTTCCTCGGCCAGTGAGGTCCATTTTTCCAGTTCGCTAAGAATTACCGGTACGCCGTCTATGCTACGCATGCAGTCTATGCTTCTATACGAATATATATCAGCAAGGAACTGCACCAAAAATGGCTCACCCAGGAACATGGGGCAATAAAAGTGCAGATTGCATCAGCTTACCGGACATACTCTCATTCTTTGGTGTTAGTAACTGCATTAGATATATCCTTCATGCTCCATGTCAGAGAGCGTTAAAGATATATCTCCGACGATATTAGAGAAACATGAAGGTAATCTTTGATTAAAAAACGGTCACGTGGGCTATCATCAACTTGAGTTATCGACTAGTCGAAATAATGATGAGCCTGACTTCCACCTGACCCAGTTATTGAGTGAAACACAAGTTTTGAATTTTACACAGTACACTGATTTTGTACCAAAACGGGAGAACTCCATATGACAAGCCTCATGGAAGGAATGCTTGAATTAGCTGGAAAATCAAATCAGGTGGCACATTATGCTCGGGGTACGTATGCAAAAAGAAGGAAATATTTGATTGTTTGAAGGAGTGGAGGGGAAAGAAGCATCAATCTCGCGATGTTCTTCCTTTTACCATGCCAATGCATAACGTATTCCTGTGAACCCCAGACTGAACTAGCTTGTCATTGATTCTGTGCTTGGTTATGTGTTGTTCTCCAATTTGGAGTAGTTTGGAGTAACACTCTGATTGACAGTCAACGTGCCAATTTTCTTCGCCATCCTCTTCTCTACCTTTCAAAAATAATTCAGACATCCGTTTCCGACGTACGATATACGACTGCCATGAAAATCTACATGGAAATTTACTAGACGACATCTTCAACATCATGTGTCATGTCTGGGTGATACTGGAGAAATCGTTAACCGTTAATGTTTATTGAATTAAAAATATTAGGAACATGTTGAGGACAGTATAGTTTTAAAACGAAACTGATAACCAACAACTTCTTCAGTAAAAAAACCTAGTTTTTAATTAACTATAAGTACATGGCTTGTTTCAAACTTGTCGCCTATGTTAATTTTTGCATTCCTGAATGCTTGTTCAACCTCCGGAGCATTTTTTGATAGAAGTGGAGTGGACTTGGTAGGTAGGTAGGACTCCAACTAGACTTGGAGTGGAGGTAGGCTTCTAAGATACAAGGATACCAAAGAAGCAGTGGCTAGCACTCGCAATGAATGAGACATGAGAACGCAAACTAAAAGAAAGCTGGATTATGAGTCCGTTTGCGTTTTGAAGCCATGGTTCAGTCGAAAGTATGGTGAGACTGCGTTTTACCTTTCTCAATTATTGAGCGGATACGGGTGTTTTCAGGTTAGGGTGGCGCAAGTCGCTAAGTCACACTCTTATTATTGCCTACTCTGCATCGGAAAGATGAATGACACCTGTCATATTGGCACCGAGGCCGTGTGGAGTCCTTCTCTACCGTTCCTGCTTTTTTTATCGATTTCTGTGACCCAAAAGCTCCAGAAGGCGAACAATTGGGAGGCCTAGCCCGAAGTGATGTATGAATTGGATCTAAACTAAATTCCCTTTTTTATATTTTTGTAATAGAAAGCTCAGCACTAATTCTGACTTTCCATATGTGGGTATATATTAAAATTTTTTTTTTGGATGTGTGGTATAATGGGCGACACTTATTTTATCTGCGAGGGGACCACGTAAATGCTGCATAGCATGAATATATAAATGAACGTATGAACCCAGCTTCCTTTAGCCAAAGATTCGAGCGATGATTGTCATTTCTGATATAGAAGGTTAAATCATGGTAGATTCCATATTTTAGCTCATGGGTATTCATTCTGAGACCATATAAATATTTTATAAAATTGTGGTGATGTTATTCTTACAACTATAAACTATAAACTATCAAGGTTTTGTATTCACTTATTTTCATGAACATACTAAAAGGGAAGTTCTGAAATAAATAGAACACATGCGAAAGATGCAAGATAATTTGCGAATTTGTTTGTGGAAAGAGTATTCAGTCAAGGAAACGATTAAAATGTTGGGCAAAGTCTTTTTATGATTAGGTAAAGTTACAAAAAAGGGAACAAACTGTACAAACTCTTAAAATCGACAGAAAAGTCATTGAAAACGAAGACCACCTAACCGGACCACCATCAACTGATGAGCAAGAAGTTGTTTCCTCACTACTTACGTGCTCGTAAATCGTCGGCTAACAATAAAAAACTTTGCCGATATTTTTGGTATTTAAAACGACTTCTGCCATGATGTTTCTTTGTTTTCGGTTGGCCCTCGATTTTTTTGTAACGTTCATATACGAGTTTCGGTGGTGTTCCATCCATCCATCCGTCGTTTTTGCATGTTAAGGTATTTTTAGACAGGAAAAAGTCTGTATTTTTTTACTTTGAGCGCACTTTGAGGATTATGTCCAAATGAGAGCTTGTCTCTTCGTTCATGAATTATCTGTCGAATATTTTTTGTTTGTATATTTCCGTGTTTTCAAGTGCGTTAAATCGCCGTCCTTTATGTTGTACGTCTTTTATAGTACGAGTATGTTCTTGCACTTCCACTTGTTTTCGAACGCGATTTGGTATTCATTTGTTATTAAACATTTGGTTTGGAAAGACGTACTCAGTTTTTGCGGGCAGCGATCGTATTCTTTTGTTATAGTTCCTGATGCACTCACGAAAACTTCTTATTTACGTCCTGATTGACCAATATAGGTACATACATGGGCAAGCACAAGTTCATTTATATACACACTGTTTGTCCAGTGGATCCAATTAGTTTGTGTTTGTGCGTAATATCTGTCCCAAAATGCTTCTCGCTTTGAAGATTGCGTTTATATATTTTTTGAATAATTTTGCTAATTTGTATGTTACTTTTCCTCTGTGCGTCATTCTTGTCCAGGCTCTTCTGTGCTTCGTTTTCTTCTTCTTTTCTGTGCTTTTTGAATATTATGCAATTCCGTCTTATCATGTCCATCAGATTTTTTTGTATCCATTCTGCTATCATGTATTTTGTATTTAACTCCTTGTTTTGGGCTTCATCTGTAAAAGGTGTACCATCCTGTCTCAGTATTAACCGCCTTATTGCTGCATTTTAATGATTTTGGGAATGGTTGATAGAGTTGTCCATTTGTTTGATGGTGTGTTGTTCTTTATTGTTATGTCACGGATATTAATTCTTCCTTTTTCTGGGTCCATTAGTTTGATTTATGTGTTTTTTGGGGTATTATGCAATTTGGTCGGTGCACATATCTTGCATAAAATATCACTTTTAAAGATGTTAGTTCGTCCATGAATTGTTGTTCTGGGTTTCGTATGAGCTCTTTCATATGGATCGCTGATGTTAGACTTCGCATTCCGTTTCCGTTTTATTGTACGTAAATATTTCCGTTTGTTTGTCATTGTTGGACCGGATTTAATTTTGTTGTAATGTTGTATTGAGGATGTTTGTGAGTTACGTAGAAAAGCTTTTATCTTTCTATTTGCTAAGAAGTACTTCTTGTACTCCTTGTTTTAATTATAGCGATTGAGGAATATAAATTTTTTTGACACTTGATTGTGTTTATTTTGTCAATCAAATCTATGATGTTAGTTGTTTCTTAGTACTGCTGCTAAGTGTTTGGCTAGTTTGTATCCTGGCGCACATTTGTTATTAATTATAAGCCCCATCTGACATCATATACATGCTGAAATGAGACCAGAATACCGCTCCAAAGTCACTCAAATCTACGGTTATGCAATCATATTCTCTTGATTTTCATGGCAAAGTGTGCTCTTTGCTCTTTCCAACCAGATGGCTCCATTATTCATAAATATCAAAACTTTACTTAACTTTATTTACCAAAAATATCAATGAGAAAATTAAAAGCCATTCCAGACATGAAGTTTTCCGTCTATTTCCATGAATGTGAAAAATGTTACATATTATTGGGTTGTATCAGGTGAGAATTCATTGAATAAATTTGGAAGACTAAGTAAGGACGTTTCCACATTTAATTTTCAGATACAAAAATAGTTCCTTACCTAAGATCGGATTTTGGAGGAGATCGTGTTCAATTTATGGATTTTTGTGAATATGCTTGACTGCTTATTAAACCAAAATCCTTCTGACGTGGCTACATTGATGTGTTCGAAACTGGTTTTCTTCTTTGAACAATAAACTTCGTTTAGTTAAATCTTGAAAGATTATTAAGTTTCCCTTGAGAGTTAAGAATTCAAAAACTTTTGCATATTTAAATTACGTGAAAAAGAAGTTCGTATGTCGATAACGGGGGCTAAAAACTCCTACTTCATATTAGCTTTCTTTTCTTTGTCTTTTTGAATGCTCACTTAATCGGATACTTAAGAAAATCAAAATTGTTGTTTTAGGATTATTAATTTTCCATTTTCAATTGCATTCCACTTGCGGTAGTTACCTGATTTGTATCAACATTAAAAAATAACAGCATAGATAATCTGTTTTCTTTCGTTTTTAATATTACAATGACTACTGAACAATTTCTACATTAAAATTAATTTAAATCATTAAAATCAAATTTGATAAAAGGCATATGCATCATACACATCCCATGAACGGTCATGGATAAGAACTTGTAAATATTGACCTCAGTTCGCTTTGAAATCCAGTTTCAAGATGATGGCATCATCGGCATAAGACAATTATTCAATGTAAAGTTTAGCTCCTACGTAGATCTACGAATGTGTGATCAAAAGCATTCAACTAGGCATGGTGAAAAAACATTTACCATCCACACACGAAGCTTCTTTCACACACATGAAGCTGATTTCACCTCATAAAATTGAAGCTAACGGTGAACTTTGCGTTTACGATGTTTCTTCTTGGTTAAAAACTAAAAGATAAATTCATTATGCTTCCTCGTAATGATTTATTTGTTCTTATTACTATTCTCTTCACTTTCCTATCTACTTTATTGTACTTTCGTTCTTTTTCCGACTATTTTTACCTAGTTGGCGCAAATAAGTAAGACCAGATTAAGTGAGATGAACCCTGAAATTTTAGGAGCGGAAATATATCATTAATGTACAAGAAATGTTTTGAGTTGAAATGAGTTTTGGGAATCGCGATAGTATTCAGTTATTTTGAAAATAAGGCACTTGGAATAAGCCTTAATGGTTGTTGATGACAGTACAATGCGCAGTAATCAAGTTGCAGTACGCAACATTTAAATTTCCGTTGAATTAAATAACACCGATTGCGGATTTATTCATATTTAAAATTTCTTCTCGCCAAATTTTAACTTACCCTATTTGGTACCTAGCTGTTACCATCAGCTTTCATTTGCCTTATTCAAATTGAAATCTGATGTGAAAATTTGATTTACATAAGATGTTTTGCTACGATTGACAAATATTAAATTATTAAGTATTAAGTAATTTCTACGGAGCTATGAACAAAAGAGAATACGCACGAATGTATCGTTTTTATTGATTGTTTTGTCTACAAGCTCAGAATCAACCACAATCTGCTTTTGTTTTTAGTTTCTCCGTAGCGAAATCGAATGAAAGAACTATAGCTAACAAAATATGCGAATTGAAATAAAAACTCGGACTGTGCTTCTCGGTAAAATTACTAAAAAGAACTTTAAAACTTAAGTATGTTATGGCTCCTAAATGCAATTCATCGTGAAAAAGAAAATCATATCGTGCCACAGAAATCATATGTGAGGAACGCCGAACATGGTTTGATGAGGGGCTGCAATGGCAAAACAGGAAAATATAAAAAGCTATAAGATCAATTTAATAGGGTTGCAAAATGCAATTCGAAAAATTCGTTATTCAAAAACAAGGCGACTTAATCGATTTTACGATGTGTCTCAACATGCTCTAATAGAAGAAAGTGAATGAAACAATGTAATACATTTCGGCCAAAAAAGCGTTGATACAGTTTCAGAATTTTTGCATTGAATGATTGCTATAATATATGAATGAAATATTATGGTATAAAAATAATCAGCTAAACATTAAAACAAAAAAAATAACATAATATTCCAACAATTCGAAATCGTTGGATAGTTCTAAAGTTTGTAGAGCCATGGGGCATGAGGCGAGGTGCCTCTTATGATGTGTTCACATATTGCTCGAGACGTTTCAACAAAAAAATACACTTATGCAGTGGCTTAAAGCTTCTTTCATGCAGTGCGATTCATAAACTTGAGAGCACTTTATCTTAACAAATAAAGAAATGTAAAACAATTCAGAAAAGCATGCTAACTGATTGCAATAAATAAAAAAACAAGTTAAGAAAAATAAATTCTGACACGAGTAAGGCAGGCATCCCCCAATTTTACAGCAGAAACATCGGCCACTGCTTATTTCATGCAGGTATTTACATGTATGCAGGTTCTTATCCACTGTGGTTTGGTAGTGTCACACGCTGTATAACGGGACTTTGTTGGCTATGCTTTTGTTGAAGAACTCATAACCAGCTGAAGTCAATATTTCATGTGATATTGTACGTGTAAAGGTCAAGAAAAAATGAAATTTTTCAGAAAAAATGGGCTGTTGCACGACAATTGATGGAAAATTATTTCAAGAACGGTAAATTTCGCCGACCAACGAAAATTGCTCAAATAGTTAATTTGTCTCCTGACACAGTGCCAAGCATTATTCAACGATTCGTCAGACGAACGATTTATGGCACGTAAAATCAAAGCGAAGCCACTGTTATCGACATCAAAAGACCCGGAGACACAACAAACTTACCGCCCCTTGATATTAAAAACATATTTTTGAGTTGAAACAGCATTTGGTTTTCGAAGAAAAATATTTATATAGATATTTAAATTAGAGTCAAGTGTTTCAAAAATTCAAAGAAATCAGTTGACTCTGAGAAAGAGAGCAACTTTTTTTCCAAAATATGTATATTTCAAACATAAAAAAGTGTTTTCTTTGAAAATCAAACACGAAGAAAATATTAAACTATAACTTTGAGAACTTATCATGGGAGGATATTCAGAATCAGAATCGTTGCCCAGTGATTATTCAAAAAATTCTGCGCGACTTTGTCTGAAATATGTGAAATTAACTTAGATGTTGGTCCTTCTTGAAAAAAAATTTAAGATCAGACAAACCCTTTGTTGGAAATGACTGATTCAAAAAAAAAGGAGGCTGTGTTTAGAGATATGATATGAAGAACTTGTGCGCTTGATGCAGCCCTTTTTCGTTAACATTCAACCCATCAGAGTGCTGCTAACATTAAAGTAAGGTAGATATAATAGAGCAAATCTCACAAAATTTGCTTTTTACTCTGTGTGTATGGTATGATTAATTGCTTATTAATGATTAAACTTAAATTTTCAGATGCTGAGTGACAGAATCAATGCTAGATCAATATACATGTGGTATTTCACAAACCAAAGGATTATGAATATGTCACTGGTTTGTGGAGGCTTTTTGCGGGCAACTTCATTCAGCCACTTTTTCAATACTAAGATTCGTTAATCAAAAACTGTAAACAATGCTTGATATCATGACTTTTAACAACAGGCTTTACTGCTTCCAAAGACACGTAGACAGATGATCAAGGATTTGAAGTAAACTCTATCACATGTCACAAAGCTGCCAACAACAATTTATACTGAAATTTTCACACAAACTACGCTGGATGTATACTGATATCTGAGATGCATATCAAAAAACTAATTGATCTCCAACGTTCTCAAAGATCGAATCAAACACCGCATCAAGTATATTTAAATAAATTTTTACAAAATTGTGTGCATCGTTTTGGCAACAAGTTATATGTGTGCCAGCAAGCCTTTAGATACCTTTAAATCGATTACTTATTCTATTTAGAATCCTATAATGCATAGTATGAACATTGTCAATTGTTCATTGTAAGCATGGCTCTTCAAGTTTCTCTCTGACATTAGTTATGAGGCATATTTTAGCATTGATTTTGAGGTTTCAAGTGCTTTACAAATAAAAGTAGTACATAAAGTTGGGGCATTGTATATGCATGACTCTTTGGAAAATCATCTTCCCACCAAGGCAGTCAAAGTCACAAAGATAAAGCCAGAGCCAAAAATTACTTTAGCCTCACTATTTAAATAATCAACTTTTATCGCACAAACTATTTCCAGCTGCATTAAATATGAAAATAATTAAGCTGGACGCTTATCTTTCAACTAGATGACGTTAAAATATTTAAAGCATTATCTGAAGCATAAATTTGTTAAAAGAGACGTTTTTTATATGTGTTAATAATGGGAAAGAACTGAAAATCAATGTTAAAGAAAATAAAGAGTAGAGTGAAGAGTATTTAACCTACTATCTATAAAACTCAAAATATATTTTGCGTACTACATGCTTTACCAGAAAAGTCCTATTCCTGTAGCAAGAAATCCTATAGCAAGGAGAACGATAAAGTATATTATTATTGTACAACAATATTAACAATATGATATTATTAAAATAATAACAAAGTCCTGTAATGGGTTTTCTATTTCGTTTTTGATGATTGACTTGGAGAGATTTTGGGGAAGTATTTGTAATTTGGGAAAATATTTGTAATATTTCATCAAGTCAGGATTTTTAAAATATTTGTCATGGTTTTTATTGCCAAAATTAATTAGATCTTCTTATTTAATAATTAGTATATTTTAATAGCCTTTACATAAAAAAGTACTCTTAATGGTTGCAGTAGACAAAAAGAATGACAATTTTTTATATACAAGGATTTTCTTGTCATTTACATAAGACCTAATTTCTCCTAGATTTAATGTTTTTAATTGCATATGATAAGGAAATACATATTAAAAATACATATTTACAATATGTAATTCGGCCTAACAATCGCCAATCAAAATAAACATGGGGGTTCGACATTAAGTTTATGTGACATGCCATCGTGAACTTCCATGGTGTTGGGTAAAAGAGGGAAGATCCTATTATATTCTATCGCCATGTAGAGAAGCTTTGAATCACACCGAAGACTGTTATTATCGGTGCTGCAAGACTTGCCCCTACAATTAGTAAACAAATAAAGGACTTGGCATATCCAATATCATAATCAGAACGTTGCACCACAACACGGAATTATCGCAAGCTGGTCAGTGACATTGATGTCGAAGGTATCTCAACCTGGGGTTGAATCTGACATAAGTACGAGGGAAACCCAATTATTTTCCCTATCAGAACTGAACGAAGAGATTAAAACCTACAAAAAGATACAGCTGAGATTCTAGCAGTTCATTTTCTTGGTATCGCAAGGGGGAATAAGACTTTCTTATTCTCTGAGAGAAACGAAGACTTCCAGCAACACGATGTGTTCGTATTGCAAAAATCGTGTCTTGCGAAGGCGTGACTGGCTTAGTGAAAATGTTGAATGTCGAATATTACTCACACAAATGGAAATTGATCGTAGAGTCATCAAAACGAAGTTGGAAAGTAGTCCTTTTGCATAACGGCAATAAGAACGCTTCACATCAAGTCGCCCATTCTGAACATTTAAAAAAAGTGTGATTAAATAAAGTAAGTAAATCAGTATGGATTGTGTTGAGATCCGAAAGTTGCAAGTATGTTGCTCGGTAAATAAGGTGGGCATAGGACAATCGAAGCTTTTGTGGATTTTGGACGAGGCTTTGAATACAAGAAATTAAAAACGTAAACATGCACGCAGGTCACCGCCCATCAACCTCCAGGACTAATGAAAATATGAGCAATTTAAAGGTGCCCCTGAACTTGGATCGGCCCACAATAATTCGTCTGATTGGGAAACAGTAAGGAATTTAATAAATTCCTAGCGACAAAAAATTACTAGCGAGGATTTGGCAATGCGAAAGGTGTGTCAAGTGTATTGAGGGTTGAAAAAAGTGATCCAACTTACCTGGGAACCTGGATTGAATCGTATTGAGGTTTTCCAGGAACTTGGAACAAGAAAAGCCAAATTTTACGATG
The DNA here is from genome assembly GCA_954870665.1 of Stratiomys singularior. NCBI lineage: Eukaryota > Metazoa > Arthropoda > Insecta > Diptera > Stratiomyidae > Stratiomys > Stratiomys singularior. The sequence continues at coordinate 54,680,426 of OX940879.1, read as the reverse complement.
TGGTTACCGGTGACAAATCGTTGTTTTGAATATTTCCTGGGAAACAAACGTTAGAGCATCTTATTACCCGCCAAGAACTCCTCGCATCCAAATAAAAGAAAGAATGAGCATGCCATGAGGCAAATCTATGCTAATCTCCCTTTTTAACCATCGTAATATTGTTCACAGGGAGTTCGTAATGACTGACTGTCAATGTCAGTTTTCGCGCGGACATGCTTGACAGATTGTACAAAGCAGCCTCTACGCCCGATTTGTACTTCAAACCAAAAAATGAAACAGCTCCGTAGAAGCTACTCAAGAAGTCTTGATGGCACGCAGTGAATCGGAGCAGAAGCAATTGTGAGGACTATTAGGGGTTTGTCTGATTTCTTCAATTATAAAATTTCAATTGATTAAATCCTACTCTGTATACCTACTCTGTATAACAGTTGTTTGAAGATGCTTTCAAATTCTTGCAAAAGAAATAATTGTTACTGCCTTACTACAACATTCTTTTATCCATGCAGATGAGCGTTTCGGAAGGTATTTGCTCGCGTCTTTTTGCTTTTGCTGATGCAAATGTTATGGCTTAGAGGGGCTTTTCTACTAATAACTATGCGAATTTACTAACTTCTATGCGAATTATTATTGGTATAACTATGTGGATTGGTATGACTTCAAGTCTTTCTTTCTGAATACGCCAGTGACATAGGCGATAAATCGATTGAAAAAATCGCGGAGAATATGCGATTCAACAACCGAACGGTGCAAACAAAAACTCGCTATTAAGGCTTTATCTTAAATAATATCTTATATTTAAGGAACAATTCAGAGAAGTGGAAACTGCGTATTATTATAAAAGAAAGTGTATTTTCATGCTACGACGAAAATGGTACATTGGCACACTTTCAATAAACAATTTTCAGCAAGAAACCAAATCGTGAATTTTTTGATTGGAGGACGTAAATTATAGCAACATCTGTATTATCGCACATCCATCGCTAAATCCTTATGTTGGGAGACAAGGTTTAACTTACCATGATAATAATTTAATATAAATATATTTTAATTTAAAAAAAATTCTGAAAGCTCTTCACAAAAGAACAGATCCTAGAACCAGCTATTTTCGGTGTTTTTAAAACCAATAAGGGAAGATTCAAATAGAGGAAATATTGTGTCCAAAACAATAAGGAGCCAGAACCTTTTTAAACAACTAATAATTGTATTTAATACTCCTAAAAGCTCATCGTAATAATTTTATTTAATACTTTTATGCACGTTCTTCAAATATCAAAACATTTTGCTGATTCCATAAGCTATTATTATAGTATATAAGAATAGCTCTTTCTGACAGTACCATTTATTTAGCAAGAATGTATCTTGATCTTGAATCATTGAACCTACTTGCATTCAGACAAGTACATATTAAGCTTTAATTATTCAAGTTGAATGCGAGGCTCTTCCGCAATATTAATAATATTCATTAGCATAGATGCTCTTAATGATTTCAATACTCTTATGAACACCTACATCTTGGCAAAAAGTAGCATTTTTTGATGAATATCATCATCAATTTTTGGTTATGAAATGTTTTAGAATATTAATCATGTAATAGAGCAAAATTTGTGGACCGTGTTAAAAGAATTCTTGGACCTTATAGAGAAGTTGCTTTGATTCATAAATACAGCATGTCGTAGGTTCTTTCACTCTTGCCCATATAAGATCTCGAATCAGGCTCGAGAGGTAATTTTGTGTGGAAACTTCTTGGCGGGGTTAACTGGAAATTTGCATATAAATGATGAAATTTATTTAATATCAATCAAAGACATCAAGTTTGCATGACTTAAATGTACTTGCTTGTTTGTCTAGATTTTCAGAGTGGGCGGGTGGAAAAAGTGTCATTAATTTATTTGCTTTGTAATTGGTACGGCTAGATTTGCAATATGCGATTTAAAAAATTGTCTTCTTATAGATTCTATTTCGGCATATTTTATGGATCCTACACGATTTCGCTTGTTAATAACCTAAGGAAAAATTTGTAAATTACACTATTTGCAATATCATATGTTTTATTCTATCATTTCATTTGGGGACATGTTTGAAGTGATTAATAGCGTCGTGTGGAATTTAATTTAATTTAACCTAACCACATTCTCAAAAACCACTAGTTATTGGCAAGCTAAGACAAACCTACTCATATTAAAATTTGTCATTGAAAGTTTCAAAGGAATATTTCTAGTTCACATTTATTTAACTTATTATATTTAGTCTAATGTAGGTGCAATGATGAATAGTTTTAAGATTATACTTGAAGGCAATAAATACCAGTAAATAGACCATCTGTAAGAGGTGCACGGTTTTACAATCTCGTCAATTACGAACAACATGCACCCCCAAGTATGTTGCGAAAATCTCTGTTAAAACTACCCCGGAATGCTGAGCAGATGAGGCTTTTGATCAGATAGGCGCAATTTTCACGCAAACTAGAAACAATACATCTTCGGCCATATTGAATGCTACACAACATGTAAATTTTATCAAATTTCTATAATTAAGTGCAAAAAAGATGAGGAAAACCACATCGTTAACCTATGATCTTCATGGATATTTCTGCGAGGAAATCAATGAGCAACAATTGAGTCTCAGAATTTCCACCCAATTGAAATTTTTGAAGTAAAACTTCTTTAGGCACGCTTGACTTGGGGAGTAAGCTGGTGAATGCGTGACAAGAGCGTTACTAAAAGTTTGATCGGGCGATGCGAACGGAAGTTGAAAGGGAGATATAAGTTAGTTAAGATAGAAAGAGAGAGAGTTCCGTTTCGTATATTACAGTGGGGGCAAGAGAGAGAGAGAGGCGCCCGAACATTTTCTTTTGCCACTAATTTTACCAGGTGATTTAAATGTTAATTTAGCGTCCGATGATGGACAACGCTTGGTATACTTTCTACAACATAAATTAGACCTATACCACAAGGCATGGAACAACAATCGATGCAGTTTTCTCTAGATATCTTTCTAATTTTAATTCGAAAACATATGTATCTTATTTCTCATACCATAAGCCTATTGTCTCGGTCTTACAATCAACCATAGTAATAACTGATTTATCCGATAATGCAAATAATAAAAATAATGAATAAAAATAAAAAATCAAAAATACTAATTTATCAATAAAAACCGATAATAAGTTTAAATATTTGTAGAAAACTAATATATGTATATATTATACACATATACATATATCAACATATATATATATATATACATATACATACATACATACATACATACAGTTAGAGATAAATAACTTTTAATTCAGTCGTGTGGTCTAAAGCATACTCGTTTTTTTCTGAACGTAGTTTTTTTGAAAGTAATGTTCTTTGTGCGAAAACTGATCTCTTTTATGATATATGATATAATATAGAGGTGGTGTGTCATCATATCCGTAAATTTAAGTCTCTAAGAGATTGACCAAACTACGAGCCATATCTGCCAACAGCTTGTCTTCCTTTCGTGGCCATTTCCGCGTTGAAATTCGATGTATGAGCTGTGATAATACTACTTAACAAAATGTGCTAGAGAACACGAGAAGAAAGTTACAAAAGCATATTTGGAAAGAAAATATTCAACGATATCTCCTAAAAAGTAAAAGCATAACAGAGACGTTCACGAAAATAGAACAAATCTACCACGAAAATCCAAACCCGAACCATATACAAACAATAACAACACCGCAACTCAATCCTTTAACATACGACCCCCTAGTCCATTAATCAACTCTTCCCTAGTATGCAAAACCAAATTACAACAAATGATGCAACAAATGTTGACGAACATGTTTAATGGAATGCTTTTGCTCAGACACGCGACTATAATTATGTACCAAGTTAATCACATTTCCATACTGACGTCGAGTGCAATTGTTTTGGTTCTAAGGAAAGGCGAGCTTGAGCTATTTATAATTGATTTTGAGTTTCATATTAAACTTTTCTAAGAATTTTTTTCCAGAAGCCCACCCATACTTTCCCGACCGCAGTTTCTACTGAAATTACAAAGCGTCTAACAGGGGAGATGGAGCGTTTGACAAGGGAGGTGGAGCGTCCAATATAAAGTGTGAGTGCGAAAGTCTCACCAGTCAAAACTTGAAATAATCTAAAAATTCATTAAGTTTCCGCTGTATAATCCCTACAAATAGCACCTCTCTTTGGTATGGCAGGTTCACCTGTAGTAACAGGAGCCTGTAACTTTTACGACCCGTGTTGGAGTAGTGTGAGAAACAATCAAGTTCTGTTTATATTGAGAAGATTCATCACACAATCTGAAGGATGCCTGCATACTCCCAATGTCTGACTGGCTATGGAAGAACATATGATAATATTGGGTGTGTGACAAAATTTTTCGGATTCAAAACGAGCCATTTTGTATCACTTATTTATGTAAACGTGATCTTATATGTAAATATCATTATTATCAATGATTGCAATGAATTGCAGGTTGAAGCCGCTCCAGTTGCTAACAATGCAGGCCCACATTTAAGTCCAACCAAACAGAAAATAAAACCTTCCGTGGATGCAAGCCTAGTTTTGAAGTAGATGCGTATGAAAGTTCACGTCTTTTGCAAATTGTCCAGCTCCGTTTCATGTTATTGTACAGGACCCACTTCTCACTTTCAGTAACCATCTGTCGGAGAAATCTTTCATTGGTTTGACGAGCAAGGTGGGACTCACGGCAGGCCAAACTCTCTTCCTTGTTCCTTTACAATCATTCGTGGGGTACCCAAACACCCAACATGTGCAAGAACCCAACCTTACAACATATTCTAGTGCATGGATTCCTCCTCTTGGGCCACCTCATTTGAAGTGGTTACGCTATTTTGGCGACACACAGCGTTACACTTTCGACCGAGAAGTAGGTTTATATTTGTACTGCGGTTATACGCAGAAGTCATATTAATTGTAATCTTTTTTAACGCAAAAAACCGAGGAAATATACCTATATAAATAAATGTCTAGTTGATTTTTTCGATTGGGGTTTGATCCGAAGTTTATTCGAAGTGTAAGGGCTGTGTTAGGGCTGTACACACTGTGTACACGATATGACCCTAACCGCTATATTTCCTTAGAGAGGACATATCTGTACATCAGAGTTACTCAGAATAAAGAAAACCGAGAATTGGAAAATTTTTCGTGAACTCGAAAGAATACAACAAAGAAAGCAAGACGAGAGACGTAATGTCAAACGAATCATTGGAAATTTGACAATACAATAATAACGGCCAAGAGAGAACAATACAGCTGTAACTCTGGCACTCTCAGCCTTTACAAAAGTAAGCCAGTACTCAACATTTTATTGCTTTTCTTTTCTTTGCTGTTTTTTTTTTCAAAACAAAATACTTCTTAACATTTTGGGGACGGATGACGAGATTTTTCGTCATTCCTATTTAGTCGTTCGGGGCAGTTAACGAAATATCTCGTCTTGTGTATTTCACCGTTGCGTGCCACTGAGGAGATATATTGTCTTGCATATTCAATCTTTCGGGCCAATTAACCAAATATCACACATTTGCAACGTGATTGTAAGGTGCAGTTTTCCGTAATTTGTATCGCGAATTAATATTAATTATTTGAAGCCTTGAAATATGGATAGCGACAAAACAATAAGCAGTATTATAGAAATATTTATCGGATACATCGAGTGATGACGAGAATATGAATATTTGTGAGGACGATGATGACTGTCAAGATATAACCTGTAATATGTTTCCTACAAGAAAATGGAAAAGAACTTTAAAGGAAATGGATAGCGATAGAGATAGTGAGAATAATTGAAATTCTGATGGCGATGAAAGTTTAGACAGTGAGATTACGTGGGCTAAAAGAAGGAAGGTTGTCATATATACGAGTTATTCTGAGTCCGAGATAAACGACCTTTTAAGCAATAGCTTATCTGATAGAGTTATGATTAAAGTTAAACTCAGCAAATCTTTGAAATGGTCTCTTGTCATCAATCCAGCAGAATTTAAAACATTTTTAGCTCTCATAATTTTAATTGGGCTTACATAAAAGAGGAATTGGAAAGCAAATTGGTCCACAGATTCACTTTTAGCATTTCCGATTTTTCCACCAACAATGAGTCGAAATAGATTTGAACAGAGGTGGAAAGTTTGCCACTTTAATGATAATAGTAAGAAGGACCAGTCATCAACTCGACTTTCTAAAATTCAACCAGTATTTGAATAATTGCGGCAGTAATTCAATATAGTGTACAAATCCAAGCAACAGTTGTCGATAGACGTGGGCGTCATTCTATGGAGAAGACGTTTCGTTTTTCCGACATACAATCGTATCAGGTATCTGAAAGTGATACCGGATATATTTGAAATTTATACTGCTGTGAAAAAAACTGCAAGAATATATTTTATCAGAACTTAATCCATATCGTGATTTGTGGGACCACATGTATTAGGATAATAGTACCTCAATTCCGAAAAATTTGCTGGGACATAAAACCAGATTAGGTGAAACAATTTGACAAAACAGAGGCTTATCACAATGTCTAAAAGTTCAAGCACGTGGTCTTAAAAAAAAGGTGAAACAGCTTTCAGAAGAAATAGTTACATTCTACTGTTAATTCGTAAACATAAAAAAGAAGTTAGAATGGTCTCAACCATTCAAGACAGTTCGTATTGCACAACAGGGTTGAAATCCATGGATTCTGGAGAGAAATAAAAAAGCTGGTATGTGTTCACCTATACAACAAGAATATGAAGGGGGTGATCTTGCCGATCAGTATCTTTCCTACAATAGTGTTCATAGAAAAACAGTAAAAAGGGACGAAAAAAAGGACTTCATTTGATTACTGTGGTCTTTTTAATTCGTTTCGAGTTTACCAAATGCTAAATCCTCAAAGTATTATAAGGTACAAAGATTTTTTTCTCGATGTGCAAGAAAGTGGCTTTGTCCTGAAAAAACAACGAAGTCGATGGCTTTAGAAAGAGATGTATCCCGTCCTTCAAATTTTGTTCAAAGAACTCCCCGTAAAGCTCTCCGGCAAAAGTTATCAGGCAGTATACGACAACATTTCTGAGTATTACTTTCGCCTTCGGAACAAGAAATTTCCGACAAGACGTTGCTAAGTGTGCAAACTCAACACAAAAAGAAGTGAAACTCGCTATGTTTGCAAGCTTTGTAATGTTCCACTTCACTTAGTGTCATGGTTTACGAAATGTCATGCAAGATCATTGTCAACCGTTGAATCCTTATTTTATCGATATTATCGATAAATGGTACAAACTGAATCACATGTGTTTCTAGGATCTCTTGGGCATACCTGTATGTATTAATGCAAAAATCAAAAAATCAATGCAAAACCAATCTACACGGACTCCGAGGACAGGGACTGTAGATCGAGAAAATTGGATGCAAGGCATTCTGAACGGCAATATCTGAGATGGGGGTCAAACCTTGATGACATACACCACTACTTGCCTGCTTTAAGTTGAAACAATCTTTCTATAATTTGTGGTCAGATACTAGTTTTTTTTTGTTTTGTTTGGGAGGTGAAGGCTATTTACGCCCTGAGTGTCAGACTCCCGCTACCGGAGTACCGAATAAACACCTCCCCTGTTAGGCCGAGTAGTTAATAATAATAATAATAATAATAATTGTTTCATTACACAATACCTCTTTATGCTATCTGCAATACAACCACAATTAACAAGCAATTTAACTTTTAATTAATAAATAAATTTACAGAGCAGCAGAATTGTACTTAAAAGGATAAATTGAATAAATATTTTTTTTATTTGATTTGGGTCACCTAACGCCAAGATGTCTTTGCTTTTCATTTGTAATCTTTTGAGCGTTTTTATGCTAAATTTAATTTTTCTCTTAGCATCACTTTTGAACAAACGCATTAGCGACAAATATAATGACAACTGTGTGTTATTTCCGACATTGAATGGAAAGATAAACAAATGAACTAGACAAAAGCACGAGTACACACTGCTTCGGAGATTGCAGATCTTAGAATGTTTTTGCCATCAGTCGAGGACAAGCTCGCCGAAAATTGACTATTAAACCTAACAGCGCAGTGGTCCATGACATTAACTAATGCATACATCACATCTGCACTTACGTGTGTATGTTTATCTTGTAAAAAATACGTATGACATAATATTCGTAAATAGAAGTAACAGTATTGCTAAGAAACCGGCTCTGAGACTTAATGACGACTTGCCATTCGTCTTATGAAAGATTCATGTCTGACACCGCTAAATTCAAGATACATATTCTGCACTTTATATATTGTTGCTGAAAAATTCAAATTGGCTTCGAGGAAAATAATTTGGAGAAGAAAAACAATTAGAACTTGTTAATTTTATTTGATATTTCGAAAACAATACGTAAAAATCAAGTTTAAGGCTAAAATATATGCTTAACATTTAGCATATTCGTTCAGTGCTTCATGGTTGGGTGTTGAAAATTTTTAGTAAGAGGATATTAGTTGATACTTAAAATATTGCAAATCTGATCGTTTGTTTGAAAATATGCTTTCTCGTATTAAACGCTTTCCCATATGAACGCTTATTCTTAATAATAATAAATGCTTGCGGTCCATATCAATCGTTACGAGTTTTCAGTTTTATTTTAAGATTGTGAATTCGTCATGCGACATGCTTCTGTTCTCTCGTTGATGCGAAAGCACTGCATATTTTTCTTATCTGCAGAAAAAGAAATTAAATAACTTGAATAGATATCAGATTCTCGCTAGAGTCATGAAAAATACCAACTTGAATTCATGGTTTGTGTGGTTAACTTTGAAGTTTTGTTTAGAAGAAAATCACCATTCTATGAAAAAGTCCCGAATTTTTCAAATCTTCATTCGACAAATGACCAAGCTAATGAATCACACGCTGGCAATGCTTAAAAACATATTTTGCTCATATTAAGTTCACAATGTCCTCAATTTTAACTACAGTCTTAAATTATTCCAACCATAAACAGAATTTTGCCATTTGCCGAAACTGATAGACATACGTAGACGTAATTCAAATATTCTATACCAAGACCCTTATGGTCACTAAATTCTACAATGAAATAATGAAAGTAAGAGGTTTGTCTAATAAACGTGTATAGTCTCTGACGAAATAATGAAAGTAAGAGGTTTGTCCAATAAACGTGTATAGTCTCAGACGCACACTGCTTCTCACCTACCCTTTGATAAACGCGTCTCCTGTTAAAAAGAGAATCAAGTCTGGTTTGTCCGTGTGGAATCATAAGTTTGCTTAAGTCTTTCGACGCCTGAGCAAAATGTATTCCATGAACTCATCTTTCAACCATTCTGAACATCTTTATGGCTACATTTAGAAACAAGGTTTAAAAATTTTATTGAAAAGGTCAACGTGGTTCTTATTCTCTTTTTTCAAACAATGCGTAAATGTTGCACAATCAATCTTATGCAAGTAAGGCTGGAGCTATTCATGGGAACTCAAGAGCTGCTTCAAACAGAAATCCTGCATTCGTTTTAGCGGTCTCAGGTCAGGTACCAATCGCACAGTATATGTACATTCAATTATCTCACACTCTCAGCACAGCTTCCAAGCACCGAGAGAAAGTTGTATCTCCTCCCTAGTGAAATTTTCTCTGCTGTCTTCGCTTCTGCGCCAGAAAATTTTTCTGTGCTGCCTAGCAAAGAGGACGATAGGTATCACTCCTGTTATCATCAACACAACCATCCCAGATTAATTGGGACCAATTCCAACCATTTTCGGTGTAACTCCTTGCTCAGAGGGTACCCCCATAGAGAAGGACAGATCCGGAGACGTCTCCTTAGTATGGCTTAGTATGGTAGTTTTCCTAGGTTGACCATTAACCAGATGTTTGCCCTCAAACGTGCTGTAGCCTAGTCAGCTGTTGCTCTAATTCGTGCGGAAAAACTTATCTTTGGAGGAACTATTCGGAGTTGCTCACTCACCGCATTAGCGTACCTAGCTTGCTATATTCAAAAACATTAGAAAAAAATTACAAAAAAAGTTTGTATTTTAAAGTGAACCAATTGAATAATAAGATAATCACATAAATTTTTAACATTTTTTTTGGAAAATTTTCTAACCAAACTTTTCACAAGGAATTACATTTAATGGACATTTTTAAAAGATTGAGCCCAAACGGCTCAGAAAACCATTCCAACTCCGATCGAATGATCGAAGGTAGCGAATGCATCCTTCAGGATTGAGAGGGTATGACTAACAATTTTAAATGAATCCAATTTTTTTCAGACAAAAGTTGGAATTTCAAGAAAGTTTTTATTTAACAGCAAACGGTACATATCTATAACTTGGGCAGTTTTTAATTTGATAACTTTGAGCCTTTTCCACATCAATCAAACATCGCCATTCATTATTGAAGTGATAATTGTTTATATGAGTGGCAGCTTTCCAAACTGTAAGTTTAGATGATTATAAGTTTGGCAGTTGTATTAGGATATGTAATCACTTGACTGTGTCCTAAGTATCATCGTGATAGTAATCAAAATTCAGACAATTATGACTAGTGTGATTCTAACCAAATCATCTTCTCGTGTACTTTTGGTCATGAAATGGAAAATTAATGAAATATTTAGGTTTGTGCACTAGCGTTGAACGACCAGCGCGCAGGACACTTGGTTTTGAAAGGAGTCGGATTCAATTCACCTCAAAGACGAAGTGTCGAAGTGGACTGTTGAGTCACAGATTATGACATTTATCAGTGTCATTATTATTATAATTACTGCTGATCTGTCACCTCAGCAGTACGGTTTCAGGGCTGGTCGATCCACGATCGGTGCAATAGCAGAAGTAGTGAGTGCGGTCCAGCAGGCAGAAGCCCACAATCACTACTCGAGACGAATAGTACTGCTCATAACTCTAGATGTAAGAAATGCTTTCAATTCTGCTAGATGCACAGATATTCTTGGTGCTCTGGAATATTTCAGTGTGCCGAGGTATCTGACGCGGATATTGAAGGACTATCTCAAAAACCGGAAACTCATCTATGACCCATTGGAAGGCCGGCGAAGAATTGATTTGACATCAGGGGTTGCGCAAGGTTCCGTTCTGGGCCCGGACCTCTGAAATGTCTCGTACGATGAGCTTTTGAGGCTGCATTTATCGGGGGAGTCGTGCTTAGTTGGCTGCGCAGATGACGTAGCAGTACTAGTCGCCGGACGTACTGTTGGACAGACGCAGCTCAAACTGGGTGCGATAATACGACGAGTGATCGAGTGGATGACAGACCGTGGGCTTAGCCTAGCGCTGGAAAAGACCGAGGTTGTCGTCCTTACCAAGAAGCGAATTCTTCGTGTTATCCCCGTTCAGGTGGGGGAAATGATCATCGAGTCAAAAGAATCAATCAGATACCTTGGCTTGATGATTGACTCGAAGATGAGTTTTTTCGAGCAAGTTCGAGCGTCAGTCGCCTTATGGCCAACACGCGGGGACCAACCTCGAGCAAAAGACGTCTAGTGATGAGTGCAATGGAGTCAGTGCTCTTGTATGGCTCCGAGGTTTGGGCTGACGCTCTTAGTAAAGAGACGCACCGAAGGCGTCTGGCACAGGTGCAGAGGCAAGGAGCTTTGCGGATAGCGTCTGCATATCGCACTTTCTCTGAACCCGCAGTGCTGGTAATCTTGAGGGTGGTTCTTATTAAGTTAGTTGCAAACGAACGGAAACGTGTATACTTACGTAGGGGGGGAGTTGGCGAGAGAAACCGTCAGCCGAAAGGAACGGAGAAGGACCCTAACCTTGTGGCAGAAAACGTGGGAAAACGAAACGCGAGGCAGGTGGACCGCACGGCTGATTAGTGACTTGGGGCCGCGGTTCTACAGAATGCATGGTGAGACTGATTATTACCTGACGCAACTACTCAGTGGTCAGGGGTGTTTTCAGTCTAACCTGTATACGATGGGAAAGACACCATCCCCAACTTGCGTGTTCTGCCCGGGGATGACGGATGACGCCTGCCATACGTTCTTTACGTGTACCAGATTTACAAGATTCCGTTTGCATCTCTCGGAGAAAATTGGCGTAATTTCCCCAGAAAATGTAACAGGAAAAATGATGCAATCAAAAGACAACTGGAACTGTGTGTCGCATTACTTACGGACAGTACTTGTTATAAAGAAGGGGTCGCTTGGCGAGGGAGGGGGATCTCTGTAACGCAATTCTCTAATAATCGCAATTCTCTCTAATCGCAATTCCTTCCTATCCATCCTATCCCTCCAGAAAGAGGGATTTCCCTTAACCTGAAGGCACCGCTAAGCGATGATTAATGAGGCCGAGTCCGAAGTAATGAGACAAACAATTCCAGGCTAGGTTCTCTGTGTGACAGGGGAGGTGTTTAGTCGGTAGTCCGGTAGCGGAAGTTCGACACTCAGGGCGTAAATAGCCTTCACCACCCGAACAAAAAAACAAAAATGTCGGTGATATTTTACATTAGCTCATTCAAGAAAGCTTTCTGCAATCTTTAGCCTTTTCTTTTTCAACCGATATGATAAAGTGCTAACATCTAAGTATATATATAAAACTAATAGGGAAATAACTAGCCAAACTAAGAAGTAGATTTTTTTTTAATTCGAATTAAGTACACGTAAACTTTGCATGGAATTTCAACAATTTATTGAAAAACTTTATTAAGGTAATCGGAATAGATTTATTAAGGTAAGAATAAATTGATGACGCTTGTTGATCATGACTGATGACAAACACTTCCCAAAAAATAATTGATGCTTATTGTATAATGTTGATTTGATTAGTTCTAAGAAACACCACATGAATTTTTGAAGGGTGCTCTTAAAAGAGGATTCGTGTATACACATACTGATAATTAGAGAGGCAATCAAGCTCATGAAAGTGATCATCAAGGACAGAAAATGAAACGTAATCATCCACTCAACGGAAAGGTTTGTTTCCAAATCGAATTTGTTTTCTAAGGCCAACTAACATAACATATTTAATTTAAAATATGAATAAATTAACATATTTTTCATCATATTTTATAATTCAATTACCGGAATAATTTAAAGATTTATGAACATTGGAATCATTCTTGGCTCATTCTTATTCCCAAAGAAAAATCGATTTTTTAGACTCCAAACCTAAACACTTGACCTAACCTAACTACACACAATTAAATTTTTTTCAATACATGATACAATAAATTCGACTGGAAAATAAAAAACAAAGAAACTTTAATATAATTTTCAAAGAAAACGGATTTTTTATTTATTATTACTTTTATTTATTTATTTTGGAAATATATATATGTGTTGAGAGTAAGTCGCTTCCTTAGTTCAATTGTTCTCTATATGACCTTTGATATCAAAACACTAATGGCTTCAAGAAGAAGTAACTTGGTTGTCATAAAGAAGACTCTAATTCAAGTTTGCCTGGATATTAGCTATACCTGGGTTTCCAGTCAAAAATTGCCAAGAGGAAACCTAACTTCAAGATTTCTTAAGATTTAAAGGTTCCGTTTGAAAGCTGGAGCTAGTCTTACGCAAAAGTCATTGTGTTAGCTGACTAGTTTAGGGGAAATCTTAATCCACATACGATATGAGCTTTGCATATGGCAGCGATGCTACTCAAACAATAAAGCGAAGTCTCCAATAAAGTCCCACCATAAAGAAAAAGCAAGAAAACGAAATAGATAATATTAACTTGAAAGGCGCTCGAATTCGTTCAAATGGTGGTAGAGGTTGTCTTTGCAAGTTTAAAGCTGTAGATCTCGACCAATGTTTTTTTTTTTTCTGGATAAAGAATTGTCACTGTGAAAGCCAACACCAATCAAAGAAATGATCAGGTAGTACAGATGCCTTCATGGTTTTTAAGATTAAAGTTGTGTTCATTTGCTTTTTGAGATTTATGAACAAATGGAAAAATGTTACGATAAAAATTTTATTTGCATCTTCCGATAAAAACGGTGTGGTAAAAAGAGCACCCATTTTAAGAATGGGTATTACTCGATCCTTAGGACAGGAAGAGACATAGAACAGGCTGTAGCATAACGACTTGAAAAACCATTCCAATTCTTTCTTATAATACCAATATTTCCAGGCACTGCCCACTGGGAAACCTCTCGCATTAAAAATGTGGTTGGAATTTGCAGCCGTATCAACTAGTATACTTTTGAAAGAGTCACTATTAGGTCCATGCCACCAAACGTCACATTTTTGAGAATTGTTTGAACTGATGTTACTGTGACTTTTTCATATGAGCCTGCGAATAATTAAGACGGGTCGGGGAAATCATCCCAGGAGAACAATTGTAATGGGTTTAAAATAAAATTAATCAAGAAAGTGCACTTACGAACTATTGCATTTTTGCAATTAAATTATATTTAAAGATGTCTAATATAAAATTCGAAAATTAAAAAATGATTAAGTTGAAAGGTATTAGAGCGAAAGAGTAACTTCTTTTTTAACTTTCATCAAATTTTTTTTATATATAATATTTTTAATTAAATGTTTTCAGTTGAAGAAATGGTATCAAAGAAAGCTGGCTTTCAATTAAGTAAAAGGGTCTTAAGCTCGAAGCTACCATGAAATTAAACTCATAAAAGTTTTACAAGTCTTTTTGGACCAGGAGTCAGAGTTAAATTTTATTGTTTTAGTAGGTAAAAAGAGGATTTATAGTTTCAAATCATAAAATTCGCAAATAAATTTGATGATATCTTCTATCATACCGACACTTTCTTAACCCAAATGCAAATTTTGTAGCAAATAAAATTCTCCACGAACACTATAAACTTTTTCTTGCCTTTTCAAATTCTGGTTGAAAATTTTTTAACAAGAAGCAACACTTCTCCATTGTCGACACTATGCAGATTAATGCTAACCACTATACAAACAAGAACTCTTCGCTGCATTTAGATATAATGAATATCTAAACATTGAAATCGAAGTCACCGGCGTTTGATTTCAAGCAAACAAGAAAACAATTCGGACTTGGGTACAAATAGTGACCAATAGTATCCGTAAAAAAAAACTTAAACTAAAGATTAATTTATTTAAAATCTACCTTAATATTTTTTAACAAAATTGGCTTTGTACTATTGTCATTTTACTGGGATATGCAAAGGATGTAGAACTATGGAGAGCAAACAAACGAAATTATATCCCACAAATCGCATTGCGCTGCTACCAGAATTAACGTAGTAAACCACCTTCCTGGGATTTATATTACAAACTGACTTTGAACGTAATTAAAACTTACCCGCTAGTTCAGGTGCTTTAGATTTAGATACGGCAATCGGACTGAAGATACAAAAACAGGAAAACCACAAATACTTGCACTAGAAATTTCACAATAGAGTAATATCGAATCGATATTCGGAATTTTATTGCTTCAATAATTATTTCTTAAAAGTACACAAGTATCGCAGAGAAAATACCAAAGGCGACAGTGGGAATTCTAACAAACACCGTGAGAAAAAGCACAACACGCTGTCGTAGCGTTCGCGGAATAAATCGAATGTTAACGTGACGAAGTCATAAGCTAAACTGAACTCCACGATTCAGTTTAAGTTCCAAAGTGCTTCGGAGTCGAATGTTAACTACTTTTATGGAGCTACACTCTGGTTCTTAGAACGAAAATGAGGAGAAGTCGCTGGTTGTAGGAGGCTAACCACTAGAATAGCTTTGCGTGGTAAAAAGCGCCCACTGAAGCAACAAGCTGCCAAATTTCCAACCTTACTGTTGAAATACTCATGGATATAAGATATATGGCTAAATCTTCGATTATTGTTCTGGTTCAGTGTTAGAAGGCTTACTTCGGTATCATCACACTTAAGTCGCTCTGTCGGTTTGAAAATGGTTATAGCGGAGCTATGACACTCTCGTTTAATTAACCTTGAAAAATGTGCTTGAGATTGGAACAGTTGTGCAGTAAAGATTGACTTAGAGATTACCACACTGCTATAGAGAAGTCGTAAGAAATGTAACGCATCATTCTTCCTGTCAGCAAAGTCCACTTGCTCATTCATGGTTTGGTAGTAACCATCGATTATTAATCCATTAATGGTGAAACTCCAAAAATTAGAACAAATGATCAATTCTTGATCAAACTAACTACTTTTTGAACTGTTACATCGAAATTTACGAAGCTCAAATTGTTTTCTTATTGAATTATAAGCTGCTTTAAAATTATAAGCTGACAAAATACATTTGATGATTTGGTTATAATAAACATTATTATTATTATTATTATTATTATTATTATTATTATTATTATTATTATTACTGAATAAAACAGCGACTCCACGCCCGAAAGGCACGAAGGTTTTATATTCTTTGTATGATGTTTTCATAGACAGAGCAGCGCAGCGATGATCTACTAATTGATCCGGTAGACGTCAATGTCCTCAAAGAAACAATCGAAAATTTTGAGCCCCAGACTACAGGAGCCTACATACGTACGGTACGAATAATATCCGCAAGTCGTGAAACTCGGGGCGGAGCCCACAGACAAGGGCTTGTTTGAGGTAAGCCTTCTCACATCGAATGAGATGAGGAAAGAGTTCTACTAGGAGGGTGTTCTCGGTGCATTGGAATATTTCAGAGCGTGGAAGTATCTGATAGGGATTTTGAACGAGTAACCCAAATATAGAAACCTCGTGTACCCATTGGAGGTCGGCGAAGAATGGATATAATACAAGGGAAGGCGCAAAATTTCATTCTTAGCCAGAATATATGAAATGTTTCGTACGACGAGCTTCTCACGTTGCAGCAACCGAAGGAGTTGCGCCTGATCGGCTTTACTAGCCTAGTGTAAAAGCTATAAAATTATACCAGAAATAATGATGATGATGACCTCCTATGATCAGGTCCAATCATCAGCGGATAAGGTGCTGAGGAAGTGTTATCAGTCAGTCAACTCAGTCAACTTATGGACAACACTGGAAGACCAACTACGACTCAAAGATGTCTTCAATCTGCGTGCATTAGTGCTATTGTACGGCTCAGAAGTCTGCACTGACTTTCTTAGTAAGGTATACCGTACAACTCATCTGTGACTTGCAACGTGATTCTGCAGGAAATATGGCGAAACTATTTAATACCTGTCCCACCTGCTCAGTGGGCCACCTCCCAACCACAAAAAATATCATTATTAATTCGAATTAACTGTTGGAAAAGCATAGGTCGCATAGCGCAAAAGCATAGCATCGGTCTTCCGCTCTCAGTCGTTTTGGAATAAACTAAGGAAGTCCCCAAGTTCTAGTCGCTAAGTGTGCCAGTTAAGTTATAATAGTACTTCTCAGCCAAGTGAGGTTCTTACGCTTCTCCTGTCGTTCCGTAAGAGTTGTTTTTTTTTTATTAATTTTGTTAGGGTAAGACCAGAGAGTCTTTTCCTGCAATCGTTCTTGTCATTCTAAGCCGTATCTATCTCATTCTGCAGGGTTTTCATAGTTTGCTTTTTACTGTTGCCAGTTGTTGTTCATGGTTTCTATTCCAGTTGCTTTTGTTCAGCTTATCCAGCTATTGCTAGATCATCTGGTCTTTTAATTCCCTCTTACACCATCGTGTTCAGGAACTCATGTCAGTTTTACACCGTATAGCATACATACTTTCTTTAATTTCTCTTTCGTCAATGTTTGGTTGTTGATAGATAAAGCCATAAACTAGGCAACGAATTGCTAAGTTTTGAATTATGCATTCAGAAAGTGCAAGAAGAAACATGTCCTTACAATATTTCTAGATAATTCATATTTCCATGAATCAAATTAGCGTTACACTTTCTCTCTTTCTGTACTCTTCCATCTTTACTTCTCAAAATAGAAATAATACGAAACGAAAAAATAATAGAAACGTAGCAAAACCTTGATGATTCTATTTCTCACATGACCTTAAATCTTTGTGAAGCCGCTCAACCTGTTCGTTGCACATACCAGGTGTTTGCATAAGGTTTTTAATAAGAGTTTTAATAAGAGATGACGCCAACAGAAAGTACGCAGAGTAGTTAGTTGACACATGCACCATTTCGATCGTCTGGCATTTAGTTACAAACACACATACATAAGTAGATTCCACCAAAATTAGCGTGTTTGTTTTATCGTCTTGATCAATAATGTCGAATTTTTCGCCTGAAAAATAATATTTGATGATAACTTGTTTAACCAAAAGGAAAAGGCTTCTCAAATTCATCGTTTGATGATAAAAATATATGGTGAGCACGCTCCATCAAATGGTTTCGACAATTCAAAAGTGATAATTTCAATGTGAAAGACAGTGAGCGCTCTGGTAGATCACAAAAATGTGAAGAGTAGGAATTACAAGCGGTTATTGGATGGTGAATCAACGGAAACTCAACGGCTATTTGCAGAAACATTAAATGTGTCATAGAAAACGATTACGCACAATGGGTAACATGACAATGAATAAATTCGGTTAATGAGTTCCACAGGATTTGAATGAACGACAAAGGGAAAATCGCATAGTCACTTGTGAAATGCTGCTTCGGCGCCACGAAAGGAAATAATGTTTGCATCGGATTGAGGCGGTTGACTAGTAATGGATTTATTTTGAAAACTCGCAGCCGAAAAAATCGTGGCTTTCAACTGGCGAAGGCGGTCCTTGAACACCAAGGCCAAATCGCTTCAGCAAGAAGACCATTCTCTGAGTCGTATTGTGTATTATAAACTCTTGAAGGCGGAACCGTTTATACAGGACGCTATCTTCAACAAATAATAAATTTGAACCGTGCAATAATTGAAAAAATAACGAAAAGGCCCAGAAGACATGGCAAAATGATTTTGTTACACGACAACGCGCTGTCGCACACAGTAAAGCCAGTGAAAGACACCGTGAAATTGCTTGGATTGGGTATCCTTCTGCACTCGCCGTTCTTTCCACACTTCTGCACCATCTGACGATTACCTCTTCGCATTAATGGGGCACGTGTTCGTAGAACAGCCCTTCAGCGATTTCGAAGAAGTTTGGAATTGGTTAGACGAAGGGTTGGTCGACAAAGACAAGCAGTTTTTGTGGCATGGTATTCATAAATTAGCTGAAAGATATTATTTACAATAAAAAAGTAATTTTTTCCCTCGAAAATTACGTATTTTTTATTATTGCATAGATCTTGTTACACCAAGACTTTTGGGGGGGGGGGATCTGAACGGAAATGGAAAACATGGATTTAAAGTAAAGTTTTGCCACCCATACCATATGCAGAAAGACCCGCGAACCGCCGCGTGGCAATGCTTTGTACCTCCGCACGTTAGACCGCGCTCACGATTGCATCAATGGTGGAGCATCTTGCTCTGAAGTCATAAAGCCGTTGAGAAAGGCCCCCGGCAGCACAAATAACGTCTGCGAGTCTTCTCCCGATTAATTTTTTTCCGGCCGTGTCTTGCATACCCAGTGGGCGGTATGCGGCTGCCGACTTGGGTTTCTCTTCCCCCTTAATTTTGAACACAAGCCCCGTCACATTCCAGCACCATGCGAACATCCCTTCGCGCATGGGCTGAGGAGCTGGTCAGGGCGAAAATGAAAGATCATCTGTAGCACTTCAGCCGGAATCCCATCTGGTCCTGTATCCATGAACAAGACTGCTTTCTCTAATTCCGTCTTCGTAAAAAGTGGAATTTTCACTAGTATTTCGTCGTAAATGGCTTCAACAATGCGGAATTGGTAGAAGAAAGATGCAGATCTTTACTCTATCAACCCCCCCCCCCTCTCAACTTACCGGCTCGTATGTGCGCGATGACCTATGGGCATCGAACTTTCCATGGATCCTTGTTTAAGTCGTCCAACACGTTTTGCCAATGGCTGGCTTCTGAGGAGTGTGGGGAGACATTTTCTAGCTGAGGTATAAGCTGCTGATCGCGAACATGCCTTTTGTCTGGTCCGTGCTCGATGGACATTTTGTCGTAGTTTGTGACTTTCAATTTTCGATTTTGGGCAATTCCAAGTCACTTTTATACTGGGAGTTTGCCGCGCGCCGGTGTTCATAAAGACATGGAAGACCTTCATGCAGACGAAATGATTGTCATAGTTTAGTTCAAGGCATCTCTTGCCGCAGGTACTCCACTCTTCCGCCGTCGGTGATCGTACCATTAGCACTTCAACAAATCACTCAGTATCTGCTTTCCTAGTATTGCACCGGAGTGCCTGGTCTTCGGGAAGCACCATCATGCATCTCCAATCCTATGAACTAGTGATCGGTGACCGAATAATCCTCTAGTACTCTCCAATTCTTAACTGATTGTCACATCAGGTATGTTTCCAACGCAACCCCATCGACAGAAAGTAGGCCTGTGTTCATTACGACGAGCACAGTTCTGGCTGCCATGTACAGGATCCGTTTGCCCCGAGCATCTGTTTGACACAAATCCCATTCGATTCCTCTAGCGTTGAAGTGACCTCAGACGAGCACGTGGGCCTCTGTGAGCGTCCTCCAATCCATTGAGTCTATGTAGAAAGGATGAAAACGATTCATTCGGGGTGAGGTGTACACTAAAGAGTGTAGTTCCCGAACAATGAGCCTACACGAAGCCATCTCCTCGTCCCCGGTCGTGCACGTGCAGGTGAGCACTGTTCTGAACATTGATGACGGCTGTACCAGATTCGTCAGGATATCATCTTAGTGAACTTCCGTTGTGATGTTGCTCACTCAACAGCTGCAAGCCAGCTTGACTGTCTCTGATTAACTGTTCGAGCAGACCTTGGGCGATTATCCTTCGATGCAGAGTGATTTGAAGGATGCGAACCATTGCAGAAGCACTTTAGCTTTGGTTAGGGCTTCTTCAAAGACCCGACACTTATATGTATCTGGGATGTGTTTCTGGTCTCGATACATAATTCTAGCATAGAACACAGTATATCTCTTCTGTGCATTGCCCAGTCTTGCCTTAATTGTACCACAAGGAGTCTCTATTAGTTACATTACATTACTGTGCGGTATGCCTGTGTCCAAGGCACTTGAAACACAGAAGAGGAATCGCTCTTCGCCGTATCGGAGAAATAACGTACCCTATTCTAATATTGCCCTTCTATAATAGCTGTTCGGTTTAATAGCTTTAACAGTTTTTCTACTTCCAACTCTGTGAAGTCGACTATGGGCATGCATTGGCCCCCGATTTTTGGTTTGGTCAACCTGGCTCTTTTGAATGCTTCACGGAACGCGTCTTTATACTTTGCATCTGGTCCAAACTCAAACAGTATATTACCT
This sequence comes from Stratiomys singularior, assembly GCA_954870665.1. NCBI lineage: Eukaryota > Metazoa > Arthropoda > Insecta > Diptera > Stratiomyidae > Stratiomys > Stratiomys singularior. The sequence goes on along the minus strand of OX940879.1, from coordinate 54,659,242 downwards.
GATCGGAGTTGGCCGTACAGCTTTGATTGCTTTGATTGCTTTGATCGCTTCCTTCACCTTACCGTTCAACATCCGCAGAGGATCGTCTACCGTCGGTGGTGGTTTTCGACCTTTCTTAATCATTGTTTCTTGGTTTACGGGTGATGATTCTTTGTAGTTCGGATCGTGTGGAGTTTTATCGATTTTTGACTTTAGGCTTTTTTAGCTGCTTTCTTGGCAGCTTTGGATAGTGACGTCTGAAACCCCTCCTACATCGCATTTTGATCGGTTGGCGCCCCCCTCCGTTTAGCTCGATCATCTTTGATTTGGCTGGCAGAAGAAATCGGGATGACTACTGCGCTGTCGAAGAAATAAGCCTGTTGCTCTTCTTCTGACTTCAGCCATCTGTGTCTACTCTGACTTTTTCGGGTTAAGAAGCCTTTATCCTACTTACTAAGATTCGTTTGCGCATTTCATGTGGCAATGTTACGTTTTATATCCCTTTCCGCTTTACGGTTGAACCACTCTTCCTCTGCACGATCCAGGATATTCGAAGTTCAGAAAAGCTGAGACTCTTGCAACCTGGGATAGACGAATACACGGTAGAAAAAGCGAAGCGGTTGAGAAACCTATGATTGTGTGCCTCCACCACGGAGACCTCGGAGACGCTCTCTCCGCTCGTTTGTGTAGTCACCTTAATGGTTTCATGGCCCTCTTTGCTGAGTAGGGAGGCCATGCGAGGGTTGCCATCAACTCAAAAGACGACAGGTGCTCAGGGCCAGATCGGCGCTTATCGGAAGTTCGTTTCAACCGAACCTACACCACCAACTCTAACTTCGAACGTACTCCGAGGCCTGCCAAGGTTTTACCGGGTTGGAAACCATATGATTGTTAGATTGGAGCCGTTCACACTCGAGTGTCACCTCGATGCTACCGTACGAAGGAACTAGGTCCAAAACATCATATTCGCCTGCCCAAAACGTCAATTTCAAATGTTAACCAGTCGATTCGTAGTCCATGTGTGGTTTAGAGTCATATTTCGTAAATTTATCCGTTTTCTCGGGTACGTGTGGCGGAATTTTCTTTCCCAAAGAAAACTGGTCTTCGGAAATTCTCCTGTTGACCAGCATTTCCCTTCGGAGAAGTCAAAGATAATAATGGTGATTATATATAAGATTTATTTGAAATAAATAAACCTAACTGAACTAGCTATTTGCTTTTATTTTTTTCCCTACGAACAAATTCCATTACCATTTGTTTTAATGTGTTTTTAAGGTCTGGCCCCCAAATTGATAAATTTAATATTAAATATTAAATTTTAAATTATTTTTAAATCGCAATAGTCCGGTTTTAAAATAATTTCCTTTTTTGGTAGTGAATTGACTGGTACTTAAATGTGTAAATAATTCAAATTGTAAGGGCAATAGGTATACATGCTTATGAAAATAAAATTTCATAGCCTTGCTCTCCGATGCCTTCACCGTCGAATCGTAAGCGTAATGTTGTGAAACACCTGTTGGAAATGACTTCAAAAACGTTAAAGTTGCTCTCAGTATCACTATTAAGGAAACGGACGACGCTTTAATTTAATCGTCATTTTTTCCTGATATGTATCACTCACATGGAGGCGTATTAATGGTGCAATTGAAAAACACTTGCACTCAGAAACAATAGCCATTCGTTAAGATAGCAGGAAGAGGTAAAATCTCCTGCATATTTGGTAAGGTGACCTCAAATTAATTCAATCAAAGAAAGAAAAAAACGGAACTATTATTTAATTCTATAAAGACATTAATTAACTGCTCCACCTACTCCCAACAAGCATGAAACTATTGCTCATAGATTTCTGTTTGTTTTCCAATTGATTGCAATCAGATCATTCAATTCACTTACGATTGTTACTAATAAATGATACTAAATTGGAACCGTTGGTTTTTATGCTCGACCTCAAAGAAAATGTTTTTCATTGCCGACGATTTTTTCTAGATTCAGAATTTCCCGATTGAGTTAAACGTGAATCGCGTTTAACTCCAAATTGGAAATATTGCGCTTGCAACTGAATCGACCCACGGACTGTCAATTAATGACTCACTCTGAGAGATCTAGTCTTACCTTAAATGTTAAGCGCGATCATACAGTTGATGTCGGCTACGACCTCCAAAAATCTTGCAAGCATTGCAGCCTCCCAGTTATTGGTACCCAGAAAATTTAGGCTGAGCTCAACCAATAGTGCGCAAGGTTTGCTCATGCGATGGAATATCGTTTCAGAGATTTTTCGAAGTATATCTTTGGGACTCAGAAGTCAATCATACTCTTTCGGTTGAAAGGATTTTCCGATGTATCTCAATCAACCCTGCCGATATCTGATTTAGAATTCAAAAGCGTGACGACCTGAATTGGCTTTGAGGTTCCAATAATCGCAGAAAGCGAACGCTGCGTCGTTGTTTCAGTAATAATAAAAATATTTTTCGGCCTCTGCTATAGACTTTAAATCAATTACATGCCTGCTGTTGCAAATTGGTACTCATATATTTCCCAAAAAATTAAAATATTCATATCTTAACAAGTTTCCTTTGAAAGTCGACGAGCAACTGAATAATATGAATGCGCCAATAACTTCTTGGGACACTAACAACACTCAAGACGTTCATGGCTCCGCATCAGACCTTTTGAGGTTCTTTCCGCTTCGCACCATGGTTGCTTCCAAGATGGAAAGTGAAGGAAAAGATGAGTTCATACACAGGTACTCAGTAGGCATTGACGCTTCTTTGAAGCTAATACCAAATAAGTTGTGGGTTAAAGAGGAAATATCAATGTATGTATTGCATTTATTAAGTTATGGACCATATGGCTTCGTAAAGTTTGTTGTGTAACTATCGGTTTGCATTAGGCTACTCTATAGTACACTATATAGTATACTATATACTATATAGGCTACTAAGCAAACCGTGGTGCAGTCTTTCTGTATCGAAATTTGTCATCTGTGTTTACTCTGCATGCAACTTCGTGAAAACGGTAAGCTTAGTTTTTGTCTTTGACTTCTTTTGGTTAGCAATAAATTTGAGATAAATATGGGGCTTAAAAAATTTCATAGTTAACTATTCTTTCTTACTTTTTTAAAAAATATTAAACATGAAACTGTCTACACCGATTTCCCGATTGAATGAAATTCATTGGCAGCAATTACTGATTAATTGTCTTTTAAGGACTAGGAAATCATCTAGTTGGGACCTATGTTTCCAACAACGCTGCTTATATGCATGTTAGCATTGAAGAAGGAATATGTAATGCTGCCCTTTATGCACGTTTTTATAAAATCTTTACTTGCCCAGTACACTTAACAAAGAAATTCCTACATTCTTAATGAGAAATTTTGAGAATCTTTTGTGATGGTTTCATGATACATGAACTGGAATTTTGGGAGACATCGAAACCTAAAATTCGATTATAACTGAATCAAATATGCATGATAAATCAGTTGAAAGCATACAAGAATTCTAATTTTATTCCTTTGAAAAAAACCTACGACCGGCTATTTTTCGGGAGTGTCTGGAATTCATTGAGAAGGATATGACCACTTATTTTTGGGTGTTCCCTTTTCCCTTGCGATCCTGTATTTAAACTAACAATATACCGCAGATGGACAACATTACCTCAAACTTGCATGCACACAGAATATGAAAATATTGTATTATGTCCAATCTTCGACTGCGTCCTATAATAATTTACATCACCACGTCTGCAGTTATTATCTTTTCTGTATTCAGTTTTGTTTCAGAAGTTTCAGTTAAAAATATGGAAATCTGTTCGCAATTGCTATCAGACGAACTACGAACTGCCTTACGATTAATAGCCTTTGTTGTTCTAATGTATAAATGTTTGTTTGTAATATTTTTATGCTTTCCTTACTCTTCTCCTATTTTGTTTTGTTTTTCGTATTTTAATTTTCAATATGCTCTTCAGGCGTCAAAACAATCCATCCTTGCTTGGCCCATCTATGAATTTTGTTCCCTTTTACAGGCATTGGAGCTCCTTTGCTCAGTGCTCTTGTCGGTGACAGTTGGTTCACCGTCTTCGTGGGCGTACGTATGCCAGAATCTGAAACTACAGAAAGAAAAACAAACGTGATTTAGAACGTTCTCAATGGATTCTATATTCTAAAAGCATCAGCTGCCCTAAATCCGGCAGTTGGATTTTCAGTTGACACAGACTTTCCCTGGGCAATAATTATTAAAAACAAGACAAAATTCTTGCCTTATTAGATGTCGTCCAGGTTGCTGTTTCATCCTTAACTTGTACGATTCAATGTAAGTTTTAAAAGACTTAGCCCTAGATAAGTCAACATTCATCCACACGACGACATTCCCCGCAAAAATTGAGATCACTCATCTGCCACTGCTCTTTGTTCTCGGCCATCGTTCTACCTTCCTATTAAGTCATAACGATGCAATGTGTCACGCAGTTGCCTTCGGACAGTGCTTAGATAGTGTTCAGCAGACATTGGTAGTCCGCTCCATAAAAGTTCAGTAATAGTGTATATTTTTTTGGAAGGGTATGTGCTTTGTTGTATTTTGAATTTTCTTCGCTCACACGACATAAAAGTGGATATTGTTGCTATTTCGGGAAAAAATATAATTATGATAAATTCTTTTTCTATTAAAAACGAACAGTTAAAATACCACATGTATTTTCTTTGTAACAAGAGCGATTTGTGTATACATTTTTCAGTGTTGCGAGGCAATTTCTATTATTTCGCCGTTCTTTTTTAAATGGAGTTGAGAACACAGAAGAGGAGGCCCGTAAACGCCTAAGTGCAGAATGAAAAAATGAGTATGAATCTCTGATAACTGGTTATCAGAAATTTAATCTAATGTGGAATGACTGAGCCCTCATAATCTGATGATGATACGATAAAAGCAACTAACTGACAAAGATTTCAAATTATATATTCTAATTACTCTTCAAGAGCAGAAATAAATAGGACTGGTAATTGCTAACGTGTTCTTGTATCAAAGCTTTCGTATTTGGTTGCGTTTTGTCAGCGTCTGCACGAACTATAACGTGCAAACTAGTGTACCAGGTCCGCAAATAGAGGCAATAGAAATGCATGAATGCACATTAACTGGTGGTATGCTACAATATATTGTAGATTTCACAAAAGCATAAGAAGACTCACTACAAACGCGATACCCAAACTGGTGGAGATAAAAGCGCTCTTTCGGCTGATTTTAAATTCAGCAGCTATGAAAAGCAACCATATGCCATCTCGTACGCTTTTTAATACAAATCGATCGGACACCAAAGGTTCAATTTTTTAATAAAATGTTTCGGTTCGACGACAAGAGAACGAGATATGCTAGAAGATTGTCGACAAACTTTCACCAAGTTGTGGAAAGAAATGTTTGCAAATTTTCAAAAATGGTATAAACCTGGGGCACTGCAGATCAGCAACTTGTTTTATTTAAAATTTATTTATTTCCATTAGAATGTATATACCGAATAAAACAAACCAGTATGGTTTAAAACTTGTAATGGTAGCAGATGTGCACAGCAAATATATAATGGAAACAAATCCAATGGAATATAATGAAAACAAAAAGGAACAAATCCTCAGAGAGAACTATTGGCGACGTACAGCAGGAGTCAAAAGTTTCTATACTCCTAATACTTACCGCTACAGAGGTAATAGTTCCCTAAGTAGCAAACAATAGGTGAAATATTTTTAAGCACAAGTAAAGCTTGTACTTTTTATTATATTATAGCTTGGAATTTTTATAATTTTATAATTTATTTAGAAAAAAAAAGTAATTCACGAACTATTCATTGGGAAAGATAAAATCTGCTGTATAACACAGTCAGGCGTTTATGATGAACAATTAACATTTATAGTTCACCAAGGTCATAGGCATCAGTACTGCTTCGGACCTCCTCGAGCTTCTATGATTGCATCCAACATGGTTTTGAGTAAAATGAGAAGAGATTAATCCCGATTCTTCCGCCAACCCAAACCGGAGATGTTGTTTAGATGTTATGGTACGTGTCCTGATGTTTTTGTCCAAAACTTTCCCTAGATTTTCTATAGGACTAGGGTCCAGAGGTTGAGGAGGGGAGTGTAGTTGCTTAGGTGTATTTTATGACATCCATTCTTTCACAATCTTCGCTGTGTGCTGTGGATCGTTATCCTGTTAGAACACCCTAAAAGTTTTAAAATCAAATTTTCACACATTACCTTTTAAAGTTTTTTTTTTGCAGATAACCCCTGCTGTTCATCATCGACTTAATGAAAGGCATATTTTCTATCCCAGCAGCCGACATTCATGGTGAAAACAAGGTTTTTGGGAAGGAGCTCCCCTGTTTGATGATATTCCGATGCTACCTCTGTTTTTGATATGAATATTCCAAATTTACTTTCGTCGGTGAGTTTTAAAATGCCTTTTCAATCGTTTAAGACGATGAGCAAAAGAGATGCATGGTTTCTTCCTGGGTACTTTACGAACTGTTGTTGCACTCACTAAGTTATCACGTTCAGTACACGAATCTTACGCCATTTGTACTACACTTTACCTCGAGGTTTTCCTCATTTGCTTAATTCTTTTTCGTACTTCGGAATCAACATAAAGCGAGGACGGCCGGAGCGTACTTCGTTGCAAGTTGTACCATATACTCGATAATTTTCTGCACTGCATCATGACTTTTTCGACGCTACATGATTAAACTGTGCATTTCTACCGAAACATATTTTCCTTTCACCATTATTACTGTTTAAAATTTATGTTTCTTAGACGGAGAGATAAATAAAACTCTTGTTTCACTTAATAACACCAACTTTATTAATTTATATTTATATTTATTCCCGGTATACAATTTATATTGTATACATGAACCGGTATTCAAAAAGGCACCCCAATGCAGTCTCACATTGGGTGATAGGAAACAGAGGCTTGTCCGTAACTTTTGACGCGAAGAAATAACTCTTCCCCTTTAGGACAATTTCACTACTATTTATATCACTCATCGCCTACTTGGTTTACTTTAATTCAATTCAAAATATCAATGTCTACTTTGTTTACTTTAATTCAATTCAAAATATTAATGCCTACTTTGTTTACAACTTTCATTCAAAATAATTATGTCTACTTTGTTTGTATTAATTCAATGTGTGTAGCATTTAAACGTACCTCACATGAAGTTTGTACTGCGAAGTGAACAAATGAACACAAACTGACCGATGCGTTTAAAAAAATCTCGCATCATAAATTAAACTTTACGGGACTAACCGTTGTATTTTTAAATTAAGTTTTAACATGATTTCATCGTTCCTTATGAATAGTTCATGAATTTCGTTTTTTCAAATTACTTTATAATTAATAATAAAAAAATCTCACCGTATTTTCTTACTGTTGTAAGGAAATTACAACTTCTTAAATGGCTCCAACCGCAACACCAAAACGGGTAACTAGCTTACGTCTGTCTCCTTAGCTGATGTGTTATTGAAGCCACTTTCTATCTTGACTCTCGTGGGTACTCTGAGAAGTAACAAACGGGAAATTCTTGAAAAACTTACAAATTCAATACCCCGCGATATCGGTGTTACAATATTTCGTTTCAATGGCAACAACGCGCTACTTTCCTTCAAAACGAACCCTAACGAAGTTGTTTTCATATGAAAGCATTTCATATATGATCACAATCAATGTAATATTAATGAATCCACAGGAAAACCTGAGATAATACATTTTAAACAACAGTACCAGTGGTGCAGTGGATTCTGTGGATGAAATGTGTTCAAATATTAACGCTAACTGAAAACCTGAAAGATGGCCACAATGGTTTTTTTTTATCTTACGTGATCTAGTTCTCTAATAAAAACTAAAAAATAATAAAACGACTTTATCCGGACGAGATTTTGTAATGGCATTAACAGACCAATTTATAGCGCCCTGGTTACGGCACAGTTCACATGTGGTGACTTTTAATGATATCCTGGATATTTCCTCAAACATAGAAACCATATCTATGTAATGTCAATTGTGCGTTACATGCCGGTCCACAGCTCGATGAATGATTAAACATCGTTGCATCAAATGCAAGAATGTAATTTGCGGCTCTCTTAAAGTTGTCATCTGCAGTAACTGCATACAGTCATTGGTTATTGATTTCATTTTATTAAGATTCAAAGGAATGAATTTTAAGTGCAATGTAACAAATTCTTATTTTTATTAAATAATTTACAAGATATTTGCCTTAGTTATGCCGTCCGCTCGATGAAAGACATTCCAGCATTTCAACTGAATTTTGAAAGACGCTACTGCCATAGAAGAAAAACTCGGATTAGATGAAAATACTTGGGCCATTCAACGCCTTGTTGGACGACAGCGTTATCGGACCAACCATCTAGCAGATAGTCCATCAGAATTTTGGAGGAGTTCTTTGGTGATCCCGTACTTAGATATCATTATTAGATCCCTAGAAGAACGTTTTGTTGAAGACAAGACTCCAGCTTTCGCATTATCAGAGTTGCACCCTGCCCAAATGCGAACCATGTCGCTAAACATTTTAAGCGAAGCTTACGAAACCTTCAGCAAATTTATTAATTTGCCAACTTGAAAAAGAAATTGAATAGTGGCAGAAACTGTGGGAAAACCAACCCACAGCCACTGATTTGACCTTTGTTGAAGTGCTAGAAGGCACGAAGCCATTTTTCGCGAAAATCGCTAGAGCTCTAAAAATCTTGATAGCTTTACCGTTCACCACTTGTACCGTATAACGCTCCTTCAGCAGCCTAACGCGTATCAAAACTTGGCTCCGAAGTACCATGGTTGAAACTCGACTGAATGGCTTTGCAATGATGAGTGTTCACCGAAAATTTATCGTGGCGAACTTGTCAGATTTCAACCATAAAGTGGTGGATAAATGTGTGAGGAATCCGGGAGATTGTGCTTCAATTGAGATAAGTTTTGTTCATTATACGTCTGATAGCGTACTATTGTTTGTATGTAAAAATTTCTTTGTAGTAAAGTATTTATTTCATTGTCGTAACCTGCAGTTATTTACTTCCAGTTGTACCCTCAATTAGACAGCTTGAATTGCGATCTAAATCAGTCCTTGCCTAGTTTCCGGGCATGTTATTTTGATCAGAATATCGATATCGTCAGGCTACGCTATGGCTCTGCAGCTTTTTCCCCCTGTTTCCTTTTTGCTAATATCTTCCAAATTTTGATTAATTGTAATAGTGATACATGATCTTCATCCTAGGGTTTCCGCTTTTAAAGTCATGATATGATGTGGATGTTTTTCATATCCTGGAATGACAGATCCTGCGTTTTGTATTTTTGCTTCGTTGAACAATGTTTCGATATCGATGCTCCGTCTCCATTAAAAATTTAGCAGGCATACATGCTAGTTGGAAAAACGCTTCATTATGTTCTTGGTGTTTTTTATCTATAAATTCCCGAAGCTCTCCCGAATGTTTACTTTCAAAGACCTAAAGTTGAGTCTGTTATCCTTTGATCATTGGGTGCTGACTTTTGCCGATTTCAGTAAAAAAAACTTTTGTTAGCTCCCCCCATCCTCAAACAACGTGTACTGTTAAAGAAAGAAAGAAAAGCTATGAATATTTCAACAGGTATTATGATGAGATTAGGTTTGACAGGGATGATCGGGATAACCTTTTCGCTTCCTGTTGATTTGTTTTGTTCGAAATGTTAATGCCCCATAGAAATTTTTTTTTATTTCAACAGGGCCGTGGCAATAAGTCGAGCTGCTTATGATTTTTCGGAAGGTGTTAATATCAAAATGTTATTATATCAAAAATATAAATATTTGTGGCGTTCCAGGCTCTATAATCTATACTATCCGTTTTCTCTTTGGAGTATCGTATCAACGTGTGTCTCCGTTATAGAATCTCACTTATCTTCGGTGATTTGTGTACTCCCATACGTTACAGTAGAATCCATTCAAACACATTCAGATTTCTTTCCTCGCTTATCAATGTCTTTCTGAAGATTTCCAGGTTCCGATTCAGATTTTGATGTTGGTAGAAAACCAAATTTTACTGAAATATGTATAATTGTTCTTATTTTTTGATTATGTATTTGGTTTAAAGTATGCAAATCCATGAACAGGATATTTTTTAGAGGTATAGAATTTTGAGATGTAATAAAATACAGATAAATGTTTCGATTGCCGTAAAATTTTATTGGAAAGATAATTCTCCGCCATTTTTATTTGAATATGATTCCAGACATTTGAACGCCACATCTCGTGCGGAGGAATACCAAAGGAGAGTTCCGATTTTCGACTACTCGAACCAATAATTGGGGCCTTATTTCGCCAACAACGTGACAAATGTTTTCTTCCAAATCACAAGACTTTGCAGATCTTGCAGAAAAAATATGCACCCATCTAATGCTTCTTTCAATGAGTCGATGGTTTCATGAGCTGTATCGCGTGTCGCTCCCTTTTGTTAAAACTAAAAGTCCCCTGCATGCGACGAGTCAATTCCGGAACGAGAAAATCAAAGATCATGGCTCGGTCACAACCGACTGTAATGTTATTTCCAGCAGCATTTTGGAAGCCATATGTAACAATCATTCTTCCAGCACATAAAACACGCCAAACATTGACTTTCCCCGTGTGTAACGATGTTTGGACAACTATTGTTTGCTATTGTTGATCACCCTGAATGCGGAAGTTTTGTTTATTGACGTAGCCATTCAACTAGAAATGCACCTCGACGCTAAACAAAATTTTCTTTTGAAATTCGGGAACACCACAAATCTACCCCGTGCCCGGTGGCAATTCCATCACGATTTGGATTTCGTAAGCTCGAAAGCCAAGATCCTTCCGTTAAATATTTCCATAATGTGGATGCGCACAGGTTTAATTATTGAGCACGATGTCGAATGGACTTACCTTGGTCTTCATCGATACCACATTCTACAGCTTCTATGGTTTCTTTATTACGCCTTGCATGACGTCTGGATGGGAATTACCAGTGAGAGTGAATTAATTGTACTGATGGACGATTATGTCGGCGATAAAATTCACGTGTTTTGTTTCAATAAATTTGGACAGTTCTCAAACACTGCTCAGGTTTCAACCTATTCATGATAAAATGGGAAACTATAATAACTCTAAAAAGCAAGACAGCTGTCACACTATACGCAGCATTAAGAAGTGTTGAAACTGAAATTACTATATTTCTAAAAAAACATCCTATATTAGCCGGTGAGGAAAGTTAACGGACCCGTTACAATCCACATTTTCGGATGGTACGAGACTAGTGGGGTATTTCACCTGTTTTCTATTCAAGATTAACTAGTCCTAAAACTCACGTGCGTCAGATACCCTGTTTTCAACATATATCTTCCGCTAAAGCATTGTTATCGTTATGACTGGATGGTCAAACAGAAAGAACACTGAATCATGTGTTCGTGTTTCCTCTCCCGAATACAGTCGTCATTATATACATTCGCGCTGAAACGCGGTAGAAAATTATATAAATTCCATTGTGATAAATTTGCTATTGTAAGCCATTGTACGGTACTGACTCGAATCACTCTTACATGTAACCGGTAAGGTTCGTGTTTCATTTCTATGCCTTTGTCTTATTCTGCTAGATGCTGTTGCTATTGTGGTGCAGGTTTAGGCAGCCCATATTAGTTTTCGACTCAGGTTCTAAGTAATGGGTCACATTAGCGATGGAAGTTTCCTGGACGTGGAGAAAATTCAGTAACACCTTTGTGGCTCCTATTATATGATCGCATCACTCACATTTACTCATGCATTACTGTGTGGTTTCCTATGTACGGTTTCTAGTCCATATTGGGTATTGATAGCAGCATTTATATATATATATATATATATATATATATATATATTTATATATATATATATATATTTATATATGTAAAGAAAGTATCTTTCTTTAAATTTGAATCTGCCGCGCTTCGCATGCTCCGCTCACCTGTCATTCTAACCTAATCTAAGATTAATAAAAATATAATATAATGGTAGAAACGTCAAAATCGTAATAGCCAATTTAAAGTAGAGAAATATTAAATTCGTGAATATAGAAAAGAATTAATATTGAATATTAAAGAAATATTAATAAAAAAGCGCAGTGATAACATCGAACATTAAATGTCGTTTCATTATTTATAGGTAAGGTTGTAAATAACTATTGTAAATATAATAAAACATTATTTATAGAAACAAATTTTCTTCGCTGAATCAACCTGCGTCTTAATTGTCTTATATATATTATGCAGAGAGATCCTCCTACTTCACTAGTTGATCCTGTCATATCTTTCAAGTAATATGGAATTTTTTTTTCACTACTAATAAACAGATCGCGCGAAGTTTTAGTATTATAACCTGTAATTATAAAAGCCGCAGCTTTCACTACGTTCCCGTTTGCTAGAACCTTGTACACGGTCACCTGAACACATCCACTTAGACACAGTTTTACCATTCATCTTTACGGGCGGAAGTACTATTCCCTTTGCAGCGGTAACCAGGATCTAAGCTTTCACTTTGTTTACATTTTGACGTTTGCCAATGATCACCGCGAGCTCTTTATCCCAAATTTTTTGGTATAATTTATTTGTTTCTCTGTATTTTGCATTTTAGCGTTCCGGCTTTTGGTTCCATCCTTCAGAAGCATTTGCTAAATACCTAAGGGCTTGTGTTGATGCATTCACTTATCATAATTCCCTACTCCCTCGACGTCCATCCCCAGCCAGTCAAGTCAAGTCATAACTCCAGTCAAGGTTACTTCCAGGGTTACTTGCGCTGATGGAACAACCAATTCAATAGCAATAAAATCTGAAAGAAAGAAGAAAGGAAGAGAAAAGGTTAATTCGACAACACGAGCGAAATTTTCGCTTTGCCCAAAGTGTGAACAAGATGATCATAGACATTGAGAGACCAAACCACCCAGTTGCTAAGAACTGAGGTGAGACCTACACATAGTGATATTCTTTTCGGACATTCGGATCATTTTCATTTTCGGATCATTTTCGTTAGTTAGTGGTAGGTAGTTAGTAGGTAGTTAGTTTACCTACTCTGAATAACGAAAATGTTTAAGTAAGTCGAAATTATATTAGAACCAAAAAAACCTTTAAAAAACGAATACATAAGAAATCCATCTTCAAAGAAGAAGAAAGAAATAATATTGCGGATTTAAAAATCTTGATATTTAATTGATTTTCTATAGGCACTCTGTAATTTTTTCAGGCGAAATCAGATATGACAGAGATACAGATATTGGTGTGAGTTCGCTTTGAGGCTCCATCATGACAGTCCCAAGCCTGTGTAAAGTAGGAGAGAAGAAGGGAGTTGTTCCAAGGAAGTCAAAATCAAGCCATGCCCAGAAACCGAATGGTGAATTTGAAGCTGTATTGAAACGTTGTAGTCGTTTACTCTTTTGTTGAGTGATCACGTTGAATTGATGACATACATGCTTTAGAACTGATCCAAAGTTGCATGATATCTCGTTGAATTGAGGAACCGAAGTAATGAAAGTGAATGGAGAAACGATGGGCTTAAGTTTGCCCATAGTAGTTTGGAAGAAAGCCGGACCGATGTGCAATGACGAATTGGAAGACAAGAACTGAGGAACTGAAGGACTGCTGAACTGAGGCCTGGAAGATACGAAGAAAATGAAGAAGGAAGGCATGCAAAACTGAATTAGCGTAGATCGCAGTTGGGGTGGATGGATTGAAATGAGTACGGATGGGGCATACTGAGGGAAAATTTAAGAAAGCTGAACCGATGGATGACAGTTGCTAAGATTGTTTGATGCAAAGAAAACGTCATGCTGACTGAGGACTAGACTTGACAAGAAGTAAGGAGATGACAATAAAAGACGGACTGGATGTTAACTGTTGTGCGAATCTGCCTATATGTTATTATTCATGTTGTTACGGATCTTAACCCGGACCCGGATATAGACTTGTGCCATAGGATTCCGGGTGACCAAGGGGGGCTGATAGGTCTGAGCTACGACATAGTCCATTCAGCATTGGGGGGGGGGTGCCTTCGCCACGTAGCCGGTGGTTTGAGGAAGGGCAATCAGTCCCGCGTGTCTGGATTAAAAACTGAAAGTACTGCTCGGACTGTAAAAAAGCGCAACCTGCTCGAAGGTTTTTCTGATTGGGGAACCATGACAGGTCACTGTCAGCGTCCCACATGGCGAGGAGCCCATTCTGGCTGAAATGAGATGGTTGTTGATTTGAAGGCTTGAAAGTATGGTGAAAATTCACAACTTGTGTTCGGGAATCCAAATAGCTTAAATAAAATTGGGACACAAGACTGAAACTTGATACATTATTTCAATTCCGTCTGTGACGACCGTGCAATTAGGCTTTAAAGGCAGGTGTATACGTAAAACACTTCGACTTCGACTTTTTCATTGGAGTACTCAGCGAGCAAAAGACAATTGTATAGCATTTCATATTATTTAAGAATATTCATTCCAAAGCTAAAAAAAGTCGCTAACATTTGCTTAAATATATTTTATTCCATATAAATATGTTTCTGTATAAACTTTACATAAATGGATGTCAATTGCATTTCTCCATTTTTTATCATTACCTTTATTACAAACACTTTAATTTTATTTAAAACTAGAAATATTGTAAACGCACAATAGGATTCCTAATATTAACACAATCTGAAAGTTAAGTTTCACAAAAATTTTTCGATAACGATTACATATATCAGAACATTTCCAATATTTATTTCCTTTTTAAACAAATTTTTAACGAAATCATGATAGAGTTTTCGTTCATTTTATCAATAAAAGGTATTGGCCATATCCTACTCTAAATGGGTGTAAAATGTAGATGAAATGCTACATGTTTAAGACGTGGGATATAAATTTTAAGAATGAAACAGTTTAGTATTGGAACTTTAGTTTATTTTGTATAGGTGTTATCTATAATCAGTCATATTACCATGTTGGTTTTAGTATAGCGGGTATATTAGTTGAGGTTAAAAAGTATGTGTTTTGCGATAAATGGGGATGCATTATTAACTGAATGATTTGTTGCTTTTTCAAGAACTAGGCTCATGTAGCTGCAACGTGTAAGGTAGCCTTATACAGAAGATTATACAAAAGATTTCTTGTCAATCTTCCAAACTTACAAATATGGAATGGGAGCTCAAATTAATTGCGTAAGACATTACAAGATAGTACATCATTTTTTGATATCTTCAGACGGTAATGCGCGCATTGATCCGCAATTCTAATGGAAACAACTAAATACATAAAAATAAACACAAATAAACAACAAAAATGAGTACAAAAATTGAATACAAAATAAACAAAATGTAAAGTAAAAACAACAATAATAATATTGATTGGAATAGTAATATTTGTCATAAGATCAGCGATGGTTTTAAAGTTAGGTCTCCATCTGCTTTGCTTCAAGATTACAAACCCCTTTTAAATGTGCATATAACTCTTGCTCCGTATCAGATTCCCCCTTCAAACCACTCTCATTGCTGTCCGCTCATTGTTGACGCGTCCTCAACTGTCATATAGGACAACATCCCAAATGCTGAAAGTCAATGGAAGGCCTTACTTTTTGCATCACAGCCGTGGACCAAAACAGCATGTACAAGGGTGTGACTTTACACTTTATACTTTAGACTTTATACTTTTCAACAAAATATAAGCCAGTCCTGTGGAAAAATGTGTCTTTCCTAAATAGAACATTGGTATAAACATCCTGTCTCCTAACCATGTTATCAAAACATCCAACTCATCCTTCCAATGCACAATTGTCCGCAATTTGAACTACTACTGTCCATGGGTTCCTTCCTTCCTTTATAAACCGTATTTTACTGGTACTGATAAGTTGCCATCTGCACACAGTAGTAGAGCTGAGAAGCACCGCCTTACTATCGAGCTACTGACGCAAATAAGCTGAGAAAGCGAAAAAATCCTTTTCCAAGTAGCGAAACGCATCCGTTCAAAATAATGAACTGGAATTTTTATATGTAAAGAACCTTGAAATTATATAAGAAAACGAAATATTCGTCCAATAGACGAGATTGTTGTTGAAGTTTTATAAGGAGGGTCTCAAGACTATTGAAGGCATTTCATTTTTAGCATACAAGGCGAGAAAATGAAAGCTTTGATTCGCATCATTTCTCCATATACATTTGCGAGATATATCAACTCAAAGTCGTGGATGCACATCGAAGAGTGTCGGATGTGCGCCACCGATAGATAAACAAGGACTATTAAAAAATTATTACAAAACGATAAAAGTAGAATATCGGTTCAGTGAAGTGCCACAATAGGTCGGATCAAATGTCAGTGAAGATTGCCTGGAAAGTTAAATAAAAGAACTCCAGTATACGAGAAAGCAACTGTAAAGCTCTCAATCACAACTGCAGAAGGCTCACGAACAAATTCGTGAGGAAAGAAAAAATACAAGGACCTGCTGGCAACTATACTAAATGAAAAAGACTAAGATATGATGTCAAAGGATGACACTCCGCAATAAGAAGCCAGTGAAGAGAAGGAAGACCGTGAAGAGGATGCTGAAGAAGATATGGACGAGAAGCAGTTCCCATCTCTCCCATCGACAAAACCAGCTGTCAATTTTTCGAACATGAAAATTGCCCCAAACCATCCACGTCCAATTATCCTGCCAATTCATTTAACACAAAGCTCCCAACAACGCACAAGCAAGAACATTTCAAAGGCAACAAACGAACTGTGCGGATTATCTGAGAATATTCCTAAACCGAGAACCGGAGAGATGAACAGGAATAGCGTAAAAATCAACTTTGTTTCGGCGAATAGTGTATATCTGGGTATCAAAATAGTACCCGAAACCAACAACACCGGAGACCATTGACAAATAAGCAAATTACTGACGGAAATTAAAACCCAATACCACACCTATTACCTTCCGTTAGTAGTAGGAAAAAAAATTGAATGTTGTTCTGCGGGATTTTCACGGCTTTATTTGTGAAGAAACCAAGAGACACCTAGCGGCTTAAGGCTTTCACCCAATCCAAGTCTTTTTCATCAAACTGCAAACATGCACTTTAGATTAAAAGTAGTTTGATGACAAGTCTTGTAACCCTTTTTCATCAAACTACTTCTCATAGAAAGAGAAGGTTGAGGCGCTCAAACCACGAAATGGCCTTGCAATGTGCCACAACTGCCAACAATTTGGCTATTCCTCGGGCAATAGCCACGGATAGACGAGATGCGTCAATTGTGATGGATTTCACCACCATAAAAATCTATGGTATCGAAACCATGCATTTTTTACCATGGGACAAAATCTGGAGACTTTTAAAAAACCAAACTCCTGGAAAGATATACAGACAAATATATTGTGGATCGGTAAGAAAATACGATAGAGACGATATCCTTTACTGATGTGTATCAACTTATCAATGGAGTCGGATAAGTATTCCACAACTACAATATACCAGAAGAAGCTGGCATTTACACAGCCATGGCCTAATCATGATATTGAATTTTATGTAAAACAAAAAACGCAGTAAAATTTACACAGAATAACTTGGGTAGCTCAACAAGGTACAATGGCGTAAGCAATGGCGCCCGAAACAAACCAGTAGAGGTGTAGTAACGCTAACGTTTTTGTTATAGCCGTAGTTCTTGGAAAGAAAGTCCACATTTAGCGATTTTGCAGCTTAGACTGCCTTTCTTGGCTTTAATAAACATCTGAGTATTAACTGATTAAGATCGCAGGCACTGTAAAAAAGATAACAACATTTCACTGGTGTGGGCACGACTATTCGTGGACAGGGCCTTACATATAAGTCCTCTGCGTTTCTACGAATGCCTCAATGCAGTATTGCAAAAGCGAACATTAGTATCGATCATTAGTATTTGGTTCCAAGACATGTGTTTGACACCTAGGCGCAACGTAAACAAAAACGCGCAAGCAAAAGCTAATAGCTGGAGGCATACATCCTGGAAACCTAGCTGGTAGGCATAAAAATAAGCAAGCAGTGTACAAGCAGCAACCAAGTTCTCGAAAATATTTAAGCCGAGTTCTGGGCGGATGAAACTAAATGAACGTCTAAATCTTCAAATCCACGTTATCGCCTCTCTCAAGAATTCCTTAAACCAGCGTCACACTTCAGTGGGCAAAAAGGGGCCCACAGATTAAATAAACTAGTTTTCTATTTTACTTTTCATGAAAAATTGAATTTATTACATGCTGGATAATTAATTGCAACAAATCCTTATTTCCAAATCTGATTACTTAGTTTGTACAATTGATCGAAATAAGTAAGTTAAAGTAATTTCCCACAGTTTGAACAATAGATAAAGGCTAGTTTAACTCAAACAAAATGAATTTAAGCCAAATTTCGAAAAAAAAAATTCATTGCACTCTCAAATATATCTTTATTGTAAAGTAATATAAATAAAGTAAATAAATAAATAAATATCTTCTCAATATAAATGAAACTTTTGTACTTTTGTTGAATTTTCCATCCTTATAATGTAGGTATTATAGGATGGTAGGTATTATGTAGGCTGCTATTATGTAGGCTGTAAAACAAATTTTATATCATACAATTTTTAAGATAGTCGTGAGCAATTGTAACTACCATAAGAATAAATTTGATGGCAACAAATTATCATACAAGTCATTAAAGGCAAGAGAGTTAATTTAACAAGAGCTAACTTAGCACTATGCAAAATGTTGAGACAAATGTGCCAAACCAAAAAAAAATCCATTTATTTACATTTATTGTACTACACACCGAAGATAGTAACGCTGAAACGCTGAAACCTGTATGTGAACGTTCTGTTAAAACAGACGGGGAACGATGGAATTTCGTTCGGAAACCTAACAAACAATAAAGTTTCAAACTTGAGAACCGTACATTTTTCTGATTAAACCGAAATGTTTCCTTTAAATTCTACTATTTATTTTGTTGTGACACACATTCGAGCGCTGCCTGCTACTTGCTCGACTAGGTCGAAATGGGACTTACTATTCGAGAGTTTAATCTTCAGAGTACAACGTGGGTTTATTTTAACCCCAGGACTTTTAAAATGCGTCAAATTTTATGTAAAACACAACCCAATGTATTGAATTTCACATTAGCTAGAGGTTCGATGTATGTATTCTATAAATTAGATGCACAGAACAGAAACAATATTTTATGGGGTAAATCTAACCCCACGTTGTATTGGTGAGGAGGTTTTTCAAGTTGCATGCAGAAGGTTGAGAAAAACGGCTTGAATTAATTATGTAAACAAATTTTGTGCCTTTTTCCGCTCAAACCAACATTTTCTATTTTAAATTTCTAATCTCTTTCCGTCGGCTGTTTTTTTTTTATCTTTTCGGGCAGCAAGAAAGTACTGCAAATGTTTGCCTCGAAACCCTTAGTTTTACTACTATTGGAGAATTTAAAGCAGGCCCTCAAAGCCCCAACAACCCGACAAAACGTTAAATTAACATGTATTATAATATATACTGAAAACATCGTACAGAATACGCGAATCAAAAGGGCGTCGTACTTTCTCAAGATTTTGTGTGAGTTTGTGTTTGATACAAGTTACTGGCACTCTGCTACGAAATACGAACCCATCAACCGAATTCGCCAATAATCAGGCACTCTTATTTTCCACTAATTTTGAACGTTACAAAGTTCACTCAGTGAAAAAACTCTTTTATCGAGGTAAAAAATACTTTTTCTCTAATAAAACCGAATCGTTCTGGAAGGATAAAATTTACAAGTTATTTGACGGAAGGAGAAGAAGTGGAATGAAACGTGAATTATAATGCTTTTATGATGTCTGGAAGCACAACCTGTGTTATAAGCAAAAACAAAAACGTGATGGGCATGTTCAACATGTTCTGCATGCTAGACACGGCCGGGAAAGTGCTCGAGAAACTGATAAAGAGAAGACTAGCTGACGTTATCCACGCCACTGGGGATCTTTCTCCAAGGCAGTATGGTTTCAGAACGGTACGTTCCACTATAGATGCAGACGCGGAGGTGGTGAGTGCGGTCCAACAGGCGGAGGCACGCAGTCCATCCAACTGTCAGGTAGTCCTTCTAGTGACGCTGGACATAAGGAATGCTTTCAACTCCGCTAGATGGAATATTCTGGAAGCCCTGGAAAACTCTTTCCAAATTCCAGAATATCTGATGCGGATTGTCCAAAATTACCTGAAGGATCGCAGCCTGATCTACGAAACGGCGCAAGGTCGTCGGAGGATGCTAGTCACATCTGGTGTGACCCAAGGTTCCACCCTCGGTCCGGACTTGTGGAACGTCTCCTACGACCGATTGCTCAGACTTGAACTGTGGGAACAGTTGCGACTGATTGGCTATGCAGATGATGTTGCGGCACTAGTGGCTGGGCGCACGGTCGATCAAGCGCAATTAAGGCTAAATGTACTAATGCGCCGGCTGGGGAACTGGATAACCTGGCGTTAGAGAAAACCGAAGTGGTCATCCTGATCAAGAAGAGAATCCCCAGAGTAAGAATGGTCCGAGTCGGGGACACATTAGTAGAGTCGAAACTATCAGTTAAGTATCTGGGCTTGCTGATAGACTCTAAACTGCGTTTCTCGGAGCAAAACCAGGCAACGACAAACAAGGCCGCAGCAGGGGTCTCGGCAATTAGTCGACTAATGGCCAATCATGGGGGACCAAGTCCAACAAAAAGGCGTCTGCTAATGACTGTAGTGCAATCTACGCTTCTATACGGAGCAGAGATATGGAGTGAAGCTCTCAACAAGGAACTGCACCGAAAACGGCTGATACAGGTGCAGGGACGAGGATTGCATCAGCATACCGTACAGTCTCTGAGTCAGCGGTGCTGGTAATTGCAGGGGTGATACCCATCGCTCTCCTTGCTACAAAGAGTCTACCTCCGAAAGCACGAAAGTAATAAAGAAAAATTTGCTCGCGATGAAAGACGATGCACTCTCGACGAATGGCAACAATCATGGGAACGTGAGCTAAAAGGAAGATGGACCGCGCGGCTCATCAACGACTTGAGATCGTGGCTCAGTCGAACGCATGGTGAGACTGACTTCTACCTAACCCAGCTACTGAGCGGACACGGTTGTTTTCAGTCTTACCTGCACAAGATAGGTGAGTCACGGTCTCCAGATTGCATATTATGCATTGGTGTAATGGATGACGCCTGTCATACTTTCTTTTCATGCAGAAGATGGGACAAACAGCGCGGTGATCAGGCCAAAAAAGTGGGAAATCATTTGACAAATGGAAGCAAGTGGCACATTACGCTTGGGCAATTCTAGTAATGAAAAACGGTATAATTGATCGGCTGGAGGCGTCGAGGGTGGAGGGTTTCTTTCTCTCGCAATCCTCCTCCTCTTTCCCATCCAACTGGAGAAGGAATCCCTGTAACCCGAAGGCGCCAAAAGGAGTAAAATTGGGAGACCTAGTCCGAAGTGTGTCAAACGGTTCCAGACTAGGCGCTCCTGTTGACAGGGGAGGTTTTTAGTCGGTAGTCCAGTAGGTCCACTGGGAGTCCGACACTCATGGCGTAAAAAATTTTCAACCGTAACATTTCAAGAGAAAGCATCGGCCCGGTGAGGCATAGAACGCCACACGCGTTTTATGAGAATATACCGTATATATTGTATCGTATAAATCCTCTCGGTATTTTGGATTGCGAATCATAATTCGATCCAGTAAAACTTATTTTTCGCATCATTTTCTGGCATTGATTGCTTTAAGGGTGATAAGTCGGTTTTGACATGAACTACTGGAGTCTAAAATTTCTAAATCGAAAATTGACTTTCAAATGTTGATATTGCACCAATTTTAAATGCTCTTGCTTTGACACAATAACACTGTGATAATTGAATTTTGTGCAACAATAAAATGGAATCATTGCAGCCCTCAACAAGCTTTAGCCTGAAAGGAATTATGTGATGAACATAATTATGCCTACCGATATTTTTCTCTGTTTATCAAATCAAAACAAAAACAATTATAATGTAAGAATCTTTGTTTATAATTTTATAAAAAGTTGCAAAAACATACAAAAGCTTTTTCATTCTTTCATTATCATGTCAATTCATCTTTAATACATCAATAAACAATCATCAATATAATGGAAATAATAATCAAAATGGAAATTTAAAGGATACATATATAATAAAAGAAAAAAGTAATAAGACATAAAAATGAAAATATCTGAAGCAAATATTGCTAGATTTGACGAGATATCAAGTAAAATATAAAATAAAACAATCAAATTGAGATTTCATCGTTCTTATTCATGTAAAAGTACGCTTAGATGATATCAGTTAATATGCAATAAATTTGCATTTTTTCTTTCTAAAAAATATTTCAATCATAATCAACTTTATACTCACTACTGCTTAAAAAAATGTCTGAAAACAGACGTTTTCATGTTTTCATTTAATTGCTGATAAATTTCATTCGGTTAAATTAAATTTGGAGTCGCGATTAAATAAATTTGTTTCTTTTTTGTATTGTTTCAATTCAATATTTGGAAAATCTAAACCATCATTCATGTTCTATCATAGTCTGAATACTTTGCTTCTGTCTAAAATATGACCATGCTCAATAGTAACTAATTTGAATTCGCGTTCATTTATTAAATAGCTTGTATGTTTATTTTCATTTCATTAAACATTTTTTATATCATTTTTAATATTTATTTTAAAGCACAAAGATATGGTAAAAATGGGACATTGTTTTTCGCATTTTTAGTTGTTTTTATTTTAATATTATGTTTTATGCGCTTTACATAATAATATGTATTATGCGCGTTGCATAATAAATTTGCATTATGCTCTTTCTATTTCATACTGTTGTTTCATGAACAACTTTCGTTTGAATTATTTCTTCACATTATATAAAATCTTATTATCATTCATTCTTTTACAAAAAAATGCGAAAGATTGTAAATACTTAAATATGTTTATATGTGTCATAATAGGTATGTTGATCTTAGGATTACTTTAGATTACGATTTTTAGTCAGTTAAATTTTGTGCAACTTGAGCTAGTTGCTCCTTAAGACTACGAAATGATGGCCGCTCTTCTGGTGAATGGGACCAGCATTTTTTCATGACCTGAAATTACAAGATCGCGAATTAATATTTGGTTAAGTTGAAATATGCAATAAGAAATATAATTTATATATTTGACTGCGACTACACTGTGTCAAAAAAGGACACACTATCTTTACTCATATACAATTTTTTTTATAATAAAATAATTAGAGTAAAATAAACACTATTTCGGATTAAATCCGATGAAAATTAATAACAGAAGGTATCGCAGACAAAAATATCGTGTTTGATCTTTGGAAGGAGCTGATTTTTCGCGTCCAAAAAACTAAGCACGTAACAATTTTCAGTAGTTAGTTTGATCCCCATTGGTGTTAATGACTGCATAAAGCCTTCGAGACATAGAGTCGACCAGGGGTTTTGATGCATTATGCGTGATTTGCATCTGCATTTAAGGCCTTCTTTAGTCCCTCCTTGTTGGTAATGATTCTATACCTGTTTTCTGCCGAGATGTTTCCAAAGGGGCTCAGTTGAGTTGAGACCCGGAGACTGAGGAGGGTGATCAGAAGTCTATGACATCCGACTTAGTAACCACACAATTTAGGAAACATGTTTTGCATCGTTATCTTGTTGGAAGATCTATTTCACCGTCAAGTTTATTTTAATTACACTAGGTCCAACTTTTTCTTTCAACATATCCATAGATTATTGAATTAAAAGAAAAATGCCAATACCTCTAGACCCTAATGGAGCCTCAACCATGTGTAATAGTGCCTGTGATTTCTCATTGAACGTATCATTTCCAGTTCGCGATATTTTTGAAGCAGTGTATAATATTTCTTCAAAAGGTTTTGTACGAATTGTTGCCTTGTTTTGTACGAATTGTTTAGAACAAAATGTTTTGGTGAATAATTATGCCTTTTTCTGGTTTATTCTTGTATGTAAGCTCATGAATACTTGCATTACAAGCTCTAAATTTCGATTTGAAAGAGGTGAGAACTAACATAACATTCAGTCGTGCTAAAAGAAAACACTTCGTCCTAGAGAAAGTATTTATGTGCAGTGAATATTAAAGAGTTACTAATGGTACATGTGCCCAAAATGTTTAGAAAACATGCACATTATATGAACAGAGTGCTAGAATCACTCGTACAAGATGAAGGTAGAGTATATGCTTATAACGTAATTTACAAATACTTGAAACACGTGAGGCTTGTTGGCTCGCGAGGAAATTTCTCAATATATTTCTTGTCAATAAATTGAGAAATTGCAACCCAAAAGAAGGAAACCGGTGGTTCGATGCCTGAAAGATGAAACGGGAGTAAACATTTCTTGCGAAGGTTACCGGAAACGAATAACTCCATGATTAGAAAGAAAATATCGGATGCATTAGAAATGTAAGGTAAGAAAGCAAGAATAGCTTGAAGAAAGGATAACTTAAGTTACTTAAATAGATAGTTTTTTAGGAGATTGAGATCTTTAAATTGAAATAAAACATTCACAAAAAGTTTCATAATTTATTTAAAGGAAAGCAACTTCAATGCCATTTAAAATTTCAATTTGATTTTTGGTAAATGATTACCATGGCTAGAAGTTACGAAGCGCTTCCGATCATCATCTTTATATTTGTAAGGCAATTGGATGAATATTCGCAATAGTTTTCACAAACTACTCAAACTGCTCGAAGAGATAAAAAACTTCTTTTTAATTTTGTGCGATAGCGACAGCAAATCACTGAAGAAGATTGAACGACAAAGATTACGGTCGAGAATCGATTCCAAAAAAAGAAGAATCACGAAATTTGGATGAAGTTCTATTGTTCTCAGTTTCATTTGTCACGTAGATTTTTGACATTTTAAGATTATATAATTATTACTAATAGTTCGGAGTATCAATTTCCTAGTACTTCGTTGAGCCTTATTTCTATAATCTGCCTCATGATCCATGAAGTTTTTCATGTCTACAGCTTGCTTACGTTCCCTGACACATTGACTCTGAATATTGTAACATCTACCGATTCTTTTTCGTGTACTTCACAGGACAGGAAAGTTTATGGAGCCACCAATAGAAATAAGGAAACAAAATAACATTTGTCACTAAGGAAGAATTCAACTCACTTCCGATAAATAAATATGTCAAATAGCTTTTTTTAAACAGTAAAAAAATATGAATATCCAATTATCCACAAATTAGCCTCATCATAGAACCAAATTTAACGGTAAAACTCTAGCGAACCTAACTTGTCAGTTGTTTTCGTAATTGTTATTATTAATATCAGTTATTTGTCAATATTGACATACAATATATCAAAAAATTTCACATACAACAGTCATAATAGTAAAAAGTAAAAAAAGTTGATTTTTTGTTTTTTTTTTTTTTATTTCTTATAGTTGATTCATATAAATGCAGGAAACAAACATTCTCGTTTACTTAATTTTCTCAAAAATATTTGTATTTGTGTGTGATAAGTAATTTTGTGTACATCAAAAATTTCACATACACGTAAGAAATTCGCGTGTATTCCTTTTTAATAGCAAGTATGATGTCCTTTAGTTGCCATTACTACTCGTAGACATTTCTGCATAAAAAATTCTAACTTTCGAGTGATATCGGGTGTAATTTTGTTGCATTCCTTCAAAGAAGGTATTTGAGCACGGAAAAATAATCCCAAAGATGCTCGATTGGATTTAAGCCGGGGCTGAGAAGGGTGTGGGAGAACGGAAGAAACATTTTAGAGCAACCCCTCACGCACTAATGTTGAAGAATGTTTGAGATCATTATCTTGGATAAGTGAAAACCCACTGTTTATGCCAGCCAATTCCATCACTAAACTAAACCATCACATTTCCCTTTTCGTGTTTTATGTTAGATTTCAAGTTTTTCAATCGGCTTTTTCAATCGGCGTCCAAAGAGCCGAAAGCATCACTTTTTCTGTCATCTATCAAAATTAACCTTCCCCAGAACTCTTTACACAAACATAATCCATATTGTATTCATTTTTTATACTTATCTTTGAAATAAATCTTTTTTTTTTCTTGCAGTTTTTATAATAAATAACTACGAGATCAACTTATCAACAAAAGGTTTTTTTTACTGAAAAAAACTCAAGGAATTTTTGAGTTTCCCAGCAGTTAGGTATTGTAGAACAAGGAAAATTTTGATTTCATTGCTGTACCAAATAATGAAACTGTTGGATGTTACAATTATGCGAAATAATTTCATCCCAAGTTAATCAATTTAACTTGAATATGTTTATTGAACCAACGCAATTTCATGTTATTTATTCTATAATATTCAATGCGAAGTTCATTCGCACTGAAATCGATGAAGTTCATTCATAGCATAAACTGGCCACAGTTTATGAAATTAAACTTAAACGAATTTTTGCATCTGATGACACAAAGCAATTGCCTGAAGTCGCAATTGAATATGAAAATATCAATCGACCTTTTGGCGCCGCCAGCAAAGCTTGTTATGTGAGTAAGTAGTTGGCAAATATAATAAATACCACACTACACCAGCAGAGGCACGATAAATAATCATTATGAGCTAGCTTTCTTAATCTTTCCCTTATGAAATCTTTTTGACAAAGAAGCAAAATTACACAAGGGCAGGATCAAGTGGTACTGGTGATCTTAAATGAAGCAAAAAAGTAATAAATCAATGAAAGATAAATATTGTTCGAAACCAACAATTCCAGATTTTCGTGCAGCTA
The DNA here is from genome assembly GCA_954870665.1 of Stratiomys singularior. Lineage (NCBI taxonomy): Eukaryota > Metazoa > Arthropoda > Insecta > Diptera > Stratiomyidae > Stratiomys > Stratiomys singularior. The sequence goes on along the minus strand of OX940879.1, from coordinate 54,632,507 downwards.
AATCTGATTGTTACTGGAATTTGTCGAATCAATTTAAACTTTATTGGTAAAGAGTTTGAGAATGTAAGCGTATCTGATCATGAGGACTAGACCAAGACTAAATGAAGGTGCAGTTTGGCGGAAACTCTTGAGATGAATAAGACTTTATCAGCACTTTTTCATATGCTGAGTATCATCATGTTTTGAAAATTGCATGAAGTGTTAAATTATGTTGGAAACTTTTTGTAATATATTTATATATTTAAATGTTACCACCCGTAAGTTTTTTTTTGTGTTAGTATATCCTTGATAACGTGGACATGTTAATACAAATGCAAAATCTCCAATAATTATCAATAGTAATCGTCTATGGCGTTTTCACCCATTGCATAAATTACTTCGCCTGAGCGTCTCTTATTTTCTGTTTTCTTATTAGAATATTTTAATACCGTTTCAAGTTATACGTATTGTATAATATAACCACAAAGCTTAAAATTATAAAATCATATTTTGTGTTATTATTGTGTAGGAATTTCTCAATTTTAATGTGCTCGAACTACGATTGCAAAGAATAGTAAACGAATTACTAATCCAAGGATAATCAATAATGCATCTATACAAATCAGTCAACTAGACAACAAACAAACTTTATACGCAATAAAAATTAAGCATACTTTAACTTAAGTTATTAGCATATTCAGCTAATATGGCTACTGTACTTACATCATAAATTTCCTTGGCACAAGCCTTTGGTTTTTCTAGAATATTTCCACGTTGGACACGATCTACGACTTCAGTATTCTTAAGACGACCATATGGCATCTTTCCGCATGTGAAAACTTCCCACATAAGAACACCTAAAATTAACAAATTGTAATAATAGTTAAGGCAGAATGCAATTATAATATTGTCTCTCACCATAAGCCCATACATCACTTTTTGAAGAAAATCTAGTGTAATTCAGCACTTCTGGTGGTGCCCATTTAATGGGAAATTTGGTACCACCTGAACTTGTGTATTGATCGTCTAAAACATATCGCGCTAAACCGAAATCGGCTACTTTGACAACGTTCTCGGAACCAACAAGACAATTTCTCGCAGCTAAATCACGGTGAATGTAGTTATGCCGCTCAAGGTATGCCATACCTTTGCTAACCTATAATTGTAAAATTTTTGAAAATAATCAGTGGCAAGAAGGCGCATGATTAAATCAAAGTATAAATTTTTTTACTTTCAAGTTGCCATTTGCAAGCTTAGCGATATAAATAACAATGAGGCGGTTAAGAATCACCTATCTCGAATTTTTAATAATTATTTCTTAGTGTTTCGAAAGTCACCATTATTTTTGTAGAAACTTTAATTTGCACATTTGTTAATTTAATTGCTCTTTACTCCTCATTATTGCATTCCTTGAATTCTCAGTTAAATAACTGTCTATATACTTTTATTTCAAATTCCAAAGATAGTCATTGAAAAAACTGCTTATTTCTGACCACAACAAAGAAAAAAACTAAATGGAAAGAGTATATGAAATTTAAAATGGACAAACGAATGATATTTGTTCATAGAGAATTGAAATGCTAATGTATTTTCTTTTCAGCGAGGTAGTCAATGAAATAATTTGTTACAGCCTAATATGGGCTATATGCCTGACATATGTTGATAAATTTAGACTTGACAACTCTATTGATAGCATTACACGAACAGTTTTGAGGGCAGTTTGAAAAGTGCAAACAAAGAATATTTAATGTTGATATTATTGTGATATTCGAATTTATCTAACTAAAATCCCATAAGCGATGTATATAATTTCATAAGCTTGGTTGCCAATAATCACAATCAACAATAAAAGACCTGTGGTATCGTTCGTAGAATGTAAGGAAGTATTTAATAGTTAACCCTTTGCACTCGAGCAGCGCCCGGCCAATTTGAAGTGTCAACTCGAGTGGCGCCGATACGGCGCCCGGTCGATTTCAAGTGTGAACTCGAGCAGCGCTGCTGCAGCGCCCGAGTGATTTGAAGTATTAAGTCGAGCGACGCTGCTACGGCACTATGATCTTTTACGATGTGCGACAAGATATTTTTCTCTGAAGTACTTTCGTGGACTAGGTTCCTGTAGTACCTGTAAAATGTTGACGTAATTTGGCCGAAATCGTCTCGAGTTGCTGGTTCGCGCAAGCGAAAAAGGCCTCGAGTGCAAAGGGTTAATGGTTAGTTGATAGTTAATAGATATAAAATATTTAATAGTTAGTTCCGAGTTAACTCATCAGGATAAATTCGAAGCAAAAACAAATTCCTGTGAGTTATGTTCTCTAATTAATAAGGTCCATAAATTGTAGGTCTATAGTTAAGGTCTTATTTTATGAGAAAGCAAACCCGTTTTCTACGAAAATAACGATTATCCCTACAGAATAATGAAAGCGACTGATTTTATGATAGTGCAGATGAATTGCTTGAAAGACTTCGGAATTTATACGGGAGCCTTGGTGAAATAACAGCATTCGGGAGTAGTGGCAGTGAAAACTAATCAAAGGAATTTCAAATCCGTTCAAAGGGGATCACGTTGCCTTTAAGTTTATAATCGAAGTAAAGAAAAGAATCCTAAATTTCAGTAAACTCTATATCTTGGAAGACGATCAGTACAGAAAATCGGCCAGTAAAATCGTCAATCCAAAATGGGGTTGCTAAGCTGAAAGCGTTTGTTGCCATATTATACGCCCGCGGAGCACATGAAACAAAGTCTTTAAGGTTCGAATGTTTGTGAAACAAGAAGTGGAAACGTAAGATTTCTTCTAAAGCTATGAGTAAGCACGATTTTAACTGAAATTCTTTGCATTATTCGATTTGACATAAAAATGAGAAGGGTCAACGTTCGAAAGTGACAAATTATCTTTAGTGTCTATAGTTTGGGATAAGTTCCCTCAAAATATCATCACAGAAGATGAAAAACTATATGTTGGTAGTTTTCCATGTAAAATAGGAGAATTGTTGATGTGTATGAAACCTGTTAACTTCGGTAGTTAACGGTTAACTTCGGTAGAAAACGTTGTCTTGCATGAGCTGTTCAAACCAAGTATGCAATAAATGAGTATCCTTATCTAGGAAAATATGAAATACTTTCAATCTTTGAGTTTATTTGCTCAAGTTCTTACAACCACATACCATGAAAAGTCGTACAGGAACTACTGATCATTTTTTCACAAGCTTACCTTTGAGGCAAGAAATTGTTTTTGAAGCACATCAATTTTTTCAAGCTATAAAAGGAAACAGAAAGAAGTTTCTAAATCTGAAGAAGACAACCATGTCCCCGGTATTGAAGCTGCTTTATGCGTCCCCGTGTTACACTCTATCCATAAACATAATTAAATCAAAGCAAAAACTACTTCTACGACGTTCAGGATACACGCACACAAAGATTACACGAAACTCTGTCTTTTCATAAAAATACCAAATTGGGCGCTGACGTCACTAATCAAATGGCTCGAATGTGTAGAGTAACTACTGGAATTAAAAGATGTCTGTTGCAACTTTTTTCAATATTTTGAATTCGGTAGGATTTTATTTTGGAAATTCCTTAAAAATACAATAGGGGAAAACATTTCGAGATAAAATTTAGTATCGCGATTAGCTAAACAACTTGATGTTAAATATCGAGTACAAGCAGTGCCCGTCATTCACATAATAAATCTAAGTAAGAAATTGTAGTACTGCTCTAGTTCCTCTTCGTCATTAGTAACCATTTCCAAGTTGATCTGAGCGATTTCGAAGCGAAGATTCTCTTCACCCAATAACAATTTTGGGATTGCGTACTCCCGCGAGTCATGTTGAAGTTCTCAATTGAGTCAGTTGAAACTCTAAAACCAGTAGTTTTTGGTAAATCGAAGTGACTTTCCAGTTCTTTTATAATCATCTGACGATCTCCTTCAATCGTAAGTCCAAAATGTTTTACGCTTCCTGATGTATGCTTTACGCTTCCTAACGCTCGAAGGTAGGCTAAGGTGAGAATCACTGCTAAGTTTACTTTAAAGCTCGTATCGCTGTTTTACACTTGCTTCGCTCAATAATTTCTCTCCAAATTCTTTATTTTATCATATCAATCGTTTCCGAGCTGGTCCTTACAAGATAAACGGAAAACTTGATGAAAAATCGTTGATATACTTTTTCTGTCATTTTTAGCAAAAAACAAATCAGGCAATTACGAAAAATGTAATTGTTAACGGTCGATCGTTATGGCGCGGAGATATCAAGGTAGACTCGATAATATTGAGACAAACTTCGGATATATGCAGCAAAATTACACAAATGTAATGTATGTAAAAACATAGATGTAAGTAACTAAGTACTTCCAGAAGTACATTCCACGGTACAGTTAGGCCGCTGGAATTAGTATGTTAAATGAATAGCCAAAAGGATTTTTCTAGAGAAAAAAACAATTTTACATGGTATACATGGTAATTTAAATAAATGGTAATTCACGTAATTTGTCTTACTAAAGACTTAAATGTAAGAACGTCTTTCCAAAATTATAAAATATTCATATGAGAAATTTGAAAATGAATATAAGACAATACAAGTATCATTATGCTTAACAAAACAGAAACTTCAGTTGGACACTTTTTGTAGTATTGTAATAACCGAGGAAAACACATGAGTGTATAGATAAATATTAGTCGTCATGTTAGTCATTTTCTCGCCCGATTGTAATCTGCGTACAAGTTCAAGAGTTTCACTGATAAAATAATTTCGGGAAGACTTCTAATCTATTTTTCAGTATTGAGACCCGGGTTCATGCAATAGTATAAGGTCACAGCAGTAAATAAAGATTCAACAGAAACAACAAAGCATTCAATTCACCGGCATCTCGAATTGTTAATTTTTGCAGTGGATAACTTATGGAAAGATGTTTCACTCGCGAAACATACCATTAATTCACAACATGGATGTAAATAATTGGAATAACAATGGACTCACAGCAACGTCTATTAAATATTCTTGATTCAATTTCTAAAACAGAAGTAAAGATGATGAAACAGGAAAACGATTTGGTATGGTAACATGTTGCGAATTGCGGTTGTTCAGGAATTTGATTGGCGTCTACATGTAGCAAAAGCACCGCTGATATCAATTTTAATTGCGATAATCCATCGCAACTAAATGATGGCGATATGACAAGACTCACCGCACTTTGGTTTCAGTTTTCTCTACGATTGAAAATTTTAGCAAGAATCTAACGCCATACGCTGACTTAAAAACGCTTTTGTTAAGTTTTCATATTATATTCTGTATTATATTCAGCAAGCAATTGGTGATAGTGGTCTTAAGCGTCGTCAAATCTACTATAGAGCGGACTATGAAGCGTGACCTGAAATTCCATTCGTATGGATAATCCATGCTGATGGAGAATGATGGAGAATCACAATTGTTTTGGATTAATGGAGTGCATTGCTATTGAAGTGGATATGTGAATACACAAAATTGTTCATATTGGTCACCAGTCAATCTCAGACGAAAACATTAAATATATAATCCAACTGCGACCGTGTGGTGTACTGTTTGTTGGAAAAAGTGGACTTAAATTTTTAAAATACGAATGGTGCAGGGATCAGAATGCAGGGATCTCAGAATCGAGAGCAAACAGCCTTCAGTTCCAAGACATCGTTTTGGCGGATTAGAACTAATTCTTACAATACAAGAATTACTATTGACCATATACGCGCGTTGTTTTGTAAATAATTGACATCCAGCCTTGTTGAGTGTTGCCTCTGAGTGTTGCAGATTTGGTGTTGGAACATTCTCTATGGACTTTTGCGTGACGAAAGTAAAGTTTACGTTAATGCTCCAAAGAATTTTTCCCTTAAGGCGTATTTTAAAGAAAATCTCATTGGTGAAGTACACGGAATCTGTTTAGTTCAGGCATGCCATTCCGATTGAATTAATTCAAGAGCTGTCACCGATTTTCAATGGTTCACCATGTATCATAATATGATTAGCACATTCAAAATTTATGACGAAAAGCTTATACTGAACATATCTTTGCCATGGAAAATAGGAAATTCTTGAACCCTGGATCTTTGTTGTCATAAGTATTCCAATAATAGATTTAGGTTCAGGAATATATTATATTCATATGATTATAAAATTTAATCAATTATGATTCACAGTCATAGGTTACAATCTCCTTAAAGAATTAAGGAAGCTCATATCTTTCAGAATAGCTAAAAATTGATTAATAATTAGTAATATTAGTGAGAAATATCTAATTAACGGACAGCGAGTCGACTATCCGAGAATTTTCGAAAAATATAGTCATCGAAGAACTAGCTAATGAGAAAGATAAAATAAAGAGTTTCGAAAACCACTAGATTTTAGCATTTCAATTTTGATAATATTGACAAGATGAATAATAAATAATATGTAATAAAAAAATATAATAAATAATAATTAAGAATAATAAATTTGGCATAGAAAATAGGAAATACAAAAATAAATATTTGAGCATTAAAGACAAAGTGGTACTCGTGTCTGTTAGACTAATCATAGGAGATTTTCGAGTTGTAACCTAGATAACTTGCTATGAACCGATTGAAACAAACTACTGTTATGCAAAGCTTACTACGATTATTGTACACGTAAAATAATTTCCAGCTGACAACATATTTAATAGGTACTATACCTGAATGCACATGTCGAGCAACAAACCCATATTGCCAATAAGAGAAGTCTCGTGTCTCCGTAAATAGTTGAGTAACGATCCATGTTTCATATATTCCGTAACAATATAAATTGGTCGATGTTTCGAGCACACACCGTATAATTGCACTAAATTCTGATGTTGCAATTTTCTAGAATGCATGAAAATATCATTAATTACATTGTGCGCAATAAAATTACCTAGCGGTGTGCTTAAGTATATCTACTTACGTCATGACCTTTGCTTCCTCAATAAAATCATCTTCAGACATTGTTCCCTCTTTCATCATCTTAACAGCCGTATCGATGCAGCCACGCCATTTACCACGTCTAACGACGCCAAATTGGCCTGACCCCAACTCTTCTAAGAGCATTAATTCCGATGGATGGATTTCCCATTTATCTAGAGTAATGCATCAAATCAAAAGAATTTAAATAGTACATGTACGAGTGTGTATAGTAGAGTAACTAAATAATAGTAGAAATATTCCCATCGCGCTGAACATCTAAGATAGGGCGTCATGATGTGATAATGCGTGATAATCGATATTTCAACATTCATCAAAAACATTCATGAATTGAATTAATTGCTTACCATGAGATAATCCAGCAGTTGGCGGAACGGGCCTATCACAGGGCGATGACTTTAGACGGCAGGCAAGACCTCCTGAATTATGTCGATGGTAATTGATTAGATCAGGAATCGTTTCACAGCAATGCTTTTCTGATAAGTAGTATTCACCGCGAGCATTCTGTTTGATGTGATAATGCTTAACATGTGATTGGGGTCTAAGGATAGAAAAACGAATTTCCCAGTCATTCCAGGTATCTTTTTTACGATAATTTTAATAATGTACTTTAAGAAGTTAAATGGAGAAATACTCACACTTTGGTATGAAGCGAAAGGGTGTATAAACCTTTTGTTGAGGATTTCCTAACTACGAAACAGCCTTCTTTGTCACCTTGCTTAAGAAGAGATTCTGCACGTTGGCGGGACATATCACCAACATACCATCTAAGTTTTGATTATTTTGGTCAATATTTCTTAAAATTCATATAAAATTCAATCTTACTCATATCGCTCCAATCCCAGAAGGCCTTTTGCTTTGACATAATTGCTAGGTATATATCCAATATTTCCATGTTGATCTTTCACTTTCCACCAGTGTTCTTGTGAATCGTCTATTACTTCATATTCGGCATTCTGAAATAAAACAGAAAAGAGATTATTTTTGCTTCAAAGCTATGCGGTACGCGAAGAACAATATGGCCATATAATTCAAAGTCCTATTATAAAAAGAGATGCTACAAGCGTTTCTCGATATATATACTCAAATAAAGAGGATCAATAATTTTTGTTTACCTCGGCAAAAATTTTTATCACAAAATTGGTTATATGAAGATTATAACTGATTTAATCATTTACAAGACATCCTTTTTCAAGTTTCTTCAGTTCTTATGTTTTCGGTCATACCTGCGCGAAACATTACTCCCATCTATCCGAAAGCAAACTTCCAACGTAAAGCTATTCAGACAAAATAATGTGATGTAAATGAACTTTATCAGTACCCATGTTTTCACGATCGCGTCTCACTTAAGGCCATGATAAACTGTCTTTCATATTTATAGGAGTTAACATGTGTTTAATTGCAATGATAAAGAGAAATAGATATATATGTCTCAAACCATCATGTGCATATGATTTGAAACTTGAACTGATACTATAGGACAGAACTTTCCGGTGGACCTAATAATTCTCGATAATATAGTTCTCTTCAAATGAAGACAAATGTGTAACTCAAAATTCCATATTTGATTTGGTACCATGATTACCCGTGTTGACGGGTGATCATTTGCTCAAAGCCATCGAGCGAGGAATGTATGCTGAGGAAGTTGAACGTGCATTTGACAAGCGAGTATAACATCACGAGAGTGAAGGAGGCTACGCACACACTAGGAAGCCGCAAATACCTGCTAGGAAGCCGAGAGTGAAACATCAAAACAAAATTCGGGGCAAAAGGCTACCCAATGAACTCTGAAAACATTCAAAAATCGGCTGTACACCAAGGAAAACCAAGGAATTTTTTCGCCGCTGCCAAGCATGCCGAAACGGGAGTTAAAAGAAATCAAAATTGCGGAAAGCATCATCCAGAAAGACGATGGATTGAACCGAATCTAACAGGATGAGATTGCATGACAGTAACCTTTGAAAACCAGCGTCAAAACCCAAACTCAAGCGACGTCGTCTTATTGAAATACTGTACCCGATGCACTGGGCCAGAGGATGCCGTTTGCACTAGTTTTTCAACATCATTATGACGTGAGTGAAGTATTTGGGCCGTCAAAAACGAATTTAAATGGCGTCGTCAGTCCCAAGTATAACGGCCTCTATCAAACTGTCAATATCTGACTCATACAAACCTGAAAAAATCCCAACGTTCAGGTCGATGAGACTGGCAATTGCACATCCGATGGTGAACTGTAATGACGAGTTGTCTCGAGAACATTTAAAGAACGTAACCGTCAAGGTAAACGCTTTCCTGAGCGAGGAGTTTACAAATGATACCCTAGGTAGAACACCTCAAGGGAATCATATCCAAAAAAAGAGCATGCACCACGGCAAACCTTCGAGATAATAGAGCCGCAAAATCTGGGTTACAAGGCACAAGGAGGTATTTCATTGCGGAGAGACAAAGGTTACAAACAATGGCATGGTCCAAGTGCTAGGAATGCAACAGTCATATGTTTGAGTACTCAGGAACAACACAGGACAATTAAGGGGGTCACCTCATGTAAATCGAAAAAAAAATCGATTTTTTTTTTAGCTTAATCTGTTCCAAAACTATCTGTTAACATTCTCTTAAAATTATAGACCTGAATTCAACGTATTTTAGGAGTTGTTGCCTGTAACGTGTTCGCGTGTCGAACTTCGGTGAGATTGACCGCGCGCGCTGCAGATTGGGATGATAAATTGCATTCCTTTAGCGATAAAAAGGCTTTGTGGGACTTTTTCTACTATTTCCAGTTTTCTCGTTTATCTGTAGGTCTCTTGTAATGAATTTTGTGTATGCGTTTTGTAAATGTGTTAGTTTTACTGTACAGAAATAGAATTTGTGATTTGAAGTTTAGTGCTGCTTCAATCTCGTCGCGTCAAAATATGTATCCGAAAAGAACGAGTGGGAGTTCTGAGCGATCTTCGCGGCCGCGGAAACGAAGATTTAGCGGTAATCAGTATATCACTGACAAAAATAAGGCTCCAGAAGTTAGCACAACGGCAAGAAAATTGAGCAGCTCAAGCGCAAACGATTTTGGAGCGAGTCTTGCTTACTGTTACCGGATCATCGAATTTTTTTCAGTGTTTAGTGCGATTTCTGAGTTTGTGGTGTGTGGTACCTGCAAAAAAAAAGTGACATTCGATCAAAGTAATCATCGCGGCCTCGGTTTTCACATCGTTTCCACGTGTAGTTGCGGTCACAGGAGCATTCTTTCGGGTCCTACGATCAGAAATGCGTACGAAATTAAGCGCAAAATTGTATTTGTTATGCGTTTACGCGGCGTGGGACTAGACGGCATAAACATTTTTTGTGGCCTCATGGATATGGGTTCTGGTTTATCAAGAAAAGCATACGATGCAATAATAACGCATATCTACTCTGCGGCAACTACTCTATTCGAAAAAATATCAAAAAAAGCTGTTGAAGAAGAGAAGCAGAAAAATCGCGAACATGGGAGACCAGAAAACGATTTCAAAGTGTCCGGAGACGGCTCATGGAAAAAGCGCGGATTTACATCATTGTATGGCGTTACAACGCTGATTGGTTATCACGCCGGAAAAGTAATTGACCTCCTGGTAAAAAGTTCATTCTGTCAAGCATGCCTGCATTGGAACTCAAAAAAAGGGACTGAAGAACATGAAATTTGGTTTGGCGCACATTCAGAAAAATGCTCAAAAAATCACGATGGTTCCGCGGGGAAAATGGAGGTCGACTCTATTAACGAGATGTTTGCAAGATCAGAAGAAAAATTCGGCGTCAAATATTTAAACTACATCGGAGACGGTGATTCCAAGACTTTTAGCAGCATTGTCAAGAATAACCCTTATGGTGAAAATTTTCCAGTGAAAAAAAGTGAGTGCGTTGGTCACGTGCAAAAGCGAATGGGCACGCGCCTGCGAAACGTGAAGAAAAAAGAAAAACTTGGAGGGAAGGGACGGCTGACTGACGCGCTCATCAAAAAACTGACGACTTTTTACGGATTGGCGATTAGAAGGCACGTGGACTCTAGTGACGAAATGCGAAAAGCAATAATGGCAACTTTGGAACATTATTGTTCAACTGACAAATCTTCGAATCATAAACTTTGTCCTGTGGGTTCCGACAGTTGGTGTGAATGGCAGAAAGCGAAAGCTGCTAAGAAACTGAAAAATTACCATCATCCTGATCCGTGTGTTATACGACCCGATGTAGAAAAGCATATTCGTCCTATATACAAAGAACTTTCAAACGACGATCTACTACTCAGGTGCCTAGGCGGTCATACACAGAACGCTAACGAGTCCTTCAACGCCGCAGTTTGGCGAATCGCCCCAAAACATTGGAATTCTGGTCAAAAAATTATTCAAATTGCTGCGTATTTAGCAGCAGGCATGTTTAACGAGGGCTACTCCGCAATTATAAACATGATGGATTTGCTCGATTTGACTGTCGGCGAGCAATGCAAGATTTTTGCCGAGAACGCAGATGAGACGCGGATCGCGCGCGCCGAAGTACGATCTAGCAGCAGCACAAAAGAGGCCCGCACTGCTCGTAGAGCTGAGAGAATACAGAAGGACGAGTTCTATGAGGAAGCTGAGGGGTTGCTTTATGGAGCTGGAGTAGCTGATTAGAACTGGATTGCTGTAAGTTAAATATTTTCAGAGCTGCGATGTACCAAAACTTTAAAACGTTTTTTCTCAAAATCACATTTTTGCAACTTGTGTACACGATTGCGGGAAAACTATTTGACCTATCGACCTAATTCAAATTGCGTTTTGTAGAGTTTTAAAAACTGTTCTATATGAACCACAGTTTCATACAACTTTAATTGTTTATCATAGTGTAAAAATAAGAAATAAACAAAAATTTTGAGTGAAAATTGCATCTCTAACTTCAAAACAAAATAAAAATTATTTATTTCCGGTTTTCATTAGGTTTTTGAGGTTCATATAGAGTAAAAAACTTTAACAATTAACGAGGTACAAATGGTTTCTGTTTCTGTTGAAAATTACGGGCCCTATCGTGTACACAATGGGACTAATTCATCAGCGACAGGCTCTACTAGACTTCTGATTACTCCGCCAGTTTTGAACTTTTTCAAGATTTTTTTTTAATTGCTTTAAAGTTGTCTCAGATATACCTATCGAACAAACAATGTATAATAATTCCTTGTCATTAAAAAAAATTCCCGAAAAACCATCTTTTTTTTTCGATTTACATGAGGTGACCCCCCTAAGTTTCGGCGTCACGCAGGTGATTACTACCACTACTATGGCAAAAAAACTCTTAGAACAAAACCGTAATACCAATGCGGGAAACTTGAGGACATTTACACCACAGCAACAGTTGGCCGGCAACGGCCAACCTGCTTAAAAATCTAACAGATAGGGTCACCGACATGGCACTTATCGAAGAATTAATTAATTAATTAATGCAACAGATAATTCATATCTTTTTCAGAATTGGGATAAGTAAAGTCAGTGATTGTAATATATGTTGGAAGAAAGTTAACTTAATTTTGCTGCCGCATTTCGACTCTATGGTAATTCCCGCTTTGGACCTGTCAGAAGGAGGGTACAACGAGTTGATAATTCTGACAGCGCATTTGTTGTTTGACAATCACATAATCGCAAAAAGTTCTGCGCTATAGCGAAACTTACATACGCATATCTTCTTGGATAATGAAGAATGTAATTCAAAGACTTTTATCACGCATAGATTTGCTTTATTTCTTACATGGTGTTTTTTTTTTTCTTTTAACGCGCTTCTACCTTCGGCTCTACTATCTTAAAGCTATGCTGTGGTTGGAACAATGAACGGCATAGCAAAAAGGAATGCTCCCTACTTGAATGTTTTCGACCCGAAAGACAGAGATAGAAATCATTCGGTTCCAACGAAAATTTGAGAGAATTAGCTGATTGCTATTTAGTTACAAAGAAAGATATCAAATTTTAAACAAAAATAGGGTTTATGAATGGAAACAAACAATTTTTTTATTTAATTAAATCAAATCATCCTTCAATGTTGCTAGTAGATAACTTTGTTTTGACACAAATTTGAATTTTGTCTGCTATTGCCGCCTGCTTCAGTGTGTGCTTGGTTGAGGGTAGTAGATAGACTTTTACGTCGTCTCCCTAGTTATTAATTTAAATAAATCCCTTGAAAATCGATCTAACAATGAGTCATGTTTGTGGTTACAACGGTTGCTGTCTATATTCCTGGTCTATCACGCTACTAGTGCAAACCAAAACAAACATTGTCTTATTCGTAAGGTTTGACAATTTTGAGCACACACACATACTCAGAACGTGTTTATAGTGACTTGAAAAATTCTTTTTGGCCGAAAATTGAATTTAATATAGAGTAGAGTACATCCATCAACTTAAATCGACTTTTGGTGATGTAGCTCCATCTTTGGGCACTGTAGAGACCTGGTATAACGAATTTAATCTTGATCGTCTTTTGCTCAGCGTTAAATTTCGTTCAGGCCGTTTCAAATCAGTAATTTAAAAAAAAACATCGATGCAGTCAGAAAACTGGTAATCAATGGTCTTTATTTGACATACTTTTAGATCGAGACATTCCTGGGCATACGTTTCAGCAGCGTGCATAAGATATTTTCTGAACATTTGACCGTGATAGAAATTTGCCTCGTTGAATTTGAAAAAAAAATTGAATAAAAAATTGAATTTTGAAAAGGCATTTATAAGATAGAGGTGACTGTCACGACTGTTGACTGTGATAGGCTTTGAGGGCGACGCTAACGCGAAAAATTAGTTTGTGCATTAGCACTGCGACTTTTTGGACTACTGGTCATCTGGCAATGATTCCAATAAAGCAACAAAGAACGTTCTGAATCATACACAACTATCTGTTTTCCGAATTGTTTGGTGGAATCAAAACGAAACAAACGACGTTGAGTCATGCTTCACCATGATGAGGTGAGCTCTCTCATATCTCGTCAAAGGTTTTATTGATCGCTCAAAACATCGAATTGATGGGTCAACTGTCGTGCAGTCCTAATTAGGCACCGAACGACTACTCCTTGCCTCGCATTCCCTTTATATTATTTATTGCAATAACCTTTGTGACCAACGATTTTTGACGTCCGAAGAACCTGTCAAATAGTTCAATAACCATGCTATGGAGTTTTCTTGAACGAATTGGAAAAAAATGTTTTGAAAATTGGTTTAAATTGGAAAAATTAGAATTGGACAATTGGAAAAGTGCAAAAGTGTATTGGAGAAAGTGTATTATGGAGAAAGTTTTGAAAAAAATTAATCGACAGCTAATCAAGACCTCAATGAGTGCAATCTACTGATCCACTGTTAAATATGGATGTTACTCAATAATGGTCTGGGGCTACAAGTCCGCTGGTGATCCAGGTAAATTTTCTGTTATCGATGAAATTCTGGACCAAATAAAGTATTTGACTGCTCCGAAAGACAATTTATTGGAAAGTGCTGAAAGATTCAGAATGAAAGATGAATTCCAATAATACCAGAATAACGATCCAAAGCATAAAGCATTCAATGTGCGTTTGTGATTGCTGTACAGGTGTTACAATTCGCTGGAAACACCTCCACATTCTCCTGACATTAACGTTATTGAGCATTGATGAGCTAATTTATAAAACCAATTCAAATCAAAATAATGAAATTTTATATTTTTTTTTAAATTTTAAAATAGCTCTTCAGCTCTTCTTCCTCTTGCAAAAAAGGAAACGATAGTGAAAATAAAACGGCTGCCAACTCAAAGTTAAAATTAATAACAAAATTCGTTGCCTTGTAATGTTATAATAATAAAGCAATTCCTATGAGGTGTTCTACAGTCCCAGTTCTCGCCGAGATATTTCACTTTACTTTTAGATGCATCAGCGGTTTAAACTGCATTTTAAATGCTGAAAATTTCGCTTTCAATGCTATTAATTCGACTTTATATAATGATTTCATATTTTGATAACACGTAATCAATTAACTACACTCCTACAACTGTTTTCATTTTCAAAAGGAAATCTATATCAGATCAAGAATATCCAACATGAAAAACTAAACATAGCCCGCTGTGATATTGGAGATAGTTATCTAGCATTGAGTTTTCTTCTTTGAATTTTCCCATCTATGTTTGCCACATTCAATTTTCCCATTTGTGTTTACATGACATGATAACTTTTCAGTGGTTGATTTTCGAGTGACTACCAGGAAACTGAATTGTTCTTTGAACAGGGTTATAATTTGAGCTATCATTAAATTTATTACGTTTTCAACTTCTTAGAACGCACTGCCCTTTACGGAAGATTCTTACATTTATCTTATTAGTGTTGCCGGGGCAACCTGAGTCTAACGTCTCAGTGAAGCGAAGGGTCGACTTACGTTGAAAAACATAAGTTTGTCTTCTCGAACTGTTTGTCATCCTCAAACGTTAATTATCCACAAATTTCTTCCATTAAATTCCGGCATTAAATTTTGTAAGAATAGCAGTTGACAGTATTTTTCGTAGTTATGGAGAGACTTTAGAACTCCACAACTTGTGTGTCTCTGTCATTAATATTTTTTAAGTATATTTTCCCGAAAACAAACCTGCTCTCAAAGAAGTTTCTAAGTATATACAGCTCGAACAGGGTTACAGACCTCTGAGTAAACACATACCATCAACATTGAGGAGCAGCTTCTTGAGACCCTGTTTGTAATTTTATTATCATTCTCATGATAGGGTCCAGTGATTCTTGTAAAAAACTTGGGAAAACCATTAGAGTAATTTCTATTGTCGCATTTATGATTAAAAGCCATAAAAACTATCTTAGAAGATCTTAGATTTAAAGTTGATTACTTTGACTACTGTTTATACTACATATATTTTGATGAACAGCAAGTTTGATGGGTCATTCAAATGGGACCATACGGAAAAAACAACATGCGTGCATAGTTGTATGCATACATGGTTCTGAACACATGAGAACTAGTATTGCGGTTAATTAATATAGTGCCGCACTAATAGATTGTTAACCGTAAAAGTCTTCTTAATGTGAAATAAATTATCGTGATAAGATTCACAAAGCAACAATAACTGTACCGTCGAGGCAATTTTGGATATGGTATGCGACAAATTGAGTTGGATGAGTAACAAAAATAGGCACAGAACAGAATCATAATGAATTGGAAATTCGTAATTATTTTTCAAAGATTCTCTCATATCTGTTGAAATAGATTTCAGTTTTGTTAGGTCATTGTGTCACTTTTACGATATTTAGATAATTGTTTTTCTTAATGCTGTACAGTGAATGCAGTTTCGACTGTTACTTGACAAGATAATGATATTTCGCCATGTGTTACATGTGAAATCATGTAATTAGCACATATTCACATGAGCAAATGCTAGAACTATGAATTGAAATCATCAGAATTGGATACTAATATCCTTCTCACACAGAGTTCCGTTGCGTTTTTAAACTTTGCAGAGCGATTATGTTTTGCAACAACATTCATATAACTTAAGGCGCTCATCTTTGTATTAATATTGTTAAAATATCGATAAACATTTACACTCAGACTAAAAAGTTTCATTCTGACAAGCGAATAAATTATGTTTGCGTCATTCCACCATAATATCAATTGAATGTGGAGACACATACATAACCTCGGTTTTTCGCATTTTATTTTTATTTTATTTTTTATTATATTTGGTTACTTTAGCACACAAAAATAGAGTGTAGAGGAAGTTAAAAAAATGAACAGCTGAAGAAAAAGTACCATAAATTTATAGAGTGTAAGAAAATAAAATAAAAAATTAATTCCATCTCAAAGTGAAGTTTGCATCTTTTGATAAAACGCAATAAAAAATACCCAAAGGAGTGGATTATGCAGAACAGCAAGGAATCGTAAGAAGGATTTTTTTCTATAGTATCAATCTGGGACTTATCATTAGCCAATTGTCATACATCAGAATTTCAGAATTATGAAAATATACAAGAAAATATATTTCTTTTCCTGGTTTCGATGAATGGATTGAAAAAGAATACAAAACTTACTGCAACATATTATCATGAAATCTATTTTCTAAGCATACCTGGAAATCAGATTCTTAGAAGCTGGAGGATTATCGGAGAGATTTTTTTTCGGAGTGCAGATACTAATAAAGTGTGGATATTTTGAATTGCAAGAAGTAAATGTGGAATGCAAATACATTTGACGACCAGGATCAGCGGTCAACTAATTCTGGAGCGTTTGTTGACCGTTGACGAAGTTACCTCAAACTTTATAATAGTAGCAGATATATGAAGTGAATTGGAATCATAAAAATGATTAAGCAAATTTTACATTTAATATTAAAACCCAAGAGGAAATCAAATTAAAAACTGTTGAAATAAGTAAGTTTCAGAAGGTATAATTAATAATTGTTGGAATAAGAATAAACTAACATAAAATATTAAGCAAATATGAAGGATTGCGAAATTGAGTTCTACCTAACCCAGCAACTGAGCGGATACGATTTTCAGTCTTATCTGCATCGGTAAGATCGTCAATTCACGGACTTCAGATTGATTGTTGTGCATTGGAGGGAAGGGTAATGCCCGTCAACTTGATTTACTTGCGCATCATGGGACCGACACTCTGCTGATTTTGCCGAAAATTCGAGAGAGCGCCTGACTAGAAAAAAATGAATTCTTAAACGGCTGGGAACATCGTAGGACGGAGAGATTCATTCTCTAGCAATCTTACTCCTCTTTCACTTTTTGCCAAAACATAATTCCTGCCCCAGTAGCCTGTCAAATAATTTCGGGTGCTGTTCACTAATTGACAGGAGAAATGTTTTGATGGTGATCCAGTAGATGTGGACACAAGGAGGGAGAAAAGCCTTCATTTCACAACCCAAAAAACTAAGACGTGAGCCATATACCTTGCGTTTAAGCGAACCAGATGGTCTAGTGCGCGTAAGTTTTACGCTTTTTCAAGATTTTTTCGAACTAGAAATAACGCTAAGTAACCTTTGTATCTTGAATGGCCCGCAAACATATCAGTATGTTATAAAATATATAAAAGAAAAAAATACATTAAAATATTTTTTAAATATAAGAAATAATTTTTTTTTATTAACTGTTTACTACACTTTAAAAAGGTTATGAAATGAATGTTGTTTTTGGGGTCGACGATAACCATTGGTTGATAGCAGAATATATTCAAAAATTAGCTTAATTGGATGGACTGTTCTTTTTGCTCTACGCCCTTCCTAAAACAGCGGTTTTGAAATGAGTTTATAGTTCACGCACAAATATTTTTGAAAAAATTTCATGCAAATATGTTTCCACGAATCCCTTCCGTCATCTCATGATCCTCTTTTTCTCTTACATTTGACATGCGGTTCTGGTGTCTTTTGAATGACTTGTGTACTGTCGGTCAGTTAAAACCGCCGTGCCTTACAATTTCAGGCGATTTGCTCTGTTTGTAGGCCTATGGTTGGTGGTTGAAACAACACCCAAATGAGATGATATATGTTATTTATTTATTCAGAGTGAAGAATATGAAACCATTCCAAATTTATTGAATCATCAGAGCAGATGCATTGCTGCGAACAATGGATTCATACTTCATGGAGGCGGAGTAATCGATAGCGGCTAAAAGGGTTGTAAACCCTGAAATACCTTGGATATCATTGTTAAATATTGGCAGACTCTATACCTTCGAATCAAAAATTTTTTTGAAAATGCTACATCACTACATTTTACAAAATACTTTGAAGCATATTTTATAGTGTCCTAATTTTGAAGTGATACTGCAAGTATGTCGCTGGGACTGATAACAAATATCGGGCCGTATATATTTGTTGCAGCCCTACATATTTCTTAAATATGCCAGGAAAAATAGTAATTAACTTTAGAAAGTATGTTTATTCTTGACGGTTTTTTAAATCTTCCTTATAATGCAGGAATTGAAGGGGAATGACATTCAAAAATGATAAAACACTTATGAATTGCTTATTTTGGCTAGCAATGAATAGTAAGAAATTGTAAAAAAACACCTAGAAAGTTTGTGTGAAACGATAAAGCATAAATTTGGTAGACTTAAATTTGCACCCAAAACTGATTCTGTCTTTTTTTTAAGGCATCACAACATTTTTGTTTCAATTTGAAACCTTCGTTTGATTTGCTCATTTATAGAGTATAACAATAGAGACGTTAGAACTGTCGCAATCGTAACACTGGTCAAAAAGTCTAATTCACATTGAAACCACTGTCATAGTGTAACTAAAAGAAAGCCCCAATACTCTGCAGGGGCATCATGAAGAATGAGATACGAATACTGGATGTAGCGATGAAAATGGATTTTAGTTTCTCACATTTCTATAATTGCGTTTACTTCTGTCACAAATATATATTTTCTTCTCGTTCTTATGCTACAACGCATTAGAGAAAGTGATTTAAGAGGAAGTGTAAGAGTTGATTTTAAAAATTTTACACAACATTTTTTTAATGATAATTCTGTGAATGCACAATTTTCACTTACCTTTTCTAAGGATAGGTCACCTGCTTCGATGGCTTTGAACGGGTAAAGAGCAACAACAATTTTTACAAAATGTGAATTGTCCTGAAATTAAATTAAATTTTATTAAAAATTAAGAAAGTTAATGTTATGTACTCTAAGGATTTTGTGCAATAAGTTTAAAAATAATGTAACAGACTAACAGAAGAATCATGTTGTAGAAGGGATAGGGTCGAATTTAAGTGTACCACTTACTGAAGCCAACAGAGAATAACATTTGAAGATATTTCAGGATTCTCATTTTAGTTTCTCCCGAATGTCCAAATTACCTTTTTAAAAATTGATAAATAAAGATTCCCGAAATTTTGCCTTTCAACACTACTTTGAAAATTTTTCTGAGAACTCCTCAACATGAATTGAAAATAAATGAAGAAAAAATAAAAAAAAAAATCTAAAATGATATTAAACGGATTTCATCGTTATACCAAAATGATTGATTTATATTAGATAGATGTAATTTTATAATTTTTTTATGTTAAATAGATTTTAATTTATATATTAATTATCTATATAATCTATTAAAAGTCTATAAGATCTATTTTGTTGTTCTGTAAATCTATCATATGTAACGAATAGTTTTACTCATTAAATTTTTAAAATTTTTGCTTTAGTTGGAACAAAGAAAACTCTTGTTATTTTCGATGCCTACTACCACAATCATGTGTCCAATTTTAGGATTATTTTGGTGCTCTTGTATCGAGATTCTATCAAGATTCTAAAATAAAAATAAATTCCTTTTTATTTGGCGTTTTATATTCGAAATCTCGAAGCCGATTTCAACCGAGTAACAAAAGGAACTAAGGATTACCATAAACTTCCATGGGTATGTATAAGTATTCAGATGAGATCTATGCGTGCGTCCAAAAGAAGAGTCTTCAAGAGTTCTCACGCATCTCAACAGAAAACACAATAACATCAGCTTCAAAATTGAGGACGAAAAGCATGGAAAGGTCGTGCTCCTGGACACGTTAGTATGAAGAACTGATGGCTGCCTAAGCTTCGTTTATAGGAAATCAACCTCCACACAGAGAACAATTCTAAACTTCTCAAACCCTACACAAAAAATAAGATATCATAATGCCGGGAATGAATAAACAAATGCTAGACGTGTCGCTAAGCGCTGCGGCAAAAGGGGAGCATGCAGTATATCTTACAGCCGGCTAAATTGACTTCAATCAATCAAAAAAGAGGAGGATGGCAGAGAAGATCAGAAAATGCAGAATAATGTAGGACAGATCTACATTATCCACTCTGGGCCAAGAAATAACTTTTTGGAAGGCTACAACAGGCTATGAGAGCATCACAAACCAACTAAAAAGGATAACAGTTGATAAACAGCCTGGTATCTACAATGGATTTGAAAATTTAATGCTCGAAATGCCACAAATCCTATATCCGGAAAACAAGATGACTCATCGACACCAGAATATCAGGGCACATAAGATAAGCGGCAACAGTATAGAACAACACGGCATAAAAAGAAAGCTAAACAACTTCAGATCATACGTAGCTGAGCACACTATCATTAAAGGACATGATACAACAATTAATGAAGCAAAACGAGTAAGGGAAACAAGGGAGTTGGACCAGTGAATTAGATGCCCTAGAAATTTCGACGAGAGAAAAGAAAACGCTTATGAACCAAGATAGGAGTGATCGCAATTCCTTGATTTTTCAGTCAAGTATCTATAGTAGCATTGGAAAAATTTAAGTTGCCTTAATTACAATTTGCTGTCCACTTTACTGAGTAATTGCCTA
The DNA here is from genome assembly GCA_954870665.1 of Stratiomys singularior. Taxonomy (NCBI): domain Eukaryota; kingdom Metazoa; phylum Arthropoda; class Insecta; order Diptera; family Stratiomyidae; genus Stratiomys; species Stratiomys singularior. Next base: position 54,611,290 of record OX940879.1, on the reverse strand, counting down.
CGATATGCAACCATATTATATATAAGTTAATGTTAGGTTAAGCCATAAAGTCGCTGATACGCTGAAAGATTATGGTTGAAAGTCGACTTCAAAAATTCGAATAAAAATAAAAACACGCATAATTAAAAGCATTTGTTTTCGCTTTGCAAGCAAAAATTCCGGTCTAATTAACCAAAAATTAAAACAACTGAACTGTGCAACCGAACTGACTCCAAATAAACCGAAAGCAATGGAATTTGCCGACAACAAAACGGCCTCAGATCATTTTCCGAACCATGAAATGTTTCATTTCATGTTAAAAAAAATAATAAAATATGTTTTAGTTGAATTAAAACAAACAAGCATTTACTCTTCCTCCTGTCTCCATTAAAAAGATGTATCAAAAACGATACAGATACATGACTGCGATAATTGCGGAACTTACGACGTTTAAGTTTTAATTATTACCACATGCATCGTGTTCGCTACATTTGACAGTGAGCAGATCTAAGTAGAAGTACGTAATAATAGTCCTCAAAGTTTCCAATCGAGATATCGCAAGTTTTACCTTCGGAATATCGTAAGTTTTGCGCGGAAAATTGCCTACGATTTGTGTTGGACTTACGTCAAAGTATCATGGCAGAAGTTAAGTGTTGACCGAAAGCGTGCGCGTCGTAAACAGTGAAAATTTAGTACTCATCAGCCTAACGTCAAAGTCACAGTAAAATATTTCTGTTTTCGGTGATCAATAACACCTCACTTTCGCTGGTCGCAAATGTGGCTGCGAAAAAGTGGATGGGCGCCGGGATAAACTTTTTAGGATTGAAATAATCGAACAGAAAATCGTATTTTTCGACAATGACATTTGGTTAACATTGGTTAAACATTGGTTTTAAATACAAACGACATTCTAGTCTTTAGAAGCTTAACCGACATTTTGCTAAAAATGTTCCCTTTTCCGTTATTCTTGGGCGAATGTAATGGTTCATTCTATCGCAATGGGCAGAGTTTATTATTGTATTTTTATCGTTTAATAGTTCTTTTGGGAATTTCAATGATTTCAAATTCAATGAAATAAGTATAATTTGGGACATTTGAAAGTTCTATTTGATAAATTTTGGTTTCTATTTAGTGTTTCAGACGAAGTTTAGGCTATGAGTTTTCAAAAATAACTTCAATCAACATCAATCACTCACCTTCGCTTTTGAATTTGGAGTTCCTGGTGTAGGAATTCCACCTGGCATTGTGGTATCACTATGAGTCGGCGTAGTACCGTTCACAATATTTGACTTGAATGTTGAAACAGATGACTGTAATAATGCAAAAATTTAAGTAAATAACATTAGCATGAAATCCAGATAAAATTGAAAGCATATTCAAATCAATTACCTGCGGATGCGACGATGTGGGCGTCGAACTGCCCAAACTGCCGGAGCTATTATGTTGAATACTAAATTGACTTGCGGAATTCGAATTAGGACTTATACTTCGTGTTGAGTTTTGGGCTGGAGAGCTTCCTGTGCCTGCAATCGAAAGAGAAGCAAACGTGAAAAAGTCAGAAAGACAAAGATATATTAGTCCGCGGTCATGAATAACGACAAAATGGTACATATAGTTAAATTTATATTTAGTATTCCAATCGACTGAGCCCATAGCACATATGAATACATGGGTATCCATATGAGGGAATTCAAAGTATAATACATGATTGGCTAAATCGCTTGAGATATCGATGCTGAATACATTTTTATATACTCGAATTTTTATGTTATTTAGTTTGAAATTCGGTTTAATTTCAGTAAAAATTGTCATGGCGCGAACCTTCCAATAGTCGCGAACACACATTAACTTCTCACGTTTTCCATACAAAACCATATCACCTTATTTATCCTTGGTCACAGTGCTCGTGGGAATCGGTTACACGAGCGATTTTTATTGCAATTAAAAGCACGGCTAAGGTCCTCGTGCCTGTCTCCGGACCTAGCAACAAAATCAGAAACTTTCGCGATTGGGTGGCTGACGGCAAAGCCTTGCTACGTTTTATTACCAATTTTAATGGAAGGAAGTTGACCGTTTCTGACAGTCCAGTGAAAAACAGAATAACCCAACTCAAGGCAAAGATTTATCGCTTGCATTCGCGAATATAAGCTAAGTATACGTTTTTGTCGTTCTCGCCATTTTCTTATTGGCCTACCTTTAGAACAGCGGTTGAAAGGATTAATGTATGCGATGCAGCAAAAAAAAAAACGGATGTTAACAATTTAAAGGGAGCACACCAGACATGGAATGCTTGGGAAAATGGTCACGGAATTTATTCTGTGGGATCTTCTGTTTGTTATTGTTTACCTTCAGAAATGTGTGAGTCATAAGAATGCTTTGCAGTATTGCAAATTGCGATTGAGGGATCGTTGGATGGATAATTATATATTATATAAATGTCTCGCCTTGCACAGACATCTATAAATTATTTAAAACACAACGAAAGTGAGTTTGCATCGAAGAATGTCTAAAAACCATCACAGTCTCGTATTGGTCTGAAAAATTTAAATTTTCATTTCATTTTAAAATTTGCTGCGTTGGAACGTATCGAAATCCTTTTTCAGATATTTATTTCAGATTATTAGGAACATTACTTTGTCAAAACTTCTAATGAATATCTATATAAAAATGAATAATCATTCAATTTTTAATTGGTAATGAATGAAATGAAAACTAAGAAAAGATTACTTTAACATTCCAACTGTAATTCAGATACCTCCAAGAATAACATTAGGAAGTAGAAAACTACTATTAAAATTAGAAACCTATAACCATTAGCTTGGAAAGTCATAACTAAAATCTATGGAGTAAAACAAAAGAATTATTCAACTGTGTTCAAAAGTATGATTTAATTTTGACCACTTATCAGTTTCCAGCAAATGCAGCAGAGAGTTCCGAACGAAACAAGAACAATCTTACATTATTGCATAACACTTGTATGGGAATTGGTGTAGACTATTGCCAATTGTTAAGTTGTGACAATAGCACAAGCGACTTTCCTTATTAATCTCAAATAATTCAAAATTTTAATTTTTCGCGAGATATCTTATATATCTTGTGATTAATCACATTTTTTAACCTTATAAAATTAGCTTTCGTATTCATGTTGATACAGTGGCAGAACGAGCTCCTATTTTTTGTTAATTTTCTCATTTTTCAATCGTAGTTTGTTCCAAAATTAATGAAAAATCTTATTCAATTATAATGAGATGAAAAATAATTATCGGATAATTATTCCTAAATAATAATAATATATTATTATTATAAATAATGTTATGCGGAATAATTCCGCATAATAAAAATTATTAAAAGATGCTGCAAACGGTGGACTCAAAATAGGTATACAATATTTTATCGAGTTAAAATTAATGTAATATTGATTGAAATAAGACAACCACGTAAATATTGAAATTATAAGGTAACTATGGAAAAGAGATGACTGACCCTTGTGAAACATTCTACCTCCGATACCTCCGTGGTATCTATCATGGTATTCGAATGATATAATGGTATCCGATATCTCCGTGAAACTGGAACCCGGGATGAGTTAGTTGAGACCAGTAAAAAAGGCCGGTGGGTGACCTGATGGTTGTATTTTAATTATGGCAATCTTTCGAGATATTTCTTCTAGTATCTCATAAGATACGAGAAGAGATATCTCGTGCAGTTGAATTAAAAGATATCGAGAATCGCCGATCTCATAACAAAGGTTCAACATTGCGCCCTTTCTGCAAACTTCAAAAAGGGTTATTTTCAAAGTATTTGGCCGAGAAGGTAAAGAGACACACTGTATGTAGTATTCTAGAGGGTCTCTTGGCCTTTCCGTGAAGGTCTATAATGAAAGCACATCTTCTATTTAGAGCGAACACACAGCTGATGTATGTAGAGAACTCAATTGCTCTGTGTAAAAGAATCCAAATAATCAACGCAATCATCAAAACCATCCGTGAAGTCAGTAAAAAATCAATTTTTAGACGTTACAGCAGCCGCTAAGTACTGTAGACAATGTGGGTGACAAGAGGGGAGTATTATAAAAATATATGAAAAAGTTATACTGTCAACAAACGATGACAGAATATATACATCAGAGAGTTTTCGTGCCCTATTTTTTGCGACTTGTCTTATCGCGATAGAGTTAAGCTTGTCTTGGACACGTTGTAGTTGAAGTTTAGAAAATATAGAGTCGATTAATTTTGTATCCCACTCTGGGGTGAAATAACCTTTTTTTTTAATTTTCTTTGGTTAGAAAGTGCAAACGATATGATTTAGCATTTGAATTTGATTCATATTCTCCATTCATGCGTTCTAAAATGTTTAAAACATTTTTTAGCAAATTAGTAACATTAACTTATGAAAATTATTATTGAAATCTCTTATCAACAAATCTCAAATGATTCGAAGATTTCTCGAAGATTTCTTCAACAGCGGAGAAGTTTCATTTTTTGAGAATTTACGAACATATGCCGATATTTTTTGTAATTAATGGCCAAATGTGTAAAAAAGTATTATTCCTAGTTTTCAAGAGTCTCTATTAAGCTTAAAATTAGTATCGATATGTGATAGTTTCACCAGGAAAAAATCACAGTGAAGACATTTTTCACAGCGTTCAAAGTTTGTGGACCTCTTAAGAAAAAGTAGTAAGAAATAATAATAAATAAACAAACGTTTGCCAAAGAGTTGTTCACATTTTTTTTTATTCTTTTTTGACACGATTGGTATTCCTAGTAGCATACTAGGAGCGAGTGCAATTGAGCACTCTTCTCTAATTCTTCTTTTTTAAAACTTGTTTTACGCCCCGACATTTTACTCTTTTTTGCGCAACCATCATCGCTAACTCAGTACAAGGAGATACACCTCCTCCTTTAATTTCTTTCTACGTTTTTTTTTTGTTACATTCAGAAGTGATGCAAGCTATTGTGTTGAAGAGATTACAATCCTTTGTGGAAAACGCACGACGAGGCCTAATGAGCCAATTAGAATGTATCTGCTATCCTGTGAAGCTTTTAAAATCTAGATAAATTGAGAAACCATGTCGATACCACTTTCCTTTGAAGGAAAAACTCAATCTGGAACACAAATCAAACTTCATTTCTTTAGTGGTATTTCCACTAAAGGATGCAAAACACCATGTACAAGTTATTACAGATTGTTCACTGAAGCACATTCAGGTTGCTCACGTCAATGTTTTTATCAGCAATATTAATAAAATTCTTAAATTATTTTAAAATATTATAAATCATATACTTTTGGTCTTCATTTAATAAAAAAATAAAAAAATACTCTCAAAATACCAGCAATGTAAGAATCGCATGGAAGTAAGTTTTTCTAGTTTTACCATTTTATTTAGTCTGGTTTCGTTGATGGCAATGAAGAGTTTCCCATCTTCTTTTTTGAAACTTACCAGGCTTTTTTGCAAATTTTTTTGGTCTCATTGTTAATGTACGGCCAATGTAATGAACGTTACCTGCCAGTCGAATTGAGTTTTTTTTTTTAATTTTTTGTGACTTGATTCAAAATCTTTGCCAACTTGTATACAGCATGTTTGCTTTCCTATGGATTGTTGAGCTGAACGAGAAGCAACACGTTGTATTCCACGTTTTTATCGACTTCTGAGTATATTGCCAACGTTGTTCGAAGCCAAACATTATCTTAGCTCAAAAATATATTTTATTATTTTTTTCATATTTAGATTTAATAATATTTATTTATATTTGTTTAGAGATGATTAAACCTATAATCCATCTTTTATACTTCTTCTTTTCACTAGCATAAAGATTATTGCCTTTGATTGAAGAAAATATTTTAAAATTTCACATTGGTCTTATTTATAATACTTTTTTTATTAGGAAAAGTAAACGTGAGTAATGATCTTCCCCGCAATAGGTTTTTCAATATCTGGAGGAGTTTTATTATAATTTATTTGTGTCCGAAGCTTAATCCGATACAATCGAGATTACTTCACCGGCTAGCCGGATCTGCGTACACCACGCGAAAACCTTAAGGACTTCGTGTCTCAGATAGTGGAAAAGTAGGAAGTTTTGCAAAAACAGACTTGTTTTTGCAAAACAAGTCTAGTTTCAAATCGTCGAAATTTTTCGTCAAATTAATTTGGCAAAATTTTTGACTAGTTTCAAATCGTCAGACAGGGAGGACGAATTGATGTATTTTAAAAAATCAAAATGTTTGCACCAAGTTACTTTTAATGGTATATATAATATTATTATATATCATTTGTATGTATATTTTATCATTTACATAATATTTTATATATATATTTTATAATATTTTAATTTTCTTACCTCGACCTATGTAGAGCTACATTCTCCAACAAATCGATAAGATGCAATATCTTAAATCTACGAAGTAAGCATATCCCTGCTCCACTTAGATAATAATGAAAACTTATATTACCCCCTTCCCTTTTCTATTTCTTATACATTAAAATTTATTGTTACTGTTACTTTCTTTTTCTATCTCTAATTAGCAATCATAATCTTCGGTCCATGTTAAATTTTAACTAGAAATCGTTAACAATTTTTTAAAAAAAAAGATTCGCATAAAAATTAAGATTTTTTCCATAATTAATCCACGTAAAGAGATATTTGATGTCTTCGTCTTAACAACGGGTTTGAATTTTTGCACATTTTTCCGGATAGGCCAACCGAAATTTTTTTAAATTTTATCTTGTAAAACTAAAATTCAAATTTAAAGATGGAACAATATTGGAGATCGGTATCAACGATGTAAACGTCAGACATCTCAAGTCAACATACTTATAGCCTAGATTTGAACAACTCTTCAATTGCGATCTGTATTGTCCGTTGGGAAATGATTGTTAAGAAACGTTTATAAAAAATGTCTAAATACAAATATTCTCAGGCCTGCTCCATCAGAAAAGCACTTCTTATCCGACTTTAATCCTTTTAACTGTGCGTGACATTTTATTGCTTTCAAAGCAAGACACTATTATGTTTTAGTATTTTATGTCAATTTAATTTATTGTCTTGAAAAGTCACGAAAGTGGTTAATTCATTCTACATCATCACCTCCAACCCCTGCAAATTTCTAAGAAAACAGTACTTAATACCACTTATTGTGTCTTAACGCTGAGCGGCATATTCTGCATATTCGTTACGCACTCAGCTCAATTACTTGAAAATGCATCTGTAATAAAATCATAATGGATTGTAATAAATTTTTAATAGGACACAGTTCCATCGCACATTCATTGGTCAAACATTTTTTCATTCTCCTGCGACTCGATGTTTCGAATGCACTCTTATAAGTGAACAAAATGTCTGCACAAGACATTAAATAAATTTAGAACTTTACGAAATACAATTGGTATGCTGAAATCGAAAGGGTTTCCCGACTGAGCTGTAGCTGTATGCAGGCTTCTAAATATACGTATTCATCGTTGTTTAAATGCATTAATCCATTTATACAGATTCTACAGCAAAAATAAGACAACCACAAAAGCATTAACAAGAACGTAAAAACATGATGGACTTACTATTGTTTCTTTTTTTTTTTTTTTTTTTTGAATCATTACTGCTTTTGCTTCAATGTGAAAGTCATAAAATGGAAAGTTGAATTCTTACAGTTCATGGTCTCGACATCTTCACCACAATTATGGACAAGATGAAGATGTTGCAGTTGCATATCAATAAGAGATGCTGTCACAGCAATGCAACTTTAGGGCAAAACAAGGCATGAATTTATTTCTATAGAGAATGTGTGGGAGGGATGTCGTTTATTGAAAATGTGAAACACGAAAGAGATGAATTTTTTTCGAATGTAAATCTTATCATCAACAGAGGATGCGAATATTTGGACAGTAGTTTTGTGAAAATGGGATGTGGTGATAAATTAAAACATTTGAATGCTATAGTTCATGGAACTACGCTATAAATGCATAATGTCATCAGGGTAATTAAAAAAAATTTTTGGGAATAAATTTATCCTTTTGCCAAAACTGAAATACACTTTTTTTATGGTCTGTTAGGTTTTTCGTCATGGCTCTGAATAACAATACTAATTTTCTTAGCCATGATACTCTCATCGGGTCGAAAATCTCCTAGTTACCCCCGATTTGGAGCTACATATATACGAAAGAAAACTTCCGCTAACAAATTTCTATGGTCTAAAATACAAAACAGAACACAGAACATAGATTTCGTTAAAACTATGCTAATATACATAAATGTACCATGACATATTGAGGTAAAGTAGGAATCAAGAAGAGGGTGACCTCAGAAGATGATTTCCAAATTGAAAATATAACTGAAAGATATTGAATGATTTTTACGAGGACAGGGCAAATACAACCCGGAATTCTTAAATAGACGTGCGAAAATATAAGTGTTGAAAAAGTGGCTGCACTAGATGTCAGACAAGTATCAGTGATGAAACGCGAAGAACAGCTGAAACCGCGTAACCTCAATTTTTAGCGTAGTTATAGCCATGAGCGAAAAGGATGTACCGGTGTCTGTTGCGCAACGCATTATTTTTCGCAAAAAATAATCTAAAATCAGAAAAAATTTATCGAAAATTACTCAAGTAGTTTGGGAATACGTGCCTCGTTAAGACCCAAATGTATGAATTGTGTTGCGCTTTTCGGAAAGGTATCATGCGTGGCTCCCTGGAACCAGTGTCATCGATGAAAACGTAGGAGCTGTTGGAAATCTCATTTCGGGTGACCGATGCAACAATGTTCGCGATATGGCTGAGAGATGGGGCATCAGCGTAGATATTGATGTAATAATTCATGAACGCTTAGGTTACCGCAAAATTTGGCAAAGCCAGATGGATGACATAATTTTGAGCAGAAATTCACGCGGTGGGAAGTTTGTACACGTTACCTGCAAGGGTTCGAAGATGAAGGGGAGAATTCGTTGCGCTGAATATTGACCACAGACGAGACATGTGTATACCACTATATGCTGGGGAGTATACGCGCATCAATGGAATGGAGAAAGAAATTCGAGGGACCGTTAATTAAAGCGATGGCGTCAGCTGGGAAGGTGATGTGGGAGGTGATTTGGGACATGGAGGCGGGTAATTGCGCTTGATTTTCTCACTGAACAACGAACTGTAAACGCGCAGTATCATAGTACCCTTCTAAAAAACAAAATAAAGCCTGGCTGCAGATCGAAACGACACGTTATTCCATTCCTTAGTGCAATATTGCTCGAGGACAACGCCCAACCGCATACAACTCGGAACACCCTACATATAGTGCAGGCTTGTCACCCTGTGATTATTATTTATCTGGCCATTGAAAGAGGCACACGGCGGACAACTTTCCGAAAGCAACGATGAAGTGTAATCATTTTTGGCGCGAATCGTGCGAAAAGCCGCAAAATTTCTACGAAAAAAGCATACGAAAGCATCCGGAGAGGTGGTAAAATGCTTATAGAATAAGGAAGATAAGATAAAAGTTTGTATCGAAAATTTCGGGTTCTCTTCGAACCACCCTCGTGGTTTTAAATCTACCAGCCAAAAGAATTTAAACTCTTTTAAGATTTCCGTTTATATGATGCACTAGACTAGTTAAAATTATTATAAAGCAGTGGAATGATAAAGTGGAAACTTACTTTAGATTAATGTTCCAGTTAAGCTTTCATTTCTGTAACTTCTACTTTAATAACACTCAATACAAACACGAAGGCTTTCCATCGAATTCCAAAAAGAGGAAAATATAATAAAATGAATATGAGGAAAATAGAATAAGATGATGATTTGAGAAGAGTTTGTTGTTGGTTGGAATTTTATATATTACATATCTAAATGCCTGCGGAGCGTATGAAGTGGATCTGTGGAACAGCTGATTATTAATTTTTATAAAACTAAATGGTTATTCCAACATAATATTGTATGTTGGAACCACATTCACAATGAATTGAAGGAGTCACATTTATATCATTGGAAGTCAATTCGAAATGAAAACTGGTAAAATCACCACCTATTTATTTGCACAATACTTATGAAAAGAGAAGCAATGTCCGTGTTTTTAATTTTTGAATTTTAATGAATGAATAATTATACAAGGTTCACAAGAGATTTTTGAGTTGATTGATCATACAGTACAATAATAATATATTAATAATATATTATACTATTCTATAGAATCTAAAAAAAAACTATAGAACTAAAGACTCCTTGTTTATAAGAAAGGAAAGATAAGAAAAAAGATGATATAAAAAGGATGTATAATTCAGAAGTGGAGCCCGGAAGCCCATACAAAACATGCTTCACTCGCATCTTTTCGGATGAGCTAACGCGGCATTGTTTCAGATTCTTGTTCTACTCGGGAGCAACAATTTGAAATCTTAACATCTTTTTCTATTTAAAATCTCATTCTAATGTCCATCGCACAGCGAGTGTGGTTGACAATGGTACTTACAACAGATTTATTAGCAACCTTAATAAATGTCTTAGGCTTTGTTTTTCCGACTTTGTACATATATAACGTATATAACTTATGCACCAATTTTCCTTACCTTTTGGCAAAAACTATTCATAATTTAAAAGATTATAAAGAAAGATAAAAATTAAATAAGAAAATAATTTTTCCTAAATTTAATCTGTTGTTTTATGTGCATTCTACAAATGAAGTAGTTAAGAACAATTTGCCTTTGATATATTTGGTACATCGCATATTATCTGGGAATTTGTACATGAGGAAGCTGATGGGTGTCGCGTTTTTTCACACTCGAGCAAAACAGTGTCGTAGAGATGTTTCAATTGAGTGTTTAGCCAAATTTCACAGCAACAAAGTAGGAGTTTTGTGCCGTTTCACAACCATGAAAGAAAAATGGGTACATCCCTTCACACCCGAAATAAAAGAACAATCAAAGCAATGGATTGAAAATGGAAAACCGGCTCCAAATCATACGAAGGCCATTCGATTCGTTGGCAAGTTTACGGCGTCGGTTTTTTTTGGGATTCGATTATTGCAAGTTTAAACTAAGAAACCAAACAAAAAACGGCGGCATTTGTCTGAGGAAAAAGTATAGTTTCATGACGACAATGCATCAGCTCATAAATCTGTTATTGCAACGGTTAAAATTAATGAATTTAGGTTTAATTAGCTACCTCATAGTCAACTATATCGTCAAATTTAGCCCCTCGTATTATTTTCTGTTTCCAAACTTAAAAAAAAATCGCTCAGTGGTCAAAGATTTTTCTGTGATTACAAGTGACAGTTGTGGCTGTTTTGAGGAGCTCGACAGTAATTTTAAATGGGTGTAGAACTTATTGAATATCGTTGGGAAAAGTATAAAGAAATGTAAGGAAATAATGTATATAACCATTTATTCGAAATTTAGTGTTTTTGTTTCTTGTTCGAGTACTACTGGAACCTCCCTCGTACAACTCACCTTCTGTCAATACTTTGATCGACGTGCTCACGGATTAGATTGGAATTAGCGACGAACACTATTTGATAGCATTCATTAGAGGGATTCTTGCCTAAGGTTGAGTAAATGGCACATAGTGCCACCTCTAGATTGGTTATCGTACTAACTACATAGGTTAGAGGAGTAGGAGCTCTTCAGGTTCAGGTTACAATGGACGATGCCCGTGCCGAATTGATTTTCCGCAAGCTTCGCAACGAATACTATTGTTCGCTGTTATATTAGGGTGTGAACATGTGTCAGAAAGTTATAATTTAGGTCTTTACTTGTCCCTTTAACAAAGGGGGCGATGCTGTAGGAAAAGGCGACTTTAAGGTTAAAAGTTTTATTGCAACTGTATGCGGAATTTTAATCTGAATAAGTTATTCTCATATTTCAAGAAGAAATGATTTAAGCTAGTTTTGAGCTAGTTTCGCAGCTATTTCGAAAGCGTAAAGATTTGGGGAGCATGTTCAAAAGTGGTGATGCTATACTCTAGATTTGGCCTAGAGATATTAAGAATTGTAGCACAGAGCTTTGATTCCTTACAATTCTACAGATCAGTCAGATATATTTTACTAGATCTTTAGTATTTTAACGTTATCATATTTTTATTATGAAAATTTAATTTAGAAATATATATCTGTTCATCACGGATTTTCAACATTTTATTCGTTTGTTTGTATGATTTCTAGAAAACTCACTTGAAATTTAGTCGAATAAGGAAAACGAAGTAATATCCTGTTACCATAAATCTAAAATTATGTGTCGTTCAAAAATTAATCAACTTTTAAATAGAAATTCCTCAAAAAAATCTTCTGACTTATCACCCATAGTTGTCCTGTTTTCTTCCCGAAGCTTCGCACTTGAGATAACTCAATTATTCGCTGATAGTAATGAAGAAAAACAAACAAAGTATGAATTCAATGCATTTTGGCGATCCGAATGTATTATTTAAATCCCTATATGGGGACATTTTACGCATCCTGAAATAATCGTCTATAATCTAAAATCTGAATCACGAGATCAAGTGATTTGTTCACAAAATATTCAAGGGTAAATTATGTAATTATAGAATCATCAGAAACCCAAGAAGTAATATTAGAATCGTTTAACAAAAACTGATACAGGTATTTAATAAAGAAAAAGTACAATATTTATTTACGAGGCAAATCTATTTGTGTTTATTAAAATTCAATGAGACAGAAGAATAGCTTGTAATCCTTTGTTAAACAAACGACGATAATAAAAGCTATATTCAAGCTGCAAACTAAAGTTTGAGATCGTGATGTTATGTGTTAACTTCTTCAATCTTTCAAAGTGTTTCAGTTCTGAAAAGCTTTCCATCTTTGTAAAGTCTTTTGTTTATTTTTTTTTTGTTCTTAGAATGCATGCCATAAATTTAAATCGCATTTGCCAATGCACATTGTACTATGCAATGCCAAATATGTTAAAACAAATTTTATGAGCATTTGGTAATTTTCGTCTTCCTTCAATCCATCCAACGTGTCCTAACAATTTACAACGCTACTGCATTATGAACGCATAGCCATTATGAACATTCTCGCTGCAACTTACGACACATAAGTGCGTCAGTGCATTCACATATTGTTGGTGTGGTGTGAAGAATTTGAATGAGGAATTCATTTTAAATGTTCTAATCGGATGGCGGTCGCTTCTTCTCAGCATAAATTCAAAACACGTACTCGTTGTCCATCACATGCTTCCGTTTTTAATACATATTTCTAGAGAAACGGACAATTACTGGGAGAGAAGGAGCAACACAGTTCAAAATACTTTGTCGGATTTTATATTGAAATTTCAGTTTAATGTTATGTCATGTCATCATGTCGAACGATAGAAGTTTTTGAAATTTCAAAATTAGTTCTTATCTATATATATTATCATCATAATTATATTTACTAAAATCATTTTTTATTTAAAGGATGATGTTTACTTCAAGCTTAGAAGTAATTTCCTAATTTTTTTTTATTCCTTTCCACCACGATAGATCCATATTCCAATTGTACACATAATTTTTAAATGTTCGCAGGTTATTATAATATGGTCCCCTAATTCACGCCCCAACGAAGAACGTTCTTTTAATGACGAAATTTTTGATTATATCAATCATCACAACGAGAAGATATAGAGGAAGTTATGACTAAAGACGTGAATATACCAGCGAGGATTAAATTTTTATTTAAATAGAACAATAGAACATGTGGAATTCTTTCTAATTGTTTTCGACGTGGGATCTGATTTCTTGAAAAATGTGCGTTTAGGAAATTCAAGATAGTCATCTCTGTATATATCATTTACTTAAGATATTATGACCAATGTGGGTTCACATATCGAATAGAATATTCCCACGAACTCTTAACGAATTGTTTATTCAGATGGCAAAATTTAATGGAACAATTGGCTGAATTAAAGACAGTTGTGGTTAGATGTAATGCAAGACTGAGAAAAGACTTTAATGAAGGGAATTTCGAATCAAACGTTCTTTAAAGTTTGAGATATTTTTAACTGAGTGTTTACTTCATTCTGATTGAGTTAGATATTTTTAAAGCAAGATAATCTTCATTGATGGTATTTTATCCTTGAGTTGTAATTCTTATTACAAATAAAAAAGGAAGCAAGCTGTTGATATCAAATTTGTTTAAAAGATATACTAAGTATACTTGAACATATATTTGCTATAAGCATGGGAGATGCTAAAAAGCGCTAACAGTCCGCACTGGCATCACAATATCTATTTGTGATGTGTGATGTGATTTGTTTACACCCCATATAGCAAATAAAGCGTGCTTTCCAAGTTAGAGAGCTTAGAAATCAAATAACGTAGGTGAATGGTAAGAATGCGACAGCTAACTTTCTAAGTGTTAATGCATGTGAGAAATGTTTCCCTGTAATAATATATGTGAGTCATCTCTCCCGACATTCGTCTTCATTCTCCCATCTCCATCGTGTTTAGCTTAGAAATACCAATGGATCTGGCAAATTGGCGCTATATGTATACCATTAGATTTGTTCGAAGTGTAAACGCTCTTTACGGGTTACGCTCTGATTATAACCAACTTTGACTGGCATTAAAACTTCAATGTCACGACCTAAGTAAGACTTTAATGCACTTCTACCTAAATCCATGTGATAGACGCCCATTAATTGAGTTTGTCTTCTTCTCTATTTTTTTCTTTGGCAATGCATTTTAGATTTTGTAGACATTTCACTTGCAATCTGAGCAATATAACAACTCAAAATAAGATTCACTCTTTGATAAAGGAAGCTTCATTACTGTGTGTAAAATTAGACACATTATTGTTAATGCATTCGAAAAATCTATTTTAATAAAATTAAGAAAATTCAACTTCAAAATTTCGATGCAACTTGTTCGTGAAACTTTAATATTATTGGAGAAGACACCTATCTTATATAAAAAGCATTTTGGAGGCTTTCATTAATTTGAAATTCATCAATTTTCGTTAGATTAAAAGTTATTCCTACCATTGTACATACTAATGCTTATAGTATAATTTATTATTAGTCCTTGGGAGCGGAAGCGTTGGCTCTTAGTCGCCTTATGGCCAACACTGGAGGACGAACCTCGAGCAAAAGACGCCTACCCATGAGTGCAGAGCTCTTGAATGGCTCCGAAGTCCGGGCTGATGCCCTTAGTGAGGAGTCTTACCAAGGGCGACTTGCACAGGTGCGGAAGCAAAGAGATTTGAGGATAGCAGCTACAAAGAGCACAGTCTCTTCGCCAGCGGTGCTGGTAATCGCGATAGTCCTTCTAGAGCTAATTGCTGAAGATCGAAGACGGTTCTACTTACTAATAGGGGAGAGCCGGAGTGGGAAATGGTTGGGCGTGAGGAATGGAGAAGAAAATGTGGGGACATGAAGCGCGAGGCGGGTGGGCCGTACATCTCATCAGTTATCTGAAGTCGTGGATTTATGACAAGCATCGTGGGACTTGACGCTACTGCTTAGTTGGCACAGGTATTTGCAAAGTAACCAGCATAGCGAAATTCATAGTTCCTTGATTGCTTGACTTGCCCACGGGTCAGACATGATGCCTACATCTTCTTGGCATCGTTTAGACTTCTCCGAGAAAACCAGCGTGCTTTAACTACAAAGTGAAATGGGAATGACTTTGACATCTAAATACAATTGGAACTGAATGTCACATTACGTGCGGATGGTTCTTTTTATAAAATGGGCATAATGGATCGATTGTCAGAGGAGAGGGAAGAGGGTTTCTCTTTAAATGGAATCCCCCTCCCAGCAATCCAACCCTGCTGAAAGAATAATTTTTCTAACGGGTTGACGATACTAGAGAAACGTACTCCGAAGTAATATAGTAAACCGATTCAGATTTGTTTCTTCGTGTAACCGGGTGCCGCTGGAAATGCGACACTAAAAATAAAAATTTTAAATTATTTATATATAAATATTATTCTGGTAAATAACATTGAATACTATATAATGGGGTGGAAATTAGCATGGTTTATCTGTATTTGAATCAATTTTTGACGGTTTACGTACAAAAGTTTAAAGTTATTTGGAGAATATTATAAATGTAAAATTATTCTTATATTGCAAAAAGTGCAGAACTCGATTTGCTGATGTAAATTTTTGTTGAGGCTTAGTGTGTGATTAGTGCGCAAAGTCATTTAATGTCCAGAAACGAGAGAATAAAAGTCTGCGTTTCAATTTTATATTCAAGGATATCATTCAATTTGGGCGATAAAATCGTCTAAGACTGTATTTTATTGTGGAAATCTTACTGAAATTATTTTATTTTCTTTGACCTTTACATTAACAAGGTATTGTAGAAAAAGACAAGGTGGTATTCTTATCTCTAACATTCCGTTTATACTTTTTATTGTCCTCTTCTTACATAATTTAATTTATGCCCGAAATGAAGTTGCAAATCACGTTTTTTCATTTAATATCAAATAAATCATTCTAAAATCACATATTGTTTGAATTGAAATTTATCAATTCTGCATTCGAAACCATATGTGGATGGTGGAATTTAACTTCCTCATTTAAAGCTGGATCTTATTAACAGCTAAGACTAGATACTTCTGGTAGTGAAGGTTTTGAATCGTCTGTTAAATTTCCAGCCTATTAACATAGAAATAAAGGTGATCGGCTGGAATAGTAGTTTTAAAATTGTAACTTGCCTTGAACGTTAACGCCAACAAACACATACGCATATATATAGTCAAATTTATAGATAAATGTATAGACGATGTTTATTTCGAGAGAAGTTAAATATTTTCCTCTAATATTAAATGTGTTTCGAATCAATTAAATCGACTTTTTCAAGTGATTTCGCCTTCGAGAAATATTAATAACTTTAATCACTGTTGTTGTATGTGCATTTATTTAGATTGCAGGATAGATTGAAAAATTGAATAAATTGCATCCTATTAAATTGAAGGCAAATACTATCATAGTATGTGACGAAGTTATATCTCCTGCTCAATTTTGGCTGGAGATTTTCGTTCAACGTTACATATTTGATTTTTTTATATAATTATGCCCCCGATGAATATTAGAAACTTTTTGGAAACAAATAAAACTTTTGCTTGTATAAGGGGTATTCGTATAATTGCTTTTTAGATCGGTAATAAGATTTTTCCTTTGGGTTGCGCGAAAGAGCAGCAGTTTGCTTCGGATATACTTTTGTTGAATTTAATGAACTTGTTTAATTTGTTCAATTTTACTGATTACTATTTCATTAACCACAAGCTGTTATTTTCAATATCCAGATAAATGTTGCTTAGTGAAATTTACGCATTTCATTTACTTTTATTGTTATTTGGTGAGTAGGATAGAGAGAAATTAAGGAATTGAGATGCAAAGAATGGTTGTACTTTTCTTTTTTAAATAACAAAAATCAAATGCGCTATTTCGAAAATTAAGAGTGTATTTCAACTGCAAAAATAAGTGCTTTGAGAATGGTTGATCAATTTTTACGTGACTAAGTCATATTTATTTAGTTCAATATTTCAAGTAAAGTTCGTTGTTTTCTGTTATTAGCACGACTCAACTACTTGCGATAATCCAAAGCCGACACTACAATATCTCGAGAGAATTTTCAAATGTGCCAAAAGTGTTTTTGGCACTGTGGCACTGTTGTTTTCTATTTATATGATTTATTAAATTTTTGATAATTTTAACTTTAGTATCTATAACTTAAAACCCCATATCATTTTAATAGTTCAAATTCAATTTAAATTCTATCTCATCGCGATTGCTTGAACACTAGTGGTGGTCCACGAAGTCAATCATTTGAGGAAATCAGCTACCAACCTTCGTCGCAATAGATGTCCTTTAACAAAATAATCGAATAGGGCAAAGGAAGTTCGTAAAGTGGTTCGTGAGAGAGAGTTAAAAAATCGTTGAATCAAGGATTGATTTCATAATCAAGATGAAATCAGTATCAAGACGCGTTCCGTTGAGCCAAAACATCTGGGCTGGTATGACGCGTGCAGTCCGTGTAGTATTTGCGCTCTTTAGGAAGGCGTGTGTTAGATACCACTTATCCAGATACCACCTACAATCTCTAAACTAACATCGCAGAAACCGATCGTGGATCAAAAAGTAGCTGAAACAAGTGATTATGCTAAAAAATTTTAAGACAGAAGGATACTACCGTCATGCTCTATTTGGAAAGCATTGTATAATGAAACATGAAATCAAGACGATGCGATTGGCTAATAACCAAAAAATGCAATGAGAAATATTTAATTTTATCCATTTTAATTTATTAAAATGGTTGGGACACAAAGTTGCAAACTACGCCGCTTTTAAGGGGGTGAATCACGTTTATAGGGATAATCAATTTATATAATTGCCAAGAATTTGGAAAATCTTCACAAGCAATTTTTAAAAGTAGCAACTTAAGCGTATGGAATCAAGGAGCTTTTCGACAGCTAAGAAAGCAAGGGGAATTAAGAAAAATTGAAACTTCCGCGTGATTTTTGCAGGAGCAAAAATGATTATAATGTCTGCTGTAAAGGAAACACATCAGTTCAAAGGGCCAAACTGACATACTATTATATATGTCCACATTAGCCAAGAATGTATAATATTTAAGTTAATGTTTTGAATTAACAGAATGGAACACTTGGCGACCACAGAGCTTGGAGAACTCCTTGGCTTCTGTAAGACGACAAGATGGACCATCTGTAAACAATAGTACTACACATGGGGAGCTAAGTGCCGAGTTCTGGCCTATGCTAAATTCCAACAAGTGGACCCCAGTACAATAATAATAATAATAAGTTAATGTTTTGCAAATCAGCATAAAAAATAAATTATATAATTATAAGCCTAATTCATATAAAAAGTTTGTGTTTAGAAGCGTCAATACATGTGAGTTATCAAAAAAATATTTTGAAAATATTTTTCAATTGAATAGTTCACTTTCAAATTAAAGACGTAGTAAACACAACTGAATTCATATGAGTCACTATCAATACACTTGTGGTCAGACTTAAGCTTAAAGTTAAAATCAAATATTCTGTATACCACCAGCCAATCAACGCTCTTTGCCTAACATTATCTCACCTCCGCGACATTAAAGAATCGATTGTGTTTTTTTTTTAAAGAACTCGGATAATTTCTAGTGATTTACCGAGTTTAGATTAAAAATAGTCACCGTTGTAACGAACTTTTCTTTCACTTCCGTTTCATGAAGATAATAGAAGGTTGATTTAACCGAGCTTGGCTTAATTTGGACAAGAGGGTAATAGGAATTGATGGGATGACCTACTATGAGTTCAGCCTGGCACTGAAAAAACCCAAATCAGTCTTTTAGAGAAGAGAAAACCAGATCCACAGAGTTCTTGCACCGCAAGTAGAAGACACTGCTTTTGAGTCCAAGAGCACAGTCAAGTGCTTGATTGTGCAAGTGGGATTCACATGCGAGAAGCGGCAACTTGTCCTGTGGCGAAATTAATGAGAACATGAGACGCGGGGTAGGCAGGAGAACCAAACGAGCAAAACAAGAACAAAAAAACGAACTCTCTTCCAAATGAGGGCTGAATATGATGATCTCATCAACTGAAAAATTGAACTGTATTAGTATAATTTTCTTGGGTGGTTACTACAAGGAAGAAAGGATTCTTAGACCACTGGTTAACGCGGAGGAAACAAGAGCCTCTCCGTGGGAACAAGGCACCAACTGACGAGGGAATGGAAGCCTGGTCTGAAGTAAGCAGCTCGCAAATAAAACGTTTCATTCAGTTCTGACTAGTATGAAGACCAGCTGCATAAACAGGAAAATAGAGCTCCAAGTAAACAAATCTGTGATTAGACCTGTGCAGTACTATTTGTTGTGAAATAGGGATCGTAACCCAAGCATCTGCAAATATATTGAAGGCCGTTAAGCGAAGGGACCTAAGGCGGAAAGTTGGAGCGAAGCCAGACGGAGACCAATGGCGAATTCGATACAACCACGAGCTGCATAAAATGTTTTACAAGCCGCATATCTCACAACTCTTTTAAGAATGTGGAAACTGCAATTGGCTGTCCATATGAATCGTATGGACGAACAACGGGTACCCAAAAGGTATTCGTTGGGAGAACTGAAGGTCGGAGACCAGTGAAAACAGGAAAACACTGGTCTGACTCTGTGAACGAAGACAGCTCATCGCTGCTCGGATTTCAAAATTGGAAGACGCAGTCAATAGACGGAGACAATTGAAGGCGGTTGTTGCACGAAGCGAAGGCCCGAGATGCGCTGTAATGCTAAGAAGGAAAAGAAGTGAAGGGCATTGATAGTAACCATCAAAATGTATAGCATATAATTGCAGGACCAATTGGAATTCCGATGCGATGACTGCATGGTACATTAGCTGTGATCGATTGTACACGTTTGAAATGTTTGATCTATGCGAGAATGGGCAAAAATTTAAAACTTAATTGTCAGGAAAACGGTGTATGGTTGTTAGAGGATTGTCAAGCAATCATTCCATAAGACACAAAAAGAATAATGGAACGTTATTCTCTAAAATCCCAGCAGATCACTTAGCATTTACGAACCATAAAAAACATATTTGCATATATGTATTAATACGCCAAATCTTCATTTCGGGCAAACAGTTATCTAGTTCAGATAGGTACGACTTTTCAATGCACTTTACTTGGAATCATAGAAGCAGAAGAAGGTTATATAGTCAGAACTACGCTCAAAGCTGTAAGTCCAAAAAAAAGAGTACGCATCTAAGTATAACTGCTAACGCGGTTTACAACCATTAGCCACAACATTATCAACATGATATTAAGTTCTAATGGACTAAACTCATTTTATTTGTTTGTTTCACCTTGAAGGTTAATAAGCAACAAAAGAAAGCTAACGCCGAGCAACTAGTTTCGACTTCACTTTAGAGAGTAATACTTTAATTCACATTGTTGCAATGCATCAACAAAATTTTCATTTTAACTACCTAATTTTCCTTTCCTTTAACTTCTAGGTAATAAAGGAAAAATGGGATAATTTATGCGCTTTTCGTAGTTTTTTACGCTCTTTATGTTCGTTGCAGTATAGGTTAATATCAGTGTAGTAAAACGTAATTAAAATAACAAGAGTATACGATCGAATGAGCACAGAATGTTGACTTCAATATCTTAGATATCTTGACACTACCTGGCATGAAAGTGAAGAAGAAAAAACGTTTTCTCCTAAAGGAGGACCCTTAGGTTTGGGGTCGCCAAATGTTCAAGTTCTGTTTTGTTAGTGCTCCTCTCTCAAGTGACGCATTTGTTGACAAATGTTGACTGAAAACCTAGAAGGAAATGTTTTGTACTTTCTTTTGAAAGTAAAAGCAAAGAAAGTTCTTTCTTTTGAATTGAAAAGCAAACAATGTCTCTTGTAAACGAATAGTCATCGGTACTGGCACTTGCTGAGCCTCCTGACGATTAAAGTAAGCTAATGAAATTACAAAATAAACTAAACAAGTTCCGAAATGCATTACATACTCGACATTATATTGTGTTCTGATTATATAAATTATTTTTCGGTTGTTACGTTTTGGGTAGGAAAGACATCGTCATTGCATTTGTATCTGCATTTTGAACTGAAAGTGGCAAGATAAACAAAGAAGCTGAAAGTGCATATTAGGTTTACTATGCGATTTTGATTTTCACCAAGAAAATGCGTGGTCGCACATAGCTGCAGTTACGCAGCGTAATCTAAAGGAGGTTAGCTGGGAGAACTTACCCCATCCATCATATTGTTCCCATCTTGCTCCAACGCATTTTCATTTGTTTGCACCACTATCTGCAGAGATTTTCCCAACATGGAGAGAATCTCCGTACAGGACTAGCAAACTTTTTCAACGGTAAAACGTTAGATTTCTACAGGGAATACAGCAACTTGCAGAACGCTAGAGACAATTCATATATAATAATGTTGATTATATATTAGATTTAGTTTAAATAAATTAGTAATTAAATAATTTATTTTCTTTGAAATCGTTCGAAATTAGATTTCACACAACCAATATGTTGAATGTGAAAAGTTCATAAGCAATGATTTGAAAAACAGATTTTTCGGATATTTTAATCTTGTTTCGGCGAAATTTCGTACAAGTTACAACGAAATTACAGGAAAGTGGAATTTTTAAATTTTTAATAGATTATTTTTCCTTTTAATCGGAAAATGAGTTATACTTTCGTTCAAAAAAAACCTGGACTTTTTGGATTTAATTCATCAAGTGAGTTAACACGGAGAATACTCTGATTTCCATGAAATTCAATGAACTTTTCTGAATAATTTAAATATCCAAAAGAACTATTGCACAAAAAGAATAATGTCTATATTTAAATATTTTCAACTTTTAATGTCCGACTTTAATGACGGGGGTTGCATCATTTTCTAAGGTAAAAAACAAACATTTGTAGCCAAAGCTGCAAAAAAGTGCTTCATCAGGTATTGGATTAACTGATTTCAGCAAGAACTTCAATGTTTCAACATAGCATTTTCTGTTTTTTATATTGAACTATTTCATAGCATATGCCGCACCAACACTATTGTGCACCTTCAGATTTCCACATGATATCTTTGGCCTACTCAGCCAACCGAAGGAATAGAAGCTGGTTTTGTGCTGCTTCACGAATCATGCCAGCAAGCCATGCCAT
The DNA here is from genome assembly GCA_954870665.1 of Stratiomys singularior. Classification (NCBI taxonomy): domain Eukaryota; kingdom Metazoa; phylum Arthropoda; class Insecta; order Diptera; family Stratiomyidae; genus Stratiomys; species Stratiomys singularior. The sequence continues at coordinate 54,588,719 of OX940879.1, read as the reverse complement.
CTAGGTATCAGACAAGCTCTACCACAATTGAAAGGCTTGGAAATTCAACCCGCTGTAATGTCTATCTGGTCTCTCTGACTTGTAAACTTAGATGCGTTGCGAAGTATGAAAAGCCTACGATAAATCCAAATGAAAACCCATCGTACTAACGATATAGTAGTGATGGTAACATAAATGAGGAAGCCAAAGAGTTTGGTAAGATCGTGTCGTATCAGATGTTTGTAAGGCGCAGGTGAATGTACCTTTGTCTGCGAAATTTGATCGTTTTTTCCGAAATTAGTTACACCTCGAAATCGCAGGGGTTTTAATCTTTGTATATAATCCCTCCCGCTTTGCGGAAGATTATTCTGTAGCCAGATAATGATTTTTGCAAAATCTACACCCAGCAAATTGCCATTTACATTTTTGTACATCATCTACAATGAATTTTACTTAAAGCCAATGCGCAAACAACTCAAGATTTATAAGAAACCACTTTATGCGATGCCGAGTCAAATATTTTAAAGCAAATTATGGTTCAAAGAAAGTTACTATCGAAATGCACAGAGAAAATCAGAAACATTTGTTATTATAAAACCATCTATGAAAATCGTGCAATGCTGTTTTCAGTCGAAAATTGCGATCGTTATTGGTAAGGAGGTCACAGACATTTAATTGTGTGGTTCGCACAGTTGTGGATTGCTACAGGCCTAGATTATGCCGGCTGTCAGGTATTTGCAGGTTTTGAAAACTTTCACAGTGGTAATATTGGCTTGCTTTAAAGGACGAAGAAATTTGATTCGCCCGTGGACCTGGTTGTAAAAAACTCTAAAAAATCTAATCACCGACTCAAAGGGCCTTGCTTCTGCATAACACCGGCAAAACAATTACCTGACATGAGCAGCGTTATGCAATAATCAATGAATGACGTTCCAGACTTTTCTGCAGCCGGCTGCGTGCCTATCGGCCAACGTAATGGTTAGGTAAGGTAACGTACGTTACGATCAGCGTCACTAAACTAGAGCACCTGAAGAAGTGTTGAAACTCACCTCAACACTCACCTGAATTTGTCGGAAATAAAAACATCATTTGGGAAACCCGTAGCAATGTTATTCTCTAATCAGTTAGGCCGAAACGGGCAAAAATTCAAGAAATTAGCATATCTAAATGCCGTTTTGCCAAGCAGCCATACGTAGCCGTTGCTCAGCGCTAGGCAAGATTGTATATCAGCAGCAACGTCAGTGCAACACACATACAGGCAAACTTTACTGAATTTCAAAGAAGAAACAGTAAAAAGATATTTTCAAGGATTTCTTCAATTTAATGAGGGAATTGTTGTTTTTCTCAGGTGACATTCAATCAGGTTTTTCAGAGATTCCGACAACACATCAACGTGTTTTTTTAAACCATCTAATGGCTATGAAACAATGGTTTGTTTTCGATTCGAGCATGCATGTGTACGTGTAAGTAGCTTCCGCCCTACACACTATTCTTTCGCCTCAGCAAAATTACATTTGAAAACTGGTGAAAGATATTTTATTTGAAATAAACTCTTACCCAGTTTCAATGCAGATAGAAGCATCATAATTAATCCGTTTCGTGAAAGATCACTTTCACTTCGTAGAGCATGAAAGCACAAGCAATAGGTGCTTCGGTTTCAAAATTAATCTGTTGTTCTTCACGAAATTGATTTTCCACAAATATACTCGTTCTTCCATTCAATTCACCTTCACTTCGTTTTGTATAAGAAAAAAACCGAAATTTCGAAACTACACAATCAATTCGCCTCACACACTGAACTTATTTGATATTCGCAAATCCACTAAAATACCACAATTGGAAAAACGTTGCTGAGTACAGTGAAAGATTGATTAGAGCAAATTAATTGTTTGGTCATCACGAGATCAGGAAGGAAAATCAAACTTTTTCGTACTCAGTTCGGAAAAACACTGAAAGTTTATGTGGAAAACTTCACTAGGCAAGATCGGCAAACGCGTCCGAAAGATCTTCACACTCTCACTTCACTGATCTTGTCGGGTTTCTTAGGTTGTAGCTGGAGCAACCGAGTTGGCTCTTAAGAAACAAAAATTTTCCTCCATACTACTAGTCACTATAATTGCTTGCGTACAGTGATCAGCACAAGTAGATTTACTGAATTTGTCTGATGATTTGTTTTGAGCAAAGTCAAGAAAAATTACTTGTTTGTGGGAGATTGAATCAAAAATCTCCAAAAAAAGACAGAGATTACAATGAAATTTCGATAAAACGTGAATTGGTTAAGGTGACACTGAAGGTATACCATTATATTCGACTGTTATTGACAGTCGTTAGTAAACAGCATCCAGTGATCATGCGTGATTGAAAAAAGTATATTTATTAAATTCAATATTCCGGCCCTGCAATAAAATTGTTATTTCTTTTTAATTAATTAATTGGCTACTGCACTTTGTGGGGAATTTTGGAGGTTTGAAAATGTTTGCAATGACGACCAAAGGGAAAACCAATCGACGAGACAGTGAAAAAAAATAATTTTTAGAACGAGAACTTAAGAACAAACCTATTTTTAAGTTTCAAAATGAGTGGAAACACTGAAAATTTGAGTTAATCGACTGAAAATCGCAATTTTATGTTTGACTTTCAAAAGCGTGTATGAGCTAGAATGAAACCGAAATACAATGTATCCCTTGGAAGCGAACAAATACCGTGACATCCATGAAACTCTTGATGGCTCTTATGTTGATGTTTTTAATGGTTCTTATTTTAATGTCTATTTGACATCCATAATCTAGGACACCGAAGTAGCTTAGGAAAATGTACTCACACACTTGAAAGAACCTTTAGATGTGGGCAAACCGTTTCACACCGTCTGTAATCGTTTAAATTTGACCCAATTTACCACAATTAAAGTTGAAAACTCTCAGTACTATTTGTAATACTCATTTATAATATTTATTTTGTCTTTATGGATATATTTATTCACTTTCTTTAAAAAAAATCAGTGAATTATTAGGAGCAAAATTAAATTTTCAAACATGCATTAGCCCTCTTTTTGCTGACTTCTGGCGGGTCGATCAAGCAACAACTAGAGAAAAGCGCTTTTGGCACTTCAGTGGTATTGGCTACCTAGATTACCTTATGATCAGAAAAGAACGGGAATTTTGAATTACCGCGCTTATCCAATCAGTACATTTTTATTTTCTAAACATTGGCATTACTTTTATTGGTGTTCTGTCAAATTTTGACGCATATCGTACGATTAGAAATCAGTTAGCGTCTATACGAAGAAGACGAAAAATTATTGTGTGGAGATTTTTATAATGAAGAAAAAATCAGTACAACGCGCGTGCCTAAAAGTTTGTGTAAAAGGTTCAAATGCGGCCGAGAGAGCCTACAGCAAGATGAGATCCCTGGACGGCCATCAACGTCTGCTACCGAAAAAAAATCGAATCGGCGAAGCAAAACGCGTTGGAAAAACGTTGTATTTCGGTTAGAGAGATTGCTGTGTTACACATTTTAACTGCTATTTTGGGCATGAAACGCGTCACTGTTCTACTGATGCCAAAAATGCTGAATTCCATTGAAAAACAGCGTCGTATTGATGTGGCCAAAGAGATGATTTCTAACGCAGCCAGCGACACAAAATTCATCGAACGGTCATTACTGGTGACGAAACATGGGTTTATGAATTTGATATGCCGAAGGACCAGCAATCGTCCGAAGGGGGCATGGAAAATGAGCCAAAAAATAAGAGAGACCGCCAAAGTCGGTCCGAAATCAAAGTTTTTGACGGTTGAGCTGACGGTTTTCTTCGATATTCGTGGTGTGGTGCACTACGAATTCCTTCCGTAGCTCCAAACAGTCAATTACGAATACTATTTAGGCGTTATTCGTCGTTTACGTGAAGCCATTCTCAAAAAAGGCCCGATTTGTGGAAGAAAAATTCATGGATTTTATACCACAATAATGCGCCATCGCATACGGCATTGATTATTTCGGAATTTTTGGCCAAAAATCGACCAATGTCATCAACCAAGTACCGTACAGTCAAGAAATGTGTGACTGTTTTCCCAAACTCAAATTGTCATTGCAGGAAACGCGTTTTGACACAAGCTGAGCTGAAGGCCATACTTTTGACAGCCTATGAAAAATGTATGGGAAATTGGATCAGGAATTGGCATGCATATATTGTCGTAGGAGGAAAGTATTTTAAAGGGGATGAAAAATAAATTTATTAAAAATTGGAATCTTGCGTTATTTTTTTAAATTTTTGTTTCTAAATAACTTCGTTTTTTTAAATTGGTGGCCTTTGGTTTTTTAATTTTAAGAAAAAATGTTTTTCTGTGTGAACCCACACACCATTATATGTTTATATAAGTATTTGATAATTATAAGTAATTTGACAAGGATATCAAGAGATAAGAAAAGATAAGATCTTGTTCAGGACCCAGTATATAAGCAATTCCGATTTGAACGGATTGTTAAATAAACCCTTCTGGTTCAGACAGTGATTTAAAGGAAACGTTTTTTTTTGCTCGTAATGGCTTCATGACGTGGAATAATTTCCGATGTTTGATAAATTTATTTTACTTTATATTATCTATTCCAGAAGTTTTTGGTGGATCAATTTTTCCATTTTCACTTAGAACATTGTCAGTGATTTATACCCTTGCTAAGCTAACTCAGCGAAGACTCATGGGTGCGGAAGTTCTGATCAAATTTGTCGAATATCTCGAAAGTGAATTAATATTGAGAAAGTGTAAATGTAAGTGAAAATGGAAAAATTGATCTACCAAAAACTTCTGAAATAGATAAAGCTTACCAAAGGAAATTTAGAAAATAGGACAAGTTCAAGCTAAGAGCAATATTCATAACTAAAAAAAATAACCAGTCGACATCCACCTAAAGCTGGTAGTGCCAATTGATGCGTCCCGGCCTGTGAGTTGGCACCTGACGAGAAGCGGCAGGGACGCGTGTTCGAAACCAGCTTGAGCTCTTTCCACCTTTCTCAATATTTATATTACCTGTTTCAGAAACTTTTCAAGAAAAAGGAATTTACTTTAGAAAATTTTGCTTTATTTTTACACTTTTTTACCTCTTGATTAGCAGCCATCTAAAGATATGCAAAAGATCCATATCTTACTAAATGGATGATGGATCTACTAGCTAAAAGGAAGATTACAGCCGAAGAAAATGGCGTAAGCTTGAATAAATGGACAAACAGGAGTATACAACAAGGCGGCATAGTATTACCAATTGTCTGGGTACTCACAGTTAACCAAATAGTGGAAGACCTCAACGGGAACGGTTTCAAAACCATAGCGTACGCTGACGATATCGTTATACTGATAAGTGGAAAGTTCCCGGAAACCATGTCGGAATTGATGCAGACCGCACTCTCACATCTATTGGAGTGAGCGAAGTCTTCCCATCAATGCTGACAAAACAAAACGGAGCTTATGCTTTGCACAAGGCGCCGTAAACGGGAGACATTTTCACCCCAGACCGTTGACGGAAAACATATAAGTTTAATAAACAAGATAAAAGCTTAAGAGTAACTTTGAATAGTAAGCTAACTTGGACTCCACATATAGGAGAAGTCAGACCTAGAGCTACGGCGAGAATAAAACGACAAATTCATCTTCAGAGAGGCATCACTTGCAAGCATCCGATTAAAAGCCACATATGGGTTATCTAACCACATTCAAACGGGGCACGTATGCATTTTGGAAAAAATGGAGAGAATGGCTCCGTCAAGTAAAAAGGGAGCTGGATAGAATTCAACCAATATTGGACACAACAATTCCATACAAGATCAGCATTCTGACCAGAGAATCGTGGAAAACGGTGCAGGATTTTACATCTGGAAGTGAGATTTTGATCTACAACGATGGTTCCAAAACGGATGAGGGAAGCGGCGCCAGAATCTTTTTCCCAGATCACCCACAACTCAACCGAAGTTATAAACTGGAAGTGTTTGCAATAAAAGCGGCAACAAACAACCTTAGTGGAAGAATACAAATACTCTCGGACAGTAAGTCGGCACTGCAGGCGCTGGCCTCTAACCGCGTAGTTTCACAACTGGTGCAGGATTGTAGGCAGGCTCTCAAAACTGCAACAACCCGAGTAAATGTAAAACTGAAATGGGTCCCTGGACACGGCGGTGTAAAGAAAAACCAAAGAGCGGATGAGCTAGCGAGAGCTGGATCAGCCGACCAAAATGCCCCTAGAATAGACACAATTAAAATGCCACTAGCAACGGTTAAAAGGGAACTAGACGAAATCCTCTGGAAAGAGACAGCTACGGCTTGGAATGACAGGAACGACAGCAGGATAAGCCGAGCTCTTTGGCCTCACCCTAATCAAATGAGGACAAAATAACTCCGAGGAAAAAACCGAAATGGCGTTAGAACATTGGTGGCAGTATTAACAGGCCATAATCTTCTAGGTCAACACGCCAAACGAATAGGAATCCAAACGGATAACACCTGCCGAGCTTGCGGCGAGGAGAAAGAAAGTACAGAACACCTCCTCCTAGATTGTTGGAGTCTGGCCAACAAACGCCTTACTTGGCTGAGGTGTACTGACGTAACAGAATTGGAACACTAGGCGACCACAGACTTCTGTGGTCGTCTTGCGCCTTATCCTTGGCTTCTGGCCTATGCTAATTTCCAGCAAGTGTACCCCAGTACAATAATAATAACAATAATAATGTCGAAAAGATTGCTTCAAACCGATTTGTTTTATTAACTCGTTCTCTTAAAGTTATGACACTTGATCAACCAACTATTAAACATTAGAATTAAATGGCACGAGTAGACGAACTTTGTTCCAAAGTATCGAGGCTACCTTTATTTCACCATACTGTTGTCATTCCTTATCATCCAGTGAGTGACATCCTTTAAAGTACTCCTTCTTTCTTCTTCGAAACACCAGGCTTCTAGCGAGATTTCCACTACCTGAAGCAGACCTGTAAGTTACTTTTAGGTATTGCCTTCATTGCATTTGTCGTATTAGTTTCAAACATCCCTTTGTCATCGAATGGATGTTCTTTGAGCGGCACTGAAGATATGCGAAAGAGCTAAGAGTTGAAACTATAAGGAGGTAAGCGGAGCTATGCGAATTGAAGCGCTGGCGCACTTTCGTGGTGCAACATCCAATCATCGCTTCACCCAAAATGTGACCGTTTTCTTCTTACTACATCACGCATTCTGTTTAATACTTCAACGCAGCATTCTTCACTGATCTTTTGAAAACGGGACACATATTTATGGTGCACAACATCCGCATAATCAAAGAAAACAGTCAACATCATATTAAATTTGATTTGATTTCGCCGTGATTTTTTTGACCTTGGTGATCTGATCTGATTTCAAAGTGAAGATTCTTTTGTTTCGCTCTCAGCTATTTCGGAATCAATTTCTCACACTCTCAATACTCTATAATCTCTAATAACAGTAAATTTTGGTATTTTAGGATCAATTTCTAGTTCGCGTATTTCTAGTCAACCGACGATCTTTTTAATCACAAGTCGCATATATTCGGCGTTATTTGATGTTATTCCGATCGAAGGTCGACCAGAGCGAGATTCATTATTAACTGACGTGCGGCCATCTTTAAAGCAGTTGTATCTCGCTTATATTCACGCTTTCCAAAGTTAATGCAAAACTTGATGCGAATTTGTTGTTCTATTATTTTTCATTTTAGTAATACACAAATCCGACAAACACAAAAAAGTCGTCCGAAATCTAACGTCGTGAGAAAATTGACTCTTCGTGAGAGTTCCTAAACAGTTGTAGTTTATATTGACATGTAATAGAGGGCGCTCTAACATTGTGCTGCCGAGATACTTTTGGGATAAACCTCGTGCAGTGACGTTATTTGTTTGCCAAATTGAATCATAAGAGAGACATAATGAGTCACTCGTTTCAATGTAATATAGCAGACAATACATACTGGCGAGAATAATGAGTTAAAAAAATTTTGATATGAAAAAAGTTTGTCCTTCGAAAAAGCACCAGAATATTTTTGATTAGGTATGATTTAGGTATTGGGTCGCAAAAGTATGGAACATTTACTGGTCCTGCATGTATGTTGAAAATGGCGGCATTACCTAATAAACACATATTGAAACAAGGCATTTAGAAGATGATTTAAGCAGGTTTAAAAACGAACCAAAGGATACAAAATCCTTCAAAATATTGTGTAATATCCAATTCAATCAACTGACCGGAGCTTAATTTCTGCCAACCACTGTTTATCATTTTATATTTCCCAGTAGTAGTAACAGCAGCGATTTTTTTATTTGAATAGGAGACAAGAAGACTTTTCCCTGTTGTTTCTCTCCACATATAATAAAATAAGATCACTATATCAACATCTGAATATAACTGTGAAACCGAAGAATAAACCATAGATGCTGGTGCTGTCAGTAATAGTGATGATGGTTTTGATGAAGATGATAGTTGGTAGATGATGGGGAAGATGCTGCTGATAAAAACGATTGCAATTTGTTACGCAGGGAGAGAACTTAGCAGCGGATTTCACAGATTGCATTTGGGAATGGGACATTGGCCATTGAAAACCATGAAATATCGACAAAGGAATAAAAAGTTGCTGATCGTTTTCTGTGTACGTGAAGGCTTTTTGTTATTTATGATGTATGATTTTTAAGAAGGCCCTGAATGTATTCTACATGTAGATGAGTGCTACCACACGGAATGCTCATCCTCTATTTATCAAGAAAAAAAGCTTCGTTCAAGCCTCATATTTTTTTTGCAAATGTGATTTTAAATGTATTACTACAACTTGCTAAACAAATTACGTAACCAAATACAGCGTATGGGGTTATTGCTTTTTTCATTGGATTTCCTATTCATTTATTAATGGAGCTTGAACGCCACGGTGATCAAATAGCACTTGTATACTTTTTTAAATAAAATATCAGACCTAATAACCAGTACTTATGGTAGAAATGCAGTTGCGATAGTCGTTATTTGATTTCATGCTTTTGAAGCAAAAAGTGAGTGAAGCGTGCCCAAAATTTAACCTGTACAACAACACTAAATCCGACTATTGAATAAATCATCTCGCGAATTCCATTCTATAATGTTGTAGCTTGCAATTGCATCAAATAAGGTCGTTTTCAGCTTAAGAGTCATCTAGTTGTATGTTTGCATGTTATATCCCAACGCGTGATATCCCAATAACATTTGGCCAAATGTACAAGGTATTAATTAAAAACGTCTAATTATATTTTTAAGGTCATCTCGTTAAATATTCATTTATTTTTTTGATCACCAATCAGAATACCATACTTTAATTGTTAATTGGACCTTTCAATACGCTTCGAGGAATCAATTGCAGAGCTCATTATTCTCGGAAGCGGGAAGTGATAGTGGTGTGAAATTGATGATGGTAGGATACCAGTAATCGTACCAGATGGAGCACATAAAGTAGTTTGCGATATTTGAAAATATTCGGAGGTAACATACTTGAAAATAATCCATTACTTAACGTTGGAATGGTAGTGGAATTTTTTTTGGCTTTGGTTGTGAATCTATTAAAGTTACCACAGGTGACTTAATACGTGACTAGTGTACTAACTGTACGTTTAAGTGTTTGGCCATAAAAAATTTAAACGTGTTATACATTATGGTTTTACATTGAACTTATTTATGGAAAAAGTGTTTAAACTCTGGTCAAACTCACCAATTTTAGACCAATGCATCACTACATCGGTCTTGACCGTAAAGTTACGCGTTTAAACATTTTCAAGCATTTCAAACTGATTTTGAATTTTTGCATGGATCACCAGTGTTCACCGATAGAAATTATCGAAAATAAAACATTTTATAAAAAATTGAAACGCTCAATCCTAAGCAAAGCAAATTTTTTGACATGTTATTTAATAATATTCGCAAACAGTATAATAAACTGAACAAAAGCGAAACTATCATCTTGTCACAGCAGGGTCAATAGACGACATAAGCCAATATTAGGGTCAATAGACGACATAAGGCGAAAATTGAACGGCGTAGATTGCAAGGTGCGTATTGCATTGTATGCATACGAATACGCATACATGTATTTACACCAGCACGTTTACTGAGAGTCTTGAAAAAATGTTGTATACAACCTTTCTTCAAGTTTAACCTTCGGTCTTGTTAAATGACGTAATGATAAGTCAACTCACGAAAAATTTGTACCGGCAAGACAAAAATACATAAACAGGACACAGAGATATACAAATCGAAATCGTAAGTTCAAAACAAGCAGAAAGTAAAGCCATAGCTACGATGTTTTGAGATGTCCGGTTCTGCAGACTATTCGACTAATAACAGAAGAATGAAACATCTTAATAAAGATTTACCGTGCTGTCAGAGTAAAATGCTATTTGGTTAGGAAAAAACATCCTTTTTAAGCTGAACAATGCACGAGTGCACAATCGCCCCGTTTTTATAGCAGAATTTTATGTCAGGAGCCAAAGCTTCTCATCCACCATAGTCCTGGGACTAAGCACCTAGCTACTGTTTCTGTCGTGATTAGTTGGTCACCAATTTGACAAAAAATGGCTTCATGGAAAAAATGATCTTAATGAAAATGAAAATCTTAAATGATGAACTCATCAGTGAAAAAAATGCTTTTTTAAAAATCAAAAAATGAAATTTTTACGGGCGGATGAAAAAAAAAACTGAAAACGTTTAAATTAAATATATTTTCCACATAAATATTTTTGTGCAAAATATATTTTATTTAACCCTAAAAATCTTGTTTTATTGGTTCCAAGTTCAATTAAATTCTGATAAAGAAGGGCATCATGGATCGCTTGGCGGCGCAGAGGGAAGGGGGATTATTCTGACGGGAATCATCTTCCTTCCCATCCATCCGGTCTGAAAGAGGGATTTTCCTTAACCTGAAGACGCCACTTGGCAATGAATAATGAAGCCTAGTCCGAAGTAATGTGACAACCAGTTTCACGCTAGATGCTCGGTGTGATAGGGGAGGTGTTTAATCAGTTGTCTGGTAGCCACTGGGAGTCCGACACTCACCGTGTAAATAGTCTTCACCTCCCAACCATAAAAAAATTATTGAATTAACAAAATATTTTTAAATTTTGAAGTGGAATGAGTTCCATAAATTTTTACTAAACGCAATAACTTCAATTTTGACACTAAAAAATTTAACACCTCATCTCCTTCCTACACAAAACAAACAACAATAAGCTTAAAGGCAACAAAAAGCCCAGACTCAACGTTTGCTTGGTAATTCCATAATTGAGAAGATTTTCCTAATTTCGGAAATTGAAATATGTCATTACGACGCCTTTCAAAGCAAATTCGATGGGAAGAAAATCATATTAAATTGACCTTCGGGTAATTGATGATGATGATTGGCAATAGAAATGATATAACAGTTTGGTGTCAATCTGTAATAAATAATATTTCTGTACATCTGGATGTAATTACAACATAATTAAATTTGCAATACAATATCCATTAATTTCAAATAGCAATTAAAGTTACTCCATCGAATGGAAATTGAAAAGAATCTTCTGTATGGAAGATCCCAATATGGAAAATCATTGCATTCTGCTTAAATAGGGTCATCAAGTTTTAATTTAGGTGTTATTGTACTCATTACGATGTGTACATTGAAATTTCAATTGTATTGAAGTCTAAGTCATCGAGAAAAGTCAACGACAATTAAATGAACGTTCGAATTGCTGTAGCTCACCATGAACTAATATAACGATTTTTTAGTTATCTGTTTTAATAAATATTATTCGAAATCGAAATAAATCGTTTTTATCCTCTATTCAAATTAACCATTAAAATTTTTGAACTTGATTGTAGTTCACTAACCAATTTCCTTGAAATTAGTGAAAATTTCAATAGGCTGGCAAGGAGCTGATAATATCCATTTAACCCCGCATCCAAGTTATGTCTTGGAAATAGCGGGAATGGCTGACGCAGAAGCGGAGGGGGAGCTCTCCGCGACGAAGGCTACTTTCACGCGGAAAGCTAAGAAAACCCTGAAGTGGTTTTGCCAGAAATATCAAGGAGGAATTCTTGCTAGACCTTATAGCAAGTTGCAAATTCCAATTGCAAGTCCCTGCAGAAAATCTACCTGTAGATGCGTATACCACTACAGAAGGAGACGTTCTGACGGATTGTGACAGTGAGTCCGATCAGGAAGAGTCGGTGGAAGTGGTCCGGGATGAGGGTGGTCGGAAAAGGCCAATTGTGTCTCCAACCCCGGAGCCAACCTCAAAACGCTCAGTAAAAGTGAGTGAAAGGAGTTTTCTGCAGCTTCAGGCTGCGGTCTCGAAAGCTTCAGCAAGTATCACCAAATCTACGCACCCCCTGTGTGTAGAATAGCTATCGGAGCTAAGGGAAACCCAACCAACACTGTTGCCACCAGAAAACAGAGGGTTCCACCAATTGTGTGCTATAAGCTTAATCTTAAGCTTTTTAGGGACAGAATTCATCGAGCATGTGAGAAGAATAAGCTTGAAGCCCAGAAATTCGATGTAACCGTCAACAGTTCTACAAGAACTTCGTTACATCCTAAAACCATAGACGACCATAAAAGTCTCTTTGACTTCTTAAAATGGGACAAGGTGGCATGCTACACCTACATACTCCCAACTGAGAAAAAACTGACCCTGTTGCTAAAGAATGTGGACACTGACTTCGACGTCAAAAATGCTATGAATGTTAAAACGCTCTCACACCAAAAGGTGCATTAGGAGCGTTTGACGAAATTAAACAAATCGCAATTTGTTAACTGCCAAAGATTTGGACATGTTGCCTCGAACAGTGGAAGTGAATCCCGGTGCGTCAATTGCGACAAACACCACCAATCAAAAGACTGCCCCATTGAAAAGCAAGAGGGAAGAGATGCGATATTCTGTGTGAATTGCAATAGTAAGGATCACCCCGCGAGTTTCAGAGGATGCCCCAAGGCCAAAGAGGCTGAGGAGAGGAGACGGAATCTCCAAAAAAAAGAAAGGAGGGACTTCGTCACTTCTTCCTTAAAAAACACCATTTAAAATGGTGTCTCGTTCGCTACTATAGCAAGGGGTGCAGCCAAGCCAGCTGCAACCCAGCCTGTACGGCAACCCAAAGTAAATGCTGATTTACAGCAGCAAAAAAATACTGTCATGTCCAACGACTGCAAGCAATTCTTCGGGTGTGACTTGTTCACTCTCATCCGCAAAGTGGATTCATTCATTCCACAATACAAAAAAAACTTACTAATTAGAGTGAGAAGGAGCGGCGTACTTGGACTTCGTCTTCAAAATCTGTTGTCACGATGAGCTCCATTAAGCTCTCCATCGTCAACATTTGCTCGCTAGCTCCACATTTCAAAAGGAACTCTGTCCAAGAATACTTGGACATGCATAGACCAGATATCTTGTTCATCTCAGAAACAAGACTGAAAAGTAAACACAAAGTTCACTTGGGGAAATATAAAGTGATAAGGGATGACGACCCAGATGTAATTCTTGGAGTAGCTATGGCTTTCAAGAAGCATCTCAAAACTCAAAGACACTGTCTCCTCAGTCTGAAATGCGCAGACGTCATGATATTGAGCTCGTTCTTGGGGGCGTATACATTTGCATTTATTAGAATACATGTGAAACACGGATATTCGGGAGGGGATCTCACTGAAAACTTTGAAACAGTCCTTACTTTGTGTGAAAAGTTCGATGTCTTTGCGATAGGAGGTGATTTGAACGCAAGACATCCTTCCTGGGGTAATACCGTATCTAATGGATATGGAACGGCTCTGTTCAACCTGGGTGCAAACAAATAAAGATCTCATATTGATTGCGCCGAACGATTTCTTCATTGTGTCTGCTAATCTGATGAATATCTCTCACAGCTGGAGGAATTTTGAATGTAGAGTTCTTGATGCTGAATCTGAACATATTTTGGTAGAACTCGCTTTAAGACTGAAAAAGGGTGTAAAGCTGGAGGTAGCGATACAAGCGCATGGACTGGGAAGCTGTTAATGCTATCCTGAGTAGAAGGATTGAGGAAATCTCGATCAATAGATCGAGAAACCTCTCACCCATCGAGATCGAAGAAGGCATTGCTTGTTTGAACTCAACCCTTGCTACGGTCATTTCAAAGATATCCATGAAAAATTCCTCCAGAAGTGTTCTTTATAGAGACTTACCAGAAGACATCCTGAAGCCACATCGTAGACTTAGCACCCTCAGGAAACTGCTTTCAAGGATATACCATCGCAAAATGAATATGGTTAACTTGGAGTATCAGCGGGTACACCTTTTAATAATGTCTCTTAATAGAATCCTTTCGAGAAGAACATCTGAATTTGCCCATGAGAGATTCGAACAGACCCTAGCAAACATTAGACCGGGTGCTTGTATGTTCCCCCAAATTAATAAAATAACTGACCGGAATCCATGTAAAATTACATGGATTTATTGGATTTGGAATAAAATTACAAATTATAACGGATCCATGCTCATGGATGAAAAGGCCGTTGCTGGCTCCATCGCAAATCACTTTGCGCCAGTTCTTCAAGGGGAGAAAGCAAGTGAGGATTCTGCTTTCAATTCACTAGTTAAGAGAACAATATTAACGTTCGACAAAGACCACAAAAACCTGTGCTTGACTAGATTTTCAGATTCGAATCCCTCCGACGCACCTATTGGCAGTGCCCTGTTTGTGAGCCCTGAAAGTCTCAGCATGCTTGCACTTGAGCAAAATTCCAAAAAATCGGCTGTAGCTGATGGAATTTCAAAGTTTTTCTTAAATCTTTTCTTAAATTTTCTTTCTTTTAAATAACTGCATTAACATTTGCTACTTCCCACAGCAATGGAACTGCACCAAAATATTTACTATCCCGAAGCAATCCAATAACGAAGTCGTAGTCGACACTCGCCGAATATCTCTCTTGTCTAATGTGGGAAAGTTATTTGAAAGAGTAGTCCTCCAAAGCATCACACAGTTCTCTGAAGGGGCAGGAACTGTGCCGAAAAGACAATTTGGCTTCAAAAGAGGTCACTCAACGATAGACGCATTGGCTGTTTTCCAAGCCAGTATAAAACGGAACTGGCCGGAAAAAAAGATGTTGCAGAGTGTCTCATCGACGTAGAAAAAGCTTTTGATTCGGTTTGGATCAACGGACTTATCTACAAACTTATCCAACTGGGCTTTCCGGTTAATGTTACTATAATTGTAGGCAGCTTCATGAGGGGACGAACTGCTTTTGCGGCATCTGGTGGAGCTAGCTCTGAACCCTTTATCATTAATTCGAGGGTCCGACAGGGATCCATTCTGGGTCCCGTTCTCTTCAATATATTTACGTCCGACATCCCAGGGATCATTGATGAAATTCAATCTGGAATCGAGATGAATCTCTCCGCTGACGACTTACTGGTGTGGTCTGCTGGGTAAAATCTCCGCCTTGCAAGGACGAGACTCCAAAGGTACCTCGACTCGTTAACTTCATATTATGAAAAGTGGAGGCTGAGGGTTGACGCTATGAAAAGCGAGCTGATTGTTTTCAAGGACCCATATCAAAAATCTGGACGTCGCACGAGGAGCATCTGTGACAGCAGAATAAAGCTGAACGGGCAGGTGGTGCACTGCTCGAAGCAAACTAAGTACCTCGGGTTAATTGGAACCAATCAACTTCTATGCCAAAAGGTTGATCGAGCGAGCAGCGAAACGTAGCATGGGACCACCACGATCAGCAATGTGGCAGACAGTCGAGCGATGGAGGCAGCCAACGGTTAGCAACAAGTAGTAAATAAGAAAGGCCACACTTAGGGTGTAAGTGTAGTAATTAAGAAGGAATTTTAATATAACAACTAATTTAAGGAATCAATAAAATAATAAATTCTAGTTAGTACTGAACTCTGGGTACAGCCATTAGACAAAACCCGTAGGTTAAGTAATAGGTTAAGAATAATTGTAAATAATTGCATATAACCAAACAAAAATTCACCCAATAAATTATTGAAACCTGAAAACTTGAAACTTGAAACCTGGTACATAGACTTCACTCCATCCTGAATTCTAGCAAATACTCGAACGGACTCGATAACATATAAAGGATAGTAAACAACAACGGATAAAAAAATACACGAGATTAAAAAATTATCGCAAAGTATAAAACGCTGAAAAATAGACCTCATAAACTTACATAGGCTAGAATACATACGAAAAGGCAGATTTCTTGAGCAAGTAAAAATTACAGACTCTGCAACAACACTGAAAACGAACTTAAGTCAAAACTTGACTCTACGCCTACATGCATAAACTAACATTTAAGGACTATGATATGCATAGGAAAAACGACACGGAAATTAACAACCAGATACACAGAACATGCACATTCGTTCACGTATAACAAAACTGACGCCAACTACGCAACACATCTACAGACACAGGCACATGAAGGCGATACTCCGAATTGCTGGGATACTACGAAAATAAAAGGAAGGACCAAGATTTCAACAATTGAAAAGGCTTAAAGTTACAAACACAAAAATGCCTGTCAAATTCTGTTACGAACAACTGGTTATCAATTTTTTACAACATTTTCAGAACTGAACTAGATAATATTAAGGATAAGAAAACATGAAGAACCTAACACTGACATTTCCAAGAACTGAAGATGAACTAACCACTCAAGCTTAACTAACCTAACCTTCCTATCTGTAACGGTTTATTGAAACTTTATATCCCTGTAGTAAACAGCCCATCACACTGCAGAGATCCTCTAACTTCTTAAAAACTTCGAAATAATAGCTTTCGTAATTCTTGGTGTTTGTTTAAATGTTTGCTTGTGTATGTTTAGTATATTTATGTTCAAAGGTGTTTCTGTATGCTATAACTTCTTCTTAAAGAGCGAAAATCTCTATATTTTAGTCAAATTTCTAGGTTTGGAAACAGGAAAAACTCACGGGCGGCAGGCCTGGAGAATGCGGTGGCTGAACAATCGACTTCAAGTGTATTCTGCAAATTCTAGCCATGGTGACAGCTGGAATGTGAGCAGGGGCATTGTCTTGATGGAAAAGCATGTTTTGATTTAAATTTATTTTCCAATAATTTTCTAAATTTTATAAATTGAGACAAAAAATTTAACTTGTTTCACTTAGGCTGAAAAACACCTTTAAAAAAGCAACATATTTAATAACTTTAGTTGCGTCGTCTTCATATTCTTCAAATCACAACCCACGTAACTAAAACAACCCCAATTTTCAATCGAGATCACTTATTATTTCAACTGGAAGTTTTATGCATTCCAATGCTAAAATTGACAGATAAGACATTCTTCAAAATTTTTCATATACATCCCGGACGAATGTTTCCAGCTTTGGTTTCGTTTGCAAAGGGTTATGGAATCAGTAGGTTGATCGACAGGAAGAACTATATAGTATAGTATACAGTATAATAAAGTATAGAAGTATAGTAGATCGCAATTTTGCAACTTTTCCAAGTGCCCCAAGTCTTTCAGGATGCAAACCGTCTTGGCAACGGATTCGGAGGGTTCAACAACCAATTTTTTTGTCCCGTTTTAATTTTCCTTAAGAATGATTGGAGTAGGAATTGAAAATTCGGTCAAACATGTTGCACTTCGACAACGAACCACAATTTTTATGACAGCAAACTATTTTAGTCGTTTTTTAATGTTTAATGTTGAATGTTTCTGTGTTCTGACGAGTTGTTATATGGATTTTGACAAAATCTAAGATTATATTGTTTTCAACGGTGATAAAGCGACTAGTCAGAAGCGAAACGTTTGAATCAGGGAGAATATCATCCTAATAAATGTTGTTACTAATGTCTGCTTTTCTGTACGATATATATTTCTCGTTGGCATCCTCCGTGGCTTTCAGACTATTGTTGCACAAAAACAACAAAACATAACATAAATGTCACCATAATACTTTTAACTAATCCTTATTTCCAATAAATTTAAGTAATTTGAAATATTTTTTTTGTGTAATTATTTGTTTAATTTTGTAACAAAACTCCACGGGGCTTTTTCCACAACTGGATAAATTGGCCATATTTCAAAAAGGAACAACATAAGTTCATTTGTAAGCCATTCATAATATATGGGCGTAAGAATGTTTTGCCTAGCACTTCGGTGAAATTAGCAAAAAGTACGACAAAATTTGAAGCAGACAATAAGGAACAGTGGTGACAGTAGAATAGCGATAAGATTTCGAAAAAATTCGTAATCTAACGGCATCCCACAGAAATTTTCAAATCCATTGGTGTTCGTGGAAAAATTATTTTTGGATAGATCATAGCGACAAAGGTGCAGTGAGAGGCGTGTTAACATCCTCTTGAAAATTGTATCCACACACAATGACTTACATAGCCAATTGCGTCGGTAAAATTATTTTCACATACATTGAAGCTTTGAAATCCACTGATTTTCAAGCTCTCCATCTTGCAAAGTTCCCTTTATTTGCAGCCTAAGCTGCAATTATCAAAATTAATTGTGTCGTGGATTCTGAAGTAGTCAGTATTTTGTGCCGTTTCCACGTTCAGAACGCAGTTTCGCTCCTATTGTCAGAATAATTAATTTAATGAGCGAGGATTGATGTACACGGGTAAGTCAAAGTGTATATTTGAAAAAACTGGTGTTACACTTGCATTTTTACAGAATGAATATCAGCGAAATTCATGAGTTTCTGCTGGAAGGTATACCATCAGACAACCAACATGTAGTGCAGAGTCAGATTTAGACATAAATGAGGACCAATATTCTTCCAGAAAATTTTACGCAAATCTCAAAGGCAAAAACCATAGAGTTTATTTCGATAGTATACTACTACTTCAATAGCTATCCATTGTAAGTAGATTTACGAAAGCACCAAATACTAGCTTGAGGAATAATCAACTCCAACAGAAGGTTTCTGCAGGCCGAAACTTAAGGAAGACAAAGATTTACTAGCACTTCGCAGCCGGATTTAGATCGTCTCGTCTTTAAGGATATTTGTCGCTCCGCGTACCAAAGACTTTAAACTCTAGTATATGTCAATAAGCCTAGGTTTGAATCTCCCGCCAATAACCGCAAGTCTACAAGGCCAGTAGTCGCCAAACAGTAATCTCCAGCAGTCTCCAAACAGCACCAGCCCTGCTTATATCTGCTTATATCTGTTCGGAAAGGAGCCGCCATCAGGCAACACTAGGCACATCTAGAAGATGCTGCAAATGTTGTACAAAACGTACTCCGGTTTAGACAGTATGGCAATGCAACATTTGTAAGGTTCGGCTTTGCTTGCGCAAAGGAAATAATTGTTTTCAAGATTTTCACAAGTAGAGCCTGCATCTTTATATTTGAAAAATTCGCCGTAGTGTATAACCACCCTTCAGCCACGGTGGTTGCCACAGCTAACCGCCACATTTCTCGAAATCCTGAAATTTCATATTTTTTATAATCGTTCTTTTAAGTTTGTTGAGCCCTAAATACAAACTAAATTTAAAAAAAAGAATTCAAAAAATCCTTGATTTTGTTGTCAAAAACCTGTATAGGAATGGAAGCGAGAATGATTTTGAAGATGCAGAATTAGAGGCATTACTTACTGAAGACTCGTGTCAAAGGTAAGAAAAATTAACATTTTTATTGGGAGTAACTCAGCAAGCAGTTTCAAAAGGCCAGAAGCAAGGTTATTGGATATGGCATGAATTGAAGCTAAGGTAGACTGAATGACGTTTGTTTGCTTGTAAACACCTGCACGAAAAGCAGTGAAAATAGCAGCGTAGGAATGCTCGATCACACTACCCGAAAAAATGATCCAAATGTACCTTGAAGCATTAAACGGCAAGTTCTACCTCACCTGCCGTGTTGGAAAGTCCTTTCACTCCCATGAAGATGTGAAAAGCTGGATGGAATAGCAATAGATGATGATTAGAATAGAAGATGCATTTTTTCATCACGTGGATTCGTACGTCACTTGAAATATAGACAATAGCAGTCGGCAACTATTGTCAACATTTTGAAACATAAATATGTTTATTTTTCTTTTGAGATAGTGCCGCTTCGATCTACTCTTTGTAGATCATATATTGATAAATATTCAAGAGTATTATTGAGTTTTCTGTCATGTGTTTCGAATGATGTGATGGGACGGACTTTCTCCCAGCAACAGAACGAATGAAATTGGTGATTTTAGTCATTCGTCTTGAAGAATCCAAACGTTCAGAAGACAAAACTGGGTTACTTTTCTCGCAAGGATTTACAAGGACAAGTACACGACAAGGACAAACTTCACTTCGATATTCGTAATATTCATTGAGGTACATGGAAGCTCCTCAATTTTCTGTCGGAGAATTGAGCTAGCGATTTGGTCTAGTTGTTTATCTGGAAGACGCTGAATTGTTGAGATCAAGTTTTTGATAATGACGTTACCAGGCCTTTCTTCACGCGCAATAGAAGAATGGGGGTTTCTTCTCTCCACTTCATGGAAACAAATTTTGCAATCCACCATGATATTGTTGCCTGACTCCGTCGACTTTCCTCTACCAACATTACGTTTTCCTGTTATGTCGATTTCCAGGGCTCCGTACATACCTGTAGTTTCAGTAATTACTACATCAAAATGTCGGCAAATACCCCGTCTTTTTTTGTTTCTTATGGAGTGTTGCTCAGCCTGTTACACAGATGTAACAATAACATATCGTACTACCTAAAAATTTGCTTCGCATCCTTGTATTTTTCGGCAAATAAAGAGTATCGTACGCTGGCATTTTGCTTAGCGGTCTTTTCTGACTTTTCCCCGTTAAAATTCACTGAGAGTGTGTCGACATGTAGTGCAAATACTCGCCGGGTATTTCGAATTCAACAAGTCAAATTTGTCATGAATCCACTTTTGAAAGAATCTATTTTTTTGTCCCCAAAGCCAATTTTCGACCACAAGGCGCACAAACTTTAAGTCGGCTTTCTTCGTGATCACCTTTTCTGTTCAACGGGATCGACATGATGAGAAATGGAAATTTCCTTGTTTTTCCGTCAGAACGTCGCAGAAAACTGATATCATCATTCCGAGAATTTTCTCAAATATTTTACCGACAGGGGGGGATACGGTCGAAATCTGCAATGTCGCGTGTTTTCTTATGTTTATATTTGCGTATTCATTTGTGTGAAAATGTATGTGCAGATGAATGCATCTGTGTGTTGAGGGTTGCGCGTCTGTATACCCCGGTATGTATACAAGTGCGACTCTCTCCATTTGAATTCACCGGGCATTCTACAACCACTGGTTGAAATTCAATTTTCAACTTTAAGTATCAAAAATAAACAGTCCCAATTTTTCTGTAAACGAATATCGACTCTTTATTGGATTTAGAACAGCGTCCCATACATAGATTTTGGCGCCATTTTTGGCAAACTTTCACGCCCTTCAACGACACCGTGTCATGTATTATAATGAAAACCCACATGAATTTCAGTCTTCTTCTGTCTCCTCCTTCTTTCGGTGCGTTCTCAATCAAATTTTAGCGAACGACAATTATTAAGGAACAATATTTTAGGCTGAAACTTAATTTAAACGATCCCTTATTTATAACTCTTCATTTGCAAACTCTTACATTGATATTGATTGTTGTAGAATATATCAAAGTAATACTTACAAACCAATGAGCACAATATTTGAAGTCAATGGACTTACCTGTAACGAAAGAAAAACATTTTATTAAAATTAAATCAAGAATACACTTTTGAATGTTGCTTTTATATTTATCCACACATACAAATCTGTATAAGTAGAACTTTATCCAAAAAATCTAGTGTGCAAACAATTCAAATGTCTTTAAAGGCAAATATCTTTGCCCTTGGGATCTTGGTGGATTTGCGATGTGGAAGATTGTTGAATGAAGAGGATTACAATAACATCTGCATCAAAGTTGCTTTCTAGCAAATAGATAGTACTATAACAGCGGCGCAAATTGTTACTGGAATCGCAGCACTAAGTTCACTCCTCCATGCATCATGAATCCAGAAATGCTATGAGCAGGGCGTCTTAAATAAA
Source organism: Stratiomys singularior (assembly GCA_954870665.1). Taxonomy (NCBI): domain Eukaryota; kingdom Metazoa; phylum Arthropoda; class Insecta; order Diptera; family Stratiomyidae; genus Stratiomys; species Stratiomys singularior. The sequence continues at coordinate 54,566,713 of OX940879.1, read as the reverse complement.
ATTATCAGCATTAAAACCTGTTATTTTCTGATAAATATCTTCTCGAGTACATTTAGTTCCTTATTGGCCCAAGTAATTGCAGCCATTACATAAGATAAAGAAGTAAGTTCGCATCGGCAAATACTTGTTTCAGGCCCTAGCGCCTCTTCAACGACAAAAGTCCCACACTTAAGCAAACAAAATAAGTTTTCGCCTTAAGGTCACCCATCCACCTGAGCATCCATCCATCACCAATAAACAAATTTAAGAGGCGAAGCAAACATAGCGGATTTTCTTTATATCGCGAAGAGATTATAAGAAGTAAAGAGGCAGTTATGCTGCCTCCACTACATTCTTCAAACTTGTAATTTAACATATTTGGTTGTACACAAGTTTGCGAAATAAAACTGATGTGGGGATGGAAATCTTGTTTATTCCTTATCTATGCATACATGTGTTAACGGAACGCATATATGTGTTGTCTAGTTTAACCCTTTCAACACAATGTACAAAATATCTATAAGTTTTGGGGTTTGTTGTAAAGTACTTGTATAATAGCTAAATAGTAGCATTTCCGCTTTGAGCGTCTCTTGAGACAGTGTTTTGTTTAAGGAAATGATAATTCACAGAGATTTATGTGTAAAATATTTATATGGATTTGAAGTCTAGCCAATATAACATAAAATCAACGATAGTAACCAAGGCTAAATCACAATTTATTGTATTAATTATTTACTGTGTGATCGCTTCAAATAATTTTCACTGTACGAAAAAAAAACCAAAATATCCACACCGAAGCTACCAAACAATAAAGATACAATAGGAAGGCAACCAAACAACAAAGATACAATAGGAAGGCAGTAATGATGTATTATTTACAGATCAGCGAATTTCTACTCATAGATGCACACCAATTGTACATATATTTAAAATATCATGCTGTGTATGTTGTGGGCAATTTTTCTTAACAACAAAAATCTTGTGCAGTTCAAATTTGCTTTACGATAGAATATAACCTTCGGTCACAGCGTAACTACCGAAAAGCACATACACTTCCAAGTGGCATCACGAAGAAATCGTTACTAATACCCCATGTAGCAAATAAAGCGAGCTTTGCATGACAGAGAGCTTGAAATTAAACGACGGAGGAGAGCGGAGAGATTGCAATGTGGACTTAAATGTACGTGAAAATAATTTTTCCGATGAAGCAGTACATGTGAGCCATTTTTTAAGAATGAAAATTAAAAAGGAATAATAAGCGATAATAAGCATTTCTACACACCTTCATCTTTATTTCTTGCATCCAATAAGTTTTGCGGCAATATGCAATATATATATCTAGAAAATTTCAGTCGAATATCGGAACATTGGAAGGTTTTTCGGAGAGTCAGCGCTGGTCGGTGGGTACGCTTTGTTTCAGTGGTACCGCAATGACTATCTCAAACCTAATATGAAGTTTAAACGACAAACAAAATTAGGATAAGCTCAAACTTTTATGGATACGGATTTATTCTGGACAGAAATCAAAATTATGCGTAATACATTGTGGAACTAGTTTTATTTCAGAGTATTTCAAAAGTTTCATTTCGTCCACTAAATTTGTGCAGGTGCTACATGGGTTTTAAATTTTAAAAAATTTAATTTTCTAATTATTTCAATTTTCTTATTTCGTCTAATCGTACGTACTTCTCAATGAAAATACTTTTCTAAATCGATCCGAGAAATATTTTAAGGGAAGAGCCATTTCCCCACATTTCTCTCTCACCTCTCTGAATTGTCCCGAACCTTTAAACGCAATTTTTTGAAAACTATAAACAACTAAAACACAACTACACAAAAACTACTGCACCAAGCTTGTCAAAATTATTATCTTCTAAATAGTTTTGTCTTTGAAAGGAATGGAAAGAATTTTGTTTTACATTGCTCGCAACTAATTTGACATGATATTATTGTTTAAGAAACTCCTAGTTGCAATTTTATTACCCATACAACCATCTGTAAAGGCTCAGCAATAATTATTTCGACAGAAGGTCGCCGGGAAAATTCCTAACCCAAACTTTCCCATCATAAATAAGCAAAATCTTTTACAACACCACGTGCAGTTTACCGACTCATTTAGACCTTTGTTTTTATTGCACCTAGCTACTTGGGACGCTGCGACGTGTGTACGTATACGCGTTCAGACCACACACGAGATTAGTCGGGTTAGAGAAGCCTTTACGTATGGTTGTAACTTAATTTTCTCAATCAAAATTAGTGTGTAATGAACATTTGTATTGTTAAGCAGTGATATGAATAAAGTTAAATAAAAATATCCGGAGTTTTTGATACAGCGGAAATTTAATACAGCGAAGCTAGGAATTTTCCTAACGATCGCAAACAATTATTATGATATTATTTTTTGTCGAAAAATGAATTTTTCGCACATGTGAATTTTTCGGGGCAAAAAATCAAAAATTCAATTTTTTACAAACCCTTCGTTCAGCTCCCAACGAAAGAAAGAAAACATACACAGAAAGAAAAAAATTATTTTTTTGTTGCAAGTAAAACTAGTTCAAGTTATGATGTCCACCGCATTTTTTGAAGTTTTTTGTAAAATAGACGCTAGAGGACGATTTTTCGATATTTATCAGCGAAATTTTTTTTTTATATTGATCCAGATTTTATATTGATCGATGATGGTATTTTATAAAATTTGTTGTTTCGCCTTAAGAGAAGCTCATAGAAAATAACGTTATTCCCAACCCTACGAAATTGACCTAAGAATGCCCTTGTTTGGAGTTTAATTCAGGCTTGGCGACAATTGAAGATGAACATTCATATTAAATCTAGGAATCAAATTCTCCTTAGAGATGTGATTCATAAGACTGGTCTCCGTCAGTAAGTGTGGTAGTCAACTTTTACAGATATTAACATATCCTCCTTTGATTTGCACTGATGCTTTCGAAATTTTAGTGGTCAGTATCCCTTTCACACCATCACGTCATTTTCTCAAAGATGGCCTGAATAAGGCTCGAATCTGTTCTTTATGAGCGGGCGTTGTGGTTCTCAACATTAAAATTTCTCCCTCTTCTACTTCTAAATCCATTACAAACGGTTGTATCAATCGAAGCACACTCCTGTGTCCAGCACAAATGTCGTCGACAGTATTCTGTACACTATGACCTTTTTTGAAACAATGAGGTGTAACATGTCGTAAATGTAACCTTTATCTACCATTGGATTCAGTATAGGCCAGTGTTGAGGCTTACTTAAGCGTATTTGGTTTATTTTTTAAAGATGCTCCACGATGTTATCCAAAAGAAGTTAAGGCGATCGGTTTTCCAACTCTGCAGCTTACTTTCATTCCAACCCCTTGTAACACTTTTACATTTTGGTCAAATAGCATATAAGAAAGTGTTGCACGCTTCCTTTCTCTTCGCTGCAGGCTCGGATAAGTCGCAAGTTTTCGTTGCTTGGCGTACTTACGTAGAAGATTGTAGTGTGTTATCAATATCTTTAGAATCCTTTCTTCAGACTGCCTCTTCTAAAAGGGTTTATTAACCCTGTTCTTCTAAAGGGTCTCGTTTATTTACTTTTAAATTGGCGCTAGTGGTACCTGAGTTGAGCCTTCCCTTAACGCTTCTGTGTTGTGAGTAGCTTTTCCTTCCGTATAACTACAGGAGTTAGTAGTGTTTTTCCTGCTTTCACCCGGCTACTCCATTTTTCTTTCGTCCGCAAACAAGTTTCACTAGTCTTCCCTCTATGATGTGTTGTTTCGTTAGGTTGGTTGCCCACAGGCCTGCACTAATAATTGTAAAATTACTAGACTATAGGCTACAGTACTTGTTGTTCTAAAAGAGACGCTCTTTGTTCTTATGGTTACTTGTTTTAACGCTTATAGCCTTTGTTGTCGATAGACTTAAATGAATTTAAGGTGGTAATTTAAGGTTTAAGGACAGACAATGATGTTTGAACTTGATCATAGCGTCAATTTGCAGAAAATATATTTAAAAAAACTGATTTATGAACTGGTTCAAAGAGATCCAAAAATCGAATATGTTTAAGCTGACCCAAATGTTTTCCATCATCGTCAGTGAATGAAAGAAATTCCCAATAAAACTGTTATTTTGTGTTATCTAAATGACAGCTATGTCACTTGCGAAAGGAAAAAGTCCAAATTATTCAAAAAAGTGCTTTGATGTGTTTTAATATTATTGGAAGTATAGATGTTAGAAAAGGTTATGAGTTTGAATTTGTTTACTAATAAGTAATATAAAAGTTTAAGGTTTTGTTAACAAGTTCCTTAATTCGTTGCCGGAGGCCAAAAGGTATTTGTTGTTGTTTGGGTCTACCGAGCCTTGCTTTTCCTTGTTTTTCGGGCTGCGTTTCGACTTCAGTTTGTCCAGAGGACTCTGCGCGACGTGCATATTTTTATAGGTGCAACTCTCATGATTATGTTAGTGTGAAGAGAATTGAGCATTAATAAGGGTTATTATGTTCGGATTTTGGCGATCTTTTTTTTTATTTTTTTGCTATTTCAGCGATATATACATACTTTACACATATTACACTTACACATGCTTACACAGTTCCATCCAACTCGCATATAACCGTATCTTAACTGGATTAACGATGTCAAACGTGACTTCTTGAACTAGTCAGAACCGTCATCTATTCTAGAGATGTATGTCAATGAAACGCTAAGAATACAAAGCATAGCGATGATTTAACTAAGTTTCCATTGGAGTTCCTTCTTTATTTTGCTAGATAGTTCTTCAATGTCAATCTCAATAAAATTTTATTACTATTTAGTGGAATTGTTTAATAACATGCAAATATATTGTTTAGTAAGACAGGAAAACCTTAGCTTCTTTGTGTATTTTTCATATTTTTTTGTCAGGGATATGGAAGCATCTCTTTTCTGTTCTTAATTTGGGTTTCATAAATGGCAGCATCTCTTGCTACTTGAATAACTTTTCTGAGTATTATATCTGAGGTCAAATTATACTGAATTACATTCTGTCAAATTATATTGAATGTAATTTAATTACATGAATTTTAGCCTGAAATTCGAGGGAAATTGTAAGTAGGAGGTAACAAATGTTTGCTTAAGTTTGAAAGAAGCTTTGTGAGCAGCAGAAATATTAAAATGAAAATAACGAGCTGAGGAGCTAAGGATTAAAATGAAAATAAGGAGCTTCAGGCGGAAATATCGAGAATATTACATCTTCTGTGCGAGTGTTAGGCAGCATTACACCTCTCTGGTGATGTTACAAAGTTCGCAATGAAGAATAATTATGTGAATTAGGAAAGAATCAGCAACGATAGGAAAAATTGAAAGGTTCGCAGCAAATATTCAAATTGCAAAAATATTGATTATGTTAATTGATTATTAGTAAAGATAGCGAAAAAATATATAATCATAATAATAATAATTAAAAATGTCAACTAAACTTTTCATGTTGATAACTTGAGTTTCATTAGTTTTGGAAAAACGAGATTATGTCAATTTGCCAGATTTTCCAAAAGAAATAAAGTCCACTATGCCAAAGTATTGACTTTATGACGGTCAGCTATCGTTGGATTTTTTTTGAAACGATGTTTTTTTTAAAGAAATTTCAATGTTGCTATGAGTTTAACTGTTGGCGTTGCGTATATTGCTGCTCTGAAATTTATAGGACGATTAATCAATAACAGCGTACTTCGGGCAAAGTCTCTGAAAATCTGAACGGTTAGTACAATAGAAGAGTCAAATACGAGTAAATGTCATTTGCTACGCCAATAGAATGAACTGAACCAACGAACCAAACCGTATATTGCTTTTTTTTTGTTTAACAAAATTGAAGGGGTTTTCTGGGAAATCTAAACGAAGTATCAAGTGTGCCGATGTGTCATCTGCAACCTTCAAACTTCAGCTACATTCCGATGGGTTACATATACCTGAAGTCCCGTTTTTTTTAAGGAAAGCAGAAATCTAAAAAAGCAGTACTTTGGCAGCAAAAATCACAATTCAAAGGATTGTATCTCTTAGGGCGAAGATGCACCGAAGCCACTTTATGTTAACAAAACGAGGCTCAATGAACTGATGACAAAGCAGAATGTTTGACTTCAAAATTACAACGATGGAATCTGTGGAAACCGATGCAAAAGTGACTTTCTATCGAAAATGACATAGTTAACTTATTCCTTACTATTTGAAAGAAGATGCAATCACGCAGAACAACAGCCTTGTATGTCGGGCTGGGTCATGATCATTTGGCTACGAAACGGACCATTGGTCTTTTGGTCCTTCATGGACTGGTTTAACAGCAGTTTTATTGCATAATGGAAGTAAGTAACCATCTACGTGGCTCGCTAACAGCGCTAACAGAAAAGTTAAAACTTAAACCTATGATGTTATGAGACTATACAAAGACAGACTATACAAAGAGTGAAAGAGCCGACCGCGATCATATTTTGCGAAAGAATGCTTGCCAAGGGATGGCCACTATTGTTTTACTTTTCTCCACGTCTCTCTACTTCTTTTACTGACTCTCTCGTACGGGACAGAAATATGATAAAATTTGAGCCTTTGGTCGAGTTCTAGAAACTTACACATTAAAGTAAGTGTAAGCTGACCTTACACATTAAACTAGGCCTCAAAAAAAAAAAGTATAACGCTTAAACAAAGACGGTTTTGCTTTACAATTTGTCATGCGAAAATTTTCCAATTTGTAGATCCAGACATAAAAAAGTTAATTGACGATTCGTCTTTTCCACCTACCATTGACCATAATGAAAAACAAGCGTGGAAGGCTTTCATTGATGTGAAGAAAAATTTTCTTGGTTGTAACAAATCCGCTGACCGTCGTCAAAAAATAAAAGTGATGTTGGATTGATTCTATATCAGGTGTCTCAATAAGTTTTTCCCGGTTTCACTAAAAGATGGCGCCAGCGAAAAATATTCAGCGTATTAATTTGACTTCTATGCCATTTCGATAGTCTGATATTTAGTTACTAATCCACAAAAGTTAAGTTCGCCAAAACTAGCGTCTTTGTTTTGTCGTTTTGATCAATCATATCGAATTTTGTAACTGAAAGAGTATTTGCGGCACGCGGAGTATCATTTTTGCATCTAATTGTGACAAGTGACGAAAAATGGATTTATTTTGAAAACACGGAGCGAAAAACTCGTTGCTTTCATCTGGGAAAACCCGGTCCTTTCACCAAGAACACCAAGGCCAAGTCGTGCCTGGTGGGGCCAGAGTGGTATTGTGTATTATGAACTCTTAAAACGCGGCGAAACCGTTAATACACAACGCTTTCGTTAGCAAATGATAAATATCAACCACAAATTAAACAAAAACAACCGGTATGGACCAGGAGACATGCGAAAGTGATTTGGTTACACTACAACGCGCTGTCGCACACAGAAAAACCAGTGAAAGGCACAGTGAAAACACTTGGATTGGACATCCTTCTGCACCTGCCATACTCTCCAGACTTGGAGCCATCTGGCTATCACCTCTTCGCATCAATGAGGCAGCACTTGAACGATTTTGAAGTGTAGAAGCTGATGGCCAGTATTTTGAATGAAAAATAAATAAAAATACTTTGATTAAATAATTAAAAATACTTTTTCCCAAGCAAGTTACGTATTTTTCGCCAAGAAAACCAAAGAAATATATGCTTATACCTGGTAAAATGGGATGCGAAATTTAATTGAAATTACATTTCCTTCATGTACACTTGTACATTTTCCCCGAAAATATGGGATCAGTAACCAATGAAAATAGGGAAGGTTTTCATCGAGATCTAGATGTAATTGAAAAGTTTCCAAGAAAGATGGGCAACTACATCGCTCACAGATTACTGTCGAGCCTTGTTAGGGACACTACAGGATTTCGCTACTAGAAAACAAAGTCAACTTTACCAAGAAAACTTCGCCTTCTCATTTAAAACCTCAAAAAACCTGAACGTGAAAGTTAGATTTTGTTGGAAAATTGAGTTTTTCACTTATCCCGTGTAACATGAAGGTAAGGTGTGATGGAAAAACTTATTTTGCGTATCTCTCTAAGATTAATAACAAGGAATGGTAGCTCCTTCAAAATTTGTGATTGATTTAATCTTCGCTGAAGTCGCTGAAGAAGACCCAACGATTATGGTCGAACGTGGACTTCGAAAATTAAAACAAAACGCAAAATTAAAAGTAGAATTTTATTTCTATTTTTTAGGTTAACAAATGGTAGTTAAATTTGTTCAGTAGTGTTGTTTGATATTGTAAATGAGCACTTGGATATTAATGTTGTACATAAGCCGTTCGATACTTCAAGAAAGCATTTGTGTGTTATATATTAGATTTGTAAAATGGTTAATTGTAAATGATTTTTGAAATTGGAAGATTGAAAACATTCAAGCGGATGAATAGACTAAAATGTTAATGCGTGAAAATTTTTGAATCAACACTTTAAAAGAATTTATTAGTAAACTGGCAACTACAAATAACTTGCTTTCAAATTTGAAATTGCTCGACCGAACGGCAATTTTTGAATTACGAAGGATATACCTTGTATTTCGGGAATAAAGATGAAAAACTTTTTGAAACAAATTCAAATGTCAGTATGGGAAACATGATTTGAACAAAAAAGCTTTGAAAAACAAATTCATACCCCGAAGCCACAATGAATTCCTTCAAACAAAGAAGCTCATTCATTTGTCGAAAAAATTGAAATGACTAACATTTAATTCTTGCTGAAATCATTCGAAACTGAAATAAATGCCTTCGACAATTAAATAAAGCAATGAACATCCGCATGTTTTATACTTTCCCTTTTCGTTTTGTCTTTCTTTCATTTGTAGTCACTCATCACACACCCACAACAATCAAAGAAACATGAAAAAATTAGACTCGTTGTTCTGTCGAGACCATTTCAAACATAACCGCCAATGAAGTAATAGAAGACTTGCGACACTTATCCTCTTCTTTGATTGATTTATAATAATTATTAAGCAATTAACAACAACGGAGAGTGAAAGTTTCTGGGGTTTGTTTCAAAATTAATCTGCCGGAACCATGAAAAGTGAAAATGTAAACATAGAATCACCCACGGATGATGTGTTTTGCGAGCACACGAGGTAATCAAAAAGAGATTCAAAGGAGTTCGTCAATTTATTTATGTGTAGTATGCAATCTCATATTGGTTGGTTTCTTCTTTATGGGAAATAAGACATATTATTGTGTTTATTGCTTACTGCTAAAATAAATTCCATGTTCGATCTTGGATAATTATTTTATCAGACTTGTTAACTTGTTTAATTATGATACAAGTGCATGTATTTTCGATATGAGTTGGCTACGTCCTAAAATTTGATTAAGCTCAAAGGTTTAACACAGAGTCAGATTGCTTAAGGGTTGTAGCACGCAAACAAAGCCACTGTGCTCCATACGAAAATTTCAACTGCGGTCAATAAACATGCATATTTCATTATGTCTAATAGTTATATTTAAGGTCAATCCACTGTGATCATTTCACTTTGTGATTGGGCAACGAAGTGACTCAACTTTTTAAAATGTTTGAGCTACGAAAATGAAATAGAATGCCCAGGAATTCCGTCCATTCTTCAAAAAATCCATTCATTACACTACATCTTAGACTTTCACTCGAATGACTCAGAAATGCCTTAAGATTTCCTACTTATAGTTTCGTGATACATTAATTTATTAATTTGCATAATCATCTTACATTTGTTTTCACAGGTGGCATAACGTGCCTCTAGATTTTTTAAATAATTTTTTCCCTTTACCTTTTCTATTTTGAAGTGATTCATAGTTCTGGATGTGAAATTGATAATTGAAACTTCGAATCGTGCTGTCATGCCATCGGTTAAGGCAATTACAAATTAACATCAAAGGCAGGTCGGGTGCAGAAACTCTTCAATTTGTGGAATGAAATGAGGACTCGCACAGTTTATACAGATCAGGATCATGAAATTGAGGACAAGCCCTATACCACCAAAAGAATTTTGTTTTTCCAAATTTTCATCACTTACTTCACACTGAAACCAAACTTCCAGTTGGTTATATTCAATTTTAAACGAAGGAAATTACATGGGGATGACACTGAAAGTAACAATTATATACTTTCTGTAGAGATTAACGAGATTCAATTTCTTCTCGGCCTTGGATTGCATGTTATGCGTCAATAAAGCAGTCATAACTCTTGCAGATACGGCATGGGTTGCATGAAAATATAATTAAGAATCTTAAGGCAAATCATTCGAATTTGGTTTGCCTAAATTCTATTCACGCGCCTCTCTACTGACCTCATTCGCTTAAATTTCCTTTAGTCACGCGACCTTCGTATCTAATTCATAAATTTTTACATTTCACTTATTTCTTGACCTAGTAACTGCACTGTTGATAAAAACTTTCATAATTTTACAATGGGTTTTGTATATCAATGCACTAACTTATACGAGTGAATAACACATCCTAGTTCTTTCAATTGACCCCGAAGGTGTGCAAGAACAATTATATGCTTCCAGCATATGTACAATGTAAATATGTACAATTTGACTTTGAATTTGAATATAATTTATCATTGAGAGCATAGAAACAATCAAACATCCAATTTTTGTTTGTCCTGGAAATAATTTGCAAATGGTGACAATTTTTTTTTGCGAAATCTTTTAATGCATAATTGGGAATTGGGTAATTGGGAATGGGTTGTGGGAATTCAACGAACATGATGTAGGAAAATAATCACCGCATTTTTAAGGTCTAGGGAATTTGTTTTCTTATTTTTTTGGAAACCCTTTTGTGAATAAACATATTGAGTATGTCAATTTGTTAAAATTTTATCCAAATACTGCTAGCGGATAAAAATGGCTTGTGTTTCTACAACAGTCAACGAAATGAAAGTATATATGACAGCGGGCTTATAGTACGTCGTACAGACCATAAAAACTCCGACTTCTGTACTAATACTTTATAGCGGTCGAAAGCCCTTCCTTCAGATTCTCAATTTAGAGATATTTATATTAGTTCGAATAATTATAATAGTTAAAATATCCATAAAACTTAAGAAATAAAAAAACTCGAATCCATTGCGTTTGCAACGATGCGCATTTAACCAAAAAAAAATTTGAAACGTTGACATAAACAGAAAATTGATTGCAATTCAAATGTGACAAGAGTCCTTTACACGCAATGATTAAAAATCGGTCGAAATTGTTCCATTAGAAAGAGAATTACTTCAAGATGACTCACATCAAAAAAAGCCCGTAACGATCACTACCATAGGTCACATTTTAATTCGTAAATTTTGTCACTTCTTTTTTTGGCATCAAATCAGCATACCCCACTAAAATCTGTTGCGTGGAAACTCAATACACATGTAAATCTACTTGTGCTATTTCTATCTCTGTTTGATAGAAGCCACCGGAGAGTGTTAATGCTTGCACTTGCATGAACTTACGCTATGCTTACTACCCCACAAAACATTTGTTTGGTGGAAAATGTTGCCGTGGATGAACATCGATTAAATACAAAGGGAATGCGTAAAAAGTCTTCCTTCAAAAAGAAGTGTTCTTGGAACATTCTATGACCATTTATAAATGAGAGTATTTTCCGAATCCCAAACGCAATGACAATGTGCAGCAATGCAACCAGGTGCGGAGTGTTATCAAAATTTTTTAAAGCCTTGTCGTGCGGATCGGGAAGCAATTATTCGGTCGATTGTGAAATGATGTGAGACAATGATTCTGTACTATAACCCGACATCAACCGGTCCGCAACCGGTCCCAAAAAAGATCCGGTCACATAAACTACCGATAAGCTCATGAAACTATGCTTTTTGAGACTCTCGAAATAAGTGTTGGGTATGGGAATGAGTTTTCGCCGTTGGCAGACAGATGTCCTTACAGATACTATTTTAGTGTTTGCTGTGTTAATGTACCTGGAATTGGAAGTTGTATGCGTAGGCTCACGAACGCAGTAGTTGACATCCCTTTAAAGCGTAAACACCTTTTTTTTCCGGTGGTGAAAATTTCGACTTTCATACCGAAAAAGCTGCGTTTGTGGGAAGTCTTAGTTCATTATTTTGTTCTCAAGAGAAGAGCTGCCGAAACTTATGGTATAATACTCGATGTTTACGGTTTCGGAGTTTAAAAAATTGTGATTTTGAAGTGACTGATGAAGATCGTGAAGGGGCACCGAAAAAGTTTGAAGATTCACAACTGCGGGAATTGTTGGATGAAGCTTCATATAAGCTAAAAAAAACGGCGGAAACTTATTCTCATATCCAATAACAAAGTCGTTCTAAAATCAATTTCAATATCGATTGCAGGAATCGTAACATAGTTGTCTATTTAGCTTACTAGTGACCGTATACTATATACTATAGTAACTTACGAAAACATTATCGCAAAAAATTATAAGAAAAAGAGTTAAGAAAGACTTGCATAAGTCGTGTGATTGCTACCCGAGAGAATCCTCAATGGAGAGAGCTGCTATTTTTAAGTCTCCTATTAAGAAATATATGCCTTCACATAAATTAAACAGCCTTCATACAGCCCAGAACTTTTCGAAACATTTCAACAATTACTGATAATTTTCTGTTAAATCATCGACAAATGATGCGTTATCAACAATAGCAAACTAGACGCCTATTTTTGTTTTTGGTGTATTTTTTAATTCTTTCCAGTTTCAGAGAAAGAATTAAAATAAAAAACACAAAATAAAACGTTTTTTTTTCACGGATTAATGAAATGCATGCAGAAGTAAAAAAACGAATTTAGTTATATTTTTGCAACAAAATTGTTGATTCAAAGCCATAATCCAAATACGCCTTTTATTATTGTAACTCCTCGGGCGAATTTTATTTTAGTATAAATGAGTTGTATATTATTGCATAAAAATCCCCAATTTTTTCTTAAAGCGCACCTTATTGGCTCGTGAAGTACTTAGGGGTATTTTTTAACCAAATGTTCATTTTCTCAAGGAATTTTTCGAAGTAAATTCTATATGTAAGGAAAACAATTTTGTGGTCAACGAAAAAAAGGTTATACGCTCCACTAGATAATGTACTGGAAAAGTTCGAGCAATTCAAAATTGAATTGTAGAATTGAAAACAAAAAAATTAAAAGTGATTAATTGAGTGGTTTCAGCTGTTTTTCAATAAAAAATGTGAGTTTAAAAAAATCCCTTTAAAGTTTTTCCAGTAGTTCAATCTTTTATATTTTTGCTCTTTTTCATTTTCATCGATGGTACATGCCAAACGAATCTTTTTTGTAGTATCGGGGAATGATCGCTCGGAAAATTTCATGCGAACTACATCAGCATTCACGCAGAAGTGTTAAAAATTTAAATGTATTTTCACTGCTATATTTGACATCAGACGCATGTCACTTGGCAGTCCATAAATGTATACATCTACAGCAATATACACTGTGACAAAAAAGTATCCGGAAATTCTCATTTAAATTGCCCGCGTTGAGTATTTTTAAGTATTTGAAGTTTCTGTATGTTGGTAGGACTGTCCGTAATTACTATGCCAAACATGAGCGCGGTCTGTCAACTAGTTTGTTTACGACAGCTGTTGAAACCAGTCGACCTCAGTGGTAGTCTGCGAATTTTACAATGGAAAAAAATATTGAACAAAGAGTTTGTCTCCAATTTTGTGTTTTGAACGAAATTTCGTGTACTGACTCGTTGCGAATGCTGGAGAAGGCTTATGGAGACTCTGTTTTATCGAAAACCCAAGTGTACAAATGGTACAAAGCCTTTAAAAACGGTCGGGAGATCGTCGAAGATTTGCCTCGTTCAGGACGACCGTCGACCTCTTCAACCAACGATAACGTCGACAAAATCAAGGAAATTGTGCTCGAAAATCGTCATGCCAGTGTTAGAGAGATAGCTCGTGATCTCAACATCTCTCGTGAAACCGCTCGTTTGATTTTGGTGAACCAATTGGGCATGCAGCGCGTCGCCGCTCGGCTTGCTCCGTTAGAGCTGAATTTTCTTCAGAAACAGTACCGGATGCAGGTAGCTGCAGACATGCTAGATCGTGCGAATTCTGATCCCACGTTTATGGGACGGATCATAACTGGTGATGAGACATGGGTCTATGAATACGACACACAAACGAGCCAACAATCATCTAAATGGGTGGGAAAAAATGAGCCGAAACCGAAAAAACCTCGCAAAAGTCGTTCGAAAATCAAGACGATGCTTATTGTTTTCTTCGATATTCGTGGTGTGGTTCATCATGAATTCGTTCCGCAAGGTCAAACGGTCAATAAGGACTTCTATTTAACTGTTTTGAGACGTTTGCGTGAAAATTTTCGCCGTAAACGGCCGGATTTGTGGCAAAACAATTCGTGGATTTTGCATGAAGATAACGCACCATCACATCGAGCCACGATTATTAACGATTTTAAGACCAAACACTCGATAAATACCATCGACCAGCCACCTTATTCGCCTGATCTAGCTCCGTGTGACTTTTTTCTTTTCTCCAGACTGAAATTATCGCTCCGGGGAACCAGATTTGACTCCATAGACGCCATAAAAGAAAATTCGCAGAAGGAGCTGAAGGCCATCCCTGAAAGCGCCTATAAAAAATGTTTCCATGACTGGAAAAAACATTGGCACATGTGTATCGCTTCAAATGGAGCATATTTTGAAGGAGATTCAATAAATATTGAAGAAGTTTAATATTTTTGCGTTTTATTCAAATTTCCGGATACTTTTTTGTCAGAGTGTACATTAGTGTACCAAGCCGTATTTCCCACTGGAAAAGATCGAATTGCCGTGAAAAGGATTATTTTTCAAATTACCATGTCGCGATTGAAACACGTAACTGCATGCATTTATGTATATATATCTTTTTTCATATATATGGTCAAAATACCAATGGGCATAGTATGACCACTAACATGTGCTATCTGAAAAAAATCTCTCACTATCCCAATATAGTGAGCTCCCCAGGATAGAGAGCTTAGAAACTAAACGACATGGGTTGACTGGTGGGACCGCTATCTTCCTGTGCGTGAAGTGAGAATAATTTTTGTTTGTTTTAAGGGTTAGTGCTTGATACTCTGTTTCGGTGGTACCACAATAACTAGCGAAAACCCAAAGAATGTAAACACTGACGAAAAGATGAACTGAAACGAGATAAGTTGTGTGGGCTGGTTTTATTCCAGGGTACCTAAAAAGTTTTTCTCCTTTTCCTAACATGAAATGAATGCAATCTATTCACTATTTAAGATGATATTTCTTTTTTTATATTGTTGTTTGGTCTATTACAAATCATCTTTAGAGAGCTTCATAGACCCAGTCTCTCCAAAATTGTTATGTTTTGGATAAGAAATAATTCTGCAGCTGCTGTTTCAGTTCGCAAATATATGAAAGCACTTATTGCGAAGTGAAATTTTCAGGGACATAAAGACGTAATCAGATTGAGATGGCTCTTAAGTGGTTACGCTATGTTCATGACCCTCTATCTTAAAGGCAACGGAAGTATTTCGATTAAAAAAAGGTCGGACTGGCACTGCATCCCCTCAAAGCACAAACTCCAGGTATTGCGGCAAAATTGAAAATTGAAGCTGTTATAAAGTTGCGTTTGAGATATGACCAATAGAAAATCTTATTTATGTTCCTGAAGTTTTATTTAAAGTAGAAAGTATCGATTTTCCAAAATTGTTTTGTGACCCTTTTAATGCAGTTTGTAAAAATTCAAGGGAAGAATCTATTCTTATTTATTTCTTTTATTTCTTTTTATGTTGAGGTCATTTTTCAACAAAAGTAGATTAACGACCGTGGTCTGAAAATTTTCCGACCTAATAATGATACATTAGATTTTTTCACAAAATTTTTTTTTTATTTTTGTACAAAGTCTCCTTCTAATTCTACACTTTTCCCAGCAATGCCCATATCTCTTTGACCCGTCCAAATTTTTCGCTTGGATTACCGGAAATGATTGCCTCCTCATTTGAAGGAAATGTCTGTCCTGCGAGCGCAGCTTTTAGATGAGAGAACAAAAAGAAGCCACTTTGGGCTAGATCTGGTGAGTAAGGTGAATGATCAAGCAGTTCAAACCAGAATTCGTGGATTTTCGCCATTTCAAACGGTGAAGTGTGAAATGGTGCGTTGGCTTGGCAAATAGGATTTTTTCTGAAAATGTGGCCGATTTTCCACAATTTGTAATAGCAGCTTGGCAAGTAATGATGCGTAGTTTGCTCATGTAATGGGGTTTTCATTCTGAAGATAATCTATTAATAACTCCAGGACCACTAAAAAACAGTCGCCATCACTTTTCCAGCCGAAAAACAGGTTTTACATTTAACGAAGTCGGTTTTTTCTTTCCAGTCCACTGCTTTGATTTTATTTTTGTTTCGGGGTATAATGGTGTATCCAAAAATTCGAATTTATTGTGCCAAAACTTCGCCAACTGAGCGTTAGAAATGCTCATTCGAACAAGTTTTTAGTACAACGTGAGCAAACGTGACACCCAACGCGTAAACAGCTTTCTCATGTACAAATCTTGATTTAATATGTGACCAACACGTTCTTTAAACATTTTCATAACCTCTGCTATCTTTAGCAATGTTATCGTCAGTAGTCGCAGTTTTAAGACGTCCCGAAGAGAAGTCCAAAGCAGCTGATACTTTGCTGAGTAACTGTCAAGATATGCACAACTATATTCACTAGCTTTTATTCACGAGTGTCGCTATCTTTACGTTGTGGTCGGAAAAACTTTCAGTCAACCCTCGTATTATTGTGCTTATTTTTAAGATATAAATACAAAGAATGATTGAAGATGATAATAAGACATTTAATCGGAAAATGTTTTCATCTATGGAAAATTCTCCCGGGAGAATGAAATCCGCTCGTACTTTGCACTTCGACTAGGACACTTTAATATTCAGGACTGAGTGAAAAATATCCTTGAATGCAATTTTTTAACCTAAACAAATCGATTCCTGTGATAAATACAATTGAGTTCATGTGAAAAATATTAGAAAGGCGTGTCCGGCTTTAACTAGAAATCGCCATGGTTTTGCTTGCCACTTCTATTATTACTGAATTATCGACCTACTTTGCAAATGGTTCAGTCACAAAAAGCGATAAAATATGGCTCCTGGAGGCTTTGTAAATTTTCATTTGACATACAGATTATTATTGGTGCATGTTTGACTAGGTACTAAAATTTCTGACTGCACTACTCGTTTCTGTCAACATGATGCAAAGTTGATGGACATTTATTATATGTTGAACAATAACGATCAGGCAATGGCAAATATTAAATAGCCCTTAGCGGAAATATGTTATACACTTAATTGTATTGTATTTGCTATTGTTGATCATTAAACTGTTCTGAAGAAAACAAAATTTTATTGTTTGGGAGAACAATTGCAAGGCTTCAAGTGAATAATCACTTTTAAACATGTTGATTGCATATGAGAACCTTTTCTGATTCATGTATTGATATGTTAACTCGTTGTGAACTGCTTCAAGGCCACTTTCTTTTATTCCAAGATATTATGGAAAGAATATCTTAAAAAATCGTTATCAATCTTTTGAAATTTTTGATAAATCGCAAGTCCAATTTTGTGATTTATCGATAATTGGGCTAATATTTCGATAAAAGATATAGTTAATGACATTCGTATTCAAATATCATTGGTTACTTTTTTGAAGAGATTTTCAAGTTTTTATTCAGCTGCGGATATTTATTATCCCAATATTAATCATTCTTAATAAAACATCGCCTCATTTCCATAGCCAAGCAGAATACAAATTTCAAATGACGTATTTTGGCCAAATTTGTAGTATTTCCTCTAGTCCACAGGGTCAAAATACACCATGGATAAAATAGCAGCAGTTCATATTATTATGCAATATATTTGAAAAGTAAACTACACGCCATGAATGACAATAAATCGTGGCCTGAAATGGACATTGCATCAGATGTCATAATCGTGGAATTACTGTAGCGGTCATCAATCGCTTAATTTTATGCAATTTAGCTCTTTGCAATTTTGTTGTTATTTCAGTTGTTATTCAAGTTTTAAATTTTGTATTTGATCACATGTAGTGAATTTTAAAAGCAATTGATTTGATTATGTTCGCTCCCATAAGGGTGAAAATTGTACGTTTCCTTACTTACGTAGAAACACTGTTAGGGTATGTGGTAAAGTTGAATGTTTGCCTAATGCAGAAACTTTCGTGGACAAACAATGAAGACAGAATGTTTTGCAATGGCTTCCTACGTAGTCGCTGTGTTAGCCACATTCCTTGTTCTCCATATATCGTCCTTTCTGCTGTCCATTCAAACAGGGTACACCAGTCGAAACTATGAGTTTGGTAGTTGTTCGTTGGTATTTGCAATTCACATTTCAATGCAGAACGTTAAATCAAACGATTGAATGAAAACTTCTTGCATATACTTATAAAAGCTCGTTTTGCATTGAATGTTGATTTAAGTTAGTAAAATTACACTTTTAATGCAAAAGTATGCAAGAGTGCAAACCCGGAAAGGTCACAAAGTTCGCAGGATGACCAGGAAAGATTTGGAAATTGAAAATGGAATTATTTTTCCATTTCAGTATAAGCTCTGGCTTTTCACACTACGTTGTTCAGATCTATCGTACAAGTAATTAAAATTTGCGCATATTTATAATTTGTATCAAAAACTGGAGGAAATTTTTCGGTTTGAATTTTTTATTATGGTTTTTTTTCGTACAGCCCTTTTTCTATTTCTGAGGTGAAAAAGTAGCCTTGGGGCCAAGCATGGACAGCAGATTGGTGCCTTAAAGTGACGTAACCACTGCATCAGTCTACTTAAGCCAATACAGACAGCCCATGTGCAGGGGCGTGTTGTAAACATTGGTCAATTAGTGTATGCCTTCTTCTTTGATAGCATAGTATATACAAACATACAAAATACTATTCTATACAAATAATTCGTTTTTTCGAGTTTATCAACAGGTTACCTTCTGTATCCCAAAAATGGTCAGCATCCTCGTCAGGGAAGTATGGGGATTATGTGCCTTTTTAGGCCACGTCATCGAATTTCGTTTTGATTCAGATTCATGGTAATGAGACCAATTTTCCGATTGTTCTCCACTGCACTTTAAAAAATACCGAGAACATTCGGTACTTGCCCGTATTTGGAGTCAATCGGTCAATGCTGATGCAGAATTGGTTGAATTGCAGAATTGCAGGAGTGGTTTGTTTGCTGTTGTTTGCGTCGCAGACGTCTAGTTTGTTAAAAAATATCTAACGTGGTGGCCTAATATAGCTATCTAGTTTGACGGTCAATCGAGTCCCACACTTGCGTCAGATGATCAAGTCGCTTGTCCTCAATGATTCATGCGAAACTATCACGACAAACTCCCCATCTTGGTTGACAGCTTGTCAACAATTGTTTGAGATACGACAGGCATTCAAATATAAACGAGCCATTGCCAAAAATAAATTTATTTTATATTGCAGAAGAAAATACACTTTATAATTTTTTTTCTACATAGTTTCCCTCCTTAGTAATGTATTTTTCCCAACGACAAGGTACATTTATTATACCATTTTCGAAGAATGACTTCGAGCGGGTATGCACCCTATTGCATACAAACTGTTCTAGCTGTTGATAGTTTGCAAAACGCTCTCCTTCAAGTGGAGCAAAGAGAAGAGAAGAGTGGACCCACACATGGTCAAAGGTCGGGTTGTAGGGTAAGTTTTCAAGCGCAGTCCATTGCACTTTAAAACCTGTCCTGGGCTAAAACCTGGCCAAAAAGGGCACAATTGTAGGCAGCGTTAATTGAGCGACAATTATAAAGAAAAGGTAAACTCCTTGAGGTTCCCCAAAAAAATTATTGATATAAAAACATTTACTTGCGGACAAACTCGAAATAAGGACCAAAGCACTAGCGAACAAATTCGCACTGGAGCTACCAAACTTTGGCCGCGTGATGGTTAACACCGCGAAACCATATTCTTGCAATATGTGGTTATTCATAGGTCCTGTGGAGATTACGGCCGCTTTCCTTGATAAGGAAACATATTCAACAGGAAAGACTGATAGTATTTTCTCTGGGTGCCAGTGCTGGTTATCGTGAGACCGTTCCCCAAAGTGATAGTGACTGAAGATCGGGCGACACTCTGCAGAGAAAGAAAACTGAATCCAGTTTTGAATACTTCATTTCCAAAAAAAGGAAATGAAGCCGCCCGCTCTCCAGCAAAAAATTGATTCACCCAAACCTTCACATTTGCGTAATACAAGATATCCCCTCTCGAGGCTTTTGCGTAAAACCGCAATACAACTAAAAATCTATTCGTGTTTTCCATCTCCGTCAGTTAGAAATTGCACGAGCGTGATAAACCTTTATATGCCAACACCGTGCTTGGGTAATTAGAAGATAGAATCAAGAAATAAATCGAGCTGTAGGTAATACATTGCTTGGCATACATTTCACACATATAGAAGGGCTTCTTCGGATGCCTGTAAGAAAGATTCCTCTATGAGTTACCTGTATTCGCCCTATGGGCTTCAGTGCGGACCAGCTAGCGCGAAAAAAGGAGACAGCTCGAAATAAAATAGCCTAAGCCTCTGCATGACAAGAGAGATGTTTAGTTGGCGTAAGTAGCCTATCCTCCCATCCATTAAACAAGTTATTTTTATTACCTATATTAGAACTTACTTCTTATATTGTACTAATGCTAACACTGCAGATTAGCATGCCAAGCTTATTTTTAAAATTGAAAACAATAATTTCGAAAGTTAACAAAGTAAAGTAAAATAAAGTAAAGAGATAATTTTGACGGTTGAAAGGGATATTGATACCAAAGGTAATAAGACACTCTATGAATCCTTAAATTGCTTTGTTACATCAGATTTCGATTCAAATTTACTTTCAGATTTCTTGCAGTTTCGAGTGACTAAGCCTGATATATATATATATACACACTGGTGGTGAAAATAATAAATGCACCCCAAAGATTCTTGCAAAACATATATTTTTATATTTTCAGCTGGCAATGCTTGAGATAGGCAGGTACAAGTTTTAACACGTTCGAACTTGTCAGTCAGCTGCCAGAGCCGCTAGAGTGAGGTTGAGTTTAACGTGTCTGTCGCGCAACATGGATTTCGGACAACGCATTAACATTAAATTTTGTTTTAAGTTGCAATAGAATGTCAAAGAAGCTAATGAAATGTTGATGAAATGTGGGTCTATGGCTATGACCCTAAGACCAAAATGCAGAGTTCCCAATGGAAAACCAGTGGATCTCCTCGCCCTAAAAAGGCACGTCAGTCAAAATCCAACATCAAGGTCATGCTCATTGTTTTCTTCGAAAGTGAGGGCGTAGTGCGATCAGATTTCGTTCCAAGGGGCACAATTATAAACTCTGAATTTTATAAAGGCGTACTGTAACGTTTGCGAAACGACGTACAAAGAAAGCGGCCAGAAAAATGGAACAGTGGCTTCTTTCTTCACGACGACAATGCGCCGTGTCACACCTTGCTTCTTCTTCGTGAGTTTTTAACAGAAAAATATGTTCTTGTCTGTCCACATCCGCCATTTTCACCGGATTAAGCACCATGCGACTTCTGGCTCTTTCCAAAAATAAAAACTGTGCTTAAAAGAAAATGTTTTGACACCATTGCTGACATTGAGAGGCCACGACCGAGCAGCTGAAATCCCTTCCGAAAGATGCCTTCCAGAAATGCTTCCAGTCATGGAGTCAACGTTGGGATAAGTGCATTGTTAGCCAAGGACAGTACTTTGAAGGAGATTAAATCAGATTCTATGTAAGCGTATTGCTTTTTTTAATAAAAAATTATTCACCGTATTTTTTGATCACACCTCGTACATACGGAATCGACTAAATTTTACATGGGCCCAATTTAGATTGGATTGGGGAAGAAGGTGCGAGAAAATTACGAAATATTCTCTGGAGTGATGAATAAAGACGGCAAAGAATATTTTAGGCGTCCTTTCAAGAAACGTTTGTTCCCAAATATACCAAAAACATCGTTAAGCATGGCGGGGGTAACAAATAGTGTTAGTAGCATTTTCTTGGAATGATATAGGCGCAATACAGTTGATCGGCGGGATTATGACCAATGAAAGTTATTAGGACATACTAAAGGAAATAATGCTTCTATTTGCAAAGGAACACATGCCACTTCGATGGATATTCAACATGATAATGATCCTAAGCACTCCAGAAAAATAGTGAAGGATTGGTTGCGGCGCAAAAATCCTATTGAGAACTTGTGGAAGTAAGTAGAGATTATTTACATAAGCCCGGAACTAAGTTCGAATTGTGAACTGCAGTAATAAGAGAGGGGAGCCTGATATAAAAAAAGCTATGAACGCTTAGTGGATTCTATGCCGACTCGTTGCAAACAAGCAAACCGGCTTGTTGCAAACATTTTCGACGTTCCAAGTTTTATTTAAATATTCAAGCAACACTGTATTATCACTGTCATTTCTCATCAATGTGCGATAAGTCCGCTGATATAAAGAAACGTTCGTTATTGGATAATTTCATGTGTTTTCTTGCTGATTTCGTCCAGTTTTTTATTTTTTATTGTTTATTTGTGTTATTTTGTGCGTTGAGATCAAAAAGGTTGAAAAAATATGTTGTATTTGTAGTGATCGAACTGTTTTACAGTCATCCATGGACACTCGGTTCATATCATAGTAGTCGCTTGTCCATTTAAATGGACATTGGGTCCGTCTCCACAAAACAGTTCGTCCATTTAAATGGACAACTGCAGCACTGAACCATATGGATTTACGTAATTGGCTTTTGCTAATTTCTTGCTAGCTGTAACATTTATTGCTTCGCTACTTTTCAAAGAAGCTAAACTTCAAGTGTTAAAATGTGCACAAGTTGTTTTTATTATTTTGATCAATGAAATTGAGTATCCTTTTCAATTGCAATGGAAGCTCACTTTTAGGAAAATATTTTTAATACATATTTTTCAAGTTATTAGTGAACTACCAATTGTCTTTGTTATTTTTTCAGAAACACAGAAATTTTTTCTTACAAAAAAGGAATAATTAACGAAAAAGACATCGTCGGACGGCTTCTGGCCGTTGTTTGTTCAAAGATAAACTTTGATGGAGAAGACATCGATGAGGTCTAAACTTAGATGTCGCAAGACTTGGGGGAAGAGTTACAGCAGGAAAGATACTGGAAAGAGCTGAGCAAGAAGTTTCGTGGATGAATCCATCCACGAGGAAAAATATCAAGAAGAGCAGGTTGAGGGCATGCTTGATTCACAACCGTCAACCAGTGGTGGATCTAAGATTAAAAGTGTTCCAAAATGTCGAATTGAAAAAAGAAAAAAGTTAAGCACTGCCATATGGGGCAAAACAACTTTCCATCCTGTCGTAGTCAATGAGGAGGAGGAAGATGTCACTGTTTCAGTTCGAGAAAAGTGGGTACCAAAGCAGTATGTTAATATATTTTTTTATTTAAATATGATTAAAAGAATGAGGGAGTGTACTCAAATGAAAGTTTTCCAAACAACAGGAAAAGCGACGAGTATCACGATCAGTTAGATCAATGCAATCGTAGTTTCCACGATTTTGATCGCCTGCCTAAATTATCCGAGAATTCGGCTGTGCTGGGACAAAGTAACAAGGTATGCTAGGGTTGCTGATGCAACGTTCCGAGAAAAATTCTTCTTAATCAGAAAACATCTCAAAGAAGTAGATGATAATCTTGTTATGAAGCACGAAGGAGACAAAGATAAATTATGGAGAATACGACAGATTGCTAAAAAGGGGAGAAGGGTGTTTGCGCTTATCTAGAAGCCATAAGTTTGCAATGATGAGCAAATAATCCAATTTACTGGTTCTGCTTGCGTCATGAAGAAATTCGTTCGGGACAAACCCAACACTGAATGCGATAAAAAATTTTGTGCTTGCTACGAGCTGCAATTTGCTTGTATTTGAGCTTTACCAATGCAAAGAACATCTTTTGACAGATAATCCTGACGACTTGCCATTTGGAGAAAGTCTTGCACTAAGGCTAAGCGAAAGCTTAAATGAGAAAACTCATTAATTTTTTGATATATTTCACGACTATTCACTTATTTGTAATTATGAGAAATAAATGCTTGGGTGGAACCGGAACTATTATGGCCAACAAGGTTCGCCAAAAACAATTCGGAGATCTCACGATTGATGCTTTGATGAAAAAACGAGTTGGGGCAGCGATAATCGAGTAGTGAAGTCTGATGGTCAAGTTTTATTGGTCAAATCGTTTGGTCTGAAACATATTCTGCTTGTATTAAACGTTTTATGTAGGGAGCCTATTGGTTCGTGGCGCAGATCCCCTAAAGCAGAAAAAAATAATAAATGTTCCACGACCCAACATTGTTGCAGCGTGCAATTTCAACATGGGCGGAATAGATTTCATGGATCGCATGATTAGCCTTTACGGTATTAAAGTTCGAAGCAACAAAAGGACTGTGAAGGTTATTTTCATTTTATTGAGTTAGCTCTTGCAAACGCATAGATCTTATACAAACATGATCAAATGACTCTACACAAAAGCAAAAAGTAGTTACTTCCTTGTCTTCACTTCAAAAGAATTGTGGCTAGAGATTTCCTGTTCTTCAATGAAGGGTTAAGCGAGGGTTCTTCCGAATCATTAACTCTTCGTTTATAGAAGCTCGAAGATGTAAGGAAGAGGAGCCATGAAGTAAACTATCAAAAACTGACGCCATGCTTCCGCTTCCGGATGTTGCGGACACGAAGAATTGTATTAGACTTATCATTACAATATTAAGTGATCAACAACTCATAAGATATTGCTCTATTTTTTTTAGTAAATACTAATGTTATGAACAACAACAAATTATTTGGAGCCTTTTTTAAATATGATTAGTAAAACCCTTTCGTCTACCAAATTTATTTCAAAGGATATGGAGAATTCATTCAAAATAATTCATTTGTACCATTCAAAATGATTGAATTTGGAGGCGATAGAGACCAATAGTTTATTTAAATGGACATTCATTGAAGTTGATTCACACCGAATGTCCATTCAAATGGACATTGCATAAGTCCTTTCATAAGTATTTTTTTTGAAAATTTTAATTGTACTTTATTATGTGAACCTCTTATATATGAAACCCACGAAAACAATAAAAAATTAATGCTCATGCAAGCTTAGGCCTGTGGAGGTTATATATACGAATGTATATTCAGTTTTGATAAGAAGTTATTAATTCTTTGTTTTCGATGACATACACACTGTCATAATTCTAGAAAAATGAAAGGTAGAGTGCACACGAGCTTTAACTTTCTCAAAATTTTATGCATTGTGTTCATATCATAGATCCCCTCAATTATGATTGCCTCTCCATATTGGTGGGGACATGAGCTATTAACTCAATGCATGAAATTATGAGATAATTTACAGACCTTAACATTTGCTCATTAATTTTTAATGATGTTCAAATTTATGCATTCGAAATTCAATACTATATTGCGTTTTGTTTTGAGAATCATCGAATAAATTGTTGCATGGGTAAAATATAGCGCCATTACACTTAAAAAAGAATTTTTTAATCAATTGTAATTATATTTCAGACGGCTTGAATTGCCATCACAATTAATAATTTACGTAAATCAAACGATCCATTAATATTGAAATTCAATCAATTCAAAAGGTAACCTTGGCGGTCATCATTTTCGCTTGAACCACAAAGTTTGATGTCCGCTTCCTCGGATATTCGTTTAACAAAGAACACCATAACAGGCTTTAAATTCTCCGAATGTGTGCTTATTTATGGAGCTTTGATATTCTGACAAAATAATACTTTGAAATTTCAGTTGAAAAACAAAACAAGTTCAGGTGCTTGGCATTTTCGATCCTATTTAATCCTACTTGAGAACGATTAACGAACCCGCAAATATCAGTGACTATTTACAGTCAAAACAACTAAAAAGAAAAAAAAAATGAAATCATGTGTATTACTGTTAAAAATTAAAAAAACACAAACTCAAAATGATACAGAAATATTAACGTTTTACATGGCAACAAATCATTTATAAACTGTTTGATTTGATCTATGAAAAGAGTTTTCGGTTAACATCATTAAATCCTAATTTCCAATCGAATTAGAAATTAAATTTATTCAAAAGTAACAGTCAATCGAAAATCGCTAAAAATAATCAAAAATGGCAGGCAAACGGACATCATTCAAATAGATCTCTATGTAATTTTCGGGATAGCTTGGATAAGTCTTTTGTTCATTTTTTAGATCAATGAGCTTTAGTGTCTACTTTCTCGGGAGAAAGAAAATTGTCTCTACAAAACCGAAAATTGACAGTCATTGTAAAAAAGATGAGCAGACACTCAATCATGACATCATACAAGAAATGCATGAAATAAGACTTTCTACGCTACTATCAAAGCGTAAATGCGTAAAACGTTAAAACTCAGGCGGAACATCACAAAGGACAAGATATGACAAGCCCCTGTATATAAAATATGTAGAGCGAACTTTGCAAGATAGAGAGCTTAAAAGTTAATCGACGTGGATGAGTGGATAGATTAAAAAGTGTAAAATAATGTGAGTGCGCTTCTCTCAGCAAACTTCATCTAAATGTTTCTATGTTTTCCAACCATTTTTTGCTTAAAAATATCAATGCATCTTGAAAATCGGAATCGAATATCGTGAGACCTCTAAATTGTTCATTGTGATGTGCTTATCAGTGGTTATCCTTTGCTATTATAGTGAATGCTACAATGAAAATATCAAGATAGCAAGCCGGAATGGGCGCAGGTTAAACCCAATACATAAGTGTTAGCCTCATGTTAATTCGTCCGTCCTCATAATTTCGAAGGACATAGAACTCAAGCAAAATCGTGCAGGATGCATTCAAGGAAGATTTATCTTGATTGCTTGAGACTAGACTCAAAAACTGATAAAGCTTGCCTATTGCTACTTCCGAGTTTCTTATTAATTACGCATATATGAGTAACACATATCATAGCGATATGAATACCAGAGGCAGTGTTTTAAATACTGAATTAATATAACGATTTTACGACAGAGCTTACTCTAAGAATATAAGCTTAAAAACCAGAGCTGCGAGCAGCTAATAAATTCGTGGTCTAAAGTAACATATGAAAGAGAAATATGTTTTGATGATGTTAGTTTTGAATGAAACCCATTTGAAAACAGAGACGGACTTTTCGTATCGTGATTGTAATGCGTTTGTGTTAAAAAAGTCTTTCAATTTACCTCATTGTTCGCAAATGTTCACCCTAGCGACTCTTTTTTTATATTTGATATAGGAGAAGTGACTAGGAGTGATGGCCGGACTTTAGTCAATGTCTTTGGATGCTATAGTTTTGAGAGCACTTTTTCAACCCCACGGGTACAAACAAGTTAAAAAAATTTGTAGATTTTTGTTCAAAAACAAAAAAATTTGTATTTATAGACATTTATGAAAGTGATTGCCGTGTACCGAAAACGTTACCCACACCCTTAAAAGCATGACAAGGGATGTACTAAACTACCTACTGCAGCAGCCTAAAGTTAAGTTAATGTAGTGTAAGCTTTTTCCAGCATGAAGGAACAGTTTTTGTTAATAAATTGTAAATGTTTTTTTTTTTTAAATCTTCAACATTTTCTTACGAGACACAACCTAAGCTCGGACTTAAATTTTAGTTTCGATAGTGTGCGGAGTATGTAGTTAAATTAAGAAGAACTCCTTCTGCACTTGTTTAATCTGCTCAGTAAATGTTCTTCTTAGTTTAGTCTTACTTCTTAGTCTTAGTTTTTCGCACGATTTTCTTCAAAAAATGGGCTGATGATGGCTATAAATAGCCAAAACGCGCTTTCACCACAAGTGCAACTTGACACGGCGGACATAAACGATAAAACATTTTACTTGAATATGTTTTACATACTTTTTTCAAAGGTTTACTGAAATCTTATTAATAAATTATAGTATTAAAGAATTTTAAATTTACACACTACTAATTATAATTTCAAATACAATGGCAATTCCAGCTGAAAATGAATAAATGATTGTTTAAAATATTTATAAATATTTTTTGTTTATTGTATTCAACACGTGTTGAATACTCAATGTAGTAATTTAACCTTAGACTGCTAATGTTAGTCTTTTCTATTATAGGGTGAACTTCTTTTCGACATACTGACCCTAATAGTGGAGCGTTTCCATATTTTGCGGCAACTCAGTCGTCGATGTCGTGCGGACGACCGTCATTATTTTTTTATTTACGAAATCATTGTTCGTAACATGCTTTAATTTTAGCTACTTTTCTATAGTTGAATATAAATACCTTTGATTTCAGGTGTAAAAATATCGAGTAAAAGATCTTGCCAAATGGTGCCATGCATCGAAGATTGAGCTTGTTTTAAATGTAGAAAGCAACCAGATTGACAGTGACAAGGTTTGAAAATAAAGGATCACATGAAAGCCCGCATGTAGTGAAAATGAAGATTATTCAGAGGCAGAGAAACAGCAATGAAACGGATGAGGTGTTATCTCCGGGAGGGTTGAATCCGTCTTCTGGCTCTTCCTCCACTTACGTTGCGCCAAACAATTAATGGGCTTTTACAAGCATCCAACAAGATATTTCACAATAGCCAGGTGTACTTTTTCACCAACTCAAGTGGTTATGGGTACAAAAATAACTATGACTGGTCTACGAAAACAATTTTAACGTATAGAACGGCAAGGATAAACATTGTCAATACATGGAAAGATCCTATACGTCAAGCAAAACATCAAACTGATCCATTGAGTTGTTTTGAAATGTTTATAAACAAGGAGATACGTAACGAAAAGAAGGATGTTTATACGTGGTATGGAATTTGAAGTTGGTAACACTTTTTAATGCTACGTATGGTCTGACAGTTGTCATTCGTTATGTGGTTAGTTTGATTTGCAATGTTATCACAGAAATGTTGACACGTAGCAACGTCAGATTTGTCTTTGATTGGATCGTCCTTTGTTAATTCTATGGCCCACACAATATTCTATCAGATCCTATAATTCGATTAACAAAGGATTGTTTTTGAGCCACATTCACTCTCACTGATAATACGTATCCATCCAGAGGTCGTACAGAGCCTAATTTTGATGAAAATTCAAGTGAGTTGATTAGGCATCGTGCTCAACAATTAAACCTTTGCCAATCCACATAATGGAAAATTTTACGTAAAGGCCTTGGTTTTCGGACTTACAATATCCAACTCGTGCAAGAATTGAAGCCGAAATACCACCAAGCGCGGCGTAGGTTCAGGGTAGAAGAATATTCATAAGAAAATTTTATTTAGCGGTGAAGGTCATTTCTAATTGAATAACTAAGCCAATAAACAAAGCTGCCGCATTCGAACTGATGCGCAATTACAAGCAGTTTTTCAAAAACCAGGAATGGAAAAACATCTTGTTCTTTGCAAATCCTACTCATTGATCCTGATTGGGGCATTACATTCAAAATAGGTAACTTGGGAAGTAGAAGGACAGATGCAGTAATCTTAGCATAGATTATGACGATTCCATTCCATTTTTTTCTGTTCTGTAGAAGGCGGTTCTTACGAAACGGCCAAGTAACTTCCCACACTAGAATTTTACAATCAAAGGACGAATGGCGTTGACACATTTCTCCATATGTTTTCAAAAATGTAATCCAACCTTAAAATCAATAGATGGCTTATGTATCATTTTTACGGGATGCTGTAAATGGCTTGAATAAATAACCATAGCCAAGTTAAAGAAAAGCAAAAACGGCCATTGATTTTCGTTTTTTTTTAAATAAACAAAAAAAAAAAAAACGACGCAATATCTTCCTTGAAGGAAAATTTGAGGAAAAATAGAGGTAGAAAAATAGAAGAGAAAATATAGAGAATTCGTTCAGCTACAGCAAATGAGCTAAAGACTGTTTAGTCTTTAGAATCAAGAGAATCAATATCAAGACAAAAAAGGAAGATTTGTACCTTATGTTCACATAAAAATAATAGAAATGACAAAATCTGGATATGAAAACAAATTTGTGTGAAGAACATAAAGTTGAAGTGTGTGTAAGCTATTACAAACTAATTTAAACTTTAAAAAAATTTAATCTTCTCTATAACTTTAAAGAATTTATTTTGTTGGAATAAGTAAAAAAGTTATCACTTTTTCTAAAATTCAAGATTATGAAGACAACTTATTTTGATTTTCGTAATTTTTGATGAAAACTTTGACTTAAAATAAGTTTCTTTTACTTTTTAACAAAAAGTAAACATCAAAGTCCTTAAAAACGCGCTGATTGTGTGATTTTGAGAAAAAAACTTTCAGTTTATAACAGTTTTTACGTTTGTTAATCGAATGGACGAACTTACCGCCTCTACGTTAAAAAATATGATAAGCCCTCCAGGGTTAATCAATTTCAACGTTTCCTCTGAAAACATTGAGTTGCCTTGAAATATAATTTGAAGAGTGAAAAAAAATTGCAAAAACGGATAATCTTCCATCCTAATGTTGCAATAAACGAAAATAGGATTATTAACTCAACAATTTCAGTTCGCATTAGCAATGATGGAGCGATATGGAAGCAAAAAAACCTCTGATGAAATAATAAATTGCTTGGGATAATAGAGATGCGCGGTCCAAACAGAACGTTAAAATCATGAAAGAACGACGCCAATATGATGACGTACTCCAAATAATGTCTTAAGACAGTGGAAGACGTTGTTTCGAGAATGCAACAACAAGTCACAGCAGACAAAATCACATGCTCATTCAGGTTTCTGACATATTTTTAGTTTTCTTCAAATGAAAAAAAAACATCACTTTCTCGTACCTGTTTCTGACGATATCTAAATTAAGCAGTGACTTACTGTCGTTATCAACAATGAATTCTATAGTATAAATTATGTAATTTCAAACGGGTTTGTTCCACATGTGTGTGCATATGGCAAGTATGGGCGCCATGGGAATCGGTTTGGTATAGGTACAAAATCATATAGTTTTCCACTATTTTTTCTATCCGGTGAAACAGAAGTAATTTACTAAACGCGTATTAGAATGGAAAAATTGAATGTTTTTCGCTTAAGAAGATTATGGAAGATCAGAATGCAAATAAAATTAAAATTTAAAAAAAATTTTCAGTAAGAAAAACACGCAGAAAAATTCAAGCAAAATGCAAAAAGAATCTTAGCAAAGGTCGGAAAATAATGTCAGGAGGTGGTAAATTATTGAGCCTTTTTCTGCATGCTCATTCGCAGACGGACAATGAATTTGTACGAACTAAATATTTGATTGAAGTCGAGCAACACCTATTGGCATGACAAACTTCACTTTGAATTATCTTTTCAATCATAATTTCTAAAGTAATTTTATTGATATCAACTAACACCCGAGGAAAATTCCACTTCGAGTGACCTTCCACACGCGTCAACTTGACGTCATAAAATAATTATTCACATTATCAAGCAATCCATGCGACAACTATTCAGTTAAGTTTTCTTGAAATTTTATGTTGCGCTCAGTTACCATGTGTATATTTCGTAATTGTTATTAGTATCATTAGTCAGCAACAGACACGTTGGATACGAAAAAGACCTCTCACCTAGCCTCTGAACAATTTATCAGATCGCGGATCTGATGTCGCGCTTCAAGTGTTTCTAAGTTGAAATCCATTGGAGGCAAAAGTAACAACGACCTTGTATTTCGTTGCAGCACAATTATCTTTGCTTCTCGACACATCGTTATTATCGAGAAACGGTACATTTACCTTAGCCGGACTCCTACATTTCAACGCATGGACAATTGATGGCTTTCTTGGTTTGAACTTGTTAATGAAGGCAAACAGTCCCCAGATATTGGCTCGAAATTGCCGCGGGTAGCCCGACCCATACTTTCCCAAAAATCTTCGTGCATTCGAGGTGAAACATTCAATTACTTCAGCTCGGAAAAGATTTATGATTCAAAAGAGGTTGGACCTAGTTTCTTCGGATGCAGTACAGGCTGCTCAAAACCTGATCTTCCTTCGTAGTCGATGCATGGGTTTCGGACAGAAACCTGGTTGAAGCTTGAATTTAATCAATGTATACACCAATGCAGTATGTCTTGTCGTGCTCAAATAGTGTGCTGTCCTTCCAGATTCGACCTGACATAAACCTTGATACGGCTTAAGGTATCAAAAGACACCGCATGAAATTAAAATTTTGCAAAAATAATTCTGAAATTTCTGGGCATTCAAGAGTCGAAAAATTCGTGATTACCTTGCCATAATCTGCCGAGACATTGATTATTCAGTCGCTTTACTTATGCAAATTTTGTGGTCCTCAATATCTTTGTATAAAGCTGCAGGAAACCACTTACTGCACTAATGAATAGTTGTCAAATTTCCATTTAGGCTACAATATCCACAGAAGACCCAATTTTAGTTAGCAAACTTTAAGATTCATTAAGTCCACCCTTATAGCCAGCGTTTGTTGTTAACGTCAGATCCTTGCATGACAGACTTTTCAGGCAAAACAGAGTGGTAAAGAAAGCATTAATTTATAGATTTCCTGTATACAAACAACAGCGACTTTGCGATGCCACATATCCTGGGTTTTATTTTGTGAATTTGATTTCCACTAGTACTTTTAGAGGGTATGAATATATTTTCGAAGTGCATCTGTACATTGAGAATGCGATTTAAAGTAGAAACAAATATATCAAATACGAAACACGAGCGTGCCTATTCCTTAGTGCATGATATGCAAGTTAGCCTTTTGCATCCAGGTATTTTGCATCAAGTGCAATTTTCAATGTATTTAGCCTAGGAACATACATTATTCGCTCGAGTCGACGGAACATAGTTTGCGGGTCCTGCAATATTTTGGCCTGGAGTCCCCTTCCCCTTTCAAGGTTAGTCTGACTTTAACATATTAAATTCGATGCCAGAATGACTTATTTATAGTCCTTGCATGCAATATTTGATTATTTCTAGCATTTGTGTACATCTCGGATTCGATTGGCAACTTGCACTGTAGAATCAGATTGCTCCTGATGATTCCTGAGCTCGGTTCCTAAGGTATACCGACAGACAAAAGAAAGGAAATCTGAGGGATCGTTGAGTAGTAATTATCGAAAAAAGTCAATAATTTTTATATTTTGATACATCTCGAAGGAGTCGGACTACCACACTCGTACAATAATCCAAAGGCTTGACGTTTGAACCGGGGTTTATCTCGAATTTGTATGCAAATCCGCTGACATCGCTTAGATCCTAAAGTTAATTCCCCATTTATGAGGGAATCTTACTAGGAAGATATTCCTTTAGATAATGCATAGTTTTCGTCGCACAGATACATTCGTCCACGTCCATGTCTAAATTCAGTGTTCAAATGGTCTAAAATTGGCCGGATTTTGAAAAAATCATCGAATTTTTCATCCGTTTTAGGTAACATTTCATCATTGAAATATTACGTTTAACGTTTTACCTTACGTTTAGTAACATCATTGAAATATGAAAACTTCTTAATTTGTTAAAACGCCTGAAACTCCTTAACATCCTGGACACCTTTTTTTTAAGGAACAATCAATCCTAATCTTTGTCCGTGTGTTGTGCATATATATGAGATCAATCAAAGATTGTTTTTATTATATCGTCGCCCATAAAGAACCTGAAGGAATCATAGGAGCTTTCGATATGAATCACCGATGAAGGCAAATGGCAAACAACCTTTGAAACATTTTTGCTCTTCGATCGGCAGCAGGCTTTTCTTCTTCCAGATTAGGGTTTGAATTGATTGCTTTTAGTTAGTGTATTTGTTTTCAATGGGTTCATTGTTTTGGCATCTATTTGTTGTGTCTCCGACTCGTTGTCAAAAAAACAGACATATTTTCAAAGTCAAGATTCTTTGGAAAAAACAAAGAAATTGCCTATAAAATTACCATCAATTTTCTTCAATATACACTTTTTCGTTGCTTATATAAATTTTGGTGCTGATAAATTCTTTCTTTCTTAAGTGACTCAAGTGAAAAACAAGTACAATGCTAGTAGAGTCTAAATTACGGGAAGAGATTACAAATATTTCATTCAATTTACCCAATTAAATTGAAAAAGTTGAAAAAAAGAGACCATTGCGTTTGCAACCATGCAAAAAGGACCTAGTATTCATTTTAAATGAATCAAATTTCTTGAAATTTCAGATAAGAGAAACGTTTTCTATTTTTCCTTTTTCAAAAAAATTATAAAGTTTTTCTTTTTTTGAAGAAGTTTTGAGACCTGAAATTTATACAACGGGTATATTTGAAAAGAAAAATCTTCATAACGACCCAAAATCATTGCCATAAAATGATTTCCTGGATCACAACATTACTGTCAGTTACTGAGTACTGAATTTCACAAAAAGGTGTTTTTATTAAAGTTGAATGGGGTAAAAATTCTAGCAGATTAAGCTACAACTGATTGAAATCCTTCGAAGCAGCATTCTTCCGCGTCAGAAAAGCAGCACCTGAATTCCTTACACTCACAGTATGCGTCCATGGAGATGTCGACTAAAACTTCTTCCAAGCACCTCGTGGTAGCCTTGTTGACTGCTTGTAATGTTCCGAAATCGTGGCTTTTGAGCTGCCTCTTCATCCTTGGGAATAAGAAGAAGTCTAGATGGCTTTGTTTGGCCTGATGAGAGGTTGGGTCGTGTGGCCACACCACATTTGACCAAGTGATCGACAATAACGAAAACCGTGTTCGACGTGGGAAAATCATAGTGAAGACGTCAGGACAATAACAAAAAGCGTGTTCGACGTGGGAACATCATAGTGAAGACGTCAGGACTAGGAAAACCCCTTCCTCACGCATTTAACTCTGCTCATGTCACCTTTTTATGACTTTCACGTGAAATTGTCTGCTTACAATTTGTCCTTTTGGACAGAATTTTGAGTAGTCTGAGTCTGAGTAGTCATAAGTAGACTGTGAGTATCTGATGGGTTGAGCTTTTGGGTGAGCAGGAAAGCGGTCGCATGCCACTCGACACTTTGTTTTTCAAAATCCGCGTCTCAACATCTGATATAATTGTGGATCACGTCCACATTTCACCGCAGCATTCGCAGAATTCTTCACGCAAGTCTTTCGCATGCCCAGATTTGCCGTAACAATGTGATGCACAGTAATTTGGAAACACCACACTTCTCTGCCAACATTCTATCGCGGGCGTGAGAATGCTTCTTGTTTATTTTCTAAATTTTTTTCATTGTTATTAGCAGATGGCTGTTGTCCAGGGTAGTCTCCAGTTTAGGGATCGCTTTTGGTCTCGTTGAACATTGTGTACCAACGATAAATCATGTTTTGACATATGGTATTATTGCCAAAAGCCTTTCATAGCATAAAAACGGTCTTGGCACCCGTTTTGTTGAGTTAAATACAAAATTTTATTGCGCAATACTGCTCGAAGGAAGGAGACATCATCACAATCTAACACGTAACTTCAACAGGGGTCCAAATAAACTGTCACGTGCATTGTACAAAAGCCTGCAGCCGACTGATGCCGTTATTGTTCGGGTGGCAAAATCCCCCGTCGTTCATTTGTGTTGGTTGATGCGCTTGGGTAGCATCTTGCGTTGGAAGGGAGAAGTCGATCAGCTTTGTTCTTGAAAAATTATGTATCAACAACCACAAATGCAGAATCACAATGGAGTGGAGTCAACGAAGATTGATGTTTTTGGCGTAAAGTCTTTTATATTAAAATGTTTAATCATAATTCGGAACATACCTTTTTCCATTGCTATAAACAAAGAAAAGTTCGTCACCTAGATCGACAAGTAATAACAAAACTACCTCATGGATTCGCTTTACGCTTCCATAGCATTCGTAGTATTTTGTAGTGTTTGCACGCCACTGGGACTTTCTAAGAGCTTATTCAACACCCCTCGTTACAAAGCCAAGATGATTTTTCGAAGAGTACTTTTAAATTAGTTCTTTGCGTCTCTCAGAAAATTCTTTTCTGGAACGTTGACGTTATTTTAATGTAAAGTTTAGAAAGCAGACGTGTTTTCATTGACATTGACGTCATTATAACATCAAGAACTAGTTCAGAACGCATTCGGTTCCATAATTTTTTCATCGTGTAATAATGGGAGAATTCAGTTTAAGCGTTCAACAGATGTGTAGAATTGGAAGTAAACATTAATTTTTAGAGATTGTAAAGTAAGTTTAGGACACTAGAACTTTCCGAAGTATGTGCTCGAGCTATCGATGGCTCTGAGGATTGAATTCATAGAATATCGGTAGCTAAAAAAGCCTTTACAGGCAAACTTCAGTACTAAATGAGTACATGATTTGATTTGATTTTTTCTAATTCCCTTTTTTTGAGTCGATTTTCGCTCTTTGTTCGATATTTGAAGAAATCACAAAAATTTCACAGGTTCGAGGAGGAAACCGATTTTTACTAGCTGAATTATAACTTTATCACATCTAAAGAATATCGTTTCTCTGTATCAAAAACAATCTCCAATCTCCGGTTTCTCAAATCCCTAAGTCGGATGACAAACGTCTTTTAGTTGGTTTATTTGGTCGCGTTTATTAGCTATCAAAATGGAGTGTATAGAATCATTATTTCACATAATTTTTACGAAAAACTAATGCTAATAAAGAAGGTAATGAAAGTTTGAATACTTTGCTTTCATTGATCTTTTTTGTCAAATACATTTTCTATTATGGATACACATGCCTTAGGCTGCAATTTGTATATTTATAATATATTTGGTAATTACAATTACCTTTTGCCGAATTATTTTTGAGTTTTAAATACTTAATTCGATATATAATAAAAACAAACATTTCTAAAAATCCATTAAATAATCTTTTCAAAATTTAGTGAAATATGAATGGATTTCAGTTTTTAGCTTGTCTTAACGAGATGGAAAATTGATATAAAGTAAAACCATACTGCACCTTTTGAGCTGCCATTCAAGCTGTTCCCGATTGCATTCCAAAAGTTTAATCGGCATCCGAAAACCTTCATATCCTTCACGCGTTCCTTCATGTTTCCCAGAACACTGGTTTCCGTCAAATTAACGCACGGAATCATTTGAATTACTTAGTGTTAACACTTTTTCTGATAATTTTTCCTTTATTGCACAATCAATGCTCTTAGATCAAAAGGA
The DNA here is from genome assembly GCA_954870665.1 of Stratiomys singularior. Taxonomy (NCBI): domain Eukaryota; kingdom Metazoa; phylum Arthropoda; class Insecta; order Diptera; family Stratiomyidae; genus Stratiomys; species Stratiomys singularior. The sequence continues at coordinate 54,529,621 of OX940879.1, read as the reverse complement.
ATGGTACGCACGACAACAAAGCGACACGATTAAGTACAATTAAAATTTTCGCAGCCTTTTTGCACTATCGCGCGAAATAGATCTAGATAGCGATAGCTTAGATTTATTCAACATCAAAAGAAGAAAAAACGAGCACGGCACACATGAGCTGCATTTCCAGTTGAAGTTCAAACGGACTCGGTTCGAATCAGACGATGAACCCGCAACAAGAAAGCATCCTTCCGATACCCTTACTTCATCTCAACTGAGTATCCACTAAACCCTTGCAACATCAATGGGCATCTAATTAGATACGACTGGACGAGCTTTTCATTAGATGTTGCCGATATTTCTTTAGATTTTACTTTTTTCCACAGAGCAGTGAAACCTTAGAACTCTTGCGGTCCGATGCAGCGTTTAAAAATTTGATCCTCCTTTCCCATATGTGTTTGGTATTTTAATTTAACATTCTTCATTTAATTCACGGTGCATCACTCGAGCTGAAACGAGTTCTGTTAACTTTTTCATTAATTTCGCTTTTCACTTTTTCCTTTTCCCTCGATTAGACACACAAGAACAAATGAGAAGCATTAATTATGATCTTCCCCTGAGATTACTTTTCACACTTGGGATATTTATGGCACTGAATATATTTTCTATTTTTCACTTATAAATCATTAATTATTCAACAATTTAGAATTATTAATTGCTTTTTTACTTCACTGAATTCCGCGGTTGATAACTCGCAATTTATCCGTGGAATTACATTATCGACTATAATATGAAGGTAATTAATATTTGTTGCTATTCTGAAAGTGTTTTTTGGTATTGGTATAGTTCTGATTCTTGTTGAAATTGTTTTTTCTTGTGTTAATGTAGGGGAGATTTCGTTCCTAGAGTACAACTTTAAGCCAGCTGACTGCTGAGCATTCGGTACATTTTATATTTTGGTGTATTTCGTGACGGAGCTTACATTCTTAAGACATTTTACAATTAAAAATAAAAATCTCCAGAAATTTTACACAGATATTGAAAACTACGTTGCTATTAAAATTAAAAAAAAGTTCTCTGAATTAACATACGAGATCCTAATTTGAACGAAGTATTCAACCACATGTGGAGCATATGGAAAATATCAGGATCTGTTTCACCAAAAAACTCAACAATTCCGTATGGCATTCCCACCTGTTCCTGATGCGTCAAATTTGAGAACAATTGGCTGCGAGTGTGAAAAAAGGCACATGTACATGTATATGCGAAGGCAACGGTGAAGACTGATTTCACAATACGAAATTCAAGCCTTGTTTGTAAACACATCCACAATTAATCAATTACAAGATAAATTACCTGGTTAGTGCGGTTTTGGATACATATAACTTTCGGTATGCTAAGTAAATTCAAGCGATTAATTGAATTAAGGTAGGACAGACACCCTTTTGTTCCGTGTTTACATCGTTAAATTTATACGAAAACTTAGAAAAAGATTACGAGATATATCGTTGAAAATGTTAAAAAGATTAATGCGGATTCAATACTTCAAATGGCCTTCAATTTGGAAATAATTAATTATAGGAACAAATTATAAGCTTCTGACAGTTTTGCCCTCCTTAACCTCTAAGCACTGACAGTAAGGCCTGTAAGGCCAGGGCGGGTTAACAATTTGTGATAGATTTAGCCCTTCCCGTGCAGCAGACACTGCTGCTCGTTCGTAGTTGCGAGTTTAGTTGCGCCGACGGCGTTGAGTGTAATAGTAGTGATGGTAAATACGATTTCGATAAATTTGCTGACTTCAGCAAATTTAATGTATAATTAATAAACAAAGAAGTGTAACTTAAAACTTTTCGCAGACGAATAACAAAGATCTAATTAAATAGCTAATCAATGTTTTTATTGAATATATTGAATTAAAATTTTTGTAGACCAAAAAATCTGAAGACCTGCGAATTTACTTATCTGAATTGTGCAACCTTAACAAATAGAAGGTATAAAAAACCTCCAACTGTTAGGATTAAGTCAGTTTACGTTTCAAGCTTCAAGTAGAAGCTAAAAAATAAATATAAATATTAACAAGAAAGTTTCTTTTATTTTATGGTACGGACCATGGAAATGTCCTGATGATCGATTTTTTGGAGTTTAACGTGACTCAAAAACAAAATTCGCGACCTGTTTGTCGGTTCGAAAGTTAGTTTTTTTTTGATTGGGCTATGAACAAAATAAAATGATTAATTTCACAAATTTAACTGCTAGTTTGAAGAACAGTTTGGAGTTTACCTACAGATGAACTACGCTATTCCAAAAAACCATGCCAATCTTCTGAATCTCAATAATTTTTCTCAATAAGTTTTGATTGAGAACATTCCCTTACCTCGGCTGGAACATATTTCCGAATCCTGGTCAGAATCCAAACACGCACCGCTATCTAGCATCAGTGATTTTATAGGCAAATATAAATAACTGTCAAAAACTCCTCCTAAATGATGTTCAGTCAAAATACCACGACATAATATTATTATACGAGCACAAACTTCCAGTTTGACCGAAAGTAACCGAAAGGATCCGTACAATACACGGCAACAATAGATCGATAATGACATATTGTTTGAGATTATGAGTAGAATAAACTCTAAATTATCGGAATATATGTCAAAATATGCAAATCACCGGCCACAATTACAACATATTGATATAATTGAATTGCAAGCGTTCATTTGACTTTTAATCCATGGAACTGTTTTCAAATGCAATCACGAAGACGTAGACTTTATTTTTGGTACGGATTGGTACTGCAAGGGCGATATGTTATGTACAAAAATGAGTTTCCAGCTTTATAACATTGTCTACGTTACGATAATGGCTCAAAAAAAGGAGATAAACAAAAAACGAGGTGAACGAATTAGGTTCCATATCTTACATTTTAGATCGATTTGTGTAAAAGAGCCAAAGAGCGTACCTATAGGGTAAATTTAGTTCGTTCATTTTTGATAATTTACATGCCCAGTAAACTGGAAAAATATGAACTTTAAATCATGTATTTGTGTGATCATGGGAATGGATATTTTTATAGTTATCATTTATATTAAGGCAAAGGTTCATGCGGATATAACCTAACAGATGAGAAAAAGAAGTTATTGGTGTCCACTCAGCCCGCGCTATCATTGACGCAACCTTTACATGGCAGCAATAAAAATATGGCTTGCGAAAATTGGGTTACCTTAATCCAATCAATTGATGATTTGAAGCAGAAAGGACTAAAATGTGTCTGCACTGAATTTCTACCGACTAAGACACGGTTCAACTTCGGGGTTATGCCAAGTTATTCCATGCAAACAGGAAAGACAAAGCTGTCATACTAGGTTCCTCGATGCATCATAGTGAAGGTATTGTTACAGAGTCAGGCAAACCCGGAATATACCAATAATTCCACCAAAGGTCGATTGACGAAATAGACACGAAGTATTGTATATATGTATCGTATGTGTATTGTTGGCCTATAAACTTTTTATAGAGTTTTAGACATACGATCAGTGAATGCGTATATTTTAGATGATGTGAATCTAAAAGCAAGAATTGATCATTATGTCTTGCACATAAACGTTTAATTATTTGTCTGAAGTTTGCATCGTTGCAAACGCGACGGTCTGCAATTTGTTCAACTTTTGAATGTTTTAAGGATAACTAGAAATAAAATTTTGGCAAATTTCATACGAATTATTGAAAGTTTTCGCACACTACTAAGTTTTCATACCAGTTTAAACATCTAATCAATGCAAATAGTGAAAAAATTTGACAGCCTTGCACTTGCAAAGATGCCAACTCCAGACACCTCTGTTGCCTTAATCGAAGTTATGTACTGGAGATCTATACCAACGTTTTCCATTTGGAAGTATTTGCAATAAAAACGGTCACAGACGCCGCAACAAACGACCTTAAAATAGAAATAAAACTAGAATATACGTGATCGAATTACCACTAGTAACGGTAAAAACGGAACTGGATTATACTTTCTCGAAAGATAGGATTGGAATAACAGGAACTATTCAAGCTATTTGGCCTTATTCTAACAAACTAAGGACAATACAACTGCTGAAGAAAGACAGAAATGGCTTTAAAAAATTAGTGACAGTGAACGGTCTGTAAGTTTCAAATTTAACAAGAATAAGCTTATAGAAGTTGCTAGATATGCTTATAGAAGTTGTCTTCTATGTTTGGTGATGAATTTGACTTGGGTTTGATCTTTAGCAATCATAATTTTCCATTTATTGAAATAATTTTGCAATATTTCGGCTGAAAGTTATAATTTTGATGTTATGACTTTTGCTTGTTTTGAAGTACAGCATACACAGGTGTCGTTCATATAGATTGATGCATGTACGCTGTTTGGGAAGAGAGGAATATCTAAGGTGCACAGTATAGATGAAAGTAGAGATCCTTGTGAAATTTTATCTTGAATCGTTCGCTGGCTCGAGTGATGATATTCTATCTTCTCCTATCTATAGAAAAGAGACCCCTTCCTCCAGAAAAGAGGGATGGATTTTAAAGATGAGTCTTGAATGTCAGACCTTGCCAGGCATTAGATATGCCAAACATTACTACTTCCTGGATTTCCTGCTGTTAAATCCATTTCTTCTTTGACTTTGGTTTTGAAAATAAACATTGTCAAAGCTATGATTAACTGAGGCATGTAAATTTGCATGGATATTTAACGTAATTCGAAGGATATCAAACAGCTAATATTCTTTAAAATGTAAACACTATCAAATAATGCATGTTATTTTGAAACATTGAATTGAATATAATTATTATTTAGTTTGGGATCAGCATCATCATTTACCTGTTTTTCAAACAATTATGCTCCACTCCGCGCAATAAGCTAACAATTGACTTGGGTTAGGGCTACGCTATTGCGAAGGAATAGAAAAATTCAAAAACTTTCTTGGTCTTTCATTGAAATGAATGTGCTGGTAGTCTGTGAACGGGTCAAAAATATTAAAACTGTGCCAATCAAACAGAATACTGAGCTAGGGAATTTCGGACAGCCTCCAATTAGTATAATCTCCTAGCCGCGATAAAATTAATTTTTCTGGATTTTTCCACGATTTGCATGGAGCTTAATGCAAACAGGGATCCAGGTCAAATGCATTCTTTTCCATCACGTAAATCCCAAAAGATAGATAACAAAATGAAAAAATCACTTATCTAAATCCAACTTGAATATCATTTCCTGCAAGTGTATGTTAATATCATGTAAAACCCATTATATTCCATTCGTGCACTCGTACTTTGAACGCTGCGTATTTATCGCCATATTTAAAGACATTCGCTTGAAGCCAGTATTCTTGTGAAAGCTTTTATGGATGCGTTAATCACGTAAAACAAGATAGAATCAAACCATAAAATGCCAACAAATACTTTTCGAGAAAATGAACATTAAAAAACATTGATTAAAAACAAAAAAAAATTAGAAAATCATCCCGAAGGGAATTGGACAAAAGCTTAAAATTTTTAAGATCTTTCCGGGCAACGTCCGCTATTTGACCAAAGGGATCAACGTTTTCATTTCTTTTGTCACGAGTATTTAAAGAAATCCCAATAATGACAACACAATTATTAAGGGAAATGTGTCCGGAATCGAAGTTATACACATTGTGGCTGAAAGGTTAATAAAAGTTACAGCGGCTGTCACTTGACTTAATTTATAGTTATGTGCATTATTCGCGGGCTGGGCTGTTTGCTGCCTGTTGTGGTCGAGTTAGAGATTTCATGTTCTGAGATTGCTGATGCTGAGGTTACTTAGTGTTGTCAGCAGAGAATTTTCCCAATGAACAATAAAGAAAGATGGATGGATACTTCTTTTCAATTAGCTTCACGTTGTTGTATTGAACTACGTATTTTAGTTAACAGTCAACTTTTTGTCTGATTATAAATAATCGTGATCATTGAAATGGCTTAAGTCGTAATTTAAGCTCCTTTCAAGAAGAAAATATGAGAAAAAACCAAGGAACTTTGACAACACCTACTTTCTTCCTTCACATATCGCCATGTACAATATCGCGAGACTCTTTGAAGAAGAAGGTATCTTTGGAACCGCAATAACAATACGAAATGCCAATAAATTTTCTTCGGCGACTCGAACTCTTTCTTTTTAATTTTGCCATTGAACAACCAGGCAGGTAGTTCAGCAGAATACATGCTCAAGCAAGCGACGGGGCTGCCTTCTTTCAACTCAACCCAGGAACCGTTATTGCGCGATTGTGTCAGATAATTTAAAGATATGAAATCTCACCTTCTTTCTCTACTGCCTAACCAAAAAACAACGACGAAATCTTACCCACATAACGACGTTCAATGCATATGTGAAGATACTCGTATAAGTGTAAATATAATTTAAAATTTAAGTTCATCGAGTTGAAGTGAAGAAGATGGTGATGATGATGATGAAGATATGTAGTGGTATAAAAAGGTTTATCACCCTTGCCATGCACAAGAAATGTTGCCTCATATAATGTAAATAATTTATCCATTTTGTAAAGAACGACACGGTTACGGCTATTGAAAATTGTTGGAACCACCTCTAACACATAACTCATTTTAACATCTTTGTTCTAAGAAGCTTCAGGATTTATTGTTTTGTTTGCAGCTCAAATTGGAGGAGATTGAAGGTAATCAATATAAATTACCTTCAATCTCAGAACAAACCAATAAGAAGCACGCGGTAGCACGTGATGACCTATTCGGTGCCTCATGTTTGAATGTTGGGCAGATGTGTGGCAAATTTACCACTGAGGGTTAGCTCTTGACTACCAGCATACTCAATAATTTGTCCTTCAATAGAATTCCATTTATTTCCCCTTCACATTGCGGATTAGCATATTATTTGTGAGGACAGATCTATCAAAAAAATGGTTTTAAATAAATTTTAAAGCTTTATTAATAGATATGTACTTGTTTCCTTTGAAAACAAAAAATTTTCAATTAAGGACTAGTTGGGCACTGGCCACATGAATGTTTTTCTATCAGTAAAAATTCAGTTGATTCATGAATGCTAAAGTCGATATTCTGTCAAGTTTCTGCGGAATAGAGTACTGAATTTAGAAGTGAACACAGAATAGAGTTTGATCAATAAAAAATACAAAACGGGATCATATCCTCTCAGCTGAAACACTTGCCTAACCTTTCGATAGCATGAGTTCAATCTAACCAATAATGGATTCTCCGGTAAATTTTTGACATCTTTGTACATAGTCAATGCACAATGACACTTTCATAATCAAACAAAACAGTCAACATCGTCTTGCTCCGAGTTTGACGTCATTTTTCTGCGTTTGGCAATTTAGGATGTTCCAATATGAAGACTGTCGCTTTGTTTCTAGATCATAGGACGTCAACCGATAATTCAACACCATTAATTATTTCCTTCAGTATATTTTCGTCACAAGAAAACATTTCTAACTTGCCCTGAGAAAGTTCAAAGTAAGATTCTGCTAATTTTGCATGCGAATTCCGGGTGAAAATCCACCAAACGGTACTTCTTTCTAGTTTGCGAAAAGTCAACTGGCTGTCTCCTCAAATCGTAAGTAACAGACGCTTGGGATTTCGTGATGTTATTACAATCGAAGGTCAGCCAGAGCTAGAATCATTGCTAACTGACATGCTCAACAAAACCGGAAAATACGAATAATCCTACATTTAATAAATATGAGGGGTGTAAAAAGTAACGGAATCGATAAACTTATTGAGAAAATAATTAATACTCATTATAGCTTGCATTTTTGTAAGAATACTCTCAAATGATTAGTTCGTTATCGCAGCGCCGAGTAAAGTGACACGCATTTGTTTATCACTCGCCGTTAAGGGTTGATGAAAATGGATTAAACTGAAATTCGTTAAGCGATAGAATAGTTTTGCTTGAATGATTGTCTACCGAACAAATTCTTCAAGAGTAACAGCAAATTTGGAAAGGATGCTCCGCCATATTCAATAGTGGCAAGTCAGTGTGTAGATTTCGAACGTGGAAAATTCAAGACCGATTCTAGATAACCTTTGACCTTTGACGTCTGTTATCCAAAAAAGTAAAGGGATGCATCTTGAAAAAAATTGTATTTGTCAATTTTCTTGTCAACATTACGATCATGAAACAAAACAACAATTAATGGCATGGAAAAGACCGTCATCACCAATTTCAAAGAAATTCAGGACAAAGTTGTCTGCTGGTAAGATCTGGTAAGATTATTCCTGAGAGCCGAAAGCTGCCGTTTGTTCGTAAAGGTGAAAACCCCTAAAAATTCTAATTGTCAAGTTAAACCACAGCTCGAATTTCTATTCAGTTTAAAGCCACACTGCTGACTTCTGATAGTATAGCGTAACAACTACCAAGCGCACTTTGTAGTAGAACCTTCCTGACCAAGTTCATATATTTAAACGTTTCAGCATTGAGAATCGTTATTGAGGCGGTATCTGCAGATACCGTAGTACGGCGACTCCTTTTTTCAATTTTAAAAAGTCACTAGAAGCCAATCACAACGCATGTAGTGTAGGTGGACTTTTGTAAATCTCCTAGGTTTTAAAACATCCATTCCGCGTGCCAACTAGCTACGTTGCTATGCAACTATCTCATGTGGTTGACCTAGCAAACTGAAACAAAAAATTGAGGTTGACCTAGCAAACTGTCGCCTTTAAGTGGCCTTTCCTCTTTTGTTATTCATAGCTGATATTATGTTGGACTTTAGACTGCACCGAGAGTCTCCACTCGCACTCGTAGACACATTAAAAAGCTGCTTTTTCATAATTTATATGGCTGCGTGTGGATAGTGTCAGAGAAAATCAGCGATTTTGTATGAACATTATGTCGCAGAAAAATACGTGTTACTAAAGCTACAAAAAGATCGTAAATAAATAAAAAAGACCGTATTCAGGTAAATGTTTTTGGGGTTGAAATTACCGGAAAGCGCCGAAAATCGAAATTTTTGATATTATTTGTTCCAAAGAGACTTCATGTTGTCTTAGATAATTCGATCTATGGCTTTTACATTTTTCAGATTTTTTCATATGTAAACATTCATGTACACCTCTCAAATTTTTTCTTTGGAAATATGTAGTTATTTTGCTATCTGTCAAAATTTAACTGTTCGAACAGCCACTACTAAATAAACTTTCAATTCTTGAAAACTTTTTTAGGTCATATGCATCACTAGACGACCCAGACGGACCGCTCAGTTATACTTCCTTTTCTATATTGAAATGGTTGGGCCCAATTTTTTTTACCAGCGTATACGACATCCAGAATCATGAAAAACTTAAGAATGAACTTAAAGAATATCTTTCAATTCATTTCCTTTTTCAACAAGAGAATTCATTCACTGCACAGTCTTGGAAATTGTGACAGTTTCAAGTTTATTTTTAAAAATATTGCCTATAAATTTCAAATAGAATTGCATGGTTTTACCTCAAAAATTCCAACTGCATCCTGTAATTTAGTGGTTTAACGCTGACAAATATGTGTTTGTTGGTAGGAAAATTGTTACAGCGTCCACGACTATGTTTCATGACTATGACACGCAGTTATAATCTGAGGTGAATACCATTGCATATCATAGTTATGACAGCGTCGAGAAATGGTTTACGAAAAAGAAAAGAAACTGTTTGTATGACAGAAACTTTGGTCAGAAGTTTTAGTATGGACTGTTGCAATTCCATTGGAGACATGCTTGGAACGACAGATACTTTTGAAACCAGTACAGGACGGGTAGTACTAGCCATTGGCTCCCCGCGTATGTTTACAGACTGTCCTACTGAAACCAAAGTGGTCTCAATTTTCCCGATTTCCCAATTCGAATACAATTGGATTCCCTATTCAATAAGTTGTTTGTAAGAGCTTGTGGGTAAGACTTGGATGATCTAGAAAGATCATATGAATAAAAAACAGCTTGCAGAAATGGTTGCAGTATCGGATACGGTAGTTTATAAAATTCTTCACTATCATCGTGGCACGAGAAAGCTCCTCAGTGCTAAGGTGATGGGTGCCGAGAATGCTCAAGTCGCCTCGAAACAACCGATAGTTTTTTTGACCTTTGAAGTGTAGACAACGATGAAGTATTGAATCGAGTTGATATCAGAGACAAAACTTAGGTTTCCTATGTTGGAACCATTGGAGCGGATAATCATTTTATTTTTGAACGTGAACTCCTGCATCGTTTTCCACTCTTCTCAGTCCTATATGGGATCGTTGGGTGTTTTTGATTGATAGAGTCAATCTCACCATTTTGGACATAAGGTTTTGCAAACAATTTGTTAAATTCGAATAGATTAAAAGCTTTGATTAAAAAGACCCAGGCGTCAGTAAGTAACCCCCTAACTGATATGGGGAATCATACAAGGATCTTTAAAGATGTGTCCTCGCAAGAATATGTGGATAAAAGTTCAAGAATTTATAGCGAACAAAACTTCGAAAGTATTACATGGTTAGAGCGGACCAAAAATAGCACTTTGTAGGAACAGGTTCATCGACTGGAAACAATTAATTGAACGAAAGATCAGAATATCAATGAAAAATTCTGCGGTAACCATAATTTTGCTGATACAAGATATTCTATCATTTCTGTCAAACTTGGATTGATTTGTTTGAAACTGTTGTGAAAAAAGATGTTAACTTTTATCTTTTTTGGGTAAATTTTAAGTTTAAGGATCTGATTTTGAAAACGAAAATAGAAATGTTAGCAACTTTCAGTTTTTTCTACAAAAAAGTCCACTTGCGTATCACAAACCAGTTTTGAGGAGCATGCTATAAACATTGTTTTAAAAATGTAGAGATTCTCTTTAAGCTTTCCATGGTCCTGGACAGAATAGCTGAAATTCAGCTGACCAATTAGTCGTCTTCCTGTTTACGTAAGGACATAAATTCTGTTATCTTTCCTGGGTTTGTTTACAGGAGTCATAGAAATTCATTCATGGGCTGGTAGATGTCAAATCTTTACAAGACTCCAAAGATTTTGTTAAATAGAAACTTTGTCCCTTTTTATCACCCAAGGGGATTTTTGAACGTTGGGAAACCCGGATGCTTGGAATAAAAAGAAATGGGCTCTGGAAAATGTATTAAGTATGGGGGGTATGAAATTTGGTAGACGATATAGGGGAGCTGCAGCGAGCTAAATAACCTGACCTCCTATGAGGAAAACCCATAGCGCTTTATTGTAACACAAAGGACGATAATTAGTAATTTTTAACCTAATCAGTTGAAAAATATGATATAACATAACATTAAAAGTTTTCTTATAAGCTTTAATAGTTCAATATTCCTGATTGTAAGGAAAATAGTGAGCCACGCAATTATCTTTTCTGTTTCTGCGCGCTATGCGCAGATATTTGTGTCACTGACCGCTACGCGAGTACTTTGTCTATTGTGTAACACCTCATTCTTAGATCTTGCTACGAATTTTACTCAAACTAGTTTTATTACAGGCTTCGGAGGTATCTAGCTCCGAAGTTCAAATTAACATCAATAAACATATGCCCCTCCGGCGAAGCAGACAAAACTCTATTTAGCCCAAGAAGAGGAAAAAATTTTTCCGTATCTTTAATTCAGAATTGAGCCTAATTGCCTTAACTCGTATCCGATTCTTCCGTAGGAAAGTTGGTCTGCATTTTCATACTCCTTTCTATTGTTGGAGGAGTAATTTTTTAATGATTGGTCATGCGATGATTTGTATATATTGCGCTAGTTACTTTATTAGTAGGCATCAACATTTTCTTGATTGCTATATGGTTGCTGTTTTAGAAAGTGCAAGGTCATCGTGAAATTCACTTGGACCATCAATCAAGTCTTTCCATCAAGCAATTTTTGTTGTGATGAAAATTAAATGATTGGTTACGAAGCGCAATTTGAATATCTAGTTCGGATGGGTTCTCATTTCAAAAATTACGCGGGACGGTTTAACGCTATCTTTTATATTGTTAATTTTTTCTTTGCTTGCCGTTCTCGTGCAACGTGATTATCGCCGATTCAATTATTTTCTAACCGTCAATTGCAGATTTCGAAATGGTCGGCTGTAATTCTTACTTTCATTCAATTTGAATGTTATTTTTCTCAGGATGAGCTCGTATTGTTAGCAGCAAATTTATAAAGAAAATACTTTTTCTTTTGAAACGAATCCAAAGCTATAAGTTAAATTGAAAATAATTTCATCAATTGGAAGAATATTATTATTCTGGTGCTTATTCCACTATTTAACACAACTTTATGGGAAAGTTAAAACAGACATTTTGAATTTCAAAAGAGCATAAAACACCTGGAGTTTATTTACTATTCATTTCAGTTTCTGATACACGTCGGCAAATATTGCCATAGCACCGTCAAGTTGAGGCGTATTTATTTGCAATTGAACACATGATATAGGAAATAACAGGAAACGCATATATGAAAACTATCAACAGAAAAACGTCAAGCATATGCAAAGATATTTTCTATTTCTAGAAATAAACCACAAATCGATAATATTTTCATCAATGAATGATGTCTTCTCGCATTTCATTCATATTTCATTCTCCGATATGAGAATTTCCCGCATTGATTTATCTTGATCTACTAGAAAGTTGACAGTGCGTAGTACGTAGGTACATCAGGGAAGCTACCGATATTTTAGCTGGTTTCTGAAGAAGTGTAATGTCATTCTGAATCAAAAAATAATTGCTATAAGATGCGTCAACAACTGAAAAGGTTAACCAGTTTTTAGATTAAACATCAATCAATCGTTGACAATCGTAACAATTTTAACATTAAATTTTTGCACATTGTAAAATTGAGTTTGTTGGAAGTATCAAAACATTTGCCAGATTTAAATTCAAAATTAGAGTTGAAAAAGTTTACAGGGTTCCCCACTTATATTAAAACTGGGACAAAATCATTCACCGCTACTAAAATTGTAGAAATTGTTTTGTCTTACATGGGATGATCGTTTAAACCTTAACTGGAGTTATCAAAATTTTGTTGTAAGAGAAAGATAACTTAAAATTCGTCCAGTGATTATGGTAAACCAAAACTCAGATTGAATTGATGTTAACTCAATCGATTGGGAGTAGTGTTACTTTTAAAGGATTATAGCACTTATAGAACCTAAAGCTGATGATTTGCTTTGGCTTCAGCCGTCCGAATTCCTATTCGACAAGAAAATAGATTCCTAGACAATCTTTTCTTCTTCGTTCCAAGGTGCTCCTAGATGCACCGCTGTCGATTCACATACACAGAGACCTCTCTTTAAACTGCCGAATCTGCACTCACATTTCGCTTTCAGGCCCATTTTGAGATATTCTTCAAGTAAGCAATGTCTATGAGAGATCCCAATTAGGACCCCTGGAATTTTTTTGCAAAAATAGACAGTTTCGATGCAAAGTTGAGCTTCCAAGTTTGAACCCCTAAACGGTCTAAATAAATAAAATAATAAATTTTATTTTTGTTGCAATAACGGATTTTTTTGTGGTAGGGTGGTGAAGGCTATTTACGCCTTGAGTGTTGGACTCCCAGACGCCGAATGCTTCTGTACTTCCCAATAAACACCTTCCTGTCAACTTCATAACCTCGCCCGGAACCATTTGAAACATTATTTCGGGCTAAGCCTCGTGTTCCTACGCCTAAAGGGCCTTCCGATTTAGGGAATCCTTCTCCAGCGGGCAGGAAGTTCTGGATTATATTAAGGAAAGAGATTCCTCCATCCTTTTCCTCCGAGCGCTCCAATTGTTTTTTTCAGTCTCAGCACTGCCCGAGCATATTGTGCTATACGATTCCATGATTCAACTGTTTGCAGCATTTCTCCAACTAGACTTTCCGGACAGACTTCTCGAATTTCTGCATCTTTTACGAGTGAAAAATATGTGACAGCCGTCACCCACCGCTTCTGCACAAAACACGCAGTCAGGAGATCGTAACCTGTCAATTTTGTTCAGAGAAGACCGAAAACAACTATGCCCGCTTAAGAGCTGTGTCAAGTAGAAATCGTTGTCCCCATTCACTCGACCAAGCCAGCCCACTTTTTCCTTGTGTCTTGTCCCTTGGACTGTTGTCAATCGCTGAGAGGGCGTGGCCTCAATTCCCTGGTGATTATCTCTCTACTGTCTCCGCTTCTGCACAGGGAAATACTTCTGCGCTCTCTCATAAGGTGAGCGATGGGTATCATCCCTGTGATGATCAGCACTGCCTTCCCGGAGACAGTTTTATATGCACATGCAATTCGCAGTGCCCCTGCAACAAAGGGGATTCAAAGATTCAGAGCAGATGAATGCTTGCAAGGCTTTCACGACTTTGAAACATAAAGATTGCAGTCCACTTGAAAAAAGGAACAAAGCATCTCTGTTTTATCAGGGTTAGTGTAGGATAATGATGAAATAGAATAAAATATATTATCCAAAGTTTTGTTTCGAGTATTTTTAACATGTGTTTTGAATTGGTTCGCATTTCCTGCTGCAGTAACTAGTGCAACCTCATTAAGTTCTTTAGGCTGCTCTTGTAAGTTGGAGATGTCTTCCACTAGAATACACATTTTATGGTTTAAAAATGTCGAAAAATGAAACGACATATGGCATTTGATGCATACACGACGTGGTCTACTCCTACCAATTATATTATATTACCTAACCATTGTATGAAAGCAGCGTTTCATAACAGCAGATAAGCTACTATGGTATGCTTTAGATTTCACAGACTTTCCAATGTTGCATGGCCTTGTGGTAGGTCTGTATATAAGACATATAAAGGATTAAAGTCTTCATCCCGCAGATCTTCGTCTCTTTCCTAGATTGAAACTACAAGCACAACACTTAATTTTCTTATTTTTTTAAAGAAATTAAGATATCTATTTTTGTTATCTTTAGTATCTCTGATTTTGAAGAATTTGTTGTGGTTACTGGTGCATCCAAGAGATTTCATTGATTACTGATAAACCCAGGCAAATTTATTCGATTGATCAGTAACCAATTCTCCAAATTTTGGTAGGTTTCATAAAAAACAGCACTTTTAGAATTTATTTCGTTCTTTAATTATCCGTTTTCGTGTCGACGTTGTCAGTTTGTAAAATTTCATCCTGACGTGGAGTTTTGAAGCAAGAGAGCTTTTCGGCAAGATTAACCTTGTTGTGGTTTACATGGTAGATTCTATAGCACTTATTGCTGTACAATAAAACACAAGCTTCGAGGACGACAACTAATCTCGCAACTTTCTTAAAAGGTCTATGTAGCCTGCGGGCTCTAAAGGCTTAAATTTACTACCGGGCTCTGCCCAGAATTTGGTCGTTATCGTCACACTGTTCTCCTAGTTGCTTGTGAACAGTTTTCT
Organism: Stratiomys singularior; assembly: GCA_954870665.1. Lineage (NCBI taxonomy): Eukaryota > Metazoa > Arthropoda > Insecta > Diptera > Stratiomyidae > Stratiomys > Stratiomys singularior. The sequence goes on along the minus strand of OX940879.1, from coordinate 54,514,326 downwards.
TATCTAGTTTATATTTATGCATTATCCAGCCTGGATTTCATTCTGAACTAGCAATTTTGAATGCTACCAAAAAAATTTAACATTGTAGAATTATCCTGGAGTCTTAGATTGCCTAATTGCCTGAACTTTTGACAGTGGCTGCACCATTTAATTACCGAATTTTTGTAACTTAGGCTAGTGTCAAAATCCTTGCTATTTCACGAAAAATGTGAATGGACACGGTAGACTATTCCGACAAACTAATGACAGATAGCTAGAGACAGTCTAAAAGATTTACATCAGGAATCATCAAGCAATTCTAGTATTCCGAAATGCAGCGAATAATGCAAATAAAAAACAATAAACAACATACAAGGTGAACTTCATGCAACGTGATCGCAAACTTTAAACGACTCAATTGAAACTAGTTTCGACGATATTGCCAGCTGGATTTCCAGCAAGAAGGCAAAGCAGGGCACGAGTATATAGACCAATGAGAGTATTATCAAGTCGCAAAATTGTTTCAAATCAGTGAGTATTTGAACCATTAGCGATTAGTTTTCTGTGCATTCACGGAGAACAAGAAAGGTAATCGCGAAACATACGTGCGCCATGCAGAGTGCATGCTTAATCCTGCTACCAAGAAAACAAAACAAAAACAAAGCGTTCTGGACCATTCAAATAAATCAAGGATTATTACCAAGACCTTTTATGTAACCCTTTTTTTAATGAAATCGTGAACTGTTACGCATAAGCTATAAAAACCTAATTTCAGGGTTTAAACAGCTTGAAACGCAGGCCTTGATTTGTTTTCATACAAGCCAATCATAAACATTACCGAAAATTTAACTTTTTCCATTATTCTCCACATTTCTGTTGATCCGCAAGACCAGCTAGCACTCAAAACACTCACTAACTCACATGCTAACCAACTCACTAGATTTGCGGTTCGACCTCGACACGGAAAAGCACATAAGTAAAATATTTTAGGTAAACATGGACATGAAGACGCAAAGTACAATGGGTAAGAAAGGCCTTTCATAATAGCTGAACGCTAATTGATAAAGTCAATTTTGAAAACATCAATCCGGGATCAGTTCACCGGAATCAGCATCGTCCAATATTATTTAGCTGAATATCAATAAATAAATTGCAGACGGATATTGAGGCTAGAGGAATTACTAGCTAGAGTGTAAGTGCAAATTTTAAAATCTAGGTTAATACTAGGTGAATTGACTTTGTTTTGGGAATTGATGGGAGTCGCAGTTAGTTAAATGTGGCAATCAAAGAACGTGTTACAACTTCTTATTAAGAATTCAAAACAAAATTTTAACATGTTGTAGATCAGTTTGAGGATCAGGTAGCCGCGTATCAAATTATAAATTGGATTTTAACCAGTCTACCACTTTGTTTTATAGTTTTAGGCTAAATTTCCATAATTCATTTCGAATGCTAAATGAGCAAGCATTTACAATCCAAAGGAAACGCGCACCCAACTCGTCGACTTTTAATATCAACAAGAAACAACAGAACACTTTCAGAACACCAATTCATTGCACTGAGCTGTTAAGCAAGAAAAATAGAAAGTAAAACACAAAGTACATTTCTTTTGTCTAATAGGCTCTACGAAACAACAAAGGTTGCAGGACTTGGCGTTCGCAACCGCGGGCACTACTTTTCCATGTATCCTTATCTATATTCGTTTATTGAGCTACCTTCACTGAACCTTCTACATTTATTCTTGGATATTCACAACAGGTACACACCGAAAACGCCGAATCGCCCCGTTGAACTAAAATGAGTCGCGAACCACGACAGCCACTAAACAGGTCTAAGATACAACTGAAGACTGGTTTCAAAAGTTTCGGGTATTCAAGTCCCCAGAAAACGACGAAAATCAACGTAAGATTTTAGACTTGAGCAGCGGCCCAACAAGCAACTCGTTTTCTTAACGCTTTACTTTCTTGCTTCTTTGCTTGCTTGCTAGCTTACTTACTTGCTAGCTTGCTCGTTGGGCTGGTTAACTCGTTGCACGGATAAATAGATATAGCGCTGAAGTTGAGACTTGGCAACAAAAAACGACCCCGCCAAGAAGTATCTTTAGAATATAAGTTGGAAGAACGTAGGAGAAGATCGCCACAAGGCTTGCGAAATAGGCCAAAGGATATTCTCCCAAAGTATTTCCAAGTTCAGAACTCATTCACAAGGACAATGAGCAAATTATTATCATCGAATAGGTAGTTTTGTCAGAAAATTTGTCATTCGTGCAAAGATGAAAAGAACGCTCACATGTCATATTATCTCATCAACATAAAATTTTTACACAAATTATCAAAAATTCCTTCTAAATTAGAAGCTCAAATAAACGATGGCTTCAGGCAGTGTTACTCCGGATATATCTTTCATCGAACGAAAGAAAGAAAGCTTAAGATAGACTTTCTTTAGAGTGATCGATATTAGTCCAAAAATTTTAATTGAAAGAGTTAATCGATCTGGCTAGCGCAAGGTATTTATGAAGTCAAATGCAGTTTTCCCCTGTGTTTTGTTACAGAAAAGTTTATCATACACATATTTTATTTGATATTGATAAACTGTTAGATTTGCTAAATTCAACTCTTTTTTCCATTTGGATATGAATGGATATGTACTTGGATTATTCCTTTCATCCTTTTTTTTTTGAAAAATCCCTTTGTATGTACTTAACTATGTTGTCTTTGTATTTTAGGAATTTTTAATTTTCACAATTAAAAACACAACTTTCAAACATTAAAGATACATTTAAGGCACAGATCTTAATAAATGATAACTATAAAATACTTTTGTTTTATCTTTCTTTTTTTCACAGAAGCTGCGATTGTGAAATTTTCGCATGAAATACGGACTTGATCTTCTCGGGTTAACACCCAACAATAGTCTGCCGTCATTATTTTATTCAACTTTCGTTGAAAGAAAGGCTCCATCTTTCTCAAACGCTGGTGAAAGCCTTACCCGTGCTTTCCACTTACAACTCCCAAGCTATCTGGAAAGTAGTCCAAATGCGAAAAGGAAAGAAAGTTTAATTCAAAATTTAATTTCAAAATTTTCAATCATCATAGCTTGACAATTGAACAGTTCCCTTGAAAATGTTTCACTACTTCCTTACTTCCGTTTAAATTTCACTCAATTTTTCATCGAAAGCCTTATCTTTCACCAATTTTGGAACAAAGACCTTCTTTCAGTTTAGCTTCAGGCAGAGATGGAAAAAAATTAGTGCAATTGGAATAGGGGGAGCACAACTTTTTCTCTGGGGGAGGGGGGGGATCTTAATGGCTCGCTTCAGTCTTTAGTGGCTACTGTATCTTGATAAAATACTGCTTCGACTATCCCAATCGAAGAAAAATCAAGGGGACTTCGTACACCATTTCACTTTCACATCTCGACAGACTATCTAACCCTGCTTTAAGGACTTTATTTAATCTAACACACAAATTTTTCAAAGTTTTGGTAGTTTCCCTTCAAATTTACAGAATGCGTGGCGTAGTGAAGTGTGCTTATGGTCAAAGCGACTGCTTTCGGATTTCGTTTTGATAAAAAATCTTCATTTGTTACGTCATATTCGAGGTTAACATTTTCACTAAGCCAGGAATGCAAAAAACTTCGTTCTACTATAAACTAGAACTCGATTTTCAGGAAAACATGGTATAAAGTCTTAATCTCTGTTACCATGCCAACAAAAGGAGCTGCCAGGAGAGCAAGCATTTTTTCGAGAATCTTGATCCGGGGAAGTCTGCTACACCGTTTGACGGGTTTAACTTTCTTGATAAATTTTTAGTTCTGATTGTGAAAATAATTGTATTCCACTTGAATAATTGTATTTCACTTGAACTTGAACCACCAATAATTCCAAGTCTGACGGTGATGACGGCGCAACGTGCTGGTCATGATGCAATGTTGGATGTGCACGTCCCTTTTTGTTTTTGAGTTGTAGCCTGTAGTCTTGCTGCAGTTAAAACTAAAAGTCTTCAGTGTGATCCCGAAGTTTTCTCCATAAAACAGGCGATAAGAGATCGATTGAGCACTTTCAAGAGCAATCAAGAGATTGTCAAGAATCTCATGAGATTGTCAAAATTGTCTCTTGCCTTGACTTTCGACCATTTTGAAGTTCCCAAACGCATTTCATACAAAGTTTATAAAGAATCCACATTGTTTGGCCGGAATATATATTGGAAACGTGACCTATGAGTTCGGTGATGTTATGCTGCTATTTTCTTAGGAATTCTCAGGAATTTCTCATGAACTTCCCAGGAATATGAAAATAGTGTCCAGACAGTTTGAACAATGATGAATTCGCAATGACATTTTTCGGGTGGGCGTTACGATTCGAACGGAAGTACAAGTAACGAAGTACAGTTTTGTTAAAACAACGATGATGTTCCTCTATCAAAAAAGTATTCTGCATTTCTTAAATCTTTTTTAAGTGAATTTTTTCAGTTAATTTCTATATGGAAAAAAGAAACATTAAGTCTACACCAAATGAGGTCTTTGGCAAATGGCTTGAAAGCTCGCCATTTTTTAATGATATGTGACTTTGTTAGTTGTATTATATTTAACTAATTATTTATTATTATAAACTTTTTCCTTACTGTCTACTGTAACCTACTAGTGTGGCTTTGTTTAACACGGGATTTTCTTTAATAAAATTTTTTTTAAATAATAATCAAAATAAAATATCAATTAATAACTAGGGTTTAGGTAATTTTGTTACAAAATAAGGTTACAAAATATATGATGGAATTATTTAAATATTTTTCACCAGCTTCCCCAAATTTATTCAGAAAGAATATCAAAACTAAAAGGAGAAAACTATTGCAGAACTCTAGTATTTATTGATACACCATTAATCCTTTATCAGTGAGCAGGGCTGGAAAAAATTACTTAAAACATTTTTTAACGGATTCTGCATATTGGGTATACAACTTGGTTCCCGCCATTTTTGCCGATAGCGGCACTTGAGCGTAATAGTGTTTACAAATTTGTAGATTTAAAATAGTTTCTAACATTGCTTATTCCTTTTTTCCAGCTTCTGAGTAGCAAACAAATCCAATACCGAAAAATTTGTCATCTTTTGATGAAGTCCACGAGTCGATCTGGTGTTTGTTTTACTCCTTCATAGGAGAGAAAAGTGCTGGTCAGTTAGGCCATGTGCGATCGATCAGAATAAAAATAGTTGGAAGAGCTACTCTGGATAACAAGGCGGGCGAGGATCTTTTGCGACTGGTGAGTTCGAGCGTTATCATGATATAAAATTACTTTATTGGGCCTCTCGTTGCATTCGGACATTTGTCTTTATATGCTCGCCTCGTACGCATCAATTCCGTTCCATACAGCCTACCTATGATTGTCTTAGACGGTTCCAGCAGATGTTGGACACGTAAATATTCTGTCGAGGCGTAGAAATCCCCACTCATTTCTGCGCTTAGGGTTATCATAATCAGCTCATTTGTCGTCCTCAGTCACTGAATTATTCAAAAATTCCTTCTGATTTTGCCTTCGAAGACGCTGTTCACAAGCAAACAAAAGACGTTCAACATCTCTTGGCTTTAGTTCGTGCGATTCGCAACATCCATGGTTCTAGATCATTCCCATGTTTTTAAGACACTTTGAATCTGCTTGCTGTATTGATCCCAATGATATCAATTCTTCTTGAAATTGACACGAGCCTTCATTATGTTGTTAATCATCTCCAAAATCTGTGTGTGGCTGTGTGTTGCCAAATGTTGAAAGATAGAAAAAAATTGAACCCAGTTAGATTCATTTCGCACGTCGAGAGGAACCAGCGGGAAAGCCGTAATGCAGGTACTTCTGTGGTACTACGAATATTACTACTAATACTTCTGTGGATAAACACGTAAAGGTCATCGGTTCTCCGATTACATTGCGGGTAGAGCCACTTGTTTTGAAACTATATTGCAATGTGTAAAGGTTCTCGGTGCCATGAACCGTGTCTGCAAATCTTCTCCTGACGAGTCTAACATTCAAAGTGTTCGACGATGTAATACTAGTACTATACCAGGTGTATGCATAAGATTTTTTCGGTTTTACTAAGAGATTGCGCCCGCGAAAAGTTCGCAAGCGTATTCATTTGACACATACGCCATTTTGATTGTCTGACATTTAGCTACAAACACACACAACTTCAATACGCTAAAACTTGCGTGTTTGTTTTATCGTGTTTATTAATCATTTCGTATATTGTGCCATTTACGGCACGTATTGCTTTTCTTGTTTATCCAAAAAAAAAAAAATGGTTGTTGAAAGGCATCGTTTGATGGCAAAATCAGATGGTGTCAAAACGACAAATTCGTCTGTTAATAACCACCATCGAGTCCATACTTTTACACGTTCCGAAGCCCTGTCTGATGTCCTCGACCGACAATGCTAACTGGAAACGTTATCTTTAGGTACACAGGCCTAAACTAATCCTACTAATCGCATTGGAACTGCAAACCGTCTCAAAACTAGCGGTGATGGTTATTGAGAGGTTGCGTCTATTGTCCTCCTACCAGGAGTGCGTACGAGAAGCTACCTTCGGATAAATTAACAGGAGAGTAGAGAGTGCGGTAGACTATACACGAAGAGAGGCAACAGACTCTACTTTCGGTAGCAGAAAGGGACACTCGTTTTTTGGCAGAACAACTAGAAGGACCCGCGGTTGAAGACTCGGTGGCGGTCGCTCTCTCCTTTGCGAAGAAATTGACGAACTCTCTTCAGTACATCTGGTGGATGTGATGATATGGCAAATTATACTCGGCTGGTTGTTGGGACAAGGAAAGGGTTCTTGGACCACTGGTTGGTAGTGAGGGACGAGGAAATGCAATTATACTAATCGCTATCAACTCAGCTCCCTGCAGCTGAAAAAGAGCAAGAAAGAAAAAGAACTTTTATGGCCAACGGCAACAATTGGTGAGGAGGTTTAAGTTTGCAACTCTTCAACAAATTTAGCTCATATTCCTTCCAGTTGTCCCAAAGCTGATTTAACGCGTTTGAGGTATTCGTAACACAATGGACTCTTTACAAATTATGCTTCATGGTAGGCTGCGAAATGATCGATTTTATTCATATTCATATCATGTTTACTCATGTTTTCCTTAATTTGATCGAGAATAGGAATATGCTTTTATCGATAACTAATCCAGCAACAGTAAAGAATAACCATTAGATTGTTTGACAAGAAGACTGTCACGGGCAACAGTTTGTATAGAACGTAACAAATCACCCTAAATCAAAAATTGGAATGTGTGGAAAGTTGTGACAATCAATAAAAGACTTTAAGGCACATAAAATTCCCTAAATCTAGATGAAATACAAAAGTATAACATATTATGCACCATACTTGATGTAGAAATTCAAGTATTTATGGAATGATCAGTTCCTTTTTGAAGTATACCAGCTGTCACAATTAAGATCTATTTTGTTTTTCTTAAAAACATTTCTTTTGCATCTTGTGCAAAAATAGATACCATGGATACTTTTTTACTTAGAACCTTAAATCCAAATTGTATCTTATTGGCCTGATTTCAAAATTTTCATAGCTTCGAACACAACAATAAAATGTGAAATATTTGATGGTTCCTGGTGCTCGTAGACCTTCGAATGCTTCAACGCATTTTTCCAACCTTAGCAAAAAATTACATTTTTTCTAACATTTCTCTTTTGCTGACACAGGTAAATGTTGACAGAATTTATCTGAACACATTAACATTTTGGCAATGCTCTCCTACGCCGTTTACCTTTGTCGCGCGACCTCAAAAGCTATGTACAATTCTTGGCTTAGCAGAGTTCAGGTACACACGATGTAAGCAAACAAAAACAAGTAATCCAATGTGCACAGGTACACATACGAACAGTAAAATTTGATCCAAAAGAATCTCAACTCTCAAACACCGAAAAGAGAATTTATTAATTGTATGGCAAAACTGAGTAGTCGGTCCTTATGTGTGGTGAAGCTGCCAACTAAACCAAGCCGCAGGTCGTCTCGACCGTGCATGCACCATAGACTCAGGTGAGAATCTTGTTGCTTCTAGACACTCTTCAACGAAGCCTCATCTCAAGTTCCCAACTTCGACAAACCCATTGGCAGCTTGAATTATTTTTTAAGGTCCCATATCTCATAGCTCGAGTGTACTTTCAGAAAAACTAATATCTCCAATTACACACGTTCCTACGTCCCCATAAGGTGTATGTGAGAGGTTATTGACAATAGCGAAAAAAGGAGTTGAAATGAGTCGAGTTCAGTGGCTGAAGGAATAAAATCTTCACACACGAATGGCAGATCAAGGTACAGATGAACCAACACCATGCTCAATGAGGGCGGGAGGAATTGTCGGAACAAAGTCGAAAAGAAGATGATCCTAACACACTTACGCAGCTCAGATATATCCACGTTGGTGTCCTATGTACACAAACTGGATGATTATATTTAGTTCCCGGTCAGGTAAGTTGTACTGGAACCACCCTCCCTTGAGTCACCTCTGAGCCTAGGTTACCATTGGATTCTAATTAGTTCGGAATCATGGTTGGCATAGTTCTGAATGTCCGAGCCTGTTGGATGATAATGTTAAAGCGTAATCTAGTCACAGTATATCGAATCAAAGTTGACAGCGACGCTGCCCAGATTCAAAAACATTTTCCCATGGATGTTTGTACGTACAGGCGAAGTGCGAACGAAACATGATAAGGATACATCCTACGCACTGCCGGATTTTCATGTTCTCGAAGATTAGCATTTTGATTTGCATCTAACTCGTCATTACTTCATGAATGATGGGATCACGTTATTTATAGTTACGATGGATGCTCGCGAGATTATCCACACTACACTTGCATCCGTGTAACAAAATGTCGCTATTAAGGTCGATTGCTTCTTCTGAAATGACTTGCGATTGCAGATACTTTCGCCTGAAGGAAGACAGAACTATTTTTCTGAGTAGCTCCTCCCGTATTGCATACTAAGCAATCGAGGTCATTTGCTATCATAAATATATTATAACATTTGAAAAAATAGCTTAGATAAATAAAACGCAATAGTTATTCAATACTTGTTTTTGTCGTTCTTTCTATGATGGTCCGCCTGTACATTCATTCGAAATGCTGACATTAATTTTTCCCAATCTAATGTAAAGAGGAAGCAAAGTGGCTGCTTAAAAGATCAAAATTAATAAAATAGAATTGAGTTCATAGAATTGAGAGAATATAGTTCCCATTTTGGAAATGCCAAAATTTTTTCACATTGTCAAACCTTTTAAGTGCCGCAATGGTAACACTGATAAAATTGTCAACCACAAAATATGAAGGGGTAGCAGTAGTTTGGCAAGTGGTTATTTCGTGCGCAGTACCATTTGGCAAGCCCATAGAAAGATGGATTGCATTTCGATTCGATTAAGAATTGTTTTGATTGGGCCATAATTCTGGTTATGCTGAGTTGGATTTTAAAGAATATTTAATTTGCAAATTTGCCTCTCAAGATTCTCAGATTAATTTCGTTTAGAAGATCGAATTCGCGTCAAATTAGTTTCATAGAAACTTTATGCCAGCAAGAATAAACTGTAAAAGGTTCTGAAACATGAAGATCGGTACAGTTAGGGGTTATTGTATGGCGAACCAATAGTCAATTATAACAAGCGCTGCATGATGGGCTAAATAAAGTCACCTATGCAACCCTTCGTTATCGTGGTTGAGTGCGGAAGCTCTATAAAATCAATATTTTTTTAATGTGTTTACAAGAAATTAACAGTTCACAATTCAAACAGAAATTAGATGAAAATAAATCATATTAATAGCGCATAAATAAATTGTGAATTAAATAGAAATTATTAAAATTCATTCATGTACACGGATAGCTGTCTGTCTCATGCTTCAATACGTATTTTCATTTGACGGATTAAAAGGTTCAACTGACAGAAGAACTCAAACTTGCTGATCGTGCTTTGCGTCGAACTTTTGAGAATTGGGCTTTGTAGCAGTTGCAAGTCGATTCAGATCCCAGAGAAAATCATCTTTCAAATGAAGCGTATTTCTTGTTCAATGCCTTGCTGAATAATGAAAACTTCAAGTTTTCGGCTGAGCAGAATCCTTATTCCTTAGTCGAAAATCGGACTTGTTGTTTGGACTTCCTCCGAGCCAGTCGTGATGCTCACTTGCCCGAAATCAGATTCAAACAAAAATGACACAGAGTTATCCCTTCAATAAAACCAATTTCACGGCAATCGGAACAATTTAACTGTAATTTATTTAACCTCAAAGTTTTTTATCGCTAAAAAAGTCCATTAAACATGAATATATCGTCAGAAAACATTGTTCACAGAGCTTGGAAATGGAATGATGTCGTAAGTGTATATGTTAAATTATATGGGCCTCAGATAAGAACCTTGAGGGACGCCACCAGATGTATATTTGGTAAAGCAGGAGCTTGCCTTGGCAAAATCTTGTCCTATTTTCAGTAATGATTTGATTAGATTGGCGTTCATAAGAGAATATTGTAGTGCATTGTTTTAGAGAGAAGCCATTTGTGCTAGAGAGTATCGACAACTTTGTCTTTATCTAGTATCATCAACCGAACCGATATTGTTCATTGAGGTTTTATAACGCGATAAAGTTGTTTTTCAGTCGAATGACCATTCATTAAAACAAATTGGAAGCTTAGGAGAATGTTGTTACAGTTCACAAAGATAAATAACCTTGTGGTTTGTCGAAAAATTTTCCGAGAGTGAATAGCGGACTGATTGGTCTGTAGTTATCCGCGCAAGGTGAACCTTTACAGGGGTTTAAAATGGGTAAAACACCTGCATGCTTCAAAAGGTAGGAATATACGGATGTTTGATACACGCATTGAATAGGAGGCTTATAAATACGACATCTCTTTTGGAATTTGCCTTAGAATTTTATTAGGCAGTCCATCTATACCAAGCGTTTTACTTTTCTTTACTTTATGAACTTGGTTATACTAAAAAGTTGTATTTTAATATAAAATGGTAACGTGCTTGCTTTGCGTAGTTTTTAATGTGAACTAAGAAAGTCTATGCATAAGAGTTTTGTTTTGTGCTAAGATTTTAGCAATATTATTCTTGCAAAAACCTTCAGTTTTTTTACTAAGGAAAATTGCTTCACGGAATACATCAATCTAAAAATTTGAATTTTTTATATTGTTTTACTTCAGTTGTTTTAGGCGAACAGATGCAACCATCTTTGATGGTCTATGTCGACTAAATAAATAATTGGTTGTGTGATCATTTTTTTTGTGTTTTCATTAATCAAAGATGTTTACAGTACAGAATAGCAGTTTACAGTGATCCTCGCCGAACAGATATTCAGAACTGTTTGGTTAACATCATTTTGCTTATAACTTAAAATATCGTTTTTCGGGTTTCCATGTCAAAAAGAAATGTATATTCGTATATTTGTACTTACGATTGCGAAAACATTCATGGAACTTACCTGAAATAAAGAACAAAAATGCTTTTAATATTAATATTTTTCATTTTTGAAACATGCGTTTATGGTAGTTTTTGATTTATGTAATTACTTGACTAAATTCATCGAAATAAATGCATGATCACAATCAATGAGAAAATTTTTTTAGGTACAGCGAACTAACCGATCAAACGTGATCATTACCGAGGAGATAGTCTTTATAGTTATGTGCTAAGTAAGAGCGTGTATGGCATTATCTTATGTTAGTTAGTTAGGAAAGCGTGAATTTGTTCTGATCTGGTTCAGGAAAACTCCGCCTATTACGCAATTGAGAAAAACTTCTCGGCCTTTTGCAAGAGAAACGTTTTGAAGTCGTGTTTCGTTCTGTGAACCCAAAGAGGACCCAAAGCGTTTCTTATAGAGGCGGCAAAGTTCATGGATATGCCGAAGACATTTGTTCAAAAAGGAGTGAAAACATTCAAAATACCAAAAATCAAAATCAAATATCATTAAATAATAAATTAAATAATAAATAAATCAAAATATCAAAATCAACGAAAATGACGAGATCGTGGTTATAAAAAGATCCCTACTTCAGCAGTGTCTGTGACAATGTTTTCAAATCTTGGTATATCTTGCGAGCATTTTCGTTTCCAATGAAGATTTTATTCGGGGTTTTGTAATCATTTAACAGGCATGGTTTTCTACCTTGGAACAGTTCATGGCGTGGCCAGTCAAACATTCAATCAAGGAATTTTTTTTGCGGCTGACAATCAAAGAATAAGGATTACACCCTTTTACCAACAACGGAATTTTCTTAATATTTCTGATTATATTATTATATTTCTTAATATTTATTAGAAAGCCTGATTAGGGTGAATCACACAATTCATCAGACAAAATAAAGTCCGGCTCTTGCAGAATGACAACGATCCCGAATACAGGAGCATACACTTCACTGACTGGGAACATCAAGCGGCTTTTGAAAACAGCGAACAAACTTCACAGTGACTTGATGCTAATCTCATCGAAAGTGTCTGACCCTATAACGAACACAAGCGTGGAAGGAAACGTCTACTCACTTTGAAGCAGATCTGTCAAGGCATTTGACACACTTGAAGAGCTTTACCCCTCGAATACGACGAACATTTTCGTCGTATTCGAGCTATTACTAGACTAGCTAGAATATACTAGCTTAGAACATGCCTAGTATATTATATGTAAAAGAGAGTTTTTTGAATAAACATTTCAATAATATCCGGGGCCGCTCTTACTTAAAAACACCACAAATGTGTTGATAATCGGATCTTAGGCAATGCCAGGATGCTATTTTTATTCCTCTGATGGATTTGTTTGGTCAACATTTGTTAATGTGAAACAGTTGCCGGCTTATCCTACAGTCTTTCTAACTGTTCAAACTCGAGCCTGTCTCCTATCAGAATTTTTTTCCAATTCCTTCTAGTGGCACTTTAGCTGAGCCCAAACTTTCTGTGTTTTGACCGGCTGAATCGCGATAGTTTGTTCTATCGTTTTCCAGCTGCATTTTTGAATACATTTTGGCAGTTCTGCACTAGCCAGTGTAAATTATTACCTGACTAAAACTAATGGCATTTGAAACCTAAATATCATGACTTGTAGAAATCTTCTGAATTGGTAACGAGCGACATCTACAGATGTCAAATTTACATCTTAGGGGGAGCTCCCCTGGTTGCATTACTAAACTATGCTTAGTCTGACGGATTTTAGGAGTAAAATAACAAAAAAAAAAAACACACATTTTTCTTAACTGTTTAAAATTTGAATATTCTCTTTTTAAAAGAAGGAAAAAGTTTGAAAGAAGTTGTTCTGTATTGAATTGGGTCTACCTTACCAATAGATTATCTGTAATAAAAAATACCAAAGGTTGCAAAATCAATCGTGGTTTGATTTTTGACATAAAGTTACTGGGTTTTGAATACACAGCATGCAAATGTTTTGCGGCTTTATGGACCTTTGTGCCAACTTTGGGTTCAATATTTATTATGGAAAAGAAGGAGCTAAATAATCGGTTTGAAAACTGTGAAGAAGCGAGTTAGTCAGGTAAACGAATGAACGTCAAAACAGAAATATAGAAAATATTTTGACAGTAGTTGGTGACGGTCCTTAAGTAAAAATTCATGCTGGACATGCTGGGAAAATAGAAATGGTTAAAGGTTAAAGAAATTCAAGACACTTAACGACCGATTTACGAAGATTTAGCGAAAGATAAGTTGCTAGAAACATGCTTGGGTGGCTATACACAAAACAATAATGAAAGTTTTAACAGGAGCGTCAGGAGGATAGTACCTAAGGACGTTTTTTGAGTTACACAAAATTTGCAATTGATCTCGATTGAGCAGGATGTGTTTTTGATAAAGGGTTTGCAAACATTTTGAAACATACTTGAAATTATAGGTGTCAAGATCGTGTATACAGCCTTGCTATAAACTTACGATCGAGTTGTTGAGCGCTTAAACAAAGCTAAACGTCACAGCTCTGCGGTTTCCCAGGTAAGGGAGATCACACCGAAGCGACACCAGAATGCATAGAAATGGGATGTAACAAGATACTGAAGGCATTTTGTATGCAGTTCAACATCGCCGATTAGCTGTAAGGACAATTTTTTCATGGGATTTCAATAAACAAAATTTCCTACGCGTTTTCTTACTATTAACCATCACCAAGCATCGTTTTCTTAAAAAAATCTTTTGAAAAGGCTCCGAAATGGCTTCAACGATCGTTCTGAATTTTTCATAACATATATGGGTATCGACTATATTAGAATTATGTCACAATGTTGGTTTAACTATTTTTTTGAACTTAAAATTCATAGAAAAATTGAAACACACCGATTTTGTTTTTATACGGCAAGGCTGATGCCGCCGCTGACCTGCCGCTGATGCATAGTAATTTTGCAAAAAATATTTGTCTCTGGAATGGTAATAATCGAAATTTGCTGACTTAACTGCTTTTCTTTTAATTGCGAACCCCCTTAAATCTCTTTTTTTGGAAGAACGTTGAATCCTATAATCTTCAAAAAACATTCAGAGTCGTTATAATATTGTCCATGCAGATCTTGTTTCATTTTTATGTACCAATAAAATATTTTTTCTACAGCTCTTGTTTCATTTTTGTGTATCAATAATAGTCATTAAGGGGCAACTCTGAGCTGTAGAGGAAATATTTTAACGTCAAACTGTACCTTTCTTGAGTCAACTTTCTGCTAACTTTCCTTGAAAGTTTAATTCAATCTCCGAAGCAGAAAAGCTACTACAGTCTTCTTAAGATCAAATACTTTTTTTTACAGTCGATCAAAGGAATGTCTTTTGCAACTAAAAATTATTTATATTTTTTTTTCGATAGAGACTCTTTATGTTTTTAGGAGAAAGTATGTTTTTTTGCCGCAAAAAATCTGTGGAAAAACTACTTCCTAATCCTTTTGAAGCGTTTCGAAAACTGGCGAGAATATTTCGCACAATCGCATTTTTATGTTTTATGATGATTGCTAAATGCAACTAGTAAAAATTACTCACACTTTGAAGAGGCGTAACAAAGAGAAAGTTGTGAATACCCCATGTACCAAACAAAGCGAGCTTGGTAAGACAACGAGCTTTTAGATTGAAACGGAACTGAAAGTCGAGCGATCTTGATGGCCTGCTTCTGAGATTAAATCTATGTGAGTTATTGTGCATGAATACAAATTTACAAGAATGCATGTCTCTCCGAACCATCGGCTTAAGGTTTTAAGACGATGCCTCCAACAAGTCTTGCTTACAAGTACCAATCCTTACAAAAAATTAAGGTTCGAATTAAGTTAGATATTGTGTTTAGTCGAAGCTTTTGCGCTTATTACTAGTTACGCTGTGAGAAATTTCAAAAATAGATTGAAAAAAAAATATAAATTCAAAGCAACAAAGTTTGAGCATTCCTGCTCGAGTTTCGTTTTTATAAAAAAGGACTTCAGAACCCAGGGTACTAGAAGCAGTGGAGATTAACCCAACTTCAGATTACAAATCAATGCAAAACTAACAAAAAATTCACTGCATATGCTGTGGATACACGCTCATTTACACGTCAATGTATTTATATTCTTTCGGCATTTTCATCCTGCAGTGAAAATTAATTTTGTTTGCCTGTCTTTTTAATTGAATCACTTGAATGAAGTGCTGAAAGGCTGAGGCCCATAGCATGATATTTGATGATGATGTGAACAATCAAGTTAATAAATTGAAGAAGGAAGTTAGCATCAAGCACACATTTTCGAAAGGTAACACGCAAATTGTGGTAATTTGAAACTTATAGCATATAAAGCTAATGATTGGGAAAAGTCCTTTTGTTATGTGGTTTCGATACAGAATATCCATCACCTGAACGACATGGAATGCCGAAAGTCATGCACTTGCCACTTAAAGTCCTTGCAACCATCTACATGATACGCGTAACCACAAGTTTTAAAATTGCTTAGCACCTGCTTGGCCGAACTTAAAAGAGAGTTTTTAGTTACTTCTATGTTATTGTATTCCAAATTACTGAAAATATATCTTGAAATCTTGCATGGAAGAGATATATTGCTTGTGAATTTTGAATTTGTGTCGGAAATTCATCGCATAGTTTGCACATATTTCACAGGGGCTGGAAAGAATGTCAATTTGTGGCCGATAATCCTTAGAAATAGAGACGAAAAATACTTTGACTACAACCAACGATATGTTTTTGAAAAATTGTAAATACTTCAGAACATCGTTTCAAAAGATTGTGAATATCGAAAATGAGTCAGTATTCCCCGCTGTTTCATGGCTCAGTATGAAATACTAGCATACCTAAGTGGTTTTTACTTTTCCCTAAATATCTAATCCGTCTGGAGACTAATTACCTTCAAATTTCATATGCAATTGCAGTAAATCACGTGCCGTGAAGGCTCATTGAAAAACGTTTAATGAAAGGACAACTAACATTCTAACAACAAACGTTCAATATGTGGAATGAATTTTCCATTATCCAATAGACAGAAAAGAAATCAAAACGTCTGCGATCGTCGCATTATTTTGAAACTACAGATTTATGCAGCACAAGAAGGACGTTAATGGCTCCTTTATAATAATTAACAACATGGTGTGGTTCATAGACAAAAAAAGCAAATAACTCGTATATTATACTAGTGGAAGCAAAATTATATTCACAAAGCATTTAAAAATCTGTGTGGGGAACTTTTTCTTTAAATTCTTTTGATAGCAATAACACCAATTGAATTTGAAGCGATCAATAACCTAAATAAAAGAGATGGCCTTGATCATATCGCGATTCCTTTGAGCGGGGTTCAATCCACGATTATTGTAGCTTTGTTGGTTCTGATCGCAAAAACTATCAATAATTCATCTATACACAATGTTTAGTCGATAAATGATCGAAGTGTTTGTTGGAAGGTGTGTTAGTTTATTGCATTTTTTCTTTGGTATTGTCTACTTTTAAGACGTGGTATCTTAATTTCAAAATCACTTACAAAATTCAATTCATTATTGGTATATGTCATTCAATTTGGATTCAAAATGAGGGATGAAGTAATCTTGTCTCTGAATCTATTGAAGTTTCGAAAATAATCATTCCAGAGTGGTTTTAAAATGTTTGTATCGATGATATAATTGATTACATTTTATAATATCAATAGGAGTTTTCATGTCCTCAACGTTTGTGTACAATAAAGAAGAAAAATCTCTGAATAAATTGCATGTGATTTATGTTTCATGTAAGAAAATTGGAAATTGTCGAATGTTGTTAAAACATTTTAAAAAAAACTTGGACCACAAGGGTGTGGTTCATTGAGTTACTAAAATCAGACCAGACAATTACGCGCCATTCATTCATCTATTCTTATATCTATAGAACACCTAACATGCTCAAAAGTTCTGGAAAAAAACTCCCAATCTAATGATATGTGACTCAAATGTATTGGTATTTGGATGCAGCAAGATAGCACGACGAAGGTATAGAGACATTCTGTTAAAATTTTGAATTCATACTTAATGACTCACATATCCTTTAACATACACCAACGATAAATTATTCTGCAATAAATTTAAGCTCAGAATGCTAGCCGCCGTGATCCCTTCACTCACCTATGTCGCTTAATTTACAAGCTCTCTTTCTTGCAAAGCTCGTTTTATGTAGTAAGTAGGGTATTCGTATCTCATTCTTCGAAAGTCCCTCAAAAATATCTACTGATAAACGATGTACAAGAAGTTTTACATCATCAAGGCATCAAGTTTTCATTTCCAATAGAAAACGGTGAACTTTTTCGTATACGGAAACGATCATTTTCAAAAGCTTTTACTCGTTTCAGCTAATAGCTTCAAGAGGAGTGGTTAAACATAAGAGCTCCTTGAAATCAATTTTGAATTTTGAAATTGATAGAGTCGAACGTTTTCTATAAGAGATTTGATCAAGCCTCAGTTACTCTCTTCGATTCCACAAATCATCCACAAAAGCGGATGATTTGTAGTCGTGTTAAAGGTCGCCACATACTTTAAAAATAAATTGGTGTGCAGGTACTTGAGGCCTAGCTCGAATGTTCGAAGGAGAGAGGAATGTATGATACAAGAATAAACAGCAATTTAACAATTCTTGAGAGCAAAGACTGAACTTTTTTTAGTCACCATTGGCTTCTTTTTCGGTATGGGGTCGCAATGTTATTTTCCAGGTGCATGAAAGTACCGATTATTAATGCAACTATTGATAATGACGGTGATCAGCCTGTAAATGACATTGGAGCATTTCCTGAGTATATTATCTGGGTTTCCATCGGTACCGCTCGATTTTTTGGAGTTGCTTGAGCAAAGGGTGATTATTACACATTTGGGACTTGCCAACATGCATTTGTACTGCCAAGCAAAGGTTCAAGAGGTTCTATTTGTTTGTGAGGAGATAGTGAGAATATAGAGATGTATGACCCTTGATATCCATTATTGAATCCGGTGGCCGTTTTTCCACGGTCCAAGGATGCCCTTTCCCTAAAAAGTTGGGTGAAGCGTAGCATACTTGACCGTTTATTCAGGTCGTGGCAGTTCATAATGGACAGTCTCTCTTCGTATGCTCTGTATTTTCAGCATTTAGGCTTTCCACTATAAATGTCTACAAGTAGTTAATTTTGGATTTCATTTCAGCGTTTTCTAATTTATTTCGATTTAAGGAACTGTGATGATACTCATTAGGCATTGTTGCCAACCGTCCCTATTTCAAATTATGTTCTTTGTTTAACAGGGTAAGGTATTAAAATCTTATCTTATAAAATCTTATAAAATCGAGATCTTTTAAGCCGTGTCTAGCACACATAGTGGGCGGTACGCAGATAGAGATTCCTGTTACCTTTGCTGACCACCACAAGCCTCTCAACGTATTATAACTGAGGCGAAGAGCATGCTAATCACTAGTTTTTAGCGCTTGCCGCATGGATCCCGTTCCCACCAATGCTTACTATCCATTAGCTTTACTGCTATCGATGACTCCGGCAAGTCCTTTTCCCACTGATTTGAAGGTTGCTGATCTGACAAATGCCTTTCCCAAGTCGCTGCTTGCTCAAGGGAAACCACCTCCTGGCCCCTGGCTTCCAAAAGAGATTACGGCTACACCGGATTCCTAAGGACGACATTTTAATGAAATCAGGTATTAAATTCAGGTATATTAATTACAAAAAAGGAGTGGGAGGAGTTCATGAGCTCGACCAATCAAACGGACCCTACCCTACGGATAAGGATATATTTGGTACCAGTGGTATTTGAATAACCTTCCAAGGATGACGATGGTGCAACGAGTCGCAATGACATTCCCAAGGAAAGTACCCACCAAGCTCAGCGCTGTTTGCAACTATAATCCTGGTTCAAATTGTTTTACAAAGCGTCTAGGGATCGTGCGAGTGACAGCTGCCATCGAGTCTATTGGAATAAATCGTTAAATCCAGCATTTGTGACCAATTAACTCCATGGATTTCGAATACATCCTAGGTAGCCTAATTACAGTTTGATTTAAGCAACATTACAAATTTTCATGTCGATGAGGGGCATAAATTCAAACAATGATAATTCGTATAATCTTCTGCACAATTATTCACTCCCTTATCAAATACAAAGCGCCATGCTCTTGTTGCAACAAAGGGAGCTTGCATTTAATAATTCCAGCCTTAGTTACCATACACATACTAATTTCAACTGCTTTCTTTTTGCAATGTTCGACATTATGTTCTGCAGCTCTCGGGTTTATCCTCATCTCCTACTCACACACAAGTTATTCCAACTTAGCACGAGCGGTTTATAAAAAGGTGAAAAATGGTCTTAAAGAGATTTCATTTAGGCTTGTGCCTTTCTTGTGCCCAATCCAATGCCTTTTCCTATATGCCAACAGTAACCAGGCAATACATTATATTCGTCTGCACTATCCATAAGTAAGTAGTAGCAACGGCACACAACAGAATCGTCGTAATCGTTGCAAAAGCACGAGAAGAGAAGGTGTTTCTCAAGTCAAAGACGACGACAACGATAAACTTAACTTCCAAGTTCGTACGTGCATTGACGATTAACATACCACCTGGGATCGGACAGTCACGTTATAGGTACAAGTTACAGTGTCATATGTGGTCGGTTTTACGCAAAGGACCCTACAATGCAATGTATGTTTTACCGCATCTTATTAATTGCTATTGCATCTTCTAAGTTTCAGAGTTGAGTAGAAGAGTTTTGCCAACTAAGTGAAATGAAATTATTTAAAAAACAAGAAATTAAAAATAAAATTGCCAAATTAGTTTTTTTTTTTTTGAGGATTCATCCAATGTTGAAAAATAGAGTAACATCGAAGAACGGAGCTACAATGTTTCGGTTTTCAAAACTGATAAATAAAGTGAAAATAAACTTAAGGTTCTACTCACTTTGACATTTTAAAGAGGTTGTTCCAAGAACTCTGTGTAGAGATTTTGTAGTCATCAGAGCACCATAAGTGTAAAAGAGGGTAGCCAAAAGAAACCGGAATAGTGTTATGGTGGGCCGAGTTTTTGTAGTACAGCGTTCTGCCATTTATATAGGGACGTTCCGAGCCAGCATTCTCGGGTCAGAAAGCCAAGCGTCGTCGCTAAAGAAGCTTCGGTTTGTGTGAATTTTTTGAGTGACAGTTGTTTTAGATGCCCGTCGTTTTTCCATGGCTGGTTCTCTTGAACGGCACGCTTCCGTAGAATTTTGCTCCTTGCTCGGGAACACTAACACATAAACTCTTGAAATTTTAAAAAAGGGGACCCGATGTTGCAAGGATGATGTTATTGGGAAGTGTTCGAGTAGTTTTCTCGTTTCAAAAATGCTGATTTGTCAATTAAAGGCAAATCTTGCACCGGCCGTCCATCCACATCCCGAATTGACGAAAATGTTTAAAATTCTTGAAATCATCCTGGAAGATCAAAGATGGACTATTGAAGAAATTGCGGAGTTGTCTGGTGTGACAGAAGATGTGGGAATCCACCAAATGCGTGCATCGAATGCTTGACAAAAAAAGCTTGCGCTGAAGTATGCTTTTCTTTGAATAAAGAGTTTCCAAATTATCCAAAGATTTATTCCAAAGTTATCACAGGTGACAATTCATGGTGCTGCGGTTCTGACCCTGAAACGAAGCAAAACTCATGCTAGTGGAAAACTTCAAGTTCAGCTTCAAAGCTCGTCTAATGCAATCAAACGTGAAAAAAAGCCTGATTTGTTTTTTCGGTTTAGAAGGGATCGTCCATTTAGCGTTTCTTCCATAGGGTCCGACGGTTCAGCAGGCTTTCTACTTGAAAGTTTTTAAAAGCTGGCGGCGGAAGAAGCCTGATTTGTGCCCGACGGAGGACTGGTTTTTGCTCCATAGTATCGCCCCTACTCACACAGCCCTGCCTGTGCGCTAATTTTTGACTGAAAAGGCCATGATGCCTATGCCCCTTCTCCTTTACTCTGCCTCCTACTATATTATGCTGGAGTTATCCGCTAACTATGATCTGCCGCTTATTCAAAGTAAAAACTCTGTCAAAGACATGCGTGAAGCAATGTAGGCCACTTACTACCACATAAAATGGTAGTAAGTGGCCTACATTTCATCAATCACCTTTTCTCAAGTGATTTGAAAACGCCTATATGAAGGCTTTATAAAGGATGAATTGAAGGATAGATCCTCTGGCGGTCATACGCAACATATCAACGAGTGCTTAAATTACTATTTTATTCAATAACGTCTGAATGAATTGCATCGATTAGTCTTTTTTTCAGGCCGTGTTATTGTTGAAATCGCAGCACAAGTAGCGGCATATACCTTTATCCAAGGTTTTATGCCAGTTTAAAATATTCTGCGAGTTTCGAGCTTTAAAATTTGGACTGCAGCGATGTAGAATGCAAACGAGTTCGACGATCAGTGCTCTTAACCTGACAGCTCTGAATCGTTGTAGAGAGCTCGTGCAAATTTAATAGACTCCAGAATGGAACAAAGTAAATTGTTTGAACAATCTATTTGCAACTGGCGTTGCTTATTAGAAAAAAATGATAAACTATTTTTATTTTTCTATAAAATAATTACATAAGTGTTTTCAAAATCATTTTTTTGATAATGCCCCAGTGACTTTTCCGAAATTGCTCCACCTATCTTACTGTATTTCCACCACATATTTGTTATTGTAACATTTTAACCTCAAACGCAGATAAAAAGTACAATAAAAATATTTTTAAATGAATTCACCATAAACTTGAGCATAAAGATGAAAAAATTGCTTTAATTATGCTAGAAAGCCACATTTTATTAATTAATAATGCATTCATATTTGGTATGCAGTCGTTTAGTATGCGTTAACTCTTTTAATCTACTTGGTATCTCAGATAAGAGTCAATAAGAATCACATCCCTTTGACTTGTGAGTCATTATACTGTTGCGCGTTGAGCAGGTGCGCGACCTGTTTGCTATTCGCAAATATTGCTAATAGTGAAATAAAACACTCGCGAACTATTTTAAAATTAATTCTTAAAATTTAATTAAGTTTCTTCTACACTTTATGATTAATTTACTAAAATCACTTTAATGAATTAAATTAATTAATTAACACTTATTCAATATAATTAAACACTATTTCACTTATTTAACACTTTTCTCACTTTTCGAGTTTTTCTGGCGCGCACTGTCGCGTACTCTCGCGTTTTCCATTCACAACTGCTTGTCTCGTCGCTCGCCGTAGTCGCTTATATACCACTACCAACCATCCCAGAACCTTCCATACAGATTGTTCTCGCGTGTACGCGTCGAGTCGCTTGCACCGGGATCTGTTGTACTTGATGCGCGTGACGTGTTTATGCTTGCGCACACGAAAACAATCGATGTGTTGGTAGCAGATAGTCGTAAACATGTTTACGACTTTTTGTTTACGCCGACTACAGTTCGCGTGACCTGAACACGTCACACTATCCCCGCCTTAAATCTTTTTCGCCCCGAAAAAGTGTGACATTAACCATCTCCGCGTCTTCCTGCTGATAATATGGGGCAAGGCGGTCCAGATGCACAATTTTCATTTTTGCCCTAGGTTTCTGGTGTTCTTGTATCCGGTATACCACATCGTTGATCCGTTTGACGATTCTATAGGGTCCTTCCCAATTCGGCTGTAGCTTCGGAGATTTGCCTTTACGACGCCGGGGGTTATATAGCCAAACCAAGTCGTCCGTCTGGAAACCAGATGAGTTTGCCATTAAGTCATATCTGGTTTTCATTCGATCAGTGGCTGACTCTATTTGTTTCCGCACTAATTGGTGTATCTGACTCAGCCGTTGCCTTAAATCGCTTGTATACTCCGAAATAGGTTGGGGCTTCTCAGGGGGTGTCCCAAACTTCACATCAGCTGGTAGACGAATCATTTTTCCAAAGATGACTTTTGCGGGTGCTTCTCCAGTCGATGCATGTTCCGCAGTTCGGTATGCCATCAAAAATAATGGAATGCGTCGATCCCAATCTCTCTGGTTTTCATCCACCATCTTGGCCAAATGTTTATTAAGCGTGTCATTGAACCGTTCGACCATTCCATCGGACTGAGGGTGAAGTGGCGTTGTCCGTGTTTTCCGTATACCCAGCAGTTCACACATTTCAGCAAAAACTTGTGACTCGAAGTTTCTGCCTTGGTCTGAATGTAGTTCATGGGGTACGCCATATCTACTAACCCACTGAGAAACGATTTGTTCCGCTACAGTAGTTGCTTCCTGGTTAGGAATTGGGTAGACTTCTGGCCACTTGCTGAAGTAATCAGCTACAACTAGTAAATACTGATTTCCCCATTCGGACTCGGGAAAGGGTCCTGCGATGTCCACAGCTATTCTTTCGAATGGTACCCCGACGTTATAGGTCTGCATTCGTCCTCGCGTTCTTCGACTTGGGCCTTTGACGGAAGCACATATTGTGCATTTTCGACACCAGTCAAGAACATCCTCTCGAGCGTGGAGCCAATAGAACCTTTCTCGCACCTTTGTCAGGGTTTTGTTTACCCCAAGGTGACCTCCCGATGTGCCTTCATGCATCTCCTTCATTACTCCTTTGACCCGACTCTTGGGAAGAACAATTTGCATCCTATGTGAAGTGCCATCTGCTGTTTCCCATTTCCGTTTCAAAACTCCATCTTCGACCTCAAGGGAGTTCCATTGAGCCCAATAACTTTTCAACACCGTGCCGCGTGCTGATATGTCCTTCCACTCAGGACGTCCAGTTGTCTCCTTCCATACCAACAATGGTCCAACATCATCATCTGCTAGCTGAGCGTCCCGCAGTGCGTGCTGCGTCCAACCCTCGTCGACTTCTGTTGTGACTACACGCAGATCCACGCCTTGTTCTTTTTCCTCAGACCGTCGGCAGTGTTTACAAGCTGCTGGACATGGGCGACGGGATAAAGCGTCGGCATTCCCATGCACTCCTCCTTTTCGATGGACGATTTCGTAATCATAGGACTGTAGCCTTTCTATCCATCTAGCAAATTGCCCTTCTGGGTTTTTGAAATGGAGCAGCCATCTCAGGGAAGCATGATCTGTGCGAAGAACGAATTTCTGTCCGTAAAGGTACTTGTGGAACTGCTTTGTTGCTTCAATTATAGCTAGTAGTTCTTTCCTGGTTACGCAGTAGTTCTTTTCACTCTTTGACAGAACTCGACTGTAGTATGAGATTACTCGCTCCTCACCGTCGATCTGCTGTGACAATACGGCCCCGATCCCGTTGTTACTCGCATCGGTATCAACCACGAACATTCTTCCAGGCTTGGGATATGCTAAAACCGGTGATTCACAGAGCTTATTCTTCAACGTCTCGAAGGCTTTTTCGCACTGTTCATTCCAAATAAAAGGGCGATTCTTTTCCGTGAGCTGATGGAGACACTTCGCTACTTTTGCAAAGTCTTTAACGAATCGGCGATAATAGGTCGCCAGTCCAAGGAAACTTCGAAGTTGTCGTTTGTTATTAGGTTTCGGCCAACTTTTCACAGCTTCTATTTTCTCAGGGTCCGTTTTCACACCTTTTGCTGATACAACATGTCCTAGGTACTTTACCTCAGATGCGAAAAGTGTACACTTCTGTGGACTCAGCTTCAAGTTGGCCCGTCGTAGCCTTGAGAACACCTCTTCCAAGTTGCGCACATGTTCGTCAAACGTCCTCCCTATGACAATGATGTCATCCAGATATACCAAGCATGTTTTCCAACTTAACCCGCGGAGTACACATTCCATGAGGCGTTCGAATGTTGCTGGAGCATTGCAAAGACCAAATGGCATCACTACAAATTGCCACAATCCAGTACCCACAGAGAATGCAGTCTTCTCTCTGTCTTTCTTGTCGATTTCAACCTGCCAGTATCCACTCTTTAAGTCGAGAGTAGAAAACCACTTCGAATCCGCCATTGTATCCATAATATCGTCGATGCGCGGAAGTGGGTAGCTGTCTTTCTTCGTGACATCGTTGAGCTGCCTGTAGTCGACACAAAACCTAGTGCTTCCATCCTTTTTCTTTACCAGGACTACAGGCGATGCCCACGGGCTGATTGAAGGTTCGATGACTCCTTGTTTTTCCATGTCGGAGATCATTGTGCTTACTTCTCCCTGCTTGGCTAATGGAAGTCGTCTTGGTGCTTGTCGAATCGGCTTAGCGTTTTGTGTGTCAATGACGTGAGTCACCATACTTGTACGTCCTTGATCGTCGTCACCAGTTGAGAAAATGTCGCGGTATTTGTTCACCAATTCCGAGGCTTTCTTGAACTGCTCTGGTGATATCTTGGTTGGTTCCAATAAAGTCGACACTAACTCACGGGATTCCCCAGTATTTCGTTTCCTAGCTGGACATTGGCTATCTCCTACTTCCAAAGATGTTACAGTAGAGACCAGCTGACAGCTACCAATAATGTCTCCAGCTTTGATGTGGGTAACTGAGTCCGAGGTATTAAGGACTCTAACCGGCACGCATCCACTCTTATTTGTTGTTACGAGTGTCCGTCCCAAAATTAAATTACGCAGTGCCGGTGTTTTTGTTGGCTCAATTAGGTAGGATCTATGGTCTCCAGGATCACCTTCAAATTTGGCCCATACAATGCTCTCGGAAGATTTCGGTACGTCAGTGTCGGCATTTACGACCACTTTCGGTGTTGGAATGTTGTCGTAATGACCCTCCATTAAGATCTCAACATTCCGCCATCTCAAGACCCGTCTGCCCAAATCCAACGTAAACCCGTGTGGTCTTAGGAAATCCATTCCCAGGATGCAGTCGTCCATTATATCAGCAACAAGAAACTCATGTTGAAACAGTATATCCCCTACTTGTACTTGGAGTTTGATCTCGCCGTATACGGGTGCTGCTTCTCCCGTTGCTGTTCGTAGCAAAAGTGGTTTGCCTTTGGAGAGAACATGCCCGCTCACCAAATCTGGTCGGAATATTGACCTTGTTGCACCAGTATCAATTGTGAGGGTGCAATATTCACCGTCGACTTGTCCACGAACACATAAGTCTGCCTCTCCCCGATGTAGCTTAGATACGATGATGGTGGTTCTTGGGACTTTGATCCTCCTAGCCAACCTCTGCCCCGCGAAGTTGGCTCTTACGCGTTTCCCGACCCCTTGGATTGAGGGGCCTTATTACCAGGCTCTATTTTTGGCCTTGATCTCCTTCTAGCAGCACATGCCGGGCAGTAGCTTAATTTCCTTTGCTGCTTGCAGTTTCGTTGGAGATGACCTCGTTCACCACAATTCCAGCATATGGCCGCACCATTCACCTGCGCTTCTTCGCTGATGTCAACACGCTCACATAAACATTCTTCCGTTGTAACCTGTCGGATTCTGGCTGTGTTACGAGTTGTTGTTTTGGCAGCTTCAAAATTTAAACAGTATGCCAGGGCGTCCTTTACGGAACATTTTTCGGCTAGGCGGACAGCTTGTTGCATCTCCCTGTCCTGCAACGCGCTGATGAAAGCCTCCGTTGCTGCATCGTCCCGATGCTCTGGGTCGTATGCAGGGTAAGCCAAAAGTGCAAGCCTTTCAGTATCCTGAGCCAACTGCTGTAGAGTTTCACCTGGTTTCTGCATCCGGTTGCGCAGCTGCGACCTGTAGATCTGCTTCAGGTGATTATCTCCATACCTCATGTCCAGTGCGTTCATGATAGCGACGGAGCTTGACTGCAACTCGGCAGGGACAGTTTGGAGTATTTCCGCAGCTGGGCCTCTCAGAGCAAGAATTAAGGCTGTCGCTCGCTCCTGGTCATTCCAGTGATTTGCTTGAGCGGCAGCTTCAAACTGGGTTTTGTAAATGCTCCAAGCCATTTGTCCATCGAAAGTTGGCGCTTTTACACTCCTTGTTGAGATACTGGCTGTATTCGTTATCGGGCTTGGGTTACTCGCTATTAGACTTGGGCTGGTCATTATCGGGCTCGGGTTACTCAATATCGGGGCCGGGCTACTCGCTATCGTTATTTTCCCTTGTTTTAAGTCTTCTTTTATTCTTTCAATCTCTTCCCGAACCGTTTCCACTTTGCTCATCCTTTCTTCCACTTTGTCCATCCTTTCTTGGAAACCTTCAATTTGATGGTTAAGCTTTCGGCTTAGTTCACCTAAATCTGCTCTTAATTCAGCTGATTGCTTGTTGAACGCTGTTGACTGCCGGTCGAGCTTCTCGTTTAACTCAGTTGACTGCCGGTCGAGCTTCTCATTTAAGTCAGTTGACTGCCGGTCGAGCTTCTCATTTAAGTCAGTTGACTGCCGGTCGAACTTCTCATTTAAGTCAGTTGACTGCCGGTCGAACTTTTCTTTTAAGTCAGTCGACTGCCGGTCGAGCTTCTCGTTCAACTCGGTTGATTGCTTTTGCATTACCATCAACATTCGCATCAACCCTTGCGCACTCAGGATTTGTTCCTCCTCCTCACCTCCAGTGCAACTTTCAGCGTCGGGAAACTCAAACGACTCTGGATCTATCCCTTCCGCTGCCAGCGCTTCGTTCAACCGCGTGATCAGTCTAGCTTTGCTTCCTTCGGTTGAAATTTTCCGCTTTTCTAATTCCTCCTTTAGTTCCGGCAAAGTGAGAGCGTTGATTTTGCGCGGCATTTTTCTTACAAGTTTACTTCAAAAGTTCAAAAGTGTTCACTATAGTTCACGATTTTTTTTTAAGTGTTTGAGTTATTTTTCACTTCACTATTGCACGAATAATCCCACTTCTGACACCAGTGTTGCGCGTTGAGCAGGTGCGCGACCTGTTTGCTATTCGCAAATATTGCTAATAGTGAAATAAAACACTCGCGAACTATTTTAAAATTAATTCTTAAAATTTAATTAAGTTTCTTCTACACTTTATGATTAATTTACTAAAATCACTTTAATGAATTAAATTAATTAATTAACACTTATTCAATATAATTAAACACTATTTCACTTATTTAACACTTTTCTCACTTTTCGAGTTTTTCTGGCGCGCACTGTCGCGTACTCTCGCGTTTTCCATTCACAACTGCTTGTCTCGTCGCTCGCCGTAGTCGCTTATATACCACTACCAACCATCCCAGAACCTTCCATACAGATTGTTCTCGCGTGTACGCGTCGAGTCGCTTGCACCGGGATCTGTTGTACTTGATGCGCGTGACGTGTTTATGCTTGCGCACACGAAAACAATCGATGTGTTGGTAGCAGATAGTCGTAAACATGTTTACGACTTTTTGTTTACGCCGACTACAGTTCGCGTGACCTGAACACGTCACAATACCAAATATCTTTTAAGTTTTGCAATAAGAAATTCCTCGTTGTGATGGTGCGTTGCCTGCTTTTTTGTTACACATATGCCTTGAAATTTTCTACGCGATTTTGTCGGGACTGTTTTCTTGAAAAGAAAATACTTTGATGTTATTTGTGGCTAAACAAGCTGATTACTTTTTGAATCTTGTGAAAAGTTGCAGCATCCTGCATAAAACTACAATACTGATTCGGGATGCAATATCCAATTTGTCGGAAAAGGTTTTGTTGTTGTTTATTCAAATATTGATCTTATCGCAAGGTACCACATACACACCACCAGGATCGTGAACAGATATCACACTCTAGACCATTACCGTGGCAGGATGCTTAACACTCGCCTTCTTTCTGGACTTACGTGCATTCAAACCCATTCAAAATATTTCTTATATTATAATAATATAATAAACCCAATTTTTCCTGAGGAAATATCAACAACATTCATGTTCAATGAGTTTCTTGCAGACGATTTGGCAGGTGTGCCTTTGCTATTACATAGGCTGAAGTTTATTAGTATTCTCATCAGTCTTTGAGTCTACTTCTATTTCTAACCACAAGTTCTCGCCCAATTTTGTCTTCAGCTGTTGGTGGACCTTATTTATTTGCTTAAACAAGCACCAGATTTTTGAGAAAATTTGCATTTTAGCGGCACTTTATTTTGAATAGCGTGAAACGTAAATAGTATTTTTCTTTCAAGAGCGGTTCCACTACAGCAATTGCACTTGGGCTCAAGTCCTTCTTCCTTTCCATTAGTCTCACAATTTGAAAGAATATAGTTTTACATTAGATTATTTTACACCCATACGGACTAAAAAAGTCAAAACATACAAATCAAAGCTAGGTGGATTACCTAAGACCGTCTGCATCAGAATGATGAAACATTTGCATCTGCATTATCAGTGCCAGTGCCACCAATTTTACCAATATTGCCAGTACTGTATTACTTTCTTGCCAATAAATATTGCCTGAAGTAAGGTATGGCCAGATCTAACAATTGCTTGCGCCTTATTTCGAAATCGTTTCGACTTGAAACCGTAAATAGAATTAAGAATTAACTTCCAAAAAACAAAGACGAAATTTCACTAAAGTTGTGATGGGGAGTTATTGTCAGTATTTTGGTTTCCCTATGGCTCATTAAGACAAATCTTGGGCTCCCTATATTTGTTGCATAACCTGTGTTAAGAATTTGAGTGATTGGAAGTAAGGGTCCCGTTCTATGCCGTTTACTGTAGCCATGATTTGGACCGTAACAAAAGATCACATTTCGGAGTGCTATTTTTGTCTTACAGATAAAAGAGGTATTAATTCTAAAAACAACACACAGTGAGTTACCCTTATTTACAGTCAACAAAGAGACCAGTACTTCATAGTCAAAATTCGCCTATACCAGTTACATCTGCATCCGTTACGATTAACGACTCATAGTTCTTCACTTCTACCGAATCGCGGGCTGTTGAAGACAATGAATCTGAGTTTGAAGAAATCTCAAACAAGCAACAACTTGATAACCCAAGAAGACCTAAACGACTTGGTACGCGACTTGAATTTGTCAAAAAAGCAATCAGAACTCTTAGGATCTCGTTTAAAGGAATGGAATTTGGTACATCATAAAACTAAAATAAGCCGTTTTCAAAATCGTGACGAACTTTTTGGGTCATACTATTTTCAAGATGGAGACTTGGTGTATTGTAATGATATAAATGGGGTGATGGAGAATTTAAAAATCGAATTTAATCCCTCTCAGTGGCGTTTATTCATTGACGCTTCTAAAATTAGCTTCAAGGCAGTTTTACTGCATAACGGAAATGTATTTCCTTTTGTACCACTGGCACATGCCGCTAATATGAAAGAAACCTTTGAAAACATGAAGTTATTACTGGAAAAAATCAAATATAGTAAATATTCTTTCAAAATCTGTGGTGATTCCAAAGTTGTTGCCCTATTACTTAGACTTCAGCTGGGTTCTACCAAATTCTGCTGTTTTCTTTGTAAATGGGAAAGTCGGGACAAAAGAAACCATTTTTCATAAAAAAAGTATGGCCTACACGAACATCTTTAAATCCTGGACAGAAAAATGTGAA
Organism: Stratiomys singularior; assembly: GCA_954870665.1. NCBI lineage: Eukaryota > Metazoa > Arthropoda > Insecta > Diptera > Stratiomyidae > Stratiomys > Stratiomys singularior. Next base: position 54,483,537 of record OX940879.1, on the reverse strand, counting down.
ATATTTACCTCTTAAAGAGCCGTCTAAAGTTCTTCTTCCACTATTGCACATTAAATTAGGCCTAATTAAAAATTTTGTTAAGGCGATGGATCGCAATGGGATCCGATTTTTGTATAAAAAAAGAGGGTATTTCCGTTGGACCTCAAATCAGAGAGTTAATAAAGGATCCAGTATTTGAAGAAAAAGTGAAGGATCTAGAAAAACGAGCATGAATATCTTTTAAAAACGTTGTTGCAAATTTCCTAGATAACCATTTATATGAGAAGTACAAAGAGATTGTTAACGAGTTGCTGTTGGCTTATCAAGCATTGGGTTGCAACATGTCACAAAAGATTCATTTCGTAGACTCAGATCTGGATTTTTTTCCTGAGAATTTGGGAGCTGTGAGCTGTGAGCGATGAGCACGGGGACAGGTTCCATCAGGCCATTTCACAGATGGAAAAGCGCTATCAAGGCAAATGGAAAACAAGGATGTTGGCAGATTACTGTTGAACGTTAAAAAGGGACCATCCAGGAGCTAAATTTGGCAGAAAATCCTAAATCCGCTGACTGTGTGGGGAAAACGAACGGCAGCCCTATATCCTGGTGGTCCTTTAACAATGGAAGGACAGGCAAATTATATCCAAAATTTTAGCAGATAAAGTGGAATCTGCGCCGCCGGAGTTGATATGGGCGGATTACATGACCATAGTATAGATTTGTTGAAAGGGCTCTCACAGTCTCCAGATCTAAACCAATCGAATATTTATACAGCATACTGAAAAGAAAGATGTCTGAGTGTTCCAAGAGTTTGATTTGTGCCTTGAAAGAAAAATGGGAAATAACAACTTCCGAAGAATGCCAAGGCCTTATTTCCAATGCGTCATGAAGAATTGCTGCGGTCTTGAATGCATTATTTTTATAGCAACATGAGGATAAGCTAAATATTGAGCTCTTTTAATCAAGCAATATGAAAATAAATACATTTACTATTTTATTTCAACAAATATGTAGCAAATGGAGGTTGCTTCATAATAGTCTGGGGCTGCACGTCTGTTGCTAGTCCAGAAAATTGATAATTGATAATAGTCTCATTTTCTTTCAACCAATATCCACGTGAGTTGAGACACGGTATTTTTCTGGAGTTGACATACTTTTAGCCAACGATGTAATTAAAAGATGTATATATATATATATATATATATATATACATCTTTTATATATATATATATATATATATATATCAATATATGTTAAGTTATAATATGTGTTGACAGAAGCACCTTACATACTCTTTGAATGTTTATCTAACAAACATTACCGATTATTCTCCCTTTACCAAAGTATAATTTTATGTACATATTTACAACATATCGAATATATAGCAACAGAACAGAACAAGGTGTAATTTGCATTGAAAAAAGGAATGAATGTGGAGAGGAATTAAAGAACATTTTCTTGATTCTTCACAATCCTTTCGACCTAACCACCATAGGATGAACGGTGCAGCCCAGCCTAACGTCGGTGGATTTTTAAAAAAAAAAAGCAGGCTCAATCACTCCACATAAAGAACGTACAATTTTCAGCTATTAGTTTTTTAATACGTACGAACTTGAAGAAATGTCGTGAGTTAATTGGTAAGACAAAGGCGACATTATTATCAAAAAAGATACAGGTATCTAACGTATAATATCTTTGTATGGTTTGGATGCACGCTTCTTGTACATGCGAATAATAGTTTATGCTTATAGATACATTGCCTGTATGCATATTTATTTGTATTTTAGCAGCAAGTATAAGGAGTTGTACGAAGAAAGTACGAGGTTCAATTTTTTGTTTATACTTTACCAAGTGCAGAAAAACCACAACGCAAGAAACAATCAACGGATTGACGTTGGATTACATTTTTTGGGGAAAATATTTGCATTGGTATTTTAGGATGAACAAATTGAATGACAAGTTGGGCATCTGCGAAGAGTTTTAATTTGTGTTTTATGACAAGTGGAAGTAGACGAAGTTTGTTTTTCAGATATAAATAAAATATTTTTTTAGATTGTAGTCTGACGTATGCACAAAGTAATGTTGGTTTTATATTTAACCTTAATTGTTCGTAGCAGATAAGAGTTTCAAGGAATATGACAAATATTTCAGATATGGAGTTTATATTACGCAGCGTGATTTGAGCTTCAAGCCAAGCTCTCCTTAATTTATTGTCCTCTATATGTTTTTCTCGACGACTTGTTTTCGAGCTTTGGGATTTTTGGTCTTTATTTATCTGATATCAGGAAGTGTTTTTATACTCTGTTATTACTCTGTTATCTGCGCTCGAGAAGAAAATTTTAATACATTACCGCGGGTAATTTATGAATATCATTCATTGATTTTTATCAGGAAACCTAGACTTGCTCTTCAAAATGTAAGTGAAATTCCTTTGAGTTGAAATTAAGGAAAATTTCAGTTGCTTTTTCCTTTCACTGTAAATCGAAAACGACCTCATTTCCAAGATCTGCTCGTAAAGATAAATTGCACACAAGAGAATATTCTAGTATCTTTCTGGCACAAAATATTTATCATGCATATATATTTAATTACTGTCTTTTCGTTCAGTATCGGTAAAGCAACACATTCGTTATTTCATTCAATCACAAGAACACATTCTAAAGGAAGTGAATGTTGTCGATTGGTGGCTTAAGCATTTTCGAAAAAGTAGTCACATACGTTGCCTTGGTTATCACTGACCTGATTACTTGTCCTTTAATCAATGTTTATTGTGTTTCATTTCCCAGTATTTAAAGTTTTAGTTGTTTATATTGAACTGCAAAATTGATACCTTACGAACTTGTGGTAGTATTCCAGTTTGATTTATAAAACGAGCAAGTTTTTTGTGTCACATTTTAACAAGGACTTTTGAATGTCTTATGACTTATAAATGACTTATAAAACCGGGCTTTACGTTCATAATCGGATTAATTCATCACTTGATTGGAAGAACTCGGTTGCGCTTTTCACTTCCCAAACAGACTACCCAGAAACAATTTTCAATTTCATTGATAATGTGAAAAGGATTGAAAAGGTATGTTTTTTTCCTATATAAAAATATCAGGAGGTCGTTTATGTTCAAATAATTTCACTTAGAGCGTATTCAAAAAATTGAAATATTCTCAAAAGGCTCAAAAATAATGCTTACAACAAGACTAAGTCAAAGGTTCAAAATAAACATGATGCTGGACTTACTTAGCCTCATATGGCAATGTAAACTGTAATGAAAATTGAATGGAAAATGTATGGTAATTACATGAATCGTTTGGAATTCGATTAGAATTGGTCAAAGCGGAAGAGCGATATATAATACAGCGCTTTTATTGTTCTTTCGAAGAATATCTTTTTCGAACATCCATTTATGTGAAGACCCGGTCATGCAGAGATAATTTTTGATATCATTCGTGTTTTTATAGCGATGCAATGATGATTTCTAGAATACATGAAACATCTGCCCCTTATAAACCCTTCTTTTATTCAGGATATGTTCACTAAACTTTAGATTATACACTGCAGTTTCTGGTTTATTACATACTACGAGTACGTGTGTATAAACAGACTAAGAGAACAGCAAAATGCAATGAATTTTTGATCGACCGTTTTAGAAAATAGCAATCATTGATATATTAAATTTCTGATTCAAAAAAACTGAATGCTTATGGTGGTCGCCAATTCTGCCGTGAAGTAAGTGTTTGTGTTACATTGCAAATGGGGTTTGTTATCTCATATGTCAAATTACAACTTTTCTGATTTGAGATGTAATAATATCTTTAATCGGAGAAGAATCTTTGATAGCCTTTCATTTCAAAGAGCAAATCATTATTCATTATCAATCATCATCATGCAAATCATTATATTTTTATTTAACGAGGCTTAACCCTTAACCAGGAACTCCCAGTATTTTTATTTTCTGTCTGCAATGTTATTGCTGTGGAGCATATGAAAAGTGATTATCTGTTTTATTAAGACAAGATCTTAATATCATTAATCTTAATATCATTTTTTTGTAATTTTACATAGTGTGATATTTACAGAAACAATCTCACAATGCGTCCGTGTTCTTTTTTGAAAAAAAAAAAAAAAACAATTCTAATTAGTTACCAAGTACGTATTTTTCGGGAACTATTTATTCGCTCCTTCAAAACTAAACATTTCCTGGTAGATTTCCCAAAATACATTTTACTTTTCAAAATATATCTACTTATTATATCTCATCTCCATTTTTAATTACTTTTTACGTTACCAGAATGTCAACGTTATCTTGAATAGTTACCGGCTTCAGAATATTCTTGAGTTGTATTTATTTGTATCGATACCCACTTTTTCATTGCTAAACTTAGTTTAGTCGATACCTCTGAATACCCGATGTATGCTTTCCTTCTTCGATTTACTCCTTCTCCTGAATTTAAAATTTTCATGGAAGCCCCGCATTTGGATAAGATACAAGGGTGGTCTGAAAAGTCTCCGACCTAACAATGATACAAAACATTTTTTCTCATTTTTTTTTATTTTTCTGCATAGTCTCCTTCTAACTCTACAGGTTTCTTTCAGCGATGCTCCCATCTCTTTAACGCGTCCAAAATTACTCGGCGTTTTTCCCTGCAAAATAATTATTCCCGAAATTGATTGCCGCCTCATTTGACGAAAATGTCAGTCTTCCTAGCGCAACTTTTGGATGATGGAACAAAAAAAAATTGCTTACGGCTAGATATGGTGAGAAAGGTGGATGGTCAAGCAGTTCAAACAAGAATTCGTGGATTTTCGCCATGGCAACGCTAAGGTGTGAGACGGCGCGTTGCCTTGGTGAGCCAGGATTTTCTTTTTCTGCAAATATGGTCGGTTTTCCGCAATTTCTGCCATAAGCTTGGCAAGTATTGATGCGTAGTATGCTCCTGTAATGGTTTATCCTTTCTGAAGATAACCGATTAGGATAACTCTATGCCTATTCCAAAAACAGTTGCCATTGCTTTTCCAGCCAAAAAAAAATTGCTTTTGCTTTTTTTCGGAGCCGGTTCCCCTTTGCAGTCCACTATTTTGACTGCATTTTTGTTCCGGGGGTATTACAGTGTATCCAAGTTTCATTTACAGAAATTAATTGCAAAACGCAGTTTTATTGCGTCTAAACTGCGCCAACAGAGCGTTGGAAATGTTCATTCGAACACGTTTTTGATCTGACGTGAGCAAACGCGGCATCCAACGCGCGGACAGCTTTCGTATGCCTAAATCTTGTTTAAATATGTGACAAACACGTTCAACATCGTCTCACTCAAACGACTATAAACTAAAAACTTATCGTCCAAAATGGTTGAATCTTTGGTGAACAACTATTAAAAGATGCACAACTACATTCACTAGCTTTTATTTACGAGTGTCGCCATCTTTACGTTGTGTTTGGAAACTTTTCACCCTCGTACGTAGATGACATATTCGTAGCGGTCAAACGGGATGAGCTTAAAAAAACACTCGTAAAACTCAATATTGTCCACGAAAAAATCCAATTCACGACGGAGGTATGCACAAATCAGATACCAGGCTCGAATTTGGCATATATAGGAAACCTTCGACAACTCAGAGGATCATTCCAAAATAGGGTTTTCGGAAGAATTGACCGACTTTAGTTTAGCAATGAAAATAGTTGGTATCGATACAATAACAACGAGTAGGCGCATACAACCCAAGAATATTCCGAATTTGATAAAGCCAAGATGACGTTTCCAAAATATATTGGAGTATATGAAATGGCATGCCCACAGTGAACATCGGCCAAACGAAGAGACTAGTGATAACATGATTCAATGAATATCAAAAAAATGCAGCAAAATGGCACAAAAAGAACATGAGTACAACAACAAATATCCAGTCAAAAGTCGCGCGGCACATCAACGAAGAGACTTATCCTATATCCATCAACAATGTAGAGATAGTAAAAAGATAAAAAACCGCGTATAACTTTATATTTTCAAATTACCTGAGATAAAGCACTGATGTAGGAAAAGCTTCTAATTAGTTTTATTACTTAGATTACTTAGATTTTAGTAATAAAGTAGACAAGAAATATTTTGATAAATCTTCAAACACTGAAGAAGGCAACAAGAAGTTCCCAAAGTACGCGTATTTGTTCCCTAATTAAAAAAGATTGCAATGGACACTTCTCTTTACATTTTTCAATACGAAAACCAGATTGTATACATTTTCCGATTTACATTTAAAACTTACTTTTTCACTTTTTCACACACCACAGAATCCTTTTTTTTGTATCTCTTCGCATTATCTAAAGTTTTCCATTTAAACCTGTTTTTTGAACGTTCCAACCGGTAACTGCCCAACAGTTGGTCGACTATGTTTTTCTAGCGTTGTGTATATATACGCATAAATTATAAATATTTCCAACCCCCAAAAAGTTAATCCCGCCACCACTTGAACGGCTCTCTTAGGAAGCAATAACTTGACTCATGTCGATCAGCCTGATCTACGTAGCCCATTGAAGCTGCTATATATTTCCTGGTAGATGTCATTCTAGTATGATTCCAGGCACTCAGTAAAGTTCCTTTTATCCCTCCAAGCTAATAGTATTAGTATCCTTTTCTTTTAGAAACAATTGTTCTGTTTATAAATTATGGTTTTTTGATGATAACAGGAACACCTTTTCTATTGGTTTACATAGTGCCGGTAAGGTGACATTTCATAATTTCCTTTGCTAAAGGTAAGCTGATATATAACCTATATGTGTACATGTGATATTCCTTTCCCTTGTTATCTATCAACTTTTCGAAAAAAAGATGCAGCAGAATTCTGGTGCTCACTGGTAAATCTGGTCTTTCATGTTTTAGAAGTTTTACATTCATAATACGGCAGTATGTTGGTAGCTGATTCAGAAACGGCTTACTGTAAACCGTTTCTGAACCAGTTATCACAAAAACTTTTATGTCCCATTTTGTAGGTTTTTAAGGGTTATATGTGTTGAAACTAGCACCGCCTTTGAATTTCACTGCAGACTCTACAACGCAAAATTTTTTCCAGCAATAAAATATTCCGACAATTTCGAATTAATATACATCATAAAATTGCATATTTTTGGCATTCGTTTTTGTTCTTATGGCCTTGTTCGCTGGATCAGGTGTTTTGAGAAGCAGTATCCAAAATGTTTGGTTGAATCCACTTGTTTTAGAAATGGCGCGGAAGATGAGAATTTTACTATTTTGTTTTGTCGACCAATATTCTCGCATGTTTGAAACCGGCATTGTTCCCATATTAATGATAGCCGCAATGAAAGCCCAAAAGTCATCTTATTCCACATTTTTCCACGATTGCCATGCAGAGTTTTTGGTTATTGTTTTCGAATTCAATCTATGTTTGGCATGGTTGTTGATTTCGTCTATGATTTTATAAACTATCTCCTCCTTGAAACATAATTTCAAAAACTGTAAAGGCACTAAAACGCTACAAAAAACTTGGGGTTCCACAACATTCACTACTATTGCAAAATTTATTCTTCTTGCTGGAACTTTATCAAATATCAAATGGAATTATATTTATCTCTGTAATATCGTGCCAACTAGCATCATATTCATTTATTCATATCATCAGTGTCACTCTCAATAACACTTGTTTTTGTTTTTTTCCACTATTACGTCGCTACCATCACAGCTATCTCGTCTATTCACTTTGTTGCGTGTTATTTACAACCAAATTGGCTTCAAAATATTCAATATCAATTTCACTTTCGTTGTCACTGATCTCAAAAATATTCCAATAATCTCCTTCTTCTATATTTACTCAATGGTAAATACATCTAATATGAAACAAGAGCGTGCAGCAACTTTCAACACAGTATTTGCTAATCATTGATCAGCAAATACCAGAATCATTTTTTATCAGCAATAATAACTGAGTTGTGGTATTGAAAGCAAATGGCGCCTTTGCGGCCCATACGGAGTGCATAGGGTTAAGTTCGGATGCCAAATTTCCAATACATTGCTTGGTTATATTGCTAAGTTGCAGAGTAGTTACATTGATGTAATTTCTTGTTCAATTATTTCATTTTCACCTATTCCTCTCACGTGTCATTTGCTATCAACCTTTTTCACCAACACATGTCCAAATATTCATATAGAAAATTTGGTACGCAAGTCAAATGATTTGAATTTAGTTTGGTTCAACTGATTGAATATTACAACCAGCAATGCTTAAAAAATGCACGAAATTATTTACGTAAATTTACGAGCGCATATGAGAATTGCGAGTAGTGACAAAATGTCTCATTGATCTTTTCAAGAGTTGAAATTCTGTAGAATGATCGATTAAACCATATTCAATCCGTCTTGACCGGCAGATAAAACGAGCACCGCCATGTGCGGCAGTGGTGTTCCGTTAAACGGAGCAAAGCAAGAGCTCTTGCTAGGGTGGATCAATTTTCTGAGTGAAAAAATGATTATTGGTCCGTGGCGGACAGATTACAATGACCTATTTGATTTATGGTTATGGCTATGGTTACCTATTTGATACAAGGATATTTAGAAGTTATGTGAAACCAGCGGTGGCGTTTCAATTGCTTTTGTGTCTATTGTACAAGACAATTAGAAGGCAGAGTTGGGGCGACAAACGTAATTGAAAATATTTTCAAACTCGTATTTCAATCGTTAGTATGCTTTGCAAAAATTAAAGACAACTTGTCGAAGATATTAAAATAGAAACAAAAAAAAAACAGATTTATATACATGCATATATTAAAAGCGTATGGTCTCATTTATATAATTTTTTATTTATCCCTCTTTCGCTCTCTATCTCCATAATGTCATTGTGTGACTAAGAAAGATCGGTGTACCAGCACACACACTGATCATAGGGACCCCGTCAAACTGAGCTCTACTAGTAGCAAAAACAGATCTAGATCAGACCTACACAAATAAAAAAAAGCTCATTGAAACGTGCATAATTTTGCTCGAGAGTTACTTAAAAAAACATTCGCGATTGAAATATTCAAGGAAAATAATTCTAACCATAGTGTAACTATTAGTAACTCCCTCATTCAGAAGGGATACTACAAAGAAAACTATATGAATACGTCATATAGCGAGCTTTGTTGGATAAAGAGCTTGTAAGTTGAACGACTACGTGAGGAAGGAGACTGTGACGGCTGGCTTTTTATGCTAAAATAGAAAGCATAAAAAGACAAGACTGAAGATGAAGACTGACTTAACAGGTTCTCATAAAATTTTCAACAGCTTGGCTAAAAATTTGAAGTAACCTAAGTTAGTCTGTGAAAATTTTGAGTATCAATAGGTCATTATTACGTTTATCTTTTTCGTCGCAAAAAGAAAGTAATAATTTGGCAAGAAATATTACTCGTGATACAATGCAACATAGGTTTGGGGCGTTTAGGGCTTACAGGTCATTAAGTAATTTTGCCAATGCTTCAGATGCAGTCTTCAGTCTAATAAATACTTATGTTAACGTTTAAGGAAACGTTTGCTGATTAGAATAGTGTACACGATTTTTGTTCATGACAGGAAAAATTTCCGGTTGCGTTACTTTGGGTTAAATTTTTGATTTTTATATTGAAAATTTGAAAATACTGATATAAAGTCTGTATTTACCTTTGGCGGAACGAAATGAATCATTTTACGCTTGAACAACGTTGGAAAATATTGAAATCTTATTCCAACAGTGAGGACTGTGTTGCTCAAACAATGCGTTTTTGAAAAAAAGTTTTGGCCGAAATGAGGCACACAATGCGCATACTATATGTAAGTTTGTAGAGAAAGTTGCTGAGACTGGCATGATAGTAGACAATACTCACGGTCCACATACACATACGGTGCGCACCCCGCAGAATGTGACTGCTGTAGCCGAGAGTGTGCGACTCAATCCGAGAACATCAACTCGCCATAGATCGCCACAACTCAACACTAATCGCGAGGAGAGGTTTCAACCGTCGGAGTGACAGGTTGTGTTAGCTAGGAAAGTGTTTTAGCTAGAAAAGTGATATTATTTAGCTAGGAAATTATTATCAGTGGTCAAACCGAGGCCTAAGCCCTTAAATTCGTGCTGAGGCTGGCAAGGAGCTGATAATATCCATTCATTCATTCGTTTATTATAGTTTCATAATTAGTTTTAATATTATTAGGACAGTGGGCGAACCGAGGCCTAAGCCCTTAATTTCCTGCCGAGGGCGGCAGGTTGCTGAACATAATTATCCATTAATTAGTATATCATTAAGTGTCAATTAAGCTGCCTTGAAGCGGTCCCTTTCTCGATTTCATAATTAGTTTAAATAATAGGACAGTGTGTGAACCGAAGCCTAAACCCTTAATTGCTTGCCGAGGCCGGCAAGTTGCTGAACATTAACTGTTAATTAAAATATCGTTACATATTAATCAAATTGTCTGGAAGGGGTCCCTTTAATTTAACCCCGCGTCCAAGCTCTGTCTTGGAAATAGCGGGAATGGGTGACTCAGAAGCGGAGGGGGAGCTTACCGCGGCAAAGGCTGCTTTCACGCGGAAAGCTAAGAAAAACCTAAAGAGGTTTTGTCAGAAATTTGGGGGAAATATAAAAGAGGAGTTCTTGCTAGACCTCATAGCAAGTTGCAAACTCCAATTGCAAGTCCCAGCAGAAGATCTAGCTGTAGATGAGTGTAGCACTACAGAAGGAGACGCTCTGACGGATTGTGACAGTGAGTCCGATCAGGAAGAGTCAATGGATGTGGTCCGGGAGGAGGTTAGTCGGAAAAGGCCAATTGTGTCTCCAACTCCGGAGCCAACCTCAAAACGCTCGGTAAACGTAACCGAAAGGAGTTTCCCGCAGCTTCAGGCTGCGGTTTCAAAAGCTTCAGCTATCACTAAATCTGAAGTCGCACCACCAGGGCGTAGAATAGCTATCGGAGCTAAGGGAAACCCAACTAACATTGCTGCCCCTAAGAAACAGAGGGTTCCACCAATAGTGTGCTATAGGCTTAATCTTAAGCCTTTCAGGGAGAGAATCCATCGAGCATGTGAGAAAAATCAGCTTGATGCTCCCAAATTGGATGTAACCGTCAACAGTTCTACACGAACATCGTTACATCCTAAAACTATAGATGACCATAAAAGTCTCTTTGACTTCTTAAAATGGGATAAGGTGGCATGCTACACCTATACGCTCCCAACTGAGAAAAAACTGACGCTGTTGCTAAAGGGTGTACACACTTCCTACGAAGACAATGATGTCAAGGAAGAACTCCAAGCCATCCTAGGGGAGGATGTTTTGGGAGCCAAAAGGTTCTCAACGGTGGCCTCAAGGAAGGAAAAGAAAACTCTTTCTTCCTTCCTTATTCAATTTAAGCCAGACTTTGACGTCAATAAGGCTATGAACGTAAAAACGCTCCTACACCAAAAGGTACAATGGGAGCGTTTGACTAAATCAAATACCTCGCAGTGTTTCAATTGCCAACGATTTGGACACGTAGCTTCAAATTCCGGAATGGAACCTCGTTGCGTCAAGTGTGACAAACACCACCAGTCAAAAGACTGCCCTATTGAAAAGGAAGAGGGAAAAGATGCAATTTTCTGCGTAAATTGCAACAGCAAAGGCCACCCCGCGAGTTTCAGGGGCTGTCCTAAGGCCAAGGAGGCTGAGGAGAGAAGACGCAATCTCCAAAAGAAAAAGGAGGAACGGAGGGACTTCGTCACTGCTTCCTTAAAAAACACCATTCGAAATGGTGTCTCATTCGCTAGTATAGCAAGGGGTGCAGCCAAGCCCGCTGCAACCCAGCCTGTACGGCAAGCTAAAGCGAATAATAGTCAACAGCAGCAAAAAGACAGAAATTCTGTCATGAATAACGACTGCAAGCAATTCTTTTGGTGTGACTTGTTCACTCTCATCCGCAAAGTGGACTCATTCATTCCACAATATAAAAAACTCACTAACCTGAGTGAGAAAAAGGCGGCGTACTTAGACTTCGCCTTCAAAATCTGTTGTCGCGATGAGCTCCATTAAGCTCTCCATTGTCAACATTTGTTCGCTAGCTCCACGTTTCAAAAGGAACTCTGTTCAAGAATACTTGGACATGCATAGACAAGATTTCTTGTTCATTTCAGAAACAAGACTGAAAAGTAAACACAAAGTTCACTTGGGGAAATATAAAGTCATAAGGGATGACGACCCAGATGGAATCCTTGGAGTAGCTATGGCCTTCAGGGAGCATCTCAAAACTCAAAGACACTGTCTTCCAAGTCTACAGTGTGCAGACGTCATTATATTAAGCTCAGTTCTGGGAGGGTTCACCTTTGCATTTGTTGGAATATACGTTAAACACGGATATTCGGGAGGGGATCTCATTGAAGACTTGGAAACAGCCCTTACTTTGTGTGAAAAGTTTGATTTCTTTGCGATAGGGGGTGACTTCAATGCAAGACATCCTTCATGGGGAAATCACGTATCCAATGGATATGGAACGGCTCTGTTCAACTGGGTGCAAGCAAATATGGATCTCATTTTGATTGCGCCAAGCGAGCCCACCTTCCGAAGAAGCTCGTCAACTATTGATTTTTTCATTGTGTCTACCAACCTGGTAAATATCTCCCACAGCTGGAGGAACTTCGAATGTGGAGTTATCGACGCCGAGTCTGACCATCTTTTGGTAGAGCTGACCATAAGAGTGAAAAAGGGTGTAAAGCTGGAGGTAGCAGACCCTCAGCTCTTTATCCCATACAAGCGTATTGACTGGGAAGCAGTTAGTGCTGACTTGAGTGGAAAACTTGACGATATTTCAATCAACAGATCGAAAAATCTCACAACCACCGAAATCGAAGAGGGAATCGTTTGTTTAAATTCAACCCTTAATACGGTCATCTCAAAGATCTCCATAAAAAACTCCTCCAGGAATTACCTTTATAGAGATTTACCACAGGACATTTTGGAGCTTCATCGCAGACGTAGCACCCTCAGAAAACTACTCTCAAGAATATACCACCGCAACTTGAATGTAGTTAACTGGGAGTATCAGCGGGTTCACCTCCTTATACTCTCCCTTAATAGAGTGATCTCGAGAAGAACATCTGATTTTGCCAATGAGAGATCCGAACAGACCCTAGCAAACATCAGACCCGGTGCCTGTATGTTTCCTCAAATTAACAAAATAACTGGCCGTAAGCGCCTGCGAAGAGTTCTCACTTATAACGGTTCCATGCTCATGGATGACAAAGCCGTTGCTGACTCCATCGCAAACCATTTTGCGAAAGTTCTTCAAGGGGAGAAGGCAAGTGATAACTCTACCTTCAATTCGTTGGTAAAAAGAACAATATCAACGTTCGACAGGGACCACAAAAACGTGTGCTTGACTAGATTTTCCGATTCGAATCCGTCGGACGCTCCTATTGGCAGTACCCTGTTTGTGAGCCCTGAGAGACTCAGGATGCTCGCACTAGAGCAAAATTCCAAAAAATCGGCTGGGGCTGATGGAATTTAAAATTTCTTTATAAAAAAACTTCCCCATACTTATTTTGTTCTTCTCGCAATCCTTCTAAACAACTGCATAAACATTTGCTACTTCCCTCAGCAATGGAAATGCGCCAAAATATTTGTCATTCCGAAAGAGTCCAACAGTACTGACGTAGTCAATACTCGTCCGATATCTCTTCTGTCCAACGTAGGGAAGTTACTGGAAAGAGTGATCCTACAAGGTATCACACAGTTCTCTGAAGAAGCAGGAACTGTACCGGAAAGACAATTCGGCTTTAAAAGAGCTCATTCAATGGTAGACGCGTTGGCTGTTTTTCAAGCCAGTATAAAAAGAAATTGGCAGGCCAGAAAGGTCGTAGTAGCGTGCCTCATTGATGTAGAAAAAGCTTTTGATTCGGTTTGGATCGATGGACTTATCTACAAACTAATTCAATTTGGCTTCCCGGTGAGTGTTACAAAAATAGTAGGCAGTTTCATGAGGGGACGTACTGCCTTTGCGGTGTCTGGTGGAGCTAGTTCTGAACCCTTTGGTATCGATTCGGGGGTCCCTCAGGGGTCTATTCTAGGCCCTTTTCTCTTTAATATATTCACGTCTGACATTCCCGGTATCAGAGATGAATTTAAACCTGGAATCGAGGTGAATCTCTTTGCTGATGACTTATTGGCGTGGTCATCTGAGCACAATCTCCGCTTTGCGCGAACGAGACTCCAAAGGTACCTGGACTCGTTAACTGCGTACTTCGGAAAGTGGGGGATGAGGGTTAACGCTAGGAAAAGCGAGCTGATTGTGTTCAAGGACCCACATCAAAAATATGGACGTCGAACAAAGAACATCTGTGATACCAGAGTAAAATTGAACGGGCAGGTGGTGCACTGCTCCAAACAAACGAAGTATCTGGGGGTGATTTTCGATACAAAAAACACCTTCAGTGCTCACGTAGATTCTGCTTGGAAGAAAGCCATTTATGCATACCATCTTCTAATGCCTCTTTATAGGAAACAGTCAACGACCAGCAAGCGGGTTAAGATTATTGCTTACAAAGCTCTAATCAGGCCCGTACTCCTGTACGCAGTGCTGATATGGCAGGCAGCACCAAAATGCAAATGGGGCAAGATAGGATCATTGGAACGTAAAATCCTTCGGGCTTGCACTGGAGTGTTCAAAAGGGAGGACGGACGGTCCTACCCCAACCGATATCTATACCAGGAGGCAGATGTGGAGCCGATTCACCGCTACGCCAAGAGGTTGACCGAACGAGCTACAAAGCGTATGGCGGAGCACGAGACCGCCACTATTAGTAACGCGGCAGATAGTCGAGCGATGGAGGCAGCCAACGGATAGATTAAGAAATTAATTTTAATAATAGTTATAAGTAAAATATTGTATTAAAAATTTAACAAAAAAAAAAATTAAAACAAAAATTTTATTAATAATTATTGTATATAAATTAAGATTTAAATTAAATAAATATAAAACGACCAAAAACAACAGAGGTCACATTAAGGGTGTAAATGTTAGTAATAATAATTTTCTTTTTTGATATATCAGTAATAATTTTTGATATTAAACAAATGTTAGTATAGAGTTCTGGGCACAGCCATTAGGCAAAACCCGGAGGCTAAGTATTAGGTTAAGAAAATATTGTAAATAATGATTGTATATAGTATGAAAAAATCACCCAATAAATAAATTCTAAAATTGCTAAAAAAATTCAACACTAATCGCACGCGCATGAGAGAATTTTGCACAAAGACCTCGGATTATTTGCTTACAAGATTCAAATGACTCAGGAATTGAAGGTGAAAGAACATCCGCTACGTTATCACCTCGCAGTTTCAACATTAGAACAGCTCTAACTGAATGCCGATTTTCCTGAAAAAATCATCTTTTCTGATGAGGCGCATTTTCATTTCGGCCGCTTTGCGAACAAACAAAACCGCCGAATCTCGGGCACCGAAAAACCACACATGATTGTCGAGAATCCAATGCATCCTCAGCGAGTGACAGTGTGGTGTGGATTCTGGAATGGTGGTGTCATTGGACCGTTTTTCTTTGAAGATGAGTAGTTTCAGTCAACGACAGTTTCGGTTTGGAGCGCTATGGAGGCAGGATAACCGACTTTTTGTAGCCGGAGATTGAGAATTTTGACTTGACTGACCTTCGGTTTCAACAAGATTCTCGCCATGCCATACAGCTCATCAAACAATCGATGCACACAAAATTCGGAAATCGTGTAATCAGCCGCCTTGGCGATGTCAAGTAGCCGCCTCGAAGCTCCGATTTGACATCGTTGCAATTCTTTTTATGAGATGCCGTGAAAGATCGATGTTATGCGAAAAATCCACAAACGATTCAATCACAAGAAATTGAATATACAACAACCATTGCTCAGATAGGACGCGAAACCTTCAATACTGTCTTAGAAAATTGTACTTCACACCTAAAAGGAAGGTTAGTTCGTACGAATAAGCCGAATTAAAAAGAAAAAAAAATTAATTTCTGTGCATTTTATTGCATTTTCAAAAAGAAATTTGTATTTGGTCCACCCCCTATATTTTCATCTGTGCCTCTCACAATAGTCAGACGAACCAGATCCAGCCACCATGTTTTACCTGAAAACCTTTATAATTTTTCTCAAATGAAATCACTAAGCATGTTCATTACTCATATCACCAAGATTTTCCGAGAGGAAATCTCAATGGAAATGCTAAAAGTGAATTAGTAGCATATTGATACTCATTCGCTCGTGATTTTGCAATAAATTATCAGGAAGCTTTTGACAATTATCAATTTTTTTATTATTTAAAATTATTTTTACCCAAACTTTTACAAGAGTTCTTGTAAAGTTCTTGTAGAGTTCTTGTGTTATCCAACATATTTCTGACTGTAAGTGCCACAAAAATTGCTTCCTTTCGGTTAGCCGCAGAAAGTTCGCACTTGTAGAACAAAAGTATTAAAAGACAGGTTTAGACTTATCCAAAACTTTGATAAAATTTTTGCAAAAAGACCAACTATATGTGAATTGACAGCATGACGTACAGTAATGAAGAGCTTTGTGTTTCTACTGTGCAGAAGAACAGTTTTAAGATTTTAAATAATCTTAAAAACAGCACAATTTCTTTGGGTTCATTGTTTGCGATATTTCTTCAAAAAGTTCCTTGACCTCGTGCCATAAGTGCACTAACAAAACTATTTTTTTTTTTGTAAGAAGATGAGCATACGTCTTCCTTCTAAACCGATAAATACTTTTATAGAAGAACCAAGCAAATTCAATTGTTGTAGCCTAAATGCTTTCGCTTTTGACGTAAACAACTGCAAATCTCCTTGAAAGATCGTTCAGTCCAGACTGAGTTATCATTGTGGACTATCCTTATTACGAACAAAGTTGCTTGATTATTCAATCTTACTATGTTTGTGCATTGTTTGTATTTCATGTAATTGTGTCAGCGGTGTCACATTTGCACGATGGTAAGGGAACTGGTAAATCCTTTCAATGAAGAGCTGGTAGAACGTTTGCTTATTTGTTCTTTTTTTTTAATTTTGTAGGTAAAACTATGAATTTGGTCGAACATAAGTAATAATCGGTTATATGGTTACTTGGCTCCCTTCATTTCATTAATTTACCAAATTTCAGTGATTTAGCTTTACCTGATTACCTGAGCTTAACCTACGATTATTACGATTCACATGAGGAACCAAATTTTTATCTTGATTCGACACCGCAAATCGAATAAAATGGGCTTCCTGTAAAGATTTCCTTACGGGAAAACCACGCTTTAACTAAACAATTTTGCCACAAACATAAAAAAAATGGGTCCGGGCATACTTTACACATTCTGAAAGAAGAAAATGCGGCTTGTGAATCGTCCAGATGTTTGCAAATGATTGTAGAATGATAAACATACATAAACAATTGCGGGTAGATCAAAGACCTTCGTATCTAAGAATTTTTACGTGTTCCGTGACGAGATAAACGTAAATAAACGATTGCGGGTAGATAAAAATAAACAAAATAATTTAAATAAGTTCTTCGTACCTCGGAATTCAGACGTGTATAAAAAATTTGAGTTTATTTTTGCACTAAGGGACACTTTGTCCTTGGAGTGCCATATTTCAGTGTTTACATTTTATTTTTTCAAAGGAAACGAGTAAAGCTTTTTGAGTGCGAGTTTTTCTTGCTTTAATACATGATATACAGAAGGTTTAGCTTTTTTTAAAAACCAAAATGGCGGCCGTTGCAGCTCCGCGAAAACAGGTCCTCAAATCTCGGGAGGTAAACGGCTGACATTACTGCCCCCGCTTGGTTGATCTGAAACATAAATTCAAAGCATATTATCAACCTGTGACCCTTTGGTCATGGATTGACGGATGGGTTTTTCGTCCAGTAAAAACCTCGGAAAATGGCGACAATAAAAAAAAATCAAATTTTCGGGTTTTTTTCGCATAAAAAGGTAACTGATAAATGCAAAAATGTATCTATTGAAAAAACGATCCGTCATTCCGTGATTATTCCGTTGATTACAGCGATAAGGAGAATGTCAGCCATTTTTAAAAACGCGTTTTCGAGAAAAACGCGTTTTTATCTCCCGCTGCTTAATCCGGGCCTTTTTTGCTGCGTCGGTCACTAGCATCTCCGCGCGCTCGATCTCTGCTTTACCCCGTGAAAGGACCCAGCTCTCGATGAATATACCAATACGGACACCCATGAGATCCATGACAATTAACAATGATTCCTCACCTTCGTTGAAGATAATCACTGTTAACTCCGTGGCAATATTGACCACATCTGTGCCGGAATGATGTTGGGCGCACGCATCCAAATCATATTATGAAGTGACGCATTACTGTTTTTAGTATGAGCACCCAAACAACTTTCGAGCAAATCGTCCGACGACAAGTCTTTGTAAATTTGCTCGATGACCTTCAGAACTGTGTCACTAAGAGGAGCCTTGTGCTTATATAAAGATAAAGTATCCGACGCTTCAACTTTACGCCACGTACACCAACTGTTTTCTCCTGGTGGACATTTCTCATGCTGGGGTTTTTTTTATCCATGGAGCTCTTGTGGTAATACGCGGTCCATATCGCGACCTTCATGGCTTGCACTGAATGTGAATTTCGGCGAATAGCAAGGCCATAGTATTCAGTGAGTTCTCCGAGCGCTTTATCTGTGAGTTTTCCCTCGTCGATCACGCTTGGAAAAAGCGATTCGTCCGTTGCACTCTTTACACAAAACGTTATCGGATAAAAAATTTAAAACTAATACGAAGTTCGAAAAGCAGTACACTGAATCAAAACTTAGTTCATAACTACCCAATTCGCCACTTTGTAAAATGTACAGCGCTGACGTGCTTGTGAACAACTTGCTCTTTTGAAATTCCCAGCGATTAGAAGGTTGCGGATTGATTTTTTGTGCCCATACTGTTTCAGATGATCTTTTGTACCCTTTCCAGGCATTTTGCGCACAAATTTTCGATAAATAAATTGGAAATAACGAGAAACAAAAACCACAGACGCTACGATGTTTTTGCTTTCTATGCCGAAGCCAGACTGAAATAACCGTTGCAAAATTGATAAAGGAGAAAGTAGGAACCCTATTTCAAAGGTTTCTAAGCATAAAATGCTCTGGGTACTCGCGTCAGACGCGCTGAGACCTGCAAGAACCCAGCGAGCCAGGCGCTCCGCTGAGACGGTCAGAGCGCGCTGACGGTGTCAACTTCAAACGCGTTTATCAGGGAACCGCTTGGACAGATTTATTTCTACTTTCATGTAGATTAAGAATCTGTTATAAAAAATTGATTTTTTGAAAATTTCAAGGATAAAGTCGCCTTTAACAAAAGTATAAATATATAGTTTAACTATGTCACAGCTCGTTTAAATATTAATTCGAATTGTTGCCAAGTAAAAATCACGATTGGTTAACACCACCATTATATTCAGTGCGCAGAAGAAACAAGCACACCTGAATAATTTAAAAGACAGGATGTGGTTCAGTAACATGTCCTAGAAATCGGGAAAATAAACTGAAATATATTCCGGTCGGCAATTATTAAGCTTTTCTCAAAATTTAAGATGTCAAATAGAAAGCATACCTGGATAAAATAATAAAAAAACCTGAAGAAAAGAACATTATCTTTATTTATTTCACAAGCACTCAGATGTATTACTAATATTACTACTTACTAATATTCTTTTATTTTCCCATACATTCTTTAAAAGGATTCCAAATAATTTTTTGATGTATTTACGAGAAATTTCTCTAGAGCATCTAAATACTACAATAAGCTAGACGAGCCAGATGTGCAGACAATTTTCGGTTATGTTGTAATCGGTTGAGCGCTCGAACACATCAAGAAGGTCGTTTTCATCGGAAAAGATTTTTCCTCCTTCATGCATAGACGCATTATCCTGTTGAATAAACGGCGAAGTATCTGCGTTGGTCATTAGACCGACCGAAATTTGCTGTTCTAACACCTGTACATACTTTTCAGTGATCGTTTTGCCACTGACCAACTTTGACCCAACATTAAACATGATGGCGTCCCGAACCATCATTGATCCTTAACCAAGCTACCGCCATTTTGCCATTTAAATAAGAAAAAATTTGTTCGTAAAACATCACGCACTTCCACTATTTTTCCACTGAATAGGATAAGGTACGTGGAAAATTGTTTTAATTTCCGTAGGATTTACTACTTATCACCTTCTCCTCAATATTTGAAAGTTTTTTGAAGTGATTATATGAATATCTATGTTGTGAAATCCACAATTTGAAAGCTGGAACTAAAGTGGCCTCGTAGGGGAAACCAAGCTTATTTAAGTTGCAAGCATTTTTATCTAATTTACGCAATGCAAAGTCATTGAGTTCATTATACAACCATGATGAATACCATGTGTTCATCGACTATAAATTTTGCGTAATATGCTAACATGGCATCCAAGGCAAGAATTAATCAATAAAATAAAGAGCATACCATTAATTTGAATTTTGTCCCAAAGAATCGTATTTTGCGGGAAGTGATGCTTTTTTTCTTTCATTCAAAGAAAACGGCGGCTGAAGTTCATCGAGAGCTGCAAAAAGTTTATGGAGATGCTGCTGTAAGTGAGAGAACGTGCCGTGATTGGTTCCGTCGCTTCAAAGACTGCGATTTTGGTGTTGAAAACCGTTTGTGTGAAGGAAGACCAAAAAGTTTCGAAGACGCTGAATTGGAGGCATTGCTCGATGAAGATCCGTGTCAAACGAACCAGGAGCTTGCTTCAGTATTAGGAGTTACCCGGCAAGCAATTTCCAAGCGCTTGCATGCGTTGGGAATGATTCTGAAACAAGGAACTTGGGTTCCTTATGAATTGAAGCCAAGAGACGTTGAGCGTCGTTTTTTCGCCTGTGAACAACTGCTCCAGCGGCAAAAAGGAAGGGTTTTCTTCATCGCATCGTTACGGGTGATGAAAAATGGATTCATTATAGCAACGCAAAGAGAAGAAAATCATGGGGACTGCCCGGTCAGGCTTCTACGTCATCGGCTCGGCCGAATATTCACGCTGCGAAGGTTTTGCTGTGTATTTGGTGGAACCAGGGCGGTATTATTTATTATGAGCTATTGAAACCGAACGAAACCATCACTGCGGAACTGTATCGAACTCAATTGATGCGATTGAGCCAAGCACTGCGCGAAAAGCGGCCACAATACGAGCAGAGGCAATCAGAAAAAGTCATTCTACAGCATGACAACGCTCGGCCTCATGTTGCCAAACCCATTAAAACCTAGAAACGCTCAAATGGGCAGTGCTATCCCACCCGCCATATTCCCCAAATATTGCGCCGTCCGATTATCACTTATTCCGTTCGAAGACACATGGTCTGGCTAATCAGATGTTCTACTCATACGAAGACATCTCAAAATGGCTTGATTCGTGGATAGCTCAAAATGGCTTGATTCGTAGATAGCCTCAAAAGACGAACACTTCTACCATGACGTTATTCGAGCTCTGCCAGAAAGATGGGAAAAAGTTGTCGCTAGTGATGGGCAATATTTTGAATGATTCATTTTTAACCATTTTTTCACAATAAAGCGGCAATTTCACCAAAAAAAAAACAGCGAGAACTTAGTTGCGCACCTTACATTTCACCTGATACTCAGCAGATTTTAAATAAATAATTTAACGTGGAAACCAAAACCAAATGCCATTGACGAGAGGATAATGCGTGTGTGCACATAATTCGGGCTTCGAACAGTTGCCCTTTGCTCCGATTTCCTGTTTTAAAACCTAATGAAACGATGAAACAAGAGATTTGAAATGAATGAAAGTTGAAACAAACGCATGAATCGAAGAGTCTGACGAAGAATATACTTTCGGTTTGATTTACTAGATTTGGGAATCGCTGGGATCGAGTTAAATGGGAAAATAAAAGATTTTTGACTAAAACGTTACTGGCTTATTTGCCTGCCCTCATACAGGGTGGACCAAAAGGCCTTTTTATATTTCTAATGATGATAAAAAAATTAGTCACATGAGATAAAAACTGTTCATTCTAAAAGTACACAAAATGGGAATTCATATTTTAAAAATAATATCATCCAAATGTGCCTCTTTGTTATTTTAACTCTACTCTATCATGGAGCGGATATTTTCAATTAAGGCATTACAAGTGTTTTGTGGATATTTTTTTTTAATTCTTCAAGATACCCAGGGTTGTTGTTATAAACGTTACTTTTAAGGTACTCCGAATGGAAACAGTCCACTGGGAATAAGTCTGGGCTACAAGCTGGCCAATTAGTGTCACCTCTTATCTTTTCTTTCCAAAATTTCGAACTGTATTCAATGAGTCGTTGGAGGTGTGACATGTTGCTTGATCTTGTTGAAACGAAGTACGTTGATTAAAACCATTGAAATTCTGTAGCGCTGGAGCAAAATATTTTTTTGCATTTCAATGTACCGCTCTGTACTCACTGTAACAGTATTTCCTCTTCGGTCTTCATAAAAGTAGGAACCAATTATTCCTTTTGCTGACAAAGCAAAAACAAAAAAAGGTGAAAACACCTTTGCTTCTCTCTGAAGAATAAAGCTTCAAAAGTCAAACTACAACTGTTGCAAATAATGCACTGAGATAGGATTTAATTTGATTTATTTGGATTACTTTTGTTAGTGAACTACACACATATGACAGTTTCACAGAGTAAAGTGATTTTAAAGAGATAAAAAGGTAAGGTTGACTGGAAGGCACGAAATTTTAGAAATAATACTTTACTTTAACACACTCTCTAGAAATTAGAGCCTTCCTTCATTATCAAAAAACATATAAGTCTTTAAATTTTACATGCCAATACTGATTCTCAAAAGTTGAAAGTTTAAATCTATCTCAAGACAAAGCTTTAGTGAACATATTTGCAAGTTGACGATCTGTGCTGATATAGTTTAAAGCTATGAGCTTTTCATGAGATTTCAAAAAGAAAGAAATTCAAAAGAATAAATTTCAAAAGAAAAACTTTTGCAAAATTATATTTAATGTCGATATGTTTGCATCGTTTATGAAATTCATTGTTTTTGATTAAATTTATTGCACTTTGTTTGTCACTATTTAGACACATAGAACTTTGTTTGTAGTCTCCTTCATCACTTTGTAATTGTTTTAAAATCGTCCGTCTTGGACTGTAATTGTTTATTTCTTGGTCTTAGTGTTATGTTTGTCGCTGGCAGATTTTCAATTTTTCTTTCTGATACATAGATACTACTGTTTGGTAAATAATTAGATTCACATTCATATGAACTAGTCCCCGTGGTGATTGATTCTGGGCTTGTTTAGGAGGGCTCTCCGCTTATGTATATATATCGCTAATGTATTATATATATGTATATATCTCCGCTTCGTTTCTGTCAATCCACTGGAACAAAGTTTCTTATAACAGTTTCAAGGAAAACTGCATCTCTGCTTTCAACAACCAATCCAGAAGTAGGAATAAGAAACCTGTAGCCTTTGCTTTTACAACAATAAGCAGTGAAAATAGCTTCATTGGCTTTTGGATGCAACTTTTCTCTTCTCTCTGGGTTTCACATCATTGTTTCACACCCAAACACGGAGTGTAAGATACCGATTTTTGATGTGTAATATCATTACTTCTTAAAAGATCGGGGATTTTTGTTGATGAATTCAAGACCATTATCAATGCGATGACACGTGATTTTTCAATTTAGGTGGCTTTGAATTTTTTTTGAATGGCTCTTGAATAAATATTTGAATTGAAGAAATGAAGAAATAAAGTAAGAAAATACTTCGCTCCGCCAGGAGATGCTGTTCCCATGGGTCCACACACATCAAAATGCACTAATTCAAGCAGTTTTGTAGTTCTTGCTCCTTTGTTTTTGAATGGCAGTCGGGTCTGCTTTGCTTCTAGGCGTTGAAATTGTGCTTTTTCTTCAGTATTTTGATTCTTCAGTGCTTTCTATCATTTTATTTAACTTATCAAAATAAGGATGACCCATGCGCTTGGTGTCATAGATAAGCATCATTTTCTTTAACGTCAGATATATAAGCATGCTCACTGTACATTCAAAATACGTCGATGAATTTATTGTGTCCGAACAAGGCAAAAATTTCACCGGCAACACCCCCTTCCTGTCCCCAAACACGGTACCCATGTTTTTCGGGCTGACATCGTTTGTTTAAACTTGACTTTCCTGGGCGAAGTCGAAAGCCGCCATTCCATAGACTGCGGCTTCAATTCCGGTGTAATGTGGGCGACCCATGTTTCACTAGTTGGCTTAGAAAATCATCGTCTTCTTCATCGCATCGCGAAAGGAAAGCCGAAGCACTGCCCAAACGTTTTGTTTTGTACACTTCAATCATAATTTTTGGTAGCGAACGTGAACACAACTTCCGATAGCGTAACCGTTCCGTCACAATTTCGTACACAACACTTCGAAAAACTTGAAGAAAGTGTTCAGATAATGATGAATCGTTCTCTTGGAATTTTTTGTCAACTTTTCCAACCAACTCGCCTGTAATATGCGAAGGGCGGGCAAAGCGTTCTCATCATGAAAATTTTTTTTTTTTTGTTTGGGAGGTGAAGGCCATTTACGCCCTGAGTGTCGGACTCCCCGGCTACCGGACTACCGACTAAACACCTCCCCTGTCACACCGAGAACCTAGCCTGGAACTGTTTGTCACATTACTTCGGACTAGGCCTCATTAATCATCGCTTAGCGATGTCTTCAGGCTAAGGGAAATCTCTCTTTCTCCACGGATGGATAGGAAGGAATTGCGATTAGTAACTATAATATTGCGTTACAGAGATGTTCCCTCCCTCGCCAAGCGATCCATTATGTCTTTCTTTATAATGAGTACTGTCCGTACGTAATGCGACACACAGTTCCAATTGTCCTTTGATTTCATCATTTTTCCCGTTAAATTTTCTGGGGAAATTACGCCAATTTTCTCCGAGAGATGCGAACGGAGTCTTGTAAATCTGGTACACGTAAAGAACGTATGGCAGGCGTCATCCATCATCCCCGGGCAGAACACGCAAGTTGGGGATGGTGTCTTTCCCATTTTATACAGGTAAGACTGAAAATACCCGTGAGCACTGAGTAGTTGCATCAGATAATAATCAGTCTCACCATGCATTCTGTAGAATCACGGTCCCAAGTCACTTATCAGCCGTGCGGTCCACCTGCCTCGCGTTTCGTTTTCCCATGTTTGCTGCCATACGATAAGAGTTCTTCTCCGTTCCTCTCGGCTGACGGTTTCTCTCGCCGGCGCCGACTCCCCCCTACGTGAGTATACACATTTCCGTTCGTCTACAAGTAACTTAATTGGAACCACCCTCGAGATTACCAGCCCTGCAGGTTCAGAGACAGTGCGGTATGCAGCGGCTATCCGCAAAGCTCCTTGCCTCTGCACCTGTGCCAGACGCCTTCGGTACGTCTCTTTACTAAGAGCCTCAGCCCAAACCTCAGAGCCATACAAGAGCACTGACTCCATTGCACTCATCAGTAGACGTCTTTTGCTCGAGGTTGGCCCCTGCGTGTTGGCCATAATGCGGTTTAGCGCCGATACCCGTACGGAGGCCTTATCTGCTGACGCTCGAACCTGCTCGAAAAAACTCATCTTCGAGTCAATCATCAAGCCAAGGTATCTGATTGATTCTTTTGACTCGATGGTCATTTCCACCACACGAACGGGGATAACACGAGGGATTCGCTTCTTTGTGAGGACGACAACGTCGGTCTTTTCCAGCGCTAGGCTAAGCCCACGGTCTGTCATCCACTCGCTCACTCGGCGTATTACCGCATCCAGTTTGAGCTGCGTCTGTCCGACAGTACGTCCGGCAACTAGCACTGCTACGTCATCTGCGTAGCCAACCAGGCGCGACTCCCCCGGTAGCTGCAGCCTCAAAAGCTCATCGTACGAGACATTCCAGAGGTCCGGGCCCAGAACGGAGCCTTGCGCGACCCCTGATGTCAAATCAATTCTTCGCCGGCCTCCCAACGAGTCATAGATGAGTTTCCGATTTTTGAGGTAGTCTTTCAATATCCGCTTCAGATACCTCGGCACCCTGAAATATTCCAGAGCACCAAGAATATCTGTCCATCTAGCAGAGTTGAAGGCATTTCTCACATCTAGAGTTATGAGCAGTGAGCTCATCATGAACATTGGAGTGGCCATCTTTAAATGTCCTAACCTACTTTCGTATTATTCCTTCACTCATAATCTTTTCTCCGTACACTGCACAGATGTCACGATGAATATTGATTGCTTTAAAGTGTTTGGCACAAACAAAACGGATAACAGACCGTGCTTTGCAGTCGGCGGGACGTTCAATAGGCGGGGGTATTTTGAACAGTCACTGAAAACAGCACGCATCAGTGAAAAATGCCGTAATGGCGTCTTGGCGTGGCGAACAGATGCACGTACACAGTGCGCATGCGCGGAACACCGACCGTATCGCTGCAGCGGCGGGATTTCAAAACGATACTCACTCAAAAATCACTCCTCGTATTTAATCGATGCATGTAGGCTACAAGTCTGACTTTAGCTACTATGGTCATAGCGTAACAACAAACAGCGCTAACACTCCGAACAAACGACCGATCCAACGGTATTCAAAAAATTCTGGAGAATTGCACTGGTGTTCGTAAAAATGTTTATTTTTCTCTATTTTGTCTACCTGTTTACATTGTGCTTGTAAACAAAACGAGCAAAAAATAAACATTTTTACTAACACTCATACAATTCTGCAAAATCCGTTAGATTGGTCGATGGTCGGAGTGTTATCGCTGTTTGTTGTTATGCTATGCTATGGTGTTATATTTGTTTAGAATAATATATCCCTTGCTATTGAATTTGACTTGACTGCCATCTTTATTATTTGGCTAACTGATATTAGATGAGTTATGAACTCTGGTACATACAGCACATTCTGAAATAGCACTTTTCTGCACTGACCTCTTTTATCACAGGCATCAAGATTTAATTGCCCGGAACATTTCACAGACATGGGTTTGTCATTAGCTGCCTTTATTATTTTGATTATTGGCTCTTTCGTGTGCGGTAACAAGTTGTTACATCTAGGCATGTGGACGGATGCTCCCGAGTAAACATATTATTCATCACTGTTATTATCAGATGCAGTGAATGTAGCATTAAACACGAGCTTTCTGTTTTGTCATTCATCTTAGATTTGCACTCGGTGCCATTTTTTTTTCATTCATAACAAGGAGGTCCTTTTGACGGAAAAGATTTATATTTTCTATTTTTTTTAAATTTTGAATAATTGCAAATACTGAAGTATGACTCTTGTTCACTTGATCATGCAGAATTGTGGATTTCACTGAGTCTGCACTTATTTATTTCCTGAACTTTCAATTGCAAGTAGCATAAGTGGATGGGACTCTGATAGACCTGAGCGCAATAAGGATCCCAACCACTCATCGTCTACTTCAAACCTAATGTTTCTTAGTTTGTGCGCGGTCGTCATGATCGTCCAGACGTTCTCCCAACAGTTCCCGAAATATCCAACACGGCGTGGCAGCCCTCACTCATCAAATGCTTTGACTAGATTGTCCCACACTTCTTCCGAAGTATTCAGTTCTCAGATATGGACGTAATTAATTGTCTCAACAAGCAATATTATCTTAGATTACGCCTTCATGTGGCGTTTGAGATCAACATTGCTGTCGTCCTCAACACAATCCCACAGTTCTTCATGCTGAAGATATGTTTTTAAATGAAATCTCCATGTTGAGTAACTATCTCGGGCAGTTAATTTGGTTTGGGCAATGGGCTGTTGACATTGGATGACATTTTCACTTTTAGGTTAGGAATTTATCGACTAATTACTGTAATTACTGTTCTAAGTTTTTTTTTATAAACTTTGACAATTGTCTAGGGCTTACTGGGTCCATAATCTTTTGCAAATAATACACTGAGATAGTCAGAACAATGCGAAGATAGACAACCTCATCCTTTTTTTGGAAAGAACCGTGACGTCACAAAGCGCGAGTCAGGTGAGGCGCACGTGTCATCATTGATTTGGGATTGTGATTTTGTAGAAGGTATGATGAGCCTGATTATTACCTGACGCAGCGAGCTCGGATAAATTCGGTCTTACGTGCATAGAATGGGAGCATCACGGTCCTCTGATGATTGTTTCGGCTGGGGACCTCAAATGATGATTGCGAGAACTTCTTCTCATGTGAAATATGATTCTGCCACCGAATGAACTTTTACTTGAGAAGAGGCGAGCTCTCTCCAAAAAGATAGTCAGGAAAGATGTTGAGATTTAAAGAAAAATTGAACTGCGTATCACATTACCTGAGGACAGTTCTTCGCATAAAGAAAGCTATCATCGTCCGCTTACTGTCGCAAAACAATGGGATCTCGTTAAAACCTAACCACCCCTGCTGAAAGAGGCCCTAATCCCAATTTTTTGTTTGGCAGCGGGTTTTAGTCGGAAGTCGTGTTGCGTCCAGTGTGACATTGAAAGCCCTCAGCACACTCAGCACATAAATATCCTTCATCTCCCACCAAAAAATTACCATTATTTCAATGCTATGGGTCAGCCATTATAGGGTCTTATTTACAACTACCATAAATTTTTATTTTTAAGCAACTTCATTACTAATGTAGCATAAAACGACCTCTGTTGTTTCCATAAGCTGATAGCTCAAGTCACATAGCTTATGTGCCGTATGTTTACCATCTTCAAGATTAGTGGCAAAAGGTTCGTTTCGTCAAAATTTGGAATAAACAGGAAGAAATCCGGCACGGGTTTAATTTTGAAAAATCTTCTAGAACGACTGTCCATTTTTGTATTATCATCGTCATTGAAATGACAAAATATCCATATTTAATATATATAATTGTTTTAGTTCCAAAAAACAAAAAACCTCAAACTGGTAAAATTCAAAATTAGGTCAAAATTAAAAGGAAGAATCTTTGAAAGAATCCGTATTTGTTCAAATCTATGGCGGCTCGTTTGTATATACAAAAAGAGTAGTAAATATCAAAGGATTTGTGAACCAGCAATATTTCCTATCTTTTTTATTAGGCCTGACTGACTTTTGAATGGGGTCATGAATTGACTGTTTCGAATGGGGTTTTGTGTTGGATTCCGTTATAATCATGATAGCTGCACAGCATTTGGAAAAACATTTAAAATAACTCTTGCGCAAAAAGAGATCAGTTATGGAGGGTACAGAGTCACACTGAAATCGACATTTAGTGATCTCAGTATTATCTTCAAATATTTGTAAGCTTGGTGGTGTGTCAATTACAGAGTAAAAATTATCATTATCTTCGACAGTGTTGTAATCAACTGAAAACACTGTCCGTCGTAATCTTTGAGAGTCATCCGCATCTTTCTCACCAAGAACGTCTGAAAAACTATCGTCAAAAACGTCAGAAATTATTTCACGTCCGCTCGTTTCTATTTATTTTCTGAAGGAGGCCATTGCTAAAAGGCTAAATGAAATATTTTCTTTGATCATATATTTTTGAAATCTCACCATCCCTACTATAAAAAGAGATTGTATTTGCATTTGTGCTTTTAAGCAAAAGTTGTCATATAAACACCGAAGCTGATAAATTGCATATTAGGTGTTTTTTTTTTTTTTATAAGAGTTTGATTTTGAACATCGCATAGCGTGGTTGCCAACAGTGGTTTCAACGCTTTCCCAATGAAGAACGAAAGAAAGTCACGATCATGACGGCCCAAGGAAGAGACAATTGGGGACCTATAGGAAATCATACAAGGAGTTGATAAGATGACCATCGCAGAATAATCGGAGAGGTTCCTCACCCACAGTACCACTGCTCAGAGAAGAATCTATGCGCTAGGATATTTGGTCAAGTTGGACGTTGGGTATCCCACACACCTTCGCAAAGGAACAAGGAAGACAGAATGTTCTGGAGTGTTTCCCGACTGGCTCGTCAAAACTATGGAGGATTTCTCTGATGGATGATTACTGGCGTCGGAAGGTTTTCAAAAGAGGCAAGTCACCAGCATCAACTGTAAAACCACGATTGCATCCACGGTAGGTCTATTGTCTTGTTTGGAGGGATTCTCGAGGAGCTACCATGGGATGATAACAAACTTGTGTTGGGCAATTGGAGCGGTTTCAACAAGCAATATATGAAAACTTTCAAAAATGAGTCAATTTTCGTTGGGTCATCATTTACCACCACTATGAGAGACCGCACACAGCTGCTGTTATGGTATGGTATATCCATATCGTATTATGGATAATATGGTGCTACCCATCATATTGTCTTGATTTTGCTTCGATCTCTGGATAACTACCCGTAGGGAAGGGAATATAACAATGAAGATGCTCTTTTTACAGAACTGTCATACTTTTTCCAGGGTAGGAGGATAAATTTCAACAAGACAGAAATACAGCAACTGCCAAAACGTTCATAGTCCCATCGAAACTTTGGGCGTCCTCTCGGTCATTCGAATCCTCTTGGGAACCATTGCGTTAATCTTGTGGTCCATCTGCTGTCCGTCATTCTCGACAAGTGATCGGTCAATTATTATTTCATGGATTTCGCCCTATTTATCACGTCTATTACTTGGTTCTTTTTTCGTGTCCACGATAATCTCTTGCGATCCTTTCGTGAAATGCCTAGCATGCATCTTCACATGGCTCTTTGGCAAACTGAAGTTTCCTCGTTATCCCTGTTGTTAGCGCCCATGTTTCACTACCATATAGTAGGACTGGTAGGATACATTGGTCGAAGGTTTTCTTTTTCAAGTACATCTTCATTTAAGACTTTAATCTAATCGAGTACTTCCCGAAAGCACTACATGCCATCTTGATTCATTGCTTCGTGTCTGGTAGTAGTGAACCACATTTGGGTATTAGCTGGCCAAGGTATACATATTCTTCGACTATTTCTAGTGTGGTGATGTTCACTTTTAAATGTCCTTGAGTGCTGATATAATCGTTGAACATGATCTGAGGTTTGCTTAGGTTCATTTTCAAGCCTGCTTTTCGGCCCATTAAGTTCAAGCAGCTGTTCTTGTAATTCCTCTTGGCTGTTGGCTATCAGGACTCCCTGTCTCTTTGTCTTACCTCTTTTGTGTGGGAAACTCTGGAATATGTTCTTGTATTTTGACCTTCGCTATGGCATAGCGGTAGATGTTAGCTAGTACTTCCACGTATAGTTTGTCTGTGCCTTGCGTTATCAATGCTTTTATTTTTGCATCAGGGAATACTGAGTAAAAGGCTTTCCTGAAGACTATGAAGTCTAGTGCTAGGGGTTGGTCATACTCTTTATATTTACTTAAGACTTCCCATAATGTGTGGATATGCTCTACAGTGCTGTTTTAACTTCTGAAACCAGTCTGCTTCCTTGGCTGTTCGGCATCTAGGGATATTTTTATTCGGTTGCTAATGGATTTCGTGATAACTTTGTAAAAGACCGATTGTAGATTTATTGGTCTGTAGTTCTTGGTGTCTTCTTTGCTGCCTTTCTTGTGGTTAAGTATTATATTAATACTATTCCATTGATGAGGTATGCACCTGGCATTAATGCAATCAGCGTAAATTTCTACGTAAAGTTTCCAGGTTTTTCTGGCTGCGTGTTTAAGCAGTTCAGCGATGATACCGTTATGACCTGCCGCTTTATTATTTTACATGGAGTTGATAGCCGTCTGGACCGCTTCCACTAAGATATTCGGGGCATTATAGTTGGTTGCAGAGGAAGCGGTTGTTATTGTGAAAGAGTGTTGAAAGTCGAGTTATCTGGAGTCAAATACAGGTATCCGTAGAAGTTGGTAATTACATCAATTATTTCCTTTCTATCAGTAAGTCGGTCGTTTCCTTAGCTTAGGGCTATCACTTGTTTTTTGCCAATGAGAAGTGTTCTTTTTGCCTTCTTGAGGCTTCTATTGTTTCAGATTAGATTAAGTTTCCTAAAATTAGTGATGAAAAAACTTTTGCAAACACCCAATATTCTAAAAAATGGTTGAAAGTTAAATTCGCACGTCTTGATGTTAAACAAAGTGTAATAAGTGTCTAGTTTGAAGTTGCTACGGAAAAGCAGATTTCAATTTTTCCAGCTAGGTACAAAAAATGTTTGACAACAACCTGGCAAGGTGGGATCAATCGTTAAAAATGAATTTTATTTTATTTTGAATATCTCCTTGAATCTACGAGCAGCAACATTTATTATGAAATTTCTGATTTCTAGCAGCATTCATTTTAATTTACGAAACATTAAGAAATGTCCTCGAAACTTAACGAAATCTCATTTACCACTACGTGTTTATGATTACTTTTGTCGCAACACTGCAAACTATATAATAAAATCAACGTAAAATCACAACATTGTCAACCCGTCAGTTATTTCAATTGCCTTCCAGATGAGAAAAACACCAAATTGACTTCACTTTCCTACTTTTCCACCCGACTCACACTCAGAGAGCCAAGGACACGCACAAAGTAAGTGTGGTTACTGTGCATACATGCTCATATGAATAATTGCTACTAGCCAGGTGAACAGACAAGTAATGAGTGCCATCACTTCCGTAAGCATGAAACTGTTATTAAATAAGAAAATACGTGTAATTTATTAGGCAATACACCTAGTAATCGTCTAGCTCGGAAAATTGATGTTGAACGCTAACATATAGACACTATAATTGATTATTGTCGTTATTAAGTGACACAGAATAGAAAACTTTAATTCATTAAAGTTAGTAATGGTTATAAGCAGGAGAGAGGGGGAAGTAAAGATATAGAGTATTGTGTGTAGCTGGCAGTTTATTTGGTGCCGGACATTTTTCAATGAGAGGCGTTGAACTTCAAACTCAAATAAGGCAAACGTTAAAACAAAAATTTAAAAAATATTTAAAAGCACTTTAATTATCATTTTAAAAATATTCTCATTTCTTTTCAGAAACGAAATCGGATTTAAAGTGTCACATTGATAGTGTTGTTTAAATAATTATGTTAAATGGTCAAACATAAAGAAGAAAATAAAAAAAAATGTATACGTAAAGTTTACGTCAGTTAGTATAAAAAGATAAAATAATAAAAGAAAAAGTTTGTCTGTTTGTCTGTCTGCATCCCCATCAAACTAAAATCTTATAATGAGGAGTAAACAAGTTCGCAGACTCTTAGCTAGTCAGATATTTCTAACCCAAACGGTGATCAATGTACTCCGAAACAACCAGCAGAAAAAATTCTTGCAAAGCTTCGACCCGAATGAAGATTGTCAAGGACGACCAAATCTTTGAGCTGCAAAAACAAACCCCTTTACTGGCTATCTACGGCCCAAAAGAAATCAGGTTCGCGAAGGCCGGGAAGCAGAAATCTTCCTTCCAGAAACACTTCCTCGGATTGAAGCCATAGGCACATGACTGGTCCTGCATCCGAAGGTGCTCTAGAAGATGTGTAAGACCAGTTGATTTCCAGGAAAACAAAAACCACAGAGTTTGTACCATGGAGATTCAAAGGAAACGAACGAGAGGTGAGCTAGAATAATACCCAGGAGTGAAAAGCAGGGTAAAAGGACAAGGACAATACGACTTTGATTTGTAGCATAGAAAAGAATGATCCACAGCATCAAAGGCTTTGTGGGCATCAAATCAATTATAATCGCATGAACTTACAGGTATTTACCTACAGCCTTCACAATAGTAGTTATAAAATTCAATTAAAGGTAGTAGAAGAAAGCTTCCGAAATCCAAGTTAAGGAAAAATTTAAAATACTAACTGCCTCTACCAGCCGATCGTAACCAAGCCATTCAAAGAACTTAGAAGAACAGAAAGTAGTGATAAAGGACGATAATTGGATACACAGTATGGATTTTCGGACTTACGAATATGCCCTTGGTCTTCTGCCAAAAGGTACCAGTACCAGAATTTAAACATATGCTAAATATGAAAGAAAGAGAAAAACATATTGAGGAGACGGTGAACTTTACGAATACATTGAGGAGACTTACAGGACATATTGAAAGGTGAATATTTAAGGGAATGTGATGCAGGACCGGTAGGATAAAAGGATGACATGTAGGGGAAACCGATTTGCAACTAGCTTATACATACAGATCAAGTTAAAATCACCACCGATCAAAAAAGCCTAGAGAACGGATAACGCTGCAAGAAATAAAAAGAAATCGCATATAGTAAGTATTCACACGTAGTAAGTGAAGAGCTACAAAAACAGCAAGGACTATGAAGAAGAGAATGCGACGATGCCACATTTCAGATTGTGGGAAAAAATCAGTACAGAAGAATTCATTATCGTTTTACTGGCAGCCATCAAAATAGCACCTTCATAACTCTTGTTTGGTGCTGTAAAGTCCTGATGACAACGGTAGAGAACTTGGTCAGGATGTATTTTTGAGTTTAACCCTTTGCAGCCGGTGCCACCATATTGGCATTTCAAAACTGTCTTCGAAGCCGACGTGGTCACTGTGGCGGCATGATCACGTCTCAAAAGAGCATTCGAGAAAAACAGAGATACAGAATGCTATCCATTTCGGATGTCATGCGTTATTTCATCATCGAGAAATATATGATAAATAAATAGAAATCAATTTATAAATAAATAAAAAAAAAATTGAATAAAATAATAAAATAAATTGAATTTCAAAGTTTAGCAAGTTTAGTAACATTCTAATTGTTCAAGATTGCAAGGTAGATTCATTGGTGATATTAACGATTTGAGACTATTTTTTTATGCAAACCATTGCCGCTCAGCCATGGTGACCGGGAATCTATTACTTGAAGTCCAAAAAGGATATCCGTGCGCTACCTTTCCTAAACAAGTCTTGCCGTACAGCGGAAGACGAGACAACCGTGGATTTACTGACCTATTCTATTGAGTGCCTAAGCCTCGCGGCCAAACCTCAGTACTTACACCCTGAGTCGAATAAAGGTGAGTTTAGTTTGCATCTAAACCAAGATGAGGCATATGAATGTAAGAGCAAACATATGAATGCGCATTTAAGAGGCGATTACCTCCCTGCGCAGCCCCAGCGTGCTCCTCGAGTCAATATTTGCTTTCGTTGTATTGCAAGATTTTGGAGTGTTGTTTGGTCATGAGCTTGTTCGATCGACGAACCTCTCATGTATTAAACTCCCATGTCTTCCGAGAGCGCACAGAAATTTTTGCTTTAATTTACTTTACAACTACTTGCTCTATATTAAACTCTTATAGTTTAATTTATTATTTTTTGCACGTATTAAATTAGGTGCTTACGCGAGGTTGCATTTTTATAGGCAATGCCCTATGGGTAAGCAAAGTATCCCCAGGCGCTCCTATTTCTATGCAACTCTTTATGTCCTTTGCACCCACGCAAAATTCAGACAGAATTCTATTGCGTCCCAATTATCCTTACACTACCTGAAGCCTTGGGCTGAAGGATGGAAGACAAGGACAGACAGATTGCGATGCTGATCGAGCAGCTGAGCATGGCAAAAAGAAAGGAAAAACAACTGCAAATAGTTGTTAGAGAATTGCAGCTAACGCGGGAAGAGCTAAAGGGTACAAGATCTTAACTTGATCAATGCCACGCTGAGCTGGCCGAAGAGCGTCGCAAAAATGACGAACTGACGATGAGGGTGCTAGAAAAATCTAAAACAAAAAAGCGCAAAAAACATAAAAAGCGCAAAATCGAGTCACCACCGCCTTCGGCAAAAACTGCCTCTTCTGATGAAGAAACGATCGAAGTTGAAGTCGATCCGGATATGATCACGGAAACCCAATCCGAAAACGACATGGAAGAAGAGGAAGAAGAGGCAGAAAACGAAGCCGAGGACGATGAGGAATTCCCTTCCCTACCTCCCCCCCAAAAAAAACCAAGCACTTCCTGAATTGTTTGTCCTCAACAAACCAACAAAAAAGACAATCCCTCAACCAACCCTTACAGCAGGCCCCTCAAAAGAGGAAACTAAACCACGGACAGTACCCATCATACTAAGGGAACCGGACAAGTGGACAAAATTTAACAGACTCATGAAAACGAACAACATAAACATGGAAACGGCCAAACGATTTTACCTGGGTATACAAATTATACCTAAGACGACATCAGACCACAGAAAACTAACGAAACTCCTCACCGAACTAAAGTGGCAATACCACACTTATTACCTTCCCGAGGAAAAAAACCTAAATGTCATTATAAGGGGACTATATGGCCTAGAGGCCGAAGACATCAAGTCCGACCTGGAAGTACAAGGTTTCCACCCAATACAGGTTCATTTTCTCAAAGTGCAAGCAGTGCCCTCAAAATTGGTGAAAGTCCTCCTCCCAAAGGAAGAGACTCACATTTACAACATCTCCGCCATATGCCATCTCGTCTGCAAGGTCGAAGCGCGAAAACCACGAAATGGTCAAATCATGTGCCACAACTGCCAGCAGTTTGGACACTCCTCAGGCAACTGCCACGCACAAGCAAGGTGCGTCAAGTGCGACGGGCTCCACCACTTCTCTGAGTGTAAAAAGTCACCAGAACAAAAGCCGAAATGCGTCAATTGCGGAGGAGAACATCCCGCAAGTTACGGAGGATGTGCAAAAAACCCCAAGAATATAAGGAAGACATTTGCACACATTGCAGCCCAGAATCAAACACCAGCAAACGCAACTAATCCAACACCACCAACCAAAAGTCAAAATCAACAAAACACCACACAAATACCAAAAAGCCCAGCACCTAACATGGACCTATTCATGACCCAAATGCAAAATCAGTTTGCACAAATGATGCAAACGATGATGAAGACAGTCATGAATAACATGTTTGCACAACACATCCCGAATAAGCAATAATGGCTGTGAATCATGTATCACTCCTTACATGGAATGCAAATTCCTTGAAGGAAAAAACTGGAGAAATCAGGCAATTTATTCTAGATAATAAATTCCATGTAGCCCTGATCCAGGAAACGTTTCTGAAACCAGGAACACGATACAACGTACCCAATTATAATGTGTTCAGAAACGACAGATTGGCTGGTACGGGAGGTGGTACGGCCATCCTGGTGAGGAGAAACATGAAACACTACCAAATAAACACGCCACAATTGCAACGCATGGTAGCCACGGCAATAAAAGTTAGTACAAGTGTCTGTACAATCAGTTCAAACAAGATCTTGTACAGTTGCTCACGCTAGAGGGTCCTTTATTGATAATCGGGGACTTCAACGCATATTACAGAGGCTGGGGTGCCGTGAGAAGCAATCAAGTTGGGACTGAGCTAAATCGATTCATCACGAACGAACAAATAAGCCTGCACCAGCCTGAAGAACCGACACATTTTGGTCCAAGACACGGCAACATACTAGACTTTGCTATATCCCGTGACTTTCACCACAACATGCGGATAAATGTCCTCGAAGAGCTCTCATCAGATCATAAACCGGTCTACTTCCTAATAGAGGACATCTATATAGACGAACCTCTAAAAGTAAGGAAGAAAACTAACTGGCAAGCTTTGCACAACACTCTGGCTAATGAAAGTTTCACCCAAGGTTTAAATACAGCCAGAGACATAAATTCAATGATCGAGGAAATAACTAACAAAATGAAGCAGGCAAAAGAGGACACAACAGTCACAACTCCGGCAAGGGTACATAACCCCTATGAACTCCCTCAGGATATCAAGCTTCTGATAAGGAGGAAGAACCAAGTCCGAAGAAGAGCTAGGAGCACGGGTGATCCTAGGTTTAAAACGAAAGCTAACAAGTCAAGTCCGAGACCGTATATCTGAATTTAATAACTGTCAATGGGAGAGTTTCCTACAAAGTCTAGAATCCGGCGAAAAGCCGTTCTGGAGAATGGCCAAATACTTTAGAGTGAAAAACAAAGCAGTCATGCCACCAATTCACGGTCCAAACGGATTGCAATTTGACAACGAAGGTAAATCAGAAGCCTTTGCAGACACTCTGGAGATGCAATTTCGTGAAAACTATACCGAAGAGGAGAGCTTCCACCACGAAGACTACGTAGAAAACGATGTGAGACGAATATTGCGCTCAAGACTGGAAGAGGAAGAATATGTGATACGGCCACTAGACCTGACAGAGACCAAAGACATGATACAAGGACTAACAAAAACAAACCACCAGGATACGACACACTCACTAATACAATGTTACGATGGCTTCCTGAAAACCTGATACAGAACTTCACGGACATTATTAATTCTATTTTCCGTCTACGTCAATTCCCAGAAAAGTGGAAAACAGCA
The DNA here is from genome assembly GCA_954870665.1 of Stratiomys singularior. Classification (NCBI taxonomy): domain Eukaryota; kingdom Metazoa; phylum Arthropoda; class Insecta; order Diptera; family Stratiomyidae; genus Stratiomys; species Stratiomys singularior. The sequence goes on along the minus strand of OX940879.1, from coordinate 54,445,376 downwards.
GTCATTATAGTCATCCCAAAACCAGGCAAAAATCTAACTTTTCCGCAAAATTGGTGACCCATCAGACCCATCTCAGCTGTATCAAAACTAGCGGAAAGAGCGTTGCTGAATCGGCTGAACGAAATAATCGAAGAAAAGCACCTCATTCCTGATACACAATATGGTTTTCGACCAGCACATGCTTCGGAACTCCAGCTTACAAGGGTGGTCCAACATATTCGAAATGGGATGAATTGCAGAAAGTCAACAGGATTAGTTATGTTTGACATAGTTAAAGCCTTTGACAAAGTCTGGCATTCAGGACTCATTTATAAAATGCATGAATTAAAAATTCCACTATTATAAAAATCATACACTCATTCTTACACGGCAGAACATTTCGCGTCAAAATAGACAACCATCTTTCCGAACTGCGACCAATTCAAGCTGGAGTTCCACAAGGATCACCCCTCTCCACAATTCTCTATAGCCTCTACATAGCGGATATGCCTTGCCTGCCAAATAATGTACAAACAGCTTTATACGCTGATGATACATACATCTATTACTCAGCCAGACAAGCAGAAGTCATCTCTTTAAAATTGCAAAATTCTATTAATATTATTATGGGATATTTTAACAAATGGAAAATAGACATTAACACAGACAAAACGCAAGCCATCTTTATAATTAGGAAAAGAAACCAACAACCAAACTCACTCGCCATCAACAAAGAGAACATACCATGGAAACCAACAGCCACATATCTGGGGCTCCTATTCGACGAAAAACTGAACTGGACGCAACATATACGGAAAAAACGAGGGCAACGTATGAACATCATCAAATCACTAGATCCCCTCCTAAACTAAGGCCACCTTAACAACAAAAACAAACTCCTGATCTACAACCAAGTCATAAGACCGACACTATTGTACGGCAGCACTGCACTATGCCAAACTACCCGGACAAACAAAAAAACCCTCCCAAGCCTTCCAGTACATGGCAATAAGGAAAATCTTCCGAATTCCATGGTATGTAAGAAACATAGACATACAAAAAGATATTAAAACAGACACAATTGTCAAATACATACGTGACCGAGCACTGAAACTATTTGACAAACTCGACCAACACGACAACACTACCATGGAATTCCTAAGACATAGGGAATCGGGAGGACGGCAGGTGTACCCGAGCCTCAGATCGATCATTCAATTAACATAACGAAATTGCATTAAATTAAAAAATAGCTCTTTTTAACGATATAATCAGCAGGTGGGAGATCAGCACCCACAGACAAAAGGGAGTAAGGGTGTTTTATCACACCAACTCCAAGTAAGAACAACGAAGCAACAGATTTCTTAAAACATTCGGACGCAATACATCGCCATCCCAGAGTATTTCTCGAAGATTCAAGTGCAAGTGCATAATCTAGCATCGTTTTTAACGAAGTATTAACTGTAAGACCATTACTCATCCTAAAAATGAAGCAGTTTGTGACGCTAGTGATTGTATAGTTCCTCCTATGAGACGGAATCTAGCAAGAATTGTTAATGGAAGTGAGGAGATTCAAGACGATGAAGAAGAAGATTCTGAGGATACAGAAAACTCAAATAATGGTAGAGTTGGAGGACGTCACGGAAAACGAAGATTTGCCTTTTAGTTTTGCATTCAAAACTACGTATATTCGATTACGGATACGTATATTCGATTTCGCCGCATTACGGAAGTTTGACGACCAAAGGATCAGAGAAACCTGAACTTTCAGTTAGTTCTAGAATTCCATCGACATTAATAAAAAAAAACATCACAACAACGTTCCACACGCAGCGAGCTATCACCTGTATACAGACAGATTTTTTAAAAGTATCCTGCTTGCTGGTGAACTTTTGAAGCTGAAGATCTATTTTACAGGAACAACAATGCTAAATCAGAGATGTTCCCGATCAACTCATATATAACGTACAAAACGACACAAGAATCTGATAACATAAAACCGCTAAATCATTTGAATTTCATGAAGCGTTTAGTTGACGAGTTGGTAGGAACGTTCCGGCAGCGAACACCATCAAGAGCGCAGTCGTCCACATCTTTTAATGGATAAATAATAAAGTATAAGATATTTGGATAGTCTAAGGGTATGGTCATGGGAATTTAAATTTAATGATAAGTTTGATTAAATATGATGTTATTGTCTTAGAGATCTCCTGCCGGTCCCGCGAATTTTCATTTTCTGGGGGTTTTTACTGTTAGGCCAGGAATCAGGATGACAGATAGTGTGAAAGCTGTCAGACATAGTTATTCTTCCGATTATTATTCTTAATTACAATTATTAATTACAATGAAGGCTGATCTCAAGATGATCTCAATTTTGATAAAATATGCTATTTTAAAAACATTAAAAAAAATTTCAAAATAGATAATAACTTTAACTGAAACTAGTAATGTCCTAATTTACACCGAACCTTGCTCCGAACACGAATCAAAGATGAGTATATGTGCACATGCTTATGAATATTCACATAGAACTAAGCCAAACATATTAAATCATGAACTCTCTTATCACTCTTCCTATGATAAAATGATAAAAACGTGAAGTATAATACAACATTTGTTCAACATTCCAAGTGCAGTGAACTTATGAAGCATTATGCTGTGATCAGAATTTAGAAATACATTCTTGCATTTAACTTCAGTGTAACACAATTTCACTGACATGTACTATCCAATATTCTGTTTATACGACGAAACTACTAATTCCATTAACTCTCAATAAAAAATCATGACATCAATTTTTGAATAAATGCATTTAACTTACTTGGATTGTTGTTTGTTTCTCGCCAATGCGTCGCAGCTTGACATCCGAAAGTTGTTCTACTTGTGCTTTTACAACAGGACCACTTTTTACCCGACCAGACACCCGGGTGAAAACGATAAAACTTTGGGGTATTTGTATCCTCACAAACTGTAATGAGATTAATGGAAGTAATTTTAAATATTCAGTTCAATTTTATACGAGCAAAGTTGAATACCAAAACTTTCGTTTAAGTAAAGTAGTTGGAAAAGTTCGAGACCTAAATATAGAGGACTTTTAGGAAACAGAGTATAATCATAAGGATTTGACGAAAGTTTTAAGTCTTAACTATGTTTGAAATCAGTAAATTAAATTTTCGCAAACTTTTTGCAGAAATAAATAATTCCAAATGTGAAGATGAAGGCATGTTTCGAGATAATAGAATATAACCATTATAAACATGTTTGATCCTTTTTTCTCGACTTAATTTTAGATTAGACGTAAACAAAATCAGACTTTTTGCTGTTGACATCCTGTAAAATTATATAATGAAGAATGCAGGGGGAGGAAGGCTATGGGAATTATAACCCCAAATGAAAAATTCAAAACACAATCGAAATACTTCCAGATTATATTTATACAATGAATAGTCGAACAAGGTTTTCTCAAATCTACAAAATTAAAATTTGGTTCATATTTCGTGGGAGTGACAGAAGTGAAAACTGCGGAAATATTGATCTAATTAGTTGAAAATCATTGGTAATAGACATTCATCTGGGGAACATTGTTGACAAAATTCATTAGTTGCCTTCAAGGCCCACAGGCAGTATGAAACACCTAGTCTCTTACGTTTGGACCAGAAACTTGCATATTTTCTAACCTTGTAGAAAAAGATAAGCTGATGAAAGATTTATCTATTCCATAGAAAAATATTGGCCCAAAATGATGAGTAGCCTTTACTACCTAAGGCAAATTGTATCTGATATTGATTATGGAAGCGGTTAACACGACAAAACGGATCTTGGTGTAAATATACAGAAAATGCAGAGAAGTATATTTTGGATATTAGGGAAGGGCTGAAATAGTTTTTATATGAAAGCCTTCAAAAGCCAATTACAACCACTAGCAATGGATAACCGGTCTATCGGAATATCAGGTAAACGCATCTTGTGTTCAACACCCTACAACACAAAGCACGTCGAGACTTTGGCATAATCAACATGCGGAACTTCCAGGATGCTCTATACTACACACTGAACGTCATAGAGAGGAATCTTAACATCAATTTAATCTCACTTGATACATAGAACCATAAATAAACTAATAACCAAGCTAATAACTAAGCTTTGGTTTGGCAGTCGGCACTGTAAAAATAACAGAAACATCGGAAAAGAACAACTTTTGCGATGGAGACTGTTACGCATTCCGATGTATAGGCGACATAAAAACAAAAAAAAAACGTCCCAGTAAAAAAAGTGTCAGAAAAAAATTCTCATTCTCTCTCGAAAATTCTCAATTCTTGGAACGCTATTGAGAAATATTTTCATTCAATATGATTTACTTGTTTGTTGTGAACATATACTTATAAGAAGGATAGTAAAATGTTGAGGAGTTATAGAAATTGTGAATTAAGTATTGAGCAGAGAAATTGTGAATTAAGTATTAAGGATAATTGAGCTGATTGAGTCCTTGAGTCGCAAAATCTTTGAATTACAAAGCCCAAGGGAACATTTTGATTAAGATCAATGCCAATAAGATAGTAAGCAGGCAACAGAGGTGGTCAGAGGTAGCGCAGCGGAATTCATTCGGAATTCGTCCCGAAACCTAGCTGAGGTGGAGATTCGTGTTGGAGGAAGCAGAGGTGGTCAGAATCAGCAGCAGAATGTAGTAAAGTCCCGAACTCAAGCAGAGCTGGAGATTCGTGTTGGACGCAGCACAGCATAATTCATGAAAATTAATTATTTAATTTTAACTTGCTTTCATTTGATTTTTTCTATTTATTTATTCATTTTGTCTAATATGAAACAGTAAGCTATGTCTGTGTGTATGTGTGTGTGTATGTGTATGTGACACGGAAGGATCGGGGCTTAAATAATGTCTTAAATTTCCCACGCCCACGGCGAGCTCGTCGGTTCAAAGTAACTTCCTTCGGCCGCCATTATGCGGCCCTTGTATTTTCAAGAAACCTTGTCTATTTAACCTGATATCCGGTCTTCAGTGTGTTACCCGCACAAGATGGCAAAATGTTACTCGGCTGCTTCTCTGCTCTTTGATTGCCTATCACGAGCGTTGACGACGCCTGACACACCCTAATCGAATGAAGACGTAGAACAAATAAGCGTTATCTCCTCTATAAGAGAATAGATGAACTCTCTCTGGCAACTCAGGTCGATGTGGACTTGGACGGTTCTTATGAGAAAGAAAGGTGCCGTGGATCGTTCGATGTCACAGACAGAAGAGGTTACCCATAACTATAACCACTATCCCATTCGGATGTAAACCGGACTCCCTTAGCCAAAGACCCCAACTGATGAAGTGGTAGAATCGTAGTCATAAGTAATGGACAAACAGATGCAGACTTGGTTGTCAGTGTGGCTGGGGAGGCTTTGCAAGGGTGGTATACTAGTCTACCGCTGCTGAAAAACCATCACTCTGAAAGTAAACGACAGCTTTAACTTCCTCAAAATGATCACTTAGTTCTTGAAAGTTAGAATCACCTAAATTGTTTTTGAAAATTATCCGGGAATGGTATTTCCCGAATCTTTTGACTAATGTGAACGATGATTTGAAAAATATAACCCTCAACATTATAGCTTTGTCTCAATAATTTTGCAGTATCTAAGCAGGGTCATATTTAGTTGTCAATGATTTTATTTTTATTTTCTTTTTTGTTTTCTTTCTATAGTTTATTTTCTAAGTTTATCGAATGCTCAGCAAGTAGACGTCAAAATTTTTTCAGGATAGTTCATGATCTCGTCGGCTTTTCTGGATGTCAGAACACATCTGGAGATGTAAGGATGCCATTCTTTCAACCCTGAGAATCTACAACCCTATGTTAACTGAAAGCAGGCAAAAGTAAAAAACTGCAAGACTAAAGATAAAGTACAAACTATGTTAATTGAAAGAAGACAATAGTGAATTTGCTTTTCAAATAGTGAACACCGAAATAGTTAGTTAGCATCGTTAATAATGCATCATTCATTTAATTTTACAAATATTAACATCTTACCTTGTCTTATAGCTCGAATCCATTCAGAACGTTCTTTCTCGCTCGTCGCTATGAGATAAAGAGTATATTGTGGCAGCGAACGCCCTACTGTTTGATCATCATTCTCGCAATAGCCTACTTGAAACGGGAAGCCCTGAAATGAAAAGATGTAGTATGATTTTGGAATCTTGTAAAAATTTTCAACTTACGTTAGGAGCGTATGGATCTCCACCATCTCCCCCCAATTGAGCACTTTCGACTAGACGTACACCTTTAACCTGAATGCGACCTTTTTCACGTCGCCTCTGCAATGTAAAAGAAAATCATGTAAGCAAAATTAGTCAAAATTTTATGCTAACGGTACATTTTTAAAATTAATTTTTTTCTAAAATTAATGAAAAAAGTTATTACGGCAGTCTTTATTCATGTTAAAAGTGATCAAGCATATTAAAGCATCAGTGAATCCTTTAAAACGATACTGTTCACTATGGAAGCGTCATGTCAGCAACGACTGTAAAAACTGACTGATTCAAATACGTCATCGTTCCAAAGTTCAAAGATTTCCAAGTGTATTAGTTGTCTACAACGAATGACACAACGGGAACAACAGTAAATAATAGTCTCTCATTTTTTGACTAGTTGATGATTTGATTAATTACGCGAATTATACGGAGCTACAAGTAATTTCAAAAGATGTAATGAATCCTGGATATTATTCTAAATTTCTTGAATTTTACTTTGAAAAGAGTCGGAGGTCAAATAAGTTTCATAAACTTTACAAAATGAGCATTCTACTTGTTTTGGAATAAAAGTGGAGAAGTTAATTAAGCTAGTGAGAGCTTAATCAAAATGTAGCAATTATTTAAGAATGTAAATTATTTGACTCTAAGCATTAAATGTTCGATGACCACCCCGAACTCACAAAGGCAAGAGCCAATGATTGACGAACAGAATGAAGACATTGACCGAAAAGCTAATTGTCCTCGGCTGTCTTAATAAAACTCAATAAACTTCATCACAAACACTTTTGTAATATTTTTGGTGACGCTTATGGTCTTACGCGCCGATGTTACCCAATTTGGTACTGCTCTGTCAGTTACGCGGTTCCCTTCCTCCCGAATGAAAAATTTACAGCACTTTGCAAAAGAGAACAAAAGTTGGAATCGTTGCAAACGGAAGCGAAGCTTGGGCTCATAAGCAAGGGAAAAGAGAATCCGAAATCACCAGCTGCATACTGCCCACTATTTATGCTAGACACGGGAGTTTGGTTGTAGCTGTCATCGAGACAACACGTGACGTTAGCAGTGGTTGCGTTTTATTCAAATTTAAAATTTAAATACATCTTAACTCATCTATTTCTATAACTCTAAAGCATATGTGAAAGTGGCAGTGACTATCCTGATAAAAAAAAGGGTAAAAACAAAGAGTAGTGCTACGTTCCCTCCCCCTCAAAGTGCAAGTCCTGTCTGAACTACAAAGAGACGCTTTTCAGCGCCATTTTAGTCCGGGAATTAATGAAGTGGAGTTAAAAACGCAAAGGTTATGCCCAAAGGCAAGTGTAAATTACCGTATAAGGAACGCGACCTTGCTAAAACATTATAGAGCAAAGATAGACAAAAAATCTAAAATTCCACCCCAGCCCCACGGGCCGTCAAAAACAGTGCCAAACGAGCAGGCAGCAAAAAAAAGTGGAGCATCGATCAAGGTTCTGACGAAAAATGCCTTCCTTTCACCCCAAATAAAGGATTTGATCAGCAGGGAACTTCAAACCCTACTGAGAAAAGGAGAACAACAGCTAACCGAAAACGGAACTATGACGCCAAAGGTAAAAGTACCAAAAGGAACGACTACCAGGAAGGACGAGGCATCCAACAGCACTGCACGCCAGGACGTCGATATGGAGAGTGGAAATCAAACCAGCAACAACAATGATTTACAAGCGGCACTAAAGAACGATGCAGAGAGGTTCAAACTAGCAACAGGTAGGCTAGTTACTAAAAATAAAAATTTAGTATCTAGCAAATTTAATAATGACCCTAAAAATAATAATAAATTTTCTTACCTATCCCCTCCTCAAAATACACCAACGCTACCTACTGATAGCACAAACTTAAAGCCATCCTGGTTGCCACCGATTTTCGTGAACAATGTTTCACCGCCTACTCTTCGCGTAATGATGCGCAAATTTCCAGATGCTAAGTACCGCATCAAATCTCTTTCACCGTCTTACCAAAAGATCATAGTCGATAATACGATCGCATATGATGGCATCATGAATCTGATGCGGGAAAATAAATTAGGGGGCCATTCCTTCACCCCAGCAGCACGCAAGAAACCGGTGGCTATACTGAAAGGCTTAAGCTCCTTGTTCTTGGAGAATGAGATATTAGAAGATATCTTACAGCAAATACCTGAGCTGCAATCCCCTTTAGTCACCCAGATGACTACTGCCTGGTCACGGCAAAACAAAATTTCGCTCAACCTCTTCAGAGTTGCGCTCTTCTCAGAAGAAGATCTGCGAAAAATTATTAAAATAAAATTTATACTTAACTGCAAAGTGACATGGGAAAAGCCCAGAAAGGGAGACCTCACTCAATGCTTTCGTTGCCAGCGCTTCGGACATGTGGCTGCAAATTGTGGCTACTCCCAAAGGTGCGTCGCTTGTGGAAAAGAGCACGAAGGTCAACAGTGCCCAAGGAAAAGTTTAGAAAATCCTCGAGAGGATGTCTCAACAGACCCCGCCATTCCCCCAGTTTTCTGTGTCCTATGTTCGAACACGGGCCACCCGGCCAACTATTCTAACTGTCCCGAGCGTGTCAAGCTTAGGGCCAAAATAGCCGAGAAGCGGACACTGAGAAGCCAACCTCAGTTCAATTGGGACCCAAAAAGCTTCCAGCAGTTGAGCCCATCTGCAACTGACGGATACGTCGATCGTTCGACCATACTCCCTCCGAGGCAGCAGTACTCCGCAGTCTTAAAGAGACCCGCAGCCCTATACTCTGAGCCAGTCCAACAAGAGCAACCCCGAAGCGAGAATGTCTTAAATCTGATTTCACAGGAAACTGTAAAGCATCTAGGGGTTTCCTTCGTCGTGTTTATCAGAAAAGCACGTGAATTTTGGGCGACTTACAGGCAACTTCCAAATGAAGAGAAAACGGAAGCGCTGCTAAACTTTTATATAAATGTGGTCGGCGAGCAGTAGGCTCCGAATCATCGCAATCAATATAAACTCTCTTCAAAGGCATGAAAAACGTATAGCACTAGAGCAACTGCTACAGAAATACAGGCCCGACCTAGTATTCCTGAACGAAACATGCCTTCGAGAAAAACACAAACTACATTTTCCTTACTACAATATTTTTCGTAATGACGAGGGTAGAGGTACTGCCATTCTGGCACGCACCAACCAAACGATCTACCAAGTTGACTGTCATATCATGCCACTTTCTTGCACTTTAGCCACGCTCCACCTACGCGGCCAGCAGGGGCTCGTCCGCAAGGTCTTGCTCGGGTCACTCTACATTCCATGTGGCAGCGGATACGCCTTGCCATCTAAGCTGGATCAAATAACTACCATTGGGCTGGGTTATGATGAAATGATTATCGGGGGTGACCTCAACGCCCGACACCCGTCGTGGGGTGACCATACGACTAACAGCAACGGTTTAGCCATATTCAGCTGGTTATCGGATGGATATCAAACTTCTCTAAGAGTCATCAATGCAGGAGTGCCAACATTCCCACGAGGCAGTTCATTCCTCGATAACTTCATTCTATCCGCTTCATTAGTAGGTTTTAATGGCTCAGCTATAGATTGCATAAGCATCCCGGCTCCATCTGATCATCACGCATTACTCCTTGATGTCGCCCCTTCCGGGGAAAGAATATCACCACCACAAGAACTCACACGATCATACTTAGGCGTAGACTGGAAAATTTTTAATGAACAGCTTTCCGATCAGCTTGAAGGGAAATTCCCGGACCATAGGATATACAGCAATCATGAAATAGATGATTCGATTCAAACCCTCTCAAACTGTATTCTAGACCTGATGAATACCCACGCACCAGCAAAACCCCGCTCATTTTCCAAATATGGGAGCATATCTCCTCATACAGAACACTTAATTCGAACAAGGGCTAGATGGCAGCAACGCCTTAAAAGAATCTTCCATAGAAATCTAAATAGAATAAATTCGGAATACGTTGCACTAAAGTCTCAAATAAACTGCCTGGAAACTCTTATAAGGCAAAATGTGCATGCTGAAATGAATAAAGCGTTCAAAGACAGGCTAACTGCTATGAAACCTTCCCCATTCGTATTCAAGGAGATCAATGCCCTTACAGGCCGTCACATGGCAAAGTTCTCAATAAATAGAGATCCCATTCAACTAAACGGACAAGTATTCACTACGACGGAACAAAAACTATCTGCTTGCTCCCTACATTACGCCCACCTGTACAGGGAGAGATCGTCCTCAGACCAAGGCACTAACACCATCGTGGAAAAAACGGTCACGGAATTCCTAAACGGATACCAAGGTTCATATCTCACGATCTTTTCAAGAACCAATAGAGCCTCTAGCCCGTCAAGCGAGCCGTTCAAATACTCCTTTGCAAGTCCTGATCAGGTACTATTCGCACTTCGCTCAATCAATTCGAAAAAGTCCAGCGGCCCCGATGGTATCCCGAACTACTTACTTAGGAAATGCTCCACCACCATTCACAGGCCTCTCACTATCATTATTAATCACTGCATTAATAATGGATACTTTCCCCGTGCGTGGAAAACAGCCTTACTACTCCCCACACCCAAAAAAGAAGCCAATGGCGATCTAAAAAAGCTCAGAGCAATATCTTTGCTTTCAAACCTTGGAAAAATTTTGGAGAAGATCGTCCTACTCTCCTTCAAAACCTTTGCTAAACCCCTTGTACCAGCGCAACAGTTTGGGTTTAAAGAAAAGGTATCTACGGAACAAGCGGTCCTCCTCTTACATGACTACATCTCATCCGGCCTAAGGAAAAAAGAAGCAACCGTGGCCTGCTCAATCGACCTAGAAAAAGCGTTCGACTCCGTGTGGGCCAAAGGGCTCATATACAAACTCCTAAAGGCTCACTGCCCGACCCCGCTGACGCGCATTATAGCCAACTATCTAGATCAAAGGACTCTTCTGGTGAAAATTGCCAATGTCAACTCCAACAGCATCAATATTCGCTCTGGGGTTCCGCAAGGATCAATACTCGGCCCTCATCTCTTCAACTTCTATCTCCACGACATCCCAACCGCAATGCAACCAACGAACGCTATTCAGCACACTGCACAAAACTATATCACCAACCCCTCTTTCCACACAATCTTATATGCAGACGACATATTGGTCCTCGCTACTCGCAAGTCCCCTCTCAAGGCCTTGCAAGACATCGCTCCACACCTAGAAGCCCTACAAAAATATCTCTCAAAATGGGCTCTCCAAATCAACGCAGAAAAATGCGAGCTCATATGCTTTAGAAACGCATCGGGCAAAGGCCATCGAAACGCGCCAGCTGAAAGCAAGGAACTCTCAATATATATCGATAACGTTCGTGTGCCCCTAAGAAAATCCATAAAATACTTGGGTGTCCTGTTCCACCATCGTCTCAAATTTAATCCCCACGCCCGTAGAGCCATCGAAAAAGCCAGTTGGGCTACTGCAGCCTTAGCCCCTCTACTCTCTAACAAGTCAGTACAAGTAAGCACGAAAGTTCTTATGTACAAAACCCTTATTAGACCCATTATCTGCTACTGCTTCCCTGTCTGGTTCACTATCTCCCCCACCGTAGCGGACGAATTGCAAATCTTCGAAAGGAAAATACTGAGGAAGTGTCTGTCCAAATATAGGAGGCCTAATAAAAAGCACTACCGGAGCACCATCCTATATAGAAATACAAGAATTAAGCCCATCCTAGAATATATGGTCGAGACTAGTTCGAAACGCCTAAAGAAATTTGCAAATCACCCCGAATCTATAATAAGGGAACTGTTCTCCCGAAATATCGCTGTTAACATCGTTTCTCCATACCTCTCGCCCATTAAACTGCTCACATCCAACTGTACTACCATAACAAACCCCACCACCTCACCGAATCACAAGCCACCGTTCTATATACAGACAGGGGAAGGTGACCGCGGCTAGCCGAATTGCGCGAGCAACAGACGAATTTTCACTCTTGATCACCAAGACGATGGGGCCACCTTGGTAAGCTCTAGAGACCCTCCACACTTCTCAACCCCTTTCTTCTGACAGGACTCCGACTCCCATTCTCCATCCGATCACCGCCTCCATATCAAGCACCTCTATAATTGTAAATAAAAATAAGTACGTAGAATTAAGTTAGGTTTAAGGTTTACCATGTTCAAAAATAAAAAGCCTTATGAGCTAAGGATGAATTTATAATTAAAAAAACGAATTATGCATTAATTTTAAACTAAGTATCGGTTGCGACCAGATCAATAAAAATAAGCTGTTTGACAAATTTTTCGCTGTCAAACATTACAGTATCGTAGTAGATAAGGACAACAAACAACATGTACGTATAAAGTCTCAATAAATATATCTATCTATCTATCTATCTATGCTAGACACGGCCGAATATGTTTTCGAAAAACTGATAAGGGGAAGACTCGCTGAAATGATTCGTGCTGCCAGGGACTTATCTTCATGGCAGTATGGCTTCAGAGCACATTGCTCGATCATCAATGCAATCGGAAAAGTGGTGAGCGCTGTCTAACGTGCGGGGGCACATAGCAGTTCCACCCGACGGGTCGTCCTGCTGGTTATTCGGGATGTCAGAAATGCAATTAACTGCGCTAGAAGGGTGGGTATTCTGGAAGCGCTTGAAATTGTTTTCAAGTACCAGGATATCTGATGCGGATTCTGGAGGACTATTTGAAAGACCGCAGCTGTCTCTAAGACACGAAGGGCGTGTCGGTAATGTAGCCGAAAAATGGTACTTCCTTCAAGTATCGCTCACCGGACGCGCAGTCGTCCATACGCAACTCAGACTAAATATGCTGAAGGGGAAAGTAAGGGACAGGATGATCGCTCACGGGTTCTGGCAGGCATTAGAAAAACCGAAGTGGTCATCTTAACATAGAAGAGAGTCTCCAGAGGAAGGCTGTCGGTGTTGCGACGCGATGGTTGAATTGAAATCCGCATTGAAATATCTGGACGACTCCATGATGAGTTTTTCCAAACAAATTAGGGCAACAGCTAACAAGGCTGCAGGACGTGTAACGGCATTCACCCGATTAATGGCCAACATAAAGGGGCCCACAAAATCAAGGAGACGACTCATAATGAACGCTGTGCAGTCGGTTCTAGTCTATGGGTCAGAACTGTATGGTGACGCTCTCAGCAAGGACTTATACCGAAAGCGGTTAGCACAGGAGCAGAGACAAGGACGCTGCGAATTGTATGCGCATATCGAACAGTCCCCAGGATGATAATGCTGGTATTCAAAGGAGTAATACCCATCGCTCTTCATGCGAGAGAGCGCAGAAATATTTACCTGCATAGAAGCGAAGACAGCAGAGAAGACGTCACCAGGGAAGATAGAAAACACTTCCTCAAAGATTGTGAAAGCGATTTCTATCTTCCCTGACCTCAGGCCGTAGCTCTATCGAGTTCATGGTGCGACCAATTTCTACTTGACCCAGCTCTTAAGCGGGCATGTATGTTTTCGGCCTTACCTGCACAGAATTGACAGGATACGGTCTCCTAATTGCGTGTTTCGTACAGGAGAGATCGATAACACCTCTCTAGGCGTGTGATCACGAGGCCTATCCGGAAATAATTTGTCACACTGTTTCAGGCTGGGTTCTCAAGTTAACAGGGGAGATTTTTAGTAGGTAGACCAGAAGCACTGTGCGTCTGGGAGTCCCAGACTCCAGTTTTCTGTTAACTGTGTTTTTTTCCACTAATTTGAAAGCAATCCTTCGGAGTAGAGGGGTTAAATCGTGGGTCGAACGAAATAGATCAAAATACTGCCGAACAGTATTTTTCGAATTTGAACAAAGAGTTTCGTTGAATGGTTTCAAAAGCTCGGATAAACGATGGAGTAAATGTATTCTATTAAGTAGAGACTATGTTGGAAAATTAGCCATTCTCCATTCAATTGTTTTCTAGGGGCATCAGCCGCATACCGTTAGATTGGTAGTTCTTCCTAGGTGTTGAGATTGTAATTTAATTATGCTATGACAAAGACTCCTGCAAACCGTCGGTAAAATCAATGAGTAAACGCGGCCTGCTTTATGAAAACAAATGGTCAAAGCAATTATCCTAGCAAAGTGACCTTACACGTAAGCGAGGCGTATTCGTAAAGACTACACAAATTCTAATGAGGTGTAATACAGGAAGAAAGATGGTCATGAAGGATACACCTGCGGATAAAAAACTGGAAACTGGGTACAATTTGTACGTAAAAGTACTCAAACCATTTTTACCTCTTTATTTAGCTTTTATTCTCCATTTATTGCTGTAAGTGTATAAGGATTCAAACAGAAAAATTAGTTCCGAATTGACTTAAAGGTTTTCAACAATTTTAAATTAAAGAAAAAGGAGTAAAAATTCTAGGTGTGAAAAAAAATGCAACTTGTACAATAAAATAAATTGTATAATAAAATGTTGGATTTTATTGTACAATGCCACTATTAACATCGTTAATAGTGGCATTTTCATATACTATAATTCGAAACACTAAGAATCAATCATGTAGCCTTTACTTGCTAAAAGAGCGGCGCAGCGTTGGGACACGTTGGGACAATCCACCAAGCGTTAATAACGTGAAACTGGGATATCTTCCCAGGGTCTTTGAATTACCCGCCGTAATTCTGCTACTCTCCTGGGTTTGCCATAGAAACTACTTCTTAGATATCAATACAAAAAAATTCCATTGAATTCACGTCATCGGATTGGGCTGGCCAACCCATACCTTAAACCTCATTTGATACAGACCAAGCTGTAGCTACCTTGCTGTTATGAACCTTCTTTTGGACCGTTGTCCTGTTGTAAGATCTATCTCATAGACATACTCCATTCATTGTAAGGAAGCATGATGATTTCCTTAATGTGTATATAAATTATGTGTCATTTTCTCTTTTACCTAAAATATTAGAACAATTCAATAATAAGAAAAGCATGTCCACATATTCATCTAATCACCACCTTACTTTACAGTCTTTATTGTATAATTAGGATACAATACTAATGTAATGTGATTAGGATACTTCTAATGTAATTTCTGCGGGCCACCAAATAAAACTGCATTGGAATCATCAGTTCATAGAACATTACACCATTTAAGTTGCAGGCAATTTTCCCGCTCTCTCGCCAATTTTAAACAACTTTGACGGTATCGTGCTTGCAATAAAGCAATTTTTTGATACCTAATAAACGTCACGTCTTATTCTAATGGTAGAGCTGTCTACTTCTAAATTTAATTCTTCATTCGATTTAGCCGATGTCAAAAAGGAGTCCTTTTGACAGTTCTCACTGCGCGTTAATATCATACGAAAATAACTTTCTATTCCCACCCTTGGTTTTCGGTTTTTCTTCCCATTTCTTAGCGTTGAGGATCATTTTCCCGCTGCATCTAATTTTCCCTTATATGTACATATATGTATGTTTCCCTTTTGCGTGTAATTTTCTAATCAGATTTCTGAATGTTTTTCGGAAATTTTGACGTACAGTTTTGGTAAACTATGTTTGATTTTTTTTTTATTTTTGCATTCTACTAGGTTTCCACTTCAGTATGACCATCCACTAAAATCATTGCATTTGCAACGTAAGTAAGTTGCAATTTGTTAACAAGAATTATAGGGCATATAGTACATAAATTACTATTTTTCATATTTTCATTTATTGAACGTTAAAATGAAAGCAAAACGTGAAGTATAGGAACGTATGGGCTAATGTCAAGACTGCTGCTCTCATAAACTGAAAACAAGGCCGCGGGATTTATAGGACTGGAAACGAGTTCTCCTGGAGGCCAAGGCACTTCTTAGGTGTTTAATCAATGAACGATTTTGCACGATAAAGAGTTTTTCTTCGAATTTTAATGATATACGGGACCAGAACTAGAAGATATCTTAAACTCGAGTTTCTTACTATTACACCGCATATCAAGGAAATTGCGAAATTGCCTACTGCAACTTAGGCACGGGAAAAAACCCTACCAAACACTTTATGTGAAATATCTGATTCAATCATGGAAAAGCATTTAACATTTATTAATTTCCTTTCTTCAAATCAAAGCATAAATCATCATTTTCAGAAATTAGATTTTTTTCAAATGAGCCGAACAGACTGAAATGCACAGAATAATGAATTTGTATCAAATCGTTCCAATTTAATTTCAACTAATGGTAGCATGTGTTACTACTTCTTTGTCACTTGCACGATAATCAGCGAAATCAGATTCATTTATGCAACAACGACAGATACTTTCCTCTTACTAGGAATTCACATTGAGAAAATTGTTTAATGCATCATATCTGAAGAATTCTGTTTTCTCCTCACCACACATATAGGTCATATGAGCCGGCATTTCGTATGCATTATCTTGATTGAACTTCGTTGAAACTTAACGGTTGTGTCGCATCATCTCAGCCAGGAATCAATGAAATGTACCTATGAAGTTGGATGAAGTTAGGCTGTAGATGTTCCAAGTAAGTGAGATGAGATTCGCAAAGGAACTGCAACATGTTTTTGTCAGGTTGGTCAACACGATGATGAAAAATGTCGTTGGATTTAATGTGATGCTGAGTCAAATGTTAACTGGTCTGATTAATCATCTAGCCGCCGATTAACGAGTCCAATGCTGAAATCACTAAAACATCGAAGAAATGGCGACAGTGCGAACATGCTTGATGTTTTACATTAGTTTGCAAATTAAAGGTGCAAAGGAGTGATTTCATTCGATTTCTCACGCTTACAAAACAAATGTAATTTGCTAAAGAAACAGGATTTTATAAGTTGATGGACTATGAGAGTTAATAAAACTTAAGCGGATTATGCAACATTCTCGGAAAAATTGTCAATTTAAATGAAACTGGGTATGCAAGAAATAGGTTCCTGTAGCAAGACTTCCATGTCCCTTTATACAATGATTGCTAATTAAATTTGATCCACACATACTTTGTAGAGCAACTACATTGGGTGAACCACATGAACTTGAGGAAGAGCGATTGGAAATCGGAGAAGGATTTTACGGTGAAAGTGAAGCATAATGTAATATTTTATATTACATTCGGCAAGCAAAACTAACGCGCACTTTTCAAAATTCCTGATCAAAACCAGGTATGCTAGATTTATTTTTCCAAGGCTTTACTACTGTCATTATAAAATGATCGCTTTCAATTAAATTTGATCTACAAATACTTTATGGAGTAATTATGTTGCATAGTCATTCGCCAGAAGTAGAAGAGGAATGGGTTGAAAACGGCTTCTAAAAGTTCAGATGACTTTTAAAAATTTTCAGGGAGAAAGCACGGAGAGTTACGTAATTTTTAATCAGGTTCGAAAAGCTCAAATATGATCGCAGGTGATACATGATATTACAGTGAAACCTGGTTAAGTGGGACCTGGATGAGTGAGAATCCTCTATTATTGAGAGTTCCAATGATGTAGCGGTACTTTTTAATTGAATTACATCTGTTAATAGGACTTTTCGAACCTGGTTAAATGAAATTTGAATTCTAAGATTTTTTCGATTTTTGCCTCTATAATTGTATATATTTAGCTATAAGTGAGACAAATTAATCAGATTGGGACAGGTTTTGACACGTTTGTTTACAAACATTTGAATGTCTTTCGCACATGCTTTGTTTGTGAGTACTATCTCAGGTTTTAACCTAAAAACAAGGAAATAAAAGTGTACAAAATGTCCAAACGTAAATATAAAACGTTATCAGCTTCTGAAAAATTACAACTTCTATCAGATTATGATTGTGGAAAGTCGCGTGATGAACTGTGTAGGGAGAATAACATACCAAATTCAACGCTGTGTAGAGTTATTAAAAACAACGAGAAAATTCGGTCTCAGTGTATTGATTGAGAGGGAAAACTCAAACGAACACGATCAGCAGTGTATCCTGAAGTTGAAAAGTGACTCCCTACATGCATAAAGCAGGTACGGAATAATAACATTCCAATAAGCGGACCAATGATTGAAAAGAGTGCTCAAGAATTTGCAAGTGAGCTCCATATTGATAATTTTACTGGCAGAATTGGTTGTTAGGAGGGGTTTAAAAAAAGAAACGATATCGTTTCTGCCTGGATGACTTCTGAATCATTTGCAGATCGGTTAAAAAAAGTGGACGCCGATATGAGGGCCCTAAACGAAAAATCATTATGTTTGTCAACAACTACATAGCTCACAACAATATGCCCAAATAAGACTATGTCGAATTATTGTACTTATCCGCCAATACCACATGTAAATCGCAGCCCATGGATCAGGGTATTATCAACAACTTTAAGGTTTACTAGAGGAAGGAAGTTGTACAGTATGTTCTTAAATCTATAGAAGATAAAAACCCATAAATCAACATCCTCCAGGCCATGAAAACCAGGCAAAACCACATTAGTAATTGCTTCAAAAAATCTGGATTCAAAGTGACGAAAGAGCCTACAAGAGGAGCTAGAGATCTGTGCAGCGTTTCCAGAATGGGATGGAATATTTACCACATGTATGAACGAAATAAATGAGCAGCAGCCGACTTTTCAGGATCTCGTTTCTATGGATGATAATGTACTCATTTCAGAGGAGCTCAATGATGATGACATCGTTGCTACGTATTCTTATTTGGACACAGAAGAAGTAGAAGAAGACTGTGAAGAGACTACAGTAAAAATTTCAAAGCGTGAGGCAATGGAAGCTTTTGAAACTTTACATAAGTATTTCGAAGTGTCAAAAATTGATAATTCTAATATTTTTGATGAAATCTATTCTATTGAGAAACAGGTTTCAGCAACTAGCAATCAAGTACAAACAAACATAACCGATTACTTTAAGTCGTAAACGTTACCGTATTCTATTGTTGTTTTTTTTCGACGTGATACATCATGTATGTACGTTAATACGTACGCTAAATTCATAACACCAAAAATACGCATTTTTATTAACATTTCCACCTCTAAAAATGGAATAAGTTATATAAATAACAACGTACTAGAGTGCTAAAAATTCTAAAATGCGAGTTTGACGAAGTTTTCAAGTCAAACCATCTGAAAAAACATAAAAAAGTGAAAAAATTAGTGATCATTGCTACGATGCAAACTTCAGGGGTCTCATGCTGTCTTTGATATTTTTGTAATTACATTTGAATATGCACCTTGCGTCTAATTTTAAATTGATTAGCAAGACAACTTATCATAGATGGCTGCCGAAATGGCTGCAAGGAGAGAATGGAAATCAACGCCCACTTTTTACATCTTCGGAACATGCCGTTGTTTCTCTTGTCACTATCTTTGCTTCGTCCACAGAAGCGTTTCGGCGGTTCGCCTTCTTCTTTGTTATGTTTCGTTCTGAGCTTCCTTATTTATAGGTCCGTCATTTATGCAAACAGGTAGGTGTCCTTTCATACTGGTACAAAAAGTCCGTCATTTTTTTTATTATGAGGCGGTTTTATGATTTTGCCCCGGGCTTCTTTGCCTGTCGTTTGATTTTTGTAGAGCAGTTCTAGCGGCTCGAAGATTATATCCGAATGCGTGCTTGTTTGTTCGTTTATGATGCGTCCCTCCAATGTTTTTTGTTTGTTTATTTCCATGTTTTCTAGTGCGTTCAACAGTCGTCCTTTATGTTGTATATGTCGTACCTTCACTGTTTTCTTGACGCGAGTTGGTATATATTTGATGTTAATCATGTGAATCGCGAAGTTGGACTCAGTTTTTGCGTCTGATTTCCGTACCCTTCTGTTCTAGTCTCTTATGTGCCCGGGAAATCTTGCCCTTATTAGCTACATCAGTCAATCAGGATGTAAAATAAGGAGAAGATTGCCCGAGCACATAAGGGACAGTTCGTGTTACCAGGTTTTATGCATGTTAGGGGCAGCGTAATGGTTAAAAATTAATTTGCCATTTTTTCACCAATATCAATACACGTTTGTTCAAAAGAAAACACAACATTATTATTGGTGCCAGTCAACTGTCAATTTCACCCTGTTATCAGTTATTACATTGATGAACTTTATGGCTTGTACATTTTTTCGACACAAGAATTGAAGTCAGTTAATCATCAGCATCAATGGTGCAGTTTTACCTACTCATATTTAGATTCAATTTCAACACAGTATTTGCACAAATAATGTCCAAGGACATGGTATAATTTGTGTCAAAAAATCAATGGGAATTTTGGGTATAAATGTACAATGATCATTTTTCAAATTTGTAAGTTGTAAGCTTTGTACTGCATTATCAATATGAAAGCATGATATGTCAGCTAGTTGGCTGACAGAAGCTCATCAGTACATTTCGGTAATTCATCACGGTTTTTAAAATGAATTACTATATTCAATGCAAACATAATATACACCTTTTGCATTAAACTTTCTGATGCTTGTGAAGTCTGTGTTTGGAATTATAGAAAATGTTACTCTTTCTTACAAAACTTTACTCGAAAATTGCCATTGCATAGCTCACCATTGCAATGCCTCTCACGAGTTAATTCACTCGATTTTGATTAACCCTCTCAACAATATTCGTGTCACCGTTAGAATTGTTCCGAAAGAATTGTTCCGAAAGAATTGAATTTTCTGCAAGACCATTACCATATACTTATCGCGTTTGACATGCTGAAACATTTTTATAATACCAAATGTACCGGACCAAATATGAAGCAAAATTAATTATAAATAAAGTAGACGGTAGACGTATGAACTAATAAGCTAAACGAAAGGCTCAGTTGCCTGTCAGTAGTGTTAGTTATTGCGTTGATTTATGTGGCACGATAACATTAAATTCGAGATTAAAAATTATTGAAATCGAGATTTGCACCTGTGAATTTTCAACTTAGTTGCAGCTTGGACTTTGTAAGGACACTCACGAGTTTCTTCACAATTCTTCATGTTTTAATCGCCGATTTCTTTGGCGAGTGGCATTAGAAAATCACAACGTTGGAAAATCGTGAAAGCTTGAAATCGAAAATTATGGGAGAGAAAAGTTATTTACGCCTGTACGCCTGGTGTTATCTGTTTAGTTCTAAGGAACCGTCAAACACAGGTGATTAATCATCACAAAACGGCAATCATTTGAACATGGACGATGATTTTAGTTTATTGAGAATATGGAAAAGCGATTCAATGATCTAGAATGTTCGCAAATGCCAAAATTAACAAACCGACACATTGATGCGAGACTTAAATTCATGGAAATGTTGAACGGAAAACAATTATTTGGCAACATGTTATCTTCAAAAATGTAGCGAGAAAATTCCACGCCCAGAAGAATCAGGAGCTGAAACGGAGAAACATTGTATTGTGGGATGAGATATGTGGCAATATATTGAAAAACCTTTCGATCCAGTTATTAGAAGATTAGATGATTCAAAAATTAAGGAACATGTACTCAGTATAAAATATATATATCAAATAATAAACTGTGTTTACAGATTTTCACACCATTTAATTTGCATTTTTATGATTTCTTTTTTTATTCAATTATTGCAATGAGTACAATCACTATTTCGTTAGGTTTTCTTTGACCCATTTGTTCCCAATGTACTCATTTGAGTACATTTAAACTACATTTAGTACATTTTAAAGCTAGACAAAGGGCGACTGTTTTGAGCAAAATATTGAACTTCATATTTCCAGCAGTTTGATTGGAGCCGTGTATGAACAAAGGTTAAAAAGTATTAAGTGTATAAATATGAAATGCTGATTTTACTAACAGGTGGCATAACCATTACATATGGTTTGTGTCGCGGATAACTAATATGGCATTTTGGACGGTAAACATCTGTCAACAAATTCCAGTATGTCATAGGTTTTGATTGTACAAACAACATAGTTTTTTTCGCTTCAAAAATGTCGAATTACGTGCAAGAAAAAGAGGTTTTACGGGGAAGTCTAATAACCTTCTTTCATTTGAAGAAAACGGCAGCCGAAACTTATCGATTGTTAGTGGAAGCATATGGTGAACATGCCCCAAGCCAAGACACTTGTGAGCGATGGTTTAAAAAATTTAAAAGTGGCGATTTTGATGTTAGCAACAAAGACCGTGGAAAACCACCCAAAAAATTCGAAGATACATATTTGCAAGCATTACTCGATGAAGACAACACACAAACTGAAAAACAGTTGGCAGAAAGGTTGGAAGTTACTCAGGCAGCCATTTCACAACGTTTAAAAGCCATGGGAAAGATCCCAATACCTGGAAAATTGGTGCCGTATCAATTGAAAGAAAGAGACATCGAAAGGCGAAAAACAATTTGTGAAATTTTGCTTGCCAGACAATAAAGAAAAGGTTTTTGCATCGGATTGTTACTGGCGATGAAAAGTGGCGATGAAAAAATCATGGGTAGACCCAAGTAAGCCATCAACATCACAACCAGTCCGAAATATTCATGGAAAGAA
Organism: Stratiomys singularior; assembly: GCA_954870665.1. Taxonomy (NCBI): domain Eukaryota; kingdom Metazoa; phylum Arthropoda; class Insecta; order Diptera; family Stratiomyidae; genus Stratiomys; species Stratiomys singularior. The sequence continues at coordinate 54,422,780 of OX940879.1, read as the reverse complement.
GACTTTGCTGTGTATTTGGTGGGATAGTAAGGTACCTTTGTATTATGAACTGCTAAAACCTGGTGAGACTATTACTGGTGAACGTTACCGACAACAACTGATCAAATTGAGCCGCGCACTTAAGGAAAAACGACCAGAATTTGACCGAAGACATGATAAAGTCATTTTTCAACAATGCTCGGCCGCATGTTGCAATACCTGTCCAGAACTACTTGGGAAACATTAATTGGGAAGTACTGCCCCACCCGCCGTATTGACCAGACTTGGCTTCTTCTGACTATTACTTGTTTCGATCGATGCAGCACGGACTTTCGGAACAGCACTTCCATTCTTACGAAGAAGTTAAAAATTGACTTGATGAGTGATTGATCTCAAAAAATGAGAAGTGGTACTGGGACGAAATCCATCAATTGACAGAAAGATGGGAAAAAGTCGTAGCTGACAATGGCCAACACTTTGATTATTGAATTCATTCGTTCTGTTTTTCAAATAAATGCATATTTCAAGCAGAAAATATTCATATTTCATATTTATACACCTATTACAATCGGTGTAAAGAGTTTTCTTTGAAATTTATTTTAAAAAATCAGAAGTCAACAAATTTTACTCTAGACGTTTCCAAGGGTATAGGTTATTTTGATTTTTTGGATTAACTTGTTGCTTTATGATGTGCACACCATAATATAATCGATTATTTTGAGCTGTACCCATTTGAGAAGAGTGGAATTATAAAGAATATGTGATATAAGTGTTCCATAAGCACGATGTCGTTTGGAAAAAAAATACAGAAATTTAAGTTTAGCTTTAGATAACGTAACAGAACTAGAGCAACCTGTTAACATCGCAATTGTTCCGCCAAAACGAAATTATCAAAGTAATTGTGATGACCCAAGCTACCCAGAGCTTGGGTCCGCCGGGCCTTGCTTCGTGGGTCTCGAGGACGCGTTTCGGCTGCATACAGCCATCTTCAGCTCGTTCTGTGATTCTCGTAATTGTGATGACATTGAGAAAGACAATCTTCACGCAGATATGTCACCGCATGGCGTCCATGGTGAAGTTTATATTTTAAAAATTTTATATTTTCAAAATTACACACAATTTTATCTCGAAGTTGAATTGCCCCTACGAATGTTGTATCCAAGAAACGACAAAAAACATCGAGAAAAAATAATGAAACGAAATGAGTTGGACCAAAAGGCAAATCGATCTTTCCATGGAGCTAGGAAATACATATCTTCAACGTCACCATACTATGATACAGCAGTTAAAAAATTTGTCTAAATTTTTGAGAAAATTTTCAACGAAGATATTGTCAAATTTATAGTAAAGGAGGGTTACAGATATCCCTTCCAAAAGAATAACCTTGATTTTTTATGACTGAAAATGCACATATCGTCGTGACACATATAATGCACATCGTTGCAATAATTCTCATAAGTGGCTATCATCATGCACCCAGAGAACGTTTGTACTGGCTCAGCGATGAGGATCTAAGGGATTCAATCGTTGCCAACAGTCTGAATCAGAACAGGTACTACGAAATAAAAAAAAATGTTTGAATATTGCTAGCGACAATGAAATCGACAAAACAGATAAAAAGTGGAAGCTTAGACCGTTCATGAAGAAACGCAATGAAAAATTTTTCAATTGGGGTATTTTCCATGAAAGCTTATCAATAGACGAAGCCATGGCGAAATACTTCGGACGTTATTCTTCGAAGCAGTTTATCTGAGAAAAACTAACATGATTCGGATACAAAGATTGGATACTTTGTAGCTCAACGGGCTACTGTTGAGCCGAATTGTATTATGATACAATTGTTGGGCAAAACCACGTCAAGAAAACGAAGATTTGCATCTAAGTTCAAAAATTGCGCTTTTAAAAGTGGTTGAGCAAGAACCAGTTGACCAAACCAATCATAATTTTGACACCTTTTTTATCAGAGCATCAGGAGGCATTAGGAAAAATCGCACCAAAAAGTGTCCGCTACATCTTTGGTCAGATTTAAAAACAAGGAACATGCATCTTTTGAGACAACACAACAACACTTTCTGATGTTAAGTGTTGGTTTAAGGCGAAAAAGGAAAAGATATCGTAAATAGATAAAATATGATAATGGTGGTCTCCTTCGTCACACATGTTGAATGTTGCAGTAGTCAATGCAAGGAAATTATCCTCACCGGCCAATGCAAGAGAAAATGTCTAATTTTCGTTAGAAACAGTACCAGGTACTACCTTCGAAATTACGAAAAAAAATTTTTTCAAAATAAACCTTACAATGCTCCACGTAGTTTGATAGCATGTGAAAGTGGTCATTTTCCTTAAAAATAAGCAAAACAACTAAAATGTCGATATTGTCATCAGAGAGCGAGATGGCGATGTATAAAATCCAATGTCACTTTTTTAAATTCCATTAAAAGTAAATTTCCATTATTTGCATGTTTTTTTGTTTTTTTTTTTTTGTTTTTTTTTAATTAAAAAGACATATATTGAAAGTTAGTTATGGCATTAATTTTTAATTACAGTCCACTCTACTGTCCCATTGCACCCATTTGAGTACACCTTAAATTATCGCCATGTGTAGAGCATAAATTAAATTTTTTTATTGCATCCATCTACTTGCTTCTATAGAGTCCCGAAAATATTTAAAAAAAGTTTTGATTCCACAATATTGATGCGAGAGTACAAATGGGGTAGATGGATATTTTTAAAAAATGTTCCAGTCTGTTATGTTTCACGATAATGTATCGAGTTTTACAAATTACCTAACTGCTTTCAAACATTAGAATCGGGACGTCAAATAAGGGCAAAAAATAATTTGTAAATTCTAGAAAACACACTTTTTATTACAGCTCTGTAAAGTTGTAAGTAATATAAACTAAGCGTCAGGCAAAAGGTTAAATACACACATCATCGGCAACCTTTTAATTAAACCCGCTGGTAATCACTGATGAATTATAAAAAAATGAAACATATTTCAGCAGTAGAATACTAAGACGGTATTTCCTTATAGAGTAAGTATTCTCTCTTTATTTCAACTGGGATCTAAATCATATATTATACACTCGTATCGAATTTCATATTTATTATTTTGGAAAGGTAACGTGCCGCATATTTCGCTTCTCACATGTTGATTCTCCCAAGCACATGTCTTCAGTGATTCATTCGAAAGAATTTCAGGAATGTTTCATGTGCAGGAGGACATTGATTGGTAAGAAGTTAGCGTGTCTGTTACAAAAGATTCATTTTTTCTAAGGCCGTGTCGTATATTCTTGGGATTCAAATTTGGGAACAACAAGTAACAATGCTTAACAGCAAAGGATATCCTACAAAATAATAATTCTAGCATAAATAGTTTCGTATTTACTTCAGCCAAGATGGAAAAACTCGGACCACAAAGCATTGGAATCACTACATTAATCATCTTTCACATGGATTAATCCCTTTAAGACGACGATTTACCACGGTTCGATGTGAAGGGTTGCCGATAAGAACATTCGATTAGAAAATGAAATAGCTTGTCTCTTTCAATCGTTTTGATCTCACCAAGAAGGAAACGATGAGAGCAGTTGGTACGCTTTAATTCGGTAATATTATTTGTTGCTTCATTTTCGATTAACATAAGTGTTTGGAATTTATGATGAGAGTATACAAAGCTGTAGGATACCTAATCGTACAAAGACACTTCAAAGTTGTTACTTAAACATTGGATCAACATTGAAAAATGGGTGCATTGCTCTTTTGAATGGGATAATATTTTGTTGATGATGACGTTGAATTTAAAAAAAAATATTTTGAGTTCACAAGTTACAGTGAATGTAGAACGCAGCTATCAGTGAGATGATTGTTGATCTCTGAGAAAAAATGACAAGAATGGTTTTTGGAGTTGTCTTTGAAAAATCAACTATGTCAAAACATCTGTGGAGGGCTTTAAAATGGATCAAGTACCACTCCTACAATTATCAAAATTTTAGATAATATCCAAGAAATTATGCATTCGAGATATAGTGTGTAAAATTTCACATATCAATAGTGTTTCTACATTATGATTAATATCAATTTTAAAGCAAAATTAATGGAAACTAAAGCACGATAATACAATTTCCAAGAATAAGGAGATCTGCTGGAATCAAATAAAGATAAAAGCGCGAAGGGAAAACGAAAAGCTCTTCGAGAGCTCGAGCCCACGAAGTGGAAAAAAGGAAACGAGCCTTAAGAAACCTATTTCAAGAATGAGCTACAATTTTAAGAATGGAATTTGAAATTACAACATCGAGTTTGAATTAAATTTTGCGTTAAAAATGGTTTCAATGGTGGGACGAGATTGTGTCAGAAAAGCGTTTCGGCAACGACACTCTGAAGAAAACAGTCGTTTATCAGTGGCACGGACGTTTCAGAAGTGGACGTGAGTCCGTGAACGATGATGAACGCCGTGGCAAGCCATCGACATTGAATCATCAACAAAAATCAAAGAATAGTTTACCGTGGACCAACATATACCACTATAGAGATGGCAGTATAGTGGTCATTGGTTTTAAATCCGTTCAAGACATTTTGGTTAATGATTTTGGCCTCAGACGTGTCGCTGATGTCGCTGGTGTCGCTGATGCTGAAAGACCTGCATTTCATGCAAAAAAAAAGAACTGCGTTAACGTCACAAAAGACATGGTCTCAAAGGCCGAATTCGACCCAACGTTCATCAAACGGATCATTATTAGAGACAAGACGTGGATTTGTGAGTATGACACGCAATCCAGAAATCAAGCGAATGGATGGAGAACACCGAATGAGCCGCGATCGAATAAAAACCACGTCCGTTTCAGTCGAAAAAGAAGTCGATGCTTACATTTTTCATGGATTACAAGAGTTTTGTATATCATAAATTCCTTTCTCAAGGCCAAACCGTCAACAAGGATTAATACTTGGGCATTATGAGACGTTTACTTGAAGCAATTCGTCAAAAAAACTCGTGGATCTTCCACTATGGTAACGCACCGTTGCACAATTCTATCATTATCCGTGACTAACAACGAAACGAATTCACCTGATTGTACTCCCCGCGACTTTTTACTATTCGGCCGATTCAAGAAACCGCTCCGTAGAACGCGTTTCAACACCCTAGATGAGAGCGCCCACATAAGTCCGTTGTTGCCGATGGGAAGTACTTTGAATGGGACAATATCGATTTAGCAGTATAATCTTGTATTTTTTATTTCCCGAATAAATTCCGGGAACTTTTTGAACAAGGTGATATAATACTATCCGGAAGTAATTATTCACGAAATACACTAAATAGAAAAAAGTTACAGACAAAAGAAAAAACAATATGCGATCGACTTTCATCTTAGATCATGTACAGTCATGCTGTCAAATATAAAAGTTAGAGATAATACGCCTATGCCAAAGGCAACATCTAACGAGGGCAATCAGTTCAATGATATATTAAGTGAATGTGCAAATTTCTTTCGCTCAGAAGTTAAAAAAAATTCGAAGGATAAAAATATTCACCCAAATCATCTACTATGATTGCACAAGCTATTCTGGATGAAAAAATATGAATGAAGCTCAAGGCAATGAGCGTGATTCTCACAGCATCAGGTGATGGCTCTTGGGTTAAGTTATACTGGCCCTATATTAATCCGCGTAAAAGTTGTGATACGTAGGCAAAGAAAAAATGCACTTTCGAATTTATTTTGAACGGTATGAAGAGCATAACGAGGAATGTAACATCAACTGTTCAAAAAATGGCATCGAAAGGAATGATTTAAATATTCAAACGCTAGGGTAAAGTAACCTTTTCTGAAAGTTGGAGGTGACTCGAGAACTTTAACAAATGTAGTAGACATCAGGAAGGAAGAATTTTTAGCGCCGACTAAGCCGACGTCTAGATCGCAAGCTCCAGCCAAGGCTCAACTGAAACCGCTTCCCACAAAAAAAAACTTATAAAAAGATCCAGTATTGGTCAATTGATTATGAATTAACTATGCCCCGATGCAAAAGAAAAATCTGGCGTCGCTTTACTACCAATGTTCCACTGACTGATTGGAATCTTTTGGTCAGCCGGAGGATATTCTTGTAAATAGTAAAAAGCAAAAGCTAATTATGAAAAATACATTCAACATTCTTCAACTTTCCAGAGAACGAGATTTTCAGTAGAATTACTTGATGATAAAGTTATTGAAAAAAATTTAGAAGGTTGCTTCCATTCTATTCTCCGAAAAGAATACATGGAAGGACATTGAGTCGGTTAATTAAACTGTTTGGAAGTGTCTTCCCTTTTTGAATATGTTTTGGGTAATAAAACAGAGGTATAAAAAACAATTTTGTATTATTTACATTCTATTATATTTCTTTTGTATTCAAATTATCGTCAAAAGTAAAAAAATAATGAAAATGACGAAACCGTTACATTTACAAATTTATCGCACATATTGTTGTACACGAAGCAAACTTTTTTTTCCAATTTTTGGTTTTAAATTTTAAACAAAAACCTTTAAAAAAAAGGGTACTTTGAAGCAGACCAAAGTATCCTCTACCGTCATTTAAACGTTTCACCAATCTTTTATTCCAAAAGAGGTAATCCTGACAAAGCAGAGAATCTCCAGAGTATCGCCTACCAGTGTTGGGAACGCGCTGGATAAATCGAAATCACCAGTAAAGTAGCTGGGCGTCCTGGTAGACTCCAAGATAAGTTTTTCCCAACAAATCAGGACAACAGCTAACAAGGCTGCAGCGCGTGTAATGGCACTCACCCGATTAATGGCCAAAATAGGGTGGCCCAATTCAGGAGACGACTCCTAATGAGCGTTGTGCAGAGTCAGAGCTGTGGGGTGGCGCTCTCAGCAAGCAGTTACACTGGAAGCGGGTGGCACAGTTGCAGACACAAGAAGGGTTGCGAATCTTATGCGCATATCGAACAGTCTCCGGGACGGTAGTGCTGGTAATCGCAGGGGTGAAACCTATCGCCCTCCTTGCGAGAGAGCGCAGAAGTATTTACCTGCGCAGAGGCGAAGACCGAAGGCAAGAGATCCCCAGGGAAGAGAGAGGTCACTCTCTCAGCGATTGGTAACAGTCCTGGGAGACACAAAGAGAAGGTGGACTGCACGTCTGATCTCTGACCTGAGGCCGTGGCTCAGCCGAGTGCATAGTGAGACCGATTTCTACTTAACCCAGCTCTCAAGCGGGCACAATTGTTTTCGTTCCTACCTGCAGAAGATTGACAGAGCACGGTTTCCTTACTGTTTGTTTTATGCAGGAGAGTGTGATGACGCTTGTCACACATTCTTCTCTTGCAAAAAATGGAACCAGCAACGCGAGGACCTCGTCAGCGAAATTGGAGAGCTCTGTCCAGACAATATGTTCGAAGAAATGCTGAAAACAATTGACAATTGGAATCGCTTGGCACAATATGCTAAGACAGTGCTGATGCTGAAGAAAGATTCATGGGACCGCTGGGAGGCATCGGGAATTGGCGGACCTCTTTTCTAGCACTTCCTTCCTCTCCCTTCCTTCCCGTCGGAGAAGAGATTCCCATTATCCGAAGACGCCTCCAGGCATATGTACACGAGGTCTAGCCCTAAGTAATGTGTCAAAAGGTTGGGTTAGGTTTTCTGGTTGACAGGGGAGGTGTTTAGTGGGTAGTCCAAAAGCATTGCGCATCTGGGAGTACCATTCAGGGTGTAAACCGCTTTCACCTCCCTACCACAAAAAAAATCTGTTTAATTGATTGTTCAAAGCATTTGTAAATCCGCTGTCTGTGAGGCAAGATCGAGCGAAAAATGGGTATGGAACATAGAGGTAATGTCAGTTTTGGGTGTGAGCATAGCGTTGTCGTAGAGGAGAAACCAGTCGACCGACTGGCACAAATCAGACCTCTTCCTCGGAAAACTGTTGCGCAATCTATTCAAAACTTCCAGGTAGAAAGTCCGGTTAACATTCTCACCCTGTAGAAGAAACTTTGAAGAGACGGCTTCTCTCACACTAAAAAAACCAAATTAGAATTGTATTGACGATTAATTTCACTTGACGAGCTTTTTAAGGACGAGATTAAGTTGGTTTTTTCTCTCTTGTAGTTTTCCACTAGCTTAATTCTTGCTTCGATTCAGGGTCATAGCCGTAGGACCATCATTGATCATCTGTGATGATTAAAAAAAATGGTCAATCAAGAACTATTTTTTCAGAGCAAAGTATGCTTCAACGCGACCTTATTTTTGCTCGGTAGTCATCATTCAAGGCGTAAATTTGGCAAACACCCCCTTTTTCATCCTTAAATCTGCTCAACTGAACTATAAGTCACAGACAACTCTACAATTTTTCAATGATTCGCCGTCGATACTCCAGGATGACTGCGCTAATTTTTTCAACATTTCCGTCGTTTCGGACTGTTTCGTAGGCTGTTTTTAACATTTTAGGAGTTTCTTAGCCAGTTTTTACGAGGAATTAGCAAACTTTATGGACAGAATCACGATAATCAGCCATTCTCGACAAGGATAAACACAACTCTCATTAAAGAATTCAGATGAACCGAACGAAACTTTAGCGGACCTTCTTCTAACGAAGCTTGACTTACTGATTCGGGAATGATGGCTTTATACACCTTAGCGACAGAACAATGTACTTCAAAAACTCGGCCAACTACATCAGTTAGGTTTTTTTGGTTACCCTTCCCACATATAACAGTTTTCAGATATATTTATAATAACTATAGAGTAGCTTCTATAAATTCTTGGGAAGGATAATATGGGTAACATACTCAATAGAGATTAATGAGACTTAGAAGTTATCTAATTTTAAGCATTAATTGATGTTCGGAAAAGAAAAATAAAACAAGTTTCTACAAAAGAACATTTTCTCACTAGGACATCAATATGTTTGTGCAGTCTCAACAAATTTGTCTTTTTTAATGTAACATGTGAATGAAACTCCTAATAGATTAGGATTCACTTGCAAATTCCAATACAAAAAGCGCAAAACATAAGCAAAAGTGGATTTACATGCTGACAATGCGGAACTAACAAGCGCTAACACTCTCCAAGAATGGAAGAGAGATATATGAATAACCCAATTAGCAAATAAAGCGAAATCACGCGTGGCTTAGTGCATGTAAGTTAAATGACATTATTACGTGAAAAACGCGATAATATATCGCATCACAGAAACTTTCTTATGAGGACGTAGGTTGTTGTAAATGGATGTAAGTTGTAAGAGTTTTGCTAATGAACCTTTTACCGCTCCTTTTTTGTGTTCTATTTTCATTCAGTTTTATTTTAAATATAACATCACCATAGCGTAAGAAACTTCTGGTCATACGATATTCGACCGAAATAAGTGGAATCATTTTTAGATTGATTAAATTCCTCGCGGTTTCGCGTAAAACAAGATCACTTAAGTCAAAGCTTTTGCGTAAATTAAAGAACTGAAAGTAAAACTACAATTTTTTTATAAATTGACTATCCCTTTCTGGGATAAGTATCCCAAAAGTGTCAGCGCTGTATGTTACGCGGAAACGTAACTACATAAAAGCCTTCACACTTCACAGGGACGTCACGAAGAAAGTTACACGAATAAGCTACGTAGCAAATAAAGGGAGCTTTACAAGATAGAGAGCTTTGAATTGAGAGAGACAATTGACGTCGCAGGTGAATTGAGAGGTCACGATAGATTTCAAACCTTGAATCACGATGACATTATGATGAGCTTTCTGAGCTTTAATGTATGTGAGAATAATTTGTCCGTTGTAATCGTATATTTAAGTTATTGTGTTTGAACACAAAATTTAAGAAAATTATAATGCGAACCTTTTCGCACATACGTCATGATATCCTATCTCCAACAAAATCGGAAAATTGAAAATGATCTGGAATTCGAAGTGTCAGCACTTGTCAAGAGATATATTGGACTCATCTGAAACTTGATGGTCTCATTTTTAGAGCCATGGTTGTGTAGAATTATCGATTCAAATATTTTAAGCACCAATTGAATCCATATACTTTTTCGTATTTATACAGCTTTAATGGATGGTTTGTCGAATCAAAGCTTCAATATTTGTGAGAGACACTGACGAACTTCACGGGAAAATATTATTGTAACACGTTCAGGTTACAAGTTAGTATGCTCTGAAGTTATAATTATTCAAGCTAGAGGTTCAGTTTGTAAGCATTTCAAGACTTGCATAAACGTTTGTTATTTTCCTCAATGGTTTAATTGCAACAACTTTAGTTGAAGTAATACAGCTTTATACAAATCCTAGTCCTGTTTTTTGATTATATTCGATTAAAATTTAAGTACTTCCGGTAATGTATCTCATAATCAAATGAACTTCTTTGATGAAATGCATACTCTTTTGACCCTTGGGCGTATATAATTGGCATTTGAAATCTTCATTCAGTGCATTCGTTGAAAATATTCGAAATAAAGCTAGTAATAAAGTTATAAAGTTAGATCAAAGGACGGCCAACTGCAATTTTTTTTAGGATCGACTACAGAACATGTTGGTTTTCTATTATCCTAGTTTCTGACGCGCAGAACATTGGACATTTTTATGGGAGTTTTTATCCCTCGCTAGTTAATTTATCAAAATTCTATTAAAAATTTTTCGATAACTTCATCTAGAGGTCCATTATTAATAGAACTTCCCACTATTGTGTGCTATTATTGGATTTTGATTCACACGAACCAGATCGCATTCTTCATGCCGTCTTGAATTTCAAAATATTTTCAAATAACAATTCTCTTATAAGATCTATCGGTTCCCCTTTATAAATCTTAATTTCACGTTTTCGGAATCTAAATGAATGTTCTCTTCAATCAAATGATCTTTTGTCAACAACTTCTTCATGCTTCAAGGAGCTAAAATCTATTGAAAAATTTTTCATGAGTGGGTAAAAGAATGCATTAGTGACAAGATAAACGCATCTATATGAGAAAAGGAGACACCCATGTCATGAATAATAACAAATCAGTGAATAGACAACAATAACTCGTCAATCAATCAACTTTCCGTGAGGAGAAATTCTATTTATCGCGTTAGTATTTAGTGATTCAAACTGATAGCGTATATGAAACGTGCACACATCACACAAATGATTTCCTTGGAATTTCAAAGTTAATTACTCTCACTTTGACAAACAGTTTGTTTAGAATAGATTCAGTTTTCTTGATCATTCTTATCTATAAACAAGTCCTAAACCTATAAAGTCCGCTTAAAGCGTTTGAAATAATTTATGCAGGGTTTATCATTTTATACTTAATGTACGGCAACCGGAAATTATGATAAAATAGAGTAGGTTTCAAGTGCGAATTTAAAAATATTCCCTACAGTGCAACACTCACGTCTAATAAAGATCACTTAAAAATTTTTCCGAAATGAGAAAGATAAATCTATTCTTATAGATACTACATTCTTCATACAGTTGCGAAGGTTAAATTAGATTGACATTTAAGGGTCGCTTCGTAGCAATTGAATGCATGACTAGACAAGTTCTTTGTCCTTTCCATTTCCATTTCATTTAAAAATGTTCCTCCTTCAAAAGAAATATTTCTATTTTTCATGTCAAAGCTGGCTGACTGCAGTGAACCTTTCATCCCTAAACTTATTTACGTTTGTTAGAAGCATGAGGGCTTGTCTTCATCGACATTGTGCTGATGATTTACTACCAAACCGATTAGCGGCCATTCGTCTATGAAGTTGAAGTAGTTATTACGGCGTTTGGAGTAACGTGATAATATTTACAAAGGTGATCCTTTTGTAAACTTCTTCCTAGGTTTGTATGTATATGATTGTGGTTTTCAATGTTTGAAATTGTAATAACTCGACGTTCATGTTCGAAAGACCACCTGGAGCGTTGAAAAATGATCCTTGGATTAGTTAATGGAAGACATTCTTTCGATATGTGAAGTAACATCACTTTTATTTCATGTGTGTACAAACAATGAGCAATGAAAGAACTTTCAAATAGTAGGTAGTTAATAAACATTTTTTTACGAAAGTAAGAATCAAGCATTTCAAAAACATTCCATCTAATTGATGAGATTATTCCTTTTTGTCCAGCCGAAAAGAATGAATGACAGTGAATAGGAGGAAGGATTGGTATGGCTTCCTTCGAGATGCAGTGGATGAGCAAGATAATCAATTGAACATTTCGTGAACGTGAATTGAATTTAGTGGGGTAATTTGTGGTATATTGAACCGATCCCTAAGTTGTACGTCCTATTTTTCGAGACATTGTTCCTCCTTGTTTAAAATAACAACATAAGTGAGCTACTAACCTAACTGAAAGATCAGACGAAATTCTTTCTTGGAACATTGAAATGCAAGTGCTTTATGGTGTAAAATGTAATGAATGCAATGAATGTAATGAACGAAATGCAAGTGCTTTATGATGTAAAATGAAAGGAACTAATAATTATGAATTCATTTGGTAAATACAACAAAGTGAATTTCGAAGTTATTTCGAAAACTTCGTTCTAGCATTGAAAGTAACCATATAGAATAAAAATTATAAAAGTTTTTGTCATAATTTAATGTTTCGTCATTATAACGAATATATATTTATTCTTGGAATTTGTGATTTAAAATATTCGTACTGCATCCTGACTGGTTTTTATAACATACCAATTCACTTTTTGACAGCGTGGAAGTCCAATTTATTGAGCCAATTTTTTTCACACTAGATTTACGGATGATGATTAATGCGTATTTTTACTGGAGTGAGCTAATTTGACTCATACATGAAAATTGAAGTTTGTTGCAAAGAAAACAGTTCCGTGTCAATTATTCTTTATTGGCATTGTCGTTTGTACACTTTCTCACTTTCTTTACTTTCTGACATTGATTGCTTTTATTTAGAGATTTGAGATAATTCTTCATTACATTTATGTTTACATAAAATTGTACTTATTTCTTGATTGAATATTCTAGACAGGGCTCTAATAACTAGATTGAAAGGAAAATTTAACAAAAACCTCTGCTAGGCTTACATCTAACTTATAACCATTTTTCTTATAATAATTATTGACTAAAATATAAGGAAATTAATCTAAGCAGATCCATGGCTGAGGACACTTGGTCTTGATTTTACATATCAATGAGATTCGCGAGGGGGATTCGGGGAGTATTCAGTTTTTTGAAGCAGATTAGCTCTACGCGAGTCCGCTTGTTAATAGAAATAATAGTATCTGTTTGGTGTAGCAATCTGGAGTAGTAGGTAATAGTAAGTAAAAAGATTTGTTCAGGGCCATTTATGAATAAAGATTTTGGGTGGCTTGTAGGTATTTAGTGCATTGGTTCCGGGTGGGAGCTCCTTAGATTATTACTGGTTGAATGCTCATTTTATGAATGATGACTTTATTACGAAGACTCATGGCCGACTTTCGATTGAGCAATGGGTACAGAGACAGAAAAAACTTCAATGCCTTAGACCTTATAAGTTCGGTATGGTTTTTAAACGTGAGCTTTTATTTGAGGTTGACCTAGGAAGTTTATGGGTCTGTTAGGCAGCATGAGTTACCTAATCCGCACGAGCGTTCATACGCATCGTTTTCTGGCATTGTCGGCATCCCGCGAAAATCCTTTATAGTTCCGCGCGTTCATACGCATCCTTTTTTTATAATTCTAAGGGATTTCGCAGGATCTGGGCAACAACAATGTAAACAGAGATTTAAGATACCAAATCGTAGCAGCATAATAAAATGTCTGTTGCTTTATGCTAACATAGATTTAAGATACAGCGTTTGTTACTTTAAAGGATAACGCCACCATTGTTTATATATTTATGAAAGGCGGGTAGCACATGTTTAGAAGTAAGATAATATAAAAAGGTAAGAATAGTCAGTAAGTTAGACAGTTAGCAGATTGAGCTTGACCGGACAAAATATAATATATATATACCGGATAAAATAAACACAAAAAAACCTATAGACTTTTCTTATAGATTTTGTAATTCATGGTGCTTTTACGTTTTGTGCCAAAGAATATTGCCGTAGTTTTCGTAATGTTGATTTTAATTTTCCACCAGTAGTAGTATAGATAGACAGCATTTCCTCGAGGTTGTAGATCATCTGGTTAGGGTTGTTGGCCAGAAGTGTATAAACAAGTCTAGCCCGCAAAAGCTGCTAATTGGCGGTTTTGGCTTGTGGGTATTTCAGACATGTAAACATTGAAAAATGTTGGACTCAGGCATGAACCTTGTGGAACACCAGCAGCAGCGGTTTTCGGAGTGGATGTTGATCCTCGAACTTTCGGCACCTGCAACGTTCTATCTCTCAGGAGAGATGTTTCGGCAGGTATGGAGGAGTACTGCACTTCTTATGCTAAGGCTTCATGCCAGATGGTATCGGACGCTTTTACAATATCGATGATCAAGAGGCCCACTTACTGTTTTGTAGTTAGTACTGCTTTTATGTCTTTGTAGACACGTAGATGAGTATCCAACCCTGAAACTAAACTAATAGTTAAGGAGGATGATATTGTTTTAAACGTCATCCGTCAGTGTTTTCAAGATAAACTTCGCACAAAGATTACCAAGCGCCGGCATTAAGCTTATTGGCTTGTAGTTGTTAGTGTCACTATCTGATCTGTACCAGGCCTCTCAGGACTGGTATTATGCTGGCATGTTTCCAGCAGCTTGGGAAGTGTCAAGATTTTAGACACGCGTTGAAAATGAGGCAGATTAGCACAATTGCTTTCTTTGGAAGGTTTTTGATCGCTATATTTGGTATTCCGTTGAATCCAGATGCTTTACCATTCTTTAGCTTCTTTTTTTGCTCAATTATATGGTTTATTTTTGTAAGAGCTCCATGAGGTAGAATGGCGGTGTTTGTGTCGGATAGCAGTGACTTAGCCACTATTATTTCTGCCATATTGTTGCTCATTCTATGGGAGATATTATGGTGTTTGTGGAACTTATCAGCAAGTCACTCTGCTTTCCCTTCGCTAGAATGGATCTGGGTATTATTTCCCTAGTGGGAACCACTAGTCTTGACGAGGTTTGGATAAAGGACTTGTTGGCGAAAAATCCTAAACGTAGACGTATCTTTGGAAAAGATCCTCAGAGCAAGACGGTGATTATTTTATTGAACTGGAGAAGTAAAATATTTGTTTTTTTTTTCGATATGTTGACGTCGTCTTCAATCATTCAATAGAAACAGTGAATGTATGGTATGGCATAAGAAATCAGCTCTAACCGTTGACTACAATAACAACAAATACGCCGTGATATATCTGATCAAATGACTACGTCTTATACGTCACTACGAAAAGCTTTAAAATGGCATCGAAAATTTGCTTTTGAAATGTTATTGAATACGGCAGCTAGGAATGCATCGAATACAAAAAACAACAGTTCAATAGGTGTCTGAAATTTTCAGTTCTGCAAACGCAGCGGTATCCAATTTTTTTCTCTTTTCAATTTTTTTTGAATAATTCGACTTAAAATTTTAGTAAATTTTATTCGCATAAACTAATTTTTGCATTCTACTGAGGTTTGATTTTAGTTGAATTATATATTAAAGAAAGAAGTAAAAAAATTGACAGTATTGCAGGACAGCAAACAGTACCGCTCAAATGATGAAATGCAAAATGTGTGAATTATCATTCTTCTTAAAGTATTTATCAATTTTCAAATAATCATCATTGTTTTAAATGTATTAATTTCCAATTTTTCCCCTTATATTAAAATAAGAACACTTTGAAATATACAAATCCGTAAAAAAAGAGCGGTTCAGATAAGAAAGGGATTTTAACAAAGATTAACCAGTTCGTTATTTTCAATGGTCTGATAAAAAAAGAAAGGAACGTATTGAACAGACGTTATCTAGACATAGAGGTGAGATAATGTCACAGTTTTCTTTTCTAAAAATTTATAATTTCACATATATAACCCAGTTAAGGACCCTAAAATGTTTGAAGGATAATATTATAGAAAAAACTTCAGTTCATCAGGTAGAGATTGCGGAAAATTTTGCCCTTAAGCACCAAAGGGAGACAATGGCAGCACACTGGGTTAATCACTGCGTAATAATATACACAGCTGTCCTTTATATCTAGCAAGAAACTGCATTCTACGCTGTAATCAGTGATGAAATCAGCAATGACAAATACAGTGTTTTCATCTAATGAATTATGATTGATAGATGCTTTGTCCAAAACTACGTTGAATGGGGTTCACTTCTTCTCCGAAGGGTGTTACGTTTTTATTATGATGTGTATACGTATGATTATTAGTTGTAATTAAGTTTTGTTTAATATTTTAATTTGCAATCATAATATTTATAAAAGTTAACTAAGTATATAGTTGAATAGTTAAATAATATTTATATAAATTAAATGAAAATCATGCGATATAAAATAGAACTTAGACTAGAATTAAAATGAAGGCCTTTATAATTAGATTTAGGTATTTAGTAAGATTTAGTTAAATAATATGAGGAAATAAAGTCTTATTAAAAATGAGAAAAAAAGTCTCAGTAAAAAAAATTTCCATTAAATTCTAGGAACGCTTGCCACAAATTTTCAATCAATAGAACTCACTTCTATGTTGCCAACAACTAGCTATAAGAAGGTGAAAATTTGAAGGTAAATGAAACAAGAAAGGAAACGGAGAAGCAAGAGAACGTAAATATCGAAGGACGAAAAGTGAGTAAAGTATAAACTAAATATCAAAGAAAGAAAACGGTTAGGTGAACTGTAAGAAAAGGAATTTTAAAAAATATACAAGAAAAGAAAGAAAGTCTATAAAGAAAGAAAACTGAGTAGTAACATAACTTAACTACCGAAGAAGGAAAAGTAAGATAAAGTGTAAGAAAAGGAATTAAAGAAATAGAGAAGAAAAAGAGGAGGAAAGTGAATAAAGAAAGAAAACTGAATAGTAAGATAACGTAAATTAAGACGAAAAAAACAGTGAATAAAGTATAAGGACAAGAAAATGTAAAAGGAAGAAAAACGGGTTCTTGCTGTGAGTACAACTGTAATAATTTTTATCATACTGATAAGCGGATGACTGAAAATTGAGTACGAGCTTTTCGGAACGTGAATGATGTCTGTTGGTGTTTGCCGGGTTATTGAAGTATCTTGACTGCGCTAGAAGACACTCGGATGATATAAATTTGCGCACTGTAATCTAAACAACAAAAAACGGGATCGTTTCTGGCGGATACAAAGTTAAGGATATCGTGAAAGAAGACGCTCAGGTGAACTCCCAAAATCAAGCTGAGATAAAAACTCGTGTTTGAGGCAGCATAGGTGGTCAGAATTTACGCAGCTAGACTAATACATGTTTATTAATTTTTTTTGCAAATATATTTACTTTATAGTTGATTGTATTTGTATTTTTTTTTTATCAAATTTGTCTAATATGAAAGAGTAAGCCTTTTCTGTGTGTGTGTATTTGTGTGACATGGAAGGATTAGGACTTTCAAAATGTCGTAAAACCCCCGACGCCCGTGCGACGAGCTTGTCGTTTAAAAGTAACTACCTTCGCCCGCCTTTGTTTTTTTCAAATAAAACCCGTCTTTCTAACTTTGTTCCTTTTTCGCTGCAGGTGCGACCTATCGGTTGCCCCAATTATTATTATTTATTATATTTTTAACTACATTTTTTTTTGTTTATGTTTTGAAAGTACATAACATGGCGCCCAAGGTGGTTGCCCCAATAATTATTATTATTTATTACGTTTTTAACTAAATTATAAAATTTTGTTTTATTCGAAAATACATAACAAGGTGCTAGGAGAAAATTCAAAAATAAGTTTAACTTATCTTTAACCGTTTTAAATCCAAATTATTCCAGCGGGATTTAGAGAAATCAACTGGAATTTTTTCGCAATCGCCCTTGGTTGATGACCAGTTGATGGCATTGGAAAGAATTCTCTAAGAAAAAGTAGGCGTAGCTTCTACTGAGGACTTTGCTCAAGTTGGAAATGAATACTGCGGAAATATTAAAATGTCTTTTTGCCATACCATCAAATTTGGCAAACTTTTCTTGAAAGAACGTGGACAAAAATAACACCTGTTATAGCTACGGATAACCGCAAGCTACATTATGTGTCCCGGGAAATTGAATGTATTTGAATACTAAGTCTAATTCTAGACAATATAAAATATAGTGATGAATACTAGTGGAATAACACTGATGATGAGACTAATGTGGAATAATTTTCAGTCTTAAAAACAGAGGTGTCACGTCCGTTATAAAGTATGTTACGTCCGTCACAATCAAAAACTACTACTTACGCGGAATCATAATAAAATGAAATTGAATGAATTTTTACAATTTTGAGTTTACAGAAAAAAGAAATCGATCATCGCAAAGACAATGACCTTTTCACTTTATTTCACTTTTTGATTTTCGTCTGGATGTGTTACACCCCTTACATAGGTTTAAAGAGCCATAAAATAATGGCTCTAATATATGTATATATACAGTGGTGGTCATTAAAATAGAGCCACGACGTTACATACGGTTCTTGTATGAATTTTAGAACAGATCTATACACTTACTCTTCCGCCATCTATATGAATTGTACAATAAGTTTAGTACAAAATGCTATGACTATTTCCATTAAAATGCATTTCCATTATTTCGCGGAAACGCACTTTCTGGAAACGTGTCAATTTTGCCTGGTCAGATTAATAGAGCCATTGAGTTTATTTCGAGTGTTATTGTTTAAAGGAAATTATTGTCAGCCTTTTTGCAATTGTACTATTAGGTAATAGTGATTATTATAAAAAAATATCAAATTTAGGATATATCCCTGTCGAATTTTAGTGAAAATGGGACGCGGAACGAGTTGTTCTTTGGAGGAAAGAACAAACATTTTAACATTACGGGGCGAAGGCAAATGTCAACGTGAAATAGCTAGAATTGTAGACTGTTCAAAGAAAATGGTTGACAATGCATTCAAACCTAAGCAAACTGGAAAATCGTGGAGCAAACAAAAAAACGACTTCCCAAACTGATCGACTCATTGCTCACACCTCAAAAAGAGATCCGTTTAAGTCTTCTAAAAGCATTAAGAGTGAATTAAATCTTGACGTAAGTGCACATACTGTTCGCAGAAGACTTCAAGAGCATAGTTTAAATGGAAGAGTTGCCAGAAAAATCCCTCTTTTATCTAAGAGAAATATTAAAAACCGGCTTAAGTTTGCTTCTGACCATATCAACTGGGATGGTGTTGATGGCCTAAAACGGTGGAGGAATATCTTATGGACGGATGAAATGAAAATAAATTTATTTGGTTCTGATGGTCGAAATTACGTTAGAAGACCTCCGAACAAAGAATTCCTCCCACAATACACAAAAAAAAAACCATAAAACATAGAGGAGGGAACATAAAACTATGGGGATCATTTTCTTGGTACGGAATCGGACCAATTTATTGGATGAAAGAAAATATGGATCAACATGAATATATCAATATACTCGAAAATACTATGCTCCCGTTTGCTGAAGATAATATGCCATTAAAATGGACATTCCAACAAGACAATGATCCGAAACATACATCTCAAAAAAAAAGTTTTTCGCGGATCATAAGCTGTCGGTTTTACCGTGGCCTTCTCAATCGCCCGATCTCAATCCGATTGAGAATCTATGGCAACAATTAAAAAGTGCTGTTGGCAATTACAACGTAAGCAAGAAAGCACAATTATGGGAGGTTTTTCAAAAGGAATGGGCGTCCATTGCCACCAAACGGTGTCAGCAGTTAGTTGATTCTATGCCCCGACGCTGCTGAGCCGTAGTCAAGTAAGGGTCAAGCTACTAAATATTGATCAAATATAAATAATTGAAACCGTAATATGTGATTTAATATTTGATTTTGTAGAAATCAATGAAATATGTAATGGCTCTATTTCAATGACCATAGAAATTTACTTACTTTTGCTTATTATATTATTTTTCTTTTTTTAATGAGTAGCTTTTGATACTATCTCTGTGTTATGTTTACATACTTGGAATATATATTTTGTTGCTGGCTGTTTTTTTCTCTTATGCAAGCTATCAATTCCCACCGAACATTTTATTATGTTATAACCAATGGCTCTATTTTAATGACCCCCACTGTATATATATATATTGATAAGTCTTAAACTTACTCTCTGTGTAGAACTTCCGTGGTTTATCGGCGAAAAACTTGGCCAAGTGATTTTCAGGTTCCCTTTTTTAGTGAATTTCTTTTCATTGAGGAAGTTTTGCAGAGACCGAAATAAATGGCAGTCTGATAGTGGAAGGTCTGAACTATACGATTGATGCATCAAAACTTCCCAGCTAAGCTCTGTCAATTTTTGTCGGGTCATCAAAGATGTGTGTGGTCTGGCATTGTCATGATAAAAGACAACGCCCTTTCTATTGATCGAATTGAATGTTTGGCCAGGTTCTAACACCTCATGATAAACAATTCCCTTCCAATCCCACCATACACACAGTATAACCCTATTTTGTGTCAATCCTGGCTTTGAAGTCGTTTGTGATGATACACCATTTTTGACCCTGATCATTTTCGAACGATATTCTCGTATCTTACCAATTTTTCATCGCCCGTATTGATTTGCTTCAAAAATGGCTCGATTTCGTTCGAAAATGGAAATTCGGTCTATCTATTTTTTTTTTCGTGTTAATTCATGCGGCACCGAAACGTCGAGCTTCTTTGTGTTTCTAGCCTTGCATAAATGGTCAAAACTGTTTGGTGATAAATATTGAGCTCCTTAGCAATGTCATGGCTGCTTATGTGTCGGACTTCTTTAGTAATTGGTCGACCTGAACGAGGTGCATTTTTGACACCGAAATTTCCCGAACGAAAGCTGTGGTTGGCTGTGGCTTTTGATAAAGTATCTTGACCGTAGACACCACAATTTTTTTCAAAATCTGCGATGTATTCTCATCTTGATCGAAGTCATATTGTCAAATATAACGAATTTATTCACAAAATTTACTCATTTTTAAATGAAGACAACTTTTGACACGAATGACGAAATACAAAACTGTCATTATGAAAATTTTAGACAGGAACGTCACCTTTCAAACGCATGGCAGTACTAATCAATCTGATTAGTACTGCCCAATATATGGCAACGAACACCAACTAGTGACAAAAAAGGCTCAATACTTTTTAGACTATCCCATATATATATATATACATATATATAATAAAATAGATAATGTTTTAAATGATATTATATAATAAATAATATTATCTGTAATTTCGCTGTCCTAGAATAAAACGAAAACTACGATGCATTAGAAATAACGTCACTTTGAAATTAATTTTTATTTGTTTGTTGAAAAACATGATGCTACTTTGTAAACTTCTGTAAAAATGTTACGTCTGTTGCTTTGGTTTTAGCGGAAATCAGTTTAAATAGCGCGGAATACCAATAATTATCCTAAAAGGCCAGATTCATGCAAATCTTAAAAAGCTTCATGGAAGCCTCATCAAAACACAGCATATGCTTTCCATATTTATGTCTATATATCTTTTTTATTTTAATTCTTCAATGTAAAATAAATCTAAATTTTTATTGTTATTTTGCGCATTTTGTGGTGTCAATATTAATAATTATGTAAATCATATACACTATTTCAAAAAGAAGATAAAAATATGTAAAGTAAATTATTAAAATGGTTACCGTGTACCGAAAATTATACCCACAGTCGAGAAACGAAATCTTCTCATAAATACCATGGCAGGGAACGTGTTAAAAAATATCACTTTTAGAAGTAAATAAAAAGATCACTTTCTGGCTTCTAATGGCTTTCATTTCCTTGCGACTTGTGTGTGGCAGAAACACTGAGCTCCTTAATACTTCCTATTCTCAAACCAATCAAGTCTTAGGAAGAAGCCACTCCATGGACAGGGAATTCCAATTAAAATAAGCTATAAAAGTACTAATAAGGTCCGCGTTCGCTTTGAGTATATTAATTTATATTGATTTTTCGAAATCAGTTCTTAGAAGCTTCTATAAATACTACATATCCAAATGCTAATTTATCAATATCTAAAATCAGCTTGTACAGCACTCGCATCAACAAAATATTTTTGTTTCCCGCCATAAATCAAACATTTCTAGAGATGCCTAAACGGCAATTTGACACTATTAAAAATCACGCAACTTTGCCGCCTCCTTGGTCATAAGTTAACATTTGAATTTTATTTAAAGCCGAAAACAAATTCACATAGATCTTAACATTTGTGGTCTACCTACACTTCAAAACCACCGCATCGGACATGATAAATATCAAATCGGGTACTTCTCTCAACTGTTGCCGACAAAGTCTCAGAAACAGAGAATCTTTTTTTTTCAAGAGTATTTTCACCTTTTAAATAAACCGACGGAGATAGCGTCGCGACGGTTTTCATGTGATACAACATCTAAATAATAAAGACCTTTTGGGAGGTCCGTACTACTGAAGCAGCTTCAATTTAACATTATTTATTGTGTTTCCGAGATAAAGTGCATATTATTTGAAAGGGTGATCGCCACAAATCTTTTGTTGTTGCAAAATGACGCCGCATCATATATTCAAGAAGCGCAAACTGATGAAGTTCTTAAGGATCCTAAAGAACTATAAATAATGATTAGAAGGCCACCCCGGTGCGGAATGTATTGACTTTGTTTTAACACAGTCGATTCCCAATGACCATGCGAATATGTTATTTGCTGATTGGCATGGCAGAGGGTCTGTTTTAATTTAATTCACAGATGAACGTAACCAGAATAAGTGATTTACTGGCAATAAAAAAGACATTTTATATGTATTACATTACATAAGTTATATTTAGAGCAATTCTGCGAGTGGAATAATATGGAGGCGATATTTGAAAATTGCTTGTATAGTTTATGTCATACTGACATTTTTAAATTAACAAAAAGATGTCCTACTCTTCTTGTTAACTACTACTCATAAACCTCGTTTTCTTAGACATGCAGATATCTGCATTTCGACTCTGTTCAAACATCCCAAATCATCCCATCCTCGAATACTACTTTAACGCAGTGAGAGGGGCTTCACACGACTTAGAGTTGTTGCAGACCAATAGTTTCTTGACTAAATGAGGCCACGGAGCAGGAAAGTTCTAATATGGTGATAAACTCTAGAATGTAGGCAGACGGATTCTTGAGCCGCTGGCTTTCCGAAGAAAAGACCAATTATTCAATAATTGAAGACTTGTTTACAGGAGAATCCATTGGTACAAGTGTCAGTGGCGAAGCGGAGAACGTAGCTATTGCAGACACGCCCACAACAGATAAGTTGCAACACCGCGACCAACCGTGGAGTTGATTGATCCAGGCGGATTGTAAGCTGGATATCCTCTCGACCGTATTTGATATCACTCAGAGTCAAAAAATTATTCCGAAGTTGAGACGCTCGGGTAGTGTAGAAATATTATCGTAGAAGGAGTTGAATAAATTTTTGCCCTAAAAACTTCTACAGACATGACAAGCCAACACTTTTTAAAGTGCAATAGGCGACAAACGTCATAATCAGGTAAAGTGGAAATTCAGGCAAAATTGAGACGGTAAAAAACAACACAATGTAGTGCACAGCCAGTTTGAAAAGAGACAATTTCTAGTGCAAATTTTATCTGCAATAAAAAAGCGACGAGATCAAAATCATATTTGCCAACTTTCCCACCAATTGCGGGAGTTTCCCTTTTTTCTGCCGCATTTGCTTCGTTTTACTCCCGCATTTGGCGCTACTTAGCTCACAAACATGTGTTACCCACGATACGAGTATTAACAATTTTATCCACGCTCGGCGCTGCTATTCAAGTCAGCTGTCAGAACAAACGCGCCGTATTTTGTTCTGGTCTCCTTTTTTCTATATTTTCTTTGTGCATCGCCGCCAAATATCAAGTGCTGTGGAAATAGTAGTTTTTATTTTTATACTTTGTTTTTAATATAAAAAAACTCAAAATGTCATCTGATGATGAAATTTCAAAGAAAAAGCCGAAAGCAAAAGGTTTCCCTTCCTACTAATCGGGGTTGGGATATTGAAATATGTCTACTGAAATAATAAAATAAACTTATGGACTTATAAAAGTGTTTTTCATAAATCAAAGTTTTCAAAAAGACGTCGCAAAATTGGACCTCCATTCAACAAGTAAAGGCTAATGATATAATGTACAGTATGTCGTCGAGAGAAAAGTTGCGCACATCAAGGAAAGGACGATGTTACTCGTCACATAGAAGGACCTCTCCACACCAAATTAGCTAAACAACTTAATAAGAGTACGAAATTAAACACTTTTGTCGAAACATCTTTATATGTTGACAAAACAATTAAAGTTGAAGTAAATTATGTTCATTTGATTGTTAACAACAACGTGGCGATAGCTTTTGCTGATGACCTGAGCTATGCAATCAAAAGTTATTTGCCAAATAGCGAAATTGCACAAAATTATTCTTATGGAAAAACAAAAACAACTTGCACTTTGAATGATGCGCTTTCAGAATTTTTTTAAGAAAGTTTGGTATCCCGCATGCGAAAGTAACTATTTTCGCTATCGATTGATAGTACAAATGATACCGATTTGGAAAAGTTAAATCCATTAACAATAGCTTTATACGATGTAAATGGATCTTTTATAGCAACAGAATTTTTAGACATATGTGTTACGACTGGTAAATGGTATGACTGGTATGCAGCAAAAGCAAACGCTGTATTTAAAGCAATTCACACAATGAAATTCCTTGCAGCAATTGTCAAAGTTTCTCAACTGATAACATCAATGTCAATATAGGCATACGGAAGTCTTTTAAATCTAGAGCTCTAGTAAAAAATGAGAATATATTTTTTATGGGTTGTCCCAGCCACCTTTTGTTAAAACACTGCTTCAAAATCCGCAGATGAATATTTTAAGAAGTGTGATTTTAATATTGGAGATTTTGTAAAGGTTTACTTTGTTTGGTTTGACAAAAGTTCTAAAACGCATCGTTTCTAGTTCAGCCCTTTGAAAAGGGACGCTTCGATCCCTCTGAGGCATTACTCAAAAGTACGAAATCAGCAGCTTACGAATACAATAAATTGCATAGTAAAAACACTATCAGATGAACTTGAAATTTTAATTTAAATTAGTTTTTGTAATATCTTTAGTTGACTTAATATTTCAGGTATTTTAATATTTCATTTATTCAGTCATTAAATTACTCATACGACAACAAATAAAACTTATTAATGTTTCAAAAAAAAAAGGGTTTTTTATTATTTATTTAAAATTATATTTTTCGCAAAACAGCTTTAAATTTCCTGCATTTCTCTCGCATTTCGACATTTCCTTATCTCCCGCCCATTTCCCACATTTTAACGCATCACTTCCAGGGAAACGGTTTCGGCAAATTCGTGGTCCGAAATTCAAAAATATAGGGACCCTAAAATTGGTCATTATTAAATCCTGGAGAATGGATGGGAATGCAAAACAAGTTGGTCAGTAACAGTAAAAGCATGTTAAACTCAAACAAAATTTGCGAACATTTCAAACTGAAGTGCTTTTAGAAAAAAATTGAGGAGATTGGTAATACAAGAAAGATCAGGGATGCACGTTCGCAAACAAAGTTCTCTCAGATCTAACAAAAAAGCTACAACTACCGTTGGAGGCGTAAACTTTGTGATCTGCTGGTGATTCTCGCATGAATGCATGCAAAAATATTTGAAAACGCTTAGAATATTAAATGATTACAAGCAAACTAGAGCCAGAAAAAAATTATCTATAGAAAAGTGCACTATCAATTGTTTTGTCAGACATGGATGGAAACGTTGTTTGTTTATTTGTTTTCGAGACGAACTTCCATCGTTCCTCGTCTGTTTTTGGTTACATTCACATGTTTTTCGGTGGTGTGCCATCTTCGGTGGTTTCAGGTAAAAGATTTTTTATGCGATAGACAAAAGTCTGAAAACTCTGCCAGCTGTCAACGGTGAAGTGGTCGCCGCTTCAAGGAGTGGTCAGTTTTTTTTTGGGCAGCTCGTTCAACTTCAGCACGAGCACAGGATGGCTGCATACAGTCGAAACGCGTCCTCGACATCAAAAAAGCAAGGCCCGGCAGACTCAAGAAACACCAAGCTAACTTTGGCCTGCGGCAACAACCAAACGAACTTCAAAATAAATTAAATCGCTGATAAAAACCGAACGCTTACAGGAAAATCTATTTGGTAAATAAAATAAAAGAATCGCAAAATTATAGGAAGCATTCTATTTTAAAGGATATTGTGAAATGAAAACTATCACAAATATTCAATCTAGAGCTTAGTGATACAATAAGAGAGGTTATTGATATGCAACATTTTGTTTGAAACAGCTTTCAATTTTTTTTAATGTTCTGACATTAGAAAAATTGGTAAGGAATCGATATAAGTTTGAATTGCAAAACTGGAAGCAAACAGTGTAGCAGAAAAATGGGTCAATCATCTCCGAATTTTCTAAAACTCATCAGAGGAAAGTGAAACCATTATGACGAACTTTGCGAAGATTAACGTCTTCAAGATCCAGAAATTATTTTTCATAGTGAACGTATTTAGAGAACTTATTGATTTATCAATAATAAGGAATCAGTTTGGGACGTGCAGACTTCGTGAAGTATTTTTGGATTAATATGTATGTAAACCTTTCTTGTATTATGCATTAATCTTAATTGTTACAAGTCCTGTAACTAAAGCTAGTGCTTAAAGATCATTTTCGTAACTAAAATTAATAAATTTTTAAGAAACTCTATGGGACAAGATATGCTACATATTCAACTTTTTATCTTAATTAAAAATTCAACGGTCCGCTCTTTAAACGTTGATGATGTTACAAATGAAATAAAAATTTCCATTTCATTATAAATATGTAAACTTAAGCTCTTGAAAATAATGGTTAGATACTTAATCAACATGCAATGCAATTGCGTAACTACTTACAGCTATGGAGATAAAGAAGCACGAATTCATAAGAGGATTAAATACACAAATTTTTTGGAAAATAATGTCAAATATTCCAACTTTTATGAGTGCTACTGTTTACCACAAGCATGCAGTAGAATTCTAAGAAAAAATTTTCCCGTTATCATTCAAAAGTTTTTATACGCGTTACTTTTAGTAAGTTTCGAGAGTATGTTGCGTGGACATTGAAATAGCACACATTGCAGTAGACGGTAAGTTTGTTCGCGAATTACTTTAGCATTGCAACTGGTGTGTTTTATTATTGTGTCATTTTTTAAGTCAGTTTAGTTCAGTCTCAAAATGGGTAGAGGAATGCATTGTACAGTGGAAAAATGAAAAATAATGTATGAACAATAGTGATAAAAAGCCTGCTGAGATAGCCGAAATAATGAAATGTTCCAGGAAAATGTTCTACAATGCGAGAAAAATTCTATTTATTTAAAGGAAATTAAAAAACGAGAACTAAAAGCACGGAGAACTACAGGTTCTATAGATACAGCCATAGTACGAAGGTGGAAAAAAGCTTGTTTTAAGTCTTCAAGTCAGATTATGCGTGAAATGAATGAAGACTGTGACATAAACGTATCGGAAAGATGAACGAAAAGGCGATTAAATGAAGCTAAACTCTTTGAACGCATAACTAGAAAAAAACGTCTTCTGTCGAAAAAAAACATAAATAATGTTTGAGCTTGGCTAAACATCACAACAATAAGGATTCCCAATTTTGGAAAAACGTACTTTGGAGTGACGTAACCAAAGTAAACAGAATTGGGCCAGATGGTAGAACAATTGTCCATCGTCCGAAAAGTCAAGCATTGAGTCCCAAATACACACGGAAGACCATTAAGCACGGCGGGGGTAATATAATGGTGTGGGGAGCTTTCTCATGGCATGGAGTATGACCTCTTGTCAAAATAAACGGAAACATGGATAAATTTTAGTATCTGGACATTTTAACAAATACGATGGAACCATATGCGTTTGTCATTATCCCAGTAAACTGGAAATTTATGCATGATAATGATCCTGAACATTCAGCTCGCATAATAAAAGATTGGTTTTCAAGAGAAAAAATTAGCATTTGAGATTGGCCAGCTCAAAGTCCTGACCTTAATCCAATAGGAAATATATATAACGATGTTAAGGTCATGATTGGTCCAAAAAAAATTAAAACTCTGATGAACTCTGAAATGGTGTATAAGAAGCTTGGTATTCTATTCCAAAGGATCAATGTCAGAAGCTTGTCGAGAGTGTGGGGAGCAAATGTCAGACTGTAATCAAAAATTCAGGTTACAGTAGTAAATACTAAGACGGATAAAAATAAATTTAAAAGTTTATCTCTGGGTAGCTTGGGTCAAAACGAACTTCTAAAAGTTTATTGTTCATATTCTAACGAATTTTTAATTTAATTTCAGGAAATAATTTATTGTGCTATTTACGTATCCAACACATTTCGAAGTTGGCATCATTACTCAGTTCTTTTATTATTTCTATAAATTATTTTGCTCAGTTTCGAAATGAGTTTGATTTGTTAATAATCACATTATTAAATGAAAGAGAAAATGTTCTCATTTTTATTGTTTTACTAAATAAAATTTCAAATTAAATTTTTTAAACGTATTTGCGATATTTGTATGTCCATGCCTGTAATTGTTTATTAAAATTAAATTATAACGTGATGGTTTTCATCCAAAGATTTCGCCAAGGGCCTCAGATGGTAAAGTTACCATCTTTAAACAAACAATCAAAAATTTTGTAAACCTTATAAATTACGCATCCATAAATAAATTCTGAGCACCCCAAATCTAATATATATTAACAAATACAATATAAATTGCAATATAACATATAATTAATTTTTTTTAGTAACATTCATTCATATAATATCCACATTAACTGCCTCGGAAGAAACCAAATCGATTCCGTTCTAACTCACCTAAGCAAAAAAATACATTCTCCATGTACTGAATTATATTTTTATAACAATTTAATGGGGTGTGGTGATACTTTTCATAGAACGCGTTTGCGTCATTCTAATTAGTACATGAAATCAACAATGTTATCTCATTTTCATATAGCATTAAGCGAAATGAAATGATTTTATTTGCCTAGAGAATTCGTTTGAAATTTAAAAATTTCATGACCGCTTTGCTCTGAAAGTTGAACGCTTGAGAAAAGTTAGCCCTATCACTTTGCAGTTGCTTGTTATCACTTTTACCAGGCATGACCCGAATAAAAACTAAGCACGACTGTTGCGTAGCTCATAATTTAGTCACTTCCAAACAGCGCCGATTATAGTTTTAAATTATTTAGCTCACCAATGCGTCAATCAGTGTTATGCACTATCGCAACGAAAAAAGTTAAATGTTACTTTATAAGCATCACTATCGAACTATTCTCCTCAATGCCCGCTGGACAACTTTAAGTCTAGAAAATTTCTGCAATTCATATCATGGATGGGAAGTCATATGCATATAAATGAAATGACATTATATATGGCAAAATGCCAATCTCAACTTTCATACTATCAACTTTCGCTGAGCCTTTTGAGACAAAGGGTCTGTAAGGATTCTTGGATGAATTCCTATTATTACACTCCCATCAGTCATAATTCCCTAAAATAGAATTTAATATTTCTCCTGAACTTCATATAATTGCCAGTACCAGTGAAGATCTTAGAAGTAACGAAAATTAATTCTGTGTGATTTTAAAATATTTTCGTATTAAGAGTGTATTCGAAGATTGCTTCATAAACATAATATATTACCAATTTCACAGCTACTACTTTTCACACACTCTAAACGCAGTAATTCAGGATATGATTCATTTACAAATCATCTTCATCCCATTAACATAACCTATCCATGGAATGGTACAGAGAAGTGCTAAAAAATCACATCATTTGTTGCATGACTCACATTCAGTTGAAATTCCTGTGCAAGCCCCTGCGTTATCTGACGTTCCCAGCTTAACACATTCTCACTGATGTGCACTAACTTTTCAAGCTTCAAAACAAGCAAAAGGTAAGTTCAACATCGTACGGAACAACAAGTTGAATGTGGATTAATGGAATTCTATAATGATTTGTAACTAGGTATAGACGTTAGCCTTAATTCGTTTTATGACTGGATTATTAAATCTTATTGCCATTCTTCGTGAGTACGCAATTCGAGCCGGATAAAGAAAAAAATGAGTTAATATTTAAGGAAATACAAAGGAAAGTGTTATTTCTTGGGTCACATTCGGTTTGTTTGAGTCAGTTTGAATCTTCCATTAATTCTGTTGACTCTATACCTCCAATCGCTGCAGTGTCATACAAAGAACTTGGAAAAAGTTTGAAATCCAATCAAAAAAATAAAGCTGTTATATATGATGAGAAGTGATTTAACAAATTTCAAAACAAGATGATGAATAAACAAAACCAAAGGAGTTTTTTGATATATTGTATACAAGTATAACGACTACACTGCAGGAGACCTTCGGATCCAACCCAGCAGGTAGGCAAAGGGCGAGAAGTGAAGCGAAGAGGTAACCAAATAAAAAACATGGAAGAAGTAAAACGCGAAGAGTACTCTCAGTACCCGGCATACGAGGGGGAGAAGGAGGCGTGACGGCACCAAGCGCCAGTTGCCCAGAGCTATTGGGTCAGAAATGTACGCTGAGGGAAAAGGGCGTGCATTTGACGAGTGACTGCAACAAAACAAGCGCAATGGCACCTACCGCACCCACTGGGAAGACGGGAGCATCAGCCAGAACGCTAATAAGAAATACGCAAAGGAAACTGGACCGTCAAAACAAAATCGGTGAGATGATCTTCCCAACCAACCCTGGCACCAGCCAACCAAGGGAAACCTAGGAAATTGACTGCTGCTGCCAAGGATGCTGTACCACCAACCGCAAAGGAGAAGCAAAAAACCGGACCTAAGCGGATGAGATCGGATGATAGCAACCAATCACTGGTAAAAAGGAACGAAGGGTAAGCCCCGAACCCCAAACTCATGCGAGGAAGTCCAATCGGGACGCAGCAACCGATGCACTAACGGTAGCGGTGATAGACTACCTCGATGAGACAGGTAAGATCCAGGAGGATCAACTTGTGAAGCTGCAAATCGCCCTGAAGACGGACCTCTTCGAACATTTACGCAGCAAACCAGATAAAATCCCAAGGTAAACACCACCCTGAACGAGGAGTTTAGAGTCGTCCCCGTAAAGGAGGTACTGCGGTTTGCAAGAGGCGGGGTAAATTATATCCATAGCTACATTATATTAATGAACAAAGTTAATCAAATTTTTCTACCACATTCCAGCAACATGGACCTAACATCAGCGATGTTCGACGGAAGGGAAGAGCAGGTAACACTGGCCTCAGGATACCTGCCGTTTGACGGTCAGATGCCGACCACCGAATTCCGCGCCCTATCGGAACATATACGGGGGAAACGGGCCATCATCGGATGCGATGCGAACGCGCAACATGAACTCTGCGGGAAGCACCAAGTGCAACGAAAGAGGTGAGCAGTTAGTCAATTAGTTAATGACTATTAACCTCAACCTAGCAAATAAGAGTACCACATCGACTTTTATAACAAAAAATAGAGCGGAAGTGATTGACATCACTCTAATCACAACAAAGTAATTGGAGGACCTACACGGCTGGAGGCTATGTGACTCACCTAGCCTGTCGGACCACCAATGGATCACATTTAAAGTGAGAATAGGCGACCTAACGAACCCATTGGGCTACCAAAATTTTAGAAAAGTGGATTGGGATGGCTACACAAACGCTACTAAAAGTTATATATGTTCAAATCAAGCGAATCCATCCGAAGTGAGATACATCACAAGTATACTGGTCAATAGTTTCGGTGAAATATGTCCAACCGCTTCCATCAAACAAAAAAAAGGTAGGCTGGTGGAAGAAAGAAGTGGAAGAGATCAGGAAAAATACTCCAAGGCTATTCAGAATAGCTCGCCTCACAAACCGAGTTACGGATTAAGAGGGCTAGGAGCGAAATCTAAAAATATTTAAAACAGCTGTAGGAAGAGAGAAAAGGAAAAGGATTTTTAAAAACCGAGACATCTAGGCTGAGCAGGGCTCTGAAAAGAGAACCACATGTGGACACGATGATTCAAAAGGAGGACGGATCGTGGACAACAAATAGCATAGCACGTCTCAAGCTCGTACTAAACCAACACTTTTCGGGCTCAACGGATGAGGAGGCAGAACAAGTAAACAACGCGACTCCTTACCGTGACTCCCCCCTAATTGAAAAAGTAAGCGAAGAAAAGTTCCTTTGGGGCATTAATACCTTCGAACTTTACAAATCACCAGGAACCGACAAAGTGTATCCGATCATGCTTATGAAAGCGGATACCACAATAATACGGATTTTGGTGAAAATATATAGAGCCTCCATATCCAAAGGCTATATTCCTTTGGACTGGAGAGAAGCTAAAGTAGTTTTTATATCCAAACCGGCAGAGCCAGCGACTACAAAGCAACGGGTTACCGACCTATCAGCTTGACGTCTTTCATGTTGAAAACCCTGGAACGCCTGGTGGATGCGTACATAAAAAGTACCGTGAACATAACGGAGCTTTATCCCAACCAACATGCATTCTTTGCAGGGCGCTCAACGAAGACGGCACTACACGAAGTCGTAAGCAGAATAGAGATGAACCTTGCCATCAAAGATTACACTTTGGAGATCTTCATTGATATCGAGGGAGCCTTCAGTAATGTAAAAACTGAGAGCGTAGTAGCAGTCATTCAAAGATATGCAATAGACCCATATCTAACTAAATAGATGACGGAACTACTAGCTAAAAGGAAGATTACAGCCGAAGAAAATGGCGTAAGCTTGAATAAATGGACAAACAGCAGTATACAACAAGGCGGCATAGTATCACCAATTGTCTGGGTACTCACAGTTAACCAAATAGTGGAAGACCTAAACGGGAAGGGTTTCAAAACCATAGCGTACGCTGACGATACCGTTATACTGATAAGTGGAATGTTCCCGGAAACCATGTCGGAATTGATGCAGACCGCACTCTCACATCTATTGGAGTGAGCGAAGTCTGCCCATCAATGCTGACAAAACAAAGCGGAGCTTATGCTTTGCACAAGGCGCCGTAAACCGGAGACATTTTCACCCCAGACCGTTGACGGAAAACATATAAGTTTAATAAACAAGATAAAAGCTTAAGAGTAACTTTGAATAGTAAGCTAACTTGGACTCCACATATAGGAGAAGTCAGACCTAGAGCTACGGCGAGAATAAAACGGCGAGAATAAAATAAATTCATGTTCAGAGAGGCATCACTTGCAAGTATCAGATTAAAAGCCACATACGGGTTATCTAACCACCCACAAACGGGGCACGTATGCATTTTGGAAAAAATGGAGAGAATGGCTTCAAGTAAAAGGGAGCTGGATGGAATTCAACCGATAGTGGACACAACGATTCCATACAAGATCAGCATACCCACCAGAGAAACGTGGAAAACTGTACAGGATTTCACATCTGGAAATGAGATTATAATCTACACAGATGGTTCCAAAACGGATGAGGTAAGCGGCGCCGGAATCTTTTCCACAGATCACCCGCAACTCAACTTTACTTACATAACAATGCGGCTAACAATACAGACAACCATATTGAGTCGTCTATCAAATGGCTTAACATTTCCATCATCAAAAAAAAAAATGGCAAATTTAGTGGACGATAGATGCGAATCACAGAAAACATAGAAAAATATACAGAGAATATAAAATAATTATAATCACGGGTTAAAAGCGCTGTACATATAATAGTGGTACTCTGTCCGAATTTTAATCCTGTAAATTGCGCTAGAATATCTGCAAATAAGTTACGATAGCAATTACAAAAGAATATTCTCGAGTTGGTTCCTATGAATACAATTCTCGCCAATTAGAGCCAAAGAAAATCGCAGTACAATATGGCTCTGCGTACCTCTAAGGAGTATATTATAATACTGTGTCCAAATTGGCCTGTAAACAGCCCAGAATACTGTGCTATGAAAGCAAATGGAAAAATTAGATATGAACGTTGGCTGAGAAAACTATAGTTTTTGTCGATTAAGCATTTAAATTAATTTCTTAAATTAATTTATTTTTTATTTCGCTTTTCGTATTGGTAATTGTGCTTGTAATTGGTGAGTGGAATTTCTTTAGTCACAGAATATTTAAGCTGGGAGATAAGATTTTGAGCCAAATTTGCAATTTACTACGTATTAGACTACTTAAAGCACACGAATTCAAAAAAAGTTGAGGATCACCAAAAACGATGAAATTTTTTATCAGCAAAAATAAAAAAGTGAAAAAATTCGGGACCATTACGCTTGGAACTATGCAACTTCGGACATATTTTCAATTGCTCTATCCTGAAAAGACTAGGAAGCTTTTTGCTAGTCCTTTTCGTTTGGAAGAAATAGAAACTAGAATAGAGTAACTAGCATCAGTTGTATTATTTAATACTATTTTAATTTGATGATACAAGAACGTTGGCAGCAGTCTGCAATAGTCTCTTCGTATGTTGTGCATGCATATCCACGAAAGCCTGTTATCAAACGTTGTTGCCAACATGCTTGTCTTAAACGAGCCAAAATATTCGAATTCGTAATCGATAGGCTTTTGGTAGTGACAATTAAAATCAGTCTTAAACAGCTATCCTATAGAAAATAAAGAACAAACCTGCTTCAGAATCGAAGTTGAAACACGCATGCACACTCTCCTTAAACTTATATCCATGCACGTAAACGCTCAAATCTTATTGCACGACGGGAAATTTTTTCCTTAGACTATTTTAAAATTAATAAAGCTGAACATTCCCTACTTTCGCTGCCTTTTATTCCCTACTTTACATCGTTTAATTTCCATGTTGGCTCTTACGTCTTGCTTTATTTGATTATCATACCTTGGAAAGGAGGCATCGCTTGCATTGTAATCATAATGTTGACATAATGTCATCAACATTCAGAATATATTTGAAGAAATAGTTCATGAATTGGTTCAAATAAATTCAGAAATTGCACAATCTCAGGCTGACTTAAGTGCGTTCCAGCACTACCTATAAATGGTAATTTCACTAGTGTCTTAGTAGCTGGATCATGAACCTGTTCAAACAAATTCAGATATTGACAGGTTACACTGACCTAAGGACGTTCCAGCATTATCCTTCGGTGAAATTTTTAATAGTATCCGGTGTCATTCATGCGATTCCAAAGGAAATAAATTTTTAACTCCCAAATGGAAATTAAAAAAAATTTTTTTTGAGGGATTGATCTTGATCGGTTTTTATTTTCTTGGAGTATTAGACTTCAGAATAAGTAATTAAAAACAAAATAAGTAATTATTTAAATAAAAGTAGGAGCGCTATTATCACCTCCTGTGTCACCATAATTGAACTAGTTCGCAAATTTCAAATTCTGCGGTTTGTTCCATGCATTCGAATGTTTGTTTCGCTTTTACGAAATAATCCCTGAGATTTTTTGCGCCAGTTAGTAGGTCGGCTATAATAATAGCTGATGACACACTGTAGGAAATTTTGAAGTATTTAAAGACATTTCGACAATATGGCATTTCACAATTCAATAATTGGAACAGTCAGTTCAGGTCAATGGCCGGCAGAGTATCGATTTTTAATTTTAGCAATACGAATAACTACAATCGACAAGCATAGCGAATGAAGTACTTTAGCTAAACTTGGCAAAGACAAAAGGTTTTGGAATCTTCAAAATTTCGTAGTAAGAACAACATAAGGAATTATGTAATGTTGAAATGTAGGTGGTTGGCAAATCGCCAAATATGTAGCAAGATTATAGGATTTCGAGTACTACATTAATTCTTTTTAAATCCCCAACGACAAGAGAGCATAATGTCTTAAAACTTTTCCTGTATATTACAAATACTCTTTTTAATTTTATTAAAATTTTTAATTAATTTGAATGCACCAATTGCTGCAATGGCAACAGCTGTGAGAAACCCTTACGCCAACGAATGGGAACACTTAAATTGTTTTGCAGCTGCTATGAATTTGCTAAATTTCTGCGATTACTGATTGCATACTCTTGAATAAGGCAGAATATTTACATATTTTTTGCTTGCTCATAAAGTTTACTACCAAAATATAGCGAAAATTCGTTGACATGATCCGAACCAATTTCGTAATCAAAATAAAATAATGCAATAGAACGACAGTCAAAATTAGACCCCTTCTAATTATTTACCTTGTATAAAAATCATTATCGCTATTATTTCCGATAAACACCATTTTCTTGAAAATAGCTTTTCATTTCTCGTCTACTTAAATATTCCATAAGTATCCAAAGAGTCGCTTTTCCGTCAAAGAATCCGCTTCATGTCATCATCTTTGTCAACGCCATACATCTTCTACCTTGCATGGAACAAGTCAAGCATGTTTCACAATTAATGCACGAATTGGTTTCGATACAGAGGTATATCAGCTGCATGCTCAGTTAATTCAACGAAGCAGTCATAAAATGAAGAGTGCAAAAACACTTTAGCAACACCCTTTCAAACACAGGATACAAAATAAAAAAGTCCTATAGAAGTGTACTTATCCAATGTCTCTTCTTCCTAGATCATCCAGTGCAGACTCCTGATGGCATGGTAACGAAACACATGGACAAGTGTAACAAACCAGACATTTAATAAACTGAGAGCATTATTCAAAGTAAAGTAATGTTTTAAATGCAATTTTTATTTTCCATACCTTTGATACGAATACTCTAAGAACTGATATCCAATATTTTCACAGCTGAATAACTTGCTTTCCTTGCTCCTTATTGCTGTGATTGCCTCAATGGAAAGTTGCCAACAGGGTGGGGCAACAGTAGCTTTTTACTTAAACATAAAAATTGCAAAATAACTTGAACTTATTTTTAATTTGCTGGAACATACAACAGATACCACTCTTAGTAAAAAGAAACCACTTTCATTAATTTTACTAGAGTAGTAGTTTTTTTCAGCAAAAGGAAACCGATTTCAAAAGCATGAGAGTATTTCAACATGCAATACACATATCTCATGTACACTCAAACACCTCCGGTTTATTGCGCAACGTCACTGGTAGCAACTATTTTGCCATCGACGAGAGCGATTACCAATTTAGGCATCTATTTTATGGATAAAAAGGACGAAATCACAAGACGAAAAGCACACATGTAATATTAAATTTTTCATCGCAGATAATGGCACGACGTTCTTACATTTCTGTTGCCATTGAAAGGAGCAGAATTTTCGCGATATGCTTTTATCTTAAAATAAATAGACTACTCTAGGATAGACAACTTTTTAATAAGGAGAAAAATGACACCGGAATCGGACACACAAACGCAACTTAAGCCCGACGTGAACTAATGATGGCGTCGGGCAGTGAACTCCTGTAACGGTGCTAATATGAACATGAGAGGGTTGCTTGTCGGCGCGGAAACAACATTTATCCCACTCACTTCCCCTCGGCTTTCATGTCGACCAAATGGGGTAAAGATGCGAAGTACTTGTACGGTAGTATTGCCAAGGGTGGAAAGTAGTTATACAATGTTATTTTTAGATGAAGAATGGCATTGTTTTAGTATTATAAAGGAGTAAAGGATGTTTTATGAAAAAACAAAATAGTCAAAGTACTTGCCATGGTCCATACCCATCGGGGAACCATTAATCGATCGCGGTCTTACAAAAACTGCGTGTAACTCTTTAAAACTTCCTATGTTGTAAAAGCATACAAATATCGAAGATCTTACTTGGTTTTGCTTCATTACTACCCTAAAATAGACAAAAACCAACTTTTTTCAATAAAATAAACAAATAATTAAAAATAACACATTCGTTGCCCGTCTGATGAGCCCCACATGGTTTGCAATGTAACTTTTATGTGCATGTTTTGGTGAAGTCTATCCTAAATTTTGAATCCTTTTAATTTTTTTTAAATTTAATCAACCATATATTGATATATTGATCTAAAAATCGAGAATATTTGGTCTGCAAATTACGTGGCTCAAACCCGCCTGAGGATCCAAGTATAGTGGTAAATTGTCGCGTAAAACCAACTATGATCGAAAATTTGACCATGTTCTTTCGGATGAACTTGGTGTTGTTGAAACATTGGGTATTTGCCTCGTAGTTTCGTTCCTCGTAGTTTGCTCACAAAGTATCTTCGTCTGATTCAAATTTTCATATTTGGTATTAGTATAACCATATTACGTGAAAAGTAGCCTATAAGCAATTTATATAAGTCAATTCTCTTATTTTTATTCGCTAGACTAGCTAGGGCAAATCAGCATATCACGAACTGGATTTATGTAAGGTCCATTTCCTACATTTTCAAATCAATGCCGTAGTTACAGAGAAGCTTTTAAAATATAACAACACTAACGGTTAGTTTTCTAAACTGATAAAAAGAACTCATTCGTTAGCTTAAGGTACTTACACGTAGAATATTTTTGCTATAACATGTCTTTTCCATTCGGAACAACATGAAGAGTCATATACGCTTAAAGTCATATGCGGTTAAAATTGGCAAACTATTCAATGTCGCGTTCAAAATTCAAGTATAATTCAAAATCGAAAAGTTGTTCTGTTCAAATGCTCCTAGAAAGATCTTTTTATGCCAAGATGGAAAATATTGGGTGGCCATAGATTGATCTTAGCAACTTCGCCCTTGGCTGTCTCATGAAAAACAAGACTGGCCTGAAAAGTCCGGAGATTTTTAATGAAAACAAGCGTTTTTGGGGCAAAGTTATACTTATTCCTCAACGAAATTTCCTTCAAGAGCGATACACTTTGTTTAGCAATTTCCCACCATTTCGATGCCATGTCTGTAATACGCAACTTCCGAGTCTTAGAAATACCCCTCGGTTTCCACAATGACTTCCTCATTTAATCTACCGCTTGAGGTTTGGGAGCAGATAATAGTCGCTGGCAGCCAAATCTGAAGAATACGGTAGATGAGCAACCGAATCGAATCGTAATATGTCCAATTTGGCCATCGCTGTTAAGGACGTGTGCGACGGTGTGTTATCGTGATGGTACAGAACTTTTTTCTTCACCATATGAACCTGTTTTTTTCTTTATTTCGTCTTTCAGTTTGTCCAATAACGCTGCGTAGTACTCTCATGTGGCAGTTCTACCCTTCTACAGGTAATAGATGAAGATTATGCCATAGGCATCCCAAAAAATGGAGGTCATAACCTTCCTGGCCGGGCGTTGTTTTTTCAGCCAAAGTGACTTTCCCGCCACTCTGCAGACTGCCTATTGGACTCAGGCGTATAGTAATGGACCCATGTTTCATCTATCGTCACAAAACTTCGAAAAATGTCCGCTCGATGTCGACTCGATTACAGCCGCTATTAGCGGCTGTTCGTCATCAACACGCTGCTGTTTTTCTTCGACGATCAGCAAACATGGCACTCATCGCGCCGAGAGCTTTATTTTTCAAAATATCTTGCAAAAAGGATACATTTTGCCCGGTCTTTTGAGATTCGCACGGCCTCACCTCACTAACTCACGGCCTCGCTTAACTTTAAGATTCGATGCATTCCAAAGCAAGATGTGTTTTCGGTGCTTTAACGACCCATTTTAAATGCACTAAACCACCGATAACTTATTAAAAAAATTCTTGTTAGATTCCATTTTTAGGTTGATATTTTTATTTTGCAACAGACAGCTGTTTCGAGGCCGATATGGTCCCTTCTTCAGTGTTATGTCTATTAAAGTACAAGTGGGCGAATTATCTTTTTTAAACCTACAACATTTATCTTACAATAAGTTTCCCTTCATTATCCTCAAATATTTTTCTATCATATTTATGACCTCAAATTGTAAAGATCATGTTTAAACCTACTTATTGTGATTATTTATGGTGTTTAGCTTAAATGTCTACCCTAATTGCTTTTTTTGTTTTTTTGATGTGTTTTTGATGCGGCTAGCCTAATCAGTTTGGTGTCACAATTTCCTGTGTCTGTGTTTAGCCGATTTTGTTCCTTTGTTGTCAGGATGAAAATCGTTTCGTATGCATCCAATTTTTTATTTGTCGTGGCTTTTTTAACGTTCCATTGCACGTTATGCTGGCATTCTACTATGTGTTTTGCAACCACAGACTTATATGCGCTGATTTTTTGGCGTTTCTTTCTGATTTCAGCTTCTCGTAGATGCTCCTGAACTCTCGTTGTGACCAGCCTCTTTGTTTGTCCTATGTAGGTTTTTGGGCAGTCTTTGCATGCAATCTCATATATGCCGCTTTTTTCGTTTTCCGTTTTTTTGTCCTTTGGTGTTCCCAGTCTTGAACTCAGCTTTGTGTTGCTGCTAGTTGACGCTATTGATATGTCCCACGGTTTGAGGATTTGTCCAATTTTTCTGTCCAATTTTGTGTGCGTAACGGCTAGCCATTTCTTCTCTCGGTGGTTGATTTCTCTATTCTGTTTGAAGAGCGTTGTTAGGTTGTCATTTGCCAATTGTTTTTTCTTTTTATTCATGACGTTTAGGATTTCCCTTTCCGTGTATCCGTTCTTCTTTGCTGTGTCTAGGATGTACTGCTCTTCTTTGTTGAAGTTATCTTCACTAAGTTGAAGGGTGAGTAGCCTGTGTATCCATGAGTTGAATATTGCCATTTTTTGTGGCCAGCTGTGGTTGGAACATGCAGGAATTGTTCGTTGCGTTTGTGTTTTTTTTTTTTCTTCCTGCATGTTCCAACCACAGCTGGCCACAAAAAATGGCAATATTCAACTCATGGATACACAGGCTACTCACCCTTCAACTTAGTGAAGATAACTTCAACAAAGAAGAGCAGTACATCCTAGACACAGCAAAGAAGAACGGATACACGGAAAGGGAAATCCTAAACGTCATGAATAAAAAGAAAAAACAATTGGCAAATGACAACCTAACAACGCTCTTCAAACAGAATAGAGAAATCAACCACCGAGAGAAGAAATGGCTAGCCGTTACGCACACAAAATTGGACAGAAAAATTGGACAAATCCTCAAACCGTGGGACATATCAATAGCGTCAACTAGCAGCAACACAAAGCTGAGTTCAAGACTGGGAACACCAAAGGACAAAAAAACGGAAAACGAAAAAAGCGGCATATATGAGATTGCATGCAAAGACTGCCCAAAAACCTACATAGGACAAACAAAGAGGCTGGTCACAACGAGAGTTCAGGAGCATCTACGAGAAGCTGAAATCAGAAAGAAACGCCAAAAAATCAGCGCATATAAGTCTGTGGTTGCAAAACACATAGTAGAATGCCAGCATAACGTGCAATGGAACGTTAAAAAAGCCACGACAAATAAAAAATTGGATGCATACGAAACGATTTTCATCCTGACAACAAAGGAACAAAATCGGCTAAACACAGACACAGGAAATTGTGACACCAAACTGATTAGGCTAGCCGCATCAAAAACACATCAAAAAAACAAAAAAAGCAATTAGGGTAGACATTTAAGCTAAACACCATAAATAATCACAATAAGTAGGTTTAAACATGATCTTTACAATTTGAGGTCATAAATATGATAGAAAAATATTTGAGGATAATGAAGGGAAACTTATTGTAAGATAAATGTTGTAGGTTTAAAAAAGATAATTCGCCCACTTGTACTTTAATAGACATAACACTGAAGAAGGGACCATATCGGCCTCGAAACAGCTGTCTGTTGCAAAATAAAAATATCAACCTAAAAATGGAATCTAACAAGAATTTTTTTAATTTTTTAGAAGGTTGCAAACATCCGAACCAACAATTGGACACCGATAACTGTTGTTTTCGAAGAAGCAACTGTGGGATAACATTTCTGCAACCATTGCAATGATTTATCACATTTTTTTCCTATCAAATAACAATGTTTAATCAAGACGCGATATTCCTGTTTTTCAATTCTGTT
Source organism: Stratiomys singularior (assembly GCA_954870665.1). NCBI lineage: Eukaryota > Metazoa > Arthropoda > Insecta > Diptera > Stratiomyidae > Stratiomys > Stratiomys singularior. Next base: position 54,380,937 of record OX940879.1, on the reverse strand, counting down.
TGGCGAAAGGCGAAAATGAGTCATTTAAACGACTGTAGCTTCTAAACGGATAAAAGAAATGTCATGAAATTTCATGCATAAACTAGTCACAGGTAAGCCTCTCGAAATGAGTCATGTTCATTTTCTTGTGATGCCACCTATTGAAAAGTCCCCGGAATTTTCAGCCCATATAGAATATACAGCCAGGATTTTGATCCGGACATTGGATGCGTGATACTAACGTAAAACTTTTTAACAGCTTCAGTTCGATGTTCTCAATTTCCATAAGATTTTTTCAATCGAATATTCCATTTGTTATTGTCATTTTTTTCAACTTTGCACACAAGATGATAAAATAATTTTCGATCGGTTTTTCTCTGAAAACTCAACAGAAGCTGAGAAAACTTCGGCAAGGTTTCGGTAAAATATAAACCGCTCCACTGTAAAATCAATTGAATTGCCTTGTAGATAATTTATTCTTGATGTGGTAGGCCTTTTTTAACTTTGGACAACACTAACAAATCCCATTTAACACGAACAGAATGAAAAAAACAAAAAACCAGTATCAAATCTTGTAGATTCATTTGGGGAGTTTGGTCTCTGACAAATTTGGTCGTGCTTTTAGAAAATATACTGAGACTGTAAAGCAGTATAAACTTAGTATGTGTAAGATAAATAAAAAGCTTAGCTGTCTAACTCGAAGAATGGCAATAGTCACAGTCATTTGACCAAAAAACACCAACAAAACCAACAAAAAAAAACTGTGACTACAGTTTTTTGACGTTTGCATTGGTTGAAAGCGAGGTGTCGAACTTTGAAAATTTTAAATAGTTGGGCTTAAAATTAACAATTTTGATTTTTTTTGTGCTCCGCTAGTTCCACTATCGATAATAATTAAATACTGAAAATAAAATCGAAACCTTTGGTTTTGCAAAGATGAAACTTCACGCACCACAACAACAATTTTCTAAAATGTCATGAATAGATCTTCAGTAACAACTTTCTATATTTATGCACAAGGGCTGACATTTTAATTAAATTTATTCAAATTCATCATGCCAAAACAGTTCCATTGTTCTAAAAGCGCAACATGAATGCAGCATCTAACTTTCCAAAATAAATTATTTTTTTGTTTATTTTGTAATAAACTAATATAAAAAGGTCAATTTTTAGATTAATAAGAACGAAGGTGAATCGATTAATAAGACAAGTTTCCGATGTTTGCATTTTTGCAAACGAAATAGTCTCCAAATTTTTCTATATCTTAGATATTTGTCAAACGTTGGACTTGAATGAACAACTTGAATGCGAAAATAAATCAAAAATCTGAAGAAACTCAACAAGAAGTTTCAGTTTCACTTAAGAAAAACGATTCAAAAATTGAAAAAAGTACAGCAAGTGCAGTATTTGCAAGGATGCCATCCGCAGACGCCCTAAAAAGTTGTGTCCTAACATTACGAAATTGAAATGCCTGAAATCACAAGGCCTTGCTCACAAGAGGAACTTTGATTTCAAATCAAACATAATTCTTAAGTTGTAGACTTTCAAGAAATAATTCCTCCTTTCAATACAGACAAATTTACAGAATTTCAAAATGGAAAGCAAATCCAGACTTCAAAGCTCTTAGCAGAATCACTAAAATCACTAAGATCTAGCTTCCTTTAAGCTACTCGAAAAAAATTTTTTTGAGTAGATTGAAAGTTTAAGGGAACTCGTTTGTCAAGCGTTCAAATTTCAAGATTCTTTGAAAGTGAAATTAATAAAAAAAAACGTTATTTAAACTACCTACATATAATAGTCAATTTCATTCTCATACAAAAAACTAGTTATGAAATAATGTCACTCTCAAAAAAGTGGACCTGCGTACAAAAAAGTGAACCTGCGAAAAATAAAAATAAATTAAATAATTGCTCCTTTGCGATCGGCAGATTTTGTTTTTGAGAGTACTAGCAAATTTGACGATTCACATTTACTTTTTGTTACAGGATATCTATCGAGTCAAAATATGCATATTAACAAACGGAATTTGTTGAAACAGATCTGTTGTGTTTAATATTACTTGTAATACGAATAAGTATGGAATTTCAAACCTCTGGAAAATTATAAAGAATAGTATTTAGCAGAACAATAACAATATGAAGTCAAGGAATTTCTAGTACGCCAATACCTTTTTTACCACCAATAGGTTTTTTCGAAGTTGCGTCGCTGCTGAATTAGTACTAATTTTCTAATTTTTTTCTAATTGACTAATTTTTCGAAGTTGCGTTGTTTTGGGTTCGAGTCTTAATTTTTTTTTTAATGTTTTGAAATTTTCTTTTTTTTTTAAAAAAAAGATGGCACGACTTGTTTCTAATTGCGCCATGCTATCAAAACTCGGGGATTCCCTTTCTAACTGAAAATCAACGCAATTTTAATAGTTTTATTTTTACTTTGTTTGTTTTGCTAATTTTAGAGTTCAGTTTCAATTAGTGTGTTCTGCTTTTTGTAACGTTTCAATTAGTGTGTTGTGCTTTGTTTTAAAAGAGAATAATAAATTTTTCTAAATTTTACGGATTGTTCTGGTTACAAAAATGGTAAATATTTTCCTTATTTATTTATTGGCAGAGTTATATTTTTTTTACATACACTTGTAATTTTTTTTAGCCAAATGAGTGGAAAGGGCGTTGCTGTTAGAATTACCAAAAATAAAAAAAAATCAAGCTCGGAGACAAAATTAGATACTCTGCGACGATTTGATAAGAGAGAGAAGGCTGTGAAGATAGCAAAGGCTGTTGGTCTGGCTGCAACAACTGTCAGAACTATTAGAGATCGAGATGGGGATAAAATAAGAGAGGCTACAAAATCTGCAACATCATTAGTTGCTAAAACAATGACCCGTACAAGGAGGGCTTTGATGGTAATTCAGACGAAAACAAAAACCTTATTTGATGACATAAAAAGTAAAATAGTATCCAACGATAATGCTAGTGGTAGTAATAGACAGACAGACAAGAATGAAACATTTGAAGCTAGTCAGGGCTGGTTTGAGAGATTCAAGGTTTGGGCAAATCTGCACAGCATTGCTCCTAAAGGCGAAGCAGCTAGCGCTGATATAACTGCTGCAGAACGCTACCCGACAGAGTTAAATGCGTTCATTCATGAAGGTGGCTATGATCCGAAACAAGCCTTTAATGTTGACGAACTGGGCTATTTTGGTCTAAAACGTCTCTAAACGTCTACCTAACAGAACTTTCATATCTAAAACAGAAAAATCTGCGCCAGGATTTGAAGCTAGCAAAGAAAGACTGACTCTTCTTCTTGATGGTAATGCAAATGGTGATTTCAAATTTAAACCATTTCTCAATTATCAATCAGAAAATCCAAGAGCTATGAAAGGTTGTTCAAAGAATCTGCTTCCTGTCCACTGACGAGCAACCAAAAAAGAATGGATGGCAGCATCATTATTTCAAAACTGGGTTTCAACTTGTGCTATTTCAGAAATTAAAGCTTATTGCAACAAGGAAAACTTAAACTTCAAGGCTTTGGTCCTAGGAGACAATGCTCCTGGCTACCCAGTTTATATTGATGAGTTATCAGAAAACGTGAAATTTGTTTTTTTGCCGCCTAATACGACATTAGTTATTCAGCCGATGGCTCAGAGAGTAATATCGACTTTTAAAAGTTAATACCTTCGACGAACAAGATGGACAAGATAAGTCTACCATGCTAGAGTTTTGGAAAAAGTTCAATATCATGAAAGCCATAGAAATTATTTCCGATTCGTGGGAGGAGGTTAAACCATCTTGCATGAATGATGTTTGGCGCAGAATATGACCTGAATGTGTTCACAGAATATGCGATGCAGAAGTTAATGGATACGTCATGAAATTTCTAATTTCGCTAGAGAGTCTAATTTTGAAGGTATGAAAGGGACTGACATAAATGAATTGCTAACCTCGCACAACCAAGAATTGTCTAATGAAGAACTATTGCAACTGGAATTGCAATTTACTCCGAGGAACAAAATTTAACCTCGTAACAATTTTCCAAAGTGATGTGTTTGTTATGGTGATTTTTTTTAAAAACGATCCTGACAGCGGAAGGAGTTTTAAAGTGTCCCAGGCGGTAGCTACGAATACCAATTTCTGCAAGGAAATTTATTTTACGTTGAAAAAAAACTGTTCAGCAAAGATTGGATCAATTTTTTGTAAAAGAAAGTTGACTTACGACAAAAGCCACTATGGACTCATCAGACAGTGATAAATTTTTATTTTTTTTTTATAAATTAATTGAATATTTTATTTAATTTTTTTTTTTGTATGTAATAAAATTTTATATTATTTTTGTTTTTTAAATGTTTACTTTGTTTAATTTTCTTTTTAAAAAGTAGTATTTTCGTAACCCTGGAACTTATCTTCGATCTTTACATGGTTTGCTATAGAAAATCATAATTCACTTTGCGTCATTTCAATTTGCGTTGTGTTTTGTTTGGAACGTAACTACGACGAAAAGTGAGGTATTGGTGTAAAAGTATCGCGGTATGGTACTTTATAATATGGGTTTGTCGTTTTTTTCCTGGAGTTTGCTTGTCGGAACAGAACGTAAATGATCTCTATGTAGTTGATTATTTTATCTTTAGTCTAAGAATGACTTTAAAGGTTGAAATAAAGATGGTTTTCGGTGCTGGCAATTTCCTGCTAACTGATTAACATTTATATTTATCTTCAATCACAATCTTTCGCTAAAACGGATTCATTTCCGAAATATCCTTACTAAGTATAAAATGTTCTGCAAACTTCGTGTCGATATATTGGAAAAGCATGTTTGCCTTTCCAATACGGGTTGTTAGATATATTGGAAGATACTTTGCCTTCTAACATGTAACATCCAGAAAATTTAGCGTAATCAATCTCTGCGAAATATTATCCTAGTTTCCATTTGTTTCGACGTTTTCAATTGCTCCGATGAAAGCCATAAATTCAATATGTGCAATGCACGGATGTCAAATAGACTTATTTGCAAAATTTTTCCCTCATATTTTCATTTATGCATATTCATAAGTCGTTTTCGCAATTTGTTCTATATATAAATCAATGAAATATGCTTTGAAAAAGTTCAATGATTTTCTTACATTCTGAGGTATTTGCGGTCCTACAATTTGTGGAATTATGAAATTGAAAGTGAAAAATAAATCGGCTTTTGCTGTTATGTCCTTGGATTCGTCACTTTTAGAGGAGTTCTCTATTTGTTCTAAATGCTCATCATTACCTTCGCTATTCTGAATGTCTCTTAGCACATTATATCTCTCAAGAGGAACTATGTATTCGTCACTACCATCACTGTCGTTACCAGTTACTGAATTGTACCTTTAATAGCTGTCTGGAATTTGCATCGTTGAAAACGCGAAGCTGTCAATTTTTTTCACTTGTTTTTTTTTTGTGATTAATGATCAAACTGAAATGAAAACCAAGTATAGCACATTCACAAAAACATTTATAAAATTGAAGACCGTTACGTTTGCAAAGATACAAACTTTAGACACCTCTTTTAATTACTCAACTTTTTATTATAGGCTTCAAGTTCCAATCCCACATCACTACTCTCACTACTCATCACGCTCACCACTCATTATCTTGGGAATCATTTTTTTTTTTTTTCATTTTCATTTTATGGAATTACAGTATTTTGAACTCGATTTTTTTTATGTTCGCGGTACTTAAAATAAGATAAAAGAATCCTGTATGATGTTCATAGTGACTACTGATCGCTTAAAAGATCTCAGTGTTCCTCGAGAACTCATTGGATACTGGAAATTGCTCTAAATAAATAAATTGATATCTCTTAACTCGACCAAAACATTTGAATGACAAGGCATAGTGGGTGATAGTATTTTGTCATTTTTTCCCAAAGTATAACTCTTTTAACAATGACAAAATTTTGTTAATTTTGTTTTTATTGATTTCGTTGATAACCACTGGCGTACTAAACAACATATTCGAAAACTGGCTCTGTTGAATCGATGGTTTATTTTAAAAAATGTTTATTTTAGTTGTTTTTTATTTTTATATATATTTTTTTTTGTTTATAAATAATTTTATAAGATGTTAATAGTTATTATTAAATTAGTTTCCAGAAAAACTTTAATTTGAGATCGATGAGATTAAAGTCTTATGCACGGGTATTTTCAGAAAAATTTAATACAGATAAGTACCGATTATTAGCCCTTTGCCCTCGAGGCTCTTTTCTCTCGGGCGAACCAGCAACTCGAGAATAGTCAGCCGCTCTCACTTATATCATGAGTTCGTTATAGTTAAAATAGAAATCGTTATTGGTATAGTTTAGAACACTTTAAATTCGTATATTTTTACATTATATCTAGAGTCATAAGTACAAAGAGTATAAGTCATTTTTCATGATTTCTCAAAAAACGCCCACAAAGTTTTCAAATAGTCATTGTATTCTGTTTATAACCCTCAATAGCAATTTATTCAGTTTTATTTTCTAAACTAGTTTGCTGTAATTAATTTTAAGTCATTAAACATAAATCACATTATTCTATAAAAAATTAACTGACTTCTACTGTTAGAATGTTGAACTACTGTGACTTATACTCTTTGTACTTATCATGCTAGATATATATTTTTTTAAATATTTATTATTTATTTTTTATTAGATATTAAAGTTATTTATGTAAAAATATTTATTAAAGATAACGGTCTTTCATTTTGCTTCTTATGGTATTTTATAAAAGAATCTCGAATGTATGATCTTGGCTTGTCGAGGCAAGTGTCACAATAGTACACAGTTTGTCGCCTTTGGCTAGTAACGCCTTTATTGAGCTCAGTAGCCTACAAAAGAAACATTGAGATCGTCAAGAAGGTTGAGTTCGAACTTATCTCGAAGATAGAGTCCGAGTCGCGAGTATTTTTGAGATAAGACATTTTATCTCAAGAGTGCGATGACGGTGCTTAGTTCTTTTTGTACCCTTTTTTTTAAAGAAGCGTTGCGATGTCTATGAGTATTCTGATATTCTCAAGAGAGAACGCACGCATTGAAATACATTTGTATTTTTCAGATAAGACATTAGGTTAAACACAAACAAACACCGCTACACTCGAGTTCTCGCATCACATGCAGTGGTGCGTGAAAGGCACCGCTCTAGTTGTCCCACCACATGCAGTGGTGCCTGAGTGCCACCGCACGCGCACAAAGAAAAAGGGTTAATTTGTGATGTTCCTCTACAAAATCCCTTCTGTCATCTCATGTTCTGCTTCTTCTATAGTACTCGACTTATTTCATCGGAACATGTCACTAAACGCCTCCTCAGCCTACCTAGCCCCTATCAAACTTCCCTGCTCTAATCTGCCAACAATGACATCCTTCGATGCGTCTTCGGATTATAGGCCACCATTCCATGTCCAGGCTGGACCAGGAGACCGCGGATGATTACACGACACTCATTGCGTCAACCTCAAAGATTCGGGTCGGCACACGCCACGGAGATTATAGAGAGCCAAAGTCGGCAGAAGCGTCTCTGCTCCACAACCCGCTCAGACTTACCAGCCCTCTTTCATCACACCGCTAACCCAAATTGTAAATAAAAATTAAATAGGATAAGTTAGATATAAGTTAAAATAAGAACATTGTACTCAAACAAATAAAAGCTTTAAGAGCAAAAGATAAATAGAACTACAATTCAAATCTAGTATAAAAATCGGTTACGACCAGATTTTCCTTTTCCAAAAGCTGTTTGACAATTTGTTGCTGTCAAATATTTGCCGTAGCTAGTTAAGAATAACATGTACGTACAAAGCCTCAATAAATATATCTATCTATCTATCTGTTCTGCTTCTTCTTCATCTGCTTTTGGTTTTTTATCAGCCGTTTTGGCGTCTTTTGAATCACTTGTAGTCTGGTGTTCGGGCTTATGCTTCTGCCGTGTGTCGCGATCTCGGGTGGTTTTTTCTGTTTATGCGTCGATGGTGATTATTGTAACCTCCGAAAAAAAATAAAAGACACGTTTTTCCTAACATACCTCCCCAGGCACCGACAGTTCATTAGCGAAATGTCTTTCTTCTTCATTCATTCATCTTCCTTCTCTTGCTGCCTTTTTAAAAAAGAGTCAGAATTTTTGTTTTATTTATTTTTGAAACCATTCAAATTTTATCGAAAGATCATGCTATCTGTACTGCTGTACTGCTGCTGAGCAAGCGATTATTACAAGCTGCTAAAACTGCTGCAAACCTTGAAATAACGTCAACATCATTGTAAAATTTTGACAGGATATTTCCCAAACTTTATGCATTCGAAATAATAAGAATAAAAATTAGTTTATTGAAAATACTAGATAGCCGGATTGACCCAGTTTTTCGTAACAATGCATCATTCTTTAAATTACAAACTAATAGTTCTTCAGGACACTTGCGCCAAAAATTCTGAAGGTTATAAATTTCGAAGATTTTATAACAAACGTTAAAACCCTCTTCGATATATTTGGCGCATCTGTTTGTTCACAGGATTTCTTTTAATAAGATAAGATACAGGCGAAAGGAGGCGAAACAGAATACAGAAGATTTTAACATTTCAGAATTCGAAAAATTCACAATTCTAACATGATGATGAAAGTATTAATCAAGAAAACAAGGGATGCGAAAATGAAGAATCAAGTTAAATTCAATAATTCCTTCTTACAAAGTAAGACCACTTTATATTTACTATATTGTAGATTTCAAGAATTTCTCGTGAACACTGAAAATAGTTTTATGAATAGAGGAACAAGAAGTTCAATAATACAAGAAGTAAAACTAGTAGACAAATAACACATAACAAATTTGAGTCTGGTAACACCCTTAAGCGCAATTATAAGCAGGGGTTAATACTTTATCAGCATCTTTCTTGGCATGAGTCACATATTGCCAAATGTATTCACCACATATCTTCATATCCTGCGAGTGTACTGGCTTGGCTCGCTGTGGACTGCATCAACATCCACTACTCTATAAAACCAATGCATTTTAGTATTCGGTACGCACTATATAGTGCGTGCTATTTTTATTATAGCTACGTTGCTAAGCTACCAATTATTTACATTGACACGTCGAGCTGTTGATCAAAATGAATACAAATTTTTGTATTCAAGTAGGAGCAGCTGATATACTAAATGCCAAATTACACTTGCCAAGCACAATTATATGATGGCAAAATGAACCCTGCAACTGAGCAAGCGCGTCTCCTCAAATAATCCCCAGGGGGTATTCCCCTGCAATGACAGCGACGAAGGCGTTTGTACACCATATCAGGACATTTTCGGAAAGTTCAATTCAGAGTTCTATAAATTGTAGATATGCATCGATATTGTGCTGCCATTCGTTTGGTCCAGATGTTTGATGCATACCAAAAATGAATCTTTATGCAAGTACCTACTTAGCTAATGACTTGGAATATCTTATGTGGAAAAGATTTTTTCTTAGACAATAGATAAATGAAATTCAACCAACAAATTTTACTTGCATATAGAAAAGATAAAAATGTTCTTTTGCTTTTCTAAAGTAAAATATTATAGTGATTTTTCATTTTAAAATTAAATTTTTATTATTAATCGAAATCATATGCAAATTATTGATAATAACCAAAATTCTGATTCAGGTCATTGATTTAGATTACTGGAAATTTTCAGCAATATGGGAAGCGTAAATGGAAGATTGTAGTAATTATGATTATTTTAAATGCATAATTTGAATTCAAATGAAAACATACTGATGGTTCAAATTAAATTGAAAATCAAAAGCATGCAAAAGAATAAAAATAAAAATTAATAACTCACCTCTATATTCTCATCGTCGAAATATGACAAAGTTTTCTTTGTCAATTCAAACCATCGTTGTTTATAGTTTACTGGTGTGAAACGCTTTTTATTTTGAGCACGTTTTACCATCAAACCACTAATGACAACGTCATACAGGCGTTCACACATTCTCTGACTAGCAGTTCGATTTTTGTCTTTAAATGACGTTTTTTTACTCATTTTTAAAGATTCTTGCCACCGATGATGTATGCCTTATTATAGTTAACGATCATTGTATATTGGACCACATTTTTCCACGAATGGAAATCATGACAGTTTTTAGCAACTTGAGTAATAAGCTGAATGTCCCATCTTCTAAGAAATCATTCTCTTGTAGTATGTATTAGGAATTTCCATTCAGTCAAGGACTATGTACTTCGTATAGTGTCCGAACCTGTGATTTATTTCGATTTGCCAATTTCTAACAATATTTTGGATTTTCAGTGAGGTCGAATAAGAAATATCTTTCGAAAATCCCAAAATAATATTATAAAATCACATTAAAGATGCAATACACACATAGGGCATTCACATGGGACTCTATCTAATTCAGCCTTGCACGGTCTACATTATTTGTAACATACTAACAAATTGTTATTTCAAGCTCAAGTAGAGAATATAAAACATGAACGCATTGATGATAATGTCACACAAGTATTATGAACAAGTCAAATTATCTATAAAATAAGAAAGAACATCTAACAACTAATTACAAAGAGTGAATCTATCTTTTTATAGAAATTTTGAAAGATGACTAGATATAGCATTTATATGGTAATATCCGGTCCATTAGGAATTTTGGAAACTAATATAATAGCATCTTCTCTCCATGCTAGAGAACGCAGAAGAGAAAACAAAAGTCCACAGAGAATAGAGACAACGCACTTTAAGCTGTTGGCAAGAATCCTGAGAACGCGAATCAAACGGAACGTGGAACCGTGGACCGATTGTGTGCATAGTGGAGTGAATATCATTATCTATCCTATCTTGAATAGGCATAGATGCAAAGATTGTTAGGTCACGGTTCCCAACTGCATGTTTTACGGGGGAGGTGGATGACATGTTACACATTTTTCTTTCGCAAAGGATGGATTGCGTGGTGGTACCTTCAGCAAGTGGCAAGTTTTCAGCGTGGTGGTACCTTCGGAGAAGTCTGCCAGGAAGCTGTGATCAGAGAAAATTAAAAATCCGAATCACGTAAAACAGTGTACTGAGTCAGTCTCCACAGTTAAAAAAAGGCATATTGAAGCGGCAAGAAATGTCAGCCATGGAGCAATCTCTTTTCTAGTAGTAACATCGTTCCCACTAGAGAACGCAACATTTGGCAAAGGAACACGAGACCTAGCCCGAAGTTAGGTGTCAAACGATTCCAGGCTCGGCTTTCAGCTTGACAGGGGAAGTATTTACTGGGTAGTACAGAAGCATTGTTCGCCCGGGAATCCTGCAAACAAGGCAATTTTTTTATGATTTTCTAGGGCAATGTAGGCAATAAGATCCGTAATCAACATTGTTAAATTTACTAAGTAACCGTTGGAAGCTATGAATTATGGTTATTAATTGGTACATGGTACAAAGTATACATAATTTTACTACTCAATAATTCAGATTTAATCTATATTTATGATTTTGCTTCATATATACAGGAAACGAAAGGATGTGATATGTAACAATTACGTCAAATGCTTGATTTTTTAATAAATTGTTGGAATTGAAATAATACTTTGTTATACTTGAATTCTATTTAAGAATTAGTCTATCGTGAGGAGAATAAATGAATTGAAATGAATAAATAAATTTTAATTATGCTTGGGAACGAAAAATAAAGTGCACAGTTTCAACAACATAGAGAACAGCCGTCTACCTTAAATGCCTGGATCTTAAATGGCAATTAAGTGACTCAACTTTTGGAGCTCCATCAGAAGATAATTAAGTCAGAATAACACTTGATTTTAAGCAACAATCACACATAGTAAAAACAGAAAAAATCATTTCACATAACCTGAACAAGCCATTGATCTAAACCAGTCAAACTTACAAACGGGTAAATGAAAACAATAGGGACACTAATCAAATTGGGAATACTATGATCTGTATAACTCAATCATTTTCTGAAGGATCGATCATTGTTTCTTCCAAAAATTACATTATTTTTATTCCTTCATTTATTTATTATTTTTAATAGCTGCAAAGTATTTGTCTTAGAATTGCGAATGATAATAAAGACTGATATTCAAAGAATCGAAATGAATTTATTACACAGTTTGTATATTTACTACATGTGCTGAAACGTATTTACCCTGACAAAGAGATAGCGCCATAATTTAAAAACCTATGTCCTGTTCGTAGACCAGCCTTAACTTAACCTTATATTGGGTTAGTGAAAAGGTTCTACCGGTTTTCGCTATAGATGGCCTAAAGGTCGCTATCTCTGGGAACACAAATCATATCGGAACGGTTTTGATATAATTTGGCAGCTGATACTTTGTTTTTCCGCTTTTGAGAGTTTTATTTTAAGAAAGAAAACATTTCGATTTGAATTAGTCTGAATTGAAACGGATCAAAAATGTATGAAAATATAGGAGAAATGGGCCTGAAAAAAAGACACTTTTTCTAAGAATGGGAAAAAATTTTAATTGTTTTGTCAAAATATCCTTACAGTGAAACCATGAACCCATGTCTAAGAGAACAGACCGGCAATGGTTTGCTCGTTTGCTAGTTTGCTCGTCAATTTTACTTCGCGCTGGTCGATCTTTCGTCAAAAAAATCAATATCATTATGCAAAAGGGTTCAGAAAGACTGGCCTATAAAAGATTATTACATCTGTACAGTGGCCGTTGATCAAAAAACAGTTTTCAATAACTACGGTAGGGAAAGGAAAAGAAGCAAAATTTTTCCTGGCACATGTTTCGGGCCCTTTAATAATAGCCACAATTACCGTCGGATCAACAGCTATGAAAATTTAAGTTTGAAGTTTGGATTTAAGTACGCGGAAAATAAAATTGCTCACATTCGACAAAAACGAACATAACTTGCACTGTCATTCTTACGTTTCTTTAACGTTTCAGTAACCATTTATAAAAAGAGTTTATAGCTGCAAATTTGCTGCAAGACTAATTACTGGGAAGAGTGATAGTTAGGATTTTCCGATATTGTAATCGACATAATAATACTACCGACACGTTACCGTTGTATACAGTTTCTACTTCTGAACTGGTCTTGTGTAAGACTACGAACATTCTTTAACACTTCTCTCGTACCTCATAGTTTTCGTGAAAGAACATTTTTTCGAAATTTAGGAGCCTTCGAGGCAAATTAAGTTTGAATTAAACATACCCTACCGGTAAGGAACTAAATGAAATTAGTTTTTTCTTTTTTCGCTCACCCTTACTAGCGAGTCCTCACATTCAACCATAACAAAGCTTTGTAAACTTCTTCCTTCTATGGCTTTACTTTCATATAAATACTTAATCGATAATTTTTTATTGTTAAGACCACTTTCGATCCAAAGTATAGGTATCAGTCTTCTGTGCACCACATGGTCGCAATTTGCCAGCGACTTGGTAAACCTGCATCCCACCCATGATTATAAAAAGTTTCTAAAAATTTATCCATTCTTCGGAAAAACTAAATGCATTAAAGATTCATTCGAATGCGTTTTTGATCCGGATTTAGTACTTGCATTGCACGCCTTCCGATTAACTTTCTTATGTCGAATAAAATCTTCAACACATGAAGCACAAATCCATCGAATATGTTTAAATTCAGTCCATGCTATTCGGAGCGACTTTGTGCTTTTTTCGAGAATGTTACATTGTTGCTGCAGGCAGAATTACTTTTTCTGCAGCTCTTTTGTGTTATACACAACATAATTTCAATGTATAAGAATAATCTATGCATTGAAATATATAATCTAAACACAATAAAGGGAGCTTACAATCAAAAAACACATTTATAAATGAACCTTTTGGCTTGCAGTCAGGCAAGCTTACAGATTGTTTCGATCTGAGATTTTCAGGTAAATGAGATCTTCATTTACCAATAACAAACAACTTCTACGACTTTGTGATCAATTGAATATTTGTTGCAGCATCAACAAATCTGCTTTAGAAGCATGATGATTCAATCAAAGTATTTTAGGACAGCATTGTATCTATGGATCATTTATTATAACACGAAAGAAGCCTCGCTACTAGCACCTGTTGCGCTGTTGTGCATATTATATACGAAAAACTCGAATCAAGAAATATTACCTCCAATTTAGTGATATCTATGGACACATAAAAACGAAAATACAGCTCTAACAGTACGATTACTATCGAATTCTTGTTTTCAGATTACTATCAGTGTCACTGTCACACCAAGACCAATTTTATTAATTGAGTGAATTATCATTCAACATTGTTATTTGTTTTAGAAGGAATTTTACGGTAGCAATCTCATGGCGCTTAAGATTTTCTTGTATTTGTAATAACAACAATCTAATATTTACTGCAAACAGGACTGATGATCAGTTAAAAAAAATGAATGAAATTCGTTGGGCATTTGAATTCAAAACAGAATTTGCGTCAAATTGGAATTGGTACCATTGGTAAAGATAGCGATTACTGAGATAAAATTATTGCAGTTGTGCAAAAGGATGCGGATTATGAAATGATATACTTTTCGGATCAATGTTTCATGTCACTGCCAAAACTGACAGCTGAACATCTGTCATCTATTTGTATATTTTCTGCCGCCCAGGAGCTCTTTTTGTTAAACGCTAACGAAACTGACGCAAGCGCACTTATATCTAAACAATTTGTTTTGTTTACAAACAAACTCAAAGCCCAACGTTCAACAATGTTTCTGGTTTGCTATTTGTTAAATTTGAATCAAAATGATGGAAACTTTTCCACAAATAAAATGCTATTTAAAATTTGTTACAAATTGAATGAGAACTGGCAAGATTCGACTGAAACACAAACCTATAAGCAAATGTTAGTAAAATTTCTATTGACAAATCATTTAATGAAACGTCTACTGTACAGTTTTTGAAAAACGGCCGTTGCTGCAGGCCAAAATTGGCACGAACATGTTCATAAACTTTAAACTAACAAAGTAAAACGGTCGAAATTGAAAACGAAACTTGAAATAATGTAGAAATTTCCTAATAAGCACAAAACAACACAAGCACAAAGCGGCAAACGCGCACGAAACTGTTACCAATCAACTAAAGGTAAGCAGCCACACAGCGGCAGATGTATTTCAATGGAATATGCTAAATACCGTCTCCGAAATGCTCCGACTTGAGCCTTTTTGGGAAACAGGTGACTATTCCTGCTGTGGGCGCGCACCCGCGATCGTAATACTCGCCCGTCTCGATAACCGGAACATAACACTTACACCTATTGTATCCCTTGACCGAGTCACTTGTTCCATTCAAAACTATTACTACGATAATTGAATCATTCATTGATGTATTCGCGCAATTTACATCGTTAATTTTGACAAATTACACTTGTAAAACGATCAAATTCCAACACACACAGATGATTCAGACTCATCACTTCTCGCCATGACTTTTCGACTAAAGTGAAGTTAGTCCAGCATGACAAGCCGGTTGATGACTTTTGATAACATCTAGTTGTCATCGAAACTTGGCGACCAACGAATTTTTAGTTAACGATATTAAAAATTTGATACGCACATGAATATGAATTTCCATGGAACATTCAAATTAAAATGTCAATTATATTAAGATTGGATTGGTTTCGAAGAACTTTTATTAAAGATTAAACGTGTCATGGAAACCTGTTTAATTTATAATCAAGCTTTGATGTTTAATTCATAATCAAGCTCTAATTTAAAATCTTTCGATGAAAAAATGTCCCACGTCTAACAAAAGTATTCAAATTTTTGCTCAATCTAATAGGACCAACTCCAGCAGAAACCTTCAGCAACTATCAATGATCCTTACCTAGGAATACCAACACACCTTACAATGAAATCTGCTTAGAAGTATAAGATAGCAAGGTAAATGAGAAAAATTATCATCTTTCAACTTTAGTTTCTCGAAAACTAAGGACATTTCACACAAATGCTCACAATATACATGATTTTTACATCAACCTGGATTAAATGCCATGAAAATGACTTCCGCCCTCCCCTGAATCATATTGTTGCCACCTCTTGAAGTAATAAAGAATCACATGGTAATCTAGCGAAATTGTTGAATAACTGATAAAAATTCTACTTTATTTATATTTGTTACCAACGTACTCGTTATCAAAATTTTCCCCCGAATACACACAGTATGTGCATGTTTTGCTGGCCGTGATAAATGTACGCAAATGTTAATAGTGAGGCAAAATCAGGACACAAATTGAGACAAATCCGGACTTCCATAATTATGTGTCTTCGGAAAATTACTACTGAACACCATTTACTCCTTTATATTCTAGGATTACTAAACTATAAAATATTATTGGAAGATAACATTTACATTTTCATGGGTATAGAAATACTGGTTGCTTGTGAGCAAGTGAGCTTGCCTTTGCATATGAAAAGATAAATAATTGGACAAGGAAGCGACAAAATCATGGATAAGTATCATCCGTTGAAGTTTCAACAACGTCAGCCATCACTTAAAACTCGTTGCACTAGAAAACTCGTCGCAAATACAAATGGAGGAAGACGAAAAAGTAATAAACATCAAAAAAGGAAGAAGAAGACACAAAACACAGGAAGTGGAATAATTATACAAACGAAACTAGGACACACTTGGGACAGCGCCCAACAGTAGGAAACATGAACTTTGAGCAGGGGAAACAAAAGTAAAGTGAAGTTTTGGACACAAAATTTCGCGCATTGCTTAATGGGGTTGATATACCTAGCCTGAAAAAGGATATCTCCCGGAAAGAGTTGAACATTTACGTTAAAAATACGAGCAGTGACAAATCCCTTGTGTTTAGTGCATCCGCAAAAGATCGCCGAAAAACGTTGGACTTTATTCGAAGTAAAGAAATTCATGCCAGAACCATCACACCGATCAGTGTCAGACAGAAAACACTTGTCACAAGAGGACTACATGAGATTTCAGAAACGGTCTCGTATTTTCTTTCCATCAAGGGAAAGAAAATTGCTTCGCGGAAACTATGAAGGCCCGAAAATGGCAGTTTAGTCTTGTCATGGTTCTTTTCGGACTCAACCAAGTCATAAACATACTATATACAAAGTGAAGTTTATTTTTAGGTAAGTGATCCAATGAGACAGGATCCGAAACAAGGAAAAGTTGTACTGCTTCTTCCATTAAAATGTTGCTCATGGACACCCTTGACACCCTGCTATTTACCGCGGGTATCCAGCAACGAGTTCGACAAGCAGCTTAATTCGTTGTTAGGTGCATCCGTTGAATATACTTTTTCCTTTTGATTGATCAGCTTGCTGTTTTGTGTATGGAAGTTTGAACTAAATTTTCCTAGTTCTGCTATTCTATAGTCCTTAAAGAGGTTGGTATATGATTCAATAACAATAGTAAAATTTTTAGGTTTACTAATTTTGTTGACTTGGGAGAATTTCGGGAGGCTTTGATTATATTTATGGTAAATTATTAATCCATTGTTTTAGGGCTCTTATTTGGAAGGATTTATTTCGAAAAAAGCCTCTCAGAAAGTTCGCTACAAGGAGTTAAAAGCATTCTGTCGTGCTGAGCTCTGTCCCTTTCTCAAAATATGCAATTGGTTGTGCAAGATGGTAGTCCCAGACATTGTTTTACTTTTTTCTTAAGGTGGAATATATTTGCTGAAATACACGTTTTGTGGCTTTTGGGACAATTTTTGTACCATCATCCATTTATGATCGTATAGCGGATTTATTGAAATTGTTGGTGAGAATTAATAGGCTTCATATAATATTAATTGGGTTGCGATGTGTTTGCAATTGATTCTCGGGTTCTTTTAGAGACGATTTTCTGCTCGTATCTTATCGCTGATATTTTTCACTGTTTCGTCATTTAATGATCCTGTTCTTGACCAGTATGTGTCTTGTAGACAAGATCCCTTTGGAAATATGGTCATAAGTACATCGCAACGGTTGAGGGTTTTTGATTGTTAAATATTTTGATGTCTATTTTTGTCTAGGTTTATGATTCATTCTGTCAAGCTGTAAAGTATAATCAACTCTACTAGTATTTTTTTAGGATGTTTAGATCAACTGGCTATGTTTATTATTTGGGCTATGCTGACGCTTTTTTTATAATTCCCTGATGCCGCGTTACACGTCAGATAGAGGTTGAGTTATTGTATCAATATGCAAAGTAATTTGCAACTGGATATTTTCTTCTTCCGTAATTTAGTCGATCCTGTTTTTTTAACGAAATGCTCGGTATCTTAATCTATCTTTGTTTATTTCGTTGGCCTTTGAATAGGTTTGTTGCTGATGCTATTGGTGTCTGTGGTTCATGAACTGTGAAATTTTATTACTTTTTCGATGGTTTTGGTATCCTAATTTCCTATAATATTCCAAAGTTCTTCTTATTTTCCACACGACGGGTCGTCCTGCTGGTTACTCTAGATTTCCGAAATGCATTTAACAGCGATAGATGGGTGGATATTCTGGAAGCACTAGAAAAGCGTTTTCAAGTACCAGTGTACCTGATGCGGATTCTCAGGGACTATTTAAAGGATCGCAGCCTACTCAACGACTCGAAGGAGGGTAGGCGAAGTACAATTCTTACTTCAGGTGTCGCTCAGGGTTCTATCCTTGGCCCGGACCTGTGGAACATCTCCTACGATGGACTGCTGCAGCTTGAACTGCCGGATGAGTCACATTTGATCGGCTATGCGGACAATGTCGCGGCGCTGGTCGCTGGACGCAAATGTTAATGCGGAGGGTAATGGACTGGATGACCACTCACCGATTCAAGCTGGCACTGGAAAAAACCGAAGTGGTCCTAACGAAGAAGAGAATCCCCAGAGTAAGGCCTATCAGTGTAGGGGACGCTGGTTGAATCGAAATCAACAGTAAAGTACCTGGGCGTCCTGATAGACTCGAAGATGAGTTTTTCCCAACAAATCAGGGTAGCCGCTGACAAGGCTGCAGCGCGTGTGACGGCACTCACCCAATTAATGGCCAAAATAGGGGGCCCACCACATCAGACGACTCTTAATGAGCGTTGTGCAGTTGCTTCTACTCTACGGATCAGAACTGTGGAGCGACGCTCTCAGCAAGGAGTTACACCGGAAGCGGTTGGCAAAGGTGCAGAGACAAGGAGCATTGCGAATCTCATGCGCATATCGAACGATCTCCAGGGTGGCAGTGCTGGTAATCGCAGGGATGATACCCATCACCCCCCTTGCGAGAGAGCGCAGAAGTATTTACCTGCGCAGAGGAGAAGACCGAAGAGAATTGATCCCCAGGGAAGGGAGACATCGCTCTCTCAACGATTGGTAACAGTCCTGGGAGCAAGAAACAAGGGGAAGGTGGTCTGCACGTCTGATCCCTGACCTGAGGCCGTGGTTAAGTCGAGTGCATGGTGAGACCGATTTCTACTTGACCCAGCTCTTAAGCGGGCAAAGTTGTTTTCGATCCTACCTATACAAAATTGACAGAGCAAGGTCTCCTAACTGTTTGTTTTTTGCAGGAGAATTGGATGGCGTCTGTCACACATTCTTCTACTGTAAAAGGTGGAGCCAGCAGCGAGGAGACCTCCTCAGCGAAATTGAAGAGCTCTGTCTGGAAACGATCGTCGGAGTAATGCTGAAAACAGTTGACAATTGGAATCGCGTGGCACAATATGCTCGGGCAGTGCTGATACTGAAAAAAGCTTTATTAGAGCGCTGGGAGGCATCGGGGATGGATGGATCTGTTTTCTAGCACTTCCTTCCTCTCCCTTCCTTCCCGTTAGAGAAGAGATTCACATAACCCGAAGGCGCCTCTAGGCGTAGGAACACGAGGATCAGCCCGAAGTAATATGTCAAACGGTTCCAGGCTAGGTACTCAGGTTGACAGGGAAGGTGTTTAATGGGTAGTCCAAAAGCATTTTGCGTCTGGGAGTCCCACACTGAGGGCATAAACAGTCTCCAAAAAAATTTCTTCTTGCTATCTTCTTCTATCTATCCAGAAGTTGTTTTTTTTTTGTTTTCTATCTACTGATTGTTCGGTTTGTGTTGTTTTTGTTTTTCGCTCCGCAGGCATTTTTGTTTTGTTTGGGAGGTGGAGGCTATTTACGTCCTGTGTGTCGGTTCCTTGCCTCTGCACCTGTGCCAGACGCCTTCGGTGCGTCTCTTTACTAAGAGCGTCAGCCCAGGCCTCGGAGCCATACAAGGGCACAGACTCCATTGCACTCATCAGTAGACGTCTTTTGCTCGAGGTTGGTCCCCGCATGTTGGCCATAAGGCGACTGAGAGCCAATACTCCCACTGTAGCCTTATCCGCTGACGCTCGAACCTGCTCGAAAAAACTCATCTTCGAGTCAATCATCAAGCCAAGTAGAGTCAAGTCGATCAAGCCAAGTCGATCAAGCCAAGTCGTCAAGCCAAGTCGAATCAATCATAAAGCTCCGCAGGCTTGGTTAAGTTGTTTGTCAACTACTCAACAGCTGCAGTTGTTATTTACTCTAGTTTTTTCTCATTCAACCTGCTTGGCATTTCTGACCTAACTTTTCTATAATTCTCTGCTTCATTTGGAGTAAGCCTAATTCATTACACTTATGAATAGGGCAGATAGCTACGTTCAGAAAATATAAGAAGTTATTCTGATGTTAGCGCCTTTCTGACGCCAAAAACTAGTTCAAACGGCATCGTCGTTCTCAGGCATTCGGCATTATTTTGGTGCTACGTTTTGGAGGTTTATTTTAGCTTCACAATATTTTCAGTTTTGTCTTCCACAAAGCTATAAGAGAGAAGTCTTCTTAGCATTAGACCGGATTTGTATTAGCCGCAAATTATACTGCGCAAATATTCTCCGTAAGATCTAGGATAAAATGTGGTTTAGTTAATGCTGCAGAGTAGTTTCTATCCTAATGGTTATTAATTAGGCTATTTTCGGTTTTACCTGTTGAGATTTTCGAGAGAATCTATTTTTTGGAGTATTTGTGGTGGTGGATTTTTGCTGAAAAATGCTGAGTCTTTGTGCGTCCATAATGTTGATTTTTTCCAATTGGTTTTCAACCCTACTGCACAGTATAGATATTTTGATGAATTCATCTATGCTTAGTTCATACGGTGTGCCTCTTACAACACAGTATCTAAAAAGGAAGGTTAAAAGAAGAACGTAGGTTAATTGTTTCGTGATTTCATTCGCAGTCATAACGTTTTACAAAACCAAATTTATGTTTTCAAAACCACTTTCTTTAACGTATTCAATTCCTTTTAGTCCAATATTTTTACTGTTTATATAGAAACCGATTGGAGTTATCCTCAGTCGTGTTGTTTTTTTATCTGGGTATTCTGGGTATCGATTTTCTCTAGTTTCGTTTGGCTGCACCAACGAGATGGGAGCAGCGGTAGTTATTTGAACCGTTGTTTCCATGTGTTATATGTATGCAAATGTATTTAAGTCTAAGAAAATGAGGGAACTTACTGTTTATTATATACATGCTAAAGTTTACTATTTATATCTATATATTTATGTAATCCGACAATTCTATGGTAGATGCTGGGGTGATTTTTGTCCACTCGTACGAAATATTCTTTATAATTGCACATTTTTTCATTGATTCCGAATATTATTTTCCTCGATTGCCTATAAATTTCCAATTAACATCAGAACATGAGAGTAGTTCCCGATCCGCCAAGTTTGCGCGATTCCAGACTTATACCAGGGTTTGTTGGCTTGGTAGAAAGGAAAGTTATATTTCAAGATCATAGCACTTTGGAGCATAAATCCGTTCAAATCATTATACTACATGATTTTGTTTCAACTCTCAATGAACTCCAAATTTATAATCATGGTTGTTGGCATACAGAATATTATACTTTTAAAATATTCTACTTTTACCGCTGTACTACACTATAGCTTTTAAATTTTTCATTTTTATTAAGTTTGCGCCACAACTATATCATCCCATCAGTGCATCAAAGAAAAATTGGTCTAGTATCATCGAATATTTAGACGCTGTTCCAAAAGTCCAAGTTTTTGTAAGCGAACTCCTTAGCACAGGCAAGTTGGCACATCTGACGTTTTTATATGTTTTAAATGCTAGCTACTTGACGATTTTTATTGTGATTTCGATGCGGAATTTCGGCGAAACGTTTAAGCTGAAAACTTTACGTTTGCCTTGATTTTACGTGCAATAAATCGGCAGACGCGCTTCTGCCTGTATCTGCCTTCTGCCACGAACGAAACATTCAATGATGCTTTGCACTGTGTCAAATTAACGGGAGACAAATTAACTGTTATGATTAACCCTTCTTGAAATGACTCATCACCAATGCTTAATGCTCGATGCTGTTTGCATGCGTCGACGAATATTTTTCGAAAACCACTTCTTAATATTTACACTATAATATCGCCCTAAATATTGTAATCATGGAGCAATCGTTTCTTTATTTACACACCACATTTCATGATTTTCTTATTGGATTTTTAGAAAAACTGTTCTCAACTTTACAAAATCAGCGCATTAAATAAGCTATGAGTCGCTGTATGTTACTTCAGATTCAACAAAAAAATTACACGTGGTAGCATGACGAAGGGTAATAGGTTAAATTTTTTGCTTTCCCTTGTAGCGATATTGATGTTTTTTCTATGATGATTTACACTTGTAAACCTGAAGCTTATAGGGACACCGTATGTGAATTCAATATATTTATATTAACAATTCGGTTTTATAACTGTAAGCACTAAGAAGTAGTGCCTGTTAGCATGCAGTTGTAACAACACAGGCGCGCAAACCAAGTTTCAGTACTCAGCTGTTACCACGTATAATCAAACACCCAAAACTGTCAACTGTCAAGTCTATCCGGCAATTATTGGCTCAGCATAGTGGGCCAAAGCGCAACACTTGTTCTTATCTATATGGGGGCCACCTCATGAATCCCGACGTGGCATTGTTCCGTGTAAGCGAATCGTTTTCTTTAACTTAACATAGTTAGCTTATGTAGTCTGTTCGTGATGGATTTTTACTCGGCCATACAGTTCATTCTTTTTGTAGGATCAGCGTTGTTTGTGTCTTTGACTATCGCGGTAAGCTTGATAAGATTACCCTTTATCAAATTCTGTTTCAACTGATTGCGAAACGTTCACAGCTGTTCATCATCCAAAAAGCTATTACTAGCCCATATCCAATCATTAAACGACAAAATGAGGAGAAGTACTTCCTTGATCCTGAAACTGTCGAGAACATCGAGTTTCCATCAATCGATGAAGAACCAACGTTAGATCTAAGTGTGATTGTTCCGGCTTATAATGAGGAAACCCGGTGTACGCCCTCCAATACTTTACATTTTTAAGTGAATTAACGATTTTATTTCCAAAGTACCAAAGATGCTGGACGAGTGTGTCGGATATCTCGAAGCCAAATCTCGAGAGTCTCAATTCTTATATGAAGTAATTGTAGTTAGCGATGGTAGTTCCGATGGAACTGTACATACTGCCTTAACATATAGTAGGCGACATGGTGCTAATAAAGTCCGCTCGCTTGAGCTTCTGGAAAATCGAGGAAAGGGGGGAGCTGTCCGCTTGGGTATGTTAAGCGCAAGAGGAAAGTATTTACTTTTTGCTGATGCTGACGGTGCCACAAAATTCACTGACTGTGAAAAATTAGATATTGCAATGAAAAAACTATCAACAGGTAGGAAAACTATCGCTAGCTCAGTATAAATATAATCACAATGGTCCTTTTCAGATTGGAGAGAGCCTGCTATTGTGATCGGCTCCAGAGCACATTTGGAACAAGAAGCCATTGCAACGCGAAGTGCTTTTAGGTAATTTCTGTGCATGCATAGGGAAGAACTTTATTTTAAATGCTTTTATTTCTAGGACATTTCTTATGCATGGTTTTCATTTTCTTGTGTGGTTACTTGCCGTCAAAAAGATACGCGATACACAATGTGGGTTTAAATTATTTACTCGAGCTGCTGCGAGGACAATCTTTTATAACCTCCATGTAGAAAGATGGTAAGTAGATCAACGAATTTGGAATCATGGTCCTTTTATCATGTCGTTTTAATATATTAAAAACCTAAGAAAGATCAACGCTTTGAATTTGCCAGTAGATAAAACACTATTTTATTATGTATAGATGAAAATATAGCAGTAGAACGTAAAACTATTCTCCAAGAAATTTAAACAAAATTACTTTGCTCTTGATTGCGAATTAAACAAATAAAATATTGATCGTAAGGTTCTGTAGATATGTTGTCCCCAATCGCCCGCACACTTTTCTATAAAATTGCCCGCATGATTTACATTTTTAATTAATTCAATTCCCCTACTTTCACAATGTTTTAGTTTTGCGATACCAAGGATCCACCGGTGTCCAAAAAAGGTTAGGAGCAAATTTTCTTCAAATTCAACTCAAGGCGATGGCAAACCTTCAATGAGCTGAGTGTATTTGTTTAAATCTGTTTAAATCTTTATTCAAGCGGTACCAATAATTCTTTATTTTCTACCTGTTTCTGAAGAAATGTTCTGAGTATATTTTTATAATATTCTGCTTTAAGCAACGCTGACCTTGTAATAAAATATAGTCGGGCTTATGGTATCAAGCACCGAGAATACGACGTTCTGAAAAAAAATGTCTCTTTACATTTATTACTTCACAAGTTTTATTCGGACGCTAATATGCTGTCATCACAATTCAATAATTTTTATGATTGCAAATATGAATAGGTTTCAACATTCAATAGGTTGTTACAATGTGTCGACCTCGCACCTTCGTAAGGACATGAAGTCTGAGAACTGTACTCTTCGAATACCCCGTTTGGCCATCCAAAAGTCTCCTAAGTTGGTGGCTGCCTTTAGACTAGCTCGACAAGGTGGACTATCACCCTGATTCAAACTGATTCCAACCACCATTACTACCGGCGTTACTCAATATGCGCCATTTCATATTGATCTCTACTGAACTTTGCTGTTCAACAAGGATTTCTAACTTCTAACGAATGTCAGTTAAGGACAATGGAAAAACGGTCCATACGTCGACGCAGTTTTTCTCGGATCTTATGAAAAGAAAAAAGTTCGTAAATCACACTTATTGTTCCACTTGCCATTAACGTCCATTTCTGAGCAGACTTATTTCCGGACTGCCGTTGGTAGCGAAAAGCACTTCATATAGAGCACAACAAAAGTTGGCAGAAATGCTGTTAGTAAAGTAAGTAAAGATATTCCCAAAAACTTTTTGGCCGGGAGAGATTAAAGGGAAATTACCCATACAACAATTAAAACCCGGTGAAACTTTATTTTGTTGATTCGAAATAGTAAAACACAAAAATGTCATTCGATATTAAATTATATATTGAAGGACAGAAAAAATTAATTACAAATAAAAACTATAGGTTTAACATTAATCCGATGAATCTGATGAACAAAATTAGTGGTTCTGTCTATACGGCTACTTTGAGACATTTGCCTCATTTTTATCGTGTGAATTGTTCAGTTGTTCAATGACAAAGTCAGTATTTAATATGATGATACCTTAATAGAAAGGTTGTTCATTTTGATGAAAAAAAACACATCAAAGGAAAAATGGAGTTCTTTTTTTCTTTGATGTGTGAGGCGTCATCACTCAATTCAGAACTTTTTCCTGGCACGAATGATTGTTCAATTGCGTTATCAAACTTTACTATAAATTCCAATAATAATCTCCACTTATATTTTTTTCTTTTTTTGACCTTTTTCAACCGTCATTCGAAACTATTACAATCAAATACCAAAACAATGACGATAAAATCTTTGCAGCAATAGTTGAGTTCGTGCCTGATTGGCTATCCTAGCATTTGCATCCATAAATGTCATATCAGATGTGAATCGTTGCTCGTTCCATTGAAATAAACGAATATAAAGACAGAACTATGTTGAACCTTATCTTCAAAAATCACTCAATCGCTGCTTTAGATGCTCATGACTAGAATCCAAAATATTTTTTTCTTTTGTCGCAACGAGGTAAAGGCTGTTTGCATCGTTAGTGTACCCAGTGGACCCATTGGGGCAAAACGCGATCCGAGGACCGTTACTTGGTTCTGTTGAGCAGATAAATTGCATCAAATTTTGTTTTCGGAACAAATATTCTTGTGTGGACACGATGAAAATGTTGCGCAAGGCCTTTGGTGATCAAACTATGGCACAAAAAAGCATTTATAAGTGGTTCTACGAGTTCAGAGCGGGCCGAGAACGCGTTGAAGATGACCATCAACGTGGAGATAAAAACAGAATCGAGGAAGGTCTTGAAGGCTATACCGGAAGACTATTCCGACTGCTTCCAGTACTGGAAAAAGCGTTGGCAAAAGTGCGTTTTGTCGGACGGGAATTACTTTGAAAGAGATTAAATTGATTTGGAAGAATAAATGAAGAATTTACATTTTATAAACAATTTCACCTAACTTTTTGATCACAGTAGTATATGGACAAAGCCAACTTTGAGGCTCCTATTACGTGTCCGTCATGTTATACTCCCAATTTCTGAACAGGCCATTAGTTGAAGTAAGCGTTGCCAAAGAATGAGCCGTTGTTTGGCGCCTCCGGTCTGAACGCTTAAAACTGACCAAAGATTTGGAACAACGAATTCATCGGGTTCAACAGCTGCATTCATTTGCCCAAGAACGTCTGCATAAATTCTATCACCTGCCGATTTAACCAGCAATGCATGCCAAAGGAAGTTCCGACGTAGCTTACTTCGCGGTTCTTCCTATTTTTTCAGTTCCAAGTTTCTTTGTCTTAGTCTGCATCACTGCCCAGAATCGCCCGTTGTAACCTATTTTTTGGGGTTTTGTCCTTTCTGGAGTTGTCTTTCTGGCTGCAAGACGATTTTCCAGTCGTTCTATGCGCATGAATTACTTGCGCTGCGATCCGGGGCTTAACTTTTTGCTTCACTTTTGCGTTGTGACCACTTGCGTCTGAAGTGTGAACTGGCTGACCAATATTTAGTCAAATCAAATACAAATAGCAAAAAAATTCTAGGATATATTCCCCGGCGCACGCGAAACGATGAGTTGGGCAAAGAATTCGAGGATACGTTAGATAGAAAAAACCAAACGTATATGAATTAGGTTAATAGAAATGCCAGGACGAAGAGAGACCTGTGAAAATCTCAGATGAATTGCAATCGTAAATATACTGAATAATAACACTAGATACGCGTATAAATTGGTGAAAAGCGTGAGGCACGGATATCAGCTCGGAACCACATTGTACAAAGACGAGAACGGCAGCATCATCTGTAACGGCAATAGGATGA
Source organism: Stratiomys singularior (assembly GCA_954870665.1). Taxonomy (NCBI): domain Eukaryota; kingdom Metazoa; phylum Arthropoda; class Insecta; order Diptera; family Stratiomyidae; genus Stratiomys; species Stratiomys singularior. The sequence continues at coordinate 54,353,761 of OX940879.1, read as the reverse complement.
AGGAGAGATTGGTTCCGCAATTCTACGCCTCAATTACTTTAGACACCGTAAATGCATACGATAAGCCTCCTTATGCATTAGCAACGGCGGATGAAGTGAATTCCACTATCAAAGGCAAAGAAAATTAAGCACCGGCCGTGCATCAAATTCCAGTGGAACCAACAAAATATGGTGGCGGCAGGTTCTCAAAGTGCAGTCCATAAACTGATCCAATTCATCTGAAATCAAGAGTAGATGCTGGATTCATTATAGTCCCTATCTTAAAAGATACAAAGTAAAGTGTGCAAATTATACACGCATATAACTACAACGTACAACGTTTATACCAAAAAACAGTCTCATGATATCTACTACTGACCAACCTTTCAAGCAAATCCTGGAGAAGCGCTGGGAGTTCTTACTGATGTCCACCAAATTTTTGTGGCATTTAAACGGACATACGGCTGTACCGTTAGGGACATATTGTACCAAATCATGCTTGCTTTAAGCATCGCAGGAAAACTAGTCGATCTTTGATCGAAAGTGGAACCGAAGCATGGAGATAAGCTGTCTCCACAGTGTTTAAATTTTTTTAACTTCCAACTGATACAAGAGGTGCGTTGCTCTATAATTCAAAACAAATTTTAGCCTACATTTGCTGAACAACTTCAGTTAACCGTGCACTAACGAAGGTTGTAAAATGCAATGTTTGCGAAACGAAATGCACAGTAAAAAAAATGACTCCAAGCTGGCCGAATATAATTTTGAAGCGTACAGCAGTAGATTACGACGTTGATGATTTCATATACTTTAGAGTAAAACTTGTGAAAGATGGCAATAAATCAGCTGAAATAAAACGAAAAACACCGCTCGCTTATAAGTCTCATATCAGCGAGAAGAAAGCTCCAAATATACAAAGTAGTCATAAGTCCTATGTTATGCTACGATTATGAATGGGATAAGGATAAGAAAACTTTTTCAAACTTGGACCAAGTTAGACGGAATCAATTGGAGAACGCGGTTGATAGACCGAGGCAGTTGGAGACATCATATGCATGACAACGACAAAAGTGTCGCTCAAGTTTAAATTATCGCAATAATTGAAGCATAATGATAGATTTTTACACTGCGGCAAGTAAATCTCTTTTATTAGCTTAGCTCGTTTATTGGGCCAGAGCCGCATCGCAGTCTCAAATAATTAAAGGCAATACCCGATAAAACCACAACTTTTTGCTTAATTAACCAAATTGTTGTCATTCTGAAAAGTGTACAAAATAATTCAAAATTAATGTTGATAATATTTTTTTGTTGATATTTCCAATATATATTTAACCAATCTCATTTGCATTTGTTTGATTATAGGGCATTCGATGTCGAACTTCTATACATTGCTCAGAAATTGAACATTCCCATTGAAGAAATAGCTGTAAATTGGACTGAAATAGATGGCTCAAAACTAACACCATTTTGGTCATGGATACAAATGGGAATGGATTTATTCTTAATCTGGTTTCGACACACAACTGGAGCATGGCGGATACGAGACAAACCAAAAGATTCATAATTTATGTATCGACAGTCAATTAGAGGTTTCCAGTACGTTTCCGTTAGTTTTATACAAATATGCATTTTATTCAATGAGCACATTGACCTTAACTTTATAAAAATCAATATCACTTTTTGTAAATTCTAGGAATTTCTTGTATTAAAAATTATGTTATAGTTTAGTTTAGACTGAAATAAACAGTTTTCGCTTCAGGGCGGTATTAATCATGTGATTTGTTTTTTATTAGAATGTCAAGTTGTTTTCAAAACATAGTACAAGTCAATAATGTTCTAAATCTAATTTTCGATGGATTGTTTACATCATTACAAAAATTCAACTAGACTAGTTCAGTTTTTCTAAAATTCACCACTTCGAAATTATAAATTAAAAAAAAATGTTTAAATACCTTTTGTAGCAACTATGTTTACTTCGTGAATACAATACTTTCCCACTATATTCTGGATTTGATATGATCTTATTGATGCGTTTTAACGGTTGGTATATATTCAATGCAGCTCTGTTCTTAACAGTACAGAACTCTTGCCGATGATTGTCATATATCGACACAATTCTTCCCTATGCTTGGTGGTTTGTATGGTGGAGGACGTGGACGGATATAGGTATTTCCATTTCGTGGACTTTCTCCATGATACATACTATTGCAAGGGCTAATAAACGATTACTAAGCATATTTTATTTTTTAAGAGAAGGCTAAATTTTACCTTTGAGATCGTAAGCTCATGTTATCAATTAGTAGATTCGGGTCTTTTAAGCTTTTCAACGTTGTTGTCGGTTGAGTGTTTGTTTCTGAGCATTGCACCATTTGCACTGTTGGTTGCATATATTTTTGCCTTAAATATTGAATTTCAAGTATTATCCATACTATAAAATGCCATTGAAAAGTTTTAAAAAACAAACAAGTAAATAGAAATAATAAAAATAATTACCTTACATAATCTTCGCAAATATGGAAAATATTATGGAAAAAGATTTCCGATTCTCGATCAAATCTATTAAAAATTATAAAAGCAACAATACATTGAAATAAGGTGACATAAATCAAAATTAAATATGAATTTACTCAAAAAAATTAACTGTTTTTGTTCACATATAAGCACCTAAAGTTGATGTTAGTTGAATCCATACCAGAATCGTTTTTAAAGTTAACTTACACTCTTTCGTGATGAAAACACAGTACTGCAGACAGTATTCCAATCCCAATTGCAAAGATCATACTAGGTATGGCAATAGAGAAAACTAATTCATCAATATAATTTCTTTCGGGAATTTCGGTGGAGCTCATTCCAGTCCATTGGCTCATACGATTCAAAGGACTCAACTCTCCACCTTTGAAACCATGATTGTGGTACAGAATTTCGGGTGAAATTTCATTACCAACGATTTTAAAAGCACACCAATCTAATTTGAAGCCAACATTTTCGAACACCTTTTGCACTGATGTTCGTTTATACGTACACGTCGATAATTTATAAAGTGGACGCACTTCTTCCTGCAACTCTTTAAGTCTGTCTGAAAATGGTGAATTGCTTCCTAATTGTACAATAACCCTACAATTGAAATGAACATTAGCATTTGATGTAATCTTGCATTAATTATAGACGTTACCCTTCCCTTTGTTGTGGTCTTAATGGTACTCTGCCACCCATTTTAACTGCCGATTCCATAAACACGAGATGTAAATCTGAATCACTCGATAGCCATAAGTCCTTGCGAAAGATATTCTTCAAGTTTTCCACTCGACCTGGATCCATTAAATGAACCCAGTCCAAATTATCGATTTTCATTTGTACTAAATTCGCTGCCGGTAATTTATCAGCAATGATAATAGTGATTGTTTTCCTTTTTGTTTCATATGTTTGCTTATTGAGGGCAACTATTTCGATCCTGACCTGTGCAAAACGATTGCATGTACATGGTAGTTTTGCCGATGATTTTCGGAATTAAATGTAACAACATAAAACATGGAGAATTTACGTTTATTACTTGGCTATTAATATATTAATATCTGATTTGATACTGAAATTCTGTGAGTTACATCTTGAGTATCACATCACTCAAAATATGCCTAATAAATCAACAAATTTTGTATCTACTTGTGTACTTATGTACGTACTTATGTATCTTGGTATCCATTATATCTTTTCAATGAAAGGACAGACGCCTTCGTTCGGTGTAGAAATTATTTTCTTCATCAGTATTATTTTTAAATTTTAAGTATCCCCTCCCCATATCTATGCTTAGTTACTTCTCCTCCGGTATCGAAATACAGGCGCTTTCGGCTGCATTCAGTCGATTTCAACGGTTTAATCTCCTATCAAGCAGTTGTATTCTCTTACGTTATGTTGCCCCCTTTCATCATATAATTTGTCACCGCGGATTTGTGTATCCCTAGCCAGTATATTGACAACTATTGCCTTGAATTCATCCTTTACTTGGTTACTGTTCTGGTTTGCAAAGTTTTCTTTGTTAAATTATCTTGTAAATTTCTCTTTCTACATTATTTTATTTTCTTTGACTAATTCCCTGAGTGTTTTGCAATAGCATCCTATGAGTGATGTTTTTGCATCATTGTTAACTTTTCTCTTAATATTCGATGCTGTTAGGTATATAAGTTAGGTTTCTGGTGTTTGCCAGAAAAAGCGGAGCTTAAGATTATTTTTGTTGATTCCGAAACGGATTTAACCGCTGAAAGTCAACAGGCTTAATATGTTTGCCATAGACAAGGCATTTGACAAAGTCTAATACGCAGGAAGTAGCTTCAACATGCAAGAACACTTTTTACCGCCGCCATATCTAATTTAAATATTTTAAATCTAATAAAAATGCATATTTTTTAGAGTCAAGATCCAAGATCATCTCTCAAACCTGCGAATGATTAAACCTGGAGTTCCACAGGGATCGCACCTATATTGTATAATTTGTACACTACAGATATCCTATTCTAGCCAAACAACGTTCGAGTATCATTGTATGCAGATGACACCTGCATATACTATACGTCAAGACAAGCCAAGGTCATCTCATCGACATTGCAACAATCTATCAAAATTTTTCCGAAATTGGAAAATTGTGATTAATAACGAAAGGAAACAAGTCATATTCATCAACAGATACCAAGCATAACGACCGAAAAAACGACACCGTTTTTCTGAAACTATCCAATAGATCAGAGCAGTAAAATATCTTGGAGTAAGAATTGAATATAGACTGGCCTGTGAAGAACATATCCAACAAAGAAGAGCTGATTGCATGGGCATGTTATCCTCTCAAAATCCTCTCTTCAAATCCGGCCGCCTCGACAACAAGATTAAGCACTTACTGTACAAACAACCAGTTAGGCCGAAACTACACTCTTCTACCTAGAAACCAAAACGACCGAAAATTATCCTAAACTATGCAAAAGAGAGTTCTACAGAGGATTTCGCAAGGTCCAATCCCAACGTAAATTAGGAACTTACATACACAACGACCTTCGACTAGAAATAATAGAAAAATACATAAGAGACAAAACACTCAAACTTTCTGACATAATAGACTTGATTTAAATCGTACCATAGAATTCATGAAAATCCGTGCCTCTGAAAATCGACAGGCCTCCAAACTGACACACACAGGTAGCACAAGTCAGTATACCAATTAAATCATACTCCTAATACTTTACACACTGAATCCTAGATCATCAATTATGTCGGAAGCATCAATCTATGGACATGAGATTGATCTCTAATGAAGAAATCTACTAACTATTGTAAAACGAATTTATTAAAATGTTTATTTTTTTTGTGAAAATGTGTTATAGAGAGGTTTTTCGAAATGTTCAATTTAATTTTTGGCAAAGTGTCCACTTGACAATGCTGTACTCTTTGAGGAGCAATATCTAAGTATTTTGTGAACAAATTGCTGAAGAGCAGTCTGAGTATCTGAAATCACTTAGAGCGGTTCTCATAGATTTTTGAATTAACCTCTAGACCTTTGATTCTTCTTCTTCTTAGAACTACAGCCCCCTCGGGCCTACACTTCCAGCGACAAGCGCCTCAAATTGTCTCGGTCCTTTGACCGACCTTTAATTAAATCACTAACTATTCAAATGATGAACATTTTGATAATGTCAATCGTATTGCGAATATTCCCTTGGATAAAAAGCCATAAAGTGCGTTTCATTTATCTGGTATTGATTAAAGGATTCCGTTTTAATTTAAAACATTGCAGCCTCTGAATTTTTTTTGAGTCATTTTTAACTTGCATTTTCATTGCAATAAGCCATCGATGACTCTGATAAATTTATTACAAAAATATAAAAATCATACAAAAATCTGTTAACAATTTGAAGTTGAAAATAAAATCGAAGATGTAAATGTGTAAAAACACAAATTTAAAATTTTTAACTTTGTATTAACTCTTAAATTTATGTAAATATTTTGTTATAAACATAGGACCTATAGACGCTAATGGTACTTTGACTAACTAATTGCTGATTATCCCTATATCTTAAAGTTTTACTTACCACTTTATTCGCCAAACTTTGAGGGGGTGTTCCATACAAAAATCCAGCATGATATTCATCGCTATACATATATCGCATCCATGCCGGCAAGTCTGGATATCCTTCAATGGATGGACGGTATCGAAATTGTTGAGTAACACCCATGTACGTCCAATTGAACATTTGTGGATCTATTTTAGCCGTGAAAAGTTCCAAAACAGGAACTTGATCATACACTAACCCATTGTTCAGGGAAACTGCTCCCAAAAATAGAATTACAGCCAACCACAACATCTCTCCCGTCTAATAATGAAAATAAATTGTTTAGGATAGAATGTACCGAATATATATTTGTATAGGAATATTGATTTTTCCTTAGCGTGAATTGAAGTTTTTTTTATGTTTTGTAAATGTCCACTAATAATAGTAAAAAATACTACCTTACTTGCAATTTTACTGTGGACACTTAACTAAAGTTTTAATTTTGACTGTAAGATTGACAGGACTGCAAAAAACTTGAGGAGTTTGTTTCCCGTGATTCGTTTGGGTAAAGCAATATTAAAGAACATGCGCAGAAGAAAACTCATTTCATGAGTAAAATGAAAATTTGAAACGGCTTGTATGATTTTGAATTCAAAAAATCCTAAATGCAATTCTAAATTGAAAATTTTGAAATGGACTACGGGTTTATAATCAAAGTATAATACATAGTATGCATACCTTGGAATCTAATTTTACTTCACTTTCTTCGATTGTGAAAAATGACACAATGAATTCAAAATACTTTATTTTACAAATTTAAATTAATAAAACAATAAAAAAAGGATAATCAACATATTGAGGAGTGCTCAATTAAATTATAAGATACAGCAAAGAACTCATTTAATCAAATAATTTATTCGCCCTAATATATTTTAAATTTTGAACTTTTTTAATTTTTTCAATGTGGAAATTACAATGTAATTGTAATTTCATAATAAATGTTCTACTAATTTATTTATTCGGATAAACTTAAAAATGCACTTCCTTCATAACAATTTAATCAGTAGGCAACAAGCAAAAATTTATCTGGTAAATTGAATTAATTGGTGAATGTAAGTTGATTGATCAATTCTTTTAAACGGAAAATTGTTAAGTTTAACAATTTAAAAAGCTGGTTTACGAATAATAATGCATTTTCAAACTCTCTTATTACATCATATTAATTTTAAGTTGCTATAAAATAAATGAAAAACAAATGAAGAATGTAATTCACCATACTTAAAAAAATAATCTGACTAATATCTTTACTTAAAAATAGTACTTAGTTTACAGATTTATATCACATAATAAATATTGTAAATTTTATTTTATAGATATAAAACCATATTTGACTCTCGTCGAAGTCGGAAAGCATATTTATAAGTAAAATTGAAGGAATTAACTGATCTAATTAGAGTTCAAGGAGGAGAACGATAAAAATCATTCTCAAAACGATCAAGGGAAAGCCGATTGAAACAATAACCCCAAAACTGAAAACCCAACGGCCTATAACTATCTGAATCCTAACGCATCGTTAGAAATTAATCAATACCATTTGTTACCTGCAAAAGCAGCTCGTAGTGAGTAGCCTCATTTAAGATAACTTTAATATACTTCCAATAGAGTATCTCAACTGTGGATAATCAAATCCACATTCAAGTTCACTCCCGGAACCAACCGATAAAACTAAGAACAAACTACAAATTTAACGGTTTTCGACTGTATTTCGGCATAGTATATGATACGCATATACTATTAAACCGAAAAACATTATTCTGATATACATTTAAGCTCAGAGCTCAACCATCGCCGTCGCTTCACTTACATACGTCGTTTAACTTTCAAGCTCTCTACCTCGCAAAGTTCGCCTTATTTTCTACATGGGGTATTCGTACCTCTTTCGTTGTCCCTCCCCATATAATTAGCTTTTTGCTACTAATGTGATTATGTTTTATCATAAAGTGATAATAATCCCGTGCAGGAGCGTTTAGAAATATAAATAAATACCACAAATAGCAAGCAAACAGGCAACTTACGTTCCGCAAATCAAAACTCAAGACAACGGATCAAGAGGCACCCTAACCCACGGAATCAGTTCTGATTGCGAGTGACAAGAAACCACTTCTTGTGTCCTTAAAACAAAATACTGTACAAATGAACAGTGGAAAAATGGGTTGTTGTAGTAAATAATCCAAATTTAAGATTCCAAGTATAACTTTCTGCGTACAGTTCAGTTGAAGAAGGGAATTTAAATCACCTTGGGTAAATGTGTATAAAGCTACAATAAAACGTAAAGGAGGCTCGAATTCAAACGCAAGTTCACTGACGCTTTTAGGTTTGATCCTTGTAAAATGTGTAAGAAAATAAAGGTAATTCCAAAACAATAAACCAATAAAAACAATAAACAAAACAATAAATCATCTAAAATTTTATATTATGATCATTAAAATAAATTTAAAAAAAAGTGTTTAAATTAATAAAATTCACATTTACATTTTATATCAATTGAAACAAACCAACCAACTCTATTCAAACAGTGAATAATAGAGAAAAACAATAATGGTGAATTGTTGATCCAGTACTAGTAAAGTTTTAGTGAAGTTCAATGAAAAATTTTATTTTATTCTGATAAAAAGCTATCACAATAAACCTTACCTATACTTTATAATTAATTGCATATACTAATATAATACAAATCGCTATATCAATGTCACAATATCAATGTCACAATATCAACTTCTCATTAGTCTTGTGAGCTAACTACTAACACAGCCGTTATTTTGAGTTTATTAGAACGCTATGTTTTTACTTTTATTAAATAAATAGAAAAATAAGTTCTTTTATTAAAATTATCTTTTATTAATTTAAAATAGTACTATGAGACCAATCTTTACTCAACGAGCTTAAACCGAGAATTGAATATAAAATTGAAACTATCATACAGAAGAACTCCGTATACTCCTTTGTTTAAAACATTTTCTACATAACGCTATGCAAGTCTGATGCAAGAAACCGAGAATTGAATATAAAGTTGAAACTATCATACAGGAGAACTCCGTATACTCCTTTGTATAAAACATTTTCTACATAACGCTATGCAAGTCTGCTTAACATGTGCTATTCATCTGTTACATTCATGTAATAAAAAAACAAACAAAACCATAAAATGCAGACACATCATTATTGTACTTAACAGCACACCTAAGTAAACAAAACCGACCAGATATGTTGTCAGCAATGAATCCTCAGGAAGGATTAAATAAATATAAATAAGAGATTCAATTTTGCTGTAGTAAAATATTGAAAGATTCAACAGAGTTTAAAGACAAAACTAAATAAAACTGAATAAAATAAAAAGTAACTAAAAGAAACACAAACTACGAATAAATGAGAATGCTTTTGCTATTTTTATTCAGTCACCAATGCCTTTATTCCTCCGTTCTGACCGAACCAGTCTTAAGGAACCCAGCAAATATAATCGGAACACCGTCAGAAGCGAAAGCATACCGATTCCTGTCTAAAAATATGAATGCTTCTGGAGAAATTAAGCAAGTAGTGAGCCAAGCCTAAATATACCCGTTAGTACGGCGGAAGGGCTGCAAAATCCAGGAGTTTTCACTCATACTTACAGATCTTTTGTATGATTCCCAAGTAGTTTCAATATGAAGATGTCTCTCGCTACTTAAGGTATTGTTGCGCTTATCCAGGTGCGGGGCCTCTAACTTACTAAACTCTGAATTTCTTGCATTCGAGCCACGCTTTTAAAGTTAATTAAAATCCACTTTCAATTTTATTTGAAAACAATTAACTAAATTCAACTTCACTACACTTCACTAAATCGTCAATCACTTGTAACTACCTTGTTAGATCTATCACTTTATTTTCTCTACACTGTCAATCATTTTTCAATTTCATTAGATCTATCAATTTTTCTCGCGTACAATTAAATTTCACTCTATTATTTAATCTGGCACATTTGACGCGTAATGTTATTTCAAACTTCTTGATCCTTACTCGTCGTCTCCGCTTCCTATAGTTGGTTATCTACTTGTATCTAGGTAATCTGGAACCTTCTCAAACTTTCTATGTAGATCTTTCTCGAGTTCACGCTCAAAATCACTTTCATTTGCATTGCATTGTTGTTATTCCTAATCTAAATGCATTTCATTGCTTTTGACCCACGTGGAAAATTTGGGATCGGATGGTACATGTATAAAAGCGACTACAGCGAGCGGCGAAGAGAGTACTGTGGATGAAACGAAGTTGCATAAGCGAAAAGCGACAGTGCACGTTAAAAGTAGTGCGTTAATAAAATAACAATACAATGTTGTAAGTGAAAATGGAAAACTTGATCTACTTCTGAAATTGATAAAGCCAGACCAAAGGCAATTTGGAATATAGGAGAAGTTTAAAGCTGTAGAGCAATATTCATAACTAGTAAATAACCAGTCGACATCCACCTAAGCTGGTAGTGCCAACCGATGCGTCCCGGCCTGTGAGTTGGCACCTGACGAGAAGCGGTAGGGATGCGTGTTCGAAACCAGCTTGAGCTCTTTCCATCTTTCTAAAATAATAAAATAGTGTTAAAGTAGAATAAAATCGTACGCGGATTAAAAAGCGAGTAAACATAATTGTTACAATCAATCAATTAGTTAAAATAAAAGTGAATAAGAGAAATAGTAATTAAGTGAAAATAGTTGCGAAGTGTTAGTGAAATTTATGAACAGAATAAATACTTAAACAACTTATTTTAAATTAGTCGGGTGTGGATAGTTCACTATTGCGAACATTTGCGAAGCAAATAGGTCGCGCACCTGAAAAAGCGCAACACTATTTTGGCAACAGAGTGGCGCGAGAAATTATTTGAACGCGTAACAGTATTCTAAACTCTTCTATTCGAAATATAGTGCTCCCAATCCGTCTCACGGTTTCTGTTGCGACTACTGTATGCACGAAGACATTTCTTCTCGAAAACTCTTAATCTTTTCATTGTACTAGCTCTCTGATTGTAGCACATTTGACGTCCGTATAATAAAACTGACCTTTTGTTATTATTTTGTTATATAACTTGTTACGTATTCCGATGTGTAGGCGACATTAAAACAAATAAAAAAAAAGTCTCAATAAAAAAAATTGTGAATCAAGTATTGAGGATAATATATAGATATTAAGAATTAAGTATTGAGGATAATAAAGAGAATCAAGAAGAATTAGCAGCTGTGTGAAGTGTTTAGCCGCAGAAGTCCTCGAGTCGCAAAATCTTTGAATTACAAAGCCCAAGAGAACATTATGATTAAGATCGATGCCAAGAAGTTAGTAAGCAGACACCAGAGGCGATCAGGACGCAGCGCAGCGGAATTCATTGAAGTCCCGAAACCAAGCTGAGTTGAAGATTCGTGTTGGAGGAAGCAGAGGTAGCGCAGCAGAATTCATTGAAGTCCCGAAATCAAGCAGAGGTGGTCAGAGGTACCGCAGCGGAATTCATTGAAGTCCCGAAACCAAGCTGAGGTGCATATTCGGGTTGAAGGAAGCAGAGGTGGTCTGAATCAGCGCAGAACAATTCATGTAAATTAAATATTTAATTTTTACTTGCTTTCATTTGATTATATTTATTTGTTTTGTCTAATATGAAGGAGTAAGCTCTTTCTGTGTGTGTTCGTGTGTGTATGTGACATGGAAGGATCAGGGCTTAAATAATGTCCTAAAACTCCCACGCTTATCGGTTAAAAGCAGTGGCGTAACTATAGGGTGGCAGGGCTGGCCAAATGCCACGGGCCCCCGACCCAAGAGGGCCCCGGCCCAAGAGGCCGCGAGCTCAGAAATAATTTTTTAACATTGTACCATTTGTACCTCAGTACATGAAAAGTATTTTTTTTAAGTACTGCTTAAAATCCATTAAAATGAGACAAGAAAAAACCATTATAAAATTTCAAGTTAATCGCTAAGCATTTCAACACATTCTAAACAAAAAGATGTTGATTAATTTTACAACGCATCTATAAGTTACTTCATTTTATATCGAAGTACGTGGGTGAGCATTGACGATCGGGGAATTCCCTCATTTTGTTAACCAAGAAAGCACTTTTTTCGCTGCGCTGCCGCTGGGGCGAGCTAGCAACACGATGTTAGGGGAATCCCTGATTCTCTATTTTTTTTATGAGGGCTCTACTACTGACTGCGTATTCTATATGGGATAGTTTTGACAATTGGTCATTTGTATCTTTGATTTTTCGTATTTGTTGTTTTATTGAACCTGCAAATTGTGGCAAGGTAAAGTTGATTGTGAAAGTTAGATATTAAAATGTCTAGTTCCAGAAAATATTTAAGTGGGAGCGAAAAACGAAAAAGAAAGAGCGAGACTGAAGAAAAAAATAAAAAACTACTTAAATTAGTCAGTACTTAAAGAATGATGACTATCATAATGAAAACTCGAGTGAACAGTGCTCCAAAAGTGAAGAATTGGACCTTACTAAAAGTAGACCAAATTTACCAGATGCAGCACCCAACACCAGTGTCTATCCAGATCCAGAATAACCACAACAAGGTACTAGCAAAAATCAAAGAGAATTATATTTTAGCGTGAACAATATTGTATCTTTGCCATATGTTACTGATAAGGGTAATTTTAAAGAGCTAACTGATCAAGTGAAAAGGTTCGTGATTGAAAACAGACATCGTAAACCTAGGGGCCCTTTCTTAAAAGATCGTGACAATAGATCTTTTCTAGAAAAACATTACTATATTGTTTCCAAGTCTGGCGTGAAACTTGAACGTGCATGGCTATCCTATATTTAATACTTCAGAAGGCGTATTGTGAACCGTGTTGGTTATTCGCAAATCGGGTATTTAAAAAAATACAAAATGTTTGGATTGAGGGCTATGACGACTGGAAACATATTGTAGATGCCATAGAAAGACACCAGACATCGAAAATTCATCTGGATTCTTGTCTTACGTATCAACAGTGGCGGCTACATGGAACACTTGATGAAGAGCAAGAACCCGTGATCAAAAAAGAAAAATCTTTTTGGCGCGAAGCACTTTCTAGACTCCTTGATGTTACTCTGACACTTTCTACGGGTAATTTAGCCTTTCGTGGCCACAGAGAAAACGCAGATAGCAGTGATCCAAGCTCCAAAGGGAACTTTTTGAGTATTGTTGAGTTATATTTATATGATATAAAATATGACCGGATTTTACAAGAATTGTTAAGTAAACCAAAGGGCCAGATAAAATACTTAAATCCAAAAATACAAAATGAGATAATTTCTGTCCTGGTTCTAAAAGTAGAAAATGCACTCATAAATAAAATAAATGCTACTCTTTCATATTCGATACAACTCAAGATATTTCAAAAAATTGATTAACTGTGTGAACTTTACCGTTATTGTATGATCGAAAAAGATGGTAATGGGATCCCAAAGGCACTTGTCTTTAAAGAGACATTTTTAGGATTTCATGAAGTTAAGGATCAAACTGCCTTAGCAATGTCCAAGCAAATTATAAAATCTATAAACGACAAAAATACTCATCTAAATAAGTGTCGAGAACAAGGATATGATGGTGCTGACACAATGAAAGGGACTTATGGTGGAGTTCAAAAACTCATAAAAGATGTCGAGCCAAATGCCGTATATGTTCACTGTGCTGCTCATAACTTAAATCTAGTACTCAATGATGCAGTGAGAGAGGTTATTGATATGCAAAATTTTTTTGATACAGTTCAACAAATTTATAATTTTTTTGGGCAGAGTATCAAAAGATGGAATATTTTATCAAGTTTTATATCTAATAAAGAAAGTGAGTCTTCAACTTCAATAACATTAAAAACATTAAACCCTACTAGATGGGCAGGACGTTATGATGCTGTTTTTGCTTTAAAAATTCGGTTTGTTAAAGTCCAAAAAGCGCTAACGAAAACAATTCTGTTAAATTGCAAATCAGATGAAAGAAATGACGCTGTTTCACTCAAGAAGAAGATCGAAAACTACAAGTTTATTATGTTATTGGTTTTCCATTGCAAAATTCTACAAACTACCGATGCAGTCTCTAAAGCACTTCAGTCTAAAGCCACCGATCTTTCAAATGCCTTAAAACGTTTGAAAATTTGTCTAGAAGAATTGGAAGGGTATCGACATGAATTTGCAAATTTAAAAATGGAAGCAAATAGTGTAGCAGAAAAATGGTCCATCACCCCTGAATTTTCTAAAACTCGTCAGAGGAACGTAAAACGCCATTTTGACGAGCTTTGCGAACATGAGCGTCTCCAAGATTCGGAAAGTTTGTTCAGAGTGAACATATTTTATCCAGTATTGGACATAATTGTTAATCAACTGAAATCGCGTTTCCTTCAGATGAATGAAATTGTTTCAAATTTCAGTGTTTTGCAGCCTTCAACTTTACAATTTTTAAATGACACTCATCTATTAAAAAAAGCTCTAGAATTTGTTGCTTTCTGTTGACATTTCTGAATCATTTGCCAGGGAAATTCTCAGTTTTTGGTCCACTTTCAGAGACGAAATAGAAAAGTCTGCGTGTATTAGAGACCTTGCTGATTTATTAATGATAAAGAATCATTTTACGTCCTGCAGCTTTCCTGAAGTATGCACTGCATTAATAATATTTGTTACAATTCCTGTGACTATAGCTACTGCTGAACGATAAATTTCAAAACTAAAATTAATAAAAACCTATGTAAGCAACTCTATGGGACAAGACAGGTTATGTAACTTGGCTATTCTGTCTATTGAAAATTCTATGGCCCGATCTTTAAACTTTGATGATGTCATAGACACTTTTGCGGAATAGAAAGTTCGGAGAAAAGATTTTTCTTAATAAATATCTTATTGAAATTAAATTGTTATTTTTATTTCATTGTAAATGTATGCAGGTTTCCTCACGATGTTGTTCCTTCACCGAAAAGCTATCGAATGGAAGATGAGTGTGAAGTCTCCAATCCGCATTGGGCTAGCGTGGGGACTATAGCCCATTCCCTCTCGCCTAAGAGAGGAGGCCTATGCTCACCAGTGGGACTTATATAGGCTGGTGAATGTGAATGGCTATGTTTCCAACGGAGTCGGGTTGAATTGAGTTATCCAATCAGAACTCTGGCATTCCGTTATAAAAGATACATAATTGGATAACTCAATTCAACTCAACTCAATTATATCAATTATATCATTATATCATTATTTTTATATAAAAATAAAAAATATTTATTAATTTTTTTTTTTTTTTTTGAAAATTCATCACAAACTTTGACCTTTTGATCAAAGTAGCTAGAATGAAAGAGTCGTTCAAATAACATTCCTGCTTTCTGGGCTGTACTTAGTATGCTTTGTTCATTGTAGTATAGATACTGGGCGAAATTAACAGCGAGATATCGAACATAAGATTTATTTGCAACTAGTTTTTGCGATTTTGAATCAGGTCCTAATTGGCCAACCACAGCGTTAGTCGAAAACAAAATTGTTTCACACTTCTGCGCATTAACTTTCATTCCCCAAATGTCGGTGCTGTACAGCTGCACATAACTCAACATTTTTTGTGAATTACTCTGAACTACAGTAGCATTTTGGTCTGCGGCATAAATTATAAGATTATCAGTAAACGCTGTTAATATTTGTGATCGGGACACGTTTGAATCGTAGCCGTTCAATAGCTGGCAAATTAATATTGGAAAGAATAGAGGCGTAGTAACTGTTCCTCACTGTAGAGCATTCAAAAACTGAAAATCTCGCATTGTAGCTAGATTTTCATCAGTACAAGAAATAAATTTCCATACAACATATTGCACCGTGAATGAGTGAAAAAGCTTTTATTTGGCTACCTAACCAAACCGTATGAATGCCTTTTAATATATCAATAAGATGCGCGTCAACGCACTCCATCCAATTTATTGCATGTACAGTCGAATGCCTGCCCCGTGATTTAAACTGGATAATCCCCATCAGCGCATAATTCAATGGTATATTGTGTACAATTCCTGTCAAATCAAAAGGTCAAAATAAGAATATGCCCCCGACTATGTTAGGAACTCCGACTCATATAGATTTTTCCTGTATTTAATCTATATGAGCCGGATGGCTGTCTTTTATCCACGGTCTCACGAATACACCTCTAGAATTTTCCGTGGTGTTCAACTAGGATTTACGTATATTTTTGGTTCCTGTTTTTTGTAGCTTTTCCATTTTAAAAATGCTATGTTTTTTTTTATTTAATTTTTGAACAAATATATATTTCGGGAGTGAGTTGCTCCCTTCTTCAGTGTTCGTTATTTTCTACGAAATAACGAACAGAAGTAGAAAACTAGAAAATAACGAACACTGAAGAAGGGAGCAACTCACTCCCGAAATATATATTTGTTCAAAAATTAAATAAAAAAAAACATAGCATTTTTAAAATGGAAAAGCTACAGAAAACAGGATCTAATCTAGAAGTGCTAAACACGGGACAACACACACAGTGTATATTTTTGGTGTTGCTTATTCAATTCGTGATCTTAATCCTGAGAACGTCTACCAGTTGTAAAGGCAGAGGTAACGAAGTGGTTATTCTCAAGCTTACATTGAGATTTTGAAACAGCAAGACATCAAGAAATTCCATACTTTAGAATTCAACTTTGTCAATATTTTGGAAACATTAGGGCCTTCTAACTGAAATCCCAGATCCGAATCCTCATTACAGTTCTTATAGTTTGGAACGAATTCAAAATCCTTGATTATCATGGAGTGAAGAATTAAGAAAAATAAAGAATAAGAAGAATTATGTCGGGCTATAGTCGATGGCTAACGTCGATGTAGAGTCACAATGAGTTGACGTATCGAATTGACTTCGATCGAGATGAGATATAGCCGCAAAATACTCCACAGTTTACTCGCCATATTATTTTTGTTCGTTATTTTGGATTCATTGGAGCTGATTCGCATCTACCGGTAGCATGAACATCTTTAAATTATCGGCACCTATATTCTTTAACGTTAATATCGATAACGCTACTTCACTGCTCTCCTGAAGACGTTTCCATTTTACCATCCTGTAATGCAAAAACCTAATTTCAACGGTCAACCTCTATGTTGCAAAGGTCTAATTCAAACTTTAGTGCAGTTTCTTTGAGTAGTTGAATAAATTGTCAGTATCCTCTCCACAGAACAAACTCCACAACAGAATGTATGAAATTTCCGTTTTTTATGGGTAAGAAGACGACCATCAGTATCAGTACGAGAATCTCGGTTGAATTAAGTGTAATGAGTATTTTAGTCAACATTTTGGGAATCCAAAATATAATTATTATCATTAATAATGATCAATAGTATTGATTTCATATATGAAATTAATAATTGTGTCAATCGAGAACAAATATAACGAAGTAGGGGAGTCCCCTAAAAATTTTAACCCATGAATTTCCTTACCATCCCATTTTCCAATGAGTGTCGAAAGTGTAATTTGTATGCCACTGTTTTTTCATTGGAAATGCCAAACTTTGTTCCATCATCTGTTGGGCTGTCAAATTGACATCAATATCGGCTTAGCGTTTGTTACTCCGTGAATGCCAATTGCAAGTGAAAACCAATCTGATGAGCAGCGTACTGAAAAGTTCGAAGGAAAGGTCGCAAAAGCGGCGGAAACTTCTTGCACAAACAGTAGGCAGAATGATTTCTTTCATTTAACTTGAATGATTTTGCTTAATGAAAAACATTTTTTCGAGTAGTTGGGTCTGACCAGCGTTGATCAATTGAAAGTTGTGTTGGGGACGGCGGAGGAGACTTGTGTGCAAAAAACTTCCCGCGACGAAGAAGAAGAGCCCCCACCGACTCCTACGACCAAGAAATCTCCGTCCGAGAGTTTAGTCTATCGCGACTCGTCAACTTTTCTCAAAGTAGGATAATCGTTTGTGAAACTAGATTGCATTAACTTAATTATTTTTTAATTGTAAAAGGGCACACAATCTTCAAATCCGCACAATGATTACTGCCAACATTTTGTTGATACTGGCCAAAGGCCCCAGAATTTCATCCGAGATGTTGGCTTGGCTGATCGATTCGAGGAATACCCAAAGTTGCGGGAATTGATTAGACTTAAAGATGAACTAATTCAAGAAACAGCAACGCCACCGATGTATTTACATGCAGACGTTAAGTCATTTGATTTGAAGACGCTGGGAACTAAATTTGATGTGATTCTAATTGAACCACCTTTGGAGGAATATGCACGCGGTGCTGCTAGTGTTGCAGTAGCCGGAACCACCACGCGCACTTTCTGGTCGTGGGATGAAATTATAAGTATGTGAAAATTTTTCAATTGAAATGGGAACTACGTGTCTGTTTATCGCTCTAAAATTTGATGACGTTATAGGACTGTCGAAAATAACTTCATATGCTTTGTTTTTGTCCAGCGTTCACACATGTTTGAATGTTATGATTAGTAAGATGGGGGTTCTCACTGTAATCTTCAATGCGATTGTTTGATGAATGCAGAAATGAAAAACAACCGTTAAACTAACTATGTTCTCAATTGATCGAATAAATCTGCCCGTTTCACATTTTTTTCAGAGCACTTGTATGACAATATAACTAGGAAACGTACTCGTAATCAACTTTCTAGCTTTCTTCGCTATCATACACCGTTCGCTTTTAGATAATCTAAATTAATTGTTAATGCTCCCTCATACATCTGACAGGAAGGGTCGAAATAGTCCTAAACTTTCTATACAGTTCATGCTCGTTTCCTGAAAAAATTAACAAACCAGTTATTTGAAATGAACGTTGGTCGATCCCAATTTACGACGATCAGCGTGTTTGCAAACTTAGATTCTGAAAAATTAATTTCCGAAATAGCTTTAAGACCTGAAAATACCAATAAGAGGATGTTCTTGAGTCGAATAGGCATTAAGTGAAGAATACCTTTACCCACCTTACAAAGAGTAGTTTCGGAGCTCAGTTACAAACCAAAAGCTAATACTTCTCTACATCACCTCGCATATATATTTGCTTACTTAAAAAAATACCAAACAAGTCAATCTGTTTTCCATATGTGAGACAGAAATAGTGAAAGTATACTATAGGATGATCGCTAAAAACAAAACATTTTCTTTGTCTACCATTCCAAAATTTGTTCTTTTGCAAGTCATAAATTTTGTTTTAATCCTCATTTACAGCATCCACATTCAATTTATACCATTATTTATTTAATGTTAATATCCATTTCGTATTATTCTGTTTATTGATCTGTTTCTGTTGAAAATTCTGTTTGTTGTTATTCCGAAACCAACCAAACCAAATCGAACTGCTGTTTATTTGTTTTCTGAACGAAATTCTGTCGTTACCCGTCTCTTTTCTTGTATCATTAATGCGATGTGCAATCTTCTGTGTTTGCTTTCGTTCACGAAACACACGGAATATAGTGAAATAACGTAGAACTCAGTACTAGATACATTCTCGTCGTTAATTCGTTTGTAGCAACAGAGTGATCGCATAATACGAAAGGCAGCTAAGATGTTGTGATAGGAAGTCGCTTAAAGTCATGCTAAATTATTGTCTCGACACATCCGACCCTAAGTCGTTTTTTTTTTATTTAAAGATTCGTTATATTATGTTACATTAATCCCCCCGAGTTACGTAACTCGCGCCTTACAATCATAAAAATGAAGTAGAATTCAGAATAAATTTTCTTTTTCATCTGGCAATGCTTAATTGTCCCTTTGGTTTATGCGCATACATGTTGGGGCGATTTCGTGGAGAGCAACTAGCAAAGTGTCGCAATGCATATAGTGTGTTTGTAAGGTTATTTATCGTTAGAATTGAGTGGGAACGAAAACCGAATTAGCTGATAGACCCATTGAAACTGTTAACACGGTAGTACCATCAATAGTAGACTTTGCCGAAAGCACAAAAATTCCATCAGAATTGAAATAGAATATGATTAATGAGACTAGACTAGGTCCGATATTAGAGTCTGGGAAATGTTGCACTATTGGACCGACTATATGACGAAAAAGCGAATACCAATATGTTTTTGCATTATCCTCCAACAAAAAGATAAGCCGCTGCACAAGGTTTATTTCTGAAGGCCGTCGTCATTTATATGAAACACGCTTTTTAAGCCAGTGTTTGAATGGTTACGCGTTTTAAGAAAGGGATAAATTCACAGCATTAGAATCACTGAAGTGGCAAGAAGCGCAGATACAGATGCAGCAACTTGGCCGAAATTATTTAAAACTCGATAACTTACTGCCGAACCCGAAATATGGTTCGCAGTTGCAAAACAGTTCGGCAATTTCTCAGAGAATTTAAACTTAAACCGTTTACAGTGTACCATTCTCAAAAACCGTGTGCTTTTAAGATCATTGATCCAAGTATGCCAAATACTCCAGAAAAAAAAGATTTTATGATTTTAAATGGAAACCATCTACGGTCTGATAATCACTTATGTACATACTCCTAAGATTGAGTTTAGTTCTTTCATCGTGCTTTACTGTTCTTAAAATCAATTCGTAAATAAGTTAAATAAATAGATGGTTCGTATACACCAACCATGTACATACAAACAGAAATGTAATCAATTGATTAAAAAAATGTATGCATACTTTATTAATTTCTAAATGTGACTAACAACGTATGTCGGGGGATGGCTGTATTAAATATGAATTATATTTAATATTATTACATAAGTACAGTAATACACAATTAGGATCAAATAGTTATAATTATTAAAATCACCATGATGGAATAATGTTTTTACGAAATTGAATTTGATAATGGAAAAAGTTGAGAAAATTCCTCGCAAAATCAGTAAAAAAAACGTGCGAAAATTTGCGAGGAAACATTGAAGATTAAAATTGACATTGAAAATTATTAAAATTGATATTCTACAAACTAACGCGCATTGGATACCAGAAGTGTTAACGCCTCCCGATAAGCGACGCTACGCGTCACGTCAAAATTTTTTTAATGTGACGATAGACGGTTGCATGATGATTTCAACGACAGTTCTACTCTACATGAAATCAAGTCAATCAAAGTGGGACTCAGAATTGAAAGAAGAATCAGTACAATGAATAGAAAAAGAGTAAGCAATAACGAAAAGGTGAAAGGTAAAAAAATCCTCTTTCAAATTTATAGCAATTATTATTTAGGATCTGGAAGAATCTAATAATAAACGCGAAATATTAAGCTGCACTATTGTGAAGTTAATTGTATGTTAGAAAATAAGTGTAGCGAATCCATTTAAGAAATTCTTGCCCCAGCGACTTTCTTTGGAAAAATTTAAGGTATACTTTCAGCGGCGCAAATCCAAAAAATACAAAAATTTCGTTTAGTAAGTACGGTCTCTTCATCATAGATGTGAGAAATAAAGGCGCAAAATAATAAATGAATTGATCCCCCATGTATTTTACAATTAGCCACTATATATTTCATGAGTTTGTGAACTTTTCTTTTGAGACTTGATAAACTTAAAAAAACTTCTGAGCAACGCAATTGGCCGATCGCTTCCCAATTTTACGCAGTGGAAACATTCTTGATTAAAAGATTTGGTTACCAAAGTATACATAAATTAATGTGTTTTAAAAAATAGCTTTTGGTCTATTAATTTTTTTTTTTGGTTTTTCTTACAGATTTGGACGTTGGAGAAGTCGCAGCACACCGAAGTTTCGTTTTTCTGTGGTGTGGGAGCTCGGAAGGTTTGGATATGGGTCGCAACTGTCTGAAAAAGTGGGGATTTAGAAGATGTGAAGATATTTGCTGGATCCGAACCAATATCAATAAGCCAGGACATTCGAAAATACTTGAACCAAAAGCGGTATTCCAACGTACCAAAGAACATTGTTTGATGGGTATCAAAGGAACAGTACGCCGTTCGACTGATGGTGATTTTATTCATGCCAACGTGGATATTGATTTGATTATATCTGAAGAGGAAGAATTTGGTAGTTTTGAAAAGCCAATTGAAATATTTCACATTATCGAGCATTTTTGTCTGGGACGTCGTCGATTACATTTGTTTGGTAGGGATTCAAGTATTCGTCCGGGCTGGCTTACAGTTGGCCCTGAACTGACTAATTCAAATTTTAATGCTGAAACGTACGCTGGGTTCTTTGCTGAAAATACAACAACTGGTTGCACTAGTCGTATTGAGGCTTTGCGCCCTAAGAGTCCACCCACAAATGGAAAGGTAATTCGTGGTCGAGGACGTGGATTTCCACGTGGTAGAGGACGACCTAGATAGCTAGTCGAGTGATAAGTTCGCATAAATCTTTCCATCATCAATTTAAAAAAATACTGCAAAATACTCTGACGAAGTAATCACGGAGATAACATTATTCCTGTTGCAGATAGTTTAAGTGTAGGTGTAACAATTGATGAATAAATTTATTTTTAATAATAAACTTTATTTTGGACGGACTATATATCTTATGTCTACTGTATTTTCACGAAAATTACCATTTACAGTTTTATTTGACCTTATTCTTATCGATTGCTTGGAGTTCTAGCAAAGGAAGCAACTTTCCGGAAAGTTGAAAGGAACGTTGCTGGGTATACTGGAAATTATTTATTTGTCACTGGCGTTTATCCAGTTTTATTTACTATTGAATTAAACTGTCATTTTTGGAAACTCTTCCTGATACTTCCCCAAAGGCGAAGAATAACCAAAGAAGATTTTCGCAATCCATCGTGTAACCATTTCTGCTGCTTTTTACGTATATATTTATCAACAGTCGCCATGTTCAGATACTTCTAAAGGGTTTCTTCACACACAAAATCCTAAAATTTCTCCCGACCGTGTATGATTGTAGATGGTAAGCCTCCTAGATTAGAATAAACCAAAACCCTATTGCCAAACGAAAATCTATGTACCAGCCTGTTCGTTATGATTACGAATATTATGATTCGTTATGATTAACGATATTAAAATACGAATTAACGAATGTTGCACAAAATTACTATGAATGATTTGTTCAAACTCATATATAAATGTTTTTACTTGTCGGAATACAAGAAATGCATAAAGATAATTTAAGTCTTGATTGTTTATATTGTAAGACGATTGAGCGGAGATTAATTTGGACAACTAATCATATAAGAGAATCGTCAAGAATAGTAGATTTATCTGAATATGCACATTCAATGAGCTGGAGTTCAAGGTTCGACAATGTTGTAGAAATTCAAAGGTACATTAATCGGACCATCCTTTGATTGTATATCTGACTTAATATGTAGTTTTTATATATGAATTAATATCTAGTTGCCTTAAGGGCTTCGTCTAGTTTCCTTCCTTTGGTATTTTGAATATGGCTTCCTTGGAGAAAGCATAAACATTGTCGAGGTGGTTTAGGTGTTGGATGTTCTGTTCTGGTGTTCTGGTATAGGTGTTGGATGAGTTTAGAGGTATTTCGAGCTTTGCATTGAGGAGATGGAAACGATCACGGATGGATATTACGAGATTTGTAGGGATTACAGCTTGGTTCTATGTATGCAATTCCAGTACCTAAATGATTTTTAGCGGCGTCCGTTATACTTATACTTATGTGGTTACATGGTGATTGACGGCACGATGTGTATCAGGTTAAAGCGCTGCAGACTAACCTGAACGCGATCAGCTTTCAAGAGACTGATACTGAACAATAGATGAGGAGTTACATGAATAGAAGAGCAAGGACACCATTCTTTAGGAGAAAAAGCTTATCCAATAAATGACTCATGCATAATCCTGAACGTAGTATACGAACCAGGTGTTCCATTGATACATTTACAAGAAGTCCGAAATGAACATAAACCGCTGATACACCATTGCAAAACGTTTCATTGTTATAAGGTGACGGATTATTCAGAGAAATTGTCACAAAAATAAATCTATTTCCTATTACATTGGATTGATCTTAATGAATTCTTTGAAGAAAGTACTCATTTAAATATTAAGGACATATTATCGTGGGCCGTTTAATTTCTTGAGGGGAATGATTTCCATAAAACGATTTTTGTTCTCCTGACAGGCTTTACATTTGACTAACATAAGCACCGGGAAACAAAGAAAGCATCTATCTTTTTTATTTTTTCCCGGTAGCCCTTATCAGAGAAATATGCGGACATTGTTCTACATGGTAATAGCAAATACATGCCAGGAGAATATATTGAAACCGATGAAATGGTAGCAGTATAAAGAGCATGCTGTGTATCTGGGGTTGATATCTACATTGATCTCGCTTAATCTATGCCCTGAAGATAGCCACACATTTTGTACCTGTTATTCGGATTTGTACCTTGGATTTGAATGTGATTCGAAGATCGTTTAAGGTAGAGCATTTGTTTTTTCTTTTATAACAGAATTAATCAATATGGCAGCAGCGCTTCAAATAACAGCGGACATTAGTCTTCAATTGGCAACGATGTGCGAACCAATGCCGCTATATAGAATTCTTCACTTCAGAGACAACGACGATGAAAGGAGAATGACCGGGGAATATTTTTTGAATTTATATAACTCTGACATATACACGTTAACGTTATTTGAAGCATGTCGTTATTGTGTCTTTGGATATAAATAACTGGAATGTGATCACTCCGTCCGGGATGTTTGTTTCAATTGAATGATTTACTCTGATGTTTTTATTCGAATTCATTAAACAATTTTCCAATCTGTCATTTATTTCAAGTTTGAGCATTGCGAAAGAAGGAAAATTCTTTATTTACATTCGTAGAAAGACGCCCAAAAATTTCTGATTTTTAACAATAGTAACTAAATTCACGATATTCATAGAAAGAGAGCAGTTTTACCTGAAATTTAAAGATGAAAGAGATGTTTTTTCTCTCAGATGTTTTTACGATCTCAGAGACTGCCTTGTGTTGCAACTATTATACTGTTACGTGTTCTAATTTCACGCGCCACTGTAGTTGCAAAAATAGCAAAACAAACAATAACGGGCAAAACAACAACAAATACTTGGATCATTATAGAAGGGGGAAAAGCCATTATGTAAATGCATTGGGATTAGGAATTACAACAATGC
Source organism: Stratiomys singularior (assembly GCA_954870665.1). Lineage (NCBI taxonomy): Eukaryota > Metazoa > Arthropoda > Insecta > Diptera > Stratiomyidae > Stratiomys > Stratiomys singularior. The sequence continues at coordinate 54,328,708 of OX940879.1, read as the reverse complement.
AATGCAAATGATTTAGCGAGTGAACTCGAGAACGATGTAAATAGATGGTATGAGAAAGTTCCGGATTGGCTGGATAGGAGTATAGAAGCGAATACAGCAGGCGGAGACGAGACGTAATGATGAAAAAGTTATAAACGACAGAACGCGCTAACAAAAGTGTCAAATTAAATAGTGTTACATTGAGATAAAATTTTACAATCAATTTAAGTTAAATTTAGAAGTGAATAACCATGTAAAGGAAATAAAGTGATAGATTGACAGTAATTTAGCTAAATGTTAGTTGAATTTAGTGAAGTGTGTTCAAATAAGATTAGAAAACAGTTTTAATTAACTTTAAGTTTGCGTTTTCACTTGCAAGATATTTAGAGTTTACTAAGTTTAAGATATACGCACCTGGATAATCGCAACAATACATTACAAACATTATCTTAATGTTTAATATTACTTAGCTACGATAATGAAAATCAATGTCTGTACTTCGCATATAAATAATATTTAGAAAAATTGTTTGCTATTATAATTGGATTTTTTTTTAAGTCTACGTTAAAACAAAGAATTTTAATTTGGTAGAAGGAACAAAAGGTAATTTATGGAGGTTAAACATTGAACTTATAAAGTTTAATGAACAAAAACAATGACTTAGCAAAGCATTAACGGCGAGGAGAATGATATGCACAAACTTTATTCATTAATAACGTCGCACAAAAAATTAAATTATTTAGACCTTTAACTCTTGTTATTAAATTAAACATACCCTTTAATGAATTCAATTAATTTTATCCCGTCACTTGCCCTAACACTTTTACTTCTTATATTCGTCACACAGTTTTCTTTCGTAATAATTCACTTCTAGTTTTCATTACACCGAGTATATTTCATTTACTCGACTGATTAAACATTCCGCCCTGTTGTTATTTAAATACTTATTCCGGGAATCGAGAAATGTCCAGCTATTTTATATAGTGTGAAAATTATATGTTTCTAAATTTTATTCAATCCGTTTCTTCAGTTTCTTCTTCTTTTCAACAATACGATGCGAGGGTTGGCCCGGAATTAGTTTATAGCGCGCTTCAGCGGGCGGTGTAAGTAACGGACACAATTGATCATAGCACCAGTGTATAGATTATAGGATCAAGATAACGTCATTCTTATATATGAAATGTATTATAATACAAAAAAAGGATATCCTATGCTTTTCATTGACAGTTTTTCATACTTGCAGTTTGTAAGTGCATTATACATTTTGCAAAGCTACCTTAGCAAAGTCTCACAAGCGTGGAAGTTATTGGTCAACTTTGTTGTCGAATTGACTTGAATTCGAACCAAGCTGATAGTTCCAGACGATGTGTCCTAACTCACTGAATCAGCAGGGACGCATGTTTGAAACCAATTTGAACTCTTCCGGCTTCCTCTCCAATCTGTTATTAGGATGAGTTTGATGAGTGAAAGACGAATATCAGAAAGGACAACCAGAACAGTCTGTTGGGTCGGTTTTTAGTAAAGTACCATCTTGATATATTCGTATCGAAATTGTATTAACCCAATATTAATGAAACGCCCCTTAGTAATGTAAATATAATGTAATGTAAATCATATACATTTCAAATCATTGTATATGCTCGTCGAGTGAGTTAAGGATTTAGGTGATGACGAAAAAATGGATGAAAAAATTGGCTTTTATAAATTTGAATCTTTTTAATTGATTTTCCTTAAATTTTAGGGTTTTTTTTTAAAAATTAAACTTGACAGTACCAACTCTTATAAAATAACATTTACATCTTTTACAATTTTTTTTAAAACTATTTATCACTTGAATCGAAATCTTTGTTCTGCTGCTCCTGCAACATACTATAAAATATCGAGTTTGGGTTTGAACCAAGTTCCAACGGTGGTCCTTCTTCAACAATTTTACCATTTTCAATCACCATAATTCTATCCATATTTTGTAAACCTTTCAAACGATGGGCTACGTATATTACTGTGGAGCTTTTAAATGCGTTCTTCAAAACGATTTGTATTGCAGCTTCAGAATCTGTATCCAAATTTGATGTGCCTTCATCGATACAAATAATCTTTAAATAAAGAATATATATTCTAGCAATTAAATTTGAATGATCAGCAATACAACAGCATTACCTTCGAGTTTTTAAGTAATGCTCTTGTAAGACAGAGAAGCTGTTTTTGCCCTGCTGAGAGATTTGATCCGCCTTTTTCTAAATAACCACGTAAACCGCCTAGTGATTGAACTAGCGGCGTTGCTAAACAGTTTGTAATGGCATTCCATATTTCTGTATCAATATAATTTCGTCTTGGATCAAGGTTTTCTCTAACAGTACCTTAAAAATTCAATAGTGACAGATAAAGTTAAGTATAATTTGACTTCTAAAAGAAGAAAACTCAGGACCTTTAAATTACCTTCAAATAGAAAAGGTTCCTGTGGGATAGTAACAATTCTATCCCTTAAGACACGTATTGCCAAAGCTCGCACATTCACACAGTCTACAGAAATTTCTCCTTTGCTCACTGGAGCAACTCGAAGCAAAGCAGCCAAAATTGAGCTTTTCCCAGCTCCAGTACGTCCTACTATGGCTATTCTCTCAAAAGCATGTGTTTTGAAGGTTAAGTCGTTAATAGCTGGTGCTAAATTATCTCGGTAGCTCATAGAAACCTGATTGAAGGATACCACTCCTTGACTTGGCCATGCAAAAGGTGGATCAATCGTGCCATTTGCATTGTCTTCTTCGGGTAAATTTAAATACTGGTTTACGCGTTCAACTGCAATCATTTCTTGCTCGGTCTCTGCAAAAGCATTCAAAACGCCCCCTAACAGCCCAGTAATAGACAGAGCATAAGATATTGCCAGTCCCACCAAGCCGGGGACTGTAGCTTGAGCTGAAGTCACAGCTGCCAAAAGCCCAGCACCACCTACTAGAAACGAACCCAAAACTTGCAATCGAAGTGCAAGCCATTGTTGTGCTGCTGCTGAAGTCAATTGAGCTTTTATACTTTCTTCTAATTTTGAGTGAAAATCAGACTGAAATCGATGCCGATTTCGCATTGTCCGTATGATTGTTATTCCGTGTAGAGTTTCGGTGAAATGTGTATATAATGGTGACAGAGCATTACTTGATAAGCGTTTGATGTCTCTCGATGCGTGTCGGTACGAATGTTGTAAATTAAAATAAATTGGTGCCATCGGAATTATAACCAGAGCTAGCCACGGCAGAGCATACAGACAAATTATAATCGCTCCTGGAATAATGAAATTTGCTAAGTACTTCAATCTAATACTTTTATTTATTATATTAAACTTACCTAACAAACCTACGATTTGTGCAAGCAGGATGTTTAAAATGAATGGCAGAGTATCATCAATTGTGTAAGTATCCGATGAAAAACGGTTAAGAATGCGCCCTGCAGGTGTAGTATCAAAAAACCCGAATCGTGCCTAGAAATAATTTGTGGAAAAGTTGCCAGATCAAATGTTAGTTGTGCGATTGCTAAAGTGGAAACCTTTATTCTATAAGGATAAAATAGTCCTTGAAGGAGTTTTTATCCAACCTGCGATCATTCATAGAATAGCATTGACCAGTGTTTCTCGTTCAAGGCGTCTTTTGGGCTAGTGATTTGGTTTTTGGTCTCTGTTAGACCTAGTACTTGAGGTGTCTGAATTTGCTTTTTGTTTTCTTCTTTGTTGATTTTGGGTTAATGCTTTGAGGGATTGCTAGTTGTTAGTGTTGATATGGTGTGTTAGTTTGTAATTTTTTTTTATTAGTATGGATGTTTCTGGGGTGGGTGTATTTAGAGCTGTTGTCCGCTTTTTCTTCTTCCAAGAATTTGCCTAATTGCCAGAGGTGGTTTTCATTACTTAGGTTGAAGAGTTCAGGCAGAATTCTTATTTTACTGAAAACATAATTTTTTTTCTTACATCAATAAAATTTGCACAGCTCAGTATTTGGTGTTCTAGTACGTCATTATAGTCGTACTATCTGAATTTGTCTGTCGTCGTTACTCTTGCTTTCCGTAGTCTCATTTTGTTGTAGGCTCTGTTGACAAGTACTTTGTTTATTAGTTTGATTGCGTTGCCCGATATGACTAAGTTGTGGAACCATGTTTTGTTTTTGTACACTAGACTTTCTCTTGGTATTGTTCCATCCAATCATTTTCTATTTGGTCGTTGATTTTTTTTTGAGAGCATCATCCCATTCTTGAAGGGAGTGCGAGCTTTCTCCTATTAATATTGCTTTTTTAGCTGTTATGTTTGAGGTCTTTTATAGGCCAATAGCTGTTTATAGGTACCCAGTATAGGGTCAAGGGTGTGTCAGGGTTGTTATCAAGGAACTTTCTGATTTGTAATGGGGTGAATTTGGAGGTGCTGTTTGATATTATGTCTTTGAGTCCGTGAATAGAGTAGTGTTTTTTGTAATTGGTGGTTTTTGTATACAGTACTTTGAAAATTGTTCACTCAATGTATCTGGTACTAATGAATAGGTGCCTGTGAATCATTTCTACGTTCATATTTGGAAACATAAGACTGGACATATTTGTTTTACATTTCGTGTGCTTTTATATTTAAGTATGGCTAGCAGAATATATATAATATGAATCGTTGCGTATATTATGAATTATTCGTATCATTCAATTTATATTGTTGTAAACCCACTCAAAGTTAATCGTTCACTAGTTTTGGCAAGAGAATGCTTTCAATGTTTTAATGCCATATTAGAAGCCCCAACCATTCTCTGTGACAACCAACATTTACCAATATATGAATATGGATCTGAAAGATCGAAGCATTGAAAGTATTGGAGGAAAGGGAGGCAATATCGGACTATACTTCAATTTTACTGTGATAGACAGTTGGCAAAATTTTATCCAAAATTTATGTATTAGTTAATGATTTAAGAAAATAATGAATATGATACTCACATACAGCACTCGTTGGAGTAGTTTATCATGGATAAATTTTGCGGCTTTGATTCCTGCATAGGCAAATATAAATGCTCTTCCTAATGTTACCACTGAATTTGATATAGCTAATCCTGTGTAGATTCCTAAGTAGTATCCTAACGTGTGATTTTCTACAGAATCACCCATTTGTATGAACCACGAAACATTAGTTTGGTTGTTGATTTGCAGCGTTGTATCTGTGACCCAATGTGCAAGCCATGCATCAGATAAATTTCTGGATATTTGCATTAAAATCACGGATATGAGAACACCGGCTCCAACTGTATGAGACATGGCTGTCCAGTATCTGAACAACACATTAGGTGATAAAGTCCCACATTCTTTATATTCCTTAAAATAAATGTATGAAGTACAGAAAATTTGAATTAATTTTTACATACTTCTGGTAGCAGTTTATCGGGATTGCTTTTACTAGCTTCATCATCAATTATTGAACCAGACATAGAGAACTTTTGATAGCCGTCATCATCGGCGTCGTCCAACTCAAAACTGTCACTGAATGCGCTTGAAGTCATAGTTCCATTTGTTAAATGGAAAACCTGCAATTGAACTTTGGAAATTGAAATAGTTTTATGAATCTTAAAGATAAACCTGGTTTGCATGAAATAGAAGCGTTTTGTTCTCGGTTACGATAATACGGGTTTTGTTTTTTAAAATTCCCAATATACAATGCCGCACAATATGATTGGAAACATGTGCATCGAGCGCGGAAAAAATATTATCCAATATGTAGACTGGAAAAAAACATTTTTCACTTAAGCGCAGAACAGTTTGTCAAGGAAGCTACTAAATTGCTCTATACACACTTGGCTTGTCCTGATAAATTGCTCGTGCAAGACACACTCGAACTCTCTGACCTCCAGACAGGCTTCTACCATTCTCACCGACATCCACTTGATCTCCTCCCAAAACTGCTAGGTCCTCAGCAAGAGCACATGCATTTATAATTGTTTTATATCGCCTTTCATCGTACAACGCGCCCCAAACGATATTTTCTCGGATTGTCCCCCTTTGCAGCCAGGATATTTGTGGTACATAGCCAAAACCTTGCAAAATGGCATCAGATATTGTACAACCCTTTTCTAATGATAAATTTACCTTCATGTGTATTAGAAAGACTTATTGTACCTTCAATACAATCCATGTTTGCCACAATTGCAGACATCAAAGAACTTTTTCCACTACCAATAGCTCCTTCGATGCAAATTAATTCACCCTTTTGGTAGAAATTTTTTATGAAAAAAAAACCAAAACATAAAAGCCCATTGCTTAGTTAGAGAAAAGCATGGGAAAGTATTTACCTCCTTAATATCCATATTAATATTCGATAACTGAAAAGTATTTGAATTTTGAATATCATCTTGAGATCTGTATTGAAATGTGGCATTTTCAATCTTTAGCACTGTATTTTTTACTTCTGTACTTTGCAAAGTTTCTTCCGGAAGTTTTTGATAATAAGTGCTAAAATCTAAATCAGATATCTAAAAGTAGTCAAAGTTGTATTTTGAAAATAGGTAAAAATTCAATTCCAGTCACTTACATCGAACAAACTTTGGACTCGGCGTATCGAAATCCAGGCTTCAACAAGTCCATTTAAAATCCATGGAAAAGCGTTAAGTGGCCCGATTAACATATTAAGCAGAGCAACACTTGTATATGTTGTTGTTGCTGTTAAAGGATTGCCTAAGAGTGTCGACACGGTGAAAGTTAACAGGCACATTAGTACAGGTGTCGTTGCCCAAAAATATACACACACTGCATCCAAGTATTTTCGTTTTGCCAAAAAACGCATTTCCGTGCCGCGTAGCTCTAAAACAGAAACTCTACTTATTGTGCAATTGACATACCCCTGTTTAAAAATTTTTAAGCGTGTTTCTCAGGCAGAATGTATAAGATTTCGTAGGAAATAAAATTAAATTATAGACTTGCCGAAAAATCATTTATAATTTATTCAAAAAAATTTTTTTTCTGGAGATTTTTTTATAGGTTTATTCAACAAGAGGAATTGTGTTAATATTCTTACAATCAAGGATACCCGCAAGGTATACGCAACAAAGTATCGCATCAAATTATAGTCAAAAGTGTTAAAACATGCAAAAATAGAAAAACCCGGCCCGTTTTTAAAAATCTTTTAGGTAAAATAACAAAAACTGAAACATGAAATGTTAATAAAATAAATGAATGTTGAATTTCTCACTTTGTAAGTAAAGCTAAATAAATAAAAGCTCTTGATTCTTGAATCTATTGAAATTGAACTCTTGAGTTTTAACAAAGTTCTAAAGATTTTCATTAGTGAACATTCGTCTATTTTGTAAACGATCGTAATTTTTCCTCTGTTTTTGGCAAATTTTAAGATTTCATCTATGTCAGATTTCTTCACATGCCACCGCAAACATTCTTTCAGTGTTCTGCTTCATACCTTAAATCAATTTGATTAACAGAATTTTCATCATAGTTGCTATTTCATGACAACACACAACACAAAACTCTTCTACATACTACTCACTCAAAGTATAATAAGGCCCAAAGGATTTTGAATTTTCTCTTTGTGAGACGAATCACGCAAGGTGCACCTGACCAACAGATTATTCGTGAAGCGGTAGAAATTCGGTCAAACCTAAAGCTTCTTGACCTATTTTCATCGCTCTGGACCAGCCGATACGCTCCTGAGGTCCGGTAGCACTATGCTATGAAGATAAAGGTTTTAAAGGTACGAGGATAAAGGATTCACTATGAAGTGAAAGGTTAGCCCGTTTTATAAATGCAAAAGACACTACTTGGATCCGCGCATTCTTTACGACAATGCATGTGCCACGCCACTTCGAGCATAGAATTCGATTTTGTCAAACCCTGAAAGCTGTAATGCACGTATTGCATCAAAATGCAGAGGGAGGAGCATGCCGGAGGGACATTGGTGAAAATGTCACTCAAGATGACAACATTAGGCAACGTAGTACCATCTAACGACAAACAAACAAAACGTGGTGAATCGCGATCAAGAGGAATTTGTCGATTGTCATCAATCGAATGGAAGTTGCGCCACAAACTCGTGCTCGGCCTCAAATACAACGCCATTGTTAGAGAATATTTCCGGTTTCGGGGACATTTCTTAGGTAACGCCGAGAAAGATATTAATATTTACTACATCAAGTCATAATGAAAGTCGATTTCACAAAGGTGTGTGGCTTGTCCGATAGGTTTGCTGGGTAAATTTTTAGGAACAGCTACATATGCTCAACTACGCTTCACACGTAGGATGACACTAGGTAAAAGGAGCGAGATGGTTGTGTTGGCTCATTGAAGCTTGTGACAATTATTGTCAAACTTAATAACTCTACTCGTCTACTGGACCGACTTAAAAATTGTCTTACACTGGTTATACAAAAATTAGAGTCACAGACATCCAATTAAAAAAAAAAGAGTGGAAGTTTGTGGACATGTCCGAATGCAAGAAAATTCCGATGATTTCAGATTGCGAGGACAATAGTCCAGCGAATTAACAGAACCATCGATTTAGCAAGATTGGCCACCGTGACTACGAAATAAAACTGTGTGGCCAGTTCTGAGTCTTACATTTCCTGAAGTACCCCTCGAGCAGAGGAAGAATCTTTGCCTTACGACAACACATAACGACATTAATGATATATTGACACGGTATTCATTAATCAAACGGGTCGTGGCTCCCTTTAAACGCGACACTAAAAACCGCAGCAAGCTCATGTACGTCGTGTACATTTTGGTTGGAATGAGGTGGCTCTAACATACCAGAAGCTCAGGATGCGAAGAAATTACTTAGTTATTTGTTAATCTCAAATGAATAACTTTCATCAATAATACAAATTGCAGAAAATAGAAATAAAATTAACAGGCAATAGAGACAATCGCACTTACCCTTGATTTTCTGGATGAAAACATCCTCCCATGCATGTAATTTAATTTGCTTCGCTCCCGTTATCGTTTCACTCATAGCAGATAACCTTGCATCTTTGGCGCTCATCAGGCCTACAGAATATTTGGAAATCTTAACTGCTAACCATCTGTTAATGGGAATCAATGTAGCAGCAAAAATCAAACCGGCGATAAAGGCAGCTCCGATTTGTGTATACAAAAGATACAATGTAGTGAAAAGCTATAACGGATGATATATGAATTGAAACTATTATATATAAAGTCACATAATGCACACTTGAAACGGTATACTCCAAAATGAATGAAAGCTAATACATGAATTTACAATACGGTCCGTATCCGTTGACATTAAATTCAATATTTCTGGTCGTGCATCTTGCAGACCTCGCGCCTCGAGTGCTTTCCTATAAATTGCACTAACAACACCAGTTCTCATTTTCATTCCTATAATAGCCATCCTCCAGTTGAAGTGTGTGCTACAGAATGCAGCTAGTAAAGGGAAAAGATTTTAGTTCAGTTGTGTTTTTTTTTATATTAAAACGTTGACTCACTTAAGTCGATGCATATTTACTTGTAACTAAATACTTTGTTTCTTTCTTACTTACAAATTAACGATGCTGTTAGCAATCCAAGCGCATAAAAATATGGCCGAATGTCAGTTCCCGCATTTTCTGTTGTAGTCTCGTTTAACAAGCCACCAAGCAGGAGTGGACCCGCGAAACCGGCTGTATCAGCTATAAATCTCAACACACCTATAAGGTAAAATTCTTTGCCGAATGCTCGATGCAATGCCCAAAATAAAGTTGTTGAGCGACCTATCGCATTTCGTAATTTTTCACTGATACTTAAAACATTCAAACACTCTGGAAGATCATAAAGATCTTCAATTTTCTTTAAATTTCCAGCCAGACCTTTGGTGATCAACGGGTTTACCCATGTAAAGATTAATTTTGATAAGGTACTCGCATCATCTTGCGCATGTCCAAGAATTGATTCGTTGAAATCGGCATTGAAATAAACGTACCGGTGTCTTAAGAGTGATTGGTGCTCCTATAACATAAGATTGAATATAACTATTGGTCTTGATGTCTGAATTCAACGATACTGGACAGAGGACATAAAAAAATAATTTCTAAAACAATAAATCAAGGCAATAATGGATTGTGTGATTACACAGACAAATAATTGGCTTAAATATATTTTTCCAGCAAATGTTTCTCGGTATGGAGAATCTACGGGGAGATTTCTTTTATGCCACTAGGGCTATATTACCTACAAAACATATCAAACGACAAAAGAGATATCAATTTCGTGCAAGGCTTTCCAATTTTCGCACATTTTCGTGGTGTTTTTGCTGCAGCCCGATATATTTGGTATTTTCGGGTTCCCGAAGCTAAACTGTATTTTTAATAACAACGCTTTTCGGATGTAGCCGAATTTTGTAGCCATAATTTCGCTGTGTGTGTCTTTTTAATGCTAGGTGTTTCAAATTAAGATGCCGGAAAGATTTGGGAACATCATGGATATGTACGGAGGACTGGGTTGGGTTAATTTAGCGGAATAAGGGTAGATTCGTGTCTTTTCGGGTATATGGAAATGCCACAATGAGATGCATAACACTTTGTTTTTCTAATAAGGATTCGAAAACATTGTGTCGGAGATGGTCCCCAGTATTCGTTATTAATTTTCCCATGCGATATCTTGTGTTTGTTAATTGCTAGTCTTCCTAATATGTCTCTAGTCTTGGTCTCTTATTTTCATAGGCGCTTGTATCAGGATGGTGTACATGGTTCTATAGGTGTGGTCTAGGGTCAGTTTTGTTGTTTGTGAATAAACGTGGATATTGCTTGTAGTTGGTTTATCGTGTCGTCTTTTTCTATATATATCATTAGCAATCATTATACTTTTAGAAAGAGAGGTGGAAAGAGGTCAAGCTGGTTTCGAACACGCGTCCCTGCCGCTTCTCGTCAGGTGCCAACTCACAGGCTGGGACGCATCGATTGGCACTACCAGCTAGGTGGATGTCGACTGGTTATTTTTACGTGTTATGATTGTTGCTCTCAGCTTAAACTTGTCCTATTTGCCAAATTGCCTTTGGTAAGCTTTATCAATTCTAGAAGTTTTTTGGTAGATCAAATTATCCATTTTCACTTAGAACTTATAAGTAATTTATACCCTTGCTAAGCTAACTCAGCGAAGACTTATGGGTGCGGAAGTTCTGATCAAATTTCTCGCGTGTGCGAAACCAGCTTGAGCTCTTTCCACTCCTCTTTCTAAAAATATTAATTTATGATATAGATATAGACCGTTATGATATAGATTTTGCACTTTGATCTTTCGTTCTTATTTTTCACAAAAATATTTTTTGACCGTGAGACCAATTCCAAATTACCATCATTGATATTTAGTTTTAATTGATTAACAAGAGGTGAATGCACTGCAAGAATCCACTAGCGTATTCTAATATGTTCCCGATTATTTACGTGATCATTTAACTCGCAAGAGTTACAACACATATATATATATATTGCAAATATGAAGTTGAAATAAGCATGTATTACTAACACGCATTACGTAAGATCTGAATTGTGTTTAAACGTAAGAGTATATATTCAGGAAAGCTAGTATTATGATTCAATGGAATGAAATTTTGTGGTTCAAAAACTATTTGAATACAGTATACAAAAATTCAGCAGGTGATTATGGAATATGAATTGATAGCTGTAATTATTGAATATGATTATGGAATGAATATGATTATATTACAGCGATTTTTTAAAAATAACAATCTAGTATAATAAATGTGAAAGCATCATGGAAGAAGAATGAACTTACATCATCTGTAGAGACGACATTTCTCACTAATCGTGCTTTTCCTTTTGGTATAAATGTGAGCAAGTATATACAATCAGCGAAGATCCGAATTAGGCTCCATGGCCATAAATCTCTATGAGTTATACTAGTTTTCAACCAGACAAAATGCAATACAAATATTGCCGTCCATATCACATTTAATCCCAGTGGCCCTTTGTGTTCCAGACCACCGTACCTTTTTTGTGTCAGGAGAAAACCTAGAAAAACAAAATATAAATTTTTTTAATTTGACATAAAAGTACAAATTGAAATGTAATTTCTACCTATATGAATTATCCAACCGATGAATTCTGTGCATGTTACAAGGACATCAGCAGCATCTATTTTAAATCCATTGAGTCGAAAGAAGAGGGCTTGTACCAAGGGTACTGCCGCTGCCAAAATTGATGCAAATATTCGTGTGTTTATCAGGTATATTTGGGTTGAGTTTCGTATAACCGATGTTTCATTACTACCAAAATAATACGATGATAAAATCGCGAAAAACGAAAATATGGGCAGTTGGAGGCAGATTTCTTGAAAGCACGGCAAGAGATCATTAGAATTTGCTTCAAATGGTTTCAATCCAGTTGAGCAGAAATCGGACCAATTCCATTTCACTGTTTGGAAGCTATTATGCGCATATGGATCCATTCTTAATGAAAGTTACAAAATATGATGATTGAGCTGAAAATAATGAATGTTAGCGTACCAAGGTGATATAATATTATATTTTCAATTTAATTGTTCTTTATTCGAAATAGCTAGCGTTAGAGTCCTTTATTTATGTAAGTTTGCACATGTAAACTGCCATTGCTCTTTGAACTTTTCACAGTCAAATGAGGGTTGTGACTGGGCGACAATGGTGATAATTATATTGTTACTTTAATAAGTAATTTTGACTTTGCCGTCAACTTTGAAATCATCAAATAAAAGGTATGATCTACTCTCGTCTTAAATTAGCAATCAAACAAAGAAGGCAGAAAGAAAACCGGTAGATCAACAGAAAAATATAAGTCAGATAAAAGTTTTGTAAATTTTTTCAGGCTCACTTTTTGCTCTAGTGGAAATCGGGAATCATAAAGAGCTTAAAAAAACTATTTTTGTAATTCACCCTCTTAACGAGCCGTATCTGGGATATAATTCAGTCTCACATATTCAATTTCAGAAATAAGTCAATGTTTCCAGCGAAATTATGTTGGATTTCAAATCAATCAACTAGTTAGGTGATAATAAAAGCTCGACTTGAAAATATTTAGTCACATTAAAAATCTGTAGTACATGCAGGTTATATATAAACTATATTACGATAGAGAAAATATTAAAAAAAGGCGAGTAGCAAGAATTCATTTGTAATATTGTAACTCTAAATTGTAATATTGTAAAATCTAGATGGTCGGAATATGAATCGAACACTGCGATATGCGAATGGTGTGAATGCGCTCTATTTAAATAATTTATAGTGTTGTTGGGAAAGATTAGATTTCTAATATACGCGCTTCAGCGACTTTTAGAAATGTAAATTGTTTACCCTTTGCAGTATTGTTTTATCCTAAACTAGCAAACTGTCGCATTGAAGATAGTGCATCTGTATAAAAAAAGAAGGACGCTTAGGCATGGAAATGTAAGAATCGAAGACAGGTTAGTCTTGAGCGGCTGGCGCGTCAACAATTTGATTATATCGATACATATATACATTGATTATATCGATACATATATTATATCTCCAAACGCGTTTCCTTATTAGAAAAGGTTCAAACATAAGTTAGGAGGCGTCTGTTTGACATAGCTAGGGCATTTGACAAAGGCTGGCAGAGAGCATTGAATTTAAAATGGATGAACTCAAATTTCATAAAAATAAAATAATGGTTTTAAATAAAGTTAAAATGAAATAATGGCTCGTTTGTAGAAGGCAGAAAACTTCCCGGAAAAAAATTTCAACAATATCACATGTTTGCAAACAATTTAGGTGAAAATCATGAAAGATCTCCCGTACGGCCTGTTTGGTTTAGCTTATTTACTAAGGACTTCAAGATACAATTAGAAACCCCACTTTCATTAGATATAAAAAAAATATATGATGACGAGTTGTTGCACTTTAAATTATAATACCCCCAACGCCCGCGCGGTGAGCTAGTCGGTAACATAAAGTAACTTCCTTCGGCCGCCATTATGCGGGCTTTGTACTTTCAATGAGAAATTTTGGTGATCTTTCCCCTCTTCTTACTTCCTCGCTGCATATGCGACCTATCGGTTGCCCCAGACGTGTTTATATTTATTATATCATTATACATTATTTTTGTTTGTTTGTTTAATATTTTTGCAATCCCCATTTGAAAATACATCACAAAATCATTATTCAATCATCAAATCATCAATAATTAAAATTTAACATAAGACACTTAAATTACTACGTCAGAGGCTACGAGATAGTCTCAAAAATATAAAATCAAAAATGTGCTTAGAATAGAAATTGTGTTAAAGCTTAATGGTGGAACAAATATTCTTACATTCAAATATATCACTTCTCAGATGGTTACGCGGTTGTCTGTTGTGTTAATATTTCATCAACTATCGTATGATTTAGCTTTCAGTTAATTTTATCTTGCTAACTTAACTAACATCGTGAAGACGCATAAGTGCGGAAGTTTTGATCAAGTAATTCGATTTAGCTCGAAAGGGAAATTATATTATAAAGAAAGGCAAAATGACAAGTTGGTTGGAATATGGGTCTCTTCAAATGAAACTACTTGCGCAGGCATTGGTTAGCGCCAACAACTGTCATTTATTTTAAAGATCGTGTTCCATATCATAATGTGATTTGTAGTTTAATACAATATTTGGCTCTATGGGTAGGAAAATAATGCCAAAATGATAATGGCAATTTTCTTTCCTTTGTCGACCACTCAGATATGAGTTGAAAATAGTGAAATAGGTCCTCTCATTACGCTTTAATGTGGTACCGGTTTACATCGCAAAAAAGTTTTCAACGTTATTAATGGTCCATGACAAAGCGCTCTTGGCCTGAGTAGAAATTTACTCCCATCAGAATTAGAGCGGGCCTTTGAACACTATCAGTCTGCCCTGCAATAGAAACATGGAAGTTGTAAGTTTATTTTGAGTACCTGCCTTTATTAGTCCTAACCAAACAGTCATACAGACAAGAGTTTAGATTTGTCAAGCACCGCCCCCTTACCAGTTGACATTGAAAAACTCCAATTTTTATACTGGTAGATATGGCCACCCTTATGCACCACTAGCCATGAAGATAATTCCAAACGGGGGGGTAAGCAAATAAGCCGGTTCATTGCAATCGTAACTTAAATCCAGCACAAGGGAGAAGGTTTTTTTCTAGCAGATTTGCTCACCTCGTAAATGCACATATAATACTGAGCATTCTGGCCGTGGAAACAAATGACTTCAATAAAATTCACGATATTGTATGCAATTACCACCGATTGAAACGTCAGATCGGTGACTCTGTACACTTTCTTTTATTTTTTTTCCTTCTGTCTCCTTTTTCAGGATGGTGTATTGGTCATTCCTAAGTTAGCATTGACCAGCGTTTTCGTTCAAGGCAGCTTCTGGGCTAGTGTCGTTGTTTTTGGTCTTTGTTGGACCTTGTTCTTGAAGCTTTGTTTATTTTTGTATTCTTATACGTGGTTGTTTTTGGGTTATTTTGTTTGGGTTTGTTAGTTGTTAGAGTTGGTATGTTGTCTTAGTTTCTAAGTTTTGTTATTGCTATTTTTAATTCTGTGTTAGTTAGGATTTTGGTGGTGGATGTACATTGTATAGTATCTATAGCTCCACTTTTGCTTCTTCTAGGAATTTGCCCAGCTGCCAGAGGTGATTCTGGAAGAAATCTTACTTCTTTGAATACATTAAATTTTTTTCTTATATTTATGAAGTTAGCACAGCCCAGTATTTGGTGTTCTAGTACATCGTCATAGTCACACCATCTGCATTTGTTAGGTGTCGTAATTTTTGCTTTTTGTAGTCTTGTTTTGTTGTAGGCTCTGTTTACCAGTACTCTGTTTATTTGTTTGATTGCATTGCCTGAGATGTCTAGGTTGTGGAACCACGTTTTGCTTTTGTATACTAGATTTGAATATAGCCATGGTGAGTATTTCAGATTTTTTACTGCGTGTTGGTATTGTTCCATCCACTCATTTTCTATTTGGTTATTAATTAATTTGAGTGCATCATCCCATTCTTGAAAGGAGTGTCTGCCTTCTCCTGTCAGTATTGCCTCTTTTGCTGCTTTGTCCGTGAGCTCAAGTGTAGTCCAATTGCTGTTTTTTGGTACCCAGTATAGGGTCAGAGATGTGTCAGGGTTGTTGTTCAGGAATTTTCTGATTTGGAAGGAGGTGAATTTGGAGGTGGTGTTGGATACTATATCTTTTATGCTTTGGAGTGAGTCCGTGAATATTGCAATGTTTTCCGTGGTGTTATTGCGGTTACTGGTGATAGCTAGAAGGATTGCCGTTGTCTCGGCATTTGTGATGTTGGTGTCCATGGATAATGAGTATCTTTTTAGTTTGTTCTCTTTGATTTGGTATGTAGCACATCCTGTTCCAAACAGGTTTTTGGCTGCATCTGTGCAGATGATTCTGTGTGTTTTTGAGAGTTCTCTTGTTATTTTGTTTAGTGAAGTGAGAATGTTGTTGTAGTTTAGGAGGTTGGAATTTTTCTGGATGTCGTTTTCTGTGTTACTGAATTGATAGTGTAGGTTTCTGGGTTTGCAGTCTTTGTCTCCGTAGCATGTGTTGTTAAATATCTCTGAGTAACTTTTGTGGATTGTGGTGTAGTTTGAGGCTGTATTGTGATCTGCAGACATTTCTCGGTGGTGTTTGTTGTGTAATGTTTTTAGCATTTCTTTGGCTATGAGTATTTTGGCTCGTAAGTTGGAGGGTATTTCTTTTGCTATAGCAAAGGCTATTGCATTTGGTGAGGATATGGGTATTCCTAGACATTTCTTAATCGCAAAAGCTTTGTGTGAATCTATTTTGTTGAAGATGTACTGGGGGTCTGTAATCATGTTTGGTAGATTTATTTCTAGAAGTGGTCTTATTAGTGATTTATAAGTGTGAAGGGCTTTTTGGGATGAGAGTCCGTGTTTGGGACTGCTTATTTTTCTAATGATGTTTTTGGCTATTTTAGATTTGGTTTGTGATACCATGAACTGTTCTTTTAGATGTCCTTTGTTGTTGATTACTCTTCCTAGGAATGTGAATGTTTTTACCCATTTGATGTTAGCATTGTCTATTGTTATATTTTTGTCTGGATATTTTTTGGCTTTGAACTTGATTGCTGCAGATTTGTTGGGGTTTAGTTGTAGTTGTAATTTTTTGCATATGTTGTTGAATAAGTTGACCTTGTGTTGTAGGTTTGTGAATGCTTCTGTATGGTTTTTTCCTTTGCTTATTATTGTGAAGTCATCTGCAAACAGTAGTATTGTTGTGTTTTCATCCGCTATTGTGTGAAGTTTGTTTGTTTAGATGTTAAATAGGGTTGGGCTTAGAACATCTCCTTGTGGTATGCCGTTTCTAATTTCTGTCGTATTATTTCCTAGGGTTAGTATTCTGACACTTAGAAAGTTTTTTATCCAGTTGATGTATTGTTTTTCTATTTTGAATTCGGTTAGTAATTAGATTAGTTTTCCAAAGTCTACATTTTCGTAAGCATTTGCAATATCACACGTTATTGCCATTTTTATATGACTTTTTTCTTTTGCAGTGATGTGTAATAGCTTGTTAATACATTGGTTGGCTGATTTGCCTTTTCTGTATGCAAAGGAATTTTCGTTTAGTTGTGATTTTTCTTCAATGTTGTTGTATATTCTGTTTTTTATTAGGCTGTTTATTATTTTCAGGGCTGTGTTGAGTAGAGAGATGGGTCTGTAGCTGTCTATTAGATGTGGTGGTTTGTCTTTTTTTTAAATTGGAATGATTCTTACTTTTCTTAGGTTTTGAGTCATTAGGTTTTTTTGCATGTTTATGTTTATGGAGTTAATTAGCTTTGTTTTGTTTGTGAGGGTTAGTGAGTTGATCATGTTGTACTCTATCTTGTCTGGCCCTGGAGATGTTCTAGTTCTGTGTTTGTGTAATACGTCCTGTAAATCGTTGAGCGTGAAGTTGGGTGGTGGGTGACTTGTTATGATGAGATTTGTTTTTTCTGTTGGGTTCGGGTTGTTGTGTTTATTTTTAATAATTTTTAGAAAGTTGTTATTGTTGTTGGCGTCCCATTGGGATTTGGGTTTTGCTATTGCATTGTTTTTAATGTTACTGATGAAACTCCAGAAGTCTTTATAGTTTTGTGTTTTAGATATTTCGTGGATTTTGTTTTCCCATAGCGAGTGTTTTTCCTTTCTTACTGCTTCTTTCCATGTGTTATTGGCGTCTAGGTATTTTGTGTGGTTTGTTGAGTTTTTGAGCTTACAAAAGTTTCTCCAATTTTTCTCCTTCTTTTTCCATAATTTTTTTAAATCCGGATTCCACCAGGCTTTTTGGGAAAATTTGAAGTTTCTGTTATAGATTAGGTTGTTTTTGATGATGGTGTTGATTGTAGTAATGTTGTTTTCAAGGTTGTCTGATAGAGATGTGTTGAGGAGTTCTTCAGTGATTCTTTTTCTGTTTATGGTTATTTGTTTTTGCATGATTATTTTTTGGTTTTCAATGTTGAATGTAATGGTGCTGTGTTCGCTGTTAGAGATATTGATGTTCTGATTTTTCCAGCTTATATTATCGCTTGTGAAGTTAGAGATGGTTATGTCTGGGCAGGACTTAAGAGTATTTCCATTACTTGTAATTCTGTGAAAAGTTGGGATACCTGTGTTTAGGATATTCATTTTATTATTGGTTATCATTTCTTTTAATAGCTTTCCTTTGGTGGTGCTGAGACTGTCTCCCCACATATGGTGCCTAGCGTTTAGGTCTCCTCCGATTATTATGGGTTTGGTGGTTTTTGTGTGTTTGAATAGTAGATTGATGTTGTTGTGAAATTCCTTGTTGTCTGTGTCCGGTGGTATGTATGCGGATATAATTATATAATTGGGTTTGAGGTTTCAATCGCTACGGCCTCTATTTTATCTATTATGGGAATTGTTTTGTACTTGATTTTGTTATTAATTACTATTGCAACTCCTCCTCCTTTCTTATTTTCTGTGTTTGTACTGTATGTTATAGTTGGTTAGTTTGTATATGTTATTGTTGTTAGTGGTCCAGGTTTCTTCGAGGAGTGCAATGTCTGTTTTGAGTTCGTTGAGTGCATATTCTAGATTGGTTTTGTTTTTTGTTATGCTTTGTATGTTTAATTGTAGAAATTTTATATTTATGTTTTTTGTTGTTGCCATTTGTAGTAGATTATGGTTTGGGGTTGGTTCTTTCCTTGACTGGTCCTTTTATCAGGGGTATTAATTCTTTGATGCAACCTATTAGATTGTGTAAGTTTATCGTGTTTATCGAGCACATATTAGTTGTACTGGGGTTTTCTTTAATGTCATTCATTAGCTGTTTCATCAGTTTCTCCAGTTCTGTTGTTTTTGTTGTTGTTGCTGAGGGGTGATTGTATACTGGTGGGGATTTGTAACTGATTGTCGTTTCTAGGCGTTGAGTCTGGACATTTGCTTGATTGATCCGTACTGACTTGTGTGAGGTTGTTGTTGTAGGTGAGGTGATTTGGGCGTACGTTCTTGTTCTCAGAGTTTTGTTCACTGCTTCATTGGTATTTCTGTAGTTGGTTTTGCTTTTGTTGTTGAGTTGTTGTTATTATCCTCGTCTTGTAGAAGTTGGTATGTGTTTGTGTAAAGGAGTGTTTTAACTTCCTTTATTGATATGTTCTTTATTGAGCTAATTTGAACTTCATCTATGTATTTCTTCCATTTGGGACAATCTTTGTTTGTGGCTGTATGTTCGTTAGAGTTGCATAGAATACAGATGGTTGCTGTGCATTGCTTGTCGCAGTCCGTTTTTGTGCACTTGTCGCATTTTGGTGTTTTGTCTTTGCAGTATTTCTGTACATGACCCAATCTGTGACAGTTTGTGCATTGTCTAGGTTTGTAAAAAAAGTAGTCGACTTTTATTGGCGAATACCCGATGAGTATCGCATCTGGAAGTGTTTCCCCAGTAAAAGTTAGTTTGATTGTCCTTGTGTTTAGAAGTTTCTCCTTGTTTTCAGGATCCCTTCTTTTGAGTCGGTTTACTTCCGCTATTTTAATATGGTCTAGTCTATTTCCGTATTTGTTGCAGGATATTGATTCTAGTTTTATCTCTTCTTTCTTGATCTCCATTGGGATATCTCTGATAACTCCATATCTGACTAATAGATTGTTGGGAATGAAGATGTTTAGCTGAAAGTTTTTAAGTAGTCTGTTATTTGCTGAAGTGTTTGCATCTTTGGCAGTTTTAAAGGATATTTTTATTTTATTAAAGCCTAATTGATTGGCATTTTCTATGTTCTTTATTCCTATTGATTTGTTCAATGAGTAGAAGGTTAGAGGGGTTAATTTGATTGGTTCATTTTTCTCGTTGTATCTTTCACAAATAACATGGAAGACTTTCCTGTTGTCATCTTCTTGGTATCTATTGGTGTTTTTGTTGTAGTTGTTTCCGGTTGTTTGTCCTGTTGTTGGATTAAAGGAAAAAGATCCAGGGACCGCCAGACATACGTCAAAGTTTAGATTACAATCGAGTATCATTGAGACAGTTAAATGGACTAGTTGGATAAATTTGCTACAAAAAATATTTATTTGCAAAAATTAATATTTTGGCGTTTCAAGTGTTGTTTAATTCTATGGTTAATAAATTAACAAAATTGATGTAATATATCTTTTAAAAAGCATTATAAATTCTAAACCTTCTCATCTATGAGTCTTCCCTCAGTTAGCTTAACAATGGTATAAGTCACTTACAAAGTTGTAAGTGAGAATGGATAAGTCGATCCACCTAAGCTTCTAGAATTAATAAAAAAAGGCAATTCGGAAAATAGGACAAAAGTTCAAGCTGAGGGCAATAATAGCAAGTAAAAATAACCATAGCTGGTAGAGTGAGTTACTGGTAGCTGTGCGGCAGAAGCGGCAGGGACGCGTGTTCGAAACCAGCTTCAGCTCTTTCTACATTTCTTTCTAAATTTTATAAATAACGTTGATGCTGTTTCTTGAATTAAATTTTATTTATATTTCTCTATTTTGTTAAAATTGTACCAAATGTTTTTAGTGGAAATAGTGTACATTTTTTTTTCTGCTGATGAATGAAATATTCTTTGTATTATTAAATTTTTGCGCTTATCCAGATGCGCGGTCTTTTTGCTTCGTAAACTTTAAATTTCTTGCGATTAAAACATACAACTTAATTTAAAATTGTCTGTTAATTTTATTGAGGCAAGTCAGTAAACTTCACAAACACTTCACTTATTTAAATTATCAATTCACTAAATTCACTACTAATTCATCAATTTTATCAATTATCACTTTTCAAAATCACTTTCGACGTCGCTAAACCGCGTACAATGTTATTTCACTTCAACATTATCGTTCCAGATAACGGAACATCACACCTATGATGGCGCACCGCCAAAATGCGTCTGTAGACGAATCAAAGGAAATGAAATTAACCCAATCCACTTATATAAGTCTAATAATATTGAGTATACATAACAGTTCTTCTATTTAAAAACTCTAATACCTTATTCATCCGTATCATTTGAAATCACAAATTTGATGAAACAATTACAAGACGAGTTCAGAAGATTTTATCACATGATAAATAATCACTTAATAATCTTTATTAAGTTCCTAATCGTTTGAAATTCCGCTCACAAAAATCCACCTATACATTTGCCAGGAAATAAATCGTGGATACGAAGAGAAAATGTGTTCGATTTCATATAGTTCCATGGAGATCAGGTACCAAACTTTGTCAACGATGTAACAAATAATTTACAATGTATATATACTCTACCAAATTATGATGAATAATTTTATCTATTCATGATAATCTGTTTAGTGATCAAAAAGACGGCATTAGAAGCAATGAAGTCGCTTACAGGAGTAACGAAATAAATTTTTACAACTCTGACTGCAACGAGGGCAAAGATCGAATTCGGGAATATGAATGAAATATCCCTTTTGTATATCAATATGATGGATGTTTCTAAAGTTCTGGCAGTTATGATAGTTAAATATGCAGAACTAAAATTATGTAGCATTCGGTGAGTCTGCAGAATCCAAAAGTCTTGTTTATCGGTGTATCGATTGTTTTAAAACCGGTAGAATATCACTAAAAGACTATCCACATAGTGGGCGCCCAAGCACATCGGTAAATTAAAGAATCATTATTGCCGTCGAAGACCTACTGAAAGAGGACTATCTAATGACTAATCGTCCAATTGGTGTGTGGGTAGTTACACAGCAAGATCATCATTTTTGCATGATTGTTACTGCTTGCTGGGAGCCAAGATTGTTGGGACCAGAACCGAAACTCAATACGTCTGGTACTTATCGGCAACTCCAAGAGCCGTTAGTCCGTTACGGTGATTAATTATTTAATTAATTAAATTAATTAAGGCAGAGAAAAGTTATTACTGTCGAAACGCGGATTATTATTTCAATCCTTAGACCAAAAGTCAATCGAAAGAATGGCGCAATCTGAAGGAGGGACTCCACTTAAGGCGCGTGCAGTTCCGTCTTCTGGAAAGGTAATGATTACTGTATTCTGGGATTGCGAAACATTTTTTAATAGATTATCTGGCGGTAGGTACTTCAATGAGCGCAGAATATTATAAGAATTTATTATCATTGCGACAGGCACTGATCAAAATTTGACCTGGAAAGAAACATGAGCGTCCGTCATTGCAACATGATAATGCAAGACCATACACCGCAAGAAAACGAAAGATTTACGATGGAAATTCTTCCGCATCCACCTTGCGGATCTTGCACCTGTTATCTCTTAAAGCCACAACTCAAACTTAATAGTATCCAATGTTGCTACTTCTTGTCTAACAAGCGCGCAGAAAAATTTCCAACTTTTATACTATGACGCATTTTTGGCGGTCAGTGGCTCTTGCATTATATTCATGACCAAGTCCAACGAAACGAAAGGAAAATGTGATTTGACTAGCGACAGTAAAGGCGTTAATATTAAACATTAATTTCAGTGTAAAACAAAAAATAAACAAGAAGATAATTAACAATACATCTCAATGGTGACTGGAGATTTATCAAAAATATTGAGATGAATAACGGTTGGAGCTATTATATTAAATATATTTAATATTAAATAATTGTTTATATGACTAAATTCCTTACGGTAAATAAATTTATGTTCACCAACACTTATCATAGAGTCCTTTTCTTTTAGAAAGCATATTAATAAAATATAATATAAAAGCAGTTTTAAATAAGGTTAATCGTTGTATGCAAGAGTAGAAAGTGAAAGAACGGGCGGAAAGAATGAAGACAACAACTTCACGAATATGGCGCATTTGTCCACTAGGAGCGAAAAACAACTAACGAATAGATTTGCTCCCAATAATCTTTTTAATTTGTCTTTTTCATTCATGCACTTTTTTCAGAGAATATTTCATCATTTTCGCGGCCATATCGGGTTTAAATATAGTGTTAGTCATTCCCTTGATAGAGAAAATTCGATCTGAGAATAAACTTTCAATTACTATTATGCTGCAGATTGTCTTATCTGTTTATAAATATTGGAACGCCTACCTTTAATTTGATGTGATTTTAATTGGAGACATTTTGCACAAATTAAAATGCACAAGTTCGTCAAACGTGCCGATAAAGTTAATTGTGTTGTGTAGTTTCTTGCTTATAAAAATTCAATTTCTTAATTCAAAACAATATGAAACCTTATAACAATTTTCTACCTAACATAGGAAGCAATTGTTCATTCAGCCAAATAACAATAACGAACGCAACCAATATATGAATCCGTCGTGATGACAACCAAGTTCCGGAGAGAGCCGTCAAAAATAAGTATCGTAGTGATGTTTTGTGGTCATTTTTAAATTGATTTTCACTGCAAGTGAACTCTTCAAGAGATTGCAGTTAGCGCGAACTTTTTAATATATTTTAATAAAGAGTATCGACTATAGATCAAGAGAGGGTGCGACCATAACACGGAGTGTGTTGACCGGGAAGCAATCGAACGTCCAACACGAAATCACAAACTATGACAGAAGGCGGCAATGACTGTCATCTGGCTTCCAGTCTCTTTGGAATTCAGCGGAGTGATGCCAATGGCGTTGTAAGGACAACGGAAACGAATAGTTTATCAGCCGCCGTTACAAAAGAACAGATTTGTCAATTTTTGAGTTGTAATCCTAGGGTATTCTTCAAAAGTCAACAAATCGATGATCCTGATCTAACAAACAAGGAAAAGGAGTCAATTGCATTGGACGTCTACAATAATAATCGACATCGATTTCTGCTACGGTTTGGAAAGTATTTACTAGAGGAACATTTGCGGCACTTTGAAAGACATGTTGCTACTGGCGATGACGAGATGAATTTCCTCATCAAAGATTTGATAAATGCTCTTCAGACTCGTGGTCGGGACGTGAAAAATAGAAGGTATGCAGCTATGCAGACTATGATACGGGACGGTAATTATTTTAGTGAGTGTGAAATGATGAAACGTGAACCGTACCTGTACGAACAAATGGTTGGGCAGTATTTAACTGATATGGAAAAAAGAGTGCGAGATCGATCTGGCGAAGACTGTAAACCATTTTCGAGTATTCTACTAGAAAATTATGATAGAGACGAAATGGAAAAATTGCGCAAAAAACAAGCAAAAGAAGATTATGATTCTGATGGCGAATCGACTTTGTCTGAAAAGACGGCAAATAGCCAAAGTGTAGGTTATTCATCGGAAAATGATAAACTTTATCCAGAAATTCCGGCGTCACAACGGAAGCAATGGGGCGGTTTTATAGATGATGAAGAAAAGCAAGATGAGAATCCAATCGGGAAAGTTAAGAAGCCAAAAAGTAAGAAACATGATGAACGATCGATTACTGCTGGTGAAAGGGAAATGCTGAGACAAGAATTTTTAGGAATTATGTACGAGAAGTTTTTGGAGGGCGAAGATAAGGACTTTGACTATACTGGTATTGATAACAATGCGGATTTGGATGATTTGGAACAAATGCGACAAGATAGTGAAGATAAATACTTTGATGATGATGAAGACATGCAAGATGATTCTTTACTTTATCGAAAAGAGGAAAAAGGTGACGACGACTCTGAAGATGACTTGGAAGTTTACATGAGGCATTTAAATAAGCAATCCACACTAGGGCGACAAATGAATACATAATTATTCAGAGAACCAGTTTATTCGTCTCATAACGGGAATGGCGGCTTGATTGAGCTCTTTGCTTTCAACATTTGCTAAATCCTAATTGAAATAAGTCCATAAATGTAAATATAAACACCCATTAGCATGAAACACTGAAAACGCTGATTTTCTGAGCTGCTCTAAAAGATGGCAAGATATAAAATTTTGATAGTTTATATTTATATGGATACTAAGCGAGTATATGATAAAAATAATATAAAAACGAAGTTCAAAAAATATATACATTAAAATGTTTTCCGACTTTTATTTGCATATATTTTGTGTCCCTTATTTTATGGTCTATCATCAATTGTTTTCGTTGTGAATCTTAATGTCAAGACCATTACGCCTCGACATTTGGAAATAAAGTATTGTTGCGCGTTGAGCAGGTGCGCGACCTGTTTGCTATTCGCAAATATTGCTAATAGTGAAATAAAACACTCGCGAACTATTTTAAAATTAATTCTTAAAATTTAATTAAGTTTCTTCTACACTTTATGATTAATTTACTAAAATCACTTTAATGAATTAAATTAATTAATTAACACTTATTCAATATAATTAAACACTATTTCACTTATTTAACACTTTTCTCACTTTTCGAGTTTTTCTGGCGCGCACTGTCGCGTACTCTCGCGTTTTCCATTCACAACTGCTTGTCTCGTCGCTCGCCGTAGTCGCTTATATACCACTACCAACCATCCCAGAACCTTCCATACAGATTGTTGTCGAGTCGCTTGCACCGGGATCTGTTGTACTTGATGCGCGTGACGTGCTTTGTGCTTGCGCACACGAGAACAATCGATGTGTTGGTAGCAGATAGTCGTAAACATGTTTACGACTTTTTATTTACGCCGACTACAGTTCGCGTGACCTGAACACGTCACACTATCCCCGCCTTAAATCTTTTTCGTCCCGAAAAAGTGTGACATTAACCATCTCCGCGTCTTCCTGCTGATAATATGGGGCAAGGCGGTCCAGATGCACAATTTTCATTTTTGCCCTAGGTTTCTGGTGTTCTTGTATCCGGTATACCACATCGTTGATCCGTTTGACGATTCTATAGGGTCCTTCCCAATTCGGCTGTAGCTTCGGAGATCTGCCTTTACGACGCCGGGGGTTATATAGCCAAACCAAGTCGTCCGTCTGGAAACCAGATGAGTTTGCCATTAAGTCATATCTGGTTTTCATGCGATCAGTGGCTGACTCTATTTGTTTCCGCACTAATTGGTGTATCTGACTCAGCCGTTGCCTTAAATCGCTTGTATACTCCGAAATAGGTTGGGGCTTCTCAGGGGGTGTCCCAAACTTCACATCAGCTGGTAGACGAATCATTTTTCCAAAGATGACTTTTGCGGGTGCTTCTCCAGTCGATGCATGTTCCGCAGTTCGGTATGCCATCAAAAATAATGGAATGCGTCGATCCCAATCTCTCTGGTTTTCATCCACCATCTTGGCCAAATGTTTATTAAGCGTGTCATTGAACCGTTCGACCATTCCATCGGACTGAGGGTGAAGTGGCGTTGTCCGTGTTTTCCGTATACCCAGCAGTTCACACATTTCAGCAAAAACTTGTGACTCGAAGTTTCTGCCTTGGTCTGAATGTAGTTCATGGGGTACGCCATATCTACTAACCCACTGAGAAACGATTTGTTCCGCTACAGTAGTTGCTTCCTGGTTAGGAATTGGGTAGACTTCTGGCCACTTGCTGAAGTAATCAGCTACAACTAGTAAATACCGATTTCCCCATTCGGACTCGGGAAAGGGTCCTGCGATGTCCACAGCTATTCTTTCAAATGGTACCCCCACGTTATAGGTCTGCATTCGTCCTCGCGTTATTCGACTTGGGCCTTTGACGGAAGCACATATTGTGCATTTTCGACACCAGTCAAGAACATCCTCTCGAGCGTGGAGCCAATAGAACCTTTCTCGCACCTTTGCCAGGGTTTTGTTTACCCCAAGGTGACCTCCCGATGTGCCTTCATGCATCTCCTTCATTACTCCTTTGACCCGACTCTTGGGAAGAACAATTTGCATCCTATGTGAAGTGCCATCTGCCGTTTCCCATTTCCGTTTCAAAACTCCATCTTCGACCTCAAGGGAGTTCCATTGAGCCCAATAACTTTTCAACACCGTGCCGCGTGCTGATATGTCCTTCCACTCAGGACGTCCAGTTGTCTCCTTCCATACCAACAATGGTCCAACATCATCATCTGCTAGCTGAGCGTCCCGCAGTGCGTGCTGCGTCCAACCCTCGTCGACTTCTGTTGTGACTACACGCAGATCCACGCCTTGTTCTTTTTCCTCAGACCGTCGGCAGTGTTTACAAGCTGCTGGACATGGGCGACGGGATAAAGCGTCGGCATTCCCATGCACTACTCCTTTTCGATGGACGGTTTCGTGGTTATATTTCTGTGGTGTTTCCATCCTTTTAACCAACCCTTGTTCCACGAAGTTGGCTTTAGTTCGTTTCCCTGACCCTTCAGTTAAAGAGGCCTTATTTTCAAGCTCTGGCTCTGGTCGGCGTCTCCATCTAGTGGCACAGCTTGGGCAATGGCTTGATGTTTTTCGCTGTTTGCAGCCCCACTGCAGGTGCCCTTGTTCACCACAAATCCAACATCTAGGTGAAACATACACCTTCGATCTATTGCTCATGCCCACACGGTCACATCTGCATCCTTCTGTTGTAACCTGCCGGATGCTGACTGTGTTACGAGTGGCTGTTTTGCAAGCTTCGAAGTTTAAACAATATGTCAGTGCGTCCTTTATTGAGCATTTTTCGGCTAGGCGTACAGCTTGTTGCATTTCCCTGTCCTGCAACGCACTAATAAATGCTTCTACTGCCACATCATCCCGAATATATTGGTTGTATGCGGGGTAAGCCAAAAGTGCAAGTCTTTCAGTATCCTGAGCCAACTGCTGTAGAGTTTCACCTGGTTTCTGCGTCCGGTTGCGCAGCTGCGACCTGTAGATCTGCTTCAGGTGATTATCTCCATACCTCATGTCCAGTGCGTTCATGATAGCGACGGAGCTTGACTGCAACTCGGCAGGGACAGTTTGGAGTATTTCTGCAGCTGGGCCTCTCAGAGCAAGGATTAAGGCTGTCGCTCGCTCCTGGTCATTCCAGTGATTTGCTTGAGCGGCAGCTTCAAACTGGGTTTTGTAAACGCTGCAAGCCATTTGTCCATCGAAAGTTGGCGCTTTTACACTCCTTGTTGAGATACTGGCTGTATTCGTTATCGGACTTGGGTTACTCCATATCGGGATCGGGTTGCTCGCTATCGGGGCCGGGCTACTCGCTATCGTCATTTTCCCTTGTTTTAATTCTTCTTTTATTCTTTCAATCTCTTCCCGAATCGTCTCCACTTTGCTCATCCTTTCTTCCACTTTGTCCATCCTTTCTTGGAAACCTTCAATTTGATGGTTAAGCTTTCTGCTTAGTTCACCTAAATCTGCTCTTAATTCAGCTGATTGCTTGTTGAACGCTGTTGACTGCCGGTCGAGCTTCTCGTTTAACTCAGTTGACTGCCGGTCGAGCTTCTCATTTAAGTCAGTTGACTGCCGGTCGAGCTTCTCATTTAAGTCAGTTGACTGCCGGTCGAACTTCTCATTTAAGTCAGTTGACTGCCGGTCGAACTTTTCTTTTAAGTCAGTTGACTGCCGGTCGAGCTTCTCGTTCAACTCGGTTGATTGCTTTTGCATTACCATCAACATTCGCATCAACCCTTGCGCACTCAGAATTTGTTCTTCCTCCTCGCCTCCAGTGCAACTTTCAGCATCGGGAAACTCAAAGGACTCTGGATCCATTCCTTCCGCTACCAGCGCTTCGTTTAAGCGGGTGATTAATCTAGCCTTGCTTCCTTCGGTGGAAATTTTCCGCTTTCCCAACTCCTCCTTTAGTTCCCGCAAAGTGAGAGCGTTGATTTTACGCGGCATTTTTCTTACAAGTTTACTTCAAATGTTCAAAAGTGTTCACTATAGTTCACGATTTTTTTTTTTAAGTGTTTGAGTTATTTTTCACTTCACTATTGCACGAATAATCCCACTTCTGACACCAGTGTTGCGCGTTGAGCAGGTGCGCGACCTGTTTGCTATTCGCAAATATTGCTAATAGTGAAATAAAACACTCGCGAACTATTTTAAAATTAATTCTTAAAATTTAATTAAGTTTCTTCTACACTTTATGATTAATTTACTAAAATCACTTTAATGAATTAAATTAATTAATTAACACTTATTCAATATAATTAAACACTATTTCACTTATTTAACACTTTTCTCACTTTTCGAGTTTTTCTGGCGCGCACTGTCGCGTACTCTCGCGTTTTCCATTCACAACTGCTTGTCTCGTCGCTCGCCGTAGTCGCTTATATACCACTACCAACCATCCCAGAACCTTCCATACAGATTGTTGTCGAGTCGCTTGCACCGGGATCTGTTGTACTTGATGCGCGTGACGTGCTTTGTGCTTGCGCACACGAGAACAATCGATGTGTTGGTAGCAGATAGTCGTAAACATGTTTACGACTTTTTATTTACGCCGACTACAGTTCGCGTGACCTGAACACGTCACAGTATAAAGGGCAAGACTTCAAAAAAGAAGATGATGACAGTAAGGTAGATTAGCATCAAGCAGCCAATAGTTCCATATGCTTCAATAATATGAGTAATCGCTGAATTTAGAATAACTAAGCAATTTTAGTCTACAAAGAGTGTAAATCCGACTCGCGGGCCAGCCCGTGATGAAAATAAACGTTAGAATATGGAAATTAAAAGTACCTGATGCTAAGTCAACAGTGATAACTAATAAAATGGAGTGTGAAACTCAGTGCAAAATGGACTCAACAGACAGCCTGCAACAAAAAAGTCATAGGAAATTCCAGATAAACCGTACAAGTTTTTTGAACTTAACACAAATAGTTTTCTATTAAGTTGCGTAACGCTATACAGGCTGTTAGAAAGAAAGTTAGTAAAGTTGATATAGATTTAAATAAAAGATTACAAGTATTTAGCCATGAGAATAAGTGAGGTATTATATACAGAGAAGATTATAGGGATGGTTCAAATAATTCAAAACCGAACGATTGCGTTCGATGTAAACTCCAGACTACCAAAGTAACATTCATCTTTTTTCCATTTGATATTTAGCATTTTAAAATTTTTAATTCGTGTCAAAGAAAATCTGCACAACTTATTCGGATACACAGGAAAGTAAGATGTGTAGCCAAAAGCGTAGGATACAGACCAACTTTTATATAGATCACAAATACTATTACGATGAACAGAATTCTGATTCAGTGGAATAGTTAGGTATTCGATATTGATTGCTTATATCGCCTATTGGAAAGCGAGGATGAATTGAAAGCTTTTTATATTCTTGTGGTTCTACGATGTTAAAAGAGCGATGTTCAAGAAGCATGAAAAAACTGTCGAAATCAAAAAGAAGCGATTTTATTGGGTTGGGTTTCAACTACAAATTGTGGTTGCTTGCATGTATGTAAAAGAAATGAAACCTGGCAATAGCAATCAAATGCTGCTGTATTATGTCGAATCGGGCAAAAGTAAATTTTCTTTTTGTCTTTTGCTATACGAGTATTTTGCAATTTTTCCGTGTAACATTGTAACAACCGTGTAACACTTTTATTTGTTCAATAGTTTAAGACACAATTAGCTGGTGCTCGCTGTCCAAGGTGGGGCGACAAAATCCTTGTCCCTCTGGGAAGCCAGGCTTGGAATTTCACTGGAAGATAAAAAAAGAGATTGATCAAGTGAAGAAGTAGATCGAACGAAGGGCGTTTAGCCCTTCGACAGTTCGATAGTTTATTCTACACTTTACAATTATTTTAGTAAAATCACTTATCACTTTATTGACTCCACTTTTAAATTAATTAATTAAGCACTTATTTAACGCAATTAAACTTAATTAAACTTTTCCAATACTTTTCAATTCTAATTATTGCACCGCACTTTTCTTGCGCGCACTGTCGCTCACTGTCGCGTTTTCATTCACAACTGCTCTTCGTCGCTCGCCGTAGTCGCTTTTATACAACTACCAACCATCCCAGAACCATAGCGTAACAACAAACAGCGCTAACACTCGGAACAAACGACCGATCTAACGGTATTCAAAAAATTCTGGAGAATTGCATTGGTGTTCGTAAATATGTTTATTTTTCTCTATTTTGTCCATCTGTTTACATTGTGCTTGTAAACAAAACGAGCAAAAAATAAATATTTTTAATAACACTCATACAATTCTGCAAAATCCGTTAGATTGGTCGATGGTCGGAGTGTTATCGCTGTTTGTTGTTACGCTATCCCAGAACCTTCCATGCGGATTCTTCTCGCGTGTACGCGTTGAGTCGCTTGCACCGGGATCTGTTGTACTTAATGCGCGCGACGTGTTTATGCATTCGAGAACAATCGATGTGTTGGTAGTTGTAAACATGTTTATGACTTTTTGTTTACGCCGACTACAGTACGCGTAACCTGAACACGTCACAATATAAATACATGAATACTTCTGGAGGAACAAAGCTAGTAGTGAGGCAAGTCGCAATATACTCATCTGTAGCATAGAACGGCTGTGAAATCCAGGAATTTATTGAGGCTTGATGAAATTTTTGGATCCCTTCCCAAACTACCCTCGCCATGGACTATTTCAGTTTTTCGGTCTGCTGAATAGATGATCAGATCATCAGCAAACGCTACCAATGATCACGTTGGTGAGACATTAAAATCAAAGTTATTCAATAGATTGCGAATGAATATTGAGAATAGCAGAGGCGCAGTAATTGTTCCCTGTTGTTAACCTTTCAAGACCTTGAAGTCGGTGACGTCATCGATGCAATCACCTCAATTAAATGAACAAACAATGGTGACGACATCGATGCCGCCACCATTGCTCAATCAAACCTATCATATGGAATTGACCCCAAGTGCTAATGAACTCCCAGTTAACTGGTCAACCTAATTTAAAATTAATTTGTTAAAGTAAACAAGAATAGAATGAATCGCATAGCAAATATTTCCAACAATTATGCTGGTCATACAAGTTAGCGAAATTCCAATTGCAATGAGGAAATGTATTGACCAAGCATAAATTCAGTAATAACAAAATGTATTGATATGCACAATTTAGAATATAGATCATATCGACAAAAGAGAAAGCTTAGTGGTAAGTGAAAATTGTAAAAAGCATCTAGTATAAGAAATACTCCCGAATTATACAGTCAATTTAAAAACAATTAAAATTGTTTTTCTATTTTTTTACGGATATAAAGAAGAATCTACATTAGTGGCGCAGTCGGTAACCAAATCAATCAAAAGATTGATTTTTATTCGTGAAAGTATATTCGGTTTTGTGATTTTATAATATAAGGCTAGCATCGCCTCGAGTAGAATTTTCCAAGAATTCACTCCTACCCTTTCTTAAGAAAGAGGTTAGCATCGCCTCGAGCAGAATTTTCTAAGAATTCGCTCCCACCCTTTCGTAAGAAGGAGGTAGTTAATAAAGGTCCCTTGGTACCAGAAACCAAAACAGTGTGAAAAAAAAAATAATAAATAAACAAACAAAAAATCATGACCAGTCCACAGAACCAGCAGTTCACCATATCCGCAACAGAATTATTGAAGGAAGCATCCGCCATCAAAGAATTCTGGGGAAACAGGACTTACGATCTGTCATCATTCATCAGGGAAGTGGAATTGATACTCCCCATGTTCCGGGACAACAGCACATTGCAGAGCTACGTATACAATAGATACATCATCAACAAAATTCAAGGACCAGCTTTACAGGCGATTCGAACTCTAGGAACCAATCCAAGTTGGGAGCAAGTGAAGTCGGAGCTTATCAAGAATTTCGGCATCAGGGAAACCTACCACAGCCTCCACCACCAAGCCATCAATGCTAGAAACTATAATGTAAGTGAATATTATAATTATTTAAAGAATATTTTAGATAAATTAAATACAAAATACGAATTTGATACTGAAAAACCTGTGGAATTTTCTCCATTATCAAATGAATCTATAATTTTAAAAATATTTCTCGATGGTATCGAGCAACATCTTGCTAGTGTCATTTATAGCAGAAATATAAAAACCCTTAGAGAAGCGTTTTACCTTTTAGACGAGACTGGTATTATTAGACAACATGACAATAGACATGGATGCAACAATCAATTTCGTCTTAGAACAAATAACTATAAATCAAATTCCTAGAAACCCACAGAACAGCCTCAGGCTAACAATATATTAAGGGGGAATCACAATTCTTCCAACTCTAGGCAATTTAGAAGAAATTTTTTTAACGTTAATCAGGCTAATTCAGGGCAATATCGGCAAAATCAACATAATTTTGGTAGTGGAAATTCTCGACAATCTAGGTTTTCTAGGAATGAACCCATGGAAGTGGATCATGTTCAGGGAGAGGTAAATTTTCAATTACCGCCTCACAAAACGATCTACCGATAGTTGAACTGACTGTAGGAGGTACAAAAATCAAATGCTTGATTGATACAGGATCGACTACAACCTTATTGGACAAGAACAAATTACCACGATACAGACGTAGACACTTACCGAGAAAAATGCAATTCAACACACTTAGTGGACACACTATTGTTCAACAAGAAATTATTACAGAGCTTCCTACTGAATTTAATGAGGATAACCTCATGAGTTGGAAACTTACAAATTTTCAGGATAAAAAGTTCGATGGTCTTATTGGCCAAAATATACTGAAACCTATGCAGGCAATTATAAACTTAGAAGAAGGTTACATAAAAGTACACAATGTTAAAATAAAATTCTTAAACTCCTGTCCTTATAGCTTTGATGAAATTAATACTTTAGAAGAATGTCCCTTAGATGAAAATGAGCAAGGAATAATTAAGGAAAGCAATTCACCCTACAACTCACCTTTGTGGATAGTGCCAAAAAAGATAGACAACTCTGGGAAGAAAAAGTGGCGAATAGTTATAGATTACAGGCATCTCAATGAGGAAACTATAAGTGATAAGTTTCCGATTCCAAATATTGAGACAATACTCGAAAAATTGGGTAGAGCTCAATACTTTACAACATTAGACCTGGCCAAAGGTTTTCATCAAGTATTGATAAAAGAAGAGGATAGAAGAAAAACGGCATTTTCAACACCGTTAGGGCATTATGAGTTCGTAAGAATGCCTTTTGGTTTGAAAAATGCCCCAGCAACTTTTCAAAGGTTGATCAATTCTGTACTGAGAGATTATATCAATCAAATATGTGTCGTATATTTGGATGATATTTTGATATTTAGCACCACTATAGAGGAGCATATGTTAAGCATTCAAAAGATTTTCGACAGACTGAGAGCCCACAATCTAAAAATTCAGATAGATAAATGTCGGTTCTTTGCAAAAACTACGGAATATCTAGGACATATACTTACAACTGAGGGAGTTAAACCAAATATGGATAAAATTGAAAATATACTAAAGTTAAAGCTTCCTGAGACACCAAAACAGATCAAGTCATTTTTAGGGATGACAGGCTACTACCGAAAGTTTGTGAAGGATTATGCAAAGGTAGCCCAAGGAATGACAAAATATCTAAAGAAGAATTGTCAGATAAATAAAAATGATCCCCAGTACATCGATGCATTTGAAAAATTAAAAAGATTGTTAACTGATCCACCAATTTTGAAATATCCAGATTTCAATAAGAAATTCAAGTTAGTTACAGATGCTAGTGACGTTGCAATAGGAGCTGTTCTAACTCAGGACGAGCACCCAATAAGCTATGCTAGTAGGACTTTGAACGATCACGAGAGGAAATATTCCACAACGGAAAAAGAACTTCTGGCGATCGTTTGGGCAGTTAATTATTTTAGACCTTATATTTACGGTAGATGTTTCGATTTAATGACAGACCATCAACCACTTAAGTGGCTGCAAACTAAAAATAAAGGGAAAGATATAAACCCAAGACTTCAAAGATGGTTGCTGAAATTGGGAGAATACGATATTAATATAAACTATATAAAGGGAAAAGAGAATAAGGCTGCAGATTTCATGAGCAGAATTAATGCCGAAACAGGAGAAATCTATGCAGGTAACGAGAATATATACGAAGGAGATAATGATAGTACGAATGCCACAATTCACTCACAAGAGGATGAACTTAATGATCATTTCCCGATCTTAGAGACAGTAGTTAATCGTTTCCAAACTCAAATCATATTAACGAATGCTAAAACAAAAGAGATTGAAACTATTGATAAAAAACGTAAAGTATACATTAGTTCAGATGACATAAAAAATTACTCCATGTCTGATATCTTTCGAAGAGTCCTTACGGGACTAATGTAGATTCTTCTTTATATCCGTAAAAAAAATAGAAAAACAATTTTAATTGTTTTTAAATTGACTGTATAATTCGGGAGTATTTCTTATACTAGATGCTTTTTACAATTTTCACTTACCACTAAGCTTTCTCTTTTGTCGATATGATCTATATTCTAAATTGTGCATATCAATACATTTTGTTATTACTGAATTTATGCTTGGTCAATACATTTCCTCATTGCAATTGGAATTTCGCTAACTTGTATGACCAGCATAATTGTTGGAAATATTTGCTATGCGATTCATTCTATTCTTGTTTACTTTAACAAATTAATTTTAAATTAGGTTGACCAGTTAACTGGGAGTTCATTAGCACTTGGGGTCAATTCCATATGATAGGTTTGATTGAGCAATGGTGGCGGCATCGATGTCGTCACCATTGTTTGTTCATTTAATTGAGGTGATTGCATCGATGACGTCACCCGGGAGGTAAAGTTGGAATCTATTCGGAACTTCCTGACCACGAATACAACTTGGTCCAGCAGAAACTGATCGAATTATTTAATAAAAACATAAAATTTTACAGATGTGCATACCATGCTAAAGATATGAAAACAGAAGACGAGACCTTCAGGCAAATTGCTAAGTATCATAAAAACGAAACAGGACACGCTGGGATCAATGAAAATTATGAAGGATTAAAGAAGCATATTTATTTTAGAAATTTAAAAATTTTAATACAGAAATATATAAACAACTGCGACATTTGTAACAGAGCGAAGTATGATCGAAAACCTTTGAAACCAAAATATGCAATAACTGAAACTCCAAGTAACATTAATCAGATTATACACGTAGATATCTATATTAACAAGAAGCATAGTTTTATAACATTTATTGATAGATTTTCGAAATACGTAATTGCCTTATATTTAGAAGATAGGAATAGTATAACTATAACAGAAAAGATACGACTATATTTTTCGATTAAAGGTAAACCAAATCGTCTAATAATGGACAATGAGTTCAATTCGATAAACGTGAAAGAATTCTTAAGATCTGAAGGAATTGAAGCACACTTTACAAAGCCTAATAGCCATACGGGAAACGCAGATATTAATAGCTTCCATAACACAATAGGTGAAAAACTTAGAGTCTTAGAAGTTGAAAAATCGGAAATGTCCATTCAGGAGAGAGTTTTCAAATGTGTGGAATGGTATAATAAATCCTTTCATTCTGCAATAAAAACTACTCCGTTAGATGTTGAGAAAGGGAATGTTAAAACTGAGCAGATAGAGAACTTGTTGCGAACCACTAAAGAAAAAAGAATCAACAGACTCAATGAAAATAGAGAGTTTTATCAACAAAGTAAAGAGGAAGGGTATGTTAAAAATTACAAAGCCTTAAGGCATAAAAATGAACCTAGATATAGAAAACTTAAACTAGATAATATACATCCAACTAATATAAAAAGAGATAAAAAATTTTCAGATATTTTGGATACTGATGCTTACAATAATGATCATGTCTAAAACAACAGACGGGACGCTTACTATAGAAGAACTAAGCAGTGAAGATGGCTTTATTGAAATCAAACGAGGAAATGTTGAAATCGTGGAAAATTACCATACAATATTACATATAATAGATCCTGAAGATATTCGTTTTATTATTACTTCTCTCGAATCCAATCTCAATGAAATTGAACCAATCGAAAGTCGACAATTATTACAACATGAACTAACCGCAATCAAAGCCAAAATACTAACAATTTTACCACACAGACAAAGACGGGGACTTATAAATATTATAGGAACTGGACTTAAATGGTTATACGGTACAATGGACGACAACGACAGAACTGAAATTGAAGATCATTTGAGGACACTTGACGAAAACAGCCACAATACGATTCACAATATTAACAAAAATATAGAAATTAATAACCACTTTAATACAACTTTTGCACGGTTGAAAGAAATTATACAATCCGATAGAAGTAAATTTTTGGAAAGATTCAATGATATCAGAACTGATAATGAGAAAATTTACAAACAACTTATTTACTTAGATATGATGTTAAAAATTAAGATACTGAGTGATAATGTCGAACATATACAAAATAACATTGCTTCTGCTAGACTGAATATCATGAGCAGTAACATTTTGACAAGCGAAGAAGTTTCTCGATACCAAGTAGATCTTTACAAACTTCAAAATATAAGATTAGGTGCAGCTAATTTTGAAAATAATAAGATATTATTCGCTGTTCGAATACCAAAAGATACTCTTATCGCTGAGAGATCATTAATAACTCCAATTGTTAATAAGAATTTGCAACAATTATCATTTCAAACACAAGATATTGTTAAAATTAAGAATGTATACTATAAATATGTGAATGATGCTAATAAAGGAAATTTGAAGAAATCTGATTTATGTATTTTCCAAAATAACTGTATAAAGAAAAAAAATTATAAAGCAGAAATAATAGAGATCGAAACAGGATCAATACTACTCAAGAATGTAAACAAAGTGTATTTTAATAGTACTTGTGATGATAGAGCATTATACTTGAAAGGAAATTATCTCATACATTTTCATCAATGTAATATAAATGTCGATGACCAAACATATACGAATAATTTAAAAACGTTTAAGCAAAACTTTGTAACTCAATCTAGTTTTAAAATAAATCAAAGTGCAGATCAGTTAACTTTTGATGAATTAGTACTGGGACAAATCGAAAACATTGAAAAAATTAATGAACTGAAATTTCACAGAAAGAAAAGTGAATATTTTACTATGACGACTTGGGTCTTAATTTTCATGATAATAATTCTGTTAGCAATTGTTTACCTGTATCTGAAAAGAAAATATAATTTGCTGAAAATTACATTTACAAAGAAAACTCAGGAGAGTTTTCACTTAAAGGAGGGAGGGGTGACGTCATCGATGCAATCACCTCAATTAAATGAACAAACAATGGTGACGACATCGATGCCGCCACCATTGCTCAATCAAACCTATCATATGGAATTGACCCCAAGTGCTAATGAACTCCCAGTTAACTGGTCAACCTAATTTAAAATTAATTTGTTAAAGTAAACAAGAATAGAATGAATCGCATAGCAAATATTTCCAACAATTATGCTGGTCATACAAGTTAGCGAAATTCCAATTGCAATGAGGAAATGTATTGACCAAGCATAAATTCAGTAATAACAAAATGTATTGATATGCACAATTTAGAATATAGATCATATCGACAAAAGAGAAAGCTTAGTGGTAAGTGAAAATTGTAAAAAGCATCTAGTATAAGAAATACTCCCGAATTATACAGTCAATTTAAAAACAATTAAAATTGTTTTTCTATTTTTTTACGGATATAAAGAAGAATCTACATTAGTCGCATTGTCGTCAGACTTCCATCAATTACAACAAATGATTTTCTGTATAACATATTGCACATCAAGACGACAAGGCGTCTGGAGAACCTATCCTAAAGGAGTTTAAAAATTAGTCCATTTAACCACACTGTATCGAATTGAAAAATTGTTCGGAACATCGACGAACTTAAAGAGTTCTGAAAGAACTGATAGAAACAAGGAAAGATGAATCAATATTTTGTCACAACTCAGTTGGATTAAAGCGAAAACCGCCCGGAGGTAGTTACCATGCACTATGACAACTGCATCAAATATTAAACTAATAGATATAACATTCGTAATGAAAATGTGTATTCCACATTGAGTGGAGGTGCGTTAGAAGCTCAAATCAGCATCAGTTTTTTTCTCCTGTTGTATTTCAGTTTATTTTGCAGTTTAATTTTCATTTTAATATGAGAAAAAACCATTCATAAAAAAATGAAAATTTTGGTTATTCTCCCGTAGTTTGTTGAAAGGATGTACACATCATTTGTTCTTTCCAATGCTGTTGAGTTTTTGGATGCTTTTCTCTTCTATGATTTTTGCTAATATATCATAATGAAAGTATAGTGCATTTAAAAGTATTATCTTGACTTCGTAAATTTTTCTTGTTAAGAACAAATTTCTTGAACAGAATATGAATGCCATTTTTACTTATTTTTATTTTTTTTATTTTGTTTTATTTTATTTTCTTTTTACTTCTTTATATTTTTTTCATTTTTCTATTCTGATTTTGTGTTATGAAGGCTGATCGGAATAATATATGACGATTTGGCAGTAGTCTCTTAAATTACTAAACCTTGTCGAAGTTCGCAACGATTTTTTTCAAATATTTTATACTTACTGAAAATTTTTTTCCCTTTTTAATTCGTTGATTTTATTTATAATTTTTTTTTCATTTATTGAGTATAAAATCTTTGAAATGTTGATGTATTTATTACGTTAGATTGCAGACGACTTGTGGAGTAAACTTCAACTCTATAGAAATATAAATTGGTTTGTATTATTTATAATATC
The DNA here is from genome assembly GCA_954870665.1 of Stratiomys singularior. Taxonomy (NCBI): domain Eukaryota; kingdom Metazoa; phylum Arthropoda; class Insecta; order Diptera; family Stratiomyidae; genus Stratiomys; species Stratiomys singularior. The sequence continues at coordinate 54,288,844 of OX940879.1, read as the reverse complement.
AAGAATTTCTGCTAAGTTTCAAATTCTTTTATGGCGTTTATGATAATTTATATTAAACTAATTAAATCAATTCATATAGAATTTTGCCCAGATTGACGATTCTATGCATTCGGGAAAAAGAAATTATAAAATTTTTTTGGCTAAAATACAATGTTTGCTTTATTATATAAATTAAAAAGATGGCGCGACAGTGGGGACCTTTTTCTCCAGAAAGAAAACACTATCAGTGTTTAATAATAAAGTTCATTATCAAAGAAATATATTCAACACTTCATTCTTCTTATTCAAAAACAAACGCTGTGTGAAACCTTGAGGGAGGTTTTATTTTCAAATGCTTGCCAATGTCAGATAGTATTGATTCAAAATTCATGCTACTTAAAAATTTATTTAGATACCAACAATACAGCGACCTTATTTATAGACGAATTTCAAACACAATAAGGGGCTTCAAGGTACTTTGTTTAAAGGGATTAAAAGCTTTGTATTGATATTAAAGAATCTCCCATATTTATAGATTCTATGGAATGGTACATTTTTATGTTTTTTACTTATAAAATGCAAAACGTAGTTTTCATTTGTTTTCAAATTAGCTTCGTAAATTTTATAGGCTATAAACTACACGTAAATTACGTTAATTTAATCCGCGATAAATCAATATTTATTTACATATTTTAACTAGATCAGACTTGCATTTTATGTTATTGTTACATCAAGTATTTTGAAAAAAATGATTCGAATAAAAACAGTTTTAAAATTCGATATCTTTACGACAATGTCTTGTGTATTAGCGAAACTTAATTAGAAAATTTGAAAAAATTTTCAAGAATGATTGATGGACTTGATTTCGGCGACGGATAACTTACTATTTTTTATTATTAAATTATGAGACCAGAAAATGTGATTACTGTATGTTATAGAAGAATAAGTTTGAAGTTAGGACATATTAAAGCAACAATATTTCTCAAGACTATTTTTCGATTATTAAATTATGAATTGAAAATATAAAAGTGAAAATCTTTTCATTACTTTTTTGATAGGTTCACTTTTATGGTTTTTAGATTATTTCCTTTGTTATATTCAATATCTTTTGATCAAAACGTGTTTATTTTTGGGCTTTCTCTAGAATCCGTAATGCTTTGCCACCGGGAATAGACTTTCGTTCGGATCGCCGACAATATGATCAAACTGCCAGTTCTTGAAGAGTTTTTCTGTGAGGATATTATCAATTTCTTTTTCGTATTCATAAATCGAACCCTTCAACAAGTCATCATGGCACGCCTAAAGAAAATATGTACAAAGTATTAATTATTAAATATTATTTTTTCTTGCGTTTGTTGGACGGAATATGAATATAACTTTATAATACTTCTCTCTAATTAAAACTGGGTTACATTGTTGACGCAGAATCTACTTCTACTAACCTTGTTTTACACTTTGTAAGTTATAAGAGCGATTTAGCTAAAATTCACATACCACGGGAGTTGAAACTTAGTAAATGCAAACCTTATAGATTTGTAATTTGTCATTAATTTTAAAATGTCTTCCATATGTGACAGGACTCTTCTCCACTTAAATTTGATTTAAAATTGCGTTTTGATAAATCGCTTTATATATGTACATATTTTCCTAATCAAACACGCACCGAATGTAATACCAAGTAAATGATGATTCGAAAAATTAAGCCATGGCAGCTAATGCAGTAAGATTTTTCAAGAATGTTCAGTGACATTGAGTCCTGGTGGCACAATTGCAGTAAATTACCTGTGTCAAACTAGGCGCGCTGGCTCCTTGAGAATGACGCTATACTGAGACAAGTCAAATGCAAATTACTTCTCTGCTAACAAACCCGTTCATCTTTTACTGATGGCCTCTAGTATTTTATTTTCAGAGGCGACGTTAAAGTGAAAGGCGAGAGTTCCGTGCCTTATAAAATCCTAACCGCACCACGGAGTAAAAGCTGAGCCTTGGGCTCATACCCCTCATACCATACTGCTCACACCAGTGCAATTAAAAGCTGTTTTGGAACCCACATATCCCCGATCCCCGATAGGATCGAATCAAAGCAAGTCTAAAATGGGCTTAATTACATCCAAAAATTTGAGTCACAATCATTACAATAAACCAGTTGATAAGAGTCACATATGCTGACCGATCATCCAGAAAACGAAATGAAATGGTGGCCGGATTTCTGACATTATTTGAAAGTGAGCAGCGTTATGGAATCCGAGAATTTGAAATCACTTTTATTTACTTTAAAAAATTATACTGGATATGGTTTTTTGATGCACAAACGTCATAAAGACAAATTCAGGACGAAAAATTCAGGACGCGTAACAGGATGGATCGTGGATGCGTCTTATTAGCCTTCTTTGGTCTCGCCAATGATGGGACGAGGTAAATTCCGGCAAAATTAATTTAAAATCCAATAAAGTAAAGGACGCGATGTTGATATTCCAAAATAAATTGTAAGATGTGGTAGCAGCAACGTTCAAAGCGTATACTATTCCAAAATGTCTGGATTCGAAAGCAGATGCCGCAGTAGTACAAACTCATTATAATCCCGTAAAAGACAAACGGGAGGACACGGAGGAAGAACCGTGAATGATGGAGAGGACAGGAGCAGTTGAGCAAGGCAACAGCAGAGAAAGAAAAATTTGTTCTTTGTTCTATGTTCTTGTAAAAAAGGCGCACGACGAAGTTATTACGTGCTTATTATAATACTACCATTGTCAAATCGAAATGAAGACAGGAACTTTTGAGCAAGACAACGAATCTGTTTTGTGTGAACAATTGCTAATGGAAGCCGACGTTCAAAACTTTTTTCGAACTAAGCGCAGTACGCCAGTCTTGACGTAGAATCAATTGACAGAATTTTCACAATAAAGCTGCTCAAACAAATTCAAGGAATGTCGCGTAAGACATCTTGGCTATTAATCTGTTCTACTGTGATAATATGAAAAACTTGTGAAGCTGAATGGACTATACATTCACTTTGATGCGAATACTTTTAAATTGTAAGATAAAGACACCAAGACATCGAAAATCTTCTACTCGAAAATCTCTTCTAGTGTACTAAGAGCTAGATAGTTCTTAACATATATTAGGATTTGTTGACCAGTGTGTACCTGTAACCTGAGATATAAGACACATACTACATTCATATTCATTCATACTCATTACGAGAATGATAAATTGAATGGCTTGAAGTCCATTGTTATGTACTATTGTTGCAAGGTTGAGATACCAACTTTGTTATATCGGCCCATCACTGAAGAAAAACTTCAAGCATTCAAGAGATAGTTCGATTCTTTGCGGGGCGGAGGAAACTTTAAGATTCTTGCTGAAGACCTCAATGCTCGGCATGTATCATGTCTGTAAGCCACCAATTATCTCAAAGGGCATATCCCTGAGATGTTGACGTTATCCACAAGTACCAATGTACTTCAAATCCATACTATATGGGTCAGAACTAAAGAGAAATTCAAACTTGGGTATCTGACTTGATGACGCTAGGCTAGAACTTCATTATCGCAATCCTCAACGAAGTGTGGACGTGTATCAATAAAGAGGCTTCCCAGAAAGCTTTCGGCCAATCAGCTTGGTATATGTCTGATACTAAGAATATAAGGTACTTTGAATAGTGTAGTAGTTTTAATACTCGACTTCTGCGCAACAGATACCGAGTTCGAATCAGGCTCGTGACATTAATATTTTAACTTGCCGTGATTAGTAGAGTTTACTGGTGATCTTATTTTTAATACTACAGATAGGACCAAAGGAACTTTTAAAAGATATATTTTAAGACGTTCAACACAGTTATTGGAACATACTTTCGATTCAGTGTTTGATTGAAAATTGAATCTCTGCTTCAACAACCATTGAAAATTTATTAAAAATTTTATTAAATCAAACTAAATAGATGGTTTTGCCCTTCAATATGTATTTAAAATTACGGTGGAAGTCTTAAGTAATATTGGAAAGTATATGGTGTGGATACCAATATGAAACCGCAAGAGTCAAGAAAAATTAAACTGTTTACAATTCCTTTCCAACAACCAACTCTGCGGAACATGTTGGCAAAATATGTACATATAGAATGGATATATCGTACCTTTAAATATATTTTGGCGTGGTAGATGATCAGTTTAAGATCATGAACGATTTCGAAGATATGTGAATAGCCACCAACTTGTGCCTTCAAAATTATCGAACGTAGATCCATGAAATTAGGATATTTTGCGGTAAAATCTGGAAACTAAAAAAAATCATGTGATTGCGAATTGAATTAAAATTTTTTGATTTACATAGTTCCTCGTAAAATGTGCTGTAAAAAAGTATTTCCCTTCTGATAAATTGCTAATCCTTTGTAGAAGTACTTCTAACTTTTCTGTCAAATCAGAGCCAATTGGCTTAGTGATGGTTGGGTCAAAAGCCGATGAGAAGTTCGTCACATTCTTTTCAAGTACGCGGAATTCAAAGGGTAACCAATCGTTTATAGACTTTGTGTTAGTTGAGTTCCGATTTTCTGGAGCTAAACTTGAACACATATTTACTACATTAACTCCATTGACCGTTGGATTAAGTGCAACAGGTTGTGATGATTGCTTCCTATCTCCTTCACCATTGACTGGCGAAGCTGAGACAATCTGACCGCGCGTTTCTAAAAGTGTTGGCGCACTTGACCAAAGCATATTAAGGTCACTTGTACCGCTATTGCCAAAATTTTTTCCAACGTTTTGCTCCAATGAAGAATCCAGTTCCTTTTTGGCTCCAGGCAGTGTTTCAATAGCACCGTTAGATTCTTTTAACAAGGGATTATACACACCAGTTTTGAAATACGTTCCATTGGCTGTTGCTTTCCTTTGTGTCTCTTCTGAATCTTCCACTAACGTTGAAAAATAGCTCTTATTTATTGCATTATTCGAATCATTTAATATTGAGGCGGGCTTCGAGTTACTCTCATTTGACACATCTTCATTTAAAAAATCGTAAGAATCGTCGAACATTTTGAAGCTCAGCTTTTGGTTAGAATTATTAGATTCGCTAGGGATATTACATGGTTTTTTAAGGGGAGTGCTTTGGGCCTTCATTGTATTGTCAATTTTTTGAAATGCGGCTTTCTGACTTTGCACTAGGTGATCCAAACTCAGAAAAGATTTTATGATATTTTCGACAAAATCCATTGTTGCTTCCTGCCAAGCTGCGAAAGTCTTAGTAAAATCTGGACTGAGAGCCGATTTAACTTTGCTTAGCCCTTCTGGTGTGTTGTATACATATCCCTTTATTATTATCCAGGCGTTAATGATTCGCGTGAAAACAAAAATAAAGTCTTTCACGGCCCAAGCGATTCCTTGCGAATTGATATTTGGGAGAACACCATCGGGGCGAATCAAGTCCTGTTTCATGCGGGCACATAGACTATCTATTTTCTTGAAACAAGGTCGATTTCTGTGTGTATAGGCCAATCTTTCAGCCAGTTCGCAACCACGCATAGCCATCTTAGTCAACTGTAAAATATTTTAAAAATATTTAATATTTCTTTAACATTCACCGTTGTGTTCCGTTACCTCTGAGAACTTTTCTTGTGATAAAGCACTTATATCGATCAGAGATGGTCCATCAGACATATCGAAAGAAAATCTGTTGCTGTAAACATGCAAACCTTTATTAAACTTTCAAAATAATATGGTAGCTTATACCCAAACTTTTTTTCAAAATCTTTTGCAAAAACTGAATCAATCGCACTCGACTTATCATGGAATTGATTCTGGGCGGGCATCGATCCATACGGGAGCTCCACTAAGAATAAAATTATTTAAAAGGAAAATATTAGGCTGTTTGTATCTTACGACTGTTTAATGCAGGTTCTGCTTCTCCTTGAGTTTTTGGTAATGACATCGATACGTCATTCAAAGCATTTATATTCACAGGATTGTTCTGATTTACGCACTGCACTCCTATTTGTATTGTCATGTTATTTGGCTCCATATTTCTTGTATTTGTGCCAGCGTTTGGCATAAAGCGACTTTGTCTATGAATCACAATTAGTAAAGATATATTTTAAATCCATGATTAAATATATCTTACAAATTATCATAACTTGATGGAATATTGTTAGACTGGTAAAGAGGCATTGGATATGGCGTTGGAAACATTGCAACGCCAGGCGGGCATACTGGAGGCATGAATTGACCATACGGCCAAAACGAATGGAAATCTTTAAAAGAATAAAAGAGCATTGTTAAAGAATAAATATAAGGGTTGCGTTGGTTCAGAACACCTAACGACTTATATTCAAATATTCAACTGGTAATTTACCTTGTGCCATTCCCTGTGCCATCATGTTGGAAAAACGCAATCGGTCCATATTGCTGGGGCTCATTGATCCTGGGCAATTAACATGACTTGAAATATTTTCATTGGTACCATTCAAACGTAGGTCAACTTGTGCTGGATTATTCATTCCTAGAATTTGGCGCGCTGAAAATTATCAAGAAAACCTTTCTAAAATTTTATGTGGTGCCTTATTCAGTTGTTGGAGGAATAAATCATATCGGCTCACGGAGCAATCATCAAACTTAACAGGGTGGTGAAGGTGATAGCAAGAGTAGAACAAGCAGAATAATGATTAAACTTATTAGTACGACTTGGAATGAATTATAAAAATATCGAATTTCGGCTTTATTATTTTTATATTTGTATTTGTGATACTTATCCCCTTTATGCAACTACATGCAACAACATGGAAATTGTTGCATGTAGTTGCATAAAGGGGAAAAAAGAAAACCTTCCAACATGGAAGGAAAAAAGTATTGAAAAAATGTGCACACGCACATGATAAAAAGGAACCTCATATTTAGTATCCTTTCTTAAAATTTGAGGTGAAGCTCATATTTTACAGCTCAACAGAAGTAGATAATTTGCAATGGCTAGGTCTTCCTCAAAATATATGCCGAAAGACTAACATATCACTCGAATAGAATTGTTAGAAGAAAGACATATGTATCCATGTATCCATAATTGAAAGCTAGACTCCAAGGCAACAGATCAGTTTCCAAGTTTTATTTAAATTAGTATTATATAGTATTATAGTAACAGTATTGTAAGTCGGGTCAGTTCACAAAGTTGATGCCAACGCTATTGCGAAATTTTCTAACACGTGTTCCCTTATGACACAGAGCGTTATCGTGTTGTAAAGTCCAGTTGATAGTTTTGTGCAGCTTATTGCCAGAAGGGGATGCATTATCGTTTAATAATATGTTGTGAATTGATCAACTGACAGCTCACCCAACCTTACCCTGACCTATCCTAACTTTCACATACGCATACTTTTGTATTATATAAAATCAAGGTTGGCTATGTTATCTTTTAATCAGGTTGACAGTCGATAAGACTGATCGAATTATTATTATTCACGCGACACTTAACGAAAGCAGATTAAATTGTATGGCGATTAGGAAAACGTGCTCCGAATTGTTAATCTGAAATTTGTAATTGTTTGCACTACGATCCGGCGATTGTTTAGTGAAAGTTTTGTTTGCCAAAACATTGTTATTGATAAAAACTGTATCTTTTGATAAGTGAGTCAATAAATTCATTTGTGACCTCACTTGGACTCAATTTGTTCTGCCAACCAACCCTTCCACTCACCAAAAATAACAACATAATAAAAGGTAAGATATATGCATATTTTTGCATCGGTTGTGTGGCCATAGATTTTCTTTGTTTTCATAGGATCAAAGTCACACACGGAGGTATAAAACAACGAGACGAGGCAGACAAAATAATGCGAGATACAACCAAGGATGTGCAAGGTAAATGAGTCTTAATGAATTGAATTTTAGTTTTCAAACCCTGAGGGAAATGAAAGAGAAAAATGAAAGCTTTTTCTACGACTCTACATCATAGCATCTGATGTGTATGTGTGAACTTCACGACATTTGGCTTTCTGACAGGATATTATTAAACTAATTTGGTCTGCGTAGTTATTGAAGTTGAGCGTATACAAAATGCTCAGTCGCATTAATTTTCAGCCACCTATATGTGAAGCAAAAACATAAATTAAGTAAAATTAAAGAGAATTGATTAAATAATCTAGTCAGCAATCGAGGATCTCAGCAGGATACAGATGCATAACAGGTCATTGCAGACAACATGAATGATTCATAACAATCATTCACTCATTATGAATTAGAAGTATGATTACAAATCAACATTTGGTCCCACACTAATCCCCGTGTATGCCACAAATATCGAAACTAGTCTGCGTAAACACGTCATTACTGCGTAAGACGTCTTTTGGTAATGTTAAGTCCAATCACCGTGATTTTGTGTCATGATTGTGCTCCAAAAAGTCAGTCAGTTTTTTTAGTGTAGGAAAGAATCTATCCTAGTAGACCTGGTAGAAATAGGCCGAAATATTAACGCGGATTTTTCATGACGGGGTTTTGACCTAAAACAGATTACAATTCTCAAAAATTGGACAGCTTTCGAAGGGATAACATATGAGATCGGACGTAAGAACTAAGGAGTGGAGAGATACGTATTAATATTCTTTTAAAGGTAGAATTCACAAATAATGACTCACATATGCTATCATATCAGAGAAATGTTTCTCACATACATTTAAGTTCCAAAAACTAGCCATTATCTCTCCACTCTACTAAGTTGGAAAATTTTTAAGCTCTCTCTATTGCAAAGCTCACTTTACTTCTGTATTGTTAGCGCTTTTAGTTGTTAGGCTATCAGATCAAAACTATCTCCTACAAAGCTTTGGTTCAACCAGTCTTGGCATACGGATATCAGACGTACTAGATCCAGGGTGTTGGTATGACACAAGAGATACGAATTCTGGAAGGGAATTATCTTTGGGCTTGTATTACGCTGTGCAGGAAAGTTGAGATAGATTTTATAAATTTCTTATTAAAGCGAAAATGGAAAGTTGAGATAGATTTTATTAATTTCTTATTAAAGCGAAAACCTCAATCTTATCAAATTCCATCCTATCTCCAGACATCCCGCATCACTGGCACCTCTTGAAGCATTCATGTATATGTGAACAATCCTTTGTTCGTTTTTGGTTCTGACGGTATTCCGCCTTTTGGTAAGTATCCTCCGAAAAGTGCGACAATTTAACACTGCCGATGTAGATAATCAGTTACAGGATATATTGAAATTGATCGATCAGAGATTCGGAGTTAAGTATTGGAGACCGAATGAAAAACGTTTAAAAGCGAGGTCGCACGCGTTATGTGTCTTATTTCTATTAGTTCATTTTTGCCGTAAAATTATTCAATTATATTATTAGTTTAGTTTTATTGTAATTTGTTAGATTTTACGTTGCGAGCAACTATTTGCAAGGTATATTTTGAATAGGGGTATATTTGATTGTAAATGAAACCCAGAATTAGTTAGAGCTTTGTTAGACTTAAGTTTCAAACAATTATCATTCAAAAGTCTTATTTGACTTCTTGTTAGTTACATTAAATTGGAATAAAGTGAACAAGTGTCAATTAATATTCAATTATCTCTAACATTAAAATTTACTACAAAAATATTTTCGTTTGATGAGATTTTTCAAAAGGTATATTCTAGTGTAGAGTGTCTTTTGTGCTTTAAATGTTCTTTAAATTGTTTTCGATTATGCTTTATATGCTTTGTATCATATGCTTACTGCAAGAAAAAAATATTTCGCCGTAACTTTGATCGCAAGCACTTGAAATGGTTTCGAATCGAATTGGTGCCGAGAGACTTATTCTAGATGTACTAGTATGTGCAAACGGAATCGGAGAAAGGACATAGATACATAATAAGAAAACCGCGATGATACTCTCAAGAGTGTTATCGATTGTGGCGATTGTGATTTTACTCAAGGGCATTAAGAACATTTTTCAATATACAACTGAATAATTAATATGAATTGCGTAAAAAATTAACAATAAAAATAAAACCTTCCTATTTTCGGTTGAATTTCGTTAGATCGGGAGTTAATTCAGATAGTTATCGCAGTGAAGCGAGATGCGTACTAAAAATTTCTTAAAACGATTATCCATACCCATACATAATGAAATATCGCGATTTCTCCATTCACCTACGGAACTAAATTTTATATAGATCGCAAACTTCCATTAGCGCATCTTATTTGATGGGTGAGGCAATCTTATCTTTTTTTCGTGATGTTTCCCCGAGAAGTTCATTTTACCGTCACATTGGTTACACTAGGATTCAAATGAACCCGACGAGAGTGCATTGAAGGTGATTATTGAAACTGATTCGAGAATTGCTTTACAACGTAGAAAACTGATTTTCTTTAGCCGTAAAGGAAAATAAATGTTAGTGAGATATATTTGTTGAACAAGACCATAGCGGAATCACTAACAAACGATACATTTAGGACAAATTCCGATTTAACGGTATTCGACTCCATTTTTCGGATGCTTTGGTGTTTGTTAGTAGAACTAGTTGGATACAGGACATAAAGACGAATGGGTGTATTCCGCAGATTGAGCTTGGCATCTATTGTTCGTCATATTTATTTAAGGAAGACGGTAATGTCTCAGAAACGTGAAAAAAAGACAGAATCGAAGCATTTTCCACTATAAACAAAAGATTTAAATTCTTTACATCACTGCGTGGTCTCGAATCGATGAATAGTAAAGTTCCACTGCCAAACCTCATAGTAAGAGTCAATTCTCGACAAAAAATTCTGAACTGACAATCTTATTTCAATTCAATAATTCCTCATTAGCTTTATCATTTGCATATTTTTTCAATCTAATTTTTTCCGCTCGAAAACTAGTAGATTCGTTTCGAAAAGTTAAGCAAACATAAAAACTATTGAATATTTTTATATCCGTTTAACATTATGGTGACGTATGAATTTTGTAGACAGAACCCTAATATTATTGGTAGTGCAACACTAAACAGCTTTAAAAATCAATTGTTATTTGCTGAAACACACAAATGCACATATATATTTGATATCATTAAAAAGTACTCACGTTTTTTACGCAAAAGTCCTTCTTGTAGGATTATGTTATTATTATAACCCGACATTTTTATTTGAACTTAATTATCCGCACAATTTTTTATTTATGAACTTATAGTTTATGTAATATTTAAATTATCAAAATAGCGTTTTAAAATATGATAAACTACTGATCAATCTGAACTTGTATTCAATTTAAAAAAAAGTAAACACAATATATGCGCCCCAAAAAAGCAGAGTTTCAACGTTAACTTTTCTCTTTTCATTTAGAACAGACTAAAACGGGCCAGAAAATCGTTCATTCCTCGTGCTTCATACTTTTAAAAATGTTGATATTAATAAACAGCCAGAAACAATCACGATGAATTTGAAATTTATTAAAAAATTTGCTTTAAAACAACAAACTTACAATCACGAAAAATGCAACAGCTTGAAAATCACGTCTGTCTTCTAGCGAGGCACCCTAAAAAGAAAATAAAGACGTTTTCACTGGAACAAATGATAGTTGATATTACGATTCTTTTGTTTTGAAAAAAATTCTAGGCCAATTCGATGGATATTTTGGACTGGCAATGCGAATTTATTTTTTTCATTTTGGTAGGGGAAACTAGAGTTGGTCTTTGGATATGTCCCTTATTAGTAAGGATCATTATTATTATCCTGGCACAAATTTTCTTTTAAAGGTTTATAGCTTACTTTGTCAGCTGTTTTTAACTTCAAAAGTATTAAAAGTATGAAAATATGTTATTAATAAGATATTATTTCAGTTGAATTTTTAATTAACGTAAGGCTGCAATTGAAATAAGTTCAATTAATAAATAATTGATTATTGTGATTATTATTTATAAATATATACTTAAAAATTCGAAAAGTACAAGGCATAAATTAATCAATGTAAACTAATCAGCTAATTAATATATAACGATGCTTTTAACATACAGTATAAAAAATTAACTATATCTTAAAGGAATTCTTCCTTTTTGTATACACGTTTTTACATACGCTCCATTTTTGGTCATTTAAGAATGCAAAGACAGCAGCTATTTTGTGGAAAAGAAAATAAATTTTGAAAACCTTTAATTAAAATTACATTTTATGGAAACGATTGTAAAGAAAATTTAATAATTGCACTTTTGAAGAGATGACTTTGTTTTTTAAATATATTTAGTAGTAATGTTTAGTTTCACATTTCGGATTCATTGCAGCGTTAGATTGTTTGGAACTCTTCATCCTCGTTACAATGTGCACTTTCATTTGTGTAGGTAAACCATAAGTAATATCATTAGAAGGATTGTGAAGAGTTTAAGGGCAAAAACAAAAAGTAAAATATCTAAACTAGATCATCGCAACGATAATATTTAAGTAAACACGTGCGTGTTTAAGGAATATGACCACATGTTAGTGACTTGTACATATTATATTTTGCTTTCAGTGATAAATTCATAACGAATCTGGGAATCATTTAAATATTATTAGTATTAGAGTTAATATAAATTACGTAGAAATTGGGGTATGAAACAGCTCGCGAATTTTGAGAAATGCTCAATTCTATGGAAAAGTTACACGGAAGAATCCATTCAATAACCAAGTGATGAAAAACGGTGTGATTTTCGTTAGAAAACATATTTGAAATAAATTGATCTCCTATATGCTTGAAACCTACCATTGAATTAAAAAGGCTTTAACAAAGTCTTGATTTTCTAAAATCCTTTGTTCAACCAGTGGCAAACGTTTTGCAACATAAAAAATTTCAACATGAATTTTTTTAAAGATTAAACTAAATCGTTTCACTTTTATTTTGAGTTGTTATCGTGTTATCACTGCATTATTACATAAGGATAAAACTACAGGTCTTTTGAAAACCGTAAAACCCTAAATTAAACCCGTATTGCAATATGCGGCAAAAGTATTGCAACATGGAGATTGCATTGTATTTGGCAGTACCTGTTCCAGTTTCAGCCGCTGATATAGCTTAAGCTTATAAAATCGGATGCATTGTAATAACGCTTTCCAATAAAAAGATAATGGAAGGAACACTATAAAACAAAAATAGCGGACGAAAACGTACAACTGCTGTCAAAGAAGTTAGAATTCTTGTTAACATGGTCAAATACATCCAGCTTTATCCTATAAGGTTGTTTATAGGACCTTGGCAAAAAAGGATACTTAGATTGAACTTTGAGAAGAACAGCCATAGAAACTGAGAGAAGATGAAAAGAAGAATAACCCATTGGAATTCTGGAAGAATATTTTATGGCAAAATGATAGCTTATTTCTGTTGTATGACCGTTACGGAAGATAATTTAAGGGATCACGACCAAAAAAAAAGAACATCTATGGCCACACAAACGATGCAACAATATGGAGGCAACTCAGTTATGATTTGGGGATGTGTTTGCTTTCATGGCCTTGAAGACTTAGTTGCACTTCACAGCTCCACCTTAACGCATGCACCTTACATTTTATAACAAAAATATAATGTATTGCCTTCTGGTAATAAGTTGCACAAATCTATCGATTGGACTCTCCAACAAATTTAAAACGTTTTCTCCTACAAAATTTCTCAAAGGCCTTGGTATCAACTTTGTGAACTGACCGCCTCAATGTTACGACTTGCAAGTAATTAAAAATATTTGGTCCTAATTGAAGCGTTCCCATGAAATCGACATTGGAAGAACACAAGAAGAGACAATTAAAAAGATTGAAGGACTTTGTAAGCTTTTCCATTAGATTACATACAACGAAGACTCCACCGCCCGCAGGTTGCAGGCAGTTATTGATGCAAAGGTAGGCAATACGGAGTGCTAACATACCATGTTCTTAAAATATTTCCTTTTTTAATGTTTTGTGATTATTTTTGGGATTAAATATTCTGAATTAATTATCTTGTTACAATACGTTTGCCACATGTTGCAATACTTTTGTCACAGTGCACTTAATCATAAGATTGAATTTGTAAAGCAAATACTGGTTTTGAAGATTTTGCAAAAGTCGTATACTATGATCCTTTTAATATAATGCAGTGATAACAGTAAGAAAAGGTGAAAGGATATACTTTAGTCTTTGAAAAATTCACGTTGAAATTTTTTACGTTGCAATGCTTTTGCCACTGGGCGTATTCAGGTGATTTATTAGGGATTTTCTGTTCTGCTCTTAAATTTTTTTTCCTATGCTGACCTTTTCCTATGCCGATCTCGCTTATAAGACGGGAAAGACTGAGCATGTCTCACTTGACGGGATCTTATTGGGAGTCAAGGAGGAATTTCATAATAATCAGGGAAAACTCAATCATTAAAGTTTATTAACGCGATTTGTCAATAGGGTCGCTTCTTTGAAGTTTGAAATTTTTTTGAAGTTTCATTCTTTTAAAATTCCAATAGGGGGATTTCAACTAAGTGTATTTCTGCTCCTTTCTCGGTATTCCTGATTAAATGTGAATGTATTCTGGTTTAAAATGTATTCTAGATTAACTATAATAACTCAAATTAGGTATAAAAAAGTGTCCAGTAAGTCGGTGGCTGACTGACCGTGAGTTCATCATAGTGCTTGAAAGATTCGAGATGCTCATTTCACCAAAAAATTGATCAAAGAATTGATTGAGAATAATTCGCATCCAGCATTATCATCAAGACTAACATTTCGGCTTGATGATTGAGCCTATGATGGGCTTCTCCTATGATAGGCTTCTCCTGTCAGCCCAGGCCGTCGGCGAATGAGGTTGCAGGTGGATCTTTGTAAATTTCTCCGTTGATCAGACGCGCGGTTTGGCCATTTAGAGTACTAAATAAAGAAATATAGGGAACGATGCAGAAGGTATGTCGGCAGGTCATTTTTATTGTTTACTGAAGATTCAAAAATCACAAGTGATCAATATTTGAAGAAACCAAAATTTCTGTGAATATCACATGATAAAACATCAAAATCTTTGCAGAGACGCTATTTGGCAGTGGCTTCGTAAGTTAACTGGTGGTTTCGAGGCAGAGTCCTCAAACAAGTGCTAATTTTATTGTGCATTCAAGTATCAATTGGGAGCGATTGCTGTAGTCTTGACTTTTATATCAATGGCTTCACAAGAGGTAAATAACAATGAATGTATTGTAGAAGTCACTTTCGTAGAAGAGTGCATTTAGCGGAGTCTCTTCAACATAAGCAATCTCAGACTGAGGGTGACGGTTGCAAATCAGAAAGGAAAAAGGGATTCAATCATGATCCTCCCGCAAAAAATGCCATGAAACGTTGTTCTATAAAAGAAATTGAAATCGGTTGGATATTCAGTTTTATTTTTCGAAGGGTTATCGTGACGCGATGTTTTAGGTGGGTTGGTTTTGAAACAGTTTAATAATCTAAGAAGCTTGATAAGAGCAGCCTATACTTGAAACCTGGCCCTTGGTAATAAAGCGAAAGAGTATACAAATATCCCCTGTGAGTAGAAAGAACCTAACCCTAAAGATGTGGGGCATGCTCTGAGACCTTAGGAATCTTCTTGTATGAATTTGCACGATAGTGCTATCGCACACAACTTGCTGCCCATAAAAAACGGGTTTCTATAACAAGGATTTCAATCAACTTCCACGAAGACAATAAATCGGCGTAGGTAAGTGTTTACTTAAATTAAAAAAAAAAAACAAACAAAATTGTCTCATCCGACATTACGTATTACAGAACTCACTGATAAATTTATTAACTACTTTAAATGTTTCATGAATGCAAAACAGGTTAATTTTACTAAATTTTTCATATTGTCCTTATTTGTTAATTCGTGATTCGAAATTTTCTGGTTTGTGAATTGAATAGCAGAAATCGTAGCTATTCACATGGATTTTCCCTATAATCTCGGCTGGTAACTCTCAAGGTATGTTCAGCTGAAAATAATAGTTGTCAAGTTGACAGGTGCTTCGCCATATATATTGACAGTTCTCGGTTGGCATTTCAGTCGGTGGTTTCGTGTATGTTTCAGAAGAAGTTGCAGTGTCGAGATGGCCGGTGAAAACAACTATGCTAGTGAAATAGTTGATAATAAAAATAAACGTATGGTACGTTGTCAGTTTTGTGACTCATTAATGCTACGTCCAGGATGTGCGACCTTTGATAATCAAGAAGTAAGTAAATCGGGTTTGAAACATTGAAACTAACAACTTACAAATTTTGTCTGCTTTCAGTATCAATTGCCCTTGATGCACCAAAAGAACTCTCGCGCAGACGGTGAAGTGGTGAAGGAAACATTAAATGGCTTTTGGGTTGTCGGAGATATAATGACCTTTGAAAATATGGGATTTTCAAACACGTTGGATGGGGCTAAGTTTCTAGTCTGCTGTGACTGTGAAATGGGTCCAGTTGGATATCACAATCTTAGTACTCAAATATCTTATGTGGCTGTTAGTAGAGTTAAATATGTGGATTAAAAAACTAAATAGGAAAATCGATGGCATTTTGTGTTTCCAAATGTGATTGGAGAGAAATCGTTCATTCTACGTTGCAATCAAATTTTTAATGTTCTCTGTACCATGAAACGAAATAATTTTGTTGCTCATAAACATTCATCATTCTGACAGTAAAATTTAAGATGGATTTGTTGTAAAGTAGCTACAGTTTGTGCAAAGCAAGAAACCTCAATAACCAACCAACTGTTACCAGGCAATTAGGCCAGCGATTTCCAAATGATACTTTCACGATTGTAATTGTCTTAAGAGTCGGAGTTTTTATCGATGCTATAATTTATCATAAAGCTTATAAAATTTAAAGCCTAGAGGGGCTTTAGTGCATAACTGAATTGAAAATATCAGTTTAATTGCATATTTCCGGATATAATTATTTAAAAAAAAGTTATTACAAACTGATCTATTCGTGAATGGGGTGGGTCCAGCTTCATACTTATATCGAACGTTAACAAAATATAATATTCGGTAATAAGCAATGAGCAGCATGGGAAATATTAGATGAGCTACCAAATACAAAATAAAATTTCAAATCGATGGTAGCCATTGCTAATGATTCTATGTAGATCAAGACAAATCAATCTCTTAAATTTTTCCAAAAAATAATTCAGACTTGCACAATAATGAAAGAGTTTTGTTAAGGAAAGAAGTAATCCGCTTTCCATTGCCACGTCTTAGTGTTCTGGGAAAATATATCGACATGAAGTTGCTCGGTCTTTTTGAATTGAAAACAAGTGCAGTTGTTTAATGTGTACAATTTTATCTTAGATTTTTAGATTTATCTTAGATTTTAATTCTTGACTTTATGAAGAATAAGTTTGAGAACGTCCTAGTGCAACAGACGAAATGATGGAGGTGTTTGCGCAGTGTTTTATGGCTTTTAAAAACGAACAGACTCTAACAGCGAGACATGTAGAAGGGGTTAATTTTGTCTAGAACCGTTGTGATGAAGTTACACTACTCACGAGGGCATTTTCTCAGCATCGACTTTAAATGCACATGTTACCACTATTCATTAGGATGATGCTATTATTGAAAAGCAAATCAATAATTAGTGACTGGATCAAGCACAATTTTAATACATATCATGAACACAGAAACTATTTTCGGATGTAAAATTACACAATAAAGGCTAAATTTGTGAAAAAGGCTTTTATTTTAAGACTTTTATTTCAATCTGTGGCGATTCTATAACTATCATGAGCTTGATTTCAAATTCTTCTTGAAATTCCGAGACTCAGACTGAACAAATCTTCGCTGGAACAAAAAACCATAACAAGCCCAATGTTAGCATTGTAAAATTCAAATATTAATCGTATAAGAAGAATTTAATGACGAGTCCCAACACTTAGCAAAAAGTCTTAACTTAAAAGACAGCTCGAGTTGCACTCAAATAGAAAAATAGAAATTATAGAATGTACGATACTCAAGTTAAGGGCTGTAACAAAAAATTCTTTTGTTTAACTCTAAAACGGTCTTAAATTCTTCTCCACTTGAATGTACAAGTAGAGGTTCCGCCTTTTTAATCCATTTGGAGACCTTTTCCTCCATTTCGAAAAAGAATTCTGCAAGTGGAAACCGATCTCGCTTATTTCAGTTTTTTAAGGTGTTATATTGTATAATTAATTTGGGGTTACTTCGACCTTGTTAAGAAAATTAATTTTAGTAGTTAGTATTGTTAGTAGTATGCATAAATGAATTGGGTTCTTAAAATGTTGGCAAGTTGAAAGCGCTTTAGCCTAAACTTGTAGAGTGTTTTGTTCGATTGGCTCATGACCATGTAGTATCTGGATGAGTCGTGCTTAATTGGTTATGTTGATGATTTACGTTGATTATCTACGTTCGAACCAGGACCTCGGCAAAAAGATACCGAATTGCGTTTACATACCGTACTCGTTTTAAGTTGATGCCCTAGTTATAACGAAGGAGTCGTCATATAGATAAAGCCTCTTCCTGAACGTCAAAGGATAGGCTACTTACGAAGGGGGAAAAGCTGTTACTTCAGCGGAGGGAAAGCATTGAATTTCTGGTAGGGAAAATTTGTAATCGCTGAGTGAGGCAGGTAGACAGCACTCCCTAACAGTGCTAACAGTTTTGTGCCTCGGCTTAGAAGAGGGCATAGTGAGATTGATGACAGGACGCGGGTATTGATTTTCTTATTTTTTCATGAGCAAAATTTTCTCATTCGGCAGGTGATCCAAGCACCTGAAGAAGATATAATTTAAAGACAGATCGAACTAGGTGTTAATGAGAACATGCAACCTTCATCAAATAAAAGCTCGGCTGATAATGTTAAAGGTAATACGTGACCGTTGCCAATTAAAGCTGCTAGGAAAAGTGGGTTCTGTGCTTCTTATCGGACAAGATTGGCTTGGGTTATACTGGCGAAACGTTTATCTGAGCGAGTTTATCACTCGGCAAAAACGGGAGCATCTGGAATGGTAGCGAAGGTGTTGAAATGAATCAATATCTCTTACAAACGGTCATGATGATCGTTCGAATCAAATTTTCACAGGAACTGTTAGTCTGGCCTGTCAGATCCAATTAAATCTTCTACCGAGTCAAATAAGCTCAAAGCGCCTGTACAACTTGTGTCTACCAAGCACAGGCCAGGTGCGAGTTGATAGCAAGATGCAAAGTCTCGAAACAGTCCTTTTCACTTCTCTGAGGGTGGCTGTAACCCGAATCAGTTGCAGTAGCGGCTACAGAAAGTCTTTTCACCACCATCTCGATGTAAACAGCGTCGAAAGTTATCCCAACTACCATAAAGAAGAGAGCCAACCATTTTCACCACGTGTATGTAAAAAAAAGTAATGCTGAAGAAAGTACGCCGAAGTTCTGCAACGATTGAAGGTTAAAAGAACGCGTTTCCTTTGTTTCAACTATCGCTTTTTGTTCGATTCGAAAACGAAAGTGATTCCTTGTTGAAATTTCCTACAACTTTCTTCCTTATTGATTCTTATTGCCCTTGGAGCCGAACCAATGAAAGTTTGGTGTTATTAAAATTTTCCTACGAGTGATCCTTTTATGCCTTGATTTGTGAGTGATTTGAATCAAACCGGAGGTGTACAATATAAAACAAAAAAACAAACACGCTATAATATTTTGCAAGATTGATTCGGTGCGATGTTCGTGTGTGAAATTGGTGAAAGAAGAATAATTTTTTTTGTTACGATTATGACGATTTTGTAGGCAAGTAAAGCAAAAAATCTTATGTTGGCTCTATCGCTTTAAAGCAGTCAAAGGGTTAATGTGATCCCGTGAATTGTGGAGAAGGAGACGGCATACGGCAGGTTTTTAAAAGAAGAGTTTCGTATAGCAACAATTCTTACAAGAATGCGAACACGTTTATAGATAACACATCTACCTTAATTTCAAACGGTGCCAAAAATTTGTTGCATTCATTTCTAGGAATGAATTCTTGCTAATATTTAAAACGGAATATATTTAAAATATTTTGAAAATGAACGAGTGTTCGATGATAATCAATCCTATTTTCGGCCCATAGAAAAATATGAAATCCAAATTAATTACAATCGTAGAGAAAAATTTATTTTCGCTTATTAAAATAAAGGTACAATCTTAATTCACACGCGTCGCAATTTTAAAGTACAAAAAGTACTGTGACGTGTTCAGGTCACGCGAACTGTAGTCGGCGTGAACAAAAAGTCGTAAACATGTTTACGACTATCTGCTACCAACACATCGATTGTTCTCGTGTGCGCAAGCATAAACACGTCACGCGCATCAAGTACAACAGATCCCGGTGCAAGCGACTCGACGCGTACACGCGAGAACAATCTGTATGGAAGGTTCTGGGATGGTTGGTAGTGGTATATAAGCGACTACGGCGAACGACGAGACAAGCAGTTGTGAATGAAAAACGCGATAGTACGCGCCAGAAAAGTTCGAAATAAGAAAAGTGTTAAATAAGTGAATTAGTGTTTAATTACGTTGAATAAGTGCTAATTAATTAATTTAATTCATTAAAGTGATTAGTGATTTTACTAAATTAATTGTAAAGTGTAGAAGAAACTTAATAAAATTTTAAGAATTAATTTTAAAATAGTTCGCGAGTGTTTTACTGCATTATTAGAAATATTTGCGAATAGTAAACAGGTCGCGCACCTGCTCAACGCGCAACAGTACTTTAAAATACTATCCGCATTTTAACTCAGAAATTAATTATTCATATTACCCCACTTATTCCAAAAGAATTATTATCTAAATTAATTTGAACTAAGTAAGGTAAACAATCGTTTATTTTTCTCCAATATTTGTTTTGTATTTCAAAATGAATATAATAAATTATTAAAATATCAGCAATGATCTTTCCTTCCACTGGCCGGTTTCTTTTGGGGAGGAAAGTGGCGGGGTGTAGTTAAGTATATCGTGATCTAGAGCATGAAAAGTTTCATCGCATCGCGTTCATGATGCCGTAGTTTGTGCATTCGGTTTAATGATTCTGATTCGCGGGATAACTGGTTTTATTAGTAGTGTTACTTAGAAATCCATTACAGAAGGCATCCTCACACCTCTGGTCCCAAATTTGATCAATTTTAACGAACCATGCAGAAGAGAGCCTCAATCTCATATTTTGAACTGTCGCGCTGCATCTCAGAAGATACTCTATATTTCTTATCAATTGTCCTTCTTTGTGCATGCTATATAATGGAAACACCATTGGAATAAAAAAAATTGTGGTTCACATCTGCGAATGTTACGGAAATTATGAATCCAACAGGGAGACGAACGATATATAATCCTTTAATATACATTGTACTTCGAAACTGCTTCTGGTTTCACGGCTTCACGTTTTCAGTTCTTTCAATCAGCTTATGTATACTTTCACAAAAATATTTCCATCTGAAAAACAAGTTTCTTCATCACTTTTAAACCTCTTCCAACGAAGTTAATTTTTAATTTTGGGAACAGATAATAATCACTAGGAAACAGGTCAGGACTGTAGGGTGGGGTATCCAAAATATTGAAGCCCATTGGGGAAGCCAAAGCAAAACGGCACTTGTCAGCAGGTGTGTTGTCGTGTAAAAAGACGAAACCTTTGGACAATTTTCCCCATCTTTTCTTTGATGTTTTATTTCAACCTTTCTATGATTCAAGTTAAGTATTTTCTGGTTATCGAGACGCCTTTATTTTTGTGATCTGTCGACAGGATCCGCTCCCAAAGTCCCAAAGATCCGAGTCCCAAAAGACTGCCGTCATTGTTTTACAAACCGACTGTGACATCTTAAATTTCTTGGGTGGTGATGTGCTTTTTTTGGTTCATAATGAAGAACTAAGGTTTCATCTCAAATAACAGTTCAATTCAATAGTTCATCTATCTTCTCACTACAGATGTTCGTGTCTTCACTACAGAACGCGCGGGAAGACTTTACGCGGTATTGTTTCTGAGGCAGCGTGAGCATTCTCGGCTCCCATCTAGCGTTCAGTTCTCTCATATCGTCGTATCTGATACTTCAATAATTTCTGCAAGCTGTTTTTTTTTTAGTCTAGCATCTTCCAATATTGATTTTTCGACTTTTTGAATCTTTCCGTAGTCATTTCGATCGGCCGTCCGAGTCGTGATGATTCAAGGACGATGGTTACCTTCTAAAAATATATTTGATGCGATTGCTTTAAAAGCTTGAAGGCCGAAATACAATACCGCGAGACGACGAGATTTTCGCTCGTTGTCACGCAACGCATTCTATTTACAATGCACGCGATGCAAGGAACAATAATGTTCATATGACAAATGTCAAATAGGTGACGTTTCAAATGAAATTGTTTTTGATTTTTTAAAAGTTTTGAATTTGGATTTTTCCTTCGTCTAGCAAATAAAAGCCTTAACTAGGATGCATAAAATTTAAATTCAAAATTTATTTGAAATAACCATGCTAGACGAAGAAAATCCAAATTATAAACTTTAAAAAAATCAAAAACAATTTCATTTGAAACGTCACCTATTTGACATTTGTCATATGAACATTATTGTTCCTCGCATCGCGTGCATTGTAAATTGAATACGTTGCGTGACAACGAGCGAAAATCTCGTCGCACTCACGTATCGTCGTTTCGCATTATTGTATTTCGGCCTTTAAAAGCTTGAGCGAGAATATTTGATGCGATTGCTTTAAATGCGATAGTTTGAGCGAGAATGAGAAAAATGGGAAAATCATCTTGCGGGCATTGTTTAGTCGGCGTATGCCACATGAGCCCCTGCCTTGTTTAACCGTTTCTGTGCGATTCGTCGACATAGCGACGAGCGCGCTTGACGCTTGAAATTCTTAGCACTGAAATGGTTAAAGAAACTGTGCCACTTACAAACCATGATTTTGTTCGGAAAAGAGTTCGCGTAAACGGACGCCTTCCAGTGTGGTTATAACTGACTTTCCTTGCTTGGTAAGGAACTCAATGATGGAGCGGTAATTGATTTTTGCCGAAATTATCACTCTGAACGCATGATCACTCTGTGAATTATATTTACTACTGGGGACACCAAATGTTCCAGAGAACCGCATTCACAGTATTCACATTTTTTTTTAAGTATCAAAGTAGTATCACATAAAAAATTAATAAATGTTGCTAGATAGTCTCGTATTTTGAGGAGGTTTATAGCACCTATCCAGAGGTCGGAGGTTCTTAACGTCTGAGTTTTTATAGCTTTTGGCAAACAAGCAGAAAGCGGGGTCTAGAGTTTTCGGGACCGCATTGTATAAATCAAAGTCGCTGTTTTAATGTATATAATGTCAGAACTAATCATTGCTGAGCTAACAGCTAATTCTTTTCGTTGGTGCTATTATAAAATGAGGTTCTTAGATTTTCATGGAAATTTTTATACTTAATAATCTTAAGATCATTTTGAAGATTAAGAAAAAAGAAAATTTTATTTAGATAAAGCCTTCATTATCTAAAAAAATTACTTTTAATTATTCGGATAAACATTTTCACTGTTATTAAAGCGATTTTCTCGTGGATTGATTGTCAATTATATCAAAAATTTTGGTTGAGGTAGTCTGTTTTCGGCTTAATGTTTCTAATTGTTGTACATAATTTAGTCTATTGCAGCATGCTTCCACCTTATGAGATAAGGTTTGAAAATACAAATTTTGTTAAAAATGATTTTCGATCGTTGTTTGCTTTCAGATAGCAAACGTATTAGAATATTCTTGGATGTATGATTGTATTATTTTTTAATATTAAAATACTCCTATCAATATGTCTTGCATGTAATGGCCATATTCACGTTACATCAGCGTGGCGCTTTCATATGTATCCTTAACAAAATCATATTCAAGCGAAGGACAGGGTTTTTCAAATGTATATATTGAGACTTAACCTTCGGAAAGATACCGGGGTCACCCCAAGACTATGTCATCCCACGACTTGAGAAAAGTATTTTTTTATGATGTTTCAATTATTATCTCTTTCTATCATTCCGTCTATTCTCTCATTAATGGGACACCTATCAGCCAATTAAGTGAACTTCTCGCAGAAGGTTCTAGTTTAGTTTATATTGGCATGGCTGGGGTAATTCAGCATCCTAGTTTATTACCAACTGTTTGTATGTTTTATTTATTAAAGTGTTAAGAATAAATGTTTGGTTTTAAGGTGAAATGACTTCGTTCACAAAAGATGAAATCAGAAAATTACTGAAAAGTTTTGAAGATGAAAGTTCACACGATGAGAGCCATTCCGAAGACGGGGAAATCTCTGAAACACATGATTCTGTGATTTTGCAGTCAGAAGAAGATGACGTTTTGTCCTGCAGTGATGATAGTGATCATGAGAAGTTTAAGATCATGAGAAAGAAGTGTTCGAACATCTAGGAACCACAAATATGTGATACTTTTCTCCACAATGCATTATAAGGCTGTAATAAATCCAAATAAACATAAATCGGAAATAATACACGATTATATCGCAACAAAAGGAGGATTCGACACATTCGATAAAATTATGCATTCGTTCAGTTCAGCTAGAAGCAAGAGCCAAGCCAAGAAAATGGGACGAAAAAGATAAAAGTTTTTGTGTAAAGTGCCACCAGCGAGCATGCCCCGAACACCGTTTAGATGTCTGCTTGACTTTTATTTGATTACAAAAGAAAAACAAATTTAAATTTTAACAACTGTGATGAAGAAAATATTTTTGTTTCATTATTGAGTCAACTGAATATATTTTAGACTGAATTAGAATACTTTTTGATCAAATAATTGTTTTATTTAAAGTCAATAGTTGTAGATTGACCGCACACCCCTATTGTTATTAATGAGTAGAAAAAAGCGTTACCTTCCGAAGGTTAAGCTGGCGAGTACTTGCACTGAACCTTCATCTCTTCCCCTGTTACGTTACGACACCTTTCCTTTTTAGAGCTGATAAAAGTTACTGCACATTCCTGCGTGATTCAGAAGAATTGCATTAAGAAGTAGTATTGTCCCTTATTTCTGATTTTCTTAGCAGTCTATTGCCACTGCAGAAGTAATGTTCTTTGATGCATGATTCTTGCCATATCGTTTTACCTTAACTGCAAGTTACCACTTTAAGCGCTGACCATTACATTGCTAACATTATACCGTTAACTATTCGATACAAATACTTCTATTTGCAGTTGTATTATTTGATGAGACAGGTTGGAGATACGCATAAAGATAACACTGT
This sequence comes from Stratiomys singularior, assembly GCA_954870665.1. Classification (NCBI taxonomy): domain Eukaryota; kingdom Metazoa; phylum Arthropoda; class Insecta; order Diptera; family Stratiomyidae; genus Stratiomys; species Stratiomys singularior. The sequence continues at coordinate 54,263,764 of OX940879.1, read as the reverse complement.
GGTAAGATGTGTATTATTGACTTTAATGGTTACTATCGACACTCGGGAAGTATGAGAAGCATACTATGCATTAATTCACGAAAGTAGATATAAACACTGATATTTTTAAAACTTCGAAAATACTCCAAGACATTGAAGTCAGCTACTCCCATAGTATCCCAAAATAAGGCAAGGATCTCACAATTCAATGTACAGTTTCACTTCATGCAAATAGTATCCTCGTACCCCAAGGCAAAATTGACAATCCGACTTTCCAACAAGCGGTTAATCCAAAGTTTGAGTTTTACAGGGGACCAGCATCTCACCAATTCTTTATAACTTTTACACTTTAGCCTTGTATATCGGCAAAATAATTTACAAATATCCCTTTATATCATTTGTATTTTATGTTTTTATTAAGTCGTTCATATTCTAGATTTTTTCATAATGAATATTAGATTCATCTTGCTTTCTTTTAATCTAACAACTATGGCGCGAAGCATCTCAGGTAACATCGAAATAAAAACATTTGAGTCACAAAAGCTTCGCCGGTGGCGAAATTATCCCTAATTTAATACTAGCAAAAAGGTGTTTCCCTTTGAAATCCTTGGCTCTATAATTTTAAGAAGATCGTTAAAGTTATTTTCTAGAGAAACGAGTAAATTTTTTTTCAATAAAATATTAGCATCGAGTTCAAGCTGTCCCAAAACTCCGAAATTTTGAACTTTTCAATATTCTTCATCCACATCGTTTTTCTTCTATGTCTATGAATGTCTACAAAATATTTTGGACTGCCATCGGTGAACCAATTAACAGCGTTGGTTAAATTACCAGCAATCAGTGGCAAACAAAACTCTTCTTGATTAAATTGGACATAATATGGCTCAGTTGCATTTTACCACATGCAATTTATAAAGGAGGGTTAACTCCTCCAATAAGGAGGAATTAATTTCGAGCCAAAACTAGTAACTTTCTTTAAACATTTTCTTTTAGTTTTTGTGGCATAATGTTTTTCAAATATCTGGTATCTGGTCTTATTGACAATAGTACATTTTTAACGCCGTACATAAGTGCGGTGAATTCTTGGATAAAATAATTTTTTTCATAATTAAAAACGTCAGTTCCATCTGTCAATGACTCGAAAACTGCTTGAAAGGTCTTGTCATTTAAAAATTTTAAGAAACGATTAACGTTTCCTGTATTATAAAATGCACGAGAATAATATTTATGTTTCTTAGACGGAGGGATACATAAAACAATTGTTTCAATTAATTACACCAACTTTATTAATTTACATTTCTTATATTCACGGTATACAATTTGTATTGTATACGTGGTCCGGTATTCAAAAGGCACCCCAATGCAGCCTCACATTGTGTGATAGGGAACACAGGCTTGTCCGTACCTTTTGACGCGAAAAAACAACTCCTGCTCTTTAAGAAAATTTCACTATTATTTATATCACTCATTGCCTACTTGGTTTAATTTAATTCATTTCAAAAAATCAATGCCTACTTTGTTTACTTTAATTCATTTCAAAATATTAATGCCTACTTTGTTTACAACCTTAATTCAAAATAATTATGTGTACTTTGCTTGTATTAATTCAATGTCCGTGATTTGTATCTGTGGGATTGATTTGGGTAAGTGTAACAAATAATCGCAGTCAGTAAACGCAATGAATGATGGAAATGCACGACATGAAATTGTATTCATAGTTTTTCTTTTTACGAAACAATAACATAAGTTCACACTTTTTTAAAGATTTGTTATTGAAATCAGTTATTTTCCACCCTCATGACACAAAAACGCGTCTTCATTTTCAAAAATTACAAGCAAGACCAATAAGAACAAATGGAGTGTTTACCTATTGTAAACGAGAAAACGTATAACATATGTAAACTGTTATAGAGGATAAGTGTCACAGTTGCCATGCTTTGTCCTTATTTGGATGGACCATCTTTTCTTTGGCGCTCACACTTACCTGGAGCGCGATTCGTTTAATGATATCATGGCAACCTCTGCTTATGGTTGCTAGGAACCATGCTCTGCCATTTTAGGCAGCTAGGAACCATGGATTATTGTAAATAGTGACTAAACTTCAATTTTGTATTGAAGTTAACACAACATGTGACTTTAAATATTGCACAATAATATACCATTTAACACTTGCCAACGCTAAGATTGCGGTTGACTGAGAACTGGGAACCATTTTTTTTTATTCCTTATATAAAAAGACATTTTAATTAAATTGATTAGAAAAACATGTAGACGTAATTTATATTAGCAAATTAACAACACTAAAATCAATTACAGGTAATTGCGGCTGATTTTTAATAGGCAACCTATCGCTAATACATCGCATACTCCCTCAACATTCATTTCAAATTGGTTTCATAAAAAAAACAACTTGTTGCAGAATTGAGCACTGAGATCTTGGACTATAAACATTCCTAAGAATTGTTTATTTGAAAATAAGATTTTATACTCTTTCCTAACAAGTATTTATTGGGTTATTTTTATTGTTTGTATTACTTATTGAAATGTACATTTGAAGAGCACATTGGAATCTTATGGTACTATCTCCTCAACCAATAATAGGAAACAGTCATGGAACTAATAAATAGTATACGATGGTATCGATTGAAAGAAAGAAGAAGCAGTGATTATCCCATGTTGATTATACCGGTGAACTTTTCAAGGAGTGTAATTCAAGGATTCGCGCCTGATATTTCACATTAAATTCTTATAATAATTTCAATGTTCAGTACAATTTTTACGTATTTAATTATTCATGTTTTGAAATGTTAATGGAATACGTATGAAATGTTTTATTGCTTGATGAAATAAAATTCAACTTTGGGACGAAAACACGACCAGGTTATTGATGTTAATATTCATTCTACCAACACCATCATGATTTTAGACTTAAAAATAAAATAGACCATAATAAAAAAAATATATTGAGGTTTACATTAGTTTCCATGATCGAAGACTAATGGTCGTGGCCGGTCTATTGACCTAACTCACGCCTACATCAGGAAAGGATAAGTTTTATCGGCAGATCAGAAATAAAAGTTCCATACTTCTTAATATTTTCTTCAAACGAACTTGTAACGCGAAAAACATAGAACATAATGCCAGTCATCTATTCCACATTGCTGATTAGCATTCTATTCATTATGCTACACTGGAGCTTTAAAATCCTTTTTTTATTTACGTACGTTTTATACTTTATTTGTCTCTAACCGACAATTAGGTTACATATTGAAAGTAGATTTTCTTTTTGGCAGTCATTACATAAATTAATAATATTGTACATAATAGTTCTTTAATTTCATTTGTGCCATGCGAATTCGAATTATAACTTTTCTAATAGAGAGTCCGTTTCTATTTGTCACAAGTTATATGCAGTTTTTATTTTTATACTAACAACAAATCTAATGTTATTGAAATACAAACAAATCAGAGTAAAAGCTCTGGAAGGTGGCTCATCAGGTTTTTTTTCTATTATTTGAAATTATTTTATTGCTATAATGATGTTGTTTGATTGATTTACAAATTTTCTACTTATGTCTTATTAAATTGTATTTGCAATAACTAGAAATCGAACTAGTTTTATATATTCTACCACAATGATTTTCAGAAGACATGTTTGTTTGTATAAACTGTGCTCTCTGTCCATTTATTTTACTTTAATCAATGAATTATTTGAGCTAGAGGATGCTGATAAAAAGTGGTTATTGTTGTAACAGTGATTTGTTTCCTAGATTTAACAATTCACAAAAATCGTGTCTTGGTTGATGTTTTAGTTAGAATTTTCTTTACCTAAAGTAGCGAAAATTAAATTAAAAAGGGCGCTTTCGGTTCTTGTAATTAATTTAATTCTACTAAAGCAACTTTAAACGGCTCGGTAAATGGCAAAGGATACAGCTATAGCGGCTGCAATGATGGCCATAGCACCTTGAATTGAATTCGAACCATTGCAATTATCAGTTGAGCAAGCACAAACTTCTTGACGACCTCCGAAGCCGGCACGCTGGTAACAAGAGTTCTTATAAGACGAATCATCCCATCCGCAAGATCTGATCACTCTGTTATCTGGGGGTACTAAAATAGACGAAAAAATTGATTACTTTAAATTAAAATAAATTATCCAAGTAGAAGCTTCAAAGCTGAAACGAATTTTTTCAGTGAATTATAACTATCCGTAAATATAATATAAAATTTTCATGTATAGATTTTGTTACCAAAATATAGAGTCACCAAAAATAACTTACTGATTCTAGATGAGAACACCCTCAATTTGGTCAAATTAAAAAAATACTTCAGAAAAATCTTTTACAGACGTGGACGCAGGAACGTATGCCTGAAGCAACTGCTTGACTGTGTTAATGAAAAGATTGATAAACAAGTGGGGGAACTCCGCAGGATCAAACTTCATACGACAATTAAAAACAAAATAAAAATCTTTCTGGGCAATGGGCAAGAAAATCATTGCCATTCCTGGATAACTCACACTCGGAACAAGACAATGCTAACATATGTGCAACTTACTTTGCAAATGTTCATAACGAGTCCGATGCAGCAAAAACCTCTAGAGAAGACACGATTAACATAGAACTCACGAATTTAATCTCCTACAGCAACTTTCCGATTTTCAAACAGCTTTGATGTATATAGAGAAGCAGTAGGGGCAGCAGCTACATACTCCGGGTTTGTCTCTATTAACTATGTTCGAGAAATTATTAAAATGCTGAAACCCAAAGCTTCCTCCGGAGGCAACGGAATAAGCAATAAAATTATAAAGAAATTACCGGATGTATATGCCAAAGCGATAACCGTACTAATAAATAATTGTATTAACTTATCTTATTTTCCTTCTGTATGGAAAGAAGCGGTTGTTGTTCCCATTTCCAAGACAACTACCATGGTTTCACACCCAGCTTCCTATAAACCATCTCACTACTTCCTTGCGAGAGTAAAATCTTTGAATATGTGATCAAAGACAAAATCCTCGCTACGTGTGAGGGTGAAAGCATTATGAGCACCCGACAGTTTGGCTTCTGCAAGAACCAATCAACCTCACATGCCCTTATTACATGCCCTTATAAAAAGCTTCCTACACTTGTATGTTCTATTGATCTTGCCAAAGCCTTCGATACTGTATGGATTGCTGGAATTATCCACAAAATCCAGATACTCAAATTCGATATAAATTTAATAATACTCTTCGTACGCTACCTCTCCGGGCGAAGATTACAAGTGAAGTACAACAACATTCTATCGGAAAAAATTGACATAAACGCTGGAGTTCCACAGGGATCTGTGCTTGGGCCCATTCTTTTTAACATATACATATACATCTACTTTCCCATCGACACACACAATAATGTGCAGTCTATGCAGATGATACATTGCTTTATGTAACTGGACCCTCTATGAAGTTGTTGGCAAATAGACTGAACGACTAACTTGCTACCGTTGAAAATTACTTGAATCAATGGAAACTTCGTATTAACCCACAAAAATCTAAGTGTATAGTATTCCGTCGTTTGAACAAACATGTGAGGCCGAAACAGCTGAGAAACAATACTGCCATCGAAATACGTATAAATGAAAGGTGTCTAGAAGTCTGTGACAGTTTAAACTATCTAGGTATAACAATAACTAAAAAATGGACCACCACAAAACATATTGATACTATTTTACGAAAAGCACATTTTGCACTTTCCAAGATCAGTGGAATTCTTAACTTTAAAAATTTCTCCTCAGCCATGAAACTGACTCTTTACAAACAACTAATTAGACCCTTGATAGCCTATGGGTTTGAGGCATGGTGTAATGTCTCATTCAACCAAATGGTCAGATTAAAAACTTTTGAACGGAACGTATTATATAGATCCTTACCGGTGGAGGAAGCATATAGGAGACTGAATATAGGAGTGAAGATGTTTTTGTTAAAATTAGTAGACAAAATTTATATGATAAATTTAAGAAATTTTTAAGGATTGACGACTTTCTACTGATGACACTAGTAAAAAAATTCTTAAAACTTGAAACATTAGATGTAGAAAAGCTAGCTCGGTTAAGGAATCAAAGTTATCTTGAAAGTTTGTACGGGAACTACACTGAAAAATACACGTACAAAATATGCCCTCCCTCATTTCTATACTATCTTGAAAGTAAAGGACTCACACGTATAAATCACGATGTTACCTTTTTCAGACGAAAATTTAACGCAAATTAAGTTTAGCGAAATTTCATTAATTGTATATAGTTCCTTTTCCCTCCCCCTTCTCCCACCCCTCTCCTTTATCGCAAATATGTAAAGAAAGATAGGGTTTTGTTAGGCTTTCCCTCTCAAAATTAACTCTTAAGTTGAAGTTCAAAATGTTCATGTCAATTAAATATATTATGAAACAGTGCGGAAAAATTTAGATTAGATTATTAGAAGCAAACTTATGTAAATGTAAATCAACGTTTAGTCTGCCTCAATAAAAGAGTTTTTTGTTGTTCTTTGAGTGAGGATAGAAATTGTGAATTATGTATTGAGGATAAAAATCGTGTATCAAGTTTTGAGGATAATAATCCTCAAAATAAATAAGAATTCTAAAGTATTGAAGTTTAAAGGATATAAAAGGTAGATTTAAGTCCAAAATTGTTAATGAACTTGATAATGCTGACTAGTTCAGTGAAACGCGTAGTGTGGTAAAAAAAATAAATATATTGATCTGAATAACAGTAAACTAATTGTTTTTATAAAAAATTCTTTAATAAGCAAGCGTTAGTCAATGCACTCAATGACCTAATTATATGGAATTATGAAACAAATAAATCAGTATCGTGGGCCGTTGTTTCCCAAATATTTATTTTCCCACTTATTTTGGGAGAAGCAGAAGTAAAATCATCTCGTGCGGTGACTTTTAAGAGCTGGTAACTTTTACAATACCATAAATTAAACCATATCCAAGCAAATCGTGGTCTATCTATCTTTGCACACCTCCTGTAATTCATTTAAGGTTTTATGGTATCGAAAATAGAAATATCACTAATTTAGCTCATATTGAGGTTGAAGCTGGAAAAATTTTTGATGATACTTAAACATACAAATGATACTTATACAGGATCATTTGATCGTTGATTCAAAAGAAGCAAACATGAAGTATTATCTTTAGTGTACCTGGAGAAGAATAACAAATAGGCAAAACAAAAAAAAAAAAAAAAAACTAAGGAAGCGGCAAGAACAGCCAAACGTTTAAATAGTAATTCGTTTCGCGAGATAAAACAGTCCAATTCTAATTTGTGAAGCTTGAATGTCTTTTCACGAATTTCAGTAGTTGGAACGGGCAATAAAGACTTAATGTTAATTATGAGAAATTAAAGCTTCTTAGTTAAATTAACAGTTTGGATTAAATAAACTGGCGACTAGACTGTTTGCAATATATGCGAACACTCATTATGAACAAACCCGGTCATACCTAAATGCTTATTTGTTAATATCAACATATTAAATAACACGGGTCTGCAAAAAAGCATTTTTGCTTTCCTACAAATATATTGCATAATTCTTATAGATTCACTAATACTGAATATAAATGAAGTATTGAAATTGTTGTATCACGTATGGATTTTCCAAATGGAAATTCCAAAAAAAACCTTTTTTTTGGGTATTAAATTTTAAAGTTCGTTTTGGTGTTGCCGCAGGCCAAAATTAACTCTGGGCCTTGCTTCGTGGGTCTCGAGTCCTCGAGTCCTCGAGACCCACGAAGCAAGTGAACTCAATAGCAAGTGAACTGTGAATATTATTTTTTCCAGTGACAACTTTATATAACATAATTTCCTTTCGTATTTGCTGTATGTGAGAAGGTAACTGAAGGACATTTATAACCATTGTGAATTAAAACAAATAAATAAATAAATAAAAAGCCGCTATTTTTCAAACTCTTCAGAAAAACCCACCTCTTGTGGTAGTCATTACGCATTATTTTAAAATTCCTATTAAGTCTGAAATATTTTTGAAAATCCCTTCGTCATGGTCACTCAGAAATCACAATAGTTTTAATGGAAGGTTCATTTCAAATCACTAGTGTGCAAATGGCATGGTTGTATGGTTTCCGCTGAGTGAACCTCATAATGTTCCCCAGCAACTATGGAAGCAAATTTTCGTGGGCCAATTATTGTTGGTCCAGTCTACTTTAGCTCCAAAGTAAAACTGATAAGCTCATTCAGCAATTTTTCACAATGAACTTCGTTGAATTAATGGTGGATTCAAAAATGTAGCAAAGCACATTTAATGAGTTTTTGTACGTTATTGGCATTTTGTACAATGGAATTTGTTATAAAACCAGAATAATATTCGAATCATGTGAGGTTTTATGCTCGGTTACTGCGAATTCACATAAAATTTCACTACATATATCAACACAGTTCCAAAATTATTAAAAATATCCGGTGTAAATAAGGAATAATGGTATTTTTTGTAAATGACTGAACGTCACCGAGTCACAACGACAATTACGCAGGTGCGTGTATTCGTATAAAAATAACGCAAACAATATCATTCTCTCTCTTTCCATCAGTGCGCGCCGTTTTTTTTGTCAGCAAACAAATTTACTTTGATTCTATTTCATCCTCACTTGGAGAAATAATATTTTGCTATTATTATAACAGTACTATAACAGTAAATTATGTATTTGTGAGTTTAAAATTAGGGCGCACGCACTTCCGACACTTGTAATACGTATAACTTAAATCTACTACCTATCTTGCAAACGCAATATGGCACTTTTTGGCGTGTCATCCTGTAGAAGGATGACAAGATCCTGTGGTCAGTTTTCCCCTTGTTTTCTTTGATATATTCTTTCAACCTCTCGAGGGTTGGAGCGTAGTATTCTCCGGTTATGGAGATGCCTTTATCTTTGTAATCTGTTAACAGGATCCCTTCTAAATTTCAAAAGACTGCCACCATGATTTCACCGGCCGCCAACGATACCTTGTGATATCTGCTTGGGTGGTGATGCGCCCTTTTTGCGCCTCTGCATAGAGTCCTGTTTCCAATAACAATTCGATGAATTCAACAATTCGTCTCCAATAACAATTCGATTCAATAGTCCATTCATGTTTTCACTACTGAGGTCCAAGAACGAGAGAAGACTCTACGCGGTGTTGTTTCTGAGGCGGCGTGCGTATTCTCAGCACGTTTCTAGCGCTTACCTCTGTTATGCTCAGATGATCGTGAAGGATTTTAAAAATTGCCGTATCTGATACTTCAACGACTTTCGCAAGCGGTTTTTTCTTTAGTCAAAGACATATTAGTTTTTCCAATTTCCAAATCATTTCCGGATTAAATGATTCGAATTCCTCCGAATAATTCATTTCCTTCGATCGGCTGTCCAGACCATGGTTCGTCTTCAAGTGAATCCCTGCCCTTTGTAAAGATATTGTGCTACTTGTGAACCATGGTCACACTCGGACAAAGGTCCACGTAAACGGGCGGCATCTCTTTCGGCATCGTTTTAACTTTAACCGTTCTTGTTTGGTAAGGAACTTAATAATCTGAGGAACTTAATGAAATTAACGTGGTACTCGATTTTTGATTCGACTCATATACTTGATTTCCTTCAAGGTTTCACGTTGAAAATAGAAAAGAGTGGGTATTCTTGTTATAAAGAAGTTCCCGAGAATTTCGCCTCAAACTCAAAGAGGGTATCACTGTATAATCTTAACTGAAATAGTTGCGTTAATTCAAAAGCGACAGTCGTTAAATCCAGTATTTGAAACTATTGAAACATAAAAATGTTAAAAAAAATTCTTATGTAATTGCAAATTATAGAAAGCAGATCTAAATTCAGCATGTTAAATTATTTTTACTGAGCTTTTTTTATTGAATGAAGGATACCGTAACAGACCAGTGTATTTATAATTATATAACTATATTTAACTTCCGTATGGCAGAAATGTTCTTTAGGGCTTATGAAATGGATGAAATGAATTTACCATATGGATTTGTTTCAAGATCGATTCACAGTACTTGGGAACCTGGTTGTACCATCTGTAATTTTGTGGTTTCTAGTTGATCTGGTTCTGATTTGGAAGCAATAATTTAAGCAGGGTTGTATGAGGGATGTAGCACACGTGTTTACTTTGCTTAAGAGAGATTCCCGATACTTATAATCTTTTTGTATTTGGTGTGTGCCAAAGTTTTTTCCGTTGTGAATCATCTATTTTAATTAACTTTAATCAATTATTAAATCACTATCGCTATCTATGATTGTCTTCAACGTTCTGGAAGTCGCTGCATCCCTCTGCTGCAGAAATATTCCTCTTGACATAAAAAAGCCAAATACGAAGATCCTTTTCAGTGTACTCACTTCACTTCACGTTCAGTTGTACTCTCTTCCTTGCGAGTATGAAACAAGTGAGAGTTCTTTCGAAGATCTCGTACTTGTTCTTCGAAAGATCGGGAGAATATGGTGCGTGATACCGCTCGTTAATTTGCACTCGGTAAGTACAGCTGTGTGTGGTCCCACATTTCCATGGTGAATGATGACTTCGCGACGACTGACTGATGCAAGACCTAATCACGCTTTGCTTTTTGAACACGCTCCGATTGCCGACAGTCCACATTTAACGTTAGATTTCGTTCCAGAACTTCCAATAAATAAATCCCATCATTTATGGAGAGACAATAACAACTTCCGTGAATGCAAGCCTGATTTTGAAGTGGATGTTGGTGATTTTCATCTTGAGAAAACTGTTCGATGATGTTTAAATATATTCTGCAGGACGCATTTTTCATCTCCAGTAACCATCCGTCGGAAAAATCACTCATTAGTTTGACGAATATAACGAGAAACACACCAGGCCACTCTGTCTTCCTCGTTTCTTTACGAATCTTGGTAGGGTACGCAAGGATCCATCTTTACCACAAATCCTAGGTATACCACATATACTTGCTTTACCCTACATCCTAGGTCTCTAGAGTGGTTCAGTGGACCATGGTCATCTTATCACCTCTTTGTATGACTTCCAATAGATTCCAATATGACTTCCATCTGTCACGTGCTTGGACCATCCTCATTGTGGCAGATCTACAGACCGTTGTTCTCCATTACAAAATCTCTGAACCCACTGTTCATTACTCGTTCCTTCAGAAAGTTCTCTTCATAAATTTTGATTGCATTCAGAAGAGCCTCCACTCCTTGGTGTAAAAAAGCAAACTCGTATAGTAACCAATGCCTACTAAGCAAAATTATCAGCTTCTGTGTTTATTTTTTATTTTTCTATTTTTGCTTGAAAATTAAAATGCAAATGCAACGGTGGTGTCATTTCATGGTTGTGATGTTCCATTTCCAGAATTTTCCAGATTTCCTGAATGTTATCTGCTGTTACAATGATGTCAAGCAATTATGATTTAAAGTTCAAAGAAAATCCAGATGGAAAGGCTGAAACAACTTATAAATATCCCAAAAAACAATAAGCAATACTCTGGAACCTTTTTATTAAATACTTTTTCTGATTGATCTGATTCAGGTTTGGTGTCAAAATCTAAGCCAAATGTGTAAAAAGATTAAAGCAAAATGTACATGAAATATTTTAACTTAGGAAGTACTTACAGCTGTTCACAGCAAACTCAATTACTTGAGTTATTTTCCTGCAGAAGGTGTATGTCACTCCGTGCTTATGGTTTCCGCATTCTATTGAAAGATCATTTGGTGGAATATCCAATGCACACCGACTATCATTATGGCTGTTACATTCAAAGCATCGGATGGCTGATCCTGAAATTGAATAATTTGTGCGACATAATTATGTCATCGACATCAATAAATATGTTGTTTAATAAACGTAAAGAAATTACTGAAATATTTTAGCAGAGACTGTGTTTATTGACCATCTTTGGAGCTAATCTTTTATATCATATCATATTTAATGCAAAAATTAATAGCTACAATAACCATATTACCCAGACAAACGAATGTGTATCAAAATCTCTTCAGTTCGGATTTGAGATCTAATACATAACTCGTTCCAGTTTCATTTGCGAGTTAATTGGATGTTGTAATTGTTTATCACTTGATTTCTACAAGAAAAATAATGATCTAATGTTTTGATACACAAGTGTTACACGGACCATATGATATGTGTGACTTTAGCGTCCATGCTTAAGAAGTTGTCGCTTTGCTGAGAATTTGTTAGAAGGTTAATTAGCATTGATAACCGCTGAACTTATCTTGTTTTAAGACGTCGTGAAAGATGAAAATAAGTTATAAAAATGCCTTCACTTCTCAATACAAGCTGTGACATTACTATGTACTGCGCAGCATCAAGTCTTCATATGAAGATTTAATAATCATGCGCTCAGTTTATAGCTTAAAAATAATAAACAAATTCTATCTGAAATCATACACACATATTAACTTTAGAGATATTAATATATGGCAATGTACACCATACATGCCTTATTCTTTATACATGTTATTGTTATTAGTTTGTAAATAATATTTCTTGTTACAATTTATTTTTGTGAATGTTATTAGGTCAGATCTTTGTCAACAACGCGGAAAATTTCTTAATTTTTCTATTTTGGTTCTGCATCTGCCTGTTGAGGGCTACCTCTTCCAAATATTTAAATCCAATCAATAATTGACATTGCACCAGGAAAAACAGCAGCGATTGTATGATTTATGTTGATTTGACATCATTTATTAATCAAATAAGGTTGGTTTATTTTACTCTTTTACTCAAAAATTTTATCATCGGGTTTTCATTTGACAGGTTGTTAATATTTCCCAGGAGATATAAGTAAATCGTTGTTTGATAACTTAAAAGGTCGAAACAGGATTCCGGAAGTTATGTTTTTTTTTTAGTGGAAGATTCCACTAAGTGTTTCTGGACGGTGGGGACTATGGGAAGTATTTATACTAGAATATGTAATATATCTTCTTTTCACCTAATTTAGATTACGGATTTGCACTGTACTGATATCACATTCAACAAATAATTGTAAAATTAATATGTCTTTATTTTTTGTGGCGTAGTCAAAAACTAGTGAGAGCAAAGAAAATTTGATTGTTACGAAAGAAACTCTACAAGACTGGGTTAGCACTCTTAATAAACATAACACCAGAAAAGGAAGTAACGGGAAGGAAAGAATCGATCCCTTTAATGGGGTTATATGCTTTGTCAATTTCAATTTTATGGGATTATATGCTTTGTCAAAAGCGAATTTATTTTTTTTTATTTATACATTTTGTTTACTTATTTATGGATTTCAATAGTAGTCCAGGCATTATTATCATAGTTTTGCTCGGTTGTGTAACATTTGTGTAAGGTTTTGCCCTCCTGTGTAGTATTGAACTCTTTACAGAAAAGCAGATGCTTGTGATATATGAAAACAAATATATTATATTGCAATATTGAATTTAAAATGATAATACTCAATTAGGGATTGAAAGAAAGATGCTTGAATAGTCTCGAAAATTTTGTGTGTGGCAAATAGCTTCTAAGCATGTATTCAATGGTGGAAATATCGTTGAAATTGCAAAACATGTTGCAATTTGCATTTTCAACGAAGGATTTCGACCAATTTTGAAAAAAATTAAGACCATTGACACCCAGATCAGTCCCATGACAATTAGATAAGCCGGCAATCGCGATAGCCTTCGCATATACAAAGTAAACCGTGACAGTTGTGAAACAGGCCGAAGCGGAGGGATGATATAACGTATGAAAATGAGCTTTTTGATAAAAATAAAGGGATTTTATATGGAGCTGACATTGCTGAGTAACTGTCGGTACCTTTTCTATACCATTTGTTTTCTAATTTTTTGAACCAAAAAATCACAAAAAAAAATTCGAATTTTTTACGCGTTTTAAGGCATTTTATTATTTTTAAATGCCCGCCAATTCGTTATTATTGCATATTACTCAATAATTTCACATGAGAGCTGCTGATCTTGCTTCAGGATCATAGAGAGCTTTTGCGCGTTGATGGCTGAAGCCGTAATTTTGTAAAATATAAGAATAATAATTTAATAAAAATAAATTTTTTTAGATTTTTTCATAGTGTATTTGTCAAATTCAAAAAAAAAACAAAAAAAAATGCACTAATATCTACTCCAGGTGATAAAGTCTCAAAAAAAGGTCAGTTTTTGGGTGCATATAGCATATAACCACCTTAAGTGATGTGAAAAGCAGTAATGTCATCTTATGAAACAAAAGTAGCTAGAAATGATTGATAATAGATATAGAGAGGCCCTGCACTCTTAATTTTGTCCGGAATCACCAAAATTTAGACATATGAACACAACTTCACCAACACATGAGTAAAAGCACTCATAGGTAGTATAAATGAGTGGGCGAAAATTTCACGATCTGACCACTTTTCAGCCTGCAAAAAGTCGCAAGAAGATAAGCCCAAGTGTGTGAACTGCAATGGAGAGCACCCGGCTAGCTACGGTGGCTGTCCAAAGTATCCGAACAATATGAAGAAGACGTTCGCACAAATAGCTGCAGCGAAAACCCAAACCAAACCTACCACACAACAAACATCTCCCAAACCTAAAACTCCTTCGAATAGTCCCCATCATCTTCCCATGGAACAACTCTTTGCTTCAATGCAAGCACAATTTCAAACCATGATGCAAAATATGATGGCGCAGATAGTTCAAGGAATCTTCTCCCAAACCCTCTCTCCAACTAAACCCCAATAATGCGTAACATGAATCACATCTCTCTTCTTACATGGAATGCAAACTCCCTGCTTCCGACGACTGGAGAGCTGAATCAATTTATGCTGGATCATAAATTAGATATTCTGCTTCTCCAAGAAACATTTCTGAAGCCAGGGAATCAACTCCGGTTCCCCAACTACATTCTGTATCGTAATGACAGGATGACTGGTAGGGGCGGAGGAACAGCCATTCTTGTGAAGAGAGGTGTGAATCATCACGTGATAAAAACCCCCAACCTTCATTCCTTAGAAGCTACAGTTATTAAAGTGCAAACGACTTCATTCGAATTTGTTCTGGCGTCTGTGTACAAACCACCGCTGCTGCATAATATCTCCCAAGACCTTCGTGCTCTACTAGAATTCGATGGTCCAATTCTAATCGCAGGAGATATGAATGCATATCACCGCAGTTGGGGAGCTGTGAGAAGCAATCAAGCTGGGATTGAGCTCAATCGATTTATCACAGAAACTAATGGAAGCCTGCATATCCCTGACGAGCCCACACATTTTGGCCCGAGAAACAGCTACGCTTTAGATATTGCGATATCTTTCGCATTCAACCACAACATCAAGTTGAACGTCCTCAACGAGCTGTTGTCTGATCACAAGCCGGTACTCCTTTTAATAGAGGACATCCATGTAGATGTTCCTCTAAAACTAAAAACGAAAACTAATTGGAAAGCCTTCAAAGACGCACTGGCCAATGAAAACTTGACGCAAACACCTGATACGGCCAGCAACCTAGAAAAAGTAATTGAAGAAATTACTAAGAAAATTATCCAGTCTAAAGAGGACAACACAATCACAACTCCGGCAAGGGAAAACAATCCCTATGAACTCCCTCAGCAAATTAAAAGACTGATACGGAGGAGAAATCAAGCTCGGAGACGAGCTAGGAACACAGGTGATCCTAGCTTTAGAAGGCTAACCAACCGGCTCATAAACACCATTCGTGATCAGATCAACACTTTTCGCAACGAACAGTGGGAGAATTTTTTGCAAAGCTTTGAACCGGGCGAGGACAGATTCTGGAGAGTGACCAAATACTTCCGCACTAAAAACAAGACCTTAATCCCTCCTATCCATGGTCCCAACGGCATGGTGTTCGAAAAGGTTGGCAAGACTGAGGCTTTTGCAGACACGCTTGAGATCCAATTTCGCGAGAACTCTTCCTCGGAGGAGGACATTGACGATGACGAGGAAATATTACGGGGAAGCGCGAGAATATTACGAACGCAAGTCCCTCCGGAGGATGGTATACGACCAGCAGACTTTGACCAAATTAAACATTTTGTACGGACATTAAATATTAGAAAATCAAACGGCTACGACGCCCTTACAAACATGACCTTTCAGCAACTCCCCGACAATTTCATACAGAAACTGACGGACATAACAAACTTTATCTTCCACTTGCGAAGGTTTCCAAAGGCATGGAAAACAGCAATCGTCACAGTTCTTCCGAAACCACATAAAAACCTCACTTTCCCCCAGAACTGGCGACCTATTAGTCTTTTATCTTCCCTTGGTAAAATTGTGGAAAAGGCAATACTTCAAAGATTGTCAGAAGTCGTTCTGCAGGACAAAATTATCCCTGAGGAACAATTTGGCTTTATGCCCCAACACTCCACAGAACTCCAGCTATCCAAGCTAGTACAACACATTAAAAATGGCCTCAATAGAAGGAAATCCACCGGCCTTGTTATGTTTGACGTGGCAAAGGCATTCGACAAAGTCTGGCATGCGGGACTAATATTCAAAATGCATGAACTCCTTATAACCCTCCCTATCATTCAAATGATAGGCTCTTTCCTCCAAGGCAGAACATTTCGCGTCAGAATTGACAACCACCTCTCCAATCTGAGGCCAATAGAAGCTGGAGTTCCACAAGGATCGCCACTGTCACCTATACTCTATAACATTTACACGGCAGATCTTCCACAATTACCCACGAATGTCAAACTCTCTCTCTATGCCGACGATACTTGCATATGTTATACATCCAGACAAGCAGAAGTCATCACTTTAAAACTGCAACAGTCCACCAACATGCTTTTAAGGTACTTTCGCAAATGGAAGATAAGAATCAACACAGATAAAACACAAAACATATTTATAACACGACGCCCACACCAAAGACCACCACTCTTAACAATACAAGACGAAGAAATCAAATGGAAAAAGACTGCTAAATACCTCGGACTAACGCTTGACAGCAGACTTTCCTGGACGGAACACATACAAACAAAACGAAGACTAGTTATTAGCATCCTTACATCCCTACTCCCCCTAATCAAGTCTAAAAACTTAAATATTAAAAACAGGCTCCTCATATACAAACAAATAATACGACCGACGCTACTCTACGGCAGTACTGCTTTCTGTCAGACGACGAATACAAACAAAAAAGCACTTCAGTAGTGCCAGAACCTTGCTCTTAGAAGAATCTTCGGATATCCATGGTATGTAAGAAATGTGGACATTCATAACGAACTGCGACTCGAGACAGTACATACGGGACAAAGCTCTTAAGCTCTTTGACAAAATTGACAATCATGACAATACTACCTTGGATATCCTAAGATTCTCGACAAGCCAAACCAGACAGACTTACAAATCACTACGACAAATTACTGAATAGACAGAACACCAAAAAAACTGAGTATTGAATCTGGGCACAAATAGCCCCAGAAAATATAAATGAAGCAAGAGTGGAAACACTAGCTTCAAGCAACCCACATCTCCTGGCTCACGATCTGAACAATGGTCACCAACATTACAATATTTGCTTCCTATAATTCAAGCACATGTTTTGTTTTCATTCGCATTTTATCACCAAAACACTCATTTTGTCCTGAAATCAATAAAATTACGAAAACTATCCCCGTAATAAAAGGCCCATCATCAAGAAATTTGTGCTGCGCATGGACACAGGAGAATGGACTTAACGGGAGTGTTGACTCCACACCAACACGATTTCCCGAAGAATTAAGCTCCACCCATTCAATATAAATTTCGCAGATGCTCCACTTCGGATTCGATTTGCTCGAACCGAATGAACATGGGGAAATTGCGATCTGAAACTGATCTCAAGGCTATACAAAGCTAATAAAATATTGATATCATTTTCACTCTTTGAAAAAATCTTTTCGCTTTGCCTATCATATGCTTTAATTGGCTACTTCACTTTTAGATGAAATTGTCAATATGAGAATTGTCATCTATATATTTAGATGACATTGATGAATTATTTCCAATTTCATGGCCGATATATGCCCTCCAACAAAACATGTAAAAATTGTGCATTTTTTCAGCTGTTATCAGTGATTTATGAATGTATAATAGTTTTCGTATTTTTACCTAAGATTGGGTATTACATTGTGAATATTAAGTGAATGTGCTTATAATTTCGCGGTAAACATTGAAATTTGGGTGCAATTTCGGATACGTTGCATATGACCTTGCATCTATGTTGACTGGCTCTGGAATTTCTGGAATCAGCCGCAAAGTCTTATATGCAGAAATGACTAAAACAGAGATTAGAAATGATATCACAGAGGGTTATGTGCCCAGTCAATTCTTGTCAATATTGATCCGAGTAAATTACCATACATCTCATAGCCGACTAAACAGTCAGTATCCTATAATAAATACATGACTTCTTTGACGTTAGTGGAAGGCATCCATCTGATAGACATCATTAATTTGCTACAACTCGAATCAGTACGCTCGAATAGGGAATATCTGAAACTACCCTCAAACTCTGATGAGAAAGAAGAAACTTCTTCAGCGCTAAATATTCCAGCCATAGAATACATCTAAAGAACAGCTCACACTCCATCCAACTGGAGCAATAACATCATAAATATAGGTAGAGTAATCAACACAATTGGTTCCTTCAAAGAAATGGAGGCTCGTTTCAATACCTTTGCATAGGCAGGGAATATTATCAAATTTTTAAGCAGACCTTCTAACTCCTATGTAGATACACAGGCGCTTAACTTATGTAATTCTCTCATCAGCACATGCTCTAGTACATTTCTTTCCAATCATAGACAAAATTAAAACTGAGGTACTGAAACAGTGTCTTCGTGTGCCAACCAACTGGTGAACCTGTGGTGTCCGTTTTGAAATGCGCGATTTGGTACAGAGCATTAATTTCCAAAGCACTTTTAGGTCGGATTTTGAAAGGAGCATTAATATTGAAAATCACTTATCGTTATTAAAAACTTTAAAGGAGTAACCTATTTAAAAAATAGTTTTTAATGTGAATTGAAAATGATTTAAAAAAGTTAGTATGAATTGAGAGCTCGTTTAATTAACATTGAAATTAAAATTGATTGATTAAAATATTGATTGTTATACCCAAAAGCCTACAACCAGATTAAGAGGGGAATACCTAACTACGAAGGGGATAGGCGAGCTTAACAATAAAAACATCCTCGATGTAACCAACGATGAGAGAGTTATCTCTACACCAACTAAAGCCATATCTTTTTGAAATTCAAGAACCACTTATCTGGGATAAATCCCACATACAGGATACATCCCATTTGAATAGCCAAGATTGAAGACTTAATTAAAAATTTCCAGACAAATGTTCAGAAACTAGTAGATCAGAGAACACTTGTCGTCGTACCCGATCTTGCGAAAAATTATTTTGGGCATCCCATCGGCAATTGCAACCTGAAGCTGAGCAGCTCCCACTACTATAACCTTCGTACACTTTTACCACTCTAGAGACGAAACGTGTTTTTCTTCTTCGTAATGGCTGCAATTAGTAATTGCCTTCATTGATTCCAGTATAGCAGATAAGAACCACGACCAAAATA
The DNA here is from genome assembly GCA_954870665.1 of Stratiomys singularior. Lineage (NCBI taxonomy): Eukaryota > Metazoa > Arthropoda > Insecta > Diptera > Stratiomyidae > Stratiomys > Stratiomys singularior. The sequence continues at coordinate 54,244,216 of OX940879.1, read as the reverse complement.
TGGACAGAAGGTGGGTTGTGTATGACACCTGGAAGTTAATGCAGAATAATCGTCATATAAGTTACACCATCCAGTGGCTACCCAGGCACGCCAAAGCCAGTCAATCAATCGACAGCATGGCAAAGGAAGCCACAGCAAGAAGTGGCTGTCTACACACGCGTGTCCAATTGGATGAAATTCTTTCCCAAGTAAATGCTGAAGCCATTAGCAGCTTGAAGAGGATTATACATGAGTACCAAAAACATCAAAGAATGTATTTAGAAGGAAGAATTACTTCGGAGAAACGATTACATTGGTTGGTTTTTTTTCACAAGAACCTTCCTCCCAAAGAGATCAAGGTCATTAGCAGATTGTTAACTAATAGATCTTACGAGAACCTGTGTCTCTTCTAAGATCAAGAAGGCTAGCTCTAAATTCTATAATACCACGGGCATCATGGGACAGCAGATATTTCATTGTGCAAAGATAAATATAGCAGGAATATAGTGGTTTTATCAAAATTAGTAACGTAAGAGATTCAATTCCCAAAAACAACAATAAGCTCTTGGAATGTTTTGTGGCACTTTTTTAGGCAACGAAGAATGTCATTTGGATTTTTCACCACATCCAACCACCCCCCTCCTCAAGGCTCAATAAATTCAACAAGACATGCTGCGAGTGGTAGCATATCAAATATGACGACTAGACAAACTAACGCTGACCGGCGCCATAGTGCCACTGCTAATTTCTCTGGTCTAAGGACCACCATACAGAATAAACAATAAAAGAAATATTCTTCGGCATACGAACCAACGTTTATAGCATCGTACGTTACAAAAAATATAGTTCATATTATTATCACCGCGTGCTACGAAACATTTGTCTCTGTAATCCTGAACAATATTTTGTGTAAAAATCAAACATAATGAATTTGAATTCCTTGTATTGCATGCACTCTAAAGGAATGCTATGCGAGATGGCGTACGAGGCTCGCATTGCATTTTCGTAATATTGTATCTTCGGTTATAATCGGTCTGATGGGTTTGAGGTGAGTTTCTGTGAAGTAATATTGTTGGATATTTTCTTTCTGATAACTAGCAATCGAATGCAATAGTAAAGTGCCTTTATTTAATACGTTTCATTGTGGTCTTATGAGATTTCTCTGTTTTATCGTATTATAGGATTAATTTAAATAAATTTGATATTTTGAAACCTTTAAAACGAAATTTAGAAAAAAAATTGTTTGTATTGATTGAGGCTACCCTTCTTATATAAGTTATAAGAAATTTGTAATGTTCATTCTGCCCTTTACTAGTTTGTACGTTATAAATAAAATCTGCAATTTTTCTACAATCATTTGGTTTACTTCAAAGATTTTAAAATCGACCAACGATTGAATTGTTGAGCAGGCACATCCTTACAAAAGTATGTTAGCCGTTTTATGTTACCATCCTATGTTTTTTGTTTAAAACTAACTATACACAACAGCTCAACGAATGTCTTTTGACCTTTGGAAAGTTTATGTTTTTTAAATGAAGATTATACTAAGACAGAACTTAATGGCACCTTTCTAACATCCCTATAAAAGTTATTTTAAAATTTTACATAGGAGTAGGTGAGAAGGAATAAGGATGCTGCTTTCCTTCTTGTATTCTGAGGGCTAGTTTTACCACTAAATGTGGATGAGAGCAATCATAATATATTTATGCTGATTAAAAGGATGTCGCATGATACACTCGGATCAACCTTAAATATTGAACATCTCCTCAGTGCCACATCGGTAGTGAAAGACAAACACGCTGACTGAACACGTTTCTAACTTGTTTTTGAGTTGAATAGTTTTTAGTTGATTGATTTGCCAATCAAGTGTCATTAAATGAGCAGGAAAAACTTTACAACCCATTTCTAGGACTTCTTGAGTTGAGAGTTGCTGTATAGATGAAGGGATGAAGTAATTGTATCTGATAGTCCACAGGTGCGCATGACTAGGGTGGAGAAATCGGGCGTCAAGGTAGCAGAAGACACAAATTTGATAATCGATATAACAACGGCTTCGAATGGAATATTTTGGAACCAGTTACAACAAACAATAGTTAATTTATTGCGTATCGCAGAATGTAATTCATCCGGAAATGAGTTAATGAATACCCCACACATTCCATGTGATGAGATGAATGCGTCTATTCAGACTTATCATTGAGTCCACTTTGTGTGAGCATCTTCAATTGGAGATGAAAGTTACATAACCGCAAGGCCTGATTTGCGACAGGGGATTTACATTTCCATTCAAAGTTCTTTTTCTTCAGATACACAAATCTCACCTTGTTGCACAGCGATTGTCAGGAAAACTGCACAGAGAACTGCGATGGACTGCATTTTTGGGTTTTCTTAAGATTTTCTTCTTGCACTTAGACAAGGGGTTTCAAGTTCCTACAAACGATTCCGCAGCACAAAACGATAGCTAAAAGCACTAAATTATAAAAGATCACAATTGTATACTGTTAACTTCAACTCGAATTTCTATTGGTGTATTATTTAAGGAGTAATTTGTGTTATTTCATTCAATTGAGAATGAATACAAAAGCGCGAAATCCCGGCACTAGTTTAGCGTAGTGGAACGGAGGCCGCGATTGTTCTAATTCGACTGATACCCCTTGAAGAATTCGTGATTTTGCTGCGCGCTCAGTGTTTCGACGGAGACGAGCAACGGCGACAACGACGACGACAAAATCAACTTAATGAACGGAAGCTGGTTGTATCTTTTGGATGTTTTAAAAGTTTAGACAATTGTAACGGCGGAACAGTGGCGAATGTGGAATAATACCACTTAAAGGTTATGACGTTGACGCTTTAACAATGATTTAACCACATACCATAATCGTGTAGCGACTCACAATGCAAGGGAGTAGTTAGACGGACGGTAGGACAATGGTGGATTGTAAGGGGAAAATTTTGTGGACTATAGAATTTCGTCCAGCGGAAAGGCGCATTTTACAATACTGCCATCTTAGCCAAGAAGAGGACATCAAGGAAAAATGCTCATTAAACGAAAGTTAAAAGGTTTCATTTCTGTTAAGTTTGCAAAATTGTTCAAAGCGTTCGTTGAACGCAGCAATAACATGCCGCAAGGGCAGAAATCCTTGAAATGAATGAAATATTAATTTGAAAGAAAAAAGTTCGTAGCAACTAAATTAAAAAACAATCACTATGCAGACATTTTTACTAGTTATGTCTAAAACCCATATGTCTGTATGTCTGCATTTGGTTGAAGATGTTGAACAGTCCTTAACAGAAACTTTCAGCTGGTTTTGAAGGATGAGAGGTGTGGCATTAATGGATGGCTCGAGTAGTGAAAAGAGTATAATAATCGGTTATTGAATAATGGGATCGGTCCGGCAAATATTCCAATTAGGACCATAGTTTTTTCATTTCTTTCCCTAGAACTATCCAGGGTCTACCCTCTTTAAGCAGGGTAATAAGGGGTTATTTTTAATAATTTTTACATAGATAAGTTTAAACAATAATTATTGAATATATCCAGTCTCGAAATACGTAAACAATTTTTGTTTTATTCGTTTATCAATGAAAATACTGGTTGAATAAATATCGATAAACAAGTGATGTGTACGTCATTGATGAAATTTTCGAGATGGTTGTTGTGAAACAAAAGATGAGTCCAATAGTTGTAAGTTCAGTTTGTTATAAGCTATAGCGCGATTTTTGATTTTTGCATAGTTTTTCACCGTTCTTAGCCAAAAAAATATTTTAAATAAAAATTTTCAAAACCCTAGTGGAGACCGGGATGGTTGTATCAATTTTATTATTCGATTTTGAATCCAAACGTAATCTTTATTATGGTCGAAAACTAACTTTATCCGGTCTTTGGTGTGTTTGCTCCAAACATATACTGATAATTAATAACAAAAATCGGTGGGTAGGTTGCAACACACACAAAAAAAAAATAAACATACTCAGCGAAATAATTTTATATTATTATTATTTTGCTAAATAAATCAAAAATATTGTAAAAAAAAACCTTAAGATAGGATTATTTCGACAAAGTATTAAATAAAACAAACGAAAAACATGATTTTATTAAATAACAGGATGACACCAATCAATTCAATTCGCAATGATGGCACAAATAATATGGACCACCTGCTGTATAAGCCCAGGGTCTACAGCTTACACATTGAATCCAATCGTCTCCTGGTATGCTTCCTGCAGATTTTGACACAAATAAGACAAGAAAAAATCATCTTCATCACTTGAAGGCATTGTTCCATTTTTGGGTTTTTGAATTTAATTCCTTTATTTTTGATCAAACCTAAGTTTGATTTTTTGCCTTCACCTTTCTTTTCTTTACCTCTGCTTCTTTTCGTATAGCCTGCTTCTTTAGTGCACCTTCCCTGGTGTTTTCTTACCTTTGTTCGTTTTTTTCCCGGTGGTGCTTTCGGGTAAGGTTTTATTAACTCAGGAGAAAAGAATGCCGGTTCTTGTAGATGGTACCGATACATTTGCTTTGTATTTTTCAATACTTTTATGTTTATCAATAATTGCAATTGATTAAACAGAGACTTGTGTCTGTTGTGCAAAATGCAATTCGACATCATGGTCGCAGGTCGAATTGTTTCGGCATTCTGATTCTGAAAATCGATGAAGCGATTTCTTCTCTCGGATTTGAAATTGACCGGTGACATATGGTGATCAAAAATCATGATCCGCGAACACGTTGCGGTTAAATGGTTAGATTCCAGTTTTTTTTAATCCAACCTGAACATTTCCGGGAGTGAGAGTTAGTGGCATCGCTGCAGGGACAATACCGGGTTAAATCATAGATGCTCATAGTCTTCCCGGACTTTTTTAAATGGTCCGTACACTAACCGATCAAGAGGTTGTAGCTTATGCTAACAGAACGGAAGAAAAGATAACAATACTATCCTATTTGCACATCAATATTTATAAGTGATGAATGGTTATCTAAAATGAGAAAATTTTAAGCGTTATATAGAACAATTTGTGTGTTTTAGAAAATGTTCCAAAAACATCAAAAATATTTCGTCCTGCATCCAACCACATGGGGTAGCTGCTGCCACTGCATCTACGGGGCCATCTCTAATAAAGTGGTCCTGATACCGCACACGTGGGAAAACGAAAAGAGGAGTAATCACATTTCCTAAGGCATTGCAAAAGCAATTGTTACGAGTGTTCCTCGTGCGCCTGATGTTACCAACCCAACCTGTCCGCGTTTGGCAACAACTTTCTCTGGATGTTGAACTGTAGTTACACCTGTTTTTTTTTTTGAAATTTTTGAGGTTCGAAACCATTCCGGTCTATAACTTTCTCCAGGTTATCAAATAACAAAACAACTTTTGCTTGGTAGAAACTAGTCACTCTCGACAAACTTGTGGTTGGGCAGATCTTATTTATAGTTGTGGGTTTCTATTGCATGAATGCACTGCACCAATTCTCACCGGCCATTTTATTTTCACCCGAACGCTGTGCACGCTCCAAATTATATTTCAATGCGAGCTTGGAGGCTAATTTTCTTACCCCCTCTAGGGGAAAGCCCAAAATATATATATGGACAGTATTTTTCCTTGCTCGTGTGAAAATACTTTGTTGTGCGCACTATAACCTATAGAAGGTGCGACTGCTCCTACTTCTAGATTACTTGCATTACGCTTTCTTTTGTACCGCATCAATGATACATAATCAACATTATGCTTGGCAGCTGCAACGCGCAAAGCTAATCCGTTCATGACGTCATCAAAGGCGCTGGAATACTGTGAAATATCATTTTGACCCCTAATTATTTTTCTTCCACGCTTTCTCGGCATCAGAAAATAGAAAACTCACCTGTATTTGCGAAAAATTAATAGCTTGGAGTCGGTTGTAACGTTTCATTTGACCCCAAATAAATTCTTACCACCAACCCTTAACTCCCATTTCAGATATATTCTACCATAACTTTTACAAAAGCAAGCAATGTATAGAAAACACTCACATTCACGATTCAACACGTATATCTTCTTGGTTTGATATTCGTTACCTCGCAAATAAAAACGGTTTTGGATAAATTCACTATTGAATGAAATTTAAATATTTCAGTTTTATACACAAAAATCCATTAATCACGCTCAGCCACGTGTATTCGATTTCAAGTCAAAACAAACACTACAAATAGATTTTATGGAAGATGATACATATTTTTCTTTCACTTTCCACATGCTGGCACGTATGGTCTTCGAATGATGAGTGTTGTTACAACCGTACCCTGTCACAACCGTTCCCGATCAACCCTGCCATTCGCGCTATGTCTGCAGTCGTAAAGAATTCCTGGTAAGAACTGGCTGAGTAATTCCCGAGATTTCATCAAAGTTGTTTTGAGAAGAACACAAAAGCGAAAGTTTTTTAAAGGAAGATTTATTAAAAATCTCACCTATACATAGTCAGCGATATTTGAACCATGCATAACGCTCTCTTCTTTATCAAAATGCATATTTTCATACTAAATAACGTTCCCACGCTTTGTTATTTCTTCTTTAGTGGCATCAGTTCAGTGGTACATCGTATGTGGTCTCTATTACGATCAGCGACATACTGTACTGCTATCGGTCAGATTTTGACACCCATAACTTCAAAAATTTTCAAAATTAGTAGAAAACCTTCGCTATATGTACAGGCAGCTGTCTGACAAGCAATCTCAATCACATGTTTTCCATTGAACATGTGTTTAAGCTCCATGGAACAAACGCAGTTTTTGATTCGTTGTTATTCTGCGTGGTCTCTCCGAAGCATTTTATAAGTTATTTCGTAGATTGGCTTCAAAACTTGTTAGATATCTTCATCAAGCGCTGGAGGATGTTTGAATTCTATATTATTTCTTGCAGCATTCTAATTTTTGTACTAGGATCCAGAACAGGTTGCATGATGTGGGTATTTATCAGTTGAAATTTTATTATAATAACCTCCCTTGATAACTTTGCGCATTTCTTCTACAAAATGGGGGTGTCTTCAGATAGGTAAATTTAGTTGACAGTTCAACGTTAGTTTGATCGCAAACTTTTCAGTTTTTACAAAGGAAACTTTTTTTACCAAACTGTCTTGTTCCTCTCTATAACTTCTTTAGATGTCCCTTTTTCGCTGGATTTACATAGTTTTTCTTCACAGCTTTTCTTGCCTGTATAAGACCTTTTTTTAGCTACATTAGCACCTTTCTACAGCGATGCCGATTGAATCGATAACTTGGTAATAAACAGAGGAGAACATTCCAGTTCCAAGTTCCACGAGACTACAGAACATGTTTATACCACTCAATCCAACACCAATCAAATGCATAACATACATACACCAGACGTCTCGTATCCAGTCACAATTAACGGACACGAATCAATAAGCTTTGGTTCGCAGTCGGAAGCCTCGTTGTCCATATTTCGAGAAAATAACATCTTTATCGTATACTTTACACATAAAATACTGCTGTAACGGTCAAAATACCAGAAAAAAAATGAATCAAACTATACCCTACCCCTTTCATCAACCGATGTACTGGAATGACTGGTGTCTGCGTCGAGCTCCTGTACACGTACTCTGTGAAAACTTCTGTCTATTTTTCTTTCGGTTTCGAACCTGGTCATCTACAAAGAGATATTCGTTGCGAGATCTTCTTGTCAATTTTGGAAAGCACGAGCAGATATGTTGTTGTATCAAAATTTCAAACTAGACAGACGTTAAGAGAGTGCTGTTTCACTGGTTTTAGTAACCTCCTGCTGCTTAATTGGCATGTAAATGAGCAATTGTGAGAATGAGGGCGCTGAACTCAATAGATTTAAGTTTGGATACTATTAAGAGTATAATAGAATGTAACACCTGCTCTTGCCTGACAAAATCAAGTAGACAGTGCCGCTGCGTGCGGGGTGGATTAGCGCGAGTTACGTCCACCTTTACTCAACCGGTGAAAAAAAACAAAGTTTTTGCTTATACTGAACTTTATTCTTTAATTTCCAAATAACGACTGACTTATATGTTCAGATTTACTGAACTCCTAACTTATACATTCTAAAAGTGCATGTATGAATCAATTTTCGTGCGAAATGCAAAATAATCAGAAAAGGTGCATGTGAAATGTAAAGTAGCAGAAAAGTGATGAAATTGGGTACGGTGAATTAAGGTCGCAGGTGTCGGGTGAATGTCTGGTGTTCAGGAATGTGAGTTGGTCGTATGGTCGTATGTAACTCTTCCCTCCTTAAGATGAGCGACATTTAGAGAAACTGTAATGTTGGAGTTTCTCTAATGTGGAGCGAGGGCGGATGTTGTTGTTGATCGTGGTTTCTTCCTTTAAACTGTAGGTATAGGCTTATTGTTGTAATAACGGCTAACAGGATGGTGAGTGGTTGTAAGATGGATTCGTTGATGATGTTGAAGTTTTTAAAGAATTCGCTGAAGTCGGTGTTTGGCAACTCGGTTTTCCTTAAGGTAGGTAGAATGATGGTGTCGTTGAAGGTCGAGTTATTGTTGAGGGTGACAGGAAGTATGTTGATTTCGTCCCAGAAAACGCTGGTCTGGCTGATGTAGGTTATCCCATTTATGTCGACCAGACAGTCCTGATGGTGGATTAATAAGGTTCCGGATATGGATCTGTTCGACAATCCGCAGGTCGAACTTAGCATGGTTTCGGGTATATTGATGGTGAGTATGTAGTTTGTTTCAGGTTGGATTATCTCTGATGGCTCTGTGGTATTCTTGAATTGGCATGATGCTGGTGTACCATTCATGATGTTGAGGATACACCTAGAATTACTCGAATCTATTTGGTTATTCATTTCTTCGCAGTAGTATATCCCTTCGATTTTTGGGCATCTTTTGTCAAAAAATTGGATACTATTATGGTTGAAGGTCATATAAGGTTTTGAGGATATTAGCTGGGTTTTTTGTATGGGAAGAGGTATTATGTGGAAAAAGGAGAAGTTTTCTGTGGATAAAATTGGTATTTGAATATTGAATATGATGGAGCTGGAGCCATTATAATAGGCTTGAAGATTTAATAGTTCATAAACATGCTCATCAGATTGAATTTTTATCGACTGTTTTTCAAGAATGCTCGAGATTTCAGTTAGTTCAAGTGGACTTAGAATCTGTTTGGATATTATATTTAGTTTAGCAAGTAGAACAGCTTCTGCTATTCCTGACAGATGATCATTTAATAAATCAATATTGTAGTGCAATTCGTTGAGGTACTGTATGCGTACCATGGAATCAAGCTCTCTGTTAATTTTGTTCTGTGAGTGCTCTAAGTACTTCCTGATGGTATCGCTTTGGTTGTTGATGTGATTTGTTATGTTATCGAATCGCTCTATCATGAAGTGGTTTAGTCTAGTTTGTTTATTTATTACGTTTTTAATATTGGATTGATTCGACAAAAGCGTTTCGACATCCTTGTTTATGCGTGAAGCATCATTCGCATCCATATTGCCTGTAATGCCCTTGATGAGTGTCCCAAGTCCGTTAATTAAACCTCTTTTGGTTCGTAGTCTTGGTTTTAGTATTTGTAACTTATGGATCAGCTCTTTAACTTTCACTTTTGTAATTTGGATAGTATTTATCGTGTCCTTAATTTTATCAAATTCTGAAAGCGAGTCTTTTATCTTCTGTACAGCGTGGTCGTACTTGTCTAGGTTTACAATGTGAACTAGATTTTCGTAGGTTCGTATTATTCTGCTCGTCCCAAGTTGTAATGGTAGTAGGCCGTGGTTTTCAGTCATGTCCTGTATCTCTATCTTCTGTCCTTGTGTCATGATGATCATTCTGAAATTTGCGTTTTTTCTTTATTTTGGATTTGTGCAATTTTTGGTTTTTGTCAGTAATTACAGTAACTTTGTTGTCTTTTTTTATTTTATGTTTGGTAAACCTAGGTGTAATTTTGTTTCTTCTACATTCTTTTCGGTATATAGTTTCGTCTGGCTGTAATGTTTGGGGGCTTTCTCGAGTTCTGTTCAATTTTTCTATATTCCTGCTTACTAGCTCGTCTACTCTGTTTTTTATGCTTGGGTATAGTTTAGCCCTAAATTCGTTAAGTTTTTGTAGGTATTCATGTTCATTACTGCAACTAAAATTTTTACTGAATACGTGCGTTCTACCTGAAAATAGTTCATAAGGAGTGAGTTTCGTTGTCGAGTGTATGGCGTTGTTGTAAGTTATTATGGCTTCGTTAAGTATGTCGTCATGGTCAGTATTGAGTTTGCTCTTTTTCCGTTTTTCCAGAACAATTCTGTAGATTTCGGTCAAGGTTGAGTGCCATCTTTCTACGTATGTGTTGCTACTAGTTTGTTGGAATGATGTGAAATGTGTTGTGATACCGTATTGTGCACAGAAATCTTTGAATATTGAGGCAGACATTTCGGTACCTTGGTCGGCTACTAATATTTTAGGAGTACCATGAAGGCAAATGAAGTGTCTCAACGCCTTAAGAATATTCAAGCTATTTTTTGTCTCTAGGGTGTAAGCAGCTGCGAATTTGGAGAATCTGTCAATAATGGTTAGGATTGATTTGCCATTAATAGTGTATACGTCAATGTATATGCTGTCTAATGGTTCTTTTGGGTTTTCCGAGATTTGAAATTGTGGTTTGTGTGGACTACGGTCGTACTTTTGGGTTTGGCAGGTTTCGCACTGGTTTATTACTTTAGTAACTTTATCTTTTAAGCAGGGGAAGTAGTAATTTCTTCTTAGGTGTAGCACCGTTTCACATATACCTCTATGATTATTGTTTAGATGGTATTCGTTGATGAGTCGATCTTGTTCGTCAGATTCAATGATGTCTTGTAGGACTTCCATGCAGCGGATTATTTTGAAAGTTTTAGATTGAGAAAAGAATTTGGAGTAAACGGATTGAATGATTTTGAAGATTTCGTCAGAGGTGTAGACTGCATTGAGCTTATTCGGGGCCAGAAATTTTTTTAAGAGATTTAATAAGGTGTTTTCGGTATAATCAAACATACGAATTGTTCGTCTCTGCCGGTTTTTGAATGGCATTTGCAACAAGGTTTGAGGAGTGCTTGTAGATTTCTCTAGAATGATTTGAAGTGTAAACTCGTTTAACGGTCTCTCAGATATTGGGATACCGTCATTTAAATTTTCCTCGGCAGAGTGGATAGTAGAGCCGTTTTCGGCTACCTGCGATGTATTGTCGATCCCTGGGAGTGACTCGTTAGCGTTCAATTCGACAAGTTTGTTGGAGGTATTATCGGGAAGTTTTATCCTGCTGAGAGCATCTGCGTTTAAATTTTGGCGCCCTTTTTTATATACAACTTCATAATCAAATTCTTCAAGTCTTAATCGCCATCTCACTAGCTTGGAGTTCGGGTCTTTGAGACTCATAAGCCAAGTAAGAGGTTTATGGTCGGTTATGATTTGAAACTTGCGCCCGAATAGATAGGGCCTGAAATATTTTACTGCCCAGACTATCGCCAGGAGCTCCTTCTCGATTGTGGAGTAATTTATTTCGGAATCTGTCAGCGTCCTACTGGCATAGCAAATGGGTTTGTCATTTCCGACAGTACCTTGTGATAATATTGCGCCGACTGCAAAATTGCTGGCGTCGGTAGTTAAAATGAATGGTTTACTGAAATCTGGATACTGCAAGATCGGGTCATTCATCAACAGGTCTTTACATGTTTCGAACGCTCTTATGTACTCTTCCGTGAACTTAATGCTTCTACCCTTTTTCAGACATTCCGTCAGTGGTTTTGTAAGTTTGGCGAAATCCCTAATGAATTTTCGATAATAACCCAACAATCCCAAGAAGGATTTAATTTCCCGTTGGGTTTGGGGGATTGGAAAATCTTTTATCGCTCTAATTTTTTCCGGGTTCGGTTTCACTCCGTTTGTTGTAACTATGTGGCCTAAGAAGGCTAATTCTTTGTGGAGAAATTCCGATTTGTCAAGCTGCACCTTGAGGTTGGCATCGCGCAGCTTATCGAAAACCTTTCTCAAGTTCTCTCCATGTTCTTGGAGCGAGGTAGAGTACACGATGATATCGTCCAGGTAGACTAGGCATATTTTGCCTTGTAAATCCTGGAGTACATTGTCCATCACTCGTTGGAAGGTGGATGGCGCGTTTTTTAGTCCAAACGGCATCCGGACGTACTCGTAGTGTCCTCCCTCCACCGTGAATGCGGTTTTTGGAACGTCTTTCGGGTTCATCTCAATTTGGTAAAAACCGCTAGCAAGATCTATAGTTGAAAAGTATAAACTTTTGCCTAATTTATCTAATATATCCGAGATGTTAGGGATAGGGTAGCGATCGGTTATTGTTTTCTCGTTGACCTTACGGTAATCGATCACTAGTCTCCATTTCTTTTTCCCACTTGCGTCTGCTTTCTTGGGGACGATCCAAACTGGAGAACTCCATGGCGAGTAGCTTGGTCTGATGATATGTTGGTCTAACATATCATTAATTTGTTTCCTAACCTCTTCCTTATGCACATGAGGATACCGATAAGATTTTTTATATATCGGTACGTCGTCTTTAGTTGGGATGTTGTGTTTGATTTTACTTGTGAATGTGAGGTTTTGCCCCTCGCGGTAGAAGACATCGTCATATTCACGGCAGATGCGAAATATCAGGTCCTTTTCCTCTTTAGTAAGATGGGAAACTCGAATTAATTTAGTGACATCCTCAGGCGGGATGAAGGTGTCGGGTTCGCAATTATAATCAATATTAAAATTATTGGTTTCCGTGAATTCGTATGATGAGAATGTGGAAACTCTTAAGGGTTGTTCGAGGAAAAGCGTTTGCTCCTTATCGGATACGTTTGTGACGGTAATTAAGCTGTGCCAGTTGTTAGCGGTGTAAATGCCTTCGGGGATGAGTAGTGCCTGTGAAATTTCGGTATGGCCGATAAATATGTCTCCATTCTGAACATCAACTGGGAGTTTGGCGATAAGTTTTGATTTTGGGGGAATTGTATATTGCGAAGAAGTAAGGTTTGGTTTGAAAAACAAAGGGATTTTTGCGTTATTAGTAATTAAAACCCTTTGGGCTAAATCTACTTTAGCATTAAGTACTGTTAAGGTGTCGAGTCCCAATAGTCCGTCGAAATATTTATGGAACTTAAATATTAAGAATCTTAATTTTCCTGGCTGCATAAATTCATTAAATGTTGGCAAGAAGACCTGTTTGTTCAATGCATATTTATTAAGGATAGTTTTAATGTAGATGGGTTTGGTTTCTATTATATCTTTTGGGTGGACGAATTCAGGATCAATGAATGAAGAGGATGCTCCCGTATCAATGAGGAACCTGAGGTTTCGTCCAAATGGAGAAGATATTTCTACAAAAGGAAGATTTGAACCGTGGGTATTGATATCTATGTATCCGGTAGGGTTGTTGAGGCGGGTGGCATAAAATTTCCGTCATCGATTTCATGTGTATCGAGCTGATTTTGGGTATCTTGCCCATTATTATTATACTGGTCTTGATAGTTTTCTGTGTTCTGCTCACTGAGGTTATTTTGGAAGTGATCAGGTTCTGTATTGTAGTAGTAGTTGTCAAGGTTTTGTCTATAGGAGTCGTTTGGGGAAGGTTGGAAGTATGAGGGCGTATTAGTGTAATTTGTTCTGTCGGTTGGTTCTGTTTCCGTGACGTTGAATAATTCTTTGCTTATAACTCTAGGTGGTCCTGTTGATCTAAAGAAGTTGTGATTTGGGGGGTTGGTGACTCTAAGTTGTCCGGTGGGTCTGAAGAAGTTACTCTGTTGTTGGGGTTGTGGGCCATTTCTGTAGCGGAGATGGGTGTAGCCCGAACTGGTGTCCATGGGAACGGGTTTCGGAAAAGATGGTCCGTTAAATTGATTATTTGATGTATTATTCGGGGGGTAAAGCCTGTTGTTTGCAGTATGAGATGGAATGAATCTTTGTGGGTAAATATTCGGTGCCTGAAAGTTTGGTTTTGGAAAAATGTTTGATGTTGTTAAGTTACCCGTATAGTTCATTTGTCGACCGATCGTTTGTGTCGCGGGGTTTCTTTGTGTAACAGTTGAAGGAGCCTGAGTTTTACTATGAGAGTTCGAGTTGTTGTTCTTTGCGTAAAATGTGTTCTGCTCCTTAATGCAATATGAGAATGCTATTGCTAAGGAGTCTGGTCTCATGGCACGTATAGTTGCCCCAAGTGGTTCTTGGAGTCCTGCCAGAAATGTGTTAAGGCACATTTCGGAATATAATTCACGTTTCGCAGTGATTACACTTGTATTAGATTCATGAAGTTGGATGTGGTTAATCATCGTCGATAAGGTTTCTATAACTTCGCTATAGAACTTCTCAACTGTCTTGCCTCGTTGGTTGAGATTGTGCAAATCTCTAATCAGCGAAGTCTCGTTTCTTTTATCGCTGTAATGAAGGACGAGATTTCTTTTTATTTCTTCCCAGTCCAATGATGTACCATACATGTTAAGTACCTCATTGGCGGGACCTTCGATCTTGTTGCGTATATCATTTTGTTATAAGCAGGCGAAACGGGTGGAATAATGGAGATTATTTCTTCGATATTTTCAATGAAATCATGCAGCAATCGCGGATTGCCGTTGAATTTTGGCAAATCCTTGACGGCATCAGGGATTCTCAAGGAATTAAAAATCTCAACAATGTTTGCCATGTTACTATTTGTCGAATAAATCTCACTATTTCCCGATATTTGAGATTCTTCGTTAGAGCGATTCGACTGATTATCGTTTAGTACTTCGCCACTATCTTCCGACACCCTACAGGAGGCACTTGCACTTTCACTCTCTAACACTGGAGTTAAGGGGATCACTTTTAGGTTGCTCCTTGTTCTTGGGTATGGCCACTTCTTAATCTTAGTGTTTATATATGGCATAGGAATATATATATATATATGTGAATAGAAGGAAAGTATCCAAATTATTTTGACTTACGTAATTATAATTAGCATCATTTTAATTCGTCCTTTGCAATAAGCCGTCGCAAGGGATCTCGTAAATATCGATCAGCCGTCGATGGGTTGAGTTCCGTCCCGATGATCCTTCGAGGGTTGACAAAAATTGAGCCGTCGCTATTCAGCTTGTTGTATCTTAAATCGATAATCCTTCGATTCTCACTACACAAGTATCCTACCGACTGCGCCAGTTACGTCCACCTTTACTCAACCGGTGAAAAAAAACAAAGTTTTTGCTTATACTGAACTTTATTCTTTAATTTCCAAATAACGACTGACTTATATGTTCAGATTTACTGAACTCCTAACTTATACATTCTAAAAGTGCATGTATGAATCAATTTTCGTGTGAAATGCAAAATAATCAGAAAAGGTGCATGTGAAATGTAAAGTAGCAGAAAAGTGATGAAATTGGGTACGGTGAATTAAGGTCGCAGGTGTCGGGTGAATGTCTGGTGTTCAGGAATGTGAGTTGGTCGTATGGTCGTAAGTAACTCGCGCTCGGGTTGACCTGTTAAGCCCTGATCTCATTTGATAACATCAAAAATTATTCACGAGAGGGTTTAGATAGAAATGTATGATGACTCAGCTCCCAAATGGTCGCCCAATAACTACTAACAATCTGTAACAGTTCAGAGGAACATCATCAAGGAAGAGATAAAAACAGTCCATGTAACAATCGATGCTGTAAAAGTTGTCTTCCGAATGGTCAAGTATCTCGGGCTTGTAAGCTTAGACGAGTGATTTAACGTATATTCACAAGAAATAGTCCAACGGTTTTAATTACAAGATCTTGCAAGCTAGATCACAGGTCCAATGCGAGAAATTGTGCGCTTTTCAAGTGTTTCTTTCAATAAGTCGATGATTGAAAGAGCTATGTGGCCAACCTATTGAAACCAGAGGTCTCCTGCATTGCGAAAATGGAACGAGAAAGACATTGATCATTGCTCAATAGCAGTCAGCATTGACTGTGATGTAATTTACATCAGCATTTTTGAAGGCATATGACCAATAACCGCTTACATATGCCCAATAACAGGCCCATAAAGCTAACCGAACAGTGACTGTCTCCAGATGTAGTGGTATTTGGACAACGGCCTGTGGTTGCTCATCACTTCAAATGCGGTAGTTTTGTCTATTGACGTACCCATTCAACCAGGAATAATCTTCATCGGTAAACAACATTTTCTTATGAAGTTCGCGGTCTGAAGCAATTTGTTATTGGGCCCATATATTGTCTGATTTTGATTTTGTTTGTTTTTTTTTAGATTTGATTTTGATTTTGTTTGATTTTGATTTAAAATCTTCCATAATGTGGATGGGCACAGGTTTAATTGTTGTGCACGATGTAAAATGAACTCACTTGGGTCTTCATCGATACTACACTCTATAAATGCTATGGTTTCTTCATTGCGTACTCTACGACGTCTTGATGGGTGTTGATTATTAGTGAGAGTAAAAGTCGAGCTATATAGTCGGCTATAACACTCGTAGGTGGCTTCTCTCAAACAGAGATAGGAAGCCATGGGTAGTTTTATGTTTGCATTGAATGTTTGAAAACACAAAAGAAGGTTTTCTTGGTTCACGCAAATACGAGGGGAAATATAACAATCCGAAAAAATTGAACTTATATTGGTCGAAAACCGTTCGACCGAAAGTTTCTTCGAAATTGTAGTGCTGATTTGTAGGTCCTTTTGCGGGAAGAACCATTTGATGTTTCTAATCACCCAAAGTAAAGCTCCAGTTTAGCGCCCTACAACTACCCTCTTTTTTCAGCTAACTAACCCTTTTTTAACCCTTTTCACTAACGATTCACTGCATGCCGCTGTGAGCTAGTGGGTGAACTTGAATGCGCAGACTACTACAGAGAGAGAGAGAGAGAGAGTCCATTGAAAAGTTTTTACCTATGAGCC
Source organism: Stratiomys singularior (assembly GCA_954870665.1). Taxonomy (NCBI): domain Eukaryota; kingdom Metazoa; phylum Arthropoda; class Insecta; order Diptera; family Stratiomyidae; genus Stratiomys; species Stratiomys singularior. The sequence continues at coordinate 54,227,371 of OX940879.1, read as the reverse complement.
ATATTTGCGATTTTTCAAAATCTGCGTATGTGGGCTTTCCTTCGTTTACAATTTTAATTTATTACACAGTATGACGGAAAAGTTTCCGAACTTTTGAAATAAAAAATCGAAAATTACATCTAAAGAAATTTATTCCAGTTAACTTTCAACATAGTCCCCTTCCCTAGCTATACACTCATTTGAGCGCTCCATGAGTGGTTCTAAGGCTCTCTAGTATTCCTCAATAGTTATCGTATATCATATTATCGTATATCCTATATCCTCTATAGAAGTTATCGCTATGAGACGCTCGGTGCAAGCCCCTTGAATGCTCGGTACATCTTCAAAAAATCGTCTCTTCATGGCCATTTTTAGCTTGGGAAATAGGAAAAAGTCGGCTGGAGCCAGATCTGGCGAGTATGGGTCGTGATTGATGCGTGGGATCTGATTTTTGGCGAGATAACGCTTCACAATGTTCGAAGAATGAGCAGGCGCATTGTCATCCAGCAAACTCCACGATCCCGGTTCCTTGTACTCGGGCCTGATGCGATTAATCCGGCGCTTCAGACGTTTTAACACCTCTACGTAATACGCAGCATTCACGGTGGTGTTTTGGGGCACAAATTCTTGGTGTATCAGGCCTTTGGAGTCGAAGTCATCTCCTAACGACTCTCTACCCTTCTTGAACCGACTGAACGACTACGCGACACTACACCTTCACCATAAGCCAAATCGATAATTTTTTTCGTTTTCGCGAAAGTTTTTTTTAAGTTTATAGCAGAATTTAATTGCGGCACGATGTTCAAATTTCTCATCCATCGTAGAGCTTGCAACGGGGTACTAAATACACGTTCACTCAAGCACGTCTATCTCGGCAACTAATGAACGGATACTGGTGAAAAAATTCTCAAACACTCCAGAGGGATGTAGCAACATAGTACCGGTTTCGTCCAAGAGGTGGCGCCGCTCGTACAAGCACTACAAAATAAGTTCGTGAACTTTTCCGACATACTGAGTATTTAGTTCCTTACATTTACAAACAGTGATTTGTGGACTATAAAGTGTTGAGTCAAAATTCAAATGAAAATAATGTAGAAAGAGCTAAAAATAATTTTTCCAGTGTGGTTTAATCAGAAACTTTAACTAAGGTAGATAATAATAATTAAGGTAGAGAAGTTCATTTGTCTAAACATGGAAGATTTGGTTTGTTTAAAATTGCATTTTCAATTGCGTTCATCATTTTATTATCAATTTCTTCCGTCGATCTATTGTTTTTTTGTCTTAGTAAAGTATTGTGTTGATAATTCGACATAATCTTTTCTACCAATGGAGTAAATAGGAGTGTTGTGAGATGCTTTTTTGATTCAAGTTTTACAAATGGCTACGCAATATAAGAAAAATTCAGATATGAAAAGAACGTACGAAAGTGGGTAGAAAACTCCTACTATTAAAACAACAATCTACTAGAAGTCCGGGTAATGCGGACCATCAGCGCACATATTTGTGATAGGTTCCTTCGGCGATAGTTGATCAGATCAAACGTAGTTTTGACTGGTAGAAGTTATCTTAAGAACTATGATTTAGGACAGTGCACCTAGTCGTGACAGGTTTTATCGGAGATAATTGTCAAGATCAAATATGATTTTAACTGAATCCCATCTGATTTGGTCTGGAAATGAAGTTCTTTTCATATACTTTTTCAGCAAAAATTTAATATACCTTTCTAGAGCATTGATACACATCTGAAAAAAAAACCAATGACAAGGATGATTAACGACCAATGAGAACAAAAATAAAATTACGAAATCTAACGCTCGAAATGTTACATTTCCTAGAGCAGCCATAAAATACGGTAACAGTAAATCGTGAGTAATAAAAAGGATATAACTTATTGTAATCAAACGAGAGTTTGGAAATTGAGCTGAATCTATTGTAATTGATCAAACTTTTCGCTGCATAACTGTAGGTTTTTCATGTTTGCGTGTTTTTTATAGTGAAGTGAAGTTAATCTTTGATTTAACCATGAGACTATTTTATGAAACCAATGTGAGAGCATTCTGATAAAAGAATGTTATACTTCACATTCTCCTATTTTTTAAGTGAAACTTTACTGGATTGAAATTGTAATCCTGTTTATATGCGATAAATATGCGTTTTGCGTTTATATGCGATTTCTCTTGATATTGGTGGCTGAGCGTGAATATGAAAACTTTTTTCTTTCGTTTTCCAAAAACGGACGTTTTCAGGGGCAAAACTGCAAGTTTTAGCAAAAAATCATAGTGTTTTCAGTATTTCTGATCAGGATCTGTAGTTTCTTAAGACTTTTAGATGTACCCATATAACACTGCCCTCCCACAAGCATAAATTCTGTGACCAACTCTTTTCTACCTATTCATTGCTCACATTCCTGATATTGAAAATGCAACTCTCAGCCCTCGGGTTCATCTCTATGCCGATGATATCATTGTTTCACATTGAGCACTCCCTGTGTTTTATAACCAAAAAGTTGCAACGATATGTTTCAAGGTAACATGATTAATACAACTGATGAATATTAACGATCATCGTGCGGAAATCCGAACTGATGTTTATCCGAAGCCCTTACCAACAATACCGACTTATAGTTCCCGCCATGATATCGTGACATGTTCGAATAATGTCACGCGCCACTGTAGTCGTCTTAAGAGCAAATTCATAAACAAGTATTAATTACCAATACACCGATCATTCTCGAAGGGCAAATAGGCATAATGTTAACACATTGCGTGCATTGAGTTCAACAAATACGTGTGCAAATGACTCAGCGCGTAAACTCGAGAATGATCCACGTGGAAAATTCGGGTTTGGTTGGTACATGTATAAAAGCGACTACAGTGAGCGGCGAAGAGAAGTCTTGTGGATGAAGCGAAGTCTTGCTGCATAAGACAAAAGCGACAGTGCACGTTAAAACTAGTGCGGTAATCAAATAGTGTTGAAGTGAGATAAAATCGTACGCGGATTAAAAAGCAATTGAAGGTAATTGATACAATTAATTAATAAAAATGAATAAATGAAGTAGTAATTAAGAGAAAATAATTGTAAAGTGTTAGTGAAATTCATTAAAAGAGTAAATTTTCAATTATTTCGTGTGTGTTTAATTCACTTTCGTGTACATATGCGAAGCAAACAGGTCGCGCACCTGGGAAAGCGCAACAATATGTTTAAAACCATCAAGAGATGAAGAAAAGATTAAAGCTATATAGAGCGCAAAATATTTGGGGATAGAAGTCGATGAATTTTTGCGCTTCAAGAACCATATAAAAGAAATTTGGCGCAAAGGTTTATACCGACCACAGGGGTATAAGGTATATAGAGTTGACGTTTCCGGTCACTTTTCTCTTTTAGTAATATTGACACTATTTCATCACTCCTTAAAAAATACATAAAGGTAGTACAAATGAAAGCCCCAAAATTTTTAATCAGATCTATGTTAATAAATACAATGATATTTGTTTGAAATGATTTAATTAACTAATTTCTTTTAACTAGCATGGAATACTTACATTGCACATCAAAATAATAACATTACGTGTTTCAATAATAATCACTTTGTACTAACTATGGATCGAGGATAATTGACGTAATGGGAATGTTAACTCCACACTAAGATCATTCCTGAAGAATTAAGCCCCGCCGATTTAAAAAATTTTGACAGTTGCTCGAGTTCGGGCTTATTTCCTAGAGGCATAGAAGTGTAAGATATGGAGAGGCCCAACCGATCGACAAGATGAAAAAAAAAAATGGAAATAGGCTGGAAAACATGATTAAATATGCATGAGAATATTATTCAAATAATAAAGTTAACTCAAATAATAAATAATGATGATCGTATTCTGGGCACCATGGCCTCAAAGGTACATTCCGTAGGTTATGTACAGTGTTTTATACAGTTGGTACATACATTAGTTAAAACAGCACTTTAGAATCACAGCCAAAATGATAAAAGCCGTGCGAATAGCCAAATACATAATATTTTTCAACCCCTAATTAACCTCTTCGATATTTTAAAATATCTAGTAAGGACCATAATGATTTTAATTATACCACCGTAAAAGAAAGCGACAAATATTATTCAAAGAAAAAACCAAAAAAAAACAAAAGCATTTAAAACCTTAAATAATCAGACAAGGGAAACACAACAGTACTAATAAGAAAGGAAAGCAGAAAGGAAGACCACACCGAAGATGGCACACCGCCGAAACGCGTCTGTGGACTAAACAAAGGAAGTGACGGGGAACGTCGGAATATCTCGAGGACAAAAAAGCAACAAATATTATTGTATAAATCGAACAGTTACCGCGATGCGAAAATAGTGGAATTTCTACTTCATAGGTAAAATCGTAAAGAAACGATTTGCAGGTATCACGCCCAGTAAAATACTTATTATTTCAAAAGTTTACATTGTAGTGTCAACGAGGAAGTTGTTTATGGTTATTTGTTACTACATTACACTTCGGTGCGTAAATATTTGCATCGTGTTCACAAATGAAGGTAACCATAAGGGAATAACAAAATAATATTATTAATAATTTCCGGATGTGGAAAAATATCAAAAAAAAACCGCCAAAATCGTGTCGAGGCCAATCAAGACTGTCCAGCATGTTATAAAACGGCAAATACACGAAAAAAACTGGCAAATACACGTCATTTGCTAGAATCTGAAATTTACATACAAATTTTAAGATGTTTGACAAAAATGCAGTCACTTTGATGATTCCAACATGAAATAAAAGTTACGCTTTTGGTGCAAACCCCAAAATGGGTTCAAGCGAGTACAAGTTTTTGCACTTTTGAAGGTGTCTAGCGAGGAGTTTCCATTATTCAAAGTGTTTGGCTCTTTGAAACCTGACTTGTCATAGTACCCCGTAGAAAATATCCAAAACTCAGCTTTTATACTATAACGTACATAACGTTAAATTATTCACATCTTTGATATCTGTTACCTCTCAAAGCCACACAACTCAATGTTAATAGTATCCAAACGTTGCTGCTTGAAGCAGAAAATTTTCAGCTGTTATACTATGACTAGAAGACAGAAAAATGGGTTGACCTGGTTATATTGAATTATTAAAAAAATTCTTATTACTTTCCACTATTATTTTGGGAGGTTTTTATTTTGGAGCAGACACCTGTTTCGAGACCTATATGGTCCCTTCTTCAGTGTTATGTCTCTTAAAGTACAAGTAGGCGAATCATCTTTTTTAATCCGTAGAAATTTCTCATACAATAAGTTATCCTCCATTATCCTAAAACATTTTTCCATCGCGTTTATGGAGTCAAATCGTAAAGACCATGTTTAAACTCTACTAATTATTATTATATATGTTGTTTAGCTAAAGTGTCCACCCTGTTGCTTTTTTGTTGTTTTTTTTTAAATATTTTTTTGATGCGGCTACAATTTTCTGTGTCTGTATTTAGTCGATTTTGCTCTTTTGTTGTCAGGATAAAAATCGTTTCATATGCCTTCAATTTTTTATTTGTCGTGGTTTTTTTAACGTTCCATTGCACGTTATGCTGACATTCTACTATGTGTTTTGCAACTTTTGGCGTTTATTTTATTTCAGCTTCACGTAGAAGCTCCTGAAATCTCGTTGTGACCAGGCTCTTTGTTTGTCCTGTATATGTTTTTGGGCAGCCTTTGCATGCAATCTCGTATACGCCGCTTTTTCGTTTTCCGTTATTTTGTCTTTTGATGGTCCTAATCTGGAACACAGTTTTGTGTTGCTACTTTTATGTCCTATGGTTTGGGGATTTATCCAATTTTTCTGTCCAACTTTGTGGGTTACGCACACTAGCCATTTCTTCTTTCGCGGGTTGATTTCTGTTCTGTTTGAAGAACGTTGTTAGGTTGTCATTTGTCAATTGCTTTTCCTTCTTCTCTTTTCGCTTCTCATAAGATCTTGACATCTAAAAAACTTAATTGTCTATTTTGTTCTTCTTCTTTTTTAAATACAATTTTTTGGTAAATTTTATTTATCCTGTGAAATATAACGTCAAATTGGTCTTTTTTAACTATCGCCAAGATATCATGTACATATCTTACCCAAAAGCTTGGAAGGAGTCCCTGTTTTTTAAAATCATCTTCTAATGTGTCCATAAAGAGCTCACTAAGAAGAGGGGATAAAGGATTACCCATTGCTGCTCCTAACTTTAAAGAATTTCCCCCTGTGAAGAAATGGAGAAGAATGTTTCGGCATTACATAGTCTTGCTAGTTTAGTGTATAGTTTAGATTTTCTTCGTAACTCTAGGGATTCTTCATATCCTGCAATCCATTCCTTAATTATAGATAGCGCTTCTTTGATTAAGATGCTTTGGAATAGTGATTCTACGTCGAATGAAACGCCTCCTTGATTTCCCCTTGTTTATTTAGGCGTTCTACTACTTCTGAAGTGTTTTTTAATGTATAGGTCCCTCTTTTTAGTCCAAGTCTTCCTATTTCCTTAAGAATGCAGTTGGCAATGTTTGTCGTTGGTCCATTAACTGCTGTAATGATTTCTATCGTTTCTTGTTCTTCTTTGTGGATTTTTGGGAGACACTTATTCCTCGGTAAAGAAGGGTCTGGCATCCTCATATCCGTCTTATGATGAATTATTAATTCATACTCTTTCATTGTTTTCTCTATCCTTTTTAACCAGTCTGGTAGTGGATTGTTATGTAGCTCTAGAAAATTTCCATTTTTGAGTTTATAAAAAAAAAACAATAGAGTAGACACTTAAGCTAAACACCATAAATAATCATAATCAGTAGGTTTTAACATAAAGGCCATGGCCTTTACGATTTGATACCATAAACACAATAGAAAAATATTTTAGGATAATGAAAGGTAACTTATTGTATGAAAAATGTCTGAGGTTTAAAAAAATTGTTCGCCCACCTGTTCTTTATTAGACATAATACTCAAGAAGGGACCACATCGGCCTCAAAACAGCTGTCTGCTTCAAAATGAAAACCTCAACCTCAAAATGGAAAGTAATAAGAGTTTTTTCACCGGAATCAACTATTGGACTAGTGTAGGAAATTTGGGAATACAAGAGGATTTTAAATTTTATACGGCTAAGTATCCAGACACACAGCCCATAATATGAAGGAATGGGTCATGTCTTATTGTCCAAAAGTTAACGAAAGCCTTGCACAGTCTTCAGATTTGAACGTTATTGAACATATTTTATAACTACTGGACCGGAAAATTCGAACGTATTCAATTACAAATAAAAATGAATTGCGAATTTATCCAAGATGCAAGGGAGTAAATTTGATCGGAAGTACCTGGATGAACTTGTACAATACATGCAACACAGGCTACTCCAAATCGTATAAATTTATGCAGAATTTTGCTTACAGTTTGGTTGTGAGGTAGTATTTTGTTTTCAATAATTTTTAAATAAAATTTAATTGAAAAGGATTCATTCTGTTCATTTTCACTATAACATTTGATTGTAAATAATTTATGATACAATATTGCATTTCCTCCATGAATGACACACGCTTACTTAAATCCCTAGAAGATTTTTTCAAAATTTGGTTGTGGTTTCTTTTTTTTAAGAGTGTTGGTTATGGACTTTTTTTATTCATGTACAACGGCCTTTTCGAAAATAACCCTTTTAACACTGAAAACTAAAAAATACGGAACGAGCAAATACAGTCGAATCCGTTCTCGAGAAGAAAAGCAAGGCCAGGCGGATCCTAGAAACAATGTACTTAAAACAACTTTCGAATAATGTCACATTAATAGAAATTATCATTAAGAACAAATTGAGTTTTCAGGATTAAATTCTTAATACTTAGATAGATAGATAGATACTTAAATTCAAAGCTGTGCATGTCGACATTGAACTCCATTTACTTTGAATGATTCTGTTCAAAGAAACGTAAATCACGCTATCACATATTTTCTTATTCTGGATATATGAGTAACATCGAAACCTTCCTTACACATATCTTTTACCGGATACTTTTGATTAAATCATTTGTTTCAATGTCTGTTATGTACAGCTCTCTGTGTGTAGTTCAAGTGTTGAAAGTAATCTAACCAAATAATAATTTTCTCATTAAGTTGCTCAAATGCGTCTTGAAAATGAGCGTCCTCCTCGTATGTGTGAACGTATAATATCTTTGTTATATGTTTCATTTGATTTGCTAAAATGTAAAGAAAAAAAAAGAAAGAGAACTGGATCCGAAAAATATTTAGATTGAAGTTTTGGAGTTTTTGGATTCAGAGACTATGGGACGTCGACTGATATTGTTCGTAAACCAGACAATTAATTAGAAAAATTAGAGAAATTTATGAGATGGGGATAAGTTTAAGACTTAAGATAAGACTCCGGATGATTTTGACCATAAAATAACGCGTGATCCATTTGTATTCACAATGCAAATTCTCTGTGTTTTTAATCGTAACCTATCCTTAACCTATCCGTAACCTTTTAATCGTAACCTTTATAATTTGTACCAGAAACTGCTGAATGAAACTCCTGTAACACTCGGTTACCATATGGTTACCTTTAGCAGAAGAGGTAATGAAATTAAAAAACCACTTAACTGGTACGTTATACGCCTAGAGACAAGATTTTCCATCGTTCCCGAAATAAACTCAAGTTTTCAGATTAGATAACTTCTGCAAATCAAGTGGGATGATCCTGGCCTGGAAAGAGAAGAGAATTGTCTGATGATTTTTGTAAAGGAAGTTTCTTAAGTGGTGGGAATGATGTTTCATTGAACTGTCCGTCATCAAATGAACTCAAAACAAGAAATCCGAACTATCGAGATATCAGAATTATCTCAAATTCTTAGTCGGTCTACGATAATAGTTGATTAACGTTTTCTGACAAGAAAGATCAAAAACTTCTGCATCTTAATTGCATCTACTGAAATAAAGTAAAACTTTTTGTTATATTTTTAATCTTTATATTGTACTTTTGTTGCTTAAACTTGACTTTCAAGTAGAAACGGGCTTTTTCAAAGATAACTTAGTGTCTTTAACTTTTATTTTTTCTATGTAAGTACTTGCAGCACAATTCTTTGGTAACTGGTAAATCTGGAAGTTGAATCTATCCTTTTTCAGAGTCGCCGTTGAATAACTGTACTTGTACTATACTTGGTTGGCTTAATAACATTCTAGTTAACGAAAGAGACTTATCCCCGATGTTAATAAACGCCCCAAATGCTTCTTCGCTTATAGCATGCCAAGTATGCTATACATAGTCGTTGCTCAGGATTTCAATAGCATTACGGATTTTGTGTAGTTATTAGTTTATCTTATTATTTTATTAACAAGCTCATACGTCAAAAAGATAAAGGATTGGAGCGTTTCTGAAATATCGAAGCAAATTTACGGACCTTTGACTTTGGCCATTGGATCTTGTCCATTCTCCGTAATATCAATCCAAATTATTTGCGTGATTCACTTCAATCGTCCCTTTTCGTAACGATTATTCCCTGCCATTTTTTGTTTGGATGCGTTGATTTTGTTTTGATTGAAACGGAAGTCCAACCTTATTTTTTTAATGACCCAAAAACAAAAAAAAGCAATGTCATTTATTCAGTTTTAAGATTTTCAAATAATTCTAGTTCATTCGATAGCCACCGTTTTACAAATTGATATGCCATTTGGTTTTTGAATTCTGATAAGCCAATCTGGAATCGTGGCGACCGTTTTCAAGTTTTTGATGGACACAGGTTCTTTTGCACTTATATAGCTCATATCGTGATGAAAGTTATAGTTCTATTAAATATAAATTTAAAATTGATTTTTTTTTTTAACTTTTCGTCAAAAACAAAATCCGCAAAAAATACGGGCTATCACACGGGGTGACTGCCTTAATTTGCATGAAAATATTTAAGCCGTTGATGGTAAGATGTAAGTCTTCTCCCATCTTTTTACCATTTTTAGGAGCAACCTTAAGCACATTTCAAGGTACTATAGTTGGGATACGAGCAATATCGCTTGATTCCTTACTGCTTATTTAGGCGGATATAAGAGACAATTCTGTATACAATGAAAAAATCCATAAAGTTAACAATCCAGCACATGGTCAGACGTCAATTTATCATTGAACTGGATAATGGAAACGTCGTTCAGACTAGATTTGAAGAATCTTTCTTTCGGAAACTTTTGCTTCAACAACCTTGGCAAATGTTGGGTTTCCTCTTTCCAGGTTTGTTAAGTAAACCAATAAAATAGTTTATCTATATTATTGCTTTCGATCCTTCTTCGATCATTATCCAGAATCGTATTTACGAGAGTCATCTGAAAAATTTACGACTTAACAATGATAAAATACATTTTTTCTCTTTTGCTTTTTCCGGAGTCGGTTTCCCTTTTGCAGTCTACTGTTTTGACAGTATTTTTGTTTCGTGCCTCCAAGTTTCATCTACAGTAACTAAATCTTGATTAAATATGTGAAAAACATCTTCTTTGGACATTTTCTTAACCTCTGCTATTTTCTAACTTTAATCCGGCGGTCTTCCAAAATTTGAACTTGAATTTGGTTTCAAAATTGAACTGCGGTAAATGATGGTGCAGAGTCCCCATGCAGCGAGTCCAATTCATCTTCCATTCTTCAGTCCAAAACAAAAATTTAAAGATAGATCTACACTAATTTTTTCCATTTTCACAAAGATGGTCAAATCGAGTAACTCAAACGACTATTACTGCTGCTTGCTAAAAAATGCTCGTCCAAAATGGCTGGAACTTAACTCAGTAATTGTCAAAAGATGCACAACTACATATTGAGAATATTTATTTTTTAGATTCTAGTCATTCACTCGCGGCTTCTCCGAAAAACGATGTTCAATTTTGTTGTCACGAAATTTGAACTCTCAGCTTATTCTCCTATTGTTTATTGACGGTTTTCTTCTAGGACGAACGAGTTGAGTTCCGGACATTCTTAAGTTGTAATCTGAGCAAAGCCAATGTAGAATTGTTTCAGTCTCTTTAAAAAATTAATTGAATTTAAATTTTTTTTGACGCATATGAGAAGATGGGTTTTCAATCTTTTCAGCCTTGTAACAGCTGAAATTTCATTTTTAGCTATGTTTTTTTTCAATAGTTTACCTTGTGGGTCAATTCCTCATTCATTTCGAATGTCATCATTGGACACTTTGGCAAATACAGATCTACTTCATCTTTAGTAACCTTCTTGTCGTTAGAGACATTGCGTAAGAGTAACCGCCAATGGAAGGTGGACATTCCTTCTGGTAATCAAAATTAAATTTCCTCTAGAGCTTTGCGCAATCCATGTTGTTTTTGAAGCTGAACATGTGATATTCATTTTCCGACGGAATAATAATAAATTATCTCCTGGCGGACTTATACAGTAGTTTACATTGATATTCACCTTGCTTGCGTTTTATCTTCGATTTCAGGAATACACCTCTTGCGCTGTCGATAGCGTTCAGCCATAATGGATTACGGTCATTGAAATCGACAGGAAGCATAAAGAAGATCTGCAGCCTTTTCAATTCGAGTATTTCACTCAAGTAATGACGAAAATGTAATCTCCGCTATCCGTCTGAAGTTTGATAACCGTCACATCAAGCGGTTTCAAATTTTTGAATCTGAATGATGAAAATGATGGCCAATATTCCAATAAAAATTTTTTCATTACATGTTACTCTATCTTTCGACAAATATTATGGAGTGCTCGAATGGAAGTACAATTTATTGAGAAGAACCACATTCGCTATCCGAGCTATTACTTGACAAAGCATGCGAAGCGATTCACGCTTCGATGGAGTGCTAAAATAGAGTTGAAGTTGGTCGAAATAATACGGAGCCCCTCTATAGAAATGTGGCTGGATGGCGGACTTTTGTGAAACATACAAATTAAAGCGCTCGTAATGAAATTAATTGTTGAGTACTTCTTTACAATTCTAGTTGTCGTTGTATCTTGTTAAAAATTAATTAGATAATTCGTTCTGATTGAGATCCTGTCAGCATTTACTCGCTTGACCTCAGAAAAATTTATTTTATATTCAGCCGAAAAGATACGAACCATTTCGTGTATTCGTACTGGAAAAAAACATAACCAAACATGGTTAAAAAATACCCTTATTTGATCAACATCTATGTACGTGGAATTGTTCAGTGTTGCTAGAACAGAAAAGGAGTTTGGACAGTCGTTGGTGCCGCCGACCTTGACAATTTTTCTTTAATTTCTCTTTCTCTGTTTTACTTCTTTTTCTTTTTGACTTTGGCTTTTGAGTGCTGAACGAGGTCAGCGAAATGTGATTATTGAAATCGATGTCGTTCTTTTAAAAGCTTTCTTTTTGCTACTTCATTGATTAGACCCTTAAGTGGCGAAATTATTTTTTTAACTCTTCGGTTTCCCTTTGTAGTCCATCAACTTTCTTTATTGGAAATGAGTTTAGTTTTTTCGGTATCAACTGCCATTTTTGGAACTACAAATTGATTAATTTCTAAATTGATTAATTTCTCAGAAAATTTGAGACAGTAAGTATCTAGTTTATAGAGGTCAAATCAAATTCCAGCAGTTTAAATCTGGTATGACAACCAATCAAGGGTGTTTGACGGTATTATACACAGTGCCAGGTAAAATTGTGGGCACTGTTCTTATACTTTAAATTGTTGCTTACATGGGAAAGGTAAGATGTAATCCCTTAATTTTTTTTGCACAAAACTCACATTTTAAGATATTTGATAACTAAATGAAAATATTACAAGATTCATTTGACATCTATTAAATTACAGGGGAAAAAGCTGTGGGCACACCTAAATATTATTTCTGAATTTCGCTCTCAATACATAGTTTGATAAAAATTTATTTTTTGTAGGATAGTCGTTGCGATGAATGATCTCCGGTTGTCGGTTTTGCATAGAAGTCACCCGCTTTCGAGTAACATGTGAGTCTATTTATAGCATTTAATCGAGTATTACTGACTTCAGTTGTGATTTGGATTTGGTGTTATGATTTCTGATGAGCCTTTCTAGTTAGTCTCATAAATGTTCAATACGATTGATATCAGGACTTTCAGTTGGATCTTGCAAAAGGTGCAGGAGATTCTCATGGTTTTTGTCCTGTTTGAAGTAGGAATTGTGACTCAAACTTTACAGATATTTGTATTTATCCATGATGGCTTCCATAAATTTCAGCTTACATACTCCATTTGAAGCCGTATAAACGTATCATTACAATATATTCTAAATTCTTCGGTAAAGATTCTTCGTTGCTTTTCTCCATAGCTTAATCCGTTCAGCATCAATTTTAATTTGGATTCTTTTTAATATTAAACATGATTTTGCGTTCCTCACGGCTTGGTAATTCTTGATGTCGCTCTCCACCAGGCCATTCTTGCTAAATGATAGCTGTTTTCAAATCTTGTTAGAACATTCGTTTCTAGAAATCTGCTTCATTGAGGTATGCTGCCAATCTCACTGGATGATTTATTTTCTTTATGCTATATAGAATTAATTCCCTCTCAATTATGTTAGTTTCCTTGCTTTAATTTTCTGTTTGCACGATTTCCAGTCATTTAAGTGTTATTTATTCGAACAAACGTACATCAATTTGAAAATTCATAACATGTAAAGCGGGACTTCCAAACATCTGACGTTTCTATATTTCATATAAAAAATCTGGTTGTCAGTCACTTGTATTAGAGACATTTTGAAGTGTGCCCACAATCGAATCGGTCATTTCAAAAACCTCTTAAGTCACATTTTTCCAACATGCTTTTTTTGCTGAAAATGGTTTCTTAAATGGAGATGCGTATTCTGCGTAAAAACCACGTAAGTCAATACATTCCTTCCTCTTTCAATAATACCGCGTGAAAGATGTTCATTGCATAAACAACATTAGTCAGTGACTTAAGAGATTTTTGCATGTACTACTAGATGGCAGGAGAAGTTTATGACTGAGTTGGACGTTTTTAAATTTGCTTTGTTTTGATTGGTTCAACAATGTCATATTTGAAGTTCACTTCTCTTTTACTAAATTATTTTGTGCGAAAAGTAATTTTAGCTTGAAAAATGTCTTTAAGTGAAACTGAGAGTGATGGAGAGCCGAAAAAGAAGAGAACATGTAATCCTGCAAAGTATAAAAGGAATGGTATAAAAAATTCTAAAGTTAAAGGACAGGCATATACTAATTATGCTAATTATCATCCATCTATATTCATACTAATTATACTAATTATCTAACGAGGAAAACAAATAGCTCCGAGATCTACCGGTGAAAATTGCAGACAAGTTTACCATAAACCTTTATTCGGTTTAAGTTTTTTTGCATTTCAAAAATTTCCTTTTTTTCAACAAAGAATGTGCAGGATATATTTCTTCAAACACTTATTGATAAGTTACGTGTAAAATAGAGGCGTCCTCGAAAAGAAAATGCTACACTGAGGCAAAATGTTTTTCAATTCTATGTCTTAAAAAAAAACAGATAAAGTTAAATTCTGCAAGAGAGCATTTATCAGCCTATATGGAGTTACTGATGCCAGAGTTCGCAGACTTTGTGCTTAATGAAGGGAAGAGTCCTACAGATAACAGAGGTTGTCACTCGAAAGCAAATACAGTGCCTCCTGAAATATGCCAAAAAAGACACATTATGCAGGAAAAGACATTTAATATCTTGATGCACGATTGGATGTCAAAAAAATGTTTAACGAAAAATATCTTGAATGAAAACTATTCCCTCAGATTTGGTTGACCACAAGTCGACACATGTATAACTTCCGAAGAACTACCAACAAAAATAAAACAATCAAACTTATCATAAAATGTAAAACGTTCGGTAGAAGCTCATTTAATAATCCATAAAAGACGTGCCAAGAAGTTTTACAACAAAATTTCATCTGTTCAAGATCTTTGTATGAAACAAGATGATGTTGCAGCTATAACATTTGATTTTATTCAAAATCTACCATTGCCTCACATACCTATACAAATCATTTTTTATTTACGGCAATTATGGGTTCACTGTTTTGGTATTAAGAATTTAAAAACAGGCAAATTGACATTTTACACGTATCACGAAGGCATTGCTAACAAAGGAGCCAATGAGGTATGCTCAATATTGATGCATTATATAAAAATAATATTGGGCAACATATTAAGTATTTATATATTTTTTCTGACGGCTGCCCTGGTCAAAATAAAAATAATACATTGTTGAGATTTATGTTGGCTTTGACTGACTTTAAAAGATTTGAAAGAATTTAGCAGTATTTTCCCATTCATTTTTACCAAATGACCGTGATTTTGGAGTCATAAAAAAATATTCGAAAGCATGATCGTATCTACGTCCCAGGAGAATAGATTGATTTGGTTTCGAACTCCAGCTCAACATTTACAGACGTGGAGCTAAAAACTGAAGATGTTTTAGAATTTAAGAAATGTTGGACAAATTTGTACAAAAATACATATTTTGTCAACTGAATCTTATGGAAAAAAAAGTCCCAAAGGACCAGTTATAAGCATTAAAAAATATGATTACTACGATTGTTTTGGTTAAATTAGATACCACTGACCCTATTTCTCACTAAAACAACATAAGTCAAGAACTGTTTTTCAGGTTTTTTCCATTATTTCTATCAATAAACTGTAAAGGTTATTTGCTTTTTTCATTTTTTACTACTCAAATACTAAATTAAACATAAAAAAGTCCTTGAAAAATCATTTGTTTGTATTTGAAACAGTCTTTGTTGATTTCTGAAAAATTCTAATTGAGTGGCATATGAAGTTTTTGAAATTACCGATTCAATTTTGTTCCATGGCATTCAAAAACTTCAAGTTATTTTTCCGACGTATTCATTAAAATCTTAAAATTTTTGAGAAGGAATTCAAAATGTTTGTTGGAGTGTAAACAAAATTTATCATCACGTAGCCATTTTTTATCAATAATGTGTATCTGTTTATGATTGGACTATGTCTTATGCTTATCGTAGTATATATTTCTCTTCGAAGAATGTTTATATTGTTTATTTAATCCCATTTAGCACTAATTTGGTCTTAAAGAATGTTACGTACTTTTAATATAATGAGAGTAAGCTCATGGGAGTCTTTCACTCTGTGAGGACATACTTCTCAATTTTTCTTTAATATTAAAATAAAAAGTATATTTTAAGTTGTTTCAATGATTTAACTAACTTCCTTAAAAGATAAATCCAATAGGTTGTGCTCCCAGGTTTCTCAGCTAATTACCTGTGTCTTATTTGCAATAAAAAGTGTTTGGTGTAAGAGTGACCAACTTTTCCCGCTAATTTTTTCGAATAATTGACGTTGATTTGATAAGACAATGGAAAAGTCAAACGCTGAAAGAAACATTAATGCTTTTAGTCGGGAACGACATCGTGTATGGAAGTCAAGAACACATGGAATTTTGAATGAAATTGACGCAATTAAACTTATTAATATCGTTGTTCCTGAACATGCAAATAGGAAGTGGTACAAAGCTGTAAGAACTGCAAAAAGTGTTATCATAAATATTTAGCTGACTTTTTGGCTGAGTCTGCAGATACGCC
The DNA here is from genome assembly GCA_954870665.1 of Stratiomys singularior. Lineage (NCBI taxonomy): Eukaryota > Metazoa > Arthropoda > Insecta > Diptera > Stratiomyidae > Stratiomys > Stratiomys singularior. The sequence goes on along the minus strand of OX940879.1, from coordinate 54,210,873 downwards.
GAAAGAAATTTTAGTTAAATTAGATCAAATTTATAACCACAAAAGTACTGCTACCTAATTAGCTTTACGAAAAAAATATAAGGAGCAAAATTTGATAGAAGGAGTAAAAATAAGAATATTATAAGTTTCTTATTTGACTCTGATTCATCAGATCATATGATAAATGATAACAATAAATAAATAATTGGTATTTTATGGACCTGGAGACACCAATCAGAATTTCAACAGCAAAGAGTGAAAAAGTGTACAAATAAGTAAAGGTAGTAAAGTCATCTTGTCAGGTGAGTTAAAGTATAATTTGACCAGTGTTATATTTGAAGCTAACACAATTGCACTAGTAAATATTGTTTTGAATGGAAATTATGAGTTATGACATCAACGTTTAGGCCAGATAGAGAAAACAAATTTTATAGATTTGGAAAATGAACAAATGATGAAAGATATAGGGCCAATAGTACATGTAATATAAAAAAAGTAATGTTAAACGACCATTATTTAATATTCATTCTGATGTATGTCGTCCAGTCGCTACTTCTATTAAAAATACTAAAAATAATTTTGTGATTTTATTGATCAATTCACTCGCTATTGTTTTATTCAATTACAGAAGAATCTCACTAATCCGATACTATTTAAAAACCAGAGGGTGCCGAATTATTGGAATGTTCGGATTACTGGATTATAGATAATCATAAAAAATAAAACGAAGCATTTCATAAAGAGAATATAATGTATGTTATATTTGTACATATTTGTGTTCTTGTTTAAACAGGTTTTATTTTAACTGTAACCTATTTTAATATTACATAGTTTTATAATAATCCTTGAGTAATCGTTGAGGTCTGCTTTCGTGCAACTTGTAGTCCTTGCTGAAAACCCTTGTTTTCTTGCATATTTCGAAGAAGCATAATATCTTCGGCAGATATGTTGTTTTCTTCTGCCCATGTTGTACAGTTATTGAAACAATCAAATGCTTTATTTGTTTTTATTTTTACAGTTGTAGTAGTTGGTGGCTCCAATTTTTCTACAAGTCTTTCTTCTTCTTGTAATGCTTCACATATTTCTTCATCTGTCATAATTTGCTCCCTTTCTTCGAACCCTTCAAACCAAGAATTTAAATTTTCTTCACTTGTGTCGAATACTCATTCTGATAGATTTTGCAACCGATCGGGAACAGGTACATTATGTTCAGGATTCTATTCTTCCGTTTCTTGTGATACAGCATTCATTGTAGGCCATAACTATTTCCATGAAGATTAGATTAAGTCAGATGAAACGGAGTCCCAAGCGTGAGCGAGAGAGAATACACTTTCCTACAAATTCAATTCTTTAAGGCACATTGTCACCATCCTGAGATATAATATGAATCGGCATTTTTTTTTGTATAAGGACTTTACTTTTTTGATAACATTTTGATCCATCGGATGCATTAAAGTTGTGCAATTTGTTGGTCGGAAGATGGTTTGGATATTCCCATGTCTTGATTTACGTTTCTTGTTCATTTGTGTGGCCTGGAGCGTTATCAATTACGAGTGAAGCTTTTAAGGGCAAGTTAGTTCTTTTCATAAACTTCTTGACTTCCGGGACAACGTCTTTATGAAACCATTCGCTGAATACCTCTCTCGTGACCCAATCTTTACAATGGTTCTTGGTTAGTTCTGGTTTAGCTTTCCGAATAACTAACAAATCCAAATTTTGCGTTCCCGTAGCATTTGAACACGGCATCTTTGTGATTTTATCTTTACTCGCTTTGCGACCTGATGCACTCGCTTCTTTAGACGATACGAATATTTTATTGGGCAACAGTCTCCAGAACAGACCTTTCTCTGCATTATAGATTTGGTCAGGAATAAGATCCGGTTCCTCTACTTTGTCTTTAAAATGACTCGATATGGTCAACAGACGGTTACCAAATCGTATTTTTAAATTTCTCCAGCTATCCATCGCTGGCACGAAAATAATCTTCTGATGCTTTTTTAGAAAATTCGATTGCTTTTGCTTTCAGAATTTCTCCAGATAAAGAAGTGTGTTCAGATCGATGTTGCATGATATACATCTAGAGAGCATTTTCCATCATCGGAGAATCACAAACGCTTAATATTTAACGCTTTCCTGGTCCAGATTCCATTGTTTTCACATTTTCTACTATCTTTTGGTTTTTTATCTTAAGATCGTGTATAGTAGCATGCCCAATACCATATTTTTGTGCGTGCGAAAAATTCATATTTTTTCCCAATTTGCATGTGTTTCTCCACTATCGATCTTCTCTCCTCACTATCTTCTTCAAAATGTCCATTTTATCTTTCAAATCTAGGGTCTTACTAGAATTACACTATTCTCACTCCGAAACAACCAGTAAATACGTACGCACGTGAACGTGATTAGTTTTGAGGTTAGACTGCTAAACGATAACGTGGTGATGGACGGCATAGGTGTAGAGGGGCGAAGGCAGTGTAACCAGAGGGTGTCGGATTATTGGACCCATCGGTCTATTGAAGTGCCGCATTAGAGAGATTCTACTGTACAGCTAAATCAGATGTGTTTTCTGTATTTCAGGATGAAAAGAGTGAGGTGTATTTCAATAGAAAGATTGCTAATTAATATTGTGATAATTGATGGGAATATTTATCAAATGAAATGAAAGAATACTGTGTAAAAAAGGCATAAGCATACGCTATAATTAAATGGTATGTGAGAACGTATGGTTGGGACATAAACAGAAAGAGCTAGAGCAATAATAGCAGGGGGTAGTTTAGAAAAGTTTTTTTGGGGAGAAGCTGCTCTTACTGCTACTTATTTGGTAAATTTAACCCCAACAAAATCTTTAAACAACCTAAAACACCATATGATATGTGGCATAGTTAGAAGCCACAATTAAGGTATTTAAAGATATTTAGTTCTATAGTTTATGTACATAATAAAATTAGAAAATCAAAATTCGAAGAAAAATCAGTTAAGGGTATTCTGGTGGCAGGATACTTAGTGGAACTAGTAAATCTGTAATTGAAACAGATTCAACAAAATCTTCATCAGCAAGCAGTAAATGATGAAATTAATTCTTTTTAATTAAGAATACATGATCTTTAGTACCAAAACTAGAACATAAAGTTACTTTGGATTGTAAATGAGTCGTCACTTTCAAAAATTATGAATTTGGGGAGCCATTAAAATATAAGGCTCGTGCTGTGGCAAGAGGTCGAAGTTAAAAAATATATGGTAGATTACAAGGCGACATCGGCACCAGTAGATAAGATTTCTCGTTTTAGATTTAAAACAGCTTTTTTTCAATTGTAAACTCCCAGAAGAAATCTCTATGAGAATTCCTGAAGGAGTTGTTTGTAAATAGAATGAATTTTGTCAAATAAACAAAGCAGTATATAGACTAAAACAGGCTGCAAGATATTGGTTTCAAATATTCGAACAGGCTCTAGTAGATAAAGGGTTAAATAAATCCAGCAGTTGACCGTTGCATTTATATATTAAATAGAGGAGATGTTTTTAAAATATTTATGTCATTCTTTACGTTTATGATCCAGTCAAAGCTAATGCACAAATTTCGAATGACTGATTTAAAACATATACAACTCATTATAACGATCACTATAAAATAACTTTGGATCAGAGTGAATACATAAAAACAATATTCACTAAATTTAATATGGAAGATTGTAAGCCTGTAAATACCATACAATAAGGCCTCTAAATGTAAACCGCTTCAAAATAAGTTAAATTCTATTGCTCTTAATTCAAATGGAAAGTATGAAGCTCCATATCGAAATCTTGTATGACGTTTAATGTATGTTATGCTATTTACAAGACCTGGCTTAAGTATTTCACTAAATATTTTAAATAAAAATTTGAATAAAAATAACAATAAACTCTCGGGACGCTTAAAAAGAATATTGAGATATCTTAAAGGTTCTATAGAACTGAAGAAGAAAGTTAAAATTGAAATTGTAATTGAGTTATGTATGAAGTGACTTTAGTGATTTGTTAAGTAGGTATGTTGACTCAGACTGGGGTGGTAATGATTTGAGTGCTAGAAAGAGTACGACTTTGTCTTTTCAAATTATTTGGAAAATGTATAATTTGCTGGAATACAAGAAAACAAACATCTGTCGCAGCATCCGCTATAGGCTGTCAGGGAGGCATTGTTGAAAATTTCATTGCAAAAAAAAAAATAAATAAATAAATATAATAATTAAAGATCCAGTCATAATCTATGAAGATTACGAGTGGTAAACATATTGATATCAAATGTCATTTTTCCAGGGAACAGCTGGAAACGAATGTCATCGAATATATAAATATTCCCACAGGCCAACTCAGAGATATCTTAAATAAACCAGTACCAACGGCCTAATTCTCGGAATTCAGAAATGGACTGCGTCTGAATTAATTGTAAGTTTTTTTTATTAAGCTTTAAAGATAAGAAAAATGATCTGATTAGGTTTATCTGGGTTTTGCCAAATTCTGTGCAATAAATGTTAAAATAAATATAAACAACTTAAAATAGTTGTTTCAATTATTACACTAACTTCCTTAAAATATAAATCCAATTATCAAGATTTTTTTATAAAAACAATTAGCTAGCTGTTATTAAGATCAATATATTTTCATTATATCACATTACGCGTTTCGCTGAACTAGTCAGCATTATCAAATGCTAACAATTTTGGACTTACGTCTACCTTTTATATCCTTTAAAATTATGAATCAAAAAAGTAAGAAGGTAATTATGCTAATGCATCAAAGAGGGAAGATTTAAATATGTTGGTTTTGTCATTAAGGACAGTAAAATCCTTAATTCTAAGGTGTTTATGAATTTCCAGTGCTTCTAAAATATTGAGATTATGGGTCTTAGATAAATTATGGAGGATCTGTAAGTTTTCAATTGAAGGGAATTCATGGTTGGTTTCCAGGAAGTGGTTTGCTACGTTAGAATTGGATTTTTGGTGAATGTAGGATTTGAAATGCTCATTAAATCTGGCTTTAAAGGATCTACCTGTTTGGCCAATATACCCAAAATTGCATTCTCCACATGTAATTTTATAGACTACGGATTAATTAAATTTGCTCGTAGATTGTTTGGCGTTGTAGAAACGGCTGAAATTTGAATATTATCATTAGCTCAAATTCGAGAAATATTATCGGGTATTGGACCAAAATATGAAAGGAGTGAAAATTTTCTCTGGATTGTTTCTTCTTTCTTCGGATAAATTTTTTTTTATAGATACAAAAATAAAACTAATTGTTTTTATAAAAAATTCTTGTCTAGAAATGGATCAAAAAGTAAAGGAAAGTTACATCGATCTCTTGAAATCCAATTATGTCGTAATTTAATATCAAACATGTCAAAAACTGGTATTTAAAATAAAGATTGTCAGGCTTTGTTTTTTATCTTTACTTTAGAAAACACGAAGAAACCAGCAATGCGCCTCAAATTTTTGTCCATCGCCAACCTCAACTTTTGGCTATTTCCAACATTTAAAATTCCAATGGATAAACAATTTGAACGAAAGCAACCAATGCACACAATGCAAGTCCGAAAACGGATTTCCAAGAATGTATCCGAACATGAAGGCACCGCAGGAAGTGAGTTGATTGGGGATTCCATTGAATGTTCAGCTGAGTAATGCGGATTCGTTGAAATTGGTCGAAAATTTAAGGGACACAACTCGTATGTAGACAATCAACTTTAAGCTGTTAGTTTTGAGTCGTAGTGCTTATTAATACTCCATAATTCGAAATATGCTGAGCTTTTCAGCAAGCCACTGGAATGGTTTTCGTCAAGTTTTTCCATAGATAAGCTAGGTTTTCAAAGCGTACGCAAGTTTGGTTTGGATCATAGCTAAGTCTGAATGGTGAGCATCCCATCGAGTAATGCGTATTAAGAAGCTCATAGCAGAATACTGAGCTGAATCATGATGGCAGCTTTCGTAGAAAAAATACAAAAATATTTTCTTATATTACAAACGTACTGGACATGTAATGTACAAGTTGAATACTTTCTTCAAGGTCGAAAGTTTCTATAATCGAATGTTTGGGAATTTACACATGGTTTGAGTTACACATAAACTTGTTTTGTATTTAGGCGTTTAATTACGTATCGAGCGAATACAAAGTTATTCGGATACCCAGGTTTATTGCATTGATTTACATTAATTTTTAATAAAATACAAAGCGTTAATCAACATCATTACGTCGGTTCTCAGTTTGTATTGCGTTTTGTGCTATGCAAACTTGTTGAATTGTATTTACATGTGTGACAAATCGTTTCAAGAAAACGTTTGGCTTGAATTTCTGTTGTAAGCTCCAATATTATGAATTTTCAAGCTAATGAATTCAATTCGACCGTTTTCGTTTAGCTTTGATGGATTTTTTAAACTAATCTGTTATTTGATTTCACACAATTTCAAATCAAACTAATTCAAAGACCAGACTTTTATTATAGCTCAGGGTATTGTTTCGATTTGGAACAGTAATTATGTTTTATTCATTCATTAAATATTAATTAAAAGTGTACAGAAGTATTTTATCAAATAATGCATTATAATTAGTTTTTTTTTTATTATTAATTATCTTTTTATGGACCGCACCGATTAAAGTTAACAACATTTTTACTTGAGTTTAACACATTAAGTCTGGCGTCAGTCCATGCAGTTTTCGTCTGTTTCACTGAATTTTCCGGTTGGACGGAGTCGGATCCTGGAGACTGATAATGCAAAATGCCATATAGAACTTGTTTTGTTAGAAGAAGACTATTTCTGCGCTCTAACTTTACTTTGATGGACTGTGAATTAAATATTAAAACGTTGAAATAACTTTAAAATTGCGAATTAAACGATTCGATAGAAAAATTCGTCTTATTGTTTTTACTCCCCCAACGGTGTCTTACAATAAGTCAATGAATAGGAGTGTTCTGGTTCGTTTTTAGATGGATTCAGATATGGGAATAGACGGACCAGTAGATTCGTATTATTGCCGTACAACCGAAAAAATCTAACGAAGACAAAGGCGAATAATAAGCTCCTTGTTTTTAGCTTAAAAAACGTGGAAAAAGATAAGATCATCGCAGAAGTATAAGAATCTAGATCTGAAATGATGGAGGTGGTCAGTTAACCTACCACAACTATCAATCACTGACTCGCGTAAAATCTAAAAAGGGTTTAGCCGGATAAGTATGACGAGTCGGCCCCCAAAAAGGAACTCTTATCGAAACCTATGTTTTAATATCTACTTGATGTACAAACGTGATTTATGTACGTTTAGGCCGACATTCCAAGAACTCAAAAGTGCAAAATAATTAGTGATTGTTATATACTTTGCTGGATGGCTTAGAAAATATGTTTTGAATTTTGAATCTGATCAACATAGTCAAATGATAAATGAACAATTTAATAGAGAGTAGAACTATAGTGAAATAATAAAGTGAAACTACCTGAGAAAACCGTTTTATTCCATATGTTTTTAGACGCGACAGTGTGCAAGGTAGTAAGCTAATAAGTTCGGACTTAGTATCATGCTGTTCATTATATCACATATCTTACTAACATCACATTGTCATCGATATTGTTCTCAGAGGTAGCTTTGTGAGTTGGATTCTATGGTATTTGGTTTCAAGATTTTAAAATTTGTAACAGCTAAGCTAAATTGTTATTAATAATGTCGGACAAGTGTTAAAACTGTAACAAGTCCCTTCGTGAAATAATTGGTTACAAAAAAGTTATAAGAACTGAATTAATTACAACTGGAACACTTTGAGTCGCAAATTTAGGCAAACAGCCTAAATAGCCAAGATTAGCAGTTGCTGCATCACTGTTCATTAGGGCGTTTCTTTCTCTAAATATCGCTATGCTTTCTAAGGGCTCTAGTGTCTCTAAGTGGTGTTATGTCTTTGATGATGATTTCTTGCCCTTCCGTGGTGATGTGTTCCGCTACTGCTGATCTGAAATTGCTCTGCTTTCCTTTCTTCTTCACTGCTTCGCTTAGATGCTCTTGGACTCTGGTGTTGATCAATCTCGTTGTTTGTCCGATGTAAACTTCCTGGCAGTTAGAGCATTCGATTCGGTAAACACCCGATTTCTCATTCGGCTGTCGGTTGTCTTTCGTGGATCCAAGGATATTTTGGAGCTGGTTTTTACTGCTGGATTCGATATGCCGTATTGATTTGTGTCGTATGAGGTTCCTTTTTAATTGTTTGGTGATATCTGCGTGGAATGTGACTGCCTCCCAAAAGGTTTTTTCAGAGTCTGGGTTGGCTAATGTTGATCTCTCTTTGCTCTGCCGAGTTCTTCTGATTTTCTCCACAATTTTTTTATTGTTAATGGCTGGAACCCATTTAACATTGCTGTTTGTAAGATGTGCTGTATTTCTTTTTCCTTTGCTGTCGTGCTTAGTGGTAGATCGAACATCCGGTCAATCATGGCTATACATGGTGATAATTTCAGTTGTTGGGTATGGTTTCATGAGTTCCTAGTCGTTCTCTGTGTGTGCGTTGACTTTCTATAAGCCCCAAAGCTCAAGTTGCCACTGATTCTAGATACTAGTGTGTCTAGGAATGCTAATCTTCCGTCCTTTTCTTCTTCGGTTGTGAAGCTGATACTCCTGTGTGCGCTGTTTAAATCCATAAGAACTTCTGTTAGTTGATGCTTTTTGACAGAGGCAAAAATGTCGTCTACATATCTTATCCAGCATCTTGGTAATTAGCCCTTCATTTTGAGTCCCTCTTCCAATCGAATCATAATTTCGATGAAAAAAGGTGATAGTGGATTTCCCATGGCGACTCCTCCTTTTTTGTTTTGTAGAACTTTCCTTTGAACACGAAATAATTTTCTGCCATGCACAGTTGGATGTATTGTCGCCATGGGAAATTCACTTGCGTCAAATGTGATCATTTTGACCTACTTTTTAGCCTGCAAAAACAGGTTGAAGAAATACCAAGAAGCAGCCGAAACACAAAACAAACACACAAAACATCAAACACCTCCCAAACCTTGAAGTTCCAATAAAAATCCACCCCAACTCCTCATGGACGAACTTTTTGCCTCCATGTAAAAACAATTCCAAAGCCTGATGCAAAATTTGATCGGGAATCTGAAAAATCATTCAAGGATTTTGTGCATAAAACTTCACTCCCAACCCAAAAAAACTCTAATAATAAGTCCCATGAATTAAATTTCTCTTCTTACATCGAAAGCAAACTCCCTATTTCCGAAAACTATAGATTTGAAACAATTCATGTTCGATCGTAAATATAATATTCTGCTCCTGCAAGAAATATCCTTGAAGCTAGAGACTCAACACCGGGATCCTAACTACAATCGGTATCACAGAATGTACCAATCATATCAGACTGATTGGTAGTTGTGGAGTAACAGAAATCTTCGAAAATAGAAGTGTTACCTATTATATTACTATCACCTCTCATCAGTTACTGGAAGTGCAGTAAAGTGCTATTAAAGTGCAGACACCTCCTTCGAGTTTGTTCTCATGTCTGTGTATAACCATCCACTGTTACGAAACCTTTCCCAAAACCTAGTCTCTCTGCTGGACTTTGATGGTTCAATCCTTATTGGAGAACATATGAACGCATATCATTGCAAGTTGGGAATCGTGGGAAGCCGGGATTGGGTACATGAAAGACTGCATAATTCCAATGAGCCCACATATTTTGGTTTATGGAACAGCCAACTTTTGCGCTTTTCACAACAACATTGGGATAAACATCATCTGATAATAAACCGGTCGTTCTTCTCCTCTCAGAAGAGGAAAACATTGTGGGAACGCTTTGACTGTCCTCTAGTCAATAAAAATTTCAACAGCTGATAGGGTCAACAAAAGTAAAATAATAGTTAAAGAAATAAATAATAAAATAAATATGTCTGAAAAGGATAACAAAAATCGTAACTCAAGAAAAGGAAACATCCGCTATGCACTTCCTCAGTAAATTGAAAGCCTAATGCTGAGGAGGAATCAAAACCGGAGATGAGCTAGGAACACAGGTAATCCTAGCATTATCTGGCTTTACAACCGGCACACAAACATGAGTGAGAACGGTAATTTCAAATCTTTTTGACAAATTATTGAATCGGACGTGGGCAATTTCTGGAGAAAGGCTTAATACTTTCAAAGCAAAAACGAGGCCTTAATCCTTATTTTATTGGTCTTTGGCCTTATTGTATCTGTATCCTTATTGCACTGTATGGACTCAAAGTATTGTACCACATACAGTAGGTAGGCCGCTATAGAAATCAAAAGGAGGAGCTGTCACGCTTATTATAACCGGAACAACTTTGCTTGTTCGAATGGGCGCTGGTTGTTAAAAGCTAGGAAATCCACATGACAAAAAGTATGTTTCAAAAAACGACACATAGTGTCACACTACAAGCAATTACAGTCGAGGGGCAATGCAAAGAAGAGATACGAATATTCCACGTAGCGAATAAAATGAGCTTGGCAAGATAGAGGGCTTAGAAATTGAATGACATGGTTGAAAGAGGGATCACGATGTTTAACTTTCTGAGCCTTAATACATGTGAGTATAATATTCCAGTGAAATAGTATAGTTACTTAGTTATGAACACTCCAGTTAAGGAATGTTAAGGCATATCTCCACACATTCGTCTTGAACTTCCATCTTCGATAAGTCATGCATACAAATACCAATACATCCGGAAAATTGAAGTCGAATACCCAAAGATTGGGAGTTTTTCACTCTCCAATGAAGAAAACTGGCAGCGTCTTCTTGTTTGCTTCGTGAAAGATCCGTGGGCAGTGTTCTCCCTCAATTTCTCATTTCAAGACTTATAAATGTGCTTGAGAGTTGATATAGTACGGTTTCAAAACTAGGCGTTGTACTCTGATGTGTGACTTCAAGTCGTTTGGACTCGCATTTCGGTGAATTGTATCAGGTATATTTTTGGAAATGAGATAACATACACATACTCATATGTACAGTTCTTTTGCTTCGATTCGTATCAAAAGGTGATTAAGACAGTGGCATTGCATCCAATCAAGTGTGGAACTTTTTCTTCCACGACCAATCTAAAAATTTAAAAATCTGCTCATGCTCTGCTCAAGCTCATAAGGATAAAGGCTGGCTTTGCGCTGAATTTTCTCTTGATCAAAAGGCTTTTGATGGCACTGGTTCCTCTGCCAAGCATGGTGGAATACGTATGTAATTTGTGTAGCCTTTCCAAAGTGCAAAATGAATCATGAAAATTCTGACCTCGAATGCTATTCTTATGGATCAGGACTCCTGGGTTAATGCTAGCACTAGTTTTTCTGACAAACATGTTGAGTGGATAGTATATCTAGTTAGTGTCAAGGGTGTAAGCATATCACATCCATCTTGCCAGAGGCATCCTTCTTAAAATTAGTCTTTTCTGATCTCCAGGATTCTCCTGAAGATAGCTAAAAATGACAATCACTTTTGAAACATGGTCAAAATAATTGGAACGCATCGCTACCCTAGATGGACTCATGCTCTGATTTGCTCTACTTAAACTTTAGTTTTATCAGCTTATTGATACAAAGTACTTGAAATATTATCAAGAAAACGTTTTAATGATACTTTTAACCTAAAGTTATACTATATAGTATCTGTTATTTGCTTTGGTTTTCTTTATAAAATCGTAAGTGTCGTGATAACATTGAATGTATGTTAGGATAAGCAGCGAAATAAACAAATCTGCAAGTGTATTTACTCTCTACATATGAAGGTCAGCCACAAAAATACATCATGAAATGAGTGTGATGTAAATTCCGAAGCATTCACAGGTTAGCTCCACCAAGCAATTCTTAATTTAAATATTTTATCTTGTGACAAGCAAGAGTATTGCTTCAGAGAAGCCCAGATAATTTATAGGAGGCTTTAAACAGTGAATGAACACATAAGCATGTGTCCGCTGCAGTAGCTACTATGTTCGATTTGATAAATTTAGGTAACAATTTAGATATGAATTGATTTAAATGGAGGAGATTTAATCATTGTAAATTTTTATAGATAAAAAGGGGTTTATTTTATTATTAAAATAAATTGGATGTTTTGAATGGAGTATTATAGTAACTATTATTGGTTGCGATACATCGGTCAATGGAAAACAAGGTGCCTTAGTTTCCACACGTTTTCTTTAACTTGATCCTATACGATTTCTGTTCGAAAATAAGTATAAATGCAAAAGTTGTATCCTATTGACGCTGACAAGGATGATAGAAGCGCCTAAGCGCCTTATATGGAATCTTCTTCATTTCATTTTATTTTTTTCGTTCTAACCTAATTTCATTATTTTTGAAAAATTCTCTGCTTTTTGCAACAATAGATATTCTACGGAACCACTTCAAGCTAGGTTTCCAAGGGGGAAAACCTTCTAAGTTAAGTGAATGCTTCATTAACTTTTAAAAGTAGTTTGGTATGGTTGCGATTAGTATGTCCTCTTAAAATTCATTTAATGGATTCTTAGATTTGATTCCGATTCATGATTTGATTGACAAAACTGTATGGAACAGTGTTGGCTATTTTATGCAAACTAACCATTGAATTAATTAAATTAAATTAACTGTATTAAATTTTCAAATTATGTTCCCGAGTAAAGCTTAATAAAATATGTCTAGAATTTATGGTCTGGAGGCTGCATTTTGGAACATCTCGGTTAAGGATTGGCCAATGAGAACGAATTTACTGAATTATAAATCTGAGGTAAACCTTACAGTCTAAATAAACAAAAACCAATTTTATTATGGTACGAAAACTTGTGCCATATTAAACAAAAACTGTGTTTCACTAACCAATTAAAGACACTTAATGTCTTATTAGAACTAAAAATTCAGTTTCAACTGTTAATAATACAAGATTGAACTTTATATAAGGTCTACTGGGATGATCTGTGCGTTTTTGAATTGAAAGAAAATAACACAATTTTTATACATTTATTAATATTTACTTTAGAGTATACATTCCATTCCATTGTACATTCCATTCTTCATTCGAAATTATTTATATTTAGAGTCTAAGAACTCAACTAGTACATAGTACTAGTACTTTTGGCTGACATCGGCTTCAGTTTTGTTTTTTTCCTGTTAATAACTCTGCAAAGAGAGAAAAAAAATAACAATCAACATCTTTTTCTTATTGATTTATTTAAATCAGGGGACAGTTTGCCCGCGGTCGCAAAATGCTCTTTTCCTCACGATGTTTTCGTATAAAATCCATTTTTCATCACTAAGTATCATCTGGTCCAAGAAAAGTGCGTTTTTGTACCGAGTAATCAGAGATATACATATGACGACTGGATCATTCAATTTTTTCTGACTTAACTAATGAGGAACTAGAATAGAATATTTGTAGACCAATCCTAGTTTTCGATTATGGTCGGAAATTGTTTGTTGAGTTTAACTTAGCATCTCTGTAATCTCCCATGTTGTCAAAGCGTGATTTTGGTCTATGTTGGTCTTGATAATGTAGTCATCGATCGAAGGTGGCCACGTTGAACGTAGCTTCTCACTAAGGTCGGAATCAACTGCTTCAAATTTTTCAAACCATCTTTTACGCGTTCTATCACAAGCTGCATATGCATCAAAAACTTTCAGTCAATTTCGACAAGCTTCTTTAGCATTTCTCCCTTGTTGGAGTTCGTACAGAATACAGTGGCGTAGACGAATATTATCGTTATCCATGTTTTCTCGACCGCATCTCACTTAATAATGACATGCGACATATATATAAAACTATCTACAAACATAAATCTTTAATTCTTCAATTAAATACTACCTTCCTATGTTGTTACTTCCTTGAAGTATACTTAAAATTATTCTATGCAATATTAGTAAAAATTAGTAAAATTTTACAATTAGGAAAAACTCTCCTTGTCAACGCAAAAACTAGAACAATCGAATGCCAGAAGTCAACCAAGTTGTTGTCAATTTGACAGTGGAAATTAATTTGCAAATTCAGTGGAGAAGATACTAAGTCACAAAAGTATTGATTATTTGACACAATAGCAGCGTAGTGAAGATTTTACGAATTGAAAAGTTTGTGTTAAGTAGAAAATAAATAAGATTGCAAAGTACCGCAAAATCTAATACTGGGTGGGCCATCTAGCGTTTTAAATTTGAACTATCTTTATTTCGACACTGGAAACGTCAAATACCATTCGAAAAGTGACAGATATTCAGTAAAAAGTATAAAATTTACGAAATGGGTCGCTATTCACTAGAAGAAAACTGGGAAATGTTGATAAGTTTTTTCCAAAGTGGTGAGTCTTCAACCCAAACTGTGAGAAATTCGGCATAAAAATGGACAGACAAAAAGTGCCATCAGTTCAATTTGTGCAACAATTTGTGAAGCGTGTGCGTGAAACTGGCTCGTTGGTGGATAAACCAAAACGTCAACGTTCATTTCACGCGCGTTCAACCGAAAATATTGCGACTGTGGCTGAAAGTCTTAGTGAGAATCCATCCACCTCAACTCGCCGTCGATCGCAAGAGTTGAACATTCCACGAACAACTTTGCGACTAATTTAGTAACAAGACCTCGCTATGAAGCCATATAAAGTTCAATTGGTGCAGCAGCTGAAGCCACTTGAACATCCGAGGCGTCTACACTTCGCGAATTGGGTGGAAGATCATTTGACCGTGGATGGTCAGTTTTACCGAAAAATCATCTTTTCGGACGAGGCTCATTTCCACCTTGGTGTTTACGTTAACAAGCAGAATTGTCCCATTTGGGGAAACCCACAAACCCGTAATTGTTGAGAAGCCAATGCACTCAGCACGAGTCACTGTATGGTGCGGATTTTGGTCTGGTGGAATCATCGGCCCATTTTTCTTCGAAAATGAAGAAGGAGCCGCCGTAAACATCAATGGTGAGGGATATCGCGCAATGTTTTCTTCAAGAAAATTGAAGAGGAAGACTTGGACAACATTTGGTTCTAGCGGGACGGCGCTACGTGCCATACAGCAAACGCTACACAATCATTTGCGCCCTATCTTCGAAAATCGCATAATCAGCAAAAGAGCTGATGTGTATTGGCCTCGCAGAAGCCGCGATTTAACGCCGTTGGACTATTTTCTTTAGGGAGCTGTTAAAGATAAATGTTACGCCAACCATCCAAAAACAATTCAAGATCTAAAGTACGAGATTCAAGCTGCTGTTGCTGCCATAAGGCCTGAAACCATCGAGAAAGTACTCTAAAATTGGGTGGATCGGATGAGCTACTTTAAACTCAGCCGTGGTGGTCATTTGCCGGAAATTGTTTTCCACAAATAAATTTCATAAAATAACCTTCCAAATAAATGTTCAGCCTTTGAAATCTTTTTTTTATTGACTTTTTAAATTTAAAATTTTGTATTACAAAATTGTGAAAAAGACCCGAGTGTTATTGCAAGTAAAATTTGTGTGATATACCTATTTTTTAATTTTATTACCTGCGTGTATATCTTAGTCTTATTTTACTTTTTTATTACTTCTTATTTATTTATTTGCGAACATAAAAGATTAGTTAAATAACACAAAGATATGCGCGCAGATCAGAAACAGCAGAAACAGAAATTAACGGCAAAAGTGAAGTTAATTAAAACTTGACGTTAGTTTCGTTTAAGTATCCATATAAAAGGGCCTTGTAATATCAGCAAATTATTGACACTGAAGATCGGAGCAAGTCACTCCCGAAATATATATTTGTTGAAGTAAAACAAAATAAAGGGTTTTAATGGAAAATTAACAAAAAAATGATATTAAAGAAAGTTTCATAATTGTATTGGGGTTTGTTCTTTCCGAAGGTTTGACTGAGTGACCGAAGAATTTTTCTCCACCCCAGCTGTTTAGGTATTCATTCAGATGATCGAAATTTCAATTGATTTCTGATTGAGAAGAGAAACAAAGCGTAACCAGCTCTAAAACTGCGAACAAACTCACCAACTAACGGTATTCTACCAAAATAAGTGAAACTGTTATTTGAATTAGTGAATATTCCCTAACTGTTGCTATGGCGTTAACACGCAATGCAAATGTAAATCTTCTTGTATTTTTGTTTTTCTGAGAGTAGCCGCCCGAGAATACTGGATGTATGTACACTGTATGCACTTACGCTATGTTTATTAATATTAATAGAGAATAGAACTGCCTAACTGAAATTTCTATAGGACAAAGAATCACTTTCCCCACATTTGCCATACATTGAGATAAAGAAGTTTTTCTTCTTACTAAAAAGATCACAAATGTAGTTGGGAGGCAGAAATCAATAATGCAGTCGTTATGAATTGCTTCGCTTCGAAAGAAGAAATATTTTTTTAACAAAACAAGAAGTGGAAGTCCTGCACGGGCAATTCGAACAGATTGTTTTTTTTTTCATCCGAGAACTGAAAAGAGAGTTGATGCAAAAAGTGCTATGGTGAGTCATAGAGAAATCTTTAAAGAGACTATACGCTCTTGAGAGGCATCTCGAAGAAAGATATTGAGCAAACAATAATTGATTTACTTTTGTTTTGTATTTCATCTCAAGCATTTTGAGAGTGCTGCTCTTGTTAAACAGAAAATATTTACTAATACAAATATTTACTAATACATAATAATATAATATATAAAATATTTACAATACAAATACGATTCACAAATATTCATACAAACAGACAAGCAATGCGCTATGATATAACAATGCACATGTGGACAAGTTATTTATAATAAATTGTGCTGAATTTTCATAAATTTTACAACTGACCTCTTCTCCATTCAGGTGATCCACTTGAAAATGAGCCCGAAACCACGTACGAGTATTAGTACCACGTACTATTACGTGGGGAGTTAGTCCAGAGTTTTCTCGGTGTTTTTTTCTGCTGGTGGTGCTAAATTAGGTGAGAAATTGATATATTTAACTCAACTGTGCATAGAATATCTGAACGTGGGCAATGCAATTTTTAGCAGGCTTATTTGGACTTACGAGAATAAACTCAATATTTTCGATCAGGTTAGTGAATCAAAGACAGATAGCTAAGGAAAACAGAAAAAAAAGTTAAAAACATTATTCGTTCGATGAAATAAAGTTGAGCCTCGGTGGTAGTCTGGGGATGAAAAAACTCATACCCAATGAATCTTGTTTTCGTTGGTAGTAACACGGACCGTCCAAGATACAAAAGTATTTCAACGGATAATTTGAGCGCACCTCCTAAAAATAAGGGTTCCGAAATGATTATTCCTTCATTATTTTGACAGCAGTAAACACTAAGTATGTAGTAAAATACTCTTAAACCTACTAATGTACAACTTTTTCTAGCACCTGGTAAGCGATGGCCCTTGCTGTACCAGGTTTTTTAGGAAAGAGCTTTTAGAGCTTTTTTAGAAGCACAAAATTTTAGACCCATTTGTAGATAAGATGCTGATGTTTCAAATACCCTCTGAGGTTGGTTCGTTCCGTAATGGACTCGCCGGACGCAGGTGACCTCTATGCGACATGCCATACGACTGGTGCAACCATCAACTTATTGAGAAACACTCTTGATGAGCACATAATTTCTCGTTTTGGGGCTGTGAATTGGCCTGGAAGATCTTGTGATTTAACAACGCTGGACTGTTCCTTGTGAGGAAACATCAAATCACTCGACCACTCCTGCAAGCCGAAGAACTTGATCATTTGGAAGTCAAAAAAATATTGATAAGAGCCGGCGAAAATTGAACCCCTCGTTTGGACTTTCTTTGAATCATATTCAAACAAAAATGGCAGAATATAATTTTAATAAAAGCAATTTGATGGCAAACAAAACAATTTATCGGTTATTTTATTCAAGTTTGATTGTAAATCCAGTTGTGCAATTGAACAGAATCTCTCTCTCTCTCTCTGTGCTGTATGTAGTTATGTTCTGTCCAAAGATTGATGTATATGTGAGCCACCACAATTTACATATCATGGTGAGTTTTCTTTGGCTTACCGTTAATGTTTGGAATGGTGTTAACCATCCAAGTGAAATTTCCTTGCTAATTTCCTTGCTGAAACAAATTATCTATCAATGGTTTTTTACGCTTTCCGAAATATTGGGATCCAATGTTCTTCTTGCTTTTTTATGGAAAGACGCTGCAAGCCAGGTGTGGTAGCATTTATATTGTTCTCACCTGGAAGCGTGCAGGAATGATGTTGCTGTTTAATTCTGTAGATGCTCTTGTTGTCTTTCTCTGTACTTGTGTTGGTTTCGGGAGAATTTGGACCCCAAAGTAGATGAGTCGGCTGTGATAACCTGAATGTTTATCACAACCAAACATTTTATTACTTTATACATGTATGTATTTGATGTTGCGGTCATTTATGGTAATCCCTGAATATAATGGGCACTACCCACATATGTTCTGAGCAAGTTTCTTCTAGTCCTGCTTTGTTGTCGCGGAGTGCTTGTTTTATTTCAGCTTGTATGCAATTTTTAACAAGAGTGTTGAAGGTTTGGGTTAGAGTTCTCTATCACCCGTATTTCTCTTCCTTTGTTGCATCTGCTAAAGTGGAGTTATTGCTTTACTCTGAAAACAGAAAAGATAGCAACCAGGAACTATTTCGCGAAAATGTCTGTAAGATATTTGCACAGTTTTGAATAAATGCCAGAAAGAAAAATCGTATACGATTCCCACTTTTCGCGAAGATGAAGTTGGAGAAAGCTGTCCTGCCTGAAGGTAATGGAGGCTCAAGGAACAGATGTGAATGTGGCGAGGCGTGTCGTGTTAAGTAAAAAAAGGGAGACCCGAGTTGCCAACTGCATGCCACCCACGGTGTATAGTAGCTCCTGCCGGGAAAGTTTTTGAAAAACTTATCAGAGAAAGACGCGCTGACCGTGGACCTGCCGGGGACCTATTCCTACCGCGCTGAGCAGTCGGTTCTACTCTGTGGGTAAAGAACATTGGGCTGAAGCTCTCAGTAACACCAAAAGCGGTTGGCACCGATGAAGAGACAAAGAGCTTTGTGAATCGTATGTGCATATCGAACGGTTTTTAGAACAGCAAGGCTGGTAATCGCAGGGGTGGAATCCATCGGCCTCATTGACAAAAAGTGCAGTAATATTAACCTGCCCAGAAGTAAAGACAGCGGAGAAAACTGCACCACGGTGGAGAGACAACGCTCTCTCAGCCATCGGCAACAGTCCTGTTAGCAATATACAAAGAAAAGGTCAAATACACGCCTGATCCCTGACCTGAGGCCGTTACTCAGTCGAGAGCATGGAGCGCAATTTCTACATAAACCAGCTCTTTTGCAGCCATTGATGCTATCGATGTGAGCTGCGCAAGGTTGACAAGTCAAGATCATCTAACTGCGTGTTTTGTGATGGATGACACCTGTCAGACATTCCTTTCTTGCAAAAGATGGAGCAAGCAGCGCGGTGACCCTTTCAGCGAAATTTATGTGCCTTGCCCGGAAAGTCGGAGAAATGCTAGAAACTGTTGACAAATGGAGTCATGGGGCACAATTTGCTCTAGCAGTTGAGAAACTAAAAAGAGCTAAACTGGATGATTAAGAGGCCTCGGAAATAGAAGGATATCTTTTCTAGCACTTCCTTCTTCTTCCTTTCTATTTGCTGGAGAAGAGTCTCCCATAATCTGAAGGCTCCCCTAGAGGTGAGAACATGAGGCGCAGCCCGAAGTTATGTGTCAAACGATTCCAGGCTAGCTTCTGAGGATGACACGGGAAACGTATAGTGTGTAGCCATGAAGCATTACACGTCTGGGAGTCCAACACTCAGAGCATAAACAGTTTTCATCGCCCTACTTAAAAGAAAAGGAAAGTAAATCGCGATTCACTGTTCAACAATATTCTAACTAGATCCAAGTAAACAAAAATAGCAGATGAATTTCTCGTTGGTGCCTACTTCAGTATTGATATTATTTGTGATTTTGTCAAGGCGATTTTTGGGGTCAAGTAAAACATTTGACTTTGATTGTTTGGAGGTAAATATCGCGTTTCGAAAAATAATTTTGACGTTAGTCGGCATCTCTGCGGTCCTTTACGCTTTGTTACTAGCTAGCTAGATCGTGAGTTTCGTGAGTCTAAATCCCCATATGTATACACAGATGCGGTTATTGGGTTGTGACCTTCCGAGGAAAACCGTGATGAATAATCTAGAACAAGCATTGTGATGGCGCCGCCCAAAGTCGTTGAAAAGACTAGTTACTGGTTCTGTATCAGTATAAACCTATACAGACCTCAATTTCATTTCTTGTCGAAAAGCTCTTTTATATTCGAATTCAAGTGCAATCGACCAAAACAATATTAAAATCATGAAAACATCATAAAATTGTTGTTTTTTTCTCAAATCATTCTTTCTTGTTACCAAAATGGCTGTCAAATCAAATCGCAAGTGTAGCCTTGCATTCTTATTCAGCAAAATCCGTTTTGGTCGCTTAGGGTTGTTGGAGTACGTCCATTTCTTTTCTGTCACAATTCGATGCATGAAACCCTTTCTTTTTTGTCGTTGAAGAAGCCTCTCGCACGTTACCAAACGCCGTTCGATGTCCCTCTCGCTCAGTTGATGCGACACCCAAGTCCCAGCTTTTTGGATCATTCCAATGACGTGCGAGCGCTTACCGACGGCAGATCTGTCAACATTTAACTCCTGCGACAATTCTTCTAGGCTTCGACATAAATCTTCATCCGAAAATTCCCGTACTTGTGAATCTTCAAATTTTTTCGATCTTGATCAGTCACGTCAAAATCACCATTTTTAAACGGTCAAGCCACTCTCTGCAAGTCGTCTCAGATGGAGCATGATCACCGTATAGATCAAGCATTATACGATAAGTTTCCGCAGCACTTTTCTTGAGAATAAAATAATGAATTTAGACTTCCCGTAAATGGAGCTTTTTCGGTATGAAAGTCGACATTTTCAACACGAGAAAAAAAACGGTGTTCACTCTTTGAAGAAATGTCGACTACTGCGTTCGTAAACTTCCGCATACAATTTCCAATTCCAAGAACACTACCACAGCAGACACTGAAATAATATCTGCAAGGACATCTGACTACCAACGGCGGAAACTTATTCCCATACCCAATAGTTTTTAACCATTGGCAGTTTACCATCATTTATTTTGACATTTGTTTCTTTGTAATAAGCCTTGAAATCAACACCGGAACATTCGTTACTGAAGAGTGGAAATTTAGCTAGACCAGACATTTTCACTTTGTTTTGAATTCTTATTTAACTTTTTATTTCACGAATTTTGAAAAAAATTTCTTACATCAGTTGAAAAGTAAAACTCTATAAATTTTAAAGATTGGTACACAAAATTTCGAAAGAAATCGAACCTTTAAATTTAGCATAGAAACTTCTAATCAATTTGGGGATTTCGCATTCGCAAATATTCAAAGCTTAATATACGAAAAAGGCAATTAGCAAATGTTTTTCATTATAACATTGCAAATATTACATATTCATGTATGTATACGTCATACGTAGCGTAAATATAAGTTGAGCTTCAGGGAAAATAGTTTTGAATTTTCAATGTGAAAGTGATACTGTTCTGAATTTTAGTTGACACCGCATTTTAACATCTGATTGTAACTGAAATTTTTCTGATTTAAACAGAGTATACTGGTTTAAACGTTGTTAATGTTAACATATTCTACAATTATCTGGATTAATCGAACATTTTTTATGAATTGATAAGAAATGTAATGCCTTGTCCAATCTAGTTGCAGTCTGTTAGATGCCTAACAGCTGTATTTCTTTATGTATGTACTGAACAGCGATTTTCGCGTTGTTAACGTATTTATGTAGCGTCTTGCACAATTATATTCCCAAACGATTGATTTTGTTTGATTTATAGCATTCCGACCAACGTCGATTACTTTACCTCGGTGAGAACAATTAAATTAAAATAAATTAATTATAAAGTAATCAAATTAAATAATTGCTAAGACATGAGGGATGCGTCTACTTCGTTATTCTTAAAGGCAAAAAGTCGTTATAAAGACCATTTTTAAAACTTACTCCTCTCAAATCGGAGTAAGTTTTAACAAAATTAATAAAATAATCATAGTCGAAACAACAATCGATATAATTGTCTCCGCCGCTTCCCTGGTAAGCAGTTGACCTATGCATGATATTAGCAAGTATATCTCTGCAGAATATCGAGGGATGGTCTCTTACTTGAAAAATGTAGTTAATGGCAGATGGCGAGAAGCACTCGTATCATTGCATCGTACCAGAAGTAAAAAATTAAAGTAAATTTTTGACTCCTCTCCACTTACCATGAACTTGCACCTGTTTTTTGTAAATTGGTGAGAGTTATTTCCGTTCTGAGTAGGGGCGTGATATAGAGCCAAGCAGTGGAAGCGTTTGAAACATTTTTTCTGGCTTATTTTCGTTTTCGAACGCTTTAGAGCATCTTCAGGTTGAGAATGCAAAATCTGCATCCATAAAGCATGGGACAAGATAATGCATTACATATATTCCTCTCTTCCCACGGCACCGTGTCGACTAATGATACTTTAGTATGCTTTTTTGGTTTGTCTCTTCTTCTAAAACACGCACATTGTGCCATTTGTATCTTACGCTAATAGGATTGAATATACCTGCTCTTGTTTAAGAGCAATATCAGGTGGCTCAAAACAACTATAGGCCGGGGATCAGGTATGGAACTCATCTTTCCTTTGTTTCGTCCACTTCAGACAAGAGCGTAACCGTTATTTCTGTTGTGTTCATTTATGCACAGAAAGATTTCTGCTCTCCTTTACAAAAGAAATGTTCAGACATTTGTTTATCAGGAGTCAGAGTCTTGTTAACATAGGTCCGATTCTGTAAGGAGTCCGTCAAGTTATTGATCATGGCTACTTTTTTGACCGATTTCTTGAAATGTTTATTTAGGTAGGTGATAGTAATTTAGAAAGAAACTTACAAACGGACATTTAAAAAATGTTTGAATTCTTCATCATCTTTATCAACTCATTTTGATGATTTTTCTAAGCATGACAATCTAGTCGCATCAGTAATTTTCGTATTATTTCCAGTGTTTTTTACGGACAAAATTCAATGTTCCATGTTCGGGTCAAAATTGTAATAAATTTCAATCGTGTTTCGCCGTTTTGTTTCTTCATTCGTTTTTCCATTTATATTCAAAGTTTCGACATCGTCGACGCCTTTTTTATTAATCAAGCCTTATTTGACCCTAACTCGATAAGAGTTTCCTTAGAGCGTATTGATGGTATTCAACAATATCTTAGATGAAACTGTTAGACGTCATCAAAATAAAGGGAATTTTTGACGAGCTGGAGGTCTCAACGATTGGAAGAACAATGAGTACCCAAAAACGTATTCGTTGTGAGACCGAAGAGTGGAGACCATTCGGGAAACCTAGGAACGCTGGTTTAACTCTGTTAACGAAGACAGTTCAGTTCATGACTGCTCGGATTTTAAAATTTGAGGACGCGATAAATGGACCGGGGCGCTTGTTGCTACAAACGACGGCCTCAGAGGGCCTGCAGTGCTAAGAAGAAAAAGAAAATAAGGGATAAAAGACAAAAAAGACGAATAATTACAAAAGATGAATATTCACAATTGAATGTTTGGGGCATGTTACAAAAAAGATTTTTAAAATAATTTTTTTGTGGGTAAGATGTCTTCCTAAAGTATTTAATCGGGGATAGAATTCCATAATCCATCAATATTAACCTTTAGCTACCGATGTGGTTTTCTTGTCACACTAGTACCGACGTGGGGCTTGAGAAGCCGCATATAAAACATAGAGTTTTACAGAAAATACGTATAATATAAATCAAACTATAGGTTATATTGTTAATTTTGGATCTATAAACGAAAGAAAAAATAATTATAATAATCAACTTTATTAAATATCGAAATTATGTGACTTTTAATCTTTGGCTCCGTTATTTAACTAAAAAAATCGCTCTTGACGAAATAAAAATCATAAAAAAAATATAACTTCTTAGGAACCATAAAATGTATTCTTCCTTAAACTTAAGGGTTATATCTATTAGAAAAATAAACAAACATATCTGGTATTCTTAAATTAAAAAAAATGTCCAACAACAAAATTAATCACAATCAGGGCACATTTGTTTAGCGCACTGTAAACAAACATGTTTCTTGCAAGAGAAACATTGATATGTGGATTTTCTATTTAGTTTAGGAGGACAAGATGCACATATTTTTCTTATTTTTTCTTCGTTGGCTTCACTTTGAACTGAATCTGGCATATCAGAACCGAGTATTCTGGCTAAACTCATGCGAAGTTCACGAGGCAAGCGTAAGTTGAACACCCTTCTCTTCATGTGCTCTAAAACTAGTTGCCGAGCTAATTGTTTAATAAACACACCACGATTAGTTTTTTGTTGCACATCATGTAAAGTATGCGCATTGACTGAACTTATGTCTAAAATTCTATAAAAAAGTGTCATAGGCCAACGTCTTGATCGACGGCTGCTAGTGTATATCGAACACTTCTTGTCTATTTCGTCTTCTCCGCCTTTGGTGGAATTATAGAATTTTATTATTTCGGGCTTTCCTGACTCTATATTAATACCTTCACTATGGTGCATCGAGGAAGCTTATATGACAGCTTTGCCTTTTCTAGGTACATGGGAAATAAGGGTTATGTCTTTTGTAAAGCCGTACAATGTTGAACCTTCTAGACGAGTTTTAGCCGGTAAAAATTCAGGGGGAATTTCCCTTTTGTTTTTTTACAGTGCCGACACATGTCAGTCCTCTCTGCTTCAAAGCATCAATTAATTGGATTGAGGTAAACCAATTGTCGCAGGTGATATTTTTGTTGCTGCCATGTAAAGGTTGCGTCAAATGTAGCACGAGCACGAGCACTTGAGCGGGCAAGCCGTGCCTTTTGCCTTTTACGAGAGGAGTAGCACTTTCACCGAAAGTAGCACTTTCACCGAAAGTGCTACTCCTCTCGTAAAAGGCAAAAGGGCGGCATGCAGCCCACTTAAACCTGACCGTAGGAAAGGGGCAAAGGGGTCGATACCAGTCGAGACAGCAGCCATCAGTCAAGGGGAGGAGAGAAATGTTGACTTTCAATTGGTGCGCTCTAAATCGCAACAGAAGGCTGTGAAGAAGATACACCGTGTGACAGCAAAAGATTTCAAACAGTCGCCCGAAAAGCAAGAAGGCACTAAACACAGCGCAATGCATAAAAAGACCAGGAGCATGCAGTGCAGGGATGCTCTACTGGTCAAGCCTGCAGATGGGAGAACTTACGCCGAGGTTTTCAAGGAAATCAGGCAAAATGTGGAACTCGAAAAAAAAAATGGTGTCTGTATACGAACGGTAAGAGCGACCAGAGCAGGCGGGCTCCTCGTAGAACTCGGAGCGGAATCCACCGACAAGGGCCTGTTCGAGAGCGCTGTCAAGGACCTTCTTGGCTCTAAAGCTGTTATCTCGACATTACAGCCAATGGCTTCTTTGGAAATAAGAGACCTTGACTGCATTGCGGATGCCAAAGAAGTAAAAGATTCCATTAGGCAAATTCTTCCTACGGCAGAGAGCTTAAGGGTAAGGCTAAAGCCTACCAATCCTGGAGGGCAAAGGGTGGCAATAATAGACATCCCAGAGAAAGACGCTCTGCGACTCCTGGCCAAGGAGAAAATTTAAGTCGGCTTTAAGGCGAAAGACTGCCCAAACGAACCCAGTTGCATCTTGTGCAAAGATAAGGGGCGGAAGTCTGAAGATCTGGCTCATATCCCAGGAAGTGGTAGGTGCCAGGAGTTCAAAGAGGCACTAAGCAAGAAAAGAGCAAAGAAAAGATTCAAGTCCTACACATCAACCCACACCGTAGCTCAACCGCACAAGATTTTCTAGACCAGATATCTGAGCAACACCACAACAAGGAGGAAGCTGGATGGTATTGTGAACGATCCGGCACCTCCGCCATCTGGGTACGCCATAGGGCTCTGCCCGCAGCTCGAATTGCTCCAGCGGAAATGGCTTTCTGCTCATTGGGTGTGCCAAATTTACATTCATAAGCGTCTATTTCACGCCGAATGTGGCAAGTTCATGTTTACAGAGCAGGGTCGATGAGCTGGACGAAGCTGTCTCGAGCACGGAAGGCAGAATCCTTGTTGGCGGTGACTTTAATGCCAAGGCGATAGAATGGGGAATGCCTCTTCCAGACCGAGAGGAAAAAGAATCCTAGAAATGGCGGCTAGGAGGCAACTTGTCATCATGAACGTTGGGAACACACCAACTTTTCGACGGAGAGGCTGCTTGGGAACTATTCCGGATGTGACATTTGCTTCGGAGTCCTTAGTGCCTAGGATACACAGATGGAGGGTACTGGAGGACTATTCTGCGAGCAATCACCAGTGCATTGCTTTCAAAATTGGCGAGCGTGCCACTCGACGCGCAGCAACCCAACCCTCAACTGTATTTTGGAATATGTCTAAAATAGATGTTGACGCGTTTGCCACCGTTCTTATTAGCGGTGATACTAGGACGGCAATAGGGGAGCCTCAGATGAAAACATGGTGAACTCGACTATGAGGCTCATCAAGAATGCGTGCGACTGCTCTAAGCGCAGGCGACGGCCTCGACAAAATAAGCCTGGTGTATACTGGTGGTCGGCGGAAATCGCTGAAAAGCGGAGAGAGTGTCACAGACTTCACCGCGAAGCCCAACGTTCAAGAAATCGAGACGAGTAACATTCCCGAACGCTGGCATACAGATCAGCTAGAAAACTCCTCCGTAGATTGATTAACGAAAGCAAGGCTCGCTGCTGGCAAAACCTCGTTGAAGACATCGAGAATGCCCACTTTTTACCGCCATCGAACTGGATGATGCGGTGAAATCTTTAAAAGCGAAAAAGGCCCCAGGGCCAGACGATATACCAGCGGAAGTAATACAGCTTGCACATCAGCTTTGCCCTGAGAAGCTGCTCACCACTTTTAATGACTGTCTGCAGCAGGGCGCGTTTCCAAATTGCTGGAAAGAGGCGAAGCTTGTGCTTATCCACAAGGGGAAGGGGAACGCGGAGCAACCATCTTAATATCGGCCCCTATGTATGTTGAACGCCGCTGGGAAGGTGCTCGAGAGGCTCATTACTGAAAGACTTGGAGAGGCCATCCGAACTGTCGGGGATCTGTCTCCTCAGCAGTACGGCTTCAGGGCTGGTCGATCCACGATCGGTGCAATAGCAGAGTTAGTGAATGCATTCCAGCAGGCAGAAGCCCACGATTACCACTCGAGACGAAGAGTACTGCTCATAACACTCGATGTGAGAAATTCCTTCAATTCAATGGACAGATATTCTTCGTGCTCTGGAATATTTTAGAGTGCCGAGGTATCTGACGCGGATATTGAAGGACTATTTCAAAAACCGCAAGCTCATCTATGACGCATTGGGAGGCCGGTGAAGAATTCATTTGACATCAGGGGTGGCGCAAGGTTCCGTTCTGGGCCCAGACCTCTGAAATATCTCGTACGATGAGCTTTTGAGGTTGCAGTTACCGGGGGAGTCGCGCCTGGTTGGCTAGCAGTATTAGTCGCCGGACGTACTGTCGGACAAGCGCAACTCAAACTGAGTGCGGTAATGCGTCGAGTGAGCGAGTGGATGACAAATAGTGGGCTCAGCCTAGCGCTAGAAAAGACCGAGGTCGTCGTCCTAACCAAGAAGCGGATCCCTCGTGTTGTTTCCGTTCGGGTGGGAGAAATGATCATCGAGTCGAAAGAATCAATCAGATACCTTGGCTTGATGATTGACTCGAAAATGAGTTTTTTCGAGCAGGTTCGAGCGTCAGCGGATAAGGCTTCTGTGCGAGTGTCGGCTCTCAATCTCTTTATGGCCAACACGCGGGAACCAACCTCGAGCAAAAAACGTCTACTGATGAGTGCAATGGAGTCAGCGCTCTTGTATGGCTCCGAGGTTTGGGCTGACGCTCTTAGTAAAGAGACGCACCGAAGGCGTCTGGCACAGGTGCAGAGGCAAGGAGCTTTGCGGATAGCTGCTGCATACCGCACTGTCTCTGAACCTGCAGTGCTGGTTCTCGAGAGTGGTTCGAATTAAGTTAGTTGCAGACGAACGGAAACGTGTATACTTACGGAGGGGGAGTCGGCCAGAGAAACCGTCAGCCGAGAGGAACGGAGAAGAACCCTAACCTTGTGGCAGCAAACATGGGAAAACGAAACGCGAGGCAGGTGGACCGCACGGCTGATAAGTGACTTGGGGCCATAGTTCTACAGAATACATGGTGAGACTGATTATTATCTGATGCAACTACTCAGTGGTCACAGGTATTTTCAGTCTTACGTGTATAAGATGGGAAAGACATTATCCCCAACTTGCGTGCTCTGCCCGGGGATGACGGATGACGCCTGCCATACGTTCTTTACGTGTACCAGATGGACAAGACTCCGTTCGCATCTCTCGGAGAAAATTGGCGTAATTTCCCCAGAAAATGTAACGGGAAAAATGATGCAATCAAAAGACAATTGGAACTCTGTGTCGCATTACGTACGGACAGGAATTCGCATAAAGAATTGCATGACGGATCGCTTGGTGAGGGAGGGGTGATCTCTGTAGCAGCAATTAACAGTAATCCATCAGTGCAGAAAGAGGGATTTTCCATAACCTGAAGGCACCGCTAAGCGATGATTAATGAGGCCTAGTCTGAAGTAATGTGACAAATAGTTCCAGGGTAGGTTCTGGTGTGACAGGGGAGGTGTTTTGTCGGTAGTCCGGTAGCGGGAGTCCGACACTCAGGGCGTAAAAATTCTTCAACTCCCAAACAAAACATGAACACATGAATTAACTTTTAACATTGAAAAGCATTCATGATCGGTGAAGATTTTGCCCGTGGTTCGAAAATATAGGGTTTGCGGATAAAAATGACTATTAGCAGATTATTTAAAGCAGCGATTTCGTTACGGACAAATCGTGGAAAAATTTCCACTCAATGTCAAACACACAATCTGAACGAGTAATTCATTGAAAATCTTTCATATTATATAGCAGCGATGACAAATTCGGGTGACTATCAAAAAGAGACAAAAATAATATAAGGAGATTTATATTTGCATTACATTTTTACGCAAAAGCTTTTAGAGGTGTTTTATTCTCATTTTACGCAAAAATTATTGACGTTCACCAGCACAAATAAAAAACCTCTTATTTTGGTTGAATGCTATCTGGTCGGATATTTATTCAAAGTGCTAGCTCTGCGTGGCAGCGATGCTGGGGTTATGTCAATTAAAATTGTTTGCAGTTCTGCCAAACTTTCTTTTTATGAAGATATCGCGTCGGCAAACGGGGAATGTTACAGAGATAATATTTTTCCTCGACTAAAAGTTTAAAACTTACTTTTTGAATTCAAATGTTGTGCGTTGATATTGTTCTCCACTCTTTACTTCGTTTTTGAGATAAAATTTTGTTAATTATGTTTTAATTTTGTTATCAATTACCCCAGCGACTAAAGTGAAAATCGAAACAGTGATATTATTCCGATTTGGTAGGAGAAAACAAACGGGTGACAGGCCTATTTATTTTTGAGGCACTGAAAGTCCTAGACGAGCTTTGATGACGTTAGTAGAATGTTGCCAATCACACTAAATGGCAGCTTCCAATCATGTTTATCTATCATCTTTGATTATCATCTTTGACTTTTAATTTAATTTTCTAATGTAATGTAAAATTTACTCTATTTTAAAGTAACTTTTCACAGTGACGACTTGGAACGAAATCAAATAATCAAACGGAAACAGCTGAATTTCTGTTATGTTCACGTTTCCTTGAAAGTTGAAGACTAGCTAGCGTCCATGTTTTTCGATATTTGAACTCGGTAGGATGGCTTTAGTCTTATAGTGTACAGAGCATCTCTTCGCATTCGGTAACGAGCCAAATGTTGAGTCCCAAAAAGCGGTCTGCGACTTTTATCTCATCTATAGGGAACAAGCCTGTAGAGCTGAAACCATTCTCAATGTTTGTACACTTTTTCGATGACCAAACCGTACTCAGAAACTCACCAAACTCTCGTTTAGCAAGATGTGAGCGTTTAGCAAGACTACCCTTACCTATTTTTTTCATGGTTGACTAAAATTCTCTCCCAAACTGGCTTGACGAGTCCAAAGACGCATTTGCCTAGGGGTTGAAAGCGATCAGTAAGATGGCTAGAAAATTTTATCAGCTGCTGCAGTTTCGTGATAATAAGTGGCCCATAAAGCGTTTTTATTTTGTTCACTGAACCACAATTCCTTCTTATTGCCAAACCATAGTATACAGTTAATTTGTCATACTCCATTTGTTATACTAGATTGCCAGATAATGTTTTGGCTGCAATGAAACCTATTCATCAAGATCTGAGTAAAAATGAGCGTTTGGAGCGGTGTGTTTGTGGTTTCACATAAAATATTAACGAAAGTTTCAACCAGTTAATTTGCAAATTTATTTCAAAGAAAACTTCTTGCTTGTGCAACGATAGTTAACATTGCAGCATTTATCGCTGCTTCCACATTCAAACATCATTTTATTATTAGTTATGCA
Source organism: Stratiomys singularior (assembly GCA_954870665.1). Classification (NCBI taxonomy): domain Eukaryota; kingdom Metazoa; phylum Arthropoda; class Insecta; order Diptera; family Stratiomyidae; genus Stratiomys; species Stratiomys singularior. The sequence continues at coordinate 54,180,407 of OX940879.1, read as the reverse complement.
CGGTATGGATCTTAAACTTGGCCGAAATTCTACAAATATATCCGAAAAGCAAACGAAATGAAAACCGTTTGTGCGCAGCCGAAAAAAATCGGCAAATGAGATTCGCGAAGGCAGGATTCGTCATAGATGTGAGCGAACGGATGCCTTGGACATTACAGCTGTAGCAGGTTCCTTACTTTATGGCCCGGGAGTTGACGGTTCAATATAAGTCGAAAAAAATTGTTTTCCAAGTTTTATTGTCACTCAAAACTTTAATTACGTTTTTTCTCGAGACTGTTTTCGAGATATTCACAAACGTATTTTTCAAATTCGGTTGTCAAAATATCTTGAGAACTGATGAGGTTTTACACAGGCTTTTGAGATGCAATTAACAAGTCATTGATTGTGGGAATTTTTTGGATTAAAACTATTTCCAACAAGAGAAATATAGAGAAATTTTTATCGAAATTTAAATTTTTTAAAGTAAAGGGGTCTGCCAAAAACATCTTTTCTTAACTTCAGATGATCCTGTAAGGAGTTTTTCTCAAAACGCGGACGACACAAATGTTTTGAAAATTTTGTCACGAAAATTTCAGGAACTCTTGATCAAATGTGTATCTTTAAGGCAATAATACGTTTTAATGAAATATTTTATTTTTGTAAGAATAAACTTTGTTGAAGATAGGCCATTGTTTCTTCGCGAAAACCCATATAAACCCGTAAATATTTAAGTTTATTGTTCCCTTTTCAGCCACGTGGTTCTGTTTGGTGTTATAAATGTTTATTGCAAATTTCGACGAACATTTTAATTTATTTTTAAATCTAGCTCAATATCTATCTTTCTATATATTTAAAATCTATCTATCTATAAATCTAGCAACGGGTGATTGAATAATAGATAGATAAAAGAAAACTGTCAAAAAACAATCATCAAGTACCAGCTGTTACTAGGAAAGGTTCAACAATGCGTGGACATTCCTGTAAAAAATACGACGAATCGATAGAGAAATTGATAGTTTGTTAGAGGCTGGGATTCAGTTTACAGTAAGTAGGACGCTATATGGGTAACTTACTATCATCATAACTCAAAGCAAAATCCAAATGTCTAAACGGCTTGGACGCAGGGTGTACTAGGTAGCATACTTCAGCTGTGAATACGTTAACATCGTTTAAACATGAGAAAAATCCATTGCCAGGTGGACGTCATCAGTTATCGAGCTCATTTGTGAAGAAATCAGAAAAGAAGAGCTTTTGGAGTGAGGATTTTTGTTCAATTTGGATCGATGGGTTTCTCTGTACATGAAATGAATGTTCCAAAAATAGCAGATAGCGTATGAGGGGACGTTATGTCTTTGTTGTATCTGTCGGATTAAGTTCCAGAACTTCATGTAATTATTCGGAATCCCTCATGTGTCCATTCTAGGTTCCTTTCTCTTCAGCATATTCACTTCTGATATCGCGTGTATCTGAGATGAACTCAAACCTGAAATCAAAGAGAGTCTCTTCACTGATGATTTATTGGTGTGAACATCTTCGCTTTACATGGATGAGTTCTCAAGTTACCTGGACTCGTTAAAAGAATATTACGCAAAGACGAGACTGAGGATCAGCGCTGAGAAAAGAAAGGTGATTGTGTTCAAAGCCTGCTCCAATCATAGGAAGTATCTTGTACCAGAAATATTTTCAATGCTCACATAGACTCAGATTGAAAAAAAACTATTCTGTTTTCTTATGCCACTTTTCAGGAAGCAGTCAACTACGAACAAGCAATTGAAGTTTATTGCTTGTAAAGCTGTAATTTGACCCAAAATCTTGTACGCAGTTTTGGTATAGTAGAAAGCACCGAACTATAAATAAGGCAAGGTCACTTTTTTGGTGCGTAAAATCCCACTGGTTTGCAGAAGGAATAGCGGGTGGACCTATTCTGACCAATACCTTTATCGAGAGACACTTGTGGATCTAACCATTTATTTGCCAAAAGGTTAACGGATGCCGGAACACGAGGCCATCACCAACCAAGGAGCTAGCCACAGGATACGAATAAGTATGGGTTAATTTATCATAGTCTTATAATAATAGAATTATATAATAAAAAATACAAAAGAATATCAGAATAAGTTTATAAACATTTCTATGATATAATAGTGTATGAGAACTATTTTGAGTTTCTGAGTACAAAAATTCTGGGAACAGTCATTAGGAAAACTTCGTAGGATAAAATTTAGATTAAGGAATTGTAAATATTGCGTGGAAGATTGTTAAATAGCCCCAATAGCAAAAAGTTGAAAAAAAATCAATGCGTTGTTACATTCAAATGTTGATTTGAGAGAAAAAATAAACTAAAAACAGCGCAACTCCAAGATGTAACCAAGATTGGTAATTTTTTTGATGAAACGGCTGCTTTTGGGTTGTTCCTCTGAATCTTAATGTAGTAGAAAGTAGAAAGTAGAATTTTACTGAAAATTTTTAGATTTTATTTTTTTTCGTAATTGGTAGTCGATCAGCTTTAGTTTGTATATGGATAAAATCTCATAGTACGTTATTGAAAACGTAAGCTACGCCAAGTCTTCCTCGTAGTAAGCCATTACACTTAAATATAGCGAAAAAATTCACATACTTATTATCTAATTTCTCGTTTTCTCGCACAACAGAGGACTGTTTTCTTTCATCTCTTTTCCCTACAAACATTAACCTATGTTTGTCTAACTTCGTTCATCTCAAATTTATCTAATTACTGTAAATATCTTTGGGATTCTCAGAAAGGTGAAGATACGTTTCTGAGGATAGTCATGGTAAATATATATCGTTTGTCATTCAATGCAGTAGTTGGATTGGGATGAATCTAGCTAAGAGTTCTAGACATGTTTAGCTGCTGCATGTTTTTCTGTTATTCTGTGATAAACTTCACTAGACATCAGTATTTTCAAAACTTTACTAGAATTTAACCAGAAAACAAAGACACATAGTTTTCATACAATACTGGATACCACTAGAAATCCACAGAGAAAGTTTGCTTGAAGCTCTTCATTTTGTACTGTGCATTGGGCTCTGTTTAAGAATACTCATTTATAGAAGATCCTTGACTAGTAAAGTGTTATCATCAGGATGAAGACTGATTGGTCTAGCATACTTCCCCTCATCTGACATTAGATTGGATAACAATTTTATGCGCAAACAATTATGTCTAAGATTTAATTATAATTAAATAATTCTTGTTTTGTTCGTACAAATTGCAAACATGGTGTAATTTGGCTTGGTAATGAGAAGAGAAGTAGTCTGCTAGGATATAAACTGGTGAGTGGCAGGATAACTTTACCACGGGCTAGATTTGGGTGACTGTAGACCTATATTAAAACACTTTCTCTAATTTAAAGTTAGGTTAAACAGCTTTCCTACCTTGCTAAATTATAAACTTTCCTAAACACACTTTAAGGCAAGGATCGCAATAAAAGGTTGTTATGCCATCGATTTACTTGCTTTTCCGGATTATCGGATTATATAGATAAGAATGCAGCAGAAACGCTCAATCGCACTAACTCTAAGTAAATTTCACGTGAAGCAAAGCAAACTGCGGTATAAATGCATCTGAAGGTTCGGAAAATCGATATCAACTGCTCCAGCAAATTAACAACCTAGCAACATGTTTTTAGTGAACATAACAACAAGCAAGCAGGGACCAAAATACCACCTGAACGCCACCGGAATAGTCAAGTTTTAACTAAATCATTTGACGCTGTCTGGAATGCACCAGGAAATAATCTTACTAAATTTTTCTGCGTGTACTAGTTAGCACTTGCTTCTCACACCCGGCTTCGAAGAAAAGCTCGCAAGCTTTTTATCATCAAATATAATATCAATAACAACGCGTTAAATTGCTTTTTAGATTTTCTCAAGAGTCGACATGTGTTATTCGAGAATATCAATGTGTTATAAGCAGCAATTAAATACGCACAAGTTTCATTACATATGTTACATATGTCTAAATTTATATTTAAATAAGATATTAACATGTCATTGCTATATATGTACATATGCAAATCATCCATTTTATCACTGTTTTCTTTGACAAATTACCTTATCAATTAGAATGCGTTCATAGATTTTCTATCACTTAAACGTGAATAAAGCAAGTAGTACTTTTCCTTTACACAAGAAAATTGGTAGAAACTTTTTACACTTTTGAAGCTTTGGAAAAATAACCTGTTAATTGAAATTGACATCTCTAAAGATGCTCACATCTACTCATTACGATGTTAAATATTTGTTTTTGAAAAAAGTGTCTAGTCTGTAATTAGAGACTGATTGTGAAATACTTAATTGTTGCATCTCCTTGGAAAAGTTTCAATTATAGTAGATGCTTCTAGTACTTAAGGCCTTGAGCTTAAGATAGCAAGCAAAGAAAGAAATTTTCGACATTAATACTCAAAATTTGTGTTGATGTACTAAACACATACATATAAGTGAAATTCGATTTGATATTTCCATTAATCCCTGTGGAATATAGTCTTACTTACTGTAAAGGAGATGTCCTATCCTTTATTTAAAAGTCAGAATCCTCTTACTGTGAACTATTCGTTAGATCTGTGAAAATCGAAACGTACCAACTCTTTTTCTTTGCTAGATTTGATTAATATGAATTTTTTGTAACAGAAGCAGGTCTATCAAAGTTTGCTTAAACGATATTCTTCATATTTGTCATTTTTCTAAGTTGGGCGGACCGTGAGAATCGAAAAGGTACAAGATCTCGCTATAAAATAACGAGACTGCATATGCAAATTAGGTTTATTGAAAAAATCATTCTAGAATCAAATACTCCCATCCAAATACTACTCAATGTACGCCCCTCCCCTGGCTACACACTGTTCTATGCGTTTTCTCAATTGGTCAAAGCATTGCTGGAAGTCTTCTTTTGTGAAAAAATTTAGGAGTTCCGCCGATTTTCGCTTCCCCACTTCCATCAAGTCGAACCGGTTTTCTCTTAAGGCAGACTTGATCTTCAGAAACAAGAAAAAGTCACAAGGCACTAAACCAGGCGAGTGTGGCGCCTGTCCGAGCACGGGAGTTCTACTAGCGGTTAAAACACTTCACGGTCAGGCGCGCTGTCCTAAGGCAAGATCCCCGACTTATTTTTCCACATCTCGATCCATTTTTTATGAACTCGCATTCTTGGCGTTGACAAAACTTTCAAATAATAACTATAATACAAAAAAAAAACAAAAAAACGATTAGAATGGTCTTAAATAGTGAATTGGGCAACCTTGCCTCGTTCATTCTTGGCGATGAATCAGTTTTCAGATGAATGTTGTTTTCCATCAATTCAGGCTCTGCAACTAACCTGAGCTGATCTGTTGACAAACGAGCTTTTGGTCGGAGTAATTTTTTTGTTGAGTAACTTCGCACAGATATTTTTCATGTTAAATGCGTCATGTAAAATTTTTTTGGACGCAATCAAATGCAGAGAATGAAAGAGTCTGAATGAATGATACAGTCTCAGCAATCATCCGAATTCTGAGAATGAGTTGGAACGGACACAGGTCGACCTGGATGTTGGCCATCTTCCATGCTCTCTCGGCTATCAGAAAACCTTTTAGCCATTCGAAAACACGTGCAGAAGATAGATATAGATAGACAATAGAGACTTTTCCCCGTTGGCCTCTTTGAACAATTTATAGCACTCCGTCCGAGTTTTTTTTAATTTAACAAGAAATTTTACATTCATTTATTGCTCATGTTTTTCGTCACACTTTGTAATCGGCACGAGAAAAACAGCGTTCGTTTTTAACTCCTATAGAAAAAATACCACTAAAAAAATCTGTTTTCGCACTGGCGCAGCAGACATTACACGCGATCCAACGTTGCATTCGTTTTCCTCCCTACCCCTTTTGGATGCTTTCCGCGAGCAGTCTAGTTATTTAACCAAGTTTGCTCAAAGGATGTTTCTCTAAGTTGTCCTAACCCTGACAGTCCGCACATTTGCCTACAGTTACACTTTCCTGCCAAATAAGCAAATATATATTTAATTATTTATTCTTTAATCTTCTTTCATGACGCATATCGTAAGCACAAAACAGCGATAACACTTCCGAGTGTCTTCTGGCAGAAAGAGACAGGGCAAACAATAGAAGGTTCATATTTGTTACTTTTTTTAAAACAAAATATTGTGAAATATAATGTATAAAAAATATAATGAAATTATTTTCAGTCAAAAAGGAGCGTCATCGGCAAACAACAATTTGGTTAAAAATGAGCTTGAAAATGAACAATCAAAGATAGCAATTCGGCTTGTTTTATTGTTGGAGTGTTGGATTGTTCGCTTTCATTCTTGAAATTTTAATGTGCAAGATGCACCTCATACTGGCCGTCAAAATAAAAACGTTAATGGAAATTAACCGGCGTATAACAACTCAAAAAAAAGTAGAGAAGTTTGACTTATCGAAGTCAATCGTTTACTTGCTCTTATAAACGCTTGGTTGCGTACACAAATTGGAGGTTTAAGTTCTTCACGAGTTAAAGGAACTCCACCTCACCAAATGCATGATCATATGTGAATCTTTGCTGAATCGTAATCAAAGCAATCCACGTCAGAAGAAAACCATAACGAGTGATGGGAAATAGATTGTTTACGATAGTGTAGTCCGAAAACGATTTACTAAGCAACACGAGCCTCTAAAATCGACATCAAAAGCCAATATTCACCGAAAGAATATTATGTTTTCTGTGTCGTGGGATGAAAAGGGTACAGTCTACTTTGAGCTGCTTCCAGGTTTACTGTCGTCAACTATCGAAATTGAACGAAGAAATCACGAAAAAACACCCTGAAATGGCCGATCGCAGAGGCTGCTAGCTTTGTATCTTTGGTTCTTTTGTATGACCTTTTAGAAAGAAAAGACTCTCAACAATCTAATTTACCACAGAATAACATGAACTGAACAATTCAGTTTCAAAATTTCAATTATCATTGCTCCACAGTAATATCGAATATTCTACTCAACTCAGTTTTCTTGCGCTATTCTGGTTGGTGTCCTTTTGTGGCAGCAACATTTGCACTGTCTAATGTCACTTGAACATTTCTTCTAGAGCATGGGTTGGCGTGTGTCTTTTTACCTTAAAATCTGTGTTTGTCTTATGAGCTTGCTTTTTATAAGCAACGTACAACTACTGAAGAGCGTTAACACTTCAAACGCACTTTTAATTTAAGTATTGGCCTTTAATTTTCTTTTGATTTGAAGCAAAGTGCCATAAAATTCTATGATTGGTGCAAAAAATGTTTCATTTTCTTAGTCAACATACTCTTTTTTGAAATATTGCATAAAATTTTGTAGTTCTGATTACGTATAAAGATTTCCCATACTATGATATAAGGTCTGCTCTCGAAAATGGTACAGTTTCGTGAACTTGACAACCTGACGGAATTAATATCTAATTTTAACCAGCGCTTCCACATTTCAAACTTATTTTCCTCATAATGCAAAATGCGAAGAATCAATGCATAAAGCTGCTCATTTAGGCGTTACAACTTTTATAGATAGGGTTTACAGCATGAATGGGCTTCCCCTCATCTCGATTAAAGTTTACTCTACTGTGAGTCTTCACCGACGTGACTGTCTCCTGAAATTCATCGTCGAACCCAAGCCTGCTTATGCTTCTCGCTGCAGCCCACCTCAAGCCTTGACACTCCCCTGCGTTTAGGAATTTTGAATTCGTAACAAACGATATATATCATAAAGTGGATGGATATATATGGAAGGTGGCACTGGGAAATGGGTTTTCGAATTCGAATTCGACAGCTTTGTATTTCTTAAAGGTTTCATTATCAAAATCTCATTGTAAGATGCGGACAACCTCTACGTTATCTTAGCATAATTAACTGATCAGAATGTTGCTAGGTTCAAAGAAGATCTCGATTGTCTGATTAGAATACTCTTATTGAGTAGCCAGCTTTAGTATTATGTACTTTTTGGTGTTAACTATTATCTACAAAATTGCACACATTTGTAACCTAGAATCAAATTGAATACAGGTGGAATCTCTATTGGGTGGAGATACAACATTTTCCAGGACAAATTCATATTGGGACCTCTGGATTGCTGAGAAGACTTGAACACATTTGACAGTCCGTAACAGTCACTACATGTGTACCTTACGAAAACGGCCACAATGATGAGGATGTCTTGCTCATGTCAGTTTAACATGAAAATCATTGGTTGAATTTCAATCGACCGGATTGGGGATAGTTAAATAGGAAGTTTAGTCGGATATATCAGAACCTTTTGATGATGGCAGCTCTTACAAAATAGTTCCTCATGACAAGAATCTAGCTTATGATGTAAATAACGAAGAGATCTATATTTGTCCAAGTTAGAGCAAGATTAAACATCGAAACAATATGGTATCACATGAAGCTCAATCATTGCTAGGTTGATTGGAAATCCTTCCTCTCGCATGTGTCAACAATATTTATTGGCAATTTCTAGACTACAACCAACCATCCATCGTTGGTTTTGTTGGTCTCTTGAAGAATGTCCGAAACTTAGTCCTTCCATAATTCTGTCCACACAGTGAATTCATCAATCAAAGGCGGAAAAATTAAGATGTATTCGCTTACAGAATCCAGGCGGCCTTTTCAAGAAAAAAAAGCTTATTTCGTAAGATATCTCAATCGAAGAAGTCGAATCTTCAAGTCGTTAGTGATGAGATAAATTTTTTCGATAGGGCTGGTTTTGAATTCTACACTGCAACTTCGGATGCAAATGAAAATATGAGAATATGTGATAGCTTATTGCATTGATTGGAACTAATTTTAAATTGGTCTTTTAAACCCAGAGAAGCGGTTCCAGGCTAGGTTCACCTAACCCAACCATCAAAAAACCTGAAAAGCGAGGGAATAACATGTTTCCAAAGATTATTAGAGCAAAAGATTCCGACTTCAAATCGAGTCTGAATAACGAAACCATTCTTCATTGACGTCTTGAAACGTTTTCGCAAATTGGAACTTCTTCGGGATCACACCTCGTGTAAGCGACATCTGTAAATGTAAGCGAAAGCCACTGGATTTCACAGCCGTTTCCCCAACAAACGAGTATATAGAGACTTGTTTGACTACTGTCTTTGTACTGTACTGTATATTTGGACATGGATCGATATGTTTTTGATACCCTTTCTGGAAAATGGGGTGTATGGAGTTAGTGGGATTTAGCTTGACTCTTGACTCCCTCTTACCTTTGAGTATTATATGATCACTCACGATATCGCGGCCAGTTTCATACTATTTGTAATGGATTTTACTCCTTAATCGTCACGGCGACAAATGCAGGACGAGTCGGCCTCGCACCGACATCCGGACGTGAAGTCCTAGAGGCGAGGCAACAAGTTGTACTTTGATGGTCAACGACTCGGCCACGAACCAACCGCCGAAAAACCCAATTTTCCGAATGCGACATTTCGAAAATTACTTTGCTCTACGATATACGTTTTTAACTCAAACAAACTAAAAAAAACGACAACAATGATCGCGCATCCTTTAACCGAAATCCCGCGGTGCCCGAGAAAAAACTACTTTACTACAACTACTGCGAATGCTAAATTGTCACGCGAATACAACACGATTAATACCCAGATTTCAAAATTACGGCACCGCCGAACCCAAATCGGCGAAACACTTGTGTGGCCCTACATACTCCTGCACTTACCATGGCGCCATCACTTTCCTCCTGAAAACAAGAAGGTCCAATGGTAGGAAAGAATAATTTTTGTAGAGAATTAACAATTCGTTTCTCTATTCAAACACACTTGAATAGAATTATACTGGACTAAATAATTAAATTAAATATAATTCTAACTCATTTATCAATTTGAATACATTTCAATACATTTCTACACAAGATTAATAAAAAAAAATTCTCCTAGTAAATCGTAAATGAAAATGGAACTGGGCATATTCGTATGATACAGCGAATTCATCCATAAGCTGATGAGAACTAAAACCCATATGAAGTTCAATACTTAGTCAAATCTACTCCTAGTAACTGCATTTGAATCAATACCACCTATAGGATGACTTCAAGTTCCAACTCCGTTAAAGGCGCACAAAAAAGAATTCATTCATGCACAACTATACAATTGATTTTGTTATTAAACGGAACAGAAACACACAAAGTAACGTTTAGATAGTGAGAAACTACGCATTACGCCACTCACGTCTCGAAATTTTATATAGGAATACGAATGAATTTACGAGACAGGATTTTCTAGTTTACGAGATTTTATAACTAGATTTTCCTTTAATGGACAAAATGCGATATCAATAGGAAACAATTTGACCACGAGGACATTCTTGTCTTGTATTTTACCTTTATCATTATAGGCATCATTCTCTTTTTATTTCTTGAATGATCGCGATTACTGTTCTGTTTATCATCCGTATGGATAAAAAGCCCGCGTTCAAATACTTTTCACGATACATAAATATAAACGTATTTATAAATGGATAAATAAAATGTATAAAAAAATATATATAAACACATAATATGCGTTAATAAAAAACTTATCTACTAATTGAAACGGAATGAAAAAAATCTTTAGACTTAATTAACAGTTGGATTTATCTTTATGTAGTGTACATAAAACGCTAGCTGCCCACCAATTTGATTTTTCGATACTTTTTCTTCAAATTACATACGGGATCCTTGTAGGGAACTGGGTTTAAACGTACATTGGAACGTAATCATGGCATGTATCCAAAACAGCATCAACTGTGTTCAAGCAGCTTTGCCGCTGTTTAAAATGATTAGAATTCCATGGTGCCCGTCCACCCTCACGATCCTTATAACTTTTACGTTGTCATGTGCTTTAATAGGCGGTTCACGTGTGAAACAATTGGAGGATTGTTAAAGTCTTAAATAGCAGCAGCGACAGCCAGTGGGTGTCCAAACAGTTGTAGTAGCGATGCAAAAAACCTGCAGCCTTTAACACAATGGAATAGTAGTTTGCCTACTTTGATGTGTAACCCAAAGCGTTTTTTTGAGTCATCCCAAAAATGTGCTCTTGCTGGATATCCCATTATTCGATCTGGAAAATCCCGCCTCACTATATATACGTAATCCAATTCATCCGGTAGATGCGCAACGCTGCACCGATAATTACTGATTCAAAACTTGATTTTTTCACTCTACAAGGCCTCGGCCACTGAATTATAATTCACGGCACTTGACTCGCCACCGAACATCGACTTCCCTCCTTCACGAACACGCACTCCCCTCCAAAAACCGCTTTTTTTGCAACGGGATCCCCCGCGTGTTCCCGTCGTGGTGGCTTTTCTCCCGCAAATGTGTCACCCTCGCATTGTCATACTTGCGAGGTGAGTTTTGCTAAGTAAAGTGTCATCTAAAGCGTAAGTAAAGCGGTAAAGGTAAGTAAAGCGTGTAATCTTGGCGGGACTGCCACACTTGAGAGGCGGATTACAACATGTTGCCGACTCTAAACTCTACTCTATTATTTGACGGGTACTTGCGTATCTGGAACTTTCTTTATTCAGTACATATGTGTCGTGCCAGGAAACTGTTTTGAGGTTGCCTATTGTGTCGATAAGCTTCAGAGCCTTTTCGCGTACGTATTTCTCTATTGGTTCTATTTGTATGATCCTGTTTGTAAACTAGCACCTGGTTTTTTAAGCGGAGTTTCTTTAATTTAAGAAGTGGGAAGACTTTGATAGGAGGCCCATACAATGGATAGGTAAGTCTCCAGGTAAGTCAGTCGTCCAGAGTTTGTCCAAGGTATTTTGCCGTACTTTTCCATTGTATGGGTTCGTTATCGATTGTGATAGCCTGTGGAGTTTGTCGTTTTTTCCGAGTTATGAATATAGCTTCTGTCTTTTTCGGGTTGATTTTTGTTTTTATCTCCGAAAATTTTCCAAGATGGTGTTCCTTGAGTGTTGCAATTTTAAAGATATGACTTTTGCTTGCCGATTTGTAGTGAAGATACAGGTATCATCAGCATACAGTGACATATATAATGCTGGGTCAGATTGGGAAGGTCTGATGCAAATTAGCTAGCAAATGGCCTTAATCTTGAAAATTTCAGTCTCAGTTTTCTAAAGGGGAACTTTGAGCTGTTTAGATGGACCTTTTTGCATTTGCAAGAAGAGTGTTTCGGTTGGATTGAATCCCTAGGCTTTCAGGTCTTCTACTATTTCTTCTCTACGTCCTACTCAGGTAAAATGCATGTATAGTATTGTATTTTCTGACCTGTCATTAATCTGTGAGTTTTCATTGGTCGGTTGGAGTCTTGGGTACTACTTGAATGCCAAAAGGGTCTGCTCTTACTGAGATGCATGATATTTTACTCTTCTTCATTATTGATAATACTTGGAACCACTTGCTTGATTCTCTAATTATAAAAGGAACCGTGCCGTTCTCTGTTTTCTGGCCTGTTTTTCGCCTTGATGGTCCTTTATATCGCCTCGATGATGCCAAGCTTATTTTTGGTAGGATGGTCATACAAGGACCCGCACCAGCTTATATGGGAACAGGAACTAAGAGAAAAGCGATGCAAACTGAAAGTCCCTTAATTAGAATCTGAATCATCTGACTCAATCATGCAAAGCACAAACACCCTCCCACCTCTGTCGGGTTTTCGCCTGGAACGGAAATGGTGGGATCGTCATATTGGGGTCTTATTCCATATCATATCTCTACTACTATGCAAGGAAAATCATTGCAAAACATCCTGAGTAGTAAGGCAATAACTTAATACAACAATATCGGTTCATCAGTCGAGTCAAAGGTAAGGACAAGAGTGAGGTGAGGGTAAGAGTCATCATATTCCGCGTAATTCTCACTTTTATCCAGTGCGCGAGGAAGCTTAGCGTCAAAAATACAGGGATTTCTCATGCAGAAGTATTGCTGATTGAAAGCATTCCGATTGAAATTATGAAATTTGGGAATTCAAAAGGAGGATATCTGTATATATGTTTTCAAGCTTAGTCTTTGTGAACAATTTTACAAGCAGTTGATCTTTGTGAAATTTCGAATACATAAAAACAGTTTCATTTTCCGATGTTTTGAATAACACTGCGTTGAAATCTTGATCCTGAATCGATATGAATAAATACGATCTTGAAGCAACGAAAACATAAGGCCATATTTGACTAACGACAAATTATTACTTTTCCCCTCTATTCTAATTTGCACTTTTTGGGGTAGTTTATAAATACTTGTGACATGATTAAGGCTCCTGCGATTTTGCAATTTTTTAAATGATTACATTTCAAATTTACTGATTTTCAAGTAAATTCTGTCTGCAAGACTTGATTATTCAAAAATAAACTGCTAACAGCCGTATAAAATAAAAGTAAACGCTCTATTTGAAGCTGTGTTTTTTATTTATCAGTCTGATATTCACTTGTATATTTTCGTTTGTACGCTAATTTGAGATTTTTTGCGATAATACGTGATAAATTTTTTCTCCAGCTCTGACAAAGCACTTCTTTACAACAGATAATATTCATTGATAAATGCAGCATATATGGAAAAATTTTATTAAAACTTTCCATCCATTAAGAGAACCTCAAGAGAGAAGCAACGAAGTAATATTTGTGGGTTTGTGTGATCCCACTACGTCAGGTTCACTAAACTGAACCTTATTTTGAGATTGCTTAATATCAAAAGAAAACATTCATATAAATTTAATGCACATATTTTTTAGTTAGGTTTTTTGTTATTTTATTTTATTTTGTTTATTTCCGGAGAGTATGTTTCGTTTCAAACTATTAGGAAGAAGAACCCAGAATACTCCAATCGATCATATTAGTGACTTGCTCCGAAATAAGAAGCATGACAACAGAAAGAAAGTGATGCAACTAATTCGATAATGAGATATCCTTCTTCTGCATATTGCACATTTGCTAGATTTTGTTGCTAGATTTTGATTTGCTAGATAATGGCTCACCTGTTCCCCTCTATCACAGCTAGGTGGACTGAACCTCCACAATAAGTCCAAGTTCAAATAATACTGGTGAAAGAGGGGTATAAGTTCAGTTTCCACTACGCAGAGAATGAGTACTCTAACTGCTATATCATCCAAAAAAACACAGGATACATATAATTGAATGTACAATGGGAGCGAAAAATAGTTCATAGAGTTTTAGTTTGCAGGGATTTGACCGCTTTTTTGTTTGTCTTGGCTGTCTGGCAGAAAGCGGTACTGCCGTAGAGGTGCAGCACTTATTACTGCAGCACTCATGTCAATTAAGTGCTGCAGTTTTGAGGTGATGACTTCTGCTTGGCTTGAGGTGTAGTATATGCAGTATATATGCAGAGCGAAATATCGGCAGCGTACAGATTGTATAGTGTTGGTGAGATGGGTGATCCTTGTGCAAGCCCAGCTTCAATTATTCAAAGTATTTAGAGGTGATATTCTGTCTTAAATTTAAAAGATCGGCTTTTTAGAAAGGTGAGGGTTGTAGATATGGAAGGGCTATAGAGAGCTCATGTATTTGGAAGAAAAGTCCTGCATGCCAGACTTAGTCCAAGTCTTTGGCTATCTTCATATTCTTCCTCCTAATCATGGCCTTCATTTCGCGAGGGAGTTCATATGGGTTGTATTCCTTCGCTGGAGTTATGACTGTGTTGTTCTCTGCCGCATGCTTGATATGGTTTGATATTGTCTCGATGATTTTTTCGATATCATCGACTGTGTTTTATTCTTGAGTGAAACTTTCGTTAGCCAGATGGCCATGGAAATCCAAATTAATTTTCTCCTTGACTTTTAGAGAGTCGTATCCGAAGATAGCTACACGAAGACATTTATTTTTATGCTGACATTGAATTCGCGGGAGATTTCAAAGTCCGGAAAATTTCTTCGTGTTTGACAGAGATTTTTTGGTTCATTTGGTAGATGCAGGCTTGTGTGTGTGCCTGTAATGGATCTGTTTAGCTCAGCCGCAGCTTGATCACTTTTCACTGCACCCCAGGCCTGTGGTAAGCATGGTAGTATCCAAAGATCAGAAGTGGTCCTTCTATCTGAAAAAGCTGTGGAGGTCTTGTTCTATGCGCCTAATTTTTGGTTGGCTTTACACCAAAACAACAACAAAATGAAAATAATTCGTTCGCACTTTGATGACTGTCGCTTCTGTTATTACAAGGTATGGTGTGTGAATCATGTGATGATTGAGATTTCCTCACGATAATGGCCATCCCTCCCTTCAACCTGTTAATTTATCATTTCTGTGTAGGTTATAATTTTGGAGATGTGCTTGTACATCTATGTAGATTTGGATTCATGGAGATGCGTTCCGAGCTACAAGAAAATTTCCTGGATGAGAATAATTTCGAATTCATTATCCAAAACAATTTTTTTAAGCTCTCCAGTTTGTTGAAGAAGAGAGTTTGCATACCACGTGAGAATAGAAATGTGTAATGACTAAACTGCTGGCAGTTGTGGCACATACGAGTAGGAAACCTTATTAATTTTGAGGGGCCTGTCTAGGTTTTAATAGTTAATAATTCGATTGGGTGGGATTCAAGGTCTGCCTTAACGTCCTCCAGAGCGAGCCCATGAAGACCACGGATGACAGCATTTAAGTTTCTCTCTTCGGGGAGATAATACGTATGATATTGCCTTTTTTCGCTGTTTTTTTTATGTAATCTGTCCGTGGTGATTAACTGTCTCAGGGACGGCTTAGATTATTAGTTTAATTATGATTTCAAAATTAAAAAGAATTTAAATTTAAAAAAAGAAAAAATTTAAAAAGAAACTGATTAATCAGTTTTTTAAGTGTTGTCCATTTGGCTGTCTCACGTTGTGTTATTGGTACTGTCCGTTTGTTGCTTGTGTCGTGTCTTATTTTGCGTTGGCGTGGATGAGGCTGGTTGTGTGAGTGATTCTGTGAATTGAATCACTTGTTCTACGCCTACCTCTTCTTTTTCTTCTACGATCATTGGAAGACGACAAGGAGTCAGCAATTCTCCATTTCTTCTTCTTGTTACGTTTGATTTTCTTGCTTGCTTTTTATTTTCAATTCTGCTATCTTCTGTTTTAATTGGAAATTTTTGCATAGTTGGTCAACAAGCTTATCAAGTGCCTTTTGTAGCTTTTTTTGGCATCGCTCTGCATTGTTCATGCATTAACTTCAGCTCTTATAGATCTTTGCTGAAGTGAATGTTAGTTTACTGGCCTCGTTGGACTGGTCAAGCAATGACGCTTCTATCTTCGTTTTGTCACGTTATCTGTCCCTCTCTGTGTTGTCATGTTCTATGCTTTCACCACAGTATCGCGCTCTTCTGTTTATTTTTATGATTTTTTATTCAAATTTTTATTTAATTCAAATTATTAAATTGTTAAATGAGGAGAGTAACATCACTCATCCCGAATTATTTTTTTGTTTCTCCACCGCCTTTCCTGATTCTCATGAGTACTGGTGTCAGTTTTCAGCTGCCGCACTTTCCGCTTCCCACTGACTCACTCACTCTCAGTGTCACTGCTTGATTTATTACGATCGATGTTCACTGTTTGATTGATGATCACTGTCTCTGATCTGATCCATCTGATCTAATCGATCGACTGCTAGGCAAACTATCTTGATGCCGAACATCGAAAAGTTACTTTATTTATTGACTGGCGCTAACATTTTGTCTCTCGTGCAATATGAGCAGACCACAACTTCTTAACTAACACAGAGTTTATCTTTCCTCAAGGTAGGGCAACCCGACTTTATTACGTATGACAGACATACCTTAAATTACGTACGACACGAAACTCTTCTCACTGCATTTGTTTATATATGTCGCATGCATTGAAGGTATTTTAGTCAATTAGCATTATAATATATTCAGGAAACTAAGAAAGGATATCAAATTTAAGTAATTGTCGATAAAAGAGTCAAATTATATGAATGACTCTCTTTTGCATACATATATTTAACTATCAACTTTAAACTTAAGCATTAAGGGATACCTTTTGTTACAAATGCATAATTAATTATGCTTTAACTTAAACATCACAATAAAACATATCTAATTATTCGAAATAGTCAAAAAGAGTTTGCAATCATAAATAAATAAATAAATAATTTAAAAATATAGACTTATAACAAAATGAAATAATAGTGAAACAGTGGTAGTGCAATGGGTTGTCAATAGAAGATTTTTTTTTAAAGCTTGAAGAATTAACACTGCTTCTTCGTTTAAGTGTTGCTTAATTTTTATCTGCTTTCATTTTTATCTTTTACTTGGTAGCTAATGATTTTTTTCATATCTTCGATTTATTCTGAAGTACGAAACGTTTGACCAATTTGCCGAGATTGGATTGACATGTAGATTGCTAGCCTACGTGAGGGACGTCTAAGAAACTCACTTTCTAGGAAAAAGCAAATATTTTGACTATTATTATTATTATTATTGTTTGTACTGTGTTCCACTTGCTGAAAAATAGCATTGGCCAGAATCGGCCCTTAGCTCCCCGTGTGTAGTACTAGTGTTTACAGATGGTCCATCGTATCGTCCTACAGAAGCCAAGGGTTCTCCCAGTTCTGTGGTCGCCAAGTGTTTCAATTCCGTTACGCCAGTACACCTCAGCGAAATAAGGCGTTTGTTAGCCAGACTTGGGCAATCTAAGAGGAAGTGTTCTGTACTTTCTTCCTCCTCGCCGCAAGCTCGGCAGTTGTCATCCATTTGTATTCTTATTCGTTTGGCGTATTGACCTAGAAGATCATGGTCCTATAATACTGCCACCAATGTTCTAACGCCATTTCTGAAAGAGCTCGGCTTATCCTGCAGCCGTTCCTGTCATTCCAAACCATATCTGTGTCTTTTAAGAGGATTTTGTCTAGTTCCCTTTTTACCGTTGCTAGTGGCAGTTTGATTGTGTCTATTCTAGGGGCATTTTGGTCGGCTGATCCAGCTCTCGCTAGCTCATCCGCTCTTTGGTTTTTCTTTACACCGCCGTGTCCAGGGACCCATTTCAGTTTTACATTTACTCGGGTTGTTGCAGTTTTGAGAGCCTGCCTACAATCCTGCAACAGTTCTGAAACTTCGCGGTTAGGGGCAAGCGCCTGCAGTGCCGATTTACTGTCCGAGAGTAATTGTATTCTTCCATTAAAGTTGTCGTTATTCTTATTCTTCCATTATAGCCGCTTTTATTGTAAAGACTTCCGACTGGAAAACTGTGGAGTAGCTCTCTAGTTTATAACTTTGGTTGAGTTGCGGGTGATCTTGGAAAATATTCTGATACCGCTTCCCTCATCCGTTTTGGGACCATCGTTGTAGATCATAATCTCACTTCCAGATGTGAAATCCCGCACCATTTCCCACGCTTCTCTGGTCGGATTGCGATCTTGTATGGAATTGTTGTGTCCAAAATTGGTTGAATTCTATCCAGCTCCCTTTTTACTTGACGGAGCCATTCTCTCCATTTTTTACAAAATGCATACGTGCCCCGTTTGTGGGTGGTTAGATGACCCGTATGTGGCTTTGAATCTGATGCTTGCAAGTGATGCCTCTCTGAAGATGAATTTGTCGAGTGGCATGAGATTAAGCATTATCTCCATTGCAGCAGTTGGCGTAGTCCTAATAGCACCTGTGATGCCAAGGCAGGCCATTCGCTGGATCATCTCTAGCTCTTTTGTAATGGTTTTCTTTTGTAATGCCTGCCACCAAACCAATGCCCCGTAGGTGGTTATTGGCCTCACTGCTGTTGTGTAGATCCAGTGGGCAATTTTGGGTTTAATTCCCCGGGTTTTCTCCACTAGTCTTTCCATTATGAAGAGCGCCGCTGTAGCTCTCGGTCTGATTGCTTCTATGTGTGGAGTCCAAGTTAGCTTACTATCCAAGATTACTCCTAAGTATTTTACCTTGTTTATTAAACTTATATGTTTTCCGTCAACGGTCGGGGGTGAAAATGTCTCCGGCTTATGGCGCTTTGTGTAAAGCATAAGCTCCGTTTTGTCTGCATTGATTTAGTTTTGTCATGCATATTTAGTTTAATTTCGAGATCGATTTTCGATTTTCGAAATTTTCTCGAAATCCCAAAGTTTTTCGCGCAGTTAGAAGCACATATTTTTAACATTCACAGTGTACTTTTGCAAAACTCATATGCAAAGTCATATGCAAAACTACGAAAACTACATTCATAAATCACTAATAACAGCTGAAAATGCATTAATTTTACTTGTTTTGTTGGGGGCATATATCTACTTTGAAATTGAAACTATCCGTAAATATAATTACTGTCACGGTCACATAAAAGTTAACTGACTAATAAGAGCATTTAATTAGCAAATCAAAAATATTTTTACTAATGAAATGTAAACATAATACAATATTTATATTTTCCAAAGTCTTCGGCCACATCTGGTTTTAAGTTTGACAGTGAGTTAACATTACAGCAAGAAAAACAATTTCTGTGAAGGAATGGTCACACATATTACTCGAATATTGAAATCATTATCAAATCGGTCGCTGAATCATGTACATTCAGTCAACGTTAATTAAAATTGTTAAAAATTTCTATTGCGCAGTAAACATAAAGATATGCTCATTAATGACTTTGACAACAGAATTATAAATTTGAACAGATTTGAATAGCTTAGTGTAGCCTGGATATCAGCCTCAGATTGCAATTTTCCCATGTTCATCGGCTCGAGCAAATTAAATCCGAAGTTGAGCATCTGTCATAATTGAATGGAATGAATGGGGCTTAATTCCTCGGAAAATGATATTCGTGAGGAGTTAACATTCCCGTTAAGTCGATTCTCCTGAGTCCGAGGGAATCACATATCTCTTGATGATGGGGCATTTAATGCGATGAGTATTACTATGAGTATTTTGAAGTAAATGTTGGTGAATTTGTATTAATATGCGTAAATTTTGGTTATTCCGGACAAAAATGTGGGCGTAGGGCCAGTCAATATCTTATTCCTCTATGGTTTAAAAATTAGTGTTTATTTTGATGGCTTCAAGGCTTATCACTATGGTATTTCGAAACTGATCCCAAAGTACGCGCTGAGTTAGTTTTACGATATCGAGCCAGCTAAATCAGTGTTCAGCTTTTTTTAGCAAGAATATAGAGGGGAGCAGACAGCGTAATAAGGGATCAACGGGAAAGTGAAAAAGAGAAGAGATCTGAAACTGATTGAAATTTAAATTATTACGTAAGCACAAATAAGCGAGCACACAAAGCTTCGAGAGAGTTGTTTTTGTTAAATAAAGAAGTGACCAAATAATTTATCAAAACAAATGAAATTCTGCTTTATGTCGACTTATGGCACATGTCAATATCAACAATTCTACAACATTTCTGTTTATTTCGATTTACCATTTTGACTTTTGTTTAGCATAGTTTCACCATTTCGATTAAAGTTTACTTGATTGAGATTATTATCAGTAGGGAGTGGATCGATTGGGAATTGATCTATACTTTTCCCTTAACATTTTTTTAGTAATAAACAAGAAAATACTTTGAAGAAATACTTTCTAGCTCCATTAGAGTTGCTTGATTGGTGTGATGAATACTTGAATGGCATCATTTTTCTTTCTACGGAAGGAGCCGCCGTTATGGAAAGAAGTGGACGCTTTCAGACCATGATCTATGAATTTGTCTTACTAAAATTCACTAAGATGAACATGAAAACATTTGAGTCTAATTAGATGGCCCTGCATGCTACACGACCACCAAAACATGCGAATTATTGAAAAGGAAATTCGATGACAACCTGGCCCAGCTAACTTTAAACTAAAATCATGTGATTTGACGCGACCGGGTTGTCTTATTTCCGAGCATCTTTGGTTTGGAAAACAAATAAACATTCGAAGCATCAGGGCAAAATATTTGACTTGCTATTGACAAAATAAGACCAGCTGTAACTTGGGAGAATCATATCGCCTGTTTGCTTGCTATGAGGTCTAGCAACAACTCCTCCTCTTCAGGTTTTTCTTAGCTTAGCTCAAATGTTTACTAGCTAACACTTCCTGACCTTACACGTTCCTGACACAACCTATCAGTCCCTTTTAACTATCATGATTGGTAACAGCATGATCATATTTCAATCTCCTAAAGGATAGCGTGAATGTTCCCAGACAACAGTGTACTGAGTTACATCTTCCTCATATGGACCTTATTCTAGGCGCTCAATCAATGGTTATTGGTTTTTCTTCGTCCTTTTGTTGTCCATTCTTCTATTGTTTTGTGTTGAATAGTTTCTATTGGTCATTGTGTTCCTTCACTGAATTCATTTGTTTCCCAGTTAGTTGATAAGCTCTTCTTTGCGTTCCAAATTGACGTTTTTCAGGGCTTGGGTCATCAATATTGAATGGTTAGAATACAGTTGATAAATTTACTCATTTCGAGTAAATATTGTCTGGTTTCAAATTCATACTGATAAGCTTTTAACGCTAGATAAGTAAAATTTGAGCAGTGACTTTTGCCGATTGTTCTTGTCTGTAGTATCTAGAATTAGGGCATGCATTTAATTAATGTTTTGAATAAGCCTCCGTTTATATATCTAATCAGCATAAATTGGGTAAACAAACTCAAAACAGTTACCAGTAAGAGCTGTCTAAGATCACAAACTTGATAAAATATGCAGAGGAGAGATTCCTGCACTCGTTTTCTTGTTATCAAACGCTTGTCTTGGATTTTTCTTAAGACTCTTGTCTTCGCCAACATGTCGTGGTGTAGCGCTAATTAAAAATATAATATTGGTTAAATTGAAGCTTGTTCATGTAAAATCTATTTATTAGCGCAACTGAAAGTGCGACTGGTTCGATCTGACCGCGTCTGGAGTATCTGACGAATTCACTTGTACAATCTGTTCTACACAGCAGCGGGTGGACAAGTTAACTGATATTTTTCGGATTCTTTGAATATTTTCCGGAAAATCGTACCCACAACTGTTGCAATTCATACTCAGTTGATATTAATAAGTGGAATCGATCGCGATCGCTTCATAGTTACAACAGCGCGAGAGTTAACATCAGCTTGCGTATATATTTTAATAATTTTTCGATGATGTAAATCGTGAAGAGAAATGTTAATCAAGTGAGTGCATAAGTTAACATTTTCCGTTCAAATTTAACCCTGAAAGAAGAATGCGATCTTCATTGGACTCAATTTCGGAATATTCATCAAAAATTAATTCAAATCCAGTATTTGTTATTTGCACGTAAATGATATCTGGAGTGAATGAATGAACTTATCTAAAGCTTCGAAGTGAAGACATGATTTACATACATACGTGACCAGCACATTTGAATAAGATTTGCCGCCGCACGGGTCCTTGTTTCGTGATGCAAAGTTGGTTCAGTACTCGATCATCTGTTCATCGACAAAGGGTTAACTTTAGTTAGTGAAAAGCTGGACCTAGTATCTTACAATATTTAACTTTACCTTTTTCCTTGAAGCATTGCAAACTGGTTCCCGTTGAGGTAAATTTATCTGATTCGGCTACTCAGTGATCAGTTTTACGTTTTCAAAAAAGATTATGCGGTAGCATTCATACCTACTATACGACGAGCAACGGTCAATTACCACAGATACTATCTTGCAAAAGTACGGAGTTTTCGGAGGTTGCGTGTGACGTTGCTTTGGCGGAAAGAAAATATATCTATGATAAAGATGGAATTGAAGATCGTCTTAGCAGTTGCGATTTTCTTTGGATCTTGTGCGTTTGTTGGTAAGTAGCTCAATAATAGCAGCTCATTACACAAATCAGATCTAGTGGTGCAGCCGTTGGTATTGATAAAGTTACAAATAAAAGAAGTGTTAAAAAATATCCGACAGTGTTAGCACATAAACTACGCATAAACTACGTTCTGTGTGTAGTTTGGATTAATGAATTTCCATTTGCGATGCGGAATATTACTTCCAGTAACTCGTAAGCAGTATTAATATTTACGTTATATTCATACGAAGTGAATAATTTATTATTGTCCAACATACATCACGTGCTTATTTTCTTACGGAATGTCATAAAAGTGATAAATTTTGAATATTGTTTTTATGGTGTTTAATTATTTTGTAAGAATATCAAGTTTACGATTGAGAAAACAGTCGATGCTTTAACAGACGATGCAGTAATGCTGATCCCACTATGAGCTTTGTAAGTTAGCTTCGTCACCAGATGGCACAGCAGACGCATAAACAACAACACTCTGAGAATAAAAGTCTTATCAGTATGTTTTGCTGGCATTAAAATGATTATAAATGTGTTGAGATACTAGCACTGTTTTTGCTATTAGCATGTAAAAAAACGTTATTAAGGCTACTCTCATTTGCAGGCATATTATTTTTAGAAAGCATTGTGTCGTTAACCAACGCGCCTAAATTGCGGAATGATTAAAAATTTACTATCGCAAGTTACAGAAATTTGTACTATTTAGCATTGTTCATGTTGTCATGCAGGCTCTGCTTGCCATTCTTTGAATGGCTTGATTGCACCGCAAATATATACATACCCATATAAAATTTACATATGATTAGTAAATAAATGTACGTGCTTACATTCATATATTTAAAATCTGCGTATTCAATTCGAATTCACCTCTAGCATTTTTCTTCGTAGTCATCTTCTAGGAACCCGTCTAATCCCTACTTAGTTGAAAAATATTTTCCTATCTGTAATTTCTGTCGTCTAAAAATAGTTCTGAAATAATAGAATGTCCTGTTCATTGCATTTGTTCTGTAGTTTTTTGTGCTATTAACTATTATCGAAATTTCCATGATTTTCAGGCACCTCTGCGCGTTGAAACACGAGACGTAGCCGAGAAATAATGTGTCAAACCGTTCCGGGCTATGTTCTTAGATTGACAGGGAAGTATTGAGTGGGTGGCCCACAAACATTTTTCGCCTGGGACTCCCCCACTCAGGGCGTAAACAGCTTTCATTTCCCTACGAAAAAATGTGCTAAAAAATGGATTTGTCAATTGTCTCAATTCTATTCATTACTGTCATCAATTTGATGCTGCTTCTGTCATCACAGACTATCTCAGCTGAACAAAAGGATGAGAGGACTTTTTCAACTTGGTATTTTCTTTATGTAATTGTAGTTTACTGCAAGTTCGTCTACTAAAAATAGACTTCAGTGATTTCCATGCAGGGCCCAATTTCGCGATGATTGATTGATTTTTTTTGTCAATTTCGGCCGAGCAAATAGTTATGTTAAGATGTAGATAAAAGAAACCGATGCACTGTCATATATCGAACAGGTTTTTTAAATATTTTGGTGAACAAATTTAGGGAAGTAATGTAAGAATGAGAGCGTTAAGCAACTGATTTTATAAAATTAGTGTCGTTACATTAGGTAAACATGGCTCAACACGGGTGGAGATGCACTATCATCCATCTGACAGTGAACAGGCATCCTACAATGAATGTTTCTCTTTAAACGTTAGTAGCATAATTAGTAAACATTTTTGTGAAAAGCTTCACGTTATAGCTTTCAGAGGAAGGATAAAAAATTTCTAGGTCTTAACATTCAGGAGTTAAGACTTCTGTAGTTTTTCATGATGGTTGCCGCGATCAGCACATATATGCAATAGTTTTATTTACATCTGATATGGTCTATATCAGGCTGTTTAAGAGACTAATTATATTGTTGAAGCACAAGCTCATAGCGATTTTCTGCACTTTTCGTAGATTTCAGGAACAATAATGCTTACCTCAGTACCCTCTTTTTCTTTTCAACCTGGCTAAGAATCGGCTTCAGCGGAATTAAGGTACTCTGTGTGCCAAAAGCCACACGAATTTCGTGGCCCTTTGACATTTCGTTCATGAATACGAGCGGAACGTCACCAAAGCACTAAACATTGAGTTCTATTAATTGTCACGCTCTCACTTTTGCGTCAATTACATCATATTTTACGTCATACACTTGATACAATTGCCGACACAATATAGCGATATCGTTAATTATCGCACGTGGCCTTATGAATCCTGAATTTCCATACAAATTTTTACGTACGTACGTTATTTATGTTACGTACGGCCCCGGTTTTTATGCAAAGAGAGGGATATTTTTGTTTAATACAATAATGAGAGAAAATTTACCAATTCGAATGAAATTCCCAGTTTTGCCTTTTATTGTGACTTTTAATTTGTTTTAAAGATGGAACTTTTCATTGAAATGATGCTTACCGACGGGGATTGAACTGTTTTCTTGTTTTCGAGTGGGAACGGAACATCACACCGATGATGTTACACCGCAGAAACGCGTATGCGGACGAGTCAAAGGAAATGACGGGGAACGACGGAATGTTCAAAAAAAGAATAGATGGAACTTTCAGTTGTTTTTTATTCAATTCCTTTCATTTTTACTTTATTCGCACGAACGTTTTTCGAGGGTGTGCCATTTTCGGTATGCTATTTTGTTCCAAGTTCCTCGATATACAATACAATGCAATACAATACATTTATTGATGCCTTCCAGTAATAATACATGTCATTCTTAGTCAATTCTACACAGTTTGTTTTCTAAGTGACTATGCTAGTTAGGTCTCCTTTTTCCTTTTTCTTATCTAATTATACATAATATTTATCGATCGCATTTAGCTGTTGAAAAGTTTCTTTAATTTTACACATGCACTTGCATCACGCGCTGTCATGTCTTCAGTTAGTCGTAACCTATATAAATACTTAACCTACGAATCTTAAACCTAAATAAATACTTAAGCTACTATATACAATAAAGCTTAAAAAACTAAAGGATTTTCTTACTATCCTTTTACATTTTTGCATATTTGACTATCCTCAATGAAGTTCAGGATGACCTTTGTATCATCAACCGCTACTCGGTTGATGATACTGCTTGGCCTGATGAATTTCCCGTGTTGTAGTGTTGCTGCGTGGTTGAATATTTTCTTCATCCGTTCGTTTGGATGTTCACTAAGGCTGTTGTAGTACCGAAATGCCAAGTGTTTTATTCTACTAGGGAGTTGCTCGAGCTTAGCTTCCTCGTATAATTTTTCGCTGCGATATCGGCGTTTCGTTCGAGGGTCGAAGTAGAGTCCAGTACAAGCTCGTAGTACTTTTCGCTCCAACTTTGCGGCGTCTCCCATTGCGGTTTTGGAACATGTCAACCAAATTGGTGCAGCATAGGTGATAATGGGTCTAATCAGTGTTTTGTGTAGGGTTGACTTTGCATTGGTGGAAAGCCCTGCTTGCTTACGGAGAAGAAACCGAATGCGGGAGAATGCACTGTAGGCTTTTTTGGTGCTATTTCGAAGATGTGGGTCAAATCTGATCTTTTCATTAAGAGTTACCCCAAGATACTTTAGATTGGGAGAAGGACAAATGGTTGCTTCACCTATTTTTAAAGCAGATTTCTTGCACTTTTGTTTTATGAATTTGTGCCCAAAGTGCTTGTGAGGATTTTTGAATATAGTCGATTGGGTTTTTTCAGCATTTATCTTTATACCCCATTCAACGAAGTACTTTTGTAACTTCACTATGTAATTTTCAATTGATTGAACGGCTTTTACTGGGTTAATTTGGGACGAGTAAACCAAGGTGTCATCAGCGAATTGGATAATTTTGGTGTTTTCTTCTACTGACGGAATTGGAATATCTGCTGTGTATATATTATACAATACAGGACCTGTCACTGAACCTTTCGGTACACCAGATGAAACATATTGTTTCAGTGAATTTTTTTCCTGAACGGAGACATAGAAGGTCGTCTTACAGAAGAAGCTAATGGCAATTCTAATCGCTTTATCAGGGAACCCTAGTTGAATCAATTTAAAGATTAGCCCATCATGCCAAATACTATCGAAAGCTTTTTCTAAGTCGAGAGCACAAGTAGCTGTAGGAACGTTTTTAGAATTGAGATTTGACACGATATCCTCATGAAGGCAAGAAATTGCATTTAATGTGCCGTGTTTAGGCTTAAATCCGAATTGGTGCTCTGGAATTAATCGTTCTTGTTCACAGTGTCCTGTTAACATTTGTAGCCATACTTTTTCAAAGATTTTTCCTAAGTTGGAGAGCATGGAAATGGGTCGAAAATTTGAAGGAGAGAAATCTTTGCCAACCTTGTGTATTGGAATGATTTTTGCAATTTTCCACTGATCAGGAAAGTAGCCATTGTTTATGCAATTGTTGCAAATTATGGTTAAGAGTTTAACCATGTAGGGTGGAAGGTGTTTTAGAACAATATTTGGTCTATTGTCAGGCCCACTGGACTTTTTAGAATTCAGTGTTAGAATTAACTGCGTCAACTGTTCTGAACTAATGAATAGTGATTGATCTCGTGGGTCGTTTGCCGGGTTATCTGTGGAGAATACAGTGAGAGAAGAGAGATTGCCTTGCTTGTACTGGGATACTGACTCCAGAACAGTTTTGGAGTGAGTAGAGCTGGGTTCCGGTGGTTGAGAGTTTAGTTGGCAATGGAAATTTTCAGCGAAAATGTCAGCCTTAGCTTGAGGCGTGTTAACTTGTTCGTCATTAACTATAACCTTGTCGGCAGAGCGATTGAAGTTTCCAGCTAGAATTTCAAGTTCCTCGATAGTAATTGTCCGGCTTTTATGCAAGAAGGTAGCGGTCCTTTTACACAGGTAGGAAAAAGTCAATATGTTTTTTTATTATAAGGAAGTTCTATTCATGCGCCACATGCTTCTTTGTTTGCTGTTTTGTGCGGAATAGCCTATGATTTTTGTAAAATAGTTTCAACGGCTTGTCAGATGTCAAATAAGAACTTGTCTGTTCGGTTACTCCGATTCGAGTTCGATCACTCCGTTGAATTTTGGTTGCTTGTACTTATATTAATATTAATATAAACCGTCATTCTTAATGTAGAACTTTTAGCACACTCTCTATTTTCTTGGCATAAGCTGGTGTACATTTGTTCTTAATTTTGTGGTTTGCAAAGTTGGACTTAGTTGTTGGGGCCAACGTCGAATGCTTTTGTTGTAGTCTCATGTGCTCACGAAGCCTTGTTTTTTTGTCCTACATCGGTTAATGTAGCTTTTTTGTATGCACAGTTTAAGTTATATACAAGCTCTTTTTCCGGTAGGGCCTGTTTGATTGTATTCTAAAGCTGCACCTTGTTTAGAAGCCGGCTTTAAAGTTGCATTTTTTGTCCAATTTCGGTAATTTATATGTTGACTTCACCATTTATTTACGTCAATGTTGTTAAAGTTTTCTACCAAACACTAGATCCCTAGGTATCAACTTTGAGTTTTCGTTCATTTTTTTATTTCGTTGAATTTTCAATCGGGACCACGCCGTTAGCTATCGCACATACATCAGAAACCTTGTGGTTGTTTCTTTGGTTAGCGTAACCTTAGAAGTGAGTTCAGTGGCGTTTTTTTTTTGTTTTTTCGATGCATTCTTCCTTGCAAATTAGTACTATTGTGTTTCCGTTTCCCTTCCATTTAATTATAAATATTTCTCTCTAAGGTAACTTAATGTTTCTCTTTCCTTGAGTTTTCTTTTCTTAGATTTATTCTCTGTTTCGACAATCCGTCTGCATCCATATTTTACTTCGTTTTGTTTTACGAATGGAGTTTCATGTCTCGTTGCTGTCACATTGCTTAATTCTGGGTGACTAGATATGAAGACAAATTTTTATTGTTATTTGATTGGATTTCTTGTACTTGTAACTCAGAAATGTTTCACAATATTTTTAATTTATTTTCGATAATACTTTCCTTGGAAATAGCTTATTTCAGAGATAATGAGGATGTTGGGGTAATACTTGTGAGCCTCGTGACCTGGGATGGCCTATTTTCAAAAATTCTCAAGTGCAATTTTTCACCGGATCGGAGTGAAAGTTTGCCGAAAGTTATTAGTTTTTTTCGAAAACGCTTAACCAAAAAGTGCCCTTTTAAAAAATTTCCTATCCAATTTGGATGTGTCATTTGATAAGAGTAGACCATTTTATATTCACCGGATGATTTTGTTTATCTAAGTTTTGGATTCATATCCTTATGTCAGTGCTAAGGAATGATGTCCCTCCTTCTTAATTGTTTATTTGTTTTTCTGACCTAAGAGTATCAGTCCACCTTGCTATGATAGATGAATCTCAAGCAAAATTATCAAGATCTAGCGTTATTCCAACTAGATAACCACTTGTCTACTTTTAGCCTGAAGGTCTTTGGTTCGAATGAAGCGACTCAAATCCATTCAAAAATCCAAGGTCTATCCTGTTTACGATCTACAGTGAATTGTTGCGGCGAAAAACTACAACATTCTTAGTTACTAACTGATAATACTAAAGAGGACTTGTAAATATTTTGAATTCAAACATTTTTGACAAGACAAATATTTTAAAGTCAACTGGATGAATTGTACGAAGAAATTACCAGAAATCCAAGAAATATCAGTTGGACATTATTAACTAAGATTCGCTTACAATAAAATTGTAAGGATTAATAGAAAATTGATAGTTCGTCTTCGTTAAGAGAAGGCTCGTAACACTTAAAATGTACAAATTTTATGAAGGGGAAAACAAACGGCTTCCCAACTTCAAAATCACATTGTATGCATTAAAAAAACGTCAATTCTACAGTTGGCTTCTATAGTTGTAAGGAATTGGATTTCCACGAGAATTTTGTACTATGCTTCCCTGCGCATTTATTTTTTATTTTTCGTGTGTTGAAAGACTGCTTATATTGTCCTCAATTTTATTCGCATAGTCCTTCACAATTAGTTAAAACGCTGATACCATGGTGGCGGAAAATGCTTCCATATGGAGTGGTGTCTAAATTCTTCAGAAAGATAGACTTTCTTGACATCGGTGCATGCAAGTGTTGAAATGTTTGTTATTTTTGCGTTAATTTTTGATGATTTTGCAATTTCTGAGTCCATCCTATTGTACATAAAAGGCTTACCATGAGGGACATAGAAATTATATCCACTAACAAAATTTTTTACCATGCTGATACACATTTCAACCAGAACGTTGTCAATTTCTCGTTGGATGTTGTCTTCCAGCTCGTCTAAAGTTGTAGTCTTCTTGGCATAGAATAGTGACTTAATATAGCCCCATGAAAAGAAATCCAATGAACGCAGTAAGCATGAACGGAACATTTTTTGAGATAACATGTTCATCAATTTGCCTTTTAATAAATCGATTGAGAGGCGTGCGTGACGTCGTCTTGCTGAAACCACACATTGTTGATGTCAAGTCTATCCAATTCTGGCCACAGATAATCTTCCAACATAACACGATACCGCTCTGCATTGATAGCAACATGACGGTCTTTCCCATCCACGAAAAACATCACACGTCGCATCACACTTCCGACATGAAAACAGTCTGTATTTTGCTGATGCAACGGTGCACACGCGGGTTTGTTGCTGACTAATAACGCAGATCAAAAAGCCATAAATGACCTCTATCGCTGAAAATGTTTTTTGATAAAATTCTTCCTTTTCTTGAAGCTTTGCGAGAGCGCAATTGGAGAAGTTTTGGCGTTTCGAATGATCAAGTGGCCTTAGTTCTTGAGTCGATTTGATCTAGTGAGCATGTATCGTTTGAGCACAGTATCATTTGAGCGCTACTCAATACTTACAAACGACGTAGAATCGACTGATTTGGCTCATTTTGAATCGATGTACTTACGTCTGCGATATCTCCTTCATCTCGAGTAATACGGCGTACTTTTTGCACTATAACATCCAATAGTGAAAATTTCGACTCAAACTTATCCACTATAGCACGCACAGCTTGTCAGGTGGGACGATAATTGCGACTGAAAATCTTAAAGTTGCGACCACCGACGCAGAATTTCGGAAGTAATTTTTTAAAATTCCCAAACGATACTGGGTCGTTTACTTTACTATAATGAAAACTGTGACTTTAACTAACGTTTTGACATTGACAGTTCATTTCAAAAGTTTGGGAGTGCGTTCTGTAAAGATTCGAAATTGTTACTTACCTAATCGAAAATTGGATAGGAAAAGTTTCCCAGAATTTTTTAACATATAACATTCAGATTTTGCGAGATTCGTTTCAGAGTAGTCCTCATATCTGTTGCTTTGCGATTATTCAGAATTCATTTTATAATGACAGAATAGCGAAATGGAGTATCGTTTATATGATTCTTGCGATTCTTTCTAAATATGCGGCTCCTGAACTGAAGTCGAGGCGTTTCAATGCTTTTTGGATGGTTTTTCATTTGTTGTATGACAATTGTCGTTTGATGAAATGTTAGAGTTTGTTAGATTGTACTGACATTGATGATATATAGAAGGGTGTAATGGTAGACGTTACACATAATTCTAAATGACCATTTTACTGGTGCTCCGTGAATAATAGCTGGTGAGCCTGGATTGTCTACTTTTTGCTCTGATAGACATGGTTTTTACGAATATGGTAAAGATCCTATCGGTTTCTTTCTCTTTACTATATATCATGTTTCAAGTGAATTTTGAAGATAATAAATTGATGAAAAGTAGAAGTCTGTACAACTTGTTCAAATTCGAATTTATTACATAATAACCCGCTCCGAGGGATGTCTAGATTTGTCCTGATAAGGTTTTACCTTTTCAGAGAAGCTGACATTTAAAAAAAAGCTGGATCCATTACTGCATTTTTAGCATATTAGAAAAATATGAAGTCCGCATTGTACATGAGATGGTAAATAGGGTTATGTATGTTTGTGGAGGTCATATAGTATTTCCGTGTATCGTATCCATCCGTCCATCTGCTCAGATAAATCAGCAACTTCTTTGATATCCTTTGTAGTGAAAACGATCAGGAATTGATGGACATATCTCTGCATATTAATTTTAGTCATATCTGATTTAAATGTAATCTCTTTTCCTACTCCGAAATTAAATAGTATCTTCCTTAAAATTTGTACTTTGAAATCTGTAGATCACACAATTTGAATTTTGGCGTCATCATAACTCTGCAATAGGAAAGAATTTATGAGATGCTATTGGGATAGTGAGTAAGATAGTATGCGATACGTTCGAGGTATGGGTTAAGTTAAGCTTTTTGGACTAAATGAGTCTAAACATATGCATTCCTTAACTGGGCTGATCTATCGCTTTTGGCACGAAATCGGTCACAAACTTTGAAGATTCTAGTCTGGGTTACTAATAACTCTGGATTATTGGTTAGAGCTTTGACCAAGTTTGCACGGGTTTTCTTGAA
The DNA here is from genome assembly GCA_954870665.1 of Stratiomys singularior. Classification (NCBI taxonomy): domain Eukaryota; kingdom Metazoa; phylum Arthropoda; class Insecta; order Diptera; family Stratiomyidae; genus Stratiomys; species Stratiomys singularior. Next base: position 54,148,339 of record OX940879.1, on the reverse strand, counting down.
ATGGTGGGAAAGTAATTTGTAGGCTTCGTTTGCATTGTTTATAATATTAGCAAAGCTTTTCAATTTTTTTGGCTGATAGATTTGCTGGTTGGTTTCATTTTTCTCACGATGTTACGATGATGCGTAGCATCCGCGTCGTTTCCCAAATACTCTGAAAATTCCAAGAATAATCGATTGTTTCGTGATTCTTGTATTATGTTGTTATTCATGGTTGCTTGCTAAGTTTATATAATTTACATTGCAAAGTTATTCATAGTTAGTTGTAAGTATATTTGTATATTTTTTATTATACCATGAGAAGTATTAATATATATCATACCATAGTACATTTGGTCATTCACACATCAGAAAGGACTGTGGCAAGCATAGGCTGAATTGAAGTGCATTTTCCAAGTGACTCCTAATATTGAACAGGAGAAAGAAGTGACTAATCTTCCGCATAATATGAACTCCCGAATACAATATAAATAAACTAAAGGAACTTGTTAACTTATCAATCAGGCGTACGATAAATTTAGTAATACAATAATTGCATAATATTTACTTCGCTGTTTATTTTCGCTGTGCAAATGCCTGCGAATTCCTTTTTTCACAGGGTAAGCTGCCTCCATGATATTCCAATACATAAATTGGCTTGGCGGCAGCTGATTCAAATGCTTGAAAATTTTTAAAAATGTTTTTTGATAGTAGTCACCTCGTACTACGGGGCTCGTAGTAATATTTTGTGAAAATGCCAGTATTCAAGACGATCTTTGTTAAGTTTACAAATGAAAATCAATGCATCCAGGCGTATTATTTGCGCCGATATTTTATCGGCGAGAAGCTCGTACAAAACTTAAATTGCTTGCGCTGCGTTTATTGGTAGCTTTTGATAGCCATGAGTAATTTAACGAAAAAGGCAAAAAGGAAAAAGAGTCTCGCATTATATTTTATGACCACGATCGTATGACTCTAAATCCAATTGTATAAAATAAATGAAGTCAAGTTTGTCGTTGATAAGCATTCATTTAAGATGGTCCATCGCTCAAGTGTGAGATAAAAGAGAGGGTCAGTTACAACAATAAAAACGGTATCTCAAATGCCTTCAAGGTCAGGATATATTTTTTCGAATCCTTAGTAGATAGTTCAGCAAATATGCGATTGCATTTCGAATGAAAAATAAACAATCTAGAGTGTAATTGGAGCTGGTGGCAATATAGGTAGTGCTAAAATGAAAGGAATGTGATTGTGCTTTGCGAAAAGACAATCCAACAAATTTGATAGTTTACATATTCCATTATAGCTGTGGCCAACGTCAGGATGTTAATGCTCAAATCATTTTTAATGCCTTACTTTCACCAGATTACGTTCATTCTCGCATTATACTGGTTACCAACTTAGGATAACAGCTCAGAAAAAGTTTTTTATTTTTAATTCATTTATTTTAAAGTCAATAAATACATTAAATTTTTAATTGATAAATACATGTTTGAACCTTGACCTTACTGACTCTTTGAAATAGAAAACTCAGATACCAACTTTTTTTCTTAACTAACATTGGAATTGTGTGTTAAACAATGATCATTGTTCGATACAAAATAAAATATTTTTAGTGAAAAATATTTGATTTGTTTGATATATATCAAAATAGTGATTTTCTCGTTATCTGTGGGTAATATTATTATGTAGGTAATTACTTTTGATAAGTGTGCCGTGGGGATTGGTATATAGGTATCAGATCAAAGTGCAATTGAAAGGGTACGGTTTGGATACAATTGCAATTCTACTTTGATTTTAAATATTGATAATGTTGATGTGAAATTGGTATTCATAATATTCTTCATTAAATACGTTCATAGTTCTCTCCGACATGGAGACATAAAAAGTGACAGTGTCACTGTTAGAATATGCTGGGAAAAAAGTGATTTCGAGAAAAATCTAGAAAAAGTGAAGACTTTCCTGTTATCTTTGGCATAGGTTTAGTCTTCTCGAAAGCGAAGAAGAAAGACCAATATTCTATTGGACCTAAAACAAATAAGGGTATCTGCTGATTAGTAGTTGTTCAGAAGAAAACAGAATCAAATTTTTTTTTGGTTGGGAGGTGCATGCTATTTACGCCCTGAGTGTCGGACTCTCAGTGGCACACAGCAACTGAACTACCGACAAAACACCTCCCCTGTCGCACCAAGAACCTATCCTGGAACTGTTTGTCACATTACTTCGGACTCGGCCTCTCAAGTCTCGCATTCGGATTAGAGAGATCCCTCCCTCAGCAGGGATGGACAGAAAGGAGAGGGATTACTGAGAGAGTGGGCCCTCTTCCCTCTGCGCCTGCAAGCGATCGTCGATACCCTTCCTTCATAGTGAGAACCGTCCAAGCGTACCAGCATCTTCTCCACCAGGGTATCTGGAGAGCTCTCCCCTATTTTCTCCCTGAGATATAAACGCTGTCTCACCCACCGTTTGCATGTGAAGAAGGTGTGGCAAGCATCATTCGCAATCCCCGGGCAAAACAGGCAGTCAGGGGACCGTGACTTTCCCACTTCGTGCAGGTAATACTGAAAACACCCGTGTCCGCTGAGAAGCTGTGTCAGGTAGTAATCAGTCTCGTCTTACTTTCGGTTGAGCCACGGCTGCAGGTCCCTGATAAGGCGCGCGGTCCACCTGCCCCGTGTTTCATTTACCCACCCTTCCTGCCACAGAGCAAGAGTCCTTCTTCTCTCCTCGTGTGAAACAGCCTCTCTACCTTCTTCTCCTTTACACAGGTAGAGCCTCCTCCGTTCCTTAGCGAGGAGCACAATAAGTGCCAGCACTGCCAGCTCAGAGACAGTGCGGTATGCAGCTGCAACCCGCAGAGCACCTCGTCTTTGCACTTGCATCAGTGATTTCCGGTACGACTCCTTACTGAGAGCGTCAGCCCACACCTCGGAGCCGAATAGCAGTATCGTCTCCACTGAGCTCATCAGTAGGCGTTTCCTCATGGTCTCATGGTCTTATGGTCTCCAAATGTTGGCCATTACACGGCTGAATGCCGATACTTCATCTGAGGCTTTGTCCGATGGCGCTCTGATTTGATCGAAGAAGCTCATCTTGGAGTCAATCATCATGCCAAGGAATTTCATGGTCTTCTTGGACTCGATGTCACTCTGTGGATCTGCTTTTTGGTCAGAATGATAACCTCGTTTTTTTCGAGCGCTAAGCTGAACCGACGGTCTGTCATCCACTCGCTCACTCGACGCATTATCATACGTAGTCTGAGTTGCGCTTGCTCGACGCGCGTCCGGCGTCTAATGCCGCTACGTCGTCAGTATAGCTAATCAAACACGACTCATCCGCTAAGGGTAGCTTCAATAGCTCGTCGTACGAGACATTCCATAGGTCTGGGCCAAGAATGTAGCCATGTGCCACCCCGGATGTAACGTCCGTTCTTCGTCGACCCCCCAATGTTTCATAGACGAGCTTGCGTTCTTTGAGGTAGTCCCTCAATATCCGCATTAGATACCTCGGCAATCTGAAAGATTCCTGATATTCACTGAGATTCCTGATATTCAAGCGTCACGAGTAATAGCATGCGTTTTGAGTAGTGATTGCGGGTTTCCGCCCGGTGGACCGCGTTCAACACTTCTATAATCGTGCCAATCGTGGATCGCCCAGCCCTGAAGCCTTGCTGATCAGCACAAGGAGGCGAGCTTCCAGCATTTTGGGAATACATCCTCCTGCAGGCAAGCCTTCAATATGCTGAGCAACATGTCAGGGCAAAGATGGTACACACGCTGGAACACTTCTGCAGGGATGCCGTCTGATCCCGTCGCCTTTCGCATTTTTAATGAGAGCATCGCATTGTCCAGTTCCTTCGCAGTGAAAAGCGGGCAGTCAACAGGACTTTCGTCGCATGGAGCATCAAAACGGACGGGGTGCACAGAGAAATTGCCCGGACAACCTCCTAGGCTCGGAGCTTGCGCATGACCAGCTTGTAACCCGGGTCCCACGGATCTTAATGAGGTTTTGCCGACAGCGAGCCTTGCTTTCATTGATAAACTGGCGAAGGAGTTTCCTAACTGACCTGTATGCCATCATTCGGGAATGTGACTAATCCAGATCCCTTGAACTTTCGGCTTCGCGGCGGAGTCTGTGACATTTTATTCGCTTGTGGCCGTCGCCGGGGCAAAGAGACGTTGGATGCAGACGTTATGAGTATCATAGTAGAGTTCCCTACGTTTTCAGCTGGGACCCCCCAGTCCGCGTTGTGGTCCCCGTCATGATCTCACTTCCCGTGAGAACTCCGGCGAACTCCTCGACATCCATTTTGGCGATGTTCCAACCTACGACGGAAGGTTGAGTTGCTGCGCGTTGAGGAGCACGCTCGCCAATTTCACATACAATATACTGGTGATCACACGTCGAGCAGTCCTCCAGTACCCTCCATTTGCGTATCATAGGCACAAAGGACTCCGAAGCAAACGTCACATCTGGGATGGTTCCCAAGCAGTCTCTCCGGCGAAACGTTGGTGTGTTCCCAACGTTCATGACGACAAATCCAATGCTAGCCACCATTTCTAAGATCGTTTCCCTCTGGAGTCTGAATGAGGCATTCCCCATTTACCCCTTTGGCATTGAAGCCAACAAGGATTCGCCCTTTCATGCTCGAAACGGCTCCCTCCAATTCGTCGAGCTTGCACTGAAAGGATGACATTGGATCATTTGGCGTGAGGTAGACACTCAATATTGTATTTCTCTGTACTTTCCCAGTATTGTCCATTAGAATACTGGGAAAGCGGATACTAAGAAGTTTGTTGAAGGGCTTATGGCACAATCACATCTGAGAGTGGAGGACCTGCGGTAAAATATGTGTTGAACTTAACTAAGATAATCATTACGTCCACACGCAGGCCTTCCATGTCTCTACGAAGAACCAAGCATAGCAAGCCCCCAGTATATTGGTGGTCACCTGAAATTGCCAAAAAACGAAGGGAGAGTCACAAACTACGACGAAAGGCCCAGCGAGCTAGAACCTTGGAAGAGGCATTTATACGATCAGCAGCTTATAAGTCAGCCAGACTAATCATCAACCATCTCCGCAGACTAATCAACAACAGCGAGGTCAGCCGTTGGCAAAACCTGATTGATGACGTTAATCATTCATGGGCCTTGGCTACAAAAAATAGTAAAAATAGTAAGCTCGGTGCCCAAACATCGACTTGCTCCTTTGAGGCAGAAAATATAGACAAAATTGTTGACCCATCTCCAATGTCAGAGAGCTGCGGCTTGAACTACAGGATGAACCACGCTTGATGCTATGCGGACGGTGTCGTGACCTGGATGACTGGACTGGGGACTAGATGACCGATCACGGTTTCAGGCTGTCTCTAGAAAAAACTAAACTGGTCTTCCTGACGACGAAGAAAAACTTCTGTTTTGGCGCGCTGGTTGAATCTAAATCAGCATTGAAATAATTGAGGGAGTTTATAGACTCGAAGATGATTTTCCTAATAAATCAAGGGCTTCAGCTGCCTTGGCTGCATTATGTGTGACGGCACTCATCCAACAAAGGGAGGCCCACCACATCAAGGAGGTGGCTGCTAATGAGCTCTATGCAATCGGTTCTACTCTATGGGACAAAACTACGAGAAGACGATATCAGCAAGGAGTTACAGCGTTAACTATTGGCACAGGTGAAAAGACAACGGGCGCTACGAATCACATGCTCATGTCCAAGAGTCTCTTGGATGACAGTGCGGGTTATCGTAGGCGTGATACCTATCGTCCTTCTTGCGAAAAATTGCAGAAATATTTACCTCTGCAGAAACAAAGGCAGCAGAGAACAGGTCATCAGGGAAGAGAGACAACTTTCTCTCGATGTTTCCATCAGCTAGATGCATAAGCAGATTGATTGCAAATTGAATTAGGTTATTCACATTCATGTTTTTTATATGCTATTTTGTGCCTGGTCGGCTGGTGAAGTCATATTTCAGTTGCCTATTCGTGTCCATTGCCGTTTCCAAATCGCCCTTTTGTAGTTCCAGGAAGAGCACATTTTTTCTGAGTAAAGATTCGACATCGTTTTTTGTGGTTCTAGAGTTTAGGACCTTACGGAGTTCAAAGGATTTTTGAGGTTTTTTTCGCTTTGGCTTCAAATGCTGTCTCCTTTCTGAGAGTTGCTTACTTTAGTGATAAGCGTCTTTAGATGTGTCACCGACTGCGCGTTGTTGCAACTGACTATCAGGTAGAAGGATCTGAATTCGGAAGCTTTGCAAAAGGGTTATCGATGAGTAAATTTTCCTGAAGCTTATCGGTCGTAAGTATACCGTACTGCTGTATTTCTGCAGGGGCATCTCGGAAAGACATCCTGCGTTAACCTTTTCACTGCTACGTGGTAGGGGCCCGACTCTACTCTGGGTGCTAAATATAGTAGTGTAACAAATTTGTTTTATTTTTATGTAATAGATTTTCTACAAAGATTCATAATTATTTACAATTTTTAGTTCGTTTACAAGTTTTTCATTGTATGATACATTTCGTAGCAAGACGGGAGAGTCTTATCGGCCTGACTATAGGAGGGCGTAGCAGTGAAAAGGTTCAAGAGCTATTATTTAGCTATTATTATTTAGTTCAAGATTATATATTATGTATTAGAGCTTTTATTTAGTTCCAGAGCTAGCCATCGGTACCATGTTGTCCGAACACATATTTATTCGAGCTAGGTCTAACCCGTAAATTTGATAGTTGGTAGGTCTCTCTCTCATCTCTCTTTGTAGCACCAATTGATTGCACTGGTTTCACATGACTGGTTGTTTATTTTTTGGGGTAAAGAGAGAAAGGTGGTGAAAGAAGGTGTTTGAACTTTCTTTGCGCCTTGTCATACACTTTTCTTTAGTGTCATCTAACACAGTTTGTATGGCGTCATTGGCAAGTGGATCCTGGCAAGTAAAATTTGAACCAAATTAACATAAAAATAGGTGACTTTAGACTTACAACACCCATTACAGCAATATATTTAAACATGGTACAATCAGGATAACTCAATTTTGTTGCCGGCGTAACCCACTACACACTCACAAGTATAACCTGCGTTTGAGCTAATACAGCTTTAGTTGAAAATGAAACAGTGAAAAAAAAAGGATTTTGGCTCGAACAGCTCAAAACATTTCAATGCACTTTCTGTCTTCGCCAGTTCAATCGATGAATGCACTATCACATGTGTTCTGTACACATTTATAGTCTCCTTTATCTTGAAAATATTCGTAGCCGTTATCAACTTCATATGTAGTCGATAGGAAAGGATTGATATTAACTCAGTGATTCAATGAACACTCACTGGCACATATTATCGACATATAAGCGAGTATGAAACCCCAGTATTAAAATCATGCGAAGCCAGGCAGTGTGCTAAAAAATGAATACGTATATGGCGACATAAGTAAAAGTGCGTCAACATTGCAATAAAGATATAGTGATTTCCGATTTGGCAATTTCATATCAAACACACGATTTACGATTTGTTTGTTACCATAAAGATAAAGACCTTAGCAAAACCATACTCACGCTAATAATGTAGTTTTTATTGATTAATTTTCAGTGCATACAAGGGAAATTGTTCAAAAATTAATTAAATTGCATCGAAATATAAAGCTTTCAATCACTCTGGAAGTATAACCTATTCCATTACTAACACATTCTGTTCGAAATCATTTTGTAGTTCTAAAAACAAGCAGGTTGCAATATATTGAATTAGTAATCAGAGCAATCAGCATGTGGCAATTTAACGCTGAAGAAATTGATATGGTATTCAAACGTATTTCCAAGTAATTGGCCTACACTTCAATAAAGAAGTCAGCAAGGGATCTGATAATAAGCTTAAATAAGCATTAAAACGTTCGTCCTGTTAACATTGATACGATAATGAAGGATAGTAATGGCATAGCATTTTGAATCTAAAAAACAGCAATTCAATCTAACGTAGTGAAGTAATATTTATCCCTATATTGTGCAAGTAAACTTACTGGCACACCAACCAATACAAGCAAAGATCATATGATAATGCTAGTGGGAGGAAAAATTTGGTCCATACATTTTTTTCAAATTTTAATTACTATGGGGATGTTTTCAAAATTCTATTGAAATCATACGGACGAGTATTTCAGGTCGAATGGAGTGGGCGGAATTTTGTCATAGAGTGCAACATGATAGAGGTTATGACTTTTTCACTCATGATATTTGTTTTTATTGAGGCTGCGCCACATTTATTTGTGACCATGAATTCGTATAAAGTGGTCATTGTAAACGATGAATTTAAGATTGTTGGGAGGAGCAAGGTTTGTGAGGTTTCCTACCAGATATTCTTTTCAATAGATTCATTCAGATTCACATAGAAATTCTCTAAAATAAATTCAGAATAGGCTCCGACAGGGATAGGTTGCATCAACGTTTTAAGCATATGTTCCCATCGATATAATTAAGTACTAAATTTTTTGCTACTTATTTATTAAGAAATTTAAATTTGTAGTACGCGTTGTTAAAAATCTTCGCCGTTGCCAAAAATCTTCACAGTAACGTCCAACAGAGTGGTTATAGCAAACAGATTATATTCCAATCCTTTAGGAAATACTTTCAATGTTATAACTTTTATAAGCAATCCTTCCTGGATAGCGTTATTAAGTTAAAAAAACACATTGTGTACATTCTGTAAGCATTTTTAACTAAAGTTTATGCAAATTTGTATTTTGGCTACTAGTTGCGACCCTCATCAGTGCATACATAACATTGCAATTGTTCCAATGTTTTGTGCTTCACGGACACACACCTAACTCTGGGACACAATTTGTGTGAGCCCTTTTGAAAAACGGTGGCTTCTGGGAAGTTTTTGAAAGAAAACTACAGCATTATTGATATAGTAACATAGTTGTATATATATTTTATATATAGTAACATAGTAACATTATATAGTAACAACAAAATGAAATGAAAGTTAGAAAAATAGAAATTACTGACTTCTTTGCAATTTCCTCAAAAAATCAAAAAATTATTTGTTGGGTGAAAAATACATTTTGAAAAATGTCTTACTTATTACACTTACACCCTAAAGGTGGCCGTTATTATCCATGTTTCTGTTTATATTTTCATAATATTATTTTTATTATAATTAATACTTTAAAAAATATTTGTGTACAGTGTTTAATCTTCTTATTAAGTCCTTATTTCTAACCGATGCCTGACTCCATAGTCCTTTTGTCCGCCGCATTGCTTTCGCCGCTCGATTCAACCTCTTAGCATAGAGGCATCTTGGTACAGTAATCGGTTGGGGGTAGGGCCGTCCGTCCTCCCGTTTATACAAGCCAGTGTAAGCCGGAAGGATTCTGCGCTCCAATAACCGGTTCCAGGCTAAGAACTCCGGTTGACAGGTGAGGTGCTTAGTCGGTAGTCCAGTAGATTTGGTACGCCACTGGGAGGATCTCAGTGTCTTCCTAGACACTCAGGGTATAAATAGCTTTCACCTCTCTACCCAAAAAACTCCTATCTTGCTCCACTTGTACGTCGCTGTTGCCTGTCATATGCTTATATGCATATGACCTTTGAAAATTCTTGATGTGGGTCCTTGGAGACAATCAGCTCGCTTTTCTTAGCGTTAATCCACATCCCCCACTTTTGAAAATTTAAAGTTAAAGAAGTCTCGTTCTTACAAAGCGGAGATTGTGCTCAGAAATCCACACAAGTAAGTCGTCAGCGAAGAGATCCACCTCGATTCCAGGTTGGAATACCGAACGTAAATTTATTGGAACGGAAGGGATCCAGAATGGACCACTACGGGACCCTCGAACTAGTTAAAAGGTTCAGAGCTAGCTTCATCAGACACCTGGCCTGCCAGTTTCGTTTCATACTGGTTTGGAAAACAGCCGATGCCACTTTCGTTGAGTGGCCTCTTTTGAATCCAAATTGTCTTTCCGGCACAGTTTCTGCCTCTTCAAAGAACTGTGTCATACTTTGGATGATTACTCTTTCAAGTAACTGTCCCACATTAGACAAGAGAGATATTGGGCGACTGTCGACTACGTCTGTGCTATGGGATTGCTTCGGAATAGCAAATATTTTGTAGCAAATGTTAATGCAGTTTGCAAGGATTGCAAGGAGAATGAAATACGTTTGGCGAAGTTTTTTTTAAAAAAAATTTGAAATTCCATCAGTAAGCCGATTATTTGGAATTTCGCTCAAGTGCAAGCAGCCTGAGACTTTCATGGCTCACAAACAGGGTACTGCCAATAGGCAGTCGCAGGGTAGTGCGTGAAACATCAAGTTGAACAAGTTTATTCAACTAGAAAATAATTTCCGCACTATGACACATGAAAAAATAATTGATGAATCGATTCGCAAAATTCGAATGGTTGAGTTTTTGAGAACTTTTTTATCTTATCATGATTTTTGACCTGTCAACATTATATCTTTAAAATGTCACAACCGAAATTAAGCTGATCAAATGAATTTGCTTGCGAGTCTTAAGTGTTATGGATTTGAAAAATGTAGTTTCGTAAAAACACGCTTCGGTTTTGAGTTCCTGATTTTATGGCTTTAATCGAAAATTCTCAAAATCAAAAGTCAAGCATACTGCTAATCCGAGTCTAAACAATGTACCTTCTTCTTCTTTGAAAGCGTTAAGTATTGCTGAACATGATCTTTTTCGAGCAACAGTTTTAGCACCTTCGTCACAAAACCCCGTGCCTATTTATTCATCTCAATACCTTCGCTTAACAATGGACATTAGAATCCCTTGATAAGGCTTGCCCTACACTTTTGGTACGGATTTTCTGTTATGATTCGAAGATAATTGAATAATTGTGAAGTGGAACATTTGAAAGGACTACCATTTTATTTTAAAATTTTTCCGTTTTCGAGAAATAGTCGCGGGACGTATATGTCGCACTAGGAGCTTTGCGCAGCAAAATAACTTGCATTATTACACTTACCACCTACATTTACATTTAAAAACATAAAAAAGTAAAATATCTAAGTATGGTAAATTCTAAAGCATTCTTTGCACAATGCAAAATTACACGCTACACAAATTGTTTTGGTCCTTTTCTCGATTTTTAACAATAGCAGCAACTGCGCCGGTTTTTGCGTTTTGTTGGCAAGTAGTCGCCAATTTGTATATTCCTTTAATCCTGAGTGACGGTCTACCTAGAGATACAAATTTGTTGATCAGTAATGAATTGTTTAGGACTATACCTGTACCTGATGTCTGAACTAATTTTTCCTTGTAATGCTGCTTGGTTTTTGATAAAACCAACTAGCTGTGCCGCTAGACTCACCAAAAATTCAATCCAGGTTGTAGTTCTTGGTATATACTATTTTCCACCATTTATCAGACTTTCTGCTTGGATTATACAATACTGAAAATTGATCCGGAAGGTTAATTCCGCCCATATGTTCGTTATGCAACGAAAGAGCCTCTGGGCAGGGTACAGCTTCTCTGGAACCATCTTTGCATTTCTTTTTTCTTCAGCGATTGTATTCTTGTCGGAATTACTTTTTTGATGATCGAATCTTTTTTTTTGGGACGGATTTCTCTCAAATTTGTGATGTATTTTTAAAAAATGCTTAAAACACAAAATTAAATGATAACTATATAATTAATAATAAAATAATATTGGGGCAACCAATAGGTCGCACCTGCAGCGAAAGAAAGGAACAAGGTTAAGGAGACAGGGTTATTTGAAAATACAAAGGCCGCATAATGGCGGCCGAAGGAAGTTACTTTTAACCGACTAGCTCACTGCGCGGGCGTGGGGGTTAGGACATTATGTAAGCCCTGATCTTTCCATGTCACATACACACACACACAGAAAGAGCTTACTACTTCATATCAGATTAATAAACTAAATAAAAGGATCAAATATCTCTACCGCGCTGCCTGTGATCACTTCTGCTTCCTCCACCACGAATCTCCACCTCAGCTTGGTTTCGGGACTTCACTTCCTTCTGCTGCGCTACCTCTGAACACCTCTGCTTGATTGCGGGACGTCAAGGAATTCCGCTGCGCTGCGTCCTGAACATTTCTGCTGCCTGTTTACTATCTTCTTGGCATCGATCTTATTGTTCTACATATACGTTCACATCGTATACATATCTCTTTTTTGAGTCGCAGCGCAGCCATAGCCTTATTCCTCGCTAAAGGGGCTTCAAAGGCAGATATTGATTTAGGGATGACCTACCTTTGTACTTTGTCATTATTTCATCAATACTTTCGAATGGTGAATCTGAGCGTGCATGCTGGAAAGCCATTTTGAGACACGCAATGAGCTCATCCATATTGTAGATCTTTGATGTAATATCTGGCTTGTTTGGATGGTTCATGTATGGTTTTGAAGATAAAAGAAGTAATCGGTCTCGGCGCGTGGGTTTCTTTATTGTTATGTTTTCCAAAGATACAATTTGGAGCCAATACATGTGGACTTCTGGTACGCGATTATAGGACATTACCATCATGCTACCCAGATCAATCATTTCTTCAAAGGACATGTTTTACCTTGATGCCTATTAGGTGTTTGGGATAAAATTTCTAGTCTTTTTTTTTTAGAGCAATTCGAAATAAATATAAAATGGCTTTTGGGGAAAAGTTTGAAAAATACATCTAATATTGAAGAGCAACGGTCAAGGTCAGCTAAGATTATGGAACATCGTTCTGCTGGTACATTTTTCTTGTCAGAAATATGTCATTAGCTTCGGTCCACATTATAGATGTTGTGAAGGTCTGATTCAAGTTCAGATATATGTTCAACTAAATATTCTTATTCTTTTTGCGTTAATGCTCCTTTGTTATTGTGCGAAAGAAAGTTCAAAATTATTAGAGCTACATTTGTTTCCCATACGACTGGTACATATGTATCCCATTATAAATTACTAATGGGCCATATTGATCCCAAACAGTGCTAACTAACAGATCACTTGAAAAGATTTTACTATAACTCAATTTTCGTGTAATATTTGTTTGAACTAAAGAATAGCGAAACATACCTACTCTTATTTTCAACTTTTTTTCACTAAAACCCAAAAAAAAGTTCATAAGCACGGAAGAACACTTTACCACTGTCACACAACTTAGTTGTAAATAACCTCCTGCTGATCATATTTTATTGATCCGCTGACAATATGTCAAAAAGACTTTATATCACGGCTGGGGTAGAAGTTGACATATAAAGAATAGCTTGCAAGCCCGCCAGTTATTTTTAAACAACTTTGAACTTCATATTTCTGAAAAAAAAACAAAACATTTTTAATGTATAAGGTACCGAAGTGTATTTTGTTGACCTTTTAACTCAACCATTGCTTAATCTAAATGAAGTTATTATAATTTATTGTCACCCTTAAATGCCTGTGTGGTACACCTTACTAGGTATGCTGGTTTCCTCGATCGTTGAATATGATGTCTTTGCTGTCTTTTAAGATCTCGATGCTTTCATTTGCATCTACTATCCTGAAAACGTGTCGTTCTTTGCTTTTATGTCCTCCGCTTTTTTTATTTGTTTTTTTTTTTTCTAGGTAACTTCGTTTGGTGTTTCACATGGCTCTTATGTTTCATACTGATTTAAAACAAACTTTTCATTGAATGCATTTTTCAAATTCAATTCATACTTTTGTGATTATTAACTTGTTAAGGTTCTAGCTTCTCCATATAAAATGACTCTCTAAATGAAAAGTTTCTCAAGCACGTTGGAGAACCATTCATATTTTAGAAAATCATCAAACTAATAGAATGTCTATATATGTCACTTAAAATTGAAGAATGTTGCATGATCCTCAAATTTTATAGTAACTTAAAAGTTTAACCCTGCCGAAGTGTCTAAGTACACACAAGAGGACTTCATTTTTCATGGTAGTCATTGAATCTTCCTCGTTTAAAATAACCCTACAAGTCTTTTATTTAAAAGAGAAATACTTTTTTTTTTGAAAAAGTCCTCTGAATCGCAATGCTACAAATCTTGACATTGTTTATGCTGAGAATTACTTTGTCATTGGAACCGGAAATTGGAAGAAGTAAATCAAACCCAGACAAAATTTATTCTAGGGATTTTTTTACCCCCTATTTGATTTTTTGCTGCTTCCTGGAAAGTAATTCCTTTTCAGGCATTAACCCTGAAAAAATCTGATAGATGTAAATCTTGTAAACATAGTCCCTTAGAATATGCGTTGAATCTGTTTCGAAATCACCGTCAGATAAAAAATCTATTCCGGATTCATTTATATATATAGATTTATAGACAATTTTTTGGGCAGTTGATTCATGGTAACGTAAAGTTATACTCCATTTATTATTAATTTTATTAGACTAGATACCAATAATTTGAGAATTGACGAGAATTTTTACAAAAACTTCTGCTTGGCGTATATTTAACATAAAACTATTTTCCTTGTATTAACTATGAAATTATTTATAAACATAATGAACCTATGGGTGCGGAAACATGATCCGGATTTTTTATTTTTCGCACTGAGTGGGTCATACTCGCGAAAGACTCGCGAAGTTTCGCATTTTTTAAATTCAAACAGATCTATGCGAATCCGCAAGTTTCTTTATAGGGCTTATATTAGATGTTTTGTGTAGCAATCTGGAGTAGTAGTAGCAGTAGTAGTAGTAGTAGTAGTAGTAGTAGTAGTAGTAGTAGTAGTAGTAGTAGTAGTAGTAGTAGTAGTAGTAGCAGTAGTAGTAGTAGTGGTAGTAGTATTAGTAGTAGTAGAAGTAGTATTAGTGGTAGTAGTGGTAGTAGCAGTAGTAGTAGTAGTAGTAGTAGCAGTAGTAGTATACTAGTAGTATTAGTGGTATTCGTAGCAGTAGGGTTTGTGTAAGGCCATTTTTAAATAGCAATTCTTGGTGGCGAAGCCTCGCATGAAGGTATTTAGCGCATTGGTTTTATGTGAGGATCATTTTAAGGATGAGTATTTTATCATTAACATTCATGGGCGGGCTTTTCGATTCAGGAAGTAGTACAAAAACAGGGCAGACTTGAATGCCTTAGAACTTAGGTGCACAATATGGATTTTAATCGTAAGCTTTCGACAGACAAAACCATTATGAGTCAGATCTTCGGAGCAGGGAATTGTTCAGTCTATCAAGTTATTGGTCTATATGTTGATGTCGGTTTTCTACCTGCAGAAGTATTGGTAGATTTTGCTCAGTATTTCCATTGGGGTTGAGATGATCTGTTTATGGTTATTGCCAGAAGTGTAGAAACAAGTGCTGGGCGAAAAAGTTGCTAGTTGACAGTTTTGGCTTATGAGCCACCTTCGAAATTTAACTTAAGGCCTAAGTTGGTATGTTCCATCATAGTAAGGATGCAACCATATCATGCAGGTATGGCGGGGTACTATACTCTTTCAGTAGTTGGAGTAGGCTGACAGGACAAAAGATATCAAAAGCTTTTTCAATTACGATCGTCAATTCAATTTACGATTACGCAGGCCCACCGACTGTTTTGTACTCAGCACTGTTTTTCTGGGTTTGGAGACACATAGTAGCTGGTGCTTTGCTGAGCATACATGTCTGAACCAAAACGGAAAACTAGGGAGAACTTGATTGTTTTCAACGTAATCAGTCATTCTTTTCAAGCGAATCTTCTCAAATAGTTTATCAAGCGCCGGTTATTAGCTAATTGGCTAAATTGCTTAACTGATAGTTGTGAGGATGAGGTTTTATTAGGCTTCGAGATAAACATAGGCATAGGCATATGCATCGTAGCATATTTCCAGCAGTTTGGATACTTTGAAATTTTCAGACAGGCATTGAAAATGAGACGGCTTTTTTCAGACGGTTTTTGATGGCTATATTTGGAACTCCGTCGAATCCTTCGCTCAAGCGTTATGTTTCGGTTTTGAAGGAGGTAAATTGATCGAGTTTGCGTTAGTTTGCAATAATTTAGCTACCGTTGTTTCTGTGATTTGGTTGCTGATTCTATGGGAGTTTCCATATATGGTGTTTGTGGAACTTATCAGCATTGATTTATGCTTTCCGGTCACAAAAATAATCTTAACAGCATTGTCATCATTGAGAACATTGCTTCAACAAGGTTGAAGCTCCTGCAAAATTTGGGGAATCTCGTTTGGCGAAACTATTTTCTTCAACTGAGATTTTTTATTGCAATCCTTATTTTCCATCGCAGGAATTCTATGTTATTAATCTGTAGGTCGATTTGTTTCTTCTAGAAACAATTTTTTCTTCTAGAAACTTCAAAAGGAGTCTCCAAAAAAGAAAATCCCTTTATGGATGTAATGTTGACATGAGTTTTCGTATAGTTATTTGCTTGAATAGCAGGAAGCTGCACAGTCGCCTGTATCTTCTATGCCTCTATTGTTTTGCTTACAAATAAAAGTGCATTCGGGATGAATCGACCGAGTCCCGTTAGCTTGAGAAATCGTTTGTATATTATCGTTTGTCAGAGGTTTTTCTTCATTGTAGCGCTATCTCCCTCGGGCTTTGGCTTGCCCCATATGGGGATAGTATTTTCGATCAACATACAGCCTTTTCCAGTTAAAAAAGGCAAGTTACGAATTAAAATTACCCTAAAGTGAATCCGAACAGTAATTCTTGGATTTTCCGTCTGTGCATGCTTGTGTTACCTGTGAATGTGTTGAAACGTGTCCCTTTCATCTAGCACTCTTGCCAAACCCGTAGCAGGTTCCGCAATTTTTTGAAACAAGAACTTATTTCTGTTTAATGCAGTCTATAGCCAAGGACGAAGCCAGGACCGATTTGAAGTGTTATTTCCTCAGCTTAGAGAATGCACTCAAGTGCAATAAAATGAATTCTTTCAGGACTTACATCAGGTTCTACAAAATCTTCTAGTATCGTGCCTGGTGGAGTTTGTTGGAACGATCTTGTAGCATCTATTTCCAAAGATATTTCGGAATTATGCTGATTATGTTTTCCTCCACTGTTTCTCCTATTATATCAACCTCTCTTCTACCCAACTTCTTAATCAAGAATCTTGTTCCTCCTATAAACTGAACGTAGAAAAATTGCTACATTCATGAAGTCTCTTGATCCTTATTCCCGATTCCCGGCCCTGATGCCATTCCTAACTTATTTGTGATGTCTCTCGCATCCTTTCTGTCAGTGTCATTTCTGTCACATCTCTTCAATCTGAGTCTAAGTATTTCATTAAAACAAGCTCTCTGTGTTTCACTTTTTGAAAGTGGTAGTCTTTCTGATGTTTCCAACTATCAACCCATATCCCTTTTTCCTGTTTTCCCAAATTATTCGAATGTCTTATTGACAACCGACACCCTGTTGAATTGCGGCCACTAATTTCTCCTGAGCGATATGACTTCATGTTGCCCCTCTACAACTACTACAACTGCATTCAAATGATATTGTTAAAGCGTTGGATAAGCAGTTCCAAGTCGATATGATCTTCACGGATTTATCCAAGAGGTTTGATATATTCACCATTGGAATTGTCTGCGATTCCAGGCGCTTGGTATCTCGGGATTATAATTGACTTGGATGAAGTCTTACACGTTCCATCGCTTTTGTTGTGTGGATCTCTACGGCATAAAGTTGATTTTTCTTTTTTTCTTTAACTGATGATGCACCCGAAGGTTCCATTCTTTGGCATCTCTTCTTCCTTCTTCCTCATAAATGACCTTCCCTCTTAGGTCTATTCTCCTTGCCACTAGGCATGCCAATGATTTGAAATTTGACCGATCAATTGGGTCACTTTTTTGGGTTTTAACTTTTCATGTGTTAATATTTCTAAGTGCCACAAAATTACTTCTTCGTTCAAAATTACCAATTGATAAAATTGTTTTTGCTTATATGTTTCATATTCAACATTTTCTTTATTTTTATGTCGAATTAACAGATTCTCTCTGTTGTTACCCACCCTAAAGTCATAGGAGTTACTTTTGACCGAAATTAAAAATTTGACACTTATGCGCTTCACGTGAGAACTCGAAAAACTAAGGTTTTGTACTTCATTCTAAGGCCCGTCCATAAATTCAATAATCGTTTCACAACTGTACGTTTGTTTTTTTCTTTGGTTCGTCGCATCCTTGAAAAATTTTCTGTCTTGTTGTTCCCGAGTTATTTCTATCTAGTTTTGATGATTGAATGCGTTTAATGCAGATTTTTTCGCTTCTTGTTTAATAAGTATAAAATACCTTCTCAGCCTTATGATTCCCGCATAACTTTTACTTTCTTTGGAGTCTCGTCGTACTTTCTTTAGAGGCTTAATGTCAAAAATTATTTTGAAACTATTTTGAAACATGAATTATGTTTATATTAATACATCCTTTTATTTCCATATTTCAGTTGACGGTATTCGGTGTTACGAATGTAATTCTTATCTGGACCCAGGATGTGCTGAAATTACTTTCAACGCCCTGGATGCCAAAAATGACATATTTTTGAAGGAGTGTGGAGATTTCCAAGGTATACCCGCCACTTTTTGTCGTAAATTGGACGTTACATACCAAGCATCACAAGAACGCCGAGTAATTAGGAATTGTGGATTCGTTCAGCCAAAAAGGCTCGGCGAAGACTATTGTTTTGATGCAGACAACGAAGGATACGTGGAAAAAATCTGTCAATGTTATAACGATCAATGCAATGCAGCATGTAATATTCGTAATGGCGTAGCGATGATATGTGCTTTTATCGTTGGTTTTACGTTTTTGTTAAATATTTAATTGTAATTTTAAAATGTTGTAAGACTCGTTAAATGTTTAAGAGCTCATTATTAACTTATCGTTAAATTCAATTATATTTAAGTTTTGAAAGAAATGATGGTTGTTTTTAACTCTAATATTCGCCCTTCTGTCTCTCCATGAAAGCTTTAAGAATGGAAGCAGAACATTTCATTAGATTGGAGTTTGCGACTTCACAAAAGTAGAATTTAACAATCAAATGCCAATATTAAATGTTTTTATGACAGCAAAATTACATAACAGCAATTTGTGTAAAGTTGAGATTAGTACCATGGGTCTGTCGATTTTCAGGTTGAAAAAGCGGAAATTTGTATTTATGATTTGATTAGCAGTGAAACAATTTGCGTTACTTAACTCGTTTATAGACTCCCCATATCTCGATGTATCGAATTTGCGCATTTGTTTGGCTCTTGATAAGCTTCACTTCGATACATTTCTCCGAATTCGATAACGATCTGAATTTATAATTTTCCTTAGTAGGTATGTGCAATAAATCATAAACCGGCCGAATAGGCTTCTTTTATGATTTTCTTTCTGAGAAAAATAAGTGGCTGCATTTCAGTAAAACAAATTGCAATGTTAAAATTGTTGGTGTAATTGCATCATAATCACGTAACAACAATTTCACTGGTTGTCTGTTCGATTAATTTACGACTCTAGCCTTTAAACTTAACAAGAGTAAGAGGAGGAACCCCTCAACCACTCTTTAGGTATAGGTCTGTAGGAGTACTTTATGCTTTTGATATATCGTTTGCTGCCCCTTTTTCGGGCGACGTTCATTAAATCTTTGTTTAAAGTCATTAAACAACTTAATTGCTATTCTGAATTATGTCATAATTCAGGTTTTATTATAAGTAATATATCCTTTCCTGTTGCGAAAACTGTAACTGCATAACGTCATAAAGACCACATAAGGCTTTTTTCACGGGTCTTCCTTGAACATACTTACTTAAATATCCATCCAAGTTTCACAATTAATCAATAAATTTAAAAAATGCATAAAACAGATTTGATGTAAATTTTATTGAAAGTGTTGGAGTGTGTGGTAAAGCAAGTAGCTGCAAACTATCATTAAAACACGAAACCAATGATTTTCACATTTTTGGCTTAATTTTAATAAGCATAAAAAATATTTACAAATAAATGTTTATTTACACGAAAGAGCTTACGCTATACAGTGTACTTGTTTGGGCATGGGCTAAAGTTGACACCAGGATAAGGTTAAGTCTCGTGGGATACAGTTCAAAGAAAATCAACCCTTTCAAAACGGATTTTGTTTTATTAAATAAAAGAGGAAGGTCGTATTTTTTATGTTTTGTTGACGAATTTATTCATTATAATAAGAAAGAGGACTTTTTTCTTCATTCGAGTAAAGTTACGGACGCTTTCCATGATGTTGTAGCCAGTTAGCCTCCATGATTAAATGTAAGTGGGACATGTGTAACCATACAGCCATAAAATCGACGACACAATAAAGACGATAAAGACACAATAAAGACGACGACAATATAGACACCTAAAGCAAAGCAACCATTACGAGTAAAATTACCTATCACTAGTGCAACTCCACTCAGGACGAACCATTTGATTGAGTATTTTCTTTAATTGTGGTCCTAAATGAACCTAGGGCCATTTGGTTCTTGTTAATGGGAGAAAAGGTCAAACAGCTGAAAACTGGTTTAGTACTGACGGTTTAAAACCGACCTTAGTGGCTCCATTTAAAGCGTATTTCTATCCAAACGGAATAAGGCACTAAACTTTTGCGGATTCAGGACCATTACAGACGAGCGAAGGAAAGCTATCAGTAAAACTCTCAGAACGTAGACGGCAGAAGATAAAAAAACAAGATCTAGAGATTCATATATTGCATCGAAGATCCACCGTACGAGAACAGAAGCCGTGATATTCTATGTGACCACCATAAACTTTTTTTGTAAGATTGAAGATCTTAAGAAGTTAAAATCTCTATGTTTGGGACAAGTGGCTATCATTTTGCACGTTCTCGAACAATTGTCACATTCAGGCTTTCCGGGTGAATATGATAACTTCAGACTTTTACAAAATGTAAAAAACTGTATTGAGTATCAATTGGATGCATCATTTGTTGTTTGACACATCGAGCAAGCTGTGGAGGTTCTCTTAAAAATCTTTAAACATCAGGATATCGTTTTCCAAAAAGTACATTGCTAGCAGACAGTCAAAATTTTCCCATGGGTACTATCTTGGCGTGGTGGGGGCTTAAAGTTATTAGGTTAAAGTTATTGAAAGTATCCAATCATAATAAAATGATGAACGAAAAAAACAGAAAAAAGTAGGGGGTGAAAAAATAGGCGATGAACACTCCGACGTGTGAGGTAGCCTCGACGTGGGGATAAGTCGCCAGGGCATTTTTTAATAGTGGAGCACTTGGCCACTGAAGAATCAAAAGCAACAAGTGACCAGATCACACAGGCAGCCATGTTCGCCAGCAGGCCAAAACTGAGGACTCTGCATCAACGTATACCAAAGCTTACTCAGAGCAGCGAGAAGAAAACGGGGAAGCAAACATCCATTGATCGCTTTACTGTAGCGACAAAGGCGGTTGTCCAAACAACTTCTCTTGCTCAGGTTGCTCTTGCTCAAGGTTAGGGACGTTAGGGACCGGAGTCATCGACACCAAGTGTCATTCGCCAGGCACTGTTGAAAGTCAAATACTGGACCCTGTGGAAAGTGAAAAAACCAATGCGCAGCAGCTACCAGACACTCTATCTCACAACGTATCGAAAGCGTCAACTGCGGACGAGCTGGATATGAAGATAGCCGTGGACCAAAGTGAGGAAGAGCGACTCACACATGGAATGAGACCAACGTTCAAAAAATGTTAACAAGGATAATAAAAACGGGATTGACGAACCGAAGGACCTTGTTGATAGAATCCAGCACTGCCGCCGCAGGTACCTACGGGCAGAGAGCGCGTTGAAAGCGCTCAAGAAAATTTCTGAAAGCAAAGCCCGCTTTAATAATAACTATTACTAATAACTATTATTAATTCATTATTATTAACAGTTGAAATGACAGGCATTTCACTGTTGAAATGACAGGCTTAGGGGTAAGAGATTTGCTTGCGTTACCGTCTTAAGAAACGTGTCATCCCTAATGTGAAATAATCTCCATGATCACAACAATTAAATGCCACAGCAAAGAAGTTCATTGTATTTTGGGTCACCATATTTTCCATTGCACCTTCAGGTTTTTAATAAAGAAAAGAAATCGGCAGGCTGTCTGGACTTGATAGGCGAAGGAAGGTTGTACTCAACAATTAAATACAAAGACGTATGTAGAACAAGCAATCGGAGCGATTTCAGCCTCAAAGCAAATGGGAACATTACTTCTAAAGCTCCAGTAAATGAATATATTCCTTACGAACTCCTTCTGAAGACATAGAGCAATCCGTTTTCTTGAAATGGAGGAAAAATTAAATCTTAGAAAGAGCTGGCAACATAGGATGCCTTATTTCGCAATGAAAAATTAACGAGTAGACAAGCAAAATACGTTGCCGGAAATTCTTTTTCAGAAATCGACAATGGGAAAGTAATCAATTGAGCCTGGAATTTACTGCAAGACTTGTTAAGAGGAAATCAAATATTTTCAGCAGAAATATAATTATAAATAATAAACAAGCCAATTTTAACGCACTGCTCACATTGACACAAAAGAACTTGCGCAGGGTCAAATGATAACACATTTCATCCTCGGTTACGCGAGGATACTTGATTTCCATAAATTTCAAGGTTGGGACACTGGCCACTGTTTAGTCAACGATTTTTGTTTATTATAAACGTATCCACGTCATGCCATTTCATGCCATCCATGTCATGCCACTGTTTATTGTCAACGTATCCATGTCATTTCTCAATTACATTTCAAACAAAAAGGAGCCCTCAACAAAATTTCAATATCGAATATCTCCTAACGGTCACGGTTGCTAAAATATTCTATGAGAATCTTGAAAAAAACCTGGAGTGGATCCAACAGTCAAAGACAAACGAGAGGAATAGTAAGGTATGTTGTTGAACACTGCCCTTTGCCCCGTTGCGAGTGAAATTATTGATTCGATGATGAATGTCAGGATTCGTTAGAAAGAACATGGAGGCGTATATACTGATAACATGAACAAAAAACCTTCTTTAAGAAGAACAAAAAGAACAAAAATAATTAGATTAAGAAAACAAAAATTTCGCGATATTATAGTGAGCAACAATACTAGGCTAGCAACAATACTAGGCTAGCAGTATTGGCGTTTTTTTGGGAAAGGAAGTTACGGTTATTTATGCTTGTAGGACTCCCAGTCGCAGGAATCTACTAAAAATGACTTATTACTTATGCTTTCAACTGCAATGCCTAGCTTAGAACTTCCCTAGTTTCCCTTATTTTTCCCTTTTTTTTGTTATCTTTTTTGTTATTTAATCATCTCTTAGATTAGATTATCTAGACGTGGATCTCCAATTTTGCGGAAAGATCACAGCATCGCAGTCTGCCAATATTACAGGGTGGTCCATCTAACATTCGGAACTAGAGGTTATTTTGAGGGTGGAAAGTTTGACGACATTTCCGATGTGACAGGGAATTAGTTTTATGTTTGAAATTTATGAAATGAGTCGCAATTTGCTTGAATAAAGATGGGAAATGGTTAATATTCTACTAAAACAGTAAAGTATAAAAAAAACTGTAACAAGTTCCTTCGTGGAAATAGTGGTTACAAAAGAGTTATAAGAACTGAAAAGAATTATAAGAACTAAATTAATTACAACTGGAACACTTTGAGTCTCAAATAACTTAGTCCCCAGCAGCATGAAAGATTCTGGATAAATACCGTCGATATGAAAAATAATTAATAATAGTAGCAGCTATTGCAAACATCCGAACAAATTGTTACCGTCGGAAATATAATTTGTATATGCGATGGATTTTACAATTTATATGTCTTGATTTTACTTCTGCTTAAATGATACTGGGTGCTGATTTCACATATTGTACTTAAAGATTATTTTGATCACCCATTATTTCGGCCAAGTATGATAGAGCTTGTGAAAATTGGTACGATCCTGTGAGCAAAATCTTCAGCTGATCTTCAATCAAACGCGGAAAATCCAGTAGTTCAGTTGATATTAAAAGTTTAATGTTTTCTTTCGGTTCCAACGCTAGTTTTGTATTTCTTGGCTCAAAGTATTTTCTACGTCTATTCTAGTTTTCATATATTGTACTATATACCGTTTGATTCGCCATCTGAACCAATCCTTTTAGCATAAGTGTTGTGTAGAAAACCAATTATTTTACATAGCTGTTCCAACTTTGGCAACATTTTGTTATCGAGAGAATGATGTAAAAGTTTGTCCCGCGAAAAGGCCCAGCAAAATCAACGACAAAGCCATACGTTTATTGTACATGTTGTGAAAGGTTTACATAGATGAGTCCTTTTCTGTCCAGAGTATGATAATAATTATTTCATATGATTCTTTGATAATAATTATTTTTACTTTTTTGGTGCCACGCTCTATGTACGATCAATACAAGCTGATGTTCATCAACATTTAATAATTTTCTTACAGTATTACAGCTATTCGCTATAAATTGTCGAGAAATAGCGTTGAATCCCAAACAGCGCGGTAACTAGTAATAATTTGTGTGAAATATACGGAGACTTGTTGGCCGTAAGGTAAACCAAAAATAAAAATATTGTCTTCAGATCAGTTGTTTTTTAGCATATAATCCAATACCTGTGACTAGATTCAACACGTGGAAATGAAATTTCAATATACACAGTGCGTCCATTAAGTTTCGAGACACAAACCATATCTCAGCAAATAATAGCTCCATCCATGTGTTCTAATACGCATTTTAAAGCTTAAACCTGTTCCTATCCATGTGTAAAATTTCATTCGAGTCAGATGACTAATGACAAAGATGTGAAAGTTTTCCCTAAACAGTTTTTCATCTGACGTTGAAATTCCAACATGGAACAGAGAGCGGTCATTAAATTCAACGCAAAACTTGGGAAAAGTGCATCAGAAACATTCCGATTGGTGCAACAAGTGTACGGTGATCAGTGTTTGTCTCGAGCAAATGTTTTTTTGTGGCACAGACGTTTCTTGGATGGCCGAGTGTCGCTAGAGGGTGACAAACGTGAAGGGAGACCAATTTCAGCTCGCACGCCCGAAATGATTGAAAAAGTTTGTGATTATGTTGCGAATGATCGTAATGCTTCTTTGAAAATGATGGAAGAGGCTTTGAATATTGGCAAAGAAACGATTCGTCTCATTCTTCACGAGGATTTGGGCAAAACAAAAGTCTGTGCAAGGTTTGTTCCACACACACTGACGGAGGAGCAGAAATCACTTCGTGTTAATCATTCCAGAGAAGTTGTTGCAGTCGCCAGAAATGATCCAAACTTCTTGAAATCAATTGTTACTGGCGACGAAACATGGTGCTTTCAGTACGATCCAGCAACTAAGCGCCAAAGTTCGGAATGGAAGTCGAAAAACTCACCACAAGCCAAAAAAGCGCGAAAATCTCCTTCAAAAATCAAAACAATGCTCATTACTTTCTTCGATAGCAAAGGCATCATCCACAAAGAGTTCGTTCCAACTGGTCAAACGGTCACTGGCGCGTTTTATCTCAAAGTGTTAAAGCGTTTGATGGCCAGAATCCGTCGTACTCGACCCGAATACCGCGATCCAGAGAAATGGTGTTTGTTGCACGACAATGCGCCGAGTCACAAATCAATCATTGTTCGTCAGTTTTTGGCCCGAAATCAAGTCTGTGTGTTGGACCACCCACCGTATTCACCAGATTTGTCACCGTGTGACTTCTCCTTGTTTCCTAAGTTGAAGTTGAAGTTGAAAGGATGCTTTTTTGAAGATGTTGAGACCATTAAAACGGCTTCGACACAAGCATTGGAGGCTATTCCACAAAATGAGCTAGAGCACGCATTTGAATCACTATTGAACCGCTGTAAGAAGTGTATTAAAGCGAAGGGAGAATACTTTGAATAAAAAATTTGAAAAACTCGAGATATCTTGTTTATTTTGCGATTAATGGAATCAGTCTCGAAACTTAATGGACGCACTGTGTAGTCTTCGCTCAGATGATATTCATAAGCAATATCGCTGTCACTATTAGTATTTGAATCCTAGGAGTTAACATAAGTTTCTTCTGACACTCTAGTAGTCGCTGATTCTTCACCACATACTTCTGTGCTTAAAGGCATCTCGTCAGACGACGTACATTTCGAACTAGAAGCTTTTTTGTTAATATATAGGATGAGTTTAGCATCTTTTCAGTTCTTATAACTTTTTTGTAACCACTAATTTCCCGAAGGTACTAGTTTTTACACTTGTCCGACATTATAAATAACGATTTAGCTTAGCTGTTACGAATTTCAAAATCTTGAAAAAATATACCAAAGAATTCAACTCACAAAGCTACCTCTTAGACAATATCGATGTTGGTAAGATATGTGATCGATAATAACAATATCGATGACAATGCGATGTTAGTAATATATGTGATGCAATGAAAAGCGTGATACTAAGTCCGAACAACCTTGAACACTGTCGCCTCTAAACACATATGAAATAGAACGGTTTTCTCAGGTAGTTTCACTTTATATTTCACTATAGTTCTACTCTTTATTAAATTGTTCATTTATCATTTGATTATGTCGATCGAATTCAAAATTCAAAACATATTTTCTAAACCATCCAGCAAAGTTTATAACAATTACTAATTATTTTGCACTTTGTAGTGTTTGGAATGTCGTCCTTGGTTGTAATTAAATTATTTACAACGAAGTAGTAAATTACTAAATAAATAAATAGATGGGTAAAGGATACTATCTCGTTCTATGAATGCATGTTACGAGACGGAACACCCACGTAATAGATAAAAGTAGTCACGTGCATACCTGTGCATGAGAAGGCGCGAATCACATTTTTTTAAGTGTTGCACCATTTTTTTCTCACGCAATTTTCATGCTTGATAGTGCACATAAAGGAGCATAACATATATCATTTTCGTGATTGAACATAGAAAAAAATTGTATTTATTTTCTTTTTTACTTATTTTTTATGAAAAATTATTCTTAAAAACCTAAAAAAATATATAATATTCACTGTGAAGATACCTAAAGCCTCGCGTTAATTTCACGTCTCTAGCTTAATTAGTTTTTGAGATATATATTTTTGAATCATTGTTATGCGTACGGTTATTTATTCCTATATTCCTGAAGGTCAAAGCCGAAGCCGGACGCGAAACGTACAAAAATCAAGTTTGTACATCAGGTAGATTTTCAAACATAGGTTTCGATATAGGTTCCTTTTTGGTGGCCAACTCGTCATACTTATCCGGCTAAACCCTTTACTGAAACATTGATCTAACAATACGTTAGGCAGTAATTTGAATGATGTTTTTTTTCCATTTCTAAATATAAAGGTTCAATCTTTGTTAGACTTATATAGCCAATTCAAATTCCAAATTTTAAATGGCCCACTCTGTAATTGTAACAATAGTTGACAAGTGGTAGAGAAGTGAAAAGTTTGGGGCATGCATATCAGCCCGTTATTATGACTACTGACGATAAATACATCGAAGAGGGATGGACTCATTACATTTAACAAGTGTGCGATCCTGCTAACGCCTTTATGGCATAATAAAGTAATGCATCGTACGAGCCGACTTGGCTGCCATTAACGATAGAAGAAGAAATTTTGTCCAAAATAATTTTGAAATATAGTGCGGGCAATAGTGGCAGCGGTGCTTCAAGTGCTATCAAAAATCACATCTAATACATCTGAGATGAAATGCAGATGTTTCAGAATCGTTTCAATCCATTAGACTTCCAATCCAGGCAAAAGGAGACAAACTAAAGTGTGAAAATTACCGTGGCATATCACTACCAACATACAAAGTATTTAAAGGAAATTGGAGCAAGGAAAACTATCACCGGTCAAGAGAACCCTGCTCAAATGTTTTGAGTTCAACATCGATCTCTCTTTATCTTGAGGCATGCCCAAAGAGGTTTTGAAGGCAGGACTAAAATTATCGAATCCAAAACAAAATGACGAAACTCAACTTTCGGAAAATAATAATGAATGCTAGATGATAAGGAAACGTTGATTATATTCATTTCTTATATTCATTTAAAATATAAGAGGGATGACAATCAATCAGCTGAAGTTGTCTGAAAGAGACACCCCGCTCATGCCACGTTGTTCTGTGTTACTTTACTACCAGCGACATACAAAGAAGAATAAAGTTTTTAACATAAAGCCACGCTGTCGTTGTGCTACGTGGATCCTGACACAAATATCTGAAAACAAAATAAATATACTCCATTGGTATATTTCAAGGGAGAAAGTTTGTGATAAAAGCTAAAGTGAAATAATGTAAAACTGTAAGCTGTACAGCATTTTTGACAAGCTAGAGGCCTTCTGTAATTAAGGCATGGAATTCACAAATGGAGTATCAAAGAATTAGTTTCTTACACAAACTCAGTAGCTGCGTTCTAGACATATACTTATCAAAAACAAAATTCAGTACTGATGATAAGAAAAATATCAAACTTAGAAATAGGTTATTACGCAATGTCTTTACCGTTCAAACGGGCTAAGTACCACGGCCCTTATCATTCGGGCTAAGTGACTAAATTTTAATTAATTGGTACACAATTTCCTGTAAAATTCTTGGCAGCTTTCTGGTAAGTATTCAGTCATAATTTTTAAATCCTTCTTTTTGCTTCTTATTGTATTGTCAGCCACAAATCAATGTAACACTACTTTTTTCAGATCTGAAATTGTCTTTTCTCTCTCGAGAAAATATTGAGTTCTTTCCATGGTTCTGAGTCTGTGAAATGTTCTTTGGCCGACACCATTATTTTAGCCGCCGCGGTTTGTATGTCGAAAAACCAGCCACTTATCAATTTATATCAATTACTTCAAATGGTTTTGATGTATTCTTTGCACCAGAAATAACATTTTTTAGATCTTCAGGAACACAGCTTTTCATGACCTTCTTTCTTTTCTGGATTATTCAAAAGTATCTGTCACATTGCAAGAAACTATGACCTGATACAAGAAATTCCTGTTCGATAGTTTTGATGTAATCCTTTGCCACTAAGAACATAATTAAAAACAGCATCACTCTGTTTTTATTTAGCCCAGCACAGTTGTTGCACCATATTATCAGATGACCCTTGTCAGGATTGTGTTTCTTAATAAAATTCAAAAGACATTATGCTTCTTCTTTGCCCCCTCTGCCACAGACGCCTTAGTACAAAAACAAATGTAGGAGTTACAAATATCTGCTAAATTGATCTGCTAAATTGATAGAAATTGATAGTTATAACAGTTCAGTTGGCGTTTAATAAACATCTCAGAGTAAGTTTGAGTAGGGACAAAAAACACCTACTGAAGATTTATGGCCAATGTCATGGTTTTATTTTCTGGTAGTTGGCATATCTCCCTACCTTTCCCCACCAGCTTACGAGACTGTTCTGCTTTTCGGTGATGTAAGACCAAAGTAACTTTACCAGATCGACTTTCAGAGTTTTGAGAACGTACTATTGCTTACAAACGGTGACAGACTTTGCAGGTGTCAGATCTGGGTTTCTTGAACTTTAATTAAGGAAGATGTCTCAGGAATTAATTCTCAGGTTATTTGATTATTAAGATGCATTTCATTGAAAGCTTTAAAGCATCTTTTTATGTTCAAATCAGGGTTTAGGTATTGTTCAGTACTTTTTGCTCTGGTATAATGACTTTCATCCCGGGGCCACATATCAATGTGATTTCTAACTAGAAGAACATCATGTTCAGAATACCTTGAGACTTGTGAAGTTATTTGATCCGTAAATGACTTATCACCCTGTTGTCACTATCACCTTTTTGTAACTCAATGTTTCCACTTCCTTTTTAGAAATTGCAAAAACGTCCATGAATGTCTTTTTGCAAACTGGCACCAGTGTACCATTCCTATTAGGCAAAACATAAGTAATCGTTGTCAGTCGTCGACTTTCCGGTAATACATTATAATAACCATACCGGCGTCACTTGACATCTATCAGATGTAATAACCCCATCAAATATGTTCGTCGCGTTTTCAAGTCTTTTTGGTATGATTTAGCGTATCACATTGGTTCTTAGATTTGCATGTTTTCTGCAACAAGGGGTTGAAAACAGCAATATATTTATGAAACAATAATCAAAAACTTACCAGCATAGAAGGTACTCTTTTAGCCGGTATCACTTTTCCTTTGTTTGTGACATAACTTTTTCTTTGTTTTACTTCTATTATCGTTCATAATGAAAATATATGATTTTTCTCGGCAAAAACAAACCAAATACAACTGATGTAAATTGAAAGCTCTTAACAGATGACAGAAGTCTTTGTTTAAAATTGTCACGATCGGAAAGATAATCCCTTTGTAAAGAAAAAATATTAAGCACTTACTAACAACGGCATCTTTCAGGGAATAAAAAACAAGAATAATATAAGTATTATAGTGAAAGCATAGCGTAGATAATGGCAAGTATTTAAACTAAGAATAGATTCCCTAATAGGATTCTAAAGATGTACAGCGATGTGTATTTTTAAACGGAAATCGAAGGGCATAGAGCACCGGAACAGAGATGCGGTCAGATCAGCATTACATGCTATTAAAATTGAAATGAGAACATATTGACATTAGTAATTGAAAGTCTTTGTTTGCAGTACACTTAATTTCTGAAATCCATGCTCATTATTTTGCATGAGTTCACGCTCTGTGCTACATACGACGCCCCCGTCAAAATTGTCAGCGCTTGTTGGCACACGAACGTAATGATGATTCTGGTTTAGTACAGGAAATTGGTATTGGGTTTTTAGTGTTCAAATTATTGCTGACACTTCCTTTTTATTTTTGACATACTATCTGCCAATTTAATTGCGGGAACGTGAGCCAAAGATGAAGCTAGAACAGAATGAACACAATTGTCCGTCCTCTATCAAAACTCCTGCTCGACCCCCGGACTTAAATCTGATAGAGCATTGATGGGCTCATATTAAGCAAAGATCAACGGCCGCAACGTTGAAGGTACTTCATTTTCGAATTCGAACAAAAATAGTGCATTCAATGCCAAATAAATTACGGGCGACATTGAGTATCGAGGCCGATCAATAAACTTCAATGAAGTCTATTATTCTTTAGTTTTAGCAACAGTTTATGCAACAGGAAACAATTAGTGCGAATATTTTTAAGCTTGAGATATATACTTTCACAAGATTCCCTTAGTATCTCAGGATGGCCGTCAACGTTGTTATGGTTAACTTTATGAATTCGATAGCGATGGAGTGTTTTCGTGAATCACACCTATGTTTGATTCTTAATTTTTTGATAAATATTGCTTTGCGATAGGGACATAGAGGGTACGGATACTCACTGTATGTTTAGCACATGTTTTGTTTCTCATTTTGCATTGACACTTGAGCATTTTTCAGTTTTGAATTGGACGTCGATTTATTACTAGTTATCAAAGTAAGATTAATTGCAGAAAATATCAACGCTCGCTCACAGTTCTTAGTGAACTCAATATGGCATAGATAAATGGATGTCTGAAGTGCTTTTGATACATCACGTCAATATTATCATTACAATAGACACATTAAATATCCCTTATTGACAATACTATCGTCACCTATCGATGTAATAATGAAAAGTGAAAAGTTTGCTTATTTTGATGACTAATGCAACTGAATCGACACTTTCGTTGAGTTTCTTTTGAAGTGTTACGATACGGATACAATATAGCGAAAACAAGAAATATAAGCGCAAAATCTAAAAAGTAGAGAGTTTTAGAAGATTGTCCGCCATCTTCTCCATTTGATTCAAAATGTGAAGGCGTCTTATTTGGGGGTACTTACATGACTTATTTAATCTCACGGTCGAAATGACGGCACTCTGATTAAGCATCTTCATTGCAGCAGTTGGTGTTGTCCTCATGGCACCTTGAATTTTTTATTTGTTGTGCTAGTTACTTATCAAAAACATTTCCATGCACCTGCAGAATCGTTTCTAGGAAATGCTAAGAAGCCAGACGCAGGTGTCAGCAATTACGAGTTACATATAAAAAACATTTCCATGCACCTGCGGAATCGTTTCTAGGAAATGCTAAGAAGCCAGACGCAGGTGTCAGCAATTATGAAACTATAAATTTGCTATGAGGAGTAACCTCTCTCTCAGTTGTCGCGTAGCCGTAAGTTACAATACTAGTAATCGGTGTTAAAATAAAGAAAGCTAAATTTAATACGGTTGTTTTTAGTTCCGGTGGAAATTTTTATTTTTTCGTCCGCTCGACCCTCGACAACGTAATTTGCTGGGCACAAACCCAGGGCACCAATGCTCTTCTTCATGTTCTTCAATAGTCCTTCCACTGTGAAAACGCCGTTGTAGCTGACTTATCTACTATGTCCTGTAATCTTTTTCATTTTTTAAATAAATGATGTCTCTTAATCAACGCGAAAATTAATTTTGATGTAAAACACCGTTTCTTAATTAAAAATATTATTTTGTTGTTGCAATATAAAGTACACATGAAGATGGATTACAGTATCAGCCAAATGGAATCCACCGCTTCGCTGGCACAAACGCAATCTTTTATTGAAATTTTCCATGACAATTTTGCATTGGTGTGGCTGAATTAGATTAATACACCGCTCAATCTCCCCCTGAAAGGTTTGGGTGGTTTTTGGGTTAAACTATAGCTTTCTAAAATCCGATGAAAAATGTCTAATGGCCGTAAATGACCCTCCAATTAACATCACCGAAGCGGGAGATTACAAGATCAGAAATTACAGATATATCATACGAGCCGTATAATCCAATCATCCGTATAAGCAATCCTGTTGAAACCAGATGTCTCCTGCATTATGACGAGTCCATTCTGGCTCGCAAAAGTCATTTATCTTTGCTCTAAAGCGGTTCTCATTGACTGAAATCTTGTTCTCAACAGCATTTTTCAAGACATATGGCCCGATGATTCTACCAGCCCATCACGATGCTTAGACAATTGGCTGTTGGTCCCATTATTCAAATTCGCTTTGTTTCTCGACGTAGCCATTCAACCAAAATTGCAAAATTTTCATATCAATTCGGGATGTGCACCAATTCGTTCTTGGGCCCATAAACCGAATATACGCCGCGCCCGGTGCCAGTGGCCGTTCGGCTTCAATTCCCGCCGGAGTTGCCTGCAAAACAAGATCTTTCCTTCAAATCTTTCAGTTTGTGGATGAACACAGGATTTAATTTTTCGGTACGATGTCGTATAAACTCACTTGGGTCTTCATCGATACTACGCTCCTCAGCTGCTATGCTATAATTACGTACTGTATGTGCCGGAACAGTGGTGATGGGCAATGGGCCTGGTATAAACTGCTTTAATATCCGTTTACCGTTAGATGGCTGCGTACACTGGCTTAGGAAGATTCCAGATTCTACGAGTTCTCTATCTGGTATTAGGATAATTTTCGTTTTCGCTGTCGACTGGCTTGAGAAACCCTGATCCAGGAAATTTGTTGCGCTCAGCTGTTAGATGCAAACACGTTAAGGTCTGATCTTACTCTGATTTTTATTATACAACTGATTTCGTTATATACTAACTTAACCTAAAGAATTCTCTTTGTGTGTGATTTCGTGTGACTCATAAAACCATAAAATTTCTACATTATTGTATTTTACCAAAAACAATCAATTTTATTTTTACGTATCCTTTAATCCTAATTACCAATGCACCAAATGCATTGCCTATGCTAAGCTAATAAACATGTCCTTAAACCGTAATACATTGCCCACACAATGCGAATTCACACCATACCCTAAATAAACATCTACATATATTTTTATCTTTACATCTACGTATATCAATTATCTATACTAAACACGTACTATACGGCATCTGGATGGATGCGTATTATAAATTAGAGTAAACGTGGTACGGAAACGATCTACGGCTAATAAAAATAGGCCAAAATATAATAGTGCGAGACTGCGATGCGAGAGCGCGACGAGAGTCTCGCAGCAAATCTCAAGCAGTTTTCGTAACATGCATTTGTATAGGACAATGTACAATGGTTGCGATGCGTCAATGTGAGGCGAGAAATATTCGGAAAATCGAAAAATCCTAGCAACGAGATGCGTAGAGCTTCTCAGATGCTTGATGGCGCTTAAATGAAATTTGAAATTCAAACGCCTTAATTACTTTTTAAGTACTTGCGTTATTCTGAATGAAAATTTCGTGCATCCTTGTTAAGGCTATTATTTGCAAAACGAAGGAAAGTTCCAAATTCAATACTTTTCAAAAATCAAAAATTACTGCAATCAAATTTCATTTAAAACCAATTTGACATTTGTCATATGAACATTACTCTTCCTCGCATCGCGTGCATTGTAAATTGAAAAAAAAAAACCTGCGAAAATCACATCGCCGTCTTGCAGTATTGTATTTCGGCCTTATCGCCAATAGATTGGCGGGGGCCTGTAGATACCTAAATGCTGTGTTCGGATCCACCGTAAGTCATGGCTGTTTAACCTTTCTAGTCACGTTATCTTCTTTCAATGATTGAGGAATTCGATCTTTACCGAAGGATAAAAGGGTAATAATCGCGAGGAGGAGAGACGGTGTTAAGTTAGTCGTGCGTCTATCGGGGAATCGGATTGAATTCGTGAACCGGGAAAATGGTCTCTTAAAGATTGCCTTGGTTTTTTTGGCATCGAAGAACAGGGAAGGGAAATTTTTTGTAGAAAAAAAAACCGGAAGTGAATTTCGAAATGGTGCGCGAGAAAATGCTCAAAATTGCGAACTTTAAAAGTAAATGCACTATTCATTTTGAGAGGACAATTTATAGTAAATTAGACATTTTACGCTTTCATTTTGATTGAGTGTATGACTTTGTTTTTAAAGAAATTTAAAAAAAAACTTTGTTACAAATTATCATACTGGTAGTTTTTTCTAGCTTGAAACCAACTTCTACACTGTTGGTAGTATAATACGTTCGAGAAAATAGCTCGAAATAATGAAATGTAAATATTTCATGTTTTTCTCCAAGGTGTAAGATGAAGGTTTTCTGTCATTTATTTGAGTATATGCGCTATGATATAATCTTATTTTACAAACACATGAGAAGTTTTTATTTCTAATCAGCTCTAAAATTCTTCTACTACCAGAAAAAAAATTACTGGCCACTGGCGCTTAATTTTTATAGTTATAGACGGCATTGAACTGCCCACAGTGAACACAAAAAAACGTGCGTCCGTTTTTCCTATATATGACTAGAGACGATTCTTATATGTGAGGCCTGTGAACTGATGTATCCCTCAGTTATTGCATTTTTCTGTTTCTGAGATTATCGAACTGACCTCATCTTGTTCAGATAAAAGAAATCGCACGATTGGTTTGGTTCCTTGCGTATTAATAACGCGAGCTACAAGACCCTTCCGATCTTGATCATTTTCACTTGTCAAAATGACATCCTGATAGTTGCCTGGCAAGCCATAGGATAGTTTGAGCTCCGTTGACAGCAGCTTAATTGGATCAAATAATGTCGAAAAAAGTTTTCAAGTATCTCTCGTTGTGTTGGCCATTTACGGGCTGCAAAAACGTCACCATTGGGCCCATATTTCGCCGTTCAAGTTTGAGACTCAGTCTCCATAAAAATCTCGATTTTACGCTATTACAAACCTTCCTTGGACAAAGAAAGTGTGGGCCCGTTTGAGGGTAAGAAATCCATTCCCAGAATTCAATCGCCCATGATGTCAAAGTCTCCAAAGCTTCCATCCAAGTATATCTCTCGATGGAAAGGTGCTTTTCTCCCGTTCTTCATCAATAGGCCCTTGTGTAGTGGAAGATGCTTCTCCAGGTCTGGTCGCAATACCAATGTATGGTAAGAAAAAACTCCACCGGCAGTTCCCTCACAAACGCAAAATTCTCCTTATTTTTTGAGACTTACTTTCAACTTTACCAACATGATTTGAAAAGCCTTCTCGCAGATTCTCCCATTGCCGGTGGTTCTGTTTAAGCCACCCCCATTTACTACGATTCTAGCAAGTAGATCCTACATTCGCTTGCGTATGAAATTCCCTGTTTACGCCTGCGCGTTCTTATTTGTATTCATCTGCAGCAATCTTACCAATCCTGGCTGTACTATAAGTGACATTTTCTTCTTCTTTAGGAAATTAAGCAAGTAAAATAAAGTGTTTATCTGGGACCATTTTGAACTAACAGTGAGGGCATTGGAACTAAGGTGCTTAATCCTTAACTATCGCAAGTTTTAACACTCCTATTGTTTTTTGCGATTTTGGTCAACACTACCCAAACAATGAATTGTTTGGTCGAATGAAGATGATTCGTGAGATTATAGGTCCATCGGATCCTTACATATGCGTACTGGTAATGTTATTCTACGTACAACAAAATTTCTTTTATAGACCATAACAAACAGTGGAATAATATACCCTTTACTATCCGTTTTTCTAATATTTGCTATGGTAATATTTGCAAATGCTAATACCTAGTAGTTTCTATGGATTTAGTCCAGCTTGTTTCTTAAAGAATGGTTTTCAACAAAATTAGTATCTCGTTAAATTAGACCACTGAACATTAATTTAACTGTAATATAAATTTATTGTTATCAAGTTCAATGCTTTCTAGCTTTTTATCATTCGTGCTCAATACTTTTAAATCTAACGCATTCATAGATTCAAAATTAAAAACTAATGGGTCAAAAGTCTTCGATCAAAATCCTTTTCACGAATTCTTATTTTTAAGCAAAGATAAAGTTTTAACTTTTATAAAATTTTCACTATTATCATAAACTCTGCCTGCAAAATCTGCTCGCAACATGAATTGCTGAAAGTTACTCCTAAAAGATAATCGGTACTTCCTCTTCCTGCACTTACGACCAATTAAGATAAAATTACTTTATACCCCATAATGTCTGATAAGTTCAATTATGTTATGACAAATTTTATCAGAATAAGTCACAAAAGAAAACTGAAACATTTCGAAATTTTATTAAGCTCAAGTCAAGGTAGATTAGAGAACCAATAAATTGGTTTTATGTTATTTCCCCTGCTAAACCATCCAAAGAAATGTTTTGTTGTTGCAAAGAACACCAAGTCGAGGTGAAAAAGTTCATTTGGGCGAAATTAGGCGCTCAAGAAATGGAAACGTGATTTGCTGTATCTTAACTGGCTAATTGTTAACGGATATGAGTAAATTGTGCAGCGATTGTATCTTTGAAGTCGCATTTTTCTTTATTTCATGATAATCTAAAAGATTGCAACTGATTCCGGCCGCCTTTTTTGCGACAAACCTATGAACAAAATTTATATCTATACTTCTGTATCAAAGCATTTGACGACGACATATGAGAAAATATATTTCATATGTGCTACTGTTGGTACAAGATACTAATTCAAGCTCCTCTTTCAACGGAAAATTCGAGGGCTCAAGTCATGTCAAAGGCAATCAAAATTCTACGCTTGAGAAAACTCACTGTTTAGTATGTTATTGAACAATGCATGTTGTTCGCGTTTATTCGAATGAAAAACTTATTAGTCTATACTTCAATTTCTTTATTTATTAGTTTTCCTCAGGTGTACGACATGCGTTAAGGTGAGGGGCATGGCGAGGTTCCCGATAATCCAGATGGACATAGCTAGAGGCAGGGGTGTAGTAAGCCAAAACTTCTTAAAAGTCCGCCTTAAGGACTCACAACACTGATGACAAACTTAGTAAAAGATATAGATAGACCGGACGAATAACTCATTTTTGAAAGAACGAAACAAGTCAATTCTCCATTGCGCGATGTGATCCTGCATGGAGACTGAAAGACTAGAGCACTTCACGCATGACAGCTACTTTAGCGAATTACAAGAGGAATAAACCAAAAAGCATTCAGTAGAAGCACGATGGGCACAAATCCTTGATCCTATCCCAACTGACATTACTAGTTTGCAAGAAAAAAGGCAGAGCGGGTTTAGGGAATTTCGATAGTCATCAGATGCCAGACCAGTTAACTGATGAATAATCAGACTTCACCAATCCTTGTGGTCATTGCAAAAATCACGTTGAACGGAAGTCAGGTCAATTGTGGCGGAATATTGACCTCGTTCTTAAAAGCTATGAGGACCGCCATCTCAATTCAAAAAGCATAAATAAAGGTAGCAAGAACGAAACTGGTGAGCTCGAAGACTGTATGTATGGAACTCATCGTTATGACTGAAAGTGAATCGACAGAGCGGCGTAAATCAATAGCAAAACCAGAAAACCGGCAGTCCAGCGGTGAGTTGGAAAATATAACTGGAGCCGTATCTTAGATCGCAATTAACTAACAGCAGGTATGATTGGATGTAAAATTAAGTACAGCAAGAAAAGCTCAGTGAAGCAATTCTGGCGCTACGTATTCTAAGCGAGAACCCAAACCTAGATTCGGTTCATAGGTCCAAAGGACACTGTCTATAAATCCAAGAAGATAAAGGCAGCACAACGATCTTTTCCTGAGATAGAAGGGCATACGTCAACGCATAACGAAATCAATCAAAATCTGGAGCTTGTAATAAAAGGAGTCTGTTCTAAAACAATATGACGGACTAAGTAGAGTGGCTCCTGATTGAGCAGGAGCTGAACTCATTCGTTGCAAAACGCTTCAACGTGCGGTAACTTGCTAACATCTTCAACAATCCGATAGTAAGAAGTAAGGTTGTTATTTCAAGCTCCCAAACAATGGCGACTCCGGGTATATGGGACATTGAATTTGTTGCAAGTCTCTGAAGTAGAAGTAGTTGTTAGGCAAACATTTCCTTTTTGGTTGATCACTGCAAGCCCACAGGGGTGAATGTTCGCGATCATGAGTCTTCCAGAGGAAGATAATCAGAAATAAATTGGCTGGGTGGTATGAAAGATTCACCGATGGGTGATTGGTGATGCTCAGGAACTGAGATTCAAAAGGGGTCACTCAACGATACAAGCATTTCGCTGTTTTCCAAGCCAGTATAACCCAAACTGGTGGATCAAAAAGGTCGTCCCAGCGTTGTGAGCACGACAGTTGTGAGCAGTTTCATGAGGGGACGTACTATCTTTGCGCTGTCTGGTGAAGCTAGCTCTGAACCCTCTACCATTAGTTCGGGGATCCCGAAGGGGTCTATTCTGAGTCCTTTTCTAGTGCCATTTTGGCTAGCTCATCCGATCTTTTGTTTCCCTCTATATCTCTACACTCTGCCCTCTATTACTCGGGTTATTGTGGCTTTGAGAGCCCGCCTGCAATCGTGCACCAGTTGTGAAACTACGCGGTTAGAGGCAAGCGCCTGCAGTGCCGACTTACTGTCCGAGAGTATTTGTATTCTCCCATTACGGTTGTTTGGTGCCGCTTTTATTGCAAACACTTCTAGTTTATAACATACAAGTCTTTTAATTGTGAAGAGCGCCGCTGTAGCTCTCGTTCTGACTGCTCCTATGTACGGAGTCCAAATTAGTTTACTATCCAAGGTTACTCCTAAGTATTTCGCCTTGTTTACTAAACTGATATGTTTTCCGTCAAAAGTCGGGGCTGAAAATGTCTCCGGTTCACGGCGCTTTGTGTAAGGCATAAGCTCTGTTTTGAAGGCATTAATGCGCAGTCCGTTTAGCTTTGCCCACTGAGAGTGCGGTCGACATCAATTCCGACATGGTTTCCTGGAACTTTCCACTTATCAGTATAACGATATCGTCGGCGTACGCTATCGTACTGAAACTCTTCCCGTTGAGGTCTTCAACTATTTGGTTAAGTGTGAGTACCTAGACAAGTAGTGATACTATGCCGCCTTGTGGTGTACCCCTGTTGGTCCATATATTCAAGGTTACGCCGTTTTCTTCGGCTGTAATCTTCCTTTTAGCTAGTAGTTCCGTCATCCATTTAGTAAGATATGGGTATATTGCATATCTTTGAATTGCTGCTACTATGCTTTCAATTTTTACATTATTGAAGGGTCCCTCGATATCAATGAATGCCGCCAAAGTGTAATCTTTGATGGTAAGGTTCC
This sequence comes from Stratiomys singularior, assembly GCA_954870665.1. Lineage (NCBI taxonomy): Eukaryota > Metazoa > Arthropoda > Insecta > Diptera > Stratiomyidae > Stratiomys > Stratiomys singularior. The sequence goes on along the minus strand of OX940879.1, from coordinate 54,108,585 downwards.
TCTCTATTCTACTTACGACTTCGTGTAATGCCGTCTCTGTTGTGCGCCCTGGGAGATATGAATGTTTGTTGGTATGCGGGCTTTTTGGCATGGAAAACGTTATGCTGATATGTCGATAATCTGTTGCTTTGAAGTGGCTGGCATTCGCCGTCTTCGGTATAGAAACTTCTTTAGCTTCTCTCCAGTCAGGAATATAGCCTTTGGGTATGGAGGCTCTATATATTTACACCAAAATCCATATTATTGTGACATCCGCTTTCATAAGCATGATCGGATACACTTTGCATTATCGGATAAACATGATCGGTTACTGTTGAATTGTAAGGTTCGAAGGTATCAATGGCCCAAAGGACCTTTTCTTCGCTTACCATGTTTTTTTGGGTGGTGGGGGGGGGTATTGGGCACCATAAGGAGTAACGTTGTTTACTTGTTCTGTCTCTTCATCCGTTAAGCCCGGGAAATGTTGGTTTAGTAGGAGCTTGAGACGGTCTATGCTATTTTTTGTCCGCGATCCGTCCTCCTTTTGAAGCATCGTGTCCACATGTGGTTCTCTTTTCAGAGCCCTGCTTAGCCTAGATGTCTCGCTTCCTCCCTCAATATTGTTGCAAAAAAGATTCCAGGATTTCCTTTTCTCTCTTCTTACAGCTGTTTTAAATATTTACAGATTTCGCTCATAGTCCTCCCAATCCGTATCTCGGTTTGTGAGGCGAGCTATTCTGAATTGTCTTTGACTATGTTTCCTGATCTCTTCCAGTTCTTTGTCGAAACTATCGACCAGTATGCTTGTGATGTATCTCACTTCATTGTCGATGTCTTTTCGACTTTTCAATCGATTCGCTTGTTGTGAACCTATATATCTTTTAGTAGCGTTTGTATACGTCCCAATAGGTTTTTCTAGGCTTTTCTTGCATTAGACCAATGGGGTCCTCTCGCCTCTTCTCATTTGAGAGGTGTCACATTAGTCGTCCGACAGGCTAGGTGAGTCACATACTCTCCAGCCGTGCAGGTCCTCCAATGCCTCTGTTGTGATTAGAGTGACGTCAATCACTTCCGCTCTATTTTTTTGTTATAAAAGTCGGTGTGTTACCCTGTTTTTCTAAGTTGAGGTTAGTTCGAGTTCGTATTGCGCGTTCGCGTCGCATCCGATGATGGCCTGTTTCCCCAGTGTTCCGATTTGGTGCGGAATTCGTTGGTCGGCATCGGAGCGTCGAACGGTAGGTATGCCGAGGCTTGCCTTACCTGCCCGTCCCTTCCATCGAACACCGCTGATGGTAGGTCCATGTTGCTGAAATGCGGTAAAAAATTAAATGAACTTCCTTCCGACATATAATGCAGTTACGGATTTTATTTACCCCGCTTGTAGCAAAGATTTAAATTGTCTTGCACTGATTCCAAGTATTTTTCCATTCAGCTGGTAAGGCTCTTATATCAGTGCTATGTCAGTGCTCCCATCTGCTAGATGCTTAAGCAGGTTGGCTGTTGCCGCCCTGCTGTGGTGCAGACTTGCTTGGGTCACCTGCATCAGTTTTTCGTTTTTGCTCTAAGGGTTCGGTCGCCTTAGCTCTGGCAGTCACCTGGGTGAAACAAAAACTCAGTCGTCCGTTTTTGTCCCTTAGAGTGCTGGCGTCTTCCTTTCGGATGCCCAGTACCAGGACCATGCCTTTGTTGGCGACTTCTTTCTCCGCGAAGAGATGCCACCTTTCCGTTTCATACCCCGTATTTTGCAGTTTAAGCGTCTCGAAGGCTTCCTGCGGTGTCTTCTCCGTTCCGGGTATAAATACCTTGACGGTGCATATTCGTGGTACCTTCTTTATGGGGACGACTCTAAACTCCTCGATCAGGGTGGTGTTTACCTTGGCACGTGGAGTCTTTCGATAATTTAGAGACTGCTTTTCGCCACAAGTCACAACCAGATAGCCCGCTGTCGGTTTCATTCCTCTGAATGTTGGAATTTTGTCTAGTTTGCTGCGAAAGTGCTCCAAGTGGTCCTTCTTTAGGGCAGTTTGCAGCTTCACAAGTTGATCCTCCTGGATCTTACCTATCTCATTGAGGTAGTCTATCACCGCTAACGTTACTGCATCGGTTGCGGCGTCCCGATGGGACTTCCTCGCCAGAGTTTGGGGTACGGGGCTTACCCTCCGTTCGTTTTTACCAGTGCCTTGGTTGCTATCGTCCGATCTCATCCGCTTATGTCCAGTTTTACCCTTTTCCTTTGCGGTTGGTGGTACAGCCTCCTTGGCAGTAGCAGCCAATTTCCCAGGTTTCCCTTGTTTGGCTGCCACTTTTTGTCTGGTGCCAGGGTTCGTTGGTAAGCTCTTCTCCTCGATTGTGTTTTGACGTTTCAGTTTCCTTTGCGCCTTTCTTCTTAGTTCTTTCTTTCTTCAGTTGTTTTGGTAGCTGCCATTGCGCTTGTTTTGTTGTAGTCACTCATCAAATGCACGCCCTGCTTCCTCAGCGTACATTTCCGGCCCAATAGCTCTGGGCAACTGGTGCTTGGTGCCGGTACGCCAGTGCTTTTTCGCGTTGTACTTCCATGTTTATTATTTGGTTACCTCTTCGCTTTACATCTCGCCCTTTGCCTACCTGCTGGGTTGGATCCGAATGTCTCCTGCAGTGTAGTCGCTGGGTTCATTAGAGCTTGTAGGCCCCCTCGCCACGTCAAGGCGGGTAACCATGAAGGGGTCACTGACGACTTACTGGTGTGGTCTTCTGAGAACAATCTCCGCTTTAGAAGAACGAGACTCCTTTAACTTTAAATTGTCAAACGTGGGGGATTATGATTAACGCTAAGAAAAGAGAGCTGATTGTTTTTAAGGATCCACATCAACAATTTTCAAGGATCCACATTATATGGCAGGCATCAGTGACGTACAACTGGAGCAACATAGGGTTTTTTTTTTTGGGTAGAGAGGTAAAGGCTATTTATGCCCTGAGTGTCTAGGGAAACACTGAGATCCCTCTAGTGGCCTACTGGACTACCGACTAAACAAATCACCTGTCAACCGGAGCGCCTAGCCTTGAACCGGTTATTGGAGCGCAGAATCCTTCGGTCTTACACCGGCTTGTATAAACGGGAGGACGGATGGCCCTACCCCCAACCGACTACTATACCGCAATGCAGCCGTGGAAATAAACAATCTCTGTGGTGAGAGGTTGATCGAGTGAGCGGCAAAACGGATGACGGAGCACGAGACCACCACGATCAGCAATGCGGCGGACAAAAGAATCATGGAGGCAGGCAATGGTTAGAGATAAGCAGTTAAAAAGAAGACTTAAGATAAATAAATATGGTATTAGAGATAAACCACATATAGGGTGTAAATGTATTAAAAAGAAATTTTAATAACTTAGTTAATTTAAGGAAACAAAAATGAAAGAATATATTGAAAATGTAACCCGTAGGCTAAGTATTAGGTTATGACAAGATTTATAAATAATTGTACATATGAACAATATCACCCAATAAATTACTTTAAACTTGAAACATGGTTGGTGATGCTTTTGTGACCTTGGTTTTGGCCAGCGTCGTTGGAGCTGAGCACAAATGTAGCATGCTGTATATTGTGCAATCAAAGAGATGTAAAGCTCGAAAATCTGGCAAGTGTCCCAGGATCAGGTAAGTGACTGAGGTTTAAAAAGGGTTGATTTGAGTCCTCTAAGATAATCTTAACCACCAGGTACCCGGACAGAACTTGTTTGAAGAGGCGGCGACGGTTAAACCATTGACCCACTCCTGATTTCTAAACAACACCTAAACAGAGTGAACACAGAATGGTTCAGTTACCAACCCGGCACCATGACCACCTAGATTCTACATAATGTTCATTTCCTATTTCAAAGCTATATCAAGAGTAATGGGTTTGTACGTATCGATTGTCGAGTTATTCATTTTTTTGCATAAAACAGGTACCTGATCTCGTTATGATGCCAACAGGAACCCGAAACGCTTAGATTTTTGCCTGGTGTTGTGCAAACCCGGAGTTTTACCTACCCTCTGTCTGCTCGAGACGGGAGACCGTGACTGGTTTTTAAGGTACTTTTTTCAGTATATCTTGTCCATTGTGATGTTTCATGCAAACAAACTGTAGATGGTCAACGAGCCAGCTTTAATGCCAACAAGCTGGAAGCTTTGTAGTCGTTGAAAATGTGTAGACAATGGGAACAGGTAACCTCGCCGCAGAACTGCTGCAATTCGTTCACCAGATTTACCATGATACACTGCTTTGCCCATTCGAATTTCACGTGAATGAAGGTTTATTCCTGAAGGAAGAAAGCTTATGCCTTGTAAGGCAAAATCCTAAAGAAGAAACAGGGACTCGTCTGACTATCTGTATACTGGCTCGCATGTTTGCTGAAAAGCACTGACAAAACGATTACAAAGCTCAACCGAGCTTTTATATATATATATATATCCGTCAACCGAACCAGACGGTAACTATCTCCTCCTCGGTTTAACTTCAGAATGTCAATGAAGCTAAAAAAGATAAAGAGAGACTTTCTAAAGGCCCAAATACAATACTGCGAGACTGCGACGCGAGAGCGCGACGAGAGTCTCGCAGCAAATATCAACCAGTTTTCGTAACATGCGTTTATATACGACACCGTACAATCATTGCGATGCGTCGATGCGAGGCGAGAAATATTCGGAATATCGAAAATTCCTCGCAACGAGATGTTTTGACGTTTGTCAGATGCTATATGGCGCTTAAATGAAATTTGAAATTCAAACGCCTTAATTACTTTTTAAGTACTAGGGTTCTTTCGAATTAAATTTTAGGGCAAATTTCGTGCATACTTGTTGATGCTCTTATTTGCCAAACGAAGGAAAATTCCAAATTCAAAACTTTTAAATAATCAAAAACAATTGCAAGCATATTTCATTTAAAACGTCAGCAAGATGACATTTGTCATATGAACATTATTCTTGCTCGCGTCGCCTGAATTGTAAATTGATTGCGTTGCGTGATGACGAGCGAGAAACGCATCGCGTTCACGTATCACCGTCACGTAGTATTGTATCTGGGCTTTAATGGACTGGAACTTAATTGACAACATATTGGGAAGTTTACCGAAGAATGATTATCAGGAGTAGACCAAGACTGTATTCTTTTCAAGACCAGATAAATGTCTTGCATGACGAGCTTTATATGCTGCAGCTACCGTGTAGGTCACGATTAAGGGGTACCCCCACTTGCGACTTTGAAAAAATCGATTTTTTGTTAATTGCATTTTTTTGAAGTATAAGTATCTGACAATATGACCTGGAAATTTCAAGTCGATCCGAACAAAATTGACTGAGATATGAGCGTTGAAAGAGAAGAATCCGTTGTGTAAACAACCGGCTAGTCTGACACCTGGCACGCTCGACCCTCTCGACGGTTTCAGTCGATTGTTCGATGACAATGGTCGTATACCTGGCATTTACAAGGTTTATATAATATACTGGAATTTGTAGAAACGAATTTTCGTTGCCTTTTATCGTTTAAATTCGTCAGTGTAGCTTCAAAGTTCAACTATATGAGACGTATTTATTTCCGCCGTTCACAATATTATAAGCGCAGTTTTTATTTATCTTACATTTAATAATGGATCGAAAAAAAGCTTCGCGAGAAACAAGAAGCAGTGAATATTTACGGAAATCTCGACCAAAAAAAAGGAAGGGTATTTTTAACCCGAACCTGGCTGAAGCGGAAACTGAAACTTTCAGCACGTCTGCGAAGAAACTGAAAGATAATATTGATATGACTGTGAATCAAAGCCCGAATATTGAATATCGCATTTTAAACTTTTGTGTTGTGTTTGCTGCAATTTCAAGTTTAGTGAAGTGCAAAACGTGTAATGGAAATATTAAATTTCAAACTGCAAATGCAAGAGGACTAGGCTTCAAAGTCGTTGTGAAATGTGACTCATGTGCAGATGATTTGATACCATCTTCTCCTTTTGTGGCACATTCGTATGAAATAAATCGTCGATTTATATTCACTATGAGAGTTCTCGGCATAGGATTAGCTGGAGCACAAACATTTTGCGGACTTATGAACATGCCAAGGTTTCTTACCGAGAATACATATTCAATAATTTTAAAAAGTATGAGTCTGTGAAAACATGTGCAGATGTAGTATTTAAAAAAGCCGTACGAGAAGAAATTGAAAATACACCTAATGCAGCAGAAGATGCAACTTCTAAATTAACAGTTTCCGGAGATGGATCCTGGACGAAACGAGGATATACGTCGTTGTTCGGAGTTACATCAGTCATATGCTACTACAGTGGAAAAGTACTTGATCTCGTGGTAAAAAGTGCGTATTGTAAAATGTGTGAATCGTGGAAACATAAACTAAATGATAAAATAAAACTAAATACGAACAATGGTACGAAACACACGAAGCTAACTGCAGTGCAAATAACGAAGGTTCGTCGGGAAAAATGGGGGTGGACTCTATTATCGAAGTCTTCAAGCGTTCAATAGCAAAATATAATGTCCTGCACCGTTACAATATTGGAGACGGAGATTCGAAGACGTACACTGGGCTATTAAAGTCTCATCCTTATGACGACGTAAAAGTTATAAAAAAAGAATGCATCGGACACGTCCAAAAGCGTATGGGATCCCGTCTTCGTAATTTAGTAAAAAACACAAAAAGCTTGGTGGTAAAGGACAGCTGACAGAAAAATTTATTGACAAGCTCACTGTGTACTATGGACTTGCTATTCGACGCCATTCTGCTTCTGTTCACGATATGCATGAGGCAATATGGGCGACCTTCGATCATTACAGTTCAACCGATGCAAAACCACACCATGAGAGATGTCCAACCGGTGAAGAATCGAGGTGTTCATATCAACGAGCTCAGGCGAGAAACGAGGCTTTCCAACACGAATACAGACCACTTCCATCAAATGTGTTGGATGCCATCAGACCTATATACGACGATCTGAGTAAAGAAACTTTACTCGAAAGATGCGTCGGTGGCTTCAATCAAAATAACAACGAAAGCTTCAATCAACTTATTTGGAAAATCAGCCCAAAAATCGTCTCGAGTGGAGCAATTGTTGTAAATTTAGCAGCTTATATTGCCGTTGGACTATTCAACGAAGGTTCAAAATCATTATGTTTTTATTTGAACTCAATCGGAGTGAGCTGTGGACACAACGCACAAAGCGGATCTTTTCGACCGCTTCTAAAATACAGCCGGCGGATGCGCTTCTTTTCAACAATGTAGTTAAGGGTTGTGTCGTCAAGCATGATGTAGCTATCCCTAGCGATTTTGTACCTTGGAATGAATTTGTTCGTGGGTTGAACGATGAATGAAATTCGTTTGCCTGATGAAGAAATCGATTCTATCCTTCTCAAGATTTCTTGTAGTAGGTGGAATTTTGTCTCTTAGTTTCTGATCTACTTCTTGTCGCAAACCACTCAATTAGCTTTGCTATAGTCTTTGATAAAGACGGAAGGTTTATAGCAAATCCTATGAACCTGGATGCAGAGTTCAGTGATCAGAATCGAAATCCAATAATTTAGAAGCGGTTCTTGAGACAGTTGATTAGTAATAAGGTTTTCAGATAAGAAAAGGAATTTGTTCTAGGAGTAGCTAACAAGATCTCTTCTATTGGGAAGCCTGGGGGTAAATTGTTTAACTCTATAGATGTCAGCTGTATTTTTAATCCAGCACTTTAGTCGTGTACCGTTCAGGTTTTTTGAGTGATTTCTTCATTTCAGTATGTTTAGCATTGAAATAACCTCCAACAATTATTGCCGCATGCTTAATAAAGCTGCTGAATAATTGTCTGAAATGTCTCATTCAGCTGAAGTTAATTCATTCTGCCTTAAATATACAGAACACACCGCTACCCAACCTTCGCCTACTGTGACTTCAATGGCGGTGATGTCTGCATTTTCAATATTGACAATTTCTTTGTTCCTATACTGAACATTGCCTTTGACCAATACTGCTGTCCCTTTGCTGATTTTTATTGATACTCCTTACCAGAATATAGTCTTTAAAATGTACTTGAGTCATTGTGTTTCACAAGTCACCACTTGAACCCTTTACTGCATCTCTTATCTCAAACAAGTTTTACTCACAACTACGAAGGCACCTGGACCGTTACAGTCGGATACCGTTTAATTTGAAGTTTGTTCGTTGTGTTAGCACTTGTTAGGGGTTACGCTCCGCCTAACTCCTGCTGTCACTTCAAGTCTCCCTGGGTTTATAAATCCGTTTACCATTGCTTGACCCACCTGGTAATGGTATGATTTTTTTCTTAATACGTTTCTCCATACTTTTTAATGTTAATGAGATTATATAATGTGACAGTGGGAAAAAATGATTTAATATGCATCTAGCGAAGCCAGTTCAGTAGTAGGGTTTTCATTTGATCCTTGATAAGCCCCAATTCAGATTCTCGTGTGTAAGAATTTTCTTCTTGTCCATTCGGGGAAATGAAGAGTATAAGCAACCGATGAACCTTCTGAGCAACGTTTTGACACTAACGATTCAGAGTGTGAACAATTAGCCTTATGATTTTATGTCACTTGGACCGGCCAAATTTCTTTCTTTGTTGGAGGAAGATCCCTAGTGGAATGCTTGCAGTCATCAGCGCCATTGAGTATTCCAACTATGAGTTTATGGAGCACTTTTCTGCCGGCATCTGGCATCCTTTCCGGGCGTTGTGCTAATGCAGACTTGGATTTCTTGGCACCTGGCTCCTTGATACAAGGCCTGCCATCTTCAATTTCTCTAGAAATCACCTCCTTGTAAGGCAGGCTATGAAGATTGTCTATCTAGAAAGGACAAATAAGATAAGAGAAAATTTTAACCACCAACACATCATGGAGTTGCTAATGGAACATTCCTTTATAGTTAACGTGTGAGTTAAAGTATGATGATACAATGAAAATTTCAATTTCAATTATAAAGTTTTTAAAAATTTGAGAATTTAAAACTTAAAAATAAGAATTTAATCCAACATGTCGTATTCTTTTTCAATACATGGTAGTATTGAAAAAGAAACAAATAATGTCTACATCATCCGTTGACAATGTTTCGTCAATTGGAGAAAACATGTATGGGTTTTTTTCATTTCACCGATCCCACATATGTGTTTAAATGTACGCAAATAAATATATGACTATAAATTCTTAATAACTTTACCTTCAATTATTTATATTCATGTGGGGGATCACAATAATTCTAGACTTTTCGACATGATAAAATATCCTCATAATAATACATTCGTGGTAACATAGCAAGCTTTGCGCCCTGTATTTTTCTTGAACTGCTCTTTTGGTAATGTTTTGGTTCTTTCACTAACATCTTTGTCCCAATAAGAGACTTTCCATCCGAGGGGATGAAATGACATACAGACACACAAACATTGGCGCCACGTTGGCTGTTTATTATTGATGCGAACGTTGTCATGTTGGCGCCATCGTCAAAATCATTGCAATAGTATTTTGCAGCGCACAAAAGTTTGATGCGCGGAAACTGGTATACTATATACTAAGATCTGGTGTAAACATTTCCTTAGGGTGTGGAGTGAAGAATAAGGACTATATGGATAATTGATATTTAAAAACGTACTTAAACTACACCATTGAAAACTGAAATAGTTTCTCAGTTCTCGAAAAAGTAAGCCTCCTTTTTGTTCAGATTGACGAGATTGAACTTGACGCTGAAAACCGTGATATTTCTTTTAATACCAAGTCAAATAATTCGTTGGATTGATTTTGTTCTGGTTGCATGAATATTTAACTCCCCTCGCGTGTACGTGCAAAAAAGTGTTCAAGGGTGGTCACGAATATAATCTTTGTAGAGAGAAATGTGCTTTAATGAATATTGAAATATTGAAATATTGGTGGCTTACTTAAAATAAATCAAATGAAAATGATTAGCAATTATATTCACTTTATTATTGGAGTTTATATTAGTTCTTAAAATACAGGTTGCAGGGAGTTGAGTACTATCTGTGACCGTTCATTATTCATCATTCTCGAAAGCGTACAAAATTCATTCTTTTCCTTATATTGAAATTTTCTTCATCTATCGGACATATGATAATTTTTTACGATCTCTCCTCAGATAGGAGCGTTAGAATTGTGAAAATAGAACAGCTTTTTACTTTAAACTTTTCATCTGGTAGAACTACAGCAGGTTTTTATTGGTGACATTTATCTCTTACAAAACGGAATAATATCATCTATAGTCGTTCGTATAAAATAGTTATGCATAACAATTTTGCATTTGCAGCCAAAAAGTATGGACTTCAGGAGAGGATTAGGAAGTGATAACAGCAAACTACGGCTATATCCTCCCTTCAATTGTCAATTTCAAAACTAATTTATTTATATTTCTCTGTGTTTTTTAATTTGGCAATTTGGTTTGGAGATTTGAATTTACTTCATTGCAGCCTTAATTCTATAAAATTTAGCATAGCTTGCGTGTATTTTTCTTCATTAAGTGTTATTAAATTTAAATTTTGAAGGAAAAAACAATAAACTAAAAAACCTTACTTCACTTTACAACTACCCTAGCCTAACTTAAAATACCTTATATCTAAAGACATAAGCTTAAGATTAAATAGGCTATAGATTAAGAAAGTATGATGGCTATAATGTGCTAATATTTAGAACTGCCGATATCGATGGATTGGGGGAGTAGATAGCCCTGGTCAACATTTTACTTCGTCTTTTAAATGCGAGTTGTTCAATACTTTGTGTTCCAGCAAGTTTATGAAGCTTTAAAGTGGAGAAATAGAAAGGTTTGTTGAGATCCATTTTCAGCCATCGATTTTGCCAAACTTGAAGTTAAGCTTTTAGGTATGTTGCACAGGAGCTCCAGACAGGAGCTCCATACAACATAATGAGCATAACCACCATTTTGACGATAAGGATCTTGTTTCTTGGGTTGAGCAGTGATTTGCGGTTCATCAGAGGATATAGTCCTAATATTGCCTTGAATATTTTAGTCATAGCCGATTCAATATGGCTTTTGAATGTCAGCTTTTTGTCAAGAGTAAGCCCAAGGTATAAAGTTTGACCATACTATTTCCTGACCTAAGAAATTAATGTTCCGGTTATGCAGAAGGTTCAGTTTTCTTTTCTTCGTAAAGAACATTGAATTCGTTTTGGAGATATTGACTTTAATTTTCCACCGATGGTAATATAGGTACATTTTTTCAAGCAATGATTCTAAGCTTTAAATTATTTTATTGGGGTCTATTAAAGATGTATAAAAACACGTGTCATCCGCAAAAGAAGCTAGTTTGCATGTATCTAGAACAGGCATGTCCGAGATATGTATTTTGAAAAGTAGTGGGCTTAGACATGAGCCTTTGAGAACTCCTGCAGTTATACTATGAGAGTGGGACAGGGTGTATCGAATTTTAACGGAATATTTCCGGTCTTTTAAGAAGGAGCTGATTATATTAACTAAGTATGGAGGGAATTTAAGTTGAAACAACTTGTAGTGGAGGCCATTATGCAATACTGTATCAAATGCCTATCGATATCAAGTGATATAATGCCTGTAGACTCCTTTTCTTTCAAGACGGTATAATTATTGCTCGGTTGAGTGCCCATGTCTAAAACCGAATTGAAAATTATGTAGAATTTCATTATTTTCAACAAATTTGTTTAACCGGTCGAGAATTAATTTTTGAGTGGCGGTAATAGGCTTATTGGCCTATAGTTGTTCGGGAAGTGACGTTTCTTACTTGATTTTGGGATTGAAATAACTATAGCATTCCTCCATGTAGAGGGGAAGCAGCTAATATTGAGGCAGGCATTAAAGATATCCTCCCTTGTTGTGTTTATATGTCTGCGACAGTCTATTGTCAGAATTAACTCATAAGTAAATATTTGACTGGTTCCGACAATATGTTTTCTTAGTAACAGTGTTTGTCAGCTCTTCGTTGTGGCTCAAACTTAGCTCATGTTGATAATCCACCTACGAGAATATTTTCATAAGCCTTCTAGTATTTCAAGGAATAAATTTCTTTTTCCAGCTAGTTGATAACTAGCTTCAAAAAGCTGATTTCGATATGTTTTGCAAATAACTGCAACGAATAATTCAGTTTGGAAAGTCTATAACTATTATGTTTAGACAGTGTTAGTAAAAAGTTGCTCAGACCATTTTATGGCCATTTTCGCAATTGTTCTTGACAGTTAGAAGCGCGACAATTTTTATTGAGTTTGGTACAAAACAAAAAATATGTATACTGTCAAGAATTGGTGAAAAATTTAAGAATGGTATTCATTTACTTGCTGTTAATACTGTGATTAAGCAGGGAACTCAATTTGATTAGAAAACGAGACTACCAAGTTCGAAAATGAAGAGCAATAATTAGGTTTTAACACGGGAGAACTCGTAAAATAGATCGTAGACGTTTAGGACGTGTAGGACGTTCCTACATATTATGGAATGCCTGTTAAAGAAGTTTTTGAGAAAGGAGCACCACTGAACGGAAGGACGACTCTGCACGACTCAGGAAAATTACACCTTTAGAAGATCGCTTCATTCTTTTGCAAAGCTGTTGAAGTTGATTTAAGACTTATCGCACAATGGAACGATCTAGTTTAAGCAATATAAAAATTTGATTCAGATCGGTGAAATAGGCTCATAAAAGCTGTGTTAGTTGTTTCGTATCTATTCATAGGCCAGACCATTCATTCAGAGTCAGGCAGAAACAATTGGTCCGGGAGCATGGTAATCGGGCGCAAGGAATGAGGAAATCAGGAAAAATATCAAAAATTTTGAGCTTCATTTTGTCAACGGGAGAATTCTCACGCGGCGAGAACCTCTTAAAAGGTGTACCAATGAATGCCTTCAAAATCGCCCTCCAAAAATTAGAAGTAAAAGTGTTTAGGCGTTTCTTATCAGTAATGAACAAAGTCAAATATGCTCCACTAATTCAAAGGTAATAACAGAGTTTTAGTTTTAGTGTTTTAGTTAACGAATTTAAGCCATGCGCGTTAGAGCTTCTTCAAGATATCTCAATATTATGTATGACCAACTCTAACCTTTGACTTTAATCGCAGATTTTTTTCAATTCGTTTTCAATTTCAAATTTCATTTTTATAATTAAAGGTCAAGGGTGGATCGAGAGAAAGACTATCGACATTTTAATTTGGCACGAAAAATTGGATCGTAGCTACCTGGGCTATCATAAAGCTTGAACTCGCTAGAAAGCGCTTAGACTTAATTCAGATGTTGAAAACAGTAATAGATGATAATCAATTACGACATCGACTCAAAAATTGTAGAGCAGCAGCTATTCATTTTAAATCTATTAATCTGATAATCTATTAAAAATTGAACAACCTCAACAAACTTTTTACATGTAAATATGCCTTATTTTCACTATTTGCAACTTGTTCCTTGAAATGATAGGTAAAATTCTTATCATTTGAAAGACCTATAGTATTTATAGTAAAGTATCAATTTCTAAACCTTGTTTGTTTTGAAGTACAATACAAAGGCTTCCTTCCTTCCTCTTCCTTTTCCTTCCATCAACCTTCCTTCTCTTCATTCTTGGAATTTCCTATGCAAGATCATAATAACGATTCTGTTTTGCCGAATCATTGAAGTTGTGATTCAGCTGGTATCTGGTGTTTGACGTCGTTTATTTATTTATTTATTTATCAGGTGGAAGGCTATTTTTCTCAGTACCAATTTCGGTATCTAGAGCTCAGCAATGTTCCCATCTTTGTGTGTAAGAGAGGAGGTCATCTACGAATGTTCTCTTTTAGAAATTCTAACAGATTTCTGGTTCAGGGAAGACGGTCGAAGCCATTAAGTGGAATTTTGCATGGGAGTTCGAACGAAAGTTTCGAAAACTAAAGTCTATTCTCTAATCTGTGATGAATATTTTTAAGTAAGCCCCAGTGTGATTTCATTCACCACCCCCCAGTCATGCAACACTCTGGCAATGAATAAAGAGTTTCTTTGAGTAGAGGTTGACCATAGATCTATCAACGACACATATATGTAGCCACTTAAAAGTGGGTATTTGGACTTAGAAATATTTTTAAACTGTGGTCAAGAAATCAATTGAATATAGTCGTCAATCTAATTATGTCAGGAATACGTATTCAAAGTTATACTGTAAATATGATTTATGAATTAAATGTGGCATTAGCCTTCACCTCCAAACTCCTCCTACGCCTTCCATAGCTCGAGAATAATTTAATTTGAAGGGGATTTGGTTGAAAAATGAAAATTAACCAAGAACCAAGTTAAAATGAACCAAGTTTTCACTGAATTTAAATAGACTTTAATGAATTTCTGAAAAAAAGATAAAACGCCTTATATCTTAAGAAATAATTCAACGTTTATTATCTGTGAAGAGGAATTCTTTGGAGTCCTTACTGTACAAATATGGTCTTAAGATTAACTACATTACATTAATCTAACATTAATTCCAAAATAGCTCACATTCCAATACTAAATGTATATTGTACTTAATATAATGCTGAGGACCAATTTCACCCGAGATTCATATTCTCTAAAATAAAAGCTTCATCAAATTATGAACCTAAGGAAATTTAGATTATTATTTTCTTGGCATTTCCTGTTTTCCAGAAATGTTTAACAGGAAATGCATTTCCGTTCGAAAATTAATGAAATGCCTTAATTTGAGTTTTATACACAATATTTTTGTTTCAATTTATTGGAACGTTTACGATAGAATTCTGGGCGTTAATTTTCTTTTCAGTGTTAGTTACGTTGTTCAGCAACGAGCACGAGAGGAAAATAATACAAAACATTTAGCTTCAAGAACTTTCTTAAAACGTTGAGACTACAGCGAATGCGATACAATAATTGCCTCCATTAACATGTTCTTGGACCTTTTATAGGTTCCTGTGATGCAAGCTACATGTGGCGTCCATTCTTCGTTTACGATCTTATGTTTGTTTTAATGTTGAAATCCTTGCCTCGGTTAATATTTTCTTGGGCCGTTTATAGGTTCCGATAATGCAAGCTACACGTGGCGTGCATTCTTCGTTTACGATATTAAGTTTGTTAATATTCTCAAATTCTTTGAAGAGTACCACATATCCGCTTGTGGTTGGTTATCAAGTGGTATCAGTGGGGCCGATGATGTAACACTCGCGTGGCCATCACACTTCACGTACTTGAGTTTCCGTTCGTTGCTATGGTAGCAGACAGAAAAACGGTAGAGTCTATAGTAACGGTAAGAACGAACCTGTTGCCGACATTTTCTCTGACAGTAGCCACAGTTGTGACATCTATGATACAATAGCTGACCTTTTGAATGAAACACGTTTATTATGCACATGAAACAAATTTTATTGACACATTTATACTCAACAAAAACATGGTTTCTTTACTTAATTTTCGAAAAGAGTTGAACAGTGCTAGAAAACGTCGATCGGTTCGAATTTCTTGAATTTCCAATACAGTAGTTTTTTGTTAATTTTGACATGAATCTCTCTGTTATTTTTCTTCATAGGTTTGTATGCTTCTTGCACAGATATGCTTTGTATAGGCATTTTCTTTTGATTTTTAGATTCTTCATTTAATTTGCTGAGACATTACACAGTAAGCTTCAAATCCAAATGTGCATTTTGGCCGAATCATTTATTTGTATATTAGGTATTTAAGGTCATCAGTAAGATAATGGATATTGAGCCTATTTCTCAGCATAATGTGGACTGCGTTTGCGTTTCGTATGATATTGTCAACAAGTGTTCTGTGGCATCTGCCGCGAAATTAATGTTAAGTCTCTATTCCCTGTAATAAATAATCTTCAATTGACTTAAGGTAATTGTTTATACTTACCAGAAGTGACATCGTACTTGAACCGTAGGAGTATATTAATGTATCATCAGCATACAAGAGTGTTTTGAATCTTATTGTGAGTGTCGTTGGGATATCAAGCTAGGTGTAAATTAGAAGGAATGGGTCCTAATATGAACCCTAGCGGTACTTCAGCTATGATTCCCATCCAGTCTGAGTGGTCGCTACTATGTTTCATTCTCATTGATGTATCCCATGAATAAGAAGCAATGATTCTACGTAACCTGACACAAAAGTTCATCTTGTAAATGTTTTGTAGAAGGCCTTCCAATACGTAAGTGTCACCGTTTTTATACGTAAGCCTAGGTTCACGTCCTCTGCAAGAGTCATAAGTCCATCAGAGGTGAACTTATTTCCGACAAAATCGAATTGGTTCTTTTTATAATATTAAGACTTCCGAATTTATTTATGATTTTGTACTTTAGGACATACTGCATTATTTTACTGAAACATGGAAGTTTCAGCAAATGAGTAATGAGTAGGGTTAGTGTCTAACCCTGGTCCTAGTTGTTTTAGGTATAGTGACTATAATTCCTCGTTTCCTGTCATTTGCGAAACAGTATATGTTTCTGCAGTAGTTTATTATTCTTGTCAAGGATATTGAATATATTTCTGGGAATCTCTTCAGTACTTTGTTTGATATGTCATTGTACCTGCAGCAAGTCTTTGGTTTCAGAAATCTAATTGCTCTTTAAATTGGTTCTTTTGTGATGAACACTTTATATTCGTCAAGCGTATTTGCTGCTGAACTGAAGTACTGGTTATTGATTGCATATGAGCCTCCAGTGGCTATTTCTTGGGTTAGGTACATCCGGATCCATACAGGCTGCGTATACGTTATGACTATTCGTGAATTACTGTGCATACAGATTGACACTCCCATTTTTGTTTGTGGTATCATTAAGGAGTGTTATAGCTTTTCTACACCATTAGCCCGACAATGACTTGTGTTATGACTTGCATGTTACTTTCGCTTTCCAGATTACGTTTCCGGTACAGAATTTTAAGTCTGCTTTCAATTTCATCACTGATTGGGTAGATGTGGCCCCGGAAGCTACTGTCTCTTCTTGCAACTCTGAAATAACGCTGTTTCAAATTTTTTTTTGGTTGAGATAAGCTGAAGTAAATTCGCATCTTGTAGTTTGGAATGTAAGCCTTGATGGCATCATTGATTATTTGGTTGTTTATTCGAAGGTAATTGTTGATTTCAGACTCGGTAAGGTTCGTATCATAAGACGAAAGTTTTTCTTTTGTTCTTCATTTTATTTATTTATTAGCAAGTCTGTTTATTTTCTTAGTTCTTGCTAGTTTACTCTGGCGTAGTCAAAGATATATGTTGGTGGCTTGTTCTGTAGGAGTTCCGGCTTTATTATAATTTCAACGGCTCTATGGTCCGATGCAAAATTGTAATTTGTCAGAATGGGATCTAATCCCATTTCAGATGTGACAAGAGACTTAGAAAGAAATGGATACAGGAGTAAAATGGGACGCCTGTCCATTTTATTAGGTTGGAAGTGAATTGGTTGATGTTTTACGCTTGCTGAGCACTAGGTAGCCATCTGCAAAGTGAATTTCTATGTGGGTTATTTTGGTAATAGCTCAAGCTCAAATGGCTGGCATTAAAGTCCCCTCCAAAGACAATGCTGGTTTTTCTAGCCATGCTGTTAAAGACAATGATAAAGACGACCCAGCCAGCTCGAGCTTGTATTTCTATTGCAGTATTACAGTGATGTCTGCCACGGTTAGCTCGATTGCTTCTTTTCGTTTGATCATTTCATTGCATTTACTTCATTTCTTGTTTACTCATCCCATTTCTACCTGATCCATGTCATTTTCTTCTTACAAGAGACATGATCACTACATATACTTTTATCTTGATGATTATATGCGTATCAAAAAGGAAAGCAAGATTCTTGAGGTTTTTACTAGAACCCATTACCGGTAGCGTCTGTGTAGTATAGTGCATTTACGTAAGGCGCCAGATTCTACAAGTATGCTTAGAATCCAATTTTGAATGTAATCTTCAGTCTTTTCTATACATCTGACTGTATACTTAATCTGCTCTTTGAGAATTTGTCTGGAGAAAAGAGTCAAGACCACGAAGATCAAAGGACATTGTCAGCATGTTAAATGAAGGGAACACTCAAGGAGGAGAATATATTTCGAACTTCTAAAGAAAGAATTAATACTTCCAGAATGATTACTAGATTTCGGTGCCATCAGTCGTAAATTGAGATTTCAAATGTGTATAGAGTGATATACAGTACCGCTCAAATGCTCTGCAACTAATATTACTTTTAAAGAAATGTCAAATTTTTTCAGTGAAACAATAACTTTGAATTTAGTTTTATGCTATCTTTATTAACTCCATTTATTGCTGATTTTTCAACAAAAAGAAATATGCTAATCCATTGACTAACAACAACAAAAAATTTAAAACAACCTAAAGAAACACAAATTCAAGAGCTCAAAACATATGCAACTCGCTTTTTTTCATATTGCAAACACTTTAATGCTAAAACCACTATATGTTTATAACGGTAATCACATTGTTTTGACATTATAATCTGTCAGAAGATACATTGTCAAAGTTTAATTTTCATTCTCATTGAGTTTGGACTAATTTAAGCAATCAGTGAAAGTGAAAAAGTTTTTATCTGAATATGGGTGGATACAAATACAACTCAACTGTAAGATCAATGATTTTAAATATTATATCTATATATCTATATTAAATATTATATATTGAAATACACCTATTTGTTATCGTTTTCCAAACAAATCATGATCAGTTAATATAACGATTTCAATGAGTGTTTGAATCATTTGAGGAATTCCTTTTATACGACTACGTCGAATTTAATAAGCATTTATAGGCTTCTAAGTAGTGTTACACTGCACTGGAGGCGAAGAGGAGGAACAAATTCTGACTGCGAAAGGGCTGACGCGAATGTTGATGGTAATTCAAAAGCAATCAACTGAGTTCAACGAGAAGCTCAACCGGCAGTCAACTGACTTAAATGAGAAGCTCGACTGGCAGTCAACAGCGTTCAACCAGCAATCAGCAGACTTGAACCAGAAAATCGACCAGCAATCAGTAGGCTTCAACAAGAAATTCGACAAGCAACCAGCTGAATTAAGAGCAGATTTAGGTGAATTAAGCCGGAAGCTTAACCTTCAAATTGAAGGTTTCCAAGAAAGGATGGATAAAGTGGAAGAAAGGATGAGCAAAGTGGAGACGGTTCGGAAAGAGATTGAAAGAATAAAAGAAGACTTAAAACGAGCCCCGAAAGTGAGTAATCCGAGCACGATAGTGAGTAACTCGAGCCAGATAACGAGTACAGCCAGTATCTCAACAAGGAATGTAAAAGCACCAACTTTCGATGGAAAAATAGCTTGGAGCATTTACAAAACCCAGTTTGAAGCTGCCGCTCAAACGAATCACTGGAATGACCAGGAGCGAGCAACAGCCTTAATTATTGCCCTGAGAGGTCCAGCTGCGGAAATACTTCAAACTGTCCCTGTCGAGTTGCAGTCAAGCTACATTGCTATCATGAACGTACTCGACATGAGATATGTAGATAACCACCTGAAGCAGATCTACAGGTCGCAGCTGCGCAACCGGATGCAGAAACCAGGTTAAACCCTACAGCATTTAGCACAGAATATTGAAAAGCTTGCGCTATTGGCTTACCCCACATACGACTAATATATTCGGGATGATGTGCCAGCAGAAGCATTTATAAGCGCGTTGCAAGACAGGGAAGTACAACAAGTTACAATTTTCCGCCTAGCCAAAAAACGCTCAGTAAAGGACGCACTGGCATATTGTTTAAACTTTGAAGCTGCCAAAACAACCGCTCGTAGCACAGCCAGGATCCGGCTGGTTACAATGGAAGAATGCAGATTAGAACGTGTTGGCATGACCAGGAGGTCGAAAGTATATGTTTCACCTACATGTTGGAACTGTGGTGAACGATGGCACCTGCAGTGGAGCTGCAAATTACGAGAAAAATCAAGCTATTGCCCAGGCTGTGCCACTAGATGGAAACGCCGACCAGAGCCAAAGCTTGAAAATAAGGCCTCTCTTACTAAAAGGTCAGGGAAAATTACTAAAGCCAACTTTGTAGGACAAGTGTTGGCTACAAGGATGGACACACCACAGAAATTTGACAACGGAACCGTCCATCAGAAAGGAGGAGTGCATGGAAATGCCGATGGTTTATCCCGTCGCCAATGTCCAGTGACTTCTAAACATTGCTGACGGTCTGACGAAAAAGAACAAAGCGAGGAAATGCGTGTAATCACAACGGAAGTCGACGAGGCTTGAACGCAGCACGAACTGCGGGACGCTCAGCTAGCAGATGATGATATTGGACCATTGTTGGTATGGAAGGAGACAACTTGTCGTCCCGAGTGGAAGGACATGTCAGCACGCGGCGCAGTGTTAAAAACCTATTTGGCTAAATGGAATTCCCTTGAGGTCGAAGATGGAGTTCTGAAACGGAAATGGGAAACGGCAGACGGCACTTCACATAGGATGCAAATTGTTCTTCCTAAGAGTCGAGTCAAAGGAGTACTAAAGGAGATGCAAGAAGGCACATCAGGAGGTCACCTTGGGGTGAACAAGACCCTGACCAAGGTTTGAGAAAGATTCTACTGGCTCCACGCTCGAGAGGACGTCCTTGATTGGTGTCGTAAATGCACAATATGTGCTCCCGTCA
The DNA here is from genome assembly GCA_954870665.1 of Stratiomys singularior. NCBI lineage: Eukaryota > Metazoa > Arthropoda > Insecta > Diptera > Stratiomyidae > Stratiomys > Stratiomys singularior. The sequence continues at coordinate 54,088,040 of OX940879.1, read as the reverse complement.
AAGGCCCAAAACGAAGAACGAGAGTCTAAATGCAGACTTATAACGTGGGGATACCATTCGTAAGAATAGCTGTGGACATCGCAGGACCCTTTTCGGAGTCTGAGTGTCCTCATTCAGACTCGGTATTTACTCGTTGTGGCTGATTACTTCAGTAAGCGACCAGAAGTATACACAATTCCTAACCAGGAGGCAACTACTGTAGCGGAGCAAATCGTTTCACAGTGGGTTAGCAGATATGGCGTACCCCGTGAACTACATTCAGACCAAGGCAGAAACATCGAGTCACAAGTTTTTGCCGAAATGTGTGAACTGCTGGGAAAACGGAAAATGCGGACAACACCACTTCACCCCCAGTCCGATGGAATGGTCGAACGGTTTGATCAAACGCTAAATAAACATTTGGCCAAGATGGTTGATGAAAATCAGAGAGATTGGGATCGACGCATTCCATTATTTTTGATGGCATACCAAACTGCAGAAAACGCATCGACAGGAGAAGCGCCAGCGAAAGTCATCTTTGGAAAAATGATTCGGCTACCAGCTGATGTAAAGTTTCGGACACCCCCTGATCAGCCTCAACCCATGTTGGAGTATACTAGCGACTTAAGGCAACGGCTGAATCAGATACACAAAATAGTGCGGAAGCAAACAGAGTCAACCACTGATCGCATGAAAACCAGAAACGACTTAATGACAAACTCATCTGGATTCCAGGACGACTTGGTGTGGCTATATAAACCAGGTTGTCGGAAAGGCAGATCTCCATAGCTTCAGCCAAATTGGGAAGGACCCTATAGAATCATCAAACGAATCAACGATATGGTATACCGGATACAGGAACACCAGAAATCTAGGGCAAAAATGAAAATTGTGCACCTGGACCGTCTTGCCCCATATTATCAGTAGGAAGACGCGGAGATAGCTAATGTGACAGTTTTTTGGGGCGACAAAGATATAAGGCGGGGATAGTGTGACAATTTCGGAAAAGGTTACGTGGCACTGTAGTCGTCTTAAGAGAAACGTCATAAACAAGTTAAACTACCAATACATCGATAATTCTCGAAAACATAAACATAAACAAGTTGCGTCTCAATACACGCAACAAAATCCGGGTGCAAGTGACTCAGCGCGTAAGCACAAGAACAATCCTCATGGAAGATCTTGGGTTGATTGGTAGTTGTATAAAAACGATTACGGCGAGCGGCGAAGAGTGTGTTGTGAATGAAGTGAAGCAGCGAGCGACAGTCCGCGATAAAAATAGTGCAGTAAAAGTGTGGGGAAGTAAAATCATATTCGAATAAAAGTGATTATAAAAGTGATTGATTAATTAATGTAAAGGTAAACTCATAAAAGTGAAATAGTGATTCAGTCAAATAATTGTACAGTTTTTGAAATTTTAAGAATAACCTAATTTTAAATTATTCGGGTGTGTTTTATTCACTATTGCTAATATTTGCGAAGAGCAAACAGGTCGCGCACCTGGCAAAGCGCAACAGTATTGTGAGTTTAATTTTGTTTGTATTCAATTTTGTAGTAGTATATTGTATATAGTATATTCTCGGTGGCCTTTGTAAGGAATGAAATGCATAGTGTTCAAAGAAGCAATATGAGGCATTCTGAATCGTCCAACCTCTCTCCACCATCGTTGTGCATTTCTTTCACTGGTTACCCTTTTGCAGACGTTGGATCTTTCTCTGTAGGAAAGCCGATCTGAACCGGGGTTCATGGAGCCCCGGCTTGAAGCTAGTGAAGCGGTGGAATGAGGCACTGGTGGTTAGCCATCACAATCTACATGAGCCTATTCGAAATTTAATATCAGTGGAAAATTCATTGAGACTGAACTGAACTGTAGGTTAATATGATTGTCAAACAGCAAATTTAAATACCACAAACATCTTATTTAAACTCATGTCCAAACACTATCTGAAGGACCATAGTCTTCTTTATGACACAAGGAAAACTAGCCGAAAGATAAAAGCCTCATCAGCGCTCGCACAACGGTCCATTCCTTTTGCGAGGACGAAGGTACGGCAATCTCCACTGTTCGATCTGCGAAGCATGCACGACTCAGACTCACTGTGATGGAATGGTGAGTGACAAGTGAAGTAGTTATTCTGCTGAAAAAAGAGTTTCGATAGTAATGCTTATCGAATACAAACCAACAGTGAAATACCTCTGAAAGTTGATAAGCAAGAAGATCAGTTTTTCCGAGCAAATAAGGGCAACTGCTAACAAGTTTGCAGTAGATTATCGTCACTCATCAAATTATCGGCCAGCTAACGAAGGCTATCACATCAAAGAGACAACTCATAATGACAAGTCGGTCTGTAGATACACTAAAAGAGATTGAATTGAATGAGTTGCATATGCATGTCGAACAGTTCCAAAAACGACGATTTTGATAATCACAGAGGTGGCACACATTGCATTCCTTGCTAGAGGGTGTAGAAGTAGTAACCGATGCAAAGGAATTAACAATCGAGAAGTTACCACGGAATAGAGACAACTCCGGAACTTTCTCTCTCAATTAAGCGCATAGTCAGACTGAATTTTATTTGACTCAGTTTTAACGTGGGCATCGATGTTTTTTGTATCAATTGCTTTCTAGCTGCATATGTTATACAGGAGAAAGTGATGACGCCAGCCATATCTAACAACGGCTGTGAACAAATAAAGCGCGTAGTGGCCGTTTCAGTAAAACTGGAGACTCTTTTTGGGAAGCTATACTTAGCGAAATGCTTAGATCAATTGATTAATGTGTACAGATTAGGCTTCCGCAGTTTTGGCTACTAAATGTGCGTTTTCTTAGTTTTAAAACAGTCCGAAGCAAGAACGCAAGTGTAAGCAGGAGGAGGTGAATTAAAAAAAAAGCGAATAAAGGCATTGGTATGTAAGGACTTTTCTAAAGGTCTGCATCAAACTGTCACAGGCAAACAAGGAAGGGATTTTGGAGTATTGCACTTCTGAAAGTTACTAACTATCATTTATTCTCCTGTCACAAAAGAAAAGGTTTTCGTAATAGAATAAGTTATTTTTATTCTCTTTATTCTTTTGTTGTTTGTTTTTGTTTATTCTTTATTCTTTTATTATTTTGTTCAACTATTCCTTAAGAAGAGAGGGAATTGTATGTAGGTCTGTTAAGAGGAGAATAAAGTAATGCGTTCCTGAGCGCTGCCTTTATCCAACAACGTTAAAACTGAGTTGGTGCGATGAATCAGCTAACGGAAGATATTAATTGTGACCCTCGTAAATATTAACTCGACTTGTATTCAAATCAGTAAGTGAGTCAGAACGGACATATGAAGCCTACTATGAGTACACTTTTGAGCCTTAAAAAAGGGATGACTATTTGTTTTAACTTTGTTTGTTAATTCATGATGCCAAGTTGTGACTTTTTTGGTTGAAATTTTATTTGCAAAGAAGATTAAAATTTATAAAAAGATTTCGATAACAAGAAATAAACTTAATTAAAATAAAAGGAAAAATAGCGGGCATACATAGCTTCGATCGATAATTCTGATTACATCACTACATCGCCTCTCTGATAGTACTTTCCGCTATATATTTTTAAAGTAGTAGTAATAGTAGTTGTAGTAGTAGTTGTAGTAGTAGTAGTGGTAGTAGTAGTAGTAGTAGTAGTAGTAGTAGTAGTAGTAGTAGAAGTAGTAGTGGCAGTAGTAGTAGAAGTAGTAGTAGTAGTAGGATTAGTAGTAGTAATGATATTACGCAGTCTGTGTTCAATACTTCTCTCGACAAGCATCTTAAAAAATAATAAATTTTTTGCAAATCGGCTCAGAAATTTAATGGTTAAAAGTTTACAAGTACTTCGGTAGGTTTGCTTAAAAAGTGGGAACTCGATGTTTCATTTCATCCGAATGTTCAATACTGTATAATTCATGCTCAATTTCTTCAAAATGTACAGTACTTGAGGAGAGAGGCTTTGTTTTAATGTAAACTACGCTACATGTAAACGATTTGTTAAATTTTATTATTCGTATCCAGAAACTGATTGATACGATAAATTGTCTTTTTTTAATTGTATTAAGAAAAAACAAATTTTTATTTATCTCTGCGGTTCATGGTTACAGGATCAAACGTTGGGCAACAAATATATTGCAGCATTCTCGAAAGGATAAGTATTCCTGCTTATAGATTGGGTGGTTGTATTGAAAGTGTCGGTTTAGGGATGACTCATAAGTATACCTCTTTATTCCAGAACGTCAGGTCATTTTCTCGAGATCCGTTTACCTACCTGAAAAGGAATATCAGCGGCCATTATAAAAGGTCGAGTGTGATTCAAATGTATTAAGTCTATTGAAAAATATTGAAGTAGCAATATACGTGAGGAGGATGCGTACTGCAGGATACGTGCCGCATTCGGAGCCGATATTGTGCGTACTGGTCAAAGATGGTTTGCCCGATTCCGCACCGGGGATGATAGCCTTGAAAATGATGATCATCCTGGAGCGATGTTTCGGCCATAGAGGACAATTCTCGCCAAACTTTGCACGAATTAAGGGTGAAGTTAGACGTTGACAAAAGCACCATTCGTCGCCATCTTCGTTGTCTGGGAAAGAAACGACGGCTTGTTCCTCATCAACTTAAAGACAACAACAAAAGGCAGCGTATAGGGATCTGTACTTCGCTGTTGTTGCGCAACAAACGAGAGGCGTTTTTGAATCGAGTGATTACGTGCGATGATGGATTATGTATGACAATAGCCGACGCACGTATCAGTGGTTATCGCCATACGGCTCTCCTGGAACTATCCCAAGGCCAAGCCTTCATCGGCAGAAGACCTTGTTGTGTGTGTGGTGGCATCACACAGGCATAGGCTGTTATCAACTGTTGAACCTGGCCAAAGCATGGCAGCTGAAGTGTACAGTCAGCAATTAAGAGAAGTTTACCAGGAAACGCGACATAGGCATGCAGCGCTCGTGAATAGAAGGGGAGTCTTGTTCCTCCAGGATAACGCACGATTACATACATCAGCATTCACCAGGGACACCATAAAGGAAATTATCTGGGAAACTTTACCACATCCACCATATTCTTTCTAAACTTCGCATCAGCTTTTCACCTTTTCCGGGCGATGGATAACTTCATGCGAGGACGAGAATTCACCAACCGGGAGGACTTATAAATAGCATTACGAAATTTCTTCGATGGAAGAGACAGAGACTTTTATTAAACAGGAATATGTTTATCATCACGATCGCAAAGAGTCATATATGCCGATGGTAACTATTTTCAAGATTAAAAATATTACATTTTATTCAAAAAGTTTACATATTTTACTATGTCCGAAACCGACAATTTCAATGAAACCACCCAATAGTTATAAGGGTAGTTATAAGTACTTCAAACGAAGAAAAAGGTAAAGTTTATGCTTAACGTTCAAGGGCAATATGAAAACAATTTTTGGATTAAATTTTCCATAATTCCAGAATTCGAAAAAGAAATATCGGTCTGATCGTTCTGAAATCCAAGCGAATTAGAATACTCGTCGCAATACTCCTAATAAGCTACTGATGTCTAAATCGGGACGCAATTTTTTAAGTTACCCAGAAAAGTACCTTATTTTTAAGATAGAGGGTCCCATGTCAAATGTGTCATGTCTTTATATTTGCAACTATTTTCGTCTCGTTAAAAATAACCTCCTTTTTACAAACGCAAAACTGATATCCTATTGAAAAAATACTTCTTTGGTACTAACTGTTGCTTATTGTAAAAGTGGTAGCATGCTGAATATCAAACCGTTTCTGTTACAAGTTTTATCTACTCCGAGCTGAAATGAACGCGATGTAAATTAGAAAATTAGAAACTCTTGGCAGCCTTCCGTTTGTTGGAACTTGAAATAAGTGAGAAACGAACCGGCCTTCATACCACCGTTGTTACAATAAATACAGTTTTTATCGTTATTATGTTTTATCATGAAAAATTTGCTCTGAAAGCCTGGAAACATTTCCTGTCACAAGCAGAAAAAATCAGTTCGATGTTTGACATAAGAAAATCTTCCCCGCAACGCATGTATTGTAAATCGAAATGCGATGTGAGATGTCGTGCGAGACTCGTATCGCGGTATCGCAGTATTGTATCTTGGGTTGATTTCAAACCTAAGTTGGGTTTTGAGATTGAATTTCGCCAAGTATGGCTAGTATGACATCTTCGAAGAGGACACCTAGATTTCTACAATGAAGTACTTAAATTTACGTGAAATTGATCTGTATGCTTTGTCCAAATGTTTCCGACCGTTGTGCCCAAGATTTAATTATATTGCAGACATTTCAGAAATATATCATTAATGTTGAACAATCGAAGAACTTATTCTGTTGTTAAAATGTAGTAGTATCATGGAAATAAGCGAACCAAAAACTACTCAAGAAAGCATTTCTTACGATACAATCCGGAAACCCCTAATTTGCCTCGAAGAAGGCCGTTTGTTGCATTGTGTTCTGAATGTAACGATGTTTTCATATGCTAATGTCTGGTTTTTGTCGCTTATAGGGCAAGGCATAAATTTTGCCATGCAACCTTAAATGAAAAATTTGGATCATGATAAGCTTCAGGAGAGCCATAAATTACATACTGCTGACAATGCTAGTGATAAAAAAACATACTTGAATTTTGCATTGCAAAAGGATTGTAGATGTAAGTCATTACATTCCGAAAGATTTCTGAAAAAATTGCATAAAATGTGCAAGATAATGGAGGACTTTTGAAATCGCAGAGCTCACAATCTTGATAAGATAATACTGAAGCATAATCCAAGTAAAACATGCTCAAGTAATCGTGAAGTGCGTTATGATAAAGGTAAATGATTAACTCACATCGTTGGTGGCGCACCGTTTTGTTGCAAGTTATTAGCAACTCATATAGTTCCCATAGAGCAGAGAATTCATCAAATAATAAAGACCGTATTCTATCGCACACACATAAGGAAATCCATAAATCGACAGGATAGGTTTTCTAAAGACTTTCCCTACTCATTTGTTTCCAAGGTTTACTTTTGTAACGGCCAATGTAAAAACATAAGAAAAACGTTCGTAGAAGATATGGAAAATTTCAATTCCAAGTCCAATGAAACGTAACACTAAACAAAATGTCCTTTGATGTTTTCATTCCTAACAAGCAAAATCCAACTTTTGCTTTAGCTTTAAGTTTCAGGTTTAGCATTAAAAAGATTATTGTTTTTAAAATTTATTAAATTTATTTATTATAATTAAATCAATTATTCAAAAAAAAATCCAAATTTAAGAGTGAAATTAATTTTATTTCAAAGGGGTTTGGAGCTGTATCGGCCTTCTTTTTGGAGGAAAGTAAGCCAGAGGAGCTGTACAATTAAGTGACTTTGAAGATTCGAAAACTTTTTGATCTCTTCTCAATAACTAGACTTTTGGGAACGAAAATGTATCTCAGGAGAGCGAGTATATAGATTAGAAAATGAATTTGTACTCGATTCGGACACGTAATGAAAGATAAGAAAGATAAGAAATGAGACAGGGAAGGTAAACTGACAGATAAGATAAAATAGGCCGATACAAAATATTTCGCTACAACTAAGAAACAGAGAGTTCCACCGATAGTGTGCTATAGGCTTAATCTCAAGCCTTTTAGAGAGAGAGAATACATCAAGCATATGAGAAGAATCAGCTCGGTGCCTCTAAGTTTGATGTGACGGTACACAGTTCCACGCGAACTTCATCGCATCCAGAAAAAAATTGAGGATCATAAAAGTCTTTTTAAATTTCTAAAATCGGACAAGGTGGCGGGCTACTCATACTCTCCCAACCGAGAAAAAATTGACTTTGTTGTTAAAAGGTGAACACAGTTCTTACGAAGGCAATGCTTTCAAGGAAGATCTAGAACCAACCTTCGGGGAGGATGTTTTGGGAGCCTAAAGGTTCTCAACTATGGCCTCAAGGAAGGAAAAGAAACGAACTCTGAATAAGAAAAAGGCGGGGTACTATGACTTCACCAAATCTGTTGTCGCGAAGAGCTGCATTTGCATTTGTAGGAATATAAGTTAAATACGAATATTCGGGTGGGGATCTCATTGAAGGCTAGGAAACATTTCTTACTTTGTGCGAAAATTTGATTTCTTTGACATAGGAGGTGATTTGAACGCAAGCCATCCTTCCTGGGGAAATTTCGTATCAAATGGGTATGGGACGGCCTTGTTCAACTAGGTGTAGGCAAATATCGATCTCACTTTGATTGCACCGAACGAGCCCACTTTCCGAATATGATCAATTTCTTCATTGTTTCTTCTAAGCTAGTACATACCTCCCACTGCTGGATGAATTTTGAATGAAGAGTTCTTGACGCTGAGTCTGACCATCTTTCGGTAGAGGTTGCTTTAAGAGTTAGAAAGGGTATAAAGCTGAAGGTAGCCCCCCCCCGCAACACTGTATCTCATACAAGCGTGTCTCATTCACACTGAGTGGAACTTGAGGATATCTCGATCAACAGATCAATAAATTTTTCAACCACCGAGATCGAAGCGGGCATCGCTTGTTTGAATTTAACCCTTAGTATAGTCATTTCAATTATACCCATAAAAAATTACTCCAGAAATTATCTTTACAAAGATTTGCCAGAAGACATCCTTAAGCTCCACCATAGACGTAGCACCCTCAGGAAATTGCTTTCAAGGAGTACCGTCGCAACTTGAATATGGTTAACTGGAAGTAACAGTGGGTTTGAGCCTTGAAAATCTCAGGATGCTTGCACTTGAACGAAATTCCAAAATATTGGCTGGCGTTGATGGAATTTCAAATTTTTTCTTAAAAAATTTTCCCCACACGAATTTTTTTCTCCTCACAACCCTTCCAAATAACTGCATTAACTGCATGGAAATGCGCCAAAATATCTGCTATTCGTCTATAGCCCAGACGTAATCGATACTCGCCCAATATCTCTCTGTGGAATGTGGGAAAGTAACTTGAGAAAATAATCATCCAAAGTATCGCACAGTTCTCTGAAGGAGCAGGAACTGTGCCGGAAAGACCATTTGGCTTCAAAAGAAGTCACTCAACGATAGACGCATCGACTGTTTTCCAAGCCAATATAAAATGAAACTGGCAGGCAAAAAAGGTTAGCGCCGCGTGTCTCATCGACGTAGAAAAAGCTTTTGGTTCAGTTTGGATCGATGGACTTATCTACAAACTGATCCAACTGGGCTTTCCTGTAAATGTTACGAAAATTGTAAGCAACTTCATGAGGGGACGAACTGCATTTGCGGTGTCTTTTGAAGCTAGCTCTGAACCCTTTATCATTAGTTCAGGGGCCCCGCAGACGTCCTTTCAGGGTCCCGTTGTTTTCAATATATTTACATCCGACATCCCAGGCATCAGGGTTGAATATCTCGACGACTTCTCACTCAAGACAATCTCCGCTTTGCAAGGACGAGACTCCAAGGGTACGGGGACTCGATAACTTCATATAATCAAAAGTGGGGTTAACACTGAGAAAAGTTAGGTGATTGTCTCCAAGGATCCACATCAAAAAGCTGGACGTCACATGAGGAGCATATGTGACACCAGAATAAAGCCGAACGGGCAGATATTGCACTGCTCCAAGCAAACAAAATATCAAGGGTCGTTTTTTGATAAGAACAGCACCTTTAGTCCTCACGTGGACGCTTTATTGAAGAAAACTAGTTATGCATACCGACTCCTTTTACCTCTTTTCAGGAAATAGTCAACTACCAACAAGAGAGTGAAGTTAATTGCCTACAAGACAATAATCAGCCCCATTCTATAATGTATGCGGTGCTGATCTGGCCGTCACCAGCGACAAACAAGTGGAGCAAGATACGGTTATTGGAGCGGAAAATCCTTTGAGCTTGCATTGGCTTGTACAAAAGGGAAAACGGACGGCCCTATCCCCACCGCTTACTGAACGGAAATGCAACTGTGGAATCAATCAATCTCTATGCTAAGAGGAAGATCGAGCGGCAAACTGAATGGCTGAACATTAGAACATCAGGATCATTAATGCGGTGGACAAAAGAACCATAGAGGCGGTTAACGGTTAGAGAATAATAGTTAAAAAGAAATTAATACTTGAATACTAGGGTTGCTTTTAAGATACTTTCGGGTAAATGATAAGCTCCTACAATCATAATGACAACGATAAGCTCCATCCTCTGGACAAAGGAAAAGAAACCAAAACAAGAAACCAAAGCCCTAAGGCATGCACCGTTGGGCAAACCGAAAGATGCGAGAACTTACGCAGACGTTTTGCGGGAAACCAAGGGACCTGTGAGACCCGATGGCACTCAAACTGCCATCAGAACCGTCCAGCCAACCAGATTTGGTGGCCTCCTTGTAGAATTTGGACCTAAGACAACAAATAACGACTCATTCCGTGACACAGTTTACAAGGCTCTTGAGAAAAGGCAACGGTGTCCTCACTTGAACCAATGGCCACTCTCGATTTCTGGAAAATGACTGCGTTACGTTACGGAGGTGGAAGAGTGCCTCGAAAGGGTTCTACCCGACTTAAGTGGGCTCAAATAACGACTAACCCCTGCAAATAATAGAGGGCAGTGCCTGGCCATAGTCGACTTAACCGAGAAACAAGCCGAGAAACTCCTCTGTAAGGGAAAAATAAAAATAGGTTGGGTGGCCTGTAGCTTACAGTGAAGAGCAGTTCCTCTCCGTTGTTTCAAATGTCTCAGCTACGGTCAAACAGCACAAGGCAGCAAAGGGCCTGATAGGAGCTCATTGTGTTATAAGTGCGGCAACGAATGGCCGACCTATTACTGCTTAGCGAACAGCACCGAGATAAAAATTCATCATCATGGTACCCTGATGAATCTGGTACTTGTGTCATATGTGTTCGAAACGGCACCCAACTGAGAGTTCAGGGCTGTGGGCGAAAAGATGGTTTCGTGTGGGTCCGGTGCCCAGGAATAATTCTTTAGTGTGTGCTTGACACGGAACGAACCAATAACATCTTTCCAGGCAAAGCTCAACTCTTTGGAGGACGCCGTCTTGAGCACAGAGGGTCATGTTCTTAACGGGGGAGACTTTAACGCTAAAGCAGTTGAATGGGGCATGCCTTAGTTAGATCCTAGGGGGAATCAAAACCTGGAGACGGCAGCCAGAGCAGGGCTAGCCGTGGGGAACACTAGTAACGCTCCCACTTTCCGCCGCTTGGGCTGCGTGGGTACCATTCCGGACGTGACATTCTCTTCGGAGTCCTCTATGACACACAATTGGATAGTTCTAGAGGACTATTCGGCCAGTAATCATCAGTGCATAGCATTCGAGATCCGCGACAATGTTCCTACACTCCCAGATACTCAGCGCTTCGCTTTCATGTGGAATACTGAGAGGATGGACATGGGGAAGTTTGTCGACACGATCATGAGGTGCTCACCATCGTTTAGCTCATCACCGGGGACCAGAAGAGTGACTGCTGATGACATGGTGAACTCCACATTGAGTACCGAATAGTCTGCTTTTAAGCAGACTATTCGGAGACCTAGACATGGAAAATCTCCGGTGTATTGGTGGTCCTCGAAAATAGTTGAACAACGAAGGGAGTGTCACAAACTCCAGTGAGAAGTTCAACGAGCGTGAAGCAGGGACAAGGCATGCACCTGAATGGCAGTATGTGGGTCGGCCAGAAAATGCCTTCGCGGACTGATCAACAGTAGTAAAGCCCGTTGCTCGCAGAACGTCTTCGAAGACGTGAACAGCGACCCATGGGGTCTGGGCTATAAACTGGGCCCCCTGCGTACTTGAAGCGGCCATGATGGGCGAGATAATACGGGCATTTTTTCCCCAACATCCCGTCCATGTTGATTCCGCCCACAGGGAAACTGTCCATTCTTCAAATCAGACTGTCCATTCTTCACGAGAAACGAGCTGGAACTAACAGTTCTCTCCATGAAGGTGGAGAAGGCTTCGGGACTAGGCGGTATTCCAGCCGAGGTACTGCAACTGGTCTATCACTTTTGCCCTGACTTGCTGCTCAGTGCGTTTGATGCGGCAAGGCGTTTTTACTGAGCGTTGGAAGACGACAAGACTCGTGCTGATCAGCAAGAGGAGGGGAAATCCCGAGTCGCCGTCAGCTTACCGACCGTTATGCATGCTATATACGGCCGGCAAAGGGCTCGAGAAACTGATAAACAGACGACTCACTGAAGTTATCCACGCCACTGGGGATATTTCTCAAAGGCAGTATTGTTTCAGAACGAGACGTTTCATTATAGATGCAGTTATGGAGTTGGTGAGTGCTGTCCAACACGTGGAGGCACGCACTCGATCCAACCGCCGGGTAGTCCTTCTAGTGACGCTGGACTTTAAACTCCGCTAGATGGACGGATATTCTTGATGCCCTGGAAAACTCATTCCAAGTACCAAAATATCTGATGTGGATAGTTCGAAATTACCTGAAGGATCGCAGCCTGATCTACGACATGGCGCAAGGTCGACGGAGGATGCTAGTTACAATAGGTGTAGCCCAAGGCTTAATCCTCGGTCCGGACTTGAGGAACGTCCCCTACGACGCACTGCTCAGACTTGAACTGCCGGAGGGACGTGACTGATTCGCTATGCAGGTGATGTTGCAGCACTAGCGGCTGGGCGCACAGTCGATCAAGCGCAAAGAAGACTAAATGTGCTAATACGCCGGGTAGTGAGCTGCATGACCACTCACGCGTTTAACCTAGCGTCAGAGAAACTCGAAGTGGTTATCCTGACCAATAAGAGGATCCCCGATGTCCGAGTCGGAGACACATTAGTAGAGTCGAAAATATCAATTACGTATCTGGGCTTGCTGATAGACTCTAAGCTGAGTTTCTCGGAGCAATTCAAGGCAACGACAAACCAGGCTGCAGCGGGAGTCTCGGCAATAAGTCGACTAATAGCCAATCATGGGGGACCAAGTCCAACAAAAAGTTGACTGCTGATGAGTGTCGTGCAATCTACGCTTCTTTATGGAGCAGAGAAATGGAGTGAAGCTCTCAACAAGGAACTACACCGAAAACGGCTGGCACAGGTGAGGAGCACTGCGGATTGCATCAGTATACCGGACAGTCTCTGAGTTAGCGGTGATGGTAATAGCGGGGTGATACACATCGCTCGCTAGAGAGCGTAACAGAATCTACCTATGAAGGTAAGAGTGTAATAAAGAAAAAGTTGATCGCGATGAAAGACGATGTACTCTCGACGAATGGCAACAATCTTGAGAACGTGGAATAAAAGGAAGATGGACTGTGCGGCTCATCAACGATTTGAGTTCTTGGCTCACTCGAACGTATGGTGAGACTGACTTCTACCTGACCCAGCTAATGAGCGCACACGTTTGTTTTCAGGCTTCCTGCACAATACAGGTAAGTCGCGGTCTCCATTTTGCATATTCTGCATTGGTGTGAAGGGCGACGCCTGTCATACTTTCTTTGCATGTAGAAGATGGAACAAACAGCGCGGTGATCTTGCCGAAAAAGTGGGAGAGCTCCATCCAGATAGTCTAATCGAAGAGATGCTGAAATCGGTTGACAAATGGAATCAGATGGTTCGTTGCGCTCGGGCAATTCTAGCCACAAAAAAAGGCATACTTGATGGGATGGGAGCGTAAAGAGTGGAGGGTTTCCTTCTCTAGCAATCCTCTTTATCTTTCCCTCATCCACTTGAGAAGGAATGCCTGTAACCCGAAGTTAAAATTTGGGAGCCTAGCCCGAAATAATGTGTCAACCGGTTCCAGTCTAGGCGCTCCGGCTGACAGAGGAGGTATTTAGTCGGTAGTCCAGTAGGTCCGTTGTGACACTGAGAGTCCGACCCTCAAGGCGTAAATAGCCTTCACCTCCCTAAACTAAAAAAACAAATCCTGGGCCCACGAAATTCAACTCCAAATATCGGCATTCCACAATATCCGGATGATGTCATGAAATTCGCATCGCGTCGCAATTTTAAAATTTTGAGTATCCGCCGAAATACATGTATACGTCTATAAAATTTACGATTTCCTATTGTAATGGAAACCCTACCTCAAACTTTCTAAATCCATATTCATGAATGATTACACCAAAGCTAGAACCCATACAAAAATTTTGCAACAAAACAAATTCGTCTCCGGCACACAGCTCTAAATTTCTGTCAAAATTTCATTTATTGATCCCCCCCCCCTCATTACAAACTCTTCATTATATACCACCAATTCCTTAAAATATGCATATTCCCTAATCTATTCGCCCAAAAAAAGCAATTCCTCAACAATAACAACTTTAACTTTGGGTAGCTTGGGTCCGCCGGGCCTTGCCTCGTTGATCTCGAGGACGCGTTTCGGCTGCATACAGCCATCTTCAGCTCGTTCTGATGTCTTTGGCGTGGTGTCCATCTTTTTATATATGAAACTTTTTTCGGAGGGGTAGGTCTGGTTAATTAGGTGTTGGAAAATGTTGGCACTTGAAGTATTGCAAAAGGTTAGATTAAATCAAACGCTTTCATTGTGTTTTGTTTTTAGGCTAAACCAAAAACTGCACAGCGTTTTCACCTGGTTAGCATTTTGACATCAAAGTCTGGCTTAAAGTAAATAAGGAGGAACGATTTTTCTGTTCGTTCCTTGAGCTCATCGTTGAGAATATTTTGCCTGCCGCAATATCCTCCCATAGGATGGCCTCTTTGACATCATTCAGTTCAGTTTTTCTCTACTGAGAGTCCATAGGAGTAGCGCACCAGAAAACACCAATTTGAAAAGTCGCAAAGGTTTTTATAGTATTCTATTGTGTTCGGACGTAAAGAAGTTCAACTTGAATTGTTCACCGTGACATCGTTTGCCGTGACGCCTAATTTGCGGGCTTCACCTGAAAGGCTTAAGATTAAGCCTGTAACACGGACAATGAGAGCAGCCCTTCTTTCTTAACAGAAAGAAAGTAGCTTACTACGCCCTAAGCCAGTGTAACATCGAGGCACAATTGTTCTTTTCTATTACTGTCAAACCGGGTCTCATGGGCTTCTCATGATCGGACTCTCCGTCACAATTAGCTAAAGCATTCCCACTTGTGGAAAATTCGCCCTCACCTGCAGGCAAGTCCTAAAAAGTCACTTGTAACTGGTGTTTACAATGTAATGATCTAGAAAGAACTGATATTTTATATAACTGCTAGTCTATAGGTTTTTCTTTTCTAAATTTTAAGGTTTTATGGTGTAGCGAATCGCACTTTGAATTTAAAATTTCTCACTTATATGATAATCTTCAAATAGGTTTATCATATAATTTAGGTTATTTTAACTCAAAACTTTTGAAATGCGTCAAATTTTACGAAGAGCACAATCCAGTATATTAAATTTTACATTAGCTGCAGGTTCTGTGCATGTATTGAATAGAATACAGAAACAACATTTTATGGAGTAAATCTAACCCCACGTTTCATGGGTGAGGAGTCTTTTTCGCGTTGTATGCTGAAAGTTAAATGTCAAATATAACAATGTCCTTTTGATTTAGCACACAGCAATCTGCAATTGAAGGTGGCTGACAGTCTTATTTATATTTAAAATACAGTTAACTTCATTTTTTATGCTTTTTCATTATGAAAATTCAGCTGCATGGGTTTCATAAAATATGAAATAAACTTAATTGATTTTTAGCTTATGTGAAAGCTCCTACTCTCACCTTAACTGAAAATTTTCTTTATTGAAAATGCTTGAAAATATTGTTTCATAAATTTTCAACGGATATTTCTTGCTGCATCCTTCACCATTATCGCTCAAGAACAGCTGACGTTCAGATGTATGCATCGGAAAAAAACTCTTGTTATAATTTTCATTTTGATGGTGTAATATTACTCGTAAAAAATATTTAATAAGATTACTTTTCTGCTATCCAAAACTAGATACCAAATTTTTTATTCATTTAAGTCTGTCCCGTATTTTTATTGTAAGACTGTGCATCACTTAAATGACTTTTAATTCATGGAATTTGCGATTTATAAAATAATTCGTAGAAAATCGAATGAATCATAATCTTATACTCGATGAGGATGGCGCGAAAGTAGGAGTGATTTGGAGTAGAAAACATAAATTTACTCATCGGAAAGTATGAATCGCTTTCATCGCACTAATTTTCTTTTATCTCAACTCCTTTTTGAATCGGAAACAATTTTATCAATATATGCTTACGGATTAGATGAAAATAATATTATTCTGAAAGATTTGACTAAATAAATTTTGATACTGATTTCAATAAATTACACTCAATGCCCTTTGTTGCCCCCCGATTTCGAGGTCAGAAACACAAAACGAGGTGAATGAAATCGTACAGTTGGCGCCTTCCGAAAGCTCAGAGGATTCAGTAGGAAACACATTCAGTTTTAAGGAAGAGATGTCGATTTTAGCGTGAAATTTCTTTTTTCAGGGAGTTACCATCAGAAGACATTTTGAATTCATATCTCTAAATGTAGCGCTTCAATCTGATGATTTCCTCAAGTTGTGATGATGATCGTTTCCTCAAAATTGTCTCGTTCATTTTGTATTCTAAAAATGAATAAATAAAAAAAAGGATGAATGCGACGAATTAAATGGGTGCATGGAAACTTTCTTGCACTTTATACATTGATAATATTGTGGAATATCTTTTCCAGCAAATTTCAACACACATTCTGCAGACCCTTAAGCTTTCAGGGAAGATTATAGACGAAAAGCGGCAACACAAACCGTAAGGAGTTGGTAATAAACGTAAGAGGGCAGGATGAGTGAATCTGTGTTGGTGGCTCCAGAAGTCCGTTCAATTAAAACAAATCCAAGCAGTCCGTAGTCTTGGTGCCATGGCTGAACAAGTTTCGACAATAGTCAGCAGAGTAGTATTGTAGAAGGAAGACGTGTATTGTAGAGCAAGTAGTGCAGTGTTATTAGCTTTAGGAAGCTCCTAAAGAGAAAGTATTTTTTGTGTATAAGTACAATTTCACTTTGTAACAGAGAAACTATATTTTAATATGTTTGCCCTCGATAATACTAAAATTCGCGAAGTCGTTCTGCGGTTTTTAATTTTTTGGGTACTTATTGATCCAGGTGCGTGCTGAACTATCCAAACGGTTTTTTGATATGTTTTAACGTAGTTTTTCCAAGATTTTTACTTAACTATTACCTTATTTGTGCTAGGATCTGGATTGCAGTGCTATATCTGTGATTCTTTAAAGAATCCTGGGTGTATCGACCTTAAACGACATTCAGGAATACAAGCTGAGGTAATATGATTAAGATTCCAGACATATTTTTTAGGTGTTTTAACTTTCCTTGAGTAACGAACCAATGCTGCAAAATATCCATTTAAATGTCACGCTTTTCATTAATAATTTTCATATAAAATTTGGTTGGAAATAAAATGAATCCTTAAAGGCATGTCATGTTGATGACTGATTAAATAAACAAATTACTTAAAAATTTGATATTCTTTGGAACCAAAATCCAAATTGTTTAGTTCCCAATTATTGCATTGAAAATTTGCATTTCAAACAACTTCAATGAAAAGCTTAGTATGAGGGCATTGAATTAACTTTAATGCAGCTATTTTTGTTCCAAATATTTTCTAAGTAGAATTTCTGGTGAAATAATTTGTCAAACAACTTTTTCCCCTTAACTAATTTTCGCTACCTTTTACGTCGCTTATGCAACCCATTTTCCTCAAGTTTTTAGGATCAATTTAATACGTTTAAGCTGTGGACGAATCGCATTTTTGTTTGCGTTCATAATAATTATTAACAAAAAACTCATTATGTGGATTTTCGTATGTGCGCAACATCTTATTATTGAAAGCGGAGAGGACCTTTAATTATTATATTCACCATGAAGACCGTGAGTGCTGGATATTTGAAATACCTTACTCAAACACGTTACTCTTTGGAATTAGGCTTACCTAAGTGAATTTTATTACTACACCAACATTTTTTTTCAAATCGTACCTGCAGTCAATCCTTGATGATGTGTCGTACAGAGTTATGGAATATCTTAATTTCTGGCGAGCGCTAACAGTCAGAAAGAATTTCTAATTAATTAAGTGGTTATCATGTCGTAGCCACTAAGAAGTGCCAAGGAATAAGAAGCGGTGGTTCTTTGGATATGGTGCGGTTTATGACTTTAGCTTTATTACTAGCATTTACGCGCGATTTGTGCGAATAAGTTTGTAACAGGACAATCCAGTCAGTCAGTAACCTGAGGTATGGATGCATTTACCTTATCCTTTTATCTCGTATTTTAAAAAGCTCAATGGTACTGTTTACATAGACGTCTATTTGGTTGATAATTTTTAGTAGTCTTTTCTGTATGTATTATTCTGTTTTATCGTCCATTACCTTGAAATGCTTTAATAAGAGACAAATACTCCATGTGGAAAATGCAAGAAATTCACTCAAGAAATTAAGCGCGAAAATTAAGTGAGTTATATGAATTTGGAGAGAAAAGGAGAGAGGAATCTGGCTGGTTAATTTTCTAAAACAATAGTATTTATCTAGTTATGCGTTATGACAAGCTATTCCTATTTACCCTTTTCTTATACTTTGTATCCGGATAGTTTTTCAAGCTTTGGATCAGCGTTCGTCTGTTGATAGGATTAATACTCACCAGAGAAATATTCCAAAAGTTTAATGATTAAATCTTAAGTGTAAGTAACAATCAGCTGCAGCATCTTTCTAAGTCAACGTTAAACATCAGTAAGTGGTTCTCAATAGCTTTGGGTCCATATCCAGCGTTCTTTTCGCAGCCATCTTCCAAGCATGAATTTTAAACTTAAGTAAAATTTTCATTATGAAACGTCTGCAATGGTGATACTTTAGCTGGTGACACGTGACTAAAAGATTTAAATTAACAATCGAAACCCTAACTCGAACCTTGGACTCATTCAATTGCACGCAAGTAGCAGCAAAAAGAGATGCAGCAGGAAAACGAGTTAATGAGAAAGTTCTTTGATGAGTTTATTTGACGAATTTAATGAAATTATACGAAAGAAATGTTTAACAAATGTACCAGCGATATATGACACTATTCTCACTATTCTGTTCTTTTCTGAACAAATGTTAAACTTAGCACGTTTACTTTCTGCACATTTCTAGCATCATAAAACTCGTAGCTCACTCTCAACCATCCCGCGTTTCATGGGCGTAAGAACCAATATTGCATTCAAACATGCTGAAAAACATCATCAAACATCCTGACATCGCCAGGAGAAAATTATAAAAAATGGCCTCATTTAATTCCCACTAGATCTCAATCTTATCATTGCCTTTACTTCCATGACAAATTTTCGAGTATGTTCTACTACCTAAAGTTTTCAAATTTAAGATTTGCCAAGTTAGTTCGCTGGAAAGAGGCTTTCATTTCTAACTGGATTATGTGTTTGTTTAAATTTGTTAACTTTTCAATCAATGGAAAGCCGGCTTTCCCTTTGTGTTCAGTTAAAAATCTATCGTATCCGGATTCTTCCACGTACGTCAGGTCTCAATGTTGAACCACAGGACGTAAAAATCAAAGACGAGCCAGTGTTGTTATCTTGCCTACAGGGATTGGAAACGATAAGGTTACAACTGTAGAAGTTGCAGTACTCATGCATAACGATCATCACACCACAATACATCTGCTGTCATGGAATATTTTCGTAGCTTAGATGAGAATTCTACTTCAAATAATTGGTAGAAGTCAAAGGAATAATTTGACAAAGAACGAAAAAACTTTCATTGTAATAAAAAAGCTCCTCGCTTGGTTCCGTCCTGTCTGGCAAACGAGCTTATACTTGTTCGAGAGGGGTTTCAAGCCAGCCAAAGACGAGAACAACAACAACTTTCGACTTTCGTGAGTGGACACCTTTTAAAGAGTTATTAGTCCTTTTAATTGGAATCGTTTATTTTTTTGGCATAGCCTATGCAAATTGAATTAATTAGTATATTACGTTTGCTGCACTTGATGTACCAACGTTTCCACATAAACTACTAAAGCAATTCTTACGAGAAATTACACCGAAGTAAAACTGTAGAAGGGTTGAAGCGGTATTGTGGTTAAGAAGTGGATTTTCGGCATAAATCACAGATGTACCACTATAAGTGAAGAAAACAACAAATTGGAAGGCTTTCCGAGATACTCTAAAAAATGAAAGTTTTACCCAAGAGTTAAAAAAAGCTGCAGACCTCGACAACATAATTGAAGAATTAGCAGACAAAACGAAACAGGCAAAAGATAGCCACGAAGCCACAACTCTGGCCAGGGAATACAGTCTCTACGAACTACGTCAGGTCCTAAAAAGTGAAAGAATCAACCCCGGAGAAGAGCTAGGAGCACGGGCGCTTCTGAAAACGAAAGTCTGTCAGTTGATTGATAGAGTCCGATAGAACATTTGACTTCCAAAATGATCGTTGGAAAGGATTCCTAGAAAGCTTTGAGCCTGGCGAGAATGCCCTTTGGAGGATATCCAAATATTTCGAAAACAAGACGGTTGGCCACATATCCACAGACAAAATAGACTTCAATACGACACTTTAGGTAAAATGGAGGCATTCGCGGACACTTTTGCACAATTTCGCGAAAACTCCTTTCTGTAGGGGGACCCAGACAAGGACTGAGCATTCCTTATAAAAGCCAGAAAAATAATATCCTCGCGGCATGAGTAATATGTAATACGACTGTACGAGTACGATTATACTGATACATTCATTATACTGATACATACATACATTATGCTGATAATGATACAGCCTTTGATTAAATCTCGCATTCAGGCCTAAACGCATGAGCTTCATATTCCGCTTCCATTGATACGAACGTCTGAACTGCAAAGCTTTATTGACATTCTACTGGAATACTTGTGCACATGGAGAATAAAACCTAATAGGGACAAACCCCCTCGCGTACTACTTGTACAAGTCGATGACGCACAGATAACATGGAGCAGGAAAGCAAAATACTTCGGATTAACAATTGACCAACGCCTTACATGGAGTGCCTGCATTCGACTCAAACGACTATACTTTCCGCAAATTTTCGTATCCTTGCAACAATTCCTCAAATCCGACGCCCTGAACATGACCAAGAGATAGAATATGAGATGACTAAAAGATAGATATGACCAACATAATAATAAAGCACAACAGACGATACAAAATAAGCCTATAAGACGGATTGAATCAACTAAAGGGTACATTAAAAGCGTAGATATACACAAGGACCTCAGAATTGGCACAAGATATAAATACGTACACGACGTAGCACCAAAACTTTTCGACCAAATATATCGACACTAATTAAAATATGGAATTTCTAAAGATCCCTGAACAAAAACCAAAAATAACGCTTCCAACTATCAGAACAATATAAGACAGAAACTAGTAGATCACCTTAGGTACAGTGAATGCAGAAATGCTCAGAGATTAGATTGGAGCAAGAGTACTCAATAGCACTGGCTCCAAGAGATCAATTACTCCAAGAGTCAGTGACAGATTTCAAGCACTGCAGGATTTATTCTTTTTCTTCTATTTTTAAGGCCACTGTATGATTGTTATCAAAGCCTATTCCAAATCTTATTTATAGAAAGGATGATGAGTTAGATAAATGGAAATACATTTAATTGATAAGGAAGAAACGAAGGGCACGTAGAGAATATGAGTGAAAATACTGACAAATGTAAACGAGTGTAAATCTAGTAGACATGCTATTAACTACTTTTTCTAACGCTTCCAGTGATATTTCTAGCATTTGTCAAATATTTTTTGGGACACTGTCCCTTTTTAAGCGATTGGTTTTCGCCTAACTAGTCATATTGTTTTCTTATTGGTACGGTACTTGGTGTACTCTAGATTTTTTCTTAGTGTTTTGTTGTTCCACTTTATTTTTCTACTTTCCTGCTCTTATTATTACTGACCAATACAGTCTGAGTTTATTGCCAAATTTTGATAAAAAACATTTCGATATATTCATCCACAGTTTTCTATTGCCTATATCATATAATTATACATTTTTGTAGTCGGGGATGAAAGCTGTTTACCCCCTGAATGTCAAACTCCCAACAGCAAGAGGCTATGAAACTACCTCAAAAAACCTTCCCTGTCAGCCTGAGAAGACATCTTTGGCTGATTATCTCGTCTCTTGATGCTTTCGTTTGGAGGAACTTGTTTTTCAGCCGTAGGTGACAGAGAGCGTAGAGGTAGCTTAAAACGTTATTTTTTCCCCTGAACGGCTACCAGTGTTCAAAGAATTCTTGCTTCGACAGAAGAGCTACTCGAGCATAACATACCAGACAGTTCTTTGTTTGAAGTGATCATGTAATCAGATCTGGAGAGAGATCACCAATGCTTTTGTATATGACAGAGAGCACTCTACAAAATTCTCTCCGAAAACTCTTCAATCAGGGCGGGCAATCGGCGAATTGCGTCTGTCCTATCTTGTGCAGGCAAGTCAGAAAATACCCATTCCTACTGAGTAACTTAGTCTGGCAGTAAGGGGTCTCACTAAGCTGAACTGCTCTTCGTCTCATGCACCCAGTTGTACTGCCACATAGTGAGAGCCTAATTCCTGTACCTGAAAGCGATAGCCTATCTTTCCTTCCTACCCTCTCTATGGGGTAGAGAGAGGGTAGGAAGGTCTCTCTCGATTGAAGACACGGGAAGCTTCTCAGATTTTTCTTATGGCATTTGTCTTTTGTTTCCAGATACATTTAATTAGCCAGCCTACAAGGGTTACTGTACCTTCAATGTTTCACTATAAGGTTGGATTACATTGGCATCCGTCACATTATGCTTGGAGATTTTTTTTATGCAATAGAAAGTGAGTATTTTTGGATGCTTGCATATGGCTGCATGTCTATTTCTCTAAGCGAGCTTGGTCATGCTTTAGCATCACCTCTCCGTGCCTTTGCTCGTGTTTTTATACTTCTCGCTCAGTACTCCATCCATTCGCATTAATTAAAGTCGATACTCATCCCCAGTATTAAATTCGCGCGGTTGCAACAGTTTTTGAAAATAACTTTGATCAATTGCAACCAAATACCCAGCATAATTTACGCGGTTAAATATTCATCGAAGCATTGCAAGTCAGTCTCCATGACGTGTTTCTCTTTGGGGCTTTGTAATGAATCAATTCTTTTTTTTTCAACTTGCGCCTCCGAAGATATTTGGTCGTTTTTCATGCGTTTGCTTGTCAACATCGATAAAGCACCGTAAACATATTAATCACATTATTTTAATTAGACTTGCTTGCTCAAAAACTTTTTGCACGTGTCAATGCGGTTGAGCCGGCATTTAATTCGACGATAACATTTACAAAAGGTGGTTGTTTGACACGAAATTACAAAAAACGTCCGATGCCAAAAACCACTAGCGTCTTAATTGGTTTTATGCCATATGGCATAGTTTCGTTCATGACGTTTTATAATTGTCAAAGACAAACAGTAACTTTTACTCGAGGCAACAATTTACTAACATCAGAAATCTTGCTCTGTACTTAATATATCTATACTTATATTAAAATACAGTGCTGTGCAAAAGTCTTCGTACAGCAATGAAATAAAAGAAAGTTTTTAAATTTCAAAAAATGGAACAAAGATAGTTCAAATTCTCCTTATATATTTACAAGCTACATATATACTTAAAGTAATTAAATAAACAAAAAAAAATATTTCAGCATTTATAATAAAATACAACAAAAAGTTCATTATAAGTACTCAAAATTGCTGTGCAAATGTCTTCGTACAATAAGAAAATGAAAAAAGTAGTTCTTTCAATCTTAAAATCTAGTACTTAGTAGGGTATCCTTTTGCATTTATACAAGCACTTAATCTTCGGGGCATTGACTGAACTAATTTTTTTTGTAAATTCTCCCGTTATTTTTCCCCACTCGGTCATCAATGCTTTTTTCAAATCCAATTTGTTGGATATGGTATATTTTCGTACATTTTTTCAAGTTCGGCCCATAAATGCTCAATCGGATTGAGATCCGGTGATTGAGCAGGTGTCTCCAACAAATAATTATGTTAACACTTGTACAAACAAATTGACTGTACGTAGACTCTTGTCACGTCTTTTTTCGTTTTTATCAATTTCTTTTTAAGTTTGTTATGAAAAGTTTTTGTTTTTTAAAAATATATGCTAAAGCTTCCAATCACTTAGAAACTTAGTACAAGGTGCTGTATGTAGACCTTTGGCCGCCACGACTTTTTTTACCCCAAGAATAATATGGAGAGTACAACTGAATATTTTGGCCATATGTTGCTTTATTGTTTAGGTATAAGGAAGAATGCGGTGCAAGCGGAAAAAAAATTAAGTGGTAATGAAGCCCTTAAAGGAATTTGGTTTAGGTATACCGTTCTAGAGATTTTTCTCTTACATATGACCAATGTTCAGGTCGAGCAGTTGATCTTAATGAGAATGAAATTAAAACCATCATCGTAGCAGATCATCACGTAACTATATGAATGATTGCAAACAAGTTAAATGTTTCACATACAGTCAATGCCCATCAAGGCTTGCAAGTTATTGCTTAAACGCAATGATTTGTATTTAAAAATATTCACAATTATTGCTTAAATGCAATTACTTATTTCCGTTTTTAAAACGAATCGTCAATGAAGTCAAAAAGTGGATTGTGTACAGTTATGTCAATCCAAAACAAACGTTGTTACTCCTGATGAGTGTCGGCAGCTGGACAGATCGAATGCAGCGGTCAAGGAAATGCTACCGGAATTGGGCAATCGTAAAGGTGTCATTTTCACCAAGCTAGGATGCACTTTGGCCACTCGGGTATTGGGTATTGGTTGGGAATTGATGTTGCACCTGCCATGTAGCACTGATCTCGCGCTATTGGATTACTACTTATTTGGATCCTTGGACAACTCTCTTCGTGGTAAAATTTACAATGATGATGACGCTGTAAAATGTCACTTAAAGGCCCAGATACAATACTGCGAGACTGCACTACGAGAGTCTCGCAGCAAATGTCAAGCAGTTTTCGTAACATGCGTTTGTATACGACATTGTACATAATTGCGATGCGTCGATGCTAGGCGAAAAATATTCGGAAAATCGAAAATTCTTCGCATAGAGGTATTTTGACGTTTGTCAGATGCTTTATAGCGCTTTTTAAAGTTGAAATTCAAACGCCTTAATTACTTTTTAAGTACTAGGAAGAAAATGGAAAATTCCAAATTTTAAATTTAAAAAAAATCAAAAACAATTGCGAGCAAATTTCATTTATAAACGTCACCCTTTGGCATTTGTCATATCAACATTATCTTTCCTCGCATCGCGTGCATTGTAACGGCCCAGATACAGTACTGCGTGACGGTGATGCGATTTTCGCTCGTCGTCACGCAATGCATTCAATTTACAATGCACGCGATGCGAGGAAGAATAATATTCATATGACAAATGTCAAATCGGTGACGTTTCAAATGTAATTTGATTAAAATTGTTTTTGATTTTTTAAAAATTTCAATTTAGAATTTTCTTTCGTTTGGCAAATAATAATCAAATAATAAGCAAATAATAATAATAATCCTCAACAAGGATGCACGAAATTTTCATTCAAAATTCATTCCGAATAACCCTCGTATTTAAAAAGTAATAAAGGCGTTTGAATTTCAAATTTCATTTAAGCGTCATCAAGCATCTGACATCTTGACTTTTGCTGCGAGACTCTCGTCGCGCTCTCGCATCGTCGTCTCGCAGTATTGTATTTCGGCCTTAAATTGAATGCGTTGCGTGACGACGAACGAGAATCGCATTGCGCTCACGCATCCCCGTCACGCAGTATTGTATCTGGGCCTTTACTCAGTTTTGTCCGAAAAGTTTTAAAATTTCTACAAGCGTGGAGTTTTCAAGTTGTAAGAGATATATATATATGTATAAAACTTTATTCCAAGTAAAAAAATCTTTTGTTTCATTAAAAAAATCGGCTATTACCCAATATATGTTTGTGCGTATTCTAACGAGCTAATATGCCGTCCCCTGAAGCACAACTATCATGTATTTACTCTCTACTCCTAATGATACAATTAAATCAGTTTTTATAGGCTCTTCAGCGAGTTGAATTTCCAGAAAATTATACCTTAGAACTCAAACAGAGTTGTGAGCTTGAATCAAAATAAACATAAAGTTTACATAAAATTTTAGCCAACCTTACCATAAACATTGTTTGAAGGCGACAATTTTTATAAGTACTATTTTCTTGATTTCTTTATTTTCTCAGACATGTAAACTCGACCGAATGGTTTCAATGGATAATTGGCTTACAGAGCTCTATAAAGTAAGTTATTATCCTATCACTCACTATGAAGAATATGAGTACAAAGGACCGATGCATTGTCAAAAGGTGGTTGCTTCTAAAGGTGAGTAGGCAACAGTTCTAAAATCAAAGTCATGCTAATTAGAAATTTTTGAATCATTTTAATAATTTTGTAGCTATAATTTCAAAAACAATTTGTATTTATTGTGAGTTGAATGGCGGTTGCTAACCTTGTCTATTTATCTGCCTATCAACCTTTTATGATTAATGTTCATCGATTGGATGTACAATGAGGAAGTTTTACCTTCAACTGATTATTGCATTCACTGACCCATATCAAACATTCCAGGAAAAAGCAATGTATAAAGTCACCTCTGAATTTCCGTCGAAGGGCTCTTCAACAAGATATACGAAAAGTTTAAGCAGTATTTGCTTATTAAGCAACTAAAGTTTTATTGTTATATTCATTTTTTTATTTCCAATAACATTTAAAAATTTACTACCTAAAGCATATAACTTTTCAACCCAAAACTGTCTGAAAAGGTCATTCAAAAAAGAGTTTATAAGAAAGACGATTATTTTAGGCTTTTTGAAGAAATTTAAAGCTACTTTACCCGTTTATATTGAGATTGTTTCTTAACATTAAAATTACTCTGTGGTAGTCCTTTCGAGAAAGTGCAACTTGTGTCAGCAAAGTTTTTGCCAAATTCCTGTTTGTTTGGTTTGATATTACCGTAAATTCCAAAGTTTCCGTATGACTCTTTTGGTGACTTATTTTGTCATAATCCTCTCGGGCAGATGCAATGTTCCGTTAGGATGTTCGTCCGCTTCGTGGAATAGTTTCTTCTCAACAAGTTTGTTCTTTGCTTTATCGATTTCTGTCGAAAACTTCCCAGGACTCAACTGACTATTTACGCTTCCGCGAAGATCGTATGTCCTTTTCTGGGTCCATTGTATGAAACTGTCCGAATACATTTATAATGTTGTTTGCCCTTGTCGCCTTTTCTTGGTAAAGGGTGTTTTCTAGAGAATTTTAAGTTTGCATCACATTTAGATGCTACATTTGGTGTGAAAGCTACCATGCGTATCATGGTTAGTTTTGTTGTCGCATTTTATCATAAATAGGCTGACGCCTGAACATTGTTCCCGAATTGTATCGATTTATTTAGAAGAAAAAAAAACCCGGTTCTGTTCGAAAAATTCATCGCGCATTCCGTCAATTTTATGGCCAACATAATAAGCCTTCAAAACAATTTATTCGATTAACCATGGATCCATTTCGCACCACATTTACTCACACCGCTAATAGGAATTCATCAAAACGTCGTACAATGCGTAGCGAAGAAATTGTAGTAGCTGTGCAATACAATATAATACTATACATCACATTTATTGATGCCTTACAATATGAAACATTGCAGTCTTAAATCTCATAGTAGCTGCAGAGCGTAGTTTCGATCAAGACCCAATCGACTGCATTCGACATAGCGCTCAACAATTAAACCTATGTCCATCCACTGTCTGCAAGATTTGACGAGAGGATTTTGGCTTGCTGCCGCACAAAATACAACTCGTACAAAAATTGAAGCCGAACGACGTACGGGCGTTGCGTAAGTTCGATGTATGGGCCAAAGAAAAAATGGATGCACATACGGATTTTATGTAAAAAAATCTTGCGGTAGGTGCCGACAACTGTCGCGTCGCCACAAACGTGTGTCCAAACACCGTTAGATCCGGAAAAATTAACTGTTTGGTGTGCTTTATCGGCCGGCGGGATAGTTGGTTCATATGTCTGAAAAAATGCAGGAGAGATTAACATTACAGTCAAACATGACCGCCATAGGGCCATGATCGATGACTTCAAGAATTTGATGAGCGCATGATATCTCGTTTTGGGCCTGTGAACTGACCCGGAAGATCTTGTGATTTAAAACCGCTGGACTATTTGTTGTAGGGATACGTCAGATCACTCAAATTACAAACGTTTATGGGAACTTCGAATCTTGTGTATCACCCCACTATCATAACATAATCTTCATATTATCCCACGGTTATTGCGTCATCCGGTGGCCAACTCATGTCACCTCTGCCAAGGATAACCAATACCTGCATATCATTCTTGCAAAATATCCATCATCTACCATGTGGTGCACCGCTTAGCTGGAACCGCATATCTTTTGGGAATGAACCGTTAACCTAAATTGGAACAGTTGCATCTCGTTTGAAGTTTCTCCGTAAGCTCCGTTTTGCTTAACATTTTGCACTTATGTTGCCTGGCTTCCGAATTTTCGTCTATTTCGGATGATGAATTCCATTCAACTGTTTTCAAACTGAAGGTCGTTGCCGCCTGCGTTGAAGTCAAACGCATGTAAACTCAGTTAAATATGGGAACTCTTGCTCTAATTTTTTTTGGAATGCTTTTTCATCCACCTCTGTTGTTAGCTTATTTGATTCTGGGCTGGTTTTTCTTGTCATTTCTAAGCAAAAAGCCAAACGAACACTGATTTTTAACTCTGTTATTGAAGATTCCATTTTATTTGGAAAAATTCATGATTTATTCATTCCCAAATTTGGAAACACATATTCTTTTTGACAGTTGAAATCGTTGAAGACTTCAGTAAGAAGAAAAGGTTAAGTTAATACTCTACTAAACAGAAAAGGTTAAGGAATTGTTATTATCAAAAGCTTTACTTAAGGTTTTATGGATAGTAGCACTAATTTTTTTTTTTGCTTTTTTCTGTTTATTTCCAGATGGAGAAACAGTCACCGCTCGTTTTTGTCAAATCGGAACAGCTCAAACAGACCCTTGCAATGTATCCTTCGATAAATTGAAAAATGATCCATCCATAAAGGTAGAGTCCTGTTCAATTTGTGATACAGACGGCTGCAACAGTGCACCAAAACTAGTGACTGCAGTATCTACAATATTCCTGACCATGCTAGGAAGATATTTGTCTTAGACAGTGCTGAATGAAGTTGTACATTCTAGTTTTCTGTAGCCGTACTATACTCTCAAAAACTTCGGCAAATACATGTCGACTTGAAAAAAAAAATATGAATTTCATCTGTGAAACTGTCTTAGCGGTTTTGCCAAAATCATGCTTTAGACCTGATTCGTCGCTAAAGAAATATGTATTTTGTGTCAATGTCAGTTGGTTTCTAAATTTTTGATTTGTCATTTGAACATTATAATAATTAAAAAATCAATATCCTTTTTACGCTTTCAAACCTCTCAATAATTTGACATTGACTGAAATCATAGTAGTAAAGTATATTTTGAAACTTTCATTTTTTCTCAGCTGTTTTTCATCTTTACTAATAGTATTCACAAAATTGCCTTGATTTTAATAAAGAAACTGTTCATGTAACTATCACATTATTAATAAAGGAGAAAAAATATAAACATATATATCTACAGATATAAACTCAAGTAAATAAAAAAGGTGTCATCGATCGGAACTACATAGATAGCGTTCATTGTACTTGTACCTGCGTGGATGTAACTGAATATGTCAATAAGTGCACACACTTTCAATTATATTGTTGTCAAAGCAATAAGAGTACTAATGTTAACAATAGAGACAATGGATACAGAGAATTGTGTATTGAATCGGTGTTAGAATTTCGTTTGTTTTTTATGTCTATACACATGTAACTATTTATAAATGTAATTATTTTGTAAGAAATTCTCAAGGTTTTCAATAAATTATGGCCTGCTCATGAAAGAGTTTATTTAGTTTGAAGTCAGTGTCAACAAATTCGCACCTTATCATTCTCTTATCATTTTCTTTTAGTGAAAATTTAGCGCACAAGGACTATCCTTTGCTGACGAAAATCAAACAAATTCGACAAGACTTTTCAATAAGATTTGTAGCAATAGTGGAAAAAGAAAAAGTAGTAGTAGTAGTAGTAGTAGTAGTAGTAGTAGTAGTGGTAGTCGCAGTCGTAGTAGTTGTGGTAGCACTAGTAGTAGTTGCTTTTTGTAGGTTCTAATAGTGGTAATTGTAGTAGTAGCAGTAGTAGTAGAAGTAGTTGTAGTAATAGTAGTAGTAGGAGTCTTAGAAGTGAAAGTAGAGTAGCAGTAGCAATAATTGTTTTTTTGTAGTAGTAGAAGCGCTAGTAGTTGTAGTGTTAGTAGTAGAAAATTATCTTGATAACGGAATAAATTATTCAATTTTTCAGTTCGTAACATTGCAAAAAAAATATGTTGTAAGATTTGGTTGATCTTAAAGAAGGAGGGGGAAGGGGTAGTCTTGATTTGCTCAGAAAATTGGCTATTTTTATGAATTTTCATTCAAGAAAAAGTAAATATAAATGGTGTTATCTACTTAAAATATTGAGTTAGGCCAATTCTCATAAAATAATACAAAGATTTGAGCAAGTACCAATATCAAATTCAATTTAATTAAAATTATTATATATTTTTAGATTCAATTGGAAAAGGCAGAGAAAAAAACCAACCAACACTATCCAAAAATCAATTATAATTTTAATACAAAAGTGAACTTTTAACCTGCATCTAATATATTATAACCTGATTCTAAGCAAATTCAATCGAAAAAATTTATCTTATAGTATTGCAATGCTAACAACATTCCTAGCTAAATGTTTAACATCATCTCTAAAGCCTTATATAATAACATATACCTATACTGAATATTGAAACCTATGCCTCATTTTTAACATAAAAACAACACTAAACGTAGCTACCATAAGCTGACACTCAAAAGCCACGTCATCCGCATCCAAGGTTTGTCGCCAAGCTCGCATCAAGCGGGAATGGGTGCCTTAGGAGCGGAAGGGGAGCTCTCTGCGGCAAAGGCTGCTTTCACACGGAAAGCTTAGAAAAAATCCGAACATGTTTTGCCAGAAATTTGGGGATACATCAGGGAAGAGTTGTTGCTAGACTTTATGGTAGTGAGTTTGATCAGGAAGAGTCGATGGAAGTGGCCCGAGATGAGGGTGGTCGGAAAAGGTCAATTGTGTGTCCAACCCCGAAGCCAACCTCGAAACGTTCACTAAACGAAAGGAGTCTCGAAATGTTCGGGAAAACCGAACGCTTACACCGAACACTTACCGGGGCTGAAGTCAGACCCGTCCCAGTGCGCAGAATAGCTGTCGGAGCTAAGAAAAATCCGCCCAACATTGCTCAACTAAAAAACAGAGGGTTCGACCGAAAGTGTGCTATGGTTTCATCTTAAGCCTTTTAGAAAGAGAATACATCGAGCGTGTGATTCTTTTGACTCTTCAAAATGAGACAAGGTGGCGTGCTACACGTATACGCTCACAACAGTCTACAACACTTCCTACGAAGACAATGATGACAGGGAAGGGTTCCAAGCCATTTTAGGGGAGGCTGATTTGGGAGCTAAAAGGTTCTCAACAGTGGCCTCAAGAAAGGAAAAGAAAACACTTTCGTCCTTCCTTATTCAATTCATGACAGACTTTGACGTCAAAAAGGCTATGAATGAAAAAACGTCATACACTAAAAGGTAAATTGGGAACGTTTGACGAAATCAAATACCTAGCAATGTTTTAACTACCAAAGATTTGAACATGTAGCCTCGAACTGCGGAATAGAATCCCAGCGCATCAAGTCTGACAAACAACACCAATCAAAGGACTACCTCATTGAAAAGGAAGATGGAAAGCTGTAATTTTCTTTGTGAATTGCAATGGTAAGGGTCACCCCGCGAGTTTCTTAGACCAAAGCCAAGGAGGCTGAAGAGTGTGGACGGAATCTCCAAAAGAAAAAGGAAGATATGAGGCAATTCGTCACTGCTTCATTGAAAAACACCATTTGTCTCATTCGCTAAAATAGCAAAGGGTGCAGACTAGCCTGGGCGGCAAGCTTAAGTTAATTCTGATTTCCAGGAGCAAAAAGATAGAAATACTGTCATGTCCAATGACTGCAAGCAATTCACCGGGTGTGACTTGTTCAGTCGAATCAGCAAAGATGATTCATTCATTCCAAAATAAAAAAACCTCATTAATCTGAGTGAGAAAAACGCGGCATTCTTGGACTCCGCCTTCAAAATCTGTTGTCGCGATGAGCTCCAATAAGCTTTCCATAGTCAACATTTCCTTCTTAGCTCCACATTTTAAAAGGAACTCTGTCCAAGAATACTGGGACATACATAGACCAGATTTCCGATTCATTTCAGAAACAAGACAGAAAAGTGAGCAATATGAAGTCATAAGGGATGATGACCTAGATGGAATCCTTGGAGAAGCTATGGCTTTCCAGGAGCATCTCAAAAGTCAAAGACGCTGTCTTCCAACTCTAAAATGCGCAGGGGTCATGATATTGAGTTCGAGCATGATATCGAGCTCGCACCTTACATCCTTCCTGGGGTAATCACGTATCTAATGGATGTGGAACGGCTCTGTTCTTGCACTGGGTGTAAGCAAAAATTGATCTCATTTCAATTGCCTGAACGAGCCCCATTTCCGAAGAAGAGGATGCAGCTGATTGAAAATGATCGGCAACGATCAATTTCGTGTCTACTCATCTGGTTAATATCTCTTACAGCTGGAGGCTTTTTAAATTAACCCTGTGTCTGACCATCTTTTGGAAGAGCTGAAAATAAGAGTGAAAAAGGCTGTAAAGCTGGATCCCATACAAGCGCATCGATTGGGACCGCGTGGCTGATCTGAGTGAAAGGTCTGAGGATATCTCGATCAACAGATCGAGAAATCTCTCAATAACTGAGACCTAAGTGGGCAAAGCTTGTTTGAATTCAACCCTTACTACGGTCATTTCAAAGATATTCATAAAAAATTCCTCCAAAAATTAATTTTACAGAAACTTACCAGAAGACATCCTGAAGCTACATTGCAGACGTAGCACCCCTAGGAAATTGCTTTCAAGGATATACCGTCGAAGCTTGTATATGGTTAACTGGGAGTATCAGCTGGTACACCTTTTAATAATGTCCCTTAATAGAATGATTTCGAGAAGAACATCTGACTTTGCCAATGAAAGTTTCGCACAGATCCAGCAAACATCAGACCTGTTGCCTCTATGTTCCCTCAAATTAATAAAATAACTTGTCATAAGCGCCTGCCAGTAGTTTTCGCCTATAACGGTTCCATGTTTTTAAATGAAAAAGCCGTTGCTTATTCTATCGCAAATCAATTTGCGACAGTTCTTCAAGGGGAGAAAGAAAGCGAGGACTCTGCGTTCAATTCCCTAGTAAAGGGAACAATATAAACTTTCGAAAAAGACCACATGAACCTGTGCTGGACTAGGTTCTCAGATTCGAATGCCTCCGACGCACCTATTGGCTTTTTGTGAGCCCTGAAAGTCTCAGAATGCTTGCACTTGAATAAAATTCTGAAAAATCGGTTGGCCTGATTGAATTGCAAATTTTTCCTTAAAAAAAACTTCCCCACCGGTATTTCGTTCCCACAATCCTTCTAAATAACTGCATTAACATTTGCTACTTCTCACAGCAATGAAAATGCGCCATAATATTTGTTATTCCGAATAAATTTAATAGCATAGACGTAGTCGAAACTCGCCCAATATCTCTCTTGCCGAATGTGGGAAACTCACTTGAGAGAATAATCCTGCAAATTATCACACAGTTCTCTCAAGGGCTGGAACTTTGCGAGAAAGACAGTTTAGCTTCAAAAGAGATCACTCAACGATAGACGCAATGGCTGTTTTCCATGGCAGTATAAAACGAAACTTTCAGGCAAAAAAGGTTAGCACCGCGTGTCTCATCAACGTAGAAAAAGCTTTTGATTCGGTTTGGATTGATGGACTTATCTACAAACTGATCCAACTGGGCTTGGATGTTACGAAAATTGTAGGCAGCTTCCTGAGGGGACAAACTGCCTTTGCGGTGTCTATTGGAACTAGCTCTGAACCCTCTATCATTAGTTCAGGAGTCCCGCTGGGGTCTATTCAGGGTCCCGTTGTCTTCAATATATTTACCTCCGACATTACAGGGATCAGGATTGAATTTCGTCCTAGAATCTAGGTGAATCTCTTCGCCGACGGCTTGTTGGTGTGATGTTCTGAGTACAATCTCTGGTCATAGCAAACAAAGTATCTGGGGGTGGTTTGCGATACGAAAAACACCTTTAGCGCCCACGCGGACATTGTAATCAAGAAAACCACAGCCATTAGGCAAATCCCGTAGCTTAAGTAATTGGTTAAGAATAATTGTAAACAATTGTATATAAACAAAATCACACAATAAGTTATTTGAAACTTGAATAAGTTAGACATTGTCATTTCAGCCACCAATACCAAGACTGCTCCATCTTAGCCCAATCAGCCTCAAAGAGTTTAGCAAATTAGTATCTTCTATGGAATCGTTCGTCTCGTGTACTCAAATTCGGAGGATATTTTATCTTCTTATCGGTGGCCCGTCTCTATATATTTGATATATTATTGGGCCATATAAATAAATGAACGCTTCTGGAGGAACAAAGCCAGTAACGAGGCATCTCGCTAAATACCCATCTGTAGGATGGGGAAACTTTCGTTAGCCACATGGTCGTGGAAAGCTTGCTAATCAGTTTCGTTCTTACTTTTTATAGGACTACCTATAAAGATATCCTCTATTAAGAAGTGTATCGGTTGATGGTCTGAGGAGAGCTCGCTAAGGACATTCATTCGAATGTTGGAGTGAAATTCGCGGGAGGCACCTTAATCAAGGAACACATGTTACCACGTGTTCTACCAAAATGCGTTGGGCCGTTCCACTAATTGGGAAGGTGCAGGCGTGCATTCGTGCTTGAGATGAATCTCTTTAGCTCAGTCCCAGCTTGATTACTTCTCACAGCACCCCCAAGCCTATCGTAATCGTTGAAGTCTCCAATGACCAATAGCGTTCCTTCTATGCCAAATAGAGTATGGAAGTCTTGTACTATGTGTCTGTTGTTTGGTGAGCTGTAGACCGAAATAACCACAAACTCAAAAGATTCCGTCTGCACCTTGATGGCTGAAGTGCTGTTTTGTGTAACTGTGGTTTATGAATCAAGTGATGGTTCACATTTCTTTTCATGAGAATGGCTGTTCCATCTCCTCTACCTGTTTATATATTGTTTCTGTATAGATTGTATTTGGGGAAGCGGAGACGCGTTCCCGGCTTGAAAAACGTTTCCTGGAGGCCGATTATTTCGAATTTATTATCTAGAATAAATTGCCTAAACTCTCCAGTTCGTTGATGCAAGGAATTTGCATTCCACATGAGTAAAGAAATGTGATTCAGCTGATTCATTTGTGTTTCAGTGTGGTGGCTTGTGCTGCAAAGAAACCATGGACCATTTCCGCCGTTATGTCTTGCATCATCAGTTGAAATTGTAGTTGCATGGTGGCGAAAAATTGTCCCTTGACTGATTGTGTGGATGTTTGTGTGTTTGACTCGTTTGAAGTGTTTTGGGAGTGTTTGCTATTGTTTGAGTGGGTTGTTTGTACTGCGCAGCGATCTGTGCAAACGTCTTCTTGTGATTTTTGGGATTTTTAGACGTAGATGGGGCGTAGATTGGACGTAGACGTAGATGTGGATGAACTTTTGGCGTGATTCTAAGTTTCTATATAGTCATTGAGAGCTTACGGGCCGGGAAAGGTGGTGACTCTTCGCTTCTTCAAGGTCGTCTTTCACTTCTTCTTAAATCTATTCTTCTACTTCTTGTATTTCTACTTCTTCTTCTTCTATCTCTCCTTCGGAAGAAGAAAAAGAGGCCGACTTATTGGAGGAGGATGAAGAGTTCGTAATCTTCCGTTTCTTATTTCTATTTCTTTTATTTTTCTTTTTCTTTTTGGGTTTTACTTTTTTTCTTCCAGTTCTGCAATTTTCTCCTTCAAGCAGATATTTTTGAGTTGTTGGTCAGCCAGCTCATCGAGTGGTTATCTTCTTCTTATTTTCTTCTGCAATCTTGACTAGATTTGAAATTTTCATGAGGCAATTGAAATTGTGACAGTAATCCTCTAAGATATATGTTGGCGTTCTCGGCCTTGCTGGACTGGTTGACGGAAAACTCGTTTGTCCGTCTCTTGTCTGGGACCTTTTTGTCACCAATCCTGCTAATATTACCACAGTTTTTTGCTATCAGGGCCAAACCTCCGTGTTTTTATATATTTTAAATATTTTAAATTTATTTATATTGATTGTGTGTCTTGTCCGTTTCGAATGCACGAACTTTTTGACGGGGTAGCGTCAAAAAGTAGGGAAAAACAACTCCAACACGTCGACGAACAAACTTTTGACGCAAAGGTATTGTACTAAAATAATTGGAATTTGATTTAGAGTGGCAACTTTCATCTCATGTTGCGTTATTTTAACACGAATCTATTTGTATTTTTCTACCTCTGTCTGAGAGCAGTTGCCCGTGAGTGTTAGCCTTGTATGTTAATACGCTGTGCCAGCGGTTTCGAAGGTTATAACTTTGGAAGTTGGAAAAGACCTGACCACGTACAGTAAACAAATGAGGAGTGGATATATAGGAATGTATTTCTAGGTAAAGCTGATAAAAGCTAGTGGAATTTATTTTATTTATGAATTCAATTATATTTATATATTTTATTTCATTCATTTTATAATAAATTACTAGTCTTTGCCATTTTGATTTATTGATTATTTAATTTTTTGTTTGATTTTTTTGGGTACTAATATGAACATTTTTGATAAACGTTGTGATTATTTCCTGTTTCATGATCAAACGCACTTCTGTCTCTCGTTTACCTTCGCTGGTTGATTTTCCATCTGGCAATAATGATTTCAAGTACCTTTTGATAGAAACATGTGGATGATCTCGGTTATCAGATAGCTCTTGAAGTTGCAATTTGTTATCAGATATTTTACAAAACTATATAAAGTCATAATTTATCAAATCGATAAAGAATCTTAAAACTCGAGTTCTCACTCTTATACAGATTGCAGTTTTGACATAGTGGCAGACCGGAGTTACCGAAGAATAATGCAATTCTTTGGTTATGTCGTTCTTACTGTGGTCCTTGCGCAAGGTGATCCTTAAATTTTAAAGTGTGATTGAAAAGAACCTTCATTGGAATATAAATGCGGTTGAATGGAATAGTGGTTTTGTGCTGTGTTTTTTTTGCAGTTGATGAAATTTTTTTTCAACAAGTTCGGAGAATTTATAATTTATCAAAAGCAAAGCTAGTTTCGAATATTACAAATAGCTCGACTCCAAGATGACCAGGAATGATAATGTTTTTAACTTTGAAATTCCTATGTTCCTAAACAGTTAGCACTTCCAGTATATTTGTTCGAGAAAATGAGCAAAAAATCCTTGAAAGTGTGCTATATATTAATTAAAAGTAGCTCTGGAATCCATCCAGTGAATAGTCTAACAACGCTTACTTGTTCCAGAAGGATTTCAAATAAATAATATGCACACGATGTTAAGATTCATACAAATTTAATGACTGGTCTTATAATTTGAATCTCAATGCTTGCTGAGTTTAATTTTTTTCTTTTGCTTTTGATCCTTACTCCCATTACCTTTGAAAGTCTCGTAATGAATTTGTTTCGTCTAGAAAATGCGTGCTAGCTAAAGTTGATTCAGTGTTATTTGGTACTTTACTAAAAATATCTTATCGCTGTATCTAAAAGTAGAGAGGATTCACTTAAAAGTTTCTAGACAATTCTGTTTCTGAGTCCGATTGGATGTTCCCGTGTTGTTCCCGTTTTGTCGTGGGATAAACGCTAGCGTTGTATACACTTGTATTGTCAGCAAAGGTTAGTATTATGCATTTGCAATTAGAATGGATGTCAGACGTGTAGATGTTGAATAAGTTGGGGCTCAGACAAGAACTTTGAGGGTCACCTGCAGATAAATTTTGCGTACAAGAGGTGCATTCTCAAACTTTGACTTGGTACTTTCTATCTTTCAGAAATGTTTCAAGCCGATTACCCGGGGCGAATGGGGTATTATATTGAATTATTTGTAGGGGAGACATTCGTACCAAACAGTATCAAAGGCCTTTTCTACAGCTAGTGTTACCATACCAAAGGATGACTTTTGCTTAAGAGCGTTTCTTAATGTATTCCGTTACGCGATAAAGTTGTAGTAGATTTGAGAATCCACATCTTAAACCAAACTGAAAATTCGGCGGAATGTTGTTATGAAGGGTAGTAGACTGATCGTTTTATAGTTCTCGGGCATAATAGGATCTTTACCGGGCTGAAGAATTGATAAAACGACTGCATGTTCCTCATCCTATGTCGGCGATTCAAAACCAGGGGCTTTCCCGTTCTTAACTTTCTTAAGTGAGGATAGGTCTTGGGAGGGTAGGGAAGTAAATGTTTTCTTGTTAGGATCCTGTTCAGGTTCCAAAGTTTCTTGGAGTTATAGTCAAGGCTGTATAACATATTATTCAAAAATTTGGTTCTCATAATGTTTTATCTGGATATTTTGCATTTAATTGCAGAAGTTAAGTTGTTCACTCCTATATTTATCCCAGAGTCCTAAATCCTTCGTAATTGTCATCTGATATTCCGATAAAATGGTAGATTTCCGCATCTAATGCAAATTTTATTGCGAATGATATCTAATATCTAATTTACTCGAGTAAATTTTAATTTAGATAAAACAGGGTACAAATTGAAAACCATCTTATTTTATTTTAGAAGTAAAGAACAAAATTGACTTTTATTCTGGTTTCAATATGGTTTTTAATGGTTGTAAATAAGCATTACACTGTTTCTACAATTTTTCCAATCATGAGCTTGCAGAAATGTCAACGAACTAGCTTATCTTTCAATTTATTTCAAAATAAAGTTGCGCTCGGAGCTTCATTTGCTTGCAATCTTTGTAATACAAGTTTTGAGGAGGATTAAAGTTTGAAGTTAACCTTAATAAATGGGGTAGAAGTAGTACAAATTTATTCAACACTGTTGTGTGGTAAAAATACAAACTCCGTAATTTCCACCCTCATTTTCAATATTTCATGTCTTACGTTTTCCTTACGATTTCAACTGATTTCACCGCCTTCACACTCGCAAAATTTCGTTTCAATAAGTTAACATAAATAACGCGTGTACTCAGTCAATCACACGTCATGAAATATGTAGTAATCAATATTTGTGATCATTTTCTCGATAGAAATATTATCAGAACGATCAAAATTAAGTTCTAAGGTACTAGTAAACTTTAAGAGATGAAAAAACGGGTATTTTCAATGTTTTTTCTCAGTTCCATTAATAGATATTAAGTTAAGACGCTTGGTATAATATTTTATTTTTACATACTTATAGAATATACAAAAAATTTGTTTTTTAACAATTTAATTAACAATTTTCGACCTTTATCCAGAGGGCGCCAGCGTCGAGCCTCAAAATAAAGTTGGTCCATGGCGGACAGTTATTCTCCTTATCAGCAAGCCTGGAACAAAGAAATCAAATAATTTCTTAAATGGGAAGGTTTCTTACAGATTGTTTTCTTCATTTATCAAAAAATCGTAAAAAAATGGACGGTGCTTGGAAAAAAAACTCGAAAAAATTGCTTACTTTTTCGCTGGTTTTTCGTTATGTAAAATAATATTTTTAATTTTTTTTCGGATAATTGTGGTAAATTGGCTTGCAGAATGTGTTAATAAACAAAACAAAACATGGTTTCTTAAAATCGGTTCGGTAGTTCCGGAGTTTAACTGGCCGCAATCGGAAACAAAGCCATTTCGAGAAAAACACGTTTAAAAATTTTTCTTGTGTTATTTATTAAATATTTTTAAAAAAGTCAAATTTTAATAGTTACAATAAATTGATCCACTATCCCTGAAAAAAAAACAGCAAAAGGGCACTGTCTTCAAAAACCTCCTCCTCCGTTTGATGAGACTCCTTTCGCGCCACACGACCTTCTTTGGACGACGCTTTGGCAGCTTTCTCGGCCAAAAAATGCGCTCTTTGTTGTTTAACTGCACGTTTTTGTACGCTGATATTCCAATAGTGCACCCCACGTTTATGTTTAAATGGCTCATTTTTAGCTTTCACTCTTAGGCATTGACACCAGTATGGATTGCAGCAATCGTGCTGCGGTATGTCATCAGTGAAAATCATGTGGTAAAAACCAACCCATATTTCTGTTTTCATGTCGATAAGACAATCTGGGTGACGTCGTATGGCCAAAAAATAATTCGTTGACATCTTTTTCATTATTTTCCCAGTCAAATCCGTGGTTATTGGAGGTGGTGGCTCTGAATCCTCTGTTTTCGTTATTTTACGTGGCTGTCTAATTCTCGGTGATTTTATTTTATTTCCTGCTTCTTCCTATTTCATTCGTGTTTCTTTCTTCTTATCTTCAGCTTTCATAAATTTTCGTAACTCGACTAACGAGTTTTCTGCTTCTTTCAGATAACGAAACATCCGTTTTCCGACGTAAAAGTAAAGTAGTAAAGTAGTAAATTCTCCTTACGGTTAAGCTTCAGACAGATTGGCAAACGTTTTTGAGTCCCCATCACCTATGTAGTAGGCGTATTTAGCCTTATGGATGTTTATAGAATTTTTAAAAATTTCAGCAATTCCTTGTTCGCAGAATACTCCGCTTCATGTTCACTCTCGTACCAGATGTCAAAATCAACGCAATTTAATTTTTTGTTCATCATCTCGCAAGCTTTGCATGTCTTGGAAGAGACGAAATTATCTAACACTTTGTCTGTGCATTTGCCTATTACGGTACAAATGCCAATCATTGAGCTAAAGCCACGTTTTGACCACGTGCGGTCTCCTGAAACTACTAATTCGTCCTCAGCTAAACCATTTTCTACTTTTTTCTGCTTTTCGTCCTTACCAGATTTTTTAGAGAAATGTTGGCGACACTTTTCGTTGCAATTTGGACATTTTCCAAAAGCTTGTAGTATGTTGTTTTACCAAAATTCGATGTCATGTCCATCAACGAACAAAATATTTCTAATCATTATGACATACGCCCAACAATCGCATAATAAATACAATGCGACGATTAATTTCAAAACCAGTATTTATAATGGGTGAAGAATTTATTTGTAGATCACCACAATCGCGTTCTACATTAATTTTAAATCCCAGTGCCCGTATACTAGTTTTAGAAAATTTAACATTTTTGTCACAAGTTTTACATTTTAACATACTCGCCAACGCCGTAAAAACGATTGGAAAAGTCAGTATACAATAACCAAAAGTATCGTCACACTTAACATCAAAATCAGAATTCTTTGACAGTTTTCTTGCAATTTTCAAAAGTGTGTTGGTTACCATGCAATCCATGACTAAGCTTCAAATTTTTCTTTATTTTACATTTGAGTTTTTGCTGCCTTTGTGATAAGAACTGATTTTGTGGGCACACAACACTTCAAAAAAGAACTCAACAAACACTGAGAAAGCGTGTAATAACTGTTTGGTGGTAATTACTGTTTGGATGTTTGGTGTGAGAAATAAACAATGCATACACGTTCACTTATTTCGTGGTGTTAGAGCTTGAATCTCTTTAAAATATTTTAGGAAGGGATTTTTAAAGGCTTAAGGAAGTGTCAATTGCAAAAAAAATCCGATTTTTTGAAACTGTAAAGTAAACACCAAAGGAGCAAAAATAGCGATGTGACAAGGAGACACATGTTTAGTGCCTCAGACATCGAATGGGCAAATGTCACAATAGAAAAGGAGACGAGGATGCTGGACGCAGCCACCAAAAACGAGGTGGCTGCGAAGACTTAGCAAATAGATACTCCAGCCTACTAGATACTACATAATATGAAAACATCTTTACCCTAATAGAAAAATAAAACTAGTAACTAGTAGTTTGAATAAAATAAACTTTTTACCCAAATAAAAATTTTATTAACAAACTAGTTTAGAATAATAATTAGGTCCTTACTTAGATGAGTAACAAACCATTGCGAAGAAACATGTCAAAAAAATGAAAA
Source organism: Stratiomys singularior (assembly GCA_954870665.1). NCBI lineage: Eukaryota > Metazoa > Arthropoda > Insecta > Diptera > Stratiomyidae > Stratiomys > Stratiomys singularior. The sequence continues at coordinate 54,045,959 of OX940879.1, read as the reverse complement.
ATAAGGGCTTGCTATTTCCAGTGAAAAATAATTTGCACTGAAGAAGGGCCAACTTATTCCCAGCTTTTGATATACATATATCTCACAAAAACAAGAAGTTTTCTTTGAAAACTAAGCAAACTACAAAAAGATTTGGGGAAAACATCGAAACCATTATTTCTTGTTGACAACAAACCTTGGATCAGTCTTGCACTTTTAGAAAAAAAAATAGGGCGACCCAGATCGGTGAACGACATTTTTGTGGCGAAAATATGGCTCGAATGCGGTAGAGATGTTTGCAACAGACAGCAACAGCAATAGAGCGATGGTTGTGAAGAAAATTAATGAGTTATACTTAAAAACTCTAGACGACACGTTCTTTGTGGATAAGTGTGTTTTTGGTTTTGGTGATCCTTGCTTCTCCTTTCTTTGCTATTCCGTACTAAGCCTTTCATTCTTTGACTTGTAGTATGCACAGGACATGATTTTCAGCTTTTATTGATGCAGTGTGCTTAAGGCTGATTACGTAATTTTGATTGGACTTTCTAGCTGGTCCAGTTCAAAGTTCTTTTAAACGAAAAATTTGAATAATTTGACACCAAAACAATCAAGTTGCCTGACGATGTCTGGGAATAGAAAAATGCATCAATGGAAAATGTTTAAATGTTCTTTTTGGTCTCCATGATTTATTTTTGGTCTTGATCCTTTATATATGTTTGATCCTTGTTGTCTTTGTTACGAAAATCAGTTCCCCTTCATTCTGCTATTAAATAATTCAGAAATATGATTTAGAGGATACAATATCGGAACAAAATATCGAATGCGACATTTTCTCATATAAGTATCTATTTGGATTTAGGTTTCGCTTTGCAATGTTATAGTTGTAAAAACTGTACAACTGTTCCTGATGGCTCCTTAAAAGCATGTCCAGGGGACCCTGATCCCACAACTACCCAGTCTCCTACAACATTAACTACTGCTACTGCTACTGCTAGTATTACGACTCCTTCAACGATAACCACGCCCTCCATAAAACCAACAATAGGTAAGTAGTAATACAAGGGAATCAAGAACCAAAGATATTTTACCTTCCTCTTCCTAAGGCACCACAATACCAACACCAGATAATGCAACTGTTAGTCCTTCAACTAAGCCTACTGCATCAACGGACGCAAATCAAACATCATGGACAACAATTTCAACTCCCACAACCCTGGGTGTTGATGGTCCAAACGCGGCTCAACTGGTCTATAGGCATCTACGATTCATACGTAGTTTAGGAAGAGAGGCGAAATCTAGCTGCTTTACACATAAATATACAGGTAACGTCATTTATCACAAAATTCCTTGGCGTTATCTTTTTAAAGTTTGAGTAACGGGTTTCAAAAATTTAATTTCCAGATACCAATGGTCACGAGATTGTGGACCGCGGATGTACATCTGAGGAAGAATCTTGTAAAGAAGAAAGTGGCTGTTCCTTGTGTTCAGAAGACAGGTGTAATAGTGCTGGGACAATATACATTTCTTTTGTAGTTGTTATAACTGCGATATGTCTGACTTTTGTTGTAGACCGATAGCTATAAAAATAAACATTTCATAAATTATTTTATACGATTAAAAATAATTCAATTAATTTGCCTTACTTGATGCAAATATATATTTCAGTGAAAACTAATCATCTAATTTTCAATTTGAATTGGTAAACCATCATTCGAGCATTTCAACAGTTTTATGATATATATACCATTTTCTACTTTGACCAGAACATAAATAATTTTTGGTTGTAAATACTTTTTGGTCACTAAAACGTTATGGTTGCTGAAATAAATCATAAATATATAAGATACTTCCTATGTTAATGAAACTTTCAGACGAACATCCTTTTTCACTACTCCATAAAAATGAAAGGCTTAATCAAGCTGAATTCGGCAAATGGTAGCTATTATAATGAGGTGTTTGTCTACCATCGAACTGTTAATGATAACTTCTATAAACATGTTTTGATTAGACTCTAGAATGGTGAGTATTTGCCTATGTCAATTTAATGGATTCCACTATGTTATTATAATCTTAACGCACACTAAAACTTTGAAATATTATGATAAGGAAAATTCCTACATTTAATCTGATTCCCAGAAAATTCAGCAGAGTAAAGAGCAATTCCACGAATTGTCCCATATGTTCCATTAATCTTTTCTATTAATGTTTTCGTGAATTTGCCATTGCTAGTAAATTCTACCACTTTTCTTTTTCCCACTGGAAAATAGAATCCTTCAACCGGAGACGTCATCCAGCGAAGAAATAGAGGACTAACCCGAGTAACGGAACAAAAAATTCCAAACTGGGTTCTAAGGTAGACAAAAAAGGTGTTGGAGAGTAGTTTAGTAGCCTTCTGTTATTGGAAGTCCCTCACTCAAAGCTCAAACTGCCTTCATTTCCCAACCACAAAAAAATGATAATCAGATTCATATTATAACTTTGTCTTGTAAAGGATCTCCCCAAAGGTGCTACAATTGCATTTGTGAGATGTTAATTCTTTTGTTTGGCTAAACATTGTATAAACTTTAAATATTCAAATCTTCATTGAAAAACAATGCGAGCATTACTGAAATTAAGGGACTAATTCGTCGTAATTTTTAAGTGATCCGGTATTCTGCGACCCAACAATCTGGCAGGGATACTCTTTTGATAGGCACGTGAAGATTATTTACCACCTGAGTGTCCGACTCCCATTGGCATCATTACTTCGGGCTGGGTCTCCCTGTTCTTCGCCCATAATGACACCTTCGGGTTACAGGAATCTAGTGGGAAGGGCAGAAGGAGGAGATGAGCAGGAAGACCGTATCCACTCTAGATGCTTCCAGTTGATCAAGTATGCCCTTTTTATGTGATAAATCACCTGAATCCTTTTGTTAGCCAGTTTCAGCATCTCTCTCCATCAAAGCGCTGTCGTTTTGCAAGGGTGCTGATCCAGGAGCGGATCTTGGGCACGTTTTGGGATTAGGAAAGTATCGGGTTTCCCAGGAGGCTCTAGCCAAGGCAAAAGCAAACCTCAGATGAACCGTGTCCTGCAGACAAATCTACACCTGTTACGTTACTTTAGTACTTTTTTAGTACTTTAGTAATTTACGTTAGTACTTTTAGTACTAACGTAAAAGTAGTCTACTAATGTCTGCGTTAGTAGGCGTGAAATAGACCGATGGGATCATTCAAAGCAAAGCTTAATGCTTTGGGAGACGCTGTCTGGACCGCGAATGGCCACTTGCTCGTTGGGGAGACTTCAAGGCTAAAGCAGTCGAGTGGGGCATGCTTCAAACGGACCCGCGGGGAAAACTAGTCTTAGAAATGGTGGTTAAAACAACGCTTGTCGTGCTAAACACTGAAACACGCCAACTTTCTGCAGCCTGGGCTGCGAAGTAACCATACAAGAAGTGACATTTGGCTCGAAATCCTTTGTACGTGGAGTTCACAATGGTAGAGTATAAGAGGACTTCACAGCCAGCGAGTGCCACTACATTATACTTGAAATCCTTGATATTGCCTCAAAAATCACGGAATCTTGACTCTCTACAACTGGCTGAAACAGCTGGATGGACGTTGAAAGTTTTGTTGAGATGCTCACGGCAGGTGGCGCACCGCTGCTAGAGGATTCGTTGGGGATCAAAGAGCTCAAGAGAAAGTGAACTCAACTAGGATTATCATCACGACTGTTTTCTATGTTTCTATACACAGTCAAAATCCCCGGAATGGCAAGCGCGCAGTCCAATGGTGGTCAACGGAAAACGCTGAAATGCAAAGGGAGTTTCACGGGCTCGGAACCGTGACTCGGCATGCAACTGAGAAGAAGCATATAAGTTTGCATGCAGAAGATGGGGTAGGCTGAGGCATGACTTACACCGGGAAACAGGAGAGTTCACCCCGGAAAATCTTATCACTGGGCTTAGAACGGTCATGTTTGACCAGTCCTGCAAAATAAAATGGACTCACAGCATCCGAGGGCTTCGAATTTGAGGAATTACTTCTCTGGTAATCCCTCTTCCTCCCTTCCTTCCCACTAGAGGAGAGATCACACTGCTTGAAGACGCCTAATGGCGTTGCAAAGCAAGACCTAGTCCGAAGTAGTGTGTCAAACGGTTCCAGGCTGAGTTCCCAGGTTGACAGGGGAGTTGTTTAGTAGGTACTCCAGTCACATGTGACTATCGGAGTCTCACACTCCGTGTGTAAATGTATTCTAACCCAAAACATAAATGAAATAGAATAAAATAAAGAATATAAGAAACTGGAAAAATTGTTGATGTTCTGAATGTTTTGTGAAAAAATTTATTTTTCGAAACATTCTTATCAATTTTAATTAGAAAACGTATATTGTTTCGTTTGTCATCCATATAAATATTATTTCGCTTGTGGGTTGTAAACCTGAAAAAGTGTATTATATTTAACAATTTTTCTGAATACATTCTACTTTATACTGAGTTTTTAACTATAGTCAAGAAGCTGCTTCTAAGGGACCTTTTTTTACGTCCTTTTTTATGTTGTTAACAAATTACTTTAATTAATTCAAATTAATTTAAAACAAAATTAAATGTTAACTTCTATGTGCCGCGCTTAACAATAAAGATAACAAATTCAATAAAAAAAGTTCCATACCGATTTTTTTTAGGAATAAACGATTGTAGAAGCTATTTTAGAAACAAAAATGAACGAAAATAACACAATTAAAAGCTCTTTATTATTAAAAGAACTTTCAAATCATTGCTCCATTTTATGATTATTTAAAATAATAAATATAATACAATGTAAATTATACATTACAATACATCAAATAATATAAATTTTATTTTACATAATTATTCTATATTATATTGCTGAAAATATTCTCACATGCTAGTACGCAGTCGAGTATATTCGTGTGACCATTTGGTGTAAACAAAACACCGTGGTGTGAGTTGGTCTGTGAGAACTTAATGAACTTGTTGTGAGTGAGAATTAAGACTCCTTCATTTTTCACCTTTTTCTAATATTCTTGTTCAGTTCGTTTAAAGCTTCGAAACCGAGTAGAAGCGATAGCCATATATTGAGTTCAATCAGAGACAATCAATCAAACTTATCATTTGTATTATTTTTTTATATCTTTTATATCATTTCTTAATCAATAAACCTATCATTTGTTTATCTCAAATTGCACTATTAATTTATTAACCTCAACATACACTACCGGTCAAAAGTTTAAGTTCACCTCGTAATTTCTATAAAATGTAAAACAAAACAAGATTTTCGTCAGTTATTATTATTTATTAGCATTATTTATAGAAAGTAATTATTTTGTAGTCAAAATAGGTCGAATTTTAGCAAAATTTAGCACTATTTTTCATATTTTAGATTCTTCAAAATATCCGCCTTTTGCTCGTATAACAGCAGCGCATACTCTGGGCATCCTTGCAATCAGTTTATGCAATGATTCCGTTGAAATTTGATCCCAACAAGTTTGTAGAAATGTCCAAAGCTGTTTTTGATTGGTTGCCTGCATTGTTCTCACTTTTCTATCCAACTCGTCCCACAGGAACTCGATCGGGTTACAGTCAGGCGATTGAGGAGGCCATTCCATATACTTTAGTTCTTTTTGCTTCTCTTTCGCTGCGATATAATTTCGGCAAAATTTAGATGTGTGTTTAGGATCATTATCCTGTTGAAAAACGAATCCGCGACCTATAAGTTTTTTCCCACACGGAAAAGCATGTCGTTGAAGAATGCTGTGGTACATTTTTTTGTCCATGATACCCTCGATTTTCACAAGGTTACCAACTTTGTCTCCAGCAAAGCATCCCCAGGCTAAGACAGATCCTCCACCATGCTTGACGGTTGGAATTATGTTTTGCGCAATCATGCGTTCACCCACCAAACGACGAACATATTGTCGACGTCCTCCTCCAAAAATTTCGAACTTCGATTCATCCGTGAACAATACTTTGTACCATTGTTCAATGGTCCAATCTTTATGTTTTTTTGCCCAAGCCAATCTTTTGACTTTATTTTGTTTCCATAGTAGTGGTTTTTTGGCGGCCACGCATCCTTTTAAACCGTAATTGCGCAGACGACGCTGCACTGTTTAAACAGATACTGGTGTTTCCCGCGTGGAATTCACTTGCTCGCGAATTTCGGGAGCTGTGCGCGTACGGTTTCTCTTGCTTTCGACACAGATAAACTGGTCCTCTTGTTTTGACGTTACCTTAGGCCTCCCAGAACGTTGACGACTCTGATTGCACCCTGTTTCGTTCTTTCTGTGTAACGCTCCCACAACTGCACTTTGAGATACTTTGGTTTTTGAAGCAATTTTTTGCGTCGAATAACCTTCTTCGTGTAATGCCACAATGACTGCTCGTGTTTCTACACTCAGCTCTGCTTTTCGGCCCATTTCTTTACAATCGAAACATAAAATATGTAATTGCTTTCACATTTTAATAATAAGTCTTTAGTCTTCGAATTATGTCAAATTAGATGACAATTTTTTTAGAACCGATACGATATTCATTACGAAAAATGTTTTACTTACCTTTTTGTAAAGAAACCACAAAAAAACCCGTGGAAAATATAATTTTTTGGGTGAAATCTTATAGGACAAAGAGATTATACGCGGTATAAACTAAGCGCGTCGAGACACCGACGAGTTTAAGCTCGATCTGTGTATGGCCCTAGCACGCGAAACGCTCCAGACAGAAGTGTGTTTACACTTGTTTGTTTACAAGACGCACGTTGTCTATAGAATCCACTTAGTTGCCGACTAAATTGTGTAGATTTTCAAAATAAAGCAGGTGAACGTAAACTTTTGACCGGTAGTGTATATAATATAATATATTAGATATAAAATAATATTATGTATGATATATTAGACTATATAAAGTAATGAATATTATAATATAATACATGTCTATTCTTCTATGTACATTTCTATGTTTGAAAATTACCTTTATCCTTTCAGGATTGACATCTTTAGTACGATGTTTCCGTGCTTGTTGATCTAATCTTCGAGCACTTAATTTCGAATTTTAATGACTCATTCGACTTCGAAAACACTCAAAGTCTATAACTTTTTCGTTTTCTTTCGACTGATCTGTATATTTTAAATTTTTCAGTTATATTATGAACAGTCGGGTGTGATAAATTTAGGAGAATAGTATGGCTCAGTAAGCTTTAATACTGTTATCAAATAAGTTCTTTCGCTTCTAAAGAAGTTTCACCACGTTGCTTTCCCATTTTATGCAGTTTATCACCCATTTTATACATTCACATAATTCCACTGACCTATAAACTTTACGCTTCAATTTATTTTATTAGTTTAATTCTTATTTCAGATTGTTGAAGCTGTCAAATGCACAAAATCTTGTGAACCCTCCCTTCCTGTGAACCAACAACTCTGACTGGATTTCAGCATTTTATTTTAATAATAACCACCACTATAGATATATTTTTAGGGTTATAGAGCTAAATAATAATTCTTATTATCTTTTTGGATATGGATGGCGGCAAACGGTACTCTGTTCTACGTCAGTCACAATTTATAAGTGTTCGCTGTAGGGGCCAAGAACAAAATGCTGCAGATCCTGAATTTCAGAATAAAGTTTCATTAATCCTTTGCGCCCGAGCGGCGCCCAGCTAATTTGAAGTATCAACTCGAACGGCGCCGATTTCAAGTGCGAACTCGAGTAGCCCTGCTGCAGTGCCTGAGTGATTTGCAATGTTAAAGGCCGAAATACAATAGTGCGAGACTGCGATGCGAGAGCGCGACGAGAGTGTCGCAACAATGTCAAGCAGTTTTCGTAACATGCATTTGTATATGACATCGTACAATGATTGCGATGCGTCGATGCGAGGCGAGAAATATTCGGAAAATCGAAAATTCCTCGCAACGAGGTGTGTTGACGCTTGTCAGATGCTATATGGCGCTTAAATGAAATTTGAAATTCAAACGCCTTCATTACTTTTAAAGTACAAGAGTTATTCGGAATGAATTTTTAGGGCAAATTTCGTGCATCCTTGTTGAGGCTCTTATTTGCCAAACGAAGGAAAATTCCAAATTCAAAACTTCAAAAAAAAAAACCAAAAACAATTGCAAGCAAATTTCATTTGAAACGTCATCAATTGGCATTTGTCATACGACCATATTTTTTCCTCGCATTGCGTGCATTGTAAATAGAATGCGTTGGCGACGACGAGCGAGAATCGCATCGTGCTCACGCATCGCCGTCACGCAGTATTGTATCTGGGCCATGAGTTGAGCGACGCTGCTACGGCACTATGATTTTTCGTAACTCGATCTCTTTCTTTACGATGTGATTACGATTTCACTATATATTAATAATAAAAGCTATCAAAGTTTGTTGTTTTTGACAGTTAAATGAATAAACTAGTGACTATTACTGTTATACGCTTGGTTGTTTATAAATGTTTTTAAAGTACCTGTAAAATGTTGACCTTATTTGGCCGAAATCGTCTCGAGAACAGGATAGCGCAACATGCCATGAAGCGCGTGCAGCGTATTTATCAGTTGAAACATTTGATATTTGATGACCGCATAATTTCTTGTTTTGGGCTTGTGGACTGCGCTGCAAGATCTTTTGATTTAACTTCGCCGAACTATTTCTTGTGGGGTCACGTCAAATCTCGGCTTTATCGGCACTTGTCTATTTCAAAGAGCATGAGAAGCTCGACCATTTTGAGGACAACATTCGTCACGTTATTGGCGAGATACGGCCCAATAATTGATTAGAGTAATTGAAAATTGGATCTCTCCATTGGACTCCCTTCGTGGCAGACGTTGGACTCTGTGAGAGAAAAGTATTTATACAAGAAAACTAATTTCATCGCAATCAATATAACTACTACTAAATTCTACGGAATTAGAAAAATAGCTTACAAATGAAAGTTGATTAAAATTCACAGCGTGTGAGTCTGTTAATTGTAATTGAATGCTTAATTACTTGTTGAATATTTCTTACTGTTAATTGACTTAACTATCATTGAAGGAGAACTATATAATTTTTACGGAATCCCCGCAATCCTTTTGTCGGTCATTCTGTATATTTTTGGAAATTATTATCTCGTGGCGCTACTCTCTGCTTTTGTAATAGAATCTTAATAATTCTCTTTGTTCTTTAATATTTTAATTCTTTTATATAATAGTAATCGTATGCCAATGCACTAGAAAATTATTTATGTTATCTACGAATATTATTCTATGTAAGACATCCAAAATTTTTGATAATCTGGAATGTAAGCGAGACAGCTGACGTCATTTTTCTAGGAATCGATGCAGCATTGGTGAGATGGTTCTGTGAAGGTCAAATTACGGCAAAATGCTGGGAAGAGTTTTGACTACAGTTTTCGACTAGCTGGACTTTTTCTACCCGAATTTCTAACATGGTCGCAATGTAACCAATTTAGCCCGTTACTACAACATTTTGAGCAAGATAAGACGAGGATTCATGAGAAACTGAAATTTCTTCATAAAAAAGATTATCCTGCTGTGAAAAGGAATCCTGGTCAGAGAAAAATTTGAGCAATTGTGCTGATAGACAATTGATTAAACTTAAATGGTATTCACAACGAACGCCTAAGATCTCGACAATTGTAGGACGAAAAAGATATTGCGGTTTATATATGTAATAACTTAAGAGATAAGGTCTAACTTATTCTTCAGACCCACCTTCAAGAAAGGGAAAACTTAAACACTTTGAAAAGGCTTTATGACTTACACACTTTGAAAAAACCTTAAAAAGTATCATAACTATTCATATTAGTTATGTTAAGTAGTTATGTTCACAATAGTTATGTTAAAAAATCTGAGGACTTATTTAAATTTAGAAAGTGGATTTAGAAGTTTTAGAAAAATAACTTGTTACACATATTTTTCTTCTTTTTGTAAGTTGAAATAAGAAAATTCATATAAAACCTACTTGATTCTATGTATTTCATTCACATTAGTGCCTTCAATCTTCAAGTAATGTTGGTCCGAATAGGATGTAAATTCCTCTAAATACCCTTGTTGTCCATCCAAAATGTATTATGAAAATCATGAAAAATATATCCTATTAAATCATAAAAAAACTGAATGAAATAATTTTAAAAGAAATTGAAATAGAGTACGATATATTTTTTTTAAATCTTGCTGTTTTTCGCGTAGAAACAAGTGAAGATATGGATGCGAATTTAAGCAGACTTCGCTATGGAATTGATAATTGTGAAAGTATTATGTACATACCTAAATAATCAGCACCTCTGTCAATGAATCCTTTAAATCATTCACTCCTACAAGGTTACTCTATAGATAAAAATATCTCGTACAAACTCAACCTAGTTGTTTGTATGCATTTAAGTACTCATTTCCCATCGCTAAGCCTTTCTGTGGAAACATTCAAATTGGAACCGTATGATGTTCTTTACTGCATGATAAAGAAAGGTATTTTACAAAATTTCACAATATTGCATTGTTTCATATTGACCATAGAAAATAAAATGATAACAAATGCTGCTGGCAATCGCACTATAGAGGTAAAAGATATCTACTACGTTTATACACAGTGTTAAAATACTGTATCCTACAGAATTATCTGTTATATCAGATTGATGATTCATGGAACAAAAAATATGATTTATAAATGCATAAAATCAATAAGTTTCTAGAATATTTTGCATGAAAAACTATCTAAATTTTAATTAAAATTGAAAGGAGGGATAATAAATTATAGTTTTTGAGGTGATATAGCAAGCAGGAAAAAGAAATACATTATGAGGAACAAATATACCTGTGCAGTAAGTTACATTTAGGTGTCTTAAGCTGCAAAATGATGTACAAAAAATTTATGGATCGATACGAAATCTTAGTTGCATCTGTGTTGTGTGATAGGGCGTTGTCAACATACAACAAGGTCAGTTTGACAGAAAGAGCGCAGCAAAAACTCATTATAAAATTTTTCAATAATACTGGTGATAAATTTTCCCGCCATCGATATAATTAAAGCATATGCCAGCATCCACCCTTAACACCCCGCGCATTGTAAAATAGTTTACAGATGGTCCATTCTTTGGTCCTATCGAAACCAAGGAGGTTCTCTTATTCTGTTGTCGCCAAGAGTTCCAGCCAGTAGTCAGTGGTATATTTGTTGGTCAGGCTTTGTACAATCTATCGGGAAGTTCTCTGTGCTTCCTCACCACAAGCGTGCCAGGTACCATCTTTTTGGGTTCCTAGTCATTGATGTAAGAGACTGTTAAACCTGTGTATCTTAAATGTTAATCAATTCGTCAATCATCAATTCTTAATGATTTTTTCAATTTGTGTCTGACTATGAAGACAAATAAAAATATGCAAAAACAATGCGTCAAGAATGAACCCGTTAAACTCAAGGAATCAGAACATAATAAATATATTTCCTGAACGATCATAACCACGCAGCCCAACCTCCATGGGCACGACCACTAGTATCTCTTTCCAGCCACCAGTAGCATTCGAATTTTCTTAGCTTGTGGTGCACATGTATCGAATATCGCCAATCAATATTCTGATACACGTGGTCCTCTGATGATCTTCTTGTTCGTGTTTCGTCGATGACTTTGGTAGGTCACTGGTATTCCTCGTCCGTACATTTTTTTTATTCGGAACATTTCGTCCTTCCCTGTCACTTCCATTTTGAGAACGGAACATCACACTGATAAGGGCACACCGTCGGAACACGTTTGTGTACGAATCAAAGGAGGTGATGGGGAACGACGGAATGTTTAAAATACAAAAAAAAAGAATAGTTCCGTCTCCGTCGGAATGCATAATTTCAACGTATGAAAAGTTCCTTGTCTTTCTAAATAAGGAAACATTTCTGGTTGTATGAAGCTTGTCTCCCTACATCGATCATGGTATGAGGTTGCTGCAGATGAAATGGCCGATTTAGCAATGACTTAAAGTTGGCTGCAATTTTAGTCTATGATGTTATGAATAATGAAAATGATATGAAATATTGCAGTCTTAATACTGCTACCTTGGTTTATGGAGTCATTTCTGTTTTGTGCTTCATAGTAATAGTGAAAACAAAAAGAGGAAGTGAACATGGAAGTGAATCGAAAACGGCTACTTTTACTATACGAATTTAAATTAGAGCACAACGTAACGGAAACATCAAGGAATGTCAACAACGCATTTGATCCTGATACAGTTAGCGAACGAACCACTCGACGGTGGTTCGAAAATTTTCGATCCGGAGTTATGGACCCTGAAAGTGAGCCACGTGGGCACCCCGGACAATCGATAGATAACGACAAGCTGCGTGCATCAGTGGAGTCTGACCACCGCCAAACCATGAGGGATCTTGCCAAGAAATTAGGCGTTCACAATTCGACTGTTTGCCGCCTGTTGCAACAACTTGGAAAAGTGAAAAGCTTGACAAATGGGTTCCACATGGTATTACCGAGCAAAACATGACGTGTCGAATGGAGATTTTAAGTTTTCTTTTCTCCCGCAACAAAAAGGAACCGTTTTTGCACGTTTTTGCATTGTGACCTGCGATGAAAAGTGGATTTTATACGGCAAACGTCGCAAATCGGTATAATGTGTAGATGCCGATGAAGCGCCTGGACACATGTCGAAACCAAGCCTTCATTCAAAGAAAATAATGGTAACTGTTTGGTGTTCTGTAGCTGGAGTTATCCACTATTCGTTCCAGCAATCTGGCGAAACCATCAGTGCTGAGAAATACTGTGCTCAACTTTATGACATGCACCAGCGATTGATAGTCCAACGACCAAGGCTTGTCGACAGGGATGGATTGTTACTGCTTCATGATAACGCACGACCTCATTTATCGAAAACAATGGTCCGAAAATTAAACGAGTTGTGCTATGAGACTCTTCCTCATCCTCCATATTCACCAGACCTCTCACCAACAAATTACCATTTGAAGTTCGTCATTGAAACGTCATTATTATTATTATAATAATGACCAACTCTGACACAATATTTTCAGTCCTCGACCCAATCCTTGTCAAAAAAAGAAAATGCAACGAACCCGACAACGACAATCCCACGATCCTGAAAACACCCAAACTTAATGACCCTCGTTAACACCTAATTAACCAGACCTACCCCTCCGAAAAAAGTTTCACATATAAAAAGATGGACACCGCGACAAAGACATGAGAACGAGCTGAAGATGGCTGTATGCAGCCGAAACACATCCTCGAGACCCACGAAGCAAGGCCCGGCGGACCCAAGCTAGCCAGAGTTAAATTACCATTTCTTTAAACATTTGGATCACTTTTTGACAGGAAAAAATATTTAATAATGAAGCTGCTATCAAAAATGCCTTCGAGGAGTTTCTTCGAACCAGAAACTCGAACTTCTACAAAACTGGAATAAATGTACTTATATCTTGATGGGGAAAGTGTGTAGCATGTATTGGTACCTACTTTGATTAAATAAATTGTCTTTATAAAAAGTTACAGTTGTTTAATACAGCAAAAGTTACAGCAACCTAATACAACTGATTAGGATAATCTGGATGACTGGATCAACATACTTTCATCAGGTAACCTCAATCACAGACAATGTCTTCTTACTTGAGGTATAATACAATAGTCTGGAATATCAATCCTAGGAATATCTGCCGCGTAATTCAGGTCCCTATCTAAATAACAATACAAAAAGTTGAATTCCGCTCTTTTGGACAATCCCGTGATGATCCTAAGCACTTTCTCTGAAAAAACAATGACTTTATCCATAGTTGAGCATTTTGATTAAACCACATGGGACATGTATATGTTATAATGGGTGTTAGTAGGTATTGATAACATTTCGTTTTCTCGTGTGCCTTCTCTTAATGGTCTGTAAAGAGACATGAATGTTCTCGTTGATTTTTTGAGCTGGATTTTCGCATGTTAGATGTACTGCACGCGATGTACCTCACGGAACTCTTATGCAGAATGTGCTCTACGTTCGAGTTTATTAGCATATATTTTCAATTTCGGATCAAGTCTCTGCCAGCTTTTGCCAGTCGACCACGAAACAAAATTGTCTGACACTTGTGATCGTTTGTCTTTAAATTCCAAGCATTCGTGAATGTTTGTCCATCTTGAAACATTATTTGGAGATCACGTTGACTCGACGAAACTTAGCCGTCTGCCGTGTTTATAATCATGTCAGCAGCAAACGCCACCATCATCCATTTAGGACGGCAAGTATTCGATATCGTAATTGTTTCCTATTCCAGATTGCCAGAAAGTTGAAGTTCTCTGCTAGAATTAATTCCCCAACAATATATTTCTGAATGGGTCTATAAATCAGCCCTTAAAGCCACACTGCATCAAAGGCTCTCTATAGGGTATAGTCATGCTCCAATACAGTTTCCTTCCTCTTAGAAGCCAGCGGATGTCTGACGAGACTGTAACCTAGCCGTTAAGATACTGTAATCTGTTACTATTGCCACCAATGTTCTGACGCCTTTTCTGGTTTCCCTAACAAGTTTTTTCGTGCTCATTTTGTATAGATGAAGTCATTGCCTCTCTGAGTAGAGAACTTCGTCTAGATCCATTTTTCGCTGTTATTAGTGGTGCTTTGATTGAATCTATTTTAGAACCACTTCTGTTGCTACATCATCAATTTTTACACTACCCTCAACACCGATGTGTCCTGTGACCCATGTGAGTTCTACATTTCCTCGGGGTATTGTGGCTTTGTGGGCTTGTCTACATTCCTGCTTTTGTCGTGAAGTTACGTGTTGGAGGCAACAACCTAGAGAGCTGACGAGCTACTAGAATGGGGCAACCGATTAATTCAAATATTTAAATATGGAAAGATACATTTCGTATAAATGTAAGAACGTTGAGACAAGCAATGACATGCCGAGCCTACAAAACGGCTACAAATAATATAAAGATATGACCAAATATGGAACATTGGAGGCGTTTAAGGCTCGACAATTATTGAGTGATAAATCATCTGCACGGGCCTAATTTTGAGTTCTCATCAATTAAAAATGTTAGTGAATGGATCAAAGGAATATTCAAATATATAAAATAAAAAAAATACCAAACTCTTTTCTAGATAAATGTTTATTTTAGGCTTGCATTGGAGAACGGCAGACACCGGCTTTTAAAAGTAAGCAACTAACGTTTCTGAGTGAAATTAAAAATGAATTTAGGACAAAAAACTCAACAACTTTACCGACATATAAAGACGAGATTTAGAACTTGAAACAGTGAAAGAAATAAAAAATATTGTAACCAACAGAGGAACTACTATATTAACTTTGGATTTTGAATAACACTGACAAAGTGTGACTGAGGTATTGAATGTGGAATTCAGTTCAGTGACTCAGATGCTAAGCAAGTTTTTCTCAAAGAAACTGTCGAAGCACTATAACACCGTTAGGGAAACTAGAATAAAAAACTTAGGAATCGAAAATGGACCTAAGGTTGATACAAGAGTTGAAACAGAACCCGGTGTACTGCTTATGCAAAAAAACGGAAATTCCATATTGATGGAATAAAAGTAGCAGCAGGAAAGGCATACAAAATGTTCACAAAAAATCGGAAAATTCATGAATTTGAAATTTTAAACAAGTTTGACATAAAAGAGGAAGAAGGAAAATTTTCAGGAAGCAATAACTGTCAAAAGACTTACAAGGTCAAAAAAAATTCGTAGTGACATGACCCTCAATTGAAGTACACAATATCACACCGGAAATTACAAAAAATTGTAAATGTGTAATGTAAAAGGTAAATGTGTGAAAATGTCTGGATGAAGCTGACGGCGTTTGAATTTTTTGGATACCGGAAGAAAAACTTATGAAAATCGGACATCGGAAACAGGTAGAGCAAATTATTTAAACTAACCAACAAATACAAATATAACAAGCCAATGAAGGAGTACTATGTAACCACAGCAGTTACGAAAATAATTACTCGAAAAACATAATTAATTCATAAAAATTCATACAAAGGTAAAAACGATTGTTTTGTCGTTATGAAAAATATGCTAAACTAAAAAATGAAGGATTAAAAAATCAAATACAAATTAAGGAGACCTTTTGTAGCTTTTCAAGCTTCAATGATGCATAATAACAGGATGAAAACAATATTTACGTACAATATTAAATACTACATTTATTCACACAAACCAAATTTTGTTTTTGTCAGCTACTTCGTCGTATGATAATGATTCCCGCATATTATCCTGCAAGCAAAACGAATCCTTAAAGGTTGCATAGCTTTGAAACAGATTTTCTCAATACACCCAAAGTGATCTGCTTTATAGTGATTTGAAAATATAGTGATGTGAAATTATCCTCGGTCAAATAGCTTGGTTGAAGTTTTCACTACATATTCTGAACCTAACATCTTCCTGGGTTCACTATCCAGGCCTTAAATCAGAGCCAAAGTTATTTATGTGCAAGGGTGCCGGGTCGATACTAAATGTTTCTTTGAATAATGGTGGACGGCATGGTGTCTTTCAAGCTCCACAAGATTTTTAAAAGTAATCAAATATTGCTCCCCAAACTCGCAATGGTAAAAGGATGAAATATAAAAAGCAGGGTATCAATCAGAACGAGCTCCTGTCCCAAGATTTCTTAACTATCAAAACGGCACTTAGAAGAAAAAACCTCCAATTGAGCTGGGAATGACGAAATCACTGAGCGCAGTCCTACTTACAACATTCGCTGCCACTATAGACCGGCTAATGAAAATAAAAAATACTGACAAATTTAAAAACAGTAAATCACCAGGACATGACAGATTACCAAGTATTGTTTTGGAGAATCTCCTCAGAGAAGTGACAGTCTTCTTACAATAAATTTCAAAATCCGCTCTCCTCCTTCTACATGTTAGAAGTCTCTAGTCGCAAGTCTCTAGTCAATTCAGTCTAAAAATCAAATAATGAATATCAAATCGCAAAACACTACACGCAAGTGAGGTTTATACCGATAGTCGGTAAATTACAAGAAAAATTAATTAAAACGAATTTCCGAGCTTAATGAAAAATCTTCCTGATTTACAGTTCAGTTACAGACACGGGCAGACAGTGGAGCAACAATTACAAGTTTTTACGCAGGACATAGAACTTGCCACAAGAGAAAAACAAAACAGAGTAATAAGATCAATTGATATTGAAAAATTAATCGATACTTTATAGCAGAATGACCTTCTTCAGAAGTTGGTTCAGTTTAAACTGCTGCCTTACAATCAGGTACCTTTTAAAAATCTGGAAGTCCTTGATCGAATATTTAAATACATTATCCGAACCTCGCAGGATACCAGCAGGTGTTCCTCAGGGCTCATGTCTAAGTCTGATGCTCTTCATTAAATACACCTCTAGAAAATCTGTCATGGCTATACGAAAACTGTTTTTGCAATAACCCTCTATAGCTGTATGAAATAATTTAATACTTCAAAACCAAGGAACATAACTCGAAATACAGCGAAAAATTCCTTCAGAGGACTTTCCTATAAATGCGGACGAATTTTTTACCACAGAATGGGATGTTTTTGCGAATTGTGACCTGTGAGTCTGATCAAGAGGATGAGGAGAAAGCAATAGA
Organism: Stratiomys singularior; assembly: GCA_954870665.1. Lineage (NCBI taxonomy): Eukaryota > Metazoa > Arthropoda > Insecta > Diptera > Stratiomyidae > Stratiomys > Stratiomys singularior. The sequence continues at coordinate 54,028,407 of OX940879.1, read as the reverse complement.
AATGGTCCGCGAAGACGATAATCAAAAATGACCCATAGTGTCTTCAACATATTAGATGACTTCCAAGCGCTCAGTAAAGCTGAGAGAAACGAACTTAATGTTATTTTACGCTGTAGTCTCCAAAGCTTCGGTAAGCATACGCAAGGCCAATGTTACACTCGTCCCGGTGCGTGGAAAAGCTAAGGAAGCACCGATCAACCATTGCAGCCATCAAAGAAACAAATGGCTTCCCTATTGTGTTTTACATGTTTGATATTAAGCCTTTCATGGGAAAAGTACAATGAATATGTGCGAAAAATCAAGTTAATGCCCTGAATTTCAATGTAAATGGGTACACTTTACTGACTAGGGAACAACATTAACTTGGAAAAAAATCAAAGACCATAAAAGTCTTCTTTCTTAAGAATGAAGACTCTCGTTCTTAAGGAATGCGATATTATGGCGAGCTTCTGCTATACATTCCTAACAGAGAAAAACCTGACCCTGTTTTGCTTGAGGGTGTGCATACTCCCTACAAAGTCAATAATAAGAGTAACGCTGTTTACGAGTACTCAGCCATGCAAAGAGCAAGGGTCTAGTTCATTTCAAAAAAATGATTGAAAAGCAAGCCCAAAGTTCACTTGTGGAAATATAGTCATAAAGGATGATGACATAGATGAATCCTTGGAATAGTTATGGCTTTCAGGGAATATCTTAGTCGAAAGGCATTGTTATACAAGTCTAAAGGACATGGACAGCATTATGCTTCGATCAGTTTTGAGAGGATTTATCGATGTATACATTTAACACTGATATTTGGAGAGGGACGTTATTAAAGACTTGGACACAGTACTAACTTTGTTTGAAATTTGATTTATTTGCAAAAGGGGCTTTCGCGGGAATATCATGTATGCAATGTATATTGAACGGTCCTGTCCAATTGGGTGCAACCTCTTACGGGTCTCATTTTGATTCTTCCGAGCGAGCCATCATTCCGTAGAAGGTTAACTATTGATTTGTGTCGACCAACCTTGTCTTGACCAACCCCCACAGCTGGAGCAACTTCGATTGTGAATGCCTCAACGCTGAGTCTGACCATCTTTAAGTAGAGCATTCTGTGAACACTCTCAAAACAAACATTTGTTTTAACTTACAGAACACCTCATCTACTTCCACCTGCCACAACAACGCAACACACCTGTTCAAAACTGTAGCGAAATGGATCATTCGCCAAAATTACATGATCTGTAGCTTCACTATTAATGACAAAGTTGCTACCGACATTCCTCAGAACAAATACCATGTCTCAAAACTATTCAGAGTGCTTAACTCTAGGGGCTACCTCTTTTTCCCCAATGAAAGAAGCCTATACTGCAACTAAACACCTAACTAAAACGTAGTCTACTCTAAGTCTACTTCCAACATCCCCTTCTACCTTCTACTTTACTACCTAATGGACTTCCTTTTTGCATATCCTTTTTTATATTTTAAATAGTGTAGATTTAGTTTTCCTACCAGCAAAATATAAATTTTTTTGCTTTCCTCGTGAGCAAAATTCTTGTCATAAGGACATGCAGCCCTATAGTATTCTCTTCTTTTCATAAGCATCTTTAATTTAATGTTACATACCCTGTGTATCCTTAATGTAAATTTCTCGGATAGTAAATGTAGCGGAAACACATGTTTCCGCTACATATTACAACTCTCATTAAATAGTATGTTATGAAACCATCACATTTTTTCCGATGATACTTAGCGCGGTAAACATTCTTAGATCCTTTTTAACCCTCATAAAACCTATCCTAGTCCGTAAAACATTTTGAACCTGTTTTACTATCATAAAACCCATCCTTCTTCGAAACTAGTAAGCAGTATATTTAGGCGATTGTATCAGTATATTAGATGTTAGTTCATAAGTCTACGGCAAATATAAGAAAGATTCCAAGCGGAACGTATTAATAAGATCAGTTTAATAAAGTTAAAGAACTTAAATAAACTTAAGAAACTTGGGTTTTTGTCCGAGGAACTCATTAATATTAAACGCAAGTTGCTAAACATAATAAAAGATATTGAGAAAGGTGGAAAGAGCTCAAGCTGGTTTCAAACACGCGTCCCTGCCGCTTCTCGTCAGGTGCCAACTCACAGGCCGGGACGCATCGATTGGCACTACCAGCTTAGGTACTGGTTATTTACTAGTTACGAATATTGCTCTACAGCTTTGAACTTCTCCTATATTCCAAATTGCCTTTGGTCTGGCTTTATCAATTTCAGAAGTTTTTGGTAGATCAATTTTTCCATCTTTCTCAATATTAATTCACTTTCGAAATATTCGACAAATTTGATCAGAACTTCCGCACCCATGAGTCTTCGCTGAGTTAGCTTAGCAAGGGTATAAATCACTTACAATGTTGTAAGTGAAAATGGAAAAATTGATCAACCAAAAACTTCTGAAATTGATAATATAAGATGCAACAACTAAATTTGTAAAAAAACAACCAATTGTCAAAAAATGTGAAAATTGTTATTTTTTGATGTTTATTGGTGCTTATTATTGATGTTCTCGTGGATTGTGCTTACCATATACGAATTACCGAGAAGCCACCCCTACAGGACACGTAATCTGTTTTAAGAAACCCGAACTAACACCATGCAGAGTTCCTTCAATGTGTGTTAGCAATAAATGCATTCTTCCAATGTAGAATATTAATAAAAAACTAAAAAATAATAGTAAATCCATAAATTTTCGACAAAATTGCCCCTTTTTGTAATGTTTCGGTGAGTATTAATTCACTTGAGTTATAAGTGATAACAAACAGGAATACTTAAGTATGTTTTCAACTGTGGCAAAATTGTTCGTGTCACTCAGGAGTCTGACGAAGTCTCAAAAGAAACTTCTTTCACCTTCAGATAAATCAAGGAAACAGACGATTAAGAAAATTAACTCATTTATTTAGGTTGACTGCTTTTGTTTTAATTTTTTGTTTTTAAAGCACATATTTCAAGATATCACCATTATTTCCTGTTTTACTTCTGTAGCTTGATTACAATCACAGGGGATTTTCCTTCATGCGATTACAATTCGAATTACCTCTAGATCGATATAAGCGGATGATCTCGATTATCAGATAACTCCGCGAGTTACAATTTGTTATCAGATATTTTACGAAAGTATATAAACTCATAACATATCAAATCGATAATGAGTCTTATAACTCGCGTTCTAAACTCGTCCACATATTGCATATGGTATCGCCACAGACCGGAGTACGCGACCAAAAAAATGCATTTCTTCAGTTTTGTCGTTCTTGCAGTGGTCCTTGCGCAAGGTGAGCCTTAAGTCTTAAAATGTGATGAAAATGAATCCTCATTGGAATATAAGTGTGGTGGCATTGGAACGTCGTTATGTGTAGTGCTTTGTGCAATGAATGGAATGCGGACTAATAAAATTTTTGGATAAGACAGAATTTATCAATAGCAAAGCAAGTTTAAAAAGTGATACGAATTGCAAGAAATTTTTAAGTTCAAAGTTGCACAGAAATATTCATTGATATTCTGCCACCAGAAAATCAGCTCTTTACTTCGAAAACGTATTAACATTCAAAATTCCAGATTTCCGTTCAACTAAGCATATGTAATGCAATTAAAATTTATCAGTGAAAATTTATTTCTTTATAAGGTTGATATCAATCGTTAAATCCAAAGAACTTTGACTAAAATAAAAATTCTTAATTTTATCGGTGCAATTGATCGCGATTATGAGAAAAAATACTATGAAAGTGTGCCGTAATGAGGGAAGCGTCGCAATTCCTATGGCAAATAAGTTTACATTGCTTGTTCCTTCTAGAAGGATTTCATTTAAGATTCTGCTGGGCAATATGAATTTTATTCAAACTTAATGTGTTGCATAAAATTGTTGTATACTTGGGCTTAACTTGGAAAATCAAAGAAAGGATACTTTATTTTCCGTCTCTGTGGACCGCTCTCGCAACAAATTGGTTTCCTTTCAAACTGACACGAAACATTAATATTGTAGTCACGTTTCCTGGGTTAAAAATAATTTCATGTTATTGGCCGTAATCAATTCTCATGTGGTTCATACAGACGTTTTTTTACGATTAACATCAACAGTTCAAATTCAAAGAGATTTTGCATCAGGCAAAGTCCATATTGTCGCATTTTTCAGATTTATGGACTGAAAATGCCGATTAAAAATTTGCGAAAATATTGAAATCTGACTTCACCCTCCATATATGGAACGAGTCTCATATTTCAGAATTGAACAAATGCACACTTCAAGAAAATTAAATATACTGCCTACATTTTTACTTATCGCTGTTGCTTTTAGGATTATCCTTAAACAGTCCATCCAATCGATTGAGTTGTAAAATTATATGCAATTACCAGTTATACCGTAGGAAAACCTGAAAGGAAAGCTAATAATTGGATTGCGCAATAGAAATGCCAAGCAAATATTTTCGAAAGCTAAATGAATATACATTTTCAAGTTCGACTGTCCTATTGGCGTGGTGTTATTCAAGCTGAAATATCAAAATATATTGTAAAGAAACTGCACATTCATGAATCATCCAAAATGGAACAAACATACTTCCTTAGATCAATATTAAATTCACGAATATCTGCTTTAACAAGGCAAAAAATGAATGGAATAAAAGTGATAGCTTAGGAACATTGGTTTGTAAACTCTCTTGAGTACCAGATAGATAGCCTCATTGTTTAACCAGCATTTAAGCCTGTACTTCATTTTCCGCTCTACTTTTGCATAGAACTCGTGAAATACTACAAACACAATATTCGGTTTCCTCATTTGAGGTAGGCATGGCTGACAAGGTCATGAATCTTGGCAAATAATATAAAAGGCAATATTCCACGTCGTTCGCATAAGGTCGTTGTAAGGAGTTAATAATTTAAAATGAGGTTCCACAGAAAACTATTATAGGCTCCCTATTTTCTTGCTGACATCAGTGTACACCCTTCTTACATCTTTTGAGAGGTGTGTAAAAGTTGCATCATCGTATACGCTACAGTATCGAATTTTTTATTTTGTTGTTGTGAAATAGAACCTCGAAGAGTGCAAATGCGTCAGACCTGCCAAAAAAAAAACTACTAATCGAACCATAAATACAACTATCGAAAATAAAGCATAACAGTGGGGAAATTCTAGACCATTGCGTTTGCAACGATGTAAACTTCAAACACATACCTTTGAAACGGATTGAATTTATTCTTTCTGTCCCTTAAGAATCATTCCTTAAAAATTTGTTTGTATTTCTTGATGTGGATAGTAAGTCTAAGGTTAGCACTTAATTAATTTATGCTTCCTTCAGTATTCAGATGTTTCCCAGTGAACACAAAAATGACATTTCACGAGTAATGTACCCAGCTCTTGTGACGATCAAACATCCTGGCTATGCACCTGACATAACATTTTTCGGACTCTTTACTATGATACGTTTGACTAGTATCTTATTTTCTAGTCTTCCACGTGTACCGTCTTATATGAAAATTGTTCCTGCTATTGCTTATTTGTGTAAGCAATATTATTTTGTAAGCTCGAATTGATTTTCCTTGAGGCTCTTCTGATTCAGAGGAAGTGTTTTCTTTAAAGTATTTCATTTCAATTATATTAGTTAATTAGTTAATAAACTTCAGTTAATACATTTTAAAATCATTTGTTTTATGCAAACACTCGAGGTTCAATGGCTAGAACATCAATGAACTCTCTGAAAACACAATTCTATTAAATGGGAATAAAGCGTGTATTAGTACTTAAAAAGGTTTAAAAATTTCTTTGACAACGCGAATTAGTATAACAATCACAGTTCTTCTTTTTGTTGGTCACGAATTCTTCATGGTTATTTATCTTGTCTTTAATTTGATCCTTCCATAATGTCTCTCATTCAGTTAAGAGAATATCTGAATGAAAGCCACCCGTCCATTATGTCATTATTTATTATGAATAAAGAAAGATAATGTATGTCTATACACATATGAGATTCTCTTCATATCAGACTTTTATGCATTTTTAGGGTACGCTTTACAGTGTTACAGTTGTAAAAACTGCGCAACAATACCCAGCGGCTCGTTAAAAGTGTGCGCAGCAGACCCTGGTCCAACAACTACTACGGAAGCGACAACCGTGACTTCGACTGTAACGACACCTGTAACACCTTCAACATCAACCCCACCTTCGTCCGTCATGACAACATCATCAGATAGTAGCAGTTCAAGTGAACCAGCCACTGAGGAAACTACTCTCCCTGAATCAACTCAAAGCAGTTCAACAGAAGATTCATCATCTGGCTCAACTGAGTCAACGGATCCATCGCAAACCTCATCCACACCGATTTCAACTACTAGTGAAACTGAAGCTCCTACGAGTTCACCAACAACAGAAGATACTTCGTCTCCCACGTCTGAAGGAACGCCCGAACCAACACAGGATAGCACAACCACAGATTCGTCATCTGTGCCAACAGATCCATCGCAAACCTCATCCACACCGATGTCAACAACCAGCGAAACCGAAGCTCCTACGAGTTCACCAACAACAGAAGATACTTCGTCTCCCACGTCTGAAGGAACGCCCGAACCAACACAAGGTAGCACAACTACAGATTCGTCATCTGTGCCAACAGATCCATCGCAAACCTCATCCACACCGATGTCAACAACCAGCGAAACCGAAGCTCCTACGAGTTCACCAACAACAGAAGATACTTCGTCTCCCACGTCTGAAGGAACGCCCGAACCAACACAAGGTAGCACAACTACAGATTCGTCATCTGTGCCAACAGATCCATCGCAAACCTCATCCACACCGATGTCAACAACCAGCGAAACCGAAGCTCCTACGAGTTCACCAACAACAGAAGATACTTCGTCTCCCACGTCTGAAGGAACGCCCGAACCAACACAGGATAGCACAACTACAGATTCGTCATCTGTGCCAACAGATCCATCGCAAACCTCATCCACACCGATGTCAACAACCAGCGAAACCGAAGCTCCTACGAGTTCACCAATAACAGAAGATACTTCGTCTTCCTCTTCTGAAGGAACGTCCGAACCAACACAGGACAGCACAACTATAGATTCGTCATCTGGGTCAACGGATCCATCGCAAACGTCATCCACATCGATTTCGACTACCAGCGAAACCGGTGCTCCTACCAGTTCACCAACAACAGAAGGTAGTTTGTCTTCCACATCTGAAGGAACGTCCGAACCAACACAGGACAGCACAACTATAGATTCGTCATCTGGGTCAACGGATCCATCGCAAACGTCATCAACGCCGATGTCAACATCCAGCGAAGCCGAAGTTCCCACTAGTTCACAAACAACAGAAGATACTTCGTCTTCCACATCTGAAGGATCGTCCGAAACAACAGAAGGTAGCACCACAATTGATTCTTCACCTGGGTTCCGAGATTCAATAGATTCATCTCAAACGTCATCCACGTCGATTGTTGCCAGTGCATTTAACATGCCTGCGAGAGGATCAGCAGCAGAAATTTCCGATAGTCCGAACAGGGCTCAATTGGCTTTTAGGCATTTACGCTTCATACGTGGTGTCGAAAGAGAGGTGACTTATAGCTGCTTTACACATAAATACAAAGGTAATGAGAAATTTAGAAAAAATTCCCCAAGACACATTGCTTTGGCGATATCCTTGTTGATTTTTAACCAAGATTTTAAATATTCCACTGACAGATGATAATGGGCGCGAGGTTGTGGACCGAGGTTGTACATCAGAGCAAGAATCCTGTAAAGAAGAAAACGGCTGCACTTTGTGTTCAGAAGACAGATGTAATAGTGCCGGCATAGTACCGACCTCGTTTGTCATGGTGATATGTATATTAGGATTGACTTTTATAGTAAATAGTTAGTTATAATTATGTATGTTAACTAAGTTATTAATTGTGACTGTGTATTATATTTAAAAATTAATTTACTTAATACAGTGATAGCTTTTAATATTTTGACTTTCAAAGAAAATGAGTATTAGTTTATCGGGATTTTTGTCTTCTTGTTTGGACTATTTTTAACTTGAAAAACAATTAATTTAATCCAGTGAATTCACTGTGGGCTTAAGCAAGGAAAATTTAATCAAGTAAATTAAAAATTTACAACATACTCGGTAAAACAATAATACTTTTCTATTAATAAGTGACTCGTGAAATGATTGAGAAGCAAATCAAAAGCTAAGGATCAAATTTGGTTCATATCTAATTCAGTAAATTCGAGAACGATTCGTGGTTTAACTTAGTATTAAATAGTGAATGAATTTATTTCCTATTAAAAATTTTTGAGCCCCTTCACAGGAGTCAAAAGAGTCAAGTGCGGGTGCAGGCCATTTTTAATGGCATTTCCCCTCTTTTCCTGAATATTTGTTCTGAAAAAAAAAACTGTATCAAATATCATTTCATGCACACAAACTATTTCGATATTGACATAGTTTTGTTGATTGTCGTTCAATAATATAAAATTAAAACACGCATGCGAAAGAACAATCATGAATATTTTTATTTAGAAGAGTCTTGCTGGGCATATTACTTGGTTCATATATAATAAACTCTAATCTCTTTTGATCACTGGCTTGCGCATATCTACTGGTTATTTCTTCGGTATTAAAAAGGTCACCTGGTGATTTCGCTGTTTTTTTCGAAACGGAAATATAGGAAGAAGTTCAGGCAAATTCATCCAAATTTGTTCTTTGGTAAGTTCAAGTAACAATGAAATAAAACCCGTTAGTAGAAAAGCAAAAGAAAATACAGAAGTAAGCAAATTTTAAAAAAAATCCTCAGATCGGCGAACTTATGGCGTCGTAGCATTGGCACGTTCAAAATTTGTGTGGTCTAGAAAAACAAAAGAAAGTAGTGTCTTCAGTTGCTTCGGCCACAGAAAATATTTCTTTTCGCAACTCAAGTTTCCCGCCACCTCTTGGAGTCTACGTATGCTGTTTCGTTTCGACCTTTTGCTTTCACCTGTTGAAATATCGACAACCCACCTTACCTAAAAGGTAGAGGGCAATAAGTGATTTTCATAGTCACCAGTGGGAGCTATTACAATAATATACACACATATATATGAATATACTTAAGACCAGTTTCAATAAATTATAAAACAGTTTCTCTTTAAAAAAATTCATTGACAGTTTTGTAAGCAGTTTATACAAGCAATTATACAATTTTTCTCCAATCAAATCCTCCCTGTAAACAAGGAAACGACAACGAAAAACCTAACTAGGATGCACGAAATTTTCTTTCAAAATTAATTCCGAATAACCCTCCTACTTAATAATTAATTAAGGCGTTTGAATTTCAAATTTCATTTAAGCGCCATATATCATTTGACAAACGTCACGCACATCGTTCCGAGGAATTTTCGTTTTTCCGAATATTTCCCGCCTCGCATTGACGCATCGCAATCATTGTACGATGTCGCATACAAATGCATGTTACGAAAACTGCTTGAAATTTGCTGCGAGACTCTCGTCGAGCTCTCTTCTTAAGCGAGGTCCGCAACCACGCTTAGGCCTACTCCTCGTCTCTTGAGTGCTACTAGAAGAAGCTTGCTCTGCACGTTTTCAGGTGTCTCTGCCGAAACATGTGGCTCAATGGAACTCTCCGATTCTCGTTGATCGCTTTGATTTTCCGTAGATGGATCGTCCGGGTTTGATGTTAGCTGCCGACTTGACTGCTGCGACTGCGATGAGGGCGGATCGCTTAGTTCCGTGATTTCAGGCACGTTTTCCGCTTCTTGATTGAGATGAGTAACAGGCGCTTAAGTTTGCAACGGCGTATTGTCTTTCCCTTCTAAATTTTTCAAATTTGAAATGAGTTGGTCAACGCTTCTTGTATGCTGTATCTTCTAAAACGAGAACCACTTGACGGTTTCGGTTTTGTAGTGACTACCGACCTGAAGATGGTGTCACCATCTTTTCCCCGCAGGCGAAAGTTCAGCGGACAGGTCGAAAGTCAGCTGACCTACGACCTGGCGACCACTTCAGGTCGGAAGAGAGTTTTTTTTGATTTCCGGAACGGGGAGTTGGGAGAGGACCGCGAGAAGAGACACACGCGGGTGGAAAAGAAAAGTGATCTCGTGGAAAATCACTCGACGTAATTTTATTTCCAAACGTGAACGTATCTGGACAATTTGGTGTGTCTTTCGCGCGCGATTATCTGTTGGAAAATAGAAAAGCGGTTTCAAATCGATTTATGGGTCGGTCGTAAAATATACGGTGGATATACGAATTCGTCGCGGTGGAGAGTAGAACGTGAACCGTCAGACGAAGACGGCAACAGCATCACCACCTAAAACTCTGATTGCAATGCAACCGCAATTCTCGTGTCGTGTCGAATGTGTTGAATGCAATAGATATTTGCGTTGTCATCAACGCCACGAAAACAAGGATATCGCCAGAGGTTTGATGACAGTGTGACGTGAAAACCCAGGCGGAAGTGTTTACGAAAGTGTTGTCAGTGTGTGCCCGTGAGCATAACCACACCGCTTGACAATTGCTAGTTTGTATATAAACCTATGTGATTGCTCAATTGGAAAATTGAAAGGAAACCCTTACCGCTGGTTCCTCGGCATTTCAATAGCAAAACAAACTGTGTGAAAATCCGCCAAAACGTTGTGAGCGCGAAATAACGTAGTGAAGCCACATTGTTATGTATATCTGCCCTTGAGTTTTGCATTTCATTCAACACCGGACTTTTATTGTTTTTATTACAAGGAAAAGAAGCCTGCATACAAATTCAATAATGAACCGGGAAAATTAACGGGTATATTTCGCCTGACGCCGTAATTACATCTCACATGTGTAAATGTGGATGCAATAAGTTTTAATGATAAACAAAGTGCTATGTTACAAAAGTGAAAACGCAGCACTTATGGAAAAAGGTTCTTTGTTCGATAAACATAAGAATCCATTGCTGATCCCATTTCGGCGGGGGGATTAAGGAGTTGTAACAGATTGTGAAAAGAAAGACATCAATATAAGAGCATTGTAGTAGTGCTAAGGAGTCTCAGAAAAATTTAGAAAAAAAAAAATAATTTTTGTAGGTAACACAAACTCTAAATGAATTTTTTTTTATATGCCGAGTTTATATAACTTAAAATGTATATTAAAAACATTAATGATGAAGTGAAAGGGTATTGCAATTAAAATAAATGGAATAATGCAAGACGAGGAGAAGTGCCGGCACTCAGTGTAGCGTGGAATCAAACACATATTGGATAATGGCAACTTAAAGATCGCAACGTGTGTTGTAAAATCAGGAAAAATAAAAACGAAGGAAAGTAATCATTGCAAAAAAAAAAAAAAAAAAAGAAAAAAAAGTAGAGTTAAGCAGTTGAAAATATATTTGATGGTAAAATATTTTAAATTTAAAATGGATCGCTTCCTCTTTGATTTGAACTCATTGGAGATTTCGACACATCAATGAGAATCAATTTAAGAACTTGTAAAAATTTTTGAATACTTATATTGATAGTGGAAAAGAAATATTCATTTGTGTAAGAATAATGTGCAATTCAAAAGTTTGTTATAAACCCAATGAATGATTAAGAATAATTTTTTTTGAAGTAGGTTAAGCAAGTATGTGTACACATATAATAGTATTTCGATGTTTCTGCTTCACTATCGTGCTTTCTTTTAATTTGATTTAATCAACAGTGGACTTAATATAGCGCGATTCTGGTACGTTTGTCTGACTTGTGTGATTTGACCTATAAAGCGTTAAAATTTTTCATAAATTTTTAAGAACCAGAATTAAAATGAAGTGCTAAAAGAAAAACCACATTCTTTCCTTCCAACAACCTTTTCTTTCAGGTGGAAATGGCGCGAAGGTAAGTGCAGGATGATGTAGGGTCAACAATGTGTTTCGTCGCTCGGGTTCCGCGGTGCTGTAATTTTGTTCCGGTAATAATTTGTAGTCGTGTCGCGGACTACTAGTTCGGTATTTTCGGGTTCGCGTGTTTTACGGTCGCAAAATTAAAGTAGTTTGTTTTTAGGCACCGCGGTATATCGGTTCGCGAATGCGCGTTAGTCGGGGAGTTTGATTCTTTGATTGTATCTTGATGGTAAAAAAAAAAAATTAGAGTAAAGTAACGTAATTTGTTTAGAAACGTCGCGTAGTAAATCGGGCTTTTCGGTGGCTGGTTCAAATGGAACCAAGAGCGGAAGTTCACTTGGGTCCGACCCACGTCCGCAATCCTCGCCGCACTGAGCTAGCTAGCCAGCAGCCACCACGCGAGGGAACTTCCGAGTGGCCGAGTTGTTGACCCACGGGGTACGACTCGTTGCCACGTCTCCAGGACTGCACGTCCAATTGTCGGTGCGAGGCCGACTTTCATCCCGAGTCGTCGCCGTGACGACCTGGGATTCTAAATCCATTACAATGGCGCCCAACGTGGGGCCCTCTAACCGTTAGTTTTCGGTCAGTTTCTGACCTAGCATGATCAATTCGATCCGGATGTACTCCGAATGAGGACGCCCACACACGGAGTTGTGAAAATTTGTGTCTAACACCAATGAGTCGCTTCACGCGAGCCGTATCGTTCACTCTCCGCTCTATTTTTTTTTTATTTGATTGATACGCGATAGAGTTTCTCCGACGTGTTGTCCTAGGTTGAATGACCTGTAAGGACGGTTGGGCTTTTGATGAGAACGGCTACTAGTGGTGTCGTACGCCGCTAGATAGACTCTCAAAAGTACCAACCTCCCTCCTTACTTTTATGTATCGGAGGAACTCTCGTTTTTTTATGCGTGATAAGGGGTGGGTCGATTCGTCGTGACAGCCGGCCATCGCTGGAATTACGCGGCGCTGAATGCCTTGTGCATCGCGGATGCGTCCGCTTGGTCGTTGTCATTGACGGGTTTACTCACTTGCCTCGGTTCGTAGAGTAAAGTAAAATTCATAAAACGCGAAAACTTTTGTGATGGTACGAGACGAAACACCTGCTGGTCCTGTGTTAGGTATTGCACCCCTGAGCGCTTACTTTCCGACTGAGGAATTTGGTTTGTTGGAAGGAAAGAAGAAAATCATTGTACTCGCTTTTCTCTAACGATCTAAATTTGTTAAATTTTACTTATTTCAACTTTAATCTTAACTATAAATTCAAATCAGATATTGGTTTGTTTGTCAGCAACGAACGCGTTATGGCAGTACGTCGGAGCCCACAGCTAGTAGGCCCCATGATTGATGTTCCCCAGTGTGTGATCTGCTGCAACGAATTCCTCGCGGCAGATCCCGTAATGCTGACCCCCTGCGGTCATTCGTTCCACCCGAGCTGCATTACGGGCTGGGTCAAGCACTCCAAGGCTTGTCCTCTGTGCCGGAAACCAATCACTCCCGGAGAACTGACCAGGAAGAAGGAGCACGCACGACTCTCCGACCTCGGAGCTGTTGGCTCCCCAAGGCAACAAGGTGCGATTCCCAAGGAGGCACCCTATCAACTGAGGTCAAGAGGCCCACTCCTTCCGGCATCGTCACCGATCCCAGCAGTAGCCGACCGATCGGGTCGGGAAGTAGGCCAAAATACTAGCGGCGATGCTGCATACATTCCGCTGAGGTCAACTCTGCCTACCCCGCCTCCGATAAATTCCCCCGCGGATGAAAATCCCGATCAGTCGGGGAGTTCGGAGCTACAACAGGTCCTGAGGCTCCTGCAAAACCTAAATAACCGGATCGATTGGCTGGAAGCAGGCCAGAGGATGCCTAACACCACTGTTCCCCCACCCCCCACCTGGAACAACACGACCCCACCCCGATCGGACGCGGCCCCACTCCATCAGAGGGCATATCCGATCGATACCGTGCGAACCTTGGTGCGAGATCCAACCCCACGGATCATTGAGAGTTGGCACATCAAGTTCAGCGGGCGCCACTCCAGTACTCCAGTGGACCGCTTCATATTCCAGGTGCAGTCGTTGACAGAGATGTCCTTGGAAGGGGATTTTACGGCCCTTATGCAGCACATCCACCTACTGTTGACTGGAGATGCAGCCGAGTGGTTTTGGGGTTACATTCAGCTAGTTCGACGCCGAGATTGGACCGCTTTCTGTGCCGCGTTACGAAATCAATTTGACGACGGCCTGACCGATCGGGAGATCCGGGAGCGAATGAGGACGCGAAGGCAAGGAGCACACGAGTCCTTTGACGATTATTACGACGAAGTCATGAGGATTGCAGCACGATTAAGGTCACCCATGTACGAAGAAGACCTGCTGGGTCTGATTCAAGACAACATGCGGATCGAGCTGCGAAACAGTCTGCTACACGTCCCCATTTCCAACATCCACGCTTTACGAATGCATGCCCGGAAACAGGAGCGATTAGACGAGCTGCGAGGGGTTTTCCGTCTTCCCCAACGTTCCGCAGGTTCCGTCGTACGAACCCGCAACACTTCTGAAGTAGCCGTACCCTTGGAAGCCGTAGTCGAATCACAACCGCCAGTCCCCGAATTTCAGCCGCAGACAGCAATTCCACAGGCCGATACGGACACGCTTGCCGCCGTAGCAGTGGTGAAACCCGCGGTCTGTTGGAACTGTCGAAAGCCTGGTCACAGGTTTACGACATGTACAATAGAACCGACGATTTTCTGCTACCGCTGTGGTAAGGCGAATACCTATGCTCCGGATTGCCAAGACTGCAGGGCTCATAAAAAAAACTGGCAACCGAGTGCTCAGACCACCCCGAAGCACTCGAGGACACCCCACTAATCAGTCCTACGAATGTTAACGGATCCCGCGATTTGACCCAGCCCTTGACACCGCCAACACTTCACCCCGAAACACCGCTCATTCAAATTTTGACCCCGACAACGACTGCTTCACCGTCAGAGACCCCTAACTCCGAAAAGCCGCAGACCATTCCACCATACAAGCGGCCATACCACGTCCGACTGCGGGAATACCAGCTAGCCCGCGAACGAATCTTTGCCGAAGAATTGGGCCCAAAGTTACCTCATCGACCCCGAAGATCCACTTTACGCCTGCGGACCTACTGGAAGAGGGTCCGACAGTCCCGAAGGTTTCTGCGAAAGGCGCAGATATTAGAACTGGACTCGCATGATGTCCGTCCCTATGCTTCGGTCGAAATCCTGGACAAACAGAGGATAGGCTTAGTGGACACTGGCGCCAGTGTCAGCTGCATATCGGCTGACTTCGCCAAGGAAGTCCTGGAGAGGCATAGAGATCGACTTCAGCGTCTCACATTCCACCTGAACACTGCGGACGGAACTCGACATTCCATCCTGGGCAAGCTCACTGCCGACGTCACCTTCAAGGGCGTGAGCAAAGCACTGGAATTCTACATCGTGCCCCAACTGACCCAGAATTTATATTTGGGAGTCGATTTCGTCCGACAGTTCAACCTGGCCCCGACCCTATTTGGCTCGACCCTACTTGGGACTGTCGCGACCTTAAGCGACCCAACATCTACACCGCTTCCCTTCCAACATGGCCTGGATAGCGCACAGCAACGACGGTTGGACGCGGCCATATCAGCTTTTCCATCATACGAAAGTGAAGGTCTAGGCCGGACCGGCTTGGCATCTCACATTATCGATGTGGGAGATGCCAAGCCGATCAAGCAAAGGCACTTCGCCATATCGCCCGCAAAGGAAAAGCTGCTATATGCGGAAGTCGACCGAATGCTATCACTAGGCGTCATAGAAGAGTCGCAGAGCGCATGGGCGTCACCGGTAACGTTGGTCGTTAAACCCAACAAGGTTCGGCTATGCCTGGACGCTCGACGTGTGAATGCCGTCACTATCAAAGACGCGTACCCTCTCCCTCTGATTGACGGTATCTTGAGTCGCCTGCCGAGAGCGCACTTCATTACAAGTCTCGACCTGAAGGACGCCTTCTGGCAAATCCCACTAGACCCTGGCTCAAAGGATAAGACCGCCTTCACCGTGCCCGGCCGGCCTCTGTATCAATTCGTCACCATGCCCTTCGGACTTTGCAACGCACCTCAAACCATGACGCGGTTGATGGATAAGGTCATACCACCAAACCTACGCCACCAAGTGTTTGTGTATTTGGACGACTTACTGCTGATCTCCGAGACTTTGGACGACCATCTAGTCCTACTGCAGGAAGTCGCCCTACACATCAGAAAGGCGGGTCTTACCATCAACGTGCGTAAAAGCAAGTTCGTGATGACGGAGGTTCGTTATCTTGGGCATATTATTGGACACGGCACCATCAAAACAGATCCGGAGAAGACCCGAGCCATCGAGGAGTTCCCGCTGCCCAAGACCACCAAACAGCTGCGACGCTTCTTAGGCGTGTGCGGATGGTACCTAAGGTTCGTCCGAAACTATGCCACGTTGTCATCGCCGCTGACAGACATGTTGCAGAAAGGCCACAAGTTTCTCTGGACTGAGTCCAGCTTGCAGGCCTTTGAAGAGCTCAAGAAAAGCTTGACCACTGCTCCCGTGCTTCACAGCCCCGACTTCACCAAGCCCTTCTCCATCCATTGTGACGCCAGTCAACATGGAGTAGGGGCCGTTCTGGTGCAGCTCACTGAAGCCGGTGAGGAAGCTCCCATAGCCTTCATGTCACACAAGTTGAACTCAGCCCAGCGAAATTACACCGTCTCTGAGCAGGAATGTCTGGCAGCAGTGATGGCAATAAAGAAGTTTCGGGCGTACGTAGAAGGCCATCCGTTCGAAATTATCACTGACCACGCCTCCCTGAAGTGGCTCATGAGCCAGTCCGACCTACATGGCCGACTTGCCCGATGGGCCCTAAAATTACAGGGCTTTGACTTCACCATCCGGCACCGCAAGGGTGCTCAAAATGTGGTCCCAGACACGAATAACACAGCGGCAAAGCTTCAGTCTCTCCATGCTGTAAACAGCATCGTAGAGACTGCCCTGTAGTGACTACCGACCTGAAGATGGTGTCACCATCTTTTCCCCGCAGGCGAAAGTTCAGCGGACAGGTCGAAAGTCAGCTGACCTACGACCTGGCGACCACTTCAGGTCGGAAGAGAGTTTTTTTTGATTTCCGGAACGGGGAGTTGGGAGAGGACCGCGAGAAGAGACACACGCGGGTGGAAAAGAAAAGTGATCTCGTGGAAAATCACTCGACGTAATTTTATTTCCAAACGTGAACGTATCTGGACAATTTGGTGTGTCTTTCGCGCGCGATTATCTGTTGGAAAATAGAAAAGCGGTTTCAAATCGATTTATGGGTCGGTCGTAAAATATACGGTGGATATACGAATTCGTCGCGGTGGAGAGTAGAACGTGAACCGTCAGACGAAGACGGCAACAGCATCACCACCTAAAACTCTGATTGCAATGCAACCGCAATTCTCGTGTCGTGTCGAATGTGTTGAATGCAATAGATATTTGCGTTGTCATCAACGCCACGAAAACAAGGATATCGCCAGAGGTTTGATGACAGTGTGACGTGAAAACCCAGGCGGAAGTGTTTACGAAAGTGTTGTCAGTGTGTGCCCGTGAGCATAACCACACCGCTTGACAATTGCTAGTTTGTATATAAACCTATGTGATTGCTCAATTGGAAAATTGAAAGGAAACCCTTACCGCTGGTTCCTCGGCATTTCAATAGCAAAACAAACTGTGTGAAAATCCGCCAAAACGTTGTGAGCGCGAAATAACGTAGTGAAGCCACATTGTTATGTATATCTGCCCTTGAGTTTTGCATTTCATTCAACACCGGACTTTTATTGTTTTTATTACAAGGAAAAGAAGCCTGCATACAAATTCAATAATGAACCGGGAAAATTAACGGGTATATTTCGCCTGACGCCGTAATTACATCTCACATGTGTAAATGTGGATGCAATAAGTTTTAATGATAAACAAAGTGCTATGTTACAAAAGTGAAAACGCAGCACTTATGGAAAAAGGTTCTTTGTTCGATAAACATAAGAATCCATTGCTGATCCCATTTCGGCGGGGGGATTAAGGAGTTGTAACAGATTGTGAAAAGAAAGACATCAATATAAGAGCATTGTAGTAGTGCTAAGGAGTCTCAGAAAAATTTAGAAAAAAAAAAATAATTTTTGTAGGTAACACAAACTCTAAATGAATTTTTTTTTATATGCCGAGTTTATATAACTTAAAATGTATATTAAAAACATTAATGATGAAGTGAAAGGGTATTGCAATTAAAATAAATGGAATAATGCAAGACGAGGAGAAGTGCCGGCACTCAGTGTAGCGTGGAATCAAACACATATTGGATAATGGCAACTTAAAGATCGCAACGTGTGTTGTAAAATCAGGAAAAATAAAAACGAAGGAAAGTAATCATTGCAAAAAAAAAAAAAAAAAAAAGAAAAAAAAGTAGAGTTAAGCAGTTGAAAATATATTTGATGGTAAAATATTTTAAATTTAAAATGGATCGCTTCCTCTTTGATTTGAACTCATTGGAGATTTCGACACATCAATGAGAATCAATTTAAGAACTTGTAAAAATTTTTGAATACTTATATTGATAGTGGAAAAGAAATATTCATTTGTGTAAGAATAATGTGCAATTCAAAAGTTTGTTATAAACCCAATGAATGATTAAGAATAATTTTTTTTGAAGTAGGTTAAGCAAGTATGTGTACACATATAATAGTATTTCGATGTTTCTGCTTCACTATCGTGCTTTCTTTTAATTTGATTTAATCAACAGTGGACTTAATATAGCGCGATTCTGGTACGTTTGTCTGACTTGTGTGATTTGACCTATAAAGCGTTAAAATTTTTCATAAATTTTTAAGAACCAGAATTAAAATGAAGTGCTAAAAGAAAAACCACATTCTTTCCTTCCAACAACCTTTTCTTTCAGGTGGAAATGGCGCGAAGGTAAGTGCAGGATGATGTAGGGTCAACAATGTGTTTCGTCGCTCGGGTTCCGCGGTGCTGTAATTTTGTTCCGGTAATAATTTGTAGTCGTGTCGCGGACTACTAGTTCGGTATTTTCGGGTTCGCGTGTTTTACGGTCGCAAAATTAAAGTAGTTTGTTTTTAGGCACCGCGGTATATCGGTTCGCGAATGCGCGTTAGTCGGGGAGTTTGATTCTTTGATTGTATCTTGATGGTAAAAAAAAAAAATTAGAGTAAAGTAACGTAATTTGTTTAGAAACGTCGCGTAGTAAATCGGGCTTTTCGGTGGCTGGTTCAAATGGAACCAAGAGCGGAAGTTCACTTGGGTCCGACCCACGTCCGCAATCCTCGCCGCACTGAGCTAGCTAGCCAGCAGCCACCACGCGAGGGAACTTCCGAGTGGCCGAGTTGTTGACCCACGGGGTACGACTCGTTGCCACGTCTCCAGGACTGCACGTCCAATTGTCGGTGCGAGGCCGACTTTCATCCCGAGTCGTCGCCGTGACGACCTGGGGATTTAAATCCATTACAGTTTGTTTGGCCTGTAAACTCGAAAACGTATGCTTTCGTTGATCTGGAATTTTCGAGCTTTTGGGGTGGTATTTGCTTGGGCTATTGTAGGCTCTTTAGGCCAAATAATCTCGATAAGTGAGTGTATTTTTAAATTAGCGTAGAAGAGCTCTGGTGGAGAAGGTTGCGCACTTGTAAGCTTTGCTGTTCTCATAGCAAAAAGCACGTGAGGTAATCTTGCTCTTTTGTCGGATGCTTCCCGGTGCTTATACCACAAATTCTTGAAGCTCAGTACCGTTCGTTCTGCCACTCCGTTTGAAGAAGGGTGAAAAGGTGGCGAAAACTTGATTTGCGCCCCATTTAAAAAAAATTCTTCGAATTCCTTCGACGTCAACTGCCGACAATTATCTGACACGATGAGCAAAGGTACTCCGTAGTCTGCAATCATCTCGCGTACATTTCTTTCTAGCTCTGCGGCAGACATTGAGGTTAAAGTTTGACGATCGGAAATTTAGAAAAAGTATCTATTGCGATCAGAAATACTTCGCCTTGCACGGGTCCTGCGTAGTCTAAGTGAACTCGCTCCCAAGAGTAACTGGATAATGGCCAAGCCAATAGAGGAGCTGTCGGAGGATTGTCGCAATTTGCTTGACAGATTTGACAGCTGTAGACTGCTGCTTCCACATTTTTGTCAAATCCAGGCAGCCTTACGTAATGTGAAGCGTGTATTGCATAAAGAACTCTTTGCCGGAGAGACTTTGGAACAATTACTTGATCGAAACGGAGCAGACAATCTCCTTGAGTCGAAATCTCTGCGCGTATGTTCCAAATTGGCTTCAGTTCAGGTAAGACGTTATCTGGCCATCCACTTCTAACGTGTTGGAGCACGGTGCTAAGTGCAGAATCTGATGCAGTCTCAGCAGCCACCTCTGACCCCTTGAGTGGTCCAGATTTGACCTCTAGAAGGTGGATACCCATTGGCTCAGGAAATTCGTATCATGAGTTTCTCTGTATTGGCAACCGCGAAAGACCGGCTGTATTTCCGTGTCGACGACCTACTCTATAAATGAATTGGTAGTCGTAAGCTCCTAATATCAGTGACCAGCGAAGCATTTTTGGCGAAAGATGTTCTGGAGTTACGGGTCCTCTCTTGAAAACTCCTAACAGAGGCTTATGGTCCGTGACGAAGAGAACCTTAGGTCGGCCAAAAATGTAGTTGTGGAATTTTAGCGCTCCAAAAATGAATGAAAGAGCCTCTTTATCAATTTGCGCGTAGTTTCTCTTAGTTTTTGACAGCGTACGTGATGCGAAAGTAATTGTTCGCTCTGAATCGTCATCCATGAGATGAGAGAGTCTTGCTGGTACTCTATAAGGTGACGCATCACAAGCGAGCACCAATTGACGGTTCCCGACGTAGTGCGTGAGTATCGGACTTGTAGTAAGTCTCTTTTTGACTACGTCTAAAGTATCTTAGTGGCGCTTTGTCCACATCCATGCTGCGTCTTTATTCAGCAACTTGTACAGTGGTTCGAATACAGTAGCTCGGTCTGGGAGAAAACGGTCATAGAAGTTGGTTATGCTCAAGAGTGTCTGCAAATCCGTTTTGTTACGGGGAGCTTGAGCTGCAATCTTGTCAAGTAAACGATGAACATCTTGTGCATCGATTATATGACCCAAGAACTCAACGTTTTTCGCAAATATTTTGCACTTATGCTTTTTGATTTTTAAGTTATATTGGTGCAGTAAATCAAGTAGTTGCGTCAAACGTTGCGTGTGTTGCCACGACGATCTCATCGATTAGGACAGCCACTCCTACAATACCAGCGATATGCTTGGTGCTGCTGATATGCCGAAGGGTAGACGTTATAGGGCGTAGATACGTTTGAGAGTATTTATTGCTAGTAGATGTAAAGCTTCTCCGTCTATCGACAGTTGCGTGAAGGCTTGATCCAAATCTAATTTAGAGAAAGTTTCCCCTCCGGAAAGCTTGACGAATAAGTCATTCAGTGTAGGAAGTGGATACCAGTCAGCAAAAAGGACTCGACTACCGTAGCCTTGTAGTCTCCGCATAGCTGTATACTTGCGTTGCGCTTTGGAATTGCATCAATGGGTGTAGCGCACATAGAGAACGGAAGTGGCTTTAAAACCCTACCGTCCTCCGATATTTGCAATTCTTCGATTACTTTCCTTTGTTGAGCATACGGGGCGGGACGGCTTCTCAAATAAATTGGAGTAGTAGTGCGGTCAAAATCCAACTTGATGGCGGGGATCTTGAACTCCCCTAAGCTTCGGTAATCACTTGTAAGTGCCAGTTGAGTAAATTCACTTGTATTTGAAGAGACTTGCTTGGCTGATACTGCATTGATGCCATTACCTGCTAATCCAAGGTCTTTGAACCAATTGCGTCCAAGCAGCGAGTGATCCTTGCCTATGTCAACAACGATCAATGGTAGAACAGCTTCTCTGGTCTTGAAATATACCTTGACAGGTTTCATGCCAAGAATTTTAAGTTCTTCCTTATTGTAGCCATCTAAACTCAATCCAGTAACAGGTTCAAGTTCGCTGAGTAATCCATACAATCTCGAAAACGTACTGCGATGAACAACTGTAACTGCTGCTCCGGAGTCCACTTCCATGCACAGCCGTTTGCCATCTATGGTCACCGGGATTGTGATTGCAGGTGGGACTGTAACACTTTTGCTTGGTTGTCAGCGTCAACGTGGAATAACCCGAAATCTGCGAGAAGAGAAGACGCTGTATAGACGTCTGCACTCGCTTCATCTCCTTGCCAGTCGCAATGTGCTGCGAGTTGCTGAGCGCCTGCAGGCATAGTATGCTCTTCTGTGAAATCTCTTGATTTTACAACTTTTTTATTTTGATTGCCTGCCTTCTTTCCGTTGTTGGAACGCGTTTCTTGCCCTGACCATAGCGTAAACACAAACAGCGCTGACACTACGAACAAACGACCGATCTAACGGTATTTGAAAAATTCTGGAGAATTGCATTGGTGTTCATAAAAATGTTTATTTTTCTCTATTTTGTCTATCTGTTTACATTGTACTTGTAAACAAAACGAGCAAAAAATTAATATTTTTACTAACTCTCATACAATTCTGCAAAATCCGTTAGATTGGTCGATGGTCGGAGTGTTATCGCTGTTTGTTCTTACGCTATGCCCTGACTGGCAAACTTTAGCCACGTATTTTGTTGCATGTAGTGCGGTACAGCGAGTCTGGACTCATTGTGCACTGTGGTACCTTGTGTGCCCCTGCACACCTGTAACATTGCTCGTTTGCCATTTGGCACTGCGTATTAATGTTGTGGCTTTGCACTTGATCAGCAGCTGCATTTGTGTTTGTATCATCTGACGAATGATTTGTAATAATCATTTATGGTATGTGAGAAAGCGCCGTTTCTGCGCGCGAAGCCACTTCGATCGCGTTGGTTAGGGTTAGCTTCTCGATTTGACAAACGTATGCGTACACTGTTGTCGCGCAGGCCGCACCCGAGCTCATTGCGAATCATGCTTTGGAGTATGTTCCCAAATCCACAATCCGACGCAAAGCGGCGAAGTTCTGCTACGAATTCTGACACTGTTTGGCCAGCCTTTTGCGTGCAATTATGGAAGCGATAATATGCTGCGGATTGAAATGTGTTGTAAGTTTTGTTATTATCTCGTCATAACCCACTTCGTCGGGTTTCGCAGGATGTAACAAACTGCACGTTGGATAATACAAATCTTCTCAGCAGCTCGTGAAAAAATATGACCGCTTCATAACTGCGTCGGTTATGCGCATGGCGGTAAAGATGAATTTCAAATTATATTTTTGCCATTGTGTAAATGTGTTGCTACTCACGTATAGAATGTTCTAGGCTTCTTGATACAGCCTACGTACATGAAGAAATCTGAAAAGAGAATGGCGGTGACAAGAAAGATTCAAAACACTGATTTTTACTATCGTGAGAATTACTCGATAGATCGGAAATTTGCTATGCAACAGGCACTATGAACACTTATCACTGCTGTTTGAAGCGAGAACGACGCCAAACTTTTGGCGTATAACCATAACCTCCAAAAGCTATCAACTAGCTAAGCCACAGCACTTTGTAGAAGAGTTAAGCACCTTATTTCGCAATTTATTAAAATGCACTTGTGGAGCCCATCCTTGTTGCAAAATGAAGTGTCGAGGGATCAATAAAGAACGAAATAGCGTATAATATTGTTTACACATTTATTTTCGAAACAGGAGTGCGTGCGTATTGTTACTTGACTGGCACAAGACTGAAGGCCGATATACAATAGTGCGAGACTGCGATACGTGAGCGCGACGAGAGTTTCGCAGCAAATGTCAAGCACTTTTCGTAACATGCATTTGTATGCGACATCGTACAATGATTGCGATGCGTCAATGCGAGGCGGGAAATATTCGGAAAAACGAAAATTCCTCGGAACGATGTGCGTGACGTTTGTCATATGCAATATGGCGCTGAAATAAAATTTGAATTTCAAACGCGTTAATAAGTTTTTAAGTACTACGATTATTCTAAATGAATTTGGAATGAAAATTTCGTGAATCCTTGTAGGGGCTATTTCCTAGACGAAGGCAAAATCCAAATTCAAAACTTTTAAAAAATCAAAAACAATTTTATTTGAAACGTCACCTATTTGACATTTGTCATTTGAACATTATTGTTCCTCGCAGCCCGTGCATTGTAAATTGAATGCGTTGCGTGACGACGAGCGAAAATCGCATCGCCGTCACGCAGTATTGTATTTCGGCCTTGACGTAGGAGAATATGCGCACCGATGCTGAGCGTACTATAGATGTCTTAAAATAATTTTAAATTTAAGCGGGAATACATCACTTATTATTTGTTCAAACTCCTAATTTTTATTAACCAGAAGTTTTATTATCGTTTTACACCATATCTCTTTCTATCAATCGATCGGTCGATCACTGGTTCATCTGGCGGCCACAATCAAATTCACTACTCGACAAATTTTAGTAGCGACGAGCGGTAAATTTTGAATTTAAGAAATATCATTTTATATATATATACATACATATATATATATATATATACACATAGAATGGGAAAAAAATATTGTTTATTGTAATAAACATAATTGTAATAATAATAATAATAACTGTTTAAATATTAATAGTATCAATATTTGGAATATGCAGTGCATTTGTGCACTAGAAGATCGTAGGGATTTCGTAGCTGAAGAATTAACAACAGATCCTTGTGATTGTATTCCGCTATGACATAAGGAAATAACAGTTGCTGTTCCTGAAACATTTTTACACTGCCTAGTAAACTCCTGCAGCGTTTGGAAAAATATTAAATTTTTTTTGCTTATTTTCGTGAAGCAAGTGGGGTATGTGGTTCCGGTATGATGAGTGGAAATTTTGAGAATGTTATTGTATCGTGTACGCGAAGTCAGGAAACTTGGCAAAACGTGGATATGGAAATTTTTAAAATCTTGTATGCTACCGTTAGTTCAGAAAATAACTTCGTTTTAATTATTTATTCATCGGATGGTCAAGCTGACACTAAATTATACGACGAAATTTTTTAAAACTACAATGGAGAAGCTCCCTGTGCAGTTAAGGCCAAATTTTGTATTTCACCGAGAAAATACTCAAAAAATATAAATATAATATAAAAATATAAATATATAAAAATATAACTTTATTTCAATATTACTTTTACATCGGATGCTTCTAATACAATCTTAGTGCTCCTTGAAGTACGTATTAGCTTGAACTTTTAAATGAATAAAATTATTATCAGCAAGTGAACTCCGTTGTTTATTAGCTTAGCGTATTAGCTTGAACTTTTAAATGAATAAAATTATTATCAGCAAGTGAACTCCGTTGTTTGTACTCTGAATCTTTTTTTGTTGTCGTTTGGTTGCATTAATGACCATAAAAGGCATTATTGTTCTGATTGGCTGTTAGGGTTTCTTTGTTTGATAGCGTGGGTCTATGAATAGATTATGATGTTATTTAATATGGTTTGATGTGATAATTGCATTAGTATAGGGGATCGAATTCATGTGACGTAACTCCTCCCCGCTGAGCTTGAGAACTATCCTTAGTCTGAGAATTCGTGCTAATTTTTATTTCAATTCCTTTGTTTTTAAGTTTAAAATATGAAAAGATTGAAATCAAAATAAGCACAATTATTATTATCGAAATGGTGGTTGCAACGTTAATGTTTTATTTGATAATTCTACGTATTGAAGTTTCTGTAGGTTTTGTATGTGACAACTTTCAAGCTCTTCAAAAGTATAAATTTTATTTGTTTCTGGGTAATAATTATATGATATATGATTTTATACGCGCTTGACGCGCTAGAGGATGCTGTTCTGAACACAGATGGCAAAGTACTCGTAGCAGGAGACTTCAACGCCAGAGCCGTTGAGTGGGGCATGTCTCAAACCGATTCCAGAGAGCAACGCATTCTGGACATGTCGGCGAGGACTGGGTTGGTGGTTTTAAATACCAGTAATGTACCGACCTTCCAGCGCTGGGGCTGCGAAGGAACAATCCCAGATGTGACATTCACCTCGGAGTCCCTCGCTTCGACGACGTTGAACTGGAGAGTACTCGAGGATTATTCAGCGAGTGACCACCAATACATCGCGTTTGAGATCGGCGATACCACTGCTCGCTCGTCTCAACGATCTTTCACTCCCGGGTGGAATATCGGCAAAATGGACGTGGAGACTTTCGCCAATGTGATTCTGAAAGGCGGAACGACATCGGGATGCCCTTCGTGGAAAGGAAGGGCTGGAGTCGAGGGAATGGTGGAGTCAACGATGAACCTTATCACTTCTGCCTAAAGCTCATCTATGCCTCGACGGAGGCCTCGACACGACAGGCCTGCTGTACATTGGTGGTCAAAAGATATCGCAGACAAACGAGGCGAGTGTCCCAGACTTCGACGTGCAGCTCAGCGCTCGAGAAACGTAGAGGAAACATCCAATAGGACATCAGCATACAGATCAGCGAAGAAAGAACTCCGAAGACTCATCAATGAGAGTAAGGCACACTGCTGGCAAGAACTGCGGACGATGTGAACAGGGATCCATGAGTGCTCGGCTACAAGGTAGTATGGCACAAGCTCGGTACCTCACGGAAGCCGTATTTAATTCAAGCAGATAAGATGGACGGCATAGTGCAGGCGCTTTTTCCAACTCACCCTGTCCGTGTTGATGCTGCCCACGAGGTCGACTCAGGCGAATGTCCATCGTTCACTAAAAATGAGCTGGGGGATGCGGTGCTTTCTATGAAAGCTCGAAAGGCACCAGGACCAGATGGGATTCCATCCGAGGTGCTACAAATGGTCTTCCATGTTTGTCCTGACTTGCTACTCAATGTGGTCAACGCTTGCCTGAGAGAAGGTGTGTTCCCATCTCGCTGGAAGGTGGCGAGGCTCACATTGATCAGCAAGGGAAAAGGGGACCCCGGGCTGCCATCTACATACCGGCCGCTTTGTATGCTGGACACAGCCGGGAAAGTGTTCGAAAAGCTCATCAAAAGAAGACTCACAGACGCAATTCGTGCTGCAGGGGACCTATCTCCTCGGCAGTATGGCTTTAGAGCAGGGCGATCTACTTCCGATGCCATACTTCAAGTGGTGAATGCAGTCCGTCGAGCCGAAGCGCACAAAACTGAAAAATGAGTTGTCTTGCTAGTGACGCTTGACGTCAGAAATGCCTTCAACTCCGCCAGATGGTCGGATATTCTTGGCACATTGGAAAATTTTTTCCGATTGACAGGGTATCTGATGCGGATTTTGAGGGATTATTTAAAGGACCGCAGACTGCTCTATGACACAAGATGGGCGACGCAGTATGGAGATAACGTCTGGTGTAGCGCAAGGCTCCATACTGGGACCAGACTTGTGGAACGCCACATATGACGGGCTATTGAGGCTTGAGCTGCCAGATGAGTCGCGCTTGGTCGGCTATGCAGATGATATAGCACCACTGGTCGCCGGACGCACAGTCGAACATGCGCAGCGCAGACTGGGAGTGCTAATGCGTCAAGTCAGGGAATGGATGACCACCCGTGGGTTCAGTTTGGCACTAGAGAAAACCGAGGTGGTCATTCTCACGAAGAAAAGAATTCCCACGGTAATTCCTTTGCAGATCGGAGATGCGACTGTTGAGTCTAAAGTTGCAATGAAATATTTGGGACTATTGATCCATTCCAAAATGAGCTTTTCCGAACAGATCAGGGCAACGGCGAAAAAGGCCGCGATAGGCGTCTCAGCTTTTAGTCGACCAATGTCCAACATCGGTGGGCCCACACCGAGCAAACGCCGATTTCTCATGAGTGCTGTACAGTCAGTGCTACTGTACGGCTCTGAGGTTTGGGCCGGAGCTCTCAGTAAGGAGCTGTACCGAAAGCGCTTGGCGCAGTACAGAGACGAGGAGCTTTGCGGGTTGCGTTTGCATACCGCACTGTCCCTCAGTCGGTGGTATTGGTGATCGCAGGAGTGATACCCATCGCCCTCGTTGCTAGAGAGCGACGGAGAATTTATGACCGAAAAGTGGAGGGTTCAAGGTATGCTGTCAACCGAGAAGAGAGGCAGCGCACAATACTCGAGTGGCAACAGTCCTGGGAAGGCGACTCCAATGGCCGCTGGACTGCCCGCCTTATAGGGGACGTGGGATCGTGGCTAAATCGAAGGCACGGTGAGACTGATTATTACCTTACCCAGCTTTTAAGCGGGCATGGGTATTTTCAGTCTTATCTGCACAAGATTGGTAAGTCATGGTCCCGAGCTGCATTTTCTGCCCAGAGGAAAGGAACGACGCATGTCACACCTTCTTCAACTGTAAAAGGTG
Source organism: Stratiomys singularior (assembly GCA_954870665.1). NCBI lineage: Eukaryota > Metazoa > Arthropoda > Insecta > Diptera > Stratiomyidae > Stratiomys > Stratiomys singularior. The sequence continues at coordinate 54,000,165 of OX940879.1, read as the reverse complement.
GAACAGGATGCGGCAGGATTTGTGGGAGGTGATGGGAGAGCTTTCTCCAGACAATCTGGTCGGAGAAATGCTGAAAAGTTTCGACAAATGGACCTGTGTGGCACATTACTCTCGGGCAATACTTATTGCCAAAAAATATACGAAAGATAACCTTGGGCGTGGGGTCTAGGGAGGTCTCCTTTCCAGCAGTCCTCCTTCATCCTGCCCCCTACCGCTGGAGGGAGATTTCTCTAGACTGACGGCGCCCTAGGGCGAAGTAAAAAGAGACCTAGCCCGAAGTAATGTGTCAAACGGTTCCAGACTAGGATCTCTTGACAGTGGGGGTGTTTAGTGGGTAGTCTGGTAGCATGCGCTGCTAGGAGTCCCACACTCCGGGCGTAAATTGGCGTTGGCTTCTCTGATTTATATCGATTACGAATTTCTTTTCTATTTCAATATGATCTTTTACGTTGTTTAATTTGTTTTCGAATTCTTCATTTATAATGACTTGTTGATTTTGGTGAGCTATGATTTTGTTCAGTTTGTTTTTGACTGTATTTAAATATTCATTGATTTATTCACGGTCATCTTCGTCCATTGTTCCAAAAAGGTATTTATAATCTGTTCCTGCGATATTTAATAATACTCTTTTTGATCTGGGCGAATGTTGGGATTTCAATGTTAAATATTGAGCCTGTATGTTTTGAATTTCGTGATGAAGAATCTTGCGTTATTCTAACGTAAAAAAAGGATCTGGGTTTGAATCATTGAGGAGGTCATTCAGAAGCTTCTCTATAACTGTTAAGTTGATCTTGTGAAGGATAATTTTATAGCCATGTACTAAATTTACGTTATCTATTTGGATTTCTATATATCCTTGAGATTCATTTATTGGTTTCATTGCCAATTGAACTTGTGTTGTCACAGTTAGTCCAAGTAGGATGAGAAGGGTGATTCTCATCATCTGAAAAGAATGATTTCTTATTATGTCGTCCAATTAAATTCTTGTCATGTTTGTTAGGATCATATTTTAGTTTTTTGAATCTGGGTTCTATCTTATGACGTTTAGCTTTATAATTTTTGATGGGAACGGTTGTTCGTTGCTCAATATAGTCTTCTCGTTTATTATTTAATTTATTGATGATGTCTTCTTTCTTTTTCTTGGTGTCATTGTATATCTGAAGTTTATCTATTCTGCCTTTTTCTATATCTATCGGTCTCGGTTTAGTTGTCGAATGTATTTGTCTGGTGTAAAATTCGATGGCTTCGTAAATTTTTTCTATAAGGTCGGGCTGGGTAAGGTCTGTCATGACACGTATTTTGTCCAATAGGGAGGAATGTACACGTTCTATGTCAGAGTTTCCGGTGTGTGAGTTAGGTTTTGTGAAGTGCCAAGTTACGTTTTTAGAGGTGAGGAACTTTGTCAAATTCATTGTCGGCAATTATGAGTTCTGGTCGTCTGGATGTCGCGAATATTGCTTTTAATCCGGTTCGTATATCAATGCTATTGTGTGTCTCAATTGGAGTCGCGAAAAAGTGTTTGCTAAATTTATCTATGATTGTAAGTAGGATGATAGACTTTGTTTTGATTATGTCGACTTGGAATATCGGTTGTATGTCATTTGGTGTTTGTGAGATTTTTGTTTTTGTTTGATGGGGTTTCTGTCATCTTTGTTTAGATTACATTTGTCGCAGTTGTTGATGTATCTGTTAATATGGGTTTTTAATTTTGGCCAATACCAAATTTTGGATATGTCATTGAAATTCTCATTTTTACCTGCGTGTCCTGTTTCTTTTTCATGATATTCCTTTATTGTTTTATATAATTTGTCTTCGTTTTTGGGTTCTTTTAGACATTTGGTAACGCGTATAAATCTATATTGTCTGATGTCGAAATGTTTTAAGAATATATTTTGGAAGTAATGATATTCATGATCATTGATGTCGGCAATGATTCTTATTTGTCCTGGTTTAAATTGTTCTTTGATATTTTGTACTATTCGATCTCGTCCGCCTATTTTATGGGGTTTGATTATAATTCGTTTGTTGATCGAATTAGAATAATCGTCTGGTTTTTCGGTTAAGATTATTTGCTGTTTGTATTTATTGACAATTCCGTTTTTTAAGGGAATAAGTTCAGTATTATCATCGCTGGCTGAATGTTGTGTTGGGACTAAAGTTATAGAGATTTTCTCATTTGAATTTAGGGTTCGGTTTTCTAAGATAGTTATCGGATTGCATGCGTCCTGTATGATACGAGATAAGAAATCGGCGGGAATATTTGTTTTGCCTTTGATATATTTCACATTTGGTTTATATTCTCCAAGTTTAAGGATCCAGCGTTGTAATCGTTGGTTTAGATCCTTCCCTTTATATTTTTTGTACAGCCATTCGATTGGTTGGTGATCTGTGTACAGGTTGAATTCTCTTCCGTAAATATAGGGACGAAAATAATTAATTGACCATATTATTGCGAGTAATTCTTTCTCGATAGTGGCGTAATTTTTCTCGTGATCATTTAGTGTTCTAAATATGTATGCGATGTGATGGTTATTTTGACTTAACACGGCTCCTGTGGCTAAGTAACTGGCATCGGTCGTGATATCGAATGTCATAGTGAAATCGGGGTGTTGTAGGACTGTAATGTATATCATCTAATTTTATTTTCGAATCATTTTACAAGTTTTTAGTTAATGGTGTTGCTAGTTTTAATAATCTTCTATGAACTTTCTATAATATCCAGTGATACCGAGGAAGCACTTTATTTCCTTCTCTGTTTTTGATAATGGAATTTTAAGTATTTTCTCAATTTTTTCTGGGTTTGGCTTTATTCCTTCAGGGGTTAGGGTTATGCCCTAAGAATGTTGTTTCTTGGGCTAGAAAGTTGCTTTTATCGATTTGAATTTTCAATTTTGCCTCACAGAGTAATCGGAATCCTTTTCTCAGGTTGTCTGTGTTCTTGTAATGATTTTCCAAAGATCAAGATGTGGTCTAGGTATACGACACATATTTTGTTGATGAAGTCTCTCAATACTTCATTCATCATTCTTTGGAAGGTTGCTGGGGCATTTTTAAAGCAAACGGCACTCGAAGATATTCGTAATGTCCGTGGTGTTGTAGAGAACGCAGTTTTCTTTATGGCATTGGGATGCATCTTTACATGATGGAATCCTTTAGGTAAATCGAGGGTTGTAAAGTATTGGCTTTTTCCTAGTTTGCCAAGAATTGAGGCGATATTTCGTAGAGGGAATTTATCATTGATAGTGACGGCGTTTAGTCGTCGATAATCTATAGCCATTCTCCATTTCTTTAGTCCTGAATTATCTAGTTTTTTAGAAACCACAACTACAGGTGAATTGTATGGAGAATTACTTTCTCGTAGTATATTGTCTTTTAAAATTTGTTTTATTTGTTTCTCTATTTCTTCCTCATGTATTTGAGGATTCCGATACATTTTATAGTAAATGGGTTCTTCAGTGGTTGTTCTGATTTCATGGACTTTATTACTTGTGGCACTGAGGTGATCTCCTTCTTTGTAGAATAGATCTTTATATTTCTTTATCAGATTTCGAAGTTTTATGTTTTCGTCAGGGTTTAAATATTCAGTATTTATTTTAATAGTGTCAAATGGTTCCATTACGTTTATTTGTTTGCATGTATAGTAGTCGGTTAGTAGTGGTATAGTTGTTTGTTTGTTCAGTATAATGTTTTTGTCATTAAAATCTATAATTGCATTACAAGCTCTCAGGATATCCGCTCCTATGATGGCTTTGTAAGCTTTGTTTTTAAAGTCTAAGACTCTCCAAATGAGAGACGCAGTCTCATTTTGAAATTCTTTGGGACATTTAGTAATTGTTTCGCGTTCTGAGGTTTTAAGTCCGGCTACTGTCTTTATTTGTAGATTTATTTTTCGGTTTGTTTAAGGATTTATGTATTTGTAGTATATTATAGAGATAGTAGAATCTGTGTCTATTCACGCTGTGCGGGCTTGTTTATTGAAAGTTAATTCAATCAGGGGCACTTTACGAGTTCTGAGGCTAGATTCTGAAAATTTACTTCGCCTTCTATAACGCTGAGTAAATCAATGTGATCTACTGACATGGAAGTAGGGAGGTTTTGTATAGGGTTGTTTTGAATTTGAGGGTTATTAAATAGCTGGAAATTATTATTATTGTGGTTAAAATTACTTGGATGTGATTGTTGTGAAAATTGATTATTAAAAAATCAGTTTCCTGAAAAATCTTGATTATTTCGATACAAATGTTGTCTGATAGGGTTTTGGTTATTTCGATAAAAAGGATTGTGGTTATTTCTAAAATTATTAAATCTAGATTGCGGTGTTGTGTGTTTGCTGCTTCTGCATTTGGATTCTTGGATACATTTGGATACATTGGACTGTCTTGGAGTTCACCACCACTAGCCCTGCTCTGGCTGCCGTCATCAGGTTTTGATTCTCCCTAGGATCTGACTAAGGCATGCCCTATTCAACAGCTTTAGCGTTAAAGTCTCCCCCATAAGAACATGACCTTTTGTGCAGGACATGGGTCATTGCAGAGCTGGTTTGGCTTTGGTTAGGGCTTCTTTGAATTCCCGGCACTTCCCTGTCCCTGGAATATGTCTCAGGTCATCAGGTCTGGGATCAGCGTTCTCGCAGAGGATACAGTGCGCTTCCCCCGTGCATTCTATTCAATTTTGCCTTGCGTTGCCGCACTTATCGCACAAGGAGCTCCTGTATGGCCTTGTGCTGTATGCGCGTAGCTTAGGCATTTGAAACAGCGGAGAGGAACTGCTCTTCACCGTATTCTGCAGAACACCCAACCTATTTTTATTTTGTCCATGCAGAAGAGTTTTTCGGTTTCGTTTCTCGGTTAAGTCGACTATGGCCATGCGCTTTCCTCTATTATTTTGGTTAGTCGTAATTTGAGCCCATTTAATTCGTTTAAGACCTTTTTGAGGTACTCGTCCACCTCCATCCTGTCCGTAACGCAATCAAAGTCCCTGATTTCGAGGGTGGCCATTGGTTCAAGTGAAGCCACCTTTGCCTTTTCCGCAAAAGCCTTTTTGACTGCGTCATGAAATGAAGTCTCAGGTCCAAATTCTACAAGGACGCCACCAGATCTGATTGGCCAGACGGTTCTGATGGCAGTTTGACTGTCATCGAGTCTCACAGCTTCCTTGATTTCTCGCAAAACGTCTGCGTAAGTTCTCCCATCTGTCGGTTTGACCAGCAGTGCATGCCGTAGGGCTTTGCGGCGTGGCTTGCTTCGTGGTTCTTGTTTCTTGTTAGGGGTTTCTTTACGTTTGTCGCTATGAAAGAGCTTATCATTGGTGACTTTTTCGAGGAGGAGACTTCTGTGCACTTTTTTGGTGGCCTTGGTTACCACCACCTGGAATCTATCATTCGACGTAACCTGCCTGTTCGTTGGTTTGTCCTTCCTCCTTTTGTCTCGGTTCCCTTGGATTGGGCTACTGGCAACTGTTTTGGTAGCGCTATGCGCAGGAATCACTTGCGTTTTGACCGAGATACTGGTTTTTTGCTCTTCCCCCTTTTTAAACCATTTGCGTCTGTAGTGCCCGATTCGGTCTAAGAGCTCTTCCAGCTCTAAAATACCGTCCCTTATGTCCTTGCTTATGTTTTTCTGGGTATTGCAGGAAGCTTTGATCTTTTTAACTATGTTTCCTGCCTTACGCATCAGGCGTTTTTCTTCGTGACGATCCAATACAATGATATTGTCCTGCGCCTCGTTTTGAGGCGGGCTTTTTCTGTTGGCGTCAGGATCTAGAGCTCTGATGGCATCAGAAGCAGTGTATATGGCAGCATTGTATCATGTTTTGAATATCATCGGTGGTTTCTCCTTCCATGTGTTTCCCAGGCATTTGTTGTTCATAATTTTCCGCTTGTCTTACGGGACGTTCCGGCGTGCGTATTGTTTTGAGCTGCGTCCGAATGCCGCCAGTATCTCTGGTTTGTAGGGGCTCTCTGCCTTTTTGTGTTCATTCGTCCGTTTGTCGTCTGGGTTTGGTAGTTTGTTGGATGTTTTTGATTTTGTTGCAGTTGATATTATCCTCCCTCAGAGCTGCTTTCTTTACTCGTATGTGTAGTCGCCTTGATGGTTCCATAGTTATCTTTGCTAAGCAGGGAGGCCATGCGAGGGTTGGCACCAGCCCTTATGGGGACAGGTGCTCAGGGCCAGACCGGCGCTAATCGGGAGTTCGTCTCAACTGAACCTACACCACCAACTCAATGGTGCGAACTTCGAACGTACTCCGAGACCTGCCAAGGTCTTACCGGAACGGAGACGGTGAAATATTTATATTGGAGCCGATCGCGCGCGAGTTTCACCTCGGTGGTACTTGGTCGAAAATATCGTGGCTGCCAGCCCAAGTGCGCCAATTGGGATTCATTGGTCGGTTCGCTTTTCAGAGTCGTTGCAGGGTCGTTTTCTGCTGGAGGGGGCTTGCAGTGATGTAGCTTAGAATGCCACAAATTTGCTTTCACGATACTCATGCTAGCACCGGCGTCCATAAGGAACTTGGGTATTCCATAAGAATTTATTTCAATTAATGGTAGCTAGTTCTTTCCAAGGCACATTTCCGAAAATCTCCATCTTGATCATAATTAGTTGCTTGCATTCTTTGGTTTTGATCATTATGCTGTGGTTTGATTTGATGTATGTTCCATTGGTTGACCCAAATTGTTAAATCCCATTTTGTTGTGAATTATTAAGCGTTCGTTTATGTAAGAAGTTGTTTTGGTAGTTGTTGTTTAGCATAGGATGGGTTTATTGAGAGCAGAACGTTGACTGAATTGCTGATGATGAACTTTAAATGGCTTCCTATTCAAATTGCTTTTTAATGCAATCTTCTATCATAAAAATGCCCAGTTTCCATTAGAATACCGATATCCTTTTCGATGCTCTCAGGGTTTCTGCAAAACAACAGAGTTCTACTTGGTTCATGTCTGGTATTCTTAAATCCTTCGACAGCAACCTTAAGGTTGAGGTTTAGGTTGATTTTGTAGTGAATGGCTGAATTTTGATATTTTGGGCAGGTTGTCTTTTCTGTAGACATGAATGAAATCAATTGCAGATCCTTGGAACTCCATATTTCGCTATTCGTATAATAATTGAAAACTGTTTCGCTGATTTATAAGTAAGTAAATTATCTATATTAATTTAGCGTTTGCTATAACTGTACTACCGTGTGTATTTTCTGTGTTTATCACTACCAAATTATCCTTTAATTTTATATTTTCCATAGCAAAATGCTATGTTTTATTATTATTTATTATATATTACTGTTCTTCAGTGTCAATTATTTTTCTCGTTTTTTTTCTAAATACATAAAAGAACAAAAAAACATAGAATTTTGCATTTATAACTCTTTTCTTTATAACAGTTAAGCTAATTTGCTGAGACATTTAATTGTACGCTGATACAGTCACCGCCATTTGATCCACCATTTCCTCGTCTCCTTTCAACTGTTCTCTTTTGCCGTCAAAAATGGGCAGTCTTGCTTTGTATTTAAGTGGGGCAAATTGTTAATGCTAACTTTCCTTCTTCGCTTTGCATCGCTTCACCAATCCTACAGCAATCGTTGCATGTTACCATTTTTTGGGAGAAGAATTGTCTAGATCGGGTTCCTCGTTAATGTCACTCCTTACGTATAGTTCGGTTCCACAGCTTCTCGTTCCTCCACCTTCGGTGCTACACTTTCTTCAATATTGGCTTAACATTTTTCGTCTTTCTGCACTGGACATAACAGAGTTCGAGTGAAGGATCCCCTCCAGGCTCAGACGTGATATTGAAGTCTGACTTTTGGCTTCAAAGTTTGGCTAAAGTTCATCTAAAGTTTGGGAACTTTAAACTTTCACAGTAACAGTTATTACGGCAGTCAATGCATTCTTTTTACGTATTTTTTGAAATTCGAAAGGATATCCTACAGACTCCACCAATAATTCTAGGCGAGTGCCAATAAATGACACAATGAAAAGTCAATAGTTGACAGGCTTTTTCTGAATGTTGGCTCGATGTTAACAAGTTAGATCCATATGTGATCTTACGAAAGCAAAAAGAGCCAATATTTATCCATTGGATACGTGATGTCACGACGAAGGATGTCTTGTTAGTGAAAAACCGAGAAAAACGTTCAAAGGAAGTGACGGGGAACGACGGAACGTTTCAACGACCCAAAAAGCAATCAAGTACCCTCAAGAATATCCATGTCTAACGTTAATTCCGATTAAAGCAAAAGTGTGGCTTGGTATAATGCCGGCCTGGTATTCCTGGGCAGATTTTTTTGATATCATGGAGCGAGCAAACATGTGTTCGGAATGGAGAGATGGATGCAACTAATCCCGACAGGAAATTTTGAAAGTGAGTTCTATCTACGTCGCTTTTTTCTCACTCAGATTAGTGAATTTTATATTTTATTGAATGAAGGAATCTACTTTGCAAATAAAAAGGAACGAGTCGCAACTGAAGAATTGGTTACAGTTGTTGTAAAGGACAGAATTCCCGTCTTTTTGCTTTTATGAACAACTACCAGTATTGGCTTGTCGTACAGAATGAGTTGCAGTTGGTGTTGGTTTGACCGCACTTCTTGCTGTATTAGCCAACGAAACCAAATTTGGAACGGTGGTTTTTAAAGAAGAAGTGACAAAGTTCCTCGTTTCTATCTTTTTCTTTAGATGATGACGCCGGCTCTCGTTTCTGTTTTGAAGATTACGCCTCTTCCTCTTCGAGCTTAGGCCAACCCGTGAAACTCGCAGAATAGTCTTTGATATTTCAATTTGCATAGAAAATTCCTTCAGAAAATCTTTTGCTTCCTTTTTAATGGGGCAGTGTTTTCATTGGTAATGCTCATAATATCTGAAATCGCTGAGCTCCGTTTCGTACTTAGACACCCAGTTTAACATAGCCAAAACACTGTCGTTTGGTGTAAGAGCGTTTTAAAATCCTCAATAGACGCTGACGAGGTGAGATATGTCATGCCACACCTCCGTAACCTTTTTGATATCAAAGAGTTTTCTAGATCAGCCTTGAAAAACTACCGACCATTAAGTGTGGTCTTTTAAAGCCGGATTGTCGTTCCGTCACACCTCCTGCTTCTTTAGGCAACAGAAAACTTCATTGTGAAGAATTGAAATCGGACGGGTATTAGTAATCTGGAGCCAGACTCTTTCTTTGCTATTAAACTCTCCCAGATGTAGATGTGGCAGTCGTTTATGCAATTGGTTTTCCACAAACAAAAAAAGATTTTATTTTTTTTAACTTATCTCTGGTGCAAGTATCTCAAATTTCTCGTTTTCGAACTTCTCGAACGGAAATCGTGAACGTTGGTATTGATTCTCACCGAATAATAAGCAGAGTCGTCGTTAGCCTTCCTTGTTTTATGAACGTTGGAGAAGGTTTGAAAACCGAATTGAAATGCTTAGTCAGAGAAAGTTGGAAGCTTTCTAAGCGTATGAATTTATGCATACTGAAGCTGGGAACGCCCAATTTCACGGGGAATATGTGCAAAGTATATAAAATTATAACGTTCGTGTTACTAATTGCAATCGGGACGGAAAATATTTAACAAAAATTTTAATTCAAATAAACAGTTGATAAACCTTAAAATGATTCGATACACGATCATATAAGGAAGTAGATAGAAACCCATATAATGCAAGAAATACAGATAGTCATCTGATTCTACATGCAAGAAATGATAAGAGTGCAAAACAGATGCAATAAAAATTTACAATGATCTTCCGCTAGCAATTAAAATCTTGACAAGTTTGATATCACTTCAAAACAAATATTAATAATCGATTAAACAATGTCTGTATGATTGCAAAACCGCATTTAATGGTATCATAAAATAGTTGATTATTGAAGTTTGTATTCCTTTATTTTTTTTTTTTTTGTAGTTCGTTGAAAACTGGCCGTAATTCGGACAACTCAAAAAACTAGCGGCAAACGTTTAGGTGTCCTTGTATTATTTTATCGTATTGAAGACATAGCCTTACTAATAGTATCAAGGAATAGTATCAAATTTTGTACGGTTTTTGTTGGAGAGACAAAGTTGTGTTGTAACTTCGTAATGATTAACTAATAAAGTTTACGAACAATTAAACCGTGGGAGTTTCACCGATTAATGGTGGGAACCCTATACCGAAAAGCATAAGTTTCAGTATCTAAAGCCTCAAGTGACATGGGGAAGATTTGATGCTTATTTAATTGAAAATTCAACGGCAGGATCATCAGTTCAATATCCCACAATAAAGCAAGGGTACGACTACTGAAAATTAATCACCGGACAATCGCGTCTATGTTTGCTTCTAAAGATGTTAAAAGTGTAGCAACTTTTCCAGCGGTCCTCATTCTTGTTTTGAGAAGTAAATGCAAGAGATGTTCCAGGAATATACAATTGGTTCGAATTTGAGAAATTTTTTAAAAATTGGAAATGTTTTGAAATATTTCCTGGTGCTTTCTGACTTTTATTTTTGATTTATCATTGAAGTAAAAGTAATTTAATAACTTCAATAAAAGTACCAGTATTATTGCTGGCCTGTTAGTGGGGCCGGTGTCTTTTGATCTCATTCAGCGTGCTATTTTCATAACAATGAGAATTCGCTCGATTTTGGGTGGTTTCAGCTGAATCCTAGAAGCTTGGAAATTGTTTCCAGTTTTATGCAAATGCACACAGTTTATGGAATTTCTGCAATGGAACTAATGTATTTTCAATACCTTTACACCGCACAGTGGTAGGTCACAAGGAAACCACGTCAGGCCTGATATAGACTACGCTCTCACTTCGTTAAAGAAACTGCGTATCAATGCCAATCAAATGATAAAAAAAGCTCTCCACAAAGGGTCGAAAACCGGAAACATGTTCATCCCCCAAAAAAAACGACAAGTTGGATGGTAAAACAACGCCTACGGCATTGGTTTATTTATTTATCTTTTTATTTATTTATATTCTATCTTACAGGCAAACTATCCAGTTACAAAATAGAATTAAACAAATAGCAATAACAATTAACAGTTCCATTAGAAAGAAGTTAGTCTCTTAAACTGGACTTAAAAGCTAAGTACGAAGGAGGAAAAGTACCAAGTTCGAGGTCGTTATATGTACTAGGAATACGATTAATTGACGAGAAAAAGTAGATATTAATGCGAGCAAAATGGACCACAAACAGATTATTAGTTCTCGTGGAGCGCAGAGGTTGTCGAAAGCATAAATCAGCGTATAGACTACTATCAATCTGGTGGAGGCAAAGTTGGTACAGAAAACACAGGTCAAGGAAGGTAAAACGAGACTCCAAAGAAGGAAGACGAAGAAGAGTTAAACGGGATTCATAAGGATGGTAAGGCATATATGATTATAGAGCACGAAGAGAGTAAACTTAAGTTGAACGTATTCAATCATAGAAATTAGGTAAGAACAACGGGGAAACCAGAGTACAGAACAATATTCTAGGAAAGGACGAACCAAAAAAACAAACAAAAGTACAGTAGTAGAAAGATTATTGAATTTATGAGCATGCGTCAGAATGAAGCCAGAGACTTTAGTTGCACGAGTAATCACGTTAAGGAACTGAGCGTCAAGTTTTAGGCGTTGGTCGAACTCCTAGATCTTTAAAAGTGGTAACAACAGAGAAAGTCTATTCACTCAACATATAAGTAAAGCGCATTGGTGAGGTTTTAAACGAAAAAGTCCTTTTGTGGCACTTACAAATATTAACGCGTAAAAAATTAGAAAAACACCATTTGGAGAGATCGGTCAAGTCATCCTGTAGAAACTAATCATCCTGAAGTGACCTAATTGTCCGATAGATCTTAAAATCATCAGCATACAGGAGGCAAGGAGCGGAGATCACACATGGAAGATTATCTATAAAAAGAAGGAAGAGAAAACCAGAATAGAATAAAATAGACCCTTGAGGGACACCAGATGAAGGATAAAAAGGGGCGAAGTTGTGCCGACAGGAACGATGGGACAAGTAAGACTTTATCCAAACCATGAGGAACTCGAAATGTCAAGATCCTCTAATTTGAGACATAGCAGATGGTGGTTGATAGTGTCAAATGCCTTGGACAATTCCGTGAAAACCACACTGACTTGGAACTGCCTGTCCAAAGCCTTAGCAATGTCGTTCATAAATACAGTTAAATTAGGCGTGGTAGAACGACCTTTCAGGAAGCCATGTTGCTCAAGGGTAATAACTGAGTGCAATTCAGAAGAGAATCGATTGTGCACACGACGTTCCAATAGTTTTAGAAAACAATAAATTAGGGATATAGGTCAATAATTGGATATGTCCGAAGGATCACCACTTTAATGAATTGGAACAATGGTAGCTTGTTTTCAAGTAGTGGGAAATACACCAGAGCTTAAACTGAGATGGAAAAGAAGAGACAATGGAACTGGCAGAGAGGATGCTAGAGATTTAGCAAATATGTTTGGAAAACCATCTGGGCCAGAACTTATGTAAGGATCAATGGAGTTGAAAGATTGTTTTGGCTTTACAAGGATTGTCTATAGCGAAGGTAGGGGGAAAAACAGTTGATAGAAAAGGAGAAAAAGTGAAGGAAATAAACAACGAGAATAACTCCGAAATATCTTCGGAGGTAGATGTTACAAGCCCATCCCAGTGAACTGTATCAGGAATAGTACTTGAAGATTTTAGTGACCTGGTGTAGGCCCAGAAAGGTTCTGTATTATTGGACCTGAGTGTATTCTTCAAGCTGAAGGAATCATTCTTCAAAGCAGCTCTGGTTTTATTCTTAGCTATAGAGCGCATTAAACAGAAATAAGTCCTTGCTTCAACAGTACCGGACGACTTAAGACAACAGCGACCCTTATCTTTAGTTTTAAGAGCAAAAAGTATACGCTTAGTAATCCAAGGTTTTTGCTTTGCTTGATGAGAGGTTAGAAAAGGAGTAAAATATCTAATGAGATTATTAAGGTAATCCAGATTACCAAAAAAGGCAATCCAATCAGTCGAGAATAGTCTAGTTTTCAATGCATCATAATTTGTCTTGGAAAAGTTTAACTTAGGAACCGGGACAGGTTTGACGGGTAGAAGGCGCAACGGCTAGGTCAAGGTATAATGGCGGGTGATAGGGGTCAGCAAAAACAAAGGGTTGCGGGAGTTATTGATAGTTAATGAAATGGAACGTTCGATAAAACAAGATCAAGTAAGCGACTAAGAGGATTATGAACATTATTGAACTGTAACATCGAACAATGGGAGAGAAAAGATAAGAAAGACATTGAAAGGAGATATATAGAACAAATCGTTGGCATGGACGAAGATGACCATTTGACAAAGGGAAGATGAAAATCACCACACAATACTATTTTAAAATGGGGATGATATTTAGTAAAGTATAAAGACAAGTCATCTAAGAACTTCTCATACAGGCTTAAAGGTCATCTGCATGGGAGATGGACACAGAAAATTATTACGGGGTTTTGATGAGGAAAGGAAATTTTAACAATAACATTTTTCAAGACTTTAGAAAAGCAGAAATCAGTACAATCAGAGCTGAAAAGTGTTTCACAATCAGACTCCTTTCTGACCTCATTATTACGGTCACACCAGGAAACAATGTGGTCGGGACAAAGGTCAAAGTCGAAAATGTTAACATATAGCCGCGATTCCGTAAGACAAATGACTTCATCATTAGAAATACAATATGAAGTGACAATCATCGAGTAGTGAGTACATCGAGCTTAGTCCTAAGGCTTCTTACATTTTGGTAATATATTGACAGTTGGTTAGAACTAGGAGTATAAGAGCATATTTCCGGGCGGCGGCAGGCAAGTTTACGATGAGGCAGTCTAAAGCTTAAGGTGTCTTCGTCATGTTGGCCAAAAATTATTCCTGTTCATTAGAGTAAAAGTCTTCACCAAAACACCAGGCGGCCAAAATTGTGGCTTCGAAACCATGTTGTAGCCATCCGCAATTGTTACTTTAAACGAAGCTACAACCTTAGGGGGCGTTCAAGTATTACGTAACGCAGTTTGGGGGGAGGGGGGTCTTGTTAAACGTTACGGTGCGTTACAGGGGGTATACTTATATTATACTATGGTACAGAAAAACTTTATGACGCGTTACACAGGGGGTTGGGGGGGTCAGAAATCTTCAAAAATTGCGTTACGTAATACTTGAACGGTCCCTTATTTTGTTAATTTTCTCTGGTAAGTTTTGTACAATTGAGTACCGCATTCATACCACCCAATCATCCACTTCATCACTTCAATCACTTCATCCACTGTCGTGGTATAGTCCTAGCGAGAGACAAAGTTCTGCAGTCGAGACTTGACGACGCGTAAACTTGGCAATTTACTTATTTTGTCAGTATTACCTCGAGTTGTTGTCAGCACAGGGTGTAAGGCCCCAGCATCGAAGGGATCAGTACGCTGTTTGATGCAGTTATCCAAGTCAATCAAGCTCGTATCATTTCAATGATTGTACGTTGGGCAGTGATAAATGTCGCAGAATTGTGAGAAACCTTTTTAGGAATCGCTCTTCTATTATCATTTGCAGAAGTTGTTGCCTGCTGCAGATCTACATTAGCAGTTGGAGTAAGTGATGGAGAAGTTAGGTGCTAGCGAATGTTATGAAGGACAAGTTTTTGTTGCTGAAGTAGATGGGTAGTATCTGCGTTAGTAACTGCACAGCAGTTGACGCATCTATTATTGATATTACTAAGAAAATTTGCCCTAATATCAAAATAGGCGGCAGGTATTCCTAAGATTTTCAGATGGAACGGTTTCGCACAATAATCATCAAATGCGATTAGTTTAGCACGGGGAGATTTCGGTTCCTTACACAATTCCCAGTTAATTGCATAAATGGGTGAACTGACAGCCATAGTTGATGAAGTATTACAATGCAATTAAGGATTTAAGAACTTTAGAAACAACATGAGTGACAAGGTGACACACCTCAGGATGAGAGGCTACTGTGACGACAAAGTATACTATTGACACACAGATGTCACCAGGGCACACAGTTGTAGGTATTAAATTGCCGTGGGAATATGAACACATAAAACAAAAATTATTACAACTACTATATTTCAAATAAACGTCAAAACACAATTACCTAAAGTAATATCGGCTTGAGGTAAATTCGATGACTCTCCCCGATGATGGTCGTCGAAAGAAGAAAGTTGCAACATCTATCTTGAGTCGTCAGCGCTGTGGCGGCGAGCTCTATAACTTAATTTTGCTGTGGTATAGGTGGCGGTTTACGAGTTTGAGTATCGCTACACAGTATACAGTATACAGTACTATACAGATGTTTGTGATAAAGTTAAATTTTCAAAAAATGTTGACTTCCGCACAAACTATGCACTAAGTAATTAAGTAACGAGTTGCACTGTACAAAATTTAGCCACTTTACTGAAATACCATTTTAATAGACAATATATGAGAGCGATGAGATGTACGGTGCACTGTTTAAGTGAATAATAACAGACCGAATCAGAATACAAATCTATGTAATTTTCTGAGTTTGTAACAAATGAAAGTAAAGCGCATCACTGTTCCTTCAATATAATCCGAACATAAGGTGTATTTATTTAACAGAGCACGATACACTGAGAACAGCTTGTGGCCACAGAGTTAGCAGACTTCCTTGGTTTTGAAGAAGAATAATATAGACAGTCTGTTAGTAACATTACTCCCCGTTACATATTTTTTCAACTGTGAGGTTTGGTAAATAATACCCAAAATACAAAAACACTAATGCTTATACTACAGCAGACGATCGCACGATGCCTGGTACGTCATTGATGCTGCTATTTTTAACCATTTTGAAACTTCGTATGTCTTATTGAAACATCGTTTGTACTGTGTGAGACTTCTATAGTGAAAAACAACTTGTCAAAATATCGTCAACTTCAAACTACATTCCTTGTCAACTATGTAAACTATTCTGAAATTGCTTCTCACATAAACAGCCACATCGTACTGTAGAACTGACATCAACGTCATTTATCCAAAAATACAAAAACAAAAAAAAAATTGCTCCAGCTGCATCTGTTTTTTTCCACATTACACGATATTCAATATCTTGGTCATTCTTTATTAAGGTGTAGAACTTAGATAAAATTAAAAATCAGATAAATTGTTTTGACTGCAGTAAAACTGTTATTCGAAAGTTAATTCTTTCTGATTTTTGTTTCATATGATTTCGAGCATGTGAGCACTAGGACTGACACGGAAGGTGTCCAATCTAGAAGTTCGATTTTCGAATACTCCTATCAATAATTTGGGCCGTATCTCGCCAATAATGCGTCCAATGTCGTCTTCCTTATTGCCAGGCGTTCAGCGTAGACGAGTGGTTAGACGTATCCTCACAAGAAATAGTATAGCGGTGCTAAATCACAAGATGTTGCAGCCAAGTTTATAGCTCCTAAATGAAAAATTATGCCCTAATCAAATACTGTTTTCAATAAGTCGATGACTATACGAGCCGCATCGTATGCCGCACCATCTTGTTGAAATCAGAGGTCCCCTGCATTACGTTGAATCATTGACTGTCATGTCATTTCCAGCAGCATTTTCCAAGACATTTGCATCAATGATTTCACCTCCACATAAAGCACGTCTAACAGCGAGTTTCTCTGGTTGTGACGGTATTTGGATAACCGCCTGTAGTTGTTCGTCTTTCCAAATGCTTTAGTTATTTTATTGACGTAGCCATTCAATCAGAAATAAGGCTCGACACTGAACAAAATTTAGTTGTGAAATTCGAGATCTGCAGTAATTTCTGCTTGTCCCCATACACCAATTCTACGCCATGCTTGGTGCGGGTGGCCGTTCAGCTTCAATTTCTGCACGAGTTTGACTTTGTGAGACTACAGATTTAGCGTTTCATGCTCAAAGTGTGCCCTAATAGATTTTTCATCGTCAATCGCTAAGTTGGTAGTCTTCGCTTATTCAAAGGTTAAGTTTCAGGTGGCTTACTATCGAAGGTGACTCTTAAGTACGTTATTTTTTCAAAATTGTTGTAGTTTTCAATCCTGGATAAATATGCTGGAACTGAAATGCAGGTAAAACTTTTCCAATTAGAAGAATCCTTGGAGAAATTAGGTAGTATAATTCAAGTAAAGTATAATTCAAGGGTCTTGTAATAGACTTTTGATATTGCGTTGAGATGACTGCCACCACATCAGACAAACAGCGAAGCAATAAATATTGCCCAAACATTTTCCAAAGAATCACTCCTGGATTCTGCGTGATTCATAAAACATAAGCGCAAAAATTTAAACACCACGAATGGATATTGATTTTAGATTTCTGGAGCTGAAATCAGGAAAACGTCACAAATAGAAATGCTCTCAATAAGGAAATAGTATACAGCTCTCTTATCTATCTCTTTGAAGACTACCATCATAGCCTGGCCACTAAAGGGTGCTACAAAAAACTAAAAATATCTCCGTCCCTTCAAAACCATGGCAGGCTTCGCAGTACATTTGAAGTTGTCACAAGGGCCGGTGCGAACCCTTGCATGGCAAAGACAACCAGCAAATCATTAAGGCGATTACACAAACGAGCAGAGATAGCGGCACGTGGGGGGACCCAATTGTGTGTATAAGAAAAAAGATAACGACGGAGCCTTAACTTTCGAAAACGAAAGGCGAAAACTTGAAAATCTGGTACAACTTAATATTCTTAAGCAACCTAAGCAAGAGACTCTTGCAACATGTGAGAAACTTACATAAGATAGAGAAAATGTAAACGATTGAAATCACTGCCACCACAACCAAGGTGACTGAAGCATGAGACACAAATATAGAAATCCCAGCACGGCTAACACCGAACAGTTCATTTATCCTAGGTCTTTTAGCGGAAGAGCGGCTATACCGTAAGGTGGGAAAGGTTATGAGTCGTATTATTGCCACATGTGATGCGCAAAAGAACCTTAGCAAGGAGGTCAACAATGGAGTCCTGGAGTTGGAAGACACGCAGTATAGAACATTAAAGTCGCAGGTGGCTGAAGGTACAGGACGAGCAAACAGCTAAACCCTTCGACAGTCCAATCAAAGGAGGTCGCTTAAACGAAAGAAGGCCGAGGACAGGGTGTCGAACGATCAAACTGCGATGTGGGTTTTGGACGGCACTGTCCAAAGCTGCCAAGAAAGCACCTAAAACGCGAAAATTAACAAAACTCCACCCGAACTGAAATGCAAAGAATCAAAGCATGTATACCAACAAACAGGGATTAAGATGCGTCGAAAACACTGCTGGTTAAACTCACAGAAGGTAGATCCCATGCGGGTGTCATTCTCGAGTGAGCGCTAAAACCGGAAGACATCCAAACTTTAATCAAAACTGTACGGCCAAATCGATCAGGTGACGTACTCGTTGAGTTAAGACCAGATGCAAACAATAAAGCGGCGTTCCTTGACGCAGCAAAAAGAGCCCTTGGAAATCAAAGAACTGTCGGCTCACTCGAGTCTATGGTCACGTCTTTAAACGCAATTTTCCTGCACTAAGTGAGTACAAAGAAAAGTGGTCAACGCATGCCTATAGTTGAAAAGTGCAGGCCGAACAGCTATTAAAGAAGGACAAAATTAGAATAAGGTTGGCTATTGGTTGGATACGGTGAAGAACGATTCTTTTCCGGTGTTTAAAGTTTCTTGCATACGCGCATGCCGCACATGCATGGAATCGAACTGATAGAAGCTCCTTGTGCTACAATTGTTGTCCTTGTGCTGCAAGACAGGCCATAAGAAGGAGTGTACAGAAAAGGTACACTGTGTTTTTTTCGAGGAGTATGACCCGCGACCAGATGATTTGAAAAAAATCGCAGGGACAGGGATGTACCGGGTTTTGAAAGAAGCCGTTACTAAAGCCAAAGCTCTTATTCAATGATTTGCATCCATCAAATCAATCTGTACCAAAGCATAACCCCCAGAGATCTGTTCGAACAGTTTGGGGGAGACAGGCAAGCCAACTTCCTAGTACTGACCAAGCAACATTACCCCAGAAGCTGAACAACATCATATCCTCACAATACTAATACAGCTTCCATTTGGGTTGGGAACAGTGCTCACTACTAAGTTCAGAGCCAACGACGAAGAGATGGTTTCGTTTGCGTTTATTGCTTAGGAACTACCCTCTTTAGTGTATTCTTAACACCAAGCAAATCGTTGCAATCCATTCAACTAAGGATCAATGCTTTGGAGGACGCAGTTTCAAGTACAGAGGGCCTTGTGCTCGTCGGAGGTGACTTCAACGCGAGAAGAATCTAATGGACGAGCTGATGAAAACTACGCGGAAGATTGGAGTAACTGCGACAAACGATGTTGTGAACTGAACTATCTTCCATAAAATGTAAGAGTCACATTAACATATTCTCTGTGTCCAACAAGACGGATCAATCTTTGATGGGGATGATTACTGGCAGAATTGGCCGCAAGACTTTCTTTAAATTCTTGCAAAATTATAACGATAGATAAGACTGAACCCTTTTGCGAGTTTCAGGTACCAATGCATCTTCTCTTTAATTTACTTACATGGAAGCAGTCCTTAAGAACCTTAATGGCAGATCTAACAACCGATAGTAATCCAGATTACTTCCTGATTGACAGGGAAGGTGTTTAGTGGATAGTCCAGAAGCATTACGCGTCTGGGAAACCCACGCTGAAGAAGATAACAGCCTTCACATCTCTACCAAAAATACACTCTATAAAGCTGTGCATTTATGTGACAAAGAAGTGCTGTGAAATGACCCCATATGCATCTCGTCTCACGGAAAGTGAAAATTGAAGTTGTTATGATTCGGCCTTGTAGAATTGCTTCTACAAGCATTGCAGTGGTTAGATATTGGTATAGCTAATTTCGCGGATCTAATTCGCTGCTTCTTGGCCAGGAGTTGTAATTGAATACAAGGAGCAGCGAAGCGTGTGGAAGTTGTCACGCTAAAAAGCTTTTCGTAGCAATGAATTAGGTTAGAACAAAGGATTTTGATTTGAAGATTATCGAGCGTACGGCATATCGGAGAAAATCCTTATCAAATGACATAATTCATGAATTTATTATTTTTTTTTACTGAAATTATAGTTTATAAGTTTTTGCTCTTAAGTGATTTTCAAAATGATAATTTGTTAGAAACGTAATCGAAATACCGGGATATAAATTTAAGGCATAAAGGATATAAAATTCTGAATAATTTTTGAGTAGAATTTTTTTTGTAGTTATGCTTATATTTAAGTTTCAATGGCTTATGAAAAGTTTATGATGAAAAGTTTTGTGTAATAATTAGGAAAAATGTTCAAATATTGAATTTATAGTTATATATATAGGACATTATACATACGTAGATGCGTAACTGAAGTTCACAATTGCATTGACGAGTCTAAAACAATAAAAAATGAGTCGTAAGAGTAGACAACATGGTCTTTTCTTCCTCATTCCGTCGTCTTGAGGAGGAAAGTAGTGGCGCGTAAGTAAGTAAAGGTAATTTAAAGAGCTTTAGAACTTTAGAAGAGCTTTATTATTGATACAACACTGAAATAATGTTAGAAAGAATTTTTTAATATAATAATCTGGTAGGAAATTTCATGGCATTTGTTTTTTAAATATAATTTCCGGCATATGTGTGCTACGGCTACGAGTTACATAGTCCATTCGATCAGTCCAATTTTCCACTACTTTTTCAATAAATGTGCTCGTATAGGGCTTTGGTCGTTTGAATAATGGCTTCCAATGCTTTAAGAGTTACTGGTTTGTCGGCATGAAACAATGACTTGACATAGCCCCATTAAAAATAATCGAGAGATGTTAAGTCGCATAAACGAGGGGCCAGTTAACAGGACTACTTCCGGAACCAAATTGATTTTAGAATTAATTGATAATAAAGTGCGAGGTATCGCAAATTGCACCGCTTTGTTGGAATCAAATGACGTCGATATTTATCTGATAAATTTTTGGAAACAAAAATCAGTGAGTACAGCTCGCTAGCACTTGCCATCCTCCGTATCGGTAGCTTCTTCCTCATTTCGAAAGAAATAAGTACCAATGATTTCACTACCGTGTAAATCGCACCAAAAAGACGGTTTCAATTGATGTAATGATGATTCGTTAATGGCTTGAGGATTATCTTCGCTCCATTTACGGTAATTTTGCTCATTAATGAAGCAATTTAACCAAAAATGAGCTTCATCACTTAACACCATTTTTCGGTAAAAATACGCATATTCGGCCCCTCTTTAAAGTAAGTTCCCACAATTTGTAAGCGTTGTTCTGGCTTTAAGCAATTTATGATTAATTGTCAAGCCTTTAAACGACATAAATGTCAACACAGTTTGACATTCTCCACTGTCCAACAAACACCCATTAGTTTTGTGGTGTAGGACTAGTACTGGTTCCGTCGGGTTTGGTGCGCGGTCTGAAAATTTTCTGAAATAATGCTTTTCTACGTGATCACGCGATAGTGTGTGTGTGAAAATATGAGGATGAATTGTATTATATTGTCGAATTAACATTGAATTTTACAAGCACTTTCCAGGCGGTTAGAGGCTTAAGGGTAGACTCGAATAAGGAAGATGGGTGCATGTATTGACGCCAATGTAATTTGATTTTAAATGTCTGGGTCTCTGCTTGGACATTATGAAGAAAAGCTATTTTGGCATCGGATTGTTATCAAAAGGACTAATGGCTTTATTATGACAACCTGAAGCGGAAGAAATTATATGTGCAGCACACCGCGGGCAATTATCCAAGTCAACGTTGTAGCGAATGGATAAATAATGCAGGCAGGATTAGAAAGGTTTCAACCACTATGAGATCCAAGAAATCACGCAACACCTGTATGAGAAAATTTCGTCTGAAGAGAGTATTACCGTAGAAAGTCCAAATAATGTGATCAGACAAAAACTCGTAAATTCTCATCAAAACTAACCTCGTTCACATGTTGCTTTTCCGATCAATAATTATCTGGAAACTCATGGATGGGATCTTCTCAACCGGTTTATAGGGCCAACCGGTTTATAGGGCAGAGGGCGCCATTTCTGACTACCATTTTTACAGATCTATGCAAAAAGATGTCATTGGAATAGTTGAATCCATAAAGTATAATTAGAATATTTGCACGAAATCCAAATTGCTAGAAATATTTGACTTGAATAAAATATTTACTCAGTTAAAAGTATGCTGTATTAGACGATCTTATCCAAACTTTTTTTATCAGTTCACAACAAAAGAGGATTTCTTTCATATGGCAATAAATTAAAAGTTCTCTGCTGCCTAGGTTCTGCACCAACTAATCTTCTTTCAGAATTTCTCGGAATAAATGATGATGATATTAAACGAAGATTTCAATAAGACTTCTGATCTAACTGTCCTTTTCTATGGTTGATAATGCCATAAAACATTATTGGGTGTGAACTTAAACTTTACACTCACTTTTATCGTGTTGCTAAATTGCGTTTGCTCTTTTTATATCTTCTATACAAATACATTTATCGCGTTTGTTCTTTTTATATCTAGTTTATACTCATACTTTCGTCAAGGTTTACTTTATACTATGTATCCAACAAAATTTGAATAATCCATTTCGTTCCTAATAACAAATATTTCGAAGATTTTGCAGAAGAAATTTTATGGATGTTTTCCATAATTCGTTTGATATCTTGACTAATTCCTACAAAAACGAAATTGCGAGTTATTTTAACGGACGTTTGTACATACATTTTAAATATATTATTAGTTCATACAAATAAATGTTAACAATACGTATTGCATGTAAACTAATTCCAAAGCCGTTCTGCTAACTTACAGGAATTTCCTTAGAAATATAATTCAATAACTTTGATCTGTACACAAACGCCAATAATGGTTAATCGAATACTCTGACTTCCTGGTATTTAACTTTTACTGCGTTTCATGCACAGTATATGTAAGAAAATAAATTTCATCATATTAGATAATACTACGAAAACAGTCAAAACGATCGTTAAGTAGAAGATCCCTCGGCACTGTTCAAGTTGGTGATTCATGTGACAAATTCAATAAGAGATTACGAATTAATTTTCATGGAGAAAGGAGAACAGTTGAATCATTCTAGTGGGACTTATTTTGTGAAAACTTATCTGTTTATTCATGTCGTTAAAAATCCAGTAGAACAAAGGTGATCGAATCATGTTGCCATTACTTCAAAAATAAGTAATATAAGATTATTATACGTTTGATTTTTCATCGTTTTACATTTCAAATCTTCTTATCTGTCAGCTTTCAAGGAAATATACGTTTGGATTTTAATGAACAACTTTTTTTGTGGTTACCTAGCGAGGTTATTCACGCCCGGAGTGTCGCACTTCCATAGGTAGCCGGACTATTGACTACAGATCTCCCTTGTCAAGCCACCTAGCCTGAACCCTGAACCTAGCCTGCAAATGTTTTTCACATGACTTGGTTCATCACATTACCGTTTGTTTTCGCCCGGCAGCACCTTCAAATTACGAAAATCCTTCTTTAAGCGGAGACGAATGAAAGAGAGATTGCTTTCAAAGAGCCGCCCCTCCCCTTTGCACCCCAGACGATCGATGATGTCTTTCTTTATGAAAAAACCATCCGCACGTACTGTGCGGTTTCATCTTATATTGAGTATGCCTTTTTTCACGGAGCGGTGCAAACGCAGCCTGAAGAAGTTTTGACACGCGTAACCTGCCGATCCCTAGGAGAATCAAACGCGGGATGAAGATTTTCCAATCTTATGCGAAGAAGACTGATAACATCATTCACTCGTTTACGTAATTTAATATACGTACGTTCAGCGACTCCTACTGCTACGTTATCTGCATAGCCCAACAGGAGAGACTTCTCCGGAAGCTTCAACCTCGTCCAGTTTTTCCGCCTTAGACACAGAGCGTGGGGCACACAGGATCCGCATGATGTGCTCATAACCCCAACCGCACAAATCCCCGGTGATGTCCTCAATGGGCTTTTGTCAACAGGAAGTCTTGCTTTCATTGTTCAATTTACGGAGGAATTTTCTAGCGTACGTGTTTGGCAGCATTTATGTGACATATTTGTGAATGTGGGCTTTTTCTCTTCGCCTTTTATCGATTTTTGCGAACCCTCAGTCGCCTGGGTATAGAGAAGTCCCATACAGGCTTAATGAGACTCATAGTGGAGTTCACCAAATTGTTATTGCCCAATCCAATGGGAACTATAATATAATTATTATAAATTAAATAAATTATTGAAATTGAGAAACGAGTTCCAAGTTTCAAGCTCAACGAGTTCCAAATAACCACAAATGAGACGTAATTAATGCAAGCCCTTCAAATTATATTCTTCCCAAGTACGCAATTTTTAACAGTTTACACAATTCCGTCATTCCAACTTCTTCCTTATTCTTTTGGTGTTAAAATGCAATTATGTTCATTGTTTCGTAGTTGTACATAGATAGTTATGGTAAAACCATTCTTGAATCAGTTTCAGCTTGTTCTTATTGAAGTGATCAAGGCTGTATAAGAAAAAGTGCACAGAGCTTAAAACTTACTTTGCGTCAACAAAATAACGAAATATTTTGCTCCCTTCAATCAAAGTTCTTCGAAAAGTTACAAAGGATACAAATGAATGAAAACTAAATATGATAGAGCAGGCCACCTGGCCTCACAAAGTATGTGGTGAATAGGAAAAAGGAAAGGATTTTTTGTTTTCATTGTAAACTGGCCAGAATATTATTGAAATTTGACCAGTGTCGTTATAACTGAGACATGAATGAGAAGCATAAGCAATAAACTTGAATTATTAAGAGTGGTGTTTATTATCAGCAACCACGACTTCCTTTTGACTTTAAGTTAATCTACTGCCAGTAGCAGAAGACTGTTAAATTATTCCCAAAATACCCCATTTATCACTCTCAGACCTCAGCGTGAAATTGTTTATTACATTGCGTAGGGCTGAGTCTCTTCTTTGCCAGTTGAATCGTTCATAGGAGAGAGGAGTTAGATGGATTCATGTTCAATCCCTTTTTCCCTATAGGTTCCTGTGAAAGTTATCACTTTAATTTCCTCTACGTCAATCAGTTGTCCAAAAGTTTCTTCGTTATAAGAACAACTCAAGCATAAAATGTCACAAAGTTCCATTTTTCACTTGGTTATATCATCCACTACAATTTTTCGAGAGAGTTCGCCAAGTTTCTAGCAAAGCAAAAGTGAACTGCATATTTCTCGTCTTGTACAAGACAAGAGAAAGTCACCTCCACTGAACATCTGCGTCAGTAAGTAGTTGCTTTTCACCTGTCATTGAGTACGAGTACGTTGACTCTAACTGCAAAAGCTTTACTCCCCGTTCATCTCTCGTAAGATTGATTCTACTACGCTCTCTTGCTAGGAGGGCAAAAACCGCCACTCCCACAATAATCATCGTAACTAAATTCGTGAGCCGAAATTTAACGGATTTCTTCCACAGATTAATTTTTAGTAGGGATTAAAAGGGCCTTGAGTGTAGAACTCCCAAACGCGCAATGCTTCTGGACTACCCACTTAACACCTCTCCAGTCAACCTGAGAACCTAGCCTCGATGCGTTTGAAACATTACTTTGGACTAAGCTCCATGTTCCTGCGCATAAGTGGCTTCAGATTATGTGAATGTCTTCTGCAGTGAGATGTAATGTCAGCAATGACCGAGCATATTGCGCCTCGCGATTCCATTTGTCAACCGTTTTCACCCATTCTCTGACTTTAATTTCTGGACCGGGCTCTTCAATTTTACTGAAGACGTTCACGCGCTACTCACTCCATATTTTGCAAGAAAATAATGTATGACAAGCGTCTTCTTGATAAAATACGTAGTTAGGAGCCCGTGACTGTCAATCTTGGGCAGGTTACACCTTAATCAAACATACCCGATTAAATTCCGGGTCAAGTAGAAATCAGCACTCGATTGAGCAACGGCCTGATGTCGGGAATCGGACCTGCACTTTCCTTATATGTATTGCTCCAAGAACGGTTGCCAATCGCTGCGGGAGTTTTGTTCTTACGCTGGTGACGTCTTTCCTGCTGCCTTCGCTTTTGCGCAGGTATATGTTACTGTGCTCTCTCGTAAGAGGGGCGATGGGAATCGACCTTGCGATGACCAGCACTACCGTCTCGGAGACAGCTCAATATGCACCTGCATTTCGCAGCACTCTTTGTCTCTGTATCTGTGCCAACTGTTTTCGCTGTAACTAACTCCTAAGAGCGTCGCCCCACAGTTCTCACCCATGAACTAGAATCATATGGTTCTTCGTCATAAAAGTCACAATTTTGAGTCCCAAAAGGTCGTTATTATGATTTTACCGGCCGAATATGACACGTTAAACTTCTTGAGTCATAATGTAAATTTTTTGGGCTACTGTATACTGTATACTTTTGCATACTGTATACTGTATACTTTGGGCTACTGTACTACTGTACTGGACTCAGGTTCATAATGATGAATCCAAGTCTCTATTAACAATATGATTCAAATATCCGTCCTTGCTAACACTAGAGTCAACAAACTGACTGACTTTTATTGCTTGGTTAGGCAAGACGGTGCGATACTCGAATTTCACAACAATAATTGAGGAATTCACGCCCCGATTAAGATAAAAGTTACTCTTGCGTTGAAATAAAGTATTCCGACGGGAATGGAATTTTTTTTTGTATTCGGAATCGGAACATCCCGTCGTTCCCCTCACTACCTTTGATTCGTCCACAGACGCATTGCTGTAGTTTAAAATGGAACATCACTTCGATGATGGCGCACCGCCGAAACGTGACTGTGAACGAAGCGAAAGAAGTGATTGGGAACGACAGAATGTTCCCGATCCGTACTTGTTCCCACTTACATCAACAAACCTACTCTTTTGTTGCTAGAGTTGTCATGTTTCACTTCGCTTTAGTCCAAAAAACGTAATTATTTGTTTTATGTGAATATTCTTAAAATAAGGAGTTGAGTTATTTGCTTCTCAATAGTAGCAAAGTTTGCTGAAAATAAGTTTTTTATAGTACTCTTCTTCTATTCTTTCCTGAAACAACCAACCCCATGAATAAAAAAAAATAGTGGTAGATGAGTTAAAAAGGAATGAGAAAAGTATTAGGTAATGCATGACTGTTGTAAGTGATTTGCAAGCCATTTGTTTCAATGAAAGATAAATAAACCAATATTGAAACCTGAAAAACGATTTGAAAACAAACTAAAATTAATCGATACCCATCCCTATTAGTGAGGACAGAATCCCGTAGTGATGGCCTTTGATTGTTTGGGATTGTTTCGGATGAGGAAGAGTGACTGCTGGAAAATTTCCAAAAATAACTGCATGAGGGCAACAACTATTTTGGAGGAGTATGTAACTCTGTAATTGAATAATCCATAGTAAAAGACTCCATCATCTATCATATGTCTCTGACAAGAAATCTAAAGAAGCGAAAAATAGAACCACAAAAGCCAAACCAATGGCGTCTACCACATTTTTGATTTTGCACAAAATAGAAAAGTTTTTCATGGTGGACAAGAGGCCATTTTGGTAAGTAACCTAACGAAATGCTGTCAAATGTACTATGTATTTACGACAAAAGATGTCAGACGATTGACATTTACATATGCGCTGAAGTACAATATTGCAATGCCTTAATCATGGCTGAAAAGTTAAGAAGCGGCTGTCAATTGGATTACAGAATTTTTGAAACGCAACCAGTTCTTGTCTCTGAAGTTACCAGAGGCTGCTAGCCAAAGCAGAGCCACATCTTTTGATTAATTTTCATAATTCAGATTTACGTGACGTAACTGGTGTAACACTCGTACAGAAACATTTTAGGTCTAGAAGGGTCTGAATAAGTAGGGTTCCATTACGTCTGTAGAAAGAAGTCCTATCGTAGCGAAATGTGTTGCAGTAAATGCAGTGGGAAACTTATGCGTCTATGTTTGCCTTCGCGCGAGTTGAATATTTTGATCGCGATAAACCTCCAGTTTGTATTAGGGCTGGTCACTCAAGCGGCTGAATGACTGAGATTGAAATCCAAATATTATACGGCATGTCCTATATTACTGGTCAACTAATGTTCGCATTCGTATATTGAAATTGTCGAAATGGCTAAAGAAAAAAAAGGAAAAAGGAAAAAAAATTTTTTTATGACAAAAAAGTTCATACAATTTTGTAAATTTTTTATTTTTAAACTGATGCACCAGAGAAAATGCGTTGGTATGAAACAAATTAAGAAAACGGGAAACATTTAAAAAAAGCAGATTTTTCGGAGAAGAGGAAGTAAAGAGTAAAGTTAGGATAAAAGGTGGGGAAAAAATTAAGTAAATAGGATAAATTGAAATTGAAAAACTGAAAATGTTACAGGAATCTGATGAAGAAATTGCAGACGACTATTATTTGGTAGAAGTATTCGATCATAGTCGCGCTGACAAGTAGTGGGTTCAATGTTTAGTTTGTAAAAAATGGTCCCGTACCAAATGTGTTAAGGGAAATGTTGTATCTTTTATTTGTTTTTTCTTTTTCTAGTCTATTGTTTTTGAGATTTTAAGATCCGATTTTCATCTTTCTCAAAGAGATGAATAATTTATATTTCTTTGATGTTTTATGTTGGGCTAATCCTTATTAATTGTTTAAAATTTAATTGTTTAAATTAAAAAGGCTGTGAAATTGAATTCGGCTGGAAATTAACATTTTTTTTCAATTTAAAATTTTTAATATGCTTTTAAAATGCAGAACGCTGAACTTAAGATGCGTTATATTTTTTGAGCAAAAGCATTTGGTCTTGTTGAAAGTTAGATCTTCCCATGGTTTTTTTACTTTGATGGGAATAAAAATTTCTTTGTAATATACTATTGGAATAAATTAGTTTCTGTTTGAAAAAAACTGTAGCTATTCTGAATAAAATATATGAAATCACATTTAGTTTTCCTTGTAAGATTTTGGATCGGATGGTATAACATCAAGCCTTTAGCGCGCGGCTGAAGGTTACACCCGACTTTTTTCTAATTTCATGAATTTATATAATTTTTGATATTTCGATTGTTAACTTACAACCAGATACTTGCTGTTACTGGTGGGAGTTCAGCATAGATGTTTGGCAGATTGTTGACTTTAACAAGCATACGACAAAATTGATCGCAACGTACTCTATCAAATAATGTTTCGATTTGGTATCACAGCCAAATAAGTTCGTCTTATCAAAATGACAATGAAGGTTGTCGAACCTCCTTAGTCCGTATCAATAACCAACTCACCGACCACTTTGATATAAGTACCGGGCGAAAGCAGGGAGATGGGCTGGTCCCTTTGCTATTCCATGTGGCTGTGGAATATGCTATAAGAAAGGTACTTGTCGGTACAAGAGTCACACTTGTAGACAAGTCAAGCCAAATGGTAGCCTATTCGGGTGACACCAAGTTTTGAAGAAAATCCCTTAAAAACGCAAAATACCAAAGTTAGCAAATACAGGATCAAAGATGTGGGCGAATTTGTGTATACAGGGTGCGGCGCTTAAATCCGGACAAATTTCAATTCAAACTTCCCGCCATATAGTAATTCCGCCAGAGGTCGCTATTGGCGTTTTTAAAAGCCATGGGCAGCTAGTAAATAGTCATAACCTAAAAATGGCTGGGATGTTACGTACAAGTGCGGAGTACAACCGAAGAGTCGCGATTATCGAAAGTCTTCGCGCTGGGCGTTCACCGTCAGAAATAATTCGATTCTTCAAGTACCCAAGATCAACTGTCTACGATATTGTATCTAAGTACAATGTTTCTGAAGTGTCTCGAGAACCTTCTGCTAACCCTCTGAGGAAAACTCATTCGAGAAAACGCATGTCACGAACTCCGGCAGTCGTGGAAAAGGCTCAGGCGCTAATTTGGGAGGACCCGGGGCAATCGTTGCGGAAATTGGCATCATTATTGGATGTCAGCGAACGAACCATGCATCGGATTGCTGAGGAGGACCTGCGTTACAAGTCGTACACAATAAAGGTGCGTCAGATGCTGTCAGAGGCTGCCAGAACAAAACGGCTTGCTCGCTGCAACCTGCTATTGAGTTCATTAAAAAATGATGCGACAGGACGAATCAGATTCTTTTCTGATGAAAAAATTTTCACTGTTGACGCGAAGGTCAACCGGAAAAATGATCGATGGCTCGCCCACGACCCCGAAGACGTCCCGATTGTTGCTCGAACTAAATTTCCAGCTAGTGTTCACGTCCTAGGTGTTGTGTCCAGCGAGGGTGATGTCATGCCACCACATTTCTTCGAAAAAGGACAAACTATCAATAAAGAAGTTTATCTGGAAGTTTTGACAAATGTCGTGAAACCTTGGATAGTAACTGTGGCCACTGGGAGACAATACGTCTTTCAGCAGGACGGCGCATCGTCTCACACGAGCAATTTAGTCCAAAACTGGCTATCGGATAACCTGGACATGTTCTGGAGCAAAGAGTTCTGGCCCCCGAATAGCCCGGATTTGAACCCCCTGGATTTTTATGTTTGGAGCGTAGTCGAAAGGGTTGCTAACAAGTCCAGGCACCCTAAAGTCGCATCTCTACGCACCGCTATCGAAGCAGCATTCACCAATATGGACAGCGCTGCTTTGAAGAGAGCATGCGACCGTTTCAGGACCAGGATAGAAGCGGTCATTAGGGCTGAAGGAGGTTATATAGAGTAATTTTACTTTCAACAGGTACAAATATATTTCTGCTAATGAATTTTCAATTTTTTTCATGTTATTAGTAAATAAATTTGTTTTAAAACAGAAAAAACAATTTGTCCAGATTTAAGCGCCGCACCCTGTATACACGCGAAAACAACGAGAACCGCCAATGATAGAGTCGAAGAAGAGTTCATGTCGCAAATAGAACCTTATGAGGCCAGCTGCAAAATATAAGTAAAGAAAAGCTCCAAGAATACAAATCTGTGATGCGTATGATGACACCTGTGTTAGGTACATATTTTACATCTATAGCATAACACAGGCATCCCAAGAATCCCGAAATTAACCGCTTGAGCGACGGGTCTTTAGGCGGATTATTGGAAGAACATAGGGACGAATAGCGAATTCAACAAAATCATGAGCTATATTTAATTATTGATGAGCCAGAGTTCTCAACAACTGTAAGACTGCAGAAACTGCAATGGATTGGCCATATGAATCGTATGGATGAGCAACGGATACCCAAAAAGGAATTTATTGCGAGACATGAAGGGCGGAGACTAGTAGGGAAACCAAGGAAACCCTGGTCTGACCCTGTTGACGAAGGCAGTTCATCGCTGCTCGGATTTCGAAATTGGAGCGAGTTGGAGGCGCTTGCACCAGGAAGTGAAGGCCCCAGTGGGGCTGTGGTGCTAACAAGAATAAGAAGATATATTTTGCGTTAGGCTGAAATTAAACAAGTAACTCAGACAAGCAGAACTATAAGCATGTAAAACAAGCAAAAAACCAAGAAAATTAGTTGCTCCATAAAAATGTCAGAACTACCCCCAAGTATCAAATTCTAAAAACTCCGAAAATTTAGTTAAATTCTTTCATTATTCTATATGGTTCTAAAAAATAATTTATAAATAAGCAATATACAAAGATGTTACGTATACAATAATCATGTACATATGTAAAGAAAAGCATGGAATTTATTAGAAAAACAAAACCTCTCTTCTAGGTTCCTTATGCAAAATTCGATTCTGGTAAATCTCTACATGCCTGAACAATCAACAAGTTCTACAATTTTCTCATCCTTTGTCGCTTTGCAAATACATGCTCATGGAATGAATTCAACATCCTTCTATGAAAAATTTTGATTTTTTAACCAGAACCTTTTTCGGGACCTTACTAAATACAAAAACTAGCTATTTACTTCTTCAAATCGAATGATAACCATCACTTCAGGAGTGCTGAGTCAGCTTAGCTTATTTTCCAATGAGAACTAATTTTGAGGCGATTACTTCCAAAACAAAGTCTGTTGCAAAAATATGGGTAAAAAAGACTTTTATTTTTCTAAAACAAATGAACGTTTCAGAAAAATTCATGTTCAACGAAATAAATGAAACTATTCGATGGATATAGTTGAAATTGATTGTCCTTAAATTTTCACTGTTAACTTGTTCTTGACTGGGCTTCAACAAAGCCTTCGGGAAATCACAGCTATCGTGTTTGTTCAAACTTATATCTATGAAATCAACATTAAAGATTATAAGCTGATATTTATCGCTTAATACGTGCAATGTCATTAATCAAACTAACAATTGAAATTAGTGTTCTTGTGATAAAGAAGAATACTTCGTTATCATTAATTACTCGGAACATACTTGCAATTTCCCAATCGCGCCTGTAAAATTCATTCTATAGTTGGAAGTGATGCAGTTCGAAAATATCGGCGGATTGAAAACTTTGGATGAATATGTGTAAGGGCCTATCGATTTTGATATTATTACTTTTTGCACATGGTGAGTGTATATGAGGACAGAATAAATTGTGAAATTTTAAATAATTGGATACGAATACCGAACAAATCCTGGAATATAATTGTAATTACTGTGCGAATTTGAAATAGTGGTCGTGATTTACTTGTGTAATGCATGGCGTTTTAATTGTGGAATAATATAAGTTTAAAATTCATTTAACGAATGATAACCCTAGGTCTGAAAAAGTTTCTTACATGCTTACGTTTGTATAGAGATGCATCTTTTCTTACTTTAATAAAAGGATGCGTGGGGTGAATTAAAAAAGTTCCATAAAAGGAACGCTTATGTTGCTTAGAAGGTGTTGTTTTCATCAAAACAACACCTTTTTAAGAAACATAAGTATAAATTTATTCAAACTGGTTTCCGATCTTTACAAAATATCGGGCGGAGATCGGCCGGAGCCATCACGTACGTGATCCTATCGATTCCTCAAAAAACTAGCTGCACGTTTTGCATACCCTTGTGAAATGGGTTTCGAAATTTCATATGGACGTCGTACATAACTGGCACTTATTCCTAACTTACCTTCTATTGTTAGTGTCCTTGCAGTAATCAGAAAGATTGTTAGGATAGATTATGATGTTACTTTTGATGAAGGTGATTGAGAGGATTGTTGATCAGTTCTGGAAAATTTGCGGTAAAATATTGTGAGAGTGCGGATATATGTAAATGATTTTCCACCTTGATTGTGATTAATATTGAGATTTGGAACGCGAAGATCCAATTATTATGATACCGCGAAGCGCTGTTATTGAAAATCTGTAGGAGACTTTCTTCTCAATCAGCATAGAATAGGATACCTTCATACACGCTGTAATGGAATCCGAATCTGGTGTTGATCAAAAGTTGAATAAATCATTGAAATTTAAGGAAAACCCCGAGGAACATCATTTGTGAAAGTACTACCATAATCAAACAAATCTTGGACCTGTAAGTAAACCAACAAAAAGGGAAAGACAGCTGAATATATGAGCAATCATAGTTCTCATGACGAATTTCCCCAGCATATATATTTCCCAGAGGATACTTACAAATATCTTCACTGGGAACAGTTCCACAAAAGAATTAAAAAAATATTTGTTATTATCGATAGTGGAGCATCATACACAATTATGGCAGAAAAATTGCCTTACATATCAAATGAATCGGCTTTTTACCTTTAAGAACAAACAGCGCAAATAACAAATGGCAAAACTACAATCATTTGAGGTAAAACACGTCATAGAAACCTTTCGTTTGCATAACTTTTAGAAATTTCAAAATATTCTCTCCCAATTGCTGGAAAATTCAAACGTGATCTTTTATATTTATTGCGATAATTAATTGCAGTTATAGCGAATGTCCTTTTGTTTCCATTTAAGTAGTTTTTCTTTATCGTTATCTAAATCAAAGTAGGAAGCTATTATAACCTCATAGAATGCAATCGTTTGTGTTATTTATTCAGCGAACAAATTAATCGTTCATAAGTTTAATGTGAAAGAAGATTTGTGAGTCACTATTATAGTGATATATTTTTCAATGTGAAGTGATGGCGCAATTGATTCTCCTCTAAATCAACTGTAACCATTATTCAAAATAAATGTACAATTAGGCTATGTTACAAAATTAACCTTTTTGGGACGAATTATTTTTCTATCCTGATATCTATAACTCTCATCGTCTATCCTCGTAGTCAATCATCAATAATATATTAGTCGTAATAATAACAATTAAAACTGATAAGCAGCTGTTGTATAATGTCAAATTCTTCAAATTATAATCATGCACTCGATGCCATGTATGCCTTTTTTTATAGTTTGATTGAGGATTTTAAAATTGAATTCCTAAATGATTCCCAGACGTTAGTTGGTAGCAGCACTCATCAATACTCCCGGCCATTTTCTATGGAAAGTCTTCCATATTTAACCGTTTTGTTGTAGAATTTTAGATTACAGATCTTTTCTTTAATGTATCCATAAACTAAATTAATCAAACATGGTAACGTCGCATAACCTAGCAGAATTACAAACATACTTTCTCCTCAATAATACCATCCAAAATTAAAAAGAAACCCAGAGTTCGAAATTCACATAAATCAGTTCTCGTTAGAAGAAATTGAAGATCTGTGCTTGCAGGTGATGACAACTTATATATGAACATTCGATGGATAATTTGATTAAGCTTCATTTTTTAAAAATTTTAAACGTATGTGTCGATGAGGAATCTCTTCAAATGAATTGTTTTATACTGAAGCTATCACCACTACTGTTGTTCATAGGCCTTCTTGCCTGAAACTGAGTTTCTGTTAAAACATAATTTTTAAATAAAAATTTTCGCCTATTGATCGACCAAATAATTTTGATTGGCATGAAAGATAATTTAATTTCTTTGTTCTATTGAAAAGATAATTCTCTGGCTTTTTTATTAGCATCCGACTTTGGGCATGAGAGCCTCACGACTATTGCGAAGGAAGTCCAAACGAGAGGTCCAATTTTCAATAAGCAGGCAGTTACGCGAGCTATATGACATGTTGCGGCATCCTGTTGAAACCATAGGTCCCCAGTATTACAGCATGTCAATTGCAGAACGCGAAAGTCATTAGTATCATCGCTCTATAGCGGTTAAAATTAACTGTAAGGTTATTTCAAGGAGCATCTTTGAAGACTGTGTACCAATTACTCCACCGGTCCAGAAAGCACACCAAACAGTGAGTTTCCACGGTTGTAACGTTGACGCCACGACTTGACATTCCGCCGTCAAAAATTTTTTTTATGTAATTCGGTATCTACAGCAATTCGTTGTAAGGCGCATACAGCGAATCCACGCCATGCCCTGTGCCAGTGGTCGTTAGGCTTCATTTCCTGGGCGAGGAGCAATAGTAAGCTAGCGAACCAATATGCTTTCGCAAAATCTTCAACTATTTGGTTGGACACAGCCTAAATTGTGCCTTCGTTACACACTGTACTATATCGGGATCCATATTCTCAGTGAGAGTAAACCTGGCGCGAAAACGATCCATGTTTAATAATCTATGGTGCATTTCTTACCTCACAAGCCGCATGAAGACGAACATACAGTAACTCTGATTGCTTTGGCTAGTATCTTCTAGATAAGCTATTCAAGCCCCGCACAAATTACACTCAACATGCACTACACGAGCGTCACCTCTTTCCATCGAAGTGAGACAACATTCTCCCCCCTCTTTACCACCATCTAGTCAGTTATTTTCTAGCCACATAAAGGGCTTTCGCCCAGTTTTAACATCGTGGATATTCCTTGGAATCCACGCCACCGGAATATTATTCCAAACATTCATTTCCAGTACCTTAGCTTTGGCCTCATTTCAAGGATCTCCCTTGCTCTGAAGCCAGTTCTGGACACGCCACTTTGAAATGGATTTGCTTTCTAAGTTGGATATCGCAATTTAACCAACTTTCCTTAATATTAGAACATAAAATTAGAGTAGTTAGATTTTCGACGAAATATGTTCAAAGGTGAGTTAATACAAAAATATTGAATTCGATTCTATCATATTATTATAATTCTATGATATTCTAAAAAATAATATTATATTTAATCAGATTTTGGGTTTGCTTTTAGCGCATGGGCAATTACAATGTTACTATTGCGAAGACTGCCCCGAAAGTTTGGGATCAGATGTTGAGATAATAGACTGTGAAAATGAAGAAGCTCCTATTACATCAACTGAAGCAACAGAAAACCCATCCTCCCACTTCACCACACTCATGTCAAACCCGACGATTACATCGAAAAAACCATTAATTACGTCGACATTAACAACCACTATACAAAACTTTACTGAGACACAACGTCCAACGGAACCCAATACTACATTGCCAGATAAACCAACAACCGAGTATTCCACCGACGGCCCCGGCACTACAATGTCCACCACAACGGATGGTCAAACAAAACCGGACGTAACACCATCAAATAAAACCACGACAGAAGAAACCATAGACAGCTCCACCGCAAGTTTCGCTTCTACTGGCTCATCAATGTCAGTTACTACAACATCAGAAGCATCAAAAACCTCCACTACAGTCGAGTCTACACCAACGTTCACCCCAACAGATTCTCAAACAGGATCGGGCTTTACCATGTCAGCTGAGACTACGACTGTGGACTCGACCGCTGGCTCAACATCGAGTGCTGCTTCTTCTACTGAACCATCTTCATGGGGCTCACCGTCTATTTCTTCGTCACCCGATACTTCTTCAATGGCCACTGCAACACAAGATCAAACAGGATCTGATTTAACAACCACAGAAGATGCAACAACTGAACACACAACTATTAGCCCAACAACCAATACTTCTTCTTCTACTGATGCATCAACGTCTGACGTATCACCGTCTGAGGCCCCTTCAACCTACACTACAGTCGAGTCTACACCAACGTTCACCCCAACAGATTCTCAAACAGGATCGGACTTTACTATGTCAGCCGAGACTACGACTGTGGACTCGACCGCTGGCTCATCATCGAGTGCTGCTTCTTCTACTGAACCGTCTTCATGGGGCTCACCGTCTATTTCTTCGTCACCCGATACTTCTTCAATGGCCACTGCAACACAAGATCAAACAGGATCTGATTTAACAACCACAGAAGATGCAACAACTGAACACACAACTATTGGCTCAACCGCCAATACTTCTTCTTCGACTGATGCATCA
Source organism: Stratiomys singularior (assembly GCA_954870665.1). Classification (NCBI taxonomy): domain Eukaryota; kingdom Metazoa; phylum Arthropoda; class Insecta; order Diptera; family Stratiomyidae; genus Stratiomys; species Stratiomys singularior. The sequence continues at coordinate 53,963,072 of OX940879.1, read as the reverse complement.
ACGTCTGACGTATCACCGTCTCAGGCCGCTTCAACCTACACTACATTCGAGTCCACACCAACGTTCACCCCAACAGATTCTCAAACAGGATCGGACTTTACTATGTCAGCCGAGACTACGACTGTGGACTCGACCGCTGGCTCAACATCGAGTGCTGCTTCTTCTACTGAACCATCTTCATGGGGCTCACCGTCTATTTCTTCGTCACCCGATACTTCTTCAATGGCCACTGCAACACAAGATCAAACAGAATCGGATTTAACAATCACAGAAGATGCAACAACTGAACACACAACTATTGGCTCAACCGCCAATACTTCTTCTCCTACTGATGCATCAACGTCTGACGTATCACCGTCTGAGGCCCCTTCAACCTACACTACAGTCGAGTCTACACCAACGTTCACCCCAACAGATTCTCAAACAGGATCGGACTTTACTATGTCAGCCGAGACTACGACTGTGGACTCGACCGCTGGCTCATCATCGAGTGCTTCTTCTTCTACTGAACCATCTTCATGGGGCTCACCGTCTATTTCTTCGTCACCCGATACTTCTTCAATGGCCACTGCAACACAAGATCAAACAGGATCTGATTTAACAACCACAGAAGATGCAACAACTGAACACACAACTATTAGCCCAATCGCCAATACTTCTTCTTCTACTGATGCATCAACGTCTGGCGTATCACCGTCTGAGGCCCCTTCAACCTACACTACAGTCGAGTCTACACCAACGTTCACCCCAACAGATTCTCAAACAGGATCGGACTTTACTATGTCAGCCGAGACTACGACTGTGGACTCGACCGCTGGCTCAACATCGAGTGCTGCTTCTTCTACTGAACCATCTTCATGGGGCTCACCGTCTATTTCTTCGTCACCCGATACTTCTTCAATGGCCACTGCAACACAAGATCAAACAGGATCTGATTTAACAACCACAGAAGATGCAACAACTGAACACACAACTATTAGCTCAACCGCCAATACTTCTTCTTCTACTGATGCATCAACGTCTGACGTATCACCGTCTGAGGCCCCTTCAACCTCCACTACAGTCGAGTCTACACCAACGTTCACCCCAACAGATTCTCAAACAGGATCGGACTTTACTATGTCAGCCGAGACTACGACTGTGGACTCGACCGCTGGCTCATCATCGAGTGCTGCTTCTTCTACTGAACCGTCTTCATGGGGCTCACCGTCTATTTCTTCGTCACCCGATACTTCTTCAATGGCCACTGCAACACAAGATCAAACAGGATCTGATTTAACAACCACAGAAGATGCAACAACTGAACACACAACTATTGGCTCAACCGCCAATACTTCTTCTTCTACTGATGCATCAACGTCTGACGTATCACCGTCTCAGGCCGCTTCAACCTACACTACATTCGAGTCCACACCAACGTTCACTCCAACAGATTCTCAAACAGGATCGGACTTTACTATGTCAGCCGAGACTACGACTGTGGACTCGACCGCTGGCTCAACATCGAGTGCTGCTTCTTCTACTGAACCATCTTCATGGGGCTCACCGTCTATTTCTTCGTCACCCGATACTTCTTCAATGGCCACTGCAACACAAGATCAAACAGGATCGGATTTAACAACCACAGAAGATGCAACAACTGACCACACAACTATTGGCTCAACCGCCAATACTTCTTCTTCTACTGATGCATCAACGTCTGACGTATCACCGTCTGAGGCCCCTTCAACCTACACTACAGTCGAGTCTACACCAACGTTCACCCCAACAGATTCTCAAACAGGATCGGACTTTACTATGTCAGCCGAGACTACGACTGTGGACTCGACCGCTGGCTCATCATCGAGTGCTGCTTCTTCTACTGAACCGTCTTCATGGGGCTCACCGTCTATTTCTTCGTCACCCGATACTTCTTCAATGGCCACTGCAACACAAGATCAAACAGGATCTGATTTAACAACCACAGAAGATGCAACAACTGAACACACAACTATTGGCTCAACCGCCAATACTTCTTCTTCGACTGATGCATCAACGTCTGACGTATCACCGTCTCAGGCCGCTTCAACCTACACTACATTCGAGTCCACACCAACGTTCACTCCAACAGATTCTCAAACAGGATCGGACTTTACTATGTCAGCCGAGACTACGACTGTGGACTCGACCGCTGGCTCAACATCGAGTGCTGCTTCTTCTACTGAACCATCTTCATGGGGCTCACCGTCTATTTCTTCGTCACCCGATACTTCTTCAATGGCCACTGCAACACAAGATCAAACAGGATCGGATTTAACAACCACAGAAGATGCAACAACTGACCACACAACTATTGGCTCAACCGCCAATACTTCTTCTTCTACTGATGCATCAACGTCTGACGTATCACCGTCTGAGGCCCCTTCAACCTCCACTACAGTCGAGTCTACACCAACGTTCACCCCAACAGATTCTCAAACAGGATCGGACTTTACTATGTCAGCCGAGACTACGACTGTGGACTCGACCGCTGGCTCAACATCGAGTGCTGCTTCTTCTACTGAACCATCTTCATGGGGCTCACCGTCTATTTCTTCGTCACCCGATACTTCTTCAATGGCCACTGCAACACAAGATCAAACAGGATCTGATTTAACAACCACAGAAGATGCAACAACTGTACGCTCAACTATTGGCTCAACCGCCAGTGCTTCTTCTTCTACTGATGCGTTGACGTTTGCCGTTTCACCGTCAGCAGCAGCTTCAACCTACACTACAGTCAAGTCTTCACCAACGTTGACTCCAACAGATTCTCAAACAGGATCGGACTTCACTACGTCAGCCGAGACAACGACTGCAAACTCAACCGCTGACAGTTCCATTAGTGTCGCTTCCAAATGGGCGGATGTTGCTCCAATTGATAATGGACATATTTCTTCCACCGGTACTCCATATTCCATCCCCGGAAGTGGGCAAGCTTTGTCATATATTTCATCTTTAGTTGAGGGGACGGAAGAGTACTCTGCTGAAAAATTGGGATCGGTCCAGAATGCTATTCCGCGAGTGGGTTATGATGGTAATGTCGTTAGTCAAAATTTTTCAGATTTCTCCCGGATTCCTAAAAGTCAGTCAGGCCGAAAACTTCTTTATGTGAGGCAAAATGGAAAAATATATCAATGCTTTTCAGTGGAAGTCAAAGGTTAGTCTTAGATCCTTGTAGCATTGCATGAGTTTGATTCTAGATAATTTTATAAGATTATTCCGAAATTTTTGTAAGAACATTGAACTAGAAAATGTATTCTTACTTTTTGTTGATGTTCTTTATTCATAGATCCTAATGGAAAATATCGAACAAAGAAAGGATGCACAAGCCGCAGCGACTATTGCACGTCTCTTGGAGTTGAAAACCGAAATTGCCACACTTGTGGCTCGAACAAATGTAATAGCGCTGATCGAATTATAGGACCTATTTCAATCCTGATCTTTAGTGTCCTCTTACTCAGCATGACGATTAAATAGGAAAGTCTGTTTTAAGGTGATTCGTTTTGTTTTGTGTTAAAGTACTGAATTGAGTGTTAATATTTATTTCATTGTGAAAATAAATTTTTGTTATCAAATGATATTTAAATAGATTGAATGTTTATGTGGTGGGTTACGGTTTATTTATTATAAATAAAATCCAAGACTAAAACTATGCCGCACATGGATAATGTAAATCGGAAAATTAAGAATGTACTCTTTGTATTTCTTCAACATCTGTGAGTGAGCCGTGCAAAGTTCAAATATCTTGGCACCATCGTAGTCATATGAAATTTGTTTCCATAGGCCTATGCAGATTGACTTCCGATAATCGTTTGGCTTTGATGGTTTGTGAATGAAGTCGCAGGTCGAATTATTCTAGCAACTATGAGTTTGTTCATAGAATAGTGTCTTTGAAGGTCGCAAGACCATCGACAACATAGAGAAGTTCGTTAATATTTCCCAAAGCTAACCTCAAGCTGTACACACTTTAGGTCCTCATTAGAATTGTTGTATCAGAACTTACCGTTTGCTTTTAAGCCCATCGACCACTAACTCAATCGAGTTTTTCGTAATGTTGCCCTAGCAAGGACTGAAAACTTCTTCGCGATATAGACGTCGAAGAAGCGTCGAACCTGAAGTACGATTGCATTCATTACCCTTTTCTTTAAGGAACCTACTTTAGTTGCTCTTTACAGTTTAGGGCACATAAATGCACAGAAATCTTGCTATGCTATGCTATCTTGTCCACCTGGGTATTATCGTCGCTCTCTACGTACACTGACATCCAGTCTAGTAAATGTTTTAGTCGGCATTTAACTTCCTAAGTGCACCAGAGCAGCCTAGAACTAAAGGAAGACGTCACGTATCGAAAGCCACCAAATACAGGCATGAAACCTAACGGAATTGCTTACATGCATTCACATTGACGAGGAGCCGATTGAGAGCACCAGTTTCGGGACTCTCTTGGCATATTTCAGCAGCTATATTGACGAATTGTTTTCGCTAAAATTCGCTCTTTTGAATTTCGCTCTTGACCAAGTTTGTGCAGTACAACAGTCAGTGTAAAGTGCAACAGTGTGAGAGCGCGACAGTAGTTTGATTGCATGAGAAGCCTCAAGGCCGAAATACAATACTGCGAGACGGCGATGCGATTCTCGTGCGTAGTCGCGCATCGCATTCAATTTACAATGCACGTGATGCGGGGAACATTAATGTTCATATGACTATGGCAAATTGGTGACGTTTTGAATGAAATTTGATTAGAATAATTTTTGATTTTTCAAAATTTTTGAATTTGGAATATTCCCTCGTTTGGCAAATAATAGCCTAAACAGGGATGCACGAAATTTTCATTTAAAATTCATTGCGAATAACACTCCTACTTAATAAGTAATTAAGGCGTTTGAATTTCAAATTTCATATAAGCGCCATAAAGCTTCTGAAAAACGTCACGCAACTCGTTGCGAGGAATTTTCGTTTTTCCGAATATTTCTCGTCTCGCATCAACGCATCGCAATGATTGTACGATGTCGTATACAAACGTTCGTTACGAAAATTTCTTGACATTTACTGCGAGACTCTCGTCGCTTTCTCGCATCGTCGTCTCGCAGTGTTGTACTTCGGCCTTGACGCAGCATCATTGAAGCTGATGAGAACCGGGAAGAACGGCGGAGATAACTGAAGTAGCTCCTTGAGGAAATTTATCATCAAGGCCGAAATACAATACTGCGTGACGGCGATACGTGAGCGCGATGCGATTCTCCCTCGTCATCACGCAACGCATTCAATTTACAATGCACGCGATGCGGGGAACATTAATGTTCATATGATAAATGTCAAATTGGTGACATTTTAAATTCAATTTGCTGGAAATTGTTTTTGATTTTTTAAAAGTTTTGAATTTGGAATGTTCTCTCATTTAGCAAAAAAAAGCCTTAACTAGGATGCACGAAATTCAAAATTTATTCATAATAACCAATGTACCTAAAAAGTAATTAAGGCGTTTTAATTTCAAATTTCATTTAAGCGCCATATTGCATTTTACAAACGTCACGCACATCGTTGCGAGGAATTTTCGTTTTTCCGAATATTTCCCGCCTCGCATCGACGCATCGCAATCATTGTACGATGTCATATACAAATGCATGTTACGAAAACTGCTTGACATTTGCTGCGAGACTCTCGTCGCTTTCTCGTATCGCAGTCTCGCACTATTGTATTTCGGCCTTCATGCATTGGTAGAAAGCGCGGGATAAAGCAATGTTCAATATGTAGCCTTGTATTCTGCTAAAATGTGACGGATGCAGAAAATATTCAACGATCCAGCAATCTTACAATTGCTGCATCGCGGGCAGAAATTCATCAGGCCAAGCAGTATCATCAACCGTGAAGCGGATGAAATATTTGAAAAGCTGTACACCTACAAAAGTCATCCTGAACTTCATCGAGGATAGTTAGATATAAAGCAAAGAAAGAAAGGATAATGAGAAAATCTTTTAGCTTTTTAAGATTTAGATATAAGTATTTATATAGGTTTACGATTGGTAGGTTAAGTATTTATTTAAGTTTATACTAAATGAAGACACGACAGCGCCTGATGCAAGCGCAAATTAATAAGTATAGTAATTTTAGCCGTTGAAATGCGATCGAGAATATATTATGTATAATACTCTTAATAAGATAAGAAATAGTAGACCTAACTTGTTAGATAAGAAATAGTAGAAGTAAAATGTATTGTTTTGTCTGCCATAATGTGTCGATTGTTGGGGGTGGTGCAAGCTTATTTGTTCGATAATGATGCATTTATTTAGCTTACTCTCACCTTTATTGCTTCTCACAACGCCCCAGCCCCTGTAATAAGCATTGAAATTGTTACTTATAAGGGACTTCTCATTGTAAGCAGTTGCACTAGATCATGTCTGAACAGAGTTTTTTTAGGGGTGTGCACAAAGAAATCACTGTGAATTCGTAGGGATTTGTTTGCATTTTAATTGCCGTGGCTTCCAGGTATTTCACGCGTGTTATATTCATTTTTGAATTTTTCAGGTTTCTCCTAACTAGTATGCCCGTCCTAACCCGTATACCACCTCCTCTACCGGTCAACTTGTCACTTGTGAACATATTGTAGATGGGCAGGCTGTACGTGTTCTTCGGTTAAGAAATGTCTTCTGGATCAGAAATACGTGGATTTTACGACCAAGATAAAAATACCTGAGTTCTACAGTTCTATTTTTAAGAAATTCATATTCCATATGAGGAGTGGAAACGTGGTCAACTAAAATTATTGGTGGTTCATTGTTTGTTTTACAAACATATTATTCATCATGGTTTGTATGAATTCGATGTTTGATGTCGTACTATTTGATGTTTGTGCTGTTTTTTGGATATGATTTGGTGGTGTTGACTGTGTGCCTTGTGTTAGCGCAGCAACTTGTGCAAAAAACTCCTTATATTTTTGATATTCTTCGAGCAACTTCTGTAGCTTGCGGAATGTTCTAATCCGCCGTTGACACCTGTGGATTTTTGCTCAGGCCATCTTACACTCGAAGAAGTGATCGATCCCTTTGCATTCCACTCATCTTGCTTCCGCATGGTAGTTGCAGGAACAACGTCCACATTGCTGGCAATTGTGACTCACTAATTGTTCATTTCGCAATCGAGGAGCATCACCTTCCAGACAAGATCAAATATGGCAGATATGTTGTAAATCTTAGTTCCTTCCTTCGGAAGAAGAGGCTTTAAGGCCGAAATACAATACCGCGAGACTGCGATGCGCGACGAGAGTTTCGAACCCGTTTTCGTAACATGCATTTGTATATGACATCGTACAATGATCACGATGCGTCGATGCGAGGCGAGAAATATTCGGAAAACGAAAATTCCTCGCAACGAGGTACGTGACGTTTGTCAGATGCTTTATGGCGCTTAAATGAAATTTGAAATTCAAACGCCTTAATTACTTTTTAAGTACAAGGGCTATTCAGAATGAATTTTGAATGAAAATTTCGTGCATCCCTGTTGAGGCTATTATTTGCCAAACGAAGGAAAATTCCAAATTCAAATTTGAAAAAAATCAAAAACAATTTTAATCAAATTTCATTTGAAACGTGACCAATTTGACATTTGTCATATGAACATTACTCTTCCTCGCATCACGTGCATTGTAAATTGAATGCGTTGCGCGATGACGAGCGAGAATCGCATTGCGCCCTCGCATCGCCGTCACGCAGTATTGTATCTGGGCCTTAACCCATTTTGATGGGACTGATTGTAGTTTAAGGAAAATTTTATGTCTCCTAACTCCAAGCCGTAGAGCTACTTGATGAGAAATTTTTGGTTTTTTTTGTCGGGAATGTAATGTGTGTGGTATTGCCACTTTAGTTGATTAAGCAGTCTTGCATGTTTTCACTGTTTCTGTTTTCACTGCTAGTCTTTATGAACAGTTGAGCTTGGGCCATTTCTCAGGCTTTGTTAGTATAATGGCAGCAGTCACTGGTATTGCTTCTTTTCACGGACGGATAGATTGTTGTCGTAGGATGAATTATGTCGCCAAGTTTATACTTATTTACATTCGGTTTTCTGGAAAGCTGCTGTTTCTAATTTATAATTGATTGGTCGCGAATTGGTATTGGCGAAATGAGGATCGATAGTTGCTTTACTTAATTTGAATAGCTTATCGGCTCTTATCGGCCAATCTTGAAGCCGTACTGCTAAGGTAAAAGATCCCAAGCAGTTCGAATGGCTTTCCTTAGTCTCTCTCCAATGAGTTTCTCGAGCACTTTCGCAGCAGCGGTCAACATACATCGGGGCCGATATGAAGATGATTGCTCCGGGTTTTCTTTCTCCTTGCTGATCAGCACAAGCCTCGCCTCTTTCCAGCGACTTGGAAACACGCCCTGCTGCAGGCAGGCGTTGAAAGTAGTGAGCAGCTTGTCAGGGTAAAGATAGTGTGCAAGCTGTATCACTTCCGCTGGCATACCGTCTGGCCCTGTGGCCTTTTTTGTTCTTAAAGCTTTCACCGTGCCATCCAGCTCCAACGCAGTAAAACGTGGGCATTCTCCAGGACATTCGCCGTCTGAAAGATCAGGGCGAACAAAATGCAGAGGGAAAAGCAATTGTACAATCTTGTTCATTCATTCCGTTTCAAGCACACAGACCCCTTTGCAGCTCCTAGTTTCCACATGAAAAGCTCGTGACCCAGGACTCAGCAATATACATCGTTCACCGAGTAGTCCTCCAGTATTCTAAATCTGTATATCCTAGGCACTAAGGACTCCGAAGTAAATGTCACATCCGGAATAGTTCCCAAGCAGCCTCTCCATTGTTTAATGCTAGTTCGGATCGTGAAATTTTTGACCATTCATATATACTACCTATGATTATTTTTAAGTAAGTGTTGGTGAATTTGTGTTAATATGCGTTACTTTTGGTGATTTCGGAAAAAATGAGTACCTCCCTATATCTTTTACCTATACGATCATACTTAGCGTTTCAAATGAATTTCGGTATTTAGGTGATAATATGTGGAGTGGCTTTCGGTATGTTGGGAATGTAAGTAGAAAGGTTATTGATGTAATTTATTGGGTGTACAAATAAGTTTCCGACCTTTTTAGATAGGTGTCTTTAGTATCACTGCTTGCATATTATTCAATCGGTCGATACATGTTTTTTGGAGGTCAGATGTCAAACTTGAATAATTACTAGTGACATTTGTTCAAAGCGTAAACAAGAATTATTTTCATGTAATTGAAAATGTCGAATTTTGTGCCAAATAAACAACATTTGCGGGAAGTTTTACTTCATTATTTTTTGTTGAAGAAAAGTGCAGCGGAAACAAATCGTTTGCTTGTGGAAGTTTACGGTGAACATGCGCCGTCGAAAACAACATGCAAAGAGTGGTTTCAACGATTCAAAGTTGGTGATTTTGACGTAAGAGACAAAGAACGTGAAGGCAGACCAAGAAAATTTGAAGATATAGAATTGGAAGAATTGCTTGATGTGGACTCTTGTCAGACTGAAAAACAATTGGCAGAACAGTTGAATATTACCCAACAATGTGTTTCGCAACGTTTACATGCAATGGGATTGGTTCAGAAGCTGGGAAATTGGGTGCCACACAAATTGAAAGAAAGGGACATAGAACGTCGGAAAACCATGAGCGAATTGTTGCTTCAACGACAACAAAGGAAGGGGTTTTTGCATCGGATCATCACTGGGGATGAAAAATGGATCCGTTATGACAATCCAAAGCGCAAACCAGCGTGGGTCAAGCCAGGTGAACCAGGGCCGTCGACGCCAAAAGCAAATATCCATGGTTCGAAGGTGATGCTTTGTATTTGGTGGGATATGAAGGGTGTCGTCTATTATGAGCTGCTGAAAGAGTGTGAAACCATTACGGGAGAAGTTTATCGACGACAACTGATGGCTTTAAAGCAAGCTCTAGCTGCAAAACGACCGGAATGGGACAAAAGGCACAATAAGATTATTTTGCAACATGACAACGCTAGACCACATGTTGCAAAACCTGTCAAAAATTACTTGGACAGGCAGAACTGGGAAATTCTACCCCACCCGCCGTATTCACCAGACATTGCTCCCTCTGATTACCACTTGTTCCGGTCGATGCAATCAGCCCTGGCAGAGCAGCACTTCACTTCATATGAAAACGTCAAAAAATGGGTCGATGACTGGATCGCCTCTAAACCACCAGACTTCTTCCTTCGGGGAATCCGTTTATTGCCTGAACGATGGGCGAAGGTTATAGCTTCCGAAGGAACATACTTTGAATAAAACATTCCTTCATTTTCTACACAAACTAATGTCTTTTATTCCAGTAAAAAAGGTCGGAAACTTATTTGTACACCCAATAAAATTAAGATTCCGGAGACGGATCGGTGTGCGATATTGCGATTACGCTGACTGCAGTATTTTCGTGAGCAATATGTAAGAATCGTGTGTTTTTCAAGACAATTTCTGATTGATACCGTTTGGTTTTGCCATTTGAATGAAAATGAGCAATCTCGGCCGGACTTGCTATTTGGTGATTTGTTTCAAAAAGTGCATGTGGCGTGTTGGTATCGGAATGATTATTGGTATTGATGTACCCTCTGTGGCTTGGTTGACTGATCATATTCAAATGAATATGATGAGTACTCCGACGTGTACATCATTTTTTCTTAAGGGGACAGTACACCCCTGGATTTTCAAAAAATTAAATTTTTAAAATGCAAATTTTTTTAAAGAATGGAAAGAGATATCTTATTGAAACTTTACATATTTATTTTTATGTAGAAAAAGTATACAAACGATTTTGGGCTTTTTCAGCGTATTTTTTGGCTGCTGTAGGTTTTTGAAAAAAAAAAAAATCACGGCGGGCGTAATTTTGGCCCACTGAAACGTCTGAAAAAATATAAGCGGAACTTTAATCAGCATCAAAGCTAGTTCAATCTATAGATTTATATGTGTACAATAACATATCAAAATTTTAGCTTTTTATATCACTCCCATGAACTCAAAAAATGTGATTTCTAGGAAAAGTTTGCAGTCTAGGAATTGTTTTTAACAATAATTTTTACACAAAATGTTGCCAAAATTTAGTCGGAAATGCCTGGGCCATACGTGATTTTTCATCCCTACGAGAAGTCCTCGCTTCTTTGCACGCCTCAGTGCTGCGGCGATTCCCCTGCTCGATTCGAGCAGCGTCAACAACCTCAACGTAATAAATGGCTTGCAGCCTAAATGTGAGTCACATAACTTGCATGATCTTCAAAATAGTAATGAATCCTTCATTGAAGATGCATGCAGAGGTATTTGCAGCAATTTGAATGATATTTTTGTCGGCAAAAGCGTGTTAGGGGGGGGGGGGGTTCCACACGCAGGCATTGTAGCTCTCATTGCTATTTTAGGTTGTATTACCCAAACAACGCTTCAATAAATTTTCTAAAGCCAATTCTTCATTAATGGTTGCACTTCAAGATCTAATGCTGCTGGATGTTTATAGCTCTTTAAAACATCCGGTCCAGCGGTCTCTGCTTTACACCATTTGCGCCAAGAATCTTCGCCAATTGGGCAATTAAAATGGTGCGGATTTTCGTCTGTGGAAATTTTATGTAATATCTGGCCCAAACTTCTTTTCGCATGTTTTCAAGAGAGTCTGTGTGGCAACGGATTGCTAAACGTTGACAAGTTTTCATTAATTTAATTGTTAATTGTACAGGTTTTAGACCTTTTGGTGTAGTTTTTTTGGTCTACCTTATTGCTGTGCAGTTTCAGAACTTTAAGTTAATTTTTTTGCTTTTTAGAAATTGTCATTTTCTTTTTGGCTTCTTTAGCCCTTTTGAACATTCGCTTTTTTAAGTGTAAAACACATTCTTTTTTTACAACGTCAAAGTCAAGACCATATGGCTGCATATCTAATAGAGACTTGAAAGTCTCTGAAAATCTTTGAAAATAAAATACCATATAGACATCACCAGAAAGATTCAGAAAAGGTTATTTTATTGTTATTGTATTTTGTTCTTTTCTGAATCTTATACTATAAATGCAATATATGTTAAGGTTACGAATTAAGGTTAGGAACTTTATGAGCTTACACGAAATAAACTATGGAATATAGCAGTTAAACTACTCTCCAAAATGTTCCCCTCTACTTTTATAATATGTCTGTAATATGTAACTTTATATGCAGAAATGTTCACAGAGCAGATGTGTCTGAAAGAAAGGCGCGAAGAACAAAATACGAGAAAATCACATATTATACGGCCTTGACCCTCTGAGTTTAAAAGCTTCACTTAGCATAGAAGCTTAATTTAACATAGAAATTAATTTCGTATTTTATATCATTTATAATAGATTCTTTGAGGTCCTTTGAACCAAAACAAACATAAAAAAAATTGATTATTGAAAATTCATGGGTGTTCAGGGCTATCCCCATAAAAATGTTCCTTAATTCGTTTGTTCCTTAATTAGCACTCATAGCATGTAGTCTGTATTTTAAGAGGCGTATTATTGCAGGCTGATTAAAGGATTTGAGTCCATTGCTTTATTATTTGCAAGCATATTAAATAAAATTGCGACGTAAGTGCAATTTTTTCACTTTACATACTTACTCAACTAGAAATTACTTCAGGCGAGGGTCCGATTCGGATCAGGATTGCCTGAAGATTGATGAGGGATAAATGGCTTTCTGATCCGAAGATGATCGAAAAACGTCACGGCTTGTATGATCTCTACAGGATCCGTTCCATTAAATAAAAGAATGTTATTTTTTACCTATTTTACCTTAGCCTTATTGAGACTTTTAAGTCTTGTATAGTATGATTTAAAAGTATTTTATGATTAATAAGTTTTTTTTATTTTCCTTGCTCTAAGTTTTCGCATTATTAATAACTCTACCCACAGCATCATATAACTCTTTGTCTTTGAAGGAAATCCCGTGATTACTTAAGTCTTCACGCATGTTATCTGCAACGTTCAAAAATTGTAGAAAGAAAAAGAAATATTTTGAAAAAACTGATTCAAATTCTGTATTTTTAAAAACTATTTTACTTCCAGTTTTTTTTTTGGGCTGTAAATTGATTAATTATGTCAGCCGTGAAAAATTTTGCCAATACGTCGGTCATATTTTGAATTATAGTTTTGTTTGGCATTGTGATATTCCAAACACTTCCAAATTGTGTGATTACAAAACATAGTACAATATTAATATAAAAACAGGTTATTATGAACTTATAATTGCATTCCGTAATTCCACTTTCTTTTTCAACTTTTCCTCTTTCAAGGAATCCTCGAACTTCTCAAAATCTTCTTCACAATCTGTAAAAAAAAACTTGAATGACTAATAAAAGAATGACCTCTTCCTGAACGATTATCCGCTGACGTACCGGGTACTCCTTAGTGTTCATCATTAATAGGACTGTTTGGTGTAACAGCTGTAAGTTTTAATATTATCAAATATCTTAGGCTCATGAGAGAACCACATCCATCGATAATAAAAGAAGAAAAACAATAAATTACCTCTTTTAGCTTTATGATTAGATGACGTTGAACGTTCAGGATGCTTTCTGTTGGCTGAAGTGTTGTGCATGATTTTTTAAGATTGCCTTTGTCGGTTTGATTATGTCCTTTTGGTTTTACGTTAATAAATAGACAATTACGTCTGATCAGGTTGTCTTAAAAAACTTAAATTAATTGATTTTAAAACTGCAGTTTCAGTTTCTGATGTAGAAGTAGAGCTACTGCAACTATCACTCTCGTTGAAGCTGTCTTCATCGGATGAACTTTTAGGAAACTGATCAATTTCCTTTCGATAAGTTTTTTTCACCGGTTTATATAAATCTAAACAACTTGACATTAGTGTCTTCTTTACACCAAGCTTTTGACTGTCTTTCAGTAAACATTTTTGTTACATTTGCTCTTGTCTTTGTTTAATTTTTTTCTCGTCATCTGTTGAGAATGCATGTTTCCTTTGTTTCAAAATTGTTAGTTTTCTTATTGTTTTGTCATATGTATCTAAATTTAATGGAATTGTTTTTTATATATACATTTCATGTAGTGATAGTACGAGTAAACAATTACAAATATTCTTGTTTTACTTACTTGCAACACCTCGGACTTCTACCCGATAGGAATTCCACTTTTCATCAGCAGGATGTTTGTTTTTGATTAGATCTTGCAATATTTGTGACTCTTCAGGAGTCGGCTTTTCATGTATAAATCGACAATATAAAGATACATAGATACATTGCTTTATTGAGACTTTCTTTTTTTACATGAGTGCTTATGCTAGAATACATATGGTGTGAGCTTCTGACTGTCAGTTATTATGTCAGAAGTCTGTTGAGCGCAATAGTAGTTTAATTTTTTCTTATGTGTCAAATTTACTAATTACATTCGTGTGTAGATATTTCACGCTTGCTCATGCGTTATACAAAATCGCTTAGTATTAACTTAGTATATTGGAGAAAATAATTAGAGAAAATAATAGAGAAAATAATTAGAGAAAATAATTACAATTTACAATTTATTTATAGATTAGTTAGGCCGTGATTCTTTTAAGGCTATACATTTGAGACTTATTTCTACTACAGGTTGTTGAATATTATAATTCTGTTCTTTTGTTCGATTAATTTTATTTTATTTTGACAAAATAGTGTAAAAGTGATATACGCATAAAGGTGTAGAAGTTAAAGTAATGGTTAATATTATGTGATTTGATTAATAAATTTTGTGGGTTTTTGCGCATCTTGAGGCTACCCGGGACGGTGGTCGTTTTAATCTGTTACCCAAGGTAGAGATTTGTTGGGGGCTGGCAATAGAGTTGAGGTTTGTTGGGTTCCTCAGGTGAGTTTTCGAGCCAGGATGCATGTTCATCAGAGAGAAGTGCTACTGGGGAGGCATAGTAGTGATTAAGCGCGGAGACAGCTTTGTTATCTTGGGCTACTTTTTTAATGAGAGGGTTCGGGTGCTCAGTGAGTTTTTGTATCCTTTTGCTGGATAATTTGGACACGTAGCTTAAGAATGGCACTACTTTTGCTGCTTCGTAGAGATCAGCATTTCTGATGTATTTCAAGTCAGCGGTTCTGTATTTACCTGTGCATGCTCTAAGTATTTTTCGCTCAAATATTTGGAATTTTTCAGCGACCGTTGGGGACATTTGCATCCACGTTGCGAATCCATATGTGAAAATGGGGCGGATAAGGGCTTTATACATTAGAACTTTTGAGTCGGCGTAGAGATGATTAGATTTGAAGAGTGGCTTAAGAATTTGTGATGCTATCATGGCCTTTGATAGCGCAATCTTAGCATGAGGGTTAGCTCTGAGTCGGTGATGGAAATTTATTCCAAGATATTTAATCGAGTTTTTCAGGGGGATAAAGGTGCCATCTATTTTTATGCTGATTTTCTTACTTTGTTGTACTGTGTAGCTGTGGCCTTTGCCACTAGCATTTCTGAAGCAGATAAGCTCGGACTTACTTGGATTCACTTTAAGTCCCCACGTCTTAAAGTAATTTAAAATAGGTTCTAGGTGATCCTTCACGGCTGATAGAGCATCGAGTGGCTTTTTTGCCGATGCAAACACGATGGTGTCATCGGCAAACATTAATGTGTTTGTGGATGTGAGCGTTTGCCTGTTCCAAGGTATGTCATGGATGAAGTAATTAAATAGTTTTGGCCCTAATATGGAACGTTGAGGGACTCCAGCTTGGATTTCAACAGTTCTTGAGAGTGAGTTTGCGATAGCGACAGAAAGCTTTCTATCAGATAAGTAGTTGGTCATGATACGAGTCAGAGGTGTAGGACATTGTTTTGAAATGAGCTTGTAGAGTAGACCGTTGGTCCAAACTCTGTCGAAAGCTTTTTCAAGGTCTAGCGCACAGGCTACAGTTGCTTCTTTTTTCCTTAGTCCTTCGATTATATGATTTTGAAGCAGTAGGGCAGCATGTTCTGTTGAGTGGCCTGGTGTGAATCCAAATTGGATTTGAGGTCGTAGCAATGCAAGGTGTTTGTCGAATTGTTTTGCTATTATCTTTTCCAGAATTTTCCCTAGTGGTGACAATATGGATATGGGACGCAGTGATTGTATTTCCCCTTGGAATCCCTTCTTGGGTATCGGAATTAAACGTGCGAGTTTCCAAGAGTTGGGAAAATAACCATTATTAATACAATTATTAAATATTATTATTAGTTTAGGTACTATTATGGTAGATACTTTTTTGATGAGGAAGTTGGATAATTTGTCAGGCCCTGCTGTTTTTTTTATTTTGGAGTGATGCGATTGCTTCAACAGTGTCGATATAATTTGCGAAGAAGGGAAGGTGGGACCCCATCTGAGGGTTGGATGATGTGTTCTTCTCTGAGAAAATTGTGAGAAATGAGCCCGTCATACCTAAAGTGTAGTCGTGAACACGTGAATTTACTTGGGCAACGAGCGAAGGAGGAATGTTGGTAGTGGAGGCACGAAATATTTCCCTGTAGTAATTGGCGCATCCTTCGAGCTTGCTGTCGCGACCAGCAAAAGTTGCATTGTTGTGAGTGAGGTTCACCAAGTCGATATTTGGGGATTGGTATTTCCTTCCTGAAATTCGGTTTATCTGAGAGAAGAACTGTGGGCCTGGCCTGATGTTGTTGAGGGTATTTTTGAATTTTTGGTTTATTTCAGCAGAAATTTGGGCCTTTATGAAATTTGTCATAATAAGAATTTGAGATTTGAGGTGGTGGTATTGGTGATTCGTTCTGTTGAGCTGATTATGGTAAATTCTTTTGAGCTTTTGTAGGCACCGGTTACGATGCCTTACCAATGTGAGAGTAGTAGGAGACAGGACACCGTATTTAAAGTATTTCTGTTCGCGAGTGGGGGCATGTTTTTCAGCAGTGGAAATGAGGACTGCAGTTAGTTTGGAGATGGCTGAGTCTATCTCCGTGTTGGTTAGCACTCTGTCATTAGGCAATGCTATGTGTTCCATCTTTTCTGAGATCTCTTCGTTAAAGTTGGCCCAGTCTACAAGATTGAAAGTTTGTACCTGGTTAGGGATGTTATGGTTTGGGGACAGATCTTGTATTTCTATTTCGAGTTGTAAGGCAAAGTGATCGGATATAGAGGGTAGGGTGCTACATTGAAGATTTACGGTGTTTCCAAGTGTGGTTGTGGAGATAAGATAATTATCGAGGAATGATGATCCTCTAGGAAAGGTTGGCATTCCAGCATTGATGATTTGAAACTCAGGAAGGGGATTGCGCCATATCCAGTTGTGTAACATGGTGCCATTTTTGTTGCAGCGTGAGTCGCCCCATTGATTATGCCTTGCGTTCAAATCTCCGCCAAGGATAACGTGGTTGAATTCAGAAGAGATTTCCTCCAGTTGGTTGAGGTCGTCTAGAAGGGTATGCCCAGTATTTGTTGGTATGTACAGTGCTCCAATAAGTAGTTTCACCGGGCGCTTAGCGTGGTCGTAGAAGGGGATTGATGCTAAAGTGGCTTGGACAGACTTCATGGTATGTTTGACAACAGTGAATTTAAGGGTTTTTTTTAAGGAATATTGCCGTTCCTCTACCAGAGTCATTTCGAATCACGCTATAGTTTTCTGGACGTATTTTGGGGTATTCGGCTAATCTTGTTTCAGATATTAGTCCGATGTCAGACTTGGAGTGCTTAAGGAGGTTTTCTAAGTAAAACCTTTTATCGTGATTGACGAGAGAGTTTATATTCAGATTTAAAAGGCGAAGTTTAATGTTGTTGAGCATTATGAGAGGTTAGAGTGCATACGAAGTTCAGGTAGGAGTGAACCCGTTCAGGGTGTGTTTTTAGGTTACTATAGTGCTGCATGAAAGTAGTAGCTTTTTCGAATAGTACATCGAAACTAATACCGAAAAGTTCTGATGAAAGATTAAGTATACCACCAATGGCGCTGGTGGTGTTCGAGCTGAGGTTAATATGATCAGCATTTGTAGGGACTTTCTGCGGCAAGGGTCCACGTGCTATTGCTGTGTAGGACATACTATTTCTTGCATAGGAGGGGGCTGTAGCAGTAATTGGAGGGTTAGGTGCTCTTTGGGTAATTTTATTAAATTTAGGTTGGTTGAGCTGTTGTTTTTTTAATATGTGCAGTTCACATCCTGAGAAATTGGCTGGATGGCCACTTTTACCGCAATTAACACAGAAGGGTGGGGGACTATCTTCCTTTGTCGGGTCTCTATTGCATGTTTCATCCCTTGTGTGAGGCTTATCGCACTTAACGCAACGAGCGTCATACGCACAGTTCGACGAAACGTGTCCAAACCGTTGGCAGCGGTAACATTGTCGACAATATAAATGTTCATCTATCTCGTAACAATAAATCCATTCACTTGGCACCACATCTATATTGTTTGGGCCTTTGTCACGAAGTATTGTTTGTTTGTCCTTTGGCCCACGAAGAGCACTAGCGAATACACAGTCATTGTCATTAATTATTCCATAAAATTGTTAAAAACGAAATTGTGTATTCATTTGCACATTTTCACCATTGAGATGACGAAAATGAACTAAAAAAATCAAACCAACTTATTCGAACTAAAGGCTGAAATACAATAGCGCGAGACTGCGATACGAAAGCGGGACGACAGTATCGCAGCAAATGTCAAGCACTTTTCGTAACATGCATTTGTATGCGACTTATTACAATGATTGCGATGCGTCGATATGAGGCGGGTAATATTCGGGAAAATGAAAATTCATCGCAACGAGATGCGTAACGTTTGTCAAATGTAATATGGCGCTTAAATGAAATTTGAAATTCAAACGCCTTTCTAAGTACTATGGTTATTTTAAATGAATTTTGAATGAAAATTTCATGCATCCTAGTTAAGGCTTTTATTTGCTTAACGAAGGAACATTCCAAATTCAATAGTTGTAAAAAATCAAAAACAATTTTATTTGAAACGTCACCTATTTGACATTTGTCATATGAACATTAATGTTCCCCGCATCGCGCGCATTGTAAATTGAATGCGTTGCGTGACGACGAGCGAAAATTTCGTCGCGCTCACGTAACGTCGTCTCGCGGTATTGTATTTCGGTCTTAACTATTGTGTTATGATTCACGCATGTGCTTGTTCGTACGATTATCATGCGTAATATTACGCATAAACATAACCATATGCTTACGTCTTATAGCGTAGCTTGATCTCTTCATATCGCATGTGTTGTTTTATTACCTTAGGTTCCTTTTTATTTCTTTTCTCTTTTTTTTTCTGGAATGTTAACTTTTTTTGTTATAAATATTATTATAAATTATTATAATACATTTTACACACAATCAAAAATACTTTTAACAAATGTTTTAATTTCAATTAGAATATTTAATAAATATTACTTATTACTGAACAATCATAAATGATATTCATTACTATGGAATAATACGGAATTTTTATAATCAAATGTTTGTATTGTAAAACGTAAAGTTAAATCTTATGTAAAAGTGGCATTGTATACTGTTTTTTTATATTATTCTCGTTGTCGATACTAAGCAATACTATCTTGAATTCAATGAAAGATAGATCATATTTTACTCTCCTTTTTTGGCCGCTGGCATCTACTGACCCTGAAACTTTCCACATTTGCAACATTTCCGAATTGCCTGGATATTCTAACATCGGCTTCACTTTTTTAAATCTTTTTCTTTCAATTTTTATTGTATCATTTTCATCTGTGGTGTATATTTTTTCAACTGCAGTATATATCTATTTTGCATTAAAACTATATTATCAGACTCTTTGACGGTCAGTGTTACCCCTTTATAACGTAATTTTTGTATTAAAATTTTTCCACTTTCATCAGATTTCTTTTTTTTGTTTTAAAATTTCAGTAACCGATGGCATACTTGAGTTAGAAGTTTATTTCCATTTCTTAATATTTTTTTTATTTTTCTTAAAAGACTTTCAAAAGGAAATGCCGTGAATATACTAATTGGGGCATTTAGATGTTTTGCATCATCGGCTAAATGGATGAGTGAATGCATATTGAGTACAATACTCGCATTGCCATATATACTTTTAGCAATGTGAACATGTGTCTCGAAAAAATGACTTGGCATCGTCGTTGCAATGTATTGGTAGATCAGATGATAGTATACGACAAGCGATAGTGAACAAGAGAAAATGATCATACATTCCTTTTGTTAAACATGATTTTAGAATTACAGGCCCAGCATATAGTAGAACAAAGCTATATTCCATCGCTTTCCACTTCGAAATATCAACAATATCTCTAGTTGTCCTTTGAAATTCATCCGGTATCTGCGATTTTATAGATAATAATTGTTGGGTCAGGAGTGATTTTTCTCTTTAACCTAACTTTTTCGCTGATGTATTATTAATCCAATAGTCAGTGAATAATTTTTTCATTATTCCTAATAAAAACATATTCAAATTTACGCGAGGTGAAACTCCTGTATGATGACGAGGATTTCGTTGACTACAGAATGTTTGATGAGTTCGAAGACGACGATTCATTTTAAGATAAACTGTCCGATTTTCAATTCTAACACCTTTGACTTTGCACCGTTCACAAGCCAAGTATGCACCATGATTTTTGATTGCCTTAATAAAAGCGCGAGCTGGTCGATAGCAAATGAATGCTTTTACAGAAATTTGAAAAATTTTATCGTCAATGGAAATACCATCAGTTTGTAGTTGGTTCATTTCAGTAACGAACTGTTGTAAATATTGATTTAAATCTTTTGGTTTGGAGTATCCTGCATATATTGCTATTGAAAACGGTCTGTATGAAACAAATGGATGATAAGGTTCACATAAGATTGGCCAGAATTTTTTAGAAGACGATTTAAATAATGGAATTTCATCTACATTGAATATCAGTTCTAATTTCAAGTTGGAATGAATTATAATATTTTTCAATTGAGATTGAAAATTCAATTTTCAATTCAATTGAATTATACAATATTTTTCAATTGAGACTCTATTCCAAAATAAACAAATTCCGATAAATTTGACAATGACTGAATGTCATATACGGCAGATGCCGTTTTTAAAAACGCTTTTGCTTTTCCCATATATGGGATTTCGCTAAAGTGACAATAATTTTTTCCTTGGTTTTTCTTCATAATTGATTTGTCAACTAAATATGTGCTGTATTTTGGGCTCTTTTATCACAGAAAATATATTTTAAGATGATAGTAGATATGAATGTCTGAAAATTTGTCTTCATAAAATGCATTAATTTAGAATAAAATATATGGAGAGTTTAGTTCTGTTTCCTTTTATTCTCTTATAATCTCATTTTGTACCGAATCAAAAAAAATCATTCCGTCAAAAGCCAAAGACTTTCAAACAAAATTTTAGACTACCGATATGATATTCCGTGTTAACGTGCTAATAAATTTGACTTGCAGGTAAGAAACAAAGATTTCAAAAGAACTTATGGTCTCTACGAAGGAATATTTGAAGGCATACTTCCCCATCAAAATCCAAAAAAGATTTATACTTTGGGAGCCAGCATGATAAATAATACAGTAATTTCAGGCTGATTGATTTATAATCGATACAGCGGACTGTTTGACATAAGCAAGAATAGAGATAAAAGTCAGCATCCGTGACCGTGGCTTCCAGGTTGTTTGAAATTTGCGCAAAAATTTCTTCAAGGATTATAAACATTATAATAATAGTCACTCATGATGGTGGGTCATACGACAACAATGGTTTTTATACAGGTTTACATAATCTGCTGACGATTTGTGCGCGAACTTTCAAATGACATAAATCGGATTTCGTTATTGATACTATTGTACAAATCAATACGTACTCACTACAAACAGAAAGGGACTTTAAATTAGAAATAACAATTAATAAATAATTAGAAACTATAAAACTACTAATCAATCAATTAGAGAAGAACAGTTTGAGGATGATTTCGTAGTGCCAAACGCATAACATAGTGCGTAACGCGTAAATAGTCAGATTTGGGAGTTTTTACTGCGGTTGACAACTGTTTTTCTAAGTGCGATAGTCATATAAGGCATATTTTCATATAAGACGTCTGTGACTAATCTGAAGTTGCATGCTACATTGAAGCATCTATCAGTTAAAACTCCATTTGGTAAATTACCATCGAAACGCTGTGAAAAGATTATTGTCGCGAGTAGTTTTAGCAATGTATAATCCTATCAGAAAGACCTGAATGTAAAAAAAAACAAACCTTCAACATACCTTGTCAGCTCCAGAATCTATCAATTGATTCGAACCAAAAAAATATGAGGGTGAGTCTAATATAAATCGGACTTTTTTTATACACATTTCTTAACAGTAATAATATTCAAACAAGACTTTAATAATTTTTCTACATAGGCTCCTGCACGCTCTACGCATTTTTTCCAAAGGTTTGCCAGCTAAAAAATTCCTTGTTCATAAAAAGTTTGAGGTCGAGTTGTCAACCAGTTACAGACACGAGTTACGTTGTAACCAATATCCAAAAGAAATGCAACGCCACGCATTCAATCGTAAACGCATCAATAAATTTGAAATTACAACCTTTTATTGCCTTTCATTTTTCACACTCTACGCTCGATGTCTTATTTTTATTACATGCAATTTTGCATCTCATACACGTCCTTTTTCTGTCTTTTAATTCTAATTGTTTGATGAGGATGTCGGTATCTGATTTTATGAATGAATGAATATAATGAACAGTGATGCGGGCAACTGCAAATCTTGGCTATTTAGGCTGTTTGCCTAATTAAAATGTAATTACTTAATTACTTAGCTTCAGTGAGATTTCCCCTTAGTGTTAATTTTCATTCTATCTAAGATTAGTATATAAGCAGCATGTGTAGGTAAGAAAAGCATTCGCTCATGAAGACCGAACGATCATGATCCAATATCGATTGCGCTTCCGATTCCAATAATAAAAACATAAAATTAAAAGGACGGTTTTTCTTTATTTTTAGCACCTTCAATCTAGCCAATATATTCGATATTATACCGGTCGGCACCGTTTCCTCCAGAGCGCGTATCGAAGAGGAAAGATACTTAGAAAAAATTTTCATTTCAACATCTAGATCCTTTAAAATCGTGGCAAGACAGCAAACATAATCATTCCTTTTTCACTTAGCAAGGGAAAATCTATGCAGGGTAGCTACTTTGGTACCTATTAGCGTCTTTTTTCCAAAGCTGGGTACATATTCAATGCAGAACGAGATCGCAGTAGTTATATTCAAGCCACCTAGAACGGACCACACGTGCATCAATTTCTACAGCTGCAGTATGCTGATATGCACCTGCTATATATTTGTTTGCACCTGTTTATGCACGTGCCAACTTTGTTGACAATTTCCCTAGATATAACATCTGTGATTTAAAGAAAGGAAGTCAGTTGTAAAATAGATTTTGGAAAGTTACTCTGTTCAATAAATACATTAGAACTTAGTTTTTGAGTATACATTAGGAAGATTCCATAACTGGCGCAGTCGTGCGGATTTTTTTTTTGTGCTATACGTAAAAAAAAATTTCGACAGTAAACGCAAAAAATCAAAACGGTAGTGCAAAACTGCGAACATCATTTTGTGACAATTTTATTCCAACGAGTGAACATCGTTGCACAGCAGACGCAGCATCGAAATACTATCGATTAACATCTATGGACAAGAAAACAAGGATGAACTCGCTAATTTTACGAGTATGCATGTAAGTCGAATAAATCGAGCATTTTCCTTTTATCTTTCCCATATTTTATAAAACTACACTATTTTTGCCTATTACACTTTACATAACAAATATAATTGAACTATTTTATTTAACATTACATTTTATTACACTTTTTTAATTATATATGCCATACTTAAACAAAAGTTGTCGCACAAGACCCTAAAACAAACAGAAATATCGTGATTTACGAATAATCCCTTTAACCGAAACTTTAACAAGTGAATTAAGTGCGATCGCGGAAAGTAGTGAAAGTGATTTATCTGATCAATCCATTCATCTTGAGGTTTCAGAAGAGCAAATTGATTCAGCAATGGCTACCGTCTAAGATATTTTTAATGCCTTACTAGTTCCCGACGCAGTAAAGGATTTGCCAAAATTTAACGGCAATCCAAGACTTTTAAGGAATTTCATTGACAATGTGGAAGAAATTCTTTCACTTATCACCACATCCTCTCCTGCATATAGCTGGGTATTACTTCATGCAATACGAAATAAAATCGAGGGACCAGCTAATGAAGTGTTAAACATGAACGGAACGTTATTAAACTGGGATGAAATTAAGAAAAATCTGACTCTTCACTATAGTGACAAGAGGAATGAAACCTCGTTAATTAGAGACCTGCATAATACCAAGCAGGGTGACAAAACAATAGAGAAGTATTACAGTGAGATAATAGAGCTCTTGTCAACAATGATAAACCATATCCTAATACACGAGTCAGATTCAAATATGATTCAAGCAAAACATGATTTGTTCACGGAAATGTGCCTAAACACATTCCTGACTGGGCTTCGCGAGCCACTTGGAGCTACGATTAGAGCAATGAAGCCTGATTCTTTAGCCACTGTTTTGCGTATTGCATACAAGAGCAGAACATATTTTATGCCAAATATGAAAACGCAAACACAATGCGGAAAATTTTTCCCGATTCAATAAGAAAATCTTCACCACCAGCCTTCAAAATACCTACAAAAATTAATAATGTATCACCAGGTCTTAGCTCACAACAGCTAGTGTATTTCCCTAACCAATCAATCTCTCAACAGCCTCGAACTTTGGCCCGACCAACTCAACCTTTTCCATTTCAGAGCTCATATCAAAATCAATTTCAACAACTCTCGCGACCATTTCAACCCTTTCCAAATAGTACAGTAAATCTGTAGGCTGAGTGATGCGTTAGGAGCCCCGGGGCAAAATCTTTTTTTAATCGATGCAAGATGATGTCAATAAGCTACCTTGAGGGTGGGCACGAAAACCTATGAGCGGTTTTTTGAAAAACTCAAAAAATGTACCAAAAAAATTTTGAAATGCGTTTTTCTATTTTGCTATGCATTTTACAGGAAAATTTATTGAACAAAAATTGTAGAGGACATTAAGATCTATAATTTATGTCATTGGAGCAATGCTGTACAACGAAAAATGCACACTGTAGGTGGCGCCAAAGTCTCAAAAAAAGTGTTTTTTCGCTTTTTCACCCTAAAAATATTATTTTATCGCAAACATTTAAATACAAACGTTGTTCCTTTCATTATTATGAACAACTTTTATTTAAACATTTTTTTCATATTACTTACCGTTTCAAAGTTATAGAGCAATGTAGCATTGCCTATATAGCAAAGTCCTACTAACGGTAATTTCATCGATCCTATTGTGACTTTCTCTGCCGGCGTTGGCATATTTGGAACAAAAGGGCAAATTCGGTTACCTGTCACCTGCCCTATTCGTAAGGACCGTACATTTTTCAGTTGCCATGTGAATTTCGGAGAGTAGAGACAGCAAAACTAAGCTCTCTAAAAATGAGTGATAATGTGTCTGTTTGTTTCGTTTGTGGTGAACGTGTTTTGAATAAAGTTCGTCGCGTGGGTGCAGAAGGTCGGAAAACATTAATAAAAGCGGCAATAGTTAGAGGTGATACTAAAAACCAGAAATGGCTCGAAGACGACAGCATCCCAGTTCCAGACCTTCACAGCAATTGCTACCGCATATACAGCAATTTCGAACGGGCTGCCAAACACATTCAAAGACAACAAGAGATGTCAAGGTATTCTGTCAATTTTTCATTTTTAGTGTGGTTTCTTTTTTTGTTTCTAAAATTTCATTTTACTTTTGTTTCAACTATTGAAGTAATAATAATAATAATAATAATAATAATAATAATAATAACAATAATAAAGATAATTATGATGTTACAGACTTTTTTCCATGAAAAATCATGATTGCACAACTTTTTGTATAAAACAGTTTATAGAAACACTTGCACACAAGTTTTAACAGTTGCTACTGCATGTCAATAACTGAATATAATTGTTAAAAGGTTATAAATAAAAAAATAAATAAATCTTGATGAAAATGTGCACCTCCGATGTGTACTCATGTTGCGTGCAACAATATTATTGGAATTTCTATACTTTTGCAAGCTGCAGCTCCGAAACGGTACGTAATATGAAAAAAATGTTTAAATAAAAGTTGTTCATAATAATGAAAGGAACAACGTTTGTATTTAAATGTTTGCGATAAAATAATATTTTTAGGGTGAAAAAGCAAAAAAACACTTTTTTTGAGACTTTGGCGCCACCTACAGTGTGCATTTTTCGTTGTACAGCATTGCTCCAATGACATAAATTATAGATCTTAATGTCCTCTACAATTTTTGTTCAATAAATTTTCCTGTAAAATGCATAGCAAAATAGAAAAACGCATTTCAAAATTTTTTTGGTACATTTTTTGAGTTTTTCAAAAAACCGCTCATAGGTTTTCGTGCCCACCCTCAAGGTAGCTTATTGACATCATCTTGCATCGATTAAAAAAAGATTTTGCCCCGGGGCTCCTAACGCATTGAAACCATTTATTTTTCGACAAATTTACTGTACTAAAATCAATACCAATTTCAGCAAAGAAGCCATCCAAGTCAATTCCCTAATTTCAGGTTTAACCCAAATAATTTCGGTACACCTTCTAAACGACCAGTCTTACCAAGACCAGAACCAATGGACACTAGTTCTGGTAATACACATCTCCGTTACAAACAACCTCAATTCCAACAATCTCCAAACAATAATTTTTTCCGCTCTACAGGACCTCCAAGGTTTACGGTTAAGGAATTGCATAACGTTAATGAAACACAAACACATCCAACAGGTTATAATAATAACCCATATTTTCAGCCAGCCCCGAATGAAACTTACAGACAAGACTTAGACAGTTACTATTACTACGGACAACAGGACATAGTTGACAACATCGAGCACAGTAACACTCATCGCGGACAATACCCAGAATACCAACAGACCGAATTTCCATCCAGTGAGGAAACTGGTTCTGATGCACAAGAGGAAATCAGTTATAAGATCGACGACGAAAATTTTCGATCAAAAGCCTCGACGTACCAACAGGATACGTAGACATTAATACCCATGGATCCAACCTACCCTATATAAAAATATCCTTGCCATTCGGTCGTGAATTGAAATTTTTAATAGATACTGGAGCCTCTACATCATTTATAAATCCTGAATTTGTGCACCCTAATGACATACAGCAAACAAAGCCTGTAGTCATCAGTACAGTTTTGAACCAACATATATTGGATAAACAAGTTACATTTCCCAATTTTACAGAATTTAGGCAACCAGGGGAAATAAAATTCCTAATATTTAAATTTCACCAGTATTTCGATGGGCTATTAGGCCTAGACGCACTCACTAAGTTACAAGCTAGAGTAGATCATGCCAATAAAACATTAATCAGAAACCAAGCCACAATCCCCTTGATATTTAAACCAAACATCATTTCAAATAAATATAAGGTGCCTCCTAAATCTAGATATATCGTAAAATTACCAGTTGACATACGCGAAGGAGATGTACATATAAAGAATACCGAAGTTACACCTGGACTCGTCATTTCAGAAGGCATAGACAAAGCGAAGGATTGGTTTAGCCTTCTTGAAGTAACCAACCAAACTGAGAAGGAGAAATTACTTCTCCAGGAGCAACCGCTAAAGGCCTCTGAATTTTCATCCTTGAAGTTTGATCAAATTCATAACTTCAACATCAACTGTACCGCGGAAACAGATTGTTTAGTCACTTCCAAAGATGTTTCGAAATCATTACGGGTTTCTCACCTCAACGGAGAGGAAAAAGATCTAGTCCTGAAGATATGCCGTCAATACGAAGATATATTTTTCCAGGAAGGACAAAAACTTAGCTTTACGAATAAAATTAAGCACTCCATCCCAACTACTGAGGACATACCCGTTTACACAAAATCGTATAGATACCCATGTATCCACAAGGACGAGGTAAAAAGGCAAATAAATGACAGGCTCAACCAAGGGATCATCCAACGTAGCTACTCTCCATGGAGCTCACCGGTCTGGGTAGTCCCCAAAAAACAAGATGCAAGTGGAAAGCAAAAATGGCGATTAGTCATCGACTATCGGAAGCTCAACGAGAAAACGGTAACTGATCACTATCCCTTGCCAAATATAAATGACATCCTCGACAAACTAGGCAAAAGCCTTTACTTTTCTACTATATATCTCGCTAGTGGATTCCACCAGATCGAAATGGACCCCAAAGACATCAAGAAAACAGCTTATGCGGTGGCCATTACGAGTATGTCCGAATGCCTTTTGGACTGAAAAATGCCCCATCGACATTCCAAAGGGTTATGGATAACATACTCCAAGATCTCCTGGGAACAATCTGTCTGGCATACATGGACGGCAGCATAATATTCGCGACATCACTTCAAGAACACGGTGATAGTCTGAAGAAGGTATTCAAAAAACTTCGGGAAGCAAATTTCAAAGTGCAACTCGATAAGTCAGAGTTCTTTCGAAAAGAAGTAGCTATCTTAGGCCATATAGTTACGGCTGACGGAGTTAAACCAAACCCAAATAAAATAAAGGCAATCAAGGACAATTCCGAGAACTCAGAAAGAGATAAAATCCTTTCTTGGGTTGATAGGGTATTATCGGAAATTCGTCAAGAATTTCGCAAAATTGATAAAATCAGTAACTGAATGCTTAGAAAAGGGTCGAACTGTGTAACTAACGGAAAACTATATAAAAACTTTTGAACTGTGTAAAGATCTGTTAATGAACGATCTAATATTACAATATCCGGATTTCAATAAGCCGTTCATTCTAACAACAGATGCCAGCAACTACGCGATCGGCGCAGTTTTGTCCCAATGTACAATACGTAGCGATAACCCCATTTGCTACGCCAGTCGAACCTTGAACAGTTCCGAAATCAACTACTCGACAATAGAAAAAGAACTTCTGGCAATCGTTTGGTCCGTCATGTATTTTAGACCTTATCTATTTGGACGGAAGTTCAAAATAGTAACTGACCACAAGCCCCTCTCTTACCTCATGAGTCTGAAAGAACCTAACTCAAAGTTAGTAAGATGGCGTCTCAGACTAGAAGAGTTTGACTACGAAGTAGTGTATAAGAAAGGAAGCCAGAACTCGAACGCAGATGCTTTGAGCAGAATTAAACTTTCTGATACTATTTCCCAAGAACAGGTAGAGTTTACCATCAACGAAACTCTTGAAAGCGCCGGCATCGTTTCACAACAAACTGAACAGGGTTCAACCATCCACTCTGCACAGGAAAATTTAAACGACGGGATTCCTATATCCGAAAGACCACAAAACGAATTTAACCTCCAGATCATCCTAGAGAGAACCAATAGAACCCCACAAACATCTTTAGAAATGCCTTTTAAAAACAAACAAAGACAGACCATCCGCATGCACGAATTTAACGAAAAGACTACAACAGAATTGTTTAAAAAGTTCCTTGCCCCTAGAAAAATCAACGCAATATACACGACCGATGAAATCTTTCGCACCGTTCAGTCTGTCTATTCGAAATTCTTCTCTCAATCTCAAACCTTCAAACTAATTCGTTGCATTGAAATTCTCAAGGAAATAACAAATGTAGATGAACAAGACAAACTAATTAATGATTATCATATTAACAACAATCATAGAGGAATAAACGAAACTGTTCAACATTTGAAGCGAGACTACTATTTCCCTCTCCTCAAAGACAAGGTAACAAAAATAATAAATAATTGTGAAACTTGGCAGACTCAGAAGTATGACAGGAACCCTTCCAAAATATTATACCAAGTATCTGAAAGTCCCCAAAAACCCCTGGATAGCTTGTACACCGACGTATACACAATCAACGGGAAATCAATTCTGAAGATAATAGATCGGTTCTCGAAATTCGCTGCCAGATACACATTGGGCACAAAGAACAGTATCAACATAATTGAATCCTTGCGACACTTTATTAGCCTTCACGGCATCCCTAAATTGCTTATTGCAGATCAAGGTACAAAAATGATGTCTAGCATATTCAAAGATTTCTGCAGACAATATAATATTAAAGTTCATTATACGTCTTATCAACAATCAACTAGTAACGCATACGTGGAAAGATGGCATTCAACGCTCACTGAAATTTACAGAATTATTCTAGAGAAAAAATGGAAATAAAATTTAGACTTAGACCACGACGACATACTAAACGAAGCCAGCATTACTTACAACAACGCTATACATTCTACAACAAAACATAAGCCTTACGAACTATTCTCTGGTAGAACACACGTATTTAACAAAAACTTACTTTTAACAAAGAAAATGACTATCTAAAAAAATTAAACGAGTTCAGATCCCATATCTATACTCTGAAATCAAAAATAAAGTTGACGAATTAACTAAAACTAATTTACGGAAATTAAATTTAAATAGGGCAGATCCTCCAGATTTAAAAGAAAATGCTACTATATTCCGAAAAGAGTGCAGACGTAATAAGACTACCCCACGATCTATCAAACACAAAGTAAAAAAAATATCTGAAAGTGACACTAATCACAACTAAAAACCAAAAATTACACAAGTCAAAAATTAAAAAGAAACGTAAATTCCAGGGTGTTCCTGACGATCCAGGCACAGAAAATGGAGATACAGAAACTGAACAACGACCAGGGACTTCTACCGCTGCGACTAGGAATATGTAGGACCATTATCACGTACCAAAACTTTATACATATAGTGAAACTGGAAAATTACGAAGACGCTATTAACAATATTGTGACCTCAATAAATAATTTTGACCAAACATCTGAAGCCATAGACACACTCAAAATAACAAAACTTAAGGTAAAGGAACTAACACACAAACTTCAGACACTTATGCCAAGACCCCGACCTAAAAGAGGACTGATTAACGGACTCGGCTCTGTAATAAAAGGTATCACAGGGAACATGAATGCTGATGATGCTGCAAAAATAGACGAAAGTCTCAAACAGCTAATGCTGAATCAATCCAAATTGGGAACTATGTCTCTTAGGCAAAAAAAAATTAAACAATCTGATGATGGAACGATTCGATAATATTACAAACCACATAAATAACCAAACTGTTACCATTAATAACTACTGGATGCATTCACAAAACAGAATCAAGAGAGAGCACGAATCAATGATCCATATCCAGTACTTAAATCAAATTAATTACAACATCGATCTTTTGAACAACCATCTCTCCGATATAGCGGAGGCCGTAATACTTGTCCGATTAAAAATAATTTCTAAACAAATTCTGAGCCCTGTCGAAATAATAGAAGTTTCTAAAACCCTGCGAGATCAATCAATAGATATAGAGTCAGACGAAAATATTTACGAGCTTTTCGATCTCCAAGCCTATTATAATGAGTCAAACATAATATTCAACATCCAAGTACCAATCTTATCCAACGATACCTATCCTTTCTTCCATGTTATTCCTCTTCCTCAACAGAATAAACAAATTATTACCCAATCCTATGTAGTCCTTCAACCTAACAATGTTCAATTTTTCGATGACAAATGCCCGAAGATCAAAGGAACATTCTATTGTAAAAAAGCAAATAATAAGCAAGAAACGAGTAATTCTAGGTGCGTAGCGAACATCCTTAACGGCCTACCAGCATCCTGCCAACTCGAGAACGCACCAGGAGTAGCAGACATCTCTCAACCTGAGCTAAGCCACATCCTTCTTACTAACATCCCTGAAACCAGAGTGGAATCTACCTATGGAGTTCCAAACAGGATAGTCACTGGCACAGTACTTATTCGTTTTGACAAGTGCGAGGTTACAATAAACGAAATGTGCTATAACAGTCAAAGCAGTATCTTCTTGGACAGCATCAACGTCTTTCCAGTAACAGCCACCAAATCTAACAACACAGATAAGCTAGAAGGATATAAACTGCACGAACTAAGAAAAACCAACTTTCCCAATGAAGGACCCTGGCAATCGATCGAATTTGCTAACCACGAAACAAAATACCTCCTTTCTTTTAGCGCAATCCTAATCAGCGGCATCATCCTCATCTCTTTTTACATACACTACAAAACTCTGAAACACCCACAGCATCAAACACAAATTTAAGCTCCAGCCGAAACTGCGGTTATCTAGCTGTCGCCGTCTTAGGGGGGAGGAGTTATATTCAAGCCAACTGGAACGGACCACACGTGCATCAATTTTTACAGCTGCAGCATGCTGATACGCACCTGCTATATATTTTTATACACCTGCTATATATTTGTTTGCACCTGTTATATATTTTTTGTACCTGTTCATGCACGTGCCAAATTTGTTGACAATTTCCCTAAATATAAGATCTGTGATTTAATCCTTTCTTTAAATCACAGATCTTGTAAAATAGTTGTAAAATAGATTTTGGAAAGTTACTCTGTTCAATAAATAAATTAAAACTTAGTTTTTGAGTATACATTAGGAAGATTCCATAACTCAGTCACACAAATTGGAGAAAATTTTATTTTTAAACCAAAATTTGCGACTAGTGAAAAAGAATGCTATTTAACATCATTTCTTTTTGTAACGCGTTCTATCGACACTGAATTTGAGTTTTCGAGTAATTACTTTTAATTTTCGCTCGATGTGTTGATGTATTTATATTGTTTGGATCTAGCTATACATATTACAAAACTAAAATTAAACCATCAGCTTATCCTTTTTGCGCATATATTCAAGTATTTATCTGAATAAAGCCGAGTTTTTAAATATTTAAAGCAAACGAGTATTTAACATATAATTAGCATCAAAATACACTCTACCTGAACATAAACAAAATATAGCTGAGATTTAAAAGTGGCTCTTTTTCACAGTAACATCAAAAGAGAATTCACATTCATTGAGAGACGAAATACTATTTTTATAAAAATTTCAATGATCTAGCTAGTTATAAGCAGAAATAAATTATTTGATTCTAACGATTTGTATATTATAACATTTGGAAAATTGACGTGATGAAAGCTTGAGCTCCTGCACTCATTCAAGATTTTCCTATCGCCAGTCCATTTAGATAAACTTCTCCGCTACCTTTATAGCTTATGATTGTTGAAATTTTCTTCATATAATGTGGAGCAAGTTTCTCTGTTTTTTTATAAAAAACATATAACTGATAGAAACAATGAAGTTATGATTTTCTTATAAAAAATAGTCCCTAGTAAAATTTTTCATTTTAGACTGCTGAAGAATCAAAGTATGAGGATAATTCGAAAACGTAATTTGTTCATGAAAAGTGATATCATGATGTATGTTACACGGCCTTTATATGGTATTTTATGCGATTGGACGTCATGTTCTTTATCTAAAAAATACTATGTGGATAATATAAAATGAGGCTCAGTTTCAAAGCAACTCATTAAAGATAAAAAGAAAATATTGTTGCAAAATGTATTTATGAAGCTCAAAGACTTCATCGGTGAACGTCGAAATCAACGTCTATTGAAGCAAATAACCGCAAAAGTATTAGAAACTTTATCTATTAGCAGATAACACACTGAGAAAATTCAGTATAGCTGATAACCGACTTTATGGCTTCGAAGAAAAATCGATATCAAAATATTTGTTTCAACAGTTTGGGCTACGCAGTCTAGTTAGTAATATAAGTTGGAAAGTTTTCCGAAAACAGCTGCATCTATTTTATAAACTAAGATTAAATTTGGTTAAAATGCCTAATATTCCACTAGTACTTATAACTATAGTTTGTATTGTTGTATGTCAAGCGCAGCTAAAGTGCAAGTCTTGTGATTCACTCCAAACGAAAGAATGTGCATCTGAGCCAGAAAAGATTGTGGGATTTTGTAATACGACCGATACTTGTTATACATATTTAGGTAAGTTAGGAATATCTCATTATTATAGTTTCGAGGAGGCCGGAGATAAGTACGGACACCAAGTCAAGTGTTGTCTGTATTCGCTGGATTTCGTCATAATTTGTTAAAATTTTCAGTGAAAACAATTTTTTCAGTTGGCAGCAGTGTGTGTTACCTTTGGAGTCATCTTATTTAGTGATTTACTTATCTTTATGACAGCGCATTCCTATATATGTTGGCTAATCAAAACATGCGCTTTCGAACAAAGGAACGGTAAAATTGGAATTTAACAGCAAGTTGACGTTACCAATTGACCAAAGTGAAAGTTTTGTCCTAAGGCATTTTGACCGTGCATTGCATTTTGACAAGAATCACCATGCCTTCTAAATCCCTTTTGACAGTCTAGAACTTGATTAAAACTCGACTCTTTGAGCATTAGCTTGCCATTGTTATCTGAAAACGTTCTTCGGCCGAATAAAATTTGGGAAAAATTTCAATCTAACCCTGTGTCAAGCGCACTTCGAAAACGGTTGTGACCAGAAGCAGTGTGCCTGGCAACTTGAGATTTTGATTATATCATTAAAATTTAATTCAAATCATTCAGCTGAAATATCTGAAATCGTCAATTGTCAACAAGGAAAAAAGGCAGTAAATATATTCTGAAATTCTTGTTCATTTAAAAAATTAGAATCAAAATTATTCAAACACAACAAAGTATTCTAACTTCTTTCCATAAACTAACATTTCAAGTCACATTACGATGAAATAAAGCGATACTTTGCAAAAAGACGCGGGAGCTTAGGTGCAGAAACTTATTTGAATACACAAGTTGTTTGTTTTTGTTTTGAACCTTTGATACTATTTAGTTACAGCCTTTAACTGTCTGATTTTTCATCTATTATACAAAATTGAAAAATTCTATATTTGTAGTCGTTTTCATTTCACAAAATGCTCAAACTGATCAAAAGTATAAAATGCTTCCTTTTAATTTTGTGATTCTTTTTTTTCCGATTTCGATTTCCAACCTAAATCATCCGATTTTCTTCTGCGACTAAATTTATTTCTATGGTCTATGAATACTTAATGCAGTATCGAGTATCTTTAGTTTCCTTAATTATCCTTGCGTCCTTCATTGTTATATCCTGACAATCAGCCGTAGCGCGAAACATCATAGCGAAAGGACATGAGATAACAACGGATTCCAAACGCATATTGAAATCTTCTTCCGATACTATCTGCAACTCAAACAGAGCTATAAACATGACGGCCACATAACAGTTCCTCAGCCAGAAGTATTTAAAATAATAGCGGCCACAGAAGTGGCAACAACAAATCTTAACAGAGCAGTACAAATGCTTTTGGACTACAAGTCGCCACTGCAGCCGGTTACCTTTATTTGCCTAGATTCAAAATCACTGGGATCTAGGCAGGCTCTAGATATCACATCAAACTGAGTAAATGGAAGATTAACATAGGTCTCTGGATATGGTGCTGTAAGGGGAAAAGAAAGGATAGATGAACTTGCAAAATTGCGGCTAGGTGTAACAAACAAGAGATAAAGTAAAAAGGAACGAGAAAAAAGCGATAGATACAACTGGCAGGAACGACAGGACGAAAACTATTGCCCCACCAAAAAAAAAGGACCGAGCCGACTTCAAGAGAAAGCAGAAGAGAAATACTGGCATGCTTAAATATCTTCGGTCAATACGCTTAATGAGTAGGAATCCAAGCAGATGGTACCTTTTGAGCTTGTGGGAAGAGAGAAAGAGAAAAGTACAGAACACTTCCTTCTAGATTGTTAGGGCCAGGCCAACGTGCGTCTCGTTCTGAGGAATAATACCAGAAGTGGAACACATGGTAACCACCTTGGTTTCTAAGGGCGGCAAAATGGACCATCTGTGAGCGAGAATACCATGAACGTAGAACTTAGAACTCTTGCTAGCCAATGCTTTTATCAATAGCGGACCTTAAGGAATTGACAATAATTAAAAAGCTTGAAGAGAGGCCAATGAAAATCACATGTCTTAGATATTAGATACCGGAAAGTCTAAAAATATTGCATAAGGTTATATGGATGAAAATATTTTCGAAATTTGGCTGAAAGTCAGCGCGAATATTGACACAATGACCATAGACTAAACACTGATGTAGGAAATATAGCTTCAAAACTAATTAGTTTCATTACTTAGATTTTAGATTTTAGTTAAAATGTAGATAAGATATATTTTGAGAAATTGTAAAAGAAAGTTTATTAAAAAACACTGAAGAAGGGAACAAGTAGTTCCCGAAATACGTATTTGTTGAATAATAAAAACATTTTAGTGAAATAAAAGGAAAAAAGAAAATTTTAATTAAGACTTATGACCTTTAAGCCAAATGTCAAATAAGCAAATCCTTTATTATGTTTATGTTATGTTAAATAAAGGTTTTTTCGTCAAAAAAGGATTCAATGGTTGCCTTAAAGCTCTCACAGTAGCTGTGCGTTGAAATGTTCGCAGTGTTTTTCTAATATTGTTTATTGCCTGGCAAAAAGCTGATCTGTCGATAGTTATGTTAGTGTGAACTATTTCTTGTATAGGAGAACTGTAATTCTTAAGTTGAATCTTTTGGATTGAAAGGAGACATTACATAGACTGGTGGAGTTGTATATTTTTCGTGGGTATTGTTTGATGTGAATTTAGGGAGCGAGCTATTGTAATATTTAAAATCAATGAATTCAATATATATACTCTAAATACTCTGCATAACACTCACAGGCTTTGACGCATGCTTCGGTCTCTGCATTTCTTTGGCTGTCGCAGGCCTTTATTATAATCATTAATTTTCAATGCTCAATCTTTAATGTAGTATCTTTTTCGTGCACACACTGCACAGGATTTTGCAAGCCTTGATTGTTGTTGTCTCATGAGAGTTTGAGATTTACTAAATTGAAGTTCTTTTTTATACGCGAAGGATTGAGATTTTTATGATCTGTCAATTTGTGTGCAATCGTTGCTATATTTAGGTGAATTCATATTTTCATGTTTAATTGGAAATATTCAATTATACAAACTATCGTAGATGTACTTACCGATTCTCACTTACCTCATTGTAAGTGACTTATACCATTGCTAAGCTAACTTAGCGAATACTCATAAGTGCGGAAGTTTAGATCAACTTTATCGAAAACCTTCGAAAGAGAATTTATAATAAGAAAGAAAGTGAAAATTTATAATTAGGAAATATTTGCTCTCTAGATTTTTTTTACTTTACTCTTGAATTAATTTTATTTTTATCTTCAATGACTTCCCTTCATTATTTCTAGTGCTACTTAGGTGTATAAGAAAGTATATAAATCTTCTATACTACCCAATTAAATTCTGATACTACGTAAAAGGAAACTATATTACCCAGAGGATTTAACTCTCAATTTCAAGTTTATTCCAAAATTTTTCACATAGCTCGGAGTCCAACCATGCTGGGATAGATTAAGTTCGAAAGCCAATAACTTTCGTTCGTATTCTGGATGTTCGTGATCACCTGTATATCTAGAACTTGTCATGGTGCGTTCCAGAAATTAAGTAATTAATTAAACGATGCTCTACGACTTGAGGTTGACTTAACAATTTGTTTTATTTTACTCGGAGACTGCCATCTGCATCGTTTTGATCAGCTGGAAAGGGTCTATGCTCACGCAACTTGATTTCGGATTTTGAAGTGGATATTATAGGACACTGGTGTCCTGTGATGGAATGTTTTGTGAGCCAAGTGTGTGAGGTGATGAGTAAGCCGGACTTATTATTATAGTGTACTTATCTCTTTAGTGTTATGATTATCAACCATCAACGCTTTAAATGTTCTTAAGCTATATTGTACCGACAACTAAGAATGACGTATTCGTAAACGATGCAAGATCTTTTCGTAAATGCTCGTTGGATTCATCAGTTTTGAAGAAAACTTGCTTTCTTTGACATCCTTATGTATATTTGTTGTACTATTCCTAGCTCTTTGTTGTACTCTTTCTAGTTTTAATTTTTGACCAAGTGTGTAGAACATGACCATCTAATATTTGTTTATAATATTTAAAATTAAATGGATTAATATTCTTTTGTCAATATTTAAAAAAATATTTATCAAATGTTTTATGCTATTTCAAGAATATTACTACCAAGTACCTTAAAATTATCTGTTTATAATTTTCAGAGGGTGATATCACAAAACGTGGCTGTACGGCGCCATCATCAGGATGCGTAGAGCTATTATGTAAGGCTTGCGGTGACAAAGAAGACTGTAACATAGACATTGTTCCTGCGGATCGCAAATTATGCTACCAATGCCGTGGTAACGACACTTGCACTAACCCAAGTAATAGTTTGAAAGCATTACCATGCCAACATTACAAAGCCGACGAACAATGCTTCACTTATGTATCAGACGATAATAATATTTACCGTGGGTGTGTCTCCGATGACCTCAAAGAGTGCAATGATAATGATAATTATTGTAAAAAGTGCTCTACTAATGGCTGCAATACAGATCCACCAAGAAAAAAAATAAATTGCTTTAAGTGCTCATCAAAGGATGACAAAACTTGCAAACGACCTGAAACTCCTGGTGAAGACTGTAAAATTCCGAATAGTCAGACATGTGAAGATAACGTACTTCTTGGGAGAGATCCAATCTGCTTTACACAATACGATGGTGATTTAGTAGTGAGAGGGTGTGGATCCGAAAATTTGCCATCGAGTGGAGACATTGAAAAATGCAAAGAGGAGAACTGCAACAATAAATGTGCAGTGGAACCAGATTGTTATATTTGCGATTCAGAGAAGAACGCAAAATGCAAAACAAACGATTTAGCTTCCTTTTCAACAAAATGTACTGACTATGCATCTTCATGCAGCATATGTGAAACGAGTGGTATGTATTCCAAAATTCATTATTTTCACGTACAAGAGAGAACACAACATTCTTGTTATGTTATTGTTTTCGTTCGCTACTGTATTCGGCAATGCGAGTTGAATCAAACATTTTTGGGTTTCCTTTTTTGATTTTCTCGAATTATTATAATATTATTAATATACATCAAAAATATTCAGTTCCTGAAAAGCTATTGATAGAGTAGTTTCGTACATAGTGTTGTATATAATCTAGAGCACTGATCGGACTATTCCTGAAATTTCAACATTTCTTGATTCATGGCTCCTGAACACTAATTTGAAATACAGGAACAGGCATTTGTTTGATTGCATACTGGCTGCTGTCTTGAGTATTGAATGTTCACCATTCCTTTCTATTTGATGTGTCAAATGTGACATTTTCGTAGAACTTAAAGAGCATTGTTGTAACATATTGGGGCTCATATAAAACTTAATGTAATTGTTGCTGAAAGCTTTTTTAATTTTAACAAGCAAAATGCGTATAAGATAAATTTGAAACTCCAATCCGCATCTTGGAAGAAAAGTAATAATACGATTTGGGATGTTTTTTCCTTTATTTTCTTAATAAAAAAACTCGTGTTGACCACAAGTCTCTACACGACGCTGAATATCTGTGATACTGATTCGTAGACTTTGCCAGCTTTCTTTTGATTTATCACCCAAACTATGCCATGTTTGGAACGATATATGGCTATATCAGTTCAGAACTAATATTCGTATTGTTTCACCAGCATTCAGTCTTATGTATAGCGGAATCCAAGATCGGACCATAGCCTTGCTAAGTAATTGTCTAGCTAATTGTAATATGAAAAACAGGGTCCTACAGCTCTGCTGGCAAAACAATCCCAAAAATTCTAGTTCCTCGACATCAATTTGCCCAACACCAATATTATGCAAGGAAAGATAAGGAAATTGCAGAAGAACTTCTTGTACTTCTTGTACTTCTTAGAAACTTATGCGAATTGCTTTGGAGTCATATTATGAATTCATTCAATCACTAATCAAATGTATCCTGCACTGAGTTCAACAACTGCATTTTGTTTTCCAAGTTATACTCTCTCACTTGATTGAAGTTGGAACAAAACCAAGAAAACCGGCTGGAAGTCGCAATCCCTGCAGCAAGAGACTTTTTGCTACACTCACCAAAGTTGCATAGTGAAAAATAAAATCCTCTCAATTATTGTCTGCAAATTTTACAAAAGTTCTTTTACAAAAGATCAAGCTCTTAGCATAGAGATTGGTCGGTTCCACCGCTGCATCTGAGTATCGTTATCGGTTGGGGTAGTGCCGGCCGTCCTCCCTTTTGTACAAGCCAGTGCAAGCACAAAGGATATTTCGCTCCAATAACCGTATATTGCTCCACTTGTACGCTGTTGTTACCTGCAAGATCAGAATCGCATACATGAGTATGGCCCTGATCAGTGCCTTGTAGGCAAGTATCTTATCCCTGCTTGTTGGTCACTGTTTCCTGAAAAGAGGCAAAAGAAGGTGGTATGCATGAATGGTTTCCTTCCAAACGGAGTCTTCGTGAGCACTGAGGTGTTTCTCATATCGAAAACCACTCCCAGATACTTCGCTTGCTTGGAGCAGTGCATCACCTGTCCATTCAACTTTACCCTGGTAGATGTTCTTCGTTCGACGTCCGTATTTTTGATATGGGTCCTTGAACACAATCAACTCGCTCTTCCTAGCGTTATCCCTCATCCTCAATTTTTCATAGTATGCAGTTAATGAGTCTAGGTACCTTTGGGGTGTCTCGTTCGCAAAAAGCAGAGATTGTGCTCAGATGACCACGCCAATAAGTCGTCAGGTAAGAGATTCACCTCAATTCCAGGTTTAAATTCATACCTGATACCGGGAATATCAAACGAGAATACATTAAAGAGAAAGAAGCCTAGAAAAGACCCCTAAGGGACCCCTGAATCAATACCAGAGGGTTCGGAACTAGCTCCACCAGATACCGCAAAGACAGCACGTCCCTCCATGAAACTGCCTGCCAAAACCTTTTTCTAAATCAATGAGGCACGCTATTATGGCCTTTTTGGCCGACCAATTTCTTTTGATACAGCCGACGCGTCTACTGTTGAGTGAGCTCTTTAGAAGCCAAATCGTCTTTCCGGTACAGTTCCTGCTTCTTCAGAGAACTGTGTGATGCTTTGAAGTATTACTCTTTTTAGTAACTTCCTTACTACGTCAGTACTGTTGGACTCTTTCGGAATGACAAATATTTTGGCACGTTTCCATTGCTGAGTTAAGTAGTAAATGTTTA
The DNA here is from genome assembly GCA_954870665.1 of Stratiomys singularior. Classification (NCBI taxonomy): domain Eukaryota; kingdom Metazoa; phylum Arthropoda; class Insecta; order Diptera; family Stratiomyidae; genus Stratiomys; species Stratiomys singularior. The sequence continues at coordinate 53,921,994 of OX940879.1, read as the reverse complement.
TGCAATTGTTAAAGAGGATTGCGAGAAGAACAAAATAAGTATGGGGAAGTTTTTTAATGAAAAAATTTGAAATTCCATCAGCCCCAGTCAATTTTTTGGAATTTTGCTCAATTGCGATCATCTTGAGTCTGTCAGGGCTCACAAGCACGGTACTGCCAATAGGAGCGTCCGACAGATTCGAATTGGAAAATCTAGTCAAAGACAGGTTCTTGTGGTCCTTGTCAAACATTGATATAGTTCTTCTAAAATTTAAAACAGAGGCCTCACTGGCCTTCTCCCCTTGAAAAACTTTCGCAAAATGATTTGCGATGGAGTCAGCAAAGGCCTTGTCATCCATGAACATGGAACCGTTATAAGTGAGAACTCCTGTCAGGCGCTTACGGCCAGTTATGTTGTTTATTGGGGAAACATCCAGGCACCGGGTCTGACGTCTGGGTCTGTTCGAATCTCTCATTGACAAAATCACATGTTCTTCTCGAAATCATTCTATTAAGGGATAGAATAAGAATGTGAACCCTCTGGTACTCTCAATTAACTACATTCACGTTACGGTGCTATATTCTTGAGAGTAGTTTTCTTACGTCAGAGATGCTACGATGCTATAGTAGCATCGTAGCTACTATAGCTACATTTCTGCGATGAAGTTCCAACACGTCCTGTGGTAAACCTCTATAAAGATAATTCCTCGGGTTATTTTTATGAAAATCTTTCAGATGACCGTATTAAGGGTTGAGTTTAAGTGAGTTTTTTTGTGTCTTCGATCTGAGATTTTTCCACTCAGGTCAGCAATAACTGCTTCTCAGTCCATACGCTTGTATAGGATAAAGAATCGATGTTATTTTATATCCAACCTTACACCCTTTTCATTCTTATGGTCAGCTCTACCAAAAGATGGTCAGACTGAGCGGGAAGAACTCTCCATTCAAAATTCCTCCAGCTGCGAGAAATATTCACCAGATTAGTAGACACAATGAAGAAACCGATCGTTGGCGACCTTCTTCGGGAAGTTGACTCCTTCAGTTCAATCAAAATGATATCTATATTTGCTAGCACCCAGTTGAACAGAGCCAATTACCCGATGAATGATGTCTTGCGTTGAAATCGTCCTCTATCGCAAAGTAATCTTTTTTCACACAAAGCGGGTACTGTTTCCAAGTCTTCAGTGAGATTTCCTCCCGGATATCCGTGTTTAAATTATATTCCAACAAATGTAAATGTGTAGCCTCCCAGAACTGAGCCTAATACCATGGCGTCTGCACACTTCAGACTTGGAAGACAGTGTCTTTGAATTTTGAGATGCTCCTTGAAACCCAAAGCTACTCCAAAGATTCCATCTGGGTCTACTACAATGAACAAGATATCTGGTCTATGCCTGTCCAAGTATTCTTGGACAGAGTTCCTTTTGAAACGTGGAGTTAGCACATAAATGTTAACAGTAGAGAGGGTAATGGGAACAGAGTGAACAAGTTACTTGACTACTATTCGCTTTAGCTTGCCCTACAGGCTGAGTTGCAGTTGGTTTGGCTGCACCCCTTGCTTTGTTAGTGAACTAGAACCCGCTTCGAATGGTATTTTTAAAGGAGAAAGTGACAAAATTCCTCAGTTCCACCTATTTTTAGAGGAGATTGCGTCTCCTCTTCAAGGCCTTACGACAGCCTCTGAAATTCGCATGAAGGCCTTTATTGTTGCAATTTACGCAGAAAACGGTATCTTTTCCCTCATCCTTTTCAATCGGACAGTCTTTGGGTTGGTGGTGTTTGTCACACTTGACGCAAATGAACAAATCGTTGACAATTGAAACACTGTGAGGTTTTTGAGTAAGACAAATACTCCCAGTTTACACTTTGGCGTAGGAGCGTTTCTACACTCATTGCCTTTTTGTCGTCAAAGTCTGACTTAAATTGAATCAGTAAGGACAAGAGAGTTTCCTTTTCCTTCCTTGACGCCACTGCTGAGAACCTTTTGGCTGCCAAAACATCCTCCCCTAGGATGGCTTCGAGTTTTTTCTTGACATCATTGTCTTCGTAGGAAGAGTGCACACCTTTTAGTAACAGGGTCAGCTGTTTTTCTGTTGGGAGTGTATATGCCATCTTATCCCATTTCGAAAAATCAAAAAGGGATAAAGTGGCGTGCTACACCTATACACTCAACACGAAAATCAACACGAACTTCGTTACCATTTTTTGAGTGTAACGAACTTCGTGTAGAACTGTTAACCGTTACATCCAATTTCGGGGCATAGACCTAGTTTTTCTGACATGCCCATTCAACTCTTTCCCTCAAAGGCTTAAGATTCAGCCTATAAAAGACAATAGGAGGAACGCTTTGCTTCTAATAGCTGCAAGGCTGGGCGGACTTTACTTAGCTCCGACAGCTATCCTATCCACTGGGGCGAATGTAATTTCGTCTTTTCTTACGCTTGTCGAAGCTTTGGAGGCAGCAGCGTGAAGTTCGGTAAGGTTCCTTTCGCTCAGGTTTACTGAGAGCTTAGAAGTGAGCTCAGGATTTGACACAATTGGTCCTTTCCGATGAGAATGGTCTTCCCGGACCGTCCTCATGGGCTCTTCTGGCTCGGACTTGCTGTTAAAATCAGCTGGAAAGTCCCTTTCGGTAGGGGGAAAATCCTCCTTCTCTACTCGAAATCCCTCTGAAGGAAGTTGTAGTTAGAGCTTGCAACTTGCTAGAAAGTCCAGCAAGCACTCCTCCCTTACATTCCCTCCAAAACTTTCGCAAAACCTCTGCAAGTTTTTCTTAGCTTTCAGCGTGAGAGCAATCTTTGCCGCGGAGAGCTCCTCCTCCCCTCCCTCGTCACCCATTCCCACTATTATCAAGACCGCGCTTGGGTGCGAGGTTAAATTATGAATTTTAAGGCTTCATTTTGCCTTTTTTGCATATTTTATTAACCCTGGGAAGATAATCATATTTAGTTGTGCGGAAAAGATAATCATGCGTAAATTTCACGCATAAGTTTTAATGGTCTGCTGTATTCGATTTTCTTTACTAATGTGAATAATCTAATTGAGTTCTTATATTTGAATACAAATCAAATAAAACCTATGATAATTAGTGAATATATTTTTATTCATTGACAAACAAAACACGAAATTTCTAAACTCTTCCAAAAAGTGACAAAGCACAACTGTAGCTTAACATTTCATCAAAAAATCATTTTTTTTTCTAAATATCCCGCTTTTTCACTTTAATACTAAATATTAAAAGTATCTCAAGAACATATATCGGTATAAACATTATCTACAAACAGTTTTGACACACATCAATGCTGTGTTCGCGACCTATTACATTTCGACATTTCTCGCATAATGTACTTGCATTGCGCCTTAATTGATAAGGACGATGCGTACAGTAATTACCTTTTTTGGTTCAGGTTACTCTACGATATATTTCGATGAATCGGGAGTATGTTTTGACTAAGTATGGCATATATTTTTGTGCAGAGATCTTGTTAAAGTTGGGGTCTGTAATTTCGTACCCATAAACGGCAATGAAAGCTCCGTGCTCAGCTTCTTTAAAAAAAGCTTTTCAATTTAAGGGCTTCTCACCTTTGCTGCAACATTGTTCATTCCGTAAAACACAGCCACGGGCCATCTATTAGTCTTTCTACTGCAAGGCATAATTGCGCACATTTCATCTAGTATATCAACTCCACCCTTTGTTTGGTTATAATATATAATCATCTCAGGTTTTCCTGAAACTTCGTCAATGGAAGCATGTTCATCGCAAGATGAAAGTAAGTTGACCATTCTATTTGCCTTAGGTTTATAGGATACTTGACCGGCTGTTTTTGATTTCTTCAGGTATTTCGGGTTTATTCGACCACGTAGTTCCCACCATTGTTAACTTATATGGCTTCTGAAGCATTTTTTCCAATCGGAATCGAGGTCATACGTAATATTACGACGACTACCGCTTGCCTGAGTTATTCTTCCCAAATAAGGTATTTCATTAACCATGTATTCTATGCCACTATCATACAATATCAAGATTTTAACGCCATACATACTTGGTTTGCTGGGGATATATATTTTGAATGGACTCTGACCTCAAAATCGAAGCAACTGATCATCAACTGATACGTGAGCTCCCGGAGTATAACTGCTTACACATTGGTAAATGAAAATATCCCATATTTTGCGGATATGTCTGAAAATTTCAGTAGCTCGATGTGCAGAGCGTATGCGTCTATCATCCAGCCGAAGACATCTTATAAAAAATTAAAACGATCGCGGCTCATTACCGAATCAAAAATCATTGATGACGTTTCGTCGAAAAGCTCATCCGTACTCAAGTGATTATCTTTTCTCATAGCTGCCTTTACCAGGATTTCAAAGAGTGCGCGTATTTCATCTCTAGTCGTATCCCCAAATGAAGCAGCAGTCATCGACCCCTTTCGCTTCAATGACAAAGATATAACTCGACGATTGGCAGATAATGAACCCTGCAACTCATTATCATCAACTAGTAGTTCTGCAGCTACCTTATCTCCAAAGACTTCTTCTACATCACTTTCAATGTCATCTTCACTTATATGGCTTTCAATTTTACTATCAGTATCACTGCACTGACTCTCATCGTCCCTTTTTAACAGACCAGCCAGAATTTCATCTTCTCGTAAACCTCCGCTGGCCGTACTAACTGAGTGCAATCACAAAAATATCACAACACAAAATTATTATTATTAAATTAAACTCGTCTTTTTCGAAGACTTTAAAATATTCATTTCACTGCGTCTAAACCCTTACTGACTAACTGAAAAACATGGTTAGCTTTTTATATTTTGCTTATCCTATAATTTCTATTATTTGTATATTGGGTTTTTACCATATTCCTGAAATCAGCAATGATGCACCAAAAACGAAAGTGAAAGTCTATTCTAGATCAGTCTGATTAGTGAGCGATTAGCGGATAAAGGATCTACATAAAATCTTTGTGATGCCGATAACCTCATAAAGCAGTTAAAAAAGAAAAAAAGACATTTAGCGAAACAGTTAAATTCCAAGGCAATTAAAAAGGGATATCAAGTGTAATGAGTGCGGAAATGAAAGGTAATAAAAACAGGATATAGTTTAAAAGATTAAAATAGATGAGAGGGTGTAATATCAGGCTCTGATATAATTGCAATTCGTCCACAATTATTTCAGATGTATATAACCGAAAAATATTTAGTTTAAGTCGTGAAGATCCCGGAAACTCACACCAACATTTGGTCGAGTGGAAATCCCAAAAATCACTTCAAAGATAATCATGCGTAATTTTTACGCATATGATCACTTTATCCCAAAAATGACGACACGGCGCATTCATCCCACGAATGGTACAATCTAGGAATGAGAATTATAAAAACTAGCAATGCAGCTACATAGTCTGAAGCTGGAGAACAATTTTTCAAAAGTTTATGCGTAATTTCTATGCAGATTATCTTTCCAGGGTTAATAAAATCAATATGCCCTTGGAGGAGTATACTAAATATTAAAACGTCATACGCATACAGTACCCACTTTGAGACATGTTCGGATAATGTCACGCGCCTTCGTAGTCGTCTTAAGAGCAAATTCGTAAGCAAGTATCAATAACCAATACACCGATCATTCTCGAATCGGAAAAAGACATAATTGAGTACGACAATACCTGTGTAAATTACCAGCGCGTAAGCTCGAGAATTATCCATTTGAAAGTTTTTGGTTGGTGGTTCTGGTTGAAACATGTATAAAAGCGACTACAGCGAGCGGCGAAGAGAAGTCATGGATTAAGTGGTGTCTGGTTGAATAGGTAACTGTTCGATAGCGAAGTAGTGAGTCCAATCGTACGCGGATTACAAAGCGAGTGAAAGTGATTGTTATAATTGATCAACTAATTAAAATAAAAGTGAATAAGTGAAGTAGTAATTCAGTGAAAATAATTGTGAAGTAATTTTAAATTAGTTCGTGTGTGTTTAATTCACTTTTGCAAACATTTGCGAAGCAAACAGGCCACGAGCCTGATAAAGCGCACCAATATTATATGTATTCTTTTAATACTGAATTCGCTAGCTCATTTTTTTTTAGACAAAACGAAGTAGAAAAGAAAAATTAGAATATCTGAATATTATCCATAATTTCGAGTGTGTGGACTGATTGCAGTTTTTGCTCTATCTATTATATAAATCATCATCTGATGGAATCCTTTTGCATGATCAACAGTGGTCAAATATTATGCTTTTATAAGTATATCAAAAAGTTCTTCGGAGTTTTGAACTGGAAACACGTCGCTTTGAGAAATCTCATAGATGTTCCTGTAATAAGTAACTTTTCTCCATTTCGCTCTTGCTGAATCGTCTGATTTTCTGGAGACAATCCAAAGGCTTACGTTTTATGTGGAATTAAGTGGTGAAATTATATATTTTGTTTTGTGTCACCACTTTTTTCTAATGAACTTGAACTTAAATTCTAGTGAATATGGTTTTATCATGTGAAGTCTTTATCTAATGCTGCATATTATTCTTCAAACTCAATTTATCAACTTTTGATAAAACAAATTTCTACATCTATGCTATATTTAACTAGCTTTACGTGCTATTTTATACCTAAATAGCTTTGACAGTTCTTTTTTTCCTCTTTATTCAAATTGCCCATGTAAATATTAAAAATTTAACTAGAGTTTGTTCAGTTTCTACCAAATTCAATGCGATTGCTACAGCTAAGAAGTCTTGATTGCTAGTCATGAAGGGTTCTTTATTATTTTTAGCTTTAATATTTCCTTCTTATATATTAAACTGATTTTGTAGTTCTAGAATGTTCTAGCCCAAATATTCCATTAAAATCTTTGTTGAAGAATTTTGGTTTTCCTAATCTATGCATGATCCGAATAGATTAAATTCCTTTGGAAAGTCAGTCCTGATGCCTACATAAATTATGTCCTTAGAATGGAGGTTTTTAGGAGTAACGGGGTTCTTTATTGATGAGTCAGTTTTTGGTTAAATCTATTATTTGTCAGGGGTGTGCTGCACCCTGTATCGATCAAGCACCTTATTATTTTGACTTTCATTGTCTATGTAGTTCACATTTTGTGATCATTTTATAGGTATTTTAATTTATAGGATGCGATGATTCTTTCCGAATTTGATGGGATTGCCACATTGACGATGTGATTCATTTTTAAGATTTGTTAACGTTGTTAGTCAATCCGTTTTTTTTTGTTATAAGTTTTATCTTTGATCAAAAAAACACCATAGGATTACATTATCGTCATACACATGCATTTATGTGTGTACGATTATTGCTTGAATTTACTAGATAAATATTTTTGTTTGAATTTGAAAAATCAGTCTTTTACGAGTTTCCTCCTCACCCCCTCAATTAAGGTTATTATTTCTAAAATATCTGTGTTTTTTTAATGGTTGGGAGGAGAAAGCTATTTAAGCCCAGAGTGTCGGACACCCGGTGGCAACCAGACTACCGACTAAACACCTCCCCTGTCACATCAAGAACTTAGCCTTGAACTGTTTGTCACATTAATTCGGACTAGGCCTCAATAATCGTCGCCTAATGTCGCCTTCATGTTCTTCACGTAGGAAATTCCTCTTTGAGCACGGATGAACGGAAAGGAATAAGGTTGCCGTCAGAGACATCCACTTTCCGTCTGCACCGCCAAGTGGTATATGATGCCCTTCTTCATAAGCAGAACTGTCCGTACGTAATGCGACACGCAGTTCCAATTGTCTTTTGACTCCATAATTTTCCCCATTACGCTTTCTGGAGAGAGCAAGCCTATTTTCTCCAGGAGATGCGAACGGAGTCTTGTTGACCACCAGCAAGTAAAGAACATGTGGCAGGCGTCATCTGTAGTTCCGGGCTGAACAAGCAAGCTGGGATCGGTGACTTTCCCATCTTAGACTATAAGACTGAAAATGCTCGTGCCCACTGAGCAGGTGTCAGATAACAATCAGTCTCACCATGTGTTCTTCAGAACTACGGCCCCAAGTCACTGATGAGACGTGCGGTACACCTGCCTCACGTTTCGCTTACCCATGATTGCTGCCACAAAGTTAGAGTCCTTCTCCTTTCCTCTCGGCTGACGACTTCTCTCGTCGACTCCCTCCTACGTAGGTTCACTTGCTTTCGTTCTTCCGCGAGTAGCATAACAGGAACCACCCTTGAGATAACCAGCACTGCTGGTTCAGAGACAATGCGTTATGCAGCTGCAATCCTCAAAGCTCCTCGCCTCTGTACCTGTGCGAGACACCTTCGGTACGACTCCTTACTAAGAGCGTCAGCCCAGATTCCGGAGCCATACAATATCGCTGACTCCATTGCACTCACAAGTAGCCGTCTCTTACTCAATGTTGGTCCCCCCATGGCAATAACACGCCGAGAGCTGACACTCCCACAGCAGCCTTATCTGCTGTCACTCGAATCTGCTCAAAAAAGGCCATATTCGAGTCAATCATCAAGCCAATGTTTTTTTATTGATTTCTTTGATATAAATAGCATTCACACGACGCGTTATTGCATCTAGTTTTAATTGCGCCTGTTTCGCAATTCGGCGATTCGGGAACACACCCTGCTTCCAGCAGGCATTAAATGCGCTGAGCAACATTTCAGGGCAGAGTTGGTCTGGAAGCTGCACCATTTCCGCTGTGTTAACGTCTGACCCCGTGGCCTTTTTAGTTTTTAATAATTTCACCGCCTCGTGCAGCTCAATGGCACTAAAAAGTGAGCATTCTACCGGACTTCCTCCGTCGTAGTTGTTGGGACGGACGGGCTTCCATGCGGCTTCTAGTTTCCGCATGGCAAGCTTGCAACCCTGGCCCAGGCATAAACTTGATAAGTCTCATGATGGAGTTCACTAAGCTTTCAGCTGAGACTCCTTTCGTCCAAGTCATGGTTTTACCGCCAATTAGGACTGCGGCATAAGAAGCAAATGTCACGTCCGGAATGGTTCCCAAGCAGCCTCGCCATCGAAAGGTTGATGTGTTCCCATCGTTCATTAGGACCAGTTCTCTCCTGGCAGCCATTCATAGGATCCTCTTGGATGGTGAGTCAATCCCCATTCTACCGCCCTGGCAGTAAATTCACCGCCCACAAGGTTTCGGCCTTCCGAGCTCGAGTCAGCGTCCTCCAGTTCTTCAAGTTTGCTCTGAAAGAGTGAAATTGATTCATTCGGTGTGAGATAGACTCTTAAAATGTCATATACGCACAATCGAAAAATACAAAGCCATCCCCGCTGGAAAAAGTCTTGACTAAGAGTAGAGCACTATCTCGCAACGAGATGGTGGCGGTGCCGGATCGGAAGTCTTGTGCGGTTGAGCTACCGTGTAGGTTGATCTGCAAAAATTGGATCATGTCTTACCTTTTCTCTTCTTATGTGCCTTTTTGAATTCAAGGCTTCTACTACTTCTTAGAATATAAGCCAGGTCCTCAGGCTTCAATACATGTGGTTTGCACAAGACGCAGCTAGGTTTATTTGGGCACTTCCGCCTTATAGCTGGGAAGGCTACACAAATAGCACAGGTTGCTTCGATCTGAACCCTTGCAGTTCCAGAATTTGTGCTTGTAGCTGTGGCACTTACAGCATTGAGCTAGAACAACCCATCAGATCTTTTTGCATACGAACCAGCCAACTTTAATTTTCTCCTTGGCCAGAAGTTGCACTGCGTCTTTCTCTGCTATTTCTACTATTGCCATCCTTTGTCCTCTGGGATTGCTAGGCGTCAGCCTTACCCTAAAGCTGTCTGCCGTAGGAAGAGTTTGCCTAATGAACTCTTCTACTTCTTTGACATCCGGAACATATTTTATGTCTCTTATTTTCAAAGAGGCCATTGACTGTAATATCGATATAACGCACTCTCGAACAGGCTCGAACACCGCTCGTACCAGGCTCCATTTTTTCGGGTCCCGAATTTTGCCTGATTTCCGAGAGGACCTCGGCGTAAGTCTTGTGATCTACAAGCTTGATTAACAGAGGATCCTCACGCTGCCTGCGTCTGTTTGTTTTAGGCTTCGAACTGAGTTTTGTGCTATCGTGCTTTTCGGGTGGCTGTTCGATCGAATCTTTTCTTCGCTTCGCAGCCTTCTGTTGCGATTTGGAGCGCACCAGTTGAAAGTCAGCACATCGCTCCTCCCCGTCACTATTGTCTGTTGCCACAGGTCCCTTTATCTTTTTCCTGCGATCAGGTTTTAGTAGGCCACATGCCACTCTTTTGCCCTTCTTACAAGGAGTAGTATTTTCGATAGTTTCGGTGGTAGTATTCAGGGGGCTTTGCATTCAGATATTTTTTGAAGCCCATTTAACTCATTTTCTGCCCGTAGCCATTTGCGGCAGTAGTGCTGGATTCTGTCAACAAGGTCCTCCAGATCGTTGAACCGGTTTTAATGTCCATATAGACATTTTTCTGGAAATTGATCGCATTCCTTATTACCTTTAGTACCGCGTTTATATTTCTTTTGAGCCGCTCTTCCTCACCTTGGTCGACGACTATCTTTGGAGCCCGCTCGTCCTCAGTTGACGCTTTCGGTGAATTGTGTGTTGGAGTGACCAGACACTGCTGAGATCCGATTCCATCCACAGGATCCTGTATTTTAATTTCAACAGTCCCTGGCGCATGGCGATTAGCGACACTGACTCCGGTCTTGTTTTACTTGCTTCGTCACCTCCAGCAGGTACAGCCTGACCAAGAGGAGTAATTTGATTAATGGAAGTTTGCTTCCATTTTTTTTCTTGCTGTACTGGGTAAGCTTTGGTACACGTTAAGGCGAAGTGTTCAGCAGTTTTGGCCTCGGGACAAACGTACCTTCCTCGGTGATATTGTCACTTATAGCTTTTGATTCTTCAGTGAATAAGTGAGCCACCACTGAAAAAGGCCCTGACAACTTATCAGAAGCAAAATTGCTGGAAAGAAGCTTTAATGAGTTCAAGGCTCCCTCACACGTCGGAGTGTGTATCCTCACCCCTGGTTTTTTTTTGTTTGTCTTCATTCATTGTTTTGTTTATTTTGATTGGGTACATTTTAGTGGCTTCTTACGCGTCAAGCTAGTGGACAACCTCGCCAAGCTCCAATAAGACTATTAAGTGGTTCGGTCATCCTGACTTTTAAAGTAGCTTCATTCGTATAGTTTCCCTGGAAGAATCTGAAAATTGATCATCGATTTGTTGGCATTTTGCTCTGACTCAAGAAATCGTTTTTGATCCTAAGAACTGTATTCTAATAATTTATCTACTGTTGAGCAAAGGGCTGACAAAGATATGCTGTACACTGAATTCGAAAATTCCTCAATCCTCTTTCAATATTTGAATATTCTGTTCAAATATTCTCTCTATTTGTGCTTGAATCCATTCAGCACTTTTGTTTCCATGCTGATCTGCGGCTAATTCAATGTTTTCATGTTGTCTAAAGTGTGCCAATTCGACTTGTATGATTAAAAAAAACTTACTTTTGGTGTAGACTTTTCCTTAGTCCTCGAATACCGTGACGGTACTGGATCCTTAGCCGGTTGTTGATGTACGCACAAAGATTGATTTCTTTTGTCAGAACCTACGAATTTTTTAAGTCAATAGAGTGACTCTAGTGACTAGAGAAAACAGATTTCGGGTTAAAAAAAAAAACAAGTATTTATTTAAACATATAAAAAATTCACATAAATGTTTTTTATAGGATTCGTAAAACTGACTGGACCGGGGTTGAGATACCCGATATCTTGAGGGATTTTAAAATAAAACAATCTTTTATACTCCTAAATATTTTATCAGAAGCTAAACTTTAAAATTCTTAAAAATATTTAAAACCAGAATTTTCTTGTCTGCCGTCAAAAAGAGACTTACTGAGTGCTTATATCTAAAACTTTCTAATATATCCTTCTTGCAAACAAATGTCAGCAAATGTAGGAAATGTCGTTAGTCTTTTTTATACATTTTAATGTTTTTTTACCGAGACTTTTAAAGTGCGTAAATATTTTATGTAAAACATAACCAAATGTATTGAATTTACACTAGCTGGAAGTTCTGTGCACATATTCTATTCAATACATGCACAGAACAGAACCAATATTTTATGGGGTAAATTCAACCCCCAGTTGTATGGGTGAGGGACTTTTTTCATGCTGTATGCCGAAAGTTAAAATTACTGTTAAAATAACACATATTTGAATAGCGGTAGCCACTTTTTTCTTGATATAGCGTGAAATAAAATGCCGAATCCTTTGCTTTTCTTTCAAATGGTGCTTCCATATCATTGTGACGTATTTTGCACCCAAGCAATATTTTGGTCCTTTATTATACGTTCATTGGCTAAATTTGTCCATCTAGTCTCTGACTGATTGCTGGCGATCCACTTAATGCAATTTCTTCTCCATTTTCCTATTCAAAATTTTAAATATGGTTGTTCCTAGATTGTAAACTTGGTGAAACCATTAACAGCTGAACATCTGCCACTCCAACGTGGGCCTGGATGTTTAAACTATGTTTAATTTCCTACTCTCGTGCTCTTCTTAAATGCATCTACTCTCGCGTTTTGACCGTCAATGAGTTGCAGTAAGATACCACCAATTCTGCAGTTTTCAGCACGGAAATCGACATTTTTTCTCGAGAAACTGGGAATTTAAGAGGGAACTGAAGAGTTACAGCGTAGGTCTGTAATCGGTCACAATGAAATATCTCACTCATAAATCGACCCAAGTCATTGATTCTTCCTCAGTAACACGGATTTACCCTCTGCTGTTGACAATACCACGAATGAACCATTTGTAACAGGTAATAGTAATCATTAAAATATGTAATACATATTTAACAATTAAGGTCTGTCAAGGGACGTTCTATATGATATTCAAATCTTGCTGGAGTGTTTCATAGTTCAAGAGTATCCATAAGTTCCCATAAGCCAGAAACTTCCGTAAGCCAACGTCGATACTAATCGTGGTTTTCTCTAGGCTTTCCATTTTCTCTTGACATTCACCTGCTAGAATCTATTGTGTATTTATAGTGTTAAAACTACGTCACGTTCATCAACCAATCCATATATCCAATGCAAATTGTTCGTCGGTCTATTCTGCCTGGAGCAACTGGGGATCATAACTGACTTTGACGGACTTTGTTGTTTCCAAAGCGTAACACTGAAACGGCGCTTACTTTTACTCATTCTTCGGAGAAACTTCCCAAAAAATGAGATACGAATACACCATGCAGCAAGTAAAGCAATGTTTGTGAGGCAAATGTGTAAGAGAGAAAGAGCTTTTTTAGGCATGAGATGAAGGCAATGTATACCCTTAATGTCGCACTTTCATTGGCGCAAATGAAACTAGACAACAGATTTAAAACCATTCCTATCAACTAGAGTAAGTAGGCGTAAGGAGTATAGTGTAAGGAGTAAGGTGATGTAAGGAGTAGTGATGTGCGATATTCCTTCTCTTGTGTAAAAGGAGAATTGCTAGAGAATAAATCCTCTATCCATTATGAGTTCAGCTGATCAAGTATATCATTCTTACCTGTTAGGATCAGACGCGCATAATATACCACCTGATTCTCTATTCTATTTGTCACCCAATTAAAGCACTCTCTCAAAAGCTGTCAGAGATTGTTCGGCATGCTGATGTAATCCACAGTGTTCTCCATCTGATTGAGGGCTTTGCTTCATATATTTTCCATGTAGAAGCATAGAATAACAACTCACCAACTAGGCATCAATAGACTGATTGCCAAAAACCCTCCCGGGGTCCTATTTACCGATAGCGAGAGAAGAGAGAGTGTTTAGAAGTAAAACGGTGTAAACGAGTAGAGAAAGCGTGACAACTATCTTTCTGAATTTAAATGTGGGAGAAAGATTTATCGTTCAGGACAGTAAATGTGACCTATTGTTAATGCATGTGGAATTGAGAACTTAAGAATGTGCAACTCTCCGCACATTCATCTCTATGTCAAACTTGCAGGGGTCCTTAGATTTCGTACCAAATTGGTCAAGCTAACACTAATAACCTGCGGATTTAACAAGTTAGCAAAGCAACGTTTATATTTTCTTAACGTCGATGATACGTATTTTACAGAACACAGTAACCAAAGTCATGACCACTAAATTGCAAAGCTACATTGATACCCTTTTAGAGTCCTTTCATAAATTTAAAATGAATATGAAATAATGAAATTTGATAACATCCGAACTATATTTTTTATCAGAGGGATATCTCAACGCTGACACCTCAAATTTACGGCGAACTGACTCCAGTGAATAGAGCTGCTGAAATACTTAAAACTTTTAATTGATCGCTGTCTGACATGGAACAAAGATTTACAATAAAACATAGTTTTGTTGTTTTACAGTCCTCCATTGTTTATATTTCATCTTGCAAACTATCTGCCTTAATGTGACTAATAAAATTAAATTTAGAAGAGGATACTAAGAGGATACTTATATCATTCTATGACAGTATTGCGAGGAGAAAACAGACAAATACATATTTGTATGAACATTAAAACGCTTTTAACAAAAAAAAGCTTAAAAAAGGTATTGGGTGGTTGCATTGAAATTGTCGGTTTGGGACATAGTAAAATATGTAATTTTTTTTTATATAAGAGGTAATATATTTAATCTTAAAAATAGTTACCATTGGGATCTACGACTCGTTGCCACGCAGTTATGGTAAACGTGATGGTAAACAATACATTCCTGTTCAATAAAAGTCTCTGTCTCGCCCATAGAAGAAATTTCGTCATGCCATTTCTAAGCCCTCCCAGTTGGTGAATTGTCGTCCTCGCATGAAGTTATCCATCGCCCGGAAAAGGTGAAAATCTGATGGCGAAATGTCGGGAGAATATGGTGGATGTGGCAAAGTTTCCCAGCCAATTTCCTTTGCGGTGTCCCTGGTGAATGCCGCTGTATGTGATCGTGTGTTACCCAGGAGGAACAAGACTCCCCTCCTATTCATGAGTGCTGCATGCGTACGTCGCAATTCCTGATGAAATTCTTTTAATTTTTGACTCTACTCTTCAGCTGTAATGCTTTGGCCAGGTTCCAACAGTTGATACCATACGATGCTTGTGTGGTGCCACCATACACACAACAAGGTCTTCCGCTGATGAAGATTTGGCAATGGGAGGGTTCCAGGAGGGTCGTCTGGCGATAAGCACTGATACGTACGTCGGATATTGTCATACATTGTTCATTTTTCATCGCACGTAACCACTCGACTCAAAGACGCCTCCCGTTCGTTGTGCAATAACAGCGAAGTACAGATCCCTACACGCTACCTTTTGTTGTTGTCAATCAGTTGATGAGGAACAAGCCATCGTTTCTTTCTCAGACGTCGAAGATGGCGGCTTTTGTCGAACTTTACGCTTGATTCGTGTAAAGTTTGGCGGGGATTGTCCTCTATGTCGACAAGAAGCTCCGTGTCATTTACCCGAAACATCGCTACAGGATGATCATCGTCTTCAAGGCTGTTATCCCCGGTGCGGAATCGGGCAAACCATTTTTGAGCTGTACGTTCTGACTTGATATTGTCTCCAAATGCGTCACATGTCCTGCTACATCATACTTTTACAGTTTCACTAACCATCTTTACACTTCAATATTTTCCAAAAGACTTAATACATTTGAATCACACTCAACTTTTTATAATGGCCGCCGACATCGCTTTTCAGGCGATGACGTGACGTGACGAAATGACGTGACGTTCTGGAATGAAGACGTTTACAGATGAGACATCCCTTAACGGACACTTTCAATGCAACCACCCAATTGATACATCTAACTCCAAATAAAATGAGAGGCTAGACATCCACTTATGCTATATTCCAGGCTTACTGACAAAATGGAGCAAAAGTGGTCACGAAATTCATTGCAAAGAGACAGGGTAGCAAAAAACATCACTAATACTCTTGGCCGATTTCTCTCAGGAAAAGAAAGAAGTAGCTTAAGTTCATTTGCATTTGTACTATGTTCTTACCTAAAAATTTAAAGCGGGTTTGCTTATTTCACGCAAAATGTAGAGGAAACATACAAACCCAAAAAAAATTCCACTTATTATGGTATAGCACAGCTGGGTCGGGAGTTTTTTCGAAGTGTCAGCGCTGTATTCACTTATGGTATGACAAAATAACCAACCCTTACTATAAATCACTCTCTTCTCACACTTTATCTTCAAGTGGCAACGAGAGTTTTGTTTATTTAATATGAAGCTTTTCAGCAAGTATTACTGTCACCAAAAAAAAATAAATATGTACTAATAACTACTTAAAAATAATATACATCCTTGTACCTTCTATACATTTATCAATTTTTTTTTCAGACGCTAAACGCATCGTACGTAGCTGTGGCAATAAAGCACCT
Source organism: Stratiomys singularior (assembly GCA_954870665.1). Lineage (NCBI taxonomy): Eukaryota > Metazoa > Arthropoda > Insecta > Diptera > Stratiomyidae > Stratiomys > Stratiomys singularior. Next base: position 53,905,685 of record OX940879.1, on the reverse strand, counting down.
GAAAATCTTGTTTGTAAGACATGTCGGACCAAAAATTGCAATAGTGACGAAAAATTACCGAAAAAATGTTATACATGTGATTCGATGACAAATCCAAAATGCGTACGAAACGAAGGAATTGAGTCGACATTTTGCTCAAGCGTTTCTCAAAAATGCTTTGTACAACTTGACGTAAATGGAACTACTACACGTGGTTGTAAGGAACCAGAAGAATGTAAGGATAATAATTGCGAAGTATGCGATGGACACTTGTGCAATACGAAAGCGTTAGTTCAAGAACTGATTAGTTGTCACGTGTGTAGTGATTCTTCCGAATGTGTACAACACCAAAAAGAAAAACCGACTTCGTTGAAGGAATGCCCTATCCCTGGAGATCAATGTTACATGATTTACAAAAACGAAAAAATGATGAGGGGCTGTTTATCATCAAGTGATACGCCAAGTGAATGCAAAAATAATGATGCAAATTGCGTAAAATGCAGTTCATCAGGATGCAATAGTGCTGCCCAAATGGGTGCACCAGATCTGAAATGCATTCAATGTAAAGATAAAGATGCATGTCCGTGGCGCCATCTTACGATTAATGCCACTGATTGTACGAATCCGATTCCGTACACTAAACAAGAATTATGTTACACGTTGACCCAGCCTGATGGTTTAACAGCACGAGGCTGTCTTTCAGAGGAAGGCTCCTGCTCCTTAGAGAACAAAGATTGCCGGGTATGCTACGACGATGCATGTAATGCACAAGCCACGCGGAAATTTTCTTGCATCCGTTGTCGAAGTGACATCGACCCTGCTTGTGCAAAAACAAACAACAATTTTACAAGTTCGCCGTGTGCTAACGCTCCAACTGCTGCAATTCGCGGATGTTATACAGAAAATTATGGTAAGTACACGCATGTTCTCAGGGCATTGGCGAAACTCAGATGCCTGAAGTAGAGCCACCCTTAATTTCAAATAAGTTTGAACTTTAGCGTCTATTCATTGTTTCTGGCAACTGGCTCATCAGTAAATATTATGTAACCATTTTCGTTTCAACACTTCCTTGTAAATATTTCTTGGGTTTTCATCGAAAATGGACTGGATTGGTTAACCGTTAATGGGGGACTAGAGTTTTTGAGTGTCCTGAAGTTCGGGAAATGGTCATCGTTCACCATGTTTTATTTTTTGAAAACAGATCGTACGATCGACTGAACATATTGCGTAGGAGTTTGTCACTATATGTTCGTTGACTATTGAGCCATGTAATTTTAGCCGTAGAAGCCAGTGCAAGTCCGAAGGATTTTGGCTCCAATAACCCTATCTTGCTCCACTTGTACTTCGCTGTTGCCTGCCATATTAGAACCGCATACATGAGTATGGGCTTGATGAGTTACTTGTAGGCAAGTATCTCCACCCGCTTGCTAGTTGTTGACTGCTATCTGAAAAGAGGAAGAAAAAGATGGTATGCATAAGAGGTATTCTTCAATGCAGCGTCAACGTGAGCACTAAAGGTGTTTTGCGTATCGAAAATCACCCCCAGATACTTTGTTTGCTTTGAGCAGTGCACCACCTGCCTATTCAGCTTCACTCTGGTATCGCAGATGCTCCTCGTGCGACGTCCAGATATTTGATGCGGATTTGTGACTTTTGATTCCATTGTTGTAAGAAGTAGCAAATGTTAATGCAGTCTTTAGAAGGATTGTGAGGAGAATAAAATACGTGTGGGGAAGTTTTTTGAGGAAGTGGAAGCATCCTGAGACTTTCAGGTCTGACAAACAGAGTACTGCCAATACGTGCGTCGGAATGACTAGGATCTGAAAATCTAGTCAAGCGCAGGTTCTTGTCATCCTATTCGAACGTAAATATTGATCTTTTCAATATTGAATTCAATTCAATAATGAATTGAAAGCTGAGTCCTCACTTGTTTCCCCTCTTGAAGGACTGTCGCAAAATGATTTGCGATGGGGTCGGAAACAGCTTTTTTGTCCATGAGCATGAAATCTGTCCATGAGCATGAATGAAAATCCTTATAGGCGAGAACCCTTGGCAGAAGCTTACGGCCAGATATTGTATTAATTTGAGGGAGCGTACAGGCACCTGGTAGGATGTTTCCTAGGGTCTGCTCGAATCTCTCATTGGTAAAGTCAGATGTTGACGTTGACGAGCTTCTTCAGAAAGTGGGCTCGTTTCGCGCAATAAAAATGAGATCTATAATTACTTGCACCTAGTTGAACAGAGCCGATCAATATCTATTAGATACAGGACTACCCTAGGAAGGAAGTCAAACATTCCACGCAATGTAAGGACTGTTTCAAAGTCTTCAATAAGATCCCCACACGGATATTCGTGTTTGAAATTGAAACGAGCTCAATATCATGACGTCTGCGGAATTCAGACATGAAAGATAGTGTCGTTGAGTTTTGTGGTGCAAAGGCAGGCCATTCGCTGGATCTTCTCTAGCCATTTTGCAACGGTTCTCTTTTTTAGTGCCACCAAATCGAAGCTCCGTAAGTGGTTATTGGCATCACTACTGTTGTGTAAGTACAGTGGCAATTTTTGGTTTTATTCCACAGGTTTTCCCCACTAGTCTTTTCATTGTGAAGAGCGCTGCTGTAGCTCCCCGTCTGACTGCCCCTATGTGTGGAGTGCAAGTTAGCTTACTATCCAAGGTTACTCCAAAGTATTTCACCTTGGTTACTAAACTTATATGTTTTCCGTCAACGGTCGGGCGTGGAAATGTTTACGGTTTTCGAAATTTTGTTTATACTTTTCAGTCTTGTTTCTGAAAAGAACCAGAAATCCGATCTATGCCTGTTCAAGTATTCTTGAACAGGGTTCCTTATGAAATGTGGGGATAACGAACAAATTTTGACGGTGGAGACTTAATGGAGTTCATTGCGACAACAAATTTAGAAGGGAAAGTCCAAGTACGCAACCTTCTACTCTGATTAGTGAGTTTTTTGTATTGTGGAATGAACGAATCCACTTTGTGGATGAGACAAGATGATGAGAATGAGATTGAGGATGCGACAAGTTGCACCCGAAAATTTGATTGCAATCATTAGACATGCCAGTAATTCTGTCTTTTCTGAGCTGCAGCTGACTTAACTGCACCACTTGCTTGAATGGTGTTTTTTAAAGAAGCAGTGACGAAGTCGCTTCTTTTTACCTTCTTCTTATGGAGATTGCGACTCCTCTCTTTAGCCTCGTTGACCTTTGGACAGCCCCTGAAACATGCGGGGCGGTCTTTACTGTTGCATTTATGCAGGAATTGCATCTTTTCCGTTTTCTTTTTCAATAGGGCAGTACGTTCACTGGTGGTGTTTGTCGAACCGAGGGCACCGGGGTTCCGTTCCGCAGTTTGAGGCAACATGACAAAATCATTGGCAATTAAAACAATGAGACTTGTTTGATTTCGTCAACGTTTCCATTGTATCTTTTGATATAACAGAGTTTTAACATCCATAGCTTCTTTGACGTCAAAGACTGGCTTTAATTGAACGAGGAGGGATGAAAGAGTTTTCTTTTCTTTCTTTAAGGCCACAGTTGAGAACCTTTTTGCTGCGTAAACATCCTCCCCAAGGATGGCTTCTAGTTCTTCCTTGACATCATTGTCTTCGTAGGGAGTGTGCCCACTCTTTAGCAACAGGGTCAGCTTTTTCTCAGTTGGATAGGCGTAGCACGCCACCTTGGCTCATTTTAGGAACTAAAAAAGACTTTTATGTTCCTCAATTGTTTATAGATCCAACGAATTTCCGTGGAACTGTTTACATCAAACAAGGAGGCATCGAGCTGATTCTTCTCACATGCTGAATGTATTTTCTCTTAAAACGCTTATGATTAAACTTAGCTATAGCTAAGATAGCTATTTTACGCACTGGGGTGGGTGCGACTTCAGCTTTGGTACTTCCCTGAGCTTTCGCGACAGCAGCGTGTAAAATTCTTACGCTCAGGCTTACTGAGCGCTTAGATTTGGCCCTGGAATTGGAGGTCAATTGGCCTTTGCCGACCACCCTCATCCCGGTCCACTTCCATCGACTCTTCTTGATCTGACTCACTGTCACAATCTGTCAAAGTATCTCCTTCTGTAGTGGTAAAATCAACTACAGGTAGGTCTTCTGCAGGGATTTTTAATTGAAGTTTGCAGCTTGCTTTGTTTAGCAAGAACTCCTCCTTGATGTTTTTCTGGCAAAAGCTCTTCAGGTTTTTCTTAGCATCCCGCGTGAAAGCACCCTTTGCCGCGGAGGGCACCTCTTCCCTCCTACGTCATCCATTCATGCTATTTCCAAGACAGAGCTTGCATGCGGGGTTAAATTTAGAGAATCCTAAACAGGCAAATTAATTAATTATTTCTTAAATTATAATAAGATATGTTTAGATATGATTCAGCAACTTGCCGGCCTCGGCAAGAAATTAAGGGCTAAGGCCTCTGTTTACCCACTTATGAAAGTGGTTGATTAACTAATTTAAAGGTGGAGTTATAAAAGAGAAGTGGTGATTCAGTGTAGTCATTGTAAGGTGTAAAGTGATTTATCAGAATAAAATTTTAAGCACCTAATTTTAAACTATTCGAGTGTGTTTTATTCACTATTGCAAATATTTGCGAAGAGCAAACAGGACGCGCACCTGGCAAAGCGCAACAATATATTCCCTAAACAAGTTTTCCCTAGCTAACACTTTCTTAGATAATATTTTCCTAGCTAACACAACATATCAGTCCGACGGCTGTGACCTCTTCTAAATTTTCGACCGCGGTATTTAATTCATATTTGTAGTGAGAATTGTGCCAATTCGTGTGTCCTTGCCAATGTATGTCAATTCGATACATATATGCTGTTTGGTCCAAAGCGTTTTTTTTTCGGATAAGTACTGGGTTATATATCAACCGTACAAAGCGTTCTATAGTAGCCAACTTATTCTATGATCTTTGCTTCATTTGAGTATCTAACATTTATAAATTCCATCATATGTACATTTTTCTCTGTTTTAATTTTAACTTCTTTTAGATTTAATCAAAACCATTGATGAACATTGTAATCCTGTTCTTGCATTCCCGATAGTGTTTACATAATAATTGTAGCTTATTGATCTATCCAATGGCTGACTCCGTCGCTTGATTGGCGGCCGCGTTGCTGATTATGGTAGTTTCCAACACCACCATCTCTTTCCCTACCTTTCGCATTTTTTTTTGAAGAATGCTTCGGTTCGATTGTATCCCCTGGGTGGTTTCAGGGTTTCATCTGTTTCTTCTATCTCTAGGCCGTGTAACCTCCAATTACCTCATTGAATCGTCTGCCTTCAAGTAAAATTTATAAGTAGTATTGTATTTTCTGTATTGCCACTAATTTTTTGAATTGTCGGTGGTTAGTCAGCGTCTTGGGTACTACTTGAATGCCAAGTAGACCCTTCTGGCCGAGGTGTAGGATATGTCATTCTTTTTTATCATCAACAGTATTTCGGACAACTTGCTTGGTTCATAAATTATAATAGGAATCGTGCCGTTCTCCCTTTCTTGATTTCTTGGTTAAGGAACTGAGGGGTGGTTTTCCGGGAAAGACGCTGAGGGTTTTGGTGGTAGACGAGCTTCTTCCTTCTCTGAGGAGTTTGCTGATTCCATTGCTTCTTCCTCAAGAGGAAGAGGAAGGTTGCATTTTCCACCTGTAGAATTCTTTCACGGATTTGAATTTTCGTTAGCGAATCGCATATTCAGTACTTTGTTGACACGCCTCGGCTCCACCGGATCAGCATACGTAATAACCAACTTATTGGATAAAGTGTTGATTACCTCCAACACGTTATCTTATTTAGTGGTAGTTTTGTTAAGCTGCCCAACAGAGCCATGATCTGCTCGTCTTTTGTCAAAGTGGGTGCAGCTTTCTTGCCGCCATCCATGGTCAACCTTTCCCCAAGAACGGAATGAACCAAACGTAAATTTTTCAGCTTCACCGGGGTCTGGTATTCGTGTTCTGCTTCAACACTTCTACTCTTGTTTCGCTGCAATGTTGTGTTCCTACGGGGATGGAATATTTTTTTTATTCTCGGAACCTCCTTTTGTACCCGTCACTTCTTTTGTTTTGTCCACGGAAGCGTATCGGCTGTGCACCATCTTCCGTTTGGTCTTCCACTCCGAGAACGGAACGGGTCTGTGGAAGATACAAAGGAAGTGACGGGGATACTATATCTTTTATCTATTGCCATGCAATAAATGTTACAAAAATATCTTAGACATACATTTTTCTTATTCTCTACAACCAAAAGTTTCTTTTCTTAACAAACATTATAAAATCCTTAAAATGGATGTGGCATCTTAATAACCAGCAAACATTTCACAGCCGTCCTTTGAATCCATTGGATTGCCGACAACCTAATAAAAAAAAATAACAGGGAAAATGTTCTTAATTGTAGAGATAAAATCATATGTACAAATGTGATGTAACTAAGGCTGTCTATAAAATGGGTGATAAGGAACAAATTGCTTACTTCAGACTAATTGAAGTTTGACAACAATTTATTTGTGGAAAACATTTATTTGTGATTTTTAGCAGAACACTGTTGATTGCTATTAATTTTTTGCAAATACTTGTGACAATATGAGATAAAATTTCATTTAATTGTTAAAAAGACACTGGTCCTTCAAAATTTCAGTGCTACTTGCGTAAACTTAGCACTAAGTTGATACGTTAAGGAATCGTGCGCTTCTGAAGCGTATGCATGTTTTCATATGTTGTTGTCTTTCAAGGGTTCAAAAAATTCATTTCAAATAATACGTTTGACAACATATGCGGCTCGCGTCTTATTGACTTACTTATTCTTAATATAAGATTTCTTTCTATATTTCTAAACCTTGAGCATGCAACGTTGGGTTATTTTATCCCTAAGACTTTTAAAATGAGTCAAATTTTTTTTTTAGGTTTTTTCAATAGTTTATAAATGCAGAGTTCAAAAAAATTTTTTTTCAATACATGTACAGAACAGAAATAATATTTAATTGGGTAAATCTATCTGGAGTTTTGAATCACCTCTGTCGAGCGACTGCGTTCATTTTGCTCCCCAGACGACTCGACTCATGAAAGCTTGGGTGATATCTTTGATTTATTGTTTCAGTTGTATACTATACTGGTTGGCGAGCGATGAAAGGCTCAACGAAGGATCTTCTTAAACTGGTGTGATCGCTCTACATAGTGTGATCGCTCTTCTTCATCAGAGGTTTCCCAGTTAAGGCTGGCTTTGTATGGCATTTAATTGATGATAGGGGTTTGCTTTTCAAGGAAAATTTTTTTAAGTCGAACGTATCTTCAGCGATGTAGATATCAGAAAACTCTCGTTCAAAGCAAAATTTTGTTTCGTTTCAATCCTTTAAAAAACATTATTTCGCCACTGCGTCTGCCTTTAAAATTACAAACGAATCAATCCCACTCTAGTCTTGAGAAACTCTACATAATATTGAAAACACACAAAATTAAAAAAATAAAAGCGAAATTATCATAGTATGAATTAAGTTTAAAGAATTTAATTGAATTTAGAGCTTCAATCTGTTAAATAATTCTTCAAATTTTTAAAATACTTGGCAATATTTAAAGGACTCTATTTGACATCATTCTCGCATTTCCGTAGTTCTATGCTTTACCTTTCAAACAATTATTTTTGCTTTAATGTTGAATTCAATTATTTACAGGTGGTATTATAATTCGTGGATGCTTAGCCGATCTAGGGGACTTGGCGTTCATTCAGTGCAAGAATAATGATAAGTGCAAAATCTGTACTGAGCAAGGCTGCAACTCAGAAAAAGCGCCAGGAAATTCAGCAGCATTACATACATCCTATCTGTTTGCCTTGGCAAGTGTTTTGGTTTTACTGAAAAATTCAACGTAGAGTTTTAAAATTATTATTTTGTTATTGTTTTGTTGAAAAGTTCAAATAAACATTTTGTACATACTTTTATTCGACGTAAAATATTTTTTTGTTTTTTTTTTGGTAAAGGATAGATTTAAACAATTTTTTGCTCAAATTTAGCTACAATGGGATGATTTGTTGAAAAAACGAAAGGAAAAAGAATGTTACATTTGTGCGACCAACCGTCTAAGTTATTTATATCTGATTCCCTTTAAAGTACATTGTGGATGTTTGTAACCTCAGTGTATGTCTTCAAAATTCAATAAAACAATTGAAAAAATAAATTGTTATACGTTAGAGTCATAATTCACGAAATGTCAAGCATATATCGGCAAAAAATATTTAAGTAAAGTTTTGGTATACTATACTTTCAGAAAAAAAGTGTATTGTGGGGTTTCTCGAAAAATGTATTTGGTTGCAAGATTCAAGATAAAATTGTGAAATAATAATGCAACGCTTTTTTGTTATTTCACTCAATTTACTTTTATTGAATGTTATAAAGATACAAATAAAAAATGTTCAAAAGTACAAGAAAAATTTGAAGTGGAGATATACAAAATAGTATTTTTCATGATTAAATTTTATGGCACACACCCCAAACTGTTGATGTAGTGACGTTTGACAATTATAAGTGACGATGATAATTGCATGTAGGACGTAAGCAAGAGCCGCAACAAGATTTTATTTTCTGTCGTTCCTGTGGGTGGTCTTACCAAATAACTAAGTTCCAGCCAATCTGCGTTTAACGTTTTTAAGGGAAGGTCGGAATATCATATTGCTCTTATTCATATTGCTCTATTAAGTTGGTTTGCTAAGTTCTTCGATAATGCTTTCCAAGCTTTGTTGTGGATCTGTTTTATTATAAGTGGTTTTTTCGAATTCTTTCCTCAATTTTGACAGTAAGATTGGTTTTATGTATTGAAGCGTATTGTATTGAGTATTGGTTTTATGTATTTATGTATTGAACCGATAGGGGTTCATGTTTAGCTGCTTTAAATCTACTGTTAGATTGAGTTCTGAGTGTACATGTACAATCCACTAAAGAAACCTCAGAAAAGATCCTCAGCAACCACTTGCAATAGAAGATCCCTTATTCATGGCAGGGAACGTCAATGCTCACCACAAAGGCTGAGGTGCTACGAAAAGCAATAAAACCTGGGACTGGAAAAAATAAATTGATCACAAACGAATTACCACCCCGCAGAAATGAAACACTTTAGTAGAATATTTGGCAATATATTGCAATTTCTGTTTCCCTCTACTGCCACCATAAGTTGCGGAAAAAATCTCCTCGAGGAGCTCTCGTCAGATCGTAAACTGGTCCACTTCGTAATAGAGGACACTTTATAGTTGAGCCCCTAAGGCAGAGGAGGGAAACGATATGGTAAGCTTTCCAAAATGATGTGGCTAACGAAAATTTCACAAAAGATTTAAATATAGTCACAGATATGCCTCATCGAGATATCGGCTAGCAAACTGTTTCGCTTCCAAAATATTGACAAAGTCGAATTTAAAAACTTTGAATTTCTTGAAGTTTCCGTTATCAAAACTTCACTGCCGAGTAGGGATAATCTTTTAATTATCACTGCCTATGCAACTGTTCGAACCGTTCCCAAATTCAAGACGAGCTTAATTCCTTGTCTGAAATATTTAAATTGAACAGGCTGTATAACTATTACATTTTTGCCGATGACCTTATCGCCCAGCATGCATTAAGCCTGAACGCAAACAATAGTCGCTTTAATAGTCCCCAACGCAAACTACAGATGCTTCCTTATGATGACGACTATAACGCATTCGTAATGGAAATCAATCATCAAAGGGATGCTGTCTTCCTAATTCCAGTTCAACATGAAAGTAATCGGTTGAATTTCAAAAAACCGGATTAGGGAAAGTTTCAAAAGAAGTTTAATCGGGATTACCAAAAGCAATATCCTCCTTTTGATGATGGCAACGCTTCCTCAATGGTTCTTATAACAGAAATCTAACTAACAATGGAATAGATCCCTATTTGTCGAAGTTAGAGAAGGTGACATTAGAAACGATTGAGAAAGCAGTGCCCAAGATCAAACATCGAAACAGTATGGAAGAATATGAAACACCCACCATTGCAAGGTTAAAAAGATTGAAAAGCCTTTTTCTAACACGCGTCAACAATATTTTTCGGTGATTTTTGGACTACAACCATCCCTGGTTGACTTTGTTGAAATTACACCTGAAATGCGTTGGGAACTTAATCCGTTCATACTTCAGGAGTGAGGTCAACAATCGATGGGCGCAAAAACTGAGGGGTATTGGCTCACAGGACCCAAATTACCTTTTCAGGAAAGCGAACAGTTTATTCCGTAAGAGCCCTAGAGTGACGGTATTGAATCTTTATGTCACAAGTGATGAGATCAATCTTCTCGATGGGGCTGGTATTGAAATTCATAGTTCGACTCCGGATAGAAGCAGAAACAGGATTATATGTGATGGATCGCAGAAACTTGCCCTGATTGGAACACATTGTGTTTTGGTTCATCTACCGAATCCTGCGAGAGAAATCAACTATTTTCAGAGGTCGTTGAATTTTCAAACCAAGACCGCACGGCGAGTCAATTCTTCATTTCAATGAGACATTCACATCTGACCTCATACCGAGCTAGAATCTTATTGATTATTTTGTCAGCTATGAAGACTTGTGTTTCATACTTGGCAGGATCGAGAACTTGTCAAAGAGAAAAAAGGAAAGTAGGACTGAGATATCATGTGGTATTAACGGTATTCCGAATATAGTTTTCCGGCATTTGCCTGAGGTCGCTAGAAATTATTGCACTTTGTTGAACAACATGTTGAGCAATTTATATTTCCAAAATGAGTGGAAAAGGCTAAGGTTTTTGCGATCTGATCTTGAAGAAAAGAAAAGCCTTTAAAACTTTCGCCCAATCAGCAAGGTGTTCGAAGTGATACTAAATAAAGCTTTAAACGCTAACATTGGGAAATATGAGTTGATGCCGAATCGCCAATTTGGCTTTCGTGACAGACATTCGAACATACTTGCGATAACGAAAATAACCTCAGACATCTGTTGGAAACTATATGAAAAAGAATGTGTTAACGAGTGTCTCATTGATATGGAGAAAGCCTTCGATACGGTATGTTTAGATGGACTAATTTTTAAACCCCTTCATGACAGGCTCCCCAGACACCTTGTTGCCATGATATGTAATATGTTATACGAAAAATGATTTGTTGTAACTGATGGAAATCTGACGACAATGCTGGACATCAAGGTCTTGAATTGTCTACAAAATACGGAAACTATTGAATGGTTTTGATTTTAATGTCTCACCACCACGATCATTGCTGGCGTTTGGTGAAAATCTGATCATATACACAGTAGACTGAACAGCTACAATGGTATAGAGTGATCTTCAAAAAATGTTTAATGATTTGCAGATCTATATCAATAATTGGCGAATGAAAATTAATGCACAGAATGTGAATTTTGTTTCGGACAACGCTGCAGGGGTGCAGTCAAGACCTGAAACGGATTTTAAAGGATTTCCACATACTGGGTAGTTCGGAATGGTTCCCAAATGAATCCTGTGTTCGAGACCCCGGTGTTCATCTCGATCAATGCCTGTACTATACTTATCGTGGTAAAAATGATGCTGAGTATAACACTAAAACTAGTGATTGCAATTCGTTGACTATTTCATTCTAAATACATTCTTTAAAAGTTATCTGTTACAAGACCCTGCTTAGACCAATTTGGACATATGGATGTCAGATCTAGTACAATCAGAATGCTAGTTCAATGGAAAGATGAAGAGTTTTCGAAAGGAAATGTTTTCGTGCATTTACTGGTTTGTATTGGAAGCCTGAAACGGATTGGAAACACCATATATCGAATAGGAAGATTCATCAAACTGCTAAAGTGACGAGAGTCGATATCTTCATGTGAGTGAGAGTCCCTATATCTAACAGCCGTTCCATTCTACGGATGGGTATATTGCGAGTTGGTTCGCTACTGGTTTTGTTTCTCCAGAAGCATTCATGTATTTAGACATGAATCGATTGGTTTTTTAATTCTGGCGGTATCCCAATTCTATATCACATGTATAGATGGGACCCCGATGAGAAGATAAAATATCCTTCGAATTTGAGTACACGAGACCAACGATTCCAATAGAAATACTCATTTGCTTAATTCGGTGAGGCTGATTGGGCTGAGACGGAGCAGTCTAGATATTGGTGGCTGAAGGACAATGTCTAAATTATCCTGTTTATTTTCTATTTTTTCAGCTCAGGGTACTTACATATAGTGTTCCAGTTGTAATTAAAATAATGTTGGAGGAAATTGTTTCCATTGAATTTGAATTAAAATTACGTTATAATATATAAGTCGTAGGATAATTGTTCAGTTTTGTGCTAACATGTAACTTAATTTTTGAATATTGTTGGTTGGTTTTTTCTTCTTTTTTCCAACTGAATCTAAAATTATGTAATAATGTTATTTAACTTGAATTTAATTTTGGTTTTTCATTACATGATAATGTTTAAATTTGGAGAGCCATTTGGGCCATTAAGTTTTTTCATATGTTTATTGTTTAGAATCAGCTTTATATGCTTAAAAAATTTAAAATGATGAAAACCAAATAAAGCGCTTGACATTGTCATTGTCGCTAAAGACATTGTCTATGAGGTATAAACCCGATGATCAGGCACAAGTCAAGACTCTGGCAAGAGTGTAGAATGCCTATGAACTCGCTCAGGAAATTACACCTCAAGGATAAGAAGGAAGTATCAACACGAAAAAAGAGCTAGCAGAATAAGTGATCGTAGATTGCAAACGAAAGCAAACTAGCTAACAAACCAAGTACAAGACTGTTTATCTGAGTTTAAGAATACTCAATGGGAGAGCTTCTTGCACAGTCTAGAGCCAGTGGATTTGCCATTCTGGAAACTGACCAGATACTTCAAAATAAAAAACAGAGGTGTCCTGCGACCTATTCATGGTCTCAACGGACAGTAAATTGTCAACGAGGGCAAAACTATACGCAGTATACGCAGACACTACAGAGATGCAATTTCAAGAAAATGCTACCAAATTATAGTACTTCGCTCCAGCACCACGTTGGGCTAACAGAAAACTTAGTACTGCGGATGCTAAGAACAAAACCGCCAGAGACAGATGTCATATGGCCACTAGACGTGACAACGACCAAAGAAACGATAAAAGCACTACACAAGAACACAGATATAAGAGACTGAGAAACACAATGTTACCATGGCTCCCAGATAATGTAGTACAGAACATAACGGAGATCATCAATGTCATTTTCCGTTAACGATAATACCCAGAAAAGAGAAAAACATAAGTCATCATAGTTATCCTAAAACCAGTCAAAGTTTCACTATTTTTAAAAATTGGTGGCCCATAAGTCTCACTACTTGATCGAAACTAGCCGAAATAGAGGTGCTCAGCCGGCTGAATGAAATTATTGAAAAAAAAGCATCTCATTCCTGATAACAACATAGATTTCCACCAGAACTCCAGCTTCCATAGAGATCCAACGCATTCGAAATGGTACGAATCGCTGGACTTATGCATCCTAGACTTATTTGAAAATTCCACTTCTTATGACTCAAATTATCTAATCATTTTCACATGGCAGAATATTCTGTGTTAAAATAGAATAATTTTGCTAATCTGTGACCGAATTAAGCTGCAGTTCCAAAAGTATCACCCTCATTCGATAACGTCTATAAAGTGGATATTACACATCCGCCAAACATTGTTCAAACAATGTTCAGCGGAGTATGCTGATGATAGGTGGATCTACAATTCAGATAGACAAGCAGTCATCAATTTAAAACTGAAAAACTCCATCGATAATATCCTGGAATATTTTAATAAATGGACTTATAGACATTAACATTGACAAAACACAAGCTATCTTCATAACGAGGGAAAGGATCCAACGTCTAACCTTATTTACCATTAACAACAGAACCCAGGAAAAAAAACTACAAAGTACCTTGAGCTTCTAATGCCGGAAAACTAAACTTAAACCAAAAGAGCAATGCATGAGTATTATCAAATCCCTAGATTCACTTAAGCAACAACAACCAACCTCTAATAAAACTCTGTTACAACCAAGTCATTGCAGCAAAGTGAATACGATCATATGTTTGAGCATATTTCAGTGAATACCTCCGTAGTGGTAATGAATTGTAATTGACAATGGCTTTGAATTGACAAAATTGGTGATACATTCAACGAGCGACCCGAATAAAACGAGGAAAGGATATTTTGAGTAAATCGATTTCTTTTATTGCTTTAAACTAACTTTCACTGTAAACGAACTAACAGACGTTTTGCTTACTAGTATAAGCTGACAGTTTATAAGACTAATTTTTAATGCAAAACCTAGAGCCATATCGAAAATGTGGTAGGCATGATGGCACCAGGTTTCGACCTTGTCAAACACTTTAAAGTACTCCAAAGTCAGGCCAGCTTGTTTGTTTTCCTCGCGAGAACCGGAGAAATGGATGAGACTAACATAACCTCAAGGACAATGCAAAATTAACATTATTTAAACATAAAGGATACGTACACAAACCCACACGAGACAACAGACAAATCACCAAACTACTGACTGAAATTAACGCCCCATAGTATACGTTTTATCTTTCCGAAGAGAACGCTGCAAGGCAATTTCTACGCTATGCTATGCTACCGGTAAAACCAACTCAAATTGAATATAATGGATCTGGAGAATAACATCTAAATACTTGCGTGAAATGCAATTCCCTTGTTTAAAAGACCGTAGAGTTTAAACGGAATTCGTTTCAACTTCCCTTCCATTTCCTTCTCGTAATGGAGAACTGTGCATCTTCTCTAGATCTTAACATCACAATAAATAAGAAGAGAGGCCACAGCTATCAAAGTGCGAACGAGTTCTTTGTGTTCTGTGTTCTGAGGACTTGTGGGAATCAACCGAGCTAGGGCTAAGCCTAACAACTTCACCATATGAGCACAAGGCAAGGTGTACTTATCAGTACGAATATATAATATAAGAATCAGACTTTTTAACGAGCTCACATCTGTTCATCAACCAGCTCACTTTGGAATTCAGCACGTCTTTGCCGATGAGCCATAATAGAAAAGAACACAATGAGTCGGAGGGCTTTCTAGGGCACGCTAGCACTTAAACGTTTTCCCTTATAGTTGAAAACAGTCAGTGATGCCGAAAAAAATAATCGAAGAATTGAGCAACATTAGATAGGCAAAAAAGCAGAGAACACAATCCCTGTGAACTCCCTCAAGTATGAACAAAACCTTGTAACGAGGAATACCCAACCCCGGAGGAGGATTAGGAATAGGCGTGATCTAGATTAGAATCCAAAGCTAATCACATGAATAACAAGGAAAGAAAACGTATATTGGAATTTTAAAAAATCAATAAACTGGTTGCTAAAGGAGCCGGGAATCTCGGCGAGAAAGGTTTCTAGAGGATATTTAGATATTTTCACCCGATAACAAGACAGTTGATAACTTAACGGACTTCGATTTAACGACTCAAATGAGGTGAAAGCTTTTACAGCCAAATTGTGGAAACTGGTCTCGGGAGGACAATTTTGATGAACAGGAGGCTTTCCTGGCAAAAGTAAATGACAAAATATCCTGGAGACAAGAAAAAGAATGTATGATTTCAAGTTTTCAAATTTTCACGTTATTTTATTGGGTGATTTCGATTTTGATGTACAATTATTTACAATTCCTTATTTTAACCGAATACTTAACCTACGTCTAGATTTTTGATGTGGTGTCTTAAAAACAATCAGCTCGCTTTTATAAGCGTTACCCCTCATCCTTACCTTTGGAGTAGATTGTAAGCGAAGATTGTAATCACAAGACTACACCAATAAGTCGTCGGCAAAGAGATTCAACTTGAGTCCTCAAGTACAGGTTGAAATTCATCACTGATCCCTGAGATCCCTGAGAAAAGCACCCAAAACGGACACCTGTGGGACCTCGGAATTAATGGCAAAGTGTTCCAGCAGACACCGCAAAAGCCTTCAGGAAGCTACCTAAGATTTTCGTAACATTAACCGGAAATCCCAATTCGATCAGTTTATAGATAAGACCGTCGATCCAAACCGAATCAAAAGCCTTTTCTGCGTCGATGAGGTACGCTGCGATGACCTTTTTGGCATGTCGGTTTCGTTTTATACTGGCTTGTAAAACAGCCAATGCGTTTATCGTTGAGTGACCGCTTTTGAAGCTGAATTATCTTTCCGGCACATATGATGCCCCTTCAGAGTACTGTGTGATACTTTGCAAGATTACTCTCTCAAATAACTTTCCCACATTAGACAAGAGAGATATTGGGCGAGAATCGACTACGTCTATGCTATTGGGTTGCTTGGCAATTTCAAATATTTTGGCGCATTTCCATTGCTGAAGGAAGCAGCAAATGTTAATGCAGTTATTTAGTAGGATTGCGGAAACAACAAAATAGGTCTGGGAAGTTTTTTAAAGAAAAAAATTTAAATTCCATCAGATCCAGCCGATTATTTTGGAATTTCACTCAAATGCAAGCATCCTGACGGTTACAGGACTCATAAACAGGGTGCTGCCAATAGGGGCGTCGGAGGGATTCGAACCTGAAAATGTATTCAAGCACAGGTTCTTGTGGTCTTCGTGGAACGCTGATATTTATCTTTTAACTAATGAAAGCAGAGTCCTCACTTGTTTTCTCCCCTTAAAGGATTGTCGGAAAATGATTTGCGATGAAGTAAGCAAAGGCTTTTCTATCCATGGATGTATGGTCTCCATGAGACAAACGCATTCTTAAGGTCTTAACAAATGACAACGCCTGGTTCAGACTTGATAACCAAAATGATGCAAAAATGCCTTCTAGACAATAAACACGACTTTCTGCCTAAAGAAATACCCTAGGGCGACGAAATCAGCTACCATAATTGTCATAACAAAACCAGTCAAAGATTACACCTACTCTCAAAATTAAAACATATCATCCCTGATGAAAATTGGCTACCGAGTACCGAGGTCATTCAACAGAACCCGAAATCACTAGATTGATTCAAGATATACGTAATGGGATAAATCACAGAAAGATCTTGGTTAGGTTTAATATGGCAAAAGCCTTCAATAAAGACTCTCATGTGTAAAAACCATGAAATTCCTCAGAGTCCTTGTTAAGAGACCAAAACAAAGCTTGGCGGGCAATTCACTCGTAAAGCGCGAACAGTTCATCTTATTGTCCTGAGAATAGAGGCTTGTTTCATGAAACTTTGTAGAAAGTGGTGCGATCTTGTTGGAATCAAAAGGGAAAATAGTATCTTTCATATAACAAAAACGAAATTTATATACACGTCCAAAAATCTATACACCACAGCAAACCAATGTTCTGTCTGAATGCAATGGCAGTTCTTGTACCTCTTTGAGATGGTGATCACCCCAAACAGACATTTTATTATTCAGGTGCCCATTAGCCCAAAAGTAGAATGAAAGGATCTTTTTTTCTAGCGTTGTCTTTTTGCCACTAGAAAAAGTACTTCTGAACTTAGGGGTATATTGCTGCTCCTCAAGGTTCCTCTTGGTGTAGGAAATTGACGCCTAAATAAATTAGTTTTTTAAGTCTCTAGTTATGTATAAGTGTCCAAGGAAAGTTTTGGAAATTGGAATTTCGTTGTTATAATCCCTTCAAGATTAGAATTGATTCTTATCTTAGAAATTTGCGATGACATTTTTCAAAATCAGTTCATTTTAGAAAAAATCAGGAATAAATCTTATTTCAAAAAATACCTTTCAATATCTTTCAATAATAGCTCCAATGAGCAAATATTTAAAATTATTTTTTCTTGCACATTAAATAGATTTAGAACGAGACAGATTTCGATTTCACTCCTATGTATGAGTGTCCTTTTTCCATATTTAGCTTAGCTCCATGGGTTTTTCTATCGAGTCCCTTTTTGACTTTGACTTTGATTAATCTGCCCCTTTGTATGTTTGTATAGTATGTCTTGTATTCTATACCATAAAAATTGCAAACATCTACTTAAAACTGTGTCATGGAGTGTTTTAAAGGCTTTTTTGCCAGTGTTTGTCTACGTCGAAGTTCTTCAATTCCATAAGGCGACTTCGGTAGAACAATCTGTTTGTTAATGTGCCATAAAACTGTGCCACTTGAATTTTTGATTGGTCATTCCATTTCTTATATTTCTTGTTTCTCTTTCATTGCAGAACGAGGATTTGGCGCACAGAGTAGTATTTAAGCACAAAATTTGCTTAAAATTATTTTGCAGTTTTAATTGACTGGCTATATAATAAAGAGTAGCAAAAATTCATAATATTCATAATTCATATTCATAATATTCATCAAAGGCACTTTGTTTAATCAATCCATATAAATTTTGAACAAGAAACATAAAGCAAATTTCAAATATATAAAAAACTCAATGGCCCAAAGGGCTCTCTAAATTTAATCCATATCTTTTTGAATAACTCACACTGAAATCAATAAATGAATTTGTGTAAGAAAAAATTAATATACATATTTTATTTCACTTTATCAGACTCGTTTTCACTGGATGAGTCTTGTTCATCAATTTCGTCATGCGTTTTCGGGAACAGGAGCTGAAGTGATTCATTGCAGAAAGATTTACTTCTTTTCTGTCATCTTTGTGTAGTTTTTTCTGTTTTTCTTGTAATAATCAACAGAGGCTCAGAACTCAGCAAAACTCTATTTAAAATATCCCTATTCCAGATTTCTCGTGAGAATTTTCTGGAAAAATTCTGCGTATAAGCACGGAAGTGTTTATTACACGCCTCAGCAGCCACTTCTGATAGTTGCCCGATAGGCAGTATAGCGTGACCAATTATTGTGGCACTACGTCCTAAAACCAGTCAATGGGTGCTATCCAGACATTTCAACACAAGATTTAGCTGTCTGCCCAGCGAAATTTTCAAATTTTTGAAGATCGATTTTTAGCCCACTAGATAATGCCTCTGAAATTATGTTGCATTATTCGATAAGTCAAATTTCAAATCTTGGGATGCGGGAAGAAGTTCAGAAAAAAAAAAATCTTCTGGAAGTGTTCTCATGATTCGTGTTTCCAAAACCCGCTTTAGGAATATCTATTACAACTTTAAATTTATTTTGAACTTTGTTGCAGTCACGATTTCCTTCATTTTCGATTTTATAAGATAAATGAAGTAAAGATTCAAAGAATCGGATTCTTGTGTGCAGTATTGATAGCCCGAATCTAAGAGCATCTGGATTTTCTTTCGCTTTTTGATTGAAGCTGTTAAAATCTTTTGACGTTTGCATGACTATATAGCACCTCATAATTTTGCATCTACCATAATAAACGCCAATTTGTGCTCTATTTGGAGTTTGCGACCAAAAGGTCATGGTATTTCGGTTTTTCTTAACGTTTTATTTGGTCTTCTACATAGCGGCTTTCTTCATTTGTCTCTTCTTTAATTTTTTGAGTGAGTCGAATCCTTATAGGGTTACAATATCTGTTTGAAGACGGTTCTAGGCTTAGCCAAATTATCTTGTGTTCGTTTGAGCATATGAGCCACAGTGGCACAAATGAGTTTTGAAAAATATATGCATCACTATCTGCGCTATTTTGAAAGTTTTGCTTAAATGTTTCCTGTTGCGAGCCATCACAACCCTATTTTGATAACAAAATCAAATTGTTTCCTTGTTCTTCGTTTAATGTCTCAAGCTCATCATATACATATTCACATAAATGCGTAGACATATGATCTAGAAGGTCTTGCAGGTTTATTTCTGAACAAGTATTTGTAACTTTTATCCACACTTATCGTGAAATAAGAATAAGAGAATATCAAGGATACAAATTTTCGTCAGCGGCATGAATTATTTCGTACTGTTTCCTTGTCACATCTGCTTCTACAAAAATTGGTAGTGTTTCAGATGGAGTGTGCTTTTTAACAACATCTGTTTGAAGATGAGCAACACTTCTATATTGTTTGGCCATTTTAGGTTTGGAAAGAATATCTTTCATGGCTCTAGAAGCGTCATTCTGTCCTGCAGCTCACAAACCCATTTAAGCTGCATACGTTAGCTCATCGTATGATATTTTTTAATATGTTTTGCAACTCTTTGTTGCTAATCTCGATTCAACGAAATCTTTTAACGATTGGTATAAAGGAACTTTAATGGTGGTGGTCATTTTTTCTGCAAAAGATTACCAAAAATTAACACTACCGATTCACACGATGGTTGAGTTTCAACTGCTGTCAAGATAGACAGTAGAGTTCAGTGTCACTAGATTGACCGTTTAATGATAAAGGGGTTAGTAAGCTGTATACGTATAAAGTGAATAGTAGAATTCGAGAAAATTTTTTTAATTTTGTCTACTTTTGATCAACTTTTTATTACAAAAACACCTTTATGCGATGGTCTGAAAATGCCTTTCTCCATCTGAAATTCGAACTTTGTCTTTGCGATTTTATATTTAACTGGTAGTAATTGTCTGAGGCCTTTAGTAGTAATTCGGTTAAATATTTCGTATTTTATGTCACTTTCCAAACAAACTGATGTCGTCGACACTAGAAACTCGCTCAAAAGATGCTGAAACTAATTTGTCGAACCTACGCCAAATTGAATTAAAATTAAAATTTTACGCAGTATCGGTTTTGATATTATCGATTCTTAACGTAAGGTTGAACGTCAACACTTTCTTCGTAAACGTTTGTATTTAAGTACCATCCCTGGCAAAGACTTCAAAATCCAATGACACCTTTTTGATGCCCTTTTCTGGAGGGTACACAATTTTTCGAGGGCTACATCGACACCAGTGTCCACCAGAAAAGAATAATAAGCTTTTGATCACATGTTATTAAGTCGTATTGATTAGTATCGTCGGCGTGAATTGTTTAGATCAGCGACGAAAAATTCAGTTTTTTGTCACTTTCTCAGAATAGCATGAGCCCTACCCATAGGTCTTGGAACAACTGATTTCCGAGGGAAATGGGAAGATCATGTAATTAACATAGATTTAATTATAAGGTAGTTGTACGTCGCTGGTATTTCTCAAATAAATCGGGATTTTTTTTCATCTAGCGTTGTTACAACGGCGAGGAATTTGGTGTTATCGGATGTCACTTTGTTAACCGCGTTTTGTAATTTGACACATAAAAACCACAATATCGGCTGTCATTTCCAAAGAGCCGGTAATTTGATATTACGAATTCAATATTACTGCTTTCATGGTTGTGTGTATTTGTATTCTGGTGGGAAAGGCAAGATTTGCTATAATTTTCGAGGCTTTTGTTGGAAAATTTTCGATGACGCCGACTGCGTGCATTTCTGTCATATTTTCCATGTTGAGTGCGAATTTTTGTCGCGATTTTTTAAGGGGTCATCTCTTATCTTATGGACAATTCACGATTAATAAATACAAAATTTAACGCTTATAACGTGTATTTCAAACGTGAATAACATATCTCAAATTATCTTGAGTAAATTAGAGAGAGAATCTGTTTCATCTCCGGTTAAAGCATGCTAGATGGCCTGGAGTCACTGTGCGGTCCCTGGTGTGGCCAAATTGCAGAGCCCTCTTAAATTTTATAACGTTATACATTTTTTTCTTACTATTCGAGGCCAAATTAACGTTATCTGAGAGGGTCAAAGCTTTTCTCAGCTATTTTATTATAAATGACAAAGCACGAAAATATCTGGCCAAAACCATTTGATTTTTGTTTTATTTTGACTGCTTTTTAAATTCACTGTTCCCTTAACACTGGAAGGCAATTTCATTCCATTTGCCTTAAATTGCCAACCTTATCGCATTCATTTTTCTTATAATATAATTTTACTTCTTATTTCGATTGTATTAAGTGTTAAAGGCGATTCTTCCAACAGCAATTTTCAAGAAAATTGCCAAATATCATGCTAAGTACCCCAAACTAGAGTTTCGTCATACATTGTAAATATATAAGTGCACAGATTATAAAGCCAATGTAAGTCTAGGTCGACTTGATTATTAAATTTTGACTTTGCAAGGAATTAATCACATATGTACAATTACCTTCTGTCCCCGATACAGCAATTATTTATTTTCCGTATAATCTTCGAAGGCACCATCATTATTTTTATGGTTTTTTATGGTGCATTAATTGACCAATTATTAACTAATTACCAGAGCGCTATTAATAGTCATAAACCGGGAAAGTTCAAATATATATATGTTATCATCATGATGCGATTGTATACGGCAATAAAGCACGCATATTGATAATGTTTTGATAATATCAAGTCTCAAAGGGCTACATCATTAACTTTCGCTCGTCAGCATAACTTCGAATTGACAACAAGAAATATTCAAACAAAATATTTTAGCACCAAGGAATTTTATGGGAGTTACGGATGTATATATGATTGTATGTATGTATAATAAATAAATAGATAAATGGCCAAATTACATACAGTGAAAGTAATTTTTATTTATTAACAGAATTCATGTACAGTAAATATGTAAATAAGTATGACTCATGAAGTAGCACTTGCGTCAAAATTTGAGATATTCAAAAAATATTGAAAATCGGCCATTATAACATGTGATTCTGGGTCATTCGGAAGATAGATTGAAATATTGTTTATCAGTAGATGATTATTCAGAAATTTAGGTTGGTGTTAATTGGGCATAAGGAGTTCAAATCACGCGTGTTCGATTTAAGGCAATAAAAGGTCCAATGTCTACGCCTCGGAGAAAAGCAAATTCTTTCAAATCGGGTAGGTTAACCCACACGCGTTGAAAGAAAATATAGACGAAAAGACCAAGGAAGCTTTCAAAACCTTCTTTGACAAATATTGGACTGATTGCGCGCAACAGATACTAAAAATAATTTTGGATGTTTTGAAGCAACCAGTGGCTCCATAGCCTCCACAAAGACTATGACAAACGTCCAACTTCTAATTGACTCTGCTTGCAGCAGAAATCTTGTTATACGCTCGACTTGCTTCTTACCCAAAGCATATATAAGATGAAGAGGGTATCACTGGGTGGTAAAATCTCCAATAAAATCGACAATTTTCTAATCCAACGAATATAAGTCACAAGCATACTAGACGCCCACTGGTATGTCGGAGTTTGAAGACATTCTCGACATAGACCACACCCAAACGACACCAAACGATTTCGAACCGCGTCAGTGGTAAAAAACGTTCACGTACATCTTTGAAAAGCAAAGGATAGATATATTGCTAAAAATAAACAATGTGGGGAGAAGTGAAGGACGTAACCAGGAACGTGACAGAACAGACTGTTAAACATCAAGCCAGGCGAAAAAGAAACGATTGGTTTGGTGATCATTTGAACTGAAATGTATACAAAATCAGGTATAAAGACAGTATGTCGGTAGAAACTCTAGAACGAAGATGACAAATAGTGAAACTCTAAGACATGTCGCAATCACAATTATTGGAATTCAGAAACATGATTACTTAGATTATACAATACATAAGCCCAATTAAGAAGTATTGGTGTGAGCCAAGACGGTGGTAAAAACCCTCAAACAGGAATATTAGTAAAAATCTCATGACCCAATCAACGTTTTTCTCTATCCAGAAAAAAGGTTACAAGCTAAGTCTTGATAACTGCATTCGCATGGGACATCTTTTAACGGGAGTAAGACGAGATTATACGCCATCACTATTGTTGAAGAGTATCAAGCTGGCTTTGAAGCAGGAACATAGACTACGTACCAATTATTGAGAGGTATTTCAGAAATGTTGGAATTTCTAGATTGAGACAACTATTATTTGTTGCGTTCAAGCAAACATGCGACATAACTAACTGACAATGAGTTGGTACCAACAACCAATTCACCAATTGCTTTGACGCAAATAATGGGCTAAAACTGAGAGTTGGGCAGGTTCCAGTATTTTTCAATCTGGCTGCTGATATAAGAACCACTACTCTATACAACTCAAACCAACAGGTGTCCTCCACGGGTTGCATCAACATCCTGTCGAACGAAATAGATGTAAACATTATAGCGCAACGAACAAAGTGCCACTTTTGGCTAACAAAGTATGGAAAACATCACCAAATTTGAATATTTAAGCATCAAGCTAACTAGGATGGCCACAACAAGTCGCACGGCAACTGTCGCGGTGAACAGAAGTTGTGTCCCATCAGTTCAATACATTCTCGACGTGTTTTTTTACATTACATTTTATTTCCTACATATATGATATATACAATAATCTTTTAAATTAACTTAAATACTATGCTTAACCTAGCTAGCCTAAGCTTTATCATAGGTTTATTTCATTTTTGTAATAATTTTTATAGATACATTTTTTATTTTTTTACATATTTTGCTAGTCATTTTAATTTTAAATTTGATTTTCGTCGGCTGTAGAAACATCCGAATTTCCTGAAATGATAGCAAAAAAGAAAAGGAAACAAAAACACAAACATAAAGAACCAAGTGCTAATAGAGGATGGGTTGGGCAGAGGGGGATATGGCGGGATTGGTGGGGTTCGGGAGAGGACAAAGAAAAGAAGTAAATTAAAGTGGTATTGCTGGGTGTGGTTTTGGTTCGGTGGCAGAATAAGTAACTAAATTTAATAGTGGGTTGGAATTTTTTCTTTTTTTTTTTCAGGGGGGAGTGTTGTTTTGGTGGTATCGGGTGACTGATTTTGTGAATTGTGCGGTTGAGTAGACAGGCTGCTCATTTTTGGACCTATTAAAGAGTATGATTTTACCTGTGCTGTCGAATACACGGTTTTCACTATGGAGTTTGGCAATGTATTGTGGGAATAGATTTGGGCTTGGTGCGACCGAGATGGTGTAGCTGGTGTCGGGATTGTTGCAACTTTGAATGAGTGCGTTGCTGTGGACATGTGTTTTTGACAGCAATTTGAGTAGCTGGTGTGTCATGAAGAAATCGACACGGGTTATTTGGGCTTTGTCGTAGAGTTGTTGGTTACTCATCGTGTGTCTCGAACCCGGTTTCTTAAATGTTTTCGTACAGTGACGAAAAAAGTGTCGCTCTTGCTTTCGTAGAAGCTCCATTTGTGTGCACGACAAATCGCACCAGAAGACGAAGCCATAGGTTAAGATCCGGCGAATAAGTGTTATGTAGCATAACAATTTGATTTTAGCGGGAAAGTTTTTGCTGAAGTGCATAAGGGGGAGAAGTGTGTGAAAGGCATTTGTGACTTTACGAATGTTATGAGCGACTTGGCGAATGGGGGAGGGTTTCTCATCAATTTCAAAACCGAGATAGGTGACGTGAGTTTTCCGGGGAATAGGGGAGCCTTTAATCTCGAGTTTGAAACTATTCATATTTCGTCGTAACCCTGTTCTGGTACGCGTGAGTCTATGAATAACGATAGATTCGCATTTCGTAGAGTTGAGAACGAGTTTCCATTTGGTGAGATAGTCATCAAGCTGGTTGATGTATTTATTAAATTGAATTTTGAGGAGTTTGAAATTTCGGGTACTAGCGAAAAGCATGACATCGTCTGCATACTGAAGAATTCTAATCTGGCTGCGAGGTCGGGGAATGTCGGCAGTGTACAGACAGAATAGTAGTGCAGATAGCACTGAGCCTTGGGGGATTCCTGCACTTAAGTGAAATGTGCTGGACATGGATTCGGGGAGTTTTACATTGGCGGTTCGGCGTGAGAGGAAGTTGAGAAGTAGTCTACAGAGGTGTGGGTGAAAGTTGAATACATGGGACAATTTGTGTATCAGCCCGTGGTGCCAGACAGTATCAAAGGCCTTTCGAATATCGAGAAAACAGGCGGCTGTGGGAATGTTATGGTTGATGTGATTTGCCAAATGGGTCTTGAAGATAAGAAGTGGATGTTCGACGGAATGCATTCGTCTGTTAGCGAATTGGATGTCGGGGATGATGTCGTTTTGAGTTATATGTTGCTCAATCAGGTCTTTTATTACGACCTCGAAGATTTTGCCTGTAGTGGACAGCAGAGAGATTGGTCGGTAGCTATTGGGGAGGCGTGGGTTTTCCTCTTTCTTTGGGATCGGTGAGATAATTGAGACTTTCCAAGCAAGCGGGAAATGGGCATTTAAAATGCAATGGTTGAATAGACTAGAGAGGAATGGTGCGATGGTTTGATGGCATTTTTTAAAGAAAATTATTGGGATGTGGTCGTCTCCTTGTGATATTTTGTTGGGAAGAGATTGGATGATCGATGTGATTTGGTGAAAAGTGGTTAAGGGTAAATCGTCTATTTCGTTGTGGGTGTTCTGAGGGGATTGGAGTGGAATGAGGAAGTTGGGTGTTTCGTTAGGGAGGGGTTGGTGTGTAGCATTGTGGATAATTTTGTGAATTGAGATCTGGACGATTTGACTCGTCAAGGGGTCGTTGAAGTGCTGGGAAGAAATGTGCACTTCTTGGAAATGGGTCGCAAGAAGATGAGCTCTCTCGAATGGTGTAAGGTGTTGTGGGAGGAGTTGTGAGGCATTCCTCTTCTGTTTGCCTAGTCCGGGGCAGGACTTACGGAGCTCTTGAAAGACGTTGGAGCTGATTTTGTTTGAGAGTTTAGCTTCTAGGTGCTCGTTATATATTTGGTGGATTTGGGCTCTTATTTTACCGGTAAGTTCATTGATTTCTTTGCGGAGGTGTTGGTAGTCGGGATGGTATCTGTGGCGGAACTGCAGTCGCCGAAGGTGTTTCTTGCGGTTTATGTCACTTATCACTTCGGCCGGAAGTGATATCATGTTGTGGTAGCCCAGTTTGCGCATTGGTACATATGTTTCTTTGCATTCTTGAATTAGTTGCGTGTACTCAGTGACTGTTGAGTCAATAGTGGTTTTTGTGACATATTTATTTGTCGCGAGTGAGATTTATGTAAGTGTTTCGTTTCGAAGGAGGCGAAAGTGGTTTCTATTGACTTGAAGGTGACCTCGGGAAAGAGCTGGGTGCTCTTATACGTGCATCGTATTAAAATTGCAGTGCCGCCAGCTCTAGTGGGAGCTGGCGGCACTGGCGGAATACACTTTCTGATTAGACACGGATACGAACCACTCTCTTACAGAGTCACGTCGAATTTTTATATAGTGAATAGTGACATATATCGAACCTTGTGACAACAGTGCACCAATATAAGTGTTGCGAAAGTGAAAACTTGAAAGAACGGCGCTTACCGCCATGAAGCTGCGATTGTGATTGTCGAAAGTGAGTGTCGAGAAGAACGCCATACAGAAAGGACCATCGATCCATGAGAATCGGAAAGTGCGGCGCAAAAGCAGCATAGGAAGTTATATGAGAAACGAGGAGAGCGGCGAGAAAAAGGAAAAAGAGGACATACGTATGTATCTCTACGTGAGTGTTATTGATCTACTTGATTTATCGTAGTCTGTCTGTGTAGGTTAGCTATACATTTTTGAATTGTATCTGGTGGATATTCAAACGTCACTCCTCGCTAGGGGAAGGGATGGCCAAGGTTGGCGGCAAGAAAGCTGCACCAAACCTGACCAAAGACGAACAGATCACTGCACTGCTCGTTTAGCTCAACAAACTATCCGCTAAATTTGATGAGGCTATGGACCGAATAAGGACGCTCTCAAATGATTTGACAAGGACAAATGCTGAGCTGGCCGAGCAGCTTCAGGCCAATGAAAAAGTTAGCGCTCGACTGGCTAAGAAAAATGACAAGAAGACCCAAAACGAAAAATCCGAACCTCTTCTTCCTCCTCCGAAAAGTCTGAAACTCAAGAGTCTTCAACAGAAGAAATCAATGATTCCACATGGAATCAGTCAACTCGTCGGAAGAGGGAGACAGAGAAGAAGAGAAAGTGGAGTTCCCTCCACTTCCTTCTCCAAAACCTTCAGTGTCTTATGTCACAAAATAAAATTGCACACGTCTCAGCCAAAAGGGTCTATCTTGGCATACAAGCAGTGCCCAAGACTCCGACTGACAATCGGAAACTCACCAAAGGACTAACCAACCAAATTAAACGTTGTGATCAGAGGCCTGCACGGCCTACAAATTGAAGAAATCACGGAAGACCGGAAAGGAATAGCCCAGGGATTCCATAACAAAGCCGGGATCGAGCTACATAAGTTCAGCACAGCAAATCAACTAAGCCTGCATAGCCCCAACGAACCAACTCACTATGGGCGAATACACGGCCACGCACTGGACATCGCTATTTCACGTAATTTCATAAATTATGTTCGCCTAGAAGTCCTCGACGAACTATCATCAGACCACAAGCCGGTTCTATTTCGAGTGGGAAACATCTTTCTAGGTGTCCCTATACGATAAAAAAGAATAACGGACTGGAAAGCTTTCAAGTGGCATTAGCCAAAGAAACACATCAAACACCTGAAGGCTGATGACATAGAGAAAACAATAGAAACTCTAACAGATCAAATCATGCGAGCAAAAGAGGACAATACGATCATAACTCCGAGAAGGGAAACGAGTCCCTACGAACTCCCAGAAAATATTGAAAAGCTCATAAGGAGAAGGAACGAAGTTGGGAGAAGAGCCAGGTACACAGGTGATCTTGAAGAGAGAGTGAGAGCTACACGACTAACAAACGAAATACGTGACAAAATAAGCGAATTTAGAAATGAGCAATGG
The DNA here is from genome assembly GCA_954870665.1 of Stratiomys singularior. Lineage (NCBI taxonomy): Eukaryota > Metazoa > Arthropoda > Insecta > Diptera > Stratiomyidae > Stratiomys > Stratiomys singularior. The sequence goes on along the minus strand of OX940879.1, from coordinate 53,877,185 downwards.
GAAAGCTTTTTGAAAAGCTTTGATCCTGGCTCCGACAACTTCTGGAGAGTGTCCAAGTATTTCCGACTGCGAGACAGGAAACAAATACCTCCAATACATGGCCTGAACGGCCTATAATATGACAGTGCAGGCAAAGCCGAAGCATTCGCGGACTTCTTGAAATGCAATTCAAGGGAAATTCGTCGGAAGACGAGGATGATAACTTTGCGGATGGCATATCAGATTCGGCTGACAGGCTCCTGAGATCACACGAAAACAACGACCAAACAATACTGCCAACCGACATCTACGAAATCAATTAAATTAGAGACAATTATTGTTTTTCCGAAGCCTCAAAAGGACTCAACTTTTCCAGATAATTGGAGGCCAATCAGCCTCCTTTCATCGATGGCAAAAATTGCAGAAAGGGTGATTTTGCATCGTCTTACCGGGGCAGTATATGACAGAAATATCATACCGGAAGAGCAATTAGGCTTCAAAGCCAATCATTCCACAGAGCTCCAGCTCGTAAGGGTGGTCCAACACATAAGAACGGGTCTAGAACACAGGAAGTCAACAGGACTGGTTATGTTTGACATAGCCTTTAACAAAGTCTGGCATGCAGGGCTAATATTCAAAATGCATGAACTCAACTTGCCACAAAAACTCACCCAAATCATTGGCTCCTTTCTACAAGGTAGAACATTCCGCGTCAAAATTGACAACTGCCTATCAACCCTGCGACCCATTGAAGCTGGAGTCCCTCAAGGATCCCCCATCTCACCGGCCATTTACAATATATACACTGCAGATCTTCCCACTCTCCCCCGAGCAGTAAAAATATCACTATACGCTGATGACACCTGTATCTTCACCGCAGACGACAAGCAAAAGTCATAACGTCAAATTTGCAACGCTCAACGAACACCCTTTTGAAATACTTTCGCAGATGGAAAATCAATATCAACCCAGACAAGACAAAAGCCATCTTTATAACCCGGAAGCCACGACAAAATCCACAGACAATTACAATCGACAACGAACCCTTAGAATGGAACAGAAGGGCGAAATACCTCGGACTTACATTCGACGACAGACTTACTTGGAAACAGCACATACATAACAAACGAGGACATTGCATAGGCCTCCTATCCTCACTCCACCCTCTACTGGCATCGAAAAAACTTAGCTTGAAAAACAGAGTGCTAATTTTTAAACAGATCATACGACCGACGCTACTGTGCGGTAGTTCCGCTTTCTACCAAACGACAAAAACAAACAAAAAAGCACTCCAATCCTTCCAAAATCGAGTGATTAGGGAAATCTTGGGAACCCCGTGCTATGTAAGATACACAGCCATATACAAAGACATCAAAATAGAGACAGTCAAAAAATACGTACGAGACAAGGCTTTAAAGCTCTTTGAAACAATAGATAACCACGACAACAGTACCATAGCGTTCTTAAGACCATGAAGACTAACCAAAACTCTCAATACCCGAATATCCGCCAGATTATAAAATAATATTTCAAGTAGACGAAGACAAGCCGCGATAGGTTGAGTTGACATATAATGCTCACAGACAAGAGTGAGTCTAAGTGCTAAATCGCACTAACTCCATGCACCACACACTCCAGAGAGGAATGGCCACAAACCATACGAAATACATCGCAGAATACAGCACGCAAATAAGATATTTTATTTAGTTATGTCGATATTGTAGACCAACTGGACACATACCCTGTGCTATGACATAGCATACTGGCACCGAAAAACATGTCTTCGAAACAGAAGTAATTGCGGAAACGCACACAATGACCAAAAAAAAACTGCACTTAAAATCACTACCTTCGAATGTATTTATTTTGTTTGATAATTTTCGCATCACGTGCCGCAAATAACCGTCATAACAATATGACATAACACATGACCTATTTGGCAATGTATTCGACCATCAATAATAAGCACAAAGGCTTTACAGGTTTACATATCGTTTACATTACATATCATAAAATTCTGAGTACATTTCTTAGCTAGGAGATACAACGTTTTTCTGTGTAGTAAATCTGGGGTTTGAAGACACTTTGAAAAAACGCCCTTACCTTAAATGTCGCAAACATCACTGTTACTCAGCTTGTAGCAGGTTCTAGCATACACGTTGTGGTGCGGCTGTCAAAAATAAGAAAAAAGGGTTAAGCCATGTGAATTGCAGAAGTGGATAAACTTTAAGCTAAACAGGTTTCCAAAAAAAGAATAAACGTTTTGCAATGAATGGCTTTGAACTTTTTTCAAAAAAAGTCTGTTTTATGTGTGTTGACCCAGTGTAAAGTCGAACAAGAATTCTGACATAGAAGAGTATCCCTAGGGTAAGACCGTTAAAAATCAGAGTTGGATTTGTTAAGTTAAAATTAACAGTCCTGGGCTTGGTTATAGACTTCGAGCTAAGTATCTTTGAGGAAATTAGTTCCATGGCTGTTAACACTGCAATGATGATCCTTGATTGATATCCTTATGAAATCTACAAGAGAAAAACATCACAGGTTGTACTTTATTATCATACAGAAGATGAGCAGCGATGTGGTCAAAAATCTGTATACGGGAAAAACTCCGGACCTCCGAAACATTCCAAGCCACCCGGTTTTAGAACATTGCTGGGAACCACCTTGTTTCCATCAGCATAATGATGTGAAAAGAACTACAATAACTCCAAGCGTCGTTCGGACCAATATAAAAAGTTCAGGGGTCAATTCATATTGCTGGATTAGGACCGCTAATATACAACATGAACGAAAATGTCAATTGATGTGTGAGTGTGTCTGAGGGCAGTGATGATACAGTGTGTGAGGGCAGAAGATATGATCAGACGGATGGCCGAAAATCACGAAGACGGAGAACTCAGCCCGATGCCTTAAAGGACCAGCCGCATATAGCAAGAAGATGTTCTCTTAACCAAGTCTGCAGATGAGAGATACTATGACGATGATCTAAAGGAGATTTGGCAAAATTCAGAGCCCGGAAAAGCAGCACCGTCAAGAATCTGCATGGCTCGAAAGCTATTATCCTGATATTGAAGCCAATGACCTGTTTGGAACTAAAAGCCATTCGTTGTGTTGTGGATGTCAGAGAAGTAGATCAGTTCATTAGCCAACCCCTTCTTATGGCAGGCAGATTTAGAGTAAGGCTTGTGCCTGCCAATCCTAGAGATTGAAGCGTTGGAATAGTAGATATTCCGCAGTACAACTCCTGACTAAGGAGGAAATATAAATTGGCCGAGCTGTGTGCAGAATTCGCCGAAGGGTAGCCCTAGCACGGTGTTTTAAAGACCTTGGCTTCGGGCACATTTCCTTCAACTGTAAGGGACCAGATCGTATCAATCTGTGCTATAAGTGTAACACCCCCGGTCGAAGAGCGAGAGAGTGCACAAACAAATATGGCATCTTATGCAAAGCCAAGTCGGGAAAATCTGGCTTATATTCCAGTAAGTGGTAGGTGCCAAGAGTTCAAACAGGTACATAGCAAGAGAAAAGCGAAAACGCAAAACCAGTCTTGTAGATCAACTAACACTGTAGTACAACCGCCAGGAAATTTCTCGTGTAGGTTCAAGGAGAAAGGGAGAAAATATGAATAAGGGAGGGAGAAAAAGCCACCCTATTGCTGATATCTGTGCCACATCACACCAGAAAGGAGACTAGATGATACTCTAACCAATCTGGTACTTCCAGACTGCTGGAGATCGATCTCCTCAGCAGCAAGGTTTTAGTGTTGGTCAATTGGTCGGTGTAATAGCAGAGGTGGTGAACGCGATTCAGCAGTAAGAAGCTGAAATCATCTTTTGAGGCGGATAGAACTGTTTATAACACTTGAAGTGTGAAATGGTTCCGAAGTATCTGATACGGATATTGCAGGACAACCTCGAAGACCGGAAGCCCGTCTATGACACACTTGGAGATTGGAAGAATAGATATTACATCAGGGTTGGTGCAAGGCTGCAATTTTTGCCCGGACCTATGGAATTTTTGCACCTATTTTGATATTGCATTTACCGGAGGAGTCGCGTCTGATTAGCTACGCTGATCACGTAACAGTGCTAGTCATCAGAGGTACTGTCTAACCGGTACAACTCAAACTGGGAGTGATACTGCGTCGAGTGAGCGAGTGTATGATAATCCGAGAGTTTGGCCTAGCATTGGGAAATGCCGAGGGAGTCATACTGACCACGAGGCACAACGCTCGTTTTAATTCCTCTCGGGTTTGAGACACGATCCTCTAGTTGTAACAATTAATTAAATATGTTGGTTTTGTGATAGATTCGAAGATAAGCTTTCTCGAACTGGTTCGAGCTTCTGCGGATAAGGCTGCAGCGGGAGTCTTGGCTCTCAGTCGCCTTATGTCCAACGCTAGAGGATCAACCACGAGTAAAAGACATCTACTCATGACTAAACTGGAGTCAGCGCTATTGTACAGCTTCGAAGTTTCGGCTGATGCTCTCGGTAAGGACTTGTACCTAAGCAGCAAATACAGGTCCAGAGGCAAGGAGCATTGCCGAAAGCAGCTGCATACCGCATTGTCTCTGAGCCGATTGTGCTGGTTTTCTTAAGGATGGTGCAACTAGTACTACTTGTTGAAGAGCGAAGGCGTGTCTTTTAATGTAGGGAGAAGTCGGAGAGAGAATTCGACCGAAGTGAAAGCAAAAGGATCCTAGATTCGTGGTAGCAATCATGGGTAGACGAAGCGCGAAGCAAATGGACCGCACGGCTCATTAGTGACTTGGGGCATTTGTTTTGCAGAACGCATGATGAGACTAATAATTAACTGAACTATTATTGCAACTAAATTTCATATAGCTATGACTTATTGGGCACGGTTAATTTCAGTCTTACATGTATAAGATAGGACTATCGCCGTCTCCTGTTTGCTTTCTGTTCCCGGGTGCGACAAGTGACGCCTCTCACACATGTACCGCATGCGAAAACTGCGTCCGTGCGGATTCGATTCGGTATTGAAATAAATAGTAACAAAGAACTCCGATTGAAAGTCCAAACTCATGATTTTTGTTTATTTAATTGCTTCAATCACCGTAATACCCGAAATAAAAACTGTTTGGAACTACAAGAATGAAGTCGGATTGAATGAATGCAGTTATTATAGAAATAATATAAATGATCCAGACGCTGAAGGACAACGTATTCATTTTAGAGAAACCATGAAAAATGGAAGGAATATCATATAAAAGATGTGCCTTTCATATTATACCAACCTCAAATATCAGTATAACACTATCAGCATGAATCTTAGTCTAACACCCTACCGTCTTCAGTTATAATTCCTTCTTTTCCCAGTCACGTTTCATCCTCCCAATCACCATTTCTCCCTGAATGAGAAAATGAGGTTTGAAATTTTTATAGTACTTTTGTAATATTTTCGTAACTATTGTTTTTATGACACCTGTGTCTCTGAAATCGCACTTTCTTTCCATTGAATGGGGGAACTGGAGATAATTGCCGTTTTTCGAGATAGAAGGTTTTATGTAACTGTCAAAAGGTATCTTCGTAATTGTTATTTTAGATTTGACGATCTGTTTTCGAATTTAATTCATATAATTCGGTTGCCGTCCCAGGATTGGCCTGGTTCCACCACATTTTTTGTCATCCAGTGGTTTTCCCACACTCTCAAATTCCATGCAACTAGAAATGAAACAACGTTTTCTTACAAACTCGGGATCTGCCGCAATGCCATTTTGGGCCCATTCACAAAATTTACGCTGTGCTCGGTGCCGGTGGTCGTTCGACTTCAATTCCCGCATAAGTTGAATTTTTCCAGTTCACGAAACAATATCCTTCCGCAAAATCCTCCATAATGTGGAAGAGCATAGGAATGATTGATGATCACGATGCCGAATAGACTTACTTGAGTTTTCGTCAATACTACGCTCTGCAGCCGCTATCTTCTTCGTTACGCACTGAACAACATCTAGATAGATGCTTATTAATTTTTCATTAGTCTGGTGGCCGATTATGTATGCCATGGAATTAATGGAGTACGCGAGAAGGTTCTCGAAAAGAACCGTTTTTCGTTATAGATCTGCTTGATTTGCAAATTTTGCTCAGGCCTTAGCTTTGAAATGATAAAGTGGCGAAGCAAAAACTACACGACGCATGACAGCTGTCACACCGAACGTAGCATTAAAAAGTGGTACCAACATAAAGTTCTATTTTGAAAGAATATACTGTATAATATGTTTGAACCATGATAACGATAGCATAACGGTGAAATGTTTAACGATATTGGAGGATTGTAGATCCTATCTATTTGATTGTAATTGTTCACTTGTGTGTCTGTAAACGTCGATTTGTTGACTTGTTGAGTTGTTTTGTATGAATGTTCAAATCTTTGTACATGTTCTCTTGATGCTGTTGGAATCGCAAGAAAAATCTTGATATTTTACATTCCGTTTGGAAAAAATCAAAAGAAAGTGAGAAGCAAATCAATCATTTATGACGGCTCTTTTTGCAGCAAACGAGAGAAACTTAGGGATAGGGGAGAAAAAATAAAAAAGGCGTCAACCTGCCGTTCTTGCCAATATGCATTTTGAAAATCATTCATAATAAAAATATTTTTTCTTGTTCTGGATTTTTTGTTTAAAATCCAGCTGTAGTAAGCACGGTTACCAATAATATGGCCAGCAATATAATAACAAAATCTTTGATAAAATCAAGTTTAAAGTTGAGGATGTTAGTTTTTAATCTCTTTAGAGTTCACATCATTCCCAACGCTGACAGGAATATTGGATTGTATTTGTTAACGAACTAGACAGTATGGCTTGCCCAATAGCAAAGATGTCAAGAAAGTCAAAATGGATTCTAAGGCAGTTGAAAATTTCCTTTTTGATGGGATTTGATCATTAAGTAGTTGCCAGAATACGCATGAAAACCTAGAGTTATCTACGGAAATCCGTTTTTGGATATTAGCTTTTTTTCGCACTCATACTAGTGGAAAACTCCGTTCAGACTAGGATGCTATAGTCAGATAACATTGGCCATGAATTTATTGTTTCAAATTTATTTGGACCTTTATCTTTTTCAGAATTTCGGTTTTTATATCTTTCATAAAAGCGAATTTCCCAGCCGTACAGCTTGTTATCACAGATACAATCAGGGATGGATTAATGATTTACAATACGATCAGGTAATTCATGGCATATTTTTCATTTCAATTTTCTCTCTTGTTATTGCCGATATTGATACGCGATTATAAGAGGGTTGGTGATAAAAGATTGCTGCAATCTGATTTTCTGGCCAAAAGTATAATGGGGCGTTAGGAAAAGCATTTAGTTTCAGTTTGTGTTGCTCCTTCAACCGATTCGTATCAAAAATTTCCCAGGAATTTCAAGATGGGAAATTTTAAGTTTTCGCTTTTAGTTTTATTTATTTTAGGATATTTATTTAGTGATGGTGAGTTGAAATCAAAGTGTTTTCTAGTGGGAAGTGTTTCTTACGCATGATTTTTGTTTTTCCTATGAACAGTGCAAAGTTTAAGTTGTTGGCGATGTAATTCCAATCAAGTAGCAGATTGTGCCAGAAGACCAGATAATATTGATGAATTCGGTGAAAATGTTAGCTGTCCGGAAGATGACTTGTGTGCAATGGCTATATGTAAGTTAACTATTTCGGATTCTTACTGATTTTGCATTTTTTATTTAGATGAAAATGTATTTGTGATCGATTTTTGACATTCTTTTATATCCTGTTTCAACAAAAGTTGCTTCAAAAGTTCTGTCATAAGCAAAAAATACTTTTTTGACTATGTTTTCAACAAAACGTGCCCATGTGCTCGGCCTTTAATTTTTTTATATGTCCCCAAAACAAGATGAATGTCTTTCTGATTTATACAATCCCAACTATGAATCAAGGAGAAACGCGCATTCTGTCGAAGTTTAAATGGTTTTCAATTAAAAAAGCGTTTCGAATCTACGCAAAACTAAGTAGGAAGGCTTAATATGTCAAGATTAAAGAGCTATTAAGCCTAATTGATTTCAGTTGATTGATGGATTGTTTGATTCTATCTATTATTTTCAAAGACATGTAATTTTATCATATCTTGTGTCAAATTATTTCTGATTTTCGGATTAATTCGCGAGGAATTTCCATTCATTGGAAAATACGACGGGAAATCAAAGAAATTAACGAGGAATGCATGTCTTGGCATTAATGGAGTATTTCAAAAAATCATATGCTCCAAGCTGAATAACTTTTACATGTTGTGACATTGTTACGATGCTTCTCCTTCGAATATTTTCAAGAGTACATATCTCATTTCTTCAATCAGGAATCGTTTTTTCTTTGCTATCAGTGGAATTGAGTATATTTTCTCTGTTGTATTTGTAAGCGTTCTCTTTTCGCTATATTAATCTTGACAGCAATACTTTTGATTAGTCTAATGACCCAAACTTTTAATTAGTCCAAGTTCAAAAACATTGGTTAACGACATATGTACAACGAAAGGCAATTGGGGGTTTCTCAAGTTAGATTATGTTTAAATTTTTGTGTAAAACTGTGTATTCTGTTCCTTTCGGTCACAGCTAGAAATCCAACGTCTTATATCATGTCTGTATACCTAGCAAGAGGATTTTTAAAGACTTTTATCAGAAATTTCATTGAAAGTGATAGCTAATGACAGGCTTGGAGTCGTTTTTTCCTGGTCAAAGTCATACTATAGCAACGCATGGTTTTGCATTTGGGTTGTAATCGAGGACAAAATACCGTCTCAATTTTTTTGGTTGTTGCTTTAAAGATACAAGTCGGTTCCTTAAGATGACCCTTATATTGAACATTATAATTTACAAAATGGGAACTATCGGGAATTTTAGCTCACCTGAATTTGTAAAAGTCATATGACGTAAGTAAATATTGGAGTGTGTAACACGGGTGATCCTTACACACCTTGAAGTCAACCGATCAGCAGTTAAAATTGGCATTTGTGAAAATGTCAATTATAAAATTTGTGTTTCATAACATTTGGCTTGATGATAAAGCATCCAATTTTGACAAATATCACCAGCTAAGGGAAAGTTTTGGTGGAAAAAATGTAAAATGTCTGTCCTGCCTGTCCTGTCCTGTCCTGTCCTGCCTCCTCTATTTCGATGAAAGATGTTATCAGGCTGCTTCTTCGCCGGAAATATTCATGACTAAGATTGAAGATAAAGATCACGAAAAGTATCTGAATACTCGTCAAATACAATAGACGTCAACTCAAAAACATTCGAACCAACTGCCCACAGCTTGTTTAAAAAATCATAAAATCGAAGAAGCTTATGGTCGATTTATGCTTCTTAATATTTGTCAGCTGTTTAGTATTTAGAAACATATTAAAATTTTGGACTATTTTTAAGGTGGTTGTATTGTTCTCGCAGCTGGGTTTCCTTCCTTTAGGATATCGACAATTCATCATCTCTTTCAGCATGTTTCAGTCAGCCAATATAGTTTATTAAGCCTTCCTGTCGTCTTTTGCCAAGACTTGCGGCGAACGAATTCAATAAGAAAGTTACGAAAATTTGTGAAAATTTCATTTTGAGAATAAGCCGACTTAAGGACTATTTGTGTGATGAAACGTTCTCAAACGTGCACTTTTACGATTGCTCTATGCAAACTTTTTTGAGATGTAAGCAATCTCTCCCAGGAAAACGTCAGGATATTTATGATTTTGGGATATTGAACAGTCTTAAATAATGCATGATGAACTTGGATGGTTGAATGAAAAATAACACTCACAAACACCAATCAATTCTAATGTATATTTCCATGGATTTAATGCATAAGGTTGGTTCAAAATGAAGTTGTATTGTAAGGAAGCAATCTAAATGTCAGGTTATATTATCACATAGTTCCAATAATTCATGATATTGAACAATTTCACGTTTGCATTTCATGTTTCAAAAAAACAACTTTCAAGTATCAGCAATTTAAGTTTTTATTAAAAATATTGGTCCATATATAATGAATCCGCCCTACTGGAGAATTGGAATTTTTGAGAGCCATAATCCTTGTTATCAGGTACACTATGTTTGAAATATTGATTATGGTATATTCAATTTTTTGCCAAAATTTTAGTTGAAAAATTGTTTTCCTTCTCATTAAAGAAACTAAACATTGCAGCTGCTAATTAGAAAAGGAATTTAAATTTAGGCGAATTAAATTGAGGTCACGGATTGAAGTAAAGTTCTATAATTGACGCTTTTGCCACCTAAAATATAGAAATACCTTTATGAAACTTTATATATTGTGGAACAAAAGTATTTTCTTGTTTTCGTTTTTCTGGGTTTTTTGGTGGGTCCAATTATTTCAGAAAACTGTCAAATATTCATAGTGAGCAGGATTATTGCTAATGAGAATGTCCGTAAGAAAATAGGAATGGGCTCTTAATTATTCTAAAAATTTCCACAGGATGAGTTTATTCGACTTTCTTATTTTAAATCTCACCTTCCTAAGAAATATTCTAAATAAATCAATTAATAGAAAATTTAAGCATAGGATGAACAATATTCTGCATTTGGATTCAACTTTTCATGTTCACCGTTCTTTTACTTCTTTCTATTTCGTTACAAATACTGTAATTTGTTCTTAATATTTGCTGGGTGGTATTGCGAGTTGAAATTGGTTGAGTTTTCTTCCCAAACGTATTGCATCCATTCAGTCAACACAGTAAGTTTTCAAAGGAATCGAAGCAATCTGTTTCGGGACCGGAAATATTCCTCTCATGGCCCATCATTGAAGAACACTATCAGTCGACACACTATCAGAACACTATCATTGTTGCCTTGGGATTCATCATATGGCAAACTCATTTTCTATTTGTCCATTGTATTGGCTTTTTTTGTTTTTGTTTTGGTTAGGTAGTGGATTTCTCTATATCTAACTAATCGGCTAAGTGTTTGGATCGTTAAATTTATAAAATATCAAAGACTGAAACTTAACTTACATTCAATTTTCATTAAATGTACGAAAATGTCTTTAATTAAAAATTAAATTAATTAAATTAAATTTAAAACTCTATAATTACATATAAAAAACCTAATTATCATAACTATTAAGAACTTTCTTATTAAGTTATTAATTGCTTCTTGAGTTTTGACAGTTAAGTTCTTCATATGGAAAGTACCTCAAGACTTGATAATCCCATTCACAACGACACATGGCCGTCCTTAGAAGAATAACCCAGTTGAACAATTACGGTTCGAGGTCGATTCAATTTCAATATGCGATGATGCATATTGTTAGTAATATCTTAATTTATTTACAAGAAAGGTAAAATCTTGTGAATCATATACTGGCGTATCATGGTGGCCTATCAGAACATTTGAAGTTCATAAAAATACTCGTATTTGTAACTTCGAAGAGAAAAAAGTTCGCACATTCGTTGCAAACTGGCCTGGCGGAATTAATAACAGAGGGGATTACACACAAATTTTCAAAATTTATGACGTTTCCACGTTTTCAAAGTTTTCTTGACTCCCACCTGGGGTCTAAAGGCCACACTATTCAACGGATAAGTGTTGATTGTTTCTGTTTCAGTGTATTTTCATGTATAGAATTGTTAATAGGCTTTGAAAAATCTATCAAATGCTTCAGTCCCTAGTATTCTGTGGCATTCGAAAAATTTTCTAAATTCTCTTTTGGGAAGGGCAAGAGCGGTTTTCGCAAGGATTTGTTCTTTGGTAGAAATATCATGAAGCAACTTTGATTATACTTTTCTTTATAAAGAATGAATTTTCTTAATGCTAGGACTTCACGACTTGATAAGCAGAGACAAGCCGGAGAGCAATCTACAACAGTGCCCGCATTTGTTCTGCATGTGGTCCTCTAACGAGAAATCTAGTGTGAAATGTTGGTCCTAAGTACTTGTTTGCCCGTTTCCTAATGATTTGTTGAATATTCATAGTCTATATTATCATTGATTATTGGTTCGCCCTCGTTTCAGAATATGTTTGTGTCCTATTCGTTTTAATCTCATTGTTATAAGCACGAAGATACCACTTTGGACCACTATTTCGGCAATTGTCTCTGAATGGTTAGCATAACACTTTTTTGACAGTTCATCACAGCAGAGTCCTTGCGGAGTCAAAAAGTAGCTTCAAAGTGGCTAGTTAACCTTAGCATTTCGGCTGATTATCCGGTTTTCGAAAACAGTGCGCTGCAGATCGATTGTTACATTACCTGTGTGGCGCATCCCGTTGAAATGTCACCTATCGCATCCTCTTCAATTTTGGGGAACAAGAAATCGCGTAACATGACGCGATAGCAATCGCCTTACTATAATGGCGTTTAATTGTTCACTTTCGAAGAAAAATGGGCCAATAATGCCACCACACCAAAGGCCATACCAGACTCGCACTCGTTGAGAATGCATTGGTTTTTCCACATGTGGGTTTTCTCAGCTCCAAATACGCCAATTTTGTTCATTGACGTTTCATGCGAGGTGGAAATGAGTTATGACTGAAAAGACGATTTTTCGGTAAAACAGCTCAACTTTGAACAAGATCAAATCACCACTTTGGAAATATGTTTTTAATATTTCCCATTTTCCTGTATATGATAAGGAAGTGGTTACCAAGAAAAATGGTAAAAATCTGTCGATGGATAACCCGAAAAAATTTGCTTATTTAATATGCTGTTCTGTAGATTTCTGAAGCAGAAAGTAAGAAGACTTTTTTCTTAATAATTTTAACATTCAAGCTTCATGATAATCTCAAACTTTTTCTTAGCCATATAAAATAATAAGTTTAAACGTTTTTCACGTTTTTTACCCTCTAAATACCTAGTCTGTTCAGAAAACAAAACTGGAATAATATTTTCCATAGCGACTCCATAGTGATTACAAAGAATAATTTAAATAAAACCTTTTAGGTCAAACAAATTATTTAGAAATACAAGAGCAACTTTAAAACTACTTTCAGGAAAAGAATATCGCGAAGGGTCTTGTATATTGTGGGCTAGAATATCGGAAGGGGCATAGTATTTACGATATCTTTTAAGATCTAAGGGCTTTCAATCTTTGCCCATGCAACTTTCAAGCTTTTTTGGATAAATTGTAATTTATCAATAAAAGGCTCCTGAGCAGGCAATACGATTTTTGTTGCTGGTGGAAATTCAAATCAACTGGTCATCAACACCACAAAATTAAGTTTGGCTAGTGAAATGTGAACAAATTTTCAATCTCTCCAGCTCACTACTACAATGTCGGCATTGATAAAAGTAATTTCAAGTTATCAAATTATCTAAACATAAAAGCACTTCGGTATTTCAGAAGCTAGATAAGGTCCTTATCATCCTAGCATTTAATCATGTTTAAATAAGAATTACGCATTTAAAGGGAATTATTTTGTACTGAAGACAGTTAACTGCCGCTTGTATAAATTTATTGACCAGATAGTGGCAGTAAATAAATTAATTTTAAGTGATCGAAGGTAACTTTAAATGGCTATTATGAAATTTAATTATTGATTGTCACTTGTAATATCTTCAAATGTAGAAGTCATTTATGACGCTATAATCGTTTATTGCATTATAATAAAATTATAAGTAATTATCTTAAATTATGTCATTTCAAAAATTACTCAATTCATCCACGTTTCACGAGAGTCTCCAGGGAACTTTTAAATTAAAGTGCAGAGATATTAGCAAAAGTATTATAAGGAATCAAAGCTGACAACGATTCTGTTCACGGAAATTGTGTTTGGACATTGATTAAATGGTGCAAGCCTGCATTTGAATGGCTGAGAGGTAGAACTACTAAAGCCATTCAAACAATAAATATTATTATTATTATTATTCGTCAGCCGAGAGGAACGGAGAAAGACCCTAGCCTTGTGGAAGCAAATATAAGAAAACGAAACGCGAGGCAGGTGGACCTGGAGATGGACCTCATTTGTGACTTGGGGCCGTGGCTCTACAGAATGCATGGTGAGACTGATTATTACCTGACGCAACTACTCAGTGGTCACAGGTATTTTAAGTCTTACCTGTTTAAGATGGCAAAGTCACCATCCCCAGCTAGCGTGTTCTGCCCGGGGATGACGGATGACGCCAGCCACACGTTCTTTACGTGTGTTATATGGACAAGACTCCGTTCGCATCTCTCGGAGAAAATAGGCGTACTCTCCCTAGAAAATGTTACGAAAAATATGATGCAATCAAAAGGCAATTGGAATGTGTGTCGCATAACGTACGGATAGTTCTTCTTATAAAGAAGGGCACGGTGGATCGGTTGGTGAGGGAGGGGGATCTCTCTGACAGCAGTCCTCTTCCTTGCTATCCATCCGTGCAGAAAGAGGATTTCCCTTAACGTGAATGCACCGCTAAGCGATGATTAATGAGGCCTAGCCCGAAGTAATGTGACAAACAGTTCCAGGCTAGGTTCTCAGTGCGACAGGGGAGGTGTTTAGTCGGTAGTCCGGTTGCGGGAGTCCGACACTCAGGGCGTAAATAGCCTTCACCTTTCAACAAAAACAAAAAAAACAAAATTATTATTATTATTTTCATTTATTTTTTGTTTTCTTCGGGATAACTGTGTGGTAAAGCATGTGTCATATTCTTGTTTAAACATGGCCGATCCTGTCATTCTACAGAAGCAAAGGAGACTGTTTTATTTCTGTTACGTTATTGCTCCTTGTCCAAGAAAGACGTTTATCGGTGAGACTTGAACATTCTAGATGGAAGTGGTCTGTTCTTCCTTATTCCTCACCGTAAGTTTGGACGGTGTTATCCGTTTTTCATTCTATCGTTTTGAAGTAGTGACGAACAAGGCTATGGTTTTTTGATATTGCTAATGTTCTTACGCTATGTCTGCTATTCCCTAGCAACCGTTTGTTCTTCGTTTTGATAGAGTTAGGTCAACGAGCTTCGAAAATCTAGCAGTTGTTTCTCTTGTTCCAAGCCACATTTATTTTATTTCAGAAGGTTCAGAAGGAAGCAACAGTAAAAAGAAATCTAAATTCTTTTTATCGTTGCTAATGGTAGTTTGAGTAATCTGATTTTGCTTGCTTTGTCATGGGCTGTATCCTGTTACCTGTTTTCCATAGACTAATCATAATTTTAAAAATATTTACTAGGGTTGCTATGACTTTGAGGGTCAGCCCATACTCTTGCACTAATTATCGAACTAGGCGTTTAGAAGCCGTCTAGGTTGAACTATGTGTTCATGGGCAATCCCCTGCACATCCGCCTTGCTCTGTCTAAGAGTGAAGATCCAGCACATATAACTTCCTGTTTGTTGCCGTTTTTATTGCAAAAACATTCGACTGGGAAAGTTGAATTATTGTTAAATTATTGAAAATTTCAACAGAAAATTCTAGCTTCACTTCCCTCATTCGTTTGAGAACTGTTAGAGTAAATCACTGTTTTACTTCTAGATTTGAAGCCGTGCACCACTTTTCTCTGAGTACAAGATACGATGAATTCTCGTCCACAATACGATGAATTCTAGCAAATTCATTATTCGTTTAATGAATTTGATAATTTGTCTGATATGCGAACTACCACTCTTCGTTGAACAGCGAGAGAAGGAAATTAGGGAATTTGAATTGTAAATCAGTAATTAACTATAAAATTGTAACGCAATGGTTATAAAAGGAGCTTAATGGAATCAGAATTGTAGCACTCCCAGTAGCATACAATTACAGCGCCATAACAGTAAACGAATCCCACTAAATGGCGGGGACCAACCATCAGCCGCAGAGCTCACAGATGCCTTACAAGAAGGACCCGGCAGACGTTCAATAGTAAGTAAGTGTCTCTCAGAGTTACCCTAAATAGCCTGTCCCTTGGACCTAAATGAATCCCTCAGCTATGAATTCCTCGCGCTTGCTCGTGAGACCCGTGATCATTTCCATGACGTAAGAGGTTTTGACGCTTGAGTGACGTGCGAACGATGTTCAAATTCAAATCACCACGAGTAATTTTTCACTCAAATAAGCAACTGTCACTGATCCTGTCACCTTTCATTTGCCATCAGCTGAGGTGAAGTGTGATATGAGCCAGTGTACGATACACCAAGCGTGGGTGGTTTCTAACGTAAGTTAATGTCCAATGGGTGAACGTCGAAAAAAATTCCAATAGAAAAGCAATTCTTTGATCTTTTGCTTCATTTTTCGGCGCGGTTGACCTTTCCGCCAATGAAAAGTAGGGAGTTCAAATGGGCGAAGCCGTGTGAGTTCAGAAGTTCTAAGAGGTATCAAACCTTTTTGACAAAGGCGTCTTGAAGCAAGTAATTAAAGTGATAAATTTTGATTTGGTGACCAATATATACAAGCTCATGTGAAAAGATAGAGTTTTAATTTGAAAGTTTGATTAAGTAAAGCATTCCGGTTTAGTTAAATCTCGAAAATGGGTGCGTGAGTTTTCTTACGGGGAGTGCGCACCAGGGCGTTGCACTCTGGCATGGAAGCGTAATGGCTCGGAACAAACAAATGGCGCTTACACCTTTCTCCTACGAACATACCTGAAATTTTCCGGCGTAGCGGAAGATTGACAAGTTTGCACTGGGTGCTCCACCAATGAGTATAACCGATTACAACTGCTTGCAATTGTCTCATGTTCCTCCAAAAATGCAGGCACATAACGAATCCTGGTGCCAGTTGAGAAAATGCAATCACTTTCTAGTTAATGCAGTTATGTAGCCCCAAACATCAGTGAAGTGGACATTAGGAAAGGTACAAGAAAAAATTGGGAGTAACAATAATGTTCTCTGATATTTGAGAATACTTCTGAACTAGGCTGGATGCTCCTGCCATAATATTGCAATGCTTTTAGTGCTAGCTAGCGAAAAAGATTTTTTGTTTCTGAGTGGTCGTCAACTGCATAACTCGTACTGATCTTCTAGCGATTAAGAACCCTCACCGTCTATCTGCCACAGGTTGTACATGCTACATAAAGTTATATATTTGAGGACACATCTCCTCAGTAGAATGGGTTCAAAACAAGGAATTTAACTCTTGATACATGGTGGTAGCTGATTTTCAACAGGTGAAGATACCAATTCAGTGGTCCTCGTAGTTACCCTGGATACCAGAAAAGCATTCAACATATGTGACATTATTCAAGTGATAGAAAATTCATTATAAGTAACTTAATCAAGTAGAGTCACGGCTAAGCAACGAACGAGTTAACTTATGGTTAAGGAACTTGATTTCACTAATCTTATGTGACTTATAAGAGTTAAGTGGTCATCTTGACAAAGACGGAGATAAACAGGAAACGAACGGATAGGAAAAGGATAAGTGAAGCTAATTCAAAAAAGAATAATCTTGATGAGTTTTGTCTGACTCGAGGCTCTAAGTAGAAGAGATAGCGAAGAGCTAACCATTGCCCCGAAGGATCCTTCGAAGGAATGGGGAACAGGATGTAAAAAACCAGTTGGCAGCACCGAGGTATAAGAGATAGAGAAGCCCCTCTCCGTGGACATGAGCGTAAATGAGCGTCCGAAGCTTAAAACTTATATTTTTTTCCCTCATCAGCTGTTCAAATGTTCGACTGCATTCGTTCCTGCGATTGGCGTCATATGCAGCATAGTATCCGAAATTATATCTGAATTTCAAAGTTTTTCACGCAATTAGAAGCACATTTACTTAGCATTCACAATGTATAATCCAATCATAGGCAAAAATACGAAAACAACATTCATAAATCACTAATAACAGCCGAAAAATGCACAACGTGTTTACGTGTTTTGTTGGAGAGTGTATATTTGCCTTGGAATTGAAAATTGTCCATCAATATTACTACCGATAATTTCACATACAAGGTAACTTCCCGACTACAGCATGTAATTAGCAAATCGAAAACATTTCAATTCATTAAATATTTACATTTTGCAAAATCTTCGGCTACTTTCGGTTTTAAATTTGAAAGTGGCGTTCGCATTACAGTTAGGAAAGCAATTTCTGTAAAGAAATGGTCACACATACCACTTGAATGTTGAAAATATCATCAAATCGGTCGCTGAATCATGAACCTTAATCAGTCAACGTTCATTAAAAATATGCTAACGCTTATATTGAGCATTTCCGATTCTTATTAAGCATAAGGATATGCTCATTAATGATATTAACTACGGAATTATGGATTTGAACGTATTTAATTAGCTTAGTATAGTCTTGAGATCAGCTTCATATTGCATGTTCGAGCAAATTAAATCCGAATTCGAGTATCTGCGAAAATTGAATGGAATAGGCGCAGGTTAATTCTGCGGGTAATAATGTTCGTGTGGAGTTAATATTCCCGTTAAGATGATTCTTCTGTGTCCGGTGTCTCCACAAATTTGTTAATGATGGGACACTTAATATGATGATATTATTTCGTAGTTCGTTGGAAGCAATGAAAGATGACGCTCTCTCGACCGGCAGCTACAATCCTCGGAACATGAGCTGTGAGGAGGAATAACTACGTGATAAAATAGAAACCCAATGCGTAGTAGTTTTGCCGAAGAAATGAAAGTGCTGAATTTAGTTGCTTACTCGAAGATATCCGGAAATCAGCTGAATAAAAGCTTAAAATATGCAATTGTTAAAACTTGAGTCATTAGGAGCGAAGGGCTCTCTCTACAAGTCATTCTTTTTCTCCACCTGGCGGAGAATTGGTGGTGGTTTGTGTGACCCCAAGGTACCATAAGAAGTGGAATATGGAGATTTAGCTCCAAATATGTCAAACCGTTTTAGACTAGGATCCGCGGTTAACTGACAAGTGCTCGAACAAAAACAAAATGAGAAGAGATGAAATCGAAAAGAGAACAATAATAAAGTAACAAAGTAAGTAAGATAAAGTTAATTTTTCACGTGAGGTTTCTCTGGTTCATACGATAGTCTGGCAAAAAAGTGTTTTGGTAAGAGGCGTGGTACGTTTATCGCGAAGTTTTCTACTAGAAGTAAATGTAGGTAAGAAGAGCAAATTTATGTAAAGTGAATAAAATATCAGCATGTCATTTAAAAAAATGAATCACTCCGTTAAGTTACCAGGGGACTTCTGTGTAGATAAGGTTTTTGTTATTTTTTGCGCGCAATAAAGCTTGGAAATTCTTTTAGATAAGAAAAGTGGGTTAAAATTTAATTTGCTGAATAATTTTCAGGAACTAGTCGGGTCGGTTGAAGGAATTATTTATTATTGGGCATTGGAATAAGTTTGCGCCGTTTTTCGACAAAATTTTTAATTTATTTCAACATTAAAGAATACATTCACGTTACATTCAAAGTATGCACCATTTGAAACTATGACCTGCTCCCATCTTTCTGATAGTAGATGGATTCCTCGGTGGAAGAAGCCCATCTCTCGACTCGATCCTGTTATGGATCCATTTTCGAATTATTTCATAAGAAGTAAATCGTTCTCCAATGAGGGTCGATTACACGGAGTGGAACAAATGGAAACCCCAAGGAGCAATGTCTGGGGAATACGGTGAAAGAGGCAAGATTTCCCAATTCATACCTAGCAACTATTTTCTGACCGGCTTGGCTACATGCAACAGAATCAGCTTGTCATGTCTGTCATTCCATTCTAGCCGTTTTTCCATCAAAGCCGTTATTCCGTCATTCAGACAGATGAGTTGCCGTCGGCACACATTCCCAGTGCTTATTTCAGATGGTTTCAGGAGTTCGTAATAGATGACGCCACTGTGGTCCCACCAGATGCACAACCTAATCTTTGAAGCTTGCATATCCCGTTTTGACGTCAATGGACCTGGTTCATCTGGCATTACCCTATGCTTAGGTCACTTAGGGTAGTCGTGGAACATCCATTACACATCCCCTGTCACAATTCAATGCATGAATGCCTTTCTTTTTATTTGTTGAAGAAGCATCTCATACGTCACCAAACGCCATTCCAGGTTGATGCGACACACAAGTCCCAGCTTCTTAGATCATTTCCATGGCGTGCAAGCGCTTGCCGGCGGTAGATCTGTCAACATTTAACTTAAAATTTAAATTTTTAAAACACCGAAACCAATCTCTTCTAGTCGTCTCAGATGCAGTATGATCACCGTGAACATAGAGCATTATACGATAAATTTCCCGAGCATTTTTCTTGAGAGTGAAATAATGAACTGAGGATTCCCGTAGTGACAGCTTTTTCGGCATGAAAGGCGACATTTTCAACACGAAAGAAAAACGGTGATAACGCATTGAAGGAATAGAAAGGAAACTTCCAATTCCAAGAAAACTACCACAGCAGACTTTAAAATTGTATCTGTAAGGCCATCTGTCTTGCAACGGTGGAAAGTTATTCCCATACTCAAAAGATTTCAGTTCTGAATAGCTGCGCACTTAGAAATTTTCTGTAGAGAGAATCATGATTAAAATGATTTCTGCAAATGTCAAAAGGTTGTAGTAGATGTTGTTCGATTGAACTTCATTGTTTCCGGCAACTTTAAAACGAAAAGAGATTTATAATTGCTCTACTTATGTACATATGTATTTATATCACTGAGTTTTCATTTGCATTCAATTTTCAATTTCAGTGGCCGACAATTCAACTCACCGAGGTTGCTCCTCTGAAATACCAGATACCGCCAGATTTTCAGACACATGTAGCGATAATCTCTGCAATACTCCGATTTATCCTGAGAGTCGGTTACAATGTCACCAATGTAGTGGTTCTTCATGTCTAACAGTGGAAAGTGGATCGGAGTTACCCTGCACCAATTATAATGAGGACGACGAGTGTTTTACCGATGTTATCGATTTCGATGACGCTGTTCGAGGATGCATCTCTGATGGATATGAGGACACTTATTACAGGCGGGAATGTCGAACGAATGGCTGCAATAACCAACCGGCTGTCAGTACATTCAGTTGCATAAAGTGCGACTCTTTGAATGACATCAACTGCAAGATCGGACCGAATCCGGGATCTGAATGTTCGGTTCTAGTTGAAACTACGTGCGATAAGAATGTTTTATTCGGAAGAATCGAACACTGTTTTACATACCGAAATGGGGAACGAGTTGTTCGTGGATGCTCAATTGATGAGCCTGAATATGTTACACAATCTAATTTTGTGCGCGAATGTATCCTGAACAAATGCAATGATGAATGTATTGCACCAATTGAGTGCTACGAGTGCGACTCCAGAAATTCAGAGTATTGTACTGATGGGAGTGTTGGTAATTTGACCGAAAGGGATTGCCCCCTCGGGACTAGTTCATGTTTTACTTGCAGGGACTCAGGTAAATTTATTTTCAAATTGGATACCTTGTTTGCAGACTTTATAATCTTAATTATATTAAGTTGATTATTTGCTTTACATAACACAAAAAAATCTACTACACTTTTACAAAAACATGTCATGCTCGTGCTAATTGCTTGCGAAATAGAAAATAACAAAAAAAGAAATATTAAAGATAAGTGATAGTGTGGTTTTCTATAAATTTTATATATTTCACAACAAAGCACTTTTGGGAATGATTAGATACTATTCAACAATGCGCACTTCTGAGCATGTCATACTAGTTTTAAATCTGTTTAATGTATTTCATCCCTCAAGAAAAAGAAAATAGTATCCAGCCGACTCTGGTAAAGGCAATAAGTCCCGTGATCTGACATCGAACTCATCCTGCCCTTTTTATTTTTGATTAAGTCGTATTCTACGATATAACGTGAAGATTTTTCAGCAGCGCAAAGAATCAAATAATTATAAACATATAAGATAATGTTCCTCATTTCTAATTTAGGCAAGGAAATCACTTCTTCCACGTCTCGCGAAAGTAATGATTGATCATATGAATACAAAAGTTTTTGTTGGAAGTATTAAAAAAAAATTAGAGAAGTTTAACTTATTAATGCAATATTTTTGCAAAGCAATCCGTTCCTGTACCTTTAAGTTATTTAACGATTGGTAGCCAAAAGAACACTTTCCACTGCAGATTCAAAGTTAAATTTCAGAGTGACTTTTCCATTAACAATAAGTTCTTTACAGTATGAGTCACGCATTGCAAGGTGACATGAAAATTGTAGAAGCAATTTTCCGTGCAGAGGCGATAAATGGACTGTGATATTTGTCAGTTATATTCCTTGAAAAGTTTTTCCTTACCTTACTGATATAATATCGCTGTTTTTTCTACATGTGTCTATAAGGGATTCGAGTTCTTTAGTTGTCGCATAGACTACCACCAGTGAGCGTGCCAAGGACTTTGAAACGACTGGTCAAGTTTTGAAGAAAAGGGAATACATCTGGATATGATTACAACATGCCCTTTTTCGGATCTTAATTGGAGAAGTGTTTTCACTCGTTTTCCTTTCAGTATTCAAAGTGTTGCCTATATTTATTTTTATGCACTTGCATCTAATATTTCTTTGCACCAATATTAACCCGATAAACATTGACGGGAATTTAATGTATGTCAAACGCACCGCATCTGGAAACAACTTTTTACCCCACTTATGAGGCTTTTTACCCCATTAATATGCTGTATTAGAATCCTTTTACTCTTTTAGGATCAAGATCAATCAAGACTTTGTCCACAGCATTATGCTCTTCAGGGTTCAATGTCAAAAATTGTTCTCTACTCTGCTTACTGTCTGTTCTTCCTGTGAATTCTTTCCCTGTAGTTGCATATTATCATTAAAATGGAAGTACAATTTGATTTCGATGAGTCAAGTCAATTCCGGATAGCTAATTCTACTTTTGGCGAAGCATTAGCTCAGTAAAATTGCTAACTGGAAACACTAATTGTCACAAATAGAAGCAAGATTCCCAGAAATGCAGAGACTTCGTTTTGTCGGTGTTCGGTAGCCAAGGAACACATTTGACAATGTCATCTAAGTCCAATTCATCCAGACTTACATCTTCACCAGATATATCTGTTTCCAAAGTAAGACTGATTTGACTGACTGATTGACGCTAAAATTTATAAGTATCCGGAAAATATAGAAAATTATACTCTTAAAATTCATTGTTATCAAACGGCTACCAACATTTTACCGACTTGTACACACTAAGCCAAATAAAATATTTTGTACGACACAGATGAATCGAACAAATCAAATATTTCTTCAATAACACAAAAACCCTTGTTTTCCTTCGTACCACTGTTTTAAAAACAAATGTCACCTCTGTTTCCGTATTCGATGCAATCCAGATATAGAATTACCTATTCTTATATTATATTAATATATTATAAGTTACTAAGTTCCTGGAAAATTCCCTCGGAAAGTAACAAATTTTTGATACTTCTCAATAGTAGATGTATGGCTACCACGGAACAGAAAGAGTTAAGTGTCTAAGGTCTGACGAATTTCTAGACTGAAGTTGTCTTCAGCTAGATTATTTGAATACCATTTCTCGATATCGAGGTTTGTTCTTGCTTGCGATCATTTGACGGTTGTTTCTATATGTCTTACATTTTATGCTATTGACATATTCGTCTTCAGTCAAAGTGAAGTAGTTCAGTAGTAAATATAATTCTCAAGGATAAATAAAATTGCTATCCAGAATCGGTAATGGTTTTTCAGCTGGACATACTAGACAAGCAAGCGGATCACAATTCACATAAGAGCTCTTTGTTGTAGAGATGAAAAAATTTTCATCATTCAGTCTAAAATACATGGAGCATATGGATTCCTTATAGATTCTACATTCATCCTACATTCAATAGGCATTCCTACAATTTTCTGCTCCTCTCCATGATTGGCTTTCTCTCCACTCAATATAAGCTACATTTTCACTCGATACAAAGTAATTATGTTTTTGTCAATAAAAATTATCGAAAATGTAGCAGTGTTTATCGAGTGGCTTCAATTTTTGTATTATTTGAGCCCCGAGTAACTCAAAAGACAGTTCAAATTCGAATTTTTTGAATCACTTTTGGGAAGCTTCAAGGAACAATTGCTCTACTGTTCACCGCTGTATCTGAGTAAATTGTTTCAATGGGAATTAGGAAATGCTTTGTTGTGAAATATATTGAAAATTATTTATTGGAAAACAAAATTGTTGAAACTTTTTGAATTTCAAGGAAGCACAATTTATCGTGGCTGCGGAACGTTTGATGGTCAAGCGGAATGCGAATCTTGTTGGAATGATCCTAAGTGCAATAACAAGAAAATGAACCGATGCTACTCGTGCAAATCAACTGAAAATGAAAACTGCATGACATGGGAAAATATTGAGTCCATTGACCAAGTTATCTGCAATGGTAATTGCATTGCCACTTTGCGAGATGAAGTGGTAGAAAGAGGATGTCAGAGCAATAGTTTCGATTGCCAACCCAGCCTTACTTGCAAAAGTTGCAGCGAGGACGATTGTAACGATGGACTTGTTCCTGATAAACGTTTACGTTGCCACCAGTGTGACGAAAATGATCCTTCCTGTGTTGACGATCAATCCATGAATATGGCTGAGCCCTGCTCGATTGTTGAGGATGAAAATGATAAATGCTACGTGTTTGTCACCGGTGACAACAAAATAGTACGAGGATGCAGCACTGACCAACGCTACTACGAATGCTTGGCATCGCAGCCTGGCAAATGTGTCACGTGTACGGGAGATGGCTGTAATAGCCAAGGATTGTTCGGAAAGCTCGTATGCTTGCAATGCGACTCAGAAAAAGACGAAGATTGCATCGACGGTTTCACACCAGAAAATGGCGAGTGCGGAGTTGGTACTTCAGGATTCTGTGAAGTTGAAGTGCCCTTTGGCGAATATGAATATTGCTATACTTACCGTAATGGACAACGTGTTATGCGCGGATGCTCGAAATTGGATCCTTCGATTTCGAGCCAAATCAAGTATGTAAGAGAGTGCAGGTTGGACAATTGCAATAGCGAATGCATTGAAGCCGCACAGTGCTATGCATGTGATTCAAAAACGAATAACTACTGCGAAAGGAATCCTATGATGATTGAACAATCAACTTGCCAGAGCGGAGACATCTCATGCTACACTTGCCGCGACTCAGGTAAGCTTACTGACTATTTGCTTCTATTTCGAATATAGTTTTGCATGCGGTGAATGGGAACAGTTTAATCATAAAGAAATAAAAATTTCGGCTCTAGGCCATGCATGCAGAAGCGATTTTCATTATCACAAATTCATACACTACACTTACTTGTACACAAACAGACTCGAAGGCGTGAATAATTTCATCCCCTTAGTATTAATCGGTGACTAAGTAAATGGAAAATATCGTTCAAAATATTGAATGAAATCATACAAGCAAATAAAGCACATTGAAAATGTCTTTACTTTTTCTGCCTTTAATTACCTGATTATGGGCGTGCGAAAATTATGTATACATATTTTAGTAATTTGCTCATAATATAGTAAAGACTCAAATATTGACTAATCGACTATCGCGTGAGATATCTTCTTTCGGGAATTCGGGAATTTCAATATTTAAAATCTATGCTTCTATCGTCAAATATGGTTTTTTAACGCTACCATGGTTCTTTTGATAAGTTTAAGAGAAATTTAATTGAAGTGAATAAAGCACACAGGAATGCTTATTTTATCTTTAGTATTTCCCTTCGCAATTTGGGGTATTTTAGAGTGAAAATTATAAATATGTACTTGGAAACAGTCGCTTTGATCTTCACTTATGGCTTCCAAACTATCAGGAAACCGGTTCATGTTCGAATCAAGAATACGAACTTTAATTCTCAACGATCATCTCATTTCTCCGAAATTTTCAATAATTTTCTTCACGATTTCCTCATGATTTGGATTTTAATGGTTTCTTAGAAAATTCTCACTTCTTTCTTGCAAGACTTTCAGGTTTCCAATCACATTCAACTAAATTTTTAATGGAAAGCTGTATTTTTCAAAAATTTTCTTATTTGCCGACCAAAGAAAATGCCGTCTTTCAGTTCAGCTTCAGTTTGAATAATTTGGTTTGATATAAAAAACCTTCATCCTCTTTTTTCAGAGTCTTCACAAATTGTTTCATAAGCCAAAACCTGAGGCTACAGCGTGTAGAGTAAAGTGGGTAGAAAAATACAGAATTTAATGTTTCTTGGAAGATTTAAGTATTCATTAGAACATTTTTGGTTCCAGTGACAAGTTCAGTCCTCGGTAGTTACCTTTTCTTCGTTCAATCGTGTCCTTTGCTTTGACCGTCCTTCAAGCACAGAAACTCCGGGTACTTCGTATTGCCATCCTGTTGACCGAAAAGCATGCTTAAAATTACTAATACTATACATAAAATTCAACTGTATTTTACGTACTTCATTTTATCCAGCTCGCGCCAAATTAAAGGACATGGGAATGTAAATTCTTCACAAGCCTTTGGTCATAATCTACAGCATGAAAATCGGCTACCATAACAGTCATGCCTAAGCCATGGCTTCCCTCACAATCGGCAACTCATAAGCATTCTCTCGTCAATCTTCAAAGACATTACTATCTCAAATTAATGAGGTGATAGTCGAACAATACATGATTCCAGATGATCAATTTGGATTCAGAGCAGCATATTCGATGGAGTTCTAACTAGTAAGGGTGACGAATGGCATGACCCGCAGAATGTTTGACACAGCCAAAACCTTTCACAAAATCTAGCGTGCAGGACTAATCTTCAGAATGTATGAATTCTATACCGTGCTACAATGCATTCAACTTCATTCAACAAAAAGTAGATCTTGTACAGTTATGGTCCAAGCTCATCTTTCTAACCTGCGAGCTTTTCAGGGTGAGTTTCCACAAGGATACCCGATTTCACCAATGCTGTACCACCAGTTCTCCGTAGACATTCTGACCTTACCAAATCCTATTCAAGTAACACTATATATAAAACTTGCATATACTAGGCTAGAAGACAAGCAAAAGTCATCACTTGAAAACTCCAAACTTAAATTGAAATTATGCAAGACTGCTAAATAAAATACTAGGACAAAAAAGGACAATACTCAAGTTACATTCATCACAAGACGCTGAGTACAATAAACAACGACAACATAGAATCACAAAATGGAATAGAACAATTAACTGATTAGAACAAATACTCGACCACAGGATGACTTGGAAGGCCCTCATACAATTCAAAAGAGCATATTGCATAGACAAACTATCCTTGCACCCTTTCCTCGCAGCTAGTTGCTTGAACCTGAAAAGAAAACAAGATTATCATCTAGAAACAGATAATGGGACCGACACGACACTACAGCAGTACCGCTTTCTCTAGTACAGGAAAAATTATGCCGTATTCTCGATTTGCCGAATTTTATTGTACCTCCCGAACGCAGCCAAACACAAAAACATAAGTATTGATACAGTTGAAATACATACAAGACAGAGCCTTGAGTCTATTTGACAATATAGACAAGATTCCGAATAGGACCAGAAGAATCCTCAAAACCAAGATGAAGAAAATTATAACACAGGTGGGCTTCTAATAATGATTTATTTTCTTTATTATATTAAAGTTATATACTAAAGAAAAAAACAAGGATCTGAATTTGACAAATCGGTCAAATTCAAACTCGAGAAATTTGAAAAAAGATAAAATTTAGATACTTGTCGACGCGACCAAGCAATATGAATCCCCATTTAATCGGATATTTTCACATTATGCATGTCATATCGAGATATAATCTGTTGACCTAAAAATTAAAGAAACATATCAAATTAAGACAACTTATTCTTGTGAATTAATATTCAGTAGATTCGTCCTTCTTAGTTAGCACCTCGCAAATCCTGTTTGGCAAAGAAGAATACAAATTTCTTGGTCGATTGTCACCCATGTTTCCATTATCGCACTTTTCAGCTCACCTACTGTTAGAAACTACCGTAAATGAGCAAACTGAAGCTGTCAATTTGCTTCTCAAGTTTTGAATTATGTTTAGGACCGGGGAACGTGCTGAAACAGAAACACGACATCCGTTTGGCAATTAAATCCAATTCGTACCCATATAATTACTGCATCGCCAACATTTTGTCGTTTGCTTAAAATTAGAGGCTACTTCCGTTAATCATGGAAATAATACCACGGACCATTAGGATGGTCTCAATTGAACCGTTATTCATAAGAAAGAAGGGCTTCCCACTAGTTGTTGGTGCAGTGATTGTGCTCTTGAACAAATTGTAATTGAGGGTTGAAAATGTAAGAAAATTTCGTAAATTGTTCTATCCACTGATCTTCCGTGCTTTTGCCATTGAATCTGAAGTGACTCGCAGAATGGCCGGCTTTTCCAGTGCGGTAATCGCTGACGGTGCACCACCTGCGGGCCTCTCGTTATAATTAACGGGATCCTCATTAGGCTTCAGGTTTCATTACTTCATCAAGCTCTGTACGTTTATTGGAACTCATGGGAAGGCCGGAATTAAACTTTGAAGCACACATTGGTACTGAATTTCAATAATACACCAACTAGTAAATATATTTTCTTGCAACCAAAAAGTGTTTTTGTTTGAGTGTATTATACAATCTTCTATTAAAACTTGTTTGTAAGGGTCCCAGAAAAAATTTGTTTGTAAGGGTCCCAAAAACCCAGAAAATTAGACTAACAAAAAGTGTAATGCGAGTCTATTTCCACTCGGAATCATAATATTTATAAACGAAAATTGCAATTTTTAACGAAATATTCACATGCACAACATACCGGGGATATCTTTTCACTACTTCGGTACCTTCCGCATATTTTTTGACCATTATATGCTGCCGCCTCGCTTAATAGTAATAGAATTTTTTTGGAATTTCTTCGGCCATCAACATGTTTTTTGGAATTTCTTCGGCCATCAACATGTTGCATTTACAGATAAGGTAACAGAGTCAATTTACTCGTTTATTTTTTTTATTTCAACTTTCTCGCTTGCTTCACATACTCTTTCTTTTTTTCCACTGTACAAATCTAAAGAACAAATCAATACAACACTTGTACTATCAATAAGCTTACATTGATTGAAATTGAACACTATACTTGTACTACACTTGTACAAATTAATAGAGCATCGAACATGTGAGACCAATAGACTTAAAATCTTCTTTTTCCTTCATCTCATAAATCAAACATTATAAAAAAAAGTTCCACATTTTTTGCCGATATCCGATATATGAATGCGGAATAAGAATTTTCGACAGGACATAAAATAAAAAAAGGACTTAAACGAGACTCGCATGTCCAAATTAGTGCATTTAATAACGGAGTTTCTTAAGCTTTTACTTGTTACTGTTACGCCAGAAACAACTTGTCCCCACATTTTATGATTTTTCGAGATTGGTTTTACTCTGCCTTTATTTCAATCTTTATATTGCCTTGTCCTGGCATTGTTAATTCTTCTCTAATATTTGGCAAAACATATTGCATGGTGAGCCTGAGTGAAAATTAAATCGACACAATGTAGAATTTATTAGATAAATAGTGTATAAGGCCCATATTGAAACAGGTGTTCTGAGAAATGGATAGTGAAAGCTTCATTTAAGCAAATAATTAACAATTTTCTTAAAAAAGCCGTCTATGCAATAATGAGTGACTTTTGCCTGCTATCGAAATTCTTCTCCTTGGTCAAAAATTAATTATCTTGAAGTATCAAGTCGAGATGAATTTAGACGACCAGCATTACAACAAATTAACAGCGCTGCCTTGAAGCGATTTAATACCAATCAGAAACATGTCGTATGGAAATCATCAAAAGACGCAGATTGCAAGTAGTGTATGTATACGACGTAATTAATATGGCATAAATTATTCCGATATCCTTCCGAATACTATAAAACAGGACTTGGAAGACAAATCACAAAGAGCTGATGATTGGTTTAAGTAGCAGAAAAGCGTCCTCGACGAAAACGCATCATGTCCCGGCAGACATAAAGCACAATAACAGCCCAACTTTTCAAAAACATTTCGAGAATCTTATACCTAAAAATCAAAGAAAACAAATATCCTAAGAGTCAAAGGACTGAAAACAAAACTTTTCATTCAAACAAGAAGAGTAACTCAATTTGATCAAATT
Organism: Stratiomys singularior; assembly: GCA_954870665.1. Lineage (NCBI taxonomy): Eukaryota > Metazoa > Arthropoda > Insecta > Diptera > Stratiomyidae > Stratiomys > Stratiomys singularior. Next base: position 53,847,284 of record OX940879.1, on the reverse strand, counting down.
AAACCCGAAGAGCCTTATCTTAAAATTCTTGACAGTTTAAAATATTGAGGAGCCCATTTCAGTAATAAATGCAGTGAAATCCGGTGCAGAGTGAGTACTTCCACCCAAAATGTTCCAAAACTCAGGTCCACACTTGAGTTAAATTAGCTGCGAATGTAGGACTAACTTGTAAATTCTCGGCAAGTAATTTTAAACAAACCTTGGGCCATATTGTAAGTACATACAAGTAACATATCGAACAAATTCCTGATCTAACGGTATTAAACCAAAATGAGTATAATTATATTCGTATTACTAAAATTCCTCTTATTGTCGTGCTGTACAAGATAACAGCTCTACAAGTTTTCTCGTAAAATGGCAAAAAAATTGTAACCCAATTTGTGAATTTTCGTATTTTTATCTAAGAGAAGTCGCCCGAGAGTGTAGGCGCTGTATGTAGCTACGCTGCGTCTGGGCCCTAGCAGAAAACTTTTCATTACATGGATGTTCCATGTTTCCAGTATTCCAAGAAATAATGCTAACGGAAAGTTTTGGACAAGTGTAATGTGGAATATCAAAGGGACTTGCTACTCAGAAAAGAAAAAAATAGACGACTATGCAAGGACTCTCTTAATTGTAGAGTGCAAGGAAAACGAACATTGTGGGAGATGGAAAAGCATATTGGAAAAGCATATTACTCAATGGAAGCTGATAGCATTTCTCAGTTAGCCCATGTAAACTAAGAGTCAAGCATGTAAGATTGAAACGACGAAAATCTTTTTTGTGACGTGCAATGACATCATGAATTTAAGAAATCATCAATAGGAAGCAAGAACAAGACGGACAAATGACTTTTCTCTCAAAATTACCTCCCATAAAATACTAGCGTACTTCATAAGTAAAGCTAATTAGCATGACAAAAAAAGTCAACATTTCGATTATGAAAATCTATTATACGTTTGGTACTCAACAAAATTAAACTTAAATTATGCTGGAGGATATAATTTTTGCCTATAAGAGTTGACTTTATCAACTCGGATGAATATAATCGGTGTAAAATTAAATGATCACTCAAAAAAGCTTACTTATATCGAGTACCGCGTTTCAAATATATTAAATGTCATACATGTATTCCTCTATTTACTTCATTTTGTTTCGATCTGATCGATGAATTGGTGGTCTCTCTTGAATCAGAAGATGGTTAGGTTGTTGACGTCAATGTCATTCTGGTCAGATGGTCTAGCTCTCCGGGGTAACAGCAATTAAGCATAATTCGATACTTCAGTGTCTTGTGGTTGAAACTGTCATATGGTAGTCCAAATTCTGCGAAAATAAAGTGCAAAGTGCGAAAAAAGCGAAAAGTGAACAACGAAGTTTAACACCAACAATTTTCCCTGGGCTCATCTGGGCATGAATTTTTAGTCAGTCAGTTCTAGGTCTTAAGCCTCCTTGTATTCCTCCTCGATATTTTCGGCGGCAATTTCGGGAAATTTGGTGGCAAATACTTTGTATGTTCTTTTTATATTTCGTATTATTTAACATCTTTAATAAAAGTCTTTGAAATAAAAATTTGAGTAAGACCTATCACAATCCGTATCAAAAAAATTAGTTTGTAGGTTGATTTTTAAACAAATCTTTCAAACGATCGCAAACATAAGTGGTACGTGATGAATAAAAAAGTAATTTTTAAGTTTTGAAGAGGTTCATGAGAGCTATTAGCACATTAAAAATAATTGATTCCTGAATCCAAAAATCAATGTCATTTAGTATATGCATTCAAAATAAATTTCCCACCTGTTTACATGTACATATCGGAATTATCAGCCTTATTCTCTCTCTTTATATAGTGTACCTACCTTGTTAAATTTCCTTAAAGTTTCGTAGCTTTTTCCGCTTAACATAAAGGGTCAAGGACTCTTAGAAGTTTGGCGAGTTTTTGGACAAAATGCATAGAGAATGATTGTGTACATGTAAGATGTTTTGGTGTTTCATTTTGCTCAGTTTTTAAAAAAATATTTAATCTCACAAATGATTTCAATCCAACCTTTAAAAACTATCAAAGAAAGCACAACATTCCGGGGCTGTGGTAAATTTACTGGAGAGGCGGAATGTGCGTCTTGTTGGAACGATCCTGGGTGTAATAAACAGCTGATGCTCAGATGTTACTCATGTACTTCAGAAGATGATGAAAATTGCAAAACGCTTCAGAACATCGAATCCATTGACCAAGTAATTTGCAACGGCCAATGTATTTCAACTATACGCGACGATGTTGTCATTAGAGGCTGTCAGACTTCTAGTTTTGATTGTGAGCCGAATCTTACCTGTAATCGCTGTGACACAGACGACTGCAACAGCGATATTATCGGTGATGGCGTTCGTTGCTTCCAATGCGATGAGAACGATCCTTCTTGCAATGATGATCAGTTTGGGAATACCGCCCCTGCTTGTCCTGTCTTCAACGACCGAAATGACAAATGCTACGTTTTCGTCACAAACGGAAACAAAATGGTACGCGGATGCAGTACCGATGAGCGATACTCTGAATGTTTGAGGCAGCCAGCTGGCAAATGTCTAGTTTGCGCAGGAGAAGGCTGCAATAGTCAGCCTTTGTTCGGAAAACTTACTTGCGTGCAATGCGATTCTAATGTTGATGGGGATTGTGTAGATGCAACGAATCCAGGATCGGATGAATGTGCGATTACTTCATCGAAATCCTGCGATGTCGATGTTTTGTTCGGTGAATATGAGTATTGTTTCACTTACCGCAATGGTCAGCGCGTCATTCGGGGATGCTCTAAACAGGATACTGCGATATCAAGCCAAAGTCAATATGTACGAGAATGTAGATTAGAGAAATGTAACAATGAATGCATTGGGCCGGCAACATGCTATACGTGTGACTCAAATTCAAAACCAGAATGCACAAGGAATCCATTCATGATTCCACAAACTAATTGCCAAACTGGAGAAATTTCTTGTCATACTTGTCGCGATACAGGTAAGTAATTTCAGGCACAGAGTGTTACTATTGGGGTTTTGTGTATAAGAGGGAAATTGAAACATTGGCAAAAATCGAACATTTTTTGATGCTCATGTAAAGTCCTGATGATATTCTCTTTCGCGTGAATTAAATCTAACACTGTTTGAAATTTTGCAAAATTTTATTTTATTTATACATTTTAACCAAAAGTCTTGCAAAATATAAACATTCATAAACACGCAAAAACACACTAGAACACAAATACATGTAGAACATCTAAATTCATTGTTGCTATCAAGTGAATGGACAGTATTTCACAACCAAACTTCTACTGAAATTACGCAAGTTTGTAACACTCCGAAGGCGATAGATTATCATATTCCTTTTCGCCAAAATGTTCTATAGCGGCGTAACTTGTAAGTTCGTGGAATATTTTCTTTATTATATCATCAGACATTTGTGACTACTCAAATTTAGGCTTGAAATTAGAATTAATTGTTTCCAACCACCTAAATTGCATACCTCCTTGTATCAAGCGTGTTCAAAACAGACTAAATTCAAAGTAAATTTCTGAATTTAAAACATTTGCTTAATGTTTCTGAATAGAATATCCCTTCGACATCTTAAATTATTCTTTGCAATAACTGAATGAAATGTGTGAAGCAAACAGTGGTTGCAGGACCAGCTGCTCGAGAGAGTTTCATACGAACATAGACCGTTTGCTAGTTCTTGAACAAATATCTTAGTTAAGTTCATCAATAGTATTTGGAGAAAAGTTGTGATCTGAAAAATTTAAATATGTAGTCCTATTTCTCACCTCAATTTTGTAGGCCGATTTGAAAAATTAAGAAAAAATTAATTATTCTGTATGGAAATCTCGTCTATTTTGACTTATTATGAAGAGAGAGAGAAAGAGTCAAAATTTCTAAATGACAAATCACGAATCCAGGGGTTAAAAAAAAGTATTTTTTTAATTGATTGAAAGAGCTAAAACTTCCTAATCATCACAAGAATATTCTATTAAATGGCGTTTCAGGAAGCATGGCATGCTCATACTTGACCACAGGATGACTTAACAAGAGCACGTACAAAAGAAAGAATGGACTGCTTAGGGATACTCTCCTGCGCATGCTCTCTTCTTAGTCCTGGTAGTCGAGATATGAAATATAAGGCTCATCTGACAGCTGTCAATTCCACCAACAACAGCCAGTTGATAATAATCAAACAGCCAATACTCCAACCTATCCAGAATAGAGCCCTACGGAAGATTTGACAAATTTCATGGTTCATTGAAACAGTTATTAGAGAAATACATACGAGACGATAGATAAGATTCTATTCGTAACATAGACTTTAACGAATTCCCGGTGGTTTGAATAAATTAATATCGAACCCTCCGATCGATAACACAAGACAGTTAAGACCAGAGTTGCTGGTCAAGTAGTGGTGAATGTTTTTATTTTCACAGCCAAAAATGGAGCAAGAGTGTTCAATTGTCCTAGCATTACGTACACCTTAATTCAAGCCAAGTTATGCATCCTTAAAAGGTTTCTCTGGTTTCGAAAATTTGGAAATTGTTTCTTTTGATACAATAAAAGAGCAAATCCGGTGTTAACAGTAGCATCAACTTGTAAGTTGTCAGGGTGTATCCTTACATGACATTTACTTCATAAAACGAATTGATATAATCAGAGTTTTTATTCTTTCAGAAAACCTATTTAAACTTCATTCAAAATTAACTTTGACTTCATAAAGCAAGCCAACACAATCATGAAAAGTGAGAAAATATAAACACTTAAATGTTATACATTAGCCAAATTGAAACTGTTAAGTTAAATCATAAAACTTTTTCCGCATCATCTTGGCATGCTCCAATTTTCAACACGAATATTTTTGATTTAACATCACTGTGAACTCCTTTTGCTTGGTCTTTGAATCTTCAAATATTTTTGGCAAATTTTAGGTAGGCCAAATTCGTCAACTACATCCACTCCAGAGTTGCTGGCGTTAAAATCCAAACTCATTTAAGGGTTTTTGGTTGACTTCATCAACTTGTTCAACATTGTGCATGCTTCAAATTACCAACAAATTTCTACGTTTATCGAGAAAAATGACAATAGTGAGAAGTCCTTTGCAAAACAAAACCGGCCACCATTGACAGCTCGCGATTCCCAGTTCAAAAATTCAGGAGGAAGCTGTTAATGACTCTTTCGCAAGGTACCTCTCCTCCTAATTTTGATTAAAGGCTTTGCTCTAAACCATTTCTATCCATCCTTGCCTTTGAAAAAATTTCGACCAACTTTTTCTTGTTCGTCAAAGTTCTCACCGTCTTGGTCTGCATCAGATTTTTCTTCACTTTCTTGTGCGTTTTCTTCTCTATCAGTGTCGGTCTTGTCATCTCCATTTTCTTCATTAGCTAATAAGCTTCATTGGAGTTGTCATTAATTGATGAATTTTCAATTAATTTTGACCATTAATTAATTGATCATTTTGGCGAATTTTCCCATTTTCGTCGGTTAAAATTTCGAGAAGTAGGTTTGCTTCATGTTGAAGACATTGCCAGTAGATTTCTTTGATCATGAAGCCATTCCTTTGGGAGAAAAAACGAACCATATTAAATAACCGGATGAACTAATTTAACAAATTATATATAATCCTACCGTATATAACGGGGTCTATTTCACATGATATTTTAAGTACAATTAAAGATTAAACACACCGTTCAGGACACTCGGTGAAGTACTAATGAAAAATCGGAGACAATTTCAAAAACATCTTCTAATAGATCTGATGCGCCCAACGAAAGCTCAATAGTTTTAGTCTTTCACTTGAATCTATATTGTTTGAAAAAAAAAGATGGTGGATGCTCGTAGATAAGACTCTCTTATCCAGAAACTTTGAAAGCTGAAAATACGAAAACGAAAGGAAAAAATAAAATTTTCAATTAACTTTCATTCAATATCTATTTAAACCAAAAACAGTTCGGAAATACTAGCTACAGACACTTGGAAAACGCTTAAGTAATAGGAAAAAATCAGATTTATACTTCAGAAAAGATGAATCACATGGTTGACAGACCATTTTTGATACAAAAAAGACTTTTATGCTTTTCGCCGAAATAAAAGGAATCGTATTCCCATAGGATATGTAAAAGAAGCGAACAACGTATGTATATGAATATCGCTTCAACGAACAATGATAGAAATTTTTCTTTTATGCTTATTATCCAGGAAGTTCGTCTGCTTACAGTCATAGTCTCGTTTTCACATGATTTTATGATTCATATTATTAAGCTTGAAACAAAATTATGAATTAACTTTTCATGAGGACGCGCTTTGTTCTCACAAGACCTAGCAAATTTAAGTTTGGAAATTTATGGCTTACACAAAATGGACAGATTGAATTGCAATAAACAGCGAACACTTTTTCACTGTAAATAACAAAAGGACAAAATCTTAAGCCATGAAAAACCATATCAGATTCCCAATAGAAAATTCGATATTGTGTAAAAGATAACAACAGCTATTAATGAGATTAACCCCTTAATGAGGTAAATCCCAATTACTTTTTCATTCGCTATAATTTCGAAGGATAAGGTTACTCGTATAAATCATTGCCTAAGAACTCTTTCTGGTTAATTTCTTTGTCACTTATCTGTGATAATGTTTACTTGGTTTTTTTGTGGACTGAGTTGTGCTGAAGTTTGTGACTCATTTGGGTACTAAAGGATGAATTTATATGTTTAATCAGCTAACATCTTAAGCAGTATGTGAATCGTAAGGGTGGTTGTCACTGGAGCCAGTACGAGAAAATTCTTACCTAAATGCGCTTCATTGCGCCCAATTTAAAATTAGCTTGACAGTTGCGTTAGTTTGTTATTGATTTAACATCAGGATAACCCAATCTTAACCGTCTTTGCAGTATCTTAAGAAATCGAAGATAACATTAGTGTCTTTGCAAATTTAGTCAAAGGATTATCATTAAATTTAAAAGATCAAACTTAAGGCCCTGGTTTTCATTACTCTGGATTTTATACTTTGAAAGGCTCTTCTGTTCGTCCTAGTCTTCTGACCGAAGGCCGTACAGTACAGTAGCGTGGAGCGAACATTCAGTTTGTGTTACTTTGTTTTTCATGTTCAATTTTCCCGATCTGAGAATGGAGTCTGAGCATTTGAGAATACATGTAGAATGACTTCACTTTGGCATTGGGTGTTCTTTCCAGGTCACTTTTTCTGATGTCAGTACTACATATTTTGCGGTATGCTTCCATTCCATATTGTTTGATACTATACTACTCAGAAATGATACTAACAAATATGGTTCGTTGCTATTCTCGTCTTGTAAAAGGGTTTGGGTCTTATCGTTTTTGAGTTGAATGTTGCAGTTTCAACATGATGGTTTCTTTTGGTTGTGATGTGTAGTTGGCGCACTGATCATCGGCATACAAAACTATTGGTACGTTGTTAGTCATAAGAGGCAAGTCCGCATTATATATGCTATAGAGGGTCGGTAAGAGAAATAAACCTTGTGGGATTCCACTTTGTATTGGTCGCATGCTAGAGGGACAGTTGCCTACTTGGATGCGAAGTTTTGTGCCTCGGAGTATTGAGTTTTTGAAATTTATGAATGGAAGTGGGGAATTGCATTTCTATGATAAGTCTTGCCGACTAGAGTTTGTCAAAGGCGGCCTGTATGTCAAACATTACAATGCTGGTTGATTTTATGCAACTCATTCGATTTCTTATTTGTTGGACCACCAATTTAAGTTAAGGTTCTGTGGAGAGTACAACTCTGAGGCGATGTTTCTGATCTTTATACCAATTAGGATACAATAACATTATTTTTACTTTCGGTAATTTCTAAATTTCGGTAATTTCTAATTTCTAAATTTCGGTAATTTCTTTAGCCCTGTCCACGTATGCTGTCTCGTGTTTCTTATATTCCTACCGGCATTCTCGCGGAACCAGAGCGTACCAATTTACTAACCTTTGCCAATATCACATCATCGTCGTCAAGGGTCTCCCCCCGAAAATTTCTAGTGAATCCGCAAATTATTTTACTTTTCCTGCACGATCGAATTCGTGCCTATGAATATGTTACATCTCAGTTTCTTTACATGTGCAAAAATATTTAGATAGCCTCCAAATGCATTCTTGCGTGTATCTAGACTTTATAGAAAATTTTTCGATAGTTCATTTTTAACTTTATATCATCGTGTACCTCTCTTTTAGTCTAGGCGAACGTTGTTAACCGTGTTCCTAGGTCTTTTCCGCATTTGGTTTTCCATTTATCTAGGGTTTGATTTCTTTAAGCCATTCACAGAATTTATTTTATATGTTATTTTGGAAAATATTATTCTATTTCGGAGATGAGAATGTTCCCAAGCAATGTTTTCTTTTGCATGTTTCATTTTATTTGTTAGGTCTGCTATGATTTTTTCGACATCGCTAACTCTTTTAATATTTTAGATGATCTTTTCGCGCCGTGGAAATCCTGTCAATTCAAGGTTTTCTATTTTCTGAGGAGCTCATCTATAAAAGCGTCCTTATCCATGAAGTGCAGTGTCTTGTTATCTGTGAAAGAGTTCATTGAACAATTTTATTCGAACGTTGTGCAAAATGTTTTTGTAACCATTTTTTGCATTTCGTTTTTCTTTTTCATCTTGTTTTTCATTTTTTGCATCTCAAGCACGTTTTTTATCGTCATCAGTTATTTCTCCTTAGAAATTGAAGTTTTTTTCTTGCTATTTGTTGGAGGTTGAGTTACAGAACACACCATTCTCTTGATCTACTTTCCGGCTTCAGCTTTGTTTTCACAGGACCTTATCAGTTATTTGTTCACAATTTCGTCATATCTTATTCGTCGGTCTTAATGCGCGTATATGTCGGTATATATGTCGGTATAAGCGCGAATTGAACTTGTATTGCTGTGCTGTTCAATCAGCAATTCGTTTTTGTCGGACAAGGACCTATCCCATTGCATCCTCCATCCCATGATGCTTTGTTCCCAGGTAGTATTCATGCATATTGTATCGACATGTTAATTGGGTTATCTATCGAAGTCATAGTAAGCCCAATTGTTTGTCCGTTAGTAACAATGCCTTAAAAGAGATAGATAAAACGAAACTTGCACTTACCACTTAACTTTTCTTCGAGCTTCGCAGTCAATGAAGTCCCTTTCATTCTTTTCAATACATTCTTATGTACAGACACAATTTATAGTTAGCATTTTTTTGTAGTCCTGTCCCACTTCAATGCTGTTTCAGGTAGAGTATGTTAATTGCTTATGCCGTGAAAATATGATTTTTGAAAAAAAAACAAACATATAAATTACAAAAAAATTCTACATTCACCTGCGATGTCCAATAACAAACGGGTAAATTCCTATATCAATTTTTACCGCTGAATTACTGAGTCAGTAATGTAACTATATAACTTTACGTTCGCTATTAATTACTGGTTATTTAAATTCCTAATTAGATAATGTATGTTTTAATGTTTAAATATGCATTAAAAATAAATTTGAAATCAATTTCGAAACTTATTAAGCCATTTTACTTTAAAATAACGAGAATCACTCCGATAAACTTTAAGAAGATTACAGAAATCCCAGTGAACGAGTCCATTTACTTGGTAGAACTTACATATTCAATCATTTAAAATCATCAAACAACTAATATTTTTAAAAACTTTTTTCACCCTTTAGATGGTACAATTCGCCGAGGTTGTGGAAGTGGTGGAACTTTCGGTCGATGCTACTCCTGTTGGAACGACCCCGGTTGTAACGATAAACCTATGCTCGAGTGCTACTCTTGTAATTCAATAGTAGACAAAAATTGTGCTGATTGGACTAACCCGGACAGAATTAACAAGAATATTTGCAATGGCCTATGCATCGCTGCTCTCCGGGACGGCTTTGTAGAACGTGGTTGTCAGAGCAATAGCTTTGATTGTCCTGCCAGTGAAACTTGCATACGTTGCGACCAAGATAATTGCAATGCAGGATTAGTCCCTGCAAACCGTTTGGTATGTCATCAATGCAATTCAAGTGATACGACCTGCGCCGCTGAAAAGGATCAAAGCAGTGCAACAGCTTGTACAACATATGTACCCATTGATGAATGCTTTTATTACTTGGATGAAAACGACCGAATGACTCGAGGCTGCACCTCAGACGCCAGCTATCAAGATTGTTTGAATAATAAGGATCGGTGTATTACTTGTTCAACTCCTGGATGCAACAACAACGCAGCGTTGAAATCTCCTGTTCTTGAGTGTGCCAAATGTAATGGGGATGATAAATGTGCCTGGGCACAAAATGAAAAGAGCCTTTGTGAGAAACCAATACCTTACTACGGCGTCGAAAGCTGTTACATTTATAAATCCTCGGACGGGTCGATACGCAGAGGCTGTTCTCTAGATGACAATGCTTGTAACCCTTCAACGGACTCCAATTGTGTGACATGCTCAATATCAGGATGTAATTACGTCAACCGGGTCTATCAAAGTTGCTTGCAATGTACTGGAACTGGCGAAGAAGCTTGCGTTAGTGGAAAGAATATCACTGGTACTACATGTCCTCAAGCTGTTCAACCTTACGAGACACGTGGATGTTATGCGAAGCGCGAAGGTAAGGCCATGTATATCGAGGCCAAAACCGAAAATCATTTTTTAACTTGCGTGTGAATATTTTCGATTTCAGGTGATACAGTCACTCGAGGTTGTTTATACGACTTGAATGCGGAAGAAAAGGAAAAATGTGAAAAAGACGACAAAAACTGTCAAGCATGCTTACAACAAGACTGCAATACGAAGGAATTGAATGGTGGGTCCCATCTGAGTGCCTTATCTGCTCTGTTTTTAGTCTTCATCGCTTATGTTGTTAAGTCTTGATAAAAAAAGGCTTCGATATTAAAACAGATTATTTAATTACACTAATTGATTTCGTAAATAAAGAACTAATTTTATTAAAATTGCCAATTTATTGTGCTAAAAACCAATTTGGTAAGTGAATGTACGAAAAATGGTCCTTTGCTTAGTTTTAATTTTTTCACATATGTATTCCATATGAAACAGTTGCATATGATTGCATAAGCGAATAAAAAATTTTTTCTGATTGAATTTATAGGTCAGCATGTATCCGATGCCATGTCAGAATGTAGCCGATTCTATCCACTGTTAGACTTTAGATTTAAACTTTTGAGATTTAAGACGGTAATCTCAAAATTTATACTGAGATTCTGAACGAAATGCAAACCACAATGCTGTTGATATGCATTTGCTTAGAGTAAGCAATGAAATATCTTCTGTAACCCCTATAATCAACGTTTATCAAAAAGACTTTACGCAATTTCAGTCGAAGAAATATCCAATCTGATATTTCCAAACATTAATCAAAATTGACATTTGAAACTCTTTAAAGGTGAAGGTGGTAATGAAATTTTCATGCTGGGATCCTACCGTTTCAAGCATTAGCACAATTCGTAAGCCATTGCTAAGCTATTAGGACCAATGTCTATGTTAGTTCTGTCAATGTCCAATCATCATAGATAACCAGATTCAAGGATACTTCCAGGCTTTGATTGAAATGCTCAAGCTTATAGGACTGAGGAGCAATTTCATCCTAGTCGGAAACTAAGAGTTGCATTTCTGCGTTAACAAGCTAAGATAACAAGTTGACTTCAAGTCCAAATTTTGTAGAGTAGATAGCCTCACAGTTAAGGGGTGAATTTAAAGTTATTCACTTCAATGGACATACTTATAATAGTGGTCATCCAGCTTTTGTTGTGAGTGTTCGGCATGAACGAAATTCTATAAAATTATCTTGAAAAAGGATCATCAAAAAATCATCTGCTTTTAATTACAAAATTATCGATTATTTAAAATCACAGTATAACATTTTAATGTGAACATGAGAAAGGGAAATTCAAACTACAATTATCAGGTTTAGGCTAATAGCTTTGCCTAGCTTTTAATTTCATATTCTAATATCTATACCCTTAACACCATATTATAAAATTCTTATCTTCCTTTATCTTACTACAATATTTTAAGCGTATTCTATCCGATAGCTGCTTCCATGGGTGGATTTTCAGCCGCATTCCTGATTATTGTGGTCTCGTGCTCTGTTTTGATTTACGCCACATCATCGTAGTAGCGATCACAACGCAAGGGTGGATCGTCTCCATCACTAACAATTTTGTACCAAGGACTTAACCCTCCGTAGTTTCCTGTGCAAGCTTTCCGTTCCAGTAATCCTTCCTTGGCCCACTTATAATTTAGCGCACCTGCCAAATAATCTCAGCACAAACAATTTTCGGGCTTTAAAAACAATAATCATCATCCGTTTTCAGAGCGCCAATTGTTTCCTAAAAGGAGGCATACGAAGTTGGCATCATAAATAATTTACTTCTAAACAGAATCTACATGAGCAGTACAGATGTACGTGCCATAATTGCCCGTTCAGCTTGACTTTTGTAAAACAGTAGCTCTTTGTTCGACGTTCATATTTTTGACGTTGATCGTTCATCACAATCCACACGCTTTCCATAGCGTTGACCTGCATGCCCCAATAAGTGCAGTAATAACTTAAGGAGTCCAGGTGCATTTGGCTAGGGTCTGTTTCTTGCAAAGTGAAGAATGTGTTCAGATGGCCACACCAAATCACCGCGATCTTAGGTTTATATCAGGTTTGTATCAGGACATAAATGCCTCAAAAAGACGGGAGCCTTCGCATTAATATCACATGGTTCCAAGCTTGCTACACGCAATACGATCCCTTCATGAAACTGCCTACGGTTTTAGTAACACCCACTGGGAAGCCGAATGAGTTGCAAAAGTGTATCAAGTAAAATAAGCGTATAAAAGTGTAGTGAGCCTATTACAAGGCGGTCTGCTTACTTCAGACTTGATTGGTAGTATTCATGGATTCTGAGATGTTCCCTGCAAGCCATAGCTAATTCACGGACTCCATCTGGGTCGGCATCCCTTATGACTTCATGATTCCCCAAATGAAGTGTGTGTTTACTTTTCTGTCTTGTTTCTGATGTAAACCAGAAATGTATGGCGCTTTCATAACGCGCAGCTAGCGAACACATGTTGACAATGGAGAACTCAATAGAGGTCAAAGCGACAGCAAGCTGCCCTTTTCTCACTCAGATTAGAGAGTTTGTTGTATTGTGGAATGAAGAAATCCATTTTCCAAACGAAGGTGAAAAGGCCTGCCCGATAATTGATTTCAGTTGTGGTAAATGATGGAAATCCTGTCCTTTTGCTTCCGATAGTTATTACCGTTATTTACTTTTTGTGAATGCAAATTATCTGTCTCAATCAATATCTGTCTCACCTGGGCAGCCTTTTGACTGGTTATGTTTATCACTTTTAAGGTAGTGACGTACCCTTCCGCAGTTAGATGCAACATGGCAAAACACTCCCATAGTACCTTTTTAGAAGAGTTAAGAGAGAGACTTTTACCTCGATAGCTGCATTACATGCCTGCTCGATATGCCCGTATTCAAGGCACTTAAAACACAACGCCCCAAAAGGATACTTTTGTTATCCTCTCGGCTAACAACTTCTTTCGCCGACTCCCCCCGACATTCCCGCAGTAGCCTTATCCGCTGTAGTCTTATCCGCTGACGCTCAAACAACTAATTATTAATTTCATATTTTGATGTACATATGTTGTATACAAGGCCTGTATGTATTCCCGATGCTACTGCTGAAATGCAGTATTTAGGACATTTCAAAACATTTCCAAAACAAAACTTTATTATCCGGCATTATCAGTTCTAAATTTGTTGTATGACTGTTTCAAGTTCAATATTGGTCTTTTTTGGACTTTCTCTTTCCTTACATTTGAGTACTAACATACAGGACATAAATTAGTTACTTTGATAAGGGACAAAATTCTTTAATACAGTCTTTTATACTTGGCATCAGCCAGTTTTTTTTGTCGGTGAATAGAATGATTTTATGAGAACTTTGATAAGTGGATTTATACTTCATAGTGTTTTCGTGGAAGCCTTATGTTGTCTTGCAATTTTTTTACCTACTACGGCGCTGTGCGCAGAAATTCGGACATTATGATGTGCCACTTTTGCACAAATTATTAAAAATGTGAGTATCAAAGATGTGCCATTTTAAACCAACCACTCAATCGATTACATTGTTTTTAAGTTTTATTGTTTTTATAAATCGCTTTTTCTCTTAGACACAAAAAACAAATTTTTGCATGTAAAAATAAAAATTGTAAAAAACACGAATACTCGTATGAGCTTCAAATTTTTTCAAATGTACATAAAAACATAACAAACTTCAGTCTTTTATAAAATAAACGTATACATAAAGATAGTTTCATATCAACATTTCCAGTATATTATTCACTCTTTACCTTTTTCTTAAATACAGAATTACTTTCAGTCTTTCGTGAAATTAAATTTATGATTCTTTCCCATTCTCTCATAAGTGATCCTCAACACTTAAATCTCCATAAAAATAATCATGACATTTTTTAATCACATTCGATTTTACGAGATGCATCAAATCTTCGTTGATTTATTTATTCGAATTGCATCTTCGAAGCATTTTTGAGCTCGACATTTTTGAAATCAACTGACCTGCCCTTGTTTGACTCAATTAACTTCTCTGAATTCGGATTCAGAATATGAAACTTTACAGAAAAATTTCTGAAACTTTATAGAAAAATTTCTTAAGATACTGTCTTTCTACTTTCAATACCGTTGCTTCACAAAATTTAACAACTAGGCCAGATGTGTCTTTCCCAAAATTAAAACTGGTTTCAAAGTTGAATTCATTATTGCTCATTTCGACAACATTGCTCGGCCGTCGTTATATTTTGGCGGTTTCGAGTATAATCGTTGAGTGTACAATTGTGGTCTGCAGTTAGGGATCGTTTAAGGCCCAGATACAATACTGCGTGACGGCGATGCGAGAGCGCGATGCGATTCTCGCTCGTCGTCGCGCAACGCATTCAATTTACAATGCGCGCGATGCGAGGAACAATAATGTTCATATGACAAATGTCAAATTTGATGGAGACGTGAATTCAATGGAGACGTGAATTCAATGGAGACGTTTCAAATGAAATTTGATGAAAATTGTTTTTGATTTTTTTAAATTAAAATTTTTAATTTTCCTTCGTTTGGCAAATAATAGCCTCAACAAGGATGCACGAAATTTTCATTCAAAATTCATTCATAATAACCCAAGTAGTTAAAAAAGTAATTACGGCGTTTGAATTACAAATCTCATCTAAGCGCCATATTTCATTCGACAAACGTCACGCACATCGTTGCAAGGAATTTTCGTTTTTCCGAATATTTCTCACCTCGCATCGATGCGTCGCAATTATTGTACGATGTCGTATACAAATGCATGTTACGATAAATGCTTGACATTTGCTGCGAAACTCTCTCGCACTATTGTATTTCAGCCTTTAATGTTCTTTTCAATCAAAGAATGGACATCGTCGCCTTCGTTTTGAGTGTGGTCATTTAAAAAATGGGTAATAGAATCAATAAATGCGTACTAGGCGATAGCATAGAAGTATGCTGCCAAAACAAATGTCCGAATACAAGACAAATTTCAAATCATTACCATTGTAAGATTCACTCTTTAGCTTTAGATAGTGAAGCAAACAGGTACTGATCTCATTAGGCCCTCTTTTTCCTTGTCCTCTATGCCACATAAAACAGGTAACTGGCCCTTGTCCTTTTTCTGCCAGGTCACACACAGTAAAGTTGTAGGTCGACAGTTTTGATCGGTAGTGAAATGTAAATATATCTCTTCTTGGGGTCGGCAGTGCAACAAGGTATGAATGATGCTTGGCAAGCTTCCCTTCATCTTTCAATTTATCTTCTCTGCTTAATACTTTTTCTGTCTGATGTCACAAATAGCTTCCTTCCAATATTTTCATTCCTTCAGCATCAGCGTTTTCGTACTCAACTCATTTGTGGAATTGATCCTTTCTAGGAGAGGAAAAGAACAAATTAAATTCATTATTAAATATGTTTCTATACGTTCCAAAAGCAGCGATTTTTTTGCTTTGAGCTTCATAATCAGCTTTGTAGACACTGTATAGCTGCGCGATGGATTTACCACCTCCAATAAACTCTTTTTCAGAGTGGGCTCTAGTGTAGAGACTCTCAATTCTGGGTATAGAAGAAATATGAGCTCTCACATCATTTTTCACGCACTCTGGTAAGGCTTTCTTCATGTGTCTTCCCAGCATGTCTTCAAATATGCCTTCTTTTCTTTTTGCTATAACGGTGCTTATGAACCAATTAGTCACTCCCAAGGTTGAAATGAAAAATAACTTGTAGACCCTGAATTTACTGGCATCTTTAAAAAGATAATATGCACTATTTTTGGATCGTGCTGCTTCTCGTCGATATTCATAATTCATTTTATCCATGAGAGTGGCAACAAACACTCTCTGCTTATTGATTAAAAAATTATACGTTAAAAATTACACGTAACATTTAAATTTACAACTGTCATGACACGGATCCTACATTTGTCGAGGTGGTACCAATTTTCCCGTGCTTGTTGTTTTGTACGCTTTCCCGTTGTTCCTTAATCGTTTGATGGCATTTCTTTTCCATTTTATTGACTTGGTGTTATTTTTTTTAATTTTCTTTTTAACCTTATTAGTTTCATCCGCCTTACGGTTTTGTTTGTCACTACGACCGGATCACTACGGAACAAAGAACGTTCAGAAAACGCTTGCAAATATAGCTGCACAAAATAACAGAATTCACAAACAAACTCTCCACTCAACACTAAACCCGTGAACAAATCGCAACCACTATCTGCCCCACACTCATAATACCAGATATAGGACAATTCTTCACACCTATGCAGAATCAGTTTAAACTATTGATGCACGATATGACGACGAAGATGCTGCAGGGGATATTCACAGTCGAAAACACTCACAAACACTAATGGATCTGGTTAACCGCATTACCATACTCACGTGGCAATGAAATTCCGTGTATCAGAAGACTGGAGAGTTGACACAACTTTGCCTGTATTATAAATTTGACGTTATTCTCCTCCAGGAAACGTTTTTGAAACCAGGAATCCGTCTCAATGTCCCCAACTACTTTCTGTACAATAATGACAGACTGTAAGGTAAAGGAAAAAACAGGGGAGGAACAGGAATTCTCGTGAGGCAAAATGTGTGCCATCATCAGATCATTACTTTCCGCTTAGCAAAACCTACAAGCTACAGCTATCAAAGTTCAAACGAGCAGCTTTGAGTTCTCCGTGATTGCTCTTTACAACCCCCAAAGAACAAGGAATTTGCAAGATCTAAGAGCTCTTTTCACCCTTGAAGTTTAACTCTTAATCAGAGGCGACTTCGAGGCATATCACCGCGATTGGGGAGCAGTGAGAAGTAACCGAGCCGGGGCTGAGCTAAACAGGTTCATCATTAGCGCACAAGGCAACTTACACATATCAGATGAGCCAACATACTATAGAAGAAACTTGACAATCATTTTGGACTTCGGAGTCCCCTCGTGAATTCCACCACAACATTAGAATCAAAGTCTTCATTGAGCTTCTTTCTGATCATCAACGAGTCGTTTTCATTTAGAGGATGTCCCCATAGATGCACCACTAAAAATAGAGAAAACAAGAAATCGGAAGACGTTCCGAGGAACTCTTTGAAATGGAAGTTTCTCTCAAGACTCATTAACAGCTAGGGACCTTTAAAGTAAAATACAAAAAGTAACAGAGAGGATCAAACAGCAAAGAAGAGCCATCGACCCACGGCTCCGGCCACGAACTCACTTAAAACCTCAAAAATCCAATTAAGAGCAAGCATCAAGCCCGGAAATTGGACAATAATTGAAAATGAAAGCCCGCCAGTTGACTAACGCAGTTCAAAAACAAATATTTGAATTCCGAAACGAACAATGGGAAGACTTCCTACAAAGCTCAGAGCCTGGAGAGAATTCTTTATTACTCAAATATTCTCCAACCAGAACCAAAGCAGTTGTGCCACCTTTTGACGGATAAAACGGACTCCAATACGAAACTTTAGGTGAGGCGGAGGCGTGCATGGGCACATTAGAACAACAATTTCGCAATAATACCTTCCCGGTGGAGGATCCTCACGCGAAGGAGGCTATCGTAACCAAAACCAGTAAAATAATATCCTAGCCGCTATCCTAGCAGCCAAGTGGAGTACGTAATACGACCAATGGACCTCGACGAGACAAGGAACAATATACTGAGACTTAGCAAACGAAAGACGCCTGGGTTGGAAATGATGACAAACACAATGCTTAAATGGCTTTCTGGAAACAAACTAACGATATTAGCGAATATCATACATAATGTTTTCCGATTGAGGAAGTAACCACAAGCGTGAAAACTAGCTACAATAAAAGTCATCCCCAAATTAGGCACAGATATAGTTGAAAATAATTGAAAGGGCTATTCTATTTAGACTTCAAAAGACGGACGACGATAACGAAATCATCCCCCACGAACAATTTGGTTTCCATGCCGACCGACTGAAATTCGACTGAAATTCAGCTAATCAGGATGGTCCAACATTCATGCAACAGGAAAATCGTACCAAACCAATAGGCCGCATTATGTTCGACATAGCAGAAGCCTTTGATAAAGTCTGGCATGCAGAATTAATCTTCAATTGCACGTACTTCATATTCCACTCGGAGTGATACAAATTATTTACGCATTTCTCAATGGCAGAACCTATCGTATCAGGATTGACAATTACTTCCCAAACATACGATCTATCGTAGCTGGAGTTCCGCAAGAATAGCCTATCTCGCCTTTTCTCTATAGTCTATACACTGCAGAATTACCTAGTCTGTCAAAAAACCTGCGTCTAACCCAGATAATATGTGTATTTTCTACACGGATCGACAAGCAAAAGTCATTACGTCGCAATTGAAAAGCCCCATCGATATTCTCTTGGAATACTTCCGCAAATGGAAAGTAAAACTTAGCAAGGACAAAACCCAGGCACTGCTCGTCACTAGAAAGAAAGAACAATGCCCTCGCTTACTACCAGTCGATGACGAACATGTAAAATGGAACAGGAAAGTAAAATATTATACTTAGGACTAACAATTAACCAACACCTTACATGGAATGACCACATACGACAAAAACTACTACAATGTATCCAAATCCTCGCATCCTTACAACCAATCCTCAAATCCGGCAGCTCGAACATGACCAACATACACACAATTAATCCGATCAATGTTACTCTACGCTAGTATTGCATTTTACCAGACATCGAAGACAGATAAAAAAGCACTCCAGGCAATACAGAATAAGGCTTAGAGATAGGTTGGGTCAATTCCATAGTATATTAGAAACGTGAACTAGGACTTCAGACTGAGCACAATAGAAAATAAATACGTGACAGAGTACTATATTTTTCGTCCAAATAGACAGATACTCTAATAAAACCCTGGAATTCCTGAAGATCCCCGAAGAAAGAAATCCAAAATAACTTATCCAACCATCAGATCATTACAGTGCAAAATACTCAAAGAGAAAATTGGAGGGATCAACTACTTCAAGAAACTAACATTAAACTCACTCTGGAATTTTTCTTCGTTTGCTATATGTAATTTTAATGCAGTAATTAGACCTAGGCCACACATTTTTCATTGTAAATGTGAATCCTTCCTCTTCCTTCCTTCCCGTTAGAGATGATATTCTCATAATCTGAAGGCCCCTAGGTGTAGGAACACCAGGACTTTCCAGAAGTAATATGTCAAACAGTTCCAGGCTAGGTTCTCAGGTTGACAGGGGCGGTTTATTGGGTAGTCCAAAAGCATTTTGCCTCTGGGAGTCCCACACTCAGGGCGTAAACAGCCTTCACCTTCCTACCACAAAAAAAAATCGTAAATATAAAAATGTTACTTTTCAGAATATGACGATATTTTCTAGCAACGTCCGATATAAAATTGTTTTTCCTTTTCTAAAGTATAGATTTTTAATCTATTGGTTCTTTCCATAGCTGGTCGAATAATCAATGTATTATTGATTATTATTATTATAATCAATGTAATTATTCTTACGTTATTATGTTCTCTGTTTTTTTTATTGTTTACACTCCAGAAACAATATATCCATTTTACAAAATTTCTTGTCTGTATATATCCAGGGCTAGCCTAACTTACAACTGCGACGGATCTATATTATTGAAGCAAATTATTGGAATTCAAGAAGACTTTAGGCATTGAAACTAACCCTGATTTTAAAATTTTATTGAATTGAAAAAATTTTAAAAAATCGATTGCAAGCAATTTCTATTCTAGTATTTTGTATGTTAGTAAATAACAAAATTGAATTATTTTTACTTCTAAAATACGAAAAGCATTAACAAGCATAACTCATAACTGATGAATACATGTCCTTGGTTATTGTGAAAGAAACGTGCATCTGTAATACGATCTTTGCCTTTTTCGCATTGTATTTCTTTATTAGATAAGGTTTAAAGTATCATTTTCTAGTCGTTTGATTTTGAAAGGCGTTGGTAGAGTTAAAAGAGCTAGCTTGGAGGATGGACATTGTCTAAAACTGAGCCAGACCCCACGTAAGAGTAATAACTAGGTAGCTCCGGTTGATAAAGAAAGAGATTTGCTTCAGATATTAACTCATGAAGAGCCTTGCCTATATACCAGATAAGTTGCTCAGATCCCTTTTGAATTGTTGACCTGCGCCCCTGCAAAATAAACCGTGTATACCTTAATATTAAAATCTTTAACAAGTACCCCGATATTTTGAATTAAGCAAACGAAATTTAACAGACGAACGTGAAGGGTGGATTACTATTGTAATCCGTAATAAAATAAGGCAAACAAGCACATACATTTTCATTTGTTTTTATTTAAGCACGTTAAACAGTTTAAAATTAACGTTATTCAATACAATTATTACATACAGACTTTTGGTGGTTTGGACAAACCAAGTTTTGACATCTATGGCAAGTTTTTCGAGTGCTTTTGTTTCTGGATCGACCGCAAATATGACATATTCCCAATTTTGCTGTTTTTGGCTCTGGAGGTTGAATTTCTCCTTCTGTTTTCAGCAACAATTTCCCACATCGTTTTATTTCATAAGGAATTCTCTCTGTATGGATTCTTTTCAGTAAATCTGGTTTTGTTAGCTCTAGTGATAGATTTTTTAAAACGGTCCCACTGTGTTTGTTCATGCTTGTTTGATCAATTCTAGTATCACCCTTTATTAAAGAACCGAGACTGATCACAAATATTAGTTTAGTCCTGTTTACCTCTAATAGCATTTAAGTAACCTTGTTCATTTTCTTGTTTCAATGATTTTTTTATTTTAAAAGATGATACTAAAAGAAGTTTTAAGCTGTTTTTTCATTTGATTGTTTACATGGTTTTAATTCATGAATTTTAGAGTTTCAATAATTGAACCCCAAAAAAGATAAATGTGACTTTCAATGTTAGTTATAACAAATATATTTCTTCAGAGAAACATTGGAAAAGATAGTGTCGAATACAAATTTTCAAGCTAGTCTTATCATAAACCATTGTATTGAATAGTTGGTTTACGTGGCATTGAAACGTATGAAAACCATTCATTTTAAACTATTTCCAAACAAATTAAAAATTTCCAAAAGCAAATATGACTAAAGTAAAACCTAGTATGTGTGAAAGCCCTATGGTTCCCGCGGCGTTAGGAGCCTTTTGGTAATTACAGTTTTGCGTTAAGCATATGCTGCACGACTGGTTATCTTTTACACACATTGCGTATGTTGATTCATCTAATTCGTTAATGCAACCTCGCGATATTACGGCTCCTTTCTTCATGACATAGCATCCACGTCTATCGTAGTGTTGTACGTCATTGGGACATCGTGTAGCATTTATGCCCAGAGCGGTGCCCGCACAAGGGTCCTCCTTGTTTTCAGTACTGCATTGAACGCAATTTTGAAATACCTTGTTATCCCTATTGCATCCAGATGGTGTGCATAACTCACACGTTTCATCATTTAGAGGGTCACAGTCGTTACCGTCTCCAAGACATCCTCTGACAACAATATCTGTATCCTTGATTTTAGTGAAGCAAGCTGGCTCAGTATAGTAAGGGATATTCGAGATGCATGATTTTGAATGGAGTTGCGCCCATGGACATTCCTTGCTATCTTCACAAACCATACAAGAGAACGAGTTAGGTTTCTGGATAGGTAAATTATTACATTCTGAGCCAGAACATTCAATGCAGCGGTCTCCGTTTTGCTTGCACTCATCGTATCTTTTATCCGATTTACATCCCCTTACCATTTTTCTAGCATCGCTCAAAAACTGGTAGCATCCTTCATCAGCATCATATATAGGACAAGCATAGGCTCTGGAATATGGCAACTTGTCGCAGAAAGTGTCGTTTTCAGAACATTGATAGCATTTCAGCCGAGTTTTTGGGAAAGTGCCTCCATTACAAATAAGATCATCACATTCTAGGCAATGTAAATCATTTTCATTACACGATAGATTTTCACTTTTGCATCCACGGATGGTTTGACCGTTCTCAGTAACCTTTGCAAGACATGTACTCGGACAAACTTGGAAATCCAAATATTCATCATGTATCCAAGTTGCACAATTGTCATTGGAATTGGAGTCACAATTGTAGCATGCCAGAATTTCTTTAGAATTACAACCACGTGTTTCTGAACAGTATTCACAAATGCCCTGGAAAGCAGTTGCATTTGAGCATCCTCTAATGACCGAATCATCTAAAAATTAAAGGAATTTTTCATTAGTAACATAAAAAGTAGACTAAATGATAAAGTGCTGAAATGAAGTCAACTGCATTTTTATCTTATTGTGTTGGCTATATAACTTAACCCTCAAATATTACGATTAAATTGGTTAATAAACAATTCAAACAGGCAACGTGAAAAATTTTTAAAGTCTCTAAGAAGAAATACAAAATTATCATCCTAGTTTATTATATAGTATTGTATAGTGTATAGTAAAGTAGTTGTGACGCCCGTTGTTGAGTCTGACCCTCGCGGTGGGCATGATATGGTCCGGGTGAGAAGAGTGGGAGTGGATGGAATAAAGAGGAGAATTAGAATCAGCACTAAGACGCACTTTGTTTGGTAAATAATAGCTCCAACAAAGATACCCCTTGTACTTAAAAAGTAATTAACGCGTTTGAATTTCAAATTTCATATAAGCGCCATAGAGCATTTGACAAATGTCAAAATACCTCGTTGCGAGGAATTTTCGATTTTTCGAACATTTCTCACCTCGCATCGCATTCATTGTACGATGTCGAATACAAACGCATGTTATAAAAACTGCTTGACATTTGCTGCAGACTCTCGTAACGCCCTCGTATCGCAGTCTCGGAGGATTGTATCTGCGCCTTGAGTTGAACTGTAATGGTCGGTGCGATTGTGATTGGAGAGACAGTTGCGGCATAGATTGGCCCTGTCGGCATATGATCGACGTTCATACCATGATATCGATTTTAACTCGGAACGCTGACGAATGGAATGTTGTGCAGAGCAGAAGAAGCAGCTGCTACAAGAATCCCAGTTGGACATTGCTGACGAGTGTAACATAGCCACCGCGTAACTAGGTTTGCGAGGCGCGGACATCTTCCTATCAACGAGTAAAGCGCCCAGAAGATTCAGGGGTTGATGGGGCGTGGAAAGCAGAGGTCGAGGCCGTATTTTCCAAAACGTGAAGTGACTGGGTCACGAAGGCTAGAAGATGATGGAGTTTGAGAAACTCATCTGAGGCGATCGCACAAAATCGCTGTCGCATTTTGTTGTAATTCCCCTCTCAAGTGTGGCAGTTGCGCCAAGATGAAACAGTTGAAAAACATAACTTATCCACACTCACGTCGCAAGTATGATAATGCAGTCACGGAGACACGTTGGCGGGAGAAAAAGCCATCACGAGGAACACGCGGGGGGGTCCCGTAGCTGAATCTTGATCCCAGAGTC
This sequence comes from Stratiomys singularior, assembly GCA_954870665.1. Lineage (NCBI taxonomy): Eukaryota > Metazoa > Arthropoda > Insecta > Diptera > Stratiomyidae > Stratiomys > Stratiomys singularior. The sequence continues at coordinate 53,823,313 of OX940879.1, read as the reverse complement.
GTGTTCGTGCGGAGAATAAAATAGCTAAGGTTTTGTTTTTTAAATATTTCCATCTGGCGAAGTTTAATACTCTTCCATGCTCATGATAAATAAATTCGTGGCTGATGTAAATGAACACGGCAGTTCATTACGACCGTGTATTAAGCGGGAAACACCGCCAGTCTCAAAAATTGTGATTCCTACCCAATTAATAATAGGAGGTGACTTGTATCCCGAATAACGAAAAACGGGAACCGTGGTTCGATTTTGAATTTTTCGCGGCGCAAAATATTTCCATTATCGCTCACCTACTGCCAGGTCAAGTTACGTCTTAGTTCAAAACTGGTTCACTTCACTTTGAATAATTTTAAAGTCGCTGGGTTTGTGAAGATTCCGTGCTCGCTCGATAAGGATAACAAAGGACTTAAAAGTACCAGGAAAGTTCAAATAATTACATACATATATCGTAAAAATAAGAGGAAAAAAAGAAGACAAAAATAAAAAAACAAGGATTGCGTATTCGTGCGTTCAAAGCCAGAGATTTTAATCAAACATGAAATCGATGAAGGTGATCTCAACCAATTCTGTTGCGCGACATTGGGCCGTTGATAGTGATGAAGAGTGCGGGACAATCGATTGTGAAAAGTCAAGCACGATGCACTTTACAGCTAGTGAATTCGAGAGATAGCGGGTCGTGGAAAGAAATGCTAGCGATAAAAATTCGAAGTTACCGCCGTAATTCCACTATGGGAGGTAGTGTGGTCGTATAATTGGGTATTCGTAGCGGAATTTTATATTTAACATGAAGATTGTGTGCAGGAAATGAACAAGCTAAACAATAAGCTATAAGTTACGTATGATGTGTTGCGATAATCACCATTTATTCAAACATAATATTATAATTACATAGTCCTGACAAGTTTAACGGATAACTATTGACGTGAAAATTCGTCCCTAAAATTTTCTCATGATATACCTGAAAAGTATTACTAACATTTCTAAATGGAAAATACATCATATTTTTGAAATGATGTTATGTGAAGGATTGTAGGTAGTGTCACTTCTAATAAGAGGTTAATTAATAATTGAAATTTGTATAGAATACTGTATTAGTTTCTTATCGATTTATAACTAAAAGGTGCTGTTAATCGAAATATAAACGAAACAAATTAGTTTCATTTAGAAAATTTTTTAACAAAACTGCATCAATCGCGGCTAATCATCATCATTTGAATTTATGCTTAGTTGTTCACTCTAGATAGATAGATAGATAGATGAGATAGATAAGAGAGGATTATTGAATGTACACAGCTATAGACCGTTTTAAACGATATCAATGTCATTTCAATTGTGTTTACACAAAAAAAAAATATTATTCTGAATAGTATTTAGTTGAATCAACTTTATCAAACAAACAATTCATTTTCTCAGCACTTCAGTTTAATTTGCTCACGTTTTACATTTGACCTTTGTGCCCAAAATAATCAAAATAAAAGCAAAAATATTTTTCGGTTGTAATGCATAATTATAAGATGGAAATTCAATGTTAAAATTGTTAATAGAGTTTTAACCATTATTGCATCATTTGTAAATAAGAAATGAATTGCTAAATTGAAACCTATTCTTTCCTTCCATCGGACCTCCTTGTTTTCAGGAGGAAAGTGATGGCGCCAAGGTAAGTGCAAGAGGATGTAAGGACACACAAGTGTATCGCCGGTTCGGATTCCGCAGTGCCGGTTGTAGTTCGGTCCGTAAATTTCTTTTGGTACTCACTCGCGGAGGCACGATCGATTTCGTTGTGTTGATTTGTGGAAAAATGTAAAATGTAGAGTAAAGTAATTTTCGAAATGTTGCCTTCGGGAAATCGGGTTTTTCGGTGGCTGGGTCAATAATGGAACCAGAGCGGAAGTTCACTCGGGTCCAATTCACGTCCGTAAACCTCGCCGCACTGAGCTAGTCCTCCAGCAGCCACCATCGTTGTGAATTTCCGAACTTCCGAGTGACCGAGTCGTTGACCGTCAGGGTACAACTCGTTGCCACGCCTACAGGACTTCACGTCCGGATGTCGGTGCGAGGTCGACTAGTCCTGCATTCGTCGCCGTGACGACAGCGGACTAAAATCTATTACAATTTTGTGGCTGAAATAGCGTAAAGTTAGGGCGAACAGCAAAAAGTCACCCATTTCAGGCATGCTAAGCGACCTCACTGCCTGCACGATGCTCTGGTGCGTAATGGCAAACGGCTTTAGATCTTCCAGAGAAGAACCTGATGACGGGGGAAGTCTAAAACTTGGTTTATGTATTACATATGGGCCAGATGACGCGTACATTGATAACGCTTCTGAAGAGGGATATAGGCCAGGGAATGGTTGAAAGCGGTGAGGTCAAGGTTGGCCACGATGGCACCCGCTTCGCTCTGGATGGACGAGCGAAAGAAGTGAAATTTTCGCACATCAGTCAACGATGGATTATTGTGCACTAGAGCGTCGTACAAGGCGATAAACTCCGGCCACTGCTCAATCTGCCCCGTAAACGTAGGGATCCTAATATTTGGGAGAGGCAAATTGAGGAGGTGGATGACGCTGAAGACGTCTTCGAGATACCTCCGAAGAACCCTCTCACCAGCGGGTTGAAAGAGGCGTGCTCGAAAAGATCGCGGCTTAACAGTATTTATAGTAAAGATTGTATCTATTCTAAATGATCCAATAATCGTTAGCTATTGAGGGCAGTTGTTGCCAATCTAGCTGACCATTCTTGGTTTCTCCCACTCGCGCGAAGTGCACATACAATTTTCCTAGACTTTAAAATTTGCCTTTTTGTACAATAAAAACTTAAAAACCAATCGAGGTCTGGCAGCAAAAATTTCTGAAGACTCCAAATTAGATCCTTCTCGATAAATAGTTTTAAACAAACCTGATAGTTTGTCTTGATTCGAGTTTGACTTTAATCAAGTGATAAATTTCATCTTTATTTTATTGCACTAAGCCCGATACTATTAAAAAGATACAATTAAAAAAAATGTATCGAGTAGAATAACCGACACCTTTTAAGGCCACATAGGCCTAGTTTTGAAGAGGTAAGATCTGTCACCCCTTTAAGCCAAACATCAACAACACACGGTACAAACGATCCTTTTCGCGGCAGATTCCGTCTTGAGTGTAAGACTCCAGATACGCAGTGCCCACACTGTCAATACCTTGGGACGTACTAATTTGCCTTTCCATTCGTTAATCGTTATTAGCATATCTTTGAGTCCAGTTTCGGGAAAGTACTCTCCATTTTCATTAAAAAAATCACTATGATAATGATTTAACTGTCAATAAAACAAACTATAAACCAATTTTCGTAATTTCGTGACCTACTAATCTCCTACATGCAAGATTATTTATGCTCTCTAACAAGCTGAATCGACAATCACATGTTTTAGATGTATTTCTCAACATTCACTGATTTCTTTACTAATAACTAATTGGAATAAACTAATAACCTCATCGTGCTTGATTATCTTGCTTAAAACTCAAACATGATGCTTGGATGCTTGGAGCCACATCGAAAAGAACACAGGAATGGCTTTTTACAAGATCTTCTTTGCTTTTCTTGCTTCTTTAAAGTGCACTTAGATTCGTTCTTAATACCATTCTGCAAATTCCTACTTTTTGAGATAAGAAAATACCTAAAGCCTTGTCCTCCGTGTCTCGCCTGCCGCTGCAAATCATTGTAGTAATTCTCAAAATTTTTGACATTTTATGCTTCATTAGTTGCTGCTCACTATCATTATTTTCTTTAAAAAACAAGCTTTTAAAGTTTTGATCCCACTTACATGGGGAGGGGGGTGTTAGGTATTTATTTTGTACGAATACTGAACTATTGAACTATTCATCAAATTGCAATAGCTGATATGTGAAATATTTTGCCGTGAATCGAATTTGAACATCGAATCTTACTGTCAATCTTGGGAACACAAGGGAGAACAACTCGGCATTGATATGTTTCGAATACGAAATAGCTTCAATCGTCTGATGAATGAAAGGGTAACTGTCAGATCCACTACTCACGGTTCAAATAATTCCACTAACCATATTATGTTCGTTGTGTTAATAATTTTCAACGAGAACTCTTTAGATACTTTGATATAATAGTTGAAGCAAAGAATTTAATGTTAAATTTCAAAAATTACTTTAGAATAGTTTGAAGTTTGAATAAATGTCATAGGAACAATAAACATCTAACTAGAGAATTCTAAAAATTGCCGGTTTTCAAATTCGAGAAGAAATAAAAGCGCCTTGAGTACCTTTTTAATTATTTTAATTTTAAAGTATCAGAAATATTACATAAATTATGGTGAAAATAGATGTTGGTATTGATAACGAGGTAGCCGTGTTGAAAATGAGTTGTCGATTGCAACTTTGTTCAAGACAAGTGGTGCAATTGGACTCTTGCTGACAGGATACAATGTCTTCTGAGCTAAGGTCACTCAGGCATCCTCTAACCACCACCTGAGATTGCCATTTGATGTAGCACCCCCGATCCTCGTAGAGATGAGTGTCTCCTGCGCACTTGGTTGATCCAATATCTGCTGGATGTAATGCACATCGACCTTGCCCAATGGTAGCGTTACACTGGATGCAATATTGGTAGATTAAATTTTCACCATTGCAGCCATTTCGAGAACAAATTTCGCACGTTACGTCCGCTGGATCACATGCATTATCATCAGCCATACACCCCCGTACGACAGTTTTATTCTGAAGTTGATATGAAAAACAAGCAGCAAAGGTAGAATTCGTGTTCTTAGGTAGACAGTCTTTTTTCTCCGACTGCGCCCATCCACAAGCAGGATCATCGTCACTATGACAGTAGTGACATTGCAAATTCTCGTTCTCAATTCCTCTGAAGTTGCACTTCTGTTCCATACACGTCTCACATGTACTGTCCCCAGCCGACTTACATCCTTCATAACGCGAGTCCGATAAGCACCCTCGAATCATAAATCCTTTCGCATTAGTGTATTGAAAGCAGCCGTCGTTTGCTGAGTAGTAGTAACACGCCATTGGACTTTTATTTCTTTGATCTAATTTGCATTCTGGATCACTTTCATTGCATTGGTAGCACATCTGGCGACTTTCAGGGAAGACTCCTTTGTTACAGTTGTCACTATTGCATTGAATGCAAAGAGTGTCCCCGGGAGCGCATCTAAGGCTGCCAGTCAGACATCCGCGGACTGTGTATCCATCAGAGGTTACTCTAATAATGCATTGTCCGTCACATGCTACAGTCTCAATAGCATTTCCATTCGACCATGTTGCACAATTTTTATCATACGCCGAGTTACAGCTAGCACACATTTGAATCGATTCAGTGTTGCAACTATTTGTTTTCCAGCAAGACAGGCATCTTTCAGGATCAAACAACGTTGAATTATCCCTACATCCCCGAATTATAGTTGCGTCTGAAACAAGTATTTGAAAGCTTTTTAGTGGAAGGAGTTGCATCAGAGTATCAAGCGTAAGCAGTAACAGAAAGGAACATTCTTTCTCTCTGTTATTCTTCCCATAGCAAGCAGCAAATATATTTTTCGAAGTGAATTGAAGAAGTGCTTTTGCTTATTTATTTGACTTGCATTCTTTTCAGTAGGCTGTATTACATAGTTTATTCCTTTGTGAAACTAAAGTTTTTTACTCTTTTCCTCTTAATGGAAAACTTTATTTCGGTACACATTCTAGTATTGTTTTTCCTCATAATTATAAATAGTGTCGCCTGAACCATTCAACTAAAGACGATTTTATTATTAGCATAATAAACAACTTTTTTTTAACTACCTAATTCAGATTTTTCACTTTTGTTTGAGTCTCTTACCGCTGCTCCAATGGGAACATTCGATTTTGTAAAGCCAATAAAATTTCTTCAATTTTATTCTAGTTCATTGTCAACTTTACCTTATTAGAAAATTCATGTATATAGAATGTTTCTCCAAATTGTTTAATTTATATAAATTAATACAATTTCTGCATAATCCACGTTATATAATTCAACTGCAACGGCACGAGTTACTATATACTATGTTTATCATTTACTGTTGCTTCCGGGAACTTTGTAAGTGAATCAACTCGATGAAAAAAATCACTGCCCTAACGGTGTAATACGAAATAACAAAGCATAATTTCAAACGTGTCATATGCGTTGGTAGTAACAAAAGAATGAACATCTAATTCTCATTTTAGACACCAAATGCTTTGTATGGTCTATGTCATTGTGAATATATAACTATTGTGAACTATACACTGTTCAGTGCTACTATGTAGATGTGTCCGTAAAATGTGAATATACACTCTTTGATCCAGAATGCCATCTTTAAAGCTCAAATTCCCAACAGGATGGGTACTCATACAACTCCACATAAGTATTCTACCACTACCATCCAACGTGTTTGAACGTAGGAGTTTTGTATTTTTCATTCAAATCTGTATTTCTGTTCCATCACAACATACACCTCTCATTTGATTCATGAATATAAAATTTCCCTTCATTTCCCTGTTTCCCTTCATTTAAGTACTCCTTAGCATATGTAAAACGTTGTTCTTATTGACTTTACTGATAAATGGTTTCTTCCTTGCAACTCTACTAACTCTATATGTGGCTTCGTATTCGAAGGGAGTTGTGGACCGTTTTAACGGAAACACTTTTTTCAAATCTATATTCAGTTCAAGAAAAAGTATTGTCGCAGTCATTTTCGTTTTCCAGTGTTCCAGTGTTTGTTAAGTTCCGAGGGCGGCTAGACCTATTAGCCCTTTTTATACTCTTTATCTTAAAAAATCTGTTTAGAAGACTTTATACAGTAGAATAAGGCATTCTCAAAATTTTTCTGATCTCCCGCATTGATATGTTCAGTTTATTTATTTTTACAACTTATTTTAATTTTCCTTTCGTCCTCACTAGTTTTATTCCGTTCACGAGCCATTTTTCAAAATAACAAATTATAACAATCGATAGCACTTATCAAAAAGGGATTATTACAACGATTGCATAAAACAAACCCTTTCAGTTTCATGGATAAAAAGTACCGTCATTTTTCTGTTCGGTATAAAAACATTAAGTTAGCGCACATTTTTTGGACTTTAAAAGATGCATTAAGTATTGTTGTTTTCTTGTTAATACCGATATATATGGGTATGTGGAAATTATTTTTTTTTCAACTCACACTGTAAATAACTCCCGATTAATCGTGTTCGATCAAAATATTTGGAGTTTCATTTAAACAAGTGGATCCCCTCTCATTTTTGCATAAAACAAGAATTTTGCTCGTTTTCTGTTTGATAGAAGCAGCCCTTCAGTTCAAGCGCCACGAGGGAGGTCAGAAAAGTTTCCGATCACAGCGTGAAGAAAGTGGCACTCGTCAATAAAAGCTAGAGAATGTACTTGTGCATCTTTTGAAAGTTACTCGACAAACTTTCAGCCATTTTTGATTACACCATCATACCCAAAGGACCCATTAAATAGGGAACCGGCTCCGACAAAAGCATAAATTGTTTTCTTCGACTGGAAAAGTGATGGCGACTGTTTTTTGGGATAGTAATCTTGATCAATTATCTTCAGAAAGCAGAAACCATTACACTAGTATACTATGCATCAAGCGGAAGACAGAAATTACGGGAAAACGCCCACATTTCCAGAAAAAGAGAATCCTGTTTCACCAAGCCAACGCACTGTCTCGCACCTCAGCGGTTGTCATAGCAAAAATCCACGAACTCCGGTTTGAACTGCTTGACCATCCGCCTTACTTACCAGATCTAGCCCCAATGGGCTTTTTTCTCCCCTTCATCTAAAAGCTGCATCCGGAGGACAGACATTTTCATCAAATGAGGAGGCAATAACGTTCCGGAACAATTATTATGCAGAGAAAAGCCCCGAGTGCTATTTGTTCGGATTTTTTTGGGTAGGAAGGTGAAGGCTATTTACGCATTGAGTTTCAGACTCCCAGTGTCACAACGGACTTACTGGACAAGCGACTAAACACCTCCCCTGTCGACACGAGCGCCTAGCCTGGAACCGTTTGACAGATTACTTCGGGCTAGGCGTCCCAATTTTACGTCTTTTGGCGCCTTCGGGTTACAGGGATTCCTTCTTCAGTGGGATGGGAAAGAGGAAGATAATTGCTAGACAAGGAAACTTTTCATCCTCGATGCTCCTAGCTGATCAAGTACTGATTTTTTTCATGACTAGGATTGCCCGAGTGCAATGTGCCACTTGATTCCATTCGTCAAATGATTTCAGCATCACTTCGATTAGGTTATCTGGATGGAGCTCTGCCACTTTTTCGGCAAGATCACCGCGCTTTTGGTTCCATCTTCTGCATGAAAGAATATCCTTCACATGAATGCAGAATATGCAATCTGGGGACCGTGACTTACCTGTCTTGTGCAGGTTAGACTGAAGACAACCGTGCCCGCTCAGTAGCTGGGTCAGGTAGAAGTCAGTCTCACCATGCGTTCGCCTGAGCCACGATCTCAGTCCATCTTCTTTTTAGCTCACGTTCCCATGATTGTTGCCTTTCGTCGACAGTGCATCGTCTTTCATCGCGAGCAATTTTTTCTTTATTATCCTCCTACCTTCGGAGGTAGACCCTTTTACGCTCTCTAGCAAGGAGAGTGATGGGTATTATCCCTGCAATTACTAACACCGCTGACTCAGAGACTGTACGGCATGCTGATGCAATCACAGTGCTCCGCGTCTCTGCACCTGGGCCAGCCGTTCTCGGTGCAGTTCCTTGTTGAGAGCTTCACTCCATATATCTGCTCCATATAGTCGCCTTTTTGATGGACTTGGTCTCACATGATTGACCATTAGTCGACTCATTGCCGAGACCCCTGCTGTGGCCTTGTTTACCATTGCCTTGATTTGCTCGAAGAAACTCAGCTTAGAGTCTATCACTAAGCCCGGATCACAACTGAAAGTTTCGACCCTACTAATGTGTCCCCAACACGGACCATTCTTACTCTGGGGATCCTCATCTTGGTCAGGATGACCGCTTCGGTTTTCTCTAACGCCATGTTAACCCCTTGAGTGGTCATCCAGCTCCACACCCGGCGCAATAGTTCATATAGCCTTAATTGTGGTTGATCGACCGTGCGCCCAGCCACTAGTGCCGCAACATCATCTGCATAGCCAATCAGTAGCAACTCTTCCGGCAGTTCAATTCTGAGCAATCCTTCGTAGATGTTCCACAAGTCCCGACCGAGCGTGGAACCTTGGGCCACACCTGATGTCACTGGCATCCTCCGACGACCTTGTGCCGTGTCGTAGATCAGGCTTCGTCGGCACAAGGCTGTCGTAGATCAGGATCGTAGATCATACATGAGGCTGTCGTAGATCCTTCAAGTAATTTCGGACTACCCGCATCAGATATTCTTGTACTTGGAAAGAGTTTTCCAGGGCTTCCAGAATATCCGTCCATCTAGCGGAGTTGAAAGCATTCCTTAGGCCCAGCGTCATTAGAAGGACTACCCGACAGTGTTGGACCGCACTCACCACCTCCATAACTGCATCAATAGAGGAACGTCCCGTTCTGAAATCATTCTGCCTTGGAGAAAGATCCCCAGTGACGTGGATAACGTCAGCGAGTCTTCTCTTTATCAGTTTCTCGAGCACTTTCTCGGCTGTATCTAGCATGCATAACAGTCGGTATGCTGACGGCGATTCGGGAATTCCCTTACCCTTGCTGATCAGCACAGGTCTTGCCGTCTTCCAACGCTCAAGAGAAACGCCTTCCCGCAAGCAGACATTAAGCGCACTGAGCTACAAGTCACGGCAAGAGTGATAGACCAGTTGCAGTACCTCGACTGGAATACCATCTGGACCCGGAGCCTTCTTCGCCTTCATGAAAAGAACTGCTAGTTTCAGCTCTTTCCTCGTGAAGAGTGGACGGTCTGATGTTGGTTCCCTGTGGGCGGCATCAACACAAACGGGATGTTGGGGAAAAAGTGCCCGTACTACCTCGTCCACCTTGTCCACTTCAAGTACGCAGGGCACCTATAGAGCAATGAGCTTCCGCATAACAAGTTTATAACCCAGTCCCGCAGGTCCATATTCACCTCTTCGACGAGGTTCATCCAGCAACGGGCCTTACTCCTGTTGATCAGTCCACGAAAGCATTTCCTGGCCGACAGATATACTGACATTCTGGTGCATGCCTCGTCCTGGCTTCGCGCTCGTTGAGCTTCTCGCCGAAGTTTGTGACACTCACTTCGTTGTTCAGTAATTTCATTGGACCACCAGTACACCGGAGGCTCTCCGTGTCAAGGTCTCCGGCGGGGCATAGATTGCTTTCAAGCGGAGATGATAGTACTCATTGTGGAGTTCACCATGTCGTCAGCAGTCATTCCTCTGGTCCCCGGCGATGAGCCAAACGGTGGTAAGCATCTCATGAGCGTGTCAACAAACGTCCATCTTCTCATCTCCTCCACGTCCATCTTCTCAAGAATCCACACGAAGGCGGAGCGCTGAGTATCTGGGAGTGTAGGTCGTTATCGCGGATCTCGAATGCTATGTACTGATGATCACTGGCCGAGCAGTCCTCTAGAACTCTCCAATCGTGTGTCATAGAGGAGAAGAACTCCGAGGCGAATGTCACGTCCGGAATGGTATCCACGCTGGTACTCTGTGCTCAAGACGGTGTCCTCCAAAGAGTTGAGCTTTTCCTGCAAAGATGTTATTGGTTCGTTCGGAGTCAAGCACCAACACGAAACCATTTTTTCGCCCAGGCCGCTGAACTCGTAGTTGGGTGCTGGTTGGAACTTACATGGAACAAGCACCAGATTCATCAGGGTACCATGCCGATGAATTTTTATCTCGGTGCTGTTCGCTAAGCAGCAATAGATCGGCTTTCATATCCCTCGCAAACTGGTCAAGCAGGTCTTGGGCGTTTATCTGCAGGACACGGGTCATTGCAGAGCTGCTTGGCTTTGGTTAGGGCTTCTTTGAATACCCGGCACTTCCCTGTCCCTGGAATATGTCTCAGGTCATCATGTCTATGATCAGCATTATCGCGAAGGATACAGTGCGCTTCTTCCGTGCACTCTGTTCTTTTCGTCCTGCGTTGCCGCATTTATATCACAAGGAGCTCCTCTCAGGCTTTTTGCAGCCTTGTGCTGTATGACCGCAGTTTAGATATTTCAAACAGTGGAATTGAACTGCTCTTCATCGTATTCTGCAGATCACCCAACCTTTTTTTTTATTTTACCCATGCATAGGAATTTGTCGGCTTGTTTCTCGGTAAAGTCGATTATGGCCATGCACTGCCTGCTATTATTTTCAAGGGTTAGTCGTTATTTGAGCCCACTTAATTCGAGAAAAACCCTTTTGAGGCACTCTTCACCTCCGTCCTGTCCTTAACGCAATCAAAGTCCCTGATTTCGATAGTGGCCATTGGATCAAGTGAAGCTACTGTTGCCTTTTTCGCAAGAGCTTTGTTAACTGCTCCAGGGAATGAGTCATTATTTGTTATCTTTGGTCCAAATCCTGCAAGGACGCCACCAGATCTGATTGGCCAGACGATTCTGATGGCAGTTTGACTGTCATCGAGTCTCACAGCTTCCTTGATTTCTCGCAAAACGTCTGCGTAAGTTCTCCCATCTGTGGGTTTGACCAGCAGTGCATGCCTTAGCGCTTTGCAGCGTGGTTTGCTTCGTGGATCCTGTTTCTTGTTTGGGGTTTCTTTGCCTTTGTCCCAAGGAATGCGTTTATCATTGGTAACTTTTCCGAGGAGGAGACTTCTGTGCACTTTTTTGGTGGCCTTGGTTGCCACCACCTGGAATCTATCATTCGACGTAACCTGTCTGTTCACTGCTTCGTCCTTCCTCCTATTGTGTCGGTCCCCTTGGATTGGGCTATTGGCAACTCTTTTGGTAGCACTATGCTCGGAAATCACTTGCGTTCGACCAAGGTACTGGTCTTTAGCTTTTCTTCCGTTTTAAGCCATTTGCGTCTGTAGTGCCCGATTCGGTCTAAGAGCTCTTCCAGCTCTAAAATACCGTCCCTCATGTCCTTGTTTATGTTTTTCTGGGTATTACAGGAAGCTTTGATTTTATGGACGGGTTAAAAAGATGTGAGCGTTGCTACGAGAAGTGTGTTGAGTTGCAATGAAAAATAAAAAAAAAATGTTGAGTCTGTATCATTATTAGGTCGGAAAGTTTTCAAACCACATCTCATACGTGTTAACGTTTTGGCCATGATTCTTCGGCAAGTTTTGACACTTGAATCATCCATACAGCCAGAAACGACGAAGTTTTGACGTCTCAATGTGTTCTAAAATTCTGCCACAGCAAATTTTCCCTACATAACCTTCATTTCCATACATAACCGAGGAAAACTAAGCAAGTCATATGAACGGATCGCGTAGGATTAGCTGGCAGATTGGAAGTGGATACAGATGAGATGTTCAAACGGTAAAGTGAATGACACAAGGTTAAATACGTGAACAACGTCAGTGAAGATGATTCTTAATCCTTCAAAGGAACTTTAAAGGCAAGGAACCACAGATGCTACAGCGTATGAGTATTCGCCACCGGAGTTTCAAGGAAGTTAATAAAGGTTTTGGTGGAAACAGAAAGAGCACAGAAAGTCTATAGAGTTCCGAACAAGGCAGACTAATATTTGGAGCAACTTTGTCGTTGAAAAATCACAAAAAGATATCGAGGATAATCAGATTCAACAATGAACTGAGCGATGGTAATAGGACAAATTAGGCCCGATATGTGATTTATGGAATCAGTGGGTTGAAATATTACTATAAATTTATAACCCTGGTGTAAATGTGACAGTTGACGAGCAGCTTATTGCATTCAGGGGAAGTTGCCCTTTCCGTCAGTATATGCCTTCTAAATATATGCGATATATGGGATAACATTTTAAGTTGTTTATGGTTCGTCAACAAGCTACATATGGAATACTGATGATAAAACGACTTTATATTGTAGCTTATGTAAGAAATATATTTGTTATAAACAATCGAAAACTATTGTTTTGTGAATAGTTTATCTAAAATAAATTGTTGAACTACCTAGTAATCGTAAAATTCCTTCAGTTTTAAAAATGTTAAGTTACCATGAAAAAATTGAATGGATTTTGAATGAAATTGAATGGAAACGGTATTTGATTGGTATGCCTACTAAATTACTGAAGTTTTTTAGTTATAAGATGTAATAGGATCTAATAAATAACATAAAAAGCAATAAGCTTCGGCAACAGATTTTATTTATTAACCAATATGTAAACACTTTATACTACCTGGGTCTAATTGGACCCGAAGATCTTTAGCGTTTGTTATTTTGAGGAAATTTATTGACAAATTGCTCCTACTTTTGGATAATTTTTATTTTTAAAATACGTAATTGAACTTAAACTTTGGAGACTAATTTCATGGTATTATTAAATTTTCAAAAGCTGTAAATTGATTCCACTTGTGTAGTATTGATTAATATTTTAGTTGGTAATTATAAAACAATCTCATTTAATTATAATCAATGAATAAATTAGCTTGTGTAAAGTTGTTTCTATTCAGCAAATCATTGTGAGCCATCTGTTCGTAACCAAGCCAACACAAATGCGTTGTTTTGGTTGACATGAAGTTGGAATTTATTTATTGGAATGATAATTTTTTGCCATTTTTTAATATGATCTTGGCGAGAGGGAAACCTGAACGAGAGGTCCCATTTTTGACTGCTCTGACCAATAATTAAGGCCACCCTTATATTATAAGGGTGTTATATTATATATATATATATATTATATCGCCTTATATAGCCGCCATTATATAGTTTCTTGAAATTGTGTATTCCAACGGGGGTTCAATTATTTTTTTTTTTTTTTTTGTATTCGGAACATGACACCAATTTATGGTATGATGGCATACCACTGAAACGAGTCGGGGGACGAATCGAAGTGACGAAGAACGACGGAAGAATTCCAAGAATATTCATTCTTCATTCTTTCATTCTGGAGTAAACATAAGATGAAACTTAAAAAAAGTCTAATCGAGGGAGTCATATAACGAATGCATGTTTGGTTTTATTGAACATTTTGGGTTTTCGTCGTAGAAGCCTGCATCGCTTTTGAAAAACCAAAGATATATTCAACCAAAGATATACATCTATAAAAATCATGTCATGTCATGTCATGGAAAATCATGTCGTTACTGGGCGTGTCGTCATTTAATTTTAAGGTTATTGTGACAAATTCATGTCTAAATGATGCAATTTTATATTTTTTTCGCGATTTGGTTGGTTTGAAAATGGTTTTTCGAGTGAAGATCCAGTAATTTTGTTCTATTTGAGTCCCATAGATCAGGTAGGCAATCAACAGTAGACGACGACATGCTAAGGTCAAGAGTAAAACCAAATCGCAGAACTGTCAATTACCTTTGGGTAACCTTGATCAACCATCCTGGAACATTTATAGTAGATTGAAAAGTGAGCAGAGTAGGTGTTTTGATTCCCCACATTTAATACAGTGCTTTAACAGCACCTTACTGAACAGTTTTTTGATCGTGTTATTACTCAAGACAAAGAGAGTTCATCACACTTCATTCACTATGAAGTCGTGAAACCTGGACAAACTGTTAATGCAGATCTTTTTTTGTGAACAGTTGGATAGAACCAATCGTTAATCAAAATTGATAAGGTGATTGCCAACAGAAATGGCGTCATTCTGCAACACGGTGATGCGAGATCGCGCAAGGCATAGATTTGAGTTTTAAAATAAAATAAATGAGAGGTACTGTCTCAGCTACCCTAAGCGCCCGATATTGCAACATCGGATAAATATTTGTTCCGATCCTTACATGTTTTTGATAGCAAAATATTCGAAAATTTTGACGATGTTTGAATGAAGATGTTTAAAGCCAATTCATTTCAAGACCAAAGAACACATGCAGCTGATCTGGTCGAAATATCCTTTATCTTGATAGTTTCTTCGAAGTTACCTTTCTTGATAGTTAGTATGAAAGCAAGCAAAACACCAATCTGTGGCCAAACGTTTTACAACCACGACACTGAAAATACGAAGTAAACCACCATTGTCAACAGCGGGATGTTTAAACTTGACATTTTCTGTTTCTGGACTAACCACTAAACATTTGCCCTGTCCACCTGAGAACCTACCCTGGAACCGTTTGTCACATTTTTACGGGCTTGGACTCGTGCTACGAGTGTACGGAAATCTCTTCGGCAACGGGAAAGAAGGGAGGAGAACAAAGTGCTAGTAAAGAAATCCCCCCATCTCTGAAGTCTCCCGATGCGCATATTATTATGACACGCGAATTAATTTACCAATCACTCTGAGCATCTTTCCGACCATAGTTTCCGATTTGCTTACTTCATCTTACACAAAAGAAAAATTTGTGGCTAGCTTCAGTCACCTTTCCTGTAATAAACAAGTTGATTAGTTTGCACAGGATCTGCCAATATTTTGCAAAGAAGATCGAAAACTTCCGTACGGACTTAAGAGTTGAATTGAAATCAGTCTCACCATCGTCTCGATTGAGCAAAGGTATCAGGTCAGGGGTCAGGCCTGCAGTCAACCGTCCGTCTCTTGCTTGTTCCCGGGACAAAATTTCTCTTCGCTTTTGTCTTCTGTCTCTCAAAAGGAGGGCAATGGGTACCACCCCTGCGATTACCAGCGCTGCCGTCCCGGAGACTGTTCGATATGTGCATGAAATTTACATTGCTCTTTGTGTCTGAACATGTGCCAGCGGCTGTCGGTGTGACTGCTACTTGAGAGCGATGTTCCAGAGTTCTGACTTATTTAGAAGAATTTCTCATAAGGAATCACCTCCTTGATGTGGTGGGCTCCCCTATGTTCAACATTAATCGAGTGAATACCGTTACACGAGCCTCGTTACACGCGCTTGTCATCTGTTGCCCTGATTTGTTGGAAAAAAATCATCTTCTCCAACTTCATCTTCGTCCGGCCTCATTATTGTAGATGGCCTCAATAATGGTGGCGTGATAGGGAGCAATTCCAACCATCTATTATGCCTCGTATCAGTTTGTGGTTTATTCTGACCTTCCTACGTTTTTCGGCAATTTCAGACGACCACCTGTACCCTGAGGTGCCTTACCTGGGTCTGCGTAGGGGTATGCACGACTTGCAGACGGACGTGATATATGTCGTAATTGAGTTCACCATGACTTTTGCCGCAGATCCTCTGCTCCTCGGCATAGCTTTTTTAGTGGTGCTCGTGGCATTAGCATTCCAATAAATCCCTGAGTATCCGGTTTCCCAGTATTCCACTTGTACGCAGAAGATTAAACGCGCTCCTGGAAGCACTGTCACGGATTTTTGACTGCGTCAGGTATATAACATCATGTGGATGTATCATAACATCTTAGGATAAAACTTAAAATAAACTTAAAAGTCGACTAGAGGGGTCTAGTCATTGAGACAAGTACCTGATGCTGTCAATGGGGCTAGAGAAAATGTAAAACGTCGGAACATGGAATCATTTAGATTGGCAGGAATATCTTAAAAGAAAATGGGTGGTAGCTGAGATCAAAGATTCATTGGAAAAATAGTTTGGAAACCCGATACGATTCCCAATATCTTGTCCTCTTAACTATTGATTTGTCAAGGGATATTTGTTAAAAATTTCTTAAATTTCTTCTTACATTACAATAAAACTCAAAGAATTCAGTAAACCTTTCGAAATGGGAGAAGGTTGGGAGTTGTTCGCGTCTTTGCTTATTTCGAAACGATATTTATAAATTAATTCAATGTATATTAGTGATAACTCACCATCATTTTTACATGTGTAGCAAGATGATGTTTCTACAGGGCAATCCTGTGGAGTTAATGCTGTTTGGTCACTATAGCAATCCTCATCTTCCTTTGAATCGCAAACATAACACATTGGACTTGTCAAGCAAGCATTGTTGCATTTGTTTTGTCTGCATATTGTTACATACTTAGTCTGCATTACTATTTCAGGATCCAACCTATTGCAACCACGAATTATCCTAAGGCCATCATGGAATGTATAACAGCTTTCTCGACGTCCATACAATACGTCAACTGTACACACGTTTGTTGCGTTAACTTCACATACCAAATCGGAAGGATTTCCGCTCTTGCAATTCTTATCCTTTTCTGAATCACATGAGATGCAACTGAATTCGCTAACAGCTGGTGCATTGTTACATCCATCTGTTCGACAAAATACAGTATAAACTCCAGCATCATAGTCACTGTCGGATATACATCCCCGAATCACATCTGTTTCGTCAATTACATCAATATAGCAAAAGTCACTACGATCATAATTTTGACAAGCTTCGGGTTGTCCTAAAACGGTTACACACTCCTCCCGCTGACACTGATGACATTTAAGTCGATTTTCAGGGTAAAGTCCTCCATTACATAAATCGTCTGTGCATGTTGCATTCAAACAATGAGTGCAGTCTTCAGAAATTTGTACGCTTGATTTGCATCCACGATATGTTACCATATCATCAACTAAAAAAGAAATTTTGAAGGTGTTTTGAAAAAGAAGTGCTTTAGGTTAAGGTTAGTTAGGTTAAGATTAACGGTTTAGGTTACAGGTTAAAATTTTGAGAAACGAAATCATGTTTCAATCTGAAAGTGAGAGTTGTAGACACTGTCGCTAGTTCCACCCTTTTTCTATCACTACGAATACTACTTCTAATAGTACTGCTACTACTTTCACTAATACTGCTACTACTATTACTACTAATACTATTACTACTACTATTACTACTACCACTACTGTCAGCCACTGACAAAGAAAGAGTTAAACCAATGCATCAATACTAAAGTACGTCTGAAAACGTCTTGACCTACTGCATTTGGGCACAGCAGCAACCAACAAAAGAAGAGCGGAAACTTTTGCAACCTTGGGAAAAATGAGTACACGGTACAGAATAGCGATATGTTTGAAAATCCTATGATTGCTGCTAACATCACCGAAGTGACTGAAACGCGGGACACAAATTAAGAAAGCCCTGTACGTCTGACGCTAAGCACTTCGATTACCCTGGATCGTGCACAGGAAGAGGGCTCTACCGTGAAACCGAAATGGTTATGAAATGCTTCATTTCCACATGTGGTGTACAAATAAACTTTGGCAAGGAGGTTACAAACGGATTCCTATAGCTAAAAGATCTCCTTATTCGTATAGGTCACACTAGACACAGGCGGCTGAAGGCAGAGGAAGAGCAACTGACTAATTCCTTTGACAATGCAGTGGTTGTCCAGATCCTTACAGCCGACAAAAGTTTGGCCTGAAGCCTAATCAAAGGAAATCAGGATAAACGGAGGAAGGATGAGGACAAAAGAGTTGAACAATCGAATTGCGATCGAGGAGGGGTTTCAGATGGCCCTGTCCAATGGTGGCAAGAAAGCACCTAAAAAGCGGCCCTCAAGTTGAAAATCAGCAAACCTATACAGGAACCGAAATACAAAAAATTATCGCATGCAACCCAAGAAACAAAGATTAAGATGCATCGAAAATCTATTTATCAGACACTGCTAGATAAAGCCGCTGTCGGTGGATCCTATGCGGATCGATTAAAGGGAGCGCTTAAACTGGAAGGTATTCAAAATGCCATCAAAGCAGTGCGGCCAACTCGGCCAGGTGACATACTAGTTAAGTTCGAACCAGATGCAAACAATAAAAATGAGTTCCGTGACGCAATCAAAAGAGCCCCCAGGGAAAGAGCAACTGTAGTCTCACTCGAGCCTGTGGCCACACTCGAAATCAGGGTCGTTAACTGCGTTACTCCTTAAAATCCTATTTAAATTTACTAAACGAGACGAAAGTCAAGCCGATCAAACCAAACAATCGAAGTCAACGCATGGACAGAGTCGACCTCACAGATAGGGAAGATGAACAACTTGTAAAGAAGGGCAAATTAAGAATACGATGGATTTTTTCTTGGATTCGGCGAAGAGCGATTCGCCTGTGTTATTTCAAGTGCCTTGGATGCGGGTATATCCCATATGTATTTAATGAAACACATCTCAGGTACAGGGAAGTGGCGGGTCTTCCAAGAAACTCTAACTGAAGCCAAAGCGCTTCTTCAATGATTCGCATCCTTAAAATCCATCTGCATCAAAGCATAATCGGCCGTAATCTGCTCGAATAATTTGCGAGGGACAAACAAGCTGACTGGCTACTGTTGAGTGAGCAACATCACACCAGAAGTTCACCAACATGTTATCCTGACGTATATACAGCCTCCATCTGGGTTCGAAACAGTGCTCACCTACAAGTGGCGGGCCGGTTGTGAGAAGATGGTTTCGTTTGGGTTCGGTTTTCGGGAACTACACTCCTCAATGTTCAACTAACTCCGAACGAATCGTTGTTTTCCTTTCAATTAAGTTTCAGTGCTTTGGAGGACGCTGTTTCGAGTATTTTTTTAGCTTTTCGAGTACTCGTCAGAGGTTAAATGAACCCTAGAATAATTGAATGGGGCATGCCTTAATCAGATCTTCGGGTCAAACGGTTGTTAAGTATAGCAACGTAATCTGGGCTCATCTTATTGAGCACTGGCTACACCCCAACTTTCCGTCGGTGGGGTTGCGTTGGGCCCATATCTGGGGAGTGGACGACGTGCGGCAAAAGATGTGGTAAACTCAAATATGAGAATCATAACGCCCGCAAGCAGGTCTTGTAAGGTCTTGAACATTCAGATACGATTAACCTTTTGTGAAATTTCTTACATCTTATCTTGTAAAGTGACAACTCAGAAAGTGAGTATCTGCTTTGATAAGACCTGACCACATCGTCTCCGTAGTTAAGAGTTGAGGTTTGCCAGCTGCCGCCGCCCAGTATATCATAATGAGGTATAAGCTTAAATTGAGGATTTAAAACTTTTATACTGGTAGATACATAACCGAGCTATTTCTGATGCTGTTTGGGACAACAGTATGAATATACTGAAGGGGCTGAGGTTCGCAGAAGAAGTCGCAAGGATACTTCACAAGTAATATCTAGCAAGCATCGCCACTGTACTTCGAATTGAGTTCCTAGGTTTTAAGTTTTTTTTCAAGGATCAAGCAGACCAGGAAAAAATTCAACCCTCCAATTTTCTCAGACCAAAAGAAATATGCCATTTTGAAGAAAATGCAACATTTCAACTGGGAACTGCCATAGAACACATTCCTTATTTCAAAAACTATTCTTTCGGATCTCATGTTAATCTCATTACAACTTTTTCAAAAGCATTTTAAGAGGACTTGAGAAGGAGGACTGCTGTTTGAAAATGATTTCAGTTGATAAGTTTGTTAGGGATGAAACTCCGTTCTCACGTTAAACATTCGCAAAATGTGCATATCATATGTAAAAACCTGAAAACCCACTAATTCTAGCAAATTACTAAAGTTACACCAAATTAGTTATCTATGGATATAATCTATAGAATTATGAATATATCAAAAGCTAGCGTACATCCCACTGCAGTGAAATTCTACATAAAATTTAGTACTTTATGAGAAAGTTTTGTCGTTTAAGGTTTTTTTTGTTGCAAAGAAGTTATTATAGATGCTAGCTTTTATGAATTCGCCAGTAACTCAAGGATCTGATTCTATTGATTACTGATCAGTAATCAAATATTGAGTTGATCTAAGATTATTTAGATTTAGAAGTGAAGACGATAAAAACCACTGAGAAGACAAGTATATTCCAAAGCGAACCATGTTGGAGCTTCGTTGATAGATTTGAGTATGTATTAAGTGTTCGTCAAATAACAAGAGAATTTGTACTTATGAATCAATCAAAAAACCTAAATCAAAATTAGAAGAATTAATCAAAAAATGTCTAACCCGCATCTGATCAGTTCTTCTTCATTACTAATTTTCAACCCTGATTAACTATTTTTATTTATAGATACTAGGATACTGCCACACTTTGTACACTGGAATTCGATTTTAAAAAAGTGAAATTTTTCACATTTGAAATAGAAAGATCAAACAGTTTCATATTGAACTATGTTCATAAACGGACGAGACCGTCAAAATTTAGGCAATCTGCAAGCCCCTTTCATGAAAAAATATCAAAAAGTATATTAAAGTATAAGAGAAGACATCAAGAGTTGGTTAAAAAGCAATTCAAAGAACCATTATTAACCTTTTCACTGCTACATGGTAGGGGCCCGACTCTACTCTGGGTGCTGGCCTTTCCCCACTGCAACTTACCTCCCGTGTTGAGTATTTTCGCGCCTCTCTACTTCAACAGATTTGTTGTTACGTTTCTTTTTCATTCAAACATTCACTGTTTCTACTGAATTATTACATATAAAAGATGTAGATGACTAATAATACTGAAATAATTTTATTTAGCGTCAATTTGATTCGAAAATACAATGATTAGAATAAATTATAAACATTGAAAATCATTTGATAAATTTATTAAAAGTGTTATTTACCTAAATAAGTGAATATCGTTTGATAATCAAAATAAAGTTATTGTTAGAGAGAGTTGTGGTTAAAAAATATGGTCAGAAAAGCACAATGTTCATAAAGTATAGTAGTGTAACAAATTTTTTTTATATTAGCGTAATAGATTTTCTACAAAAAATCATAATTATACACAATTTTTAGTTCGTTTACAAGTTTTTCATTGCATGATACATTTCGAAAAAAGGCACAACACAAAAAGGTGTTTCACATTCCGCACAAAAAAAAAACGAGACTGACGCCGTTTGTTTTCTTTTTTTTTACACACAACACATTCTCTCTTTGATACACCTTTTTCCGTGTCAGGCAATTTTTTCGGGAAATGTCTTGCACTCAACCTAAGGCTTTTCCACCAGATGTTCTCTGCTCGACACTGAATTTTTCTAGTATTTACTTTATTAGTTGAAGGTGAAAATCTGCGTACGGAACTTTTTTGTTGTTCGTGGCTTGGTATAGTGCGTGAGCATTGTAGACTGACAAGTCTAATAGATGAAAAAACAATTTTCTATACCACTTCAGAGATTTCCTAAGAGAATCTATGGAGCTCAACACCAAGTCAATTTTGTCGACACCACGTATGTTCCTGTTTTAGTCAATTATTGCTTGAGGTTCTCTTATTTTTTGTTTTGAAACCATATTTTTCGGTTTCAACCATTTTGGCAGTGTGCATAGTTGACAGCATCCACACATCTCTCCTGTCAAACCACTTTAAGGCAATTAGCTTAACAATAGCAGAGCGATACGAGTATTCCCCTCTTTTTAGCTTTTCTTCCATTGCAGGCATATCTTTTCTTGTTTTTCGTACTGTCCCACACGCATTCGTGACATGGTCGAATAGCCAACAAAATAATGCTGGGCTGGTATACCGGTTATCCACATAGAGCGAGTGATCCTTTTCCAGATATGGCTCCATCAAAGTAGCAACTGTGTTTCCCGAAACTCCGAAACCATAATCGGCGATTTCTGTTGAAGTACCCGTATATACAATAAAGTCTAAGATGAAACCCGTATAACAGTCGCAAACTAGAAAAGTTTTTATTCCGAATCTGCTTCTTTTAGAAGGAATATATTGTTTTATCCCTAACCTTCCCTTGAAAAGCATTAGACTCTCGTCAATGCACAATCTTTCGAACGGATAAAATGATGCTCTGAAAACAGATCTCACATGATCAATAATCAAACTGATTTTATATAGATGGTTCCCACTATGATCTTCTTTATTATTTGCAAAATGAAACAATCGGATAATCAGCAGAAATCTGTCTCTGGAAAACGGTTGTTGGAACATTGGTGTATCTATAACCACCTCGGTACTCCAATATTCCTGGATAGTGAGTTTTTTTGTCCTTGGCATTAGGAGAATGGTTGCAAAGAATTTGAATAATTCATTCACATTTACATTGTCCCACTTTCTTAGTCGTGACTTTGGGGAAATTGGGGTAATTTCACAGCAATATTCATAGTAGGAATTTGTTTGCTCAATTTTTTGTTGAATGATTTCTTCAGAAAAAAATCTAAATAGGATTGTGGTTTAGTATGTACCTTTATCCCTGGTTCGCCGATAAATGGGTGAATTTTTGGGGACAAATCTTCATTAGCCCAAATCAGCGCAGATTTTGATTTTTTGGTCACAGGTTCTCCAACATCGTCATCTGAGAACACGGACACATTCTTTCGCACACGGGCTCTAACTGTTTTTTTTTAAGTAGAAGTAGAGGTAGAACTTGAAGGTTCTTTTTCTTCAGATAAAGAAAATTCAAATTGACTGTCCATCAACATTTTTCGCACTTCGTCGATTGAATACATTTTAGGCATTCTTTTACGTTTTAGACAAACATTCACTGGGAAATCACAACACAAACTGAATAACAGGAAGCAAACAGATAACGGTAACAAGGATGCGCAGGTATAAGTGTAGTCGGGTCTACGACCCTTATTGTTTGGAGTGGAAAAGTACGGAATTCTTTGTTCACTCGCCAAAGAAAATTTGCGCAGTTATGGACGTTTTGAAAAGCAATAACAGTTTTATATATTTATTTCAATTACAGTAAGGTGTAAATAAATTCAAATTCTCATTTACCCCGACATCTAAGTAAAATATTTTCGATAAACTTGCATTCGGAGGTAGAATGAGTCATTTAGAACAACGACTTGTATATATATTGCGCAATAAACTTAGTACAATTTTATCTACAATTTCTTGAAATAACAATTCTCTAAATAAGATAATGATAAGTAAGAGAAGAACAAATCATTATTTTGATCGATATACATTTCAGAAATGAAATTCTCTAGAATAAAAGATTGAAAAACGGGATTCAAAAAAATGTTATCTTATAACCAAAGTGATACTATTAGCGATTTCTAGTGAGGATTTCTAAAACTATTGAAAGGTTGAGTTTGTGAAGAAATCAATAAGAATGCGTTTAAGGGCCTAGTTTAGTCGGTTGCAGCAGTTAAATGTTGAAAATGTTCTGCCCGACTATAGGGGTGGTCCGCAAGTACGGAACATTCGGATAGGCCTACTAGAGTGGGGTGTAGCAAGACGGGAAAGCCTTACCGGCTAGACTATAGGAGGGCGTAGCAGTGAAAAGGTTACCAACCAAAACTCATTAGCCTATCTAATGGATCATTGAAACCAAAAGTCCTATAACATTCAGTTAGAAATTCTCGTGGAAAATTGAACCTCGTCTTGAAACTTGAGTTTCCGAGTCCTTATTTTGATGGGAGTATAAAAGGTTTATCTCACAAAACTTTCAGAACATTTCACTACCAAAATTGTTTTAAAAGTGTTTTAAAATTGTACAATCATACTTTAATTATACAAGTTGCCAACCACTAATGAGGTGAATGTTGCTTGCCGATGTAAACACCAGACTCCAACGAGCGATCATAGACAAGCTCCGTTTTGAGGAATTTTCAATAAATTTACTACAAATCGCCAATTGTCATATTTTTTTGAACAGTTACTGGCTATTTATAAAATTATCAATGCTTTCATGGGATACTGTAGCTACATGCAGTGTACGAAGAAAAAACCTGCTAAATACGCGACTGCCATATATGCTTTTCTTCTTCTTCTTCTTCTTCTTCTTCTTCTTAGCACCATCACCCTCTCGAGCCTTCGCTTCCTGCAACAAGCGCCTTCTACTATATTCGACCGCGTCCTCTAATTTTGAAATCCGAGCAGCGATGATATACCTTCTGCAAAAGAGTCAGACCAGCGTTTCCTTGGTTTTCTCACTGGTCTTCACCCTTCAGCTCTCCCAACGAATACCCTTTTTGGGTATCCGTTGTTGGTCCATACGATTTATCTGGCCAGCCCATTGCAACTTCGTTTTACAATTGCTTAGACCTCCGGCTCCTCAAAAATTTCATACAGCTCATGGTTGTTTCCAAGTAGCCATGGGCCCCCGTCTAGCTTCGCTACAATTATCCGCCTAAGGATCCGTCGCTCAAATGCGTTCAATATATTTGGCGATCATTGCATTTGGATCCAGGTTTCACACTCATACTATAAAACAGGTCTTGTCACAGATTTGTGCACTTTCAGATTTGTTTTCCTGTGTATCTTGGAGTTGGCCCCTTGGAGCCAGTGCCATTGACCGCTCTGACTCCTATCTTGCCTGTGAGCATCTCTACACTCATTGTCACCTAAGGTGTTTTACTGGTTTGTGTCAGTAATTGATTTGATGGTTGGATAAGTTATTTTGATATTTTTTCGGGGATCTTAAAGAATTCCATGGTTTCGTTAGAGTATCTGTCTATTTGGTCGAAAAGTTTTAGTGCTCTTTCGTGCATATATTTTTCTAATGTTCCCAGTCTAAGGTCCATATAATATACCATGGTTTCTAATATACCATGGAATTGATCCAATCCATCTCAGAGCCTTATTATGTATTGCCTGGAGTGCTTTTTTACTTGTCTTCGATGTCTGGTAAAATGCAATGCGTGCAATGCAATGCAGTAAAATGCAATCGTATTATTTGTGTTCTATGTTAGTAAGCAAGGGCGTTGCTGTTTCTTTCTGGTGACGAACAGTAAGCGGAAGTATTCCAGGGGGGTATCGATGGGGCTTTGCTGTTTGCACGTGATGACTTCTACTTCGACTTCTGACCTGTATAGAATATACACGTATCGTCCACGTATAGGGATAAACATACATTTTTTTGGCAGTCTAGGCAGATCTGTAGTGTATAGACTGTAGAGAATTGGTGAGATCCTTGCGGAACTCCAGCTTCGATTAATCGCATATTTGAGAGGTGATTGTCAATCCTGACACGGTTCGATTCCGGAGTGATTAATTTGTATCACTGGGAGTGGTATATGAAGTTCATGCATTTTGAAAATCAGTCCTACATATTAGACTTTTTCGAAGGCGTTTGCTGTGTCAAACAGAACGAGGCCTGTCGATTTGGTGCGATTCATCCCGTTGCGTATCTGTTGGATCACCGTGATGAGCTGAATTACAGTGGAATTTTTGGAACGGAAACCAAATTGTTCTTCGGAGATAATGTTTTTATCGTCGACAGTCTCTTGTAGTCTATATAGAATAGCAACTTAAACTATTTTGAAAATGGAGGCGAGGAGACTAATAGGACTCCAATTTTGCGGAAATCTGTTATCTCTGCCTAGTTTGGGGATGACTATTATTGTAGCTAAATTTCCCGCTTGCGGGAACTTCCGTAATTGGTAACGCTGTTTATAATATTCGTTATTGTCGTTAGTAAGTTGTCAGGAAGCATTTGCTCATTGTGTTTGTAATCATGTCCAGCCCGGGCGTCTTTCGTTTGTTCAGTCCCATTTTCGTGTTCTTTGTCTCGTGGAGTTCAATTGGTTGTATTGCATGCTCCTCATGTTGCCGGGAGAATATTATTTTACTGTGATTTATAAGGATTGCTTCCTCCTCGTCATGGTCCTCCTCAGGGTGTATTGAAAAATCGTCGTTTCAATGTGTTTGCGAATGCTATCGTCTTACCTAAAGTATTGTAGTGGAGTCGGTTTTGTCCGTGAATAGGTGGCACAACTATCGTATTTCTCGTTCGAAAATATTTGGTAATTCTCAAGAAGGTATTCTCGCCAGCTTCCAAGCTTTGTAGGAATCCTTTCCATTGTTCGTTTCGGAACTCAAGTATTCGTTTTCGAACTTTGTTAACTTTACTTAACTGGCAGGTTTTCGTTTTCTAACAAGGATCACCCGTGCTCTTAGCTCTTTTTGTGTGTGCAGCTGGTCATAAATCTTCTGAACTGAATAAAACGGTTTATTTGCGAGCTGTACTCTTCGGCGTATTTGGTCTCATTCACTCGCCGTTCTTGTTATTTTGTCGCCTAGATACAAAAATTTGTTGTAATTTTGTTGTAAATACTGTAATATTTTGGGAAATGTAGGAATTTATCGTGACGGCGTTATGAGTTTTGTTTTCGTCTCATTGATTTGTAATCCTATTAGTTTTGAGATGTTGGAACTTTTAAATTTTCAATTTAGAGAATCAATGTTAAAAACAGTTGACGGTGCCTATATTTTTACGATTAAGCTTTATGAAACTAATAGTAATATTACTACTGATAACTTCTTTAGTAGCTTTAAAGAATTGGCTGGCTATTCTCGTACAGATGCCGAACCAAACAGAAGAGCAGTTCCTAGAAATTGAGCTTGGGAAGTTAAAGCATGGTGTCGGTAAGTTTGACAAGATGTTTTTAAAATCTTTAAAATCTTTTAAAATCTGTCTACTTTGCGCGACATTTACATTATGGATGAAGGAAATGATAAGCCTTATTGAGTACTTCGCTATAATGCCACAAAAGGTGGAGTCGACATCGATGATCGCAATTGCTGTAGGGCATTAACTTCCAGAACAACATAAAGGTCAAAAGCCAATGGTAGTATTTTATTGATTAATTGTTTGGGGTGGATCATATTCTAGTAAAAGAAATTAGAAATAGAAAAAAATGAAGGACAGGTTAAATGTAAACTCTGAATTACTTAGGTTTCTTTTACAATTTTCTGAAAATTAGAGGGTAGTAAGAAAATACCTGAAATATCAAAAGAGATGGTGCAAACTTATGTTTTCGCCCAGACTAAGGATTTCACTCTTTCACGGGGATCTAAATTTTTTTATCGAAGATAACTTCAGGAATTATAAAATTAGTTAACGGATCCAAGTGTTGAAAAAATCCAGGTTTTGGGTGGGGTTTTGATCAAAAACAATAATTTTAGTCAATAACTCCGAAACGTTGTTTCCGAAAAAAATGATTGTTCTCTCCAAAATTAAAGTAACCTAAAAACGTAGAGATTAGTTGTTGAATGAAAATTGTAAGTTGAATTCAAAGCGCCTTACATGTAATCAGAGGGATTTTTTAT
Organism: Stratiomys singularior; assembly: GCA_954870665.1. NCBI lineage: Eukaryota > Metazoa > Arthropoda > Insecta > Diptera > Stratiomyidae > Stratiomys > Stratiomys singularior. Next base: position 53,795,512 of record OX940879.1, on the reverse strand, counting down.
GGCGCATACATAAACCCAAGTATTCGAGGCTTAGCAGCGATAAACAGATACATTTTTTGGGAAATATTTTCAAATACTTATCAATGTACTTGAAAAGTCCTTTCAAATAAATACAAAATGGGATCCTTAGCATTGAAACTAAGCGAATTATTACGGAAGTATGATCCAGAGTCTCAAATTTTAATATAAAAAATTGCGATTGTTTGTTTAAAGGTCAGACCATCGTTCCTTATGCAATCGGAGTTGCCCTAAGAGACCTAAGATTCAAAAACAACAATTTGGATCATTTACATGTATTTGAAGATCATTTGTGCGGAATCAAAGTGATTGAATAAACAAGAACGTGGTTTTCGTCACAGCAATTGAATAGATAATAATGAAGAAACTCTTAATCCTCAACAATTTTAAACTTATACTTATCTGAAAGACATGGAGCTATTAACGAGCACTGCGCTATGTATTGGAATTGAAGGATTGCAATGGTAAGTTTTAGAGACTATGTAGATTTCCACATTAACATAAAAGTCCTCGAATGTTTCCGTCACATTGCGGCGCAAAAAATTAAATTTAAATACGCGAAGAAACTGCAATTTTGACTTTCTAATGAGAATTAATGTAATTTTCTTAAGAAAAGTAGTTGAAAAGACTTACTTTATATTCATCAAATTCAAGGACATTGGATTCCCTTTAATTTTAACCATATCCTTAAATTAATTGATTGAACTCAACGACATAGTCTGATAATCAAATCAATGAATATTTCTAAACAAACAAGAAAGTTAACCGAAGAGTTTCCTTAATCCAGGTATGAAGTACAAGCAGACATGTGTGTATTCGAAAATTGAGTATCAAGGCTCGAATAAATGTGCTATGTCATTGATTATTCATGATAGCATATACATTAATTAACTTCCTGAAATCAGATCGCTTTTGTTGGCTGTACACCGATACGTTCGTAGTGACTTTGAAAGAATCAAATATTCAGATAGCAATATGTATTAAGTTCATATAAACGATAAAGATATGACAAAATCCTACAAATTTGAACGATAAGCATACAATAGACAACGTAACTGAGCAGCTACTAATAATAATTTAATGAGTAATCCATCCTCTGCTAAATTGCTAAACGCATTATTTATCTTTGGCTTGGTTAGGTTTTTATATTGTAATATTATTAATATAGCATGTCCGTTTAGTACTTACAAACGGCCATAACGCATTCTGTATCTTCGCCAGGACACTCTTCTACAGGAAGTTCGTTCGATGGACTCGTTGCACATTCAGCTAGGTCCTTCGAATTGCATTTGTAACACTTGAGTCCACTGCCTGCAATCCAATTAGATGTAAACTATTACGATTATATAATTACAAACCACGCACTGACCTAAGTTGAAGCTTAATGTTACTAAAAAAAATATCGCCAAAAAACGAATGTTAGTGGTAAACATGGTTTCAGGTGAATTGCAAAAGTCTAACTAATCACCGATCGATGAGAATGAATTGTTAAGCCTTATTTGATTTTTATCAAACGACTTTTTTTATCAGTAGCTTCTGTTTTTTTTTGTTTTTTGATTGAGAAATAGAAAATTGTTAAATAAGGTTGAAGCTGCTGGAATTGAATGATATCCGCCCCACATGTCATTCAAAATGATAGTGGTGTTGAAAAAACTTACGGCAGGATCTTAACGTTGGGTTTATCTTGAACTATATTTTTTATTTATATGCGTAAAAATATTATAAACAGATTAGGCAGTTTCAGTGTTACCTCAAAAGGGATCGTGCAGCTTCGATAGATAAAACTTTCCCTAACTTTCGCCATGAGTTTCACATTTTCCTGGATTCCCTCAAGTTTCTTGTGAACGTATCTACGAAGCATTTTAAAAAACTTAATACAATTGTTAGTATTTTTGACAAAATGACTCAGCTCATCGAATTCATTGAAAATGCGATATAAAAAAACATTGGCTGTTAATTCATGCCTTTCTCTCTAAACTTAAAAATCCCATTTACATGGCGTATGTACTGTTAGTGAGATCACTCACGAGCGGCTTCAGGCAGAAAGAGATATAAAAAGCAATGGTGGATTCATATATGCGTAGAAATGCGTTTTTAAAATATATATTAAAATATATAGCAATACAAATAAAATTCTACTTATTTTGATTGAATCTCATTAGATCCGGAGTTTGTTTGAAGGGTTCTCCCTATTTCAAGCTTACGCGGAGTCATTGATTTTCCCGCCGTCCTAAGCAACAGACGTTGTTAACCAGGCTTCTTTGAATGAAATTTGAAACCAAAAACAGATGGCACTCATCATCATTGTGGGTTTTTGCACTATACTATCAAAAACATTCATTATTTTAACTTTGTTCCTTGGTTCTCTCGAGTATATCAGCCGAATCCTGCTAAATTTTTCATAAGTTGGTAATATGCTGTCATGAGATGAAATTTTTCACTCGCTGCAAGTATACTGAGTATGTGGGTGACTTTGGTCGAGTGAACTTCACGTGTGCTTCTTCAAAAGAGAGACTTCTTTAATTAAGACTTTATTTAATATGTTTCGAATCATCCGATTTTGAACTTTCTCTCTTGGAAGTTAGAGTCCCGTTTGCCGCAAAATTCTGGTCATTGATTTTCACAATATTCTTATTATAAAAATGGTAATCACTTGGTGGCTGGTTCGGACTTAATATGGAGTGCATTTATATAGTTTACATAAGCAGTACATCAAATATAGTTAAGTAATAGTAAAACGCTTGAATGGAAGCGAAAAACCTAAATACGGCTCTAACCGTATCGGAACAATAAGCACCATTCACATACTCAGCCATTTGGCTTGTATTTTCACCTTTATCAGAGAAAAACTCTCTCCTGTTTTATGGATGAGACCAAATAATTAAAAAGATTTATTTAAGTGCGAAATGTTAGCTTAGCAAAGAATAAAAAATTGTAACTGTTTGATGGATACTTCACAAGATACCGATCACTATTGCCATATACCAAACAACAGATCGATTATTTTACCATCCCAAGCAATAATTCTATTGTGAGAGTCACGAAATTCTCTACCTCACATGTGACGGGCTTCCGAAGAAAAGTGTGTTATAAATTTCAGGGATCAACCTCTGTTATACATACCATACCTTGACTGATGGCTGTTAGTATTTTTTGACTATTGTCAAAAAAGTTGTTAAGGGATGTTGCGGATCGAGCTTAGCAGACCAATTCGTAGATTAAGTTGTCCTGCGGCAAAGAATTTTTGATTTGGCTCCAATAAGTTCACATTTCAAAGAAATAGTTACGAATATTGACCCTGAAAAATGAACTTCAACGGATTATTAATTATTTGTAGGTTGATCATGAGCCTGGCATACCAAACTTTATCCAACATGTTTGCTACGCCTTATAATACCATGCGGGTGTACATTTTGCTATTCAGTATGTTTCGAACGTCTTGGACTATCGCATCATGTCCAAAAATTGTTCGCTGGTAGCATTTTACTTGCTGAGCAGAACCATTTGCTGTTTATATTAAAAGATAAGAGGATAGAGGTCCAAAAATAATTCTAATTCTATGGAAAAGTATAAATTTCGGAGGCCTTCGAGTGATGAATGTCGTGATCAATCGACGGCTCTTAGTATTATCCTCGAATTTTCGCCGAAAGCTGTATGCAGGTGAGTCCTACACCCAGCTTGATGAACCGACGTTAAAACTTTAGTCATTTTTATGTTTGTTACAGTTTTGCGCGAAAAATGAAAAACTCGATTCACTCTTACTTATTGTTTGTCATGAGGTAGTAAGAGTTCTTAGGTCTATACTTAAAAATGTCTTTTACTTAAAATTTGGGCACGAAGCGTCACATGATACGATAGATTATCGGAACACCGATCGATCTCTTGCTAGAAGCAATTTTTCTTTAGAAATTCTACGCTGGAAAGGCAACCTGCCCTCAACACTTTGTTTCTGTTTTTAAACTTCATCCATGGAAATAAAATATGTTTTAAGACAAATCACAACGGTACCAAGCAGTATCTTTGAAGGATACTTTTTTTTGGGTTGGGTGGTGAAGGCAATTTACACCCGGAGTGTGGGACTCCTAGTAGCACATGCAACCAGACTACCCACTAGACACCCCCACTGTCAAGAGACCCTAGCGTGGAACTGTTTGACACATTACTTCGGGCTAAGCCTCTTTGTACTTCGCCCTAGGGCGCCGTCAGCCTAGATGGAGGAGGACTGCTGGAAAGGAGACCCCCTAGGCCCTGCGCCCAAGGTTATCCATGGTAACTTTTTTTGCTGTAAGTATTGCCCGAGAGTAATGTGCCACACAGGTCCATTTGTCGAAAGTTTTCAGCATTTCTTCGACCAAATTGTCTGGAGAAAGCTCTCCCATTACCTCCTACAATTCCTGTCGCATCCTGTTCCACCTTTTACAGTTGAAGAAGGTGTGACATGTGTCGTTCCTTTCCTCTGGGCAGAAAATGCAGCTGGGGACAATGACTTACCAATCTTGTGCAAGTAAGACTGAAAATACCCATGCCCGCTAAGAAGCTGGGTAAGGTAATAATCAGTCTCATCGTGCCTTCGATTAAGCCACGATCCCACGTCCACTATAAGGCGGCCAGTCCAGCGGCCATTAGATTCGGCTTCCCAGGGCTGTTGCCACTCAATTATTGTGCGCTGCCTCTCTTCTCGGTTGACAGCATATCTAGAACCCTCCACTTTTCGGTCATAAATTCTCCGTCGCTCTCTAGCAAGGAGGGCGATGGGTATCACTCCTGCGATCACCAATACCACCGACTCAGGGACAGTGCGGTATGCAAACGCAACCCGCAAAGCTCCTCGTCTCTGTACTGCGCCAAGCACTTTCGGTACAGCTCCTTACTGAGAGCTCCGACCCAAACCTCAGAGCCACTGTACAGCACTCATGAGAAGTCGGCCTTTGCTCGGTGTTGCACATTAGTCGATTTAAAGCAGAAACGCCTACCGCTGCCTCTTTCGCTGTTGCCTGATCTGTTCCGAAAAGCTCATTTTCGAATCGATCAATAGTCCCAAATATTTTATTTCAAGTTTAGACTCAACAGTCGCATCTCCGATCTGCAAAGGTATTACCGTGGGAATTCTTTTCTTCGTGAGAATGACCACCTCGGCTTTCTTTACTGCCAAACTGAACCCGCGGGTGGTCATCTACTCCCTCTCTCGACGCATTAGCGTTCCCAGTCTGCGCTGCGCATGTCCCACTGTGCGTCCAGCGACCAGTGCTGCTATATCACCTGCATAGCCAACCAAGCGCGACTCATCTGACAGCTCAAGCCTCAACAGCCCGTCATATGAGGCTTTCTACAAGTCAGGTTCCAGTATGGAGCCTTGCGCTACATCAGACGTTATCTCCATACTTCGCCGCCCATCTTGTGTTTCATAAAGCAGACTGGGGTCCTTTAAGTAATCCATCGAAATCCGCATCAGATACCCTGGCAATCGGAAAGAATTTTCTAATGTGCCAAGAATATCCGCCCATCTGGCGGAGTTGAAGGCATTCCTGACGTCAAGAGTCACAAGCAAGACAACTCGTTTGGAATTAGTTTTGTGCGCTTCGACCCAACGGTGATGGCATCGGAAGTGGATCGCCCTGCTCTAAAGCGATACTGCCGAGGAGATAGGTCCCTGCAGCACGAATTGTGTCAGTGAGTCTTCCCTTGATGAGCTTTTCGAACACTTTCCCGGCTGTGTCCAGCATACAAAGCGGGCGATATGTAGAAGGCAGCCGGGGGTCCCCTTTCTCCTTGCTGATCAATGCGAGCCTCGCCACCTTCCAGCGAGATGGAAATACACCTTTCTTGAGTAGCAAGTCAGGACAAACGTAGAAGACCATTTGTAGCACCTCGGTTGGAATGCCGTCTGGTCCTGGTGCCTTTCGAGCATTCATAGAAAGCACCGCATCCTCCAGCTCATCTTTTGTGAACAATGGACACTCCACTGAAACGACCTCATGGGCAGCATCAACACGGACAGGATGAGTTGGGAACAGCGCCTGCACTATGCCGTCCATCTTGTCTGCTTGAAGTAAACACGGCTTCCGTGAGGTACCGAGCTTGCGCCAAGTCCGAAGTAATGTGACAAACAGTTCCAAGCTAGGTTTTCGGTGTGACAGGGGAGGTGTTTAGTCGGTAGTCCGGTAGCGGGGGAGTCCGACACTCAGGGCGTAAATAGCCTTCTAATCCAAAAAAAAAACTTACAAACAGATCTTACGACTGACGCTACTATATGGTAATTCCGCTTTCTACCAAACGGCGAAGGCTAACAAAATAGTGCTCTAGTCCTTCTAGAACCGACAGATAAGAAGAGTCCCGGGAACTCGAGGGTACATCAGAAATACGGACTTACACAAAAACGTTAAAAAAGAAACACCAGAAAAATACGTAGGAAACAAGCTCCTAATGCTTTTCGACACAAAACGAAACTTAGGGAATAAGAATATTCTAGATACCCAAGCATCCGTCAAAAAGTACGGTAGTGTTTAGAGTTTGCAACAGTATCAAACAGGCCGCGATATAAAGGGTTGGCATATAACACTCACAGATAAGAAGGATACGTTAGTGCTAAATCACACTTAAATCGCAGAACATACACCCCATACTCTAGTGTAAGATGAGTCAACAGTACTAAGCTAATGGACAGTTATTAATCCCGTGGGTGGTCTGCAGAGTTTTCAGAGAAGAATGAGAGAGTAGGGAGTGTCTTTCTTGTAGAGGGAGACATTACCGAGAACAGTTTTGAAGTAAGCTGGGTTGAGAAGAGAGAAAGAGTTGAATTCCTAATCTGAGAGCTTAGTTGGCCATGGAAATCTTGTGCGAATATGTGAGGCTTTCCTGGAGTAGTATTAACTTGTATACCGTGCATAATAACTTTATCACCACTACGGTTGAATTTTTGCAGGCAAAATATTATTTTCTTCTAGGCGTTCAAATTACAGGTCGATTCTCGAATTGCAGGGTACGGTTATTTAGCGCTACGAGATTACCTTTCAAGTTACTGGCGGAGACAGGGGCACGTATGTAAAAAAGGTGAATAAAGGATTGATATAAATTAAAGAAGCAGTGGCAGAGCAGCAAGGCAACCTCAAGACTCTAATTGTTTCATTATGGGCGCATTTTTCTCAACCACAGTAACTGGCAAGGTTTCGTTTTGTCCGCAATTGAAATTGATAAGTGTTTTGGAACATTTTCCCCTTATATGAGTGGAAGTATATAAATTAATGAACGTAGGTTCAATTTATTAAATTTGGAGGCAGAGCCTGGTGAATATACTTAAGACACTAAATTACATTACAAGTGCGAATTGCTTATATTAGGGAAAAATACTGACGCTATGTCTAGCATTTTTCGTGTGAACTAAATGAAAATGCATTTTCCCATGTGTACTGCTTTGCGGTGTTTTGTTACCGTCTTGTCTGGGAATTTGTTTGTTAACTCCTCCCCGCTCAAGTACAGTTGTCCGCAATTGTTCTTCAAAAATACGAAAGGTCGTTGATCCGTTTTGAGTTTCTTTTTGGGCTGGTTGATACGGATGATGAGTATTGGAGTGATATGGATCGTGATCGCATGGGCTCTTCTGGCTTACTTTCTGGAAAAGGTGAATTAATGATTATTCTCGAATTACCTTTTCTGGGGCAAAATCTCCAGAAAAGTACTGTGCTCGTGAGGACTCCTAGCATGGCGATGAGTGCATATGAGTTAAGTTGATGAGTTCTGCTATTTGTTTGGAGCAGCTCGGTTTTCTCAGTGTTGTTAATGTGAAGTTCATTCATCATTTCTAATGAAACAAGTTCTCGGTAGGCGTCACCTTCTGGTGCTGGTTGAAGTATTGCCGGAAGTATTTGCATGCTTGATATTTCTCGGGAGATGTATGGTCGGTGATTTACTTCAATGGTGGTGTTGTAAAATTTAATCTTTTTCTATACAAATTGAAAATTGATTAAGTTCTTTACAAGTTTTTGTTACAGCAAGTATTTTATCCTTTCGTTCCAAAATTCTATCAAATACAATATCGTTAACCAAATTCCTTTTTTTGATCGGTTTTATTAAAAGCGTGTTATATGTTTCTTCTCTAGTCATTGTATAAAATTGTGAACCGATTTGAGATAATTTTAATTTCTGCGAAATTTAAGGCTTCTTCAACAGAAGAGAATGGCAATTTTTCTTTATGCAATACTTCTAAGGCTAATTTGATCTCTGTTTTAGATAAAATTAGTGAATTTATAACTCCTGCTTTGGCCCAGTGTAAGGCAAAGTTTATATTTCTCAATTCTTCCTTCATGAGTTTAATTTTGGCGTGAATTTCCAAAACAACGTTAGTGCTACTATTACTGACCTCCTGAAGGAATTTTTGAATTTTATTAGTGATTTTAGTGATATTATTGATCCGATTATTATATAACTGGTTAATGACAACTTGTCTGTTGTGGCTTCCCAGTACGTTGTTAATTTTTTCCTTAATAGTGATAAAGTCCTCATGATCCGGATTTCCGGCGAGCCACTTCCAGGCTGTTCCTATGAAGTTAAGTGACCTTTTTGCCCTACGAGAAACTACGTTATTAACGAGTGCTTCAATTTGTTCTATTTCATGGGCTAGGTTGCGAGATAATGGATGATGCTGGATAATGGACAGATTAAGGATATCGTGCGTACTGGTAATGAACTTCTCGTACATATGGACATCTATTGTGTGGATAATTTTGAAGTTTCCATCTTGTATTTTTGTCAGTCCTACGTTAACCCTTGTGTTCATACCCAAACGTACCAACGTCGTTTGGCAACCGGCGTACCCGGGTACCCATTTCATGAAATTTTTAATTTTATGGTATTTTGATTAACTAAAAAGTGTTTCGAAAATTTTTTCTCTAAAATATGCATTGCTATTGAGTATTTGAGAAAGTTTTAAAACAGAAAATGCTGCAGAAATGTATTTAATGAAAAATAAGTTAAGGGCACCTCAAGTAGAAGACCTATTTCAATTGTTCGGAGCACAGCAGCTGCTCCCTTCATGGAAAAGAATGTCAAGGTCAATTTTTGCCGTTCCTACAGCGTAGTAGAGGGAATGTTAGCTCTCTTCAGTATAGTTTGAGTTTCTGGTGAATTCAGACGTGTTTATGATATTCAGAGTCAAGTGGAAAGGAATAATGGAAGAACTATCCAGAGAAGAATTTGCTCGGTAAGTAAATTGTATATGTGAGCAATAATTCGATTATTTAATATAAGCAATGTTTGCAAATTCAACATAATAAAATATCAATTAATATTTATTAATATGAAGTATTATTGTATTATATTATGTTCTGTATAGCATTATTGTACATAATAAAACATTCATTTATTGTTCAGAATGAGTGCAGCGGAACAAGATGCCTACTTGAAGGTCATTTTCAGTGATAAAGATACAAATTCAAGTGGAGTGTCTGATAGCGAGGGCGAGGACTGGGTTCCGATGCCCATTTCAACTGCTAGATAACGACTCCGAAAATGAAGAATCACAAAATTGTGAAAATACAGAGGATAATTTATACTGGCAAAATAAACGATACCCGCGAAAAAAATCAGGGAGAGAGAGTGGTGAAAGAATTAGCAGCTCTCTATCGAGGAAGTGGAAGAAATATCTGTATGGATAATTTTTTTACAACTCTACCCGTTGCAAAGCACTTGCTATCATGGAGTCTCACCATTTTTGGAACAATAAAGAGTAATAAACCATAAACGTACTTAAAAAAAATAAAGCAGTAATTCTGATATCGACGATGCATTCGGATATGTCTGTGGGAGATGATGCAAAGAAGACGCCTGATATCTTCAGTTATTATAATAAATACAAAACTGGTGTTGACACTTTGGACCAAATGCTTAGAAGGTACACAAGTCAGCGGCGCTGTTCGAGATGGGCAATGGCAATGTTCTTCAACATATTAGACATCGCTGCACTCGCAGCATATGTAATTTATTATGAAAATAATAAAAAGATTAAAAAAAAAACAGCGGAACGACGTCTGTTTCTACGCAAACTCAGTGAAGAACTTGCCAAGCCAATGATTGAAGAACGTATGACGAATCCTCAAGTGATGCGTAATTATACTACAAAAATTGCTATTGAGAGTAGCAAGACCCTGGTCCATCGGTTGCAACGGACAAAACTGGGAGAAAAAAAATTACTGGATCCTGTTACTTATGTTACAAAATGACAATAAAAAGACAACGAAAAACGCGTAAGAGCTGCAGTGAATGTAAACGGCCGGTTTGCGATGAACACACAGCTCATGTTGTAAAATGTATAGAATGCAATAACTAATATTATTTGTAAATAAACGTGTCTTCTAATTCCTTGTTTTAATAATAAAATCAATTTCATACAAATACTGTAGTGGGTACCCGGGTACCCGGGTGCGCATGATGCGATGGCTCAAGTTTAAGCCAATGAAAAAAAATTAAATAAAAATTTTTTTTTAAATACATGATTTGTTCGCTTTTTACCTTAATAACGAGGATCTGAGAGCTCAAAAATAAATTTTTATTATTTGTCAGTTTTTATCACGGTACCCGGGTATGAACACAAGGGTTAAACGATACTATTTTTGAGTTCGTGTAGTCGAGGATTTGTACTGTGGCGTTGGTCGAGCAAATGAGGAATCTGAAGAAAAAGAAGAAGGGAAGAAAGAAAAGAAGTTAATTTCAAATTTTATCCTTATGGACACGTTTTCCGGATTCTGTAAGAATTGTAGTTTTTTTGTTTTCTTTAATTATTTCCTGCCGATAGCGAGGAGTTAGTTTCGACCCGATTCTTTTGTTTGTTTCACATATACGACTTGTCCAATTTCATAGTCCTTTGTCGGATGTCTTTTTTGTTATGATTACGTAAGTCTTTGTCCTGTTTAAGTCTAAGTTTGTCAATGTTTGATTTTCTCGTCCTTTCAAATTCTTCTGGGTTCATTCTAGGTGATCGTCCTTAGTAGAGTTTGACAGGTTTTTTACCAGTAGTAGAGTGAATGGTAAAATTGTATTCGTTTACTGCGCGCTCTAGGAGTTCTTCAAAAGATCGGGGTGTTGATTCCTTTTTTAGGCAGCGCATGATGCCTGTAAGCGTAGAATGGAAGCGCTCAACCTGTCGGTTCACTTCGCTTTTGTAGGGAGGTGTCTTGTAAACCTTGATTTGTAGCTCGTCTTCCATCATGGATGTAATAGCGTTTGATCTAAGGGCACCTTCGTTGTCGACAACGATGAGTTCCGGGATACAAAAGAAGAAAACGATATCCTGGAGTGGTCTTCTTATATCCACAAGTGAGCGGGATGAGATGATCTTTGCCATGGCGAATTTGGTAAGCTTATCTATGGCCGTGAGGACGAGATATTTCTCCGTTGAAAAAATATCTACGTGGACAATGTGTCCGGGATAATAAGGAATTGGTGTTTTTTCCAGAAAAGGCTTATTAGGGTGCCGGTCATATTTGTTCTCGTTACATATGGTGCAGAGTTTGACCAGTCTCCTTATTTTGGCACTCATCTTTGGGAAATAAAAGTTTTCTATTATTTGCAGTCTATTTTCCTCGGTGTTCCAGTGAGCTCTTTTGTGGACTTGGAGGATTATTTCCTCTTGTTTAGTTTCGGAAGGAATATCTTCGACTGTCTTTTGGGTGTATCGAATTTTGTGGTCTCTAAAATGGTTTGGATATATCTGTTGTGTGAGACCCATGGTTGATTCGTCTGTCTGTAGACCGTTAATTAAGTTGGGATTAAGGTAACGTTTGAAAATATTAATAATGTTCTGTTCTGAGTAACGTCTTTGAATCAGTGTGTGTCTTGTGTAATTTTCGAAGAGGTGTGTTATTCGGTAGTGGAAAGTTGGCGATTGCCTCCACTTTCTTAGGGTTTGTTCGTATTCCCTCTACGCAAACAATAAACCCAAGGAACTCAAATTTTCTTTTCAGGAACTCACATTTATCTAAGTTTATTTTCATATTTGCCCTCTGAAGTGTTTTGAATATAATCTCAAGATTGTCGAAATGTTCTTTTTCGTCTTTCCCAAAGACTATTATGTCGTCGATGTAAATACGACAGCGCTTTCCGATATGTTCCTTCAGGATATTGTCTAATGTTCTTTGAAAGATGGCTGGGCCATTCTTCAGGCCGAACGGTAGGCGGACAAACTCATATTTTCCGTTGTTTATGGCGAATGCGATTTTTTCTACGTCACATTCTCTTAAGAGAATTTGGTGAAACCCGCTTTTTAAATCCATAATTGAAAAGAATTAATTTTCGCCTAGATTGGAAAGAACTTCATTGATATCTGGTATAGGGTATGCATCTGTATTTGTGATTGAGTTTAATTTTCGATAGGCAATGACCATTCTTAATTTTCTTTCACCAGATGCGTCTTGTTTTTTGGGTACGATCCAGACAGGTGCGTTATATGGGGATTTTGATGGTCTGATAATGTTGTTCTTTAATAGTTTTTGAATTTCTTTTTCGACCTCATCCTTGAGAGCCATATGATAAGGGTAGGATTTAGCGTAGACAGGGTCATTTGAAGTAGTACGGATTTCTCCTCTTATGGAAGTTGTGTAGGTTAATTTTTCGTCCGGTTCTGATAATAAGGGTTTATATTTTGTCAAAATTAGCTTCAGCCGTTTTCCTTGCTCTTTATTCATATGGGAGGTTTTTAAATTTATGTGGTTAACAGACTCAGATATGTGTTGTTTTAATGGAATGTCTATCTGGGGTTTTATTGACATAACGTTGGCGCTAGCGTGGATAACTGCTTGAAATTCTTTCAGAGTATCGTTTCCTATTAGTCCTGCAAAGGTTTTAAGGGAAGGTAGTAAGTAGAATTTTAGTTTTTTTTGTATTTGGTCCGAATATATTAATGAAGGCGTGATGAGTTATATTTATTGGTCCACCGGCTGAGTTAGTTGTAACGGGTTTTTCATTTGGGATAGGGTTGCGTACAAAAAATGGTTGAATATAGTTGTTATTTGACCTGGTGTCAATCAGGAATTTAAGTATTTCACCGCTCTTCGCTGCGTATTCGATGTATGGCAGTGAAGAGCCCCAAAAATGAATGCCACCTTGTTGGCCTGCGCTATTGAAGCCAGGATCAGTCGTATTATTTGGTACGTCCTCGTCGGGTTCGTTGTGTGTGGTGCAGTTGTCATATTCGTGGCATGTAGTTTCGTCTGGTTCCTCTAAACTCGGAGGGAATGGGACGGTTTCTTCAAGAGACAGATATTCAAGTAGATCCGCTTGATCTAACTCCCGTTTCTCTTGAGCTAGTAGGTCGGGTTCTATGTTGTAATTGTGGGTGTAATATGTGCGCTGCTGCTTGTTGCCAAAATGGGCTTGTTGGGATGCCAGTGGTCATAGATCCTTAGGATCCTCTGGACACTTTCTCCATGAGGAGTATTCGCTGGGGTCGCCTGAAAATGTCCTCAAACTCTTGACCACGTCAGGGATCTTGTCCATATCTGACAACCTTGCGTCGACGCCTCCAGCTATTGGAACGTCGCAGTCGTCATTCGCATCGGAGGCTGGGTTCATGATAGAGGGGAAAATTTCCCTACCCTGGGTGTTAAGGACTTGCGCAACTATTCCTCTTATAAGCTGAACCAGGTCAGCATTGTTGTTTCCGCTACCTTGAGCGATTGGGGGATTGTTTTGAAGAGAATTTTGTTCCGGATTATTTTGGGACTGCGTTTCGTTTAAGTTGAGCCGTGGGGGGGCGAATGAGGTTCCTTTGATGAGGCATTACGGGGCAAAAATTTCACAGAGTGGAAACAAAATTCTTTTGGGGGGGTCACTTTCTTGACGATATTCTTTTAATATTTCTTCGAATTAGGGAGACACTGAAACGATTTTGGTGAATAATATTTGAGTAATATGGTGGTAGACCGTCTGATAGAATTCGTGGATACTTCCGTTGTCCTGAATGAGTGTGGTCATTTGGTACTCAAGCGTACCAAGATCTCTCTTGTCAGCATAGTGAAGTGTTAGACACTTCGAAATTTTACTCCAATTAAGAGGAGTGTTGTAGGATTCCAAGGCTATGTCAGCTTGGCCTGCAATTTTATTTCGAATTACTGAAAGGATGCCGTAATATTTCTATACTAATTAGTTCTATACTAGTTTTAATACTTCTAAAACGCTCCTTTGCAAGGATTCACGTTTACGAGAGAATATAGTAATAATGGTTCGGTTGAAAGGTCCCTTTTATAAGGATCCTCAATGATTCTAAAACTCAATTTTGCTTCACGAGACAGAAATATTTATCACATCGATAAAGAAATATTTACTTCGAACACACAAGTAAGGATAATTTGTGATGAATTTATTTAGAACGATCTCAATTCAGTTCACTAGTCTCCGTTTTTATAAATGTTCACTTCTCTTGAGTGATTCACTTTTCACTTATTTATTCACTTTATTTTCATAAATTTAAAGGAAAAAGTATTTTATTTTTATTTCAAAAATATTTGAAATACAAAATATATGAGAAAATTTTAAAATGTAAATGAGTGTTTAAGTAATATGACTTACAAGGTTACTACCAAGATCCTCATCTCCGTGTTATCCTTTGAACGATTGTCGGCAGAGAAGGCGGCTGTTGAATCTTTACGTTCTAACTCCTTTTTGCACTTTTGCTACTAAGGGGCCGCGTTCCCTCCACAAGCACCACGTTTCGCCGCTTGGTTTTTGCGCGCGATTGGGAAAAAAATCACTTCCGCGGTTTTTTCACTTTTATAACGAGTGGTACGCACTTGCGTAGCCCGCGTACTTTTCTTTTCATGATTTTTTTAAACTTACGATGCCGCGACAATGTCCCTGCTCGGGCGGCAATTAATGAACGTGGGTTCAATTTATTAAATTTGGAGGCAGAGCCTGGTGATCGTACAGAATATACTTAAAACACTAAATTACATTACATGTGCGAATTGCTTATATTAGGGAAAAATGCTGACGCTATGTCTAGTATTTTTCGTGTGAGCTAAATGAAAATGCATTTTCCCACGTGTACTGCTTTGCGGTGTTTTGTTACCGTCTTGTCTGGGAATTTGTTTGTTAACTTATACGACATATCGGTCGGCTATAGTACATTTTTGCAAAAGTCTACTGTAGAAGTCTTGCACCTTTTCTTCTTTTGAAACCTTTCGCCCTGAATCCGTTGACTTAGAATATAACTAATTTCTAAACATATTCCCTAATATATATTCCCTGACATGTTTCTAGAAACGAGCTATAAAAAAATTAGATAATGTGTCATTTTTAGATCTTCAAGAAGCAATTCGAGGGAAATCGAAGTGAAAGATGAATTTTAATTCTTTTGAAGCTGCTTTTGAAAGCACATCTAAGATGTCCCTGGAGTCTTTCTTTGATTGTAGGCCCCTTATCAAAAGTGCTTTTGGCCTGCAACTGACCGGAGTGCTAGAGGTGGCATGACTGCTTATATTTCCAATCGGTTCGCACGTTTTTCTATGATATGAATCGATGCCCAAAACACCCGCAACTTTTCACTATTCTTATTTTTGTTGGTGATGCGCCACCCTGCTTGTGAGAAATTCTTTACAAAGTTAAAAACATTAGCCCACAACACGTAATGGAGGTTTCCTTATCATTTTTCACGACATATAGGAAAGGTTTGGCACCCGCATTTTCGGTGTACTGATTGCGCCAAATGTAACTGTAAGTGCAAATGCCACTTACCCTAGATTTACGGTGCACAAAGTTGTATTTATCTACTCACGATCGTTGTGTCAAGTTCTTGTCAATCAGTTCTCGTCCTTTGCAATTGTCGTCTGAATTCATAGTTGTTTCGGTTCATGTATACTTTTTGTAAATTTCTTCGTTGTTACGTCATCTTCTATTTAGACTTGGAATATGTCATTCAGGTTGGCTGACGAAGCTGTAACCTCCAAAAATGACCCACGTTTCTTTTTCTTCCGCTTTCGTTTTCTTTCTTTCGGCTTTCAGTCGTTCCTGAAACAGCAACACCCGTCGCTCAATTTTTGCATATGAGAGATTCCCCTTTCCACAACCATTTATGGTTTTTGTCCATATCTGTAGTTTCTTGCTAACCTCGCCAATGATTTAAGAGCTGTGGCTACGGTTCGCCAGCTGATGCTCACTTTCGTTGACGTATAGAGGTGGCTATGTTCTGTTATTATTCTGTTGTTATAAGTTATTAGCTTCGTTGTTCACTGTTCACTCCCTTCTTCACGATGTTGACCACAACTTTGTCTCTAATACAAAAGGAACTTTCTGGAAGGGTGATGAATAGTTTTTGCCATCTAATTTTGTAAGATAAAGTGGACGAAACTATGAGGATGGGCATGAATCTTTGATAAAACGTGGAGAATAGCTGGAAGCACCTGGCCTCACTTATAGGCCAGACAGTTATAGTCATGAGCGAAAAGGATATAACAGTGCCTGTTGCGCAGCGCAATATTTTTGGTAAGAGATAATCTAAAATCAACAGAACTTCATCGAAATTTACGCGAGAAGTTCGAGAATGAGTGGCTCTCTACGACCCAAGTGTACAAATGTTGTTCGGCGAGAAGTGCCGACGAACTTTCCACCTGCCACTAGGACCAGTGCCCCCGATAAAATCGTAAACGCTATTAAAAAACTCATGTTGGGTGACCCACCCAGTAATTTTCGCGATATAGCTGAGGAATTGGGCATCAGCGTAGGTAGTATTGAGTCAATTATTCGTGAATACTTAGGTTCCCGCAAAATTTCAGGCCAATAGGTGCCAAAATATCTTAATTTTGAGCAGAGATTCACGCGCTTGGAAGTTTTGTTGCTGGCGAATATTCACCACAGTGGGTGTACATGTGGTGTCCGTTTTGAAATGTTTTTTAGAACTCATTTTTAGTGCTCGATTTGGTACAGAGCATTAGTTTCGAAATTACTTGTATGACGGATTTTGAAAGGAGCATTAACATCGAAAACTAATTATTGTTATTTAAAAAATTTAACAGAGTAGTCTATTTAAAAAATAGTTTTGGATAAGAATTGAAATTGAAAAGAAATTAAGTTGCAATTGAGAACTCGAATAGATAAGAGCAATTAAATTATAAATTTTAGTTTTTTGCTTAAGTTTCCATTACGAGCAATTAAAATATAAATATTAAATTGTTAATTAATTTGTTAATTAATTTATATTAAAATGTAAAACAAATGAGAAAAATACCTAAATACACGGGTACACTACGATACTCCGGGGAGCACACGCGTATCTTTGGGGAAGAATGAAGGAAGAATGGGGGAAGAAAGATGAGATAGCAACAGTTAATGCGAAGATCACGGCGTCAGCTGGTCAGCTGGATGGAGGTGATTTGGGACACGAGAGTTGTAGTCGGGCTTGATTTTTTCACTGAACAACGAATTATGAACGCACAATATTATAGCAGCCTTCTAAAAAATACAGTAAAGCTTGCTTACGTACCGAAACAACATGATTTTCCAATACATAGTTAGATATTGCTGCAAGACAACGCCCGACCTCATACAGCTTACGAATGAAACATTAAAGAAATTGGGATGACAAACACTCAATATAGTCCACACCCGTCACCATGAGATTATTATTTGATCCATCTGAAGAGGCACTCAGCGGACAACGTTTCGAAAGCAATGAAGAAATGGAATCTTTTGTGCGCAGATGGCTTCATAAAATGCCGCGAGATTTTTACGAAACCGAAGTATACGAAAGCTTTCGGAGAGGTGGATAAAAGCACACAATGTAATAGACCTCACAAAACTGTGAAAAATTGTAGCTCTGTAATTGAATAATAAGATTTGTTTTCATAAAATTCCGAATTATATTTGAACCACTCTCGCAGAAGAGATGTAAATAGCTGATATACGATTGAAACTTTTTTCTAATTAAGTGAAATTATTATTAGATTACGAAAGGAGTTTTCTAACTGTCACAAAACAGTGGTGCGAGCTCCAGCAAAGTTAACTTGCAGAATAAAGGCCGAAATACAATACTGCGAGCGCGACGAGAGTCTCGCAGCATATTTCAACCAGTTTTCGTAACATGCGATCGTACGACATCGTACAATGATTCCGAGGCGAGAAATATTCGGGAAATCGAAAATTCCTCGCAACGAGGTGCGTTCACGTCTGTCAGATGCTTTATGGCGCTTAAATGAAATTTGCAATTCAAACGCCTTAATTACTTCTTAAGTACTAGGATTATTCTGAATAAATTTTTAGTAAAAATTTCTTGCATCCTTGTTGAGGCTATTATTTGCCAAACGAAGGAAAATTCCAAATTCAAAACTTTTTGAAACTGAAGATTATTTTTCCTCGCATCACCTGCATTCTAAATTGAGTGCGTTGCGCGACGACGGGCGAGAAACGCATCGCTCTCACGAATCACCGTTACGCAGTACTCTATCTGAGCTTTAAGCTAATAAAGTTTTTGGAAAACGTATTATTGTGATACACTTATATGGTTTTGCAGTTGATCCGTTATGAAATGTGTTCACAGTCATGCTGCTGTTGGGTCAAATTAGCTTCGAAATGGATGAAATCGATACTAGTTGTATGCATAAATTTTTTCGGTTTAACTAAGAGATGGTTCCAGCAAAAAGTACGCAGCGTATTAATTAGTAACACACGCCATTTCAATAATCTGATTATAGGTATAAACACACACAAATTGAGTCCGCCAAAAACAAAGTGTTTTTTGTATTGTGATAATCAATCATGTCGAATTTCGTGCCTGAAAAAGAGCTTTTGTGACGTGCATTTTATTGTTCAATCAAAAAAAAAAGCAATTGAAAGTCACTGTTTGTTGGTCAAAACATATGGTGAACACGCTCCATAAATTAGAACATGTGAGACATAGTTTCGACAATTCAAAAGTAGTGAACGTGAAAGACAGTGAGCGCTCTTGTAGATCACAAGAATGTGAAGATGAAGAATTGCAGGAGTTATTGTATGACGATCCAACTCAAACTCAACGGCAATTAGTAGAAGCATTACATGTATCATGAGAAATAATCAACAAACGTTTACGAGCTATGTGTGAGATCAATAAACTCGGTAAATGGGTCTTACGCGATTTGAATGAACGTCATATCAAAATCACAAAGTCACTTGTGTAATGTTGCTCGGTGCCACGAATGGAAATCATTTATGTTTCGAATTGTGAAGGGACCAGACGAAGCCAGTGCTTTGACAAATCAGCCAAATCACTTCGGCAAGAAGACCATACTATTTTTCTGGTGAGACAAGAATAGTAATGTGTGTTATAAGCTCTTGAAGCCCGGAGAAACCGTTAACATACAATTCTTTCGTCGAAAAATGACTAATTTAAACGTCGCATCAATCCAAAAATGGCCGGGATGGGCTGGAAGATATGGCAAAGTGGTTTTGTTACACGAAGAGGGCCGTCGCACACAGCGAAACTAGTGAA
Source organism: Stratiomys singularior (assembly GCA_954870665.1). Taxonomy (NCBI): domain Eukaryota; kingdom Metazoa; phylum Arthropoda; class Insecta; order Diptera; family Stratiomyidae; genus Stratiomys; species Stratiomys singularior. The sequence goes on along the minus strand of OX940879.1, from coordinate 53,776,047 downwards.
AGACACAGTAATATAGCTTAAATGGAGCATCCTTACTCCCCCGACTTAGTGCCTCCTCGCATCAATAAGGCACGCGCTCGCAAAACAGCACTTCAGCAGCCTCGAGGAATGATTTCCACAAAAAACAATTAGTTTTCTGGCATGAAAGATAGGCAGAATATGTAGTAGCTGAGTTCTTGTGTTTTGAATAAAAAAAATTCCCTAGCAAATTACTTTTTTTAACAAAAAACTAATGCATACACTCTAGCTAATCTTGTTACCCCTTACAAGGACCCAAGAGCCTCAGAAGCTATGTTGAGGCACCTTCACGGTCGTGTTACAGTTGACTTCTTCAAGACTTCTCTCTAACCCCCTCATGTAACGATTGTTTGAACGAGGGCAATGTAATCAATTTATAAAAATTTCAATTGAATAAACATTTTTTATGAATATCTCTTCAAAACTGATTTCTTAAGTATTATCATACCAAAAGCATTATCATATACCATTCGATTGATAAAAAATAAATAAAATATGCAATGGGGAAGTTTGTCTTATCATTGTCTTATTACTTTGAATTTAATGAGAAGTGCAGATTGCCATGCCATCAATAAATAAAAGAACACAAAATAGTATGCGTTAACCATATTATTAGGGGATATTCACAATGGAAGTTTTTCAACTTCAGTCATTTCAAAATATGTTGAACGCGAAAATGTATAAACATAAGTTTCGAACGAAGATAGAGAACGACAATTTTTCCACATCGTGACCATTGAAAACAAACAGATCCAACTTATTCAATACCCCCTGAATATTTCACATACAATTGTCCAACAAATTCTTATAACCCCATAACTAGAATTATAATATGTAAGCCTATATGGAAATTGGTGTGTTAATAACGTTGAATGTAGATAATGCTAATGATTCCGCGAACCTCATTATTAATAATCCTTCAGAATTATACGTGTAAATAAAAAGCAATACGATAAAATTCAGCTGAAATCATTTTTGGACTCTATACATTCCAAACGTTGATGTGATAAGTTTACACCTAATAATGGCTAGAAAGTTCGTTTTTGTTGTGACTTCCATTGTGTTTATAAGCAAAATAAACCTAGGTACGTTAAATATAAATAATTAGAAACTGAATTTGATTCTATCGTGTCTTTCTTACAGTTAGTGGTGTGCGTTGCTATTCATGTTCTTCTAATAACGATGAAAAATGCGTATGGAATCAAAGTGAGGAACCCAGCACCATTACCTGCAATACTGGATGTGTAAATGCAATACGTAAGGAAACAGTGTTCTTAATTTATAATTGAAAACTTTTACTTTCTTTGTGGCATTATTGAAGTCTTATAGTAAGCAAATATAATAACAGCTTAATCAAATAAGTTTTCGAACAATTAAGACACCCTTTAGTTTGTCTTATATTGCTTTCCTTGATGAAAGTTACAAGATCGATGTGATACAAAAAGCCCGAAAACATCGTTTTTATCATTAGAGACCGAAATCAGTGGCATTACTGAAACAAGACATTTCCAATTTCTTAACCGCAAATAGAATTGAAACTCTCGAATGAATAATGATAAAGACCTTTGTAACAGATCATAAATATCCGTTCTAACCCAGAGGTCTACATGGCCGAAAGAGCCCTTTCACTTTTAAAGATTCTTGACATGTTTGTAGACAGCTGTATGCAATTCGAGGTGAAATCAGACTAGCAAAAACTAAGACAAAAGGCAAAATCTTAAAAATATAAGTTGGCTACTTTCCATTAAAACGTTCTCGCAGCTCCTTTTATAAGAAGAAATCACGTACACAGGCCATTATTTATGTTTATTGATTGAATGAATATTCAATTTCAACTAATGCTAGTTTAAACTTGAAGTATTTTTTGTGTTACACACTGACTACAGGACTCGCAGATACGATTTTCTTCTAGACTTATCACTAACTTTTTCCTTGGCGGCAAAGAATCTAGGCTGCAATCATTACGAGAATCCCTTCTCTAGCCGGAAGAAAGGGAGGGAAGTAGAGCAATAAAAGTGATATTCTTGTGATTTCGACACATACTAACGTGGCACTATGTGTTTTTAAATATCAGGACTGGACGAGAAAAACTTTTCACGCTATTCCAATTTTTAATCTTTCCACGCACTTTTCTTGCAATAGATTCCAGGAAACGCTCTCCAATTTTTCTGAAGAAGTGATCACGCTTCTTTTTAAAAATTCGTGGCCCGCCTTATCACGGTCAAAACATTTAAATTCAAGGTCTTGTGCCTCAGTGTTATGTAGATAACACTGGAAGCATCCATTACAGCTCAAGAACTAGTGAAAGCAATATTAGGTCTCATTTCGTATTCAGTTGAGCGACCACCTTAGTTGAAAAATCACATATGCAGTTCAGCTATCCTTTGTGTAGCTATCCTAGAATTTTTGCCAATAGTTGAAAGAGCTTTTAGTCTGTATCACATATTCTGATACCTGAAAACGATTTCGAAGTACTTTCAGGATATCCTTTCATCTAATGAAATTTAATTTTTAATCTCCAGTGTAACTGGCAGGACACCTCATCGAGAGAAACTTTTGTGGACCTCTGCACGCTGTACTGCGTTCACCATTCCTCCGATTTCATAAATTTACTTGGAACCTGCAGATAGATCCTTCGCTGCAAAGCACTTTTTCGTCAAATTTTTCGGGCCGTGTTTAACATACATAGTTGGTAGGGTGCAGAATATAAGAGGCTCCTTTTTTCAAATTCAATTGTACTTTTTTAACAATAATATTTTATATGAAAATATTCAGCGAAATGAAAATTAACAAATTAAATAAAAACTCACGGGCACAAAAGAAAAGAAATATAAAAATAAGTGAACTGATTAATCAATGACTTCTACAAATTATTTTGATTAATTGGAAAAATGGGGAAGAACCAACAAACCTCATTAATAGTTTTACGATAAAATAAGAATATAAAAAGAAATTTCTATTTATTTTTGGCTTAAATCGAGTAAATACGCTCTAACAAGGTACTAAATTCTAATAAGAGATGAAATACAATATTCTTATTCTAGAAAGTATTCATTACGAATCTTATCTCTTATATATGAAACAAACACTAATTCGAAATAATGAGGTAGTACTAAATGACAACTAAGCATAGCACAAAGGAACTACTCACAATTTCTGCATTGCTAATCAGCAACCAAATACTCGAATCTCTGCGGCTATGTTCGACCGTTTCAAACATACTTTCCAACGGAGTCCCTGCGTCGCTTGCCAAACCCTCTGACTCAGATACGAAGGATTTTGGATCTTTTTATCATTGGCCCGTCTATATACAGGATTTATATTCGGGACACCATCAGTATCAAAACAAAACTATTCCCGTCTAAATACACGCATACTTCCGGAGTAATGAAAGTAACAGTGAGACAAGTCTGAATGAACCCGTCTGAAGGATGAAATGCTCACAGTCACAAAACTTGCAATGTGGTTTCGCTCTAGAGCAGCCACATAAAAAAAACAAGATAAAAGGAAACATTGTTGCCAGATTTCAGACTTGATATTAAATTCTCTCATCGTCACGTCCGACGTTCATTACCAAGAATTATTCTTGGCGTTTTGGTATCGAAGCAAATCCTTTTCCCTACTAATTTAATTTTTTTCTACTCTACTCTTTACATACATACGTAAATGCGACACCGCGGATAAGTTTCAATTGGTTTCAATTTGAAGTTTGCTTCGAAAACGTTTTTTTTTCACAGCAAAAAACGTGGAGGTTCCTACTAACTTTGTTCACTTTGTATGCAAATTCAAATTCAATTTATTTTATTGGGTGATATCACATTATTTACAATCATAAGTTAATTTTTATCATAAGTTTTTTACTCTAACACTTAGCCTACTTGCTTTGCCTGTGGCTGTGCCCAGTACTTTATACAAACAGATATTACATTGAATATAACTAACTTTATTTTACAATTTAAAATTCTAACTGCTAATACTTACACCCTAAGTGTGGCCTCAGTTTTCTTATGTTTTTTATGTATTTAAAAAGTACTAATGTATTATTAATGTACGTACAGTGATTTTTTATTTACAGTTAAATAATATTTTTGCTCCAATTTTATTAAAAAATTAAATATAATTACTTATCCTGACCGTTGGCTGCCTCCAACGTTCGACTATCTGCCGCGTTCCTAATTGTGGCAGAATAATGCTCCGCCATACGTTTGATCGCTTACTCGATCAACCTCTTAGCATAGAGATTGATCGGTTTCACCGCTGCATATCAGTACAGTTGTCAGTTGGGGTAGTGCCGTCCGTCCTCCCTTTTGTACGAGCCAGTGCAAGCCCAAAGGATTTTCCGCTCCAATAACCGTATCTTGCTCCACTTGTACGTTGCTGTTGCCTGCCGGATCAGAACCGCATGCATAAGTATGGGCCTTGTAGGCAAGTATCTTAACCCGCTTGTTGGTCGCTGACTGTTTCCTGTAAAGAGGCATAAGAAGATTGTATTCATAATCATGTATCTACGTGGGCACTGAAGGTGTTTTTCGTATTGAAAACTCAGAAACTTGGCTTGCTTGGACCGTACAGGCTAAGTTACACTTGGTTTGGCTGCACCCCCTGCAAAGTTAGCAAATGAGACACCATTTCGAATGGTGTTTTTGAAGGAAGCAGTGACAAAATCCCTCCGTTCTTCTTTTTTCTTCAGGAAATAACGTCTCCTCTCCTCAGCCTCCAAGACCTTTCGACAGCCTTTGAAACTCGCAGGGTGGCCTTTATTGTTGCAATTTACGCAGAAAACGGAATCTTTACCCGCTTCCTTTTCAATTGAATAGTCTTTGGGTTGGTGATGTTTATCACACTTGACGCAACGAAGTTCCAAACTGCAGTTTGAAGCCACATGACCAAATCGTTGGCAATTGAAACACTGCGAGGTGTTTGATTTAGCCAAATGCTCCCATTCTACCTTTGGAGGTAGAAGCGTTTTTACACTCATCGGCTTTTTGACATCAAAGTCTGGCTTAAATTTAATAAGGAAGGACGAAAGAGTTTTTTTTCCTTCCTTGACGTCACTGTTGAGAACCTTTTGGCTCCTATCATTGGATGGTTTGGAGTTCTCTCTGACATCATTGTCTTCTTAGGAAGAGTTCACACTCTTTCGTAACAGGGTCAGCTTTTTTTGGTCCTTAGAAAAAAAAGACTTTTATGGTCCTTAGAAAGACTTTTATGGTCCTCAATCGTTTTCGGGTGTAACGATGTTCGTGTAGAACTGTTAACCGTTACATCGAATTTTGGGCATAGAGCTGGTTTTTCGGACCTGCTCGTTCAACTCTTTGCCTGAAAGGCTTAAGGTTCAGTCTGTACCATACAAAAGGAGGAACATTTTGCTTCTAGTAGCTGCAACGCTGGACAGACTTTTATTAGCTCCGACAACTTAGCAATTTCACCTTTTCTTACGCCTCGAAGCCTTGTAAACGGCAGCGTAAAGTTCGGGAAAGTTCCTTTCGTCCAGGCTTACTGAACGCTTAGAAGTGGGTTCCGGAGTTGGAGACACAATTGATTTTTTCCTATGAGGAGACGGTCTTTCGGGACCGTCTTCATCGGCTCCTCTTGCTCGAACTCACTATTGAAATCAGCTGGAGAGTCCCCTTCAGTAGTGGAGAAATCCTCTTCCTCTACTCGTAACCCCTCTGAATGAAGTTGTAGTTGGAGCTTGCAACTTGTTAATAAGTCAAGCAAGAACTCTTCCCTTGCATTCCTTCTAAACTTCTCACAATATATTTGCAGATTTTTTTAAGCTTTCCGTGTAAGAGAAATCTTTGCCGCGAAAAGCTCCTCCTCCGCTCCTACGTTACACATTCCCGCTATTCCCAAGACCGCACTTGGATGCGGGGTTAAATTAAGGGGCCCTTTACAGACAATTGAATTAATTATTTCTTATGTTCTTAAAATATTAATTCATATATAAATTTCAGAAACTTGCCGGTCTCGGCAAGAAATAAAAGGCTTAGGCCTCGGTTCGCCCACTAACCTAATAATTCTTGAAATAATTACACTCTAAATTATAATAAATATTAAATGAATGTTATCAGACCCTTACGAGCCTCAGCAAGAATTTAAGGGCTTAAGCCTCAGTTCGACCACTGATCATTTATTCCCTAAATATTTATTTCCTATCACTTTCTAGCTAACACTTTCCTAGCTAAGACAACTTATCAATCCGTCGATTGTGACCTATCTCCTTGATCTTTTGATCTTTTCTTGATCTTAGCTTTGTGGTCTTTGAAAGGTTTAGCTTATAAGAAAGTAATGCGTATGCTTGATTTTGGTTGTAAAAGGCACGAATCAAGGATAATATGCAAAAGGTTTTCATCTAAAAAGTCCTCACAAAGCCTTCAGCCATCTATGGGTGTCATGTTAAAAAGAAGAGTCCTCTTAATAGGTTTGGCTTAACGCCGCAGAAATTGTTCAGATAATTAACACGATTGTACTGAATGCCATTCAAAAAACTGATTACAGGAATCGTCAGAATGCATTGACACCGATGAAAACGTCACTCAATTCCTTTGTGATTACTTTGAATTCTAGTTCAAGTCTAATGAAACAGAATAATGCAATATCGAAAACTTTTCGGACCGTCACCATCACCACTTGCATGTCCTTTAGCAAAGCTTAGCAAAATTGAAAAATTTGCCCTGATGAATGGTTGTACACAAATCATACAAAGCATTTGCCGAAATTCGACAAACTTTGTCACATTTCAATTTCTTTGTTAAAGTCTGTGAATATACACTCAAAAATTTTGCAGATCTTATGGATTATCCAGTTTCGGAAACTATTTTTCATGTGTCCCTAGAACTTTTGGGCGGCCAGGACATTGCTCTAAGAATATATTTTCGTTCAATATTTATTAAATATCAATTTTTATTTCTTACATACACAAGGTCACAAAATTGAAGGCACAATCTACTCGTATATAAATGCCAAAATATTATTCAATGTTACTTCAATTGCAGTAAATTTATCGAATTGGTATTATATTCTGTTAGTGCGTAATCTTCTTTATAATATATACCAAATTAATACAAAAAAATCGAATATATCACAAATTTTTCTATTTTGATGCCAACTCACTTGCGAGCTACACGACATTGAATCACACGTCCTTCTAACAAGATTATTTTGAGAATTAGATGATGCAATTACTTTTCACTCTTAACAAGTGTTGATTTTGAGGTGAACGTTAGAGACTAGTTGAGTTAAGTGTGTTTTTTTTTAAAGAAAAAATTAAATTTTTCCACATAAATAAATAAAAAAAGCTGAAATGGATAAGCGGAGAAAAGGAATGACACTAGCGGAAATTAAGATTATTATGAAGCTTGTTTGTCAAGGCAAAACATATCGGGAAGTAGAATAAATAGTTCTTCTTCAGTAAGAACTGTAGTCAACAAATAGAAAAATGACGGAACTTTGATTAATAAAACGGGACACGAACGAAAAAGTTACTGCCAATTAAAGATGAGCAATACATTCGAGGGGACATTGAGAAGTGTCCAAAGAAGAATTAATAATTTGAGGGCTGAAGTTTCTCATATGATTCAAAAACCGATATCCAAGGAAACTATTAGAAGAACATTGCGAAACCATGGTTTAGGTGGCAGAATAGCCCGTAAAAAGCCATTTATATCATAAGCAAATAGAAGAAAACGGTTAGAGTTTGCGAAAACTTACGTAAATAAGAGTCCAGATTTCTGGAGAAACATAATATTTATTGATTTTTTTTTGTTGGGGGGTGAAAACAGTAAATTCAACTTATTTGGCTCTGATAGGAGACAAATAGTTTGAAGGAAAGCTAAAGAAAGCAAATTTGTGCGGAACCGTAAAACATTGAGGAGGTAATGTGATTGTTTGGGGTTGTATGTCTGCAGGAGGAGTCGACAACATGGAATTTATTGAGACCACTATGGACAAATTTAAATACTTCAATATCCTCAAAAGCAATTTAAAATCTAGTGCTATTAAATTAGGACTATCGGATGTGTTTTGGTTTCAACAAGATAATGAGCACACAGCACATATTGTAAAGATGTGATTGCTCGAAACAGCCCGAAACAATTAAAAACTCTACTTCAGTCACCAGATCTTAACCCAATTGAATAATTGTGGTCAGTACTTGAGCACCATATCCGAAAATTTTCAATTACGAATAAATCCGAACTGAAGTCAATAATAATAAAGGGAAGGGCAAAATATTAGCCCAAACATAACAAAAAAGTTAGCGAAAAGTATGCCTAGAACACTGAAGTCAGTAATCAAGACCAAAAGATATCCAATAATAAATTATTTTATATCTTTCTAGTGATCTTGAAGTTTATGCCTTTAATTTTGTGCCTTTGATTTTTTGCTAATTTTTCCTTTTGTTACTTAATCCTTTAAAAAGTTGTATTTAATTAATTTTGTTATTCATATTTGTATTTTCAGTCTTCAATTTAATAAAAAAATAAAAAAAGTGGTAATAAAGTGACATTAGTTGACATATGATTGAAAGTTTTCATATTTATTGCTTGTGCCTTCAATTCTGTGCCTATGTGTATCTTTAACATAAAATTTGGCGCAATATTGTAAAAACTTGAGGATTCATTCCATTCCTAAATATTTATTACGAAACGAATCTATCGAACAAGTTAATGCAGAAGAACATACATTACAGTGATTTTTTAACGGTATTTTGTATTGGAAAATGATATTCTAGGTAACATTCAATTTAGCGAGAAGATGCTATCAGCTATAAAACGAATAGTTCAATCACTTCCTTATGTTATTTATTTTATGTTTGAACTCTGGAGGCTCGTCAAGGAACATTATCGCTATGTCATTAGTGCAAATATGTTAATTATTTTTAGGATAAATAACCCATATGTCTAATGGCTTATAAAGATTTGAACTTTTTCTCCCCTTAAAAGAACTTTTGGAATAATGCTTATAAACATTATGGAATAAACTTTTTTCGCCTTGTCAGTTCCAGATGCATCACTTTTTCGTGGATGCTTATCAGACCTACCAAAAGAGTATGCCAAAGAAGAATCTTGTATCAAGGACTTGTGCAATGGCGGACTATTCCCTCCGAACCGTCTAGCATGCTATCACTGCGCTGGACCTGATTGCGCACATGTGACTGAGATCCCTCAAACTGATTCACAGTACTGTCAAAAACATGTAGAAAACGATACGTGTTTTACATACGTCCACACGAAATCTATAATTTTACGGGGGTGTGTATCTGATAATGCTGGGATAACTCAGACTCCCAGACTCAACAGGAAAGATTGCAGCAGGCCGTATTGTAACAATGAAGCAGCTGTAAGGCAAATAACATGCTGGGAATGTGATTCTAGCGTTCAAGATGAATTGGCATGCAAAATAGGAAGTGAGACCGACGGCCTCTTGGGAAAGTGTGTAATTGATGTTCTATTGGGTCACGAAGGATTTTGCTACGTATGGCACGAGGAAGAGCATGTAATGCGTGGATGTTCAAACGGAACGTTGGATGGAATCGACAAAAAGTACATGAAAACCTGTGGTGTATCTTTGTGCAACGATCAAAGCTCTATTATTACACATTGTCTACAATGTAATTCAAAAATTAACAGTGACTGTAAGGATCTACATGAAAGTGGCCTGATGATGGAACGATGCCCAGAAAAGACATCTTCTTGCCATGCGTGTAGGGATTTTGGTAAGTTTTCACAAAGTTTAAGTAATTTAGATGATGGTGTGTCTTTTGCCAGAATTTAGCCATTAGGAAATTCCATTAAATTTGTACCATTTAGGAAATCCTACTACCTCAACTATGAAATCAAGAAATCAATGTTTCATTTGCATTTTAATTTTCAAGCAAAAGCAAAAAGATATTCATGGAAGCTGATAAGATATATATTAGGTATTTTTACCATACTATTTGAATCTTGGAAGCCGCGTAGCGGAGACATGTTGGAATAAAAGTAGCATTTATGGGGAAACCGAGCAAATGAACCAAGCATGTCTATAGTGGTTTCAGTGCTCTCATAATGGATAACAAAAGCTTGAAGATAAGTCTCGACTAGGACGAGCTAAGAACGTGATTAGGTTACCGTTGCAGAGTTATCTATCGTAGAGGTTTCAAGTTTACAGAATCGCTATGGAGAGAAGAATCCACTCGCTAGAATGTCAGGTATGGTATGGTAAAGTCAGATGCTTGGGTACCTAACGAACAAAGAAACAACGAAGACTGAATGACATGCTTCGTTTATAATGATGCATGTCAATTTGATGAAGGATTCATTCAAGAAATAGTTACCGCAGATCAGGTGTGTGTCCATGGTTGTAAAAACCATGGAAACGGTGGAAAATATCTCGAAACGGCATCAGTTAGTTTGCAATAGAGATGCATCACTAGCATTAATTTAATTTATGAGTAGCTTTTGGAACGAAATCAATTACTGCAGACTTTTACTGTTAACGATAAGAGCGGCTTCGACACATAATGAGTGGTAAGCGTTGTGACTTAATCATTGGTCGCGAAGTGAGCTCTCATAGGACAATGTAAGAGAGCACACGCAAATTAACGGACATTGGGTGGGAATTTTTATCCCACGCACCATATTCTCCTGATCTTGCTTCATCGTTTACCTACTTGTTTCGATCCCTGGCGATCGTCTGCACTTAAAAGGATCTGCGCAAAGAGCTGATAAACTTTTTCGAAAGTAAGAAGGCAGGTTTTGAAAGAAGAGGAACGCAGCAACCTTCAGAACGTTCGAGACAAGTGATAAGTAGTAACGATGAGTATATATAGTAGATATGTAGTGATTTAAAAAATTAATTGATTAATTGGAATTCTAAGAAACTTCTGTATACATCCAATATCCTGCAAATAAATCAAATCACAAATCAAAATGTTGACTACATAAGAACAGCATGTTACGTGTTTTCTGCTGCTAACGTTATACTAACGATACGACACTAAGACTGTTGATCTAAGTCAAAATGTTCTTTTGCGTAAAGGGTTCGTCAATACATTTTTCTAAATGATAATCTACAGGAAAAGCCTTATATTGTGTTGAATATTGAAAATTAAAATCTCATCAAAAATCTTTTTCTTTGGAACATTTGCAACTAAGATTTTCGAAACGTCAAGGAGATTAAAAAAATCCAACGAGGAGCTGGTTTAACTGAGAGAGAACGCATATGCACTGACTTGACAGTCAGCCAACCTTTTCTTATTTTATTTTCAATCATTGTTAGAGCGTTGTTAGTATTCAAAGACATATAGTTCTTTTTGTACTATATAGACGAATTCATGAGAGTAACAGAAAGTCGCCTTGATATCGTATAAACTCATAATTTCTGAAGGAAACCTCATGCATTTTTTTCAACTTTTTTTCTTGTATGAAACCGACATACGGTTGGCCGTCCAATGTTTTGAGACAAAAGTGACCTTTTCATTTTCTATTTTAGAAATTTTAAATTTATAACTCATTTATTTGTGCTCCGATTGTAAATGGAAGTAGTGCGTATCTCATCTATTAATGTGCCATATAATTAGGCAAAGGCTTTAACTTTTTATGACAAACAGATAGTTAACTCATCTTATGTTTTGTCCCACAAGCCTCTGTGTTCTGGATTGATTGAAATGGATTGATTATTTCAACAAATTCAGCATTTATAGGATATATTTGTTTCGGCGTATATTTCACATCATATCATTAACGAACCAGCAACGTTTGGACATTAAAAATTACTACCGTTCTTCTGAGTCGGTGGTCACAATTTTAAGAGCGCTTACTCAAATTTTAAACCTTAATAATAGCCCCAAGCGACTGTCTATGCGTGCTATAGTGGATGATTTCGAGTCCAAATTTTCGCTTCTGGACATTTGGGTGTCAAAAAGACGTCAAACCACGAAGGAAATATCGCAGCCACGAGTGCATCGATTCAAAATGAGCCAAATCAGTCATTTTCACGTCGTTGTCGAGTTGGAAAGCAAAAGACACTGTCACTTATTTTGCGAAAAGATCTTGGCCTACATTTAAAAAAAAAGCCATTTGACCATTCGAAACGTCAAAACTTCTCCAAATGGGCTCTAGCAAAACTTGAAGAAAATGAAAACTTTCATCGAAATATCATTTTCAGCGATGAAGCTCATTTCTCACTCAATGGCTTTGTTCAGAAGCAAAATATGCGTTATTGGTCAGCAACAAATTATTTGAGAAGATTATTTGTGGCCAGAATTGGATCAACTTGACATCAACGATATGTTGTTCGAACAAAACATTGCCTCTAGCCACACAGCACGCCTCGGTCGAATAGCCGCCTTGTGCATGCGACCTAACGATCATTAGATTTTTTGTATGGGACTATATCGAGTCACTGGTCTATTCCAAAAAGTAAGCAACTTTAAACGACCTCGAACATAACACTCAAACACTCCATTGCCAAGGATCCGGTCGAAATGTGCGCCACAACGGTGGAAAATTGGGTCCGAAGAATCGACAGCTATAAACAAGCTCGTGGTAGTCATCAAAGTTTGACGAAAATCAAACTTAATTTATAAAATGTAAAGTTGAACTACACCCATAAAAACTTTGAACTCAATATCTCAAATATTTCTGTGTTATATGAAAAGATAAAACTGTTTTGTCCTTGATGGAAAACCCTTTGTGAATACATTTTTACGAAATGTGACTTACAAGTTTGCAGCCAATGTTCTTATCTTTCTTTAATCCTTCGTTGAATCATTGTCTGTGAAATAATAGGCTCTTAAGTCCTTATATTTTAACTTCAATTTCGCTGTTTCTACTTTCTTTCGAGTGATATATTTTTCGCATTAAAAATCACATATTTTTAAAACATATTTCAAATCAATCAAAATTTTGGCATTTATTTACAATAATCAATAAGTAATGTTCAAAACTACATAATATGACACATACTTTAAAAAAGAAATTTTTAATTTAAAGCAAAATCGAACCGAAAGTTTCAAGTTTCATCCTTCAAAAATAAAAAGAAATGGTATAAGGCTATTACATTAACATCCAGAATTTTAGGTTTTTGTCCTCGAGTATGTGTTACGTGGAGGTAGTACGAATAACCACTCTTCCTCCACCTGAAACAGAACTTTTTCTAATCTTTTATCATCGATCTAAGGCATGGGTGTGTATTTCGATTTTCTTCAGCTGCGACTTCGAGGATTTCCCTTGTTCATTTCGGAATCATGATTATTCTGTCAAATAGTTTCAGTGCTTGGTCCTTTATATATTTCTCTACTCTATCAATTCGTAACTCCCATGTGCCTAGCAATGTATTTGACTCGGCAAATTCACCGCAAGGCTTTATTTTATAGGAAATCGAGCATCTTATTGTTGGAATAAACTGTTTGACAAAGAGCAGTAATGTCATTAAGTATAGAGATGGGACGTTCCATAAGTAACGTTATTTTGGAACGTTATTTTCCCGGAACATTACATTACGTTCCAAAACGAGGATGAAACGCGTTACTTTCGAACGACGACGAATTACGTTCCTGAAAGTTTCATCGTTTCGCGTAAGCGTTTTCGTTCTTCCAGTCGTTCTTTTCGTTTCTCAGGGAACGAAAACCTTTTCGTTATTTTCTAGCAGTATCGTTTTTCGGAACGCTATCGCGTTTCTTCTCGTTCCATGTAACGTTTTGCAACTTTCGCACATGCTTGGTTCTACGCACAACGACCGTGGGAAATGTGTATTTCGTTTGGTTTGGTCTTTGATGATCGAGTCGGATGAAGCTATTGTACTTTTAATGTTTTCATATGTTTATGTTATTTCTCTATGTTATTTATTATCTAATTTCACGGTAGAAGTTTACCGTTTGCGTAGGTGGAGAGTAATTTATTAGTTAAATTCCTCGAGAGTAATTTGCCTACAGCGGAGAGCAATTTATAATTATACATGTCACATATATAGTGGATGCAACGAAATTTATAAACACAAAGGAGGTCGTGATTTTTGTTCGAATTGCACAAAATTTTCAGAAAAGGTATATCAAGTAAATGTCTCGATCATGTTCATTACCCATCAAAATTGCTCGAGGGAAAACGAAATGGTGGCCATTTTAGACCATAGTTCGTGATTTCGAATTTCACCAAAAATTATAGCTTCGATTTGGACGAAATTTTAAATAAAGGTTTACTGAGGTGTATGATGAAGCTGACAACAAAAAATCAAAAATCATACGAGCAGATTTAAAATGGCGGCCGTTCGAGGGGCAAAATAGCTGTGACTTATAGCTTTTATAGCTGTGACCAAATCGTTTAACCGATGTTGATGAAAATTTGTTGTATAGTAGAAACAAATGATATAAGTATAAACAAAAGATATAAGTATAAAATAAAAATTTTTGAGATCAGGTCTCAAATTTCAAAATGCCGGCTGGTGAAAGTTCGAAATTTTAAATGCCTATAAAAGTCACAGTTTCTATTGTTCTAGAAAATTTTGTTCTAGAAAATTTTTGAAGAAGTAATTAAATGTAAATAATTTAGATCTAATAAACGTTGCTCAAATCAACTCGGTACGTTAAGTAGTTTCCGAGAGTTAGTACATTTTTTTTCTTTTTATCCATAAAACAAATTATCTCAAATCTTTTTTCCAAAATGTAATGAGTTAATTCACTAGAAAAAGGTTTCTTCTTATAGTACATTCAAAATTTTTTGAAAAAACATTTGATGTTTCGGAGATGGAAAAGGTAAAGTTTGCCTAAAATTGCAATTTCAGTGGGGCTGCGCCTTAAGTAGACAAGATAAAAATTCCCATTTTTATGACCAGCTGGAAAGGTAAATTGGCGTAAAAGATACTGAGTAACGCTTTTACTTTTTCATTTGGAACATTTTGGAACCAGAAAGGGTCAAAAGCATATAAAGTAAATACAATCTAGCATTGCTAAGCATCGATATTTTCACTCGATACACTTTTCCTGGAAATTTGATACAAATCAAAACGAAGTTGTGACCTCCCCCTGCGCTGCGTCACTATTTTTCTTATATATATATATGTACAGGACGTATTTCTCTCATGAGATTTATGTATCTATGGTATGTGGGTGTGATGCCCATCATTCAAAAAACATGCTAAAAACCGTTCTAGAGTAACGTCATTTTGGAATGCTGTTTTTCCTAAAACGGTACTGAATGGAACGTTCCAATAGAGGAACCGTTTCTCCTATCTCTAATTTAGTACCGTTGGTCCGTATATTCGCTTGTAGCAGACTTATTTTTCACATTCATGCAGCTTGATCCAAGCAGAAGACGAAGGGAAGATAGTTTCTATGTGGTCTTTTCAAGTCATCCTGTGGTTCATTATGAGTCCTAAATATTAAACTATTCTGTTCTCGGGTATTATGTTGAAATCTAGTAAAATATTGACCTTTTAAGAAGGTCTGGATGAGTGTGAGAATGTTTGATAGTGGAAAAAAGAATTCATAGATTTTGATGATGAGTCCATATCAGACATTGTCAAAGGCTATCACTTTTTTCAAAAAAACTAGACATGGTGACTTCCTGCAATTTATGCCATTTCTAAGCTATTCGCCATCTTTTCAAGTTGGAATTTGTCGGAGGTGCTTCTCCCAGTCAATTTCTTTCGTCCGTTATTAGTTCATTTAGTGAAATCGATAGCCTTTACAACATATCTCTGAATCGACGAGCTACGACTTGTGAGTCTACAGATGAGAGAGAAGACATGTTCTTAATGAGGTTCTTGTATGACTGAAAGCCGACTCTAACGCAATAGGGGACCTCCATAAAGGGAAAATTTCTTAGTATTATGTCTTTGGTTTCTTGTGTATTGTCATATCGTGTCCTCAGGTTGTGGAGCAAATTATTTAGGCAACCTTTTAATTATCGCGACTTCAGCCTCATCGTCAAGGTCTTCCTCGGTAAAGATATTTTAATAACGTGCAGGTCAAGAGTGTCTGCAAATTCTTCCGGTTTCCCCGTTTTGTGAAATTTAATACCACTTGGATCGTGTATGGGTAACACACCTAGCTTACTTCGCATGCCGTAGTATTTTGACATCCTCCTGATAGCCTTCTCACCTGCCTCGAGGCTCAGCAGCTGTGAAAAGCTCTCCATTGTTCATTTGGGAACAACCAAATGCAGTCCTGTAATGTACCATTTGTGAGCTGGTTGGCTTTCTTTTCACTGCCTTGAAATCACCAGTGCTCCTGAATCTTCTCCGATATTGATACATGGGTAATGGTCGTGGAAATCTTGCAAGTAAGTTTTGTTCGTTGTTCTTAAAAGTTCGTTTAAATTGATGTTCTCCAGTAGGAAGTGTGCCAGTTGATTATCAGAGGAGAGCTTATTGAGGACATTTATTCTTTCATTTGCATGAATTTCTCGGGAAATTCAAAAATCCACGTTTCTTGCAAAATGCGCCTGCTGATTGAATAGTAGCGAATTTGAGCTCGTACTCCTTTAAATCTCTTTAGCTCAGTACCAGATTGATACTCAGATTGATTATATCTCACAGCGACCCTATGCCTGTGATAGGTACTGAAGTCTTCAATGGCCAGAAGTTTCCTTCTATTTCGAATATAGTGTGGAGGTTTTGTGGAAATAATCACAAACTCAAAGGTGTATAGTTCCCGTGTATTAATCAGTTGATGGCGCACATTTCCGCTTACGAGAATTGCCATTTAATTGTTTTATTTACTCAAGGATTGTTAAGAGCATTTACAGTTGTTTGCGTAGGCAGTTTGTTTTCGATAGTGATTTGTAAAAGGATATTCTCAATGTTTTCAGTATTTTTCGGACAAGCTTACACTATTCATGAAAAGTTAAAAATTATCTATCATCATTAATTTCGACAATGGTTCCTTATTTTTCCTCTTTCCGTGCAGAAGTGAGAGGACTCACTTACTCTGCACTTACTCCAGTTTGGAGTATATTCAATGATTAAATGAAAACAAAGAGTTCTTATTATGAATTAAGTATTAAAGAGCTCCAAATGTTATTAATAGTAGACAAAAAGCACACATGTAAAGATTTCAAGTTAATCTTATTTTCATACACAATATTTTAATTGAAAAGTATAAATAAAATTACTGTTACCGTATTAATTTGCAGAAAATGTTGTTCAAAGAGGATGTGGTCAACCAGAACAATGCGTTGAAGGGTGTTTTTCATGCTGGAATGGATCACTCTGCAACACGAATAGGATGTTTGAATGCTTCTTATGTGATTCATCTATAGATCCGCAGTGTGAGCTACTACTAAACCCCGATATAGTAGATAAAGAAATCTGCAATATTGGCTGTGAAGTAAAATTGATAGACGGTATCCTGTATCGTGGTTGTATTGATGAAAATAACCATTGTTCAGACAATAACTTTTGTTCTCGCTGCTACCAAGATAATTGCAACAATTTTTACATAGATTCAACATGCGGTATTGTTAAATATATGAATAACGAAGACGAATTGGATCTTGTCGAAG
Source organism: Stratiomys singularior (assembly GCA_954870665.1). NCBI lineage: Eukaryota > Metazoa > Arthropoda > Insecta > Diptera > Stratiomyidae > Stratiomys > Stratiomys singularior. The sequence goes on along the minus strand of OX940879.1, from coordinate 53,758,546 downwards.
AATAGTATTCGGGGATGATTAATATGATTAAATAAGTTATTTATTTATTATTACTTTGCTGATTTACGATCGAGTTATGTTATCCTTTTTTGTATTAATCATTATTATATTATATATGACTTTTTCTATGAAATAAAACTCTTGGAAAAACTGAATTGCTATGTTTTCATTTATCGATCAACCTAAAATGTGTGTGAAAAAAAAAACTCCCTATACTACTAACTCCTTGCGAGTGGTAGAATTAAATACTCATGGAGGACCGGTCAAGCCTACCTTGTAAGGAAAAAATATTGCAAAAGATGTCTATGCCTTTTTCAAGTTTTATGAAAAGCTGTTTCTGTAACTGATATTCTAATATTTATTCTAATGTTATCCGTATTTTTCAAGACCAAGTAACGACATTTTAAATTATTATACCGATAAGAATATACATCAACAATCGAACTTACTGCTCAAAGCTCAAAAAACTGCTATTTGCATGATTTGTCTGTAAATGTTCGTCAATATGTGATTGCAACAATGTAGAAGGTCAAAAATCCACGGTCTTGGCATTTAAATCCATGATTTAAATGCCAAGTTTTCGCACCACCGATTTTCTTTCGGCATTCGATTCGCGGAGTCATCTGAAGGCTAGAAAAAATCCACCGCAAGCAAGAAATTCTCGCCCTGGAGATTAAGTCCAAAAAATCGGCTGATGCTAGTGGAATTGAAATTTTTCCTGAAAAGTTTTCCCATGATTATTTTTTTTCCTTCGCAGTCTTTCAAAAAAACTGCATCAGAATTTACTAGTTCACTTACCATTGGAAATGCATCAAAATATTGGCTAGTATGGAGTTTAACGATACAAGCATAGTAGATACATATTTTTTTACAATTTGGGGAAGTTTGGTAGAAGAGCAGTCTTCCGAGGTATCTCACTTGACGAAGCAGAGACAGCGCTGGAAGCCGATTCGGCTTTAAAAAGCTCCCTTCTACATGCGTCTATTTAGAAGGGACCGTCTATGTAGAAGGGAGTGCCTGGTTTCAAAACCAGAAAAAAATAGATCTGAGCCAAATAGTTTGTGTCAAGCTACCATGGATGTATGAAAAGGATTTGATTCTGTCAGGATTTACGGGTTCAGAGACTGATTAAATTTGACTTCCCAGTGGGTCTCATGAAATCCTAAGTAGTTCTTCCGGAACGTACTGCCATAGCAATGTCTCCCAAGACTCCTCTTCAACCGTTTGGTACCAACTCGTGGTCCCTCAGGGTAATTTTAAAGGCCTTTGCCATCCACATGTTCAAGCAAGTTATTCTAAGGGTGATGCATTAATAAAAGTCTGATATTCAAGGAACTAAGTTCGTCGAAAATATTTTACTATTTTACTGACAGGAGAATTACATTGTGATTCACAAAGAGAACAGGTAAAAAGTGAAGTCCGAAAAAACCCTGGCCTACTTATGAAAACAGTCAGCCTCCTTGTTGAACACAGGGTGAAGTCCACTGACTAGAGCTTGTGCGAGAGCGCTAGCAGGCGTTACCTTGGCTCTAAACCTGTTACTTCGACATTGCAGCGAGGAACCTCTTTGGAAATAAGCGACACTGATTGTGTTGTGAATGTCAAAGAAGTAAAAAAAGTCCTTCAAACAAACTCTTTCTGTGGCAGACAATTTTATGGTAGCATCCCAGAGAAAGACTCAGTACAACTTCTTGGCAAGGAAAAAATCAAATTCGGCTAGGTTGTGTCCAGAAATCAACGGAGGATAGTTCTAGCTCGATGCTATAAGTGGATTACTTTCGATCACATTTGTTTGAACCGCAGAAGGCCAGATCGAGGTTCTTGTGCTTCCAGTGTGGCAGTACCGGCCATAAGACGAGAAAGTTCACAAACTAACCTAGTTGCAACTTGTGCAAAGCCGAGAGTCTGAAATCTGATAAACTGGCTTATATTCCAGGAGTTCAAGGGGGCACTTAGCAAATGAAAAGTGAATACATGATCCAAGTCCTGCTGATCAGCCTAAATCGTAGCCAAACCGCACAGAACTTGCTAAATCAAGTTGCGAGGGGAAAAAATACCACAAGAGGGAGAATGCTCAATGATCTGGCTGGTCTCGCACCACCGTAATCTGGGTGCGAGATAGAACTTAGTTCCCAGTTCACACTTGCTTCACAGCGTGGATGGCTTTGTGCTGATAAGGTGTGCTGATATGAGATTCAAAAGTGTCTATCTGACTCCAAATCGCGTTACTTCGGAGTCCATAGTGCGAAGGATACACAAATTTAGGATAATAGAGTACTGTTCAGCGAGCGATTACCAGTACATTGCACTCAATATTGGCAAGCATGCGGGAAACGAACATTCAGTCCTAGGTTGGAACATTGTTCAAGTGGACGTAGACGCTTCCACCGGAGTTCCATAAGCGGCAAAACCATGATCGGGACCACGACGTGGAATAGGGGAGCCTCAGCCGAAAACATTATGAAGTCTGATTCTCATCAAGTCTGCATGCGATTTCTCTATGCCTAGGCGAAATGCGATGAGAGTATCACAGGTTTCGTCGCAAAAATAACGTTCGAAAGATCGTGATCAGTCATATTATATGCGCCAGCATAAATTTGAGCTAGAAGACTCCTGCATGGAGTATCTCTACTCCGGTTAAATGATAAGAGGGGAGTGTGGTACTGACAAAATTTCGTTGAGGACATCAGCAGGGACCCTTAGAGCTTGGGTTATAAGCTTGTCATGCGGAAGCTTAAGGCCTCACGAAATCTCTGTGTGCTTGAAGCCGCAAAGATTGATGAGGCTGTTCAGGCGCCATTTCCTTGCTCCTGTTAGTCCCGATACTTAATATGAATAGTGTCCTGTTGTATGTCTGCTCTTCAGTGCCGTCATGATGAATAGAGTGGTGAAGGGTTTTAAAATGTGAACAGACATAGCAACAGACCATATCTGAAGGGAAGTGGCACAGCTTGCAAACTAACTTTGTCCTGACATATTGCTCAGCACATTCAACGCCTGCCTGCAGGAGGACGTGTATTTTGGCTGGAAGGAGGTGATTATTGTTCTCATCACCAACCATCTGCATATTGGGCCCTATATAAGCTGAAAGCCACGGAGAAAGTGCGCGAAAGTACTCAGTGGAACTCATTGGAAAACTGTTTTTCTTATAAAGAAGAGCATCATGGATCGCTTGCCCAAAGTCATATACGCCAGTTAGCGTAAGTTTCGAACAAACTCCCGATCTAACGATATTTTACTTAAATAAGTGGAATTATGGAAGTGGAATAGCTCCTGCGTGAAATCCAAATATAACTATGAATCGCCTTGTGTTTCTTCCGTCTCCTTCAAAGGAGAGTCACCCAAAAGTGTTGGCGCTGAATATAGCTAGGCTCTGGTTAAGAGCTATCGTAGAATAGAGATTAACTCATATCATTTCTCAATTTTTTATCATTATCGTTGAACGTCTTCTTTAAGTTTGATTTTTAGAATTTATATTTGAGTTGTCCGAACGCACGAAAAGTGGATGTGAATAGTAATTCCAAATTAAACAATTCATTAAAAATAAAGAAACATTTACTTCATAACATCAATGGAATTGAAATAATTACTTATTTTCGATTAAAGGCATAGAAGAAATACTGCTCACAGATGGAGTGAGTCCATGAATGCTGATTGTCGTGTGGATATTCTTGTTCGAATTTGTTGATAATTAAAAAGCAGATAACTTTTAGATCAGCTACTATAAGGAATGTGGTATCAAGATATGCGAAAGCAGGTGAAATTTATAGCCGATACGATAAGAAACAGTATGTATTTAGGAACTACGACCATGCCTGTACCTAGATTTTTACATGCATATGCTAAATATATATTTTAATACATATAATATCTAATATAACAATCGTGATGTATATGAATATATACATAAAGTGTATATGTATACATGAAGGATATGTTTATGAATATTTAAATAAGTGTACATATATATATATGCATTCATATACATGGGCATATCAATATTATATAACGTATATAATCGAACATCTGTGAAAAAAAAATAATATCTAAAATAAATTCCCTAAAATTTGATAACAAAGATTTAGGTGAAGGAAAGTTATACGATAAGATAGCAAGCTAAGCAAAAAAGACAATCTATTATGTGACTTTCATAAACATAATATGAGCACATACTAGTTGGTACAGACATTCGGTATAAAGTGTATCACAAAAATATAGAGATAAGATAAAAATATCAAATAACAAAGGAAAACATTCATCCGATGATAATAAAAGGCAAAAGAAAAGAAAGAGCCAGGGGTTGAAAACATTCCACGATTTTTCAAAAATATTTTGTGAATTTCTTTCATTAGGTACCTATGTAAGACACGATTAACCCTCGAAAAGTTTCATTTACACAGAATTTTTTTAATTTTTTTTAAGCCATATTTTTAAGATAAACCGCGTGGATCTAAACACGAATTTCGAGTTTTTAACTTTATGAAAATGACCGTAAACGTTTTTCACAGATTATGGAAAGCAAAACAAATAAGAAAGCAAAACAAATAGATACGCTGTATGTGTTCAAAGTACAGGTAAATGCTAGTTCTAATTTATTGTGTGGACAATTTAATGTAACGTTCGTTGTTGAATGGAGTTTCTTGGACTTTTCTTCCTGGCAATAATTGAAAAAAAAATTAGTTTTGTTTGAGCTTAGGCTAATTATAGTTGATTTTAACGCAGCAAGCTATGTCATCTGGAATTTTGAGCAAGCTTCTGTGATATTCGAATGAAAGCACTTCCACCCTCAACGAGGAAATCCAGTCCCAGATAAGTATTCACACAATTGACAATTTTGCTATTAAAGCACTGCTATACAAAATTTCGAAAACTTATATTTCTGTGCAAAAACTGCAAACAAAAAATTAAAGCATAAACCAATAAGTTATTTAAAAAATACACAATTCACTTAAATCCATTTTTCTTGCGATGCATGTATTCACACATGTTTAATTTCAAGTGAATAAAATTTAAATACTGAAAAATTAATCATCTTTAATAAGATGTTAGAGTAGCTTTTCTCTTAATTTTTTTCGAGCCTTTTTGGCAAGGATGACATAAGGTTGCGCGTTGCTTTGGGGGATCTTTTGCTATTCTTCTAGCAGGTAAACAATTTTTTCTGCAGGAACACAAATACATTGAGGCTAACTTCATCTGAATAGTACGTTACATAGATCTTTCCATTTTAATTACTATAAATATGCTTCTGCTACATTTAAAGATTGTCTAAACTTTTCAGCATTACTTATTAACTCCTGGAAATTATACTTTCATATACATACAATGTATTGGGAGTCGATTTATAATAATAATAAATAATAATGTCGATTTTTTGGCTTGGAAAAGGCATATATTTCGATAACTGTATATATTCAATAAATTAATGAGTACATTGACCAATATATTGCCCATCGTTAGCTATGACTTTTTCCCATCACCTGGGAAGTTTTTTTAAATCCACGTTTGAAGAAGTCCTCATCTTTTGAGGCAATCCATTCATCGACCCATTTTCATACTTCTTCAGCATTTCGAAGGCGTACGTCGGCCAATCTGATCTGCATCGATCGGAACAAATGGTAGTCAAAAGTAGCAAGGTCTGGAGAGTACGGGGGTGATCAAGGTGTTCCCGATCGAGCTTTTCTAATTTTTCTTGAGCGATGTTTGCCCGACGAGGCCTGGCATTGTTATCGTGGAACAGAACTTCGCGGTTATAGAGCTATCGATGGTCCTTTTTCTGTTCAGTGCGTATGCCAAATTGGTCAGTTGGCGTCGGTAGCGATTAGCTGTGACTTTTTCATTCGCTTTTAGTAGCTCATAGAAAAAAACACCCTTCTGGTCCCATTAACTACCTAGCATAAGCTTTTGGCAATGCATATCGCATTTTGGTTGTGAAGATGATTGTTGGCCGCGATCAACATTCGATGGTTATCGTAATGAACCCATTTTTTGCCGCTTCAACTCAAAAAACTATGTTTTTTCTGTTCTTCGAGATGACTTTTGATTGCTATGATCCGTGCATTGAGTTGATTTTCAATCGAAGTCAAAATCACCACTTCGGAAGCGTGCAAACCATCGTTCCCAAGTATTTGAGTTGGAGCATGTTCAACATAAGCTTCTAATAGCAATCGACAACTTTCATCAGCGTTTTTCTTCAAATGAAAGCTCTCATTTTTGCGGGACTCGCTACTAAGACGCTGCCTAAATTGTTCATATCGTGCATATTGCTTGCACATATAAATTACTTACAAATGACCACTTCACTGCTAAATAAAGTAAGTTTAGTAAGTAAATCAAAGTATGAGGTTATAAAAGTAGTTTAATGCTTTATAAAACCTAGCAGTTAGTTTGGTTGACTATACTTCCTCTAACTGAGTGGTGGCGTTTAAACAAGTATACATCTCGCCTTAAGTCAAATTTTCTAAGCCCCATAATTTGTGAAATAGGCGTCCAACTATAAAATCATGTTGTGGTTGTGTAGAGAATTTGTACATGTGTAACATACTCAATATAACCGAAATCGGAAACCTCAACCATTTGACCCTGTCCGCTTCACGTGAAATGCTCCACATGTTAATTAAATTTTTATTTTGACAGATGGCAATTATTTTATCTTTTATAATGTATTCAAATATTTTACAGTCACATGAGATCGATGAAATTGGGCAATATTGGGCTGGAGCGGGGACCATTTTATTTTTTGGGAATAGGTATGACAGTTTCCAGGCAATTTTCCACGTTTTGGAAATTAACAAAGATTCAACCAATTGATAATTTCCATTGTTCAGGCTTGAAAACATGTGTGTGCTACCCTCTTAAGAAGTTTGTTGTTGACACCATTCGAGCCCGTTGATGTTTCTGGGTAAATTCTGTTCACCACATTCTAATCACCTGAAACAAAGCCAAAGTATTCTGGAGGTGCATCAGTGGAACCGCCTTCTGAGGTGTAATTGTCGTTAAAATTATAACTGGTTGTTTGGGGAGTATTAAGGACATCTAAATACAACTGCGTGAATCTCCGTTCGTCACTGTATTCTGTTGCTCTAACAGCATTCTCGTTATTGTGCACTTGGGTCAAAAGTCAGCAATCAGATGAGCACTGTCGCACCATCAAAAATAGGAGTAGAAATGTTCGTTCACTAGCCGGAAAGAGCTTTTATCTACCTGAAAAAGCTGGTGTATACCTAATATTCTAGGCTTGATGTTGGAAGTTGGCACTGTACTCCTGGCTTTTCTTCTCAAGGACTTTCTTGATGGTTCTTGTTAGGGTTTTGACGTGGGTACCACACCTACCACCCCTGTGAAACAACCTTCCTAGCCTCTTTCTTGTCTTTAATAAAGAAATTGTTACATCACTCAGCTTAAACTGGTTGTTTTTCACAATTTTTCATTTTTGAATATATTTTTTCAGGGCTGTCACGATAAAAGAGTTGATGCCATGTAGCGAGTCATCAATCTCTTCCACAGAAAGGTTCCTATTAGCTACTGTAAATGTGTCTTTTGTTTTGAAGCCTATCTCAATTTTGAAATCATCCTAGTCAGCCTGCGAGTAGTCAAAGAGATGTACTGGGCGTTTGAACTGCAATCGTTCAATGTGCAGTGCGATTTCAACGATTCTATGATCGGTATCAAAATCGTAAGTGTTAAGCAGAGTGTTACTTGTTAGAGGATGACTTAGAAGGGAATATGAGATAAGAAAGAAGTCTATACATGAAAAGGAGTAGGAATCTTGTCTGCTAGGTGCTCATGAAACAAGTTGTGAAACATTATAGGTGTCGGATGCAATGATGTTAAATGATTACAGATGTAGCCAAATGTTAAAGAGTACGCCATTTCGATTGTTGTAGATATGCTGCCAGCTTATGTGTCTTTCATTAAAATATCATATCTCATCAATGATCACGAACGCATTGTTAGGCAGACAGATTAAGATGGTGTCCAAATCAGAAGTTGTCAGTTCATTGGCTCAATGTATTTAGAGGCAACGGCAAGCAGCTACCCTTCATCAAGCCTTATTTCGGCCACTGTGACGTCTAGTCACATTGGGCTCAAAATGTGTTTATTCATATATATCAGCGTTTCTTTTCATTGTCTTGGAACCACTTGTTGCTGTTGTCTGCTTTCTTGAACGATTTCCTCGTGATATTTGTTTTCGGCTAGTCTACGATGATTTCGATTTTTGCCACATTGCTCTTAATGGATTCCGGCAGTTTAACTTTTTTTTTATTCATTTTCTCGCGGCGTTGAGAGCATCCCCTGTTTATTCGCACAGTCACTCTCGAGATTTGCGTCACTGTCACTTTCATCCGTATTTGGACCAGTTTTCTTGCGTTTTTCTGAACGCTTGGCTCTGTCTATATCTGATAATAGTTCACACTTACGCTGAATTGTTCTTTCATTGTCTAGCTTAATTTTTCGATTCTTTTCAAGTCACCGATTTAGTTCGCAGTTTATCCTCACGCAGTCAGAGCATAGGATTTCGCGCTATATCGTTCTCGCTCCTTATCTTCTCTATCGCTCCATCGTTCTCGCTCCTTATCTTTGAAACGTTTGTCTTTTGGGCGCTGATTTTCAGCAATAAGCTCATTGTTTTTCCAAAAGGTAAGGCTTCGTTTAGTAAGCACTCACTTAAAGCAACGCATATATTCTTTTTAAAGTCACTTTTTCATTTCATATTTGGCCCGACCTATTCCATGAATACCTCCACGCACGCCTTACACCTACGATATAGGATGTGCTATACTTTTCTGCTAGGATGATTTCGGATTCACTTTTGAGGTGTTCTCACAAATACTTGATTGGATTTAAGCCACACGATTATGGTTCTATTTTGCGAGTATGCGGCGTGTTATATAAAATAAATCCCTGAACAATACCCGCGGTGTGTTCGAGATCACTGCCTTGTCAAAAATAGAAATTTTTTCCAAGAACAAAGTTTTCGTCGCTTTTTTCTAACGATTTTTTATTTTTCAAATGTTTTAGTAACCTATAAGAATGTTTGAATCATTCTTACAAAAAATAAAACAAGGAGGCGGACATCGGAAGCTGTTATACAATCCCAAACAATCACTCCACCGTCGCCGTGTTTCACAGTAGTTACCTCATTTTTTATATCCGTTTTGTATGTTTGGCAAGCGCCAGGCTAATGTTCTTCCATCGCACAAAAGTATCAAAGCCCTCTGAAGAACAAATTATCGTTCAGAAATATAAATTTTTGTTTTAGTGCTCCTTTGCCAACGAGGGCCTCTTCTGCTTAATAATTTGATTTAAGAAGCAATTTTTCCTACGACTCCTCGCATTGTAACCAGCATGTCGTATAATATTGAACATTGGCACTACCAGCTAGATGGATGCCGTCTACTTATTTTACTTGCTATTATTAGTCTCAGCTTGAAGTTGTCCTATTTTCCAAATTGCCTTTGGTGGGCTTTATTATTTAACGAAATTCGACACCAGCTTGAGCTCTTTCCACCTTTCTTTCTGATTATAATTTCTTTTTCGAAGTTATTCAATAAAGTTGGTCTAATCTTCTCCACCTATGAGTCTTCGCTGAGTTAGCTTAGCAATGGTTTAAGTCACTTACAATGTGGTAAGTGAGAATCTGCCAAAGCTTCTATAATAAATTAAACATTGTTCTAGATGTTTATTGAAAATTAGTATGCAAGTCCGATGCAATCTCTGACGATATTGTTTGCGGGTGTTTTTTAATAGTTTTGAGAACATATTTTTCGCATTTTTGGGATAGTCTTTTCGGTCGTCCATTTCTCGCTTCTATGTTCAACATATTCTTCGTATTTCCAAACGATTTTCCTTGTGCAAGAAAAGTTAGAATAATTTTACTTTCGGCTAAAGTCGTCTCTTTTGATGTTCGATTTATTTTATTTCATTTAAACTTTTGCTTTGCACATTTCAGTTCCCATTTGATGACTTTAAGCAAAAGGTTTACTTCTCAGACGTTCTGAGATGAAACGCTCTGAGGAACGACAATGTTAGGGTCCACTGTCGACCGATATTCCGAAGATGTCCTAATATAAGTAACTGATTTTGAGTGAATTTTAGTGGGTATCTCTCCACATCTTTGTCTTTTTGTTCTTTTACCATCATGTTTTGCTTACTAATACCCTAGTATACCTCGTTAGAATTCACGCTCAAACGTGAGTACTTACAGCCCGAACATTTCGAGCTTCTAATCCTAATCTAATTAAATCTTCTCATTTTTAAGTTAAATAATTTAGGTTAGTAAGTTCTTAAGGAATCTACCCACTTTGCCAGCTCGATTAAAAACATTTTTAATAAATTATCATACGAATTCGATAAAAGATGGGTATATATTTTTTGTTGCATTCAATAATTACATTCTTAAGTTATATTAAACTTTTTTTTATAAATTTGAAACAATTTAAAAATACGAAATTGCGGCATTTGTAAAAGTACTAAAAAACACATAAGTTGTCCCGATGGTCCTTTTTGAAGAAAGTATCTAAACATCTAAACATAAAATATCTCCATAACATAATACATAACATAACATAAAGTATCTAAACATAAAATCCAAACGAAAATGAAATTAGTGTGATTATGACAATGATTGGAAGTACAGAATCACATAATGGCGGCCGCTTGAGCAATATCTATAAAATGTTCGACATTTTCGATGATTTTCCGGCTTCAAGAATATAACGATTTTCGGGTTTTCCCAGTATGAATTGGAATTTGTGACAATTATGTGACCTAAATTTCAGAATGATCGGTTAAGTAGTTTCGAATAAATCACTTATAAACTGCCACAAAAAGCGATTTTGGTTGAATTGTTTGATTTGAAAATTTGTTTATATATATAGGAAAATCATAAAAAAATATTGTTATCTCTAATCACAAAAGCCTTAAACCTGCATATGCTCTCTGGAACATTTCAGAGCTGCGGTACTTGACTGTTGTCAAGCAGAGATCTGATCAAGCGGACCTCGGTATGTTTTTTTGTTTTTTTTTTTTGTGTTTGGGAGGTGTAGGCTATTTACGCCCTGAGTGTCGGACTCCCCCGCTACCGGACTACAGACTAAACACCTCCCCTGTCACACTGAGAACCTAGCCTGGAACTGTTTGTCACATTACTTCGGACTAGGCCTCATTAATCATCGCTTAGCGATGTCTTCAGGCTAAGGGAAATCTCTCTTCACGGATGGATAGGAAGGAATTGCGATTAGTAACTATAATATTGCGTTACAGAGATGTTCCCTCCCTCGCCAAGCGATCCATTATGTCCTTCTTTATAATGAGTACTGTCCGTACGTAATGCGACACACAGTTCCAATTGTCCTTTGATTTCATCATTTTTCCCGTTACATTTTCTGGGGAAATTACGCCAATTTTCTCCGAGAGATGCGAACGGAGTCTTGTGAATCTATTACACGTAAATAACGTGTGGCAGGCGTCATCCGTCATCCCCGGGCAGAACACGCAAGTTGGGGATGGTGTCTTTCCCATCTTATACAGGTAAGATTGAAAATACCCGTGACCACTGAGTAGTTGCGTCAGATAATAATCAGTCTCACCATTCATTCTGTAGAATCACGGCCCCAAGTCACTTATCAGCCGTGCGGTCCATCTGCCTCGCGTTTCGTTTTCGCATGTTTGCTGCCATAAGATAAGGGTTCTTCTCCGTTCCTCTCGGCTGACGGTTTCTCTCGCCGACTCCCCCCTACGTGAGTATAAACGTTTCCGTTCGTCTGCAAGTAATTTAATTGGAACCACCCTCGAGATTACCAGCACTGCAGGTTCAGAGACAGTGCGATATGCAGCGGCTATTCGTAAAGCTCCTTGCCTCTGCACCTGTGCCAGACGCCTTCGGTACGTCTCTTTACTAAGAGCGTCAGCCCAAACCTCGAGCCATACAAGAGCACTGACTCCATTGCACTCATAAGTAGACATCTTTTGCTCGAGGTTGGCCCCTGCGTGTTGGTTTAGCGCCGATACCCGCACGGAGGCCTTATCTGCTGACGCTCGAACCTGCTCGAAAAAACTCATCTTCGAATCAATCATCAAGCCAAGGTATCTGATTGATTCTTTTGACTCGATGATCATTTCCCCTACACGAACCGGCATAACACGAGGGATTCGCTTCTTGGTGAGGACGACAACCTCGGTCTTTTCCAGCGCTAGGCTAAGCCCACGGTCGGTCATCCACTCGCTCACTCGACGTATTACCGCATCCAGTTTGAGCTGCGTCTGTCCGACAGTATGTCTGGCGACTAGTACTGCTACGTCATCTGCGTAGCCAACCAGGCGTGACTCCCCCGGTAACTGCAGCCTCAAAAGCTCATCGTACGAGACATTCCAGAGGTCCGGGCCCAGAATGGAACCTTGCGCGACCCCTGATGTCAAATCAATTCTTCGCCGGCCTCCCAACGAGTCATAGATGAGTTTCCGATTTTTGAGGTAGTCTTTCAATATCCGCATCAGGTACCTCGGCACCCTGAAATATTCCGGAGCACCAAGAATATCTGTCCATCTAGCAGAGTTGAAGGCATTTCTCACATCTAGAGTTATGAGCAGTACTATTCGTCTCGAGTAATGATTGTGGGCTTCTGCCTGCTGGACCGCGCTCACTACCTCTGCTATTGCACCAATTGTGGATCGACCAGCCCTGACGCCGTACTGCCGAGGAGACAGATCCCGACAGTTCGAATGGCATCTCCAAGTCTTTCTCTAATGAGCCTCTCGAGTACCTTCCCAGCGGCGTTCAGCATACATAGGGGCCGATATGTAGATGGTTGCTCTGCGTTCCCCGTCCCCTTGTGGATCAGCACGAGCCTCGCCTCTTTCCAGCAATTTGGAAACACGCCCTGCCGCAAACAGGCATTGAAAGTGGTGAGCAGCTTTTCAGGACAAAGTTGATGTGCAAGCTGTATCACTTCCGCTGGTATACCGTCTGGCCCTGGGGCCTTTTCCGATTTTAAAGCTTTCACCGCATCATCCAGTTCGATGGCAGTAAAAAGTGGGCATTCTCCGAGACATTCAACATCTGCATCATCGGGACGAATAGGATGCATAGGGAAGAGCGCTCTAACAATCTGGTCCATTTTTTCCGTTTCAAGGACACAGGGCCTCCTTGCAGCTCCTAGTTTCCGCATGGCAAGCTTGTAACCCAGCCCCATTGGGTCTCTATCGAAGTCCTCAACGAGGTTGTGCCAGCAGCGAGCCTTGCTTTTGTTAATCAACCTACGGAGGAGTTTTCTAGCCGACCTGTATGCCAGCGTCTTAAACGTTGGGCTTCGCGGCGGAGTCTGTGATATTCTCTTCGTTTTTCAGCGATTTCTGCCAACCACCAGTACACAGCTGGCTTATTGTGTCGAGGCCGTCGCCTGGGCATAGAGCAGTCTTGATGAGTCTCATGGTGGAGTTCACCATGTTTTGAGCTGAGGCTCCTCCCGTTCCCGTCATAGTTTCACCTCTCATTAGAGCCGCGGCTAACGCGTCGACATCTATTTTAGAAATATTCCAACTTAGAGTTGAGGGTTGGGTTGCTAAGCGTCGAGTAGCACAGTCGCCAATTGCGAAAGCTATGTATTAATGATCGCTGGCCGAGTAGTCCTAAAGTATCCTCCATCTGTGTATCCTAGGCACTAAGGACTCCGAAGCAAATGTCACATCCGGTATAGTTCCCAAGCAGCCTCCCCGTCGAAAAGTAGGTGTGTTCCCAACGTTCATGATGACAAACTGCCTCCTAGCCGCCATTTCTAGGATTCTTTTTCCTCTCGAGTCTGGCAGAGGCATTCCCCATTCTATCGCCTTGGCGTTAAAGTCACCGCCAACAAGGATTCGGCCTTCTGTGCTCGAGACAGCTTCCTCCAGTTCATCGAGCCTGCTCTGTAAACATGAACTTGCCTCATTCGGCGTGAAATAGACGCTTATGAATGTCAAATCGGCGCACCCAATGAGCACGAAGCCATTTCCACTGATGCAAGTCCGAGCTGTGGGTAGAGCCCTATCACGTACTCAGATGGCGGCGGTGCCGGATCGATCACAATACCATCCAGCTTCCTTTTTGTTATGGTGTTGCTCAGATATCAGCAACAAGTCAACTGTTTTCTCTCTTGCAACCTGGTCTAGTAAATCTTGTGCGGTTGAGCTACGGTGTAGGTTGATTTGCAGGACTTGGATCATGTCTTTGCTCTTTTCTTGCTTAGTGCCTCTTTGAACTCCTGGCACCTACCACTTCCTGGAATATGAGTCAGATCTTCAGACTTCCATCCCTTATCTTTGCACAAGATACAACTGGGTTCGTTTGGGCAGTCTTTCGCCTTATGACCGGAAGTGCCACACCTGTAGCACAGTTTGCTTCGATCTGGCCCCTTGCAGTTCAAGGAGATGTGTCCGAAGCTAAGGCACTTGTAGCATCGACTTAGGGCTACCCTCCGAAGAATCTTGCACACAACCCAGCCAACTTTAATTTTCTCCTTGGCCTGGAGTTGCACAGCGTCTTCCTCTGGGATGTCTATTATTGCGACCCTTAGCCCTCTAGATTTGGTAGACGTCAGCCCTACCCTAAAGCTCTCTGCCGTAGAAAGAATTTGGCGAATGGAATCTTCTACTTCTTTGGCATCCGCAATGCAGTCAAGGTCTCTTATTTCCAAAGAGTCCATTGGCTGTAATTTCGAGATAACAGCTTTAGAGCCAAGAAGGTCCTTGACAGCGCTCTCGAACAGGTCCTTGTCGGTGGATTCCGTCCCGAGTTCTAAGAGGAGGCCCCTTGTTTTGGTCGTTCTTATATAGACACCGTTTGTTTCGGGTTCCACATTTTGCCTGATTTCCTTGAGGACCTCGGCGTAAGTTCTCCCGTCTGCAGGTTCGATCAGTAAAGCATCCCTGCGCTGCTTGTTCCTGGTCGTTTTTGGCATTGCGCTGTGTTTCGTACCTTCTTGCTTTTCGGCCGCCTGTTTGGAATCTTTTGTTATCGCTTGGTGTATCTTCTTCGCAGCTTTCTGTTGCGATTTAGAGCGCACCAATTGAAAGCCATCATTTTTCTCCTCCCCTTGACTGTTGTCTCCTTTCTCGACTGTTATCGGCCCCTTCGCCCTTTTCCTACGGTCAGGTTTAAATGCGCTACATGCCGCCCTTATGTCTTTTATGAGAGGAGTAGCATTTTCGGTGAAGGGACTTTTATTTTCTGGAACTTTCTTAAGCTCTTTCAATTCACTCTCCGCCCGTAGCCACCTGCGGCGATAGTGCTGGATCCTATCAATGAGGTCCTCAAATTTGTCAATCCCATTTTTGATGCCCTTGTTGACATTTTTTTGGACATTCGTTGAATTTCTCATCACTTTTATTATAGCGCTTATGTTCCTTGTTAGACGCTCTTCTTCACTTCTGTCAGCGGCTATTTTCGTTATCAGGTCGTCCTGAAGCGAAGTTCTCGATATACTGTCAGCAGGAGGGTCTTGTTGTTGTTGAGCATCATTGGTTTCGCCTTCCACGTTGTTCAGTATATGACTTTTAATGGCCCCAGGAGAATGGTACTTCGGGTCGATGACTCCACTGCCCGAAGCCTCCACTACGCTTCTGGTATCGTTCGCTCCATCGCCTTGTGTAGGAGGAATGTTTTGGACAAGCACCTTTTTCGCTGTTGCAAAGCGTTCGATGGAGGTTTGCTTGCACGATGTTTTCTCGTTGCCTTGATTAGGCTTGGCTACTCTTTGAGGCGGAGTTCGCAGTAGTTTTGGCCTTCGGGCGAACATGCTTGCGTCGTTGATTATTTCACTTGTAAATTTTGATTCTTCAGTGGCCAAGTGTTCCACCACTGAAAAATGCCCTGGCGACTTATCCCCAGCATGAATGCTGGAGAGAAGCCCGCATGAGGTCGAGGCTCCCTCACACGTCGGGGTGTATATCCCCACCCCTAATTTACTACTTTTGTTATCACTCATCATCACGCGGACCTCGGTATGCCAATTTTAATGTTTCAAATCTCCATAACTTTTAAAACTGGCATTAATTGTTACAGTACACCCTATTTAATCCCCTTTATTCGAACTACGCTAAAATGCTTAGTCCGAAATTCTTCCGTAAATCTATTCCACATATATTTATATGCAACTGCATTCAATGCATTTCCCACGAGCATTTTTCTCCTTATTAGAATTTCGCTTAAGATTGCATATCCGCCACGTGTATTCCTTTTCATAGAATTATATCTTTGCACAGGTCATATGACACCTTCTAAATATCCTATTACAATAATTACCAAGAACTTATTAATGCAATCAGCAGAAAAAAGATATAAATTATATCTGTTGAAGAAACTCGTGGCTACTGACTTCAACTACAGAGTACGGGAAAGTCCTAATCCCTGTCAACCCAATGTAAGACTGCATTGGGGTACTCTTTCGGTTCGAGCATACGGTAAAGATACCGTGCGGTTTTTTTCTTCTTGTAACAATGTAACTAGAGTGTTATCCAAATTACTGTTTAATGATAAATAATATGCTTAATGATAAAATTGAATCGTGGATTTTTATTTCTAATTTTTTTTTTATATTTTGATCCTGCGAAGAACAAAAATGGCGCAGTCGGTAGGATACGTTGAGTGAAAGTTCACTTGATTTTCTTAAATATCTTAAAAAGCGTATCACGTCGTGTCCGCGCGTTAACCAAACTATTCCTCAAGAGGAGGAAAGTGTTATTCGCCGATACGAATCCTTCGAACAGGACAAAATAAATGCAAAGAGTGCATTTGAAAAAAAAAAACTTTAGTGCGATTCAAAGTAAACTATTTAGTGTTATTGCTTATCAATGATAAGGAAGTGAAACGATATAATTAACAATAATAATAATTAGCAACTAACAGTGGAAAAATATTTACCCAAAAGTGGAAATTTTTTTTAAATAACTCACATTTAAACGCAAAAGTGCATAAGTGCAACAAACAGTGTAAAACGTGTATATATATATATATATATATATATATATATATATATATTTAAAGAGAAGAAAGTGGAAAAAATATATAACAAAAATATAACAACAAAAAATAAACATAACAGTAAAAGTCCATAAGTACAACAAACAGTGAAAAATATCACCTATCTAACGAACGAGAAAATTTTCTGATCATCAGTAAACAGCAAAGCAAGTGGACAACCGTTAATTACTTAATTATTTAAGTTTTATATAGTATAAGTATTTTTATGAACTATCATATATAAAATATGCATGTATACGTTTAAATATCCAAACATACTTAAATTTATACATATTATACTGGTTAGAAATTGTCTTTCCGAAGAATTTCAGTTTACCTTTTTCTCTCAAATTATCGCTACATTTAAAGGCATATACGCGAATAAATGCATGTGTATGTTAGAGTATTTGCAAATTTATACATGCACATTGACTCGCACGGACTTAATATCTGCCCCAAAATCAATTGTAAAACAATACTAAAATTGTGATCATCTTTTGTAAGGTTGGTGTGGAAATAGAAAAACTTCGAAATTTTTTTCCCCTTTTCTTTCAAAATGGCGAACGCCGAAGCAGCCCCCGATATTCATATTGATCCCTTAAAATATTTACATAGTCTCCCTGAATTCGACGGCAGAATTTGTGCAAAATTTCATAAACCTTGTAGATAGGGTTATACCCATATTACAAGCTTATAATGAAGCGTCGCTACTCCTACTCCTTCCTACAGCGATGTTATTAAAAGTAAATTAAAGGGTCGAGCCAAGGAGAAAATAGACATTAACTGCAATGCTACCCTTTGGCAAGACATAAAACAGATCCTTCAGAACAACTTTAGTGACCGATTAAACGTGGACGAACTATACGACAATTTACGCGGCGTGACATTTAAAACTAACACCATTGAATTTTACAATGAAATTAAAAGTAAACTAAAGAGGCTGAACAATAAAACTTTAATAGTACTAGGTACTGGAAATGCCACCAATGAATGTCCCCGCAATAATATGCGGACTGATCTCAATCTATTCAAAAACAAACTCCCAGAACCCATGAAAGCCATTTTATTTTGTAGGAATCCTGAATCCCTTGAATCAGCCATGGATATACTGTTTACTGCAGGATATGCATATTACGGCTCCGAATTTACCACACGAAAAAAAAAAAAACAAAGTAATAACAATAATAATAATAATAAACCTGACAATCATAATAATCACAACAATAATAATAACTACAATAGACCTTATAATCATAATAAAAATAATAATAATTATAATATTAGCAATAGGTCAAACAATAATAGAAACAATAATAGTAGCGACAATAATAACAGCAATAGATTTAGTAACAACAACAGCAACAACAATAATAGGTTTAGCAACAGCAACAATAATTACAATAATAACAGAGCTCCTATTAATAATAATATCAATAATAGATTTAATAATAATAATCATAGCAACAACCAACAGAATAAACGACGGAATCGACCCCACGATCCTAATTATAGACAAAATCCAAACGATGCGAGTTTTTATAATCCCAACGACTTTAGACAATCCCGATATTTCGAGCGACAACCGATGGATATCAATAAGATAGAAGTGGCTGAAAATTTTCTAGCACAGGCCTCGGACGGAGATTACCATATATAATCCTGAAAACAAAAATTAAACCCTTGAAATTTATTATTGACTCAGGAGCCACCCATTCAATTATCAATCCTGGTCTTTGTCACCCGAAAAGGCAAATTGAAATCCCAAACACTAATCTCAAAACCCTGCAACATACAATTGATATTCACGAAAAAGTACGAATCCCCCTCTTTGAAGAATTAGGAGATACACCCTAACAAATCGAATTTTTTGTAGACATAATTATCGACTATAAGAAACAAATTTTACATGCCGGTGAAAAGATTATGTCAATCCTCTTTGAACTTGAAGAGGAAAAACAATACTGTCTTTTCAATAAGGCTGGATACTATGAAGTACCCGTGCCCATAAACCAAGTAAATGGCCTAGTACACTTCTCCGGAAAGACCTCCAAAGATGAGATGGTCAAACTAGAAGAAGGTATTTACAATGTAGAAGACTCAAAAATGCTGGCGCTAGTAAAGATACTAGATGACCGCCCCGTGAGGGTTAAGTTCGCAACCCAAGAAACCATTCCCGTTACCACTGAAAATTTTAACGTAATTTTAAGTGAACCAAGAGAACGTTTTCACATTTCTAGCCAAATAAGAGAAAACCATCTTAACGAGGAAGAAAAACAAAAACTGATGCCAATTATAAATCATTTTTCAGATATATTTTATAATGAAGATTCCGATTTAACGTTTACCAATACTATGAAGCACGAAATACGAACAACAAATAATATCCCTATTGTCGCAAAAACCTACAGATATCCGTACGTTCATAAGGATGAAGTGCGTCGACAAATCGAGGAAATGTTACAAAAAATATAATAAGGCCTAGCAAATCTCCTTATTTGGCACCAGTGTGGATAGTGCCAAAGAAAATGGACACGAGTGGAAAATCGAAATGGAGACTTGTCATCGATTATCGTAAACTAAACGAAGTTACGATCGATGATAAATATCCAATTCCAAACATCGATGAAATATTGGAAAAACTTGGTAGATGCCGATATTTCACAACGCTAGATTTAGCGAAGGGATTCTATCAGATAGAAATAACGGAAAACCATATCCCCAAAACGGCCTTCAGTGTAGAAGGAGGGCATTACGAACTCTTGCGGATGCCATTTGGTCTTAAGACAGCTTCTGCAACTTTTCAGAGAATGATGAATAACGTACTCTCAGACTACATAAACAAAATATGTTTAGTATACTTAGATGACGTAATAATTTTTTCCATTTCTTTACAGGAACATATAGAATCCTTGAAAAAGATTTTTAAAAGATTCAGAGAAACCAATTTAAAAGTCCAGTTAGATAAATCTGAGTTTTCAAGAGAGAAACTGCTTTCCTTGGATATTTAGTCACACAAGATGGTATTAAACCTAATCCACAAAAAGTGGAGTGCGTCCAAAAATTTCCAATCCCTAAGACCCAAAAACAAATAAGGCAATTCATTGGTCTTGCTGGGTATTACAGGAAATTTATTAAAGATTATTCAAAAATAATAAAACCTATAACCAAAAATTTAAAGAAAGACGCTCAACTGAATATTCAGGATCCCGAATATATTCATGCCTTTGAAACCATAAAGACTCTTCTTATTAACGAACCGATTCTGGCTTATCCCGACTTCAAGAAAACATTTGTGTTATCAACGGATGCAAGTAATTATGCTCTTGGTGCCGCCCTGTCACAAGAAGGACGACCACTTAGCTACGCTAGCCGTACCTTGAATGAACATGAGATCAACTATAGCACCATCGAAAAGGAACTACTAGCAATTGTATGGGCTACAAAATATTTTCGGCCCTATCTATTTGGAAGAAAATTCATTATAGAAACGGACCATAGACCCTTAACCTGGCTCTTCTCGATTAAAGAACCAAATTCTAAACTTGTCAGATGGAGACTAAAACTCTTTGAATTCGACTACACGATAAGATACAAAGAAGGAGCGAAAAATTTAAATGCCAACACGTTATCTAGGATACCCAAGCCTGATATAAATCTAGTAGAAGATCAACACAACAACACTTCAACACTTCACTGCAACACAACACTTCAACAATATTCCAATGAGTAAGTCTTGTATCAATGTGTTTGAGTATCAGATCATTATCAACAAATCAGATTCAAGATCGCTAAGAATAAAGTGAGAAAAAGTTTTCGACAAAAACAGGACTACAATCAACGCCAAACAACTAGACAATCAGGATGCAATAACACTTCTGAAAAACCACTTTAATCCTAATGGTTTAAATGCTGTACTCATCGAAAGCGAAGACTTCTTTCAAACCATTAATTCTGCATTTAACAATAATTTCGTCACTACTGGTAAATTCAGAATCATCAGATGTAGCGTTCTTCTAGAAGATGTAACGGACGAAGAAAAATTAGCTCAAATTATCGAGCAAGAACATCTGAAAAATAACCTTCGAGGAATCGAAGAAGTCACAAAAGAAATAAAATCAAAGTATTACTGCCCGAAATCAAACGACCGAGTTACAACCTTTATTAACAATTGTGAGATCTTCAATTTCGAAAAATATGTTCGAAATCCTCCTAGACCTTTATTAAAAATTACTGAAACCACACAAAAGCCTAAAGAAATAATTCACATTGATGTGTTTTACACCCTAGAAAAGTTTCTGTTCCTTACAATAGTCGACCGATTCTCTAAGCACGCATGTGCAATAAAAATCCTTGGAAGAACATGGACAGAGTTTAAAAGAGGACTTGCGTACTATTTCAGCCAGTTTGGCACGGTGAATAAAATTATAGTCGATAATGAATTAGGATTCTAGGCAATCCCCTTAAGAGACTACCTCTCAAATGAAAATGTGGAAATTCATTACACATCCAACGTAGATGTGAAAAGACTCCATAATACCATCAACGAACACATTTGCCTCCTCAAACATGATCCTGTAAATAATCAGGGAACGGTAGAAGAAAAAATCCTCAAAATTTTTTCCTTTTATAACAACACCATACATTCCTCTACAAATAGAAAACCAATTGACTCTATCAATGGCAAAATCTACCAAGATGAATATACTTCTATATACGAAACCATGTTACAAAAGAAACTCAAAACCATAAACAAACTTAACCAAAATCGAACAGACATTGAAATTGATATTTGTAATTGCTTCCATCTTCATAAAAATTTTTTGTGCTAGAAATAAGGAAACCTTCCTTTTAATTTTATGTTTTTTTATTTACCTTATCATTGAAATTGAGACAGGACCGAACTTTATTAAAGAAATCAGAGGAGGTAAAAATCATTCAAAATTCAGGAAAACTAATTCTAAAAAAATAAGAAGACTACATTATCGATAAAGACAATCAAAACAAATATTTTTGCACTCGCGTGAAAACCAGGAAGAAATATCAAAATTTAGACCACCCAACAATAAAATCAAAACTTAAAAAGAAAAAGAAGAAAAACTCTCCTTTGATACCCCAACCCTCTTCTAGTAATTAAATCTCATACTTCATCATTCCTCCATGAAAATGTTACTACTACTGACAATAGCCATCTGGACTATAACAACTGCACAGAAAATAGACTTCCAAGACCTCAACATTAACAATGGATATATAACAATCAACTTAGGCGACGTAAGACCCATTGACTTCTGCAACAATGTGCTACACACCATCAAAACTTCAGAATATGACCGAACGTTAGAACTTATTCGACAAAATATCAACATGATATCAGTGTCTACAACCGAATCAAAATCTATTTCAAAAACTATTAAACAAAATTTCGAATTAGTAGAAACAAAAATAAATAATTTAACCCCTCACTCAAGGCATAGACGCGGACTAATGAACATTTTAGGCAAAGGACTTAAATACGTCACTGGAACTATGGACGATGACGACAGGAAAAACATTGAAACCTCTATGAGAAATATTTCCAACAATGAAAAGCAACTTGTTAATGAATTTATAAGAACTTTAACTACTAATAACTTTCTTTCGGCTCAAATAAAAAATGTAACCCTACACATAAATACTCAAGAATCATTAACAACGAACTATCTAAATAAATTTCGAGATTTTAAACAAAACAGCATAGCAACCCTTAGAGATGAAATTAGTTTCCTTCAGCAAGTACATCAAATCGACAACGATATATCCTTGTTACGAAACCACTTAACTGACATCGAACAGATAATATTATCAAGTAAATTAGGTCTGATCACGCGGAACATACTTACGAAGACAGAACTTGACGATTTCGATCAATATCTAAACATAAAAACGGCTGTTTCGTCGAACGATAAAATTATTACTATAATTTTGCTATTCCGAAATATTCTCAAGAAACTTTGACAAAAATTGCCCTAGAACCAATTCCAACCTTCCAGAATAGATCTTTGTCAACAAAATACAATACAACCCTAACAGATATTAATAATAAGATCTATGATCTATAAACAGAGAAATTTGACCAAGAAGAAATCAGAGAAATCACACCTGGAATTATAATTTTTAAACATTTTTATAGAGAAAAGGAACATAATTGTAATAAAGACATAGTAAAAATAAAAGGAACTTTTGTAGTGAAATACGGGAATTGTCAAATAAGAATCCAAAATAATACCTATTCTAATTGCTTCTTCAAAGTTTATGACAAAATTGTACTCCCGCAATTTTTAAAATCTATTAAAGATAACAATACCATTGCCAACTTTGAAATTGAAGATTTATACGTAGAACAGATTGAAAATACTATTGACACTATTTTACTTAAAACTAAAACAGATAACATTGTAAGTCTGGGGACAGATTTTATAATTGTAATTATGATAATATTGATTGTAATTATCGTATACCTGACACCTTCTAAGTATCCTATTACAATAATTACCAAGAACTTATTAATGCAATCAGCAGAAAAAAGATATAAATTAAATCTGTTGAAGAAACTCGTGGCAGTCAGTAATTTTCAACTACAGAGTACGGGAAAGTCCTAATCCCTGTCAACCCAATGTGAGACTGCATTGGGGTACTTTTTCGGTTTGAGCATAAAGAAAGATACCGTGCGCTATTTTTCTTTTTGTAACAATGTAACTAGAGTGTTATCTAAATTACTGTTTAATGATGAATAAAAGTTAAATGATAAAATTGAATCGTGTATTTTTTTTATTTTTTTTTATATATATTTTGATACTGCGAAGAACAAAAATAATAATAATCCTGCGTAAAAAATAATTGCAGTTAATATGGCTGCGCTATTTTTGATTACTCATTGTATGCCATCGACCAGACGAAGTTATTGAAACTCTAGATGTTACTTTCGACATTCGTCCTCGTCGCAGTCCTAGTATGGGTATGGGTTTGCAAATCATTTGATCTTCGTCGGAATGAGAATCTTCATAGGGAGTATGTGGCTTGGTGGTTTCGAAAGTCTCATCAAGAAACTTAGCGCGTTTCAGAGCGGAATCTAATAATCACATTAACTTTAGTTGCTCCAATCACTATAAGTGTCCAACCCTTCTGCATAGTTCTCTTGGGGAACTATACTTTAAAAATTCAAAATAATAAAACCGAATGGGAGGTGAAGGCTATTTACGCCCTGAGTGTCGGAATCCCCCGCTACTGGACTACCGACTAAACACCTCCCCCGTCACACACAGAACCTAGCCTGGAACTGTTACTTCGGACTAAGCCTTATTAATCATCGCTTAGCGATGTCTTCAGGTTAGGGGAAATCTCTCTTCACGGATGGATAGGAAGGCATTGCGATTAGTAACTATAATATTGCGTTACAGAGATGTTCCCTCCCTCGCCAAGCGTTCCATGATGTCCTTCTTTATAATGAGTACTGTCCGTACGTAATGCGACACACAGTTCCAATTGACCTTTGATTTCATCATTTTTCCCGTTAGATTTTCTGGGGAAATTACGCCAATTTTCTCCGAGAGATGCGAACGGAGTCTTGTGAATCTATTACACGTAAAGAACGTGTGGCAGGCGTCATCCGTCATCCCCGGGCAGAACACGCAAGTTGGGGATGGTGTCTTTCCCATCTTATACAGGTAAGACTGAAAATACCCGTGACCACTGAGTAGTTGCGTCAGATAATAATCAGTCTCACCATGCATTCTGTAGAACCACGGCCCCAAGTCACTTATCAGCCGTGCGGTCCATCTGCCTTGCGTTTCGTTTTCGCATGTTTGCTGCCATAAGATAAGGGTTCTTCTCCGTTCCTCTCGGCTGACGGTTTCTCTCGCCGACTCCCCCCTACGTGAGTATACACGTTTCCGTTCGTCTGTAAGTAATTTAATTGGAACCACCCTCGAGATTACCAGCACTGCAGGTTCAGAGACAGTGCGATATGCAGCGGCTATTCGTAAAGCTCCTTGCCTCTGCACCTGTGCCAGACGCCTTCGGTACGTCTCTTTACAAAGAGCGTCAGCCCAAACCTCGGAGCCATACAAGAGCACTGACTCCATTGCACTCATAAGTAGACATCTTTTGCTCGAGGTTGGCCCCTGCGTGTTGGTTTAGCGCCGATACCCGCACGGAGGCCTTATCTGCTGACGCTCGAACCTGCTCGAAAAAACTCATCTTCGAATCAATCATCAAGCCAAGGTATCTGATTGATTCTTTTGACTCGATGATCATTTCCCCTACACGAACCGGCATAACACGAGGGATTCGCTTCTTGGTGAGGACGACAACCTCGGTCTTTTCCAGCGCTAGGCTAAGCCCACGGTCGGTCATCCACTCGCTCACTCGACGTATTACCGCATCCAGTTTGAGCTGCGTCTATCCGACAGTATGTCCGGTGACTAGTACTGCTACGTCATCTGCGTAGCCAACCAGGCGCGACTCTCCCGGTAACTGCAGCCTCAAAAGCTCATCGTACGAGACATTCCAGAGGTCCGGGCCCAGAACGGAACCTTGCGCGACCCCTGATGTCAAATCAATTCTTCGCCGGCCTCCCAACGAGTCATAGATGAGTTTCCGATTTTTGAGGTAGTTTTTCAATATCCGCATCAGGTACCTCGGCACCCTGAAATATTCCGGAGCACCAAGAATATCTGTCCATCTAGCAGAGTTGAAGGCATTTCTCACATCTAGAGTTATGAGCAGTACTATTCGTCTCGAGTAATGATTGTGGGCTTCTGCCTGCTGGACTGCGCTCACTACCTCTGCTATTGCACCAATTGTGGATCGACCAGCCCTGACGCCGTACTGCCGAGGAGACAGATCCCTGGCATTTCGATTGGCTTCTCCAAGTCTTTCTCTAATGAGCCTCTCGAGTACCTTCCCAGCGGTATTCAGCATACATAGGGGCCGATATGTAGATGGTTGCTCTGCGTTCCCCTTCCCCTTGTGGATCAGCACGAGCCTCGCCTCTTTCCAGCAATTTGGAAACACGTCCTGCCGCAAAGAGGCATTGAAAGTGGTGAGCAGCTTTTCAGGACAAAGTTGATGTGCAAGCTGTATCACTTCCGCTGGTATACCGTCTGGCCCTGGGGCCTTTTCCGATTTTAAAGCTTTCACCGCATCATCCAGTTCGATGGCAGTAAAAAGTGGGCATTCTCCGAGACATTCAACATCTGCATCATCGGGACGAATAGGATGCATAGGGAAGAGCGCTCTAACAATCTGGTCCATTTTTTCCGTTTCAAGGACACAGGGCCTCCTTGCAGCTCCTAGTTTCCGCATGGCAAGCTTGTAACCCAGCCCAATTGGGTCTCTATCGAAGTCCTCAACGAGGTTGTGCCAGCAGCGAGCCTTGCTTTGAGCATAAAGAAAGATACCGTGCGCTATTTTTCTTTTTGTAACAATGTAACTAGAGTGTTATCTAAATTACTGTTTAATGATGAATAAAAGTTAAATGATAAAATTGAATCGTGTATTTTTTTTATTTTTTTTTATATATATTTTGATACTGCGAAGAACAAAAATAATAATAATCCTGCGTAAAAAATAATTGCAGTTAATATGGCTGCGCTATTTTTGATTACTCATTGTATGCCATCGACCAGACGAAGTTATTGAAACTCTAGATGTTACTTTCGACATTCGTCCTCGTCGCAGTCCTAGTATGGGTATGGGTTTGCAAATCATTTGATCTTCGTCGGAATGAGAATCTTCATAGGGAGTATGTGGCTTGGTGGTTTCGAAAGTCTCATCAAGAAACTTAGCGCGTTTCAGAGCGGAATCTAATAATCACATTAACTTTAGTTGCTCCAATCACTATAAGTGTCCAACCCTTCTGCATAGTTCTCTTGGGGAACTATACTTTAAAAATTCAAAATAATAAAACCGAATGATTACAACTTTGAAATTGCTTGAAGTTGTTGCGTAAAATTGCGATTCAAATATAGATGTACTTGTGCTTTTGCTATCTTTGTCTGAGACAAGTTACTCGAACGCGTTAATGCTGTATATAGCTACGCTGTCTTAACACCATGGAAATAAATGCACATACCATGGATTGAACGTGAGAAGTCTGTCGAGAACTGAAGCTTTTTCACTATCATATCACCATTGATTTAATTCAATTTTTCGCTTTCGCTTGATAAATTCCTGCTATCCCTCTTAGATTACTGAAAAACAACGAGTGAGGACATAACATTGCATCTATTTAACGCGCCCGTAGCTACGAAAAAAACCAGTGGCGCTTTGAAGAGTTGTTTGTAAGAAGAAGTTGAATATTGAATCTGGAGCTGAAGATTAATCTGTTCCAATGTTACAATTATTTGTAATAATAATTTCGAATTAATCTCATTACTTTTTTCCTCTTCTCTTTCCATTCTCTATCAATCGCATTTTATGATCTTGGTTTAAATTTTTCTATTCTCCCTTCTTTGGGTATCGTGAGACGTGCCTAGCACTTGGCTCTGTGTCTATGTATCCACCATCAAATTTTACGCATTTGTATGCTTTCGACCAAACCTCTTCCGAACATATTTGAGGTTTTGTTTGCTGGAACTAATTTGAACGTATTCCAACAACATATAACGACTTCAAGTCGTTTTCATCTTTCGTATTTAGCTTTTAGTCTGGTTTAACAGGCTCACTTCTTTTCAATCGAAATACATCCCCTTCAAATCTTGTTCGAATAACGAATCCAAAAAAAATGCAATTTTTTTCCCGTCACACTTATAACATATGAATATGGAACATTACGCAAAACATGATTTCACTTGATACAGATTAATTTTTTTTTGTTGTCGTTCTTTACAATTTAAAAGAGGGTGCCAACGTCAAGACCACTTTTTAACGGACAGCGAAAAACTTCCAATGAGGTTTAAGAGAGGACAGGACTTTACAACCGATAATAAAAATTTTGTTCAGAAAAATGGCGATTCAAGATTTCTTTTCTCATCATTTTTCAAATACCAAATTTTCCCACTATTTTTGAGGAAACTGTGAAAAATTACTTTGTAAGACTGTCATATCAACAAATGCTCAAAGTTTCATGAAAATCTGTCGAACGTATCCTGAAATTAGCTGTCTGTCATATGAAAAAAATTATATTTTCAGTTAAACCCGTTTATCACGTTTTAACACTAGAAAGACCAGAGTGGTCAAATGACCCTAATGAAGTTTTCGATCATTCATATTATTAAAATATTAATTTTTTTTATTATTAAAATATATATCATATCAGTCATATTATTACATTGGTAGTAGTCATTGTCGTTTTATGACTTTTAATATTTCGTCATCGCTTACATTATTTTTATGTGTATACCATATAACGAATAAAATAAAAATTTCGAGAGGAACGGAAATCTTTGCACGCATTTATTTTACTTCAGCACCTCTCTCGACTGTACGTAGCACAAGAGGAAGAGGTCGAGGTCGGAGCCGATATTGCGGTATCTTCAAGCGGCGTAAGTTGGACCCCTGGAAAACTATCAGTGTTGAATCAAGCTGGTCGTTATCTACGGCAAAATATTCTAACAGAGGAAGTTTGACCGACTTCTTTTGCTGAAAGGTGTTACAAAGGAAGCATTTTATTTGCATGGAACCTTATTATTGATGATTCCATGTTGTGGCATATTAAGAAATGCACTGCAACTGAAGCCCGCCGTCAGCTTTTTTTTTTTTTTTGTTTGGGAGGTGAAGGCTATTTACGCCCTGAGTGTCGGAATCCCCCGCTACTGGACTACCGACTAAACACCTCCCCCGTCACACACAGAACCTAGCCTGGAACTGTTACTTCGGACTAAGCCTTATTAATCATCGCTTAGCGATGTCTTCAGGTTAGGGGAAATCTCTCTTCACGGATGGATAGGAAGGCATTGCGATTAGTAACTATAATATTGCGTTACAGAGATGTTCCCTCCCTCGCCAAGCGTTCCATGATGTCCTTCTTTATAATGAGTACTGTCCGTACGTAATGCGACACACAGTTCCAATTGACCTTTGATTTCATCATTTTTCCCGTTAGATTTTCTGGGGAAATTACGCCAATTTTCTCCGAGAGATGCGAACGGAGTCTTGTGAATCTATTACACGTAAAGAACGTGTGGCAGGCGTCATCCGTCATCCCCGGGCAGAACACGCAAGTTGGGGATGGTGTCTTTCCCATCTTATACAGGTAAGACTGAAAATACCCGTGACCACTGAGTAGTTGCGTCAGATAATAATCAGTCTCACCATGCATTCTGTAGAACCACGGCCCCAAGTCACTTATCAGCCGTGCGGTCCATCTGCCTTGCGTTTCGTTTTCGCATGTTTGCTGCCATAAGATAAGGGTTCTTCTCCGTTCCTCTCGGCTGACGGTTTCTCTCGCCGACTCCCCCCTACGTGAGTATACACGTTTCCGTTCGTCTGTAAGTAATTTAATTGGAACCACCCTCGAGATTACCAGCACTGCAGGTTCAGAGACAGTGCGATATGCAGCGGCTATTCGTAAAGCTCCTTGCCTCTGCACCTGTGCCAGACGCCTTCGGTACGTCTCTTTACAAAGAGCGTCAGCCCAAACCTCGGAGCCATACAAGAGCACTGACTCCATTGCACTCATAAGTAGACATCTTTTGCTCGAGGTTGGCCCCTGCGTGTTGGTTTAGCGCCGATACCCGCACGGAGGCCTTATCTGCTGACGCTCGAACCTGCTCGAAAAAACTCATCTTCGAATCAATCATCAAGCCAAGGTATCTGATTGATTCTTTTGACTCGATGATCATTTCCCCTACACGAACCGGCATAACACGAGGGATTCGCTTCTTGGTGAGGACGACAACCTCGGTCTTTTCCAGCGCTAGGCTAAGCCCACGGTCGGTCATCCACTCGCTCACTCGACGTATTACCGCATCCAGTTTGAGCTGCGTCTATCCGACAGTATGTCCGGTGACTAGTACTGCTACGTCATCTGCGTAGCCAACCAGGCGCGACTCTCCCGGTAACTGCAGCCTCAAAAGCTCATCGTACGAGACATTCCAGAGGTCCGGGCCCAGAACGGAACCTTGCGCGACCCCTGATGTCAAATCAATTCTTCGCCGGCCTCCCAACGAGTCATAGATGAGTTTCCGATTTTTGAGGTAGTTTTTCAATATCCGCATCAGGTACCTCGGCACCCTGAAATATTCCGGAGCACCAAGAATATCTGTCCATCTAGCAGAGTTGAAGGCATTTCTCACATCTAGAGTTATGAGCAGTACTATTCGTCTCGAGTAATGATTGTGGGCTTCTGCCTGCTGGACTGCGCTCACTACCTCTGCTATTGCACCAATTGTGGATCGACCAGCCCTGACGCCGTACTGCCGAGGAGACAGATCCCTGGCATTTCGATTGGCTTCTCCAAGTCTTTCTCTAATGAGCCTCTCGAGTACCTTCCCAGCGGTATTCAGCATACATAGGGGCCGATATGTAGATGGTTGCTCTGCGTTCCCCTTCCCCTTGTGGATCAGCACGAGCCTCGCCTCTTTCCAGCAATTTGGAAACACGTCCTGCCGCAAAGAGGCATTGAAAGTGGTGAGCAGCTTTTCAGGACAAAGTTGATGTGCAAGCTGTATCACTTCCGCTGGTATACCGTCTGGCCCTGGGGCCTTTTCCGATTTTAAAGCTTTCACCGCATCATCCAGTTCGATGGCAGTAAAAAGTGGGCATTCTCCGAGACATTCAACATCTGCATCATCGGGACGAATAGGATGCATAGGGAAGAGCGCTCTAACAATCTGGTCCATTTTTTCCGTTTCAAGGACACAGGGCCTCCTTGCAGCTCCTAGTTTCCGCATGGCAAGCTTGTAACCCAGCCCAATTGGGTCTCTATCGAAGTCCTCAACGAGGTTGTGCCAGCAGCGAGCCTTGCTTTTGTTAATCAACCTACGGAGGAGTTTTCTAGCCGACCTGTATGCCAGCGTCTTAAACGTTGGGCTTCGCGGCGGAGTCTGTGATATTCTCTTCGTTTTTCAGCGATTTCTGCCAACCACCAGTACACAGCTGGCTTATTGTGTCGAGGCCGTCGCCTGGGCATAGAGCAGTCGCACGCATTCTTGATGAGTCTCATGGTGGAGTTCACCATGTTTTGAGCTGAGGCTCCTCCCGTTACCGTCATAGTTTCACCTCTCATAAGAGCTGCGGCGAACTCGTCGACATCTATTTTAGATATATTCCAACTTAGAGTTGAGGGTTGGGTTGCTACGCGTCGAGTAGCACAGTCGCCAACTGCGAAAGCAATGTACTGATGATCGCTCACCCAGTAGTCCTCCAGTATCCTCCATCTGTGTATCCTAGGCACTAAGGACTCCGAAGCAAATGTCACATCCGGTATAGTTCCCAAGCAGCCTCCCCGTCGAAAAGTAGGTGTGTTTCCAACGTTCATGATGACAAACTGCCTCCTAGCCGCCATTTCTAGGATTCTTTTTCCTCTCGAGTCTGGCAGAGGCATTCCCCATTCTATCGCCTTGGCGTTAAAGTCACCGCCAACAAGGATTTGGCCTTCTGTGCTCGAGACAGCTTCCTCCAGTTCATCGAGCCTGCTCTGAAAACATGAAATGGACTCATTCGAAGTGAAATAGACGCTTATGAATGTCAAATCGGCGCACCCAATGAGCACGAAGCCATTTCCACTGATGCAAGTCCGAGCTGTGGGTAGAGCCCTATCACGTACCCAGATGGCGGCGGTGCCGGATCGATCACAATACCATCCTGCTTTCTTTTTGTTGTGGTGTTGCTCAGATATCAACAACAAGTCAACTTTTTTCTCTCTTGCAACCTGATCTAGTAAATCTTGTGCGGCTGAGCTACGGTATAGGTTGATTTGCAGGACTTGGATCATGTCTTTGCTCTTTTCTTGCTTAGTGCCTCTTTGAACTCCTGGCACCTACCACTTCCTGGAATATGAGTCAGATCTTCAGACTTCCATCCCTTATCTTTGCACAAGATACAACTGGGTTCGTTTGGGCAGTCTTTCGCCTTATGACCGGAAGTGCCACACCTGTAGCACAGTTTGCTTCGATCTGGCCCCTTGCAGTTCAAGGAGATGTGTCCGAAGCTAAGGCACTTGTAGCATCGACTTAGGGCTACCCTCCGAAGAATCTTGCACACAACCCAGCCGATTTTAATTTTCTCCTTGGCCTGGAGTTGAACAGCGTCTTTCTCTGAGATGTCCATTATTGCCGCCCTTTGACCTTTAGGGTTGGTAGGCGTTAGCCTTACCCTAAAGCTCTCTGCCGTAGGAAGAATTGACCTAATTGAATCTTCTACTTCTTTGGCATCCGCAATGCAGTCAAGGTCTCTTATTTCCAAAGACGCCATTGGCTGCAAAGTCGAGATAACAGCTTTAGAGCCCAGGAGGTCCTTTACAGCGCTCTCGAACCGTCCCTTGTCGGTGGATTCCGTCCCGAGTTCTAAGAGGAGGCCCCTTGTTTTGGTCGCTCTTACTGTTCGTATACAGACACCGTATTTTTCGGGTTCCACATTTTGCCTGATTTCCTTGAGGACCTCGGCGTAAGTTCTCCCGTCTGCAGGTTCGATCAGTAAAGCATCCCTGCGCTGCTTGTTTCTGGTCGTTTTTGGCATTGCGCTGTGTTTCGTGCCTTCTTGCTTTTCGGGCGCCTGTTTGGAATCTTTTGTTATCGCTTGGTGTATCTTCTTCGCAGCTTTCTGTTGCGATTTAGAGCGCACCAATTGAAAGCCATCATTTTTCTCCTCCCCTTGACTGTTGTCTCCTTTCTCGACTGTTATCGGCCCCTTCGCCCTTTTCCTACGGTCAGGTTTAAGTGGGCTACATGCCGCCCTTTTGCCTTTGACGAGAGGAGTAGCATTTTCGGTGAAGGGAGTTTTATTTTCTGGAACTTTCTTAAGCTCTTTCAATTCACTCTCCGCCCGTAGCCACCTGCGGCGATAGTGCTGGATCCTATCAATGAGGTCCTCAAATTTGTCAATCCCATTTTTGATGCCCTTGTTGACATTTTTTTGGACATTCGTTGAATTTCTCATCACTTTTATTATAGCGCTTATGTTCCTTGTTAGACGCTCTTCTTCACTTCTGTCAGCGGCTATTTTCGTTATCAGGTCGTCCTGAAGCGAAGTTCTCGATATACTGTCAGCAGGAGGGTCTTGTTGTTGTTGAGCATCATTGGTTTCGCCTTCCACGTTGTTCAGTATATGACTTTTAATGGCCCCTGGAGAATGGTACTTCGGGTCGATGACTCCACTGCCCGAAGCCTCCACTACGCTTCTGGTATCGTTCACTCCATCGCCTTGTGTAGGAGGAATGTTTTGGACAGGCACCTTTTTCGCTGTTGCAAAGCGTTCGATGGAGGTTTGCTTGCACGATGTTTTCTCGTTGCCTTGATTAGGCTTAGCTACTCTTTGAGGCGGAGTTCGCAGTAGTTTTGGCCTTCGGGCGAACATGCTTGCGTCGTTGATTATTTCACTTGTAAATTTTGATTCTTCAGTGGCCAAGTGTTCCACCACTGAAAAATGCCCTGGCGACTTATCCCCAGCATGAATGCTGGAGAGAAGCCCGCATGAGGTCGAGGCTCCCTCACACGTCGGGGTGTATATCCCCACCCCTAATTTACTACTTTTGATATCACTCATCATATATTTTTGTTTTTGGTGGGTGCTTTGAGTGACTTGATCACGCGTCTGGATGACAGGCAACCTCGTCAAGCCCCCCCACCACGACAAGGTAGCACCCATGGGGGGGAGCCCGCCGTCAGCTTGGAGATAATACTTGGTCACTCCTATTGAATGAATTAGATACTTTTTTGCAATTATCTATGCTCGAGGAGCCTGAGGGCTTAAATATATTGCTGTTAGCGATGTATGGGATAAAAATTGAGGTATTTGGTTTTGTTCACAAAACATGGCTCGGAATCATTTCAAAGAAATAATGCGATATCTGCGTTTTGATGTGCGAACAGAAAGGGCTGAACGTTTGCAAACATAAATTTGCAATGATTTAGGAAGTATGGAATAAATTCATCCATAACTGTATTTCATGTTACAAGCCTGATGAAAATCTCATTGCTGAGGAACAGCTTTTTTCCAGAAAAGTTCGGTGTAGATTTTAGCAGTTTATGGGTAACAAACCAGACAAGTTCGGGATCAAATTTTCGCACTGTGTTGATGTTGATTCAACGGTTTCCCATATTTGGAAAGAGACGAAAGCCGCTCACAAAATCAAAATTTAGGCGAGTGAGTTGTATTGCGGCTAATAGATTCATATTTGAATACCGGTTGAAATGTAACAACTGATAATTTTTTCACCAGTGTAAGTTTAGCTAAAAAACTAATTGAAAATCGTACATTAATAGTTGGTACGGTAAACAAAACACGATGAGATTTTCCAGCTACAATAAAAACTGCATCCCGTAGTTTACATGAAACCCGTATCCCCAACTCTGAAACTGTCGCACTTACAGTTTATCAAGGTAAACCTTCAAAATCTGTTATGATTCTGAGTACACTTCACTCTAATGTATTTGTTGACACAGAAGAAGCAAAAAAGAAGCCGAACACCGTGAAGTTTTACAATTCTACGAAATTCGGTGTAGACGTAATTGATCAAATGGCCAAGAAATATAGCATCAAATCACCTTCTCGTCGTTGACTCGTGCAAGTTTTTTATAATATTTTGGATTTGGCAGCAATTAATTCCTGGATTTATTAGATTCAAGCAGAGAAAAAATCAGTAGAAGAAGGTTTATTCTTGACTTGGCAAGAGAGTTAGTCGGCCAAGATACTCATTCCCTGCGGGCGCCACATACTTCACAGCCCAGCATACGCTCAGAGCCTGAAGAAAAACGTAGCAGAAAGAAAAGAAGGTGTTTTGTGCTGAAGTGCAGGAACAAAACCAGTAATGTTAGTAACACTTGTAAAAAACTTTTGTGCGGATCTTGTAGTGTCAACAAGGAGCTCAAGTGTCAAAATTGTGCCTAATAATTTGGTTTTTATCACTTAATTATTTTTTTTAATAACTATTAAGTTCTTTTATGCAGTATTAAATTCATCAATTATTAAAATATTCATATAAAACTAAAACTAAAAATATAAAATATTCAAAGTGTTAAGTCACCAAGATGCTCTTCTTTTTGGAATGCTGCACGTAATTGTTGGCTGCCATGCTAATTTCGCAGCCCATGATCTGTATTATTCTCAGAAGGAACACATGGTCTTCGTTCAATACGGTTAGTGAAATTTGAACAGAAAGTTTCACAACATACTTGCCAACAAACGTATTTTTTCGCGCGATGGCCTAAAGATATTGAATACCAAATTTTTTTTTTTTTTTTTTTTTTTATCTTTGCGTCGCTTCGGTCTTCTCTGCTATTAGTTTCTGTCTCTGCTCATTGTTTTTGTCTCCTTAGAAATTTACATGATTTCAAAATTGGAGGGTTCGGTCAATGGACCGAGACAGTTGGAGGCGCTTGCTGCAGAAAGCAAAGAACTGTAGTGCTAAGAGAAAGGGATTGACGTCAGAAAGGTTAATGCAAGTTTTTGAAACCCCTTAACGAAATAGAACAAATATTTGGCATTGTGAAGCTAATCAGATTTTTTGAACATAATACCTTGTACCTCCATATCATTGAAGTTGTCTCATAATTTGGCGAACATTCTTCGCTATGTTTGCTCCCATACAAAATTTCAAATTCGGTACGAGTTCACAATTTTTTACGAGCAAAATAATTTAATGATTGACCAGTCTTTACACCTATCTCAACTGATCTCTTACGATTTACTTCATATTCAGTGTTTATAAAATCGCACGAATTGATCTGTTCTGCATCAGATTCAAATGTTATTCGGATTTCGAATCCAAGTCCGTGAACATTTTTTCATTAAACTTGCCAAATTTCACACTTTCTAAACTGGTAAAATCATCAGAGTGCAAGACCATGGTAACAAACGCAGGATGGGAACAGAGAACATGACAAAACGAAGACAGACGCGTCATTGGTCGACCAGCCCAACGAGGCTGAGAACACGAATATTTTCTTGAGCCAAGTGCTAAAAGAACTAAAGCTTATGGAAGAACATCTTCGAGCGAGCCAAAAACAACTTCAAAAGGTACTCGATGAAGGTCACGAAAATTAAGAACCTAAGCAGAAGATAGTTGAACTGCAAGATAAAGAAGTCGCGAACTCCTCGTCGTGCTTCAATAAAACTATTTCCTCCCCTAAAGGAGAGGTAGGAGAAGAAGAGATAGGCGAAAAACAAGAAGAAGTACTAGTTGAAGCAGAAATGAAGGAAGAGTTGCAGGAAGACGAAAAGCTGCCAACCTTCCTGGCCCCAAAACCGACAATGTTGTTTCCTGAACTTGCAATAAAACTGAAACCACCCACACTACCAGTCCATCCATAACCTAAGACAACAGATACGACCCAAACAACAAATGAAGAAAAACGGACAAAAACGGATAATACTACCCGAGACTGACATGTGGACAGCTCTTACTAAACTAATAAACCAAAACAAAATCAAGACTGTATCCGCAAAACGGGTTCACTTGGGAACCCAAATAGTCCCTGAGACCACAAACAACCATCGGCAAATAACGAAAACACTTACAGAAAAAAGGTGGCAATATCTTACGTATTACTTCTTAAAATTACTGAATTTAAATGTTGTGACACGTGATCTTCCTGGGCTCGCTCTAGAAGACATTAAGGTGGACCTTAAATCTCAGGGATTACGCCTTATCCATATTTTTACATTTAAAACACAGGCAGGACCTTCAACACAAATAAAGGTCCTCCTCCCAAAAGAAGAAACAGCTATTATTAACATAACTGTTGTATGCCACCTTATCTGCAAGGTGGAACCTATGTGGCAACCTATGTGTCACAACTGCTAGCATTTTGGACATTCCTTGGACAATTGTCCGGATTATGCTCCCTGAGTGAAATGAAACGGCTTGAATGATTGTACTCAAAGCAAGAAAAAACAAGAGGAGAAGCCAAAATGTGTTAACTGCGGTGGAGAAGACCCCGCAAGCTACGGAGGCTGCCCGAAAAATCCCAAAAAATCAGAAGGCCATTCGCACAGATTGTTGCGCAAAATACAGATCCCATACAAACACAAACAACAAGTCACATAACCACAAACACCACCGCTACACCTCAAGTAAACAGATACAATTTAATGCAACCATACACAAATATTCACACTACCAGACAAGGGACGATTCTTCGCCACCATGCAATCACAGTTTCCACTGATGATGCAATACATGAGGGCGAAGCTGGTCCAAGGCATGTTTGCAGCACAAGCCACCACACTGAAACACCAACGATCAGCGTGATCAAATTTCTATAGGTTGTCGCTATAAAAATGAGAAAATGCACCACAGAATGTTAAATAAGTGTTTTCTTTATTAAAAATATAAAAATGAACAGAAACCGCTCGGGCCTATGGACGACTCTGATCTCGTGCCTCCTTCGCGTTTGCCTTCCTATTTTATACCCGCCGATGGTAGGGCAATTAAGGATTTTGGGATATCCCAGTTTTTCCCAGATTGGTTGCACACGACCTTTCGCTAATCGTTTGCATGTGCTCGGCATTCCTTTATGACGTTGTCGGCGAAAACTCGAATATGTGAAAGGGTTTTCTGGCCATAAAGATGTTCGGCGACGTGTGCTATTTGTTGTCTGGTCATTATGCGCTGCGTCGCGTATTTATTGCTGTCTGGGAATTGCCGCCACATTTCCATTTTCACGTGGAATGTTAATTCCCTGCTTCAACTAATTGGCGAGTTTAACCAATTTATTCTGAATAAAAAATTCGAAATTATTCTCCTCCAGGAAACTTGAAGCCCGGAACGAGTCTCCAATTCTCCAAGTATAATCTAAATAGAAATTACTTATTATTTATACCATTCTATACCATTTTCGTGAGGAGAAATGTCAATCATCATTGATTCCCACACAACACCTTGTAAAAACAGAAGAGAAGCCAAAAAGTGCGAACAGATTCCTTTCAGTTTGTGGTTTTTCCACCAACATATAGGCTAATAGAAAAAGACTTCCACAGCCCATTTCAGATAGAAGGACCACTTCTGATCATTAGAGACTTCCATTCCTATCAAAGGTTCTGAGAAGTAATGAAGTAATGAGAAGTAATGAAGCTGGGACTGGGCTGAACATAATCATCACATGCACGAATGCAAGCCTGCACCTACCCAATGCACCAATAGATTTCGGCCCAACACTAGGAAATATGGTCGACTTTGGAACCTTTAGCGAATTCAATGCCAGCATAAAAATTAAAGCACCTTCTCATATTCACCTATATTAGAAGGTGCACTTCTAAATAGAGAATGCCTACGTAAACGACCTCAAAAATTTAAGAAGAAAATTAATCGGCAAGCCTTCCGTGACTATCTGGCTAACGAAAGTTTCATCCAAGAATTAAACACAGCCGATTATGTCGAAAAAATAAAAGGGACAACAAAAAAACATATCAAGCA
Organism: Stratiomys singularior; assembly: GCA_954870665.1. Classification (NCBI taxonomy): domain Eukaryota; kingdom Metazoa; phylum Arthropoda; class Insecta; order Diptera; family Stratiomyidae; genus Stratiomys; species Stratiomys singularior. The sequence continues at coordinate 53,720,000 of OX940879.1, read as the reverse complement.
GGCAACAGTCATCACTGCGGGAAGGAAATACAATCCCTATGAATTACCTCGCGAAACTAGGGCCATGATAAGGAGGAAGAATAAACATCCGACAAGAGCTAGACTACAAAGAAATCCTAGACTACAAAGAAAAGCAATCTGGTTCACAAATAAAATTCGGGACAAAATACAACTGTTCAGAAACGCGCGATGGGAGAGTTTTCTGCACACCCTGGAGCCTTGCGAGAATTGCCTTCTGGAGGATGTCCAAATACACAAAACAAAGCAGTGGTGCCACCCATACCCGGCCCAAACGGTTTTCAAAATGGTCCAAAATGTAAAGAGATAGGAAACAATAAAAATATGTGCTTTTACAGGTACCTCTGGATGCAAGTTGCAGTTCCATACTATCGGCAATTCCTTAACAGGAAAACATAAATTCAGCAGGAAATATGGTACTTATCAGTCTTAATTTTTCATCGAATTTTTTATTTATACATTCTTACTATTATGAAGAATAACACAGTTGTGTTTCCGTCAACACTATCGACAAGCAATGCAGAAATTTTAGATCGGGGTTTTACAATGGATCGTTGTGATAGCTCAGAAGTATACGTAGCAAATAATTAAATATCTTACAGTGATTACTGGTATCGGATCACTCGAATATTGGGATAAGCTATTGTTAGACACCTGCATAAATATTGTAATTACCAATTGAAACCTGTCTAAAACCCTACTTATGAAAGCTTTTCTTATTGTTTAGGGGCTATTTGAAAAATGCACATATACTTGAGACTTACATTTGTTTCTGAAAACTGGTGGTTAGAGCTTATCCGACTTCCAAAAACCATCTCCCTAGGCTCAGGCTCATGACTTTCTGGGAAAACGTAAAAATATTTCATGTTTCGATTTATGTCATTTAAAACTCAATTTGTTAGAAAAACTTTGTCATTCCTAAAAGTGTTAATAAACCTACCATGTGATTATTCGAGCGAAAACATTCTAGGAACAAAGATGTGCTGTTACTGTTGTTTGAAGCAACACTTTCCATAATTCCAGGAACATTCTAAGAGATGGCAATATTTTGTATATTATATTACTGTAAAAATTATATCTTACGATTGTTTGCTCAAATGAGACAAATAATTCAGGAAGTGCATTTTCCCTCAAAACAGTTTTAGAGGGATATCGAAACACATCCTCTTCTTTGAAATGTTCACTGCAGATCACACTGTGTTTTTTATATATGGGATTGCATTTCCTAATTGCTTGATCCAAATTGATCTTCTGAGTTCGTCTCCAGGAAAGCCGTTATCATCGGATACATGAGATTAATTTCAATATTAAAAACCACTATAACTTTAATAGATGTAAATATTTAGCGAAACTTTACACTTGAAAAATCATTTATCTTTATTTTTACACTAAATACTGAGCGAAACTGTTCAACTCAAACTGTATTGCCTCTACGAATACAACTTTTGAACTATGCCAATGGGTTCGCGAAAGTTTAACGCACAAAAAATTCAGGTGAGTGTCAAAAGCTCGAGCCGAAGATTAAGCCACGCCTTTGTAAACAATCTTATTGACCAACAAACCAATAATTTCTACATTAGTATTGAAAAAGGCTTCTATCTTGACCTAATCAACGCAAAAGTTAAAAATAGATTAATTATCTAAAATTTACCTATGAAACGACACCTCGGATGGCCGCGAACAAGTGTGATTTCTGCAAGTGAAAATCACACACTTCATTGTCTAAATTTGTCTTTAAAAATCACTGTCACTATTGTCTTTGCACTTTTCCACAATCACAAATAAGATAGCACTCACGATTTGTAATTTTTATCGTTGAAAAATTCGTCTGACACAAGTAACTTACAAAATTCGCCCGTAAATCACTCCGAAAATGAATCAAAACACAGATTATTAGTCTTGTTTTGACAATTCATTCAGTTCGGCTACAATCGCAAAAACCCGAGCATGGAACCAACTGAAATAGGAGAAATGGCTTCGACGAATTAAGGGTGCATGTACATTATTCTACCAACATTAAATCAAAAAAGAGTTCACAAAGAAATTTCTATCAAACTGGGTTCTTGTAGATATTCAATGAATAAGCATTTTGAGGAGTAAAATTTCTCGTAATTTAGAGTATACTCAGCCGCCGGTTATTCAATTTCATGAAAATATTAGAAAAAAAACTTGGCCATACACTTTTTGAGTGTGCGCATACCTTCAAGTAGAATTATTTATCTAACTGTATATTCAGCTCAGTGTCAAATTGAAATTACGAATGTATCCGACAATTCGCATCGTATTAAAATTTGTAAACATTGATTTCAAATTAAGTTTTATCAATAAAAATATATGTTTTGCATGGCGAGAATGTTTCATTCTCCCACAAAATATGAATAAGATTCTATTGCCACCAATTTATGTGGGGAAAAACTCGACAAAGTTTAGATATTTATCTTTAAATTTCCCGAGAAAAATAATCATCCTTAACAACTTAGTTTTAGGGTTCATAAATAATTAAATGGTAGATTTCCCATTTGAGGGCTAAAGAAACTTGTACGTATTATGTTTAAGTTGTTGCGCAAACAGATAATTGGGCGGGCTTTTAGAAAATAGAAAATTTCTCACCAATTTAAGCTGTAATGTATTTTGCATTTGAAATATGGAAGTTCCGAAAATTGCCGAAGGTGAAGCAGCTACGAAAGGGGAAAATTAGCTAAATCCAATTCTTTGGACGCTCACGGACAGTCACATACACGGGAATAGCCTCTCTATTATCTTATACCTCTATGATTTTGGCCTTCAGTGTCTTCTTCGCCAGTAGAGACCAGAGCTGATTCAAGGCCGAAATACAATAGCGCGAGACTGCGATACGTGAGCGCGACGAGAGTTTCGCAGCAAATGTGAAGCACTTTTTGTAACATGCATTTGTATGCGACAACGTACAATGATTGCGATGCGTCGATGGGAAGCGAGAAATATGCGGAAAAACGAAAATTCCTCGCAACGAGGTGCATGACGTTTGTCAGATGCAATATGGCGTTCAAATAAAATTTGAAATTCAAACGCGTTAATTAATTTTTAAGTACTAGGTTTATTCTGAATGAATTTTGAATGATAATTTCGTGAATCCTCGTAGGGGCGATTATTTCCTAGACGAAGGAAAAATCCAAATTCAAAACTTTTAAAAAATCAAAAATAATTTTATATAAAACGTCACTTATTTGACATTTGTCATATGAACATTATTGTTTCTCGCATCACGTCGCATCACGTCATCAAATCGCATCGCGCTCACGTATCGCCGTCACGCATAATTGTAATTCGGCCTTCATCTTCAGTTGTGTCCTCGTCAGAAGACTGATTGCTTTTTCGATTGTTGCATTTATTTATGTATTTTTGTACCTTCCGTCTGTTTTGGTGTTTTTTGCACTTATGTCTCTTTTTCTTGCTGCTGCTTTTTCATCTTTTTCCTTCCGCTTTCTTTCTGCATCCACAATTTCTTGTTTAGCTTTGCCCCGTCTAGTTGAAGAAGAAGATGTTTCAATAATTGGAATAGGCTGTACATCAGCTGGAACTATAAATGTGGATGAAGTGTTGCCTTTTGATGGCAATGCAGTCGGTGTTGAAGGTCTTGACTTGGTGCAGTTTGAAGGAATTGAGATGTCATTTACCAAAGATGTCGTAGTTTTTGTGTCGGATGAAAATAGCGCGCCTGGGGAATGGAAATATTCCCGTTTTCGAAATCTATTTACGATTGTCGATTTTCCATTGGGCAAGCTTTTGAATAGGCTTTGACAAATATTTCTCCGATTTGGTAGTGACTCACCCTGGATACTTTGTCAATCAATTTTTTACTTTTTGTGTATAAAAAGTTTTTAAAGGGACCATAAAAGAGACATCCAAAGGTTGCATATGAACAGTAGAATGAGGTGGGAGACAGAGAACAGATATTCCATTATCTCGCTAAATATCAATCACATCTAAGTTTCTTGTATGGCTGTAATGACCGGCTAATATCAGCAAAACAGGATCTCTTTTGGATGGTTTCACTATAAATACGAAATGATTCAGTCACTTTGTGAACAGCTCAGGCTGGATCCAACTAGACGGATGGCATCCACCAATAGATCCCGGAGGTGTTCCATCGAGTGGTTCAGCTATCATATTTTCTCTTGGAAACTCAGTAAATAATTATCTATCTTTTCCCGCCTTCTTATTGGACTGTGAAAGTGGATGTGGAATATTATTTCTGATAGCCAATTGAAAAGCCATTCATTTTAAATCAGATGCATTGACGCCATATAATTTTTTTTTCCATTTCCATTTCCAGTTTCTCTTCTTATTGTTCCAGCTAAACTGGATTTCATCCCATTTTCAAAGTTATGAGATCTTCTACAGACTTTTCTGAATTTGTCAAATAATCTTTCAGAGTAGCTCTTGGGACATTAAATAACTTCACTGCGTTTTTGTACCCCATTTCTTTCATTCGTACCGCTTTTACAGCTTTTTTCATTGATTTAGGATTCCACAGCTTTCTCTTTGGCATCTGTGTGAAAATATTCCCCTTTAGTTATCGGATCTACTCTCGATTTTGACACAGGGGACGCAAACGTCTGCCCCTCAGAACCCATTGTATTACAAGCTTTCTTCTCGCCATCTTCCCGTGATGTTCTCATTAGAGGCAGCAACAAATTCGTCTTTTATGTCGAAATGGTTCCACTGCTTCAAAAAAGCTAACTGGCGCATATTCTGCACAATCATAAACGACCAGACTTCTTCAGCACTAGGCACTAGTTCTCTTAATTCAGCGAAAATTTTGAATAGGGAATAGAGTAGCTTGAAAACACCATATGGAGAGCAATAGGTTGTAGTGTAACTCAATGAGGAGACTTACAAGCTGATCTGAGCACGTAATTTTCTACGGCGCCAGTGGCAGAGGAATCGTGACGCCTGCTTGAAAACTGGAGTAAACTTTTTAAGGAGAGCTATCAAGGCCAAAATCAAGCTCCCCCGAAACAACCACTGGAATAATCTAGTTACCAACCTTGACTTCAATGCACGAAAAGTCTGGAAATTGACTAAAATTTTAAAACGTAAAAATCATTATCTTCCATATACTCTGAACGATGAAAATGGTAGCCAGATACATTCAAACAAAGGGAAAGCAGAGTTACTTGCTGATAAGTTCCACGAACACCACAATATCTTCCATAGAATACGCAACAACATGGCAGAAAAGATAGTAGCTAAGTCACTACTATCCGTCGAAAACACCGCCATTTACCGCTCAGTGCTCTAATAAAACCGAAGCATTTAATCGAGCAAATAAAGAGGCTAAAGAATGGTAAGACCCCTGGAATTGACGGAATACCCAATACGGTCATCAAGAATATTTACAAGAAAGGTTTAATTGCCGGTTCTAATTTGCCATATCTTCAACGCCTGCCTGAAAATGTCATACTTCCCAAGCTGCTGCAAACACGCTAGCATACTACCAGTCCTGAAGCCCGGTAAAGACCCGCATGACTCTAACAACTACCAGCCAATAAGCTTACTGCCGGCGCTTGGCAAGCTATTCGAGAAACAAATCTTGAAAAGGTTGACGGATTACATCAAAATCAACGACACTTCCAGTTTGAAACGACTATTATATATAAATAATAAACCTTCCTCTTTGAGCTTAACAATTAGTTTTCTTACTTCAATAGGAAACTTTATATAGTACTTCAACGAGAACTTTGGAACTGCAACTATCATTAAGACACCTGAAATCGTAAAACTGCGGCAAATATTTAGTGCCGTTACTTTTTCCCTATGCGGAGACGAGATTAGTTTTTTTATTGGGTGGTTGCATTGAAAGTGTCGGGTTAGGGATGACTGATCTGTATACCTCTTTATTCCAGAACGTCAGGTCATTTTCCCGGACTCCGTATACCTACCACAAAAGAAATGTCGATAGCCATTATAAAAGGTTGAGTGCGATCCAAATGTATCATGTCTTTTGGAAAATAGTCAAGTGTAAAGATGAATAGTGAAACTGTAAAAGTAAGGTGTGCTCTCTACTTCGAGTTCAAATTACGCAAAAATGCAGCAACGGCTGCTCGCAGGATATGTGACGCATTTGGGGACGACATTGTGTCGGAACGTACAGCTCAAAGATTTGCATTTATAAAAATTAACTATGAGTAATAAAAAACAACGTAATCGACTTATCTTCTTTGATCTCAAAAAAGAATCCCTATTATGACTTCTATACTATTGCTGCTATGTAATATTTTGATACAGTGAACAAAATAATAATAAATAGGATAGAATAGTAGAATACTATAAAGCATAAAATACGTGGAATAATATATGTCAGTACCATTCAAATAGGAGGCAAACACCTGGGAACTTTTCCTTGTGATGAAAGCTAGCGAAAAGCATAAGAAGAAAAAACTACTTATACAGGGAATGCTCTTATACTCCTTTCGATTCTAATCAGGATTTTATTCCCATAAAAAAACTGAAAATATACTTTCTTTGAGTTAATTTTCTTGTTTTGAAAACACTTGCATGATTGCACGCAACTAATAGGCATCTCCGGACTCGTAGAAATTTAAGTACGTTTTACAGACTGTATCTTCTCATGATCAGAAGAGACATATCCACATCTTTATATTACATGTACCTTTATATATATGCTAATTGATAGCATTATCGCGTATTACGCTAACACATTGTTTTGTTCCCGATGCAGACGATTTTTCGCAATCTCCCACCATTTTGTGGTCTTACTGCATTGTTGTTTATTTAATTAAGAAATTTGTGTCAGTGACATCGTTCAAATCATGTTGAAAAAGCATAATGTATGGAGCAGTAGCTCAATTGGGGGCTACGCGGGAATTTTCCGCGCTCTTCTGCACTTAGAACTTTGGAGCCGTTGCCGAGTGGAGTCCCACATGAGTGAATTGCTAACTTGGCCCAGCGGTGACAAAGCATTCTGAAGAATACGGCTCAAGTCGAAACGGGGAATACTTATCACGCGAGTGTTCTGTTAGCATGCTGTGATAAGGGTGATATCAGTGCGGTAATGCCTACCAGACAATCACTGGTGATATGGCAAGTGCTCGGGTTCGCGCGTTCTTATAGTTGTGTGTATTGAGCGGCATCACGCCATTATTTGTCCGAGAAACTATCAATAGTTATCGCAACCGTTATTTTGGACTCGGCCGTTGATACGCACTTCAAGAAAATTGAAATTCAAACGAGTGGTTTATGCGCACAAGCTTTTCTTTTTGTGAGTTTTCAAACTTACCAAATTTAATATTTGAAAAGAAAAAATAATAAGAGTGAAAAGCAACTGAGTACATCGCTAGCCAACATTGTGAATAAATTGTACGTTCACCCAGTGGAGCCTAGTACGAAGGTCAGCATAGCATCGCGAAAAGCGCGGAAAATATGCCGGGGTCAAACTGTTCGTAACACAACAGGCCAGTGCAATTTCAGGCTACAGATAGTGCATGTGCAAGTGAAGTGTTTAATGAAAGTGATTCGCACGCTGTTTCACTGGAATTCCCTAATAAATTGAGTGTGCTGAGTTCAGAACGCGCAACAGCCATGCTCGGAATGAAGTATCTGTCCGAAGCCCATTTAAAGGGTTTCGAACGATATAAGGTGCGTAGTGAAAAGAAAAATATTCTATACTATTCTACGCCTAGCATAACCATTTTTTATTTCCCTGTGACAAATGTTGAATTGTTGTAGTGGTTACTTTAATTATGAGCGAAAATAAAATTTAATGCACAGAGGGATTGGTTCAACAGTGGCCACCATGTGTTTTGCATAACACTTTTAATTAAATGAGTGCTCCCCGAGAAAAGGGGTTTAACTGGCAACAATACATGTGTATATTATTCACTCAGTCGAATGCAATGACTACAGCGGCCTGTTCCGTTAATCAATGCCCGACCCAATGTATGAATGCACACGGGAATTTCAATACGGACACTGAGTTTGCTGAATATTCTGCAAGTATTGTTCCTGTTTATTGAATCTACGCCGACATGTGTAGCACAAGTACTGCAATGTAGTAAGCTTTTGCATTTACGTGGAAATTACATGACTTAAGATAAATTCATCCAACAACGATTTCAAGGACAGTACGTGCTTGCGATCGCACAGTAAGTGTAAAAGTGTAAATAACACATGATCCCATCTTCGCACATGTAAATAAATATGAGTGAACCACGAAAATTGTCTCGAGCAAGACTAAGCCCCGTAAGAAAATTTATTTTCTTTTCATTGGATTTAAAATCTACATTCTACTACAATCTACAAAGTCAATCATCATTTGAGTGCTCAGATTATAAGAAACTTATTGATAACATTTTTGGTTTTGCCGAATTCATATGAAATGGTCATTAGCAGTATATGAGAAGAATTCTTTCATCAACTCTGAGTTATGAGTTTCCACTATCTTTCGTCAAAAATGAAAAATACAAGTTTTTACACTGAACAAAGATATTAATCGATGATTGGGTTCCAAAAAACTTTTCCTTAAGCATTTCATTAAGCTTTTTTTCGCAACAGTGCTACTGACCATACTTTCCCTTTTTTCGCCACGGCGCGAGTGTCCACTCTTTGCCACTCGTTCTCAAAAGACCAAGTGAACCATATTTCGCCACCAATGTATTAAAACTTTATTCTGAGTTCGCTATTGAAATAAACTAATGGTATAATTATTATTTTGATAGTTTTAATTCAATTTTATTTTTTTGAATAATCATTTAAGTATGAGAAATGTTAAAACAGGGACAAATATACAATCCAACATTATATTCCTAGCACTCATAACGTGGTTCACGTCTCCTACAATTTGTAACTGCATCCAGCACATCTCTGTACTTTATTTTTCCCTTCAGATTTGTAAATAGTATGAAAGTGTCTTTCTATGATTTTTGTAGAATTATCATCAGTAGAAGTCGAGAGGTTTAACGTAGATATCTGCCCTGTTGGCTTAGTTCCAGGTTCCCCATAGACGGGGTTGAAACAATGTGTTAACCACCACCTCCAAGATCTGAAACAAGTCTCCGCCCCAGGATCCTAACTTTGCTAGAGCTTTCTGGGTTCCCAAACAAAACTGGTGAATACTCACCGTACTCTCTAGCCTTCGAAAGCACACCCGCCACGTTTCAGCCAAGGATAGGCTCCTCAACATGTGCGGGGCTAACAGTAACCTCTCAGGGACGTTCTCCAACCCATGGTTTAGATAAGCTCCCGATCAGGTTGTGCTTTTCTTCAGTCCGACAAAAACTCTGTTTTTGCTCCAGACTTACGGGACTGATAGCCCTACCTCAATACTTCGGGTAGGTGGGGTCGGTACTCCCCAAAGAGTAATGGAATAAGTTGAAGCCAAGACCATAGGATTTCCTGCGTGACCAGGCGACCTATAGCACAAGTCTCAAGGGTCGGAATTAACAGCTGTTACAACACATTTCACCCACAAAAAATGCACATTTCATTCAATAATTTCAACTATACATTTTAACAGGTGTAATAGTCTCACATCCACCCCATTAACGTAGTTGATGTTGTAATGTGAGCATTTCGTTCTGCTATCAATATTTAACGTCACTTCGTTCACATGCAACAGAACACTCAGTTCGTCACATTTAGTTTCATTAGTCATCTGTCAGTTTGCAACAATACACTATAAATATTGAAAATTTCGCACCATTTTTGCAGCTTTTCATTACACTTACACATCTGTTTACCTACGGTTAGTCGACTTTTCAGTCAACTCCTTACTTCTTTTCAAGTTTAGTCATCAGTCAATTATATTCACTGAATCGTCCTTGCAGCTTTCATACATCGGTTTGGCTTTCCTCAACTTTCCCTCGATACGCCCCAGATTCTAAGCCATTTAGCACCCCTTTTGGCGGCGTCAACAGTACTCATTTCAATCCGTTCTGTCCTCTGCGAAAAAGTCTACTTTGACTCACCTTTCTTCAGTCATCCTCTACTTCAGAACATCAGTCCAAAATTCCATCAGTTAATCAACCCATGCGGCGAGGGTCTGTCAACCCTTCCCAACTGCCATCCACGACTCTCCCTTTACCCCTTAATACTTTTTCTCTCTCCACTAGGCGACTTCTCCAGCCTTACAACATTTGCAACATTTTTCAACTTAGACGAGTAAAACATAAACTCCGTTCAAAAGTTCGTCTGTCGTCTTTTCATCTTCTCAATAAGTTCACAAAACTAGAAACCAAAGTATACAACGTCTTAACCCATCTTCAACAATATTTATTGTTGATGTTTGGACTACAACCATCTCTCGTTGACTTCGCTGGAAAATGTCCGGAACTCAATTCGTTCATATTTCAGGAAAGAGGTCAGCAATCAATGAGCGGAAAAACTGAGGAAAAACTGAGCCCTGTGTTTTCGTGAAAACACAGGGCCCAAATGGCGTTTTCACGCAAGTCAATAGTTTATTCCGTAAGAGATCTCGTGTGGAGGAATCAAATCTTGGAGTCACTGGTGATGAATTAAATCTTCTTGATAGGGCTGGTATGGAAATTGATAGTACGACTCCAGATAGAACCGGAAACAGGATTATATGTGATGGATTGCAGAAACTTGCCCTTATTGGAACAAATTTCGAATTGTTTCATCTACCAAATCCTGCGGGAGGAAATCAAATAATTTCAGAGGTCGTTGAACCAAAAGTCAAATCAAGGCTGCACGGCGAGCCTATTCTTAATTTCAATGAGACATTAACAACTGATCTCATACCGAGCTTAAATTTATTGACTTTTTTTTGCAGCTATGAAAACTTGCGCTTCATATTTAGCAGGATAAACAACAAGAAATCATGTGGTATTAACGGTATTCCGAATATAGTTCTCCGACATTTGACTGAGGTTGTGATTAGAAATTATTGCATATTGTTCAATAACATGTTGAGCAATTCATATTTCCCAAATGAGTGGAAAAATGCTAAGGTTTTTCCGATCTTCAAGAAACGAAAAGAATTTCGTGCCCTGAAAGCTATCGCCCGTCAGCTTGCTGCCTGATATCAACAAGGATTTCGACGTGATACTAAATAAAGCATTAAACGGCCACATTGAGAAATATGAGGTGATGCCGAATTGCCAATTTGGTTTCCGTGCCAGGCATTCATCCGTACATGCGATAGAGAAAGTGATCTCAGACATCTGTTGGAAGCTAAATGATAGAGAATGTGTTGGAGTGAGCCTCATTGATTTGAAGAAAGCCTTTGATACCATGTGGTTCCCGAGACACCTTGTTGCGATGATTCATGGTTCTAATTCGAAGCCTTGAAGCGACTTAGAAACCCATCCACTCTTGTCTGGATTGGAGTTTTCTGGCCGTCTTGAGCACGAACACTATCTAAAGCTAACTCTTTGCCGAAAAAAGTCGCAACTCACGAAGAGCAGGAACCGTAGATTTCTATCTAAGAATGCTGTGTTTTGAAGTACTGACGATTTTCTTTCTAGAATCTTCTGTAACTGGACATGGAAAAGTGAAGCTTTTGACATTTCATTTATTGCACAGAGATATTATTCTGAATAGTAAAGTCATACCTCTTCTGTTACTGTCAGTGCTCCCCTAAATACCCTACGTATGCCATCACCATCAATAAGCCCTATATGGACATCAGATTCTAGCCTCACTGCCAATACAGGAAAGAAAGAAAGGTCCACAGATCTAAACACCCATCAAAAAGTGTTTATATTTTGCGTGTTGTAACTTAATGTGATTGGCCTTCCATTAGTCAGCAGAATCTGGTGAATCCTCTGATCACCCAATCGTTATTCTCTTCGTAAGGATACTCGATGGTATGGTCTGCAAGAATCATTTGAATCCTTTAAATAAGCCTCGGATGAAAGTTTGATGACCAGGATGTTCTACAATTTCAAATGAAAAGTTAGTGTACTACTAACTTCGCTGGTTTCTTCAGCAGGCGCTTGATGACCGCCATTAATAATCAAAACTCATCGTTTTCCAGTGATTCCGTGGATAATGACAATTCCAGCGAAAGGCTCATTTGTTTGGTGGCCTGTTCGAGCGATTCGTTTCTAAAGTGCTGAAAATTAGATCACTTTGTGGATATCTATAGTATTCTTAAGTAACCTAAGTATGTTGCCACCCTGTTCAAGTTTCAATTTTAAGCCAGGAGTTGGTATTAATCTTCCTAGTTGCACTCCTTGTACCTGCCACTTTGACTGATTATTTATAGTTTATGGTTTTATGTTTATATTAACAGAAAAAACTTTTTGGGTTGATACGTCCTTTAGCAAGCACTCTTCAGCTCAGAATTTTTCATTGAATTTGTTTTTAATGTTGATAAATTTGACAAAGGAGTATTTTGACTGCTGATCGCTCTGCTGACGTTGACGTGTCCTTAGCGAAAACCCTAGCTTGATTTCCGCTGACGTACTGCTCTCCTATTTTCAACTTTTATTTCAGTTCCATTTTCGGTCGTATAAGTTTACGTGGAATTCAACGACAACTTCTCGGGTGAAATATATATACTTTAGGTAGCCTAAGCTTTTCAAATCAAACAGATATTTTATTTATTTGGAAGGAAGATGCGCAAAGTCTGCGTAGATACATGCAGCGCTATAAGTCTGGGGCGACTTTTTCGGAGAGCAAAATTAATTTTTATATGCCTTGCGCCTTACCTCAAAATCTCTTAGAGAAGTGTCATATTTTACGCAAAAAGATAAGAAATCAACCATTCCAAATGTTCATTCAGCTATTTTGATTGAATAACGTTAGACTGGAAGTTGGCAAAGCTATGTAAGTTGTCTAAAGTATCCAGAGTCTGCATACTGAGTACCAACTGCTTCTTGGTCACAAAGGTTTCCGTGTAAACTGTCAACTCATCTCACGATCAATGAAAGCACTTGTCGAGCTGTTGTTTCAGCTCGAGCAAGTTGGGCAATCATAGTTCGAGTTCTGCTTCAATATTCCAATGTGCAAGCTAAATAGCTTTAAATAAGAAACATTTCTCGTTGGGAGCAAAACAAAAGAAAATATCTATAAATCCGATTATTATGCTCAAGTAAGGATATTATCGAGTAAATGCATAACATAGAGGCAAAGAAGAGCAAAGTTTGTTGGAGCATCTTGATTTCCTGTAACATTCGAAAATACATGATAAATATATGATGAGGAAGCATCAGAACATCAGCAAGAATTTAATGTTTGTATATGAAATATTTCAATTGCAATAGAATTTGACCAGCATTCCACTACAGGTTAAAAAGTGAGGTGTAAGCTTTGAACAAAATGAATAAATTTAATTCAATTCTAAGTTATCGACTAACTAAGCATTTAGCACAACTTAGATAACTTAGCATTATACTCACTTCTCTAGAAAGACACCTGAATGCTAATAATAAATCGTCAAAATTAAATATTTATAACTCTGCTTGAATTCACACTTCAGATAAATATTGCCATTGATTATTAGGCTTTTTATTTGCAAAGAAGAAGCTTCATCTTGAAATACTACCAGTATAAAACAATGAAACTGAGAAATACACTCTTATGTAGACAGGCAATTATTTGAACATGTTTTTAAATATTTTAAAAAGATTTTCCCAAGAGAGTAATTTAAAATAATTTGAATTAATTCATTATATTTATATTAATAATTAATTCAATTAATTCATATTAAAGTAAATGGCTTTGCAAACATGGGATTTCGTTGGCTAATTTTTAATCAAAGGAAGTTCATAACGTGTTGGTTTGCAAGATTTTATATTGCCCAAAATTAAAATTTAAATTCAGGAAGGCTTGCTTTAGATGGGAACAAAAAGGTTTAGACACCAAAATAAAGAAAAAGTTTTCTGACTGATTTTCGAGTTCTTTAAACTCTGATTGCTCAATCGTGATCAACTAGAAAACTGAAATATGTGCAACTTACAAACGCAATCTATTTCAAAATATTCGGTTTATGAATTGAGAGATACCGATTTAATCAGTATAACCCTACGGTCGTTTCTTATCATCATGAAGATGTCAAGAAGCTTGGTATTCAGATTTCGTTCTCACATATTTGTGATATATGTAATGATAATGACAATCGAACGTTGTTCAACATATCAGAAGTGAGGAACCAATGTTTTATTGATTGTGGAGGATCGGGTCTTGAATAAAGAATAAATCAACTTTGATTTCGAATTTATTGTATAGGTTTTAATTTTCCAAGATGATTCACCTGATTGGCTTCTTTAAACCAAACTTATGCCTTGGTTGCGGGGTCGACAGGTATTCCAACTGTGTTGCAAAGAGTCATTTAAAATATTTGAGGTGCCTGTGAGCCAAGGTACGATGATCTAGCAAGAAATTTTTCAAACTTTCCTCCCCATCATTCTCCTTAATGAATGCTCAGTTTGAATTCCTGTTCGCTTGGCTACTATATCCTTATAAAGGGTGTTTTAGCACTTTCAAATGAAATAAAATACGGATCAATTGTCTTAATTGCAATGGAATTGGTACTATTTCAGGTAATTCTCAGCCATGTTGTATCTGAATATGATTTCGAACATATGAGCGCAACGACTGGGGCGCAAGGAATCTAAACGATTACTCTAACCAATTATAGGGGCCATATCTCACCAAAGACGCGGCCAATGTTTTGCAAATGGTCAACTCTCTCGGGCTTGTCAGCATTGACGCGTAATTTTATTTTATCACAAAAACTAGTCCAGCAGTGTTAGATTACAAGATATTGCAGGCCAGTTCATAGAATAAAATTAAACGGTCATCAAATGCTGTCTTCAATATTTCTATGGTTTCACGACCTGTATGGCATGTCGCACTGTCCTTTCGGGATCTGCAGCAATTATTTCTTGGGCCTATACACCGAATCTATCCGTGCCCGTTGATAGTTCAGTTTTCAACACGAACTTTATTTGTTCGCGCGCAAACCAACATCCTTCGATCAACACAGGACTATGTCGCATGAACTCACTTGAGTCTTCATCAATAATATACACTAGAGATGCTATGATTTTTTTATTGCGCACAGAACAAAATCTGAATGAATGCGTGTTATCAATGAGATTAAACATGGCGCTGAAACGATTCATGATTAATCGAATTAATTATTCTGATGGACGATCATAAAATTAACGGAGTGCGAGATGAGTTTCTCCAACAGAATCGTTTCTTTCGAAATATATCTGCACAACTTGTAGACATTGTTCGAGTGTCAACGTATTCATCATATTAACCAGAGCATCTTCAGTGCTGAATACATTAAAAAAGATGAATTACTAAAATGTAACCGTTTTCAGTATTATTCAGTTCTTTAAGGTCAACCTTTCTTTCTCGACCAGGACTTTTCTACTATCTACTGCAGACAATAAAAATAGATTCTTTATTACAATACTTGCTGTTATTCTTATTCCAGGTGCATGCATAAAGTTTTTTCAGTTTGCTTCGGCGAAAAAATAACTAATTTTCTAAGGAAACAAAAATTTCCTTTTTGATCAGGTAATTCCAGGTAATTTATAAAAACCATGCCAAAAAACTCCTTATTTTTTGCGGCAAACCATTCGTCGAGCCACTTTCCAACTTCCTCGAAATCGCTGAAGTGCTGCTTTGCGAGCGCTAGCCCCATTGATGCGAAGAGTCGATATTCAGATAGCGCCAAGTCTGGGGAGGACAACGGGTGCAGAAAGATGTCCTAACCAAGCGATTTCACTTTGTCTTTCATCGGTTTTGCTGTATGTGACGGCGCGCTGCCGTGCAACAAAATCAATTTACCGGGTCTTCTGGCCCATTCGTTTGAAAATCTATAATACACGACACCACTCCGGTCCCACCAGAGCGGGATGGTCTAGCCGAAGCGATTAGGACTTCGCGTTGCAGGACCGGCTTCGCCAGGTATACGCCACGAGTTTTTCAGATCACTGCCTTTTGCATTGAAATGACAACTTTTGAGTTGTCAAAACCATGTCTCGAAAGTCCTCATTGATTAAGCATGTTCACCATATGTTTTTACGAGAAAACGATGACTTTCAACAGCTATTTTCTTTTAGGTACATAAGAAAAGCAATGCGTGCCACACATGCTCTTTTACGGCACAAAATTGATTGACTTGATTGATCAACACTACAAAACAAACACTTTGTTTTTGCGAACTCAAGTTTTGTGTATTTATAACTAAATGTTAGACGATTGAAATAGAGTATGTGTTCAAATAATACGCTGCGTACATTTCGCTGGCGCCATTTCATAGTCAAACTGTGCATAAAAAACTTATGCATACACATGGTACGTGGTTGTCTTTGGTTCATCATAGTTTTGTACAGGACGCTTTACGATTTCTTGCAGAGACCAGCAATGAGAAGTATTTGTATTTGTTGCTCTCCTGATTTCAAAATCCGTTATGCCTAGTGGTAGGCTAGTAGCTGTTTTAGGCTGCTCGTACTCATGCTTGTTCGTGATTAATAACTCCTTCAAACGCATGCCTGCGATAGCGTCCACATGTGATATCGTAGACCATATGCACAGTAAGAGGGTGCAATCCATTTGATCAAATTGGTAAATTAATTTCAATCCTCTTTTCTTTGACTAGGATTAACCAATGTGACTTTCTAACTTCATTTTATTTCGAAGGAATTCAATATGGGCTTGACAGACGAGGAGTTTCTGACATTTTTGAAGTACTGGTGCACGTCCTCTAGTGCCTCGTTTGGGATGCCAGTGGTATCAGTTATTTTCTCGGTAATTCTATCAATAAACGGTTACTGCCAGTATAAGTTTCGTCGCTTAACTCTTTTGCTACTGTTTTTAGAGTAAAATTGAGATAATTTATTCGAGTGGTTATTGACATGATTTATAATGTTTACAATTATTTTCAGCCTAACTCATAGCCTACGGGTTTTGTTTTATGGCTGGTACCTTATAGTTGGTGTCTTATGGTTTTATGGTTGGTATGATACCAAAAATTCTATCTTGGCATACTTGTTCTTTAACCTTTTCATTTGTTTGAATGTCTAACATTTACTTATTCCTACCCTTACACCCAAAGTGTGATTTAACTTATTTTTTATTCATTATTTTTAACTTTCAAAAACTTTATTCTAATACAAAATTATACAATTTTTATTTACTACTGCTATAAGACTATAATATTATGAGCGTATTTATCGGCCATTTGTTTGGCTGTACGCTTCATCAACCTCTTGGCATAGAGGTGAATCAGTTCCATAGCTGTAAAAGCTTCCATAAAAGCGAAGCGCATAGGCACAATTGTTGAGGACGATGTTGAATGGACTTACTTGGATCTTTATGGATACTACACAGTAATTCTCTTTATTGCAAACTGCACGACATCTGGATGGATGCGTATTATCAATGAGAGTATACATGGTGTGGAAACGGTCCTTGAATAATCGAATCATGGATCGTTTCCGCACAATTACCGTTACCCGACATGAAAATCGGTTGGGATAGCACCGTCCATTTTTCCTCTTGTAGAGTTCCCTGCAAGCCCCAAGGATTTTTCATTTCAGTAATCCTATCTTATCCCACCTGTAATTTGGGGCTACCTGCCCATAAGTTTTTCAGTAACTGCTTCCTGAAGAGAGATATTAGAAGATTGTGTGCGTAAAAAGTTTTCCTCCAATCAGGTGGTTTTTCGTTCGTTTGAATCTATGCAGACCGTTAAAAATGACTTTGGTATCACATAACCATATATGCTAATCTTTGAACACAGCCTCGAGCACTTTTCTTAGCGTTACCCTTTCTGTGCCACTTTTGGGAGTAACATGTTAAGGGGGCGTCCATAAATTACGTGAGATGTTTAAGGGGAGGAGGGGGTCGAGTCAAATCTCATCTAATCTTACGTTGGAGAGACAGGGGGTCTCGGCAAATATCACGCAGTTTTTTTCTGATTGAAACAAAAAAAATTATACTATTTTGGTCCATTTGATCTAGATTGTACATGCTTATGATTTAACCTTAAGCGTATATCGTAATACGATTAAGATCATTCACTAATTTGTTCGAAAGAAAATAATTTCATTCATACTTCGACGTTATACATCTACTGACTGTCAAACTACCATATTTGTTTTATACTAAATAGCTCAATTTAATCTGAATTTACGGTACAGTGTAGCCCGCTCTTTGTTTTCGCGCTACTGACAGCCGAACGCGCGACTCGATGAACGAGAGCTTACGAGCTGAGTGGCAGCGACACACGGACAGGTTCCAACCTGCTTCGTTTATTTATTGGCGCAAGCGCCAACGGCTTAGAGTGGCTAGATCAGAACGAAGTTGAAGGAGCAGATGATTTTACTGAAAATCATATGGACATGTTGGTTCCAATAGTCTCTCTTGAGACCGCGCATGATTTTCCATGGACTGAATTAGAGTAGATATTCTTTTTTTTAATCACAGTAGCCACGATTTTAGTATTCTATTGTTAAATTTTTATTACACTTATAACTCTCAGCAATATTGATTACTAGTCTTAACTAGTCGTAAATAAAAGCACGAAGTAAATTTTTTTTTTCTTTTTACAATAACAATCCAACGCGTTTACGTAAGAAACCCACATTTTGAAAAATCTCACGTGAGATTGGGGGATGGGGGAGGGGGTTGAATAAAATCTCACGATATCTCACCAGGGGGGGAGGGAAGGTTCAGAAAATTTAAAAAAACACCTCACGTAATTTATGGATGCCCCCTAACGAGTGCAGATATTTTTGTGTCTCGTTCTTGCAAAGCGTAGCTTGTGCTCACATGACCCCAACACTACAACATCAGCCACGAGATTCAACTCGATCACGGGCTTAGGTTCATATATGAATATCATATATGAATATATGAAAGACAAGGGGTATAGACTCCTGAGGGATACTGTAAAACCTTTCCCATTGTTGATGCTACCTCCTATTTATATGATATAGCGGTAACATGTTGATGGCGGATTTTTACTGTATTATATGTACAGTAGTGGTTCCGCTAAGGCAGAGGGTTCAAAAGTCAAGTTCGTTGAGGTGTGTGTAAGACAGGTATGACGTGAATAGAAACGTTTTGCTGGCACTTAGTTGGTCTATCCTATATTTTCACAGAAAAATTTAATTTGAATCCTTTCGAAATGTGAAGATATTTGAGGATTTTACTTTTTTCTAGTCTATAGACGAGGAATGATTAAGCGCGTAATTATCTTAATCATTCCTCCTTCGCGGAATGATTAAGCGCGTAATGTCTGCTGTGATGTATTTGATTTGAGTCACACCTCAGTGATTGCCT
This sequence comes from Stratiomys singularior, assembly GCA_954870665.1. Lineage (NCBI taxonomy): Eukaryota > Metazoa > Arthropoda > Insecta > Diptera > Stratiomyidae > Stratiomys > Stratiomys singularior. The sequence continues at coordinate 53,700,710 of OX940879.1, read as the reverse complement.
ATCAAGGCTGGTCGTTTAGCAAGTAAACGCATGTAGTCTATCCCGCCTCGTGATTAACTTTTAACTTACGTGAATAGAAAGTTACGAGCACCGTGAACACTTGTTATAACTTCCACCTCCTCCCTTGTTCTCCTAAAGAGAGAAGTATTTCTTCATTTTTAACTTCTTTTCGGGGAAAGAAAGACAAATTTAAGTCTGATTTCTTAAGCCGTGCTTGAAAGGTTGTTTAACAGCTGTCTTCGAAAAGACTTTTAGACTTTCTACAGTTGTTTGAAGACTTCCTGTGTCACTTGTTGCGTATCACGCCGGAATGCTTTGACGCTACATTGCCAAGACATGTTGCTCCTTGGTGCGGTCCACAACCACTTTTCCAGAATAGTACCTGCAAACACTGTAGAAAAAAAATAGAATCGGCTTTTCTATTGTAGAGCCTCCGTCAATCTTGCTGCTGGATAATCCTGGACCTTAATGTTTATTGTGGGTCGGAAATAATTTATTGGGCCGGTCATCAATTTTAGTAGCCCTAGCTCGGCAGTAGCGTTTCGTCCTTGGCTTTTTTGGACGGTTTTATTTCTTTTCGTGTTCCTTTTCCGCATCTTGGTTGACGCTCCTTTCGGCTAAGTGACTGAAGCATCTACCATTTTGGTTGTTTTTAATGTGGAACAAAGTTCTTTGGCTTTTTTGGGCAGATTGAGTAATTGTTGGTTAAGGAATTGGTCGATGCGTGGGATTTTAGTGTGGTGAGATTTTAAATGTGAACTGGAAATGGTTTGTTTTGTAACGGGAATCCGTTACATTCCGGTACAATGACATCAAATATTTCATGCCACTCCATTTGATTGAAAGGATGCGTTAGGTTTGCGTACATCAACATTACGTTGAATAATCAAATCTTAGTTTCAAATGAGGTGTAATAAGTGGATTTTTGATGTTTCATGTATTATAATTTGGAGGATGCTATGGAGAGATCCGAGCATCCCGAGTCGAAATATTGAACCTCTTTTCATGGTTTTTACTCCTAATTGAACATAACATGATACTTTTTAATACTACAGCTGCTTATTTGAATCTTTAACTCCTTCTCAGTAAAATTATGCTCCTATTTACTTATCACCAAAGCCTTTATCCCCTGAATTGGACCTATTACTCCTCCTAGGTTAAATAATAATTTTTATATTCAATATATATTTAATGTTGCATAAAGAACTTTAATTTTTCTTAATAACTAATAAGAAATGTATATAGTTACTTAACTGTAACTAGTGGATAAATATTTTAAAAACAGTCATTTTTTGTTTATTCCAGCTCTTTTATTAATAGGTAATGAAACGTACATTTGACAGTCAAAATTCATATATATACAGTTTATAATGATGGCGTCTACAGGAATAGCCTTAATATTGTTAGTTTCATGACAATTAATTAAAAATTTAGAAGTATTAAATGAGTGATGATCACCATTTGCAATAAAAACATAATCACAACTAAATTCTTGTATAACAGAATATTGTTGATGCAAACAGTTACAAATTCTAAGCCTACATCTACAGTGAGAAAGTTTTACAAAACAATGGATTTTTCCGATTTTATTTTGGCCATTTTCTGAATACTGTATAATTGAAGAGTTTGTTTGTAATGCTCTAGTGTCAATAAATAACCTTTCAATTTTCATCAATATGCATGTATACTTTTTACATATAAATTAGTTACTGCCATTACGTTATAATGAATTTTTATTTGTTTGTAATTATAGTTATCACATTAATTCATATAGTGGTACACTTATAATTGCAAACGAGTAAAAATCCATTTTTTTAGTGATGTTGACTAATTTATTTTTGAAAAGTATAATAATAATTATTATAATAATAATATTAGTAACTAAATAGGATGTAAATCCTCAACGGAGATTGAAATTGAGGTCCTATTTTGCGCCTAAAGATGGAAAAAAGGGAAATTTGTGCCACTTTTAGACGTTAAATTGAATCTCATTTTACATAGGATTCAGACCCATTTTGATACTTTTAACTGCTCAACTATTGGGGGGAAAAAGGTCCAAATAAGGTTCAATATTTCGACTCGGGTAAAATCTCTCATATGCTTCCTCGTTGCGTTCCAATTTTAAAATGGCATTTTATGACCGCGAACCAAAACTTTGAGAGTTTGAGGGCAGGTTTTCATTTCGAAAGGAAACGTCAACTTAGTTGAGATTGATGCCATGGAACATTCAACACAAATGAGAAGAAAAATGTAAATAAGTAGATATCACCTGCCTTTTATAGAATCCTGATAGGGGTGTTGAACCTGATGAGCCTGGGAGTATATGCAATATGAAAGTAGAATAGTATCTCGCATATCACGTTTCCTTGAGGGATGACAGTGTGAAAGGGGAGTGAAAAAGTTGAGGGATAAGTTGTATAAATGTGTGGAATTAAAGAAAGTTAAAAGATCAAGTCCTACTACGATACAGTATATAAGGCATTTTCCATGTTTAGAACGGTATCCTACAGAGTATATGTGGCGATTAATAAATTAAAAATCAATATGAATCTGCCATATATATGATAAATTTCAACAAAATTTCTTGAATTTAAAATTTAGAAAGGAGATCGGTTCAGCCGAAAGGAATGCTCGGTAGCTTTGCGTTATCTTTTTACGAAAACACGCGTATGCAGTCATTTCCTTGCAATGTTTTGCTGGGTTACGAAAGGATAATTGATTTTATTGCTGGTGTTGTGAGAATGGGAAATTTTCGCATTATGACATGGTGAATCGGCGGTAGTTTTGGAAGAGAGCTGTTTTATGGTTGGGGTTGAGAGACAGGTGCAAGACTAGATAATGTATTGCTTTAAGCAGATATTGTTTAGTTTGGGGGCGATAAGGTTTTGTGTTGTTTACAACTCCATTGAGCGATAAAAGGTGTTGAGGCAAATATTGAAATTGATTCCAAAGCGATTTTCCCATGCTAAATTTTTCGAGTATGTTAACTGTGAAAGGATTTTCAACGAAGTATAGTTTTTAGCTTTTGATCATATAGAGAGTAGATATTTGTTGATAGTTCATTGATTTCGGTGCAAAGGTGTTGGTGGGTTGTGCTTTGTTCATTTCGGTAGAATTCAGTAGGAAACTATGCTTACGTCGGATGTTGTTGTTGATATCAGGAGGGTGCGAGAACAATTTGTGATTGCCCAATCTTCTCATAGGTATATATGACCTGATGCACTCATGTACCAATACAGTCTACCTCATATAGCATAGTTGGGTTTGAAAATAACTGGTAAATGTTTAGGCGTTTTTCGTTGCTTCATGTGGCGCAAGTTTTATAATATATTACATAATCAACCCAATCTCGACTTTTCTTTCAATTAGTAGACCTCAGCCACCATGACAATGGTTTCCGATTATCGTTTTAACTGTATAAGATTTGTAGGGCACGTAGAGTGTATAACTTCTCTCTTGTCTTGGATGGGTTTAATGGAAAAAATTAATTCAAACAATATTTGAATGAAGATGTCGTTAGTTTTACTTATATTCCATTTGGGCGATTGGACCTTCCATTACTTGGATGGTACTGGCTAATGATTTTGATGTTAGTTCCTGTCTTTCTTGTAGATATGCATTTAGCAGGTGAAGATTTGATAATTTTTTTTATATAGTTCCTTTCTTCCTGATGCTTGAGGCATTTGCGGGTTTCAAATCTGTAATCAATATAATGAATAATGTTGATTGTAGCCGTCGACTTTGCAAACGAAGCTCTGTATAACTCCGAGAATACAGATGTCTGAAGCATAGCAAAACTACTAAACAGCCCCAACAGTTCTGCAAGGGGGAGGGGTGTACGATAAACAGAAAGAGAAAGTAGTACCTTTACCTACAAACTCCGTTACAGGGTACATTACAAATAGCAATGCATCTGGAAAATTGGCGTGGCATGCTCTCGTCATGGGTAGAGCCAATGAAGCCAACCGCATCGGTGCTACCACTGTTACTGCTAGAATCATTACTGTTGGAGCAGGTAGTCCTGCTGGTGACTCCTTGACAACAGTTTTACGCTGCGTCCTTTTTTCTATTTCATCCTACGAACGATTTGCCTTGGTAAGAGTAACAAAATAGAAGCACAGAAAGAGCGATATTTGTGGCTTGTCATTCATCATTCATTCATTCATCATATGCCTGTAAACTATTATCTAAGGAAGAGCTAGGATTCTATCTTCTCTCATGCAGAGCAGCTCTATAAAGTAAACACCAGAGAGCTATATCGTACAAACTCTCATGGCATCCGATTTTTACACATATCCTTAGGACGATGTTTGGTTTGGGTACCAAACAGATACCGTACAGAGTACAAAGGTTGCAAGTTGCTCAGCAGGAAATAGTCATATTTTCAGCGGGCTGTCCTTATCGCATACTAAAGCACACTTATGAACCCATCCTTCCTTATGAAAATTTTTTGACCACATCAAATAAAAAATAAATTAAACAAATTTTTTTCATTGTTATATATTTTCATTTCAGTATAACAGCATCGATACAAGTTTTCTCAGTGTATATATTATGCATCCGTTCTGGAACGAGTGTGTCAAGGTATGAATTGATTTTAATAGCAATACTGAAAACTAATTCTGCATTCATTTTAGTTAGTTCCACGATGGGTGGCACCAAATTTATTAACATTTAGCGGTTTTTTATTGACAGTTCTGAATTTCATCATTATTGCATATTACGATTGGGGATTTGAGGCAGCTAATGGTGAAAAAAATACGATACCAAGTTGGGTTTGGTTTGCGGCAGCTATAAATATTTTTGTAGCGTACACTTTAGGTGAGTATAGGAACAGGCTGTCAAAAGTTAGCTTGAAGATTTTGTGAAGCTTGGAGATTTTTTAACTACTGGCCAGAAAAAACAACAACCACAAACTTCCAATAGAACGAAATTTAATTGGGACAGTCCTGAGTACATTGGTATTTGAGTCTTGTAGCATTCAGGACTCATTTCATGTTTAATTAAATTATGTTTGACATAACACAAAGCATAGGGCCTAATTCTGGTGTTCTAGTTTATGATTTCATGTTAAGGTGGATATGCATCTTAGACACTTGACGTATTAATTAAGTTTTCTTCTGCGGTTTCTAGTAGTAATTGACAAAATCCGCAATGCTCATAATTTAATATGAGCATTGCGGATTAATTAATGTGAATCAGGTAAACTGTAGCTCATTTTTCAACTGTAGGTATTTTGGGTAGTGTTTATGGTTGCCGCCTAAAATAATCCGTCATATCACAAAAAAATTCAATTTTAAACATCAACGGATGAACATCCTTTTTATTCTTAACATAGGAAGGATTTACTAATCTTTTTATTCAGGCATAAAAACTCTAGAAATACAAAGGCGAATTAAAAGTTGTTTCCCTTTTTATTCTTACCTGTCATAGAATAGTAAATATTTAAAATAGTTCTAATATAGAAATAAAAGACAACGAAAAAGATTGCTTGGTTGACATTTACGAGTTACTACTGTGATTAAAAAGTAAGGTGAAATTGTTTATAAAATATAAATTCTTTATTTATTCTTCCAAATCAATTTCATCCCCTTCAAAGTAATCCCCGTCCGATAAAACGCACTTTTGCCTACGCTTTTTCCAGAAGCAGTCGGAATGGTCTTTTGCCTTCTTCGATTCTATTTTCATCTCCTCAATCGTATCAAAATGGCGTCCCCGCATTGGCCTTTTGAGTTTGCTGAATAGCCAAAAGTCGTACGGAGCCAAATCAGGCAAATGTGGTGGTTGCGGAACTATATGAGTCGAGTTTTTGGCAAAAAAGACGCAAAGAACCAATGCAATATGACATGTTGCATTATCGTGATAAAGGAACCCTGAGTCTTTTGCCCATAATTCCGGCCGTTTCTGACAAATAGTTTCACGCAAACGACGCATAACGCTCAAATAATACTTTTGGTTGACAGTTTGGCCAGGCGGAAGGAATTCATAGTACACCATACCACGATAATCAAAGAAAAATTTCAACATGACCTTGATTTTTGATTGACTTCGCCATCGTCTTTTCGGTCTTGCTTCACCTTTTGCACGATATTTCTGGATTAGTCGGTGGTTTCAGGGTCATTTGCGTAAATCCAAGTCTCGTCTCCAGTAATGCTGCATTTCAACTGATCCTGATAGTCAGACAGCAAAGTTTCACACACATCAACGCGACGCTATTTTTCCAAAAAGTTGAGCCATTTTGGCACTAATCGAAACTTGACACGTTTTAGAAACAAAACATCTTTCAAAATGGTTTTGTCTGAGCCAAATGATATTCTAACACTATCAACGAAGTCTCTCATTGTCAATCGACAATTTTCAAGCACCAAATCTTTGAATTTTTGAACGTGGCCCTCGTCGGTAGACGTTGATTGTCGTCCAGAGCGCACGCGTTCTCGGCCCACTTTGAACTCGTTGTACCACTCATAAAAGTTATAATTTTATTTTTTGTGCCATAGTTTGATCACCAAAGGCCGTTCGCAACATTTTCAACGTGCCTGCACAAGAATATTCGTTCCGCAAACAAAATTTAATGCAAGTTCTTTGCTCAACAAAATCACTCATTGTAAAAATCGAAAAATTCCATTTTGGTTGTTTAAAACAACACGTGTAACTCGGAAATAATTTAACGTTTTGACGAGCAGACGCTTGGAAAATATCAAAGACAGTCCTTCCAACTTAGAAAAAAAAATTTACCTGCCTTCTTAATGTCCGGGAGGAGTTTTAAATGACAATTTCACTTTACTTTTTGATCACAGTAGTAGTTGCGACAGGCCTCTGTGAACGAATAATGGTTTAGCATAATTATTTCATAAAAAAAACATCGTCAAAAACTATTTAACAAACATTTTGCGTGGAAAACCCTGAAAAATAAAGCGATTTTGTAAGTTTTAGATATCAAAAATTTTACTAAAGAAAAGTTTAGGTTGAAATTTTTTAATCAAAATATTTAAACCTCGTTTGCAATACGTATCCCGTAATGTTGGTATCGCTCGAGCTAAAACGGATATCAATTGTCAAAATAAAGTAAGTTTTGTGTCCGCGTAAGTCTCTCTCTGGTATGATAAATTTTGCCAGTATGATAGCCTAAATTTCGAACAAACACCTGATCTAACGATATTTAACCAAAATAACATGAATTTAATTTGGACAGATAAATTGTCTCTCATTTATCCGTGAAAGGAATAAATCTCTCTTATTACTTCTGCGTTGAAACGCATTAAAAATACAAATCTACTATATCTGAGAAAAAGTTTCAGGAAGTGCCATGGCCTAAAGAAATAGTCGTTTATCAGTATTTTGATTTCGCATAATTCTTTTTGGAGCTCCAGACCTCACGAGACTTTTTCACAAAACGCGAAGTGGGCTCTGGCATTTTCCAAACTATGGCAGAGCTTTGAATTGATAGCCAATGAACCAGTTGTTTCATTGTGAATAATATTCTGAGTTTCAAAATAGCTTTTTTATGCTTTTATTAATAATAATTTATGTTCATTACTCACAAAAAACTACCATAAAAGAACATAGCCCGATATAACGACTGCATAGTATTCAACTGTACTATACAAGGCATTGTTTTACGAAGTCAACATAAATGGCTACAAAGCGCTTGATTCACCATACCATCAAAAATTTTAAATATCAATTTCCATTATCAGATAGATATTCGAATGGTGATTTACAATTTCACATTATTTAAAATTATTTTAAACCATATACTTAGCCGACGCTGTTCGCCTAATGGTTGTACCCGGAACTCTTTTTTAAGCTACGCATTCTATAATCCTTACTTTCATTTTCGTTATTTAACATTTACTTCTTCAGACACTTATGATATATTATCATATATATATTATATCATATATATATATCATATATCATATATCATATATATCACTTATCATACTACTTAGTATGACATCTATTTGTATTTTTTTTTTTATTTTTTGTTTATTATAGTTAATTTTTCTCATGCCATATATATATTCTAATACAAAAGTATTAAATTTCTATTTAATTTTATTATTTAAAACTATTAATCTATTTATTTACTATTATTAATCTATCTGATGGCTTTTTTCATCACTCAATCATCGGTTGCTGATCATGGTGGTTTCGTGTTCCGCCATCCTTTTTGCTGCACACTCGATCAGCTATCCGTCCTCCCTTTTGTAGAGTCTCGAGCAAGCCCAAATGATTTTTTGCTTCATGCCCCACTTGTTATTTGGTGCTGCCTGCCAAATAAGTACTAAGCAAAGAACTTTTGGGCTGATTAAGGCTTTCTACATAATACTCTTTACTCCTTTACGGATCGCTGACTACTTCCTAAAAAATTCTGCTGACTGCTTCTTTGTCAAATTCTGCAAGAAATTCATTTATTTATTCTGGTTTTCAAGATTTTCAATGTTCCCAGAATCATTAAAAAATCTTCAGTTGCTTATATTTTGCCGCTACCAATGTTTAACAAGAGAATGGCAATCTAATCCGGCTTTTTTAACTGTTAAATTTTATCACAGGCCTTTCGTTGCATTTTATTCCCAACTGCCCAATTCGCATTTTAGCTGCAGTTGTTTGATTTATTACCTGATGCTTAAATTTGCACTTTAATTGCCATATTTTGCGCTATTTAGCATTCTCGTTATAAGTACGTCACAAGCTGTCATGAAGTTTCGCCACTTCTATCATTATCATCCATAAGCAGACAACGTTAAGTAGAAACCTGATGTCAATGAGGGGTTAAAATGTACGGTGATTCCCATATTTGATGTCAAATATAGTCATTTTCAATGTAATTTATATTTATTCTTGACACAGTCAGGATTTAAATATAATATGTTTTTGAAATTGCTACTTGTTCGACGTATAGACTTCTTTCCGAAAATTTCATCAAAATTCGTAACCGGTTTGTAACGAATACACCAGAAAAATGCCAATCAAAGTGCAAATTCCTATAGCGAATTGATCATTTTTAAATAAGATTTCTACAGAAGTTATGTATCTGCACCAATAAACGGTATTACTTACAGATTGAAATCGAACGAATCCATGTACTATTAGAATCTTCTTCTTGAATCGCGGAGATTGTGGTATGATGACCTCAACAGAAGATCATTAGCCAAGGTTTTAAGTTCATCTCGTTGTGTAAGTTCATTTGAAGCTAAATCGTCTTTCCAGAACAGTTTCTGCTTCTCGAGAAGACTGTGTGGTAGTTTGAAGGATAACTCTTGCGGGTAGTTAGAACAGCAAATATTTTCGCGCAATTTTGTTGTTGAGGAAAGTAGTCAATGATTATGAAGATCTCAAATATTCTTCGAGAAGAAGAAAATAAGTATTAAAAAGCTTCCACAAATCCGAACTTCTTTGAGCACATTTACAGCAGTTGCACTTGATTCCCCTCCCCTCTTTAAAACAGACGAAAAATGGTTACAAAGGAGCTAGCGAAGGCCTTGTCATCGGCGAGTATTGGACCGTTACAAGTGAGAACTCCTAGCAGCCGCTTACGGCCAGTAATTCTAATAATTTGAGAGAACGTACAGGCGCCGGGTCTGATGCTTGATAGGGTCTGTTTGAATCTCTCTTTTGCAAAGTCAGATGTTCTTCTCGTTAGTCAGATGTTCTTCTTGACATGATTTTATTAAGGTAGAGTATAAACTACTCCCAGTAACCCATATTCAATCGAGGTGGTGTATTCTTGATAGTAGTTTCCTGTCGGTGATACGTCTGTGATGAAGCTCCGAAAAATCTTTTGGTTAATCTTAACAAAGATATCACCTGGATGTAATTTTTGAGGAGATCTTTGAAATGACTGAATCAAAGATCGATATCAGAAAAGCAATTTTCCTTTGATTTCGGTGGTTGAGAAGTTTTTTGATCTGCTGAACGAATTTTCCTTGAACTTCCTACACAAGTCATAACTGACTTCTTCTGAGTCGACACTCGTGCATGAGATAAAGAACTGAGGATCTGCTTTATCCAGTTTCATACCCTTTTTTGCTCTTTAAGTCAGCCCTGCCAATAAAGGGTATAACTCGGCGTCTAGAACTCCACGTTCAAAGTTCCTCCAGCTGTAGAATATATAGGAAATATATATACAGGATTCGCAGACATAGTGAAAAAACCAATATTTGACGAACTCCTTCGTGGGGACTGCACACAATTGAATAAAGTCGTTCCATATCCACTGGATTCCTGATTTCTCCATGAAGAATGTCTTGTTTTGAAGCCACCACCTAGTGCATAAAAATCATTTTTTCACACAAAGTAAGTACTCGTCCCAGGTTTTCAATTAGGTCCCCTTGGTGTTTACCGTGTCTTTGTCAAATATAAAAGTCTTCCCTGCCGAGGCTGAGCTTAGTATAGTGAATTCCTCCTACTTTAGACTTGTGATATTCACTCAAAGTTAAAGCTGCTTAAAGTATTCAATCTGGGTCGTCATCTTTTATAAATTGATGCTCCCCCCAGTAAACTTTGTGTTGACTTTTCAATCGTGTTTCTCATATGAATGGAAAATGTGTTCTACCCATGTCCAAGTATTTTTCCACAGATTTCCTTTTCTATCGTGGATCAGCGAACTAATATTTCCGATGGAGACCTTAATGGAACTCTCCGCGCCAGGGCGAATTGTTAACGGCAAAGTCTTAGTACGCCGCCTTTTCCTAACTCCGATTAGTGATTTTTTCATATAGTAGAATGAAGTGTCCACATTGCAAGTGATAAATGACCTGTCACCTCCCAAAAACCGATTGCAGTCGTTGTAAATGGCAGAATTCCTTTCGATGCCTTTTATCCTTATTGGCTTACCTTACAGGCTGAGTTGCAGTTGGTTAGGCTACTCCTCTTACCATATTCACAAATGAAACCCCCAATTTGCGCAGTGTTTTTTAAGGAAGCGATAACAAAGTCCATCTTTTCTTTCTTTTTTATAGATTCTCCTTCCTATTCTCAGCATTCTTGGCCTTAGGACAACCACTAGAACTCGCGAAATGGCCTTGATTATTGCAATTCGCACAATAATTGCATCTTTTCCTTTCCTTTTTAATGGGGTAGTCTGTGAATTGGTGGTGTTTATCACATTTAACACAGTGAGGTTCCATTCCACAGTTCGAGGCAACATGACCAATAACTTGACAATTGGAAGATTGCGATGCGTTGAATGTAGTCAAAAGCTTCCACTCCACATCTTGGTGCAAGGGTGCTTAAGCTTCCATGACCTTTTTGACGTCAAAGTCTGGCTTAAATTAAGAAGAAAAGTTAGAAAGAGGAATTTTCATTATTTGGCAAATGAACCGCTAACTTGAGATGCCGACAATATAGTGGTGGTTATATAGATCGTATGCAACAGACGCGAAGGATTAATTCAATCAATCATCAATGTTCTTAACAGCTTAGGTTGCCCTTTGCAAAACTTAACATTTGAAACTTAATTCAAACTATTGATAATTTTAGCTGTTTGGCTCTTTCTTAGCTTGCCAAAAAAGCTTGCCATAGATGCGCACAAAAAAAAGCTCAGAACTGCCATTAAATCCAGATGAAACAAATGTTGTATATGTAATGTGTGTATATTATTAAACACTGACATTAGTCAAAATGTTAATGTCATTCGGGTTAATGGTCAATGGTTAAAGGCATTTGAAATATTTCACAACTATTTGTACACTATTTGAATTTGAGGCCTTTAGTCTCGAAAATATTTGATTCCAACAAAATGGTGCCAAACTTGCAATATAGCCCTTGGATCTATGCTTTAGCGTGGGGATAATTTGGCGAGATGGCGTGGTTCAGCTCGTATACAAGCTTAAAAGTACAGAATCGGTCGCCACAACACAACATGCATCCCTTATGAGGTAAAAGTGGGAGAGATGCCATACTTTTTATCGAAAGGTCTAATAAACATGTAAAAATATTAGATATTTCAACCGTTTGATTTTTATATGAAAGATTCATTGATAATGCATGGTAAAATCATAAACTTTTTGTGTTTCGATAAGAAAATAAAAACGCTGGAAAGCAAAAAACGTAAGTCAGCAAACAGTCATAATATGTGATGCCATCAATGTGATCACGACTTCTTTTGATTTTTTTTACGTATGCTTTCTCTACCACAATAATAACAATTTGGCGAGTACATAGTGCAGAACTCATGAAGCCATTTGAAATAAAATAAGCACTGGATCCAATCCGTTTCCATATTCACTTTATAATTAGCTGCTTTTATTTTAACTAGATTTGATGATTTGGTATTTATCAAAAAACAAGCTCGCTTTTTTCGTCAAACCGTAGAGCTGAGAGTATTAAAATTGGTTTTGACTCTGCGAGTAGTTTGGAAGGGCTATCATCTGGTTGTCTCGAAATTCATGGCTTCGGTTGCGTCATTGCTTCATTCGAATGAGCCGATGAAGGTAATACTTCAATGGGATTGCATTTGTATCATGTGGAAATCTTCCACAAGCCCTATAGTTGTGGCTTTCCCCCAAGCCTTCCGTAGTAAAGATCCAACTTGTAGTCTTATGATAGTTTTATTTTTGTTTCTGAGCATCCATGCATTAGCCTCCTGATTAAAAAAGGTATTCATAGGTTTAAAAGAAATACGATCCAAGGGTGGAAGTGTTTGCGTGGTATGAATTGGCAAACATTTAATAATTACATCATTCTTTTCCAGACTTTGGTTTTCCCGACAGAAAAGGTTCCAAAAACCATCCCATAAATAGGTCTGAATTCACACAAGATGACTTTTTGTTTATGTAAACGTTGGACTAATTGGGCAAACTCGAGTTGTTTATTGACTCCTTTGATAATTATTACTGGCGGTAGGAAACGGCCTTCTGCACTACAACAAGCTACCAGCGAAATCGCTTCTCCCTTTTCCTGAGTCGTAATCACGTGAAAGTCTGTAGCTCCTTTCATTTTTAAAAACTTTTTCAGGATCCAACTCTCACCGACGTTGAAGTTTTGTTCGATTTTTTACTCCATTTTGTAATGCAAGTTTCAAAAATGTAACAACTTCTTCCGTGTTTTTACCCTGAATTTTAGCAACCGATGGACCTTCTGCTTGACGTACCGAAATATATATATTCCTTCCTATGAAGGAAGTAAGCCAATTGTACGTAATCATTTCTTTTTCCTTCGAAAATTTATGCTAGATTTTAAGCTTTCCGGCGGATTCATAAGCAATTGAACGAATAGTGCCCCAATCAGGAGCGAAGCCAGTAATAGCTAGGCGTTTAATGTATGATGCAAATCGTTTCTCGTTTTCTTTTCCGAGACATGCTAGAACAATATGGAATTTGTATTTATTTTCATACATTTATTTTCATTTTTAAGATCGTAAAAAATAGCCCGTATTTCTTAGTTTTGCCTGTGTTGAGCCTCCTAGATAGGATATGTATCGGTATGCCATAGCGCTTTTGGGCTTATTTTTTTGAAATAATCACTTCTCTATCGCAAAGATTAAATTCTGCTTAGTCCATTTCTCTCTTACAACTCTTATACTTATGACGTATAAATATAGACGATAATTGAAAATATCCAAATGATTTTACCTTTGCTAAAGGTGGCATCTTTCCTCATTTCGCGAGAGAGATGCTTGATATCGAATATGCCAAAACATAATTTCAATGAGCTGAAAACAAGTCAAAAACATATTAAGAGCAACTCTTACCTTATTGCGCCTTTACTCTACTTATAACACACAAAAATATTATTGTTACTCACAAATTTCCATTTCCATTTTTACCCTACCTATCGCGCCATATGCAGTTTGTCCTTTGGAGTTACGTAAACTCAATCTACCTTTCTAGCTACCTCTATATATAGTCTCTATATAGTCTACCTTTATAGATAAGATGCCTACGCATTTGAAGGTAGTGGTAGTAGTAGTAGTAGTAGTAGTAGTAGTAGTAGTAGTAGTAGTAGTAGTAGTAGTAGTAGTAGCAGTAGTATTAGTAGTAGTAGTAGTAGTAGTAGTAGAAAGATTAGTAGTTGTTGTTGTTGTAATAGTAGTAAGTGTAGCAGTTATAGTAGTAGTCAGTGTGGTAGTAATAGTGCTGGTATTTCAACAATATCCGTTTACGTAGGTGAACTGCTACCTAGGTGTGTTAAGGACATTCTCCATTTTGCGTTATTGTGAGTAAATTGCTTTTTCCCATTGGCTTTTTTTAAATATTGCTCTGGATATAAGTGGATTCGATAAATCTCCAAACCCAGGTCTTAAAACTGAAAACTTAAAACTTAAGAGAAAACTCCTTAAGATGAGAAAATTTCATATACATATTACATTGAATAATTTGATAGATTCTCAATTCATTTATGGTTCTTTTTTCACATATCACTTAATTTATAAGGAATGAGTGCTACTTTCATATTGTCTTTTTAGATGGGATCGACGGTAAACAAGCGAGACGTACTGGAACAAGTGGTCCACTCGGCGAACTTTTTGACCATGGCTTAGACTCATACTCAACAGTATTGGTGCCCATTTATATGTTTTCATTATTTGGAACTCATGACTTACCACCGATACATATGTTTTTTGTGATATGGAACGTTTTCCTCAATTTTTATTTATCGCATTTCGAAAAATACAACACGGGTATTATGTTTTTACCATGGGGCTATGACTTTACAATGTGGGTAGGTTCAGCTTTCTTATTGTACTTTCATATACATACAAGTTATCTTGGAATGATTTGAAAGAATATAATTATTTTAAGGGAGTTACATTAACGCTGCTTATCAGTTGGTGCTTCGGCCCAGAAATTTGGAGGCAAAGCTTACCATTCGGAATATTACCCGCTCGAGTTTTCGAATTCACACTTCTTACTTCAGGCATGATTACCAGTCATCCTATTATCATCAAAAATATTTATGAGTAAGTATGCATATGTTTGAATTCCTTAAAAAAATTGTTATTTTGAATATAGTGAATTTCAATAAAACGAGTTCTTTCAATCAAATTACAGTTCTTATAAAAAGCGTACGGGTAAGATGCGACCAATCTTAGAAGCTTTGCGTCCACTATTCCCGTTTCTAGGGCTTTTTGTTATAACAACTTTGTGGGTGTGGTTTTCCCGGAATCATATACTCGATCTTGAACCGCGTATAATGTTTGTGCTTTTTGGGACAATATTTTCTAACATTTCCGTAAGTTTGTATTTAATTCACATGCAATTTCAGGTTCTATAATGGTTTGGAATTTCGCAGTGTCGACTGATAGTTGCGCAAATGTCTGATACTCGAACTGATGGATGGAATAGCTTAATGTGGCCTGTTTGTTTTGTTGCATTTATGTCATGTGTGCCCGTTGATGAATTATTGGGCTTTGCACCAATTGCAGTAGATATCGAACGATGGATGGTATACATGTTAACAACATTTATTACAATCGCTCATATCCACTATGGTCATGGAATCGTAAGTATACTATAATTTACCTCGAAAAGCTTAACAAAAAATTACTACTTATGCACACCCGGCAGAAATAATAATTAAAGCCCCCAAAAAATCGGGCAAGTTATATACGTATTCTGAAATCGAAAAAAATTATCCAAACGTATTGGGCGCCCATTAAATCTTCACCAGTGACCATGTATTGTTATTGTATTGTATTGACCATGTAAAATTGGAAAGATCGCGAGACGCAAGATCACCTGGAAAGTTCTCTCCTTGCAACTACAAATTTGAAGAAGGGCGAAACTGAGTTAGTTTATAAAAGTCGACGCGGAATGCAGGGAGAGAAAAGGGGGATATATACTCTGTAGGGATGAAACAGAGACAAATTGAAACTGATAGAAACACATTGTGTACTTTCTGTTAGCTAGTTCTTTATTAAAGTTTTGCAAACATACATATATTTCGGTTACCACTTCTAGCCAACTTCAGTACGTATACAACTGAAGAATTCCCCTCGATTCGTTCCTATTTATAGTAAACAGATGTAATTTACGTTATTGTTGAAACAAAGTAGTGATATGAGACCGAAAAGTATATGAACAAAGGATATAAAAAAAAGTAATATGGAATCGAGAGCTGACCGTCGAGGTGTTAAGAAGTTGTATATGTCGCGCATACTCTGACAATCATGTCTATTCCCAAAGCAGTGTTATAAATACGAGTGTAAAGTGTCAAAGTGTTAGTGCCAAAAGGAATGCCAGCAAACTGGGGGCGTTCGAAGAAGGAAGAGGGGCAGTTGAAAGGGAGTAAAGATAGGTAAAACAGCAGAGATATGAGATACCAAGAGGTAGTAAGATTACATATACTACGCAGAAAGGGATAGAAGATCAAGGAAGGTGATATTTTACTCTGGAGGAGTAGTTCCTGTATTTGTTTATCGGCTTGAGCCAACATGAAGTTTTATTTTCGTACCCTTGAATTTTTATACATATTTTCAATTCGCAATCCACTCAAAACTGATTATTTACCGGGAAAATCAACACAACTCTTATTGAATAACAGTATGTCGATGGACAGTGGACATGCCGCCAAGCCGAACATTGGCAAGGATCGATAAATTTCTTCGCTTGTTGCCAAGATTAACAAGATTACACTAAATCTGGACAAGGCTCTCGTGAAGTTGCTTCAAATGCAGGAAACCCTAATCAAAACGAATGCCAAACTGGTCGACCAGCAAAACAAGAATGAGTTATTAGTGATGGAACCCCCGCAATGGTCGTAGACGTTACACCTAATGAAAAGATATAACAGTTTACATGCATTCGTGGAATGAGTATATTTTGGCATAAAATAAATCCCCATAATTCTATCAGATTATCGCCAAAACTCTCAAAGAAATCAACATTCTGTACCACACGTACATCTTACCTGAGGACAGAAAGTTGAATATAGTAATCAAGGGTCTGCATGGCCTATCAGTCGAGAAGATCAACGTAGACCTTGAATTTTAGAGCTTTGATTCCACTGAAGTTTACTTCCTCATTCGAAGGTGGTACAGCTCCTTCTACCGAATTAAATCTGTCTGCCATCTAATCTGCATGGTGGAAGCGCATAGTTTCGTATGTGCTACGATTCCCAGCGAACTGGCTATTCAGCTAGTTATTGCCACGCACAGCCTCGATGCTTTTAATGCGAGGTCCTCCACCATTACTTAAAATGTCCAAAAAAAATGGAAGAAACATCGAAGTGCGTTATCAGCGGTGGAGGACCCAACTAGTTAGTAGCTAGAAACTATATTGTGTACAGAAATGACAGCATAACAAGTATGAGAGACGGATTATTATCTTCTTGCAAGGTAGAACTTTTCGCGTCAAAATTAGCAAACATCTCTCAAGTTAGAGAAATTTTGAAGTTGGAGTATCCAAGGAATCCCCCTTTCATCGCTCCTTTAGAATATATTTACTTCAACCTCCTTTCTCTGCCTTCAAGGGTTAAATTATCTTTATATGCTGACGATACTTGTGTATTCACTACATCACGACAAGCAAGAGTCATTACTTCAAGACTGCAAAAATCATAAATATGCTATCAAAATACTTTCGCAAATGGAAAATTACTTCAAGAAAAGCAAATTTCAAGACAAGCAAGACGCATCACTTTAAAACTGCAACACTCAAATGAAATTATACAAAAATTCTTTGGTAAATGAGAAATCGCGATAAGATAAGACCCATGCAATAATCTGCACAAAACGCGGAGCAAAAAAACCAACGACTTTACCTGTAGACTCTAGCAAAAAACCAAGGAGCAGAACAACTAAATACCTAGGACTCATACTCGACGATAGGACTTGGAAAGACCACATGCAAAAAAAAAGAACATAGTGATTGGGCATACTCTCTTTCCTGCACCTTACCCTCATTGTTGGCGGCTAAACTTGAAAAATAAAATTTTGGTCTACCAACAGATAACCACATGTATACCTTGAGAATGTTTTGATACGGTAGAGAAATACGTTGCGAACTGAGCATTAAAACAATTTGACAAAATAAACAAGATTCCAACAGTATCATGCTAATCAATCAAAATGAAAATCATAACATATTTTGAAGCCTCAAACAAACGGCTAAACATACTAGAGTGTCGTGTAAGGTTGTGGTGAGTGTTTAACTCTCAAAGACAGGAATGGAGAAAGAATAGTTTCGCACCAGCTCTACGTAAATTATACTCTAGTATGCGCATTAACTCCTATTTGAATTTTGTATTCGAGAACAATGACATACATATGCCATTACATCGGAAAAGTTGTTTTCACTTGCAATTATGCAGAGAAGTTTAGCCACCGCAATCTTTCCTCTCAATAACGTCGTTTCGTTTTTAAGCTCTCGATCTTTGAAAGCTCATTTTACGTGCTGCGGTGAAATTGGTATTTCTTTTTTTTTTTGTGGCGCCCCTTCGGACTGTTGCCAGTTTTAAATTGGTTACGCTATGATACTGCCTTGCATTGTTCTTACTTCATGTATGGAAATTTTGCTTATTAATGCTTCAAGTTGGACTAAAAAGTGGCTGCATCATTGAACAAAGTCTTATGTATAATAATTTGAATGAATTTTCTATTGATTATGGGCTCAATCTGTGCAATTGCGAGACTAAAGCTGAACGACTTTAATTCAAAACGTTTTGAATATTTTTAGGATGTGTAACAAATAAAATTTTCCATATGGTGGATGCACAGTTGCCGTGAACTAAATTGCTGTGCACCTTGACGAATTGACATTTCGTGCTCTTTGGTAACATTGTATTAAAAGTGATATCCTATTTGCACGCGCATTTATTGTCTAGTTTGTGGGTTCGTCATGTGGAGAACAAGCGGTATAGAATTCATCCTATACAGCACTCGTAGCTCGCTCAGGTGGACACTTAAGTCAATCATGAAATGGACGAAAATAGACATGCATTTCACGTGTTGAATTTTGTCTTTTATAAATATAATTTGAAAATAAATTTGCAGAATTTAAAATTGGCAAAACGTTGGTAAATACAAATATTCCAGAGTTCTCAATTTTGACATTTGCATGTACATATATCTTCTAACACCCAATATAATTTGATTTTTTCATATTTCATATTCAAACCTTATTTATTAAATACTTTCCATATTTTTTGCAGGTTCGCGAAATGTGTGATTATTTCCATATAAAGTGTTTCAAAGTAAGAAAATATCATACAAATAATAGTTTTACTGATAAACCTCTTAGGAATCAATAACTATTTAGAATATTATAAGTTCAACTAATGAGATATTGAATTTGGCTGTTTTAAACTTGTATGAAACATTTGTATTTTGGATTTTAGTAAATTAATTAACAAAACTTTAAATCTCGGAGGTATATTTAAGATACTAATAAAACGATTTTAATTATTTAGATATCTTTACACTCAATTAAATGCATGGACGCTTGATTCTGTGGTATTTTCTGTGATGTCCGTAATGTTAAGGTATGTCACTCATGTTAAGATTTTTTGTGGTGGATTCAAATGAAAGAACTCTTTTACCCGGTTTTATTTTCTTCACCATTGCTTACTTATCATATTTAACGGTATCTTCACACTTTACCTAATGGCTAAATTTTTAGCATTCATTTCTTAGAGCTTTCTGCTTGTAGTTACCTGAATATTTATTGAGTTTCAGGGCTTACTTATGTTTTCATGCAAAGACATGCGGTATGCCTTCATAGAAAACTGTATATGACAAAAAAGTACCGCTTACTTGTACATACTACGCCTATAGAATTTACTTCTCGATGCCTTATTATTAAACTGAAATTTAATGTGGTGAATATCCTGCTAACAACAATCGCTTTACATGCTAAAGACTGTCTAAATTTCTGCATGCTAACTCAAAGAAAATGGGTCTGCAAAACCAATTCGCTATCATCAGCAAGACGTTTCCAAAATTTTTGGTGTTTTTTTCTTCAATCTTTAGATAACGAAACCAGTTGTTGACTTGCAAAGCGTATAGGTGGATACTGTACTAAGGTGGCGGATAAATCAAAACAAGGAGTTAGAAGTTATCGATATAGTATGAATGCCGTGCCTAATTCTCAAAATAAGCAAGGCAACCGATCAATTTTATCGACCAAAATAAATCTTGTCTGCCTCTAATTCAGTTGTAGATCTAAGAATACTGTAAATAAATTTCATATTTGTAAACACATAAGCATAGCGAAATAAATAAGACGGAAAGAATATTATAAAGAGATAATTTTTATGTCCTTTCATTTTTTGAACTATAGTAATTTCTTCATACATTCTCCATTCTTAGATTAAATGTTAAAATCTCGAAAGTGATTAAATGTTTATTATACTTGAGCGAATATTATCAATGCTCGCTAGCTATCCTAACCAC
This sequence comes from Stratiomys singularior, assembly GCA_954870665.1. NCBI lineage: Eukaryota > Metazoa > Arthropoda > Insecta > Diptera > Stratiomyidae > Stratiomys > Stratiomys singularior. Next base: position 53,680,375 of record OX940879.1, on the reverse strand, counting down.
TATTATTAACACTTGTCATAGGGAGCCATAGGGAGCTTCCGAGGATTCAAACAGTTTAACAGGAAAATGGATAGCATTATGTATCCTGACAGAAACAATGACAAATAAACGGACAGCTAAAGTGAAGGAACTGAAGGAAGAAACTCTCGTCTAACGTGATGCAGGAAAAATATTGCACTTCACCAATTATGTCCAACTCATTAACAGAAAGGTTAATAAATATGTAATAATGGTAAAACAAAAAGCCCCGACATCCAATCATCTTGCTCTGATTGTTAACATCTCTAGCGTATTGTTTAACAATAACTCAAATGACAACAAAAGTGTATGGTGTACTCCAATCCTTGTGGAGCACTTCAAAGCGGCTTTGCTAAAATATGTTTTAATCAGATCCATTTTAGCAGATGGTAATCGATTAGCATACCGCATTGCGAGACAGGATAGGATATTCTTTTACTTCAAAAGAGAATAGTGTGTGGTCGGCTCAGACTCTGTCCACGAGGACATTAAAAGCCAACTTTCAGAAAGAAAAGTTGAAGCTGTGGGCCTGCCAACAACACCATGGTCGAGAGCCAACAAACTAAATTCCTTAATTCTAATTCCTTAATACTCTGTGAAAAAAGACACTTTTTAGTTGATCAAATCCTTCCAGTCCGACACTCTATCGAACGGAACTCTCCTTAAACCTCACTGAAAAATGCGTGCGGGTGATTACAATGTGCTGCGTAACGATAACAGTAGGGGTACCACCATAATTTGAAGGGAAGAATTGCATGATGCATTAAATTCTCTTCGATCAACGCAGCTCCTCCTGTACTTCAGGAACGTTCCACACCAACCGTTCCAATGGAACTCAAGTGAAAATCTTAATATGCTCCGTATATTTCCCGAGTACTCTTTGGACCCTAATATCTACTACCCTCAATCAGATATTTACCACAGCTGTATCTCACCACTAATTTCTGATTGGAGGGGATTTTAACGCAACACACGAACATGAGGGTGATTCCATTTATAGCACAAAGGAAAAAGCCATAATTTAGATTGGCTTGACATGGGAAATCCATAAACATGCTTCGCGTTTGCTTCACTATCTGACCACCGCTGTGTTTTAGTTGAAACCTACATTCCAGTGCCTACTTGACCACTTTACTATATGCCATATAACTCAATAAATTGGTTACCCTACCAAAAGGATCTCTATGGCCTCCTTCCAAATTTACCACCGGAAAATGAGGTCCTATCAAATGCTGAAATGAACACGCACGTATCAGCAATAACAGCTGCAAGAATCACGTGTTTAGACTGACATGCCCCTTCCAGAAACCCCGCAGCTCGCTTTATATGTATCTGGATCAGGAATCCACCAACTTTATAAAAATTCGAAAGAATATGCTTCAATGATTAGATCGAATATTCCATATGCATTACCTCAATACCCTATGAAATCTATAAGTACAGATCATTGAGACCTTTATCAGAGGTATTTACAACGGCGAAAGAGTTCCAAATACAACCTCAATAAAGATCCCAAACTGCAAGACAACGAAGTTTCAAATATCACTTCGGACAAAATCGGGGCATCTCCAAAGACATGAAAACAGCGCTGAATACAAAACTGAATGGGCCTTTTTACGAGCGATATTAAAAAGGCCTTCGATACCGTTTGGCATGATGGCCTACCCCATCCTAGAAGTTCGAAGAGTGCAGTACCCCACCATCTCTGCAAAAAAAGATTTTCTCCTTACTGTGAAACAAAATACACCAGATTAAAGTGGGAGAGTCAGCATCCACTACGAAAATTGTTCCTGCTGGTGTTTCACAACGTTCATGCCTGATTCCAACACTTTTCAATATATACACGACTGACACACCTCCAAACAGAAACTGCCAACTAGCAGCTCTTCCGAGCAAAACTTGCTTCCACACTTCTGACAACAACTCTAAGCAGATAATCTCTAACCAAGAGAAAATGCAGGAAAAAATCTACTATCTAGTAATCTGTTTAGTGGTAATGATTTCAACCTTGTGGAATTTACGAACGTGTGCAATCGAGTACCTGAGTCTTGCGACCATACCTCATTGCACTGAACGTCCCGGCATTATCCACGAGTCAATATTTGCTTACAATCACATCTGCATTTATTACAAGCTGGCTGTTCAAGAGCTTAGTGCAATATATGTATATTATATTTACTAATGTATTGTGAAAGTCCCCATGATATGTTGCATTTAGGAAGGCTATGTCTTTGAGAACACCAAGTACCTTCAGGCGCTCCAATTTCTGCGCGAACTTATTTTGTCAATGATATAAAATCAGCCGAATGTCCACATGTTTATTATCCTTTCTTATTTTTTTTAATAGGTGAATAGGTGAATTTCTGCTTGAAATAAATGCATATTTCAAGCATTTGAATAACAGAACGAATGAATCAAAGTCTTGGCCATCGTTAGCTACGACTTTTTCCCATATTTCTGTCAATTGATGGATTCCATCCCAGTACACCTTCTCATTTTTTGAGGAAAACCACTCATCAAGCCAATTTTTAACTTCTTCGTAAGAATGGAAGTGCTGTTCCGAAAGTCCATGCTGCATCGATTGAAACAAGTAGTAGTCAGAAGGAGCCAAGTCTGGCGAATACGGCGGGTCGGGCAGAACTTCCCAATTAATGTTTCCCAAGTAGTTCTGGACAGGTATTGCAACATGCTGCCGAGCATTATCATGTTGAAAAATGACTTTATCATGTCTTTGGTGAAATTCTGGTCGTTTTGCTCTGGTCGTGCGCTGTTCAATTTGATCAGTTGTTGTAGGTAACGTTATCCAGTATTATCTCACCAGGTTTCAGTAGTTCGAAATACAAAGGTCCCTTACTATCCCACCAAATACACAGCAAAGTCTTCTTTCCATGAATATTTCGGACTGGTTGTGATGTTGATGGCTGGTCTGGGTCTACCCATGATTTTTTCCGCTTGGGATTTTCGACATAAATACACTTGCATCGCCAGTAACAATCCAATGCAAAAAACTTTTTCTTTTCTGTCTAGCAAGCAAAATTTCACAAAAGGCCTTTCGATGTCCATTTCTTTCAAGTGATACGGCACCCATTTTCCAGCTTTTTGGATCTTTCCCATGGCTTTTAAACGTTGTGAAATGGCTGCCTGAGTAACATCCAATGCTTCTGCCAACTGTTTTTCAGTTTGTTTGTTGTGGTCAGCCAATAATGCTTGCAAATCCGTATCTTCGAACTTTTTTGGTGAGTTTCCACGGTCTTAGTTGCATTTAAATCGCCACTTTTAAATTTTTTAAACCATCGTAAACAAGTGTCTTGGCTTGGGGCATGTTCACCATATGCTTCCACTAACAATCGATAAGTTTCTGCTGTTATTTTCTTCAAATGAAAGAAGGTTATTAGACTTCCCTGCAAAAGCTCTTTATCTTGCACGTAATTTGACATTTTTGAAGTGGAAAAAAACTATGTTGTTTGTCCAATCGAAACCTATGACATACTGGAATTTATTGACAGTTGTTTACCCTCCAAAATGCCATATTAGTTATCCCCGACACAAACCATATGTAATGGTTATGATATGTGCTAGTAAAATCCGCATTTATTATTCATACACCTACTATTATCCTTTTACTCTTATGAACCACAGCCACCACGATAGTCATAGAAAGGCCGAAAGCTACGGTGAAAGTTGCGATAGGAACGATAGTCAATGCTGTGAATTTTTTTGACATTCTGATAGCGAATCCTAAGAATTTGAGAAATAGTGAGTCGAAAAGTATTCGTCCGCTTAGCTTTTAGGTGATTAAGATTGAATTTTCATATGTAACTAAAAAGGAAAATATTCCGTTCATACCCTTAATTTTATTTTATCATCTATTCTTTAGAGGAAAATTCAGTTTTGTGTGCAATGAGGTTGGTTCGAATCAACCGAAATTTCGATTGTTTCGCGCTGTGAGTTTCGGGTCGTTGTCTTTGCTGAAAATCGAATCTGCACATATCTACATACTCCTTCATATCCATATTCATATCTGCATATTCATGCTTCTTTGCAGATATTTCGGGATGTTATTAAAGGTAGGTCTGTTATAAGGTCATTTTTGAGAAATTTTCACACCGAATTTCAAACCGCCATTGGAAATTGGGGATTTGAAATTTTTTTTTTGGGGGGGTAGGGAGGTGAAGGCTATTTACGCCCTGAGTTTCGGACTCTCAGTGGGCCTACTGGACTACCGACTAAACACCTCCCCTGTCAACCGGTGCGTCTAGCCTGGAACCATTTGACTAGGCCTCCCAATTTTACGCCTTTTGGCACCTACAAGTTACAGGAGTTCCTTCTCCAGTTGGGTGGGAAACAGAAGGAGGATTGCTATAGAAGGAAACCCTCCACCTTCGACGCCTTCAGCCGGTCAAGTATGCCTTTTTCATTACTAGGACTGCCCGAGCGTAATATGCCACTTGATTCCATTTGTCAAATGATTTCAGCGTCTCTTCGATTATGCTATCTGGATGGAGCTCTCCCACTTATTCGGCAAGATCACCGCGCTGTTTGTCCCATCTTCTGCATGAAAAGAAAGTATGACAGGCGTTGCCCTTCACACCAATGCAGAATATGCAATCTGGAGACCGTGACTTACGAGTCTTGTGCAGGTAAGACTGAAAACAACCGTGTTCGCTCAGTATCTGGGTCAAGTAGAGGTCAGTCTCACCATGCGTTCGACTGAGCCACAATCTCAAATCGTGATGAGCCGCGCGGTCTTTCTTCCTCTTAGCTCACATTCCTATGATTGTTGCCATTCGTCGAGAGTGCATCGTCTTTTATCGCGAGCAACTTTTTCTTTATTACCCTCGTGCCTTCGGAGGTCGACTCTTTGACGCTCTCTAGCAAGAAGAGCAATGGGTATCACACCTGCTATTGTACCCCTGCAATGGGTATCACCCCTGACTCAGAGACTGTACAGTATGCTGATGCAATCCGTAGTGCTACTCGTCTCTGCACCTGTGCCAGCCGTATCTCGGTGCAGTTCCTTGTTGAGAGCTTCACTCCATATAGAAGCGTAGATTGCTCGACACTCATTAGCAGACGCCTTTTTGTTGGACTTGGTCCTACAATAGAATGGTCCTTGATTAACTAATTATCGAGACCCCTGCTGCGGTTTTGTTTGTCGTCGCCTTGATTGACTCCGAGAAACTCAGTTTAGAGTCTACCAGCACGCCCAGATACTTGACTGATAGTTCTGACTCTCCTAATGTGTCTCCGACTCGGACCATTCTATTCTGGGGATCCTCTTCTTGGTCAGGATTACCACTTCGGTTTTCTCTGACGTTAGGTTAAACCCGTGAGTGGTCTTCCAGATCTCCACCTAGAGCAATAGTACATTTAGCAACATCATCATCTGCATAGCCAATCAGTCGCGACTCTTCCGACGGTTAAAGTCTGAGCAGTCCGTCGTAGGCAACGTTCCACAAGTCCAGACCGAGGATGGAGCCTTGAGCCACACCTGATGTGACTAGAATCCTCCGACGATCTTGCACCGTGTCGAAGATCAGGCTGCGAATCTTCAGCTAATTTCGGATTATCCGCATCAGATATTCTGGTACTTGAGAAGAGGTTTCTAGGCCTTCCAGAATATCAGTCCATCTGGCGGAGTTGAAAGCATTCCTTATTAACGACTGCGTGCCTCCACCTTTTGAAACGTACTCGCCACCTCCCCGACTGCATCTATAGTGGAACGTTCCGTTCTGAAACTATACTGCTTTGGAGAAAGATCCCCAGTGGCGTGGATAACGTCAGAGAGTCTTCTGTTCATTTCAGTTCTGTTCACCAGTTTCTCGAGCAATTCCGGCTGTGTCTAGCATGCACCGGTCTGCACCGGTCATGCACTGACGGTGACTTGGGATTTCCCTTCTTCTTCCTGATCAGCACGAGTCTTGCCATCTTCCAACACTCAGGGAAAACGTCTTCCCCCAAGCAGGCATTAAGCGCACTGAGCAGAAAGTTAGAGCAAGAGTGATAAGCCAGTTGCAGTACCTCGGGCCCGAATACCGTCTGGGCCCGGATACCGTCTGGGCCCGGAGCCTTCTTCGCCTTCATGGAGGAAGCTGCTAGTTCCAGCTCGTTTCTCGTGGAGAGTGGACAATTTGATGTTGTTTCCCTGTGGGCGGCATCAAAACGGATGGGATGTTGAGGAACAAGTCCCCGTACTATCTCGTCCATCATGTCCGCTTCAAGTACGCAGGGCGCCCTTAGAGCACCGAGCTTCTGTATAACTAGTTTAACCGAGTAGTCCTCTAGAACTCTCCAATTGTGTTTCATAATGGACGGGGACTCCGAGGCGAATATCACGTCCAGATTGGTTCCAATGCAGCCCAAGCGGTGGAAAGTGGGAATGTTACCAGTGTTCACCACGGCTAGCCCTACTCTTGCTGCTATCTCCAAGATTCGATTCGCCCTAGATTCACCTGGATTCAGGTTCGCTTTGAACTCTTACGAATGGGGTTTGGCAAATGTTAAAAGCCGATTCAGAATTCGAGGAAAGAATAACGCATGCGAATGAAGCGCGATTCTACTAAAGCGATTCATTATTTTGAGGAGTAAATATCCTTTAAGAATGAAGGGGAATCATCGGTTCCTGTGCAGCATTCATTTGGATTAATCTTCGAACTTATAGTGTAATAGGATCTTCTTTATGACAAAGACATTATTACATGACTTCAAAAGTTTCTATATTTTTCAGCATTATGTTGAAAGAACATTTTTTTTGACCGAAATGAAAAGTTTCGTTGTATTGTTGCAAACCTCGGCGGCCGCGGTCGCAGACATTTGATTGGCAGTGATCTTTGGATACAGAATGTGACTCGCTGAGGTCAGCTGTGATCAGTCTGTCAGGGTTATTTGGAGGAAAACATTTGCCCGTACTGGGCCACCTTCATCCAAAAAACTCGGAAGCGGAGGAGGGATGCTTTAAAAAATGAAAATGAATTTCACTGATTCATGTTAATCATGGGAGGGAGGGAGGAGGGAGATTCATGTTAATCTTTTTACTACCAAAAAGGAGAATTTCTAAAAGAATAGTTTAATAAAAAAGAGAAGCAAAAAATACAACGGACAGTAATTAGCAGTGAATAAAGTACAGGATAACAGGCCAACATTTTACTCTATCGGGTACGGTTTACATGCATGTGAAAAAACTTTCACCTTTGATGGGTGTTTTTTTTTCAATACCGCTTTTTGTTCAACATTAATGCCGAAATACAATACTGCGAGATTGCGATACGAGAGTCTCGCAGCAAATGTCAGGCAGTTTACGTAACATGGGTTTGTATACGGCATGGTACAATCAAGGCTCAGATACAACACTGCCTGACAGCTATGCGTGAGCGCAATGCGATTCTCGCTCGTCGTAGCGCAACGCATTCAATTTATGCGAGGAAGAATAAAGGCCGAAAAACAATACTGCGAGACGACGATGCGAGAACGCGACGAGAGTCTCGCAGCAAAAGTCAAGCAGTTTTCGTAACATGCATTTGTATACGACAACGTACAATGATTGCTATGCGTCAATGCGAGGTGAGAAATATTCGGAAAAACGAAAATTCCTCGCAACGACGTGCGTGACGTTTGTCAGATGCTCTATGGCGCTTAAATGAAATTTGAAATTCAAACTCCTTAATTACATTTGAAGTTGGAGGGTTATTCGGAATGGGTTTCGAATGAAAATTTCGTGCATCCTTGTTGAGGCTATTATTTACCAAACGAAGGAACATTCATGCAAAATTCATTCAGAATAACCCTAGTACTTGAAAATTAATTAAGGCGTTTGAATTTCACATTTCATTTAAGCGCCAATCATCATGTCATAGCATCTGACAAACGTCAACGCACCTCGTTGCGAGGATTTTTCGATTTCCTAATTTTTCTCGCCTCGCATCGACGCATCCCAATCAAGGCCGAAATACAATACCGAGCCCACAGCCTCAATATTCAACATGATAAAATCTGATATACATCGAATCTTAGTATTAAATTTGTTTAAATCATATAAAATTACGTCTTCAACATCCTTTGAAACATTGGAACTTTGGCCAGCCGCCTATTTGATACTGAAGAACAAATCTTTCGAAAACATTTTCTGCTCTATGAACACATATAATCTCAACCGTTATAAAAAAAATTCATGAAAAACTGGTCTTCTTTCGACAAATTTACCTTAAAAATTTACTATCCACCTCCACAATAGGTAGACTTCTACCGTGAAATTCAAATTAAAAATTCAAATACCACGGAAAGCCAATTCCTTATTTAACGCTCACTTATTTACCAAAGAATGGCATTCAAACCTCAAAAATCAACCCTTCCATGTGGGTATCGATAATTTTTTTTATTCGAACTCTATTCATCCTATCATAATGCTACCTAACATGGAAAAATAACATAAACATATGAAAACATAAAAAGCTCAATAGCTCGATCCGACCCGATCATTAAAGACCAAACCAAAATAAATACAATACTGCGTGACGGCGATAAGTGAGCGTGATGCGATTCTCCCTCGTCGTCACGCAACGCATTCAATTTATATTGCACGCGATACAATAATGTTCACATGACAAATGTCACATTGATGACATTTTAAATGCAATTTGATAAAAATTGTTTTTGATTTTTTAATAGTTTTGAATTTGGAATGTTCCTTCGTTTAGCAAATAAAAGCCTTAACTAGGATGCACGAAGTTTTCATTCAAAATTCATTCATAATAACCAATGTACTTAAAAAGTAATTCAGGCGTTTGAATTTCAAATTTCATTTAAGCGCCATATTGCATTTGACAAACGTCACGCACATCGTGGCGAGGAATTTTCGTTTTTCCGAATATTTCCCACCACGCATCGACGCATCGCAATCATTGTACGTTATCGCACACAAATGCATGTTACGAAAACTGCTTTACATTTGCTGCGAGACTCTCGTCGCGCTCTCGTATCGCAGTCTCGCACTATTGTATTTCGGTCTTTATTTTTTGTCGTTCCAAATTAACCCGTTCCATCTTCGTTTTGGAACGTTATGTAGAGTTCCGGGAAAATAACGTTCCAAAATAACGTCACTTAAGAAATGTCTCATCTATTGTACCAACTATTGGAGGTGGAAGTTTGGAGAAGTGCTATGGGGAAAAGTGAAAAGGAAATGACAGGTGAGAAATGGGATTAATGTACAAATAATGGCACTGACGCATTGGGGATCGCAACAGGATGTTACATTCCTGAGACTAATAATTCCTATCCAAACTAAAGGACATCACATACGAATCATAAGATATATTCACATTATGTTTGTATGCATGTAACAACCATGCTTTTGGTGGTTTTGTATTTAGTAGACCCGCCTGTGTGACTCAGCACTACACTTTGACATGATAGCAGATAAATTTTATATACAATTTTGGTTCATGTTTCTTTGATGAGAGTTTTCAACTCTTCTACTGTTGTAAATTTGCGTCCATGAACGTAAACTACAGCTTCCGATTTCCCATACACAGTTTTGATCATGTTTAAGTCGGAAAAAGGTGGTAGCCAAACGTTCAAGTTTTCCACTTTGTCCATATCGGCGTACGATATGGACATTTCGACGCGCTTATGTGTTTGCCTCACATACATGCCTGCGGTGACTTCCCATTTCACCCGTGCGCTGATGTACCGTTCCTTTTCCATTGATTTTGAAGCGACTCGCAAAACGGTCCGTTTTTCTCATGCGGTAACTGATGACCGACGACTTCCTACGTGCTTTTCGTTTATATTTAATGGGATACTTTAAATAAATTTAGATCGTTGGCCAATCCCTTTTAAGTATCCGCGCAATTTCCACAGAAATTTTCCGACTATTTTAAGCCGGGCCACTATCTTTATGCCGATTCAATTTAATTTCCGTCTCATGGCGTACAAAGGCGGTCTGAAAAGTTTCCACCACAAGGTAAAGATGGCAGCACTAGTCAATAGAAGCTAGTGTTTGTGGTTCTGTATCTTTTGTCAATCACGCACCAAAGTTTCAGGCATTTTTGTGATTCGATGTGAGTATTTTTGTGAAAATGGAAAAAAATGAGTATAGAGCTATTTGTATTTTTGAAAAATCATCCTGTTAAATGTAATAACATCGAGATGGTTTATTTATGATGTTCGAAATTGTTGCTTCTTCAGTTGATCATTCAAATCAATTTGTTAGTTGGCATACCTGGCTCTTTGAATGTAAGTGAATTATTAGAGAAAATTAAAAGACTTTAAGGCTAGTTAAAGTGGTTAACCTGTGACGGCTATCAAAAGTTACGTATACATTATACATAAAGTTGTTCAATTTCAAAAGTTTATCTTTTGTGCTCTCTTGGACATTCTCATCACATAGTGAAAATTTTAATGTTAACGACAAAAGGATGGTGATTTTAAATATAGAATAATAGGCTCTAAATAAGGCGTAACCTCTGCAGAGAAAGGTGACTAGAAAAAATTATTGAAATGTTATTTTAAAAAATGGCTTGATTTAAAAGGATAAACGTTGACTGATTTGATGAAAATGACAAAAAACGTATAATAATTGAACATACTGGTACTCGCATTTTTTTTTTTAAATTAAAATTTTTTCTCATTGGTGGAGGCTGTTTAGAAGAAGTTACCAGAAAAATATGAAATGCGAACTTCTTTACGTTAGCTACATTGACGCAGGAAAAGTTACC